>CM048933.1:10199102-14999102 GCA_026686955.1 Epinephelus cyanopodus
AGGGACATCTGGAGTGCTTTGCTTAGCCTGCTGCCTCCACGACCAGGCCTCAGATAAGCTGCTGAAAATGGATGGATGGATGGATGGATGGATGAATGGATGAATGGATTGATGTTTGCATCTCACTGTCATCTAGTTTTGTTACATTTTGTACCAAACTGCTAGTTCGAGTTTATATTTGAACCTCACTGTCAGCTAGTTCTTATATTTTGGACCTTATCTAATTTCATATTAAGTTTATATGAACAATATTTTGTATTTAATATTTACTATACATCTGCTTCCCCGTTATGTTATTTAAGTCCTTGCACGCTTTGTACCTGCACTCCTCCAACTTTGTATTGCAACTGCTGCACAGCAGTTTCCCTTGGGATAAATAGAGTTCCATCTTCTCTTGTCTCGTCTCGTCTCGTCTTGCCCCGTCCTATCCTATCTTATTGAGCAAGAGGGCCACAGTTGGCAAAGATGAAACAGGCCACAATATAACCACTCTGGGCTATAGCGCTTGTTTTTCCATTGATGGGCTCAGATTATTATTACAAGTGTCTCACTCGATTATTGAAAGGATCCCTACAGAGATAGACCTTGTTGTAGAAGAGTTACATTTATTTCGTTCAACCAAAAACAGCCCCAAAACCACTATCGCCAGTCCCTCCAGACTCCATTTGAATAAACTTTAATTTGATCAATCGTCAAACACACTTCATTCAAAGTAGACGGAAACAAAAGCAAAATTACAAAAGGCATCATGGCTCATCTTCCCACTGTCCCAACAATCGCCAGTTTGGTTGAAATCAACCCTTAATTCACCTAGTTAGTGTAGATGTGTAAACATTGTGGCTCTATACACGCTAAAATTACTGTTTTTTTTAATGGAGTTTGGTGGTTTTGGGGAAAGCGATTTCGGGGCTGTTTCTGATTAAAAACACAGGATCTTACTCTTTACAAAAATGTCTTTTTCTGTAGGGATATCTTTCCAGCGTGCTCACTCAATACTGGATCAATTAAAAAAAAAAAAGTTGTTTCCATCAGTCGCTTAGTAAAAGAAAAAAAAGTAGGTTGATCGCACATTAATTCAGTAACCTCAAGTAGTAGATTCATAAATCAATATTTGATTTAAAGAAATCTACAGAGTAGTAGCTGTAGCTTTTATTGCTGCTGGAGCTTCATGCTTGATTTTTACACGAGTGTGCTCAACTAAAGTGGAACCAGCGTGGAAACAAACAGACGATGATGATGATGATGATGATGATGATGAGCTGTGTCAGAGTATCTTTCTGTCTCTTAATAGAGTGTTACTCAGTCTTCAGCACACAGAGCACCTGCTGGCTTTCAGTCCAGCCATCTAATCAGTGATTGAATTACCGCTGGGACAGAAAACCAGCAGAGCACCAACCACCGCTCCAAACACATCACGCTGACTTGTGTTTATTTCTGTTTTGGGCTGTTTTAGTGTGGGTCAAAAAAAAGTCGCTCGGTTTTGCTTTTTCCAGCGGAGAATTCTTACCAACAACAAAAAAAAAAATTAGGTCATTTTTATCCTGTGGCAATCTGGAGAAAGTTATCCATGCTTTTATCTCTCCCTCCTTAGACGTCTGCAGCTCTCTTCGGTCTAGTCACAAGTAGTCTCACTGCCTCTGCTTGAACTGAACGCTACTTTTTGTACTCATGTTCACTGGATTTAAAGTGTAGATTAATGTGGATCAACCCACATGAGCCACAGAGTAATTTCCACCTGCTGCCACTATGTATGACAACAATACCTAGAAGTACTCAGAGAGCACATTCCTCCACCACACAATAACTGAATGTGTCATTTTAATAACAAATCCATATCCAGAAAGTGTTTTGGAGAAAATCTAAATCCTAAGCTGGATACTGGGGCTTTGTTGGAGGATGAATTGCGCAGAATTTCAAATGATTTATAACCATCTGAATCTGTCATGTAGCTTGGAGTAGATATGTGCACCTCTCAAACAAATTTAGCCCACGATACAATTCTGAATCAGAGGGCTATGTTGCGATAACAAGATGATAATCAATGTGTATTTTAATACAGCAAAGTTGTTGATTTCCACACATGATTTATTTTTTGCCTCCCTGCAGGACTACATGGTACCTCTAACTTTTATCGTATTTGTAATGATCCATAATTAAAAACAGATAGCGCAGCTCTTGTCCCTTTTCCCTTCAACTTCAAGCCAAAATGCTTCTATACCAGGTCCCAGGAAGTGCGCTGGGCTTTCAAGCCAATTGTAATTGTGAATATTTAAGGGCAATATTTTCTGCCTTTATTGGAGACGACAGGAGGGGAGGGGATGTTGCTGTCCAGGGGTTTTAGGGTTGAGTTTAACTTATTTGAGATTTATTTAAATCACAGAATTTGAGAAGTTTTAGAGGTGAAAACTAAAAACTCATAGACTTCTCATACCTGTGACGAAGGGTTGCCAGTAGACGTTGCTTTATTTTAATGGGTCAAGAATCCAAAATCATTTGGAACCAGTGGTTTTGGAGATAGAAGCTGAAATGTGCTTTATAAACAAGCACATGGTGGAATTTCCACTCCAACAACCAATTAGTGCGGAGAAATGTTTTTCTTCACCAGATTTCATATGCGTGTGTCATGTAGTTTTTCAGATATCCTGTTCACTAACAGGAGAAACAAATACGACGAAAATCATAACCTCCTTGGCAGGGGTGATTATAATAACACTCGCTTCTACACATATAAATGAAACATTGAAACAGAAAAAGCTGAGTTGTGTTGCTCTGGCAGCTGCTTGGACCTGCATGGATGTAGACCAGGGACACTCAAATTGCTTTGCCCAGGGGCCTCTTTTGCAAAATGACAGGAGGTGAGGGGCCCGTCACAGCAGTCCTGTACAGATCAGGTGTGGGTAGAGGCGTGCCAAGATTTGAGGATATTTGGGATATTGCCCGGACCTCTTTCAGGGTGTCTGGTGGAACTTCTCGCACTTTGTTTGATAAACAAGTTCTTTTTTATGTTTTGTATGTTTGTTAAGTGGTGGTTAGCACTGTAGCCTCACAGCAAGTGGGTTCCTGCTTCAATCCCAGGAAGCATGTTCTCCCCGTGTCACTGTGTACTCCAGCTTCCTCCCACAGTCCAAAGACATGCAGGTTAACTGGTGACTCTAAATTGTCTGTAGGTGTGAGTGTGAGTGTGAATGGTTGTGATAGTCTGGTGACTTGTCCAGGAGGAGCTGGAAAGTGTTGGTGGGGAGAGGGATGTCTGGGGTGCTTTGCTTGGCCTGCTGCCCCCGCAACCTGGCCCCAGATAAGCGCATATAAATGGGTGGATGGATAGATGGATACGACAACTCTGAAATTCTTAAATTACTTGATGGAAAACAAAAAAACAGATGAAGCATCACTGCTGCACCTAGTGTTTTCAACAGGGGTAATGTTGTTGTGTGTGTGCCTTGCCAGTTTTTAAAGCTACCCCTCACCCAGTCCTCCAGGTGCTTTAAAGTACCCCAGTACTAGTTTCACCAAAACCGTATTCAACAGTTAACATTATAGTTTGAAACATCTACAGTAACGAGAGGCATGCTGGCAGGCGGAAGAGTTCCAGCCGCTCCGACTGTTAAGCTGCCCAGCCTTTTGTAGTGTCAGAATCCCCGACTCGTCAAAATTGGAAGCAGGAGTGGGGACAGGCCATGCCTCAGCAATCAGCTGCAGAGGACTACACATCCTAATCAACATATATAAAACTAGAAGTAAGGTTAAACACCTGGGGTGGGCATTGGCAATGGCTGTAACACCCAATCACAGGCCAAATTTTGCCTGTGGGCCTTAAGCTGAGTATCACTGATACAGCTCTGCCTTCTCCAAACTGAATGATCCTCGTCTTCAAGCTCTGAACGCTGCCCTCAAAACACACTTCAGTGGCCTAGCTTTCTCTCCGAGCCCCCTGCAACAGTTTGATTTGGTTTCTATTTTACTGCTACAAAGCACTCTGAGAGCTGTTTTTGTCGGAGAAAAGTGCACTACAAACGCCATTTATTATTGATATGGTCTGATATTGAGGCCAGCTGTGCTGTGAGGCTCGGCCGCCGCGTTTGTTTCAGTCCGGTCTGAGTTTGTTGTACGGCACTTTGGTTCCTGACAAGTTGACAACTAGTTCCACTGGTTCTGTTTTATGGGTCAGTTGACAGAGCGCGGCGCCGATTTACAGGAGAAATGTCTTTGGAGAGATTTTAGAAAAATACACAAGCTCAAATGTACACGTGTGCATGGACTCGTGTACTGTCAGTTCACTCTAACAGTGTCTATCAGGAAACACATTTATGGCACGGTGTACATTTGTGGCAGTGAAATAAAGAATTAATGCGTTTCTATATGTGTGTGTGTGTGTGTGTTTGCAGAGTATCTTTGCTCAGTTCCAGTTCAGCAGTGAGCGCGTGCTGCCATCAGATGCACTGCGGAGCGCGCTGGCCAAGACTTTCCAAGACGAACAACGCTTTCAGCTGGGTATCATGGATGACGCTGCTGAGTGCTTCGTGAGTCGGAGACACAACATGGCCACACACACACATGCACACACACACACACGTGGGAGAGGTGAGGGTTTGCCCAAAGGCTTATCTGAGTGTCTTACCTTCACTGCAGTCAGAAGTCTTCCGAGTCCAATACAGCAGCCATAAAGAAACATGTTTTTTGTCAAGTGTTTCATGTTCGACTTTTTTTTTTTTTAATTTATATGGATCGATGGATGACACTGTATCGTTGATACACATACCACGGTGCATATATCACAATACAAGCATTACTATGCATCGGCTACAGTCGACACAGACTTTTAATCTGTAATCAGTTTGATATCAGTTGTTAATGTGCTCCAGGGTTGACAGCCCTTTACGGAAAAAGCTGATTGTCCAAATTTAAATTTACAATATCATATTTTACAGTTGCTGCTTCTTGGTACTCTGTTACTGAGTTGTCAGTTGTGATATTTGGAGTTTACCTCCTCAAACGCAAAGATCTATACATTAGTTTATTCAACAGTGAGAGTGTTGGATTGTTTAAAAGGTTTTTGTCTCATTGTGGAATAAACGTTATCATTTATTAAAAGGGAAAATAAAGGAAAACGCGTTATTAGTCACGGTTTTATTATTGTAATATCGTCTTCTTTTCGCCCCTTCCTGTTGATTTCTCTCCGCTACTTTCTCTGCCACTTTGTTACTGCCTTAAAGACCTCCACTCTGTGTGTGTGTGTGTGTGTGTGTGTGTGTGTGTGTGTGTGTGTGTGCTCTTAATGTGTGTGCCTGGTTGGCGCTGTCTGATCGATTGGTAGTAAATGTGTTCAGTCAGGGAATCCGTCGGCTTCTTATGAAATATAGATGCTGCTCCCACGGTCAGATTAACAGGAGCGCCAGCAGAGAGGAACGATACACACACACACACACACACACACACACACACACACACACACACACTGTACATATGTATACAATATAAACAAGCACATATGCCAACCCAAAACCCAACACACATACAAACACACACACATTAACTGATTTTGCTTTGTGTGTGTCTCAGGAGAATCTCCTGATGCGTATCCACTTCCACATCAGCGCGGAGAGCCGAGAGGACATCTGCACCGCCAAGCACTGTATACCACACCAGAAGTTTGCCATGACTCTGTTCGAACAGGTAGGACGTCGTTCAGTGCGTCTGTCACTTTAAAGAGCTGCTACATATTTAATTCATGTCGCCTTAATGTCCACACAAACATTTTGAGGAACACGATGTCCCGCGATGAAGCTGAGGATGCATTTGTGTTTGCAGTGTGTCTGTAACAGCTGTGGAGCCACATCGGACCCCTTGCCCTTCATTCAGATGGTTCATTACATCTCCACTACGTCCCTCTGGTAAGACCAGACACACACCTACACACACACACACACACACTCACACACACACTGCAGTAAATCTGGCAGCAAGCTGAGGCTGGGTGGCAGTAAAGGAAGGTACAGCGTGTTCTCTTCCTCCCTGCACGGGTCCCTGCTGAACACTGAACTGTGAGCACACACATGCACACGCACACACATTATGCACACACACACGTGTACGTTCATGCATATGCAAGAGCAGGTGAGCTCGCGCATAATGCCCCCGCCACGTTAGCGTGCAGGTAAATCCACGCGCAGGAGAAGCGTCCTCGGAGCTGTTACATAAAACTCACACACGCTCCGAGTCAATGAAATAAGGAACAGGGGAAGTAATCAATCAGCTGTTTGATTCAGTGGACCCAGGGGGCGACATAAATCTATAAGTGGAACAGTGGGTCGGAAAGGCTGCAAACGAGAGGGAAATAAGAGGATATATCACTCCATATCCCTTTTGGAAATGGAACACGGCAGAGGAAATAGAGGGATGAATGGGGGGCAAAAGTACAAATAAACACACTGTGTCAAGGTAGCTGTGGGGCACAGCGGTGCCGCCGCTCTGTGTTTGTGCCTGTTAGCACTGCCAAGCTATTTTTACCCTTAGCGGAGCCTGTTGTTTACAGTCGAGATAGCCAAATATGCAAAAGTCAACATGAGTAAGATAATCAGAGGGCAACAAAAAGACAAACAAACGTCTGGTTGGAGCACGATTCAGACGTAAGCAAACAGAAGTGCAAGCGTGCTCCTTGCTCGTTGTTGTTGTTTCCCCTGCGCTCATCTGCCCGCGCATCTGAAGAGGAGAGGCCGGGCGAGGGGGTTGAAATGGAGCGAGGCAGAGAGTAGAGAAGAGGTTGAGTTCATTTCAGGCTAATGGAAGGGGTGAGAGGAGGGAGGAGGGGGGAGAGATTTGGACGGTTTTTAAAAATCGTTATTCTTAAAGGAATACTTCACCGGGAAAAAAACAATGCTGATTCATTGCACACATAATCCCATGCATGGTCCTGAGCTGCAGACGGGCTCACACGAGTCCACTTGGTATTCACAGACGATAATAACGTATATTTGAGTTTGTCCTTCAGAGGACGATTGTACTTAAAGGGGATGAATGCAGCTAAGTATTAAAGAATCATTGTTTTAAGCTTTACTGAAGGTGATTGTCTCAAAAAATAGTTTCTCTCCACGAGCAAAGCTTTTGTCTTTTGGTTGGAGATGATCTCCTCCTTTAATAACAATCATAATGTTTCTGCACTGTTATTGCTCCCTGTGGGGAAATTGTCTTTCAGCACGACCACTTTAGGAAGGTCAAAGATCATAATCTGTCACACAGGATTTAGAAACTTGCTCAGAGTGAGTCTTTTTCACAGGCGTAACGGCCGCATAATCTAGATTTCCCTCTTTTCCTTTTCCTTTGTTTTGTTTTCTTTATTGAGGCAGATGAGAAAAAGCCTGCAGGACTGGTTGCCAAAGCAGCTCACAAGGCCAGATGAGCAACACACTGTAGAATTAACGGAGTTTGGGCAGATTTTTTAGCCAGACATACCAGAGGAAATCAAACAATTGCCTGCAAGCTATTGTACAGCACCTCAAAATAGACAAATGTAACAAGTTTCAATAATGGAAACCATGTTTCCGCTCATCACAAGTCACATTTGTTTTCTTCTAATTCCCAAAAGCTCTGGTCTCACTGTGTGCTTCGCTGTGTTGTTGTGTGTGTCCGATGCTGCAGTAACCAGGCGGTGAGGATGCTGGAGTGCAGAGAGAAACCCACACCAGACATGTTCGGAGAGCTGCTCCGCAACGCCAGCAACATGGGAGACCTGCGCAACTGCCCTGTGAGAGCCCACACACACACACACACACACACACACACACACACACACACACACACACACATTTGGCGTCTCTTTGTAGTTGTTACGCATCTCCCTGTGGTTTTGTGTCTCTTTGTATCAGTGTTGTGTCTGTGGTTGTGTTGCCTCTTTTTTGTGGTTGTTTTGTGTCTCTTTCTATTTGTTTTGTGGTCATTTTAAATCTCTTTGTTGTCATTTGTGTCTCTTTGTGGTTGTTTTGCCTCTTCTCATAGTCGTTGAGAGTCTCTGTATGTCTCTTTGCGGCTGTTTAGCATCTTTTTGTGTCATTTTTTTGTCTCTCTGTAGTAGTTTGGTGTCTCTTTGTCGTCATTTTGAATCTCTTTGTGGTCATTTCTGTCTCCTTGTGGTTGTTTTGGCCCTTTTTTGTAGTAGCTAGTGTCTCTGTGTCCCTTTGCAGCTGTTTTGAATCTGTTTGTAGTCGTTTTGTGTCCTCTTGTAGTCATTTTATGTGTCTTTGTGGTTGTTTTGTCCATTTTCAAAGTGTAGAGTCTCTGCAACTTTTTTTCATCTCATCATAGTAGTTTTGTGTCTCTTTTGTTGTTGTTTTTTCGAGTCTCTCTGTGGTCATTTTTTGTCCGCTTGTGGTTGTTTTGCCTATTTTTGTAGTCCCTAGTGTATGTTTATCTCTTTGAAACAGTTTTAGCTTAACTGTAGTAGCTTTGTATCTTATTGTGGTCATTCTGAAGCTCTTTTTGGTCATTTTGTGTCTCCTTGCCCCTTTTGTAGTCATGCGTCTCTTTGTGTCTCTTTGCAATTGTAGTGCATCTCTATGTAGTCAGTTTGTGTTTTCTTGTGGTTTGGTTTTTGGTGTCTTTTGTGGTTGTTTTGCCCATTGATGTAGTCGTGATACTCTTTGAAGCTGTTTTGCATCTCTTCATAGTAGTTTTGTGTCTCTGTAGTCATTTCGAGTCTACCCTGTGGTCATTTTGTGTCTCCTTGTTGTTGTTTTGCCCATTTTTGTAAAAGTGAGTCCCTTTGTGTCGCTTTGCAGTTTTGCATCTCTTTGTAGTTGTTTTGTGTCCCTTTGTAGTCATTTTGTGTCTCTCAGTAGTAGTTTTGTGTCCCTTTGGAGTCGTTTTGTGTCTCTCTGTAGTAATTTTATCTCTTTTTTGGACATTTTGCATCTCTTTGTAGTTGTTTTGTGTCTTCTTGTGGTCATTTTATGTGTGTTGGTGGTCCATTTTCCCATTTTCATAGTATTGAGTGTCTTTGCAGCTGTTGTGCATCTATTTGTAGTCGTTTTGTGTCTCTTTGTGGTTGTTTTACCCCTTTTTGTTGTGGGTCCTTTTTGTCTTCTTGCAGCTATTTTGCATGTCTTTGTAGTAGTTTTTTCTATTTCTTTGTGGTCATTTTGAGTCTCTTCCCGGTTAGCGCATGTTAATGTGAGTGATGTTGTGCAGGTGAAGGCCAGGGGGGCCTCTGACACTTTGGGCCCCTGAGCCTGTGCCCATGAGGCCTGTTCAGTAATGCGTCCATATATAACACACACACACACATACACATAGACAGACACTCATTTCAATGTGCACACAGTACGCTCAGCAACTCGATACTCTCAGTACAGGAACAAAGACACACAAGTATGTAAAAAATATCTGCAAATTTCTATTTTTCTAATATCAAAAGAAGGAAAAAAACCAAACAGTAATAAAAAGCAGGTTGAAAATCAGATTTTAAAACTATAATTGGCAGAGTAACCACTTTTTCATCATTGCTTGTTTGTTTTTTCCCCCTTCTGTCGGCCTGCGTTACATAATCAGCAGCTCATTTGCATTTTCTCCCCATTTTTCTCTTCACTTTCTATTACCGGAAGCATTTTCTGAGTTCTCCTCATCGACCCCCTTTACAGTAAAACATAATGATCGCCGTCATCTTGCAGCAGGAAACAAAAGAACATGATTGTGCAGGGAAAAATGTGGATATTTTTGGATGAAAATTAAAACAAAATGAGACGAGCCTGGATTATATTGTGTGCTGCACTGGAGAGAGATTACAGTCAGATAGAGAGACAGAGGAACGTGTACGATGCCTTTGTTCTGCAGGGTTGTGTGTTGTGCTGCCACATGGGAAAGTGCTGCTGCTGAACAGATCCAGCTTGGCCCTGCTGTCTGCCAAAGTGTCCGCACAAAGAGCCTCCTCAGCTGCCCCTCTCTTTGCACGGCACCACCACCACCACCACCACCTCAGCCGCTGCAGCTACACTAACACACACTGTTAGCTTATTCACGGCCCAAATGCTGACGTTGTGTGCGCAGTCCTGCGGGAGTCACACAAACCTGCCTCTGTTTATCTTCCATCACTTCCAGCGTTGATCTTTTGTTAATACCACATCGGGCTTTGCTCAAACAAAGTGATGGTATTTGGATGGGAGAGTGGTTGCTGGAGGATACTGGAGGTGCCAGGCTGAAGATAGGAGAGTGCGAGGATGTTCGCTCTGTGCCAAAGAGTCCACAGAGGACACTGAAGTGAAGTTCTGAATACGCGATTTTTTAAACAAGCTCAAAAGAATGTAATTAATTTAATATGTAGGTCTAATGCTGTGGGGGAAGAACTTTTCAGCTCCTCTACCACCAAGGCCATGAAAACTTTAGTTCCCAATCAGCTTCTTACTAATTTACAGTTTTCTACATTTTTTACAATATCATGCCTAAACTGATTTTATTAATTTTGCATGTGAGATTTCTGCATTTCTGTCTTGGTCTGAGTTTGTCTTGCTGGTTTGCAGTGGACAGGACTTTGTTGGAAAAAAGTGATGTCATATATACATGAACCAATCAAGATTCATAGGATTAGAATCTGAAGACAGCCGGGATTGTCTTTAAATACTACGTTTCCAGGTGTTCCAAGTATAAAAGTATTAATATGAAAGCAACATTTACATCAGAGCTGATATGGACCACTTTATTTACTGCTGGATAGTTTGTTTAGTATGTTTTGTATATAAACTCTGCAAAGAAACTTGTAATGATAACATTCAGATAAAATGTAGAGGAGATAGAAAAGGGATATTTCCCTCGCAAACATAGGGAAATACAAGTATAAAGTACCAAGTCTAAGTTTCTCAAAAATGCATTTATACAGAACTGAAGAAGCTTCTTGGCTGAGAGGTGAAACATCTTTAAGAAACTCAAGCGAGTCCAGTCGCCTACGATTTAACACTTATGATTGCATTTGTACCTTCTTATGTTATACAGATACATTGAAATTTTAAGTTTCAACAATGCTGTGATTAATGTGTGGTTGTAATAAGACACAAAAACCAAGCGGTTTTGTTAGGAAAAGACCATGTTTTGGCTTTAAACAGACAGTTTTGAGGGCACAGTTCTCGCTTGAAAAGCAGAGATGTCTCTGTAACAAACAGCTGCTTGTTGTCGTTGTCACTCACTGCTCCAGATCTGTGTGCTAGGTACCCCAACAGAGGGGGGACCAAAAATGCATCATAGATTACGTCACTTTGTGTTGTTATGAAACATAAGAAATGTGCGTTTGCAGAAACATATAATCCCCAAAAAAAGTGTGACAGTGCAGTTGTGTTTGTTGTGCATGATGACGGCGCTTGTGAAACAGGCTCTTTTCGTATATTGGGCCATCATTCGTATCGGTGTAATAACTTTGTACTTGCCAGATAATTGCTCTGATCAAGGGACAAAGAGAAGTTGCTTAGAAGAAGTCGGATGTGGTAAGAACTGCGAGCAGTCAGGCGTTGGGTAAATTACTTCCCAAACTGTGTGCAGTGTTCAGGGGTGGTCACTTTCAATTTTTTTCCTCCAAATAAAGTGGTTTGGATAATCTGGCTAAACTGTGGGCTTGTTTACAGCCTGCCTCAAACTGTTGGTGTTTCTCGCTCCATCAGACTCTGTTGTAGCCGCTTTCCCAGATCCCAGCAATTAGTTGGGTGAGTACAATGGTATCGTGACTGATGGAAATGGCGGCCAAAACCACAAAAATAACACGTATATGTAATATACTGGGATTGCGCTTAAAGTACAGGACATGCACTTATACATCTGAGTGTAGATGTATGGTGGTTTTACTCTTCACCAGTCCTGCCTCTGCCTCCTCAGCTGTCACTCCACTGATAAAAGTGGGATTGTCTCTTTATTTCGGAGCTGTATCGAGTCGTGAGGAAGCATAAGCACAAACATTTCCCTAAAGTTGTTTCATTTTGCTCGGAAGAATGCCACGATCAGCATTCTGCAAAGCTACAGTATCCTTTGACCAGCAGCACTATTATATAACTCACTCTCTCCTGGAAAGGTCTGCATAGCCACAGCAAAAAAATAAATAAAAAGAGGGAAAGAAATCTTTGCATATAACATTCAGAGATGAGGCTGCAGCGATCAATGCTGTATTATGAAGCAGAGCGAATCTGTTTGTGGGATCATTTGATGAATGATGTTGTCAGCGGCTGTTCCCAGCAGTGAGGCAGCGCAGAGAGCTAACTGAGGCTGTGTGTCCCGTCAATGTGTCCTAAGCTAACAGATAGCCCGTGTGTCTCAGTGCTGTGCTGTTTGGCTGCTGCTCCCTGGCTTGTGTTTGTGTCCCTTTCTGAGAATTTAGAAGCAGACCCTGGCAAAATACCTTCCTGCCGTCTCTGGTGCCAGCGCAAGACAGCACGCCGCCCACAAAGGGAGCGCTCTGTGTGTGTTTGTGCATATGCGCGTGTGTGCGAGAGCGTTGTGTTTGGCAAAGTGTCTGGTTGCCAGGGTGTTCTCAGGCTGTTTCCGAGCCTGCTCTGCCAGCACTGCGTGCATGCTCGTGTGTGCGCATGTGTGTTTGTCTTTTGTGTGTGTGTGTGCACCAGCTCTGCGGTGGGTCATGACTCAAAGGAAGGATTCAGAACACACGGTTCTGAACTCAACAGAAGGCCCAAGGGACAAATACAACTCAGCACAGCGCGTCTTCCTCTGTCGTTCTCTCTTACAATCCTTTCATCATCTCTTTCCTCCTGCCTTTTATCTCTGCCCCTCTTTCTCCCACTGTTCACTTTATCCATGTGTGTATCTGCATGCGTGTGCGTGTATTCGTCACTGCCAAATAAAGGGACGGTTTCAGCGATGTACACCGCTGTCACACTCTGTGTCTCATAACACAGGATGAATAAACCTGTTTGATCACACACTTTTCCTCCTCTCCCTCCCTCCATCACAGAGTAACTGCGGGGAGGTGTTGCGTATCCGCAGGGTGCTGATGAACTCACCGGAGATCGTGTCCATCGGGCTGGTGTGGGACTCAGACCACTCTGACCTGGCGGAGGACGTCATACACAGCCTGGGGACGTGCTTGCGTCTGGGAGATGTAAGGGGATCACGCACATTATACACACACACATTATACGGTCATTACAGCGCATTAACATATGTTATGTATGCCTGTGTGAGCAGCCAAGCACGTATGCCCAAACGCTGACACACACAGGCATTCCAAATGTGGTAATGAAAAGAGCCTCTTGTGCACTGTGTGCCAAAGAGCCAGAGATGCTCGTTGGCGAAGATGTTTGTGGTGGCTGTGGCGGCTCCGTCAGTGCCTCATGATGCTCATGAGACACACCATGGTTGTGCCAGATTTTTTTGTTTCTCTTGTGACAGAGTTCTTTGAAGTCATATGGTTCACCACTTCAGTCCAGGATGGACTGCGGGGAACTTTTGTACAAACAGTCATGTTTTCCAGAGTGAGTCGTGTTGACTCTGATGTTCCCCTGACTTTTCGTCTAGCTCCACCGTCAGGCCAGTTAAAAATGGTTCATGACCAAATACCAAGCAGCAGCTTGAGGTGAGAACGCAAAAGTGCCAAACACTGCAGTCCCTCCAGAGGCTACTTGAGGTTGGCTCCACGAGCAAATCAATCCCCACTGACGCTCTACAACACATTTGTTTTGGCAGCGATTGGCCAGTGGCCATACATGACGCTCAAGGTTCCCCTCCGGCGTCAGTTTTGGACACTCAGGTCATGTGTCAGTTTATAGTGGTTACATGCATTGTGTCTTTTCAAAATAAACTCCTCAACTTTGCATTTTACAGGCGGAAATTTAGTTTCCACTTGCTAAATGCAGACAGGTGTCACGGTGGTACAGTGGTTAGCATTGTGGCCTCACAGCAAGAGGGTTACGAGTTCGGTGGTGGTAAATATTCAGACTGACCTAATGAAGGAGGAGGATAGACATTGTTATAATTATGTGTGAGTGTAGTGTGTGAGTGAGATTGCCTGAAAGGTTAGGCCACAGCGTGTGTCTATCAACTCTGCTCCAATTGAGTGTGTGCTGCGCTGCTGTGCATGCGGCGTGTTTGCCTTTTGGTGGTCATTTACACGTTCAGTAAATAGACAAGCTGTAACCATGATAACAATAACGATGTCAGGTAACAAACTGCGTCGGGCTCGGGTTGGGTTCTGACCTAAAAATGAGAGTCTGTCAGGGTCGGGCCGGACTCGGTTGTAACTGTCTCTGACTCGGGGTCGGTCAGAAAAATGCGGCCCAAGCTGCGCTCTAGTTCACTTGTCCAAGATTTGAGAAAATGCGTAGACACGCAAGAAAGGATTCAGTGAGTGTAACGTTGAGAATGATATCAAGACAGTTTCATGTGGCGTCACCATGGCGATCAGCTAAGAATCCAGCTTACACTGAAAGGATACTCTCCACAGTGTGAAATGAAAAAGGAGAAAAAGTATCTGCTGCCAAAAGTTGAGTCAAGTCAAGCTGAACCATGCAGCAGAAATGCAACTTAAGTCATGCTTTTATTAATAACAGTTGAGTTGAGTTTTTCACTACATTGCGTGTATCCAGCTTGACACCATGTTAATGAAAAATGAGTTCCACTGACGTCACATTCAATTGACTCCGACCAGTCCACCAGTTGACCCTTTCTTGAAATGTTAAGAAATCCTTTAACCTTTTGAACTAGATCCCTTTGCGTATTTCAATCCCTTCATTTCCTGGCTTATGGCTTACTCTTACGCATTACTTGTTTTCCACATGGGAAGTGAAGTGTTGTAGGCCACATGGTGATTTTGGCGTTTAAGTGTTTGAAGTCATCATGACACTGTTGATCGGTGACTGATGCCGCCTTGTTTCTTTTTCAAGATGATTTTGTGGTTTCTATATGTCTTGAAAGGTTAGACACAAAGTGGGCTTGTATCCCACAGTCTCATTGTCTTTACTCTACATGGACTGATCATGCCGTCATGTGTGTCACCTCCCCCAAAGGTCTGAACCAGGAAGAACCCTGGAACCTTCCACCTGTAGAGAGCCAAAGTCATGACATCATGTCCAGGCGAACTCCTAGGTTCTGCAAGACAATGCAAACAAAGTGTGTTCCTGAGGTTTACTTTCCATATTCCAAGGACCCTGACACACCAAGCCAACAGTCGACCCTTGATAGTTTTTTTTTTGGCTGATTCAGCATTTTGAATTAGGGTTGGAGATGGTGGAGCCCGTCAGTGACTGGCGGTTTAACTCAGAAGAGAAACGGAACTAAGGAAAGCAAATATACTGCTAAAGTCAAGAGGGCGTGATTTGAAAATGAACTTGTTATATTAGGTAAGATTATTTTTCAAGCCATGGAGCTCTGATTTTGTCATTGTTTGCTAAAGCACAGTAAATATCCTTTGTTTGTCCAACATTGAGTTGGTTTGTTAATTTGCTAACTGGCTAACGAGCATCTTGAATCTGTAGGTTTCCTGTTGAAATCCTGTCGGTCGTCTGGTTTCCCTTTTTAAATAATGAATATAGATTACTGCAGCCTGCTGGTATTTAGAGTTATGTTCCCTCACACAGGCGCAGAGCGTGGGTGCTGGTTGGCTGTTGGCTGTAGTCTTTGTGGCGTGTTGAAGTGACTTCCGGTATAGTACCTTTGGAACCAAAAGTAACCCTGAGCAAAGGACCATCCTCTACTGACCAATCAACAGACTGCAGTGTTCACAGCTCCAGCTTTTAGTACCAGATCTGTGTGCTAGGTACCCCAACAGAGGGGGGGGGGGCAAAAATCGGGACGATACAGAACCGTTCCATTGGTACCATCCACAACTTTTCACAGTGGAAACAGAAAAAAGCGTATTGAACTGATCTGTACCGTACTGCTCGTTGGAAACGGGCCTTTACATCACTGTAACTTTGTACCCTTATCCCTATAACTCATCAAACCTCTCTTCTAAAGTCCTGTTTTTCTTTTTAATAGTTGTAATCTCTGCTGTCTTGAAACGTTTATGGCATTTGCTCCTCTTTCGTTAAGCTGTGACATTAAAGGCTTCTAAAAAAAACCCACCAAAATATTAAGTAAACAATATCAGAAAATTTCCCAGCGCCAGAGGTACAAATACCCAGAGGCATTCTCAAACACACGCTGACGCTCCAGCAGTCAGACAAGGACACACATACATTCTCAAAGACACACACATGTGCAACACACAGACACACACTTAATGCCAAACACAAATACTGAGTACAGACATGTGCATGCTGTAGAGCTCCAACCAATCCTGTTCCGTCTCACTCTGAAAAACAACAAATCATACCACACGACACCCTCGACCACCTGACTTCCATTATTCTCATATAGCTGCTGCTTTCACACCTCGCACACGTGTTCGACCCCTGATACTCCGTGTCATGACTGAGTAATGCTGATGCATTTTAATGCCGCTGTAACATCTCCAGCCGCATTCTGAAGCGATATCTATGAATAATGGATCAGTGAATATGACTGTGTTACAGTGAGTCAAGTTCCTCCCTCTGTCTTCTATCTTCTGTCTCCGCCTGCTGCTGTTTCCTTCGTTTTCATCCCGTCGTTAAAAGATGAAGCTAGTTGTCAGAGACAAATCGAAGGCGCAATCCATCGCGTTCTCCGCTTCTGTTTAGTTGTACAGATCAGAGAAAGTGAATCCATCTGCCGCCTGTATCCCTCGTCGTCCTCCACTGCTTTCACTTTCTCACTCTGTCTGTCTTCTGCATATGCCCTGTCTCTCTTTTGCTTCCCTCTTACTCTTTAATGTTAATTCTCTCTTAGATTAGATTATTGTCGTGCTGAAACGATTAGCCTATAGCCTCTGTCCCACTGGTGAGAAAAAACACTTGTCTTTAGTGGGAAAAAGGGATGTCAGTGGTTAACCATTAATCGGCCTGCAAATATTTATCACCAGTTACGCCTGTCGGTCTATAAATTAATTTTTGCTATTCTTCCATTACCGCACTGCACAGCAGTACATTCTGGTGGCCACTCAATTGGCTGTTACCAGTAATAACATTGTCCCAACCCAATAGCTTTGCTGTGGAAACACAGTGGCCATCCAACATTGTCCCCCCAGTTTCAGAGGCACAAACCCCCTTTAGCATGGTTAACTATAGCCCCTTTTACACTGCCAGATTTTTCGGCGAATGTTGGGCCGTTTTGCCGGCAAGCTGCGAGCATTTAGACACACAGAGCCGGATTGGCGAGTTGATCCAAGGTGCCCAATTTTCCGCCTCGTAGTGTAGACATATAGGCGGAACCTTTTCGGTTTAAAAACAACGAGACACCCCTCCGCCACGGGAGGAGCTGTTGATGACACTGCACGTGTGACTCACTGGCGGGGGATAAACAGGAAACAGCTGATAGCCGGAATGAGCAGGTACTTCCCGGGTGCGGTCAAGGCAAATGTTAGCTAACCAGTGGAGACCAGAGGGTCGGCAGTGGGCATTATGTTTCAGCACGTTAACTTGGCTAGCTGGCTGTCTGTCAGCAAAGTCAACAGAAAATAAAAGGCAAGGCCTTTGCACAGCAAAACATTAAAATGTTCAACTTTGCTAAAATCTACTAAGTCGGTGTAGCACTGGAGTAAAATTTCACTATTACACCAGCAGCCAATCAGAGCAAATTTGAAAAGCAGCAAATACAACATGCAATACAAAATTCCAGAATCAAACAACAACTATTCAAACATAGTGGCCTCTCAAGAAAAACAAGCAGATGTCTCTGTCACCACATTCTTCATGATGCTCTTAAATTCATCTTTGGATAAAAGTTTAGATCTTTTTGAAGACTGCTCCACGTCCAAGGTGCAGAGTAGGAAAATGCAGTTTTCCCCAGATGGATTAAAATCCAGGGTCCATCAAAAAGCAACCAGCTGCAGGAGTGTAGCTGGTAACTTCCAGAGCTGGCACACAGAAGGGAGCAAAGGTCGGCCGGACGTTTGACCAATATTGCTTTAAAGATAAAAATATACCAGTGCTGTTGTCTGTGAGTGGTCAATGACATCTAACCCACCAAATAATAAAGAATGTAGTGTTGAGTAAGTGACTTTTTAATAAAACGTAGAGATGCACTGGAGTGATTTGCAGCTGAGTGTGAATCAGTCGGGATGAGAGTCAGCACCTCCAAATCTGAGGCTGTGGTCCTCTTTTGGAAACCGGTGGATCAACCCCTCCGGGTTGGGAGAGAGTTACTGCCTCAAGAGAGGAAGTTCAAGTATCTTGTTCATGCGACTGACTGGTCCATCTACGTCCCAACCCTCACCTATGGTCATGAGCTCTGGGTAGTGACCGAAAGAATGAGATTGCGGATACAAGCAGTTGAAATGAGTTTCCTCTGAAGGGTGGCAGGGCTCAGCCTTAGAGATAGGATGAGGAGCTCGGAGTAGAGCCGCTGCTCCTTTGAAAGCAGTCAGTTGAGGTGGTTCGGGCATCTGATCAGGATGCCTCCTGGGCGCCTTCAGTTGGAGAGGTTTCGGGCACGTCCTACTAGTAGGAGGCCCGGGGCAGACCCAGAACACGCTGGAGGGATTACATATCTCATCTGGCCTGAGAACACCTTGGGGTCCCCCAGGAGGAGCTGGAAAGCATTGCTAGGGAGAGGGACCCCTGGGAGGCCATGTAAAACGGAGGAGGTTGCATGCATATGTCAATGTGTCACCGTCATCAATCACAGACAGTCTTCGCACTGAAAGTATAACAAGACTTATTTCTACAACAAAAGCCAATCTTCACTTTAAGCTTCCTAAGTAGAGCAGCAATATGTACATTGTCATCTGTCTGTATACCCAAGAACTTGTATGAGGTCACTCTTTCAATGGATTTACCGTCAGAGGTGAAGATGCTATACTCAACAGCAGCAGAACACATGCGATTACAATGAGATAGGGTTATATAGGAAGTTATGTTCTTCAGCCTAAGTCCTCTTTATTGCATTGATCTGTCTCTAATATGTGCTAACAGCTGTGTCAGTGTGGGTCATCTCTGCATGAAAAGCTGCAGTATACATGTATCACTGTAGAGTGTGTGCAGAGAGGGAAGTGAGGAGTGTGAAGGATTACTGCATAGAGCATATATATACTAGGTGAGCAAAAATGTGCTTGTATTCACATTAACTCCCCTATCTCTACCCCCCCTCCTCCTACTGCACACCTCTCCCTCTCTTCCCTGCATCCCTCCCTCCCTCCCTGTCTCCTCCCCCTCCCTCCCTCCCTCCCTCTCCCTCTCTCTCTGTAGTTGTTCTACCGTGTGACAGAGGAGAGGGCTCGCCAGGCGGAGCTCTACTTGGTGGGCATGGTGTGCTACTACGGCAAGCACTACTCCACCTTCTTCTTCCAGACCAAGATACGCAAGTGGATGTACTTCGACGACGCCCACGTCAAAGAGGTGAGACACAGTTTTGGGGAGTCTGCATGCTGCAACGCGGGTGAGGGCGCACTGTACAGTATCTGCTGCATCTCCAGTTGTGCCTGTGAGAGCAGCAGTGACAAGAAGTGTGTGTTAGTTGAAGTGCTGCATGGTCAGCGGGGGCGGCTTGAGATTGATTATGTGTTTCAGGGTTTAATCCCTGTCTTTGTTTTAATCTTAGTGCAGGTTGAAGTGCGGGAACTGGTCTTATGTTGTAATACTTTATGATTCAAGCATGATTTATTCTCCACAGGGCTGGAAAATATATACAGTTTGTGGTGACTGAATCGAAGGGAAGCTGGATTTGTCGAAGTGTGATATAAAGTGAATGTACACGTCCTTGACACTTCTGTCAGTCACAGTGCACACTGTCAGTCATATTAGGTTATTGAGCTAATGGGAAAGTGTGATAATATGATATTGATAAGGACACACAGCAGCACAATGTGTGTTTGACCTTCTAGATTTGGTGGAATATGCGTAATGTTATATCTTAATACAGATAGATTTACTTTCTCTTTGTGTGTGTGGGGGTTGTATGTATGATTATGTGTGTCTTTGTGTCTGTGTGTGTGTGTGTGTGTGTGTGTGTGTTGCCCCGCTGCACCTCCAGATCGGCCCTAAGTGGAAGGACGTGGTGTCTCGCTGTATCAAAGGCCACTATCAGCCCCTGCTGCTGCTCTACGCTGACCCCCGTGGGACGCCGGTGATACTGCAGGAGAGCCCCAACCCCTGTACCAGCTCCAACCCGCAGCTGGAGCTCCAGCACTGCAGCAGCAAGGCTGGTTACGACAGCGAAGACTCCGGTACAGCAAAGATGACACACTCTGCTACAGATCAGATCACTTTGTGTGTATCATGGTGGGGGGTGGGGGGGTGGGGTGAGTGAGGGTAGAGCTTTATAGCTCTGACCTTCAACCCTATAATCCAACTTCTACTTGTGTACACTGCAGAGCCTCAACTTGTTTTCCCGCTTTCAGCCATAAACATATGGAGATGCAGGATTAACTGAAAGGTCATGTTTCCTTCTCTTGTTCTCCCTCAGGTCGGGAGCCGTCCATATCCAGCGATACTCGCACCGACTCTTCGACAGACAGCTCGAGTCACCGCGCCTCTCGCAGCCGATCTCTCCACCAGTCCACGGGCAGCCACCTCTCCAGCGAATCCCAGACCACAGTGGTCTGTAATTACGACATCGGCACACCGCCGCACGGTGCTGACGCCGGAGGTAAAACTGAGTCCAGGGGAAAACCAAGTTATCTGCACTCACAAAGTGCAGCTGCACCTTCAGTTGAAACACCTTGACAGCTTCTGCAAATACACAAGTGACTGCAGTGTTTTCAGGGAGTAAGAGAAAAGTACCAAACTGCAGCACTTGTTGTAGGTATAAGTAAGTTTCAGTGCTAATGAAGTGCAGTGCAGACTCTTCAGGTTATGCGCCTCGTTACCGCTTACTCTCATGTTTACTTGCGCTGCTGCCTACATAATTGCCCCCTGTGGGATAAATAAAAACTGTTATTGGATTTACTTTTTCTGTCTTTCTTTCTCAGAGTCAGCAGTGGAGGGGCCTCCCCGCCCTCCCTCTCCTCCCCTGCAGGAGTACAAGGAGACGGCCGTCTTCCTCCTCTCCTCCCGCCGGCCACTCACCTCCTCCTCCTCTTCCTCTCGTCCCCTGTCCTCCTCCTCTTCGTCGGGAGTCGGGGGCTGCGAGGGCGGAGCCGGGGGGCCCCACTGGGAGGATGAAAGCACCAGCAGTGAGAGCAAGTCCAGGTACTGCACTACTGATGCTCACTTTAAACGCCCGGCGTTGAATTCACATTAAAACCATTTAAAGTTTTATTTTAAATGTTTTCACATCATTATCTTACTATCTGAATATGCAAAAATCAAAAGTGGGAAAAGATTCAAATCCCCTACTTAAAGGTTCAATAACAGTGTTGCCTGTCAGAGCTATATTTGCGTTTTATCGCGCCGTGTCTGAGATTTTTGTAGATTCCTCTTCAGTGGTAGGAGGGTTACTTTTTAAAACGTAATCACCATACACTGGTACTTTTTAATCAGAAAACACACATTGTATATTGTGACATTCACAGGAAATGACATCCAATATCGCCAACATCAAGTAGGTTGTTATTAGCGATGGAAACTTTTGACTCCTCATTTCAACTTCACAAATCAGGTGTTCAACGACCATTGGAACATTGCGATGTAATTACGATTTACGATTATTCAATTAAGGCTTAGTTTTACAGGAACTAAGACAAAAACAAATAAAGTAATCCCTCACGTAATCTATTTTTAAAGACAGTAATATTCAGAATAACACAAATTTAAACAGCGACTGTAACGTTATTGTTTTCTGTATTCTAAATACATGATTTATTTACTTGTATTTCGTTACTCCGCAACCCTGTTTCTCTTGGATGCGTGCCGCTCACTCTCTGGTAACTACTTTATAATATAGTCCCGACCTCACCTGCGCGTTGAACAGAAACCGGTGATTTCCATTGGTAGCAGTTTGTTTACAGCACTCTGTTCTTCTTTCCCAGAGCAACTGGGAAATAAATGTGGAACACAGCACCTGTTATAGCTCTGCCATCTCTGACAGCCATCTCAAAGCATTGAAATTAGCTTGCCTTACTCCGTTAAAATATTGTTAACTTTAACGTGTCCCGAGCTAGCTTAAGGTAACATCTGCTCCTTCTAAAGATGATTTCTGATTTCTGACGACTTATTAAGAAATACTAACACATTTGGCAACATTTAACGTAATTCAGTGTAAACTGTAGCTCCATGTAAAGTGAATAAATGTGATGTTTCCCCGCTGATCCCCGCTCGTCTGGTTAATTTCTTTGAATTCTGATTTATTAAAAACTGTTCTGAGTGAAACACGAAGCTGAATTTAGCAGCAGACTTCAGTAATAGTCATATAAAGTAGTAGCAAAAGAAATAACTTTTGACGTTCATTTTTTATAGGATATAAAGGAAGTACGGTAAATCAGTAATACATTCTCCTTGATTTTTGTCACAGTTGAAGTCACATAACATTTTGTGTAACATCTCCCTCCCGTGCTTGTAGTTCTTCTGGAAGCCGCTACAGGCCAACCTGGAGGCCCAGGAGAGAGGCCCTGAACATCGACAGCATCTTCACACGACCGAGAGGCTCCTCTCTGGGCTACAACACCCTGCCTGGTCCCTCTCTTCCCCCGGAGCCCCAGGACTCCTTCCCCTTGGTGGGACCTGCTCCACCCACACAGCCAGGGCTGCAAGAGGTGGAGGGAAGGGAAGTCGGGGAGTCAGAGGCGGGGTTTGGGCTGGTCGGGCAGCCCAGGTCTCTGGGCAGTGGGCGGACGATGGGTCCCCCTGCCCCTCCACCTCTGAGAGGGGTGGAGCACCAGCCGCGTCTGATCCAGAGGATGGAGAGTGGCTACGAGAGCAGTGAGAGGAACAGCAGCAGCCCCGACAGGTAGGAAACTCACAAATAACAATTACTGTCTCTTTCTTTCTGTCTGTCGTTTGTTGTCTTTTTCTCACTTGGTTTCTGTGTCTTGTTTTATTTCACTTTATCAGCCTGAAATACGAGTGTGACATTAACAGCAACAAACTGCCCAACAATCCAGTTACAACACATCCGTCATCGGACATATTTGTCAGGAGACCTACGACGTGCACTCTCGACATTTCTCCCCCTTTTGTCTCTTTTTTTTGTGCTCTCTTTCTCTCTGTTTAATGTCTGTGTCTTCACAGGGAGGTGGGGCAACAGAAACGGGTGCTGATGTCAGGACCTTCATGGCGTTCAGTGCCCAAGTCAAAGAGCAGCGGTGCCATCCTGCAGGAGCTGCCCTCACCCAGCTGGGGCGGCGGCACCAACACAGGTGCGTACTTGTGCTTGTCTTCGTCTACTGTACCTTGTAATCTGATGGATCATTTCATTTTCCTTTTTTTCTTTTATGCATGTGTGTTTGTGCAGGCGGCTCAGGGCGCAGTGAGCTGGACGAGCTGCAGGAGGAGGTAGCGAGGAGAGCCCGCCAGCAGGAACAGCAGAAGCGGAGGGAGGCGGAGCGGGAGGCGGCCATGGGATTCAACCCCAAACCCAGCAAATTCATGGACCTGGACCAGCTCCAACACCAGGGTATGGGAAAAGAGAGATGGAGAAGGAGAAAGAGAAAAGTGATAGGGAGGGAAGGTGGAGGAGAAAGAAGACATGTATGGGAGGTTGAGATTAAGGCGAGCAAAAGATGTCAGTTCACCCAACTTACGGAAAACATTCTCTTACTTACTGGTATCTAAAGATGCAGATAAGTTTGGTTTTATTTGCCCAAGTTTTAAGTACTTTGAGTAAGTTTCTGTGTTCACTAACATAAAATTTATGGGAATGAAGTTTCATTTTTGATTCTCACAGCACTTGATAGGAGCTATATCTTTGTGGAAATTAGTTCCGAGACAAACTGCGTGAGATACCAGAATCAGCAAGTATATGTTTTTTGTACATTTGTGTGAACTGACCCTGAAAAGCTTCTGTATGTAACTTTTACTTGTGTTGTTTTTTTATCGCCAATAGGTGAACAGGCTGTAAAGTAACTTAAAAACTTAGACTTTCTCCGACTTTCTCGGTTGCCGAGGATGTGGTGATACGTGCGTTCCCAATGCCTTGCCTCTCTTTGGCTCCACTACAGCTATAAAACAGTCTGCTAACTCTACAAACGACCGCACCTACAAAAATACAGTCCAAACTGTGTTTACGTTATGTATGTTTTGCAGCTGCGGCCCAGCTGAGACAGACCTTCTCTTACGCAGCACATTTCGCAAACCCCGACTCGCTGTGGGGCTGATTCGAGTTGTTACAGCAGCTAATGTCTGAGCTGCCCCATATCGTAATTTCACTGTCTCTTGGTGCTGGAAAGAAGTCTTTACGTTAAAGAAAATGCTGACGTGAAATATATTGTGACGTTGTGCTCAGAGCACTCCGGCAAAAAGGCCAGGTGCCTAGAGCTCAGAAACGCAAAGCAAATGGCTTAATTGTCATTAAAAGCAATTACAAAAAGCCGCCTCCAGCTGCTGTGTGATCAGGGCCTTATGTGAACGAATTGCTAGCTAGCTAATGTAGCAAAATACTGTCTTGGGTGACAGACATCTTTATCCAGACTCCAGGGCTGATCAGGTTGGTAAATAGGCCATCTTGCTGTTTGCAAATTACTTTGACAGCTAACGTTATGAAGCAAACAAATCGATACAGCGTAGCTTAGTTACAGCTAGCTGGCTAACCTTATCATGCTTGCTTGCTAATGTTATTGCTAAAAAAAATATTATCTGAGTGTTGTTAGTCGTTTACCTTGCTACCATGGGTAAATTATATTAACTTATGTATAATGAAAATAGGAGTTGGAACAAAGCACTTTCTGCAACTAAGCTATTCTACATGGTTGCTCGTAACATCAGCTGAATGTAATTTGCAAACTGTAGCTACTTAGTGTTTTGGGGCCAGCGGTCCAAATGAAACATAGTGACATCACAGATTTATTTTCCAGACTTCTATCAATGATGACGGTCAATCACGGTCAGTCCTGTGTTTGAGTACGAGCGCTAAAGCGTGAGCAACAGGATGCTGACTGCGGTTCACTTATTGGCCTCGGGGAGATGGGTCACTAATGACGAGGCTTTTCTTAAAGTTACATACAGAACCTTTAAGAAAAAAAGACAACTGCATTTAAAGCTGCAACGGGTCATCACTGACTTTGCAATTTCTTTGCAATTGTAACTTCGGAGTGGGTGATTTGTGGCATTTCAATTGGGGGAATGTGAGGCTGTTTTATAATTGGGTCTAATAAAGTTTATTCTTCTGTTAAAGTCTTGCCCGGCGCAGCTTTAAGGTGACATTATCACCTGTTGTCTAGTTTAGCAGTCACAGTGACTTGTATGTTCTGTCTGACCTCCTCTTTGTCCTCATTCCCATCTGTTCGTCTGTCTCTCCATCTGTCTCCCTCCGTCTGTAGTTCTTTATTTGTCTGTTCGTTAAGTGTGTGTTACTTCAAGTCATACTGTATATATTTGGGTTTTTGTGCGTCATCCACGGGTGTGTTTTATTCCAGAATATGTGTGTGTGTGTGTGTGAGTGACGGTTCCAGTTGAGTTCAGAGAGCAAACCCTCATCTGATCAGTTTTTACCAACATGGAAACTCCTGTCATTGACCAGCACTGAGTGGGAAACTTTCTCAGGGTGATTCCCAAAATCACGATCCCAGTCCAAGTTTAGAGCTATATACATGTTGTGTATGTGTTTGAGATTGTCTGTCTCCCTGTGTAAATACATACATACATAAAAATAGTCATGTATGTACCCGTTTGTATGATGTATCTCCAGAGCTGTAGACATGGGTCTCAAGTCATACTGAAAGCGGCTCTCCACTGATTTTACCTGTCAAAGTCAATTTACCAGTCACGGGGAATAATAAGACTGTAATGTCTTCTGTGGCTCTGGAGGAGCTTTGTCAAATCTGCTGTAATTACTCAATTTACATCAGATGAGTAATCTCATTTTGGGCTTGGGGACTACAAATTTATATTACAAACTCAGAGCCTTGAAAGATTTAGGCACATACCGGCAACGGCGGGTCTAAGTAACCTATAGAGGTGCTTTATGGGAAGAAAAGGATCCAGTTGTTTTTGGAGCTTGACTAATAATAGGGACTAAAAGGGGACAGTTCACCCCAGAATCTAAACTACATATTTTTCCTCTCACCTGTAGTGCTATTTATCAGTCTAGACTGGTCTGGTGTGAGTTGCTAAATGAACTCTTGTATATAATAGAACTAGATGGCACTCGGCTTGTGCTGCTCAAAGCGCCAAAAAAGTACATTGTGAAAACTCAACAGCAATGTCTCTTTACAGAAATCATGACCTGGTTACTCAAAATAATCCACAGAATAGGACTATCTTCTATCAGCATGTGCCAACAGTATCACAACGCAGAAAGAAACGAGCATCTACTCATGAACAAGAGGCTCATGCTTGTGACAGTGCGAGATGTAAACATCGATGGCGTCCTCCTTGGCTCAGCTGTAATATTAGCTAGCTCAGTGGTGCTTCATGAACTAGAAGTAGATGCTTGTCTCCTTCTGCACAGTGATACGGTGGGCGGGTGTAGTTTGACAGAAAGAAAATAGTTCCTAGTACTGAACAGTACAACCAACAACCATGTCACCGTGCAGAAGGAAGCATGTGTCAACTAGTAGTTCACCTAGCACCACTGAGCTCGATAACGTTACAGCTGAGCTGAGCAGGACTGTCTTGTTTGATGACTCATCCTGCACATCCAGCGATTACCAAAGTCTATCCAATCAAATGAGACTTGGGGCGACTACGTAGGCAGCGGTCGCATAAAACTCCGCTTCATGGTTTGTGGGTTGTAGTAGCTAACTGAGCAATATGGAAAGAGATAGAAAGAGCTGTGTGTTTGGATATCTGGGGACTAGTTGACTAGTCTTAAAAAAAAAAAAGAAAACACTCAGAAAGCAGTCACAGTCCTGTAACGCTGTATTCAGGCGCAACATATTCCATGAACTTCCTGAAGCCTTTACCCTCAACAAAGTTAAGAGGAAGCATATTTTGCGATGTCATTGTCGTGATGAGCTGCGTTATCTTCTCAGACCGGGCGGGATCACAGCTAGTGTGGCTAGCATCGCTAGCAGCCATTGGTCTGTGCAGGTTAACATCCAAATGCTTGAGTTGAAAGTATTTGCGCGTTGCTCCGGTCGAATGATTATACGCCAGTTTTTTCTGACACAGCCTACATGCTCGCTTGTTGTTGTTGTTTTAATTTTCTAGATCAAAGTACCGCAAACAGCGCTGGTTTTGTGAGAAGACGTCTCTCCAATTTTGCCGCAGTGAGGGGGCTGCTGTCTGACAGCTCTGTAGCTCCTACTAGTGGCAGACGCTTAATCATTTAGATGACTAATCGCGCGCATCCCTACTCAACACTGCTTAAATATTCTGTCTCACTGGGATATACATCCCAATACACAAGCTAAAGACACTCCAACTTACGTTTCACTGGGACTTGAGTGTTTACATCTTGCACTGTCACAAGCACGAGCCTCTTGTCCATGAGTAGATGCACGCTTCCTTCTAGGTGGTGGCACAGATGACTGGTGTAGTTTGATAGAAAATAGTTCTTCAAGTCTTCACATTTATCTTTGGTTATTATTGTTAGAGTTTTTCAAATGTATTTTTTTGAAGCTTTGAGCACCACAAACCAAGTGCCTAGTTCTGTTAGTTGGGGAGAAGGCAGACATCTCTATGGCCGATATCTGCAACACTCAGCAACTCATACCAAAACAATCTGGACTCATATATAGCACTACAGGTAAGAGGAAAAATATGTGTTTTTGATGATGATTTGTGGCCTTTTTTCTTTCTTACATGTGCACCAGTATGGCTCTGTGGATTGTTATGTTGGTGCACCAGTTTGGTCCAGATTGAAGTATGTCAACAACCATAAGATGGATTGCTGTAAAATTTTGTCCAGACATTCGTGGTTCCAAGAGGACGAATCCAACTGACTTTGGCGATCTCATGACCTTTCCTCTAGCACCACCATGAGGTCAAAAATTAATTTCGTCCAAAACTGTTGCATTTGTGATGATGGTACTCCCATCGCCCTCGACTGTACTTTGCCACTATTTAGCAAATGTTAGCATGCTAACACACTAAACATAGGTGGTGAACATTATACCTGGTAAACATCAGCATTTTAGCATGCTGACATCAGCATTTAGCTCTTTGCTGTGCCTAAGTACAGCCTCACAGAGCTGCCAGCACGGCTGTACACTCTTAGTCTCGTTTAATCTGTCTCTGGCAAGTCCCCTAACTTTATGGATTTGCAGTCCTAAATCAGTCAAGTCACAATTAGGACTTGAGACTTGACTTGGACTTGATTGCTGTGAGGGTTGACTTATCTTAGACTTAAAGGAAAACCATTTGAATTCTTACCAAGAAAGAGAAAAAAAAGACTTGATGAGATGAAACTTCAGTCGTACTCCAACACTTGGCTCGAAAGACAGCTCTGGCATGTTACTGTGTGTGTGTGTGTGTTTGTGTGTTTTCATGCATATTTGGTCCTTGCATCCACAAATTATATTTTACTGTGCCCGTGTTACTATTTTAAGAGGATATGTGTCTGTGTGTGTGTAAGGGAGAGAGCCTTGTCTGAACTGCAGGTGTGCAGGTTTTCCCCTCCAGCTCAGCACTAACTAAATCTATATCAGGGATTATTATGTTGTGTCCTGTCTGTCCTACTGTGTGTGCTTTAGTGTGTTCAGCCTCATGTACCTGACACACACACACGCACACCTACACACAGACACACATGCCCCTGTGAGTACACTCGACCTTGATGAAGTGAAAGGACGACTTGCGAACGAACAGATGGCATCACTATCAGTGCGATTACGTAACAGAATTTGGTTTCCCACGTCCGTATCGATGGTTTCAGGCGGACTCCAAACAATCTGCCTCAGTGTTTTAGAGGACGTTACAGCCAACGACAACAACAGAGCTGCTGTCAACCTTCCTTTATTCTGCCTCTATCAATCAAAAGTCCAAGCCAGGGTGGGTGATGGCTGCTCTTTTGTTGTCCTCCTCTGCATCTTTTTTTGTAACCAACTAACACCATTCAGGGTGCGTTCACAAGGCTACGCACCATAGAAAGCTTTGTCCAAAACAAGTTTAATCTTTTTTCCCTGTCTGGTGTCTGTGGCTTCATGAACGTAGCCTCAACTTTGCTCCTCACTTATCTAATCTTGACTTTTTGACTCACTAACTACAGTCCAAGTTTACACATTGGTGCATTTACAGTAGAGTTGCAAAGTGGGAAGAGATGCTGGGTGTTGAAGTATTTTCCCCACTATAAAGACTTCCTTTTTTCTTATAACGATATCCTCAGCATTTGTCAACGTAAAACAAAGGAACCTACTTTGACATAATGTAACTTTTACTGAACAGGGACGTAGAGAAGAGTCTAAAAATTTGCGATATTCAGTTTCCTCATAATAGCAAACGTACATAAGCTAGCGGTCGTATCAGACCAAGTCAGGCTTTAGGTGCTAAATGCCTGAGTGTATTAAAGTCAACAAGAGTATGTTTTATTCCTCAAAGATGTCACTTTTAATTTGTAAGAGAATAAATATTTCAGAAGTTACACAATTTAGTTTCAGGGCCAGATCACACAGAGACACATCACTACTAGGGCTGTGACGATGACTGCATCACAGCAATACTGTGGTTTGTGACACTGCAGCAGTGATGAGGTCTTTTTGAGCCAATATAATAAATTCATTAAAAAATGCACAACTTTGGCTCTGATTGTTTAATGCTCCGCCCACAACACTATCTGATTGGTTATACTTAATGAGTAGTAGCCTGTCAACGCTGCTGTGCCACCGACTGCAAAGTCAGATTCTCGAGCTGCTGGTCGGCAAACTGGAAACTGCGTGCCAAACATTGTAGAGTGATGTGAATCCGCGCATTGCGCAAAAACATTGAGACCTTTTTAACTTTTACACACGTCTGAAAACTGCTTGTAAAATGCAACATGCGATTCAGGGGAGAAGCACGAGCCAGGCGACACGCACCATCAGAAAACAATGGTTTTGCTGGCAACACTTCTCTAGCAATGCGTCTAGCGGGTGATTGTCAGTTTGAATTATTTCAGTAATGATTCTTCTTTCAAAGATAAGAGATAAGATACACACATCATAGATAGGGTGCTTTCACATGGCCGGTTTGGTTTTGGTTTGGTTCGGTTCAATCGAACTCTAATTTGTTTGCCCTTTAAGTGCAGTTAATTTAATCTGCGTAGTTGTCCCTCCATTGTGACATTAGAAAGTGTCACATTTATCTTGCAAGTGTACTCTTCTTCAACGTTTTGTTTACTTCCTGGATTTTTCCCACATGGAAATTCTGACCAATCAAGAGCAGCTTTCTCACACAAGGTATTTGATCTGGTCCGCTTGTAAATGCTGGCGTGAGAACACGAACCAACTCCAGGCGATTATACTATTTTGTGACAAAATTAGTCCCTGATTCAGACCAAAGCAAGACAACTCTAGGTCTGAAAGAATCTTAAATTAATCCAAAACTGACCCAGACTCTGCTCCTGAACTGGATTTAGCTGCTCTAACTTGCAGCTAGCGCCACATGTAACTGAATGTTTAGCTCTGTGACAATGTGTTTCTTAGCAAAATGCTACTTGGGACTCGCAACCCAGTGGCTAATATTGTGTTTGTATGATTGCATGAAATCAAAAGAAGTTCTCCAAGTGTCAGTCACCTAAAAAAAGAATACGCCCAAAATAAATCCTCACACTTTGCAACTCTGTACATGTATAGAACACACACACACTGACTTAGAGTAGAGGAGCGTAATGCATGCCGGCCCCCTCATAACCACTCCTTCTGCTCTGCTTCTATTTTCTCTGTCTCCTTTTGTCTCACCTGTTCTTTCATCCTCATATTTTGTCTCTGTCTTTATCTTTTTGCTCTCTCTCCTTCTGGTATTCTTCTCTGTTGTTTTCCTTCCTCATCCGTTCCCTCGCTCTTTCTCTCTCTGCCACTCTGTCGTTTTATCTTTCTGTCTTTTCTCCTTTTTATCTCCCGCTCTGTTGTTAACATCCTCAGCTGTGCTCAGACCCCTGCATGAGGCTAACGCTCATAGCGGATTGGCTGTAGCTGCGTGCATGAGGAGCACTGGGGGCCCAATCAAACGCAGGCAGGAACAGGAAATGGAACGGGAGACAGGAAGCGCCCGCCCACAGGGGCCTCGCAGGTACCACCACTGTCCCCCCCTTATGTGTCCGCAGCGGTGCCTGTCTGAAAACCACCTCAGACCTCCCTCCCCTCCCCTCCTTCCTCCCTTCCTCCCTCCCTCACTTCGTGTGTGTCCTCAGCTCGAGCTCCACCTCAGGACTCCACTGTGTGTGTCCTCTGGGTGCTGGCTGTCTAAAAACACCTCAACACCCTCATGTGTGTGTCTTCAGCTCTGGCTGCCCCAAAATCCCAGAACCCCGTTTTTTTTTGTAACCCCAAGCACTGCACTTTCACACCCTGCTGTATGTGCGTATGTGTGTTCTCAAGCACACACACTTGACTGTATACAGTAACTTCTTATTCCCTTTGTGTTTGCGTGTTTGTTGCAGTGCAGTAAAAAAAAAAAAAAAAACCTGCTTTGCTGGGCTCTGTGTCGCCATCGAGGATAAAAAGAGGGAGACAGAGTCGCTCTCTGCTTCTCCGTGCTTCACTGCTTCCCTGCATTGTTGTTGTGCTGCTCTTTGTAGCTGTGTGCTGCCAAGGCTTCCCTCCGCTCTTTGTGTGCCGCCGATCTGTCCCTCTGTGCACCGTGAAGCTGCAGTCCGTCACTGTGTTTCTGTCCTGTGTGCTGCCGTGTGATTGTAGTCACAGATCCTGCGCTGTGGTTTGCTTTTTGTGTCTCTGCTCTTCGCTGCTGTGTTTGTGTGTTACTGTAAGTCAGCCCGCCTCCCTCCTGATGTGTCGGTTTTGCTGTATGAGGAGGGGAAGGCGAAGTTTTTGTAAGAAGTGTTGTATTTAATATTTAAAAAGAGTGAGGCAGCTCATCTAGAATCTGAGTTAAAGATTTAATCACATGTAATAGAGTTGAATAAGAATAAAAACTAGACTTGCAGGAAAGAAATGAGGTCCAGGCATCCCATGGATTTGAGTTAACTGAACATTTTTTGGTTTTAGACTGCTGCTGTAACAAAACAAGCAACTTAAAGAGGTCAGTTTTAAAGCTGGAACAATTAATTGATAACCACGCAATCTGTGCAACTAATTTTTCAAGTCAAAATTTCCTGATTCCAGCTTCTTAAATGTGACTCTTTCTTTTTCTTAAAGTCCTTAATGACAGTGAACTGAATATATTTGGGTTGTGGACAAAATAAGACATTTGATGACATAATTTTGGCCTTTGGGAAACACTGGTTGATTAGATTAATTTAACAAATACTACCATAAGAAAACGCATAAACTGAGTGGTATACAATATGAATAAAATAAAATAAATTTGTAATTAACAAAGGTATTGATGCAATAAAATCACAGAGAGGCACAGAAAAAAATCTATTTGAGGTGTCAGTGTTATCACTCAAGTATGTCACTGCTGTAAAGATGGTCTTTTAAAAAATACTAGGCTGTGTATGCAATAAAAATATGCATATACTTTTCAAACTGGTGTCACATGACCAGATAAAACAGAGGGAAAGGACTATGGCATTTGCTTTTGCTTAAGAGGTAGCAAACCTACAACTACCAGAATGCACTGCGCCACATCAGACCAATAAAACTGCTATTAGGTGACGTAATGCAAGCTTGGCCGTTTTGAGACAGGAAACAATATGGCAGCCAGCTGGTACAATCTCAAATGACACTTAACAGTACGCTAAAATATGTTTCTGGAAACATTTTAAGTGAGAAATAGGCAACGTAGTAACTGAATCTTGGTTTACATTTAATCAGTGCTGCTTAGTTTTACCGTTTGAACTCAGTTTTTCTAAACTTCCTTTTAACGATACAGGAAACAATATGGCGCCGCTTCTTTTTCACAAATTCTTGTACTACAGCCAAACAGTGCATTAAAATATGATCTGAAGATATTGTGAGTGAGAAATAGGCAACGCAGTAACAGAATCTTGGTTCATGTTTGATCAGCGCTGCCTACTTTTACCGTTTGAACACAGTTTTTTTTAAACTTTTACAATACAGAAAACAATATGGCACCGCATATTTGAGCAGCGCTGTCTTGTTATACAGACAGTATAACAAGACAGCGCTTCAATACTCTGTGTCGGACGTGGGGGACATACGAAAATACAGAAGTACAATCTGTAATTTGAGGAGCCTTTAGTGCCTTAAACTTGGTCCTTCAAATCTTAAATTCTATTCTATGTCATTCTCCCATTAGAGGAGTCTTACTGCAGCACTTTGAACCGGCTGAATTTAAACTATAAGGTAGAGACTGATAGGATTTGCTGACTTAGTCGTGTTAATGTCGGGTTAAGTTTCTGTTTCATTAGAAATAAGCTTAAACAGCTGCAAAAAAAAAAAGAAGAATAAATCCAAACTGTTAACAGCAGTAAGGAGGAGGAGGAGGTAAAGCTCAGCGCTCAGCCTCTTTTATTACCTTCCTCCTCTCCTCTATTGATCAACACAAGCCTCTGATTTATAGCTTGCTGCTGCAAAGCCTGCTGGGTAATTACTAAGGCTGAAAAAGAGACTGGAGAGTTAACGTGGGGGATGGGGGCCGGAGCTCACGTAGACACGGACAGGTTTGCACACACTGTCTTTAAAAATAGACACACAAATTTACAGACCTGCTGGTCACACATACCAACACACACACGAGTTTACGACACACGCCGCAACACGGATAGAGTACAGGACCTCTGCAGAGAGGATCCACTAATGTTCAACATATATCATATCCTCCACACATCAATGTATGTAAATCAATAAAGTAATATAGCAGCCCGCCGAGACTGAATTACACCAGGCTGTAGAAGCCACATTTATTTTCAGTGTTGATTTACTGCATCAGCGCAGCAGAGGGTAGATTGCTGTTTTGATAATCAGATTTAAGTCTTCAGGTGTTTGGTTGTTTGAGCTGAGTGTGTTCACATCGCAGAGTTTAAGTTTGGTGAATCTGCAGCGATGTGTCAGTCAATGGAGCTGAGCTTGTGCCTGACTCATAAACAGCATGGCTGTAAAATCCCGTACACAAAGCGATGCTTGCACAAGGCTGCATCATTGTGTAGCTGTTTGCTCTGTATGAAAGTGTGTGTGTGTGTGTGTGTGTGTCTTTTGCTTGTTTATCCTGGTGTGCTGTTGTGACCTTCCCTCGATGCAGTAACTCACCTGACGTCAGAGCAGCGTTTTTTTTGGGGGGCTCTTTTTTTTTTTTTTTTGCCTCGTGCTGCCGGCTGACTGACACCCTCCCTCTCTTGTGTCCTCCAGTGAACAGCCTGGCCCGGTCCAAGTACTGCTGACGCCCAATCAGGAGGAGGAAGAGGACCAGGCAACGGCCAACCAGGACGCTGCTCTGGGCCCGGACCCGCCCCCTCCACCCTATCGGCCCGCTCCCCCTCGGCCCCCGCTCACCCTCAGCATCCCTCACCCTTGCGCCCCTTCCAGCCAAGGGGAGGGGGAGGAGGGTGGATATATGGGGAGGAGAGGGGAGGAAGGCGAGGATGGGAGGGAGGGGACGGGGGTGAGGCTGTGTGAGTTGCTGCAGGCAGGGGGGGTGAGTGTCAGACCCCTGGGGAAGCACTTAGCCATCTCTCTGCCCTCGCTTCCTCTGCGTCTCTGGGATACACACACCACACACACCGCACACTCCACACACCTTGAACCCACACACACACACCCTCCCCCTCCGTCCTCTTCTCCTCCCCCATCTTCCCCTCTGGAAGCCTCCGGGCAAAGGAAACCTCTCACGCCTCTGTGGCAGCCCCCCCGGCCCCATTCCCCCGCCAGTGCTGCTCAGCATTGGCCGAGGCACGAAGCCGCCGCTGACAGCGGCACGCGTCATTGGTCCTCCTGGAGTTTGGACCGCCCTGACGCCGTGGTGACGCCGTATGACACGCCCCCAGACCGCTGTGTCCCCATCAGGCCGCAGACGACCAGTCAGCACTACAGCTACAGTTGCCAGTCCTCTCCAGGGCACTACAGCTCCCAGCATGCCCCAGGGCAACACAGTGATCCCTCGTGTGACCGCGAAGAGGCTGAGCTGTCTGAGCTTGACTCCCTTTACCAGGCCAGTCTGCAGGCTGGCAAGACAGGTACACACACACACACACACACACACACACACACACACACACACACACACACACAGTCAGACACAAAGCCAAGAGCTACCACAAAACAACTTCAGAATTTATTACAATGACAATACATGAAAAGTGTAGGTGTATCGTTACCAGTATGCAGGGTTATCCTCAGCAGACTCATACGGAAACATTCGCTCTAAATCAGCAGTCATCTAAAGCCCTTTTTACACGGTGGCGCAGTGGTTAGCATTGTTGCCTCACAGCAAGAGGGTTCCTGTTCCGAACCCCGGGGTGGGGGAGCCCTTCTGTGCAGAGTTTGTATGTTCTCCCAACGTCAGCGTGGGTTTTCTCCAGGTATTCCAGCTTCCTCCCACAGCCCAAAGACATGCAGGTTAATTGCTGATAGTCTGGTGAGCCTCTCACCCAGTGACAGCTGGGATAGGCTCCAGCCCCCCCGCTACCCTCAAGAGGATGAGCAGTTACCGAAATGAATATGCCGCCTCACCCTCTGTATAAAAAGTACAATCACAGTATGGAGGGACAGAGTTGTTTCACCTTTAAGCCAGCAAGACTTATAAAGTAAGCTGATAGCAGTTAGCAGCTAACTCACAGAAGAAGAACAGTGGCCAAAAATGCAAATTAGGTAGACTTTGAGGTCAGGGAGCTCCTTACCCTTCGAGCAGAGGGCGAGATCAGCCGGCATGTAACTGTGACTGTAAATGATTGTTATTGCCATATTATGCCATTTGTTATTGTTTACAAAGTGCTGCCTGATGTGTATGTTATGTGTCAGACTAGAGGCCAACGCTGTTGTGTTACATTTCACGCCTCTTTTGCTTCCGCGATGCCAGCATGCTGTCTAAAATTACACTGTAGCGGTATGATACCACCATTGCTTGGTTCAGTGTAAGGCAGCATGAATAAAGAACTTTGTTGCAGCCCTATAACGTGATCTCTGTGTAAGGATGCTTTCACACCTGCCCTGTTTGGTTCGGTTCAGTTGAGCTCAAGTTTGTTTGCCCCCTAAGTGCGGTTTGTTTGGGCAGGTGTGAACTGTGAAACTATTTTGCTCTCTCCTTGTTAAAGGTATACAATGTAGAATTGTCTGTTACTGTTTGTAAACCAGCTCGCCAGTGAAAGTGACAGTAGAGGCCAACGCTAGATTCACTTGTTTGGCATTTTGTGTCTCTACATTTGTGTGGGGGGGGTTTTGGCGCTGTGTCTCTTGGATGCCTGCTGTTTACAGTCTGGCACCTGGTCACTAACTTTGCATAAAGCCCCAACCCCATCTGAGCACGCTGGAGGTACACGCCCATAAACGTCTTGAACACCCCGCCCACCAAAGGGTCCAAGATGACTTAGCACACCTAATGTTGATGCTCATGTGAAGGCTGAGAGGTTTCAGGAGCAAGTTAAACAGTGAGCAGACACTTCATGTAAAATGCTGCCTCAGAGGCTCTCTGAAATAACAATGAATACTTCCTGTGGTCATATTTAAAGATACTGAACATTGTGCAAAATATTGTCAACCAACAATCAACCCTGCTGCTGAGGCAACTTCAGGTTGTAAATGGTTTGTACGGCAGCGGATGACTTCACCTGCTTCTTCAATAGTTTCCACTTAATTGGGAAATTATGAAAAGAGTCACATGTAATGACAGTGAGTAGCGACTGACTGAATGTGGATAAACTGGAGACATACTGTTGAATTTGCACATATTTTTCTGAAGATATCACGGGCTGTTCATCATCCATCCATCCATCCATCCATCCATCCATCCATCCATCCATCCATTTTCATTCACACACATTCACACCTACGGACAATTTAGAGTCACCAGTTAACCTGTATGTCTTTGGACTGTGGGAGGAAGCTGGGCACCTGGAGGAAACCCCTGGTGAAAAGATTTTTTTTAGCATTTGTAGCATGAGGATGAAAAAAATGTGAAAAGTCTTTGGTGATTAGACCACATTGAGATGGTATGATTGAAGGAGGGTGATAAATCCGTCAAATAGGGCTCTTCGCACATAGCCTATGCCGTTGTGAGTATTTTTACTTGTGCGGTGGTGCGTCTGTGTCACTCTGCAGTTACACCTCCAGAACACTAGTTGGCGGAGGGGTTTCTGTGAAGTGCTGTAAAGTTTAGTTGATTCAAAACACACATTAAACACACATTAAACATGGCTTAATAGAGACAATTTCAAACACAAGTACACAAATCAGCTTCACTATAACTTGCAGCATTCACAGACAAACACTTGTCTTTATCTGGACACATTTTCCCCACAAATACAACATGCTAATGTTATTAGCACAAGCCTATGGCATTTACATTGTGTAAATTAGCATAGTGGCTAGCGGACTTTTCCTCTTCTCATATAAAACCAGGGACAACAGCAACATTTAACAAAGGTAACGTTACAAAATTCAGCTCCATTACAACTCACAAGATTCACTGACAAAACAACTGTCTTATACTAAACATGTTTTCCAGACAAATACAACATGCTAAAGTTATTGGCACAAGCCTAAGGCATTTTACATTGTATAAATTAGGCTATGGCATCAATTCAACGCAGAGGTATAAATTTGCCTAATACATGGGGCAAAGACAGGCTACTGAGGCCTCAAAGAGAAACGCACCAGGGAACAAGCACTGGACAATGTAGGGTGGTACAAAGACCATTATGAAAAGTTGGGTCTTAAGTTGTTTTGTAAGAGTTTCTAGCAGACTATAAACCAAATGGAAGAGTCCCAAAGTGTTGGAGCCACTACTTCAAAGGCACCACCACCTCTTTTTCGAGTTGGAGCCAGTGGCTGGAGGAGATCACTGACGTATTCAGGTGCCCGACCGTGGAGGGCTCTGTACGAGAGAACGAGTGTCTTGAAATGAATCCTGAACCTGATGGAAGCCGTTATAAAGAAACTGAAATGGTAGTGATGTGGGTCGACCTGCTGGACCTGGCAGCAGGGATATTTTGATGCAGATGGGTTGTTGCAACACATTTTGGGAACTTCCTCATTTTAGTATTATTGTTCTTGCTAAGCTTTCCTGTCCTTTGAGAGGCCTTTTGGTGTGCTGTCACATGACTTTAATAAAAGCAGAACTTTATGTAAAATTCCAGCCAAAAATGCAAAGGTTTCAAACATAAATAACAGGAAAATGTTTAAAAATTAACACACAAGGACATGGAGACTTTTTAATATTCTGAAAGGGTGCAACCATAAAAACAGCATCTTGTGTTTGGACACTCAAGAAGTGGAATATGTTCAGGAAAGGACTGGAACAGAATGGTCTTAGAGATTCATCCTTTGACCTCCAGCTCCTTCTGTGTGTGTTTTCAGGCTGCAGCCCATCCGAGAGGCTCATATCCAGGGTGGGAGGGCAGGCTCGCTCCAAGACCCCCAACGCAGACATGGAGAGGAGTGTGTACGGGGCCGACTGCACCAGCACCCCCACCTACCTCAACAAGGTTAACATCTACGCAGCTTTTCCAACAGAATCCCCTCACATGTTGGCAGGTCGTCAGTTGGATCCATTTCCCAGCGCCTGACAGACATTTTCTCCCTCTGCAGCCAATGATGTTGCGGGATCTGCGTTTCGGGGTGGAGCCTGATGACGGGGAGAACCTGAGACGAATCGGACGCAGCCTGAGCGGCACAGTGGTGACCTCGCGCCGCAGCCGCCTGACTGCAACCCGCAGCTTCGTGAGTGTGACTTTCTGTGCTCTGCTGCCTCCCTGTGGCCGTGCTATTAAACTGCACCTGCCTGATGTCCCGTGGCCGTGGCACTTTACACATTGCTTTTCTCCCTGTGCTCTTCCCCCTCTGCTGTTTGTCTCCCTTTTGTCCTGCTTTTTTTTTCGATTTCCAATCTGTCCTCCTCTCTCTGCTTCTCTTCCCTCTTTTTCCTCTTTCTCTCTCAAAGGTGAAGCAGGCTGATGTCAGTGCCTCTCCTTGCTTACTTCCTCTCTTCTGAGTCCCTGTTGCTATTCCACCACTATCATCTTCCTCCATCCTCCTCATCACCAACACCTTCTCATCACCACCTCCCTCCACCGCTTCACAGGTAAACACTGCGCTGAGCTCACATGACTTGTAATCTGTAAAGGAAAAAGAAACACTCATCTGCTTGAGACTGGGAGGAGTGTACACATTTCCTTGGTTGAGCTACTTTGAGCGCCAGATGAGTGTTTCAGAGCAATTTCGAAATTAGGTCAGGATTGCAAAGCAAAAGTCTTTTCTTGATATTTGCTAAATGTTTTGGTAAACATTTTGCTTTCTGGCAAACTCATCTGGCACGAAAGTAGGTTAAGCCCCTATTTGCACAAAGCTATATCCTGGGGATGTGCATTAATTTGTAATAACTGTGGAGAGCCAAAAGTTATTTCGTTTCTGGGCAAATCTGTCTCAAATTAGGTTAAAATTTCCAGCAGAAATCAACTTCTTTCTATATAAAGAATACATCTATCCAACTATAGTATCATTCTTTAAAGGTACAGCTCACCCCAAAATCAAAAAATATATATTTTCCAGGCCAGTTCTATCAGCCCTGATCTCATCCTACGAGATGCAGATGCACCCAGGTCCATAGAGAGAGTCCCAGGTTCTTTTGCGAAAACCAGCGGTTATCTCATCATTATATATTTCTTGTTACCTGTAGTGCTAATTACAGTTTTGGTGTGAGTTGCTGAGTGATACCGGTTATAGAAACATCTCTCCAGTATGATAGAACTAGATGGCACTTGGCTTGCTAGTACCAGGTTGGACCCCTTCTGCCTTCAGAACTGCCTTAATTCTTGGTGTTGTAGATTTAACAAGGTGCTGGAAACATTCGTCAGAGATTTTGGTCCATATTGACATGAAGGCATCACACAGTTGCTGCAGATTTGTCGGCTGCACATCCAAAGTGTGCCAAGAAAATATCCTCCACACCATTACACCACCACCAGCAGCCTGAACCATTGATACAAGGCAGGATGGATCCATGACACCAAATTCTGACCCTACCATCTGAACGTGGCAGCAGAAATCCAGACTCATCAGACCAGGCAACGTTTTTCCAATCTTCTGTTGTCCAGTGTTGGTGAGCCTGTGTGAACTGTAGCCTGTTTCCTGTTGTTAGCTGACAGCAGTGGCACCTGGTGTGGTCTCCTGCTGCTGTAGCCCATCTGCTTCAAGGCTGGACGTGTTGTTGGTTCAGAGATGGTCTTCTGCAGACCTTGGTTGTAACCAGTGGTTATTTGAGTTACTGTTGCCTTTCTATCATCTTGAACGAGTCTGGCCATTCTGCTCTGACCTCTGACATCAACAAGGCATTTTCACCCAGAGAACTGCTGCTCACTGGATATTTTCTCTTTTTGGGTCCATCCTCTGTAAACCCTAGAGATGGTTGTGTGTGAAAATCCCAGAAATACTCAGACCAGCCCGTCTGGCACCAACAACCATGCCACGTTCAAAGACACTTAAATCACTTTTCTTCCCCATTCTGATGCTCTGTTTGAACTTCAACAGGTCGCCTTGACCATGTCTACATGCCTAAATGCATTGAGTCGCTGCCACGTGATTGGCTGATTAGCTATTTGTGTTAAGGAGCCGTTGAACAGGTGTACCTAATAAAGTGACCAGTGAGTGTATGTACATAAGTAGAGAAAGTAAACAGTAATCCCTGTGAACAACTGGTGAATCTCAAACCCCTTCTTTAGCCCTGCAGTTCATGAGTACCATGTCTTTATACCTTATTTTAAATTGGTGTATGTTTGGCTCCATATTCAAACTGTAACAGTGTAATATAACTTCACTCCGCATATTGAAATACAAAAACTTTTTCTGGTTGTACACACTATGAGTTTTGATATTAAATAATCCCCTTGAATTATAACCCCCCTCATGGTCACAGTATTTCCTGGTAGCAGGTTATTTCTTGGGAGCTGGAGCTGACACTGGGTGAGAGGCAGGGTTCACCCTGGACAGGTCACCAGACTATCACAGGGCTGACACATAGAGACAGACAACCATTCACACTCACATTCACACCTACGGGCAATTTAGAGTCACCAGTTAACCTGCATGTCTTTGGACTGTGGGAGGAAGCCGGAGCACCTGGAGAAACCCACGCTGACACGAGGAGAACATGCAAACTCTTAAATGTGGAGACGGTATCTGCCTCCTGGACCGCAACAGGAAGATGATTCCACAGGAGAGGAGCCTGATAGCTGAAGGCTCTGGCTCCTGATCTACTTTTGGAGACTTTAGGGACCACGAGTAACCCTGCATTCTCCGAGTGCAGAGTTCTGGTGGGATAATATGGCACTATGAGCTCTCTAAGATATGACGGAGCTTGACCATTTAGAGCTTTATAAGTTAACAGTAGGATTTTAAATTCACTTCTGGATTTTACAGGGAGCCAGTGCAGAGAAGCTAAAACAGGAGAAATATGATCTCGTTTCTTAGTTCCTGTTAGTACACGTGCTGCTGCATTCTGAATTAGCTGGAGAGTTTTAAAAGACTTATTAGAGCTACCCGATAATAGGGAGTTACAGTAATCCAGGCTTGAGGTAACAAAAGCGTGGACCAATTTTTCTGCATCTTTTCGGGTCAGGATAGACCTAATTTTCGCAATATTACGCAGATGAAAAAATGCAGTCCATGAGGTTTGTTTTAAATGAGAATTAAAAGACAGATCTTAGTCGACTATTACTCCGAGGTTTCTTACGGTAGTGCTAGAGGCCAGAGCAGTGCCATCTAGAGAAACTATGTCATCAGATAAAGAGTCTCTGAGTTGTTTGGGGCCAAGAACAATAACTTCAGTTTTGTCTGAATTTAAAATAAGGACATTGGTGCTCTTGAAGGCATTTTTGAAGTTTAGTTAATTGATCAGTTTTTTCTGGCTTTATCGATAAATACAACTGTGTATCATCCGCATAACAATGGAAATTTGCAGAGTGATTTATATGATGTTACCTAACGGAAGCATATATAGAGTAAATAGGATTGGTCTGAGCAAAGAACCTTGTGGAACTCCAAAACAAACTTTAGTACGCAGAGATGATTTATCATTAACATGAACTAACTGAAAATGATCAGATAAATAAGATTTAAACCAGCTTAGTGCAGAACCTTTTAGGCCAATTAAATGTTCCAGTCTCTGCAGCAGAATTTGATGGTCAGTTGTGTCAAACGCTGCACTAAGATCTAATAAAACAAGTACAGAGACAAGTCCTTTGTCTGAAGCAATCAGAAGGTCATTGTCATCACTGTGTCCTAAATCCAAAAACTAGCGTACTAAATGTCAAATTTGTGATGTCATCAAGTATAAAGTCTGTGGCTGCTGCACAGACAGTGAACTGGGAGATATGGATGACACCGAGAGCACCCTGGGGAATGTTCTGAGTATACGAATACATTTTGTGATGGTGTTCCTCTTTAACATTTTAGAGGAAACACAGACAACAGAAACATTTTTCTCCCCAGAACAGATATGCACCTTTAGCTCTTGTTTAACATGACATTTATGGGGCAAGCTGCCTGAGGTGTTGGCACGTAAATAATAAGCAAACCAGTAAACAATGATATTGCAAATACAAAACAGAAGAATAACAAAACAGCAGGTAGACACTGACCCTTCAAACCTGTCAGATTTATTTTCAGCCTGTTTTGGATGTGAGGTGAACTCAAAAAGAAAGTTGTGCAACTGGTTTCCAGTATGTGAGGCTTTATTCACCTGTCCTGCTTTTGTTCTGTGCATGTAAACACTACGTCATGGTGATAAGCCGGCTCGAGTGCTGTGGCATGTATATAAACCAGGTTTCTGATCATTCACTGAAATCGAGACACAACTGCACACACATGCTCAGAAACCTGGATACTGTTTCACTAAATATCCAGGGAGATTAATAACAAGCTTTCTAAAAGGTCACATCCCAAAAAGGATAATAATATGCATGTAAATGCTTTGAGTGCGGCATGTGAGATTATTTCTGCTGGTTTAACAGTCCGTCAATTAGTCACATGACCAGAGAAGATGAAACAAAAGGAATGTAAATGAACATAAATGCAAGACACGAAAAACAACATAACTGTACCATTTTTCCTTCACAGTACAACAGCTGTGTCTCAATTGAGAGGCTGCATCTGGAGACCGATTGCATCATGTTGGCGCGACCAAGGCCATCATGAAGCCAGAGATTGTTATATCATATAGATTTTATTTAATACTTGAGGAAAGGATTCATCGCCGTTTGATATATTTCAGGCTGATGGAGCGTTTTCAGGTAAACTTATTAAATTAAGATTGTTTAAGCTGTGTGCTTTTAGTTAATAGTATTGCTAACAACAGTTAACCGTTAGCTAGTCAACTTAGCTTAATATATAATAGTCAACAGCGTGCTGTGCATCTTGGGATAGGCTGGGCCACGAAGAATTCATCCGTTGCGTCCTCCAAATTCTGGGAAAGAAGGCTGCATTTCTCCGCCGCATTTGAAGGAGCCTTCAAAAATGGCGACGGCCTTGGTCACGCAGATGTGACACAATCGGTCTTCAGACGCAGCCTTCGAAGACTGCAGCCCCTGAATTGAGACACAGCTGATGTCATTTTGTTTTTCATATAACTTTACATTAAATTCTAGCCAAATTTCATTCCATAGATAAATGAGAGAAAGGAAATTGTACAAGACATGGAGAATTAATCAATCCAGCTGAAATGGGGCAGCAGTAAACAGTCTGTTCAGTGAGGTTGTTTTTGTTTGTCAAGATGTGGGACAAAATGCTCTACGAGTGTGTGAGATTTAGGGGACTTTAGTAACATCTAGTGGTGAGTATTGCTGATTGCAACCATCTGAAACTTCAGCTGGTGAAAACATTGAATGAATCAGTTTCGTGTTAAATATCATTGTTTTTCTGATGCTGTTTGACATGTCGGAGACGGGCTGCTAACCCAACTCGTGCTAATCTGTGCTCATGTTTCTTATTTAATAATTTAAGATCCAGATGTTCAGTAGGTTTTTACCTGGAGCCAAAGTAACCACAGAGGTCTGCTCCTGTCCAAAACAAATGTAGAAACACTGGATAAAGCAATTTCACATTTCATAAATCAGTGTTTTTCCGACGCTCTTGTCGCTTGTCTTGAAGCTAAAACGCTACTGTAGGAACATGGCAGTGCAGCATTGCAGACTCCCTCTGTAGGTATAAACGGCTCATTTAAAGCTATCGAAAACACAACGCTTCTTATTTTAAGGTGATTATACTAACATGAAAAAATGCTTATTATATTATATTCCACCTCTGCCAATATATCCCCCTAAATCTTACACACCAGACCTCAACACGTGTCTCAAAATGGTTGAATTCGAGGTGCACCTTTGTGCTTTGCTGACTGCTGTCTCCTCTCTTGTCTCAGGAGCTGTCGGGCGGTGCAGGGAGTTTCTGGCTGTGTCTGACGGGGGTCAAGCTGTCTTCTGATCAGAGTCCCGCTCTGCTTCACTAATGTCTCACAGCGTCCACCTTCGCGTCGGGGCAGCAGCGCCGGGGGTCTTCGCCGGGGCCTCTCCTTGACAGACCTGGAATCGGCTCAGGAGGATCAAACTCCGATCCCGTTCCTCCTCCCTCTCCCTCAAACGACATGCACACGCAAACACATGCACGCACACATGCACATCTGCACTGACGTAGAGCCTCCCTCAGCGCCTGCAGCACCCCGCTTAGCCTCTCCTTGCCTTCCTCCCTCCCTCCCGCCCTCTTTTGACCTACTATTCTGTCTATGCAGTCACTCTGACCCCCAACTACAACCTCAACCTTCCCCTCCTACTTCCCGGGACTGTTGTATCTTGTCTCCCCCTGAGTTTTCAGAGGGATTTCCCTGTGCAGCCTGGCGAGCATGCCGCTTTCAGTGGTGTTGTCGGCGTGGTCGCTCACTTGGCCGGGTCCGACTGGGACCTGAGCTCTCGGCAGACTCGTCCTCCATCCTACAGGACCCTCAGCTCAGGGGGAGACTCTTACCAAGTAGCCACGCCTCTTCCTCTTTCTTCACGGGCATTTCCTGTTGGACGCACACATAGCCGAACTGGGTCTGTTTCAGATGGACAGCCATATTTTTTTCTCTCTTTGTTTTTTTGGGTTCGTTTTTTTCTTCCTGTGTGCGCGCACAGTAAACCCGCCCGAGACCGAACTCACTAATAACTAAAAGTCATGTACAGAAAAACTCATGTATGAAACCTGTATGTTAATTAATAAGACCTTATGGAATGTTGATAATGATAATTAACGAATATTGATAAACTTAAAGTGGTACTTCCTCATGTCTGCATTTCAAATAGGAGTGGAGTGCACTTCACAAGTGTCTAGCTGGAGTTTCCGCCCCCCCTCCCCTCTCCCTCTCAAAAACCGCTCGCCGACCTAATGACAGCTCTCCCGTTTCTACCGGGAGATTAAACAAGAAAAGCGCTTCCTTTTTTCTCTGCTTCTCTCCTTGTTGCTTTTCTTTCCCTCTTCCTTGCTGTCTTTTGAATTCACGCCTGCAAACAGGAAACAGTAGCACCAGAAATAGGCCGACAGGGGAGGAAAGTCGAGATGGGACGAGAGTATGTAGGTTAGGAAACCCTTCTCTTAGGCTTTATCAATGGAAAAAAAAAAGAAGGAAGGGATTGACTCAAGTGCGCTTTACAAGGTTACACGGCAGAAGTTCACTTTCTGAAGGCTATCTGAGCGAGAGGCAGCCGGAGAGAAGTCGACGATGGCGTTTGTTTCACTTAAAGGCCTCAGGTGAACTTCAGTGGCACTTACCAATTCACACTTTATGATTTCTCCCCTCCCACTGAAACTGGTTTTGAGACCTCAGATGTGAATAGAAAATGCTCATCTTCAGCCTGGGACAGTGACATGTCTAATATGAATATGCTTTATATGATATATATGTATTAGAGGTATATTTTCAGCCAGTGAGCTATCTTCTTCAGAGATGTCAACCATTTCTCAGTTGTATGAACAGTTATTACACAGTAATGAAGTTAATTCACCCCCTTTACTGAGGAGCATTCTGACATGTGTAGAGTACATTTATTATATGCTTTATTCTATTAAATATTATATGAAATAACTCCTTATACAACAACTGGCCAATGTAAAGTTCAAGAACTTACTGATGTTGATTGATCGTTGTAACTAAACCAAAGGTTGGCACTTAACTCAGAGAGCGTATTTAACATTGCTGTTTTTACTTTCATTTAGGTTCAGATTTTGTTTATTCTCTCCTTTGTTTGTTTGTTTGTTTGTTTGTTTGTTTATTTTGGGTTCTGGATGTGGGAGAATGTAGCCAATTGTAGCGCATGAGTCCGCTATGCAAATCAACCTTCCCTCACGATCCTGTATCAGAGACAGTCAGGAGGCAGACACACCCACCCGCGGGGGCGCTCTCACGGACTCTGGCAGAGACGCGGCGAGGTGGAGGAGATCTCACGTTTTAATGCTGCTGGTGAACTTTGTTGTTCTGCATCTAACTACTATGTCTCAACCAATGGAATGCAAAAAGAGAGCAACGAGGAAGAGGACAGGGAGGAAAGAGAGCGAATGAATGTAAACTAAAGGATGAAAGTGCGTGAATGATGCGATGGTCAGAGACGAGAGGGGTTTGGAGAGTGCAGATGGTTTACTGTTTGTGGGTGTGTGTAGACTGTGTGTGTCAGTTCTGGGGTGGTGTTGCTCGGGGAAAGAGGGAACCTGTATTTTTGCAATAAAGTTATTACCAATGCACTCCCACAGGGGGCGTAACCACCGTACAATGTCTGCGTCATCATTTGTTTGTTGAAAGGTCAGGAGCACAGAAGCCGAACATGTTGAGAGTGAAGTGATGTCAGCTTGTTTCAGCCCGAGAACTGGAAACACTTTCAGTGCGGTACCTTTGGAACCAACAGTAACCCTTCAGACATGGTACCTAGACCCTAGTGTTTCCACTGCAAACAGTGCTCTTAAATGTGGGCGGGGTTGTTGTCACTCACTGCTCCGTCCAGCACTCGCTGTATTTCCTCATTACCGGTGACACCGATGGAAGTTTGCACCTCGTTATTGTCCATAGAATGAGGCTGCACGCCGACATTTTCAGAACAAAATAAAACAGGCTGCAGTGAGAGTCTCTCTCCGTGGGATATTTAAAAATAGCAGGTTTGTGCATTTAGTCCTCTCAGGGGTTTAGTGTTGCTGGAGCCCACAGGAGAGTCCGGTCTCTCTCCGAAGATCTCGAAATCCAGCGTTTGGGCAGTGACTTTCGGTGTCAGAAACCAACAAAAAAAGGCTGGCACCCAGCGGCATCGGGGGGAAACGTGGCGGGACAAGAGCAAAAGTTAAGATGGCCAAAATCCAACTGGGGCAGATGGGACGGGTAGTGAATGGGTCTGACTTCCACCCGAGAGAGCAGTGTTCACGTCCTGTAAGACTCTCAAGCCAAACCCTGTTCTTTTTTCTGAAACCTAACCATGTGTTTTTGTTGTTGAAGGAAGTGTACTTTGAAAGAAGACAATGCATGTAACAGGCAGAACTTGATACTGAGTCCCAGAATGTCAACCAACACACCCAGGGTACCTTGCACGTCACGTGTGGATGTGGAAATTGACCAGACATCGATATGTGACGAGGTCGGAGTGAGAATGTGTTTGACAGGAACGATGCTCTTGTATTCCACCAAGTGAGGATTGGGTTATATGGCATCCTGGTTGGAGATCCACTCATTAGTCAAAGTGTATGTCATATAAAAATGTGCCTTTTCACACCATATACTTGTAAAATGAATTATTAGAGCTCAGAAAAAGCTCCTAATTAAATATTTAAACAGGTGTCAGCTCTTGCACTGCACTAAATTACATGTCACGGCACTCCTTTCTATGGAGATAATTAATTCAGATACTAGCAATGTGAAATTTATAAAGCGCTGGGTTTCTGATTGGCTCAAGGGCCTGGTGTCAGGATAAGAAATAGTATGAAATCTTTGGAAAATGCACACTTTCACTTAAAATATCCAGACATCTTATCTTAAAATTAAATCGAAATTAAAATATTTCCTCCACAGGTTGATCTGCAGCCTCTTAACAAGGCGATTGTGTTTGCAGGGGTGAAGACATGAAATACTAATCTGAAGAAGTATCGGAGATTTTGCTCCATATTGACATGATAGCATCACACAGTTGCTGCAGATTTGTCGGCTGCACATCCATGATGTGAATCTCCCGTTCCACCACATCCCAAAGGTGCTCTGTTGGACTGAGATCTGGTGACTGTGGAGGCCACTGGAGTGCAGTGAACTCATTGTCATGTTCAGGAAACCAGTTTGAGATGATCTGAGCTTTGTGACATGGTGCGTTATCCTGCTGGAAGTAGCCATCACAAGATGGTACACTGTGGTCATAAAGGGATGGACACAATACTCAGGCAGGCTGTGGTGTTTAAACCATGCTCAGTTGGTACTAAGGGGCCCAGTGTGCCAAGAAAATCTCCCCCACACCATTAAGAAATCCAGACTCATCAGACCAGGCAACGTTTTTCCAATCTTCTAAAATCTTTTATGTTGTATGCTACTGTTTAAAAAATATTTATATTGAGTAAAAAAAAAAAAAAAAAGTAATGTAAAAACTGTATAAAATCATCAGACATCGTAGATTCCACATTTTGTCAAAAAAGACAAATGCCAAACTGAAATGTCACCTTTTACTTAAGGTAAATAAAATCGGCTTCTTTACCGGATATAAACCGGAAGTAGATTGTTGCGATGGCGTCAGTTAGCCTTGGGCTACAACTTGTAGCTTATAACTTGTTTAACCCATATTTATATACATTTTGGCAACATGGCACTATTAAAAGTATGCCGAATTGCTTATCGGCTGCTTCTGTTTCTAATTTACTCATTGGTATACAAATATTTAGCGCGACATTACTTAAATAGTGAAGAAAACCTTAAAACGTGAAGATTCCCAGTGAAGTTTCGGCGTCACAAGGAGCCTTTTTTTTCGACGGTTTAAATGGATTTATGGACGACACTCGCGATGGAGACTGGAGTAAACGGTAAGTGTAAATCACACTCAGTCAAAAAATGTGTGTTTGATGCCTGTGTGTTCACATTTCACCTCAGAGAAGAAGTGCTGTTTTGGGCGCTAATTGGCTCACACCTAACCTCAGGTGAAAAGTGACTTGTTTTCACTTAAAACAAGCTAAAACTGAAATATACCAGAATAACTGCATCCAAAAATACTGTAGAATAGAGATGCTCAGTAGACTATGTATAACACTGTGACAGTGATGGAAAGTAAATGCATTTTACTGTAAGAACTGCATTGAATTATAACTTTGTGTATTTCCATTTCCTGTCACACTAACTACACTTTAGAGGGAAATATTTTGCTTTTTATTTCAGGAATTAAAATGATCTCCACTTTTCTCAGCTGCAACATTTATGATGTACACATTAATCCAATAGTAGTTTATTTATATAGCACATTTCATAACAAGTTTAAAAAAACAAGGATCATACATGAGAAATATATAATAAAGGCTAACATAAATCCTGAAGTGGCATGTGTGTGTGTGTCCTGTGTCTGACTGTGCCTCTGGTGTTTGGGATTTTGTTGTTTAGTGCATTAGCCTATTAAGCGATTCGATCCTTCCTGTGTGTCCATAAATTTACTCCAGTTTGGACAAGAAGCAGGGATATGGGCTGGTTCGAGATGCTTCGGCTTTGGAATAGATTTGTGAAGATGTCGGATCAAAGACTCGCTAAAAAGATGTTTAATCGCGACACCTCCCACTGTCATTCTGCTGGGAAACCTTGGGTCCTGGTTTTCTTGTGGATGCTACTTGGCATGCTCCATCCACCTGAACACCGTCGCAGACCAAGTAAAGCCCCACACAATGCACCATGCCACACCACAAAGGAACCGGACAAAGAGTTCAAGGTGTTGACTTTGCTTCAAAGTAACCCAGATCCTGATCTGACTGGACATTTGGGGGACGTGCCGATCCACGGTGGGTGCTCCTTGGACTGGACATGGGTCTGACCTGTGAAGGCAAGGACACAGGACTTCTGGAGGGTGTCCTTTGGTGACCAGGACGTTAGCTTCAGATCTTTTGAGTCTTGTATGATGCATTCTCATAACCCATCGGCTGCATTCGTGATCATATCATTGTAACTACCACCAGGTTCACTGTGAGCCCCCCAGTTTGCAGTTTGTGGTTGGACCACTAGATGTCAGCACAGATACACTGCAACGTTCATTCACACAGTACATTTGATCAGCCCCACTCATTCACAGAAGTATTGACACACCGTCTCTTGTCACTTACACACACACAGCCTCACTTACACACACAGCCTTTTGTTGTCAGTCTTTTTTTCCGTAACTCAAGGTGTCAATTAAAAGTTGAGTTCTTGCAGAGGAAACAGAAAGAAGAATCCCTGCAGAACAAAGCAGAGAAAAGGTGGTGAATCAATAGCCATTACCTTTCTCACACACAGACACACAGACACACACACACACACACACACACACACACCTCTCCCCGGTACTGGGAGAGTACATTTAATGGTTCTTTTATATGTCAGTGTGTGTTGACGCTTGTCCTGCTATCCTTTCGAGAGCCAGTGACCTGAATTCAGAGATACTGTAGGATGTTGTTGCTAAGTGCAGTCATTTTTATCGGTCTACTCACCTCTTCAAGGGCTTGGATGTGTGATGGCTAATGTACTTTCACATCTTTTGTGTCTTTGCTTCCGAAAAAACTTCTACCTTGATATCAGAGGTGAGCTGTTTGCAGTAAATTGCTAGGCTTCACAGAAAATGATGCTCGGGTGCAAAATTGTTTTGTTGTTGCTGCATGTGGATGTAGAAGATGGGACTTGTAGAAAACCGTGCTGTGTCTACCTTGCAAAAATAATGATTTTAATGCTGCATTGTTCAGTGACAAGACCCTGCTGTGCCAAACAGCATCGGGGAACCACAGATTTCTTCACATGAAACTGCTTCATTCAGTGTTTTTTACTAGTTTGAATCAACAGCTCTTTTTGTTTCGGGTAGGGGGAGACCTCTGTGGATTAATTGGCTCATGGTTAAAACCTCGTGGACATGTGAAACTTAAGTTATCAGAGAAAAAAATTGAGCACACATTAGTCAGCAGCTAGTTTTGTTACACAGTTGTATAATTGAGTTGGTTCATGTTCTCACGGCAGCATTTACAAGTGGACCAGATCAAATGCCTTGTGCGAGAAAGCTGCTCTTGATTGGTCAGAATTTCCATGCGGGAAAAATCCAGGAAGTAAAGCAAAGTTGAAGAAGAGTACACTTGCAAGATAAATGTGACACTTTCTAATGTCACAATGGAGGGACAACTACGCAGGTTGATTTTAGCGCTGCTCATCGTGGACTATATTGCTGTCACTGTTCATTTTAGTCAAACCATACAGTTTGAAAACGAGGCGCGGCTCCAACTAGAAAACAATGTTTTGATGCATTGGATGTGCTGAATGTGCATATTAAGGCAGTACAGGAGGAGGTGCACATTAATAATCCTCCAGGACTGTAACATGCTCATGTTTAACCCAAACAATGTGTCATGTGACTGCAGTTGGTTCAGATCCAGATCGCAACACGTTCTCACCAGAGTTCGTTTGTAACCGGACCGAGACCACCTCTTCAAGAAGGTCTCGGTCCGGTTGGTTTGGTGCACCTGGGTGTGATTGCTGTGTTCACTCCTGCCCAAACGAACCGCACTTATGGGGCAAACGAACTATGAAAGGTTGTCTGTCTCTTTTAGGCTGATTGTGTGGCGACCTGTCCGGGGTGTAACCCGCCTCTCACCCAGTGTCAGCTGGGATAGACTCCAGCGGTTAGAAAATGGATGGATGGATAACCCTGACCAATCTCTGGCCTGGGAACATAGGGATGACGAATGACCCCAAAGAAATCAACTAAACTTAAACCCTGTTCTGAAAAAAGTCCAGACATTAAGCATAAAGGGACTTTCAATCTTTTTGGACTCGTCTCGACTGGAATTGCAATTAGAGGTAATAACCGTCTGCAAGCAGTGGTAAAGGAAAAGATAAAGGCAATATGAGGCCTGAAAGCTTGTGTTGAAATGAAGTGGGTCAACAGAAGAAACACACATCAAACTATAACAACATAGATGATTCTCTGTCTGTAAACAAGGATGCCTTTCAATCCTAAGGTTGCCTGGAGGGAAAACAAACTGGAGTTGTTAAGAAGATCGATGAGCCCACTGTATGTAATAAGGAAAGCCAAAAGGAAGTCTCAGAATTTGTTTTGAGCCACAAAAGCTAAATTAAGCAATAAAATGAGAGCAGGAAATCCAATTTAATCAGCACATGATAATTATCTGTCAGTGATAAAAGCTCTCAACTGTGCGCAGTCAACGCCCTATTTTGACACTGCTGTTTTTCAAGGCTTCTAAATGGGATAGAGGCTTGGATGACGTACACTGATGATGTCTTTGAAAATATTTATAAAACTCGACTTGTAGAGGTACTTTATGATTGAAACTTTATTCCCATCCTATCTGAACACACAGCACAGCGCCAAGAGCTCAGGCAGGTGTGATGTGGCGCTGTGAGAATGAGCATGAGATGAAAACTGTTAGTCACTGTAATACCTGTCGTGAAATACGATGACGTCGACCTACCTGTGAAATTGTCAGTGGATGCTTCAAAGGGTGGATTAGGAGCAGTATGCCAACAGGAAGGAGAAGATCAGAGCAGTGGGTGAAGCAGCAAAAAAGAGATTTAAGCACTTTTTCATTGGAGAAACATGTTTAGTATAAGACAGGTGTCCATATCACCCAGCCCTAATATTGATTATATTCTGAAAAAGACACTGACTAAAATTCACTACAAAGCAATTTTAGGATGTCTCAGTCTTGGTCAAGCCTCCATGAACACTGGGCTTTGGAACCAATCGTAGATAGTGGCCAAAGGTTGAATTACAACATACAAGTCCATAACTTGATGCTGTTGTGCTTAAAAATACTTGTTCCCATAAACTTATATCGTGAAGTAGACGTATGTAAATCACTGGATACACTTTTTTGAGCACTGTGCTAAATGACTCGCTTCCCTATCACGATTTGATTCATTTGGTCCAATAACATTTCTAAAGTCTATAAAAGCTGCACATGTAAATCATTTTATGCCCATTCAAGTTAGCGGAGCGCTAAACAGGACGGACGGAAGATGTTTTTTGTTGTTAATTTTATTATTGTTGTTATTTATTCCCCTTTTGGGCCAGGAAAACAAAGAAACAGTTTACTGTGTCCTTTCGTCCCGACAGCGTCCCAGGAAAGATCTCAAACACATTTTCTGTTGTTCCTAGGATGATGGTATGCTGTTAGTGTGGAGCTCTGCTTTTTTAGCCTGCACAGAATTCATGGAACACAGCAGATAAACATCAGCCTCTGCCTCGATGAACGGCATCTTATTTGCCGATGGGCTGATGACAGTCAACAAGGTAAATATCGGCTGATACCCATTAATCAACAGATGTGATGTGGTTGGCACCTGCTGGATTAGTGATGCAGCATGACGCAGTGCACAGAGGAGGAGAAACATTGCACCATTAAGGTTCTGAAATAACATAATCTTCTCTCTTCTGCATGAATGTGGTGATTTACAGCTCACAGCATTGGTTTCCTCCAGGTGCTCCAGCTTCCTCCCGCAGTCCAAAGACATGCAGGTTAATTGGTGACTCTAAATTGTCCGTAGGTGTGAATGTGAGTGTGAATGGTTGTCTGTCTCTATGTGTCAGCCCTGTGATAGTCTGGTGACCTGTCCAGGGTGAACCCTGCCTCTCACCCAATGTCAGCTGGGATAGACTCCAGCACTAAAGCACTCTGCATTCTTAAACACAGACTGACAAGCTGTGTCTTCAGTATGCTAAAACTTCCACTGTAAAATACCAACCTAGTAAGAAGTGAATGTTATTCTTGGTTTAGCAAGAGCATAAAAACCAGGCAGACACAGGATCTAAAGGCACGCACTGTACTCATAACAATAAAAATACCTGCGTCTGCTGGCGATTCAGAAAACACGTGAAAGAACACTAGGGCTGTCAAAATTGCTCAAAAATGACGTTTGAATATTCCTTCTAAAAATAACTCATAGGTTCGAACCATTGGAATATTTTTTTTTTTTTTTCCACATTTCCACAAGAGGGTAAACTAATACAAGGAAACATAACTACTTGTAGGTATTTTTATTTCAACATAAACGTCTTTTGAAAACATTTACATACCTACACATTAAAACACATAAAACAATTATCTATAACATTGTTATAAATGACCACGGACCTCTCGCTCGCCCCCCTCTCTAAAGCCTGGCTCACACTACAGGATTTTAAAAATCTTAAAAGATTTTGAAATCAGGTTGTATCACACACATAACGAGAATCTTCACAGATTATCTTATCTAAAATCTTTATTGCACATTCGCTACGAGATTTGAAAATAATGACCAGCACACACTACAGGATTTCATCAAGATTATTGGACCAGAGAGCGATGCACCACGTAATGTACGTCATCTCACAAGGAAGCGGAAGTCAATAGTACATGCCATTCTGTGCAGCGAAAAAGGCAAGAGGAAGAAACGCCATCTCTGCTGTCCCATAGACATAATAAAGAGTCTATTTTTATTTAGTTTATTATGTCTATGTGCTGTCCAACGCACCCTGCTGCTCTGTTGCTCTTTCGCAGTCGCCATTTCCGTCTCCAGGTAACGTTACGTCCGGCCTCTTCTTCTTCGTCTGCTTCTTTTACGGCAGTTGTCATCCATTTCTGGCCTCATCCCGATAAAAATCAAACATGTTTGAAAATTATCGGGTCGGCCTTGACGTGTCTGTGAGCTGATCGCGGAGAGGGCCGAATCTGGGTCAAATCAGCCCGAGCTCCGTGGCCAGCTCGCGCCCTGCAGCCATCGTTTCGGCGTCTGGTCTGAATTTGAATTTAGAATATTTCGTTGAACACAGACAATAAAGAAACACCTCATACAATTAAGACAGATGGTGCAGAGAAGAGCTGCCAGGCTCCTATAGGAACACTCAGGACTGGATTTATAAAGAAGAAATAATGAGCTGTGATGGGTTTCTCTTCAAAGGAGACACAATCATTGCACCACCATCATTGAGACAGGAAGTGCTTGACTGCATTCACTGCTGTCAGCTTGGGACTGAAAACTGAGGAAGAATACAGCTTCTTTTAGGTGATGTTCCTGAGAAATAAGACAGAGTGAGCAGAAAGGCACAGTTCACAAAGACTTATGCTCATATGATATGATCTTATGCGATCTTATTCTCTTTTTTATTCTTGCTGTTCTGTTTCTTATTTATTGGTTTTATATTATTGTAAACTTGTTTTAATCAGACTATTTATTTGCTGGTGGGATCTTTGATAGCACTTTAGCACTTCTCTTGTTGACTACTTATGGTGCTAATGATTCTTGATGTAATTTTTTTTTATTGTCTGACATTTTTGTGAGTCTGTTTAATTGTTATGTTGTTTGCAGCTTATGTAGCGCGACTGTCTACAACAAATTTCACGCAAGGGACAATAAAGTTTATCCTGATCCTGATGTAGTAGTGAAGTCTAAGTTTTCTTTTGGTTAGATTTTTGCCGTGCAGTAATTGACCCCTGCAGGGTCTAATGAAGCATCTACGTTAATTAGACCCTTCAAAATTCCCTATTCTGATGTTCTAGTGATGCACAAAGATCAGGTGATCAAGGTGTGTTTTTTGCTGATGAATAATGTCACTATTCTACATGTATCTCTTGATCTCTAAGCATCAGGTGATGCTCACTTGTTGTTGTTCCAGTAGCGCAACAGACTGTGGTTTCAATTTCTGCCCCTCTAAACTTCAAGTTATCACAAAGAACTTAAAAATGAATAACAACTCTTTGTATTAAAAAGTTTCTGGAAGAGGGATTTCTGAGAAATGACGCTGATAGCTCAACAGTGAGTATACATCTGAAATCATGATTTTCTAGACGTGGTGAAAAAGATTAGAGGATCGCAGACAGGCCCCTCACTTCAGCTTCAATACAGGTTCAAGCAAGGCAAAGAGTCTGCGGCCATGTGAGGCTGTACTTATGCATAGTGATGCTTTGAGTTGGCAGTTATAATGATGACCATGTTCATCTTAGTTTAAAGGGACAGTTCAGCCCCAAATCAAAAATACCTGTTTTTTCTCTTACTTTTAGGGCTGTTTATCAGTCTAGATTGTTTTGTTGTGAGTTGCTGAGTGTTGGAGATGTCGGCCGTAGAGATGCCTGGTTTATCTTACTATATAATGGAACTAGATGGCACTCGACTTGTGGTGCTCAAACGCCAAAAAATACATATGAAACTAAACGGCATGTCTCCTCCCAGTAATCATGAACAGGTAACTCACATATGCCCTGATCACACTGAAAGCGTTTCAGCAGCTGGAGGCGCCTTTTTGTAATTATATTTAATGAGAACAAAGCTTTTTGCCTGCGGTTTTTGCCTCACGATTGCTGGAGACTGGACATCAGACATCAGACTGGACTGTTTTGGAGGGGCCTTAAAGAAACAAATGCTAAAACAGAGCATTTCAGTATGAGGAAAGTTAAGTGTTTTTTCTAACCATAAAGCATTTAAACATGTTCTAGTAGAAACCTATGAACCTGAAAATGGGCACAATTGGTCCCCTAAGCATACAGGCAGCAATCAGTAGGGCTGTGGTCAACCAAAGAAAATCTTGGTCGACTTAAGTTGTACATAATCTCAACTAATTGATTAGTCGTGGGGGAAAAAAAACTGCACGTTATGTCTGTGTCACCGCAGCACTGAGTGTTAAGGTGGTCGAGTTCAACGCTGTGTAAACAAAGGGGATGTTTTGAAAACATTTTCACAGGTCACTTAGCCTGTCCCCCCACTGCAGGAAATAACTGATTATTCCTGGAAAGCTATTGATGTAGCACTTTTCTCCTTATGAAAGTAACACGGTGATTATTCGACCAATGAGTTCTTCGGTTGGACAAGAGAATATCGACCAAATAATCGACCAGTTGACCAGGAGGCTACAGCCCTACAAGTGAGATTACACTCATTATGTGTTGACTTGCTAATGTGTACTCACACTCACAGAGCATCTCCAGGAGTGTTTATGCCGAGGAGAAAGGAGACTTCAGCCAACCATTTGTTTCAGAACAGCTTTGCAGATTGTGTCCTGGTCACAGGACAGCAGAACAGCTTTTTATTTTATCTTCTCACAGATGGCTCCAGAGGAAGTCAGATTGCCTCAAGCTGTTGTGGTGAAATTGCTTCACATGAAGAAACGTGAAATATTTGGCTTTTATTCACATAAAAACCAAATATACCTGGTTGCAATTACTTTCTTTTATTTTATTACATTGAAACTGATTTTATTAATCTGAGAACAGAATAAGCAGGCCGTGATCACACAGAAAGCGTTTTAGAAGCTAGAGGTGGCTTTTTGTAATTTTTTTAGAATTTTATGAGAATTTTATGAGAAGTTTTTTGTTGCAACGCGCCTCACGTTTCTACGCTCTAAGCACCTGGCATTTTTACAGGAGCGCTCTGAACTCCTTGAGTTGAGAGTATTATTTTTTTTTAGTATTTTTTTAGTATTATTTTTTATTTGCTGCCACCGCCAGCATTTTTGATCATATTCACACATCTTTCAAGACCCACAGAATAAAGAAAGAATGGGACCGTGGATATAAGCGGCCAAACGAGTTTCCTCCGTGGGGTGTCTGGGCTCAGCCTTGGAGGTAGGGTAAGGTGCTTAGACATCCGGAGGGAGCTCGGAGTGAGCCGCTGCTTCTTCATTTGAAAGGAGTCCGGTGAGGTGGCTCCAGCACCTGATCAGGATCCTCCTGGACGCCTCCTGTTAGAGATGTCTCAGGCACGTTCCACTGGTAGGAGGCCCTGGCAGACCCAGAACATGCTGGAGGGATTACATATCTCATTCGGCCTGGGAACGCCTTGGGGTCCCCCAGGAGAAGCTGGAAAGCGTTGCTTTAGGGTGAACTTTGACCTTTAACATTTGTTAATTAGCACTAACGTTCAGCTGAGGCTGTTGGGAATGTCATTAGTTTTGCAGGAATTTGGTCATAAATCAAAGTACTGGGCAAAATGAAACTTTGACCTCATGGTGCCAGAACAGGAGCGAGGGTATTACTAGCGTGTTGGTGCATCCTGCTGGTGGGGCAAGAGGAAAAGTCAGAGGATCACCAAAGTCATTGTCATTCATCCTATAGAGACGATCCATGTCTGTGCAAAACTGCTTGGCAGTCCATCCAAAGTTTTTGGGATATTTCAATCTGAACCAAAGTGGTGGACTCACATTAAGCAACACTTCCTGCAGTCAAACCAAATATAAGATGTCTCATTCATGCTCGAGAAAACACGTGCAGATGGTAATGACCCTCTTACTTCCTTTTTTTTCAACCTTTAAAATAAAACTCCTATTTGGGAAGGTGTCTGTGAACAGATCAGCAGATCAAAAGCACATGACACCACATCCAAAAACCAAATCAAATTGTTCATATCTATCTAAATAATTGTCTGTCTGTCCACCGTCTTTCTTTTCTCTCTCCTCCCCTCCCTCCTCACCTCCACTGCTGTTGGCACCAGCGGCGGCAGTGCTGGTGTGTGTCGTGTATGACGCCTGAGCTTCCTCTCATGGACAGCAGTGCACGTGCGGAGGACTCACGTGCGGTGTGGTGGCAGACAGTCGCTCACGCTCTCTGTAGGGGAGTCATCGTGGGCTAAAAATAGTGCAGCAGCGGAGGAGGGATGCGAGCTGGAGAAGACAACAGTAGAGGGAAATAGAAACTTGAGGGTTATTTTTACCCCGTGTGTCCATGTGCTGCATCCCAGGCGTGACTTCCTGTCTGTGAAAAACCCTTCTGCCTTTTTTATTTATTGGTTATCTTTGTCTGTGTGCGCCCTCCCTGGCATCTCAACTCTTTGTTCAGTTGAGTATGACGCAGAGTTTATAAAGTAGAAGCTGACATGCAGCCTCCCTCATTAACACACCCACACACCGACAATTTCACACAGTTGCTGTACAAGTTCAACTTTTTTCTTTTTCTTTTTTGGACAAATCAGTGCACTTTACCCCAGAACATGCAGAGCTGGTAGTTAGTGAGTGAACGTTTTGCAAGGAACAAAATATGTAGCAACACTGTGTACATCCCAGACACACTGCACTGTTACCATAGCAACCATGACTTACCCATTAGCGTATAACGGCACACGTGTACATGACTGGGTCATTCATTCTCGCCACCATTCATCCATTCACTAATCAATTCATTCATCCGGTCACTCATTGACATATTCAGTGTTCCACTGTGTCTCTCTGCCTCACACAGTGGTGGGTGTGGTATACTTGTAAGGACACTGCACTGACAGAAGAACAGAAAGCATTTTACACCATAATGAAAATCAGTCCTGTTTCTGTTAGTGTTCACTCCACTCTGTGGCAATTTTAGTAGTTAAGATTGTTAATTTTATTTATTTTTATTATCCCTTTATTTAACCAGGAAGTCCCATTGAGATTGAAAATCTTTTACGAGAGAGACCTGACCAAGGTAGCAGCCAATCAGAGCATTTAAAATGCAACAAATACAATATATAATGGAAAATTCCACAATAAAACAACAACTATTCAAACATAGTGGCCTCTCAAGAAAAACAAGCACATGTCTGTGTCACCACATTCTTCATGATGTTCTGAAATTCATCGATGGATTTAAGTGTTTCTAAATCTAAATCTAAAATCCAGGGTTCATTAAAAAGCAACCACCTGCAGGAGCGTAGCTGGTAACTACCAGAGCTGACACACAGAAGGGTGGAAAGGTAGGCTGGAAGTTTGAACAATATTGCTTTATAGATAAAAATGTGTGCTGTTGTCTGTGAATGGTCAATGACGTCTAACCCACCAAATTATAGAGAATGCAGTGATGAGTAAGTGACTTTGCATTTGTAATAAAACGTAGAGATGCATGGTACACTGAATCAAGGCTTCGTAAAATGGAGGAAGTTGCATGCATATACAAGCAAGACTTATATCTAAAATAAAAGCCAATCTTCACTTTAAGCTTCCTAACTAGAGCAGCAATATGTACATTAAATGAAAAGCTTGTCATCTATCCATGTACCCCGGTACTTGTATGAGGACACTCTTTCTAGAGATTTACCATCAGAAGTGAAGATGCTAAAATCATCAAGCAACTGTGAGCGACCTTTTGAGAAGACCATAAACTTTGTTTTCTGAGCATTTGAAATACATTTTAAAGTCAGCAGAGTGGTTTGTAATGACTGAAATGCAGTCTGAAGCTTTTCCACCGCCTACATTATGGAGGGTGCATGTAAATGACACTGCATATAAATGTATTTTTGCTGGAATGTCTTTACCCAAATAATTTATAAGAACAGAAATCAAAATAGGGCCCAAGATGGAACCCTGGGGGACACCTTTGGTTATCTCAAGAAATTCAGATTGATGGATGACAATATACCAGTCACATATGCGACCGCCTCCTATGCACAGTCTACGTTGTCAAGTAAACTTGCAATACGCAGTTCCTCTGAAAACTGAGCCTTTTCGCACATGCGCATTACGGTTCCAGTCGCTAGGCATACGCGAGAAAGTCGGCCATCACAACAACAATGGCGGACTCCCGAGCTCTGTTTGTGCTTCTCACCCTGTTGAATTTTTCACGCTTCTCCAGCAAAGTGTAGATTTATTGTAGCAACTCCACCTTGTCGGCTGTCCAGACAAACGTTTGTGCAGTCGCCATTTTGTTTGTTTATAGGCGTGTGTTGTTTCATTACAAAGTCACACTGCCAACTACTGGCCTGGCATGTATACTACAGCATTTTTCATTGTTGCGGATCCCTGTGCACGACGATTGTTATCAAAACGTTATCGTCTGAGTGCGGAACTTTTTTCAAAACAAAAATGAGAAACGATTGTTTTTTCAGCGGATTGTTTTCGTGTGAATATGGCCCTCAGTGGTATGACACTTAAGGTTCTTAATCACAGGGATTACGTCTACATGCATTTACATCATAATTTTAAACTTAAGCCATGTTTAATATGAACATCACAAATTGTAACACTGTAATAAGAAAAAGACATTGAAAGCATCACAGGCCACCTTTAAACAGCAGCCATATTGCCAGTGGTGCAACTGAAACAGGTAAATTCCCTGCTGTTTTACTCCTGTGATAATCTGTAAAAATATCTTTACAACAAGTACAGTGCTCTGCCAATCCTCACAGTAGGGTTAAACACACCCACACGCCTACAGACTCATCAACCTGCCATTATTTTCTACAGAATAAAAGTCAGAACTCCCTTTCAGGGGTTTTGATGACATTTTCTGCGGCAGTCTGCATCTGTGATTCCAGAGCAAGAGTTTGTGTGTTTTTTCTTTGTGAAATCTCCTCCCCAGCTGTGCCCGCTGACAGCGACAGAGGATGAGGAGATTTAATGCAGGCTACGCAGTTGAGTAGAAAAAGAAAAAAAAACACAGGAGTAATGTCTGGGAGATATGCGAACAAGCAGTAATCACTGCAATTATTATTATCAGAATCTTTTGATTTCAGCCCGCGGCAGCTCACATTTAGCAGCACATTCCCGTCTTGTGTGTATGTGTGTGTGTGATGGAAGTATTCCACTCTTCTATTAAAGGCCTTCACTTGGACATTAACCCTTAATCTGTCACAGAAATGCTTGATGTCAGGGCCATCAACTTGCTTCAACCATAATGGACCTACTCCTTTGCCTATCTCTAATTTACTTTTTCCTTTCACCTTATTTTCCACTCTGCCTCACTGGTCTTCCTTTCTCTCATCCTCTTTGACTCTTAGGATCTTTTTTGTGTGTGCATTTACAATCCTCCCTATTTGTCTCCATGTTCTGTTCTCTTCCAATCACCCTCTCCATCTCTCCCCTCCAAAGTCTCATATCTCCCCACTTCATCCCTCCAGATCAGGTGGCTTAACTGTTCTCTGTTACTCATGTAGCAGCTCCAGCCAGAAGACACATTAATAATAATATACTGAAAACGATCGATTGAAACGTTACCTGAAGGGGGAAAAATTATATTGCATTTTTAATGTCAGAGAAAATGAGCAAAGTGGTCCGATGAGACCCAGACTGACTTTCCAGATTGATGTTCAGTGCCTGTGTTTGTAATTTATTATTCCCACTATAGCCATACAGTAAATGGCAACTACAGTATAGCTAAAATTAGGCAACATGGTTAATCATTGTTTTTACTGTTGGTCTGAGATGTGACACAAACTCCAATTTCTTTCACTGGTCTCGGTGTATTTGTGGATTCATTTTCCATTTAAAGGAATATTTCACCCCCAAATGTCCATTTATACACTCACTCCACTTTATTAGGTACACCTTGTTAGTACCAGGTTGGACCCTTTTTGCCTTCAGAGCTGCCTTGTGGCATAGATTCAACAAGGTGCTGGAAACATTCGTCAGAGATTTTGCTCCATATTGACATGATGACATCACACAGTTGCTGCAGATTTTTCGGCTGCACATCCATGATGTGAATCTCCCGTTCCACCACATCCCAAAGGTGCTCTATTGGACTGAGATCTGGTGACTGTGGAGGCCACTGGAGTACAGTGAACTCATTGTCATGCTCAAGAAACCAGTTTGAGATGATTTGAGCATGGGGACGGTACAGAATGGTTCCATTGGCACCATCCACAACTTTTTACAGTGGAAACGGGACTTTGTAGTTGAAGTAGTCTGTCTGTTAGGGAAGTAATGAGGATACAACTGGATAAATCAAATTTGGATTATGCTGCATGAGTTGTTTGAAAGTTTGTTATCAGTTGTTTTGATAAAAGATTTTCTCCATTTTCAGATTCTTTGCTCACCAGAGTCATGCGTGAAAAATGACCTTTTCTTCACAAGATCAACGTAAGACAGAGTGAGTAATTGATTTACAAGTGGTTATTTGGTGGGTGAAATATAAACCCATACAGACTGTAGAATTTAGTGCCATGTTTCTTGGGAATGTTTATTTTCTTCTCAGAGCAAGTAAAAGGAATGTGGCTGTTTTGTGTAACTTGTCGCATTCGGTCTGGCTATATCCAAATTACACTAGCACCGAACGTTGGCACAAGTTGTCAGCTGTGTCCAGTGGAATCAAAAATTCCTCGAGATACTGGGCTGATGTGACCACATGTGTTTTCATCACCTGCAGTGCTGCTTCTCTTTTGTCAAGTTGTGTCGCAAGTTTTGGGACTTACATTTTGGTGCTCTGTGACAATACTGCCTACATCTGAGTGACCGACACAGCCGGCTCTTTCACTCCTCCTCATCACTTGGTTGGCATTTACTATTCCTCAGAGGAGATGTATCACTCCCCCTTAGTGCTTCCATCTGCCATTCATCTTTGCTGACCAGCTGAATCGCCCTCATCCCAATCCCCCATGGCACAGTCGTAATTGGTTGAGCAGCAGGACACTATACAGATTGTGTGTGCGTGCAGCATGCATGCAACATATCCTGGGCCAATTTAATGTGGATTTAGTTTGCTTAAAGGATGTCTGTTTACATGAACAGCGCAGCCTCCTGTGAACCAGGTTTAACAGGCTCAGTGTGGTATGTTTACAGACCTGATCTCCATACAGATGGGCCACTGTCTCACCAATCTTCCCTTTCTCCCTTTTTGGCCCGTGAGCCAAACCCCATGTTATCTTTGGCCTTTTTAGCTGACTTGTCGATTTAACCGAGTCAATTTAGCTGTCTGATTAGCCCACAGGGAGACACTGTGATCCTGTAGCGGCACAGAAGGCTTTGCATGCCACATGCCTCTCAGTGCTAGAAGTAGTGCTGAAACAATTATCAGATTAAATGAATAATTCAACATTTTGGGGAAACGCACATTTTGCTTTCTTGCCTAGAAGACTTTTACCATGACTTTTACCACGACTGGAAACGGGGGGAAACAGATCAGTCTAAAGATTGAAAAAATCAGGATATCAGCACCTCTAAAGCTCACTAATTAACAAAAATATCTCGTTTGTTGAATCTGTGCAACAAACAGTGTGTAGAAGCAACAAGTTGCGGTTTTACAGGGGTTAGGTGTTGGACTATTTTTTCTCCAGGCAACTTAACCCCCCATAAAACATTTATCATTGTCATACTGCAGGTGCTTGTGATCCCAGACGACCTGTTTCCTTCAGTTTCTGGTCTTTATGCTAAGCTAAGCTAACCATCTGCTTGTTGTAGTCTCATATTTAATGGTGGGTTGGCTGGGCTCAGCCTTAGAGATAGGGGAAGGAGCTCGGACATTCGGAGGGAGCTCAGAGTAGAGCCGCTGCTCCTTCCAGCCGAACGGGGTCAGTTGAGGTGGTTCGGGCATCTGATCAGGATCCTCCTGGGCGCCTCCCGTTAGAGGTGTTTCAGGCACGTCCCACTGGTAGGAGGCCCCGGGGCAGACCCAGAACACGCTGGAGGGATTACATATCTCATCTGGCCTGGGAAGACGTTGGGGTCCCCAGGAGGAGCTGGAAAGTGTTGTCTGCTACATCTGCAACAAAACTGAAAATGCCACACTGAGTTGAAGCATCAGACCAAAAAAGGAAAGGGATGAAGGGGAACTTTTTTTGGGACTGTGAACTTAATTCAACATTCAAAACTTTGACTTAACGCTTGTAGTGTGGCCACGGCTGTGTTTTGTACTCCAGAACGCTTCACTTCAGGGTTCATTAAGGAGCACAGAGTCTTATCTGGCACAGCCTCTTTTACCAAAATCTGTGTACCCTTTGACACAACATCATTTTTCTTTTTAATGTTCCTGAAAGTCAATTCTAATTGCTGTTTTCATTTTTATTCAACATTTAAAATCTGCCCCCCCAACCCCTGCACACCTCTCACTCTCCTTCCCTGTATGAACTTTCCAAAACCTGATGATTAATATTTTTCCCTCCCTCACCTAATCTCTTCTGTTATACACTCACATACACTCAGGGGAAGAGTCCAACTGGCTGTTTGTCAGTTTGGACATGCCCTTGCTGATCTCGTCTGCCAGCTGTATGAAATCTCGTGGCCCGCCGTGCCATTTTAATCTCTTGTATGTCATTTTAATCTAATCTGTTTTGCCTTTTATGTGAGGAGTGCACGGAGCACCCAAATGTTTTTTTGTAATAACTCCATCAAACTTAGACACCACAGCTGTCATGTTGTGATTAAGTGATGTCCTCTGTTTTATTCACTGCCGTCCTCCAAGCCAGTATGCCTCACACCACTGGTGTGTCGGCATGAACACAAACACACGAATGACATAATGCTGTGCGATCTTCCATGATCCCTGTCAGTGTAGAAAATGACTTGATGAGCATCCACATATTCTCTGCTCTGCCCATCGAGTTGTGTTTAAGTTTTTCCCTGCTGAATCCAAAGTCAAAGGGATCCATCTCTTCTTGTTAGGGTCTGCTCTCTCATGTGAATGAATGTTTCCAATGGAGCAAATCAATCATCTACCAAACTCCAATTTGCTCTGCAGCAATAATTTATTTGTTCAAACGCAGCTTTGACAGAGCTCATTTTGTCTTCAATAACATTGGTAAGATTTATTCAAGAATAATATATTGCGTCGTGCATATCTGTGGAAAAAGACCAAAAACATATTAGACTTCCACAAACCGCAAGCAAACAAACTAACCACCTAACCTAATCAAGTCACCAAAGCAGGCAGCACAATAGCTGACCAGCTGGTAAACATAGTAGAGCAACTAACAACACAGATATTTTCCTCAGGGGTTGATGGAGACAAAATCAAAGCTTTGCTCAGGCCCAAAAAATCAGGCCCGACTGAGGGCTGGGGGACATCACCTCAAATCAGAATCACAATTAAAGCTACTCTTACCCTTCTTGCATTTCACACAGCACTAAAAGTCGCTAGAAGTCACTAAATGATGTCATTGCCTAATTTGCATAATTGTCCACATGCATGTAATTGCCTGAATATGTTTAGAACTACAAATGAACCTTCTTACAGTGATTTATATTAGACAAACTCTTGCCATCACGCACAGGAACCTCCAGTTTCATTTTTTAAAAAAAGGCAGGAAATTGGCTAGAACACAACCTGATTTAAGTCCAGGAGAAAAATTGGGAAGTTACGGCCTGGCCCGACCTGAACCTGACAGGTCATATGGCCAAAAAGTAATTTAATGCAGGTTTGTATTCAGTCAACCATGCTTCAAGGGGGACCTATTATGCTTTTCATAATTTTCAAGAAGTGAGTGAGTGGGCCGAGCTGTGCGAGGAGTGTGAGAGAGGAGATATGCACACTGGTTTGTGTCATGTAACGCAACTTGACCCTATATGAATATAAACTGTGTTGTCTAAATTCATATCTTGCTTGGAATTATATTGATACATCTTACATGGTCGTTTTATCACCCAGTGCTTTTCACTACTGCAAGTGTTTACATTATATTACATATGTATAATATACATTACATTCGCTACGTCCCAAAAATTGCCTTCTTTAACATTTTTTATCCACTTTCAACTGGCAAACTGTCTGTACACTTTACGCAATCTCTCTACGTGACCACTGTTGCAATCGGACCTACCGATCCCAAGTTGTCACAACTAGCTCTTGCCTTGTGCTAGCTAGCCGGCTCACATTAGCCTGATTTTTGCACTAGCCAGCTTGTTTTTAGCATTGCCGCTAACGCTACTCATCTGTTGAAGAACGGTACCGGGACTCAACGCCCTCAGGCTTCTACTAACCCGGATGCTTATTCTGCACTGTCCTCGCCAAGAACGTCACCGAGCTGGAACAATGTATTTCCACGCTTTGCAAGATCCAACCATCATCTTCCGTTCCACACCACCAGAGTCTGAATCAGCCACCAGTCCTGCCGCTGTTGCTGTCCCTGCCGATAGCACCTCTCCCCTGGTGCATGATGTCACCGCTCCTGATCGGGCAGCTGTCACCCCTGCTGAACACCAACACCAACCCCACCTGGATTAGACAGGGGGCTAAACCCAGGTTGCAGAACTTAACAGATCATATTGCTGATGGAACATGTCCGATTGTGTTCAGAAGCTTATTTTTGTGAGACAGGCTAAACTGATTTTTGAGTTAAACACAAACATTTTTCCATTTTTTCCAGTTTTTCCTCTGGCTGAAAGAATGGGGTTACACCATACTGGGCAGGGTCGACAGGAGAGCCCCTCAATGCTAAGTCTCCTGTGCAGCTGCTTTACAATAGAGCACGAACAACTAATGATAACATTATCTTGTAGCAGTGGTGGTTTTTGAGAGTAAGACAGTGACACCAAGGATATGTTCTTATTTGCAGATATAATGCTTCTCTCCCACTGCAGCCTCGGATTTATAGGCCCAAGTCAATGGATATTTTGCATTGTATGAAAGATAATGCTGACATATATCTGGTATCCTTAAATATATCTAGAAGAAACCATAGATATAAGTATGAATGTGAAAATGGGCACAATAGGTCCCCTGAGCGCGAGCATACCGGCAGCAAGTCAAATTACACTCATTATGTGTTGACTTGCTAATGTGTACTCACACTCAGAGCATCTCCAGGAGTGCTTATGCCGAGGAGAAAGGAGACTTCAGCCAACCATTTGTTTCAGAACAGCTTTGCAGATTGTGTCCTGGTCACAGGACAGCAGAACAGCTTTTTATTTTATCTTCTCCCAGATGGCTCCAGAGGAAGTCAGATTGCCTCAAGCTGTTGTGGTGAAATTGCTTCACGTGAAGAAACCTAAGTATATTTGGCTTTTATTCACATAAAAACCAAAATTACCTGGTTGCAATTACTTTCGTTTTTTAGTTTAGTATGTATAAGAAGCCGAAGGGACAGTGCAAGTTAATAAATACACACAGTATATAATTACCTTGAGACTGATCTTATCTTATCTTACTATATAATGACTAACACTCTGTGTGTCTGTTCCACGTTTTTCTCCTCACTGACTTGGTCAATCCATGTGAAATTTGGCACAGTGGTAGAGGGTCATGGGAGGATGCGAATGAAGCAATATTACATCAATTGGCCAAAGGGGGGCGCTATAGCAACCGATTGAAATTGCAAACTTTGAATGGGCATATCTCATGCCCCGTATGTCGTAGAGACATGAAACTTTGCACAGAGATGTCTCTCCTCATGAGGAACACATTTGCCTCAAGAACCCATAACTTCCGGTTATATAGATTTTCTGCCATTTTGAATTTTTTGAAAAACACTTAAAATCGATCTCTTCCTAGGAAGTTTGACCGATCTGCATGAAACTGGGTGAACATAATCTAGGGAGCAATATCTAAAGTTCCCTCTTGGCAAAAGTTGGAAAACTTACTAAAACTGAGCTTCTACAAGACAATGAATATTGCGGAGGGCGTGGCTCATCACATAAAGGTGTATAACGTCTCAAGGGTTTCACCCATCACCACGCAACTTTGTAGGCATATGACCACACATAATCTGAGGGGACCCCTCCATTATTGACCCCATCAAACAAAATGGGGGCGCTAGAGAGCTAATTTCTTTTCTAGGCCTAACCGCCATATCTATTTTTACTGAACTTGGTAGATATGTAGAACAGGACACCTCAAGGTGACTGGAGAAATTTAACTCTAATTGGCAACTGGGTGGCGCTATAACAACAGAAAAATGCTTAAAAATGGCTAAAATGCAACCGATCACTGTGGCTCCCCCTGTGGACCAATGTTGGTTTGTTTTTCTAATTTTTGGTATGTCTAAGTCATGGTATGGTATGCTGTACTCAGTTGGTATGGACTAGTTTTATTAATCAGAGAACAGGATAATCAGGCCCTGATCTTCACAGCTGTTGAAGCAGCTGGAGGTGCCTTTTTGTGATTGTTATAAATGAGAATGAAGCTTTTTTTATCACGTTTTTGCACTCTGAGCACTTGGCATTATTGCTGGAATGCTATGAACTCCTCAAGTTGAAAAATCTTCAACTCAGAGCGGAACAGTGCCCCACGTCATCTCTTTTTTCATCATGTCCCATTGTCCAATGGGATGATTTGAGAGGCGGGCCTTCTGTGGTCATCACAACAACAAGTTTACAGTTGGTAAACAATGGAGGAGAAACTAGTGGTAGTGGTTGCTGGATACCCAGAGCTATATGGTCTGGTGATAGACAGCAGGTTGTCAAACTGCCTCTGCCTCAACATGTCAGGAGCTAGATACAAGATGTAAAGATAACTAGTTAAATGAATAATAGATTAACATATTATCAAGAAAAAAAACAAAACACTTTGTTATCCTGAGATATCGAGATGATAACTTGTGGCAGGACTAAAGAAAATAAATGGAACAACAGCTGCTCTCATCTTCTGTAACAACTTTGTTTTTATGTTGTTTTTTAACACCATTTTGTAATTTACAACCCCTGTTGAATTGAATCTCTCCTTGACCTTCCTTTCCTGAAGTCTCCTCCCTTTTTATGTCTTCTTGGAAAGCTTGTCTCCGGGTCATTGCTGTGGTGGACCTATAAATCCCTTTGAGACATTATCTATGGTATCTGGGCTTTAATGATAAACCTGACTCGACTTGGCCTGTGCTCACAAGCTTTGGGTAGTGACCAGAAGGAAGGAAGACAGACGGACTCTCCAGGAAGAGGAAACACTGCTCTCTGTCTTTTTTATTATCTGACTGAGCACAAAGGGGACTCTTCTTTCTCTCTGTCCGCCTTTCCATCATCTCCTCACCTGCACACACGCTCTGTCTCGTGGGAAAACACAGACACGTCAGTTTGTTTCTTGTTGCATTCAGAACACGAGGAAATTAAGTGATAGTAGCGAAAAACATGGATTATGGAGACATATAAATGTATGTACACCACTATGACATATAAGCAATAGACAGAAAAAAAAACAACTCAATCATTTAGGATTTTGCTATAAGAAGGAAATCACCTGTTGATTTATATATATAGACCCCAGGGGACATTTTTTGTATTTAGTAGCTGTTTAAATGTATTAATATTGTATAATGTGAATCTCACTCTGAGTTACTGCTGTTCACAAACTAAAGAAATGAGAGATCTTTTATTTATAATATTCACCAAATATTTGAAGGAAAACTGTAAAACACTTTGTAGCAATTCTGTTATCTTAAATTAATAGTTTTTTGTTTTTTTTTTCTGTTTTTTACAGAAAACTCATAATTTACACTTTCCAATGCGTCCACTGCCAAATAATGAGAATTTTTTTTATAAATAACATGATTTAGATAAAACATAAAAGTTTATAAATGAGTCATTTACAGCAGAGATGGAGCGCTAAGTGTCGCCCTCCCGTCCTCCCCCAATGGTTCACATGATAACGACATGATAACTGCTCTAATTCTGTCAGTTTCAATAGGTGTATTTATGCACCAATTTTGCCTTTTATGCATCAATATATGGCGTAAAGTGTCTTTAATTTGCCTCATAACAGATATATTGAGGGGAATATGTCCCCTGCATATGCCCCAAAATCTAAACCTGTTATTCGATGGTGTTTTTGCAGTCTTGTGTGGCTGTGAGCTTGTAGAGTGTGACGTGTTCCCTAGCATTGTGTTTATATACCACTAATTTGCAACAGCCAAGTCCCGAAATGTTTTTAATAATCATATCTGCAAAATGTCCGCTATCTATCTCATCTGTTTTCCCTGCAATATCTGTACAATAACCACTTGAGGCAGCTAACACATGATTTCACTTCTTCACGGTTGTGTTCAGGCGCTCACAGCACTTTGTTATGGTTTGGGAGATTTTGTGGTTTTCATATTGAGAAAGTCAATAGTGACTTTTAAAAGACTGCACCAGACCACAGAGTCGTGTTTACTTCATTAATATTCAACAGAAACCACAATCTTTTCCTAATTATAACATTAATGTGGCTATTGAGGATAACCCAGCAATTATGCTTTCCATAAAAACAAACTAGTGTTACATATACATCAGAGACACGTTGCTGTGTGTTGAACTGATGTATGAAACGTAGGAGGAATTCCACTCGTCTCTGCTATTTCACTTTTCTGTTTTCCTTATTTTCATCTCACCTTTGTACCATCATGAAGTGTCAAGTTGAAATTTTCAGCTCCCATAGATGCCTCAGAAAAAAGTGAGCTATAGTGTGTCTAGGGTAAAGTAATTAAAAAGTTTCTGTCTGTAAGAGGAGTCAAGGGCCACAGCAAAGAAAGAAAAAAGCCTTCTTCAGCCTCATCTTGACAAATTTGCTGGAACGCGTAGGTGCTGTGCAATATTAAAGACTTTGTATTAGGTGCTATAGAACTCACTTCACTCACACAGTTGTGACGTTCTGCAAACATTTGGTCTAAGGAACAAAAGCACATCTAAAGCTGTACGTAGACCTGTGTCCTTCTCTTTTTCTTTTTTACCTTTACCTTCATCGTTTATTATCCTTCCACCTCCTCTTTCTTTCTCTTTTTCGAAACCCACCTGTTGGTGTATTGTGTGAGAAATGCGTAAAGGTTCTGTATGTAACTCTCTGAAAATCCTTGTTATTAGTGACACCTCCCTCTGATCACCGGCGATCGGCGCACAATGCATGCCGGTTAGTTTTGTGTCCGACTTCATCCCGACTTGCTCTGACGTATTACAGAAGTGGACAGCGATAAAACTGCGAGAGCGAGGTGGCCGCAGTTTTTAGATCTAACAGCTGACTGGTTCAGATGTCGACTCAACAATATGACATTTTAGATCAACTACTCATTTTTGTTGAATTTTAGAGATTAAGATTGTATTTGTCTGATCTGAAGGTTTATTCTGTGAACAGAAAATGTGTGACTCATGGAGAAGTTTAGTTGTCAGAGACTGATACATTCATCATAAACTATACAGAGTCTGCTGTACTATATTAATATTGGACGGTTTAATTATTGAAGTATTTAGCAGCACAGAGACTTGTGGTCAGTGGGATGTGAGGATTCTTAAAATAACATCAGATGTGAAACCCTGATTGTATCTGACTGAGCCTTAATGAAAGCTGTTGTCTTGTATAGAATATGAACCTTACAGTCAAACACAGTTTATGGGGACAGTTCAAACTGATATGATGCTGATTTACAGGAGAATTCGTATCAAATGGAGGATAAACCATGAACATAAACTACAGATCACCTGTAAAGCGTTTTATTAAATGAATCTATCATAATGAATTGACATCATTCCAGACAGGATGTGAGTGTGTCTGTGACTTCCTGTACGGGCTGAAGGTTGCTGGAAACTGTCGGGAAACTGTCAGACTTCACCGCAGCTTTTTGTCACCGCCCCTCGCTGCAGCAGCCTGCTCTCGTCTACTTTCCAGGCGAGGCGCAGCTCATCTTGAACGAGCCTATTGTCTATGGTCTATGGATCAAGGCAAGCGCTTCTTCCTACGTGCTCAAAACTGTAGGTGGTCAAAGAGGAGTCCAGTGTATCTGCGCTCGATTTGCTCTTCCTTCATCCTTAAACTACCTGGATGTCTGTCACAGTAAATTGAAATTGAATTGTGAGAACTGAATGTGAAGATATATAGAAATAGACTTCTCAGGGTCTAGGTACCATGTCTGAAGGGTTACTGTTGGTTCCAAAGCTACCATACTGAAAGTGTTTGGTGGGAATCGGGTTTATGTGAACTGCTGTCAGCATCCTCCATAGCTGCAAGCGACCACCTGCATCAGCCACAACAGTGACTAACAAGAGACTGACAAGCATCTGTTGCCACAACACTGGAAAATAAGTTATAGTCATATTTAGAATAATGTTACTACCTGTATGTTCCCACATTTCTTTTACACCTTTGGCTCCATAATGTTTAGTAGCTCGCCAATTTTTTTTTTTTTAGCAAAAACAAATGTGTTGTGGTTGAATTTTTGTTCAGTATATTCTACGTGTCAGTGTTTCTTCTGGGATTTTTTTCAGCACCCGGGGCCCATAGATTTATGATATGGGGCTCTGGATTTGATTAATTTGCTATTTATCGGACCACAAATGAGACAAGAATGAGCTAGCACACTAAATCTGAAGCATGTATCTTAGTTAGTGGTTTCAAATGGATGTCACTGCTGGGAGTGTGTGTGTGTGCGTGTGCGTGTGTGTGTGTGTGTGTGTTATTATATAGATATCTGTCTCTGTGTATCTACAGAGATTTACAGGGTTTTAACTCTGGATTAATGTTCATTGTGATAAAACAGAGATCTCGTCTTGCTGTTATGCTGGTAATCCGCTGTCCCCTTGATCCCCTCTGACGGCCCTGCTGATGAGCTCAGGGGCCTCAGCAGGATTGAAGAACACATTCCCAACTCTTCATCACTCTTCATTTGATGCTCCTTCACACATTGCTGCCATATCTGACCTTTCTATCTACGGTATCTCATCCTTGTTACCCCTCTCCCTCTTTTCACGTCTAATGTCCACTACACAGAATTGTTTGATCTGCTTTTCATGATATTGTCCCAACAGTTTTAATTTACCAAAGTGGTTGTATGGGGGAGTATGGACATCTTTATAATGCTGACCTGAGGTTGTTCATGCATGCAGTGGTCCTCCAGGAGCTCTGTCTGGATGATAGCTGCTTTCAGTGGTACTTCAGGCTGGGAGAATCTCAACGCTGATTGGCTTTCGCGGCACAGCGTCACGCGAATTCGCCTCAAAAGTTCAATATTTTCAACTCGAGCAATGAGGCGATGGACGCAAATTTCGCTGTTATCGCGCCGCGCCTACGCGTCTATCGCTTCCATCATGTCACACTGGACACGTCCATCGCCGCCCAGTGCAAATTCGCGTCTAATCACGGCTTTGCTTTGACTTTGTATGTAATATCGACACACAAATTTGCGAATTCATGCTCGGTGTGAACGCACAGTTACGGTTTAGGGTCGCACCTAACCTGCTTGGTTTGCTTTAAACAATTTGGTTTGTTTGTCCTGGTTAAAATGTCGTCAGTCAGAGGATGGACGGGAATGTGTTGGTGGTGTGAGAGCAAAGCCAACCAACCACAGGATCTTATGATAGTGGGTCTGTTTAGCAGCTGATAAACCCATCCTCTGTCTGTCACCTGTCAAAGAAAAAAATCTTGCAATCAGTAACTTATAAAGATTGCATTCATGCAAATGATTTGGTAACCATGGCAATATTCATGTTCGAAACCTTGTGAGTGCGGGGATTTTTTCTGATCAATCCAAAGGGTGTGTTGTGTTTGAGTCCTGAAAAATAAACAAAGTAAATATGCCACTGTAATATACAGCAAAGATCCCACTTTTTGTTCCTATTATCCACACCAGAACTGAATAGCAACAACATATAATTTTTTTCCTTGGTTTGGACCACGTTCACAGCCAGAGAATGGCTTTTATATTAATAGTTGAGTACCTGCCAACGCTGCAGTCAGATGCCTACCAGCCACTTGATGACCTGCCTGCTGAGCTGTTGACAGATTTTGCACTCATTCACAGTGATTGTCAAATGGACTTTGCAATCCTGCTGAACTATAAGCTGCAATTCTAGCCTGAAAAGTAATTTAAAAAAATAAATAAATAAACACCGCACCTGAAAGCTTGATCCAGTGTTAATACTGTAATAACAACATTTTAAGGTTGGGCTTTATTATTTAGCTGTGACATTTACGTGGTAGCTTTAATAGAGACTGGAGGGACAGCTTGTTTTCAGCACAACATGGCACTACCACACTAAAACTCACGGGTTCCTGTAGGCGTATTTCTTGGGGAAATGAAGCACATCTCACTTCCCAGCATTCAGCCTACCCCTCAGATCATACACTGCCTTCGACATCTCAACAGGCAACCTTACAGCAAAGATTAAAAAGATAATACGTAAATAGTCGGATTAAAAAAAGCTCAAAAAATGATGAGAATGAGCAAACAGCTCCTGCACAAACCAGTTAGTCATGTTCTGTTTATCTAAACCTCAGAGCTTTGCAATATTTTGAATTAGTTTGATGTTCATGACTGAGAGAATTTTATTTCTTGAAACTTTCCGAGACTGAGTGAAGAGGGTGTTTTTTAATCTTCTTATCATCTTTGAAGCTTTTCCTCAGTTGCCTGCACTGCACTGTCTCGGTAACCATTCAGCAAAAAGCTGCCTTTACACTGTCACAAAATGAACGAGAGATACAACACTTGAACTTCTTTATTGTCATTGTTACTCGCTCATTCAGAGCCCCATTATGTTCCAAAACAAACCATAAAAATTGTATTGATGAAGTTGTACTCCAGTCGCACTCATAAAGAGCATCTTTTTAAAAGTGAAATACTTTATTCTGTGTTATTTATTTCTGTCCATATTTTGGTGAGTCTGTGTGAACTGTAGCCTCAGTTTCCTGTTGTTAGCTGACAGCAGTGGCACCTGGTGTGGTCTTCTGCTGCTGTAGCCCATCTGCTTCAAGGTTGGACGTGTTGATGGTTCAGAGATGGTCTTCTGCAGACCTTGGTTGTAACCAGTGGTTATTTGAGTTCCTGTTGCCTTTCTATCATCTTGAACCAGTCTGGCCATTCTCCTCTGACCTCTGGCAGCAACAAGGCATTTTCAGGTGTGCTCTCTCTGCCTTAGCTTTTTGCGCAGGCGCGTGGAAGGGCAGAGAGGCCTTAAGGCAGAGAAAGCCCTGCCCCTCCAGTTCTTACTGTTGTTTACATCCACGGTGCAACCAAAATGGCACGAGGGGGCATGTCAGCTAGTGCAGACACATGACCTACGAAGGCAGACTATCAAAGGCACTCCGTCCCTCCCAGTGTAATCCTCAGCGCTTCTGTGACCTAACTGGTCCCTGTGGCTGAAGACCACGATCGTGTGATCCCAAACCTTGACACCAAATAAGTGCTGCATGTGCTCCCTTGTTGCCTCCTTGCACTTGGTTTCAAATGGTAGTTCAGCTTCAGTCACCAGGATAAAACTGTGCAGCGGAGGTGGACACAGAGTGACGCTGAGAATCGCTTCTGTCTTGAAAAGTTGGGACGTGTTACAGAGGGTATATCCTCGCAGCCACCGGGGGGTTTTGACCAACGTGACTGCTCGCCCGCGTTCTCTCTCCCCTCTCTCCTCTCCCAACAGGATGTGAATCTCTTGGATCAAACGCCTGTCTTCACAGAGTGATGTTTCCAACGAGAGCTTTTTGATCCCACACGCTCTGCATTCAGCTCTGACAGAAAGACACAGACAGTAACATGAAAAATACTGCTGATACATCTTTCATTCGCAGTATCAGAGTTCACGTTCTGACCTTTGGCAGATTCCTTCATGTTTTGTGAACATGCATGAAAGGCTTCTAATGGGTTTCATTTCCTTTATGTCTCGTTGCTGACTGTGTGCATCACTGAATGTAGCTCACACTGATGTTGTTTTTTTGAAGCAGCAACAAGCTATTTCATCATCTGCCAACAAGACCAACAGCATATTTTGATGTATAAAAGATAAGATGAGTGGAACGACCTGTTCTGAGCCACATTTAGATTTTTGGACTCCCCCCCGCCAGTAGATTACACCTGTTGGCTTTTTTCACAGAGGTTTTGTGTTGCTTGTTTGATCCCTCCGTTTGCATTTCTTTTCTGTCACATTTTGATATTATAAATTATTGATATCTACTTTGGCGATATGTGGCTCGTATCAGTGGTACGGAGCACCATAGTGAACTTCTTAGATGTCACAAATGTATCATAAAAACAATATATAATTGGACAAATGCCTGAATACTTACAGTTAGCCCGCTTAACAAGCTGCATTTTATTTTGGGAAAATGTGATGATTGAAAAAGACCTCAATGAGACACTTTGTGTTGTTGTTTTTTCCCTTTAATTTATTACCCACATCATCACCATGTCATCCCCTACTCCTCATTTACAAGACACTTCAGCTCGCTCTCCAGAAACAGAGGAAACAGCCTCTCTGGTCCTTGAAACCTCACTGAAATGGGGTCTTATTTTTTCACTGTTGTCATTGTTTGTATCCTGTTACTGCTTTTACTGTTTCTGTTTTCAATGAAATGGAAAGTGCCTTTGAGTACCTTTTAAAATGCTATGTAAATAAAATGTGCTGTTACTATTATTATGTTCAATAAGGAAAAAAGACTTGTCACGTATTGAGGCAACTGCACTACTCCAATTTTATCCTATATGCTGAAAATCTGTCTGTCATCTGTGGAGAAAGTTAAATATAATATTTACAGATGACTTAAATGAAGAGAAAAGTTTCAGACTCCGTGAGGACAGTCTGGCTCCAGGGGCTGGCTGACGCAGTAAACATGGCCGCCCAGAGCACAGAATGTTCAGTTTGCAAACATTGCCAGTTAGAGCACATAGAGGAAGAGCATCAGTGTTTACATGCCTGCTCAAATTATCAATTTTTGGATAAATATTTTCAGAATTTGGCTCTTTTTTTTAAATCCTGCAGGACAAGAATCTAGGTCAATTGATATTTGAGTAAATATGTAAATTGTCATACATATATTCATTTGTGCACAAACTGTATGTTATATTTTCCACTCAGTATCCTACTTATTCTTGTATCACCACCTTTGTATCATTAGATTATTCGGTATTGTGTTTTTGTTTCCCTTTTCATACATATTCCTCTTGCAACAACGGCTTATTTCCATGAGTGCTTCATGTTCGACATTGCGATCAAGAGATCATGTGGACAGATAGTGATTCTGTCGTTGTCAGCTGTCGCATCCCAGAACTCAGACAAGTGCTGGTGTGTTGTTGAACTGGTTGTTCTGGAGTGATTCCAGGTCCTAGGGCAACTTACCAGTGTCAGCTTCTACATGTGGCCTTTGCCACCCCCCCCTTACATAATCAAATTAAGGGATGCACTCATACACATGCTGGTTAAAGAATTATTAATATGAGTTGGTTACTGCTTAATTTGACTCAATCAGCAGTGTGTGGATAGGATACACAGTTTTTTTAATAGGTGGTACATCTAATAGCAGTATGTCGGGCACAGAGAGCTTGCCAGCAGGACCAGTAAGGCCCTAGTAATACCATTTCATCTGTCCTGATAATTATTCATGTTAATCCAGCTCCCTGGAGTCAAACTGTGTCATGCTTACTTTGGACACAATGGTTGCTTTATAAAAATCCTCTCTAATGCTGTGTTGCAAATGCGCACAATTAGCATAATTTGTACAATACTTTAATCAGATCGCTCTAGTTATAACTTAAAGGACGAACAGCTCAGGGGATTAAATGTTGACAAATACAGCACAGTACATGTAATCAGGAGGTATTATGTTTCATTTTATGCATTCTTATATGCAGTATTTTTCAGGAAATGGGTAATATATTGATAGACATGCACTTTATTGATCCCAAGGGAAATTTAGGATTCCAGCAGCTGCAAACACATTAAAAACACCAGTGCACACAGTACTAAATAATAGAAACATGGGAATAAAAAGCACAGCAGTGAAATTGTAGTCTAGGACAACTACTGATGGTAAGACATGAGTCCAAGTCTCAAGTCCAAAGTCAAGACAGGCAAGTCCCAAGTTGAATCCCAACAAGTCATAATGCACTCTCACCATATGCAGCACCATTTTAACATCAAAATAATAAGTTAGATTTACAGAAATCGTTAATGTTCTTTGAAATTTGGATTTATTTGTTAAAACTTTCTTAGCTGTTGAGGTAACCGTTTTAATGTCAGCATTAACTTACTGTTTTTTGTGACACTTAAACTTCAAATGTCTGATGAAGTTGGAAGTCGTTGCGTCTCCTTCTGTAATTTTAGTTTTGCATACTGCAGTTTGTTTTTTATGGACCACTGCATAGTTTTTATAAACAAATAAACTTATCTTTGGATGCATTTTTTCCAACATTTTTTGTAACATAAGTTCTTCATGGTTTTGATTGATTGATTGCTGTGTGTGCGCCTGGTGGAAGCCGGCAACTTACCTGTGTGCTGCTACAGCGCTCCACGTGGAGAGCTGTGGATTGATGCTGTTCCCCTGGGGACTCCAAAACTGATCATTGACTCTCTTTGTTGCCTCACCAGTCTGCATTCCCTGTATTCATTGAAGTGCTGCATTAAAGCTCAGTATAGACTGTTTGGCCTGTCCTTGGTGTTGCTTTGGATCCAAACTTCACCTGTTACAGCAGAGCGCTATCACGAAAAAAAGAATATGTGCCATAGGACGTAGCGCAAATGTGAGGTGGTTAAAAGTATTTAAAATTGCAAGAATAATGATTATTATGGATAGTGTAAAATACAAATTAAAGAAAGATAAATGAACAAAAACAAATGCGGATTATACAGGTTAACACAGCCTGATTAAAAAGTATAAACAGTGCAAAGTAATTATTACTGAGGAACATACAAATAGAAGATAATATATAGACAAACAAATACAAATGAAAAACTGTGCAAAAAAAGGTTAAAGGAGGAGTTTAACAGATGTTTTTCTCTGTCACTTTAAACCTGTTGTTGCTCCTTCTGGGGTTGCTAATGCAGCTTTCAAACAATTACATTGGTATAATTGAAAATCCATTAAATTACTTTATTATTAAATCTTTATTCTCCTGCTCAGCCTCTTTGTCTGACTGCTGCAAATTTTTAAACAAGAGCAGTTGGATGCAACTGATGTGATAACAGTGTGAAGCTGATGGATAATAATAATGGGGTATTGCACTTAACCTATGTTGGCTAATGAGTGACTGACACTGAAATGTGTTTTGCCCTGTAAGGAAGAGAATGAAAGCTCCACAGCTGAGAACAAATTGCATTTTGCATCATAAACTCAACAATATGGAAATTCCTTTGTACTCTCTGAACATAAAGGGGAAGCTGGTATTGTTTCCCTTCAGAAACAGAAGTTATTCTGCTGGAAATATCATACATGTAGATTGTGTGTGTGTGTGCCTTTATGTTAGATCATTTGCGCATATGTGTTTGTGTTTGTCAGCTCTGTTTATCCCTGTATTGTCTGACACCTGCACAGCCTCCCCCAGCCCTCTCACAGGTGTATTATGACCCTAGGTGGAGGAGAGGTGGTGACACACACAGAGAAAACAAGGGAGGTGAAGTAAAAACAACGAGCCGCACTGATCCGAACACTAACTGGCATGATGCCTTTCCTGATGCCCTTAAGTGTCTTTGGCTGTATGCCTGCGACTGGGTTCACATGTACACCAGTGCTGTCACTGCATATGTGAATTCCTGCAGCTGCCTTGTTTGAGTTTGTATCTCACAGCATATTTTGGGGTTCAGGGGTTTGACACAGGCTAGTTAATAACATGTTGGGCAGGAAATCCAAAGTGTGGGATCATTTTGAGAAGGTGAAGGACGAACCCAAGGTGATATGTAAACTCATCTTCATTGGTCGACTACAAACATGACGTATCATCTGAAACATGGAAGTAGCTACATGCCCATTAGCCCACAGCGTCATTAACAGGCGGCTCGCTCAGTGTGTGACGTGCACTTGTAGATAAAATATAGGCCTATATTAATGAAGGTTCATTAGTACAGTTTTGTATTTCTCTGTAAGTCTATGCATCGTTTTTAGGATTACTCTGCATAGTTTATCTTATAAGCCACTATGTTTGGACATCTTTATGGACACTTGATCATACATCAGTGTGATAAAAACTACCAAAGACGACAGAAACCATTTTTGGGAAAAATGCATTTGACATGTAGTTACATTTTTTAGTTTAGCTAATGTCCCATCCAGTAACATGGAGAGGGCTGGGTTCATGAGCACAGGCGGCCCTCAGGGGGCGATCTATATGTTTTGTCTTCACTTTGTGGGAGCTGTCATGTTGTCTGTCTTTATATGCAGTCATTGGACTTCATTTATTATCATTGTTCATTCTCATTAGAAGAAACAGAGGCTGAAAACACTGAGAGCAAATGGTGAAACTAAGCAATGCTGGTCAAATATGAACCAAGATTTCTTGTCTGATATGTAGCTTTTCCTTTCTGTCTTTTGAGACTAACGTCAGCGGTCACATAAGAAACTATGCGGGCTATCATTTTTGTTGGTCGTCTTCTTCTGACTTTAAAAACAAGATCAAACAAGCTGTCTCCAGTTCACCAATCCACGACCCCTAAGAGTGTATAAAAACATCCTGTCCTCTTCAATGCAGGACTGAACCTGTTGCTCAGGGAAACAATGTAATAGCTCCTATGGAGAAAAGGGAGAAATGACTCTATTCTTGTTATTTCCTGGAAAATAAAGACATAAAATCAGATATGAGTCATGTCTTGGGCACACATTCACTCATGCATTGCCTGTATGCTCCTGTGGATACACACTGAACAAGTGTGTGCAGCCAAGCAACTGGTTTATCGTGACACTTGTAGCATCTCCTAGCAGCAAGAATGTGTTGGTGAGGACACGCAGTTGGTGGAATTTTAATTTGACCTGCAAAAGGGGGGTCTGCTTGTAGATGTAGAAACCTTTTGAATTTAGGCGTCAGAGACACAACATTTTCCTAAAAGATGTCCTCATACCCAGCATTAAGACACCAGTTCCAGCAACATGTCAACAAGCAGACCACCATGAGACATAATCACTTATGTCAGGCAGAGGTGCATCATTGCCCCCCGTGGTCTTCCCTCCTCGCACATGTCATTGCCAGCTTTTTAATTGACCTATCTGATGTCCCTTCTTTTCATCTGCCAACCACCCAGTCGCCGGGACAAATGTTGGCATTGTACATATCTGCAAACTCTAGATATGTAACATGTTTATGTTATCATGTAGCAGATATGTTGAAACTTTGCATTTGTACAGTGCTGTGGTTATATTTAGGCACAGAATAAACCTGGTTATGGCTGGGAGTTTGGTGGCACTATCGTCATTTGAAATGCTGCCGTATCTCCTTAAAAACAGTCAGTTTTCGTGGAACTATCACAGCAGGAATTGACTTTTCAGTAAGCCCCGCCCCTTTGTGATGGTCCAACAAGCTGTCGGAGTAAGCATGGAGCCCACACTGTAACTAACTGCACTCCCTGAAGGGATATTAATCATATTTTTTGAGAAATGAAAGAGTGATTCCAGAGAGAAGCAGACAGAGGGGTCTACAGTCTGTGTTTGAAGGATATATCCAGGATGTCAAACTGACTCAGCTGCAACAACAGGTTAAAAAGACAAAGATAGTTAGAAGCTAAAGCCAAACTATAGGCTACAGATCACAGTGTAAAAGTGAGCCACCACATCACTGCTGATCACCACACAAGACAATGAATATAAAGGGAAACTTTGCTGATATTGAACCAGCTTTGTGGCATCACAGTGTGTGCAGATAAACAGTGTTTGACTTTGCCCCCATGCTGCTGCCAGCACCTGGACCTCCACCAGAGGGAGGGATCTTCAGGGGAAGTCAAACAACGTTCATCAGAGCACATGGTAATGACACAGAGCTGGTTGAATACCAGCAAAGTTTCCCTGCTTCCCTTCACTGGTTCCTGTACAGCAGGGTCGGTCTTTGTTTCACTGTTATAATCATTAAAAAGCCACAACCACCACTGGAAATGCCGCCAATGACTCGCTAAAAAATACCCAGTTTTGGTGGCACAGTCATAGCTCAAAATGCTGTCATTGTCTCACTAAGAAAGAGTCAGTTTTGGTGGCACAACTGTGACTGGTAACAGTGCTGATGTCTCGCTAAGAAAGCCGGTGCTGATGCCACAAAATGTCATCAACGTCTCACTAAAAAACAGCTGGTGTTTGTCAGTTGCCACTGAACATGTTGTGGGCGTCTTGCTAAAGACAAGACAATTTTGTTGATGGTTAGTCTCAAACAGTGGTCTGCAGCTTGGCAGCCGTCTTGCCTAGATGTTGCAGAAGGTTGCTCTTAATACGAAGGCAGGCAGAAGTTTGTAAGAGACCAGCCATCTCATTTCATCTTTAATTTTTAATTCCAGGTGGCTGAAAGTCACATAAATCACAGCCAATCATACCTCCGTACAGATTAATATAATTAATTAGCATTAATCCATACGACAAAATGAGACATAACGAGAAACAGGGAGAGATGCAGGACAGATAATAATGATAATAGCTACAATAACATAAATTTTAGTAATAGTTTTCTAATAATAACAGTAATTGTGGTAGCATATTGTAAGTATATATTGATATATGACAGTATATGTACGTGACAATAATAATCATATATGTATAATAAGAGTAAAATTATGACTAATAATAACAGCAGCAGTAGGAGGCATCAGGCAGGACCACGAAAACATGCTTTTTCTGCATCTTTTTGAGACAGGATAGGCCTAATTTTTGCAATAACTCAGCAAATCCCACCGCTTTGTCAGTTGATGTACACATCAAAATATCACGCGCTAAGTGAGGCTTTATTGTCTTCACAAGTTTTGTTTCTTATTTGTGAAATTAAAGTAAATAAAACCTTAATTATTATTATTATTTCCGACAACAAATAAGCATGTCTGCAATATCCTGAGCACATCAACTCACCTCACCTAAAATTGGGTCATTGGATTTGAAGCTAAGGCTCATTAAATGACCTGATTTAACCTGCACAGGAGTAAGAAAGATGGCGGGAGGAAGGACGAGGGGGATCACGCCTCACAGAATGGTACTTTTTCGGCCTTTGGTATAAGTCGCTTTGTTTGCATAATGCTACTGTTGTGTAAGTCCAGACCCAGATTCTGATCCTCTTAATATCAGCCCGAACTCCTCGTCATGAGACCAGTTACTTTGTGCGTCTTGCTGCTGCCAGAAGGCAAATACACACACATGGAGACACGCTGTACACATTCAATCAAAATACACAACAGCCATGCAGGAAGGATGTGTTTGTTTGTTAGAGAGTTCAGTGAAAAGGGAAGAGGATAGAAGTTAAATGTTTGAACATGTTGCAGCTCTGGACTCACATAAACCATGTGTGTGTGTGTGTGTGTGTGTGTGTGTGTGTGTGTGTGTGTGTGGTGGGGGATATTTGGTGGTGGAGATATTGTTTTAAGTAGGAGATTTAGTGCTGTTAGAGGGGCAACAGTGCAAAGGGCATGGTGGCCTCCGCTGCATAGGGGTCACGCCTGGAAACGGCAGGAGAAGGCTTCACTCACCTTTCCTGTAACAAATTAAATCTTTCTACAGCCCAAAAACAAAATTCCCAACGAGTTCAATTTGATCTCCCAGAATTTCCTTGCATTCCAGAGGCAGGTTAACTTGATCAAGTTTAAGGCAGTTGTGCTGTATTATGAAACATTAAACAGCTTTAGGGAGCATTAGCAACATATTATTGTTGTGAGCAGAAGACGACGGAATAGGGCGTTATATAAACGGTGAATTGGGTTAAGGGGGCAGGGGTTAGTGTGCCTTAGTGTGCGAAAACCAAGTGCAAGCCCAAAGGCAAACAGACTAAGGAGAACGAAAGGAGGTTAGAGAAACAAGGATGTTGTTATATCATAAAAGCAAGGCATCACAAGACCTCACATTTCCCTTTAGAATGAACAAAAACTAGAAGACAGTCACGCCTAAATTCCTCGACATCTCAACATAATCATCGTCATTTCAGCCTCTCTGCCGTGCTCGCTATCTGAGAGCGCCCTCAGTTAAATGTCATCTTGTACAGAGGTGAAAGGCTTGCTTTATTTTTCACCCAGGAGCAGTTAGTTAGAGTCACAAGAAAGCATGTTCCTGGCACAGGTCTCCCTCTCTTTCTTTGTAGCAGCTCAGCTATCCATTTGCACCCACCCAGTGATAATGAGACAGAAAAATTAGAGCAGTTACACATACACAAGTAAACGTGTGATTTCTATCAAGCTGTTCTGTGACAGTGCCAACGAAACATTAGCATGAGGCTTGTGTTCATTCGCTTGCACTAATGTGATTTTCTTACAGCTCATTGTGCAGCGAAAAATGTCTTAATTTTAAATTCATGCCTCTAGATTCAATCTCAACTCTGCACCTCCCCTCAGCTCTATGAGACTTATAGCGTCTTTCAGCATATTGTTTTGGTTTTCTGGCCTCAAACTTTACTGTTTTGTTTTCACTGTCACCGCAAGGATTTATACTTGTGTATCAGCTCCATGCAGAGCCTACGCACGTCACCTACGTCGTTGCTAGTATTTATACTTGTGTGGTGGGGTTTTTGTGTCACTCTGCAGTTACACATCCAAAACACTAGTTGGCAGTAGAGGTTTCTGTGAAGTGCTGTAAAGTTTAGTTGATTCAAAACACACATTAAACACACATTAAACACACATTAAACATGGCTTAATAGAGACAATTTCGAACACAAGTACACAAATCAGCTTCACTATAACTCACAGCATTCACAGACAAAAAACTGTCTTATACTAAATACGTTTTCCAAACAAATACAACATGCTAACGTTATTAGCACAAGCTATGGCATTTTACATTGTGTAAATTAGCCTAGCAGCTAGCAGACTATCCCTCTGCTCATATGAAGCCAGGATAAATCACACACAAGACTGAAAATGCTATTTTTGTGGAGGCTTTATTGTCTTCACAATTTATTGTTTCTTATCTGTGAAATTAAAGTAAATAAAAGCTTTGTTTCCACTGAGGGAAATGGTTTCAGCTTACAGAAACAGACAGGAAGTCTGCGTCACCACGATTTGTAGTTGCATTTCTGCGGAGGTGCACGTCAGGCTACGGCGTATGGTCTACATTGACACAAAGCCTACAGCATAGGTAAGGCGTCAATTCAACGCAGAAGTATAAAAACTGTATTATAGTGCAGATTTTGGCCCACAGCCGGCAGCTGTTTTCATGGTAAAAACTGTTGAAAAAAAAACAAAAAACAATTGTACTCTACCTGCTCAGCGCCAAACAGCAGATAAACAAAATAAGCAACATACTGGTTAACAAAGTGGAGCATTTAGCAGCTAAATAGCCACATATTTCCCTCAGGAGTTGGTAGAGACTAAAAACAGAGAGAAAATATTGTACTTACATTCATCAGGTGGCCACGACTCCAAATCACTTTCAGCTGTTAGATGTACAAATAAGAAACTGCCAACATCTTTGCCATTTCAGGGTGATTATATGTCAGTGTGGTGTTCACAGCTTGCTTACACTGCCCCCAAGTGGCCAATAAAATCAGTTACTGCAGGTTTAGTCTCTATATACAGCCTCGGCATTCAGTGAATGTAGAGTCTGTAGGCAAACCCGGAGATCTTGCCTCCGGAAGAAGAGCGGAAGAGCCCTGGTTTCCTGTTGTAGGCTGTTTGTAGTCTGCGTGATATTGACCAATCACGTTTGAGCCGGCTGCAGTTGTTGCCAGGTTGAACAGTCCGTGCAGTGAACTAACGCGGTCGAACATAATTGGCGTCACTGCAAACTCTGAATCCATCGCAATGGTTCAGCATATTTACTTAAATGGATACGGAAACAATAAAGCAGCGCCAGCCTCCTGAAGTTTTACTTATTAACTTGAAAGGATAGTTTGGATCTTTTGTAGTGCGGTGGTCAGTTGATGGAAGTTTGCAGACGCTAAGGGAGAGTACCACCACAGAAGCTAAGTAATGTACTGCTGTGGATGGCGGCAGCAGCAAAATGTATTTTAAATGTACATTTATTTAGAATATTTTCACCACGCCGCCTCATCTTGCCATACGGCAGCCCTGTCTGACTGGGAGCTGAAGCCATTACGTCACTCCCTTCAAAGCCATGAGACTGCACTGACAGAAACTAAATAAATTATAAAATATAAAAAATTATTTGGTAATGCTATTGTGTGACTTTGGTGAATCCGAACTAACATTTTTAAACACCAGAGTTACACTAACTAACTGATCAAGGCAGCAGTAGACCAGCAACTTCCGTGTTCAAGGTCTGTCAGTCGAGTCTGGCTTTGACGAGCACACCGATAAGTTTCACTCTCAGTTCAGTCCCCCCTCCCTGTGGGAAAGGGCTGTCTGGGGGCAAGGCAAGCTGGTGAAAATATTCTAAATATAGTGTACACTTTAACTAATATTGATTGTTTTAGGTGGCTGAAGTAGAATCTGCTGCTGCCCCAGATTGCTGCCAACTCTCTACCAACTGGGGACGCGCTGACCGCCATCTACTGCAGGTAACACACTGACTATGGGTCACTACCTCATACAACCACACTTGAAAAAATCTGAGTTATCGCTTGAAGTTTTACATGCATGTTTTCAAATGTGTTTCTGAGTCGAGAAGAAAGTAAACAAATTCCTCTCATTCTTCGGTTCGATACCAGTTAATCTGCAGTAAAAATAAGCCAACCACAAAGTTACCATGACCAATCATAAGATGATGACTAATATGAGGATAGGTTGAAAACAGCACAATTTCCCTTAAGTCTTCATGTTTCTGGTGATACAGGGATACTCAGCTTGCTTTGCCCTGAGGCCACCTTTGCAAAATGACAGGGGGTCAGGGGCCAGTCAGCCGCCCTGCACACATACGCCAGGGCGTTTCTAGGATTTGAGGATATTTGGGGCTGAACTCGGACCTCTGTCTTGGGTTCCAGGGGATCCGTTCCTGCCACTTTCTTTTAATAACCAAGCTCTATTTTGATGCTTTGTTATGCCCTCTAGCACCTTGAGCTGCTTTCAAACCACCGTGTGGCAACTCGCTGCCTGCTATGTTTTCAATGGGGGTGGGAGGCAGCAGAGTTGCAGTTGCTGCCCACTTGGGGGCGTACAGATTTTGCTCTGCTGCACACACTTCATTATGTTGAAACTTCTGGCATTAGCCGATCAAATGGAAGGGGGTGGGCATCGTGAAGCAATAAGACGAAAAGATGGAGCTGATAATATTGGTGTCTGAATACCTGGAGTTGTACAACTTAGCGGTAGCGAAGGCTGGGATAACATTTCCTCTGAACTTCAGATGACTGGTGAATTGTCCAAATAGCGGCCACTTTTAAAAACACTTTTCTTTTCTGGGGAATGCACTTGCAGGAAGGCAGTTGTCAGGGTGGTTGCCACATGGAGATAAGAAAGCAGCTTAATCCTAATCACACAGGGTGCGTTTTAGCAGCTCGAGGCACCTTATTGTAATTGATATTAATGAGAATAAAGCTTTTTGCTCACTGCTTTTGCGTTGAGACGCGCCTCGTGTTTCTGTGCTCTAAGTGCCTGTTTTTCTTTTGCCAGAGTGCTCTGAACTCTTTGGGTTGAAAAAACTTCAACTCAGAGCAGAAAAACGCCCCACATCATCCCCGCCTTTTCACCGTTGTCCAGTTGGATGATTTGAGAGGCGGGCCTTCTGTGGTGGTCATGACACCAAGTTTACAGTTGGTAAACAATGGAGGAGAAACTGGTGGTAGCAGCTGCTGAATATCCAGAGCGTTACGGCCTGACGGTAGACAGCAGGTTGTCAAACTGCCCCTGAGTCATCCTAAAATATGCCTGGAAACAGCCATCATGGAGGAGAAGCTCCTGGACCAACTGGTGGTGCTCCCCGTGATCCACCCTCTTTTTTAGGGTCTCATGTACCCACACAGATCTGTTTCCCTGTGAGCAACAAACTATTTACTAACAGCCTCTCACCCTCAACCAGAGCTACAGCAAGTACCCTCTGCCTCAACATGTCAGGAACTAGATACTAACTACTGTCAAATAAATGGAATAAATTAACAGTACATTGATTACATGGAAAAATGCACAGCAGGCTTTTTTTTACTAGTGGCATTTGGCAAAAAAAAAAAAGTTAAAAAAAAAAGGCAGTGTGTGCACCTCTGTGTGATCAGGGCCTAATGTTTATTAAAACAAACCAAAAAAAATCCCAATGTGAATTAATTTATTTTCACTGTGAATTAGAAAATGGTTAAGCGGTTCACCCGGCACCCTACTGGGGGCCAGACTTGGTTGAGTTGAGTATCACTGTGTAAATCCCTCCCTTATTTGTTTGCCCGCATTCTTACTTCCTCACTCTGCCCTTCTTTCCTTTACTTCAGGATTAAAACATCACACACACACACACACATGCACACACACTCACACGTATACACATGCACACACGCACACACACCACAGAATATCTGGCCAAATCAACCCCAAAAGCAAATACCTTTTAATCCTTCCATTATCTATTCATTTCTCCTATCCGTCTTTAGTCTTTGCAGCACGTCTGCAACCTCGACCTTTAGCCACAGATGCACTAAAAATCCAAAGCCTCTCCTCCACCCAAATGAAAAACGGTCCAGTCGTCTGAGTCACGTCACTGCAATACAATAAATACAGACTTTATCTGTTATTACGTAAATGCAGAAGCAGTGCCACTAAAAACATCTTGGCATGGCACACCAAAACCAAAAGCCATAAGCAATTCTAATATACTGTTGAAGTATGTATGCTCATTGAAAACTATATCAATATGGAGAGTCAGGGAATAGCTTACTGATATAATATGCCTCTTATTTTACCATTAATGTTTCTAATTATCTGATGTGCACAGACTAATACCGGTACAGTTACCATTTTGTGTTCCACAAGAATCTTGTTTTAATGTGTTCGGCAATATATTGCACTTGAAATAGGCTTTTCCTTAAAAAGAAAAATATACAGCTTTAGGGATGGTTCAGATCTTTTGAAGTGGAGTTGTACAGGGTATTCATCCACAGACAGTATGTTACATACTGTAGATGTCAGTCCGCACACCCCCAGTTGCACCCTAATAGTCGAACAAAGGTTAGTAAACCAGAACGGTCATTAGTTGGTAAGATTTCATTGGTCGCTTAGTCACAGAAAAAAAACAAACGAACACGAAACTCTGTTAGGAGCTGTGTCTTGTCAAAATAAATCAAAACCTATATGACTGGACCATGTGGGAATTTAATTTGAAAGGACAGACACAGGAAGAGGCCACGCTCAGCAGTCAGACAGGAGTCATGTTACAAACCAATCACAGCCGACACATATCTTTCCCTTCTTCTGTAAATATTCAGTCTGATAAATATGTTGATCATGTTAGTGCAGGGCTACCCAGAGCTTTGCATCTGTCCCACAGACGATAGACCTACACGCTTATAAACAGCTTCTGGACGAAGATCAGCTCTGCAACGGGCCGCAGCGCTCTTGAAAGCTGGCACGGAAAAGGTGCCCACTGCCGGACCTTAAGTGTTCCAGGTGGTTAGAGACGCAGCATGTGTGTGGCCCCTAGTTTCCAGGGCTGCTACCTGCAGTTATTCCACAGGCTAGTTCATAACATGTCGGGCAAGAAATCCAAAGTGTGGGATCATTTTGAGAAGGTGAAGGACGAACCCAAGGTGATATGTAAACTCATCTTCATTGGTCGACTACAAACATGGCATATCATCTGAAACATGGAAGTAGCTACATGCCCATTAGCCCACAGCGTCATTAAAGGAAATGGCCACCTTAGAATGAAAATACAGACAGTACTTACTGACCCTCATGCCGACAAGAAGTCCAGTGTAGGTTTTTAATCCACAAAACTCGTTCGGGGTATCGGAGGATAACAGCTAGCCGGGAATAACAGCTACACTTGAAGTGCATGGAATCCATATTTTGAAAATGTAATAAAACGCCGCTAATGCATTTCAAAAACATCAGAACGGCTCGTCCGTCATAATCCAAGTGCCCTGAAGCCACGGCATGTGAAATTGACTTGAAAAAACGTAATTTACTCCACTTTTATAGCATCATTTCTCACCGTGGTCAGTTAGCCTGCCCTGTAGGGGTGCTGTGTTACATGGCAGCTCACGCAAGACTCGAGAACTAGCACCGCCACTAGCCATCAGCTAGACTCGCGCCAAATTGTTTGCCAGAGCACACTGAGAAAGGTCAAACCCGAAACTTCTGTGTGGCAAAATAAAATTTGATAAACTTGGAGGGACTAATTTTGTTACACAGTTGCATAATTGCCTAGAGTTGGTTCATGTTCTCAAGGCAGCATTTACAAGCAGACCAGATCAAATGCCTTGTGTGAGAAAGCTGCTCTTGATTGGTCAGAATTTCCATGTGGGAAAAATCCAGGAAGTAAAGCAAAGTTGAAGAAGAGTACACTTGCAAGATAAATGTGACACTTTCTAATGTCACAATGGAGGGACAACTACGCAGGTTGATTTTAGCGCTGCTCATCGTGGACTATATTGCTGTCATTGTTCATTTTAGTCAAACCATACAGTTTGAAAACGAGGCGCGGCTCCAACTAGAAAACAATGTTTTGATGCATTGGATGTGCTGAATGTGCATATTAAGGCAGTACAGGAGGAGGTGCACATTAATAATCCTCCAGGACTGTAACATGCTCATGTTTAACCCAAACAATGTGTCATGTGACTGCAGTTGGTTCACATCCAGGTCGGAACACGTTCTCACCACAAACGAACCGCATCAGAGTTCGTTTGTAACCGAACTGACCCCTCTGTGTTCCCCCATTTGGGGCGCCACTTTGCAGATATGAGTAAGACCTCTGCCAGCTGGACTTGAACCTGTTCCCTGCTGATGTAGGATGGTAAAAAACATATTTCAGGTGGATAACCGGAGCCATGTGAATTCCTGCATTGATTTTCCTTTGCATTATTGTGTTATTAATTTGTTTACTTGTCTGTTAGAGAGAGAGCACCTATCTGAAAATGTAAAAGTGAGTATCAGTATGAGAAGGAAAAACTGCTCCATTGATTCCTAGAAGTTCAATAAACAACCACAAAAATGCCCATCTATATCCGCGCACACACGCTCAGACCTACTGACACACTCAGGGGCATCCCTGGAGCAGGGATTGGACGAGAGACGGAGCGCACTCCTTTCCCACCCCTCCACAGCTGCTGTACTACCAGTAGCTCTGTCAGAGCAGGGCGGCGATGATGACCGGCCAATTGGACTCATAGACCACCTCATATAGCTAGATTCACACCTCTTTGGTCCACTTCTCTCAATCACAACCGCGCTTCATTAACCACCGTGGACCGGCAATGGATTCTAGGGTCCTGATTGAACCGGGGGTCCCCACACCGGACTCCACCGCCCGGGCGCCCTGGAACATCAGCTCCATCAGCCCGCACCGGCTCATGGAGCTTTCCCCTGTCCCTACAGCTGTGAGTAACTGGCTCCCACTTTTTTATGTTTTATTATTATTATTATTATTATTATTTTAGCTACTTGAAGGAAAACCCCTCCGTGTGACTGGACAGCTTCTGTGCGCCGCAGCGATGCGTAACCGCGGCGAGATCTGATCCACAGCAGCCAACTCACCACATCTGGATAAACGAGCCCCAAAACTGTCAGTGTTTTGTTTTTGTTTTGTTTTTTCTCTTTTTTTTTGTAGTTTTTCATTCATCCACCAGATCATTCATAAAATATAAGCAGTGCGGGGAGGTGTGAATGAGCGAGGTGTTAAGTCGCTGTGAATGAATGAATCACGCCATCCTCTCATGCGCGTCTGCGCTCCGCTCATTCACCACAGGAGCTGAATGAAGGCAGGAGTCAAACCCCGTCATCGCTGGTGATTCACCGGGTTGTACTACTGTTGGAAATAGTTGCACAAAGCTGCTGCGGGTGTACTGTGGGTATTTGTGATCTCTGTAGTGAAAGTGCGCAACACTTTGTGCCAACATCTGTGCGCGCGTCGATGCCATTCATGAGTTCCTTTTGCAGTGTTGCTCATTATTATCTTAATTTGCGGTGAGTTCATCCGCTGTGTGTTCCTGTTTCTATTTCAGAAGACTTTAATGTTCTCAAAAGTGACTTGTGTGCAGTAAATGGTGTTTATATGGATCCATTTAATTACAATTTTCGCCCTAATAAATTTGAAATACCTATTTTTGTCCTAAAATTAATTTGCCATATGCAGGTTAACTTCACTTCAGATCTTTATCATCCCTGCAAAGGAAATTGTGTTTGCAGCAAGGCAACATCAAACACAGAACAACTGGTTTGGTTGTAATTATTAGTATTTCTTAAATTTAAAGATGTGCAATCATACAGCTCAGACATCATTCACATCCCCTCTACAGTCCTGGAAAGAGACATGTGCAGAGAATGTTTTCATTTCCAAGTCATGGATGAACAAGCCTCCATCTCCCTCTCTGTCTCCCTCTGTGTCGCAGAATGGGATTAGCTCAGCCTCCAGGGAAATCCTCGTACACAGATGTGTAAGCCAATACAGTGGTGTATGCACCTCTGCACTGTATGTGAAATATATAAAGCATGAAATGAAAGTTGAGTGCTTTAACTTTCCCCCAGGAGCCCAGACATCATTGACTCTGATTTGGGAAAGAAACAGCTGTTTGAAAGACGTAGTGAGAAACACATGGGTGCACAGCCAGTTCAACAAGTGTGAACGCTTCAGTTTGGACTTTGAAGTTCAGACCTGCGGGCTTCAGTCTCTGTGGCTTTTGTGGTCTGTCCTTCATGGTGGGAGAGCTGGGAAAGCTGATACTGAAGCAGTGCCCGGGGGCAGCTTCTACTGAGGCAGATGGGATCATCTACTCCGCTTTAAGTGTGGTTTTCATTTAGAAACTCTTCTGTATTTCTCTCTAGAGCCCACATTTTCCTTTTTACTGCTGTTTGTTTATTTTTCTCTCTTGATCATCCGTCAAATCTACAATCTCTGGATGACTGAAAAAATATGGGTCCAATTTATGAACGCTAATGTTGGTGTGCATATATGTGGATGTGTGTGTGTGTCTTTAAAAGAGGCAGTGATAGTGTGTGTGTGTAACCCTTTGTGCTCATGTCCTCTGCAGTAGATTAAAGTGCATTAGCTGGCAAACAAATTAGTTTCCCTCTGAAGGTGCAGATAACCACTTACCTGCCAACTTATTGGCTGATTAACGACCAGCGTGTGACGTGCAGGAGATGCAGAGGGCACATAATCAGTTGTGCAGTTAGTGCAGCATTCATCAATACTGTAAAGTCTCTGGGCAGTTGTAGTAATAGTAGTGGTAGTTTTTGATTGGTCATTTCCACATCACCATTCAGCAAAATTAAAACAATTACAATTAAATCACTCAAATACCGAAACTAATCAGTTTGTCAGAGGATGAGCTGTTGATTGTGCAAACAGACTAAAACTAATGAAATGAAAACCCCTTTGTGTGATTGTTCTTCATCTACTTCCCCTAACTGCTCCTGCTGTTAATTAATTTGCCAGCCGCAAATTAAAGATCAGCCCATATTTTAATGTGCAGTTTGTTAAAATGAATCCTCTCCCATCATCTTTTAAAAAGCAGGATTTGATTTTTATCAGTGTATATTTAAGGGCCGGGCTTTGATACATGCCGGAAATAAATATCTTTCCAATGTTGATTTATGTCAGGATATGACAAATGTATGCAGAGTTACTCCTAACTCATTTTGTTACGCTGTCCTGGCAACAGTATTTTAGACAGCAGAAATATGTAAAACAATATGTCATTATGAGATGCTTCCACTGAGAGACAGTAAACAATGAATAAAATATAATACCTCATTTACATGAAACGATTGTAATAGCTGGCAATACAGCAAAGAAACAAGATTTAACAAATCTTTCCAGCTCTGGCGCTGCACAAGCCGCAACCAGCAACATTTGCTTTCTGTCTTTTAGCAATTCCATTCACCTTTAGAAGCTCTATATTTATATTTATATTACAGATGCAGGGTATTTGGATATTGGATTTTTATAGATATCAATATGCTGATATTTTCTAACTCATTTTAGCCAAATGCCAATACCGATATGTGCATATTTTTTTCCACTTAATTGCAGAGAAAATTTGCCCTGTAGTGGAATCAATAAATATTACACCCACTGGCACATGCAGAAATAAAACACATTGCTTCATTTTCAGTGACTGCTGATCCTGATGGGGGTTGCAGGAGTTGGGAGCGTATCCCAGCTGACATTGGGTGAGAGGCAGGGTTCACTCTGGACAGGTCACCAGACTATCACAGGGATGACACATAGAGACAGACAACCATTCACACTCACATTCACACCTACGGACAATTTAGAGTCACCAATTAACCTGCATGTCTTTGGACTGTGGGAGGAAGCCGGAGTACCTGGAGAAAACCCACGCTGAAACGGGCAGAACATGTTGGCACACCTGGAGGAAACCTAAGCTGTCACAGAAAGAACATGTTGGAGCACCTGGAGGAAGCCCACACCGACACAGAGAGAAGATGTCGGAGCACCTGGAGGAAACCCAAGCTGACACGGAAAGAACATGTCGGAGCACCTGGAGGAAACCCACACCGACACAGAGAGAAGATGTCGGAGCACCTGGAGGAAACCCAAGCTGACACAGAAAGAACATGTCGGAGCACCTGGAGGAAACCCACACCGACACAGAGAGAAGATGTCGGAGCACCTGGAGGAAACCCAAGCTGACACGGAAAGAACATGTCGGAGCACCTGGAGGAAACCCACACTGAAACGGGGAGAACGTGTCAGAGGAAACCCATGTGTGCACATATGTTTGCACATATATATGTGCTTGTAAGTACATCGGTGTTTGTGTGGTTTTAAATTGAGATTGAATTCCCACAGTGGATGTTGTAATTCTCTGCCTCTTCTCCTCCTGTCTCTCGCTCTCTCTTCTGTGCATAATCTTCGTCTTCTTTCTCTCACTTTATTTGCCTGTTTTAAATCGATGTGCATTTGACAGCACAAGATCATTTCCATCTTTATGACTTGTTCTGCACTGACAAAGGAACACCCAGAACCGCTGGCATCTCAGCTTCAGTACATATGGAGACACATTACCATCCGCTATATACCATCTTTACATCCCACACAAACATGCTGTAGAGGAGACTTGCACTCTGCTCACTGCGTCTCTCCTTCCTCCTCGCCGTGTGATGGACATTAAGCTGGAACGTGGAAGGGCAGACATTAACCGAGCCACCACAGCTGGAGAAAATGAGAGAAAGCAAAAGGACGACAAGGACTGGCCAAGAGAGATTCAGGGAACAGAGGAACGGACGTGAAGGAGGGAATTAGTGGAGACGAGAAAGAGATCCAGCAGGGAGAGTGGCAGGGATGTGAAAAGAAAGAAACAGGGGAAGAAATGAAGCAGGGAGGGAGGGGAGACCTTGAGCGTGAACCACCACATCACAGATGACGGCGGCGTCAGACCAGATCTCGGTGTGTTTATATTCCCCACGCACGCCACATCTGCATATCACCTTCACTCCCTGCACTTGTCCCCTTTTTTATTAACACTTTGCCACGACCCTTTCACTCATATGCTTACATAAGCACTCCATCACTTGCTACCATACTATACAAACGCCCTCCTTCATCGTAACAGTAGCTTGTAACTCTGCAGAGAAGTAGGACTGCTGAAAACCTGATGCTGGACAAACAGACAAACACACGCACTCTTGGACGCAGCAGTCAGGATTAATGAAAGGAGGTGTGTGTGTGTGTGTGTGTGTGTGTGTGTGTGTGTGTGTGTGTGTGTGTGTGTGTGTGTGTGTGTGTGTTCGTTCCAGCGGAGAGAAAGAAGATGCAGCTTAGTGGAGGTAGCCCTGGTGAGTGGGTGTGTGTTTGTGTGTGGGTGTGCAGCTGCTTCAAAGACACACAGCAAGAGACAAACGGAAAGTGTTAACGCAGGGGAGTGTGTCACGACGTCTGAGAGGAATTTTGAGATGGAGCATTGTGCTCTGAGGTGTGGCAGCTTCTCAGAGGCAAAACGCTGATGTCAAGTGAAAACCCTTATATTGATATAAAGTCAGACTTTAGAGAATTACAAGAAACAATGCATCAGTTTTAGTTTTCAGAGTGCACTGTTTAAACTCTGGCCTGCCTCCACCCCAGCTCCTCCTTTTCATGTTGTGTCTGACTTATCAGAATCATTTCTGTTTGTCATTGATGCTGCTCTGTTCTGTTACCAGGGGGTCTTTGCTCTGCTCTTCCTGCCTTAGGCTGTCCATGTAGGCGCATGGAAGGGCAGGGGGCTTTGCTCTCTGCCTCAGGCTTTCCATGTAGGCATGTAGAAGAGGCTTTCTGTGAAGGCCTAGGGAAGGCAGAGAGGCCCCAGAACAGAGCCATACCACCAAATATAATACTGCAAAGTTCAGTTTCTTTGTGTTTTTAGATGTAACCTAGCATGTCTTCCATATTTTGTGTCTTATGTAGTATAATGTTATAACAGGGTTGCCAACTTTGGTCAGAGGGCTGGAGTGAGATTTTAGCTTGTGATGTAATATCTGCTTGTGAGTGCATGGTCACGAACATACGTGGACACAGCAGCATGTTTTTTTTTTTTTTTTTTACCTTATTAGAGTTAATATGCACATGTGCCAAACAGAAGAAATGAGTGTACGTTTACATATTCATATCTATAGGCCTGAACCCAACATACTTCCATAGACATATATTTGTTTTACGACGCAGATCAAGGTCAATTTCATCAATCTATGGTAGTATAGTCGTAGTATAGTATAGTCATCTGCTTAAAAAATCCAGTAATATGTCCTGTTGTGGCAAACAGAAAGATTTCAAGGGGGGTTATCCCCTGAGGAAATTTTGAAATTCACACGGCAAAATCTTATTGTCATGCGGTTTCAAATGCCAAGGCCATTTTTTTGTCCCAGTCCAGCCCTGCTTTATACCTCCAGGGTTTCCGCAAATTATCGTGTGAAATTATGATTTGCGATCTGACAATTCCAGCCGATCGCATGCGCACCGCGAAAGTTCCAGTGGACATTGTTTGCACCGCGGCCAAATCGCGCACGCGAGGGATCCAGTGGACATACAGTATGTGGTCTGGGTGCTACTGAAGACATCAAACTACCAGCGAGCCGACTTACCTTTCTTTAAGTTCATTTAACTAAAGAACTACAGCTATTCTCTGTTACAGTCCTTACCCGTTGACAAGTAACATTACACTGCTACCATACATGTAGATACATGCTAATGTCAGGGAAGCATGTAATCTTATTGGAGTTCATTCTCCTGATTTTGGATCATATTCCTGTTAGAACATGTATGGTTCTGTTTAGAAGCTTTTATTGGTGATATTTAACAAAAAAAACGTGTATTAAAAGAAATACGAATCTTGTGTGTTTCCATTAATTGTACAGACTTTGGTGAAAACTACAACTCACATGAGTTTTCAGCAGAACCGGAAACAAAACAAGTCTCGCATTCTTCTTCTATGTTTTCTGGCGGTTGGCAACCAGCTGGTAAATGCATTACCGCCTTCCCGACCCGGAGTGTGGATATCACCATGGAGAGAGGTGCGCTACGTCAGAGTTAATTCGAACATAACTGTTTCCATCCCCCGTTTTGCGAATCAACCAAAACCTGGCTAAAGTGAGCGTATTTTGGTTTGTGCGAATCAGGGGATTTTAGTTCGAATTTTGGCGTTTCCATCATAATTTTCCGATGCGATACTTCTAGATGCGCATCTAAACACGCTGATGGAAACATGGCTTCTGTTACAGTCCTTCCCCAGCGACAACTCACTTGGAACATGTAATCTTGGTTATTGTTGGTGTTCATTTCTCCCCAATTTTAGATCATATTCCTGCTATAACATGTCCGGTTGTGTTTAGAAGCTTTTATTGGTGATTTTTCATGGTAAAAAGTGCTGCTGTACTCTGTTATAGTCATTCCCCATCTGCAATGACGATGCAGAGGTACGGAGATATAGAAGACCCAGAAATACTGACCAGTCAAAGCAGAGTGAACTTTTTCTGAGAGTGGGCTCAAACATACAGGCCAAAAAATGGAGCTCTCAGGCAGAGGGTGAATACAGGTGTTACAGCACAGAATGAGGAAACTAAATGTGTGTTTTTTTAACATTAAGGCATGTAAACATGCTCCAGTAGTAACCTTAAATACAAGAATGAACCTGAAAATGAGCATAATATGTCTCCTTTAACTTAATATATCAAATTTCCTTCAAGGCGATGATCCCAAGACCTGCAGTGAAATCAGGGGTATTTTTGCAATGATATTGCTATCTTATCATCACTTAATATCATGATTCTAATAACATAAATTCCTCCCTGTTTCCTGTTGTTAGGGTTCACTGGTTCCAAGCTACCCATTTCCAACAGTAGACGTCCCTGACCATGCTCACTACACCATCGGTGTTGTCATCTTGGTTGTGGGCATCACAGGCATGGTGGGAAACTTCCTGGTCGTATATGCTTTCTGCAGGTACTCGGGTTTTGGTTTTTTTTGCAGTGCGTGCTTTCTTCAATAAACTTGTTCAGCACCACGTTTTTGTACAGTATGTATCTGTGATGGTAACACGTGATCATGAGATGCCTGATTTATTCATGATCCAGTATTAGTCATAATATTTCAATAGCTGCATGTGTGTGTGTGTGTGTGTGTGTGTGTGTGTGTGTGTGTGTGTGTGTGTGTGTGTGTTCAGGAGCCGGAGCTTGAGGACACCATCCAACATTTTTATCATTAACTTGGCAGTCACAGACTTCCTCATGTGTCTCACTCAGACACCCATCTTCTTCATCACCAGCATGCACAAGCGATGGATCTTTGGAAAGAAAGGTAACACATGCGTTTATTACCTAACATTTTATGCTTACATGACAAAAAAAAAAAAAAGCTGCAAAGGAAAACCAATATGATAACAACCTAAACACTAATGATGTCATCCATGCTCCATTATGTGTGCATACACACATGCACATCATTAACATTTACGGACACGCGCACTGAATTCCCCCAGGACCTGTATTGGTTTCCTACCCTTTTGAGTGTGACCTACAGTTCAATTAACATTCTGCACACACACTCACACACACAAACACAAAAACCTGCCATCCTCTATCACCCTTGTGCCACAGTGGAAGAAGGAGCATCCAGCATCTAAATTCCATCGATCAAAAAGAGCAAACAGCATGTTTTGTTTTACACGAGCGATTAGGAGGGGGCTTCCACCGCAGTGTGCATTATACATCAGCATGCAGTCTGATGGGAACAGAAATGAAGAGGTGGTAAAGGAGGCTCCACACTCCACTGATCAAATACTGATAGTCAGAGCGCTGTGTTTTCCTTCAGGAGTTCTTCTGACCTTGACGAAGACAGCCCATCACTTTCAAATCTTGAGCTCAGCTCTCAGTGATGGTTACTGCAAGAAGACTTTTTTCCCTCATCACCTCCAACCCCCCAACCACCTACAGTAGAAAACCTTTTCTTCCTGCCTATCCTTTTCAGAGGACACAGAGAGATGAGACCAATAAGAGAGGTCAAAGATGGTAATCACAAAGCAAAAGCCAACTGTTCCTTGCATTTTATTTGTGTTTATCCTTCCTGTTTTACAAGAAAACTTCCCGTGCACTCCTCAGTGCTGAAGCTCTCTAGCAGCAGTGTGGCTCTAGTGATGGCAGTGTTTTTAAATGAATGAGTTAATCAGTCAGTTCGACTGACACAGCCTCGGCAATTAAACTTGCTATTTTTTAATCTAGACTGTTTTGGCGTGAGCTGCAGAGAACTGAAGATGTTGGCCATTTTCTCAACTAGTTGGCCCTCGGGTTGGGTCCCTGAAAGTGCCAAAAAAAAAGAGACTCAACAGTAATGTCTCTTTCCAGAAATAAAGACCTGGTTACTCAAGATAATCCACAGACCTTGCTGTGAGCAGTTTCGTGTAGGAACTATTTTCTTACCGCCAACCATATCACTGCGCAGAAGGAAGCATGCATCTACTCATGGATGAGAGGCTCGTGCTTGTGACAGCACAAAATGTTAATATCAATGGCATCCTCCTCACCTGAGCTGTAATGTTAGCTACCTTAGTGGTGCTCGGTGAAAATGGATGGATGGATGGATGCTTCCTTCTGCACAATGGTACGGTAGGTGGGTGTAGTTAGGCAAAAATAAAATGGTTCCTACATGAAAGATCTGTGGATTATCTTCAGTAACCAGGTTGTGATATCTGGAAAGAGACATTGCTGTTGAGTTCTTCAAATGTATTTTGTTTTGGGTTTTTTTGGCGCTTTGAGCACCACAAGCCGAGTGCCACCTAGTTCCAGTATGGTTGAGAAAGGCAGACATTTCTACAGCAGATATCTCCAGCACTCTGCAACTTACACCAAAACAATAGAAATTGATAAATAGGAAAAAAAAAATCTATTTTGATTCGGAGGGTGAACTGGCCCTTTACAATCAAAATCAAAAGTTTATCAATTTTATCAAAATTTTCAGAAAATACCGGAAAAAATGATATTAGGAGTTGGGTGCATCAAGATAAGCAGTTGGTGCTATTGCTCCAGTTGGATGCCATCAAACCACTGCAGAAGAAGAGAAAACAACAAGGTGACGTAGTTAAAAAAAAACTTCCAGTTGAATCTCAAACACTAGAAAACTATGGGGGAAGCATTGTGTAAAAATTACATTTATGTTTGCATTGATCCGAGGAACAATCTCCCCAGCACTCCACACAGATCTGATGTTGCCATCTCTTCAGTGACATTTAATTGACATGCTTTATGATTAATGCACTGAGCACTTTGTTTCAATGTTTCAATTTGTTTCCAAATCGAATTGCTGTGCTTTTTTATGTGCAAATTAAAGCCGCTCATAAAACAGGTGGATTGAAATACACTTATTGATCAATGCATACTGAAAAGATTTGCTCCTAAGAGCTCATTGCGGGACATAATTAAATGACCTTTCTCTTTTGGACATGTACTTGTTATTATTGACCTGACCTCCATGCAGTGAACTTTGCTGTTCGACAAAACGCCCCAGGACTTTATAATATTGTTCTTCTCTAGAGAGCATTCCTCTGGAGCCAATCTGGACTTCATTAGCTTTGGTAACTCAACAGGGGCTGTCAAACACACACAGAGTCGGGACGACGGCCATACAGGCGCTGTGATCTGTATTCAGCTGCCTGAGCAGTATTTGTTTGACTTCCTTCACACAGGCGGCACACTTCAAATTCTGTCTTGTGCTTGGATGTGATGATTTGGCGCTGTGATTATATGATGTGTGACAGGTCGGTGGTAATCACACACTGAGGGCCTGAAAGGATAGCAGCTGATAAAGTGATGATTGAGTGTTTATATTTTGTCAGTGTGTGTGTGTGTGTGTGCGTGTGTGTGTGTGTGTGTGTGTGTGTGTGTGTAGGCTTGCACATATATTTGCAAGTGTGAATGAATGTGTGCATCATTTTTTTCAAACAATATGAATATATTTAGCAGAATGATAGACTATAGATAGCAGCACATTACATGATGGAACAGAAAGAGACATGTTGTAGTCATCGCTGTGTTGCATGTAACTACCTGCCATTACAGTCTTTCCAAAGGGAACAATGAAGCATGTGTGTTAAAGGTATTATACGTTAGATGAGATTATTTGCTAACGTGATATTGGCAAAGAATACAAAGCATCTGAAATGGCAGTGAGACGGACACTTGACTAAACAGCACAGAAATAACCCATATGTGTCCAAAACGATTTAGAAACACAACTAGCTGCAGTATTTGCAGCTAGTTGTGCAGAAAAATACATTCATTTTGATAGCTACCTTCAGGAGCAATCATATTTGTCCTTCGTCTCTACGCACTTCTTTTGCCTCTCCTCCTCTAGGTTGTGAGTTATATGCCTTCTGCGGAGCACTGTTTGGTATCTGCAGTATGATGACACTGATGGTGATTGCGGTGGACCGGTATGTGGTGATCACCAGGCCTCTGGCCTCCCTGGGGGTGATGTCTCGCAGGAAAGCCCTGAGCATCCTGGCTGCTGCCTGGGTCTACTCCGTAGGCTGGAGCCTGCCCCCCTTCTTCGGCTGGAGTGAGTATCAGTACATTTAGGGGCCTGGTTGTGGAGTCATTGTCGATCAGAGTGATTCCTCTGAGGGGTTTAGTTTTTTCAGGCTCTTTCCTTCTCTCACACTGTTTTTATTTGTGTCAGCGTTTCAAATTCCTGCTGAAAGTTGTACTACTATGTGAAACAGATCTGACTTTGCCTTCTGTCAACATGCCAAATACATTTAATATTATTCAGATATCAGAGGGCAGATCGCCTCATGTTTACCTGTAGCTGACATTACAGCAGCCTAACAATGATGATGAGGTCATGGACTTGCCATCCTACTGGTTTCTATTTTTTCCTCTGTTGTATGTGCTCCAGAAAAAGATGTATGCATGTTGGTGGTAACAAGTCAGCATCTAGCAAAACTGTCTCTGAACTGTCATGGTCACAAGTTGTTACGTTTCATTTTTATTTGCAGGTGAGAGGTGGTAATGAAATTCCCTAGACTAAACAACCAATCATTTTACTAGCAAAGCCTGTGCCTGGACACTGTGTACTGAACTGTGGAAACCAAAAAAAACAAACAGGAAACAGCTCTTCCTTTTCAAAACTCAGACCGCTTTACTTCAAGGTCTCGGACATGGATTATGAGCAGACCAATGGGGACAACAACAAAACACAGAGTAGGTATTTGGAACTGTAATTTCAAGGCCGCCAAGTTGTTGCTGGAGACTATGACTATCAAGGGAAAGTTAAACTGAGTGTCAGCTGCATTACAAATTCATCAGTGTTATGTCTGTGTTTAATGTAACTGAGAAACAGCATGTAGACGGAGAACAGTAAAGGACCTAGTATCGAGCCCTGAGGAACTCCACATATCAAAGAAATCTGACAAATGAAATCCCCAGTGACAACAGAGAAAGTCTTATTTTGAAGAATTGTGAATCAAACCAGTTTTAAATGGACCTTGAGATACCAAATCTGTTTTCCATAAATGGACTCTACTATCTCAGTAGACTCCACTGCATGTAATATAATGTATTACAGTGGAAACAGTTTATAGTGATAATGGTTATAGTGATCAACTGTCTATATGGAATCTTTCCTATACAAATGCTGTTTAAATAATTTGCTTGTAGTTATCAAATAGTTCGTTCTCTGTGTTCATTTGGAGTCTTTTCATGCATGACTTTTGTTTTTCTTTCTTTTTTTTTTTTTCTACAATTTTTTCTATTTATTGATTATTTGGGGGATTTTCTTTCTTTCTTTCTTTCTTTCTTTCTTTCTTTCTTTCTTGTTTTTTAACCTTACTCCTACCTGAGGGTTAGGGCATTCACATTAAAATCATGACGGGGAAAAAAGGAACAAATTTTCTCTCAATAAAAAGAGTAATCTCCTTGATGCTTATGGCTGTTAGTGTTGGAGACAGAAAAGTAATGTGTACGGGGAGAGCACCTGTGGTTGAAGTCGCCATTGTCAAGTGGATTGAAAATGCCTGGTCATGTCATGCCCCCATAATCAAACAGCTGTTCAATCAATACATTTAGTTAACAGAACTGTCACATTCAGTTCATAGGCAACAGCTCTGGTGGACAGTCCTGCAGTCAGCATGCCAATGGCACACTCCCACAAAAATTACAACGTCTGTAACATTGTGTTGTGTGATCAAACTGCGCATTATAGAGTGGCTTTTTATTGTGACCATCCCAAAACTATCTTGGAAAAGGAGAAGTGCTCACTAACACGATTGTGACAAATTTGTGAGCAAAATTTGGGAGAACTATATCTATTGAGTGCTTGAAATAAAGCCTTGGATCTCTAAATCAAAGCTGTGAAAAATAGGAGCGTTTAAATTTAAATTTCTGTTCAGCGTACATGGAGGAGGGCTGAATATAAAGATTGGACCATGAGTTTAGAAGGTCGGACGTATTTTAAATTGATTTAGACAAAAACTTGATGTTCGTTGGGACCATACACAGGTAGCACTTGTATATGTTCTGCCACCCTGCATGAGTTGCAGTGGCTGTTTTTTCTACTAAAAATCCTCTTAGGGTTTGGAGCCCAAACTGCCACAACAACTTAACACAACATGTAATAAAAGTGACTTATGGCTTCCTTCCATGTCTGGAGAAAAGGAAGGAAAGTCTGCTGCTATACGATATTTAGAAATTGTTGTGAGTGCATGTGTGTGGTTAGTTGTGCTCTTATGTGCAAGTGAATACAAAGTAGTGTGTCTTTTATGTGTGTATGTTTGCGTGTGTGTGTGTATTATCCTCCTGAGCTTTGTGTGAAATAATGGATGCAGTCCCATATAAGAGAAGCCTGTGGTGTGAATGCCAAATGCTACAAGTGTAAGTTTCCTCAGCAGAAACAACTGGAGAGAACTCCAACTGCTTTCCGTGATGGATTTTGCACGTGGGCCACTCAGGTCCCTCAGTCATGTATTACAGCCTGAGCTTGACAGGTGGTGTCACATATACGAGGATACATTTGCACAATACAGATTTAGTCAAACGATCAGCTGCTGGTGTGTATTAGCAATGCTAACAGCATCGCTCTGGGACTGTAATGTCAGTTGGTCAGTCTGAATTTCCAACACTTTGGTTCAGAGTGACATCAACAGCTACTGGATACATGTCCATAACATTTGGTTGAAACAGTCATGGTCCCTGGGGGATGAATCCTAACGATTTTGGTGTTTCCCTTAAATTCTATGTAGCACCACCAGCTGAGCAACATTTGTCCAGCACTTCAGTTTATGACAGAGTACTAATGAAATAATTCCTTAATTCGTTCCTTCGTTCCCATCATTGTGATCTAACAATATGCTATAGCTTGACAAGTGGACTGTCAAATGAGATACAATGGAAAGTAGTTTAAGGTGTTTAAGACAAGGAAGAAGCAGGAAGTTATACATTACAGGAAGTGACAGAAAGACTCGTCTGACTTCATGGCATGGGAAGAGATTGCTAAAGTGTGTATGTTCTCCCACAGGTGCATATGTCCCAGAGGGTCTGATGACGTCTTGTTCCTGGGACTACATGACGTTTACCCCGTCTGTCCGCTCCTACACCATGCTGCTCTTTACCTTTGTCTTCTTCATCCCTCTCTTCATCATCATCTTCAGCTACTGCTGCATCTTCAGAGCTATCAGACACACGACGCGGTTGGTACACGCACGCACACACACACACACACACACACACCACACACACACACACACACACACACTGTTTACATTCAGTCATGCTCCCATCTTGTTTACGCTTAAAACACACACATGTATTGATGAAGACATGGGTGTTGTGTGTCTGTTGTTGGTGATGTTGATTAACAATGTGTCAGGGTTTCTCTATTGATTTCCACTGATGCCTTGTTCAGTCTGTTGTGTGTGTGCACAAGTACAATACATGATGTCTAAGTCATTTAACTTCAGTCCTTCAGCCTTCAAAATGAATTAACCAAAAAGAAAAACACAATAATAGCTTGAAATGCCAAACTTGATCTAAAATTACAAATTATATTGAAACTAAAAGAAGAAAAAAAAAGGTTTCATAACTATGTCGAGTGTGTCTGTGTTTGACAGAGCGATAGCAAAGATCAACAGTCAGGGAACCAGAGACTCTGCAAAGAAGTTCCATAAGATGAAGAGTGAATGGAAGATGGCCAAGATCGCACTCATCGTCATCCTGCTATTTGTCATCTCCTGGGCCCCTTACTCCTGCACGGCCCTCACCGCATTCGCTGGGTAGGTGTGCATGTGTGCTTTGTCAGTGGCTGCTAAAAAGACATTTTTTACTGTCTAGTAATGTCAAAACATCTCAGTAAAAAATGAAAACCGGCGAGGCAATATGTTTAGGGGAGATATGGTTCACATAATAAAGCAGTAGTGATAGTTTAGGGCTAAATATGGTATTAAAACTGTTTTACTTTAAGCAGGCAGAGGTTGTGATGGTGGTAGGTTCAACAATGCAAGACAAAAGAAAGACAAATATACTTTGTGTTCAGTTTAAACATAATGTTTGCATTGAAGGAATTATCTGTTGTCTCAAGCAAGCTTCAAGGCTGTGTGAGTGAACTGAAACCACATGCTGCCTGAAAGGTCGGACATTATTTTTGGTTTAGACACATTTAGAAGAAATGTTTTATACAGTAATGTCAGGAAAACAAGTCAGCTCATTAGGAAGGGCAAAGCATCCAAGCAGCAGTGACGATTCTGGAGACATACTGTAATGAACATGGACCTCAGTTAAAGAGGACCTGTTAAGCTTATTTTCAGGTTCATAATTGTATTTCTGGTTTCTACTAGAATGTGTTTATGTGCTTGAATATTCCCAAACACTTTATTTTCCTCATGCTGTCTGTGCTGGAACACCTGTATTCACACTTTTCCGAGATGCTCTGTTTAAGCGCCTGTCTCTGTAACCCGCCTCCAAAGAAAGCCAAGTGCTCAATTAAAAGTTTCCAAACCAAAATCTTCACAACTAGACAGAAATAAGGGAGAAATTGACAACATCTGCACACAAGATTAGGCTACATGTTTTCCTAATATTAGCATGTAGCGACATGTAGCAGTGTACATGCAGCTGCGGAATGACTGTAACAAAGAATAGTGGCACCAATAAAAGCTTCTAAACTAAAATCTTTACAACTGGCCATGTTCCAGCAGGATCAAATACGACACTGACACTCAAAACTGCATGTTTTCACTAATGATAGCATGTAGCTACATGTAGCAGTGTACATGGAGTTGGCAAATGACTGTAACAAAGACTACAGGCACTTTCTTTATGTTCCAGCAGGAATATCATTCAAAATCTAAAAGAAATTAACAACATCGGCAAACAAAATTACATATTTCCCTGATGTTGAAGCTACATGTAGCAGTGTACGTGCTGCTGGGGAATGACTAACAAAGAAAAGTGGCACTTTCTACTGTGAAAAATCACCAGTAAAAGCTTCGAAACCAAAATCTTCACAACTGGGCATGTGTCAGGAGGAAAATCCAAAATCATGGAGAAATTAACAACATCGTGAAACAAGGTTAGGTTACATGTTTTCCTGATGTTAGCATTTAGCAACATGTAGCAATGTATTGCAGCCAGGAATTGCTATAATGGAGAATAGTAGCACCAATAAAAGCTTCTGAACTAGAATCTTTACAACTAGACATGTTCCAGCAGGAACAAACCTGAAGGCGGGAAGGAATGAACAATATTGGCACCCTAGATAAAATGTCTCTTTACTGTTAGCATGTAGCTACATGTAGCAGTGTATGTAATGTAAACACTTGCAGTAGTGTGCCTGGAGCAGATGACCACATAAAGAGATCCGTTGTCTGCCTGTCTTCAAGTATAATTAGAAAAACATTGGAAACAGAGTATTCAGAACGGTCTGAAGCCTTAGGATTTTGTTCAAAGGGATTACTTACACACTTCACATCTCATCTCATTATTTGAAACTTTGGCCACATATAATATGAACATCTGATCATCTACATCATAAAGTCAGTAAAATCAAAACAGTCAGTAAAATCTTTATACAATAGCATGAGTGTGTGTGTGACTGTACGCTCCACTCCTGTGTCTCTACATTCATCTTGTAGTAGTGAACACACCCACTGCTGCCCTTGTCACATGAATGTGTCTCATTTCCTTGTCTCATTTGTCCTGCCTCTTACCAACATCTCTCCTTTCTCTCTCAGGTACGCAGACTTGTTGACTCCGTATATGAACTCTGTTCCTGCTGTGATCGCCAAAGCATCTGCAATCCACAACCCCATCATATATGCCATAACACACCCCAAATACAGGTAGGATGCACGCTCGAGTGTTGTGTCACAGACATCAGAATAAATGAATGCTGTGGAAATAACGTTGCTGAATTTGCTGTTTCACAACTTTTTTACTTCTGTCAAATTCAAGTTTACTTTATTTGTGTTGCTATAATTAAGTACAGTATTGACTATCACAGGGCTGACACATAGAGACAGACAACCATTCACACTCACATTCACACCTATGGACAATTTAGAGCCACGAGTTAACCCGCATGTCTTTGGACTGTAGGAGGAAGCTGGAGTACCTGGAGAAAACCCACGCTGACACAGGGAGAACATGCAAACTCCACACAGAAGGATTATAGATTTGTAATATTTCTTTGTTTCTGTCCCTCAGGTCAGCACTCAGCAGGTATATTCCCTACCTCGGGGTATTGCTGTGCGTTACTGGCCGAGACCGTTTCAGCAGCAGCAGTTTCCAGTCCACCCGCCGATCAACCCTCACCAGCCAATCAGAGTCCAAAGGCCCCAGCAAGCCCCGCAACTCCTCCCTGTCTGATAGCGAATCAGTGAGTGTACCTCATATCTAATCTGGTATGTCTCTGTCTTACACTTACAATGACAAATGCTCTCAATTACGAGTTGCTGATTTTAGTCTCGTGTGTGTGCGCGGGTGATTTTATCTGTGTGTTGCCTCAGGCCCACTTCTCAGACACGGAGGAGGACTGCTCTTCTCGGGCACCCGTCATTCGTCAGTTGTCCGGCGATGTGAAACAGGTGCGCCATGCCAGCCAGAGGTCAAAGGTGAGAGGTCACAACACGGGAGAGTTTGAGAGAACCGCTGCACACAACCCCACTGACCCGGCCATATGCCACCTCTCACAGATCACAGTGAGTACTGGGGCCTGCTTAATGTCAACATACTCTTACTTACATACTTTAATGTGCACTAGTATGTATTAAACTGAGGCTTTATGCAATCTGAAAGTCATGCATTTCGAACTTTATTACTCTGAGTCTCAGATAGGTGTCTTTTAGGGCTCAGTTTAACTTTTCTCACGTTAGTTTTGTTTCTGTTTTGGCATTATGTCAAGACTGATCGTAACCTTCTCCTCCTGAATTTGAGACGTGAGGTCATGTTGTTTTGGAGTCCTGTTAAAGTCAATAGACGTCATGTTTATATTCAGCATTACATGGCAGGTAACTCAATGAGGTCATGTTGACTGGCGCCCTCCTAAAATCCAGACTCCTCACAGTTATGAACGGGATTCCTCAGCGTGTTATCTGATGCGGTCATGTTGGTTTGGTCTTGTGACTGTATGGTTTGATTTTGTGATCACAGTGTTTCAGTGTCACATGGAGTCTGGTTCACACTCTGAACTGTCATTAAGTCACAGACGTTAAGGTTCCAGGGAGAAAACAGAAGCTCCTAGCCTTGCAGGACTTTCACATTTTTTTCTTAACACCACTACCAAGACCCCTCAGCTGAAAGACAGACACAACAGGGACCTCCCTACTCATGGATGGATTACTGAATGAGCCTATAGGGCACAGGCCCAGGGGCCAAAAGCGTCAAGGCCCCAATCCCTAGCCTTTGCCTGCAAAATGTCACTCAAATTAACACATACCAATCAGGAAGAGACTCAAAATGGCATTAAAGAGACACAGTCACCAATTAACCTGCATGTCTTTGGATTGTGGGGGGAAAATTGAGTACCCGGAGAAAACCTGATGGATAACTTTTTAAATATCACGGTTATTGTCAGTTCCGTCAAAGCACTTTAAAACATCGACAGTGAAGATTCTCAGCCATCAGTAAGACATGTTGTCCTACCGCTCTGTCAGCATTAGTTGGGGGGTGGAATAGCTTCAGAGACCCCCCACTCTAAAACCTCTGAAGCTGGAAAAGACATTAACACCCACCTCACGCCGTCATTTGTCAGCTGTGTGGAGGTGAGGAAGTATGCTGGGTTTGAACATCTCTCTTGAACTCTCTTTTTCATACTTTACACAACTTCACTCACTTTACATGTAAACAACCAAGTGCAACTCTATGAATGTCTTTCAGGAGAGACCGTCTGAAAATTTGGGCTAGTATCCCCGTATGTAAACAATATCGGGTTTCCCCCTTCTGTGTGACGGCCGACTTTTCACCTCGCTTTGGAATGTAGCAGCAGCTTGGATCAGGTGGCCACAACATGTGATTCTGATGAGCCACTTGCACTTTTTACACTGCCTGTTCAAGGCGGGAATATCACACCGTTATGCCGCCTTGCCGTTCTGTATAAAAGGTACTATGGAGGAATGGGGGGGGCAGAGTTGTCTCACCTCTGAGCCAGGAATGGAGGTAGTAACCGTGCTGATATCTGTGTAAATGGGACAGCCGGCAGGATGGGATCATGGGCGACAGGGGTGTGACGTTTTGCAACCCCCTGGATATTTAAAAAGAAGCTGATAGCAGCTGGCGGCTAACTGGAAGTACAGTGGCTGAAAATGTCCACAAATTAGAAAAACAATGACATATGGGAGCTCTTTATCCTCCAAGCAAAGAACGGGATCAGCTGCCAAATAACAGCAATGGCAGATCATTGTTAAATCTAAATAAAAACTGAACTACATTCGCCAACCGTATTATATATTTACCGCTCAGAAGAAATGGTGCATCTACTGTTAGCTCACCTAGCACCACTGAGCTACAGCTGAGGACGCCGCCGCCATTAATGTTTGGATCTCACACTATCATGAGTAGATGCACGCTTCCTTTTGTGTGATGATAGATTTCTCGAGTGTTCAGTAGAAAGAAAATAGTTCCTACATGAAACTGCTCACAACAAGATCTGGATTATCTTGTGTAACCGGGTCATGGTTTATAGAAAGAGACATCGTTGGAGAGTTTTTCAAACAAATTTTTTTTTTGAGCACCACAAGCCAAGTGCCATCTACTTCCATTGACTCAGCAGTTGTTGAGTGTCTAAGAGTATAGCGTTAGTTTAGGCCGAGCATTGAAGTCTTGCTTTCATCAGCTAACAGGCAGCAGCTGTTTTATTTATGCATCACGATCGATGGCTCATTTACCAGCTTGGTGACTTGAATAATCACCTTTTGTTTTTACTTCCTTATTAGTGGTTTAATATGATAAATTATGAATATCTTTAAAACATGATTGATCACTTGTTTGTTGGCCAGTTTGCTTCTCATTTTTAAGTCGTACCAAGTAGAGTTTCAGCGAGCAAGTATTTTGTGGATAGCCAACAGGAAATACAGTTGACTGTAAAAAAAAGGAAAACATCCTCTTGTATAGTGAGCTGTATCAAAGAGATGTGCATTATGTGAGGTTAAGGATGCGAGTGTAAAGGATGGAGAAACACACACATTAATATTGGGACTTGCGACTGGTCGTCCTATGTGGGGCATCTGGGGCATTTCCGCCTCCCTATAATAATCTTACTTCACAGAAAAAAAACACAAGTATGCTTATGTGCAAACACACGCATACTGTGCAGCCTTACTGCCATGCAGGACTCCATTACTGAGGCTCTAAAGACTAATCCAATAATCTGGGAGTTTCAGACTTAATCCAGAGTTTGCATGATATGACTCTGTGTTTCAATGTACTGCACTTGTTGCAGATGCAGACGGCTGGTTGTCGAGGAGTCTTTGACCTCCATCTGCTACTGTCTCTGCACAGAGCAGAGGATATACGCTTTTACTTTTGTGTGCCAGACGAAAAAACAAGAGTGTCACACCAAATGCGCGCCACTAGGACGTCGCTTTGGGTTGTAAGCGCGCATGACTGAACACCGGCCCTCGCGGCCCAAACATCAGACTGGCCCACCGGGAATTGTCCCGGTCCTCCCGATTGGCCACTCCGTGCCTGGTTACAATTTACTAATAAAACTCTCCACAGTATGAACAGTGGTTACATGAGCCTCAAAACCAGCCACAACTCAGCCCTGAGCAGAGTGACAGTCCTCTACTGACCAATCAACAGACTGCAGTGTTCACAGCTCCACCTTTTAGTAGCAGATCTGTGTGCTAGGTACCCCAACAGAGGGGGGACCAAACATGGGGACGGTACGGAACGGTTCCATTGGTACAATGGGGGGGTTATGCGTTCCTCCATTAGGACACTTTGAGCATCAAACACTTCATTTCCTGCCTTCTGGTGAATTTTTCTGCTGTAATTAATGGTTGGAAATGTCTTAGTGTTAGTCCTGCACAGTCCTGTGCTATTTTCATGTTTTTTTGTGGGACAACGTGACATACTTTTTAAGATAAATGCTTTTTTATTTAAAATGTCCATGTTCAAATCCCGATTTGGACTCGCTCTGTTTTTAGTAAGAATGTGACCCGAGTGGCTCAAATAGCACAAACAATCTTTTGATCATAACTAACACTAAATGGCTGTGTTTGTGTGCGCACTGTTCAGACTGTGACAGAGCCTGAAGACATCTCCATGTCGGACATCAGCCTTCAGCCAACCAGTCATCTGCCAGCTACTGTAAGAGTCCGCCGATTCGTCCACCTCTTGCTCTGTGCAGTAGATGTGGCATCTGTTTTTGTTTTTTGTGTGTGTCAAGAAAATCAACAAATCCCATGGAAAAATAATAGAACTAGCAACAAATTTATCCGACTAACATGTCTCCCAAGAACTCCTTAAGTCCAGTCAGTCAGCAAGATAAATTCCTTGTTCTTTTCAAGGGATTTGTTCAGGATTTAAACAGTAGCACCAGCCTTTTCTGTCCATCCCATCCAGGTGTTGTGGTCATTTGTGCTTTAGGGCTATTTAAAGGGGCATGTCACCCATTCTCCAACACTGATCAATGATTTGAGCACATTTAATGTTGCTCTCTGGAGCCAAACAAACTGTTTTAAAAGTGTAAGTAACGTGAAATGGTTGGCATTTCTCTTCAGTCCTTCTTTATTTGCCCTCTAGTCACCCGTGCTTTCCATCCTCTCCATTTTCATTCATTTCCTGCTGCTCTGACATCAGTATTAATCAAACCTTGTGGAAAATCAAAAACCCATTCAACCTTTTATCCTCTGCTCGTTCTTTCATGCCCAAACTCATGTTTCTGCCATCAACTGATTGTGTTAGCTGCTTTGGATGCCCTACACTGACTTGACTTGACAGTGTCTTCATTTCAAATGCTGTGAAGATGGATTTGAATAACCCCACAAACAATATTGACTGACTGTTCTACAGAAATGAAAAGAATATTGTACGGCAACAACCACCCAAGATTGAATGAGCTGCTGTTGTCAAAAGAAAGACTTGAATTTCACAGAGAAATACTTAAGAATTGTAATACATATAGGTTCCATGCTGCTTCTTTTGGGGAAAAAAGCCAGCATTAGGTGGCATAGGCATAGGCGTTATACTTCTTATATGTGTGTATGTATGAAAGGAAGTCAGTCCTTTATCATTCCTGTTGTAATAACACTGTACTCTCCAAAGTAGTTGCTAAGATCCGAAACACGACGAAAACACTAGAGCAAAGGCAAAAAACACAAGCGATCAGACAGCAGTTTAGTTTTCTTCTCTAAATACTATATGTTGTTGGTGGGATTGTCTGACTGCTTGTTTTTCTTGCCTTTCCTCGACTTCCACATTTTCCACAGTCCTAGATCTTAGCAGCAACATCGTTTGACATTTTGGGAAACAAGCTTATGTTTTTTCTTGCCAAGAGTTAAATGAGAATATCTCAAGCTCGTGTTTGCAGGGGTGGAAGTAACGACACACATTTGCTCTCGTTCATGTTACAACTTGACGCTATATCGATATAAACAGTGTTGTCTAAATTTATATCTTGCTTAAAAATATATTGATATATAGAACATAGTTACTATATCGCCCTGCCCTAGTACAGTACAAGTAAGTCACTAATTTTACTTTTAGTACATTTTTATCACAAGAGGGGATGGGTATTGTTAAGATTTTAGCAATACTACCACTTATAGTGATACTCCTTATCGATTCTGGACTTTATCAGAACTCTCATTGGTTCTTTTTCATTTCTAAATAATTACCGTCAACTCAATCATCAAGTCATACTTATCTACGTTTCAAGCTGCAGCCGTTATGAGTGAGAACATAGGTCACATGAATCAGTCCTGATGAACCCTGTGAAGATGTAGCACTGCATATCATGTGACGACGAACAACCAGACACAGCCGACAGATTTCTTTACTTTCTTCTGTAAATATCAGTCTGTGATGAACACAGAAAAGTTGATCATGTTAGCGCAGGGCTACCCAGAGCTTTACATCTGTCCCACAGACGATAGGCCTACACACTTATAAACAGCTCCTGGAAGAAGATCAGCTCTGCATTTAGGATTTCAGGTAAATAGGCTATACGATGCTTGTTAAGGTTGTTTAGCAACCTCAGACCTGCCGTGCTCTTGAAAGCTGGCGCAAAAAAGTAGCGCAGGCACAGATTATGGTTAGCCTGGCTCGGGCTAAAATGCTCATGGTGGATCTGTCAGCGGTGACTTCTGCTTTCACCGAGGAAGTTTGAGGAAGCCTTTATAGTGTTTTCGATGATGAGAATGTATTTAGCTCAACATGTTGGAAAATTTTGAGGAGTGCAGTGGGACAGAGAAGCTGAGTGGACTGGTGATATTATAGTTGTGCATAAAGAATGAACAGCAGAGACGCTGACCACAGAACAGATTGAGGAGGACTTTGTGGTGCACAAAGCTCACACAGTAACATTTACACAGGTGGGCACAACAACAGCTTTCCAGATGAGAACGCCAACAACCACTGTGTTGCCAAGCAATGCTCTGTGTGTGTGTCTATAAAAACTGTGCAGTCTCTCCTTTTCTGTAATATGTGTGTGTGGCTGCAGCTGTTGTGCAGTTTTAAATTGTTCGGTTAAATTGTTGGTCATTTTTGTCTTGAGTCTAGCAAGGCAAAACTGACAGATAATCAGTTGTATATACAGGCTGCAAAGTGCCTTCTATAGAAATTGAACAGTTGTACAGCTAGTTTGGACATAAACGGTCATGTTGCTGATGTTGTTTCACTAGTGTGTATTTTGACATTCAATGCAAACACCCAGGTTCATTGCCTACAAAGCTGCTGGAAACACAGCAATGACTCGCTGCTGCTCATTGGTCTTGTATAGAGGTCTGCAGCTTGGCAGGCGTCTTGCCCAGGGGATACACCATCCACCATCCCCTCCACCTACTGGGAAGAGATCGATTTGAAGTGTTTTCAAAAAATTCAAAATGGCGGAAAATCTATATAACCTGAAGTTATGGGTCCTTGAGGCAAATTTGCTCCTCATGAGGAGAGGCATCTCTGTGCAAAGTTTCATGTCTCTACGACATACTGGGCATGAGATATGCCCATTCAAAGTTTGCAATTTCAATCGGTTGCTATAGCGCCCCCCTTTGGCCAATTGATGTAATATTGCTTCATTCGCATCCTCCCATGACCCTCTACCACTGTGCCAGATTTCACACGGATTGACCAAGTCAGTGAGGAGAAAAACGTGGAACAGACACACACACACACACACACACACACACACACACAGAGTTTCATCATTATATAGTAAGATGCATGATTTGCAGAGACGTACACTGCAATATTTTACTCTGGGGACTGGACTTGACTTATTGTTACTTGTATGTATGTTTGCAAATATTTCCGAAATTGTTGAATTACATCTTTAACATGGTGAATACAATTTTAACTGACAGCAATGTTGGGCAAAATTGCAAAACTAAGCCCAACGTGGTAATAAAACAGACTTATCCTTAAAAACAACTACTTTTTCTCTGTTAGTGTACTTTGATCCTCTATTGCAGAGCTATTGATCTCGGGGTCAACCGATTGATACAGTCCCACTCCGTCAAGGGCACTGTGGTAAAGCCATTTATCAACCCAAACATCAATGCCTTTGATTAGCTGTACTTGCTTCACGTCTTGCTCTGACAGGTCAAGTGGAGGAACATTGCATTGATCCAAATCAGAGCAACAGTTGATAAAACTTCATTCTCTCCTCAACCCCCATCTCACTGCTTTTTATTGTTTTCTTTCAAACATCCAGCCACCTACTCACATTCGACATGTGGAGTCTTAGTCACAATACCTCAACATCTCTCTGTCTCTTTCTTCCTCCGCCTACACAGCTGGATAACGTGATGGAGGAGTCTGGGCCAAGGACTGCGTGTAAGACGTCACCCGTTGTTGTAACCTCCATTTCCAGCCCGTCGATACTGCATAGTCCCCCAGGTTTCCATGGCAGCCTCAAATTGACCAAAACATACAGCCCAGTTGCCAAGGAGTCCCTCGACATAGCCAGGCTGGAGACAACAGCATTACCCTAAACAGCTGGACAGAAGTGCAACAGCAGTGTGTAACCGTGTGTCTGTGTTTTAATATTTCCCTCCCTGGGACTTTTCTGTACCAGCATGCTGTTTGCTAGTTATGCTAAGTCAAGACCAGAGCATGCCCTTTATTCATTTGTCTTTGCATACAGAGTGTATGTGAGTGTGAATGGCTAGTAAATTTAAATACCTGTGTACGTATTTGCACACACACACACGTTTTAGTTTTTCTGACATATCATAGTGGTTGAAGATGGTTTACCTTGGAGCCGGAGGCAACAAATTAGCCTTAAAAACATAATGTGAAAAGTTGAATCATGAGGGTTGGGTATCAATTAGACTTTTAGTGATTGTTTTTTCAGATTGTCATAATATTTGAGTATGGGACACCAAAATATGTTTTGTCATACATGGCATGTCTGATTCTTTTTGAGTTTAAAAACAGGTAAAATTGAAGTCGTGTTTATTTTGCCATACATTCATAAAATGTTTAAAGGAACAGTGTGTAAGATTTAGGGAGATTTAGCATCACTTAGTGGTGAGCATTGCAGATGGCAACCAACTGAAACTTCTCCAGGTTAAAATTCCTCAAGTGTTCATTGTTCCGAATTATCCGCAGAGGTCCCTCTCCAAAACAAACAGACTAAGTGATTTAAACTGGTAAAAACACTGAGTTAAGCAGTTTCATGTTAAAAAAATGTGCATTTTTCCGATGCTGTGTGGTCGGAGATGGCTCGTTAGCTCTGGTATCTTAAGATCCAAACGTTCAGAAGGTTCTTACTGAGAACCGAATCATCCACAGCGGTCTCTTTCCCTCCAAAACAAATGACGAGCAGAGATTTTCTCTGAGCCATGTGAACAACAGCACGCACTGGCAGAAGCGCAGTAGGTCCATACATTGTCCATTTTCTCTAAAAGCATTTTTTAATCAATCTTTGTCTTGATGTGAAATCAGTACCAACTCAAAAGCAATTCTCGATACCCAATCCAAAGTCTTTCTACTGTTTGATTTTTCTACTTTATTTGAACATGTCAGAATATACTATGAATACTGATATTAAAGAAGCATTAAGCAGTATTTTCTATGTTAGGAAAGAGTCAAATGACTACTGGGCAGTGTTGGGCAGTAACAAATTGCAGTAATATAATTACTTTTTCCAGTAACAAGTAGTGTAGCTAATTACTGATGAAATATCAGTAATAATATTACAGTTACTCCAAAACCAAACAACTCGTTACAACGTTACTTTTATTATCACATCACTACTGACCTGAAATACAACAGTCACATCAACAGACTCATTTTCGTAATCATCATGCTGCACACGTACACGTCATAACGCTAGTTGGAAACACTGACCTCAGCAGCTGGAAATATTCCAATCACTTTAATTTTGTCGGAGGAAAGATGACAAGAACACTGTTGCTGCAGGAAGTCATACTAAAACTCTTTCCACTGCAAAAAAACACGCCCCCAAACCTCCCGGTCTGAAACACCTCAGCTACTACGACCGACAGCACAACAACATGAAGCTCCAGGAAATACACCCTACCAAAGGTGAACCGTCTGCGGCTGCAGAGGTCGTCTGTAGCGCTGCACTGGCTAAACAACCAAAACTGGATTTTAATGGTGGACAGCTGCAGCTACAAAGTGACGAAGCTTGTGGCTGGATATGTGGTGGATGAAATGTTGCTCCACGAGTGTCTCTCCGTCTTTCAGGCAGAGCTTTACCGGTCAAAGGCAACAGAAAGCCCCGAGGTAAACAGAAGCTATCTGTCCTTAGTTACACTTACCGGCGATAACCCTGACATTCACACAGAGGCACACATCTCAATTTTGTAATAAGTAATGACACGAGCCACCCACTTTAAAAATGTTTGTTTGGTTCTCAAAACTAAAACTAAAAACATGCTGCTTGTTATAAAACTTTGAGCAGTTCCTGGCACAAGAGTTGATACGAGCTAACAGCACCTACACCTTGTGAAATGTCAGAGTCAAAGTAAACGAGTAAGAGGTAAAGAGAGTAACACATGTAGCGACAGAGCTGGTGGACAAAGCCAGAACTTCATTTAGTAAGTAAGCACGTAAGGACGTTTGTACAAGCAGCTTATCGCGACCCATATTTATGTTTATTGTTATGTGGCAACCTCTAGTGGCCATAGTAATTATAATAGGAGTAAAGGAGGAAGGCAGGTGACGTAGTATTAAGAGCGACAAAGTCCGTGGATGGATGGGTCAAACAAACACAGGACTTTGACATTCCAAGGCCCTGTTCAAAAGAAAATGTACCATTGGACCAGAAAGCCCATTGTCCCCAAAACAAATGCCAGAAAATACACTCTCCTAGTGGTGTCTGAGCCCCCAATCCTGGGTATTTTTTACAAACTCTTCAAAGTGTTTCTCAGCAGCATTTAAGCCCCAGACTCCAGCTTTCTAATTGTTCTTCAGAATTTTGGGCCGTTGGAACACACTGCCAATACACCGCATGTTAGCCAGGAGAAATGACGGCTCATTCCACTCACTCTGCCCTCTAGTGGTAAAAAAACAACAACACTTAATGCAGCTTTAATATGAGATATTTTACTTTTAATCTGGGTACTGAAACACACATGGGACAGGACAGGAGAGGACACAGTCAGATTGTTGCCCCTCTGGCTTTTCGTCAATGATTTTTCCATTCCCGGTGACATGAAGTACCATAGATCAGCCCACAAATGTGTCACAACACTATCATACGTCACCCAATACTGTATGATTATATGATTGTGAGTGTGTGTGTGTGTGTGTGTGTGTGTGTGTGTGTGTTGATGAACTGGACTCTGTACTGTACTCTTGATGCCATACCTTGCTGTAATATCTACTTTCAGATATACAGATGACAGTTTACTAAATGACTTCACTGTTACTAGAGAGTGGTTTCAGGGTTGTTATTATAGATCTCATCATAGACGGATGTACATAACACCAACTATGTTTTTCACATTCTTCTTATTTCCAAAGCTCTATTTCCCCTCTTCTCCTGTACGCCACAGTTTCCTTTGGCATTCCTACGATTGCTGCATCATTGACTATGATTGTAATAACTGTTCTTTTAAATGATAAACAGTCACATTCAAGGTGAAAATCTAAGCTGAGGAGGCAACAATTGCTCATTTGTCCTGCCGCACCCATCAATGAATGTACAAAATTACATGTTTTATGACCAAACAAATACACAATATTATATATATATATATACATACATATATATAATTTAAATTTTGCTTTAATGAAGTGATGGTTTCATGTTGATTTTTTTTCTTTGTACAGAATGTTTTGTGTTGTTATTATTTATTTTTTTAAATAAAAATGTTGCAAAATTTCGCAGACCTGGTGGCCATGTTTCCATATCTTGAACTAGCCATGCATTAAACTATGGCAGCGACTAATGACAACTTTCACTATTCATTAATCTGCATTAATGTTTGCTGGAGGATGGTAGCAACGCAGGGTGCTAGTATCTGTAGCATGCTAAGCTAGTGACATATGTGAGGTAAAGGTGAAGTTGCATTATGTCACCAACAAGCGTAGTTATTTTAAGCCAAACCGTGTTTTTTTTCTGAACCGAACCATCTGCTTTTGTTGCCAAAATCTAATGAAGTAACCCTAAAAATTAAGGGTGTTTCCCCCTTAATTTTATTTTGAAATAGACTATGCATTTAATGAGTGGGAACTGTACATTTCCTGTGAAAAGGGGAGTTTATTTTGAAAATACACATGCATGCATGTAATGAGCATAAATAGACACGCAGTCCCGTCCAAAGCTGATTCTGGAGGGTTACCTTCTGCGTCATATTTTGACGTGCAGGGCCGCTGAGCAAGCGTTGGTATTTGACGAGTTGGGAGAGAGAGGAGAGAGGAGGCGTTGCAAGGTAAGTCATTGTTTAAATCAGTTTCTGAGGTCACGCAGCTGCCCGCCTTTTACTTTTTATGCAACGGTTGTGCACCAAAAAATATGACTCATACCATTTTCAGAAGAGGGTTCTTTTTCATTGTGAGACAGGATACATTTTACTAAAGCAACAATCTGTATTATACCTTTATTTTCGTTATTGTAATTAGCAACGGTGAATGTTTTGGTTCAAAATCAAATAGTTATTATTGCTGGCATCCATGGGCTCCAGAAAACGTTCCTCTTTTTCCCCCCTTATGGCCGGCCCTGGACATGAGTACATTTATTTGGCAAAAAAAAAAAAAAAAAGATCGAAACACCGTCTTTCTCCACTCATATTCACACACACACATTCATGAGCAGCACCACAGTGACTGTGGTCGCTGCAGCTCCTAATGCATCATCTGTCCATCAGTAACAACTGACCGATATTTTCATAAATCATTAGGTCAGTTTCCTGAATGGATGAGATCCATCCAGCCCATTAGATGCAACATCCTGATGTCAGATGACAGAGTGGATCAGCTTAGGTCATAGCTAACCAATATGTCAGAGACACGGACAGATATCCTGCATGCTGTTTGACCTGAATCATCGTCCCTGCAGAACCATGGCGCCCCGCAGAGGTAAGAGATGGTAATTGATTTGTAGGAGTGGAGGGTGTAAGTGGGTGTAGGTGTCTCCATTTGTTTGCTTACTTAAAATCAATGTAATTCAGTCATTCAGAGTTCCCTCTTTTTGACACTAATGAACACGGTGGTGTTGAGACGTTACTCCCTTTGCACAAATGAAGGCTGCAAATGAATCAGTGTGCTCCAGTCCTCTTTTACACTCTGATTCCATCAGCGCAGCTCAAAATAACACGAGACATCTGTGTGGTGAGAACTACGATAAAACAGATCATATTTATTAGTAAAATAATCCACACACTGTTAACTGGCTCCTGTTATAAATGAAACATTTGGGTCAGACAGACATCAGCAGTCATTAACTACCTTTCCACTCTTTGCTTCAGCAGCAGAAACAGTCTGGTGTTACTTTAAAGTGTATAATGGGACATATTCAGAGGAGCTTCATCATCACCCAACCAAACAGCCAATAATACTCTATACTAATGTCACACAGGCCCATAGCTCAGTGACACCTGGGCGTCATTTAAGTCTCAGATGATGTTATTAGATCATAGATTGTCCTTTACATCCCACGCCACTGACATTTTACTGTCTTTTGCTACCGTTTCATCACGTATCATATGAAGCAGCCTCTTTCATTCATGGTTCTGATGATGTCGCCTGTCATTAAGCTGAACTGGCTTCATAGTACAGACCTGTGGAGCAATGAAATGACTCTTCTGACCTCTAACAGCATAGTTAGAGGTCATGTAGTTACTTTGCTTCCTGCTTCCTCCAGTGCTTTCAGAAGTCCCCATCAAGAGGTCACGTGATCACACCTGAGGCAGGGAGGAGAGCACCGGCACCCCCACCCCTTCAGGTGCTTTCGCTTCACATTAACAAATAGCTGTTCATTCTGCCTGCTTCCCTTTGTTGACCACAGTTGTGTTGCATGTGTCCTAGCGCACATACAAAGAAAACTGCGTTGTGTTCTGAACTTCGACTTTGGTCTGTCGAGTTGAGTTGAGTCTGTCGAATACTCATCAGTCTGCCCACCAACCTTTCAGGTTTATAACCTAACAAGTAAGTAAGAGTCCACCTCTCAACTCAGAAGTGAAGTGAGAGAAGTGAATGCTGTGAGTTATAGTGAAGCTGGTATGTGTACTGGTGGCTAGGACTTTTTTCTCTACTCATAAAACCAGGGACAACAGCAACATTAAACAAAGGTAACGTTACAAAATTCGGCTTCATTACAACTCACAAGGTTCACTGACAAAACAATTGTCTTATACTAAACACTTCTTCCAAACAAATACAACATCCTAACATTATTAGCACAAAGCTATGGCATTTTACATTGAATAAATTAGCCTAGCAACAAGCAGAGATTTTCCCTGCTCATTTGAAGTGAGAATAAATCACACACAAGACTTAAAATGCTATTTTTGTGGAGGCCTTATTGTCTTCACAATTCATTGTTTCTTATCTGTGAAATTAAAGTAAATAAAAGCTTTGTTTCCACTGAGGGAAATGGTTTCAGCTTACAGGTCTGCATCGCCACGACGTGTAGTTTCTGGGGAGGTGCACGTCAGGCTATGATGTAGGTATTGCGTTGATTGAATGCAGAAGTATATATTCCGGCTTACTGCTTAAACACCATCTCTTATCTTTTTAGAGGTCCAGTGAGTAGGATTTAGAGGGAAATACTGAAATGGAATATAATATGAGAAGTAAGTTTTCATTTGTGTGCAATCGCCTAAAAATAATAATCACTGTGTTTGTGTTACCTTAGAATGAGCTGTTTATACCTACAAAGGGAGTGGGTCCTCATCTACAGAGACTGCCATGTTGCACAGCCATATTTCTACAGTAGCCCAGAACGGACAAACCAATCTCCAGCTGGAGATAGGTCCGTTTGGGTTCCTGCTTCGGCCAATGTCATTAGATGCCCCTTCGCAGCAAGCAGCGTTGTAAAAGCAAACAATTTTTTAAATGTGAAACTGCTTTATTGAGTGTTTTAATTTTAGGAATAGAAATATTTAGCTAGTTGAAATCTGCAATCCTCACCGCTTCACACCGCTAAATTTACCTAAATCCTACACACTGCTCCTTTAAAATCAGGTGCCTAGCATCACACTGTGCATTAACTTCTCAATTACACAGTGTGTGCTCGTGCGACTATTATACCAGGTCGTAATTCAAAGAAAAGTCTGTCGCCACCTTTGAAACAATGTCAGACTCAGGTTGTGTTCACTTAACCTCAGCAGCTGCGGGTGGCTGCTAATTGAATTGCTCCGAATCTCGCACACACACAAACAGAGCTCAGTCAGCCTGGTGTGTGTGTGTGTGTGTGTGTGTGTGTGTGTGTGTGTGTTGGGAGGGGGGGGGGGGTTCCAGGGAAACAGCAGCAAGTAATGTGTTGTTTCCTTTTCTCGAGCAGAATGAAAGCATGTGAGACCGACAGGCGAATGACATCAGTGCACAGATTACGGATAACAGGGTGCTAGCAGCATGAACTGATAGCACTGAGAGAGGGAGAAAGAGAGAGGGAGAATGTGTTGCAGTAAGAGGGGTCTATATTGGCGATGTGAATCGGCAGTGAAGCATTCTGGGGCTTCGTGTTACAGGCCTTATAAGGGCCAGGGCCCCTGTGTCTATGCTCACCTCGGCTATTCTTAGGTTGTCTGTCCCTCGCCCTCAGCAACTCTGCAGGCAAGAACCTCTTCTCTCCTAATAATAAGTTTGAAGTTGACTTTTTAGAGTTTGCACTTTTTTAAATTTCAGCTTTGTTTGGGGAGTTTTTTGGTTTGCTTTTTCTGTGTGGCTCTAGTCAGAAAGAAGTGTAGTGTTCTGCAGTGGCTCTGTCTATCTACACATATCTGTATCTGTGTGCATGCCTGTGTGTGTGTCACAGAGGTTCCACAGCACCTGACTCACCCACCCACCGTCACCGCCACTCGCCCAGGGTGTTTGTCCTGAGAGCTGTGAGCTGACAGGGAGAGACGGTAGTGAAGCCAGGGGCTGACGGAGGAGAAGCGACCAACAGAGGCCGGCCGTGACAAAAGGATAGCAGGGGGAGAGGACGGAGAACACGCGCACAGCGAGCAGGAGGAGAAGCCACACAGCCAGCGGGAGTTGTTAGCAGGAGGAGTGTTGACGTTTAACCGAAGATGAGTTCGTACACAGTGACTCTGAATGGCCCCGCTCCATGGGGCTTCAGACTACAGGGAGGGAAGGACTTCAACATGCCACTCACCATCTCCAGGGTAAGGACAGAGACACTCTCACAGGCTGTTGTAACAAAAACAGCTGATTTTAAACTGACACTGAAGGTCTTCAACATAATAACACAGTGCACCATGATGTCAACACAGAGCCCTTTAACTTCAGAGTGAGAATCAGTTTGGTGATTTGACCAAATTAGGTTGAAAAATTAAGTGTTTGTTTAGATGTGTATGTCACAACTACCTTGTGTTTCAACTTTTGAACAACTGTAAATGAAGCAGGTTTATTATAGCACCAGCGACACTGTAAAATAGAGTCCCTCACACTGTTAAAGGTAACCTACATGTCAGATTGCCAGATTTAGCCCAGATTTAAAGCTTTTTACCTGGACAATAACGTGTTGCATGTTTAAACTCCATCGAGGTATGTGTGTGTGTGTGCAGTAGCTGAGCAGCGGTTATGTAATGTTGCTGTACGTGATGATGACAGGGAGGCTCAGATGTAATGTCCAGAGAGATTTCGAGAATAGAGCAGCAGTGGAAAGACTAGAATAGCTTCTTTTTTTTTTTTCTAGTGTGGACGTGCTGCTGCAATATCGCTCTTGGATAAAAAGAAATTGAGTATAATATTTACTTCATTTACAGAGTCCACCCTCAAACTTACAGGTCGTAATCAGCGAGATCAGTCACGGCTAAGGTGGAGCTACTTTTCAGCTCCACGTATCATTGAGTCAAGACGATGGGTTTTGATTCTTTTGAGAATAATTGGCGTATTTTACAGATCAGATCTCTTACATGTCATTGCAAAATAGATTTCCTAACAAAGACATAATCAACTACAACAAAGTTAAAGTTGTCTTTCAGTGCTGCAAACGACAGCTGACAAAGAGGGTGATTTATTAAAGAAACTAAGTGATAACAAGAACATAAACACTCACACTCAGACATTCTCAGCATATATAAAGATGCCTTTAACTATTGGGACTGGAGAGAAAGGGGGCAACATGAAGTGTCACCCTAGTTTTAACCTCCGCAGCAGAGAGACTCGGTGTCTCTCTCTCTGGCAGGACTGCTGGTGTATTTACAGCGTTTCCTTTATATAGCACTGGAGGAGAGGTGGATGGACGGACGCAGAGGGTTGGGAAAGAGACAGGAAAGAAGCGAGGAAGCTAAAGGCAGCTTGTGTTACCTTTGGTAAGCTTTATCCATCGCTTATAGTTCAGTTTCAGTTTCACCTTTTTGGAGCTGCAGCTATTGTGAGCACAGCGTCATTATGAAGGAATGGATGGACGGGGGGGATTTGAGAGATTCGGGAGATGAGGGACGGTAGAGGAGGTGCGGGCGTTAAGTCTCGTCCTTTATTCCAGATTGATGCTCAGCTGGTGACTGTATTGATTGGCAGCTGCAGGCATCTGTTGTCGTCTGATCCCTTAGTCTCAGGCAACCGCGGGGGGGCTTTGACCTGCGTCCGTCATGACATTGTGTCATTGGATTTGAGTTCATCCTGTGGTTCTGCTTAGCTCTGACAGGTTAACATAAAACACAGCAGTTTGACATGACAACTCGGGGTGTCATTACAGTTTGACGTAACACCGCAGCGGTTTGGATTTCGGCCTACTTTTGCCAAGAACTAAGAAAGGAAAGAGGAATGAAGGCAGTGGATTCCTGACATCTTGTTAGCCAAGCTGCAGGGCCGCTTATTAAATATGTGACGCACTAAACTGTTTCTCTGCTGTCCAGTTGTTTTATATATTAGGCGGTGGGAGGAATCAATACAGCACAGTGCCGTGATATATCGCGACAAAGTATCTTTTTTTTTTTATCACGTAAATTACTAAACAAGCAAAATCTCAATTAACCTTTTAGTAGCCCACTAAAATAATCAAATCAATCGCTCTTTTAGTCCACTAGATATATAAAATAAAAAGAAAGGATTGAGATAAACGACAGAAAACTTTTAACGGATGGTTTCCTTGGGGACATAATTTGCTGTTGAAAAAAGTAATAAATCACAATAGATCGCAACGTATGTTATGCAATACTTGTTAAAATTGCAACAATATTGTGTGATCCCAACCCCTGTTTTATATGACTATTGGTGGGGCTGTCAGGACACTTTACTCTATGAATGTGCCGTCTTGAGGAAACATTATGGCATCATCTCCCTGGACACTATCAACAGATGGCAGAAGCATGTATGTGGTCCAAGCATAGACTGTCTCCACTTAATGCCACCCACAAAACAAAGCCAAAATATCCAAGAGCGTTTCCTAAGATAGCGAAGGCATGACCTGACCTACACTCCTTACTCTGATTGGCTAGCACTCGTAGCCTTTGTCAGTTGGATTGGTTAGGGTCGCTGCCATCTTGCGCTGGTGACATCATTTGGAGCCAGAGTCTGAGCAGCAGCGATCTCCGCGGTCAGTGGCGGTTCTTGCCTAAATGGCGTCCGGTTCCGGCCCATTTACCTGTCTGACCAATCGCGAGCGCACAGATTGGTTCACACAGCTGTCAGTCATGACGACAAACCCCCTTCACAGCATCACATGACAAATTAAAACCAAACTTTGATCTTTTAGTTTGGCCTGCGTCCCATCTGCTAACATGAAGGGGGCGGAGTTTATAACCTACGCTGCAGCCAACCACCGAGCAGTGATTGAGATGTTTTGGCTTCACTTTTGCGGAGCTGGCATGTCGTCCATCTTTATCATACAATCCATGGGTGCAAGTAGGAATATATCCAGTCTTTTTATAGACTGATATAACACATTGTTTGGATATAAAATGCACAAGAAAAACACTTTCACTTCCTCTTCCTGTTCCAGTCATCTGTTATAGAAAACATGCATGGCAGAGTGGCGGGGAAGTGTTACATGTCTGCTTCACTCACAGTCTAACACTCCCACACACACGTGCGCACAATGACAGTAATTCAAAGGAAGAAACTGACGTGCAAAAGCAGACATGAAAAGGAGGACAGGAGGAACAAGGGTGGCAGGACAGAGGACGTTACGCGATGTGGAGTAACGTAGTTAAAATGTGGATTGTGGCAAGGAAGACTTAAAGGTCCAGCGTGTAAGATTTAGAGGGATTTTTAGTGGCATCTAGCGGTGAGGGCTGCAGATTGCAACCAGCTGAAAGTTAGAATTCCTTCAGTGTTCACTGTGCTGAAGGTTTTTACAGGGAGCTGAATAATCCGTCTTCATCTCTCAAACATAACAACGAAAACATAACAATTCTCTTTTTAGGTGATTATACACTAAAGAAAACATACTTATAATATATTCCATTACTGCCTGCATGTCTCCTAAATCCTTCACACTGGACCTTTAATTTAAGTTAAAAAAAAAGATAGATACAAGGAAGTGTTGGATGAATGTCAGTAGCAGGTGTGTGGGAGGGGTGTGGTGTGGTGTATGTGTGTGTTTGGGGGATGGAGGGGGGCTCGGTCGGGTCAATCACAGTGAAGCCTCAGGCATCAACAGTGCTGCTTATTTTTAACTCTTTAACGAGTTGACTGTAAGCTTAGACCCAACACTGTATGTTTGTCCCAGGCCTCCGGGCTCACCTAAACCTCCTCTCTGTGTAGTTTAAGCACTGAAATCTGTCTTTGTAGCGGAGCCAGGAGCACGAGGATTCAGCTGAAGGTCGAGATACGGCTGACAATTGGAAAAAAGAGTTTTGATGATGCAGAGTTGATGAATAACTCTGGAGCGTTAGCTGCTACATCACAGTTTACAGTGTCTTTCTTATCCTCCCCCTGGCAGATTACTCCATCATTCATAGATATCCCTCTAATGTAACATGCGTACATGTTTGTGTAACTGTAAAAAGTTTTAAGTTACGTGTTTGTTTCCGGAGGAATCTGTGTCAGTGCCCCGAGTGTGACCTGCTCTGTCGACCCCTCCATAGATAACTCCAGGCAGCAAGGCAGTGGGCGGCAGCCTGGCCCAGGGTGACATCATCTCAGCCATCGATGGGGTCAGCACCGAGGGGATGACGCACCTGGAAGCCCAAAACAAGATCAAGTTGGCCACCAACAAACTGTCACTCACCATGCAGAAGTAAACACACTTACACCAAAAACACCCGTCTCCATAAAACTTTAAAATAAAATAAAAATGAACAATACAGGAAACAGTACGGCGCCCACTTCCTGTTCACAAATTCTCATATTACAGCTAAACTGTGCACTGAAATATGTCTCTATAGGCATTTTAGATGTGAAATAGGCAATCTTGAGTTATTTTACCAGCACTTCCTAGTTTTACTAAGTTTGGTCTGCGTTTGAGAACGAAAGACAGGGGCAGGTTTTTCACTCTATCTGCTTCTATACTCTTTGTGTCTGTGTTAGCAGGCAAACGAAAATGCAAAAGCACAATCTGTAGTTGGAGCAACAGCCATAGAGCCAGCGACCATCCGTTGGATTTGAGTTGAGAGAGGGGCAGGGAAATCTGGGGTGTGTTGAGCCCAAAACGGAGCAAACGTTTATTTAAACAGAAACGGTGGTGCGTTGAACATCCTGTTGTGTTACGCAGACGCAGTCTCTTAACACAGTTCAGTTCAAAGGGGCTTTATTGGCATAAGAAACGTACGCAGGTATAAATTATAAACAAAAAAATATACTTAGGTGAAGATCTACTTAAAATTTATTTATATACACGTCGCTGCTGATTGGGTAACACCTCTGACACACCCGCCGAATGAGAGAAAAACGCAGCTCAAAGCCTGTTGCGCACAGTTTCAAAAAAACATGTCGTCCAGCCCGAAAACTGTAACAAAACTACACACCGTTTTCAGACTGAATGTGCTCCAGGTACTATTCACATTAGCTGCGTCTCAATTCAGGGGCTGCAGCCTTCGAAGGCTGCATATGAAGACTGATTGCACATCGGCGCAACCAAGGCCTTCTTTGTGGCTGCCGTTGACCATGAAGGCTGCGTCCTTCAGCTATTGTTATGATACAAAACTGTTCCTTCGTGTTTAAAGTAGTCGGGGCTGTGCATTAAAAACAATCATATAAATGTATCTACAGACACACACCCCACTTCTCATGATTTGTTAATGGTTGTTTTTTTTCACCTTTTTTTGTGAAATATCTTTAAAATTACTAATAATAAAAGTGGAAAGAAATACGTAAGACATAGCGGTGTATTTTCACGGGATGTTTCATTGTTTAACCTTCAGATCAAGACGTGCTACAGCATTTCCCACAACAGCTGCAAGAATGGACTCACCCATGCCAGTCATCCCCCACCAGAAGGTACAAACACCCCCACGATACGAATGCACCGATCAACACAAACACCTGCTGTGTCTCTGCAAAAGTTTGTCTGTAATACGTGTTTTGCATTCCTGCCCTGTTTGTGAGTGTCAGCTTCACAATACTTTAATGTCGGTGTCCTGCTGCCCCCTAGTGTCAGATATTCACAGTGTGACTACAGGGAGCCTGTGTTGAGGTCAGAGGTCAGCAAACTCCACAAACCCACAATTGCATGAAAGGAAAATGAAGATAAAACAAGCTGGTACCTTACTGTCATCTCACGTTGTAGCTTTCTTTCTGTCCATCTATTTTGATCTTTTCCCATCTTTTTAGAGAGTTAGAAAAAGTGAAATCTGGCATCTGACATTTTCCAGGATAAAAAGGAATCCCTTCCAAGTTTTTAAAAACAGATCCAGAGCTCCTGCCTCCTCCACACCATCTGCCATCTTTCCACCAAGCCAGCGGGGGCAGTACATTTCCCCAACTGGCCTTAACTCTCCCGAAACTTGGGAGATGATGATGATGCAGGGCAAGTTAGGAGAGAGGTTGGCAGCTCCCCAGGGAGTTTCATCACTGGGGTAGGTTACCACAGCAACAAATAACCTCCAGTTATGTAATACAAAGAGAAGAGGATTTAACACCTTTGGGGACAAGCCAAAAACCAACCATAGCTGATGTAACAAAACTTGACAAAAGTGCTGCACTTCACTCTTGAGGAATGAAGCAAACACACACCACACGTCCCCATTTAACCTCATATTACCGGGACAAGATAAGAAAATAAACTCAGAACATTTCCATCTCCACCCCAGCAGTCATTCCCCTCACACGTGGCACTATTTCGGGAGCGTACACACAAACATACCTGGCCGGCCTCCAGGTAACATAATAGCAGCAGATCAAACTACAGGAATGGAACCAGGGAGATGATGTTGCAAAAAATCTTTTTAAAGAACTCTTTTTGCTGTTTCAGCTCCCTGATATCCCTTTCTGAGGCTTTTTATCTCCGAGCGAATGCGTCTCCCTCTGTCCTCCGACGCTGAGTTTTAAATCCGGTTTTGCCTGGAAAACCAGAGAGTTGCTGGTTTGGCTTTTTGTTAAATAAGTAGCGGGGTGACAGGAAGGTGACAGTTTGTTGCTACAGTCTGCCCTCGGCCTGTTTTTCTTTGTTGTCATTTATTTATTTAAATATTCGCGAGCTGCAACTAAAAGACCGAATCACAAAGTTTGTTTACTTCTGGGTAAAAAACCCAATGCATCAGGTTAGTTTTAGCCACCTAAAAAAATCAATGTCAGTTTAGATGTGCGCAATATTACAAAGACTTTCGCTGCTTTTTGACGGGGAACTGAAGCCGTTATCTGAAAGCCACCAGACTCCACTGACAAAAACAGTAATTCTAACTCACAAGAACACAAGAGCTGCTGGTCTTTCGTGTGTAAGGTAAAGTGCGGCAGACTTGTTTGGCCGTGCAACCACAACTTCCATGTTTCATTCCTTCAACCACCCTCTTAAAAAGGTCAGCGTTGCGTTTATTACTCATATTTAGAAACACATTGATTGCACATTTTTCATAATATTTATAAGTCTGTTTGTTTCATTGTCTGACCAGATATGTTGACTTCTATTTGGGGCGTGAATCTCTACCTTTGGTTTGTCTATGATGTATCTATGACAACGCTCAGAGCCGACTGTAAACACACAAGACACCACAGTAAAAAACCCAACTGACACGCATATTCTGTACGCACTCTATACATGTCTAAAGAATGCTATTAAAACCTGAATAATATCACCATATCCCACATGTCTTAATAGGAAAATTCTGCACTCAGAAAAAGACCTAATACAGAATATCCAAATGGAATATGCTGTTTACACGACCTGGATCAAATTCAGAATATTGTCATATACAGAATAATGGTGGAATATTAGCATGCGTGTAAACATGGTCGCTATTTCCTTAAACAGCTGGGCACTGTAGTTTTTAGCAAACGTCACTCAAACAGAAATAAACAATGTATTTTTTGGGGGACTATTTTCAGCCGTGGATGAATACACAATTGGTGCTTCAGGGTATTTACAGGGCCAGGACGGTGTTTGTGGGGTCAAATCAAAATAGACTTTAGTGCCTATGTTCATCGTGCTGAAGGAACAGTGAGGGGGCCGGTGGTTGTATCTGGGTGACACCCCCCACGACCGCCCCTTAGCGACCCCAAGGCATGAAATATATCAGGCTTTTGTTGCACAGGAGATATTTGTTAGTTGGGGGATTTACTGACACGACAATCACACAGAATATCACCAGATTAAAAAGCTTTAATATCCTGTTTTGTCATTTGTACCTTTTTATATTTACACCGTCAGAACAACCGTGTCAAAACAGGTGTTATTTGGAGCACACATTACCACTATTGGGTATTTCAGGCTTGTGTCACACTGGTTTATGCAATCTCTGCCGGGACTGTAAGGCCAAATCAGCAATGCCTGAGGAAAGTGTGGTGGGAGTTAAGTTGAGGCCACCGTTGACGGAACTCTCCTCAGTGGGATGACATGAGTTTGGGTGAAGCGTCAGTCAAGAAATACTTGATCTTAATTAAGGACGCGATCTGCATTGCCTCTGACATATCCAGATATCAGTCCTCACTAATGTGTTTCCCCTCTGGAGCCGAGCTGCCTTACAGTAAAAGGCCAACGGTAAGTCAAGTGTCAGGGAACGTGCTCCAGGCAGAATGCAGGGACGATGACGGCAGTATCATGCCAGTGACCCCACCTCACCGGGCCCATAGAGACTCCTGATTCCACGTGCACACACACACACACACCTACACAGGAGAGAGCAGCTGTTGGTCAGGGAATGTTCCGCTCCGGTTACACTCCATCATCCTGAATCCCCTGGATGCCCCCCTGCCAAACCTGAGATAACTCCCTCTCTCCGCAGTTGAGATGACCCACGTGTGAGGGGCTGCTGAGCACGTTCCGCTTTACCTACTGTACCCTGAACACATCCATGTGCTGTATGGACGAATGCATTTGGAGTGGAACTGAACACATTTACAGTGACAGTGACAGTTAAAGCCCAGATATTTGGGGTTAGTCACGGTCGGCATTCGTCCCCTCTGACAGTTGAAGGTAGTTTAATACATAGTTGGTGTTAAAGCGCTAGTTTGAAACTGGTTATGACACAGACTTTGAGAATAAAGCCCAGAGTGAATGAAATGACATTACCGTACCTCCACTGTCTGGATGTGAAAGTGCTGTGTGTTCGAGTAGCTATTTAAATCAGACAGGAATTACTTGCTAACTTAAACCATTACTCCTTAATTTCTTGTGCTGTCATCGGCGAAAATGCATTATTTAATGGGAAACTGGTATTTTTCAACCTATTTTCTCATTCTTTTGTCTACTTCCTTGTACCAATGTACAAGGAAGTATGCTTGCCCAAGTCCACTTGAAAAGGTGGTCTCGTGTAAAGTTTATATGCACTCTGGTACAGTGCACATCAAATATGAACAGCAACTGTTCAATAACACAAAGCTGGACTGCTATTTAATGTGACTACAAGACGTTTTTAACTGGTTATGCAACAGTCTCGTTTTAGTACTGATGCCTCTATATCAGATGGCAGCGCAGCCCACTGTGGACAGACTTAGATCAGGCTTCGCTGCAATCTCCACCCTGCTGTCAGAGCTTCAGTGGGTGGTAGAGAGCTCCTCCTCTGGCCAGATGCAGATGATTGTCCCTGAGGCAGCAGTGTAAGTCTGCGGCGCCCTTTTCTACACTGTAGCAAAAATGTCAGGTAGATGATGATAAAAGTGTACTTAGCTACGGAACAACATTAAATGTGAAAGCTGAGCAGCGGAGGAGTGGAAGGGGGGGGCGGGGCAATCGTACTCAGGCATGGTACAAATCAGTCATACCTGATATGAAAACAACTTAGAGGACTGCTCACCAGCAACGGCCGAAGCAGCAAGGTGAGAAACCTCAAGAAAGATGCCCTGAACACCTATACTGTTCAACATCTATATTTTACGACCTACCTGCAACACAATCAAGTAAGTACGGCTACGCAGATGACCTGGCCATTCTACTCAACAAGAACATGAACATCCTGCCTTCATACCTGAAGAACTGGCACCTCAAGCTCAGTGTTGACATCGTAACGTCAATGTCCAACCTCAACAACAAAGAAGCGACCCGTGAACTAAACATCATGATCTATAGTGTCAGGCTACAGTTCCAGCCCTTCCTCATGCATCTGGGCGTGAAGCTTGACAAAACACTGTCATTTAAATTCCAATCAACTGATGGAGCAGCTCATTTATGGAAGGGAGTCAGCTGATAGATCACATGAATGGCAAATCTCATTCAGGGCGCCCTATTTAACTACTTTGGCCTGCCTACGGTTGCTGCTTCCTCTGCAAGCTGCTTTGCAACCCGCCTCCACCCCAGCGCCTCCTTTTTAAGCTGTGACTTATCAGTGCGATTTCTGTTTGTCATTGATGCTCCTCTGTTCTGTTCCCGGGGGGTCTTTGCTGCTGCTCTCCCTGCCTCAGGCTTTCCGTGTAGGCGCATGGAAGGGCAGGGAGGTTTGCCTCACTCCGCCTGAGGCTGTCCACATAGGCGTATGGAAGTGGCTTTCTGTGTAGGCCTAGGAAAGGCAGAGAGGCCCCAGAACAGAGCCATACCACCAAATATAATACTGCAAATGGAAACAAAGTTTTCTTTAACTAAAGTGTTCCTGACTGAACTGTCAACTTGTTACAATCCGTTTCCATCTTCAGTCAGACACTGCGTCAGTCTGATTTGTGCGGCGAAGGGAATTTGATTTTCCCTAACCACTCACGAGACACCAACATATCTGCCTGAATCTAACTTGATGTTAGATTCACGCTGATGCATAGCCATACCAACATAATAGTGTTGTTAGGGTTTTAAGAGAGTCAAAGTCAGTCTATTTTGTCTATAGCCGTCACCATTGTAATTACTTCTGGCGCACCACTTGACAAAACTTGACAGCAGCGTTAGCCCCGCTCTTTCCGCGCTTGGAACATTTTCTATGCAAATGGAGAGACTACCATTTCATGTCATGATGCCATACGAATCAGTTCGAACTCAGTAGAGCAGTTGGATTCAAAGGTCTGGACCCAGGCAAGAGGCTTGTGTAACGGCACAGCCCAGAAAAGATTTCTCATCAGTTTAAACTGAATTAAAATTGATAACATATAACCGGTTCTACAGGATCTGCTGGACAGACTTCTTGGCAAAAGCTATTTAAAAAGTTAAATCCTTTACATGGATTACATGGATTATTAGTAATGGCAGCTTGTCTACTCGGATTCGTCTATATGTAATGGCTGCAGTCCTGACACAAGTGGATCAGGTGGTATGTGTTGTGTTTGTGTAGTTGTGTGTATTTGTGGCTGTCCTGTGCTAAATGTGCCTCTGTGTCATGTGATTAGGGCGCCTCTGCTCTTGTCAGTCACTCCTGGTGATGCAGGGGAAGCTGGGAAATATCCCAGTGATGACAAATGGCTGCTATTCTGACCTGTTCATGGGATTACAGCATAGTGCTGTCGTTGGATAGTTTCCTACAAACACACACAGTGCCATTGTTGTCACCAAAATAACCTCTGATGGTTTCCTTCATTACATGCCTGTCTCTGTCCGTCTGTCCCTCTTTGGTGTGTTTCAGGTTATCGCAAACACAGCCGCAAAGTCAGTACCGTCGCATTTCTACGTATTTAATGTGCATGCAGTGCCAGTAGAGAATGAGTTTGAACAGATCTGTCACTGGTGATTTTGGCGTGGAGTGAAGTTGTGTCAAACATGCATTCATGTGTGTGAAGGCCCAGATGTAACTGTAACATCATACTGAGTGTGCCGATCATTTGTTTCTTCAGGTAACATGCTATTAACAGCACCTGGTTCACAGAAGTGGAAAGTAAAAAAAAAAAAGTATACAGTACTTCAGCACAGTTTGAAGGTACTGCTACTTTACTTGAGTACATTATGTTGTGTTTCTATTTTTCCTTCTTCTTCCTTCCTGCCTTCATAAAATGATACGTTGCTAACCTAACAAAGATTTTATTTATATTTGAAATTATTAACGTTATTTTCAAAGGAACAGTTCATTCAAAAATCACAAACACATAATCTTCCTCGCACTTGTAATGTTATTTATCAGTCTAGATTGTTTGGTGTGCCAAGTGTTTTCGAATTTTCGAAGCTTCGATGGACCGCGAAGGGACGCAACGGGACCTGAAGGGGGGGAGGGTTAATAGTAACCAATGATATTCATATATGCTAAACAACTCCCACACCTGAGCCGACTTTAGAAGGACTTAGTGCCGCTGTATGTATGTGTGTGTGAGAGAGAGAGATAAATGGAAAAGAAAGTGGAGTGTGGACTATTGCGAGCAATGATTCTGCAAGTTATTAATAACTCAGGACGCTGCGGGTCGGGCCCCACCATCAGATGTAAAGCAATGCTTCACTACAGTTGGCAGGCACAGATAACTGTCTGCCGTTTGGCCCACCTGTTCCTTTTCCACGCAAGACTGCCAACTGACCTATGGCTAAGCCACGCCCCCTCCACTCACTCGAACAAACTATCAACATTCAGTGAGCGGCGCTGTCACAGTACACGGCATTTCGCAGGAGGCAATTTATGATTTTTGGGGACATAACGATCAGATGTCTTTGAGAAGTAACCAAAAGGGTCTAAACTACGCACTGGAGGGATATATTCATTATTTTATTGTTGAGAAGGTCGATGAAAAACTTAAATTACAAGCCAGATTTACAGGTCACAGTGTTACGCTTGTGAACCGCATCTCATTGCCGTCACCATCAAAGACAACAAGTTAAAGTGCCACTGAAGTTAAGGTTTTTGGCTCAGAATATGAGAAAAGGATAACGGCCTTTTTACCATCTTTACCAAGAGTGTCTCTCCGTTAGTTTGGTGCTACAGTATTTACACTGAATCATTCAGCATAACGTTTGCCAACCTTTGTTATCTCTGCGATTACAGATAAGTTAATGAAGCTAAGCTCCAGAAGTTAACGTTAGCGTAACTAGAGCCCTTTGGACAACAGCTAACAATGATGTACGATCACCAAAGTACAAAACTAGAACAAAACCGAGTGTATGGGAATGGCTATACGCACTGTGATTGGCTCATCGCATTTGAGGGCGGGGCTTAGCCATAGGTCAATTTGACGCTTAAAGTCAGGGGCAAATACACTGAGAACGTGTAAGACACTTGCCACCTCCCTTCACTTTCCTCCACAAATTTTGGTGGTGAAAAAACAGAACAAAATTTGACACATTCAGATACTGATTAGGCCTCAATTACCGTAGCGGGGGTCAAAGTTCCAAAGCAATGGGTCAGCCCCAGTTGGAGATATCGGCCAAAGAGATGTCTGTCCTTTCTCCAGTATAATGGAACTAGATGGCACGCTGCTTGTGGTGCTCAGAGCGCCAAAAAAATACATTTAACTCATATGTCTCTTCCCAAAAGTCCTGACCTCTCGTCCATGATTACGCTTTCTTCTGCACGCTGGCGGGTGTAGTTTGGTAGAAAGAAAGTACTTCCTACATGAAACTGCTCACAACAAGATCTGTGGATTATCTTGAGTAACTGGGTCATGATTTCTGGAAAGAGACATTGCTGTTGGGTTTTTCATTTGTAGTTTTTTGGCGCTTTGAGCACCACAAGCCGAGTGCCATCTACTTCCATTGTATTCAAATGAAGGCAGACATCTCTACGGCCGATATCTCCAACACTCAGCAACTCCGCGCAAAACAATCAAGCCTGATAAACAGGTAAGAGGAAGAATATGTATTTTTGATTTGGGGGTGAACTGTCCCTTTACGTAAAGATTGTAAAATTGAAGTCATACGCTGCTTTGATATCAACCTGTGTTCTCCACCTCTGCTGGTCCTCTTCAGCTCTCATATTAATTTTGTGAATATAAATTAATTTGCTGTGTCTTACTGTGTATAAATGCATGCATTGGCGATTTGTTTGTCCTTCATACATCCATGTTTGACAGTAGTGTAGTGTGTGTATTTCACTGTGTCATTTGAACTGTGCAGACAATCTTTGAACTACTGCTGTTGAGTATACATGAGTTATTAGGATCCTTTCTACCATCAGGGTGCGCAAAGTCAGAAGCGCATAGTGACTTTAAAAAGGAGAGAGCAAAGTGTTTCTGTTTCACCAGTTGTAATAAATTTTTAGTATATGAAGTGTTAATTTATCTGCTGTAACTCATCCGTTCTCTTCATGCATTGAAATCTGAGACAACAGTGTCCATCACCTAATCAAGAATGTAGTTCAGACATTGCATCCCCCTAAAAGCTGAGATAGTGGTACAATAGCCCCACCTCTCCATCAGCTGTGGTACTACATGCTGACACAGTCGGTTTGGTGCTTTCACTGTTGTTTGTTTCCTCTCAAATTCCTCTCTCCTCCCATATCTGTTGACCTCACATCTTCACCTCTCCACCTGAAACCCCCCCACCTCCTCGTCACTGACCTCTGACCCCTCCTGACACTGACAGTGTGGAGTACACCCCCAGCTTCAACCCCATTGCTCTGAAAGACTCGGCCCTGTCCACCCACAAGCCCATCGAAGTGAGGGGTCCAGGAGGAAAGGCCACCATTGTTCACGCCCAGTACAACACACCAATCAGCATGTACTCACAGGACGCCATCATGGACGCCATCGCAGGGCAGTCGCAGGCCAAGGGACACGACAGGTGAGGTCACACAATCAAACTGATCCCCTTATGCACTCTCTCCACTTATGCTTTATATCAAAATGATCAAACCAGTCCACATGATTAGAAATTAAAGGATCAGTTCACACAAATTACAAAACCAACCACACTTTTCTCACTAACACTGGTGGTATTCAGCCATGCAGATAGTTCAGGTTTTATTGCAAATATATTGATACATCCATCTCGAAGATTTCTACTCCACCAACAATATAATAATGGTGAAAGGAATTGTGCTTGTGCTACTCACTGTATTAAAGCACCCAGAAGTGAAAATTCAGCCATTATCTACTCACCCTCATGCTGATGGAGGCTCAGCTGAAGTTTTAGAGTCCTCACATCAGTTGCGGAGATCCAGTACAGGTAGCAGTACAACTCCACCTAATGGAGGCTTACGGCGCCCCAGATTCAAACGTCCAAAAACACGTAATTGAAACCACAAAATATCTCCATACTGCTGATCCAAGTGTCCTGAAGCCCTGACATAAAAAGTTGTTTGGAAAAATGCCAAGGAATTCAGCAGCTTGTGTTTTCCAGAAACAGTGTCAATCTTTACCAAGGACACTGTCCCCATAAAAATGTGCAAGTGGAAGTTAAAAAAGTCCAGGCCTGAAGACATCTACAGGCCCACTTTGACTTATACTCTTAGCGCCACCTACTGACAACAAAAAGTGTCTGCCTTATGTGACAAAGATCATTTAATTTATATGAACTTTACGTGGTGTGGTCACATGATATTCACAAACATGATGATAATTATTGTGTGTTCTCCCGTGCCACTTAGTGGGCACAGGAAGTTGTACACAATTTATAAGACATCATTTCCAGCACAATGCACTCCATACAGGAAGCAACTAAGTCGTTCATGTAGTTTCCAGTGGAAATGTTCTACAAAAATAAAAGACAAGCTGGATATCTGTAGCAGTGAAAAGTGAGAAAATATGTTGTTTTTATTCATTTGGTCAAATCCATTCTCAAAAGATCATTTTCTACAAAGCACAAATCAGCTTTTGAACATTTAAGCCTGCTGCTACTGGGCTTCTCTATGTTGTCTGTGTCTGTGCCATGTACTCCTCCGTGCTTTTCACCCACTTTCCTCTGCTCATTCCATCCACAACCCAAAAAACAAACAAACAAACAAAAAACAACTACACCTGTGCTGTCATCCACCCATCTGTGCCCATCCTGCCTTCCTGGTTGTGACCTCAGTGAGGAGGCGGGCTCCCCCTTGGCGTAAGTACAGCAGCGCTCCTTTCCTCTCCCGCCTCTCCTCATACGCGTCTCCTTTGTCTGATTTTATAGCAGCTTGTGCGTTGCTCTGTGTGTCTCATATACTAATATTTTCCTGAGGTGTTGAAATATTAATATGATTATAATTAATATAATGATAAAAATGTTTGAATTCTACATCCTGTATTTGTCCATTTTAAAGTGTTTTTATGTGTTTAACCATACTGTATAATGGTCAGACTCACTAACCCAGGGGTCGTCTTCCGTATCTGGAAGTACCTAGAGGTACTTTGGTCAAAGTGTGACAGTGTGAGTTGTGTTGAGGTTTTTTTTTCTGTTTGAGTCCTCTAAAAAAACAGCCAATATCGTCACAGCCTTGGGAACCTGATGCGATTTCACTGCATGGGAATGTTCTGAGTATCCAATTGCAGGTTTTCAAACGACTACTGCTCGATCAGTCACTTTTCTAACACTTATTAAAAACCTCTATCCAGTCATGTTGCTGTGTAAACTCGGTACAGGTAGGCCTACCTTCAACCTGGAACAACAGGACAGCACAGAGACAGTGCAGCGGTAATATGTATATGAACAATGAACAGACTGTGTGTGTGTGTGTGTAAAGCAACAACAATGCAACTGTTGGTCTTAATGTAATAACTGCCCATAATGAAATTGAATCTGATTCAGTAAAATTATGCTGTACATTAGGAAAAAGGCAGGGAGAAAATTGACTCACTTAGATTTTGCAATTTTTATTCATTTATTTGTTTTATTTGATTTCTAATGCCTGAGTTGACATAGTCTAATTCAACTGTGGAGATAGAAATAATTTGGCACTTTTATTGAGGTAATCTATGAGTGACATCACATCTGCTTCCAGCAAAACAAAGCCAAAACGAGAAAGCAGGAAATGGCAGACGGTCTGAACCGAGGACTCGGACCATGACTCTGATCTTTAGGGGCTGTAGTAGCTTGAATTCAGCCAGCCCGGCGTAAACTCCCTGCCGGATCTGCAAACTTTCTGTTGCTGCCGTTACATTGGCTAAACATCTTAATACAGGCAGTCTAATGTACGCAATAACCCGCCGTTAAATTTAACAATACGTAAGGTTGTCTGGCGTAAACCACACCGTCTGCCTCCAACTCTGACACATTCAGGTTCAACAGCTGCCCACTGTGAGCGGAGACAGACACCAAATTGCTTTCCCATGTTCACAGGCCTTATTAAACCAAAATTTAATTCGAAATGATGTTTACTCCTCCTACGTCGCGTCTCTGATAAAATCCTTTCATGCATGAATTATTATGACTTCAGTCAAGCTTTTTTTTTCCTTAAGTGTTTTTATTCCTCTTTAGGCAAGAAAAACAAATTATGAGGTTCCTTCTTAACATGTCTTTTTCAAGGAGTTTTTCACATCCGCTAAATAACCAAAAAAGTCTAACTACAAAAATACAAACCAATCAAAAAATTATATCAGGTATAAGAGTCCATGTTTATGCTGTAGTGCGTTCACATTAATGCCATGCAAAGTAGTCACTCAGGTGCTCCCTCATTCAACTCCAAAACATTACATTCTAATAACAAAAACAAAAAAAGTCACTGCAGATTTTCAAGAACAACAAAGCTGCAGTGACAGAGACCCAATCACTGATTTTGCTTTACTTGGACATTACTGGAATAAAATTGTTAAACATAAGACCATAAAGACATTAGTTTATTTGCTTTTCTATGCAGAATATGATGCTGCTGAAATAAACATTAGATGTGTAGTGTTTTTTGAAATATGCCTCATGATATAGAGTTTCTAGAAGTGTATGATTCAGCTTTTCCCATGGTCTGGCGTTAAAAAAGTAAACAAAAATTACAACATTGTAATATCAAAATGCAGTACTTAAAATTTGCAACACAAGGCAAATGGACACCCTGGTGTTCTACTAGTATCGGATCAGGAATTAAGCGTATCGTCTCAGCCCTACTGTACGTACATCATGGGCATTTAGTACATTACGATCATCTAATACATGTGGGGGCTTTAAATAGAGTACATACCATAGACTCAAACAGTCCTCTCTTCCTTGCAGTGGAGCTCTGCCTGTCAAGGACCCTGTGGTAGACTGTGCGTCTCCGGTTTACCAGGCAGTGATCAGGCCAGGAGAGTCAAGCCAGGATATGTCTGAGTGGGCTCGTCGTGCTGCCAACCTGCAGTCCAGGAGCTTCAGGATGCTGGCCCACATCACTGGAACTGAATACCGTCAGTACACTGACTCCTGATTTTCTTCCTTTCCTACCTTCTCTCTTGATATTTTTGATACTCTAGTTTTTTGTACGTCCTCACCAAATTTTATTTGTTTCTCTCCATGCAGTGCAAGACCCAGATGAGGAAGCCCTGCAGAAGTCAAGGTAAGAGTGAGAGCCCTTTAAAGCTACAGTGGGTCACTTTTTATAAAAATGACTTTTTGTCATATTTGCTGAAGCTGTCGGTTCACAACACAGATCATGTGTGAAAAATAATCGTGTTCCTCTGGCCCCTTCATGGTGCTCCAAATGGCATTTGCAAGAATCCACCGCACCTGAACATAAACAACAAATCAGACTCAGGTTGCTCACTGCTCATGTGCACACTCGGCAGGTCTTCTTCTATTTGCTTATTTTGCTGTGTATGCTGTTGTTTGCTTGGCAGCGTGTGCACGAGCAGTGATTGGCATGCGTGTTGTGTTCACACCACAAGGCAACAGGCGACTGGTCATTTATATTTATCATTTATTTTATCAGCTGCTGATACGAATCTACAAAAGGCCCGTCTCTACCGAGCAGTACGGTACAGTTCAGTACGCTTCTTTTCCGTTTCCACACAGACTCTCTCGCTCTTTATACTACGATAGTTGACAGCGGCTGGTACATTTCATCATGTCGCCAAAGGTGCCTTTGTACGTTGACGCCTTCCTTGTTGGCTGCTGTGTCAACAACTAATGCCGCCGCACGCATATTATTCCGCCATAGAAGGTGCCTTTGTGCGTTGGTATCTGACGCTTAAATCACTGACAAAGCGCTGATATTTGACGACTTGGGAATATGAACAAGCTTTTGTTTTCGTTCACACTCTGTGGATTCTTGCAAATAACATTAGCAGCACAAAGAGACGCCAAAAGAATATGATTTTTTCAGATTATCTGTTTCATGTATTACTGACAGGATATAGTCGCAGCTTCAGCAAATATGACAAAAAGTGTTGTTGTTTTTTTATTTAAAAGTTTATCACTTTTGCAAACAGCATAACTTCAGCTCTGCATTTTGAGAAATATGCTTATTTGCTTTCCTGCTGGTGAACTACTGACGACTTATCTTCCACACCACCAGAGAGAGGTTTGAGTCGGAGGTGAAAGGGCCCCGCTTTGCCAAGCTGAAGAACTGGCACAACGGACTGTCTGCACAGATCCTCAACGTCCAGAATTAAGGAGAGCAGGAAATAATGAGAGATGGGGAGGAGGAGGACATGTGAAGGAAGACATGGACAAAAAGCCCACGAGTTGACAGGAGAAGGGGATAAATTATGGAGGGAAAAAAAAAAAAAAAAAAGGAGCAGCAAGAGGAGGAAACTCCTCAGGAATGTGAGATAGTGTTGTAGCTTAGATTAGTAGAATGTGAGATACAAACTGTTAGTGTGAGAATGCTACGTGTTCATAAGCTCGATATTACCTGTTAAATGTATCCGTCTGCTGCTAAGACCTGATCTCGCATTTGGGTTTTTCCACAGGCTGTATATAAAGATGGGCGCGACGTAACAGCTCCCCAAAAGTGAAGCCAAAACATCTTGATCGCCCCCTGGTGGCTGACTGCAGTATAGATCATAACCCTGCCCTCTCCGTGTTAGCAGATAAGACATTAGCCAAACTAAAGATTAAAGTACACGTCAAATGCATTTTTCAGTACTTCTCATTACGCTATTTGTTCATGTGTTGATTTGAATGCTAAGTTTGGTTTTGAAGGGGGGGGATGCCAATCAGTGATCAGTGTGCTCAGGATCAATGGCACCACTCACAATTGGCTCAGATGGCAGGACCTCGATAACGCGGAGATCGCTACTGCGCAGACGCTGGCTCCAAATGACTTCACAAGCGCAGGATGCACAGCGCCCATATCCGACATATTCTGGCTTCACTTTTGTATAATGGGAGGAAATGGAGACGCGTTGTCCGTCTTTATATAACGTCGTTGGGTTTTTCTTTGTTTCCTGTTTGTTTTGGTTCTGTCTCTCCTAAACGAAAGGGAAATTGTACAAAAAAATGGTGAAAATGCAGAACTGATATTTCTTTTAGTACATAAACCGCATTAACAATGAGTTATGGATTTTAACACTAAGCATGCTTGTGAGAAGGCACACAAGGACAAATACACACATAGAGATTTACCTAAATGCACAAATACAGTATGTAAAAAAATGCACTCAAAAATGTACTTATATCAATGTGAATAAATGTTTTCTTAAAACCATAAGGCTGAGTGAGCCGTTGTAAACTCACAAATGACATGAACGTGTCACTGTTTATTTTGGGAATCAAAGACTGGGGGCATGGCGTAGTGTCACGATTGATTCCTCAATCAGTGAGTCCCATTTCCTGTCAGTTTCAGTGCTGTAGGTATGGCAGAGGGGATGTTTTGACTTTGCAGGAAAGAGCATCTAACAGCTTTTGACAGTGGCAGCCCCTTCAGGACAAATACATCTGCAATTAAAGCTGCGAGCAGCGTTGAACGGGGCCTCGACCCACGCCATCTCGGGGTCCGGCGTACGTCGAAAGCGAGCGTCGCGTTCTGTTATGTCAATAGAACGCAAGGTCATTTTTGTACAATGAACCCATGACATGGGAGTAGAACTTTGATGGCTTCTGAAAACCAAACTACTGATGAGGACATCAATCAGTCAGTCAGTCAGTCAATCAATCAAGCAATCAATATCACAAATCACAATTTGCCTCACAGGGCTTTACAGTATACAACATCCCTCTGTTCTGCAGACCCAATGAAACAGAAGGGGAGACAGAGAGAGATGTAGGACAGATGGTCATGACAGTAGCTTACAACAACATTAATAAAAGCAATAATATGATCATTTCAATTCTGCTTATTGTGGTACAATTTGTTGAAAGTGTATATTAATATCTAATGGTTTACATATGTGACAATAATCAAATGTGTATAATGAGAGTATAAGTGTGACACACACACACACACACACACACACACACAGACACACACATACACAGACAGACAAACACACACACACATACACACTCACATGTATCTGTCAGAGTGGAGCTATTGTTATGCTAATTAAGAACCATGTAGTTGGGTGACAGCCCAGGCACTCAAGATGAGTTGACTAACGACTAATGATAACTAAATCAGCAGGTGGCATTTGACACCACAGCTATAGCACGACATCACATGTCACACTATCCAAGCAGTGCTGTGGTAGAAGTTAACCTGTGAGGTAGTAGAGCACAAAGACTGTGGAGAAGAGGTTGAGTTTCTGACATGCAGTCAGCCGAGTTAGTGACATGCACTAACAGGACACGAGAGACAGAGAGAGAGAGAGAGAGAAAGGGGACAGGGATTGGAGTGTGTGTTTTGGTGTGTCTGTATCTGAAAATTAGAAATCACACACACACATACACACGTATCTGTGAAGCCATTTTTATGCTAATTAATGACCATGTACTCAAGATGAGTTGACTATAACTAATGATAACAAAATCAGCTGGAGGCATTTGACAGCTTACAATGACACTACTGAAAGTACTAAAATTAAAGAAGAATTTTAGAAAAAGTTTACAGCGGAGTTACATTTTAGGAAATTGATTAATTTTGAGATATTCAAGTATACACAACAAAGTTATAAACATTTATGATCAAGGCTTAATATGAATTGGCTGTGGAACATGTGTATTGAGATATAGCTTTGTCAATAATGGAACTGTATTTTCCCTAATAATGTTGATTTCATAAGGAAACATAACAAAGTTTCATTGCATACAGGCATTGCAACACTGTATTTTTCATAAATAGTGAGTAAATGATGTTTTACATGTAGAGTTTTGTGATAAAATATATGTTTAAGATGAACACACGTGTTGTGTGCTCTTGGTGATTGATTCCTGTTTACACAAAGACAGTATGATCTGCAGCACAGATGTAGCTACAGATTTGATTCCAATTGTTAATGAGGCAAAAAAGTTACACCAGGGAATGTTGTAGTTACAAATTTTTTACTATCAGGCATTTATTTAGGAAAATTAGGAATGACACACACACACACACACACACACACACACACACACACTCACACTTCAGCTTTTGTTATGCTAATGAAGGACTGCATGTGGCTGCAGGCAGACAGCAGAATGGGCTGAAAATCTCACAAACTAGTCCTTTTAGATGCCAAACTGTGAGTCACATTTTCAATCTGAAAGCATCACCAGATAGATAATTTTGTCCTGAACGCAGTGATATCAAGCTTGTATGTTTATGGAAAAAAAAATGTGCCTTAGTCACAAGTTTAGGATGTGTTGTCACCCATCTTTTCTTACAGAGATCATCATGAGGAGTTGTGCTCTGCACCTGCAAACGCTTGTACGATCCAAACCGTTCAAGTCAGGACAAAATCCTTCGCAAGTAATGTTCACCAGGGGTAGATCTGTAATTTGTGAACGTTTGAAGGAGATCTGATAAACGGTGTAGGAGCAAAAAATCTTTGAGCGACAGAATTAGTCAAAAACGCCATCTTACATTCAAACAACAACAGTGCGCTTCCTGTTGGAGTTAGGTCAGGGGTTGCAGTGCGACATTTGTAGGTCTTTATGAGACGAACGCGACAGTTTTGGTTTGGTCTTTCTAAGTGGTTCCTACCCGTCGCACCGGGCATTTTTGTGTGCCTAGGTGGCACAACAAGTCGTCAGGAGGTAAAGGAGCACATCACACAAAAGAGCCAGTAAATCCAAACGCTTCAAATGGTTAATAATTCACGCAGAATAATTGACAAGGACCAATAGATCGATAATGTGTGCGAATTTGAGGCCGATACGATGAACGGTTTAGGAGTAGTTCGATTTTTAAGGAATTTCTTGTTTTTGAGGAAAATTTTACTTTGAAAGGGAAATACCTCACTTCCTGTTGGATTTAGGTCATTGGTGCGAGCACGTGATTTGTAGGTCTTGATGAAACGAACACACCTGTTTTGGTTTGGTCTTCCTACGACATTCCTACTGGCAGCAGCGGCCATTTTAGTGATTCAGTCATTCTAGGTGGCGCTACAGAGCCATTTTTGCACTTTTTGAATTAATTTCTTCATTAGATAAAATTTTTCACCAGTCCTGACATACGTGCCAATTTTGGTGAGTTTTGAAGCATGTTTAGGGGGTCAAAATCCAGTTTAAAGTCGCGGCGGAAGAAAGAAAAAATAATAATAATAATAATAATAATAATAATAATAATAATAATAATTAAAGCTGCGAGCAGCGTTGAACGGGACCTCGACCCACGCTATTTCGGGGTCCGGCGTACGTCGAAAGCGAGCGTCGCGTTCTGTTATGTCAATAGAACGCAAGGTCATTTTTTTTTACAATGAAGCCATGACATGGGAGTAGAACTTTGATGGCTTCTGAAAACCAAACTACTGATGAGGACATCAATCAGTCAGTCAGTCAATCAATCAATCAAGCAATCAATATAACAAATCACAATTTGCCTCACAGGGCTTTACAGCATACAACATCCCTCTGTTCTTCAGACCCAATGAAACAGAAGGGGAGACAGAGAGAGATGTAGGACAGATGGTCATGACAGTAGCTTACAACAACATTCATAGAAGTGATAATATTATAATTTCAATTCTGGTTATTGTGGTACAATTTGTTGAAAGTATTAATATCTAATGGTTTACATACGTGACCATTATCAAATGTGCATAATGAGAGTATAAGTATGACACACACACACACACACACACACACACACACATACACAGACAAACACACACACACATACACACTCACATGTATCTCAGAGTGGAGCTATTGTTATGCTAATTAAGGACCACGTAGTTAGGTGACAGCCCAGGCACTCAAGATGAGTTGACTAATGACTAATGATAACTAAATCAGCAGGTGGCATTTGACACCACAGCTATAGCACGACCTCACATGTCACACTATCCAAGCAGTGCTGTGGTAGAAGTTAACCTGTGAGGTAGTAGAGCACAAAGACTGTGGAGAAGAGGTTGAGTTTCTGACATGCAGTCAGCCGAGTTAGTGACATGCACTAACAGGACACGAGAGAGAGAGAGAGAGAGAGAGAGAGAGAGAGAGAGAGAGAGAGAGAGAGAGAGAGAAAGGGGACAGGGATTGGAGTGTGTGTTTTAGTGTAGTTAGGTGACAGCCCAGGCACTCAAGATGAGTTGACTAATGACTAATGATAACTAAATCAGCAGGTGGCATTTGACACCACAGCTATAGCACGACATCACATGTCACACTATCCAAGCAGTGCTGTGGTAGAAGTTAACCTATGAGGTAGTAGAGCACAAAGACTGTGGAGAAGAGGTTGAGTTTCTGACATGCAGTCAGTTGAGTTAGTGACATGCACTAACAGGACACGAGAGAGAGAGAGAGAGAGAGAGAGAGAGAGAGAGAGAGAGAGAGAGAGAGAGAGAGAAAGGGGACAGGGATTGGAGTGTGTGTTTTGGTGTGTCTGTATCTGAAAAGTAGAAATCACACACACACACACGTATCTGTGAAGCCATTTTTATGCTAATTAATGACCATGTACTCAAGATGAGTTGACTATAACTAATGATAACAGAATCAGCAGGAAGCATTTGACAGCTTACAATGACACTACTGAAAGTATTAATATTATAGAAGAATTTTAGAAAAAGTTTACAGTGGAGTTACATTTGAGGAAATTGATTAATTTTGAGATATTCAAGTATACACAACAAAGTTATCAACATTTATGATCAAGGCTTAATATGAATTGGCTGTGGAACATGTGTATTGAGATATAGCATTGTCAATAATGGAACTGTATTTTCCCTAATAATGTTGATTTCATAAGGAAACATAAAGTTTCATAGCATATAGGCATTGCAAGACTGTATTTTCCATAAATAGTGAGTAAATGATGTTTTACATGTAGAGTTTTGTGATAAAATATATGTTTAAGATGAACACACTTGTTGTGTGCTCTTGGTGATTGATGCCTGTTTACACAAAGACAGTATGATCTGCAGCACAGATGTAGCTACAGATTTGATTCCAATTGTTAATGAGGCAAAAAAAAAGTTTCACCAGGGAATGTTGTAGTTACAATTTTTTGCTATCAGGCATTTATTTAGGAAAATTAGGAATGACACACACACAGACACACACACACACACACACACACACACACACACACACACACACTTCAGCTTTTGTTATGCTAATTAAGGACTGCATGTGGCTGCAGCAGACAGCAGAAATGAAAATCTCACAAAACTAGTCCTTTTAGATGCCAAACCGTGAGTCATTTTCAATCTGAAAGCATCACCAATAGATCAGATCGCTTCGCAGTGATAAGCTTGTATGTTTATGGAATAAAATAATGTGCCTCAGTCACAAGTTTAGGATGTGTTGTCACCCATCTTTTCTTACAGAGATCATCATGAAGAGTTGTGCTCTGCACCTGCAAACGCTTGGGAGATCCAAACCGTTCAAGCTAGGACAAAATCCTTCACAAGTAATGTTCACCAGGGGTAGATCTGTAATTTGTGAACGTTTGAAGCAGTTCTAATAAACGGTGTAGGAGCAAAAAATCTTTGAGCGACAGAATTTGTTAAAAACGCCATCTTACATTCAAACAACAACAGTGCGCTTCCTGTTGGAGTTAGGTCAGGGGTTGCAGCGCGACATTTGTAGGTCTTTATGAGACGAACGCGACAGTTTTGGTTTGGTCTTTCTAAGTGGTTCCTACCCGTCGCACCGGGCATTTTTGTGTGCCTAGGTGGCACAACAAGTCGTCAGGAGGTAAAGGGAGCACATCACACGGAAGAGGCCAGTAAATCCAAACCCTTCAAATGGCCGATAATTCACGCAGAATAATTGACAAGGACCAATTGATCGATAATGTGTGCGAATTTGAGGCCGATACGATGAACGGTTTAGGAGAAGATGATTTTTAAAGGAATTTCTTGTTTTTGAGGAAAATTTTACTTTGAAAGGGAAATACCTCACTTCCTGTTGGATTTAGGTCATCGGTGCGAGCACGTGATTTGTAGGTCTTGATGAAACGAACACGGCTGTTTTGGTTTGGTCTTCCTACGACATTCCTACTGGCAGCAGCGGCCATTTTAGTGATTCAGTCATTCTAGGTGGCGCTACAGAGCCATTTTTGCACTTTTTAATTTTATTTCTTCATTAGATAAAATTTTTTACCAGTCCTGACATACGTACCAATTTTGGTGAGTTTTGAAGCATGTTTAGGGGGTCAAAATCCACTTTAAAGTCGCGGCGGAAGAAAGAAAAAATAATAATAATAATAATAAACGCTACAGGAACAAGAGGGTCCTCTGTCGAGGTCCCTAATAATAAACGCTACAAGAACAAGAGGGGACCTCGTCCTTCGTTCGAGGCCCCTAATAAGAGAGAGGAACAGGGCACACAGTATCATTCCCTATCTCAGACAGCCTACTCTTAGCTGGTCAGATAGTAATAATCAGGTGGATGATCTTGACGAGGAGGAGGGTGTCATAGAGGATGAAGCTCACAGAGAGGGAAGACAGCTTAGCCCCTTCAGGTAGCCGGGGTGCCAAATGCAAGATGGTAAAATGGACTGCACTTGGCACTGGTGGCCGAGGCTACCGTACAAAGCACTCAGGAGCCATTCACTCGCACTCACACAGCCACCAAGGACACTTTGGAGTTCAGTACCAGATATGGTGTTCAAAGGCCTTCACAAAGAAAGGTTTCAAGATTAGCAACACTGTTCATGCAAACCTGACCTTTCACCAAGCTCCGCCCCTTTGTGATGGTCCAACAAGCTGCCGGAGTAAGCATGGAGCCCACACTGTAACTAACTGCACTCCATGAAGGAATGTTATCACATTTTGGAAACAGTGATTCCAGAGAGAAGCAGACAGAAGGGTCTGCAGTCTGTGTTTGAAGGATATATCCAGGATGTCAAAGTGACTCAGCAGCAACAACAGGTTAAAAAGACAAAGATAGTTAGAAGCTAAAGCCGTGAGATGTACAGGTTTTTACCTAAAATGACTTGAAAAAATGTTGCATATACCTGCTATAAATGGGGGGGAAAATCCCTCCAAGGAAGTATGTCCCCGACCTCCCTAGGTTTGGGCAGAGCCCCGCATTTTTACCATTTGGTTCCGCCCCTGAACTGAAGCTTAGTGCTTCAGGATTTAACAAAAAAAAAAAAAAAAAAAAACACCTTTAAGTGGATGGAGCTGCTGCTGCATTCTCAAAGTTTGTTTTTGTTGAATGAATACATGACTTGAAATAAAGACCTTTATTAATTGGACACATTACTTGTGAGAGAGATTTGTTGCTGTTCATAAACAACTAGTCCATAATACCCACTGAGTGCACAGTTGCCCATGTACAGTTTCACATGATGTGTGTTTGGGATACAGGTCATAGGAAATTGCAGATTAAATAGTCAACTGAACCCATTAAGAAGAGCAATGTATTCAGATAGAGTTTTGTGAAATTGATAGTACGATTGATTTATTGAAAGTACAGTAGTACCATTGCCAATAGTGGCATAGTTAAAACTGTACATTCGTTTTTGAGGTAGCACGTTGAAAGGCAGATAGTTAAAGTGTTTATATGTTGTATTGACTTAAAAGTGGGGCGCACTGGTAGTTCACATGGGATAGTTGCGGCTAGCCCTTGTTGCAGCAGCATACATACCATGACTTAGTCATACCAAAAATTAGAAAAAACAACAACATTGGTCCACAGGGGGAGCCACAGCGATCGGTCGCATTTTAGCCATCTTTAAGCATTTTTCTGTTGTTATAGCGCCACCCAGTTGCCAATTAGAGTTAAATTTCTCCAGTCACCTTGAGGCATCCTGTTCTACATATCTACCAAGTTTAGTAAAAATCCATATAGCAGTTAGGCCTAGATAAGAAATGAGCTCTCCAGCGCCCCCATTTTGTTTGATGGGGCCAATAATGGAGGGGTCCCCTCAGATTATGTGTGGTCATATGCCTACAAAGTTGTGTGGTGATGGGTGAAACCCTTGAGATGTTATACACTTTTATGTGATGAGCCACGCCCTCCGCAATATTCATTGCCTTATAGAAGCTCAGTTTTATGAAGCGTAAATTAATGCACCACCCAGCAAGCACGGCCAGTGACCCGAATCAAACGCACCCACGTGCTCCAGGTGGGTGGTGGGTGTGGCTAACATGCTGAAACGTCAAAGGTGGATCTGAGGTACTTCAGCTTAAGGAACACGTGGAGCCTCAGTGAGGTGTGAGTAACCTGTGACTGCAGCGTCTGAGCAGTGAGACAGAGACACCAAGTGGACTGGTTGTACTGGGACAAGAGGGCTGAGCCGACTGGTTTGCTGTAAGAATGAAGGAGCAGATTGAGGAGGACTCAGAGTCACAGGTGGACGAGCTGACAGGTGCGCAAGACACAAGACAATCTACAACCATGATCCTCAAATATCTCACATCTTTTCACAAAAGTGTTGTGTGACGTTATAGCCACAAAAAAAATACTCTGTTCTGCAAGAGTATCCTGGGAAACCTGTGGCACCTCTATGTGAGGTTAAAGCACGTGTTTACAGAGGAAGTCATGCGCATTTGCAAATTGTCCTGTTTTTGTGGATATGACTTCATAACATTTTTTGTTGTCCTGCTAGAGATTTTCCAGTGACAAGAACAGCTCCACACAGCTATGTGACAAATCTTATGAAGGATCTTAAAATGATTTTCTTTAACAAACCACACAAGACAATCTACAAATGTGCATGATCCTCAAATATCTCACTATCCACAAACTTGTCTTTTTACATTTGTGTTGTGTGAAGTCATATCCACAAAAATACAGCATGGTGAGTTTATACTTTGGCGTTGAATCCACACTGTAGCTCCTCCCCAGAAATGGAACTGCACTACTATTACTCTTATTACTTTAATTTCACAGATAAGAAACAATAAATTGTGAAGACAATAAATTGGAAAACATGTTTAGTATAAGACAGTTGTTTTGTCAGTGAACCTTGTGACCTGTAATGGAGCTGAATTTTGTAACATTACCTTTGTTAAATGTTGCTGTTGTCCCTGGCTTTATATGAGAAGAGGAAATCTCCACTAGCTGCTAGGCTAATCTATACAATGTAAAATGCCATAGGCTTGTGCTAATAACATTAGCATGTTGTATTTGTGGGGAAAATGTGTCCAGATAAATACAAGTGTTTGTCTGTGAATGCTACGAGTTATAGTGAAGCTGATTTGTGTACTTGTGTTTGAAATAGTTCTGCAACGATTAGTCGACTAATCAATGACTAATCGACCATTTAAATAATGGGTAACTATTTTAGTAGCCCACTAATCAGTTTGGGTCATTTTTCATAGAAAAAAACTGTAAAAATTACCCCAAAATACTCTTATTGCAGCTTCTTACATTCTAATATTGGCAGCTTTACACACTTTCCCATGATAGTGAACTAAAACCCTTTGGCATGAGTACGAAACAAGACATTAGATGACATAATTTTGGGGTTTGGGAGAGACAGACCAACATTTAACAACATTTAAACACATTTTTCGATAAAATGATTAGTCGACTAATCAAAGTAATACTCAACAGATTAGTAAATAATGAAAATAATCGTTAGTTACAGCCCTAGTTTGAAATTGTCTCTATTAAGCCATGTTTAATGTGTGTTTAATGTGTGTTTCGAATCAACTAAACTTTACAGCACTTCATAGAAACCTCCACCGCTGACTAGTGTTTTGGAGGTGTAACTGCAGAGTGACACAGACACACCACCGCACAAGTATAAATGCTCACAACGGCGTAGGCGATGTGCGCAGGCTACGGCGAAGGGTCTGCAGCAGAAGTATAAATCCTGCTTTACTCTGTAAACACGTGCTTTAATTTCACATAGAAATGCTACAGGTTTTACAAATGTAAAGAGTTTCACCACAGCAAATACACATGAAGTCATATTTATGCATTTGTGGATCCATTATCACACGAGGCAGGATATTGATTTGTGCATCTTTAATTAAAAAAAAAAAAAATCAGCATTTGAGTCGACTAGGAGTTGACCGCTTTACATTTTAGTTTCTTGATACTTAATAAATTAATTTGAAACTGACTTGAGACTTAGCAGTTGTTTATTAAATGCTTGAATAGTCGTTAACGTGTCTGAAGAGAACCATCAGTGAACCATAATGCTGTGTCATGATGTCGTATGTGTTTAGGCCACCAGAGGGCAGTGCGATTCTGTACAGCTAGACTGGCAATATGAGAGGTCCTCCTCTCTGCAAACTGCACTGTTCCAAAAATCACTTTACTCACTGTGCTGTTTTATCGGCTGTCTGATGGACTGAATGTAAAAAGAAAATACAGAGTGGCGGCAGCTTGTTTTTGTTTGTGTTCACAATTATTTTGCTCTGCTTTTCTCCTCTTTGATTAAAACAAGTTTTTGCAAAAATGAAACAAAAATGGAGCTGCTGTCATGTGGAAGTGTCCACAGAATTGCGGTTCTGCTGAGCTGGCATGTCTGGGAGAAATGGGACGAGGAGGGGGAGGTGGAGGGGGAGGGGGAGGGGGGAGGATGGAGGCAGTTGTGACTCATTCAGGTGGCGATGACAAAGCATTTTCTCCCCTCCTCACAGGATTAGCAATGGCTGCAGGTGCTCTCTTTTTCTCTCTTAATTCAGAGAAATGAAATGGTGATATACAGCACACAGACATCTGGGTGCTCAACGTGAGGAATACTCCATATCAGGAAAAAGCTAAGAGCGAGTCATATCTTTGGGACGAGCTGTGTGACTACAGATTACATGACAGAATCTCACAGGGCATATGATGTGGGGGAAAAAATCCTCTCTGCTTCCAGTGCTGATGCTCTGCTGGTTATGTAACAGAGCTCACAAGCTCAGCATCTAGAAAGGTGTGTCCAAAGAGCAAACTGTCAATCAGAATACGCAAACAGCAGGCTGGAGGCTGCACTGAGCATGAGTGAGAGTCATCAGGAGAAAGATGGATGACGGGTGGAGGTGTGGCTGAAGCGCGGGGTTGCAGCATGACTTGAAAATGCTGCAGCATCCGGCCGTCTCTCCTCCTCCTCCTCCTCCTCCTCCTCCTCCTCCTCTCTCCATCTTGTGCATACCGGCTGTTTCCTCCCCCCCTGTCTCTCAGTCTGCGTGCTGTAGCCCTGCTGTGCAGTCCTCTCAGCCCTCTGTTGTAGCACCAAAAGGGAGGAGGAGCCACCAGCGCACACGCGCATACTCACACAAGGCGCACACACTCTCGCATCATCTCTTCTGCACGCTCACTGTAAGCACCAGCCAGCCAGCCAGCCAGGCCCGTTTGGAGCAGGGGAGCCCAGCCGTCTCATCGCCCAAGATGGATGTACTGATGAAGGGGTTCTCCATGGCCAAGGAGGGGGTGGTGGCCGCCGCAGAGAAGACCAAAGCCGGCATGGAGGAGGCAGCAGCCAAAACCAAGGAAGGGGTGATGTATGTAGGTACGTAACACATCTTGTCTGTGGAGCTGCACTGAGTTCTGTTTAAAAAAAAAAAAAAAAAAAAAAAAGTGGGTAAGTTTGGGGGAGACACACTCATATTTTGATTTGTGTTGTTGCATCATGTGTTTTTGCACAGTTTGAGGCGGGGTCCCATGGGTGTCCATGTCTGGGACACTTGTGAGAAGCGACAGGGACAGAGGGAGGAGGAGGAGGAAGAGGAAGAAAGGAGGGGATGGAGAGAGCACATATTGCTGCAGGACTGGTGCAGGGCAGAGGGTGGGGGTCTGAGAGAGAGAAGGATAGACAGACTGAGGAGGGAGACTTAGATGGAGAAGGAGATGGAAAAAGTTGTAAATGGGGAGCTGGGCAGTTGCTGGTGGAGGACTGGTCTGTCTTTTTTGGGGGGTGGGGGGGTGAAAGAGAAAGAGGAGAGGAAAGAGGGATTCTGCAGGATCTTGCGATGGCGCTGCCTCAAGCTTTTATCTCCTGTCCTATTTTATTCACATTGTGGAGTAGGACGTCCGGTGATGGACTCGAGCGATAAAGTCCCCAGAGACTCAGTTTATCTGCCATTTTTAAATTTGCAGCTTGGAGCTGACCTACATTTGACAAGCTGTCTGAGGTGCATCTGCAGATAAATGTACGCATTCACAATAAAGCTGCTGAGAATGATCCAGAGGCTTTATGGTCACGCTGTGGTTTCCTGCACTTTGAGCTCAAGCAGCGAATGCGTCACATCTCAAGGTTACCTCGAGTACCAGGCGCTTAGGCCGCCCGAGAGGGGAGGGGCGTTGTAAAAGTAGGAGGGTGGGTGAGGAGTTAGCGGCATGAAAGTCTTCGTCGTGGTCCGCAGTCCATCCCTTCGGCTCTCGGAACTGACCGTCACACAGCAGCTTCAAAGACCTTAATGACAGTGATGGAAAAAAATGCAACGGTATGCGTGCACGAGTCCCAGGCTGAGAGAGTGGGGAGGGAGGTGAGACGGGGCAAGGATCACTTGAGCACTGCAGCAATTTGCTCTCACCACCCCGCCACCCCCCTTCCCCCCTCCCAACTCACCCTCCACCCTCCACCCTCACCCCATCCTCGTGTTTGATGCAAGAACGTGTGTGTGCACGTTTGTGGCGTTGCAGCAGCAGGATTTGCCTGCCAGTGTGTGTGTGCTTCTGTGATGACTAACCACCTTCCTCCCCCCCGCAGCTCTTAACACACACACACACCCCCTTCCCCCAACACCACCGTGAAAGATGGAGGGATGCAGGGGGAGAGAAAAGAGGGGGAGAGAAGGGAGGGGTGTTATGTCAGAAAGAGCTTTGAGCTTCTAGTCCCGTGGCTCCTGTATGAACAGATGGAGGGACAGAAAGCGGGATGACGGAGGGTGGAGGGATGACACTCACTGGAAAATGAAACCTGGATGTTGCAGAGAGTGCAGGTTGGTGACGAGCTCAGGTAAAGGAGAAGGTGGGGTGACTTCGAGATGTAGAGCAAAGTAAATGGAGGAAAAAGAAAATGGTAACGCAAATCACAAAGGGGGGGGGGATCGCTGAAGTGAGGAGGGTCGATGGCGCCGATAAACCACTGTAACTGCCTGCAGCAGAGTGCGTACGTCAGCGTTTGAGTGTGGGTACACGGTATCAAGGTCTGCACGCCTGCGTTCACAAGCAGGCCGAAGCCGGTCAGACAGCTGGATGCGAGGGCGTAGATTTTGTTTCAACAGGGGAGGTTGGAGGTCCTTCCCCCGGGAAATACTGTGTCAGACACTCCAATAAATGTTTACGCAGCAATTTATGCCTCTCCTGCATCAAGTGAAAGTCCTCTGCCTCTTTAATGTTTTTATTGTGGGGGACAATGCACATGCTGTAAATATTGAGAGGGACGTTTCCCCTGTGTCCCCCTTTAAGTCCATGCCTGTGGCTGCTCTTGCATTAAATTTTAAAAAATCCCATGAATCACTGAACACAAGTTGCCACAAATTAGCTCCAAAGGTTTTATTACCAAATGTTGTTTTAATACATTTTTTTTTTTTTAATTATTTTATAGGGATTTATTTTCCATGTACTACTGCAGGGTTGGTTGATTAGGATGGAAGCACTGTACTGTCCATGTTTTTAATGAGTGAATAATACTCCCAAAAGTCTCAACAATACACAAGAAAAATTTTCTGCGACGATATTAAAAAAATGTCTTTGGTCAGTCTTCCAAACAGGGATTTATGCTTTTGCAGTCGTGCTGTTAAATAATTTCAACACTGATTTGGGCCTGTAACTGCCTTTACATCACTTATGTATTATGCTTTATGTTGTTTTTTAATCAAGGGTTTATAACGCCCTCAGCTCATTACCTCTTACACAGCTTTCTTTTGTGCATATATATCTAGTAATTGTATCAAATGTGAACATCTCAGTGCATATATTATGTGTTCCATTGGTGCAAATGTCATCATTGATAAGATCTCTCATTGAATCCAGGACATGTCTGAGCCAAAGCACAAATCCCTCTCTGGAAAACTAAAGCCATATATTTGCACGTAATTTCATAACAGGAAATAATTCACACACTCTAATCCATGCAATCCTTATGTATTGAGTCAAGCTCTCGATCTGGATTATAATTTACTATCAGTATTATTTCAAAGATGTCTTTCTATTTCTGGTTATATGCTGAACAGTGTCCTGTGCATCAGCTGGAACTGCATCTGCCCAAATGTAATCTTCACCTTCATAGGTAACAGTGTGTTCTGTATGATGGCGACAGACAGATCACTGCAGGCTCACATACAGGTATTCATGGTGACACCATGGTGGCTCCCCTCTGTTGACTGGGAAGAAGAAGCTGTGTCATTGCAGTGTGTGTGTGTGTGTGTGTGTGTGTGTGTGTGTGTGTGTGTGTGTGTGTGTGTGTGTGTGTGTGTGTGTGTGTGTGTGTGTGTGTGTGTTAGGCTGTACTGCAGTACTGCTCAGTACTCAGGCACGTGGCACATGTAGCACAGGGAGCGTGCAGAGAGATGGAGGGAAGCAGGAGACAGAGGGAGAGAGTGAAAGAGAGGATGGGTGGATGCAGGACACCGTAAATGGCAGCATCTGTGTGAAAGAGGGGACAGTCGGTGTGCACGAAATCGTGTCATTCCGCAGATTTATTCTCCCTTTCCTCCCTTAGTTTCTACCTTCCTCCCGTCCCTTTCATCTCTTAGAGCAGATATTTCCCTCCTTCTATCCCTCACTCTGGCAGATTATATAACCACAATTTAATCTGCTTGGGATCATACTATAATGAGCACGGTGCTGGGGAGCAGAGAGGGAAATGCAGGGAGGTGCCGCTGTTCACAAGATGTTTTCCAGTATTTTCACAAAACACAGCTAAGCTTTATCGAGAGACAGAGAGTGAGAGGGAGAGAGAACAGAAAATTAAATAATCCAACCACACTCACCTTTAGAATCCATGGAAATGCATTAGTGAAAGGACACCAAGTCTTTGAAGAAACTGTGTGAGAGATTTAGGGAGTTTAGTGGCATCTAGTGGTGAAAAATTGCAGATTGCAACCAGCTGAAACTTCTCCTGGTTAGAATTCCTTCAGTGTTCAATGTTCAGGGAGTTTTTACCAGGAGCTGAATAATCCACAGAGGTCTCCTTGTCTACAAAACAAACACAGCCGTGCACTTAAACCTCTAAATGAAGCGTTTTCATGTTACAAATTTGTCCGATGCTGTTTGGGATATGTCAGAGTACTTGTGGGAAAACAGCTGCTAATAAATGTTCGAAAAGGGAGGATAAATGTTAGAACATTCGAACTTCTATGATGTTCGTAGTACATGGTGGTATTTAAAATGTATGAAAACGAACGTCCAAAAATGTGTTTTTCAAAGTGAAAGTAAAGTAAAGGGATGAATGCTTACATTTTAATTGTATAAGCAACGTCCCATGATTATCATGGTTTCAACAAATTGTCTTCTCAATACTACAAGATGAATTAATACATTTATCAAAACGTCAGTTAGGTGTAAGGGTCACCGTTTGATTTCTTGATGAATAAAACTAATCTAAATGCTCACATCTTAATCATCCGTCACTGATTTAAAGAAACAAAAAATAAATAAGTACACAATATAAAATTAATCAAAAGAAAATGTAAAGTAACCAAAATAATGAAAACCTGCAACGTGACAAACTAACATAGGAATTGTAAAATTTGTAACTTTTCCATTAAACGTCTGAGACCCAAGCTTTTGTTTGGTGTGCATTTTTAATTTCTCCTAGCTATTTGGAATCAGTAGGACCTGATAAGTATAAAAAACTAAACACTGTCAATGATAACAAAGTCCCAGTGTCCTCAAATGAGGCAACAATAAAGTCTCAGTGTCCTTAAACAAGTACTCTCTAATTATCAGTGTCTTAGCTTTTTACTGTTGCTAAAATTGCCAAAAATTTGTAGGGGAAATCTTCGGTGAAGATTCTCAGTCATCCAGGTCATGGTAATCATAAGTGCTTCATCGTAGGCAACTGGGCTTTCTTTCGTTTCTTGAAGACGTTACACCTCTCAGCCAAGACTGTTGTTCAGTTCTAAAGGACTGGTGCAGAGTCGCAGGCTTCAAACTCTATGTGGGTGTGAACCCTTACAGAGTTGTTGGGGTCACGTGTGAGTCTTTGACCCACCTGGCCATCATTAATAAGTTTCAACCATAAAATGTGATCAGGTTTTGGACCTTGTCCACTTTTGTGTCGGGATCAGCTGCAGACTGCCTTGGCAGAGATGGCTGCCATCTTGTTTTTACATGGATTAGTGTATTGTGCTCTTACTACCACTAGATGGCACAAAGAAGTGTCCACGAACGAGGACAACTGGTCTGAGTTGAGCAGAATGAAGTACAAGGTCTGGTTAACCCAAAATGTGATGTCCTCACATGAGGACACAGCGTCTCAGGAGTGAGTTATTTTCATGAGTGTAACTGTATTCTCTCTTTGATCCACAGGCAGTAAGACAAAGGAGGGAGTTGTGTCATCAGTAAACACAGGTAAGAGAAGCTGTTTACCCGCTAGCCTTTATAATTTTTTATTAGTTATCATTTACTAATTCTATTTGTGACGTCTAAGCACAAACCTTAGGGGGAGGTACAAATATTATCTGGCAGTGGTTTGTATCTGCAGGTGTTCTTCTGTCAGGTGTTTGCTGTCTTTGCCCAGGACGATACCAAAATGTAAATTAAAATCATCGCCATAGCTTCATTTTGGGACTTTGTTATCTGCAGCCCTGGAGACTGCTCTTAATGGAGGTGGAGTGATTAATCAAACATACATTTCCCAAACCAGTCGACCAGTTAATCTTAATCTTTATGGCCTTTCTCTTGTAAAACTGAGAGGAAAAAAAGTTTGGAAATATTTTGCTCTGTCGCAAGTGTTTTCAAACTGTAGTTTTTGTTTTTTCCATTGAAAAGACTTAATGGGCAAAGACTAATTGGTTGGTTTGGCAAATGAATATCTGGTTAATTTCCTTACCTGCGCCAAAGAGCATGACCCCAAGAAAGTGGGCTGGACAATATGCTTGCTCTATTGGCCCGTTGATGCGAAATATCTGGGTGATTTAATACCTGGGAAGTCAAAGCTTTATGGCTTCATGAGCCACTGAGCAATTTTGGTAGGAATGAGCAGGCCCTGCCTCGAATGCTGGATCCGTGAGACCACGAAAATCAGTCACAAATAGGTCAATATACAGGTGGTGTGTGTGTTTTGTCGTTGTACATAATTTGAGTGTGTTTCAGCTTCATTAACCCCCCCCCTCTGCGTCTCAGTGGCCAACAGGACTGTGGACCAGGCCAACATCGTTGGAGACGCAGCGGTTGCTGGGGCCAATGAAGTGTCACAGGGAACCGTGGAAGGTGTCGAGAACGTCGCCGCATCAACCGGGCTGGTCAGCCAGGTCAGTTACCACAATAACATTGGGTTATACCAACAGACTCCACAGAAACATGTCTGTGTGCAGCACCGTGAAAATATCTGAACTTTGAGTGATTTTCTGCTCCAACAAGCTCCGACAGACTCGCAGGTCCAGACTCAAATTTAAGTCTGAACTGAAACTGTTGCAGTGATCGTTTATAGAGAGCTGGTTTAAGGTCAGCCACTAGATAGAGCTGTTTCCCCACATTAACACATCAGAGACCTCCAGAGAGTTAAAGAAATCTCATTTACAGTTTACTGTATTCAACAAAATTATACATCAAAGCAATGCTTCCAGTGAAATTAACACACAATCTCTTGATGATTCTGGTCATATTTATTGGGATGCACCTCACCCAATTATTAAGTGGTATTTAAGATAAGTGGATTAGAGCTCCAATGCAACCTATGTCAATTAATCCTCAGATTTCTTTTGTTTAATTCAGTATTCCCAACCTGTGGGTCCTGACCCTTGTTGAGGGTTGCCAAAGTTTCACAAAGGGTCGCGGGGCCTTCTTGATTTCAAGGGGTTTTGGATAACTTTGAGACAGATGACATGAAAATATTATTACTGTAACATTCCTCTGTCATGTTGTCAAGTCTTATTTTCAGAGATCATTGCTCTAAGTTTGTTTTTGCACAAGGGTGTTTTGGGGGACAAATAATTCCTCACTCCAATATGTCCATGGACCTCATACCATGATCTCACTAAAATGTAGATCTTAATTTCCCAGATCTCAAAACGTCTCAAAACCCAAAGATATTCACTTTGCAGTGATATAAGACACAGAAAAAAAGCAAATCCTCACATAGGAGAAGGTGGAGTCAGGGAATATTTGGCATTTTTAAATGATAAATGACTTTAATGTGTAGCCCGAACACTGGTGGATTTTTGAGGCAGAGACTGGTATCTATATTTTTATTGAATAAGTCATCCAATATATTTAAAAAATAAATAAATTTAAAAAAACATAAAATAGATGAAACAATCTTGATACATTTCTGTAACTTATATTAGTGTGGTTGATTTATCAGTCTAGCTTTACTTAAATGATTAATTGATCATCAGCAGTGTTTATTTTGATTCGTCGGTTACTTGTAGCACTAAAAGGACCAACATGAACATGAGAATGTGAATCATTATGTATTTGCACTGTATTAGTAACTATGTACTGTTTTAACCTGGTCTTGAAATATGTACCACACAGTTATATTGAAATATTTGTTTACTTTGTGACACTTGACTTCTGCCTTTGTCAGATGTTAGATGGCCTTCATCTAACTTCCGTGCCTTCTGCATGTCTTTTTTTTTTTTTTTAAATAGTTTTTTTTGTCTTGTGTGTCACTTCTTTTAATACCGTGGCAGTGCTTCTGTCTCGTGTGTCGTTCTGTGTCGCTGTTGTTCTCCGCTTTTGTTGTTCATGTTGTGTGTCTCATCTGTGTTTCCCTGATAGGAGGAGCCTGTATACGAGGTGCATATTGGACAGAGCAGTGTGGGGTCATAGGTCATGCTGGGGTGGGCTGGAGTGAAGGAGAAACACGGGCTGCGGTGGAATAGTCTTTTTTTTTCTTAGGAAGGTTCCTTTCTGAGTGTCATGACCTGAAAGTATCTAAGTGGCAGCCATGACAAGAGCTGGTTGAATTCTTTAAAGGCTAAGGCAAGACGCGTTGTGCTCTGTCTCTATAGATCACTTCCTTTCTTGAAAATGTGAAGGTGAGGTTTTACTCACTCAACTTTACTTGTAGGAATATAAAACTTTGCAAAAAACATGTTAGACTGATCAGAAAAATACTAGAAGAGTTCAAGGGACATCTAAGATACACTTTTCGTAGTCCGTCTTCGTAAGTAGTATCGTATTGTAGTTTCACCATGCACAGAACACCCATGTCAGCTACATTGCATAATTATGTAGATTAGTGTAAGTGCAGTTGGATTCTTTTAGCACAGAGGTTGTCTTCTTCGGAGTCATCATGAATTCTCTTTTCCATCTTTCCTTGACCCCATGACATTTTCCATTGAGGTCAAGGAAAAGTTTTTAGGAAAAGACGTAGGATGTAATTTTTCTTGACTATTCGACCGCAGCCGGGGGGGACGACACACTGCATGCTACATGCACAAAGTTACCAGTTTATTGGTTATGCCTGTACAATCTAATCCAATTTACCTGCAATAAATCTGACTTTTCCTGCAGAATGTTTTACGGTAGGATTTACTGCAGGACTGTTGTGTTGGATTACATTAAATGGCACAAGTGTACCTAATAAACTGGTAACTCAGTGTATATTAGCTAAGAGCCCACAACAGACTAAGTGAGCGTCAGCAGGGGAAAGAAGAAAGAGAAGCTGCTGTGATGCTTCTGACATTAAAATGGACAAAACACGCTGAAATATTTGGATAAATGTGGAAGCATGAGTATGAGTAATTGAATTTTAACACCCGCTGAATTGTCAATAATGACATTTAAGCACCAATGATATTGTGGAATTGAAATATTTTACGTTAAGAACCATGTAACGGAATGTTTTTGAAAAAAAAATTTTCCCCAGTGTTCACAAATTCAGATCCAAAAATTCAAGTTTTGGAAAATAAAAAAAGATTTAAGCTGATTAAAATTTAAACAGCAAGATTTGGGCAGTGATGTTATTGGCAATGTTTTTAAAAACAAAACAAAACACTGAACATAAGGGAAATGTGTGTGACTAGCAGTAGAGTGAATCAAAATGAAAAGACAAAAGCCATGCAGGGTGCAGTGCAAAAACAAGAAGATGATAAAATTTGCAAAAATGAACATGAATGAATAAATGAATTAATGTATTCTCTTATTGTGTCTCAGGGGAAGCTTGCCTTGGTTGCCGATCGTGTTAGGTCCAGCACTGCATCTGGGCTTCCCAGGACAGGATAGTTAATTAAGCCTGAATGTTTTGACCAGTTGAATTTTTGAATCTGAATTTGACCAATCAAATTTCAGCAACCTCAATCTCATTCAATTTCCGTAACCGCTTCTCATGTTGGGGGTCGCGGGGGGGCTGGAGCCGATCCCAGCTGACACTGGGCGAGAGGCAGGGTTCACCCTGGACAGGTCACCAGACTATCACAGGGCTGACACATAGAGACAGACAACCATTCACACTCACATTCACACCTACAGACAATTTAGAGTCACCAGTTAACCTGCATGTCTTTGGACTGTGGGAGGAAGCTGGAGCACCTGGAGGAAACCCACACTGACACGGGGAGAATATGCAAACTCCCCCACCACTGGGGTTCGAACCAGCAACCCTCTTGCTGTGAGGCGACCTGAGTAACCTGAATCTAATTTTGTAAATTCTGAAACTTTCTTTTTTTAATCTAAATTTCTGAAGATTGTCAAAAAATATATGCAAATTCAGCTTTTAAAATTTCATGTTTTAATTTCAAAGCGGTAAATTCAGAACGTTAAATATTTCAGTATCATGGATCCAGAGATGTTTACCTTTTTACAGTATTCAGCGGCTGTAAAATTCAAATAGTTATGTCTCTTTTTTGCTTCCATTAAACACATCACATTTTCCTACTCTGAATGTAGCAAACATTTTCCTCTGACCTCTCAAGACGCTCACTCATTGGTGTGGTTTAGGCAACAATGATACTAAAACTCTCCATTTCTAACCATGTAGCTCTCCTGGGTAGCATTAAGTAACCTACAAGTGCTAAGCCACATCTCCAGCACGTCAGATTAGCTAGTGAATATATTCATGGCATGCACCAAAATGGCTTCATGCACTGCTCAGGCTGAGCAAGGCCTGTGCACCTGGAGCCCGGCAACATGCTGTAAAGCTCTAATCAACTAACCGAACCCCCTTGGTACTCTTGAGCATGATAATAAGACCCCGAGTCAATCCTACAGCATGGTCTTTGTAGTCTTAACTGCTTTATTATATCAGAGTTAGAGGAAAACGAAAGCTAGATGGCCTTCGGTGCTTGAGGCCCCTCCACCCTGCCATCACCTCATCCTTTCATCATCTCTACTCCACCTCTTTTTATGTGTCTAACTTGTTCTCACTCTTCTTGTTTCTTCTGTCAGGGAGAATATGGAGGAATGGAGCAGGGTGGGGAAGGAGGAGAGGTAAGAAAACAAGTTCAGACACAGCACAGCAGATCATTTATGAAAAGCAGCTCAGTCAAATCAAGTTATGTGTGACTCTTTTGGCTAAGTGCACCAATGATGTGAATGTTTCGAAGGTGGAGAGAAACTAAATACATTTACTCACTCTGTGATTCTTTATCACTTCTTTATCAAGGTATTTCAATTATGAGAGACTTTGTACTTTAATCTACCACATGTATATGTATATCCGCCTGAGACCTGAACTTTTGTTTGGTATGTATTTTTATTTTCACCGAGCTATTTGGGATCAGTAGTACCCCATAAGTGTAAAAAAACTAAACCTTGTCAACGATAATTAAGGCCTAGTATCTTCAAACAAGACAACAGTAAAGTCCTCCCCCTTATTAATCATAAATAGCATAGCTCAGTAACCAGTAAGCTGATCTTGATGGTTAATCTCTTCAGTGTCCCTTTAACATTTAAAGGCCTATTTTTCTGACATTGTGGTGTTGCTGCTTTTATCCGACTGAAGAATTTGAGTATGTCTCCCACAACTGACGTGTTTCCTCCCTCCCTCCTTTCTTCCAGGGTTATTAGTCGTCTTCAGGACCTTCCCTCCCGTGCTCTCCGGCGGCCCCTCGCTCCCCTCGCCTCGCTGTACCAGACTCCAGATGTTCAACATATTTTTTTGTGACTTTACAGAACCAAAATCAACTGAAACAGACTCTTCCGGATGCCGCACCTCAGCCCCTATCTCCCCCTCTGCCTCGTCACTCCGTGATGCCCCCTTCACCCCCACCCTCCCAGCAGCAGCAGCACCACCAGCCCGCTGCCGCCTGTCCTCACCCCGTCTCCTCCCCTCTGATTTTCTGCAGCCTGTAGGTTTTCCTCCACTGCCCGTCTCCGCCTCACCTGTGTGTTAGTGTCGTCCTGATATGAACCCTGGTGTTGTTACAGCCCCCCCTCCCCTCGCCAACCACCCTCGCCTACCAACCGATAGGGAAATCTCACAAACACACACGTACACACAAACAAAAGAGACACACCTTCACTTAACACACCCATTAAACACACAAACACATACAGTACATACCGCAAATGCCAGCACAGCCACACACACCGGGCAACCGTTGGGAATTTTTTGGTTGTGTAAATACAATAAAGCCTCTGCATTCCTTAACAATAACAATAAGTCACTGAGTGACTGAGGCAGGGTATGAGAGGGTGTGTGATCTGCTGTTTGTGTGCCTGTGTGTCCATGTTAGCTTATCTACGTGTGTGTGTGTGTGTGTGTGTGCATGTGTAGCTGCTGGCGTATAAAATAAATCTCCAGAGGCTTGTGCAGGAAATGGTGCATCAAGGACAGATATCCTTCTGTTACGTGTGCAGTAGTTAGTTAGTTAGCTACAGTAGACTGCATGCACAGATGTGTAGAATGAATTGTCTCGTGTTGTAACTGTAGAGTAGCAGCTATTCTGTGTAGCTTTGTATGGCTTTGTGTGCGTTTGGCCTCGATATTAGAAACAGGGTTATTAACCAGGAAGCAATACACAACGCTCATTTCTCTCAGCTGTTAGAGTGGAAACTTTGAATTGTGTTCATGTGATGCATGAGAAAACAAGAGCAAGTTGGTGTTTAGTTTCAGATTTTCACACAGTTTCTCTGTAACGTTCAATATTTGTGGCTAAATAAGCAAAGTCGAAGCGAGACGACAAGCAGATTTTGGTTCTTTAAGGGCACAGTCACACATGAGTGAAATTTACCCCCGTTTACTTCCATTCAAAGCGAGCGAAGGGGAAAATAAAATATACGCTTCCGGTGGAAAAACAGATTTGCATCTGCGCATCAACTGGAGTTCAGCTTTGAACTTTGACCTGCAAAGGAGCAGGGTGAAGTCGGGTAAAATGGGACAAATATGGTTTTACATGTCTGGCTCTTTAAATATTAGAAGCAAGTCGCCAAACGTGTTATTGCATTGTTACTAAAAAGGTGCTGTGCATAAAACAATCATTTTTATTGGTCTGAGATTATGAGGGTGGGCAGAGTAAAGATTAAAAAAAAGAGGAAAAGGAAAGGAAAGCCATCTGTAATGTTGGTTTTCCCTTTCTGGTAATAGGAGTACTGCAGCTAAAACAAGGTGCAATGCTAAAATTGGCTGAAGGATGTTGAATTTTTATTATCATTCTATTTTCACAATACACTTAAGTTTTTATGGGAAAGAGTTTTGTGTGAGTACGTAATGCACTCAGCTTAAATGTGACATTTGAAACCAGCATGTTTTTAGGCTACCAGGTGCCATAAAATCATAACTTATGCTTTTTTGTGCCCCCTGTAATATTACAGACATGTTTAGTGCCATTGTGAAGCGGGATTTATACTTATGCGGCAGACCTACGCTGTAGCCTGCGCACGTAGCCTACGCCGTTATGAGCATTTTGTGCGGTGGTGTGTCTTTGTCACTCTGCAGTTACACCTTTAAAGAACTAGCTGGCGGTGGAGTTTCTGTGAAGTGCTGTAAAGTTTAGTTGATTCAAAACACACATTAAACACACATTAAACACACATTAAACACACATTAAACATGCTCAATAGAGACAGTTTCAAACACAAGTACACAAATCAGCGTCACTGTAACTTGCAGCATTCACAGACAAACACTTGTCTTTATCTGGACACATTTTCCCCGCAAATACAAATAAAAAAAAATACAACATGCTAACATCATTAGCACAAGCCTATGGCATTTTACGTTGTATAAATTAGCCTAGCGACCAGCAAAATTTCCCTCCTCTCAACTGAAACCAGAGACAACAGCAACATTTAACAAAGGTAACGTTACAAAATTCGGCTCCATTACAACTCACAAAGTTCACTGACAAAACAACTGTCTTATACTGAACATGTTTTCCAAACAAATACAACATGCTAGTGTTATTAGCACAAGTCTATGGCATTTTACATTGTATAAATTAGCCTAGCAGCAGCTAACATTTCCGGGGAGGTGCTTGTCAGGTGATGGCTGTAGCTACTGCGTTGATTTAACCCAGAAGTGTAAATTCCACCTGACTCAGAATTAATAAAGGTGATGCAGTGAGTCCAGTGCAAGGAAACAGGCAGTGAGAAAACCGGGAAAGCATGACACAAAAGTTGGAAGTTAGGTAAAGATTCCATAAATGTATGACATCACTACTAAATGAATTTAACCATTTAAAAAAACAAACCTGACTCTCCCATTTTACCTGAATATGTCATCAGAGTGACGAAGGGTTTGTTGAAGTGTTTGAAGGTCCAGAGTTTCCAAAGTGTTTCACTTGGTGACATATTATCAGAGATCCATAAAAAGTCCTGAAGGAAACAGTCAAAGTAGTCTCTTGAGTTTTAGGTGGCGATCTACCAAAAAGTGACCTGACGTGAAGGAGACACTGATTGTTAACGCATGTATCCAGTTGATACTGTATGACATTGGCCATGAAAATTACAAACTGCCCCGCATGAGAGATGCTAACAGGAAACAGACGTGGAACTCAAGATAATGGTAAACGCAGCAATAACATCATAATTTGCGGTGTTTATTAGCATCAGGCACCGCGCACATCCAGCATGAATATCGCCCTGACCATTTTCTCATGTGTGACGGTGCCTTAACTCTGACTGGTTCATGGAAATCCCTGACATCTCCTTTTTCACCAGTGTTGCTCTTTGGAAAAGAATGTATGCGTTATTGAAGAAGCTGATTAACATCTTCAACCGCCAGTGGGTCTGTCGTTACAAATTGAATATCAAGGGAATGTGCTTCAAATGCTGCATTGTACAATTATAATAACTCAATGTGATGATCATAAAAAACAAACATCTTGTGTTTGAATATTTCCCTCAATGTGAACATCAAGAAGATTCAAAGAAGAGTTCAAACAGGCTGGTAGAGATATATGTCCGATTTATTTATTTTTTTTCAGCTTTAAAGCTACTGAAGGGGAAATTATAAGGGAAACTAGGTGTGAGGGGTTAATTCAAGGAAGAAATATGAGCAGCTGATACCAGTCACCTCTTGTTATCGTGTAGTTGCTTTTTAGTCTTTGTGAAAGCGGTTTGCATGCCATCAGGAGAAACAAGTCTGATGAAAAACGCTGCGGGGAATCAGTCCGCTCAGAGAGCAGAATGAGAGCTCGGGTTTTTGTCGTGGATCAGCTTTATGTGTAGTTCTGTGTACAGCTTGAATTCTGGGATGTGTAGTTGTTTTTAGGGTAGTTTTTTTATTTCACACTAACTAGTCAGAATCTTGGCTGCTCTGAAGCTCCCGTCCATCAACTCTCTCAGCCAGTCAGAGGACCCTCTTCACCTCTCAGTCAGTGTGATGCCACCTTTGACTGCTCGTCTGCCCGGCAACAGTGTGTGTGTCTGTATGTACTGTATGTGTGTGTGTGTGTATATTTATGTGTGTGTGTTAACATAGAACCGGTTCAGCCAGCAAAGTGTGTGTGTGTTTGTGTCTGGAGCAGGTTTGTGTGTTTTTACTTTGAGGCCAATGGAAACTGATGACTGCATGTTGCCTTATCAAGCAATCTGACATTCACACACACACATGCACACACACACACATAGAACACACACGACACCTCACCTGTACCAACACACGGCACACTCTCAACACACAATCACTAATCCCACCTCAAATACACAAACACAAACCACACACACACATCATGTTTAAGTTGGCATCAAAGCAGACTCGCTGATTTTATAAACAGTACCAGTGAAATTAAAAAGGTTTTGTTGAAATCCAGCAACTGTGTCAAGAGTCCTTTGTTCCTGATCTCACAGCCAGGGCCAGATGAGTTATGTGTGTGTGTGTGTGTGTGTGTGTGTGTGTGAACAGCGCGACAATAGCCAGTGAAATAACATCAACAACAACAACAAATGGTAACTGAAAATCACAAGGCAATATCATACGTGCACAAATCCTGAAGAGAAACTGAACCTTGGGAGCTCAATTTATAAAACATGAAAGATTTTAAAAATATTAAAACGACTATAGCAAACAAAGGCCTTTGAAAACATTTACGTCTCGGGTTTTGTCTGAACTGTCGGATCATTTTAATTAAATCCTTGGAGCTGCCACCCAGGGGTGTCAATGTCAGGGACAGGTGGGACTGATTACCCAGGACTCCAATGGGAAGGGGGCCATCGAAAAGGCTGGAATGAAAAGTCTGACTTTGTTTGAAATGTTTAATTTTAAGTAATCGGTGCCATGATTGAATAAAAAATGGCTGAATAAATTGGTTAAGTGACTGAACTTAGTATAAAAAAAATTGTGGAAGCTCTCTTAAGCCCCTCCCATCAGTTAAGGTTGCAAAATGATTAACTCCACCCCTGCAACTAGGAAGCATCTAAATGCAACTAAAGCCATGGAAAGCCCTCTTTCCACCAAACACTTTCAGTGTGGTACCTTTGGAACCAACAGTAACCCTTCAGACATGGTACCTAGACCCTAGTGTTTCCACTGCAAACAGTGCTCTTAAATGTGGGCGGGGTTGTTGTCACTCACTGCTCCGTCCAGCACTCACTGTATTTCCTCATCACCGGTGACACAGATGGAAGTCTGCACCTCGTTTATCGTCCACAGAACGAGGCTGCACACTGACATTATCAGAACAAAATCATACAGGCTGCAGTGAGAGTCTCTCCATGGGATATTTAAAAATAGCAGGTTTGTGCATTTAGTCCTTCTCAGGCAAGCTCAGGGGTTTAGTGTTGCTGGAGCCCACAGGAACTACGCTCTGTAATGCTTTCTGTTCTGAGTGAGCATTAGAATATATGCAGTTCATATAATCTGGTCAAAATTAATATATATAAACACTTGAAGATCCACTCATTACTAAAAGTGTATGTCATATAAAAACTAAAGTGATGGTCAAAGTTGTCACAGTGAAATTTAAGGTGTGTTTGATGGATTCACGTCGTCACCTTCTGCATTGAGTAACATTACAAGCTAATGTTCCACCTTAAAAGTTGCCGGCAGTCGGCCCAGTGAATTAAGTTATTTTTTCTCCGACTCCAGGCAGCAAAACATGCTTTCACTTCATAGTTACAGTTTCCTAATAAAACTCCCCACAGTATGAACAGTGGTTACATGAGCCTCAAGAAAGACCCAGAATTTGTTGCTTCACTCTTGCTGCCACTAGGAAAGAAAAAAAGAAAAAAAAGAACAGGGTTTGGCTTTAGAATCTTACGGGACTCCAATCTCCCCGGGGGTGAAAGTCAGTGTTTGTTGGACGCATCCACCACCACCCCTAGTCATGGTATGCCATAAAAGATCTCATGAAAGAGTCATGCCATCATATTTTTTTAAATAGTTTGTCATTAAACATAATAAAAAGTTACAATAATGTTGTGTCGTGAAAAAGTCCTTACAAGTATACTATGAAACGACACGCAAAATGTCTTAATGACACGGGCTGCGTCCGAAAGGCCAAGTAGTACGGATTGTAGTAGACCAAATTGGTACGCAGTATGTCCGAAACGGTAGTAGGGAGGAGTAGTATGCTACCACCCCGACTAAACACGCCTACATTGTAGTATGATGGCAGAGCGTACTGCAGGGCTACTACTTACCCAAAATGCACCACGGGCTTCTTCTTCGTCTTCTACTTAATTGTAGACGTTGCACGGCATGTTACCGCCATCATCAGTCTCCTATTTAAATGCAACGTGGTCGCTTCCGGGCAAGATTCAAAATTTTATAACACTGTGCACAAGGATCAGACTGTCAGTGTGTTGGAGCAGCTCCCACATGTTTATTGCACATAATGTGTAGGTCTAATTATTTACATTTTAAAAATCGGTATGAAGCTTTAGACACGTAGTATCAATGACTAATGATCTCTATCACTGATGTCATTGGTCGCACTGATGGAACATAATTTCTACAGCCTAATATTAGGGATTATATGTTAATATTTCTGAGTGAGCAATGGTGCAGCATTTCAGTGTCTTTAAATTTACTACATTTGTAGCTGAAATAAAGTCACTCAATGCTGTTGAGTCAAGATACAAATAGATGTCCAACATTTTAAAATCTATATTTATTTAACCTCAACGTCTTTTCAAGTGCAAATCAGCAAACATATTATTACTGGGTCAGACTGTGAGTTTACAGTCATGTCTTTATATCTTTGATCTATAGCCTAGACTATATGTTTTAAATCTTCCTATTTTTCAGTTGCTGCCTCCTGTGTTTTTCCACATCAGATTAAATCTGAACAAATATTATTATATATTATTAATATAATATAATGTATCTACAGCCTGATACACAGTCAGGTTCCACCACTTTATATTCATTAAGGAAATGTAAGTCTGATAAATGATGAATAAACGGACAACACTGAATAGAACTTTTTTTATTAACTTTATGGTTAACTTATTTACACTTTCCTCGCTCTGACTCAGGCTCTTCTCTTAAAGATAAACGTGCACCGTCTGCTACACATGCATTAATATCTCTACATCCACTGGATTAAAATGGAGGCGCTGTCTTTTATTTACCTGTTGCCAAGGTGAATCGTGGAGTCAGAGCTCCATTGATGGCTTTTTATTGTCGGCTTAACTCAGAGTGAACATACTCAGAGTTGACTGAACTAACTCAAATCAGCTGTTCTGGAACCGCTAACTCAGAGTTTCCCATCTCAGGGTAAATCAACTCAGAGTTCAGGGTTAGACTCAGGGTTTGTTGAACCTCTTTCAACACTTATTCCTAATATGAACTGTTTCACATGAAACTTCAAATGCAAGACATTGATTGCATGAGATTAAGTTTGTCTGTGTGAGTTTGTAAATGGCAGCCCGTGCCCTTATGTAGTGTAAACATACTATTTCTCATCAAACTGTGATAACTGTGATCAAATTCAGTATATATACGCCTGCCATATGTTGCCACCCCTCAAAAATTCCTGCCCCCCTTTGCCACCCCATAAATATTTTTCTAGATCCGCCCCTGTTCAGTTCTAAAGGACTGGTGCAGAGTCGCAGGCTTCAAACTCTATGTGGGTGTGAACCCTTACAGAGTTGTTGGGGTCACGTGTGAGTCGTTGACCCACCTGGCCATCATTAATAAGTTTCAACCATAAAATGTGATCAGGTTTTGGACCTTGTCCACTTTTGTGTCGGGATCAGCTGCAGACTGCCTTGGCAGAGATGGCTGCCATCTTGTTTTTACATGGATTAGTGTATTGTGCTCTTGCTACCACTAGATGGCACAAAGAAGTGTCCACGAACGAGGACAACAGGTCTGAGTTGAGCAGAATGAAGTACAAGGTCTGGTTAACCCAAAATGTGATGGCATCACATGAGGACACAGGGTCTCAGGAGTGAGTTATTTTCATGAGTGTAACTGTATTCTCTCTTTGATCCACAGGCAGTAAGACAAAGGAGGGAGTTGTGTCATCAGTAAACACAGGTAAGAGAAGCTGTTTACCTGCTAGCCTTTATAATTTTTTATTAGTTATCATTTATTAATTCTATTTGTGACGTCTAAGCACAAACCTTAAGGGGGAGGTACAAATATTATCTGGCAGTGGTTTGTATCTGCAGGTGTTCTTCTGTCAGGTGTTTGCTGTCTTTGCACAGGACGATACCAAAATTTAAATTAAAATCATCTCCATAGCTTTATTTTGGGCCTTTGTTATCTGCAGCCCTGGAGACTGCTCTTTAATGGAGGTGGGGTGATTAATCAAACATACATTTCCCAAACCAGTCGACCAGTTAATCTTAATCTTTATGGCCTTTCTCTTGTAAAACTGAGAGGAAAAAAAGTTTGGAAATATTTTGTTCTGTCGCAAGTGTTTTCAAACTGTAGTTTTTGTTTTTTCCATTGAAAAGACTTAATGGGCAAAGACTAATTGGTTGGTTTGGCAAATGAATATCTGGTTAATTTCCTTACCTGCGCCAAAGACGATGACCCCAAGAAAGTGGGCTGGACAATATGCTTGCTCTATTGGCCCGTTGATGCGAAATATCTGGGTGATTTAATACCTGGGAAGTCAAAGCTTTATGGCTTCATGAGTCACTGAGCAATTTTGGTAGGAATGAGCAGGCCCTGCCTCGAATGCTGGATCCAGGCCTCTTGATACAGTCATTCATTTTCCGTAACTGCTAACCCTGTTGGGGGTTGCAAGGGGGGCTGGAACATCACAAATGCAGCGGGGCTCGTGAGACCACGAAAATCAGTCACAAATAGGTCAATATACAGGTGGTGTGTGTGTTTTGTCGTTGTACATAATTTGAGTGTGTTTCAGCTTCATTAACCCCCCCCTCTGCGTCAGTGGCCAACAGGACTGTGGACCAGGCCAACATCGTTGGAGACGCAGCGGTTGCTGGGGCCAATGAAGTGTCACAGGGAACCGTGGAAGGTGTCGAGAAAGTCGCCGCATCTACCGGGCTGGTCAGCCAGGTCAGTTACCACAATAACATTGGGTTACACCAACAGACTCCACAGAAACATGTCTGTGTGCAGCACCGTGAAAATATCTGAACTTTGAGTGATTTTCTGCTCCAACAAGCTCCGACAGACTCGCTGGTCCAGACTCAAATTTAAGTCTGAACTGAAACTGATGCAGTGATCTTTTATAAACAGCTGGTTTAAGGTCACCACTAGATAGAGCTGTTTCCCCACATTAAACACATCAGAGACCTCCAGAGAGTTAAATAATCTCATTTACAGTTTCCTCTATTCAACAAAATTATACATCAAAGCAATGCTTCCAGTGGAATTAACACACAATCTCTTGACGATTCTGGTCATATTTATTGGATGCACCTCACCCAATTATTAAGTGGTATTTAAGATAAGTGGATTAGAGCTCCAATGCAACCTATGTCAATTAATCCTCAGATTTCTTTTGTTTAATTCAGTATTCCCAACCTGTGGGTCCTGACCCTTGTTGAGGGTTGCCAAAGTTTCACAAAGGGTCGCGGGGCCTTCTTGATTTCAAGGGGTTTTGGATAACTTTGAGACAGATGACATGAAAATATTATTACTGTAACATTCCTCTGTCATGTTGTCAAGTCTTATTTTCAGAGATCATTGCTATAAGTTTGTTTTTCCACAAGGGTGTTTTGGGGGACAAATAATTCCTCACTCCAATATGTCCATGGACCTCATACCATGATCTCACTAAAATGTAGATCTTAATTTCCCAGATCTCAAAACGTCTCAAAACCCAAAGATATTCACTTTGCAATGATATAAGACACAGAAAAAAAGCAAATCCTCACATACGAGAAGGTGGAGTCAGGAGATATTTGGCATTTTTAAATGATAAATGACTTTAATGTGTAGCCTGAACACTGGTGGATTTTTGAGGCAGAGACTGGTATCGATATTTTTATTTAATAAGTCATCCAATATATTTAAAAAATAAATAAATTTAAAAAGAACCCATAAAATAGATGAAACAATCTTGATACGGATACATTTCTGTAACAGATTTTCTTATAACTTATATTAGTGTGGTTGATTTATCAGTCTAGCTTTACTTAAATGATTAATTGATCATCAGCAGTGTTTATTTCGATTCGTCGGTAGCTTGTAGCACTAAAAGGACCAACATGAACATGAGAATGTGAATCATTATGTATTTGCACTGTGTTAGTAACTATGTACTGTTTTAACCTGGTCTTGAAATATGTACACACAGTTATATTGAAATATTTGTTTACTTTGTGACACTTGACTTCTGCCTTTGTCAGATGTTAGATGGCCTTCATCTAACTTCCGTGCCTTCTGCATGTCTTTTTTTTTTTTTAAATAGTTTTTTTTGTCTTGTGTGTCACTTCTTTTAATACTGTGGCAGTGCTTCTGTCTCGTGTGTCGTTCTGTGTCGCTGTTGTTCTCCGCTTTTGTTGTTCATGTTGTGTGTCATCTGTGTTTCCCTGATAGGAGAGCCTGTATACGAGGTGCATATTGGACAGAGCAGTGTGGGGTCATAGGTCATGCTGGGGTGGGCTGGAGTGAAGGAGAAACACGGGCTGCGGTGGAATAGTCTTTTTTTTCTTAGGAAGGTTCCTTTCTGAGTGTCATGACCTGAAAGTATCTAAGTGGCAGCCATGACAAGAGCTGGTTGAATTCTTTAAAGGCTAAGGCAAGACGCGTTGTGCTCTGTCTCTATAGATCACTTCCTTTCTTGAAAATGTGAAGGTGAGGTTTTACTCACTCAACTTTACTTGTAGGAATATAAAACTTTGCAAAAAACATGTTAGACTGATCAGAAAAATACTAGAAGAGTTCAAGGGACATCTAAGATACACTTTTCGTAGTCCGTCTTCGTAAGTAGTATCGTATTGTAGTTTCACCATGCACAGAACACCCATGTCAACTACATTGCATGATTATGTAGATTAGTGTAAGTGCAGTTGGATTCTTTTAGCACAGAGGTTGTCTTCTTCGGAGTCATCATGAATTCTCTTTTCCATCTTTCCTTGACCCCATGACATTTTCCATTGAGGTCAAGGAAAAGTTTTTAGGAAAAGACGTAGGATGTAATTTTTCTTGACTATTCGACCGCAGCCGGGGGGGACGACACACTGCATGCTACATGCACAAAGTTACCAGTTATTGGTTATGCCTGTACAATCTAATCCAATTTACCTGCAATAAATCTGACTTTCCTGCAGAATGTTTTACGGTAGGATTTACTGCAGGACTGTTGTGTTGGATTACATTAAATGGCACAAGTGTACCTAATAAACTGGTAACTCAGTGTATATTAGCTAAGAGCCCACAACAGACTAAGTGAGCGTCAGCAGGGGAAAGAAGAAAGAGAAGCTGCTGTGATGCTTCTGAAATTAAAATGGACAAAACACGCTGAAATATTTGGATAAATGTGGAAGCAAATAAGAGACATGAGTAATTGAATTTTAACACCCGCTGAATTGTCAATAATGACATTTAAGCACCAATGATATTGTGGAATTGAAATATTTTACGTTAAGAACCATGTAACTCAATGTTTTTGAAAAAAAAATTTCCCCAGTGTTCACAATTTCAGATCCAAAAATTCAAGTTTTGGAAAATAAAAAAAGATTTAAGCTGATTAAAATTTAAACAGCAAGATTTGGGCAGTGATGTTATTGGCAATGTTTTTAAAAACAAAACAAAACACTGAACATAAGGGAAATGTGTGTGACTAGCAGTAGAGTGAATCAAAATGAAAAGACAAAAGCCATGCAGGGTGCAGTGCAAAAACAAGAAGATGATAAAATTTGCAAAAATGAACATGAATGAATAAATGAATTAATGTATTCTCTTGCTTGCCTTGGTTGCCGATCGTGTTAGGTCCAGCACTGCATCTGGGCTTCCCAGGACAGGATAGTTAATTAAGCCTGAATGTTTTGACCAGTTGAATTTTTGAATCTGAATTTGACCAATCAAATGTCAGCAACCTCAATCTCATTCAATTTCCGTAACCGCTTCTCATGTTGGGGGTCGCGGGGGGGCTGGAGCCGATCCCAGCTGACACTGGGCGAGAGGCAGGGTTCACCCTGGACAGGTCACCAGACTATCACAGGGCTGACACATAGAGACAGACAACCATTCACACTCACATTCACACCTACAGACAATTTAGAGTCACCAGTTAACCTGCATGTCTTTGGACTGTGGGAGGAAGCTGGAGCACCTGGAGAAAACCCACACTGACATGGGGAGAACATGCAAACTCCCCCACCACTGGGGTTCGAACCAGCAACCCTCTTGCTGTGAGGCGACCTGAGTAACCTGAATCTAATTTTGTAAATTCTGAAACTTTCTTTTTTTAATCTAAATTTCTGAAGATTGTCAAAAAAATATATGCAAATTCAGCTTTTAAAATTTCATGTTTTAATTTCAAAGCGGTAAATTCAGAACAAATAAATTTACATTTTTCAAAGTTAAATATTTCAATATCATGGATCCAGAGATGTTTACCTTTTACAGTATTCAGCGGCTGTAAAATTCAAATAGTTATGTCTCTTTTTTGCTTCCATTAAACACGTCACATTTTCCTACTCTGAATGTAGCAAACATTTTCCTCTGACCTCTCAGACGCTCACTCATTGGTGTGGTTTAGGCAACAATGATACTAAAATTCTCCATTTCTAACCATGTAGCTCTCCTGGGTAGCATTAAGTAACCTACAAGTGCTAAGCCACATCTCCAGCACGTCAGATTAGCTAGTAAATATATTCATGGCATGCACCAAAATGGCTTCATGCACTGCTCAGGCTGAGCAAGGCCTGTGCACCTGGAGCCCGGCAACATGCTGTAAAGCTCTAATCAACTAACCGAACCCCCTTGGTACTCCTGAGCATGATAATAAGACCCGAGTCAATCCTACAGCATGGTCTTTGTAGTCTTAACTGCTTTATTATAACAGAGTTAGAGGAAAACGAAAGCTAGATGGCCTTCGGTGCTTGAGGCCCCTCCGCCCTGCCATCACCTCATCCTTTCATCATCTCTACTCCACCTCTTTTTATGTGTCTAACTTGTTCTCACTCTTCTTGTTTCTTCTGGCAGGGAGAATATGGAGGAATGGAGCAGGGTGGGGAAGGAGGAGAGGTAAGAAAACAAGTTCAGACACAGCACAGCAGATCATTTATGAAAAGCAGCTCAGTCAAATCAAGTTATGTGTGACTCTTTTGGCTAAGTGCACCAATGATGTGAATGTTTCTAAGGTGGAGAGAAACTAAATACATTTACTCGCTCTGTGATTCTTTATCACTTCTTTATCAAGGTATTTCAATTATGAGAGACTTTGTACTTTAATCTACCACATGTATATGTATATCCGCCTGAGACCCGAACTTTTGTTTGGTATGTATTTTTATTTTCACCGAGCTATTTGGGATCAGTAGTACCCGATAAGTGTAAAAAACTAAACCTTGTCAACGATAATTAAGGCCCAGTATCTTCAAACAAGACAACAGTAAAGTCCTGCCCCTTATTAATCATAAAAAGCATAGCATAGCTCCCCTGGCTGGCAACACTCCACACCATGTAAGGAACTCTCGGGATTTTACCAACAAGACCAGAGAGTTAACACTGGACTCTGACGAAACTATAGTATCATTGCATTCCCACCAAAGAGGCAGTTAAGACTGTGTGGACACATCTGCTACCAGACAGCTCCCTTCCAGACAGGACCAACTTCACCCAGACCACATTTGTGCCCTGCTGGATCTTAGTTTGACCACCGCCTACTTCCAATTGGTTACCTGCCAATCTTTACATGGAAGATGTGGAGAAGAGAGCTCTGACCACCTTTAGAGGAACCGCTCCTAGCCACTGGTTCAGGTATGTGGACGACACCTGGGTCAAAATCAAAACTGAGGAAGTGGAAACCCTGAGGAGGATCTGAACGGGTTAAAGTACAGTACTTGAGTAAATGTATGTAGTTACTTTCCACCACAGCTCAGTAACCAGTAAGCTGATCTTGATGGTTAATCTCTTCAGTGTCCTTTTAACATTTAAAGGCCTATTTTTCTGACATTGTGGTGTTGCTTCTTTTATCCGACTGAAGAATTTGAGTATGTCTCCCACAACTGACGTGTTTCCTCCCTCCCTCCTTTCTTCCAGGGTTATTAGTCGTCTTCAGGACCTTCCCTCCCGTGCTCTCCGGCGGCCCCTCGCTCCCCTCGCCTCGCTGTACCAGACTCCAGATGTTCAACATATTTTTTTGTGACTTTACAGAACCAAAATCAACTGAAACAGACTCTTCCGGATGCCGCACCTCAGCCCCTATCTCCCCCTCTGCCTCGTCACTCCGTGATGCCCCCCTTCACCCCCACCCTCCCAGCAGCAGCAGCACCACCAGCCCGCCGCCGCCTGTCCTCACCCCGTCTCCTCCCCTCTGATTTTCTGCAGCCTGTAGCTTTTCCTCCACTGCCCGTTTCCGCCTCACCTGTGTGTTAGTGTCGTCCTGATATGAACCCTGGTGTTGTTACAGCCCCCCCTCCCCTCGCCAACCACCCTCGCCTACCAACCGATAGGGAAATCTCACAAACACACACGTACACACAAACAAAAGAGACACACCTTCACTTAACACACCCATTAAACACACAAACACATACAGTACATACCGCAAATGCCAGCACAGCCACACACACCGGGCAACCGTTGGGAATTTTTTGGTTGTGTAAATACAATAAAGCCTCTGCATTCCTTAACAATAACAATAAGTCACTGAGTGACTGAGGCAGGGTATGAGAGGGTGTGATCTGCTGTTTGTGTGCCTGTGTGTCCATGTTTAGCTTATCTACGTGTGTGTGTGTGTGTGTGTGTGCATGTGTAGCTGCTGGCGTATAAAATAAATCTCCAGAGGCTTGTGCAGGAAATGGTGCATCAAGGACAGATATCCTTCTGTTACGTGTGCAGTAGTTTAGTTAGTTAGCTACAGTAGACTGCATGCACAGATGTGTAGAATGACTTGTCTCGTGTTGTAACTGTAGAGTAGCAGCTATTCTGTGTAGCTTTGTATGGCTTTGGTGTGCGTTTGGCCTCGATATTAGAAACAGGGTTATTAACCAGGAAGCAATACACAACGCTCATTTCTCTCAGCTGTTAGAGTGGAAACTTTGAATTGTGTTCATGTGATGCATGAGAAAACAAGAGCAAGTTGGTGTTTAGTTTCAGATTTTCACAGTTTCTCTGTAACGTTCAATATTTGTGGCTAAATAAGCAAAGTCGAAGCGAGACGACAAGCAGATTTTGGTTCTTTAAGGGCACAGTCACACATGAGTGAAATTTACCCCCGTTTACTTCCATTCAAAGCGAGCGAAGGGGAAAATAAAATATACGCTTCCGGTGGAAAAACAGATTTGCATCTGCGCATCAACTGGAGTTCAGCTTTGAACTTTGACCTGCAAAGGAGCAGGGTGAAGTCGGGTAAAATGGGACAAATATGGTTTTACATGTCTGGCTCTTTAAATATTAGAAGCAAGTCGCCAAACGTGTTATTGCATTGTTACTAAAAAGGTGCTGTGCATAAAACAATCATTTTTTATTGGTCTGAGATTTATGAGGGTGGGCAGAGTAAAGATTAAAAAAAAGAGGAAAAGGAAAGGAAAGCCATCTGTAATGTTGGTTTTCCCTTTCTGGTAATAGGAGTACTGCAGCTAAAACAAGGTGCAATGCTAAAATTGGCTGAAGGATGTTGAATTTTTATTATCATTCTATTTTCACAATACACTTAAGTTTTTATGGGAAAGAGTTTTGTGTGAGTACGTAATGCACTCAGCTTAAATGTGACATTTGAAACCAGCATGTTTTTAGGCTACCAGGTGCCATAAAATCATAACTTATGCTTTTTTGTGCCCCCTGTAATATTACAGACATGTTTAGTGCCATTGTGAAGCGGGATTTATACTTATGCGGCAGACCTACGCTGTAGCCTGCGCACGTAGCCTACGCCGTTATGAGCATTTTGTGCGGTGGTGTGTCTTTGTCACTCTGCAGTTACACCTTTAAAGAACTAGCTGGCGGTGGAGTTTCTGTGAAGTGCTGTAAAGTTTAGTTGATTCAAAACACACATTAAACACACATTAAACACACATTAAACATGCTTAATAGAGACAGTTTCAAACACAAGTACACAAATCAGCGTCACTGTAACTTGCAGCATTCACAGACAAACACTTGTCTTTATCTGGACACATTTTCCCCGCAAATACAAATAAAAAAAAATACAACATGCTAACATCATTAGCACAAGCCTATGGCATTTTACGTTGTATAAATTAGCCTAGCGACCAGCAAAATTTCCCTCCTCTCAACTGAAACCAGAGACAACAGCAACATTTAACAAAGGTAACGTTACAAAATTCGGCTCCATTACAACTCACAAAGTTCACTGACAAAACAACTGTCTTACTGAACATGTTTTCCAAACAAATACAACATGCTAGTGTTATTAGCACAAGTCTATGGCATTTTACATTGTATAAATTAGCCTAGCAGCAGCTAACATTTCCGGGGAGGTGCTTGTCAGGTGATGGCTGTAGCTACTGCGTTGATTTAACCCAGAAGTGTAATTCCACCTGACTCAGAATTAATAAAGGTGATGCAGTGAGTCCAGTGCAAGGAAACAGGCAGTGAGAAAACCGGGAAAGCATGACACAAAAGTTGGAAGTTAGGTAAAGATTCCATAAATGTATGACATCACTACTAAATGAATTTAACCATTTAAAAAAACAAACCTGACTCTCCCATTTTACCTGAATATGTCATCAGAGTGACGAAGGGTTTGTTGAAGTGTTTGAAGGTCCAGAGTTTCCAAAGTGTTTCAGTTGGTGACATATTATCAGAGATCCATAAAAGTCCTGAAGGAAACAGTCAAAGTAGTCTCTTGAGTTTTAGGTGGCGATCTACCAAAAAGTGACCTGACGTGAAGGAGACACTGATTGTTAACGCATGTATCCAGTTGATACTGTATGACATTGGCCATGAAAATTACAAACTGCCCCGCATGAGAGATGCTAACAGGAAACAGACGTGGAACTCAAGATAATGGTAAACGCAGCAATAACATCATAATTTGCGGTGTTTATTAGCATCAGGCACCGCGCACATCCAGCATGAATATCGCCCTGACCATTTTCTCATGTGTGACGGTGCCTTAACTCTGACTGGTTCATGGAAATCCCTGACATCTCCTTTTTCACCAGTGTTGCTCTTTGGAAAAGAATGTATGCGTTATTGAAGAAGCTGATTAACATCTTCAACCTCGCCAGTGGGTCTGTCGTTACAAATTGAATATCAAGGGGAATGTGCTTCAAATGCTGCATTGTACAATTATAATAACTCAATGTGATGACCATAAAAAACAAACATCTTGTGTTTGAATATTTCCCTCAATGTGAACATCAAGAAGATTCAAAGAAGAGTTCAAACAGGCTGGTAGAGAATATATGTCCGATTTATTTATTTTTTTTCAGCTTTAAAGCTACTGAAGGGGAAATTATAAGGGAAACTAGGTGTGAGGGGTTAATTCAAGGAAGAAATATGAGCAGCTGATACCAGTCACCTCTTGTTATCGTGTAGTTGCTTTTTAGTCTTTGTGAAAGCGGTTTGCATGCCATCAGGAGAAACAAGTCTGATGAAAAACGCTGCGGGGAATCAGTCCGCTCAGAGAGCAGAATGAGAGCTCGGGTTTTTGTCGTGGATCAGCTTTATGTGTAGTTCTGTGTACAGCTTGAATTCTGGGATGTGTAGTTGTTTTTAGGGTAGTTTTTTTATTTCACACTAACTAGTCAGAATCTTGGCTGCTCTGAAGCTCCCGTCCATCAACTCTCTTAGCCAGTCAGAGGACCCTCTTCACCTCTCAGTCAGTGTGATGCCACCTTTGACTGCTCGTCTGCCCGGCAACAGTGTGTCTGTATGTACTGTATGTGTGTGTGTGTGTATATTATGTGTGTGTTAACATAGAACCGGTTCAGCCAGCAAAGTGTGTGTGTGTTTGTGTCTGGAGCAGGTTTGTGTGTTTTTACTTTGAGGCCAATGGAAACTGATGACTGCATGTTGCCTTATCAAGCAATCTGACATTCACACACACACATGCACACACACACACATAGAACACACACGACACCTCACCTGTACCAACACACGGCACACTCTCAACACACAATCACTAATCCCACCTCAAATACACAAACACAAACCACACACACATCATGTTTAAGTTGGCATCAAAGCAGACTCGCTGATTTTATAAACAGTACCAGTGAAATTAAAAAGGTTTTGTTGAAATCCAGCAACTGTGTCAAGAGTCCTTTGTTCCTGATCTCACAGCCAGGGCCAGATGAGTTATGTGTGTGTGTGTGTGTGTGTGTGTGAACAGCGCGACAATAGCCAGTGAAATAACATCAACAACAACAACAAATGGTAACTGAAAATCACAAGGCAATATCATACGTGCACAAATCCTGAAGAGAACTGAACCTTGGGAGCTCAATTTAAAAACATGAAAGATTTTAAAATATTAAACGACTATAGCAAACAAAGGCCTTTGAAAACATTTACGTCTCGGGTTTTGTCTGAACTGTCGGATCATTTTAATTAAATCCTTGGAGCTGCCACCCAGGGGTGTCAATGTCAGGGACAGGTGGGACTGATTACCCAGGACTCCAATGGGAAGGGGGCCATCGAAAAGGCTGGAATGAAGTCTGACTTTGTTTGAAATGTTTAATTTTAAGTAATCGGTGCCATGATTGAATAAAAAATGGCTGAATAAATTGGTTAAGTGACTGAACTTAGTATAAAAAAAATTGTGGAAGCTCTCTTAAGCCCCTCCCATCAGTTAAGGTTGCAAAATGATTAACTCCACCCCTGCAACTAGGAAGCATCTAAATGCAACTAAAGCCATGGAAAGCCCTCTTTCCACCAAACACTTTCAGTGTGGTACCTTTGGAACCAACAGTAACCCTTCAGACATGGTACCTAGACCTAGTGTTTCCACTGCAAACAGTGCTCTTAAATGTGGGCGGGGTTGTTGTCACTCACTGCTCCGTCCAGCACTCACTGTATTTCCTCATCACCGGTGACACAGATGGAAGTCTGCACCTCGTTTATCGTCCACAGAACGAGGCTGCACACTGACATTATCAGAACAAAATCATACAGGCTGCAGTGAGAGTCTCTACATGGGATATTTAAAAATAGCAGGTTTGTGCATTTAGTCCTTCTCAGGCAAGCTCAGGGGTTTAGTGTTGCTGGAGCCCACAGGAACTACGCTCTGTAATGCTTTCTGTTCTGAGTGAGCATTAGAATATATGCAGTTCATATAATCTGGTCAAAATTAATATATAAACACTTGAAGATCCACTCATTACTAAAAGTGTATGTCATATAAAAACTAAAGTGATGGTCAAAGTTGTCACAGTGAAATTTAAGGTGTGTTGATGGATTCACGTCGTCACCTTCTGCATTGAGTAACATTACAAGCTAATGTTCCACCTTAAAAGTTGCCGGCAGTCGGCCCAGTGAATTAAGTTATTTTTTCTCCGACTCCAGGCAGCAAAACATGCTTTCACTTCATAGTTACAGTTTCCTAATAAAACTCCCCACAGTATGAACAGTGGTTACATGAGCCTCAAGAAAGACCCAGAATTTGTTGCTTCACTCTTGCTGCCACTAGGAAAGAAAAAAAGAAAAAAAAGAACAGGGTTTGGCTTTAGAATCTTACGGGACTCCAATCTCCCCGGGGTGAAAGTCAGTGTTTGTTGGACGCATCCACCACCACCCCTAGTCATGGTATGCCATAAAAGATCTCATGAAAGAGTCATGCCATCATATTTTTTTAAATAGTTTGTCATTAAACATAATAAGTTACAATAATGTTGTGTCGTGAAAAAGTCCTTACAAGTATACTATGAAACGACACGCAAAATGTCTTAATGACACGGGCTGCGTCCGAAAGGCCAAGTAGTACGGATTGTAGTAGACCAAATTGGTACGCAGTATGTCCGAAACGGTAGTAGGGAGGAGTAGTATGCTACCACCCCGACTAAACACGCCTACATTGTAGTATGATGGCAGAGCGTACTGCAGGGCTACTACTTACCCAAAATGCACCACGGGCTTCTTCTTCGTCTTCTACTTAATTGTAGACGTTGCACGGCATGTTACCGCCATCATCAGTCTCCTATTTAAATGCAACGTGGTCGCTTCCGGGCAAGATTCAAAATTTTATAACACTGTGCACAAGGATCAGACTGTCAGTGTGTTGGAGCAGCTCCCACATGTTTATTGCACATAATGTGTAGGTCTAATTATTTACATTTTAAAAATCGGTATGAAGCTTTAGACACGTAGTATCAATGACTAATGATCTCTATCACTGATGTCATTGGTCGCACTGATGGAACATAATTTCTACAGCCTAATATTAGGGATTATATGTTAATATTTCTGAGTGAGCAATGGTGCAGCATTTCAGTGTCTTTAAATTTACTACATTTGTAGCTGAAATAAAGTCACTCAATGCTGTTGAGTCAAGATACAAATAGATGTCCAACATTTTAAAATCTATTGTATTTTAACCTCAACGTCTTTTCAAGTGCAAATCAGCAAACATATTATTACTGGGTCAGACTGTGAGTTTACAGTCATGTCTTTATATCTTTGATCTATAGCCTAGACTATATGTTTTAAATCTTCCTATTTTTCAGTTGCTGCCTCCTGTGTTTTTCCACATCAGATTAAATCTGAACAAATATATTATTATATATTATTAATATAATATAATGTATCTACAGCCTGATACACAGTCAGGTTCCACCACTTTATATTCATTAAGGAAATGTAAGTCTGATAAATGATGAATAAACGGACAACACTGAATAGAACTTTTTTTATTAACTTTATGGTTAACTTATTTACACTTTCCTCGCTCTGACTCAGGCTCTTCTCTTAAAGATAAACGTGCACCGTCTGCTACACATGCATTAATATCTCTACATCCACTGGATTAAAATGGAGGCGCTGTCTTTTATTTACCTGTTGCCAAGGTGAATCGTGGAGTCAGAGCTCCATTGATGGCTTTTTATTGTCGGCTTAACTCAGAGTGAACATACTCAGAGTTGACTGAACTAACTCAAATCAGCTGTTCTGGAACCGCTAACTCAGAGTTTCCCATCTCAGGGTAAATCAACTCAGAGTTCAGGGTTAGACAGGGTTTGTTGAACCTCTTTCAACACTTATTCCTAATATGAACTGTTTCACATGAAACTTCAAATGCAAGACATTGATTGCATGAGATTAAGTTTGTCTGTGTGAGTTTGTAAATGGCAGCCCGTGCCCTTATGTAGTGTAAACATACTATTTCTCATCAAACTGTGATAACTGTGATCAAATTCATTATATATACGCCTGCCATATGTTGCCACCCCTCAAAAATTCCTGCCCCCCTCTTGCCACCCCATAAATATTTTTCTAGATCCGCCCCTGTTCAGTTCTAAAGGACTGGTGCAGAGTCGCAGGCTTCAAACTCTATGTGGGTGTGAACCCTTACAGAGTTGTTGGGGTCACGTGTGAGTCGTTGACCCACCTGGCCATCATTAATAAGTTTCAACCATAAAATGTGATCAGGTTTTGGACCTTGTCCACTTTTGTGTCGGGATCAGCTGCAGACTGCCTTGGCAGAGATGGCTGCCATCTTGTTTTTACATGGATTAGTGTATTGTGCTCTTGCTACCACTAGATGGCACAAAGAAGTGTCCACGAACGAGGACAACAGGTCTGAGTTGAGCAGAATGAAGTACAAGGTCTGGTTAACCCAAAATGTGATGGCATCACATGAGGACACAGGGTCAGGAGTGAGTTATTTCATGAGTGTAACTGTATTCTCTCTTTGATCCACAGGCAGTAAGACAAAGGAGGGAGTTGTGTCATCAGTAAACACAGGTAAGAGAAGCTGTTTACCTGCTAGCCTTTATAATTTTTTATTAGTTATCATTTATTAATTCTATTTGTGAGGTCTAAGCACAAACCTTAAGGGGGAGGTACAAATATTATCTGGCAGTGGTTTGTATCTGCAGGTGTTCTTCTGTCAGGTGTTTGCTGTCTTTGCACAGGACGATACCAAAATTTAAATTAAAATCATCTCCATAGCTTTATTTTGGGCCTTTGTTATCTGCAGCCCTGGAGACTGCTCTTAATGGAGGTGGGGTGATTAATCAAACATACATTTCCCAAACCAGTCGACCAGTTAATCTTAATCTTTATGGCCTTTCTCTTGTAAAACTGAGAGGAAAAAAAGTTTGGAAATATTTTGCTCTGTCGCAAGTGTTTTCAAACTGTAGTTTTTGTTTTTTCCATTGAAAAGACTTAATGGGCAAAGACTAATTGGTTGGTTTGGCAAATGAATATCTGGTTAATTTCCTTACCTGCGCCAAAGACGATGACCCCAAGAAAGTGGGCTGGACAATATGCTTGCTCTATTGGCCCGTTGATGCGAAATATCTGGGTGATTTAATACCTGGGAAGTCAAAGCTTTATGGCTTCATGAGTCACTGAGCAATTTTGGTAGGAATGAGCAGGCCCTGCCTCGAATGCTGGATCCAGGCCTCTTGATACAGTCATTCATTTTCCATAACTGCTAACCCTGTTGGGGGTTGCAAGGGGGGCTGGAACATCACAAATGCAGCGGGGCTCGTGAGACCACGAAAATCAGTCACAAATAGGTCAATATACAGGTGGTGTGTGTGTTTTGTCGTTGTACATAATTTGAGTGTGTTTCAGCTTCATTAACCCCCCCCCTCTGCGTCTCAGTGGCCAACAGGACTGTGGACCAGGCCAACATCGTTGGAGACGCAGCGGTTGCTGGGGCCAATGAAGTGTCACAGGGAACCGTGGAAGGTGTCGAGAACGTCGCCGCATCAACCGGGCTGGTCAGCCAGGTCAGTTACCACAATAACATTGGGTTACACCAACAGACTCCACAGAAACATGTCTGTGTGCAGCACCGTGAAAATATCTGAACTTTGAGTGATTTTCTGCTCCAACAAGCTCCGACAGACTCGCTGGTCCAGACTCAAATTTAAGTCTGAACTGAAACTGATGCAGTGATCTTTTATAAACAGCTGGTTTAAGGTCAGCCACTAGATAGAGCTGTTTCCCCACATTAAACACATCAGAGACCTCCAGAGAGTTAAATAAATCTCATTTACAGTTTCCTCTATTCAACAAAATTATACATCAAAGCAATGCTTCCAGTGGAATTAACACACAATCTCTTGACGATTCTGGTCATATTTATTGGGATGCACCTCACCCAATTATTAAGTGGTATTTAAGATAAGTGGATTAGAGCTCCAATGCAACCTATGTCAATTAATCCTCAGATTTCTTTTGTTTAATTCAGTATTCCCAACCTGTGGGTCCTGACCCTTGTTGAGGGTTGCCAAAGTTTCACAAAGGGTCGCGGGGCCTTCTTGATTTCAAGGGGTTTTGGATAACTTTGAGACAGATGACATGAAAATATTATTACTGTAACATTCCTCTGTCATGTTGTCAAGTCTTATTTTCAGAGATCATTGCTATAAGTTTGTTTTTCCACAAGGGTGTTTTGGGGGACAAATAATTCCTCACTCCAATATGTCCATGGACCTCATACCATGATCTCACTAAAATGTAGATCTTAATTTCCCAGATCTCAAAACGTCTCAAAACCCAAAGATATTCACTTTGCAATGATATAAGACACAGAAAAAAAGCAAATCCTCACATACGAGAAGGTGGAGTCAGGAGATATTTGGCATTTTAAATGATAAATGACTTTTAATGTGTAGCCTGAACACTGGTGGATTTTTGAGGCAGAGACTGGTATCGATATTTTTATTGAATAAGTCATCCAATATATTTAAAAAATAAATAAATTTAAAAAGAACCCATAAAATAGATGAAACAATCTTGATACGGATACATTTCTGTAACAGATTTTCTTATAACTTATATTAGTGTGGTTGATTTATCAGTCTAGCTTTACTTAAATGATTAATTGATCATCAGCAGTGTTTATTTCGATTCGTCGGTAGCTTGTAGCACTAAAAGGACCAACATGAACATGAGAATGTGAATCATTATGTATTTGCACTGTGTTAGTAACTATGTACTGTTTTAACCTGGTCTTGAAATATGTACACACAGTTATATTGAAATATTTGTTTACTTTGTGACACTTGACTTCTGCCTTTGTCAGATGTTAGATGGCCTTCATCTAACTTCCGTGCCTTCTGCATGTCTTTTTTTTTTTTTTAATAGTTTTTTTTGTCTTGTGTGTCACTTCTTTTAATACCGTGGCAGTGCTTCTGTCTCGTGTGTCGTTCTGTGTCGCTGTTGTTCTCCGCTTTTGTTGTTCATGTTGTGTGTCTCATCTGTGTTTCCCTGATAGGAGGAGCCTGTATACGAGGTGCATATTGGACAGAGCAGTGTGGGGTCATAGGTCATGCTGGGGTGGGCTGGAGTGAAGGAGAAACACGGGCTGCGGTGGAATAGTCTTTTTTTTTCTTAGGAAGGTTCCTTTCTGAGTGTCATGACCTGAAAGTATCTAAGTGGCAGCCATGACAAGAGCTGGTTGAATTCTTTAAAGGCTAAGGCAAGACGCGTTGTGCTCTGTCTCTATAGATCAATTCCTTTCTTGAAAATGTGAAGGTGAGGTTTTACTCACTCAACTTTACTTGTAGGAATATAAAACTTTGCAAAAAACATGTTAGACTGATCAGAAAAATACTAGAAGAGTTCAAGGAACATCTAAGATACATTTTTCGTAGTCCGTCTTCGTAAGTAGTATCGTATTGTAGTTTCACCATGCACAGAACACCCATGTCAGCTACATTGCATGATTATGTAGATTAGTGTAAGTGCAGTTGGATTCTTTTAGCACAGAGGTTGTCTTCTTCGGAGTCATCATGAATTCTCTTTTCCATCTTTCCTTGACCCCATGACATTTTCCATTGAGGTCAAGGAAAAGTTTTTAGGAAAAGACGTAGGATGTAATTTTTCTTGACTATTCGACCGCAGCCGGGGGGGACGACACACTGCATGCTACATGCACAAAGTTACCAGTTTATTGGTTATGCCTGTACAATCTAATCCAATTTACCTGCAATAAATCTGACTTTTCCTGCAGAATGTTTTACGGTAGGATTTACTGCAGGACTGTTGTGTTGGATTACATTAAATGGCACAAGTGTACCTAATAAACTGGTAACTCAGTGTATATTAGCTAAGAGCCCACAACAGACTAAGTGAGCGTCAGCAGGGGAAAGAAGAAAGAGAAGCTGCTGTGATGCTTCTGACATTAAAATGGACAAAACACGCTGAAATATTTGGATAAATGTGGAAGCAAATAAGAGACATGAGTAATTGAATTTTAACACCCGCTGAATTGTCAATAATGACATTTAAGCACCAATGATATTGTGGAATTGAAATATTTTACGTTAAGAACCATGTAACTCAATGTTTTTGAAAAAAATTTTTTCCCAGTGTTCACAATTTCAGATCCAAAAATTCAAGTTTTGGAATATAAAAAAAGATTTAAGCTGATTAAAATTTAAACAGCAAGATTTGGGCAGTGATGTTATTGGCAATGTTTTTAAAAACAAAACAAAACACTGAACATAAGGGAAATGTGTGTGACTAGCAGTAGAGTGAATCAAAATGAAAAGACAAAAGCCATGCAGGGTGCAGTGCAAAAACAAGAAGATGATAAAATTTGCAAAAATGAACATGAATGAATAAATGAATTAATGTATTCTCTTATTGTGTCTCAGGGGAAGCTTGCCTTGGTTGCCGATCGTGTTAGATCCAGCACTGCATCTGGGCTTCCCAGGACAGGATAGTTAATTAAGCCTGAATGTTTTGACCAGTTGAATTTTTGAATCTGAATTTGACCAATCAAATGTCAGCAACCTCAATCTCATTCAATTTCCGTAACCGCTTCTCATGTTGGGGGTCGCGGGGGGGCTGGAGCCGATCCCAGCTGACACTGGGCGAGAGGCAGGGTTCACCCTGGACAGGTCACCAGACTATCACAGGGCTGACACATGGAGACAGACAACCATTCACACTCACATTCACATCTACGGACAATTTAGAGTCACCAGTTAACCTGCATGTCTTTGGACTGTGGGAGGAAGCTGGAGCACCTGGAGAAAACCCACACTGACATGGGGAGAACATGCAAACTCCCCCACCACTGGGGTTCGAACCAGCAACCCTCTTGCTGTGAGGCGACCTGAGTAACCTGAATCTAATTTTGTAAATTCTGAAACTTTCTTTTTTTAATCTAAATTTCTGACGATTGTCAAAAAATATATGCAAATTCAGCTTTTAAAATTTCATGTTTTAATTTCAAAGCGGTAAATTCAGAACAAATAAATTTACATTTTTCAAAGTTAAATATTTCAATATCATGGATCCAGAGATGTTTACCTTTTACAGTATTCAGCGGCTGTAAAATTCAAATAGTTATGTCTCTTTTTTGCTTCCATTAAACACGTCACAATTTCCTACTCTGAATGTAGCAAACATTTTCCTCTGACCTCTCAGACGCTCACTCATTGGTGTGGTTTAGGCAACAATGATACTAAAACTCTCCATTTCTAACCATGTAGCTCTCCTGGGTAGCATTAAGTAACCTACAAGTGCTAAGCCACATCTCCAGCACGTCAGATTAGCTAGTGAATATATTCATGGCATGCACCAAAATGGCTTCATGCACTGCTCAGGCTGAGCAAGGCCTGTGCACCTGGAGCCCGGCAACATGCTGTAAAGCTCTAATCAACTAACCGAACCCCCTTGGTACTCTTGAGCATGTGTTACGGTCTCCGGACCTTTGTACATTTATTCTCAGTGTTTAATGTGCTGTGCCCGTCATTGTGAGTTTTTCGGCCAGCACCTGTCAATCAATTATGTGTATGTCTAATTGTCTGCTCTTCTGGAGGGAATCCCCGGTGAACCACGCCTCCAGCCCGCCCTCTTCTGCTGCTGTTCAGTGTTCCCCCACTTGCAGGTCGGCAGGCCCTCTCGCCGTCGTCGTTGGTTTCGGCCAATCACCGCCTCGCTCGCCTGTCGCTGAACCTTTAAAAGCTGCATGCAGTCAAGAGCAATAGCGCGGCTGTGATTTAGTCTGAGCAGTCCGCCTCGCTCCATTGTATTTTGCTGTTGTCGTGATCTGTACCTTGTGTGTGTGAATTTGGGGAATCACAGGGCTTTAGGACCTTACTTCTTAGTGTAGCCACATATCGTTGTGCACCCACGTAGATACTGGATGTTAGATCACTAGGTTTATGGGTGTCGGTTTGCATGTAGTTTTTATTTGGCAGGTAAGTTATAGAGCAGACAGCCAGGTTTGTTTGTTGTTCTGGGTGGCCTTGTGCCACAATTAAGTAAGTTAGCAGGGGTATTTATTTGGTGACAGGTAAGAGTTTTATTTTAATTGTTTTATGGTTTGCCGTCACCCACCGCCCTTCCCTAAGTTGTTTTGTTTAAATATAATGTTACCGCCGAGGCTCTTTTTCGTGAAGCCCGAGCCGTGGGCTGTTTTACAGAGCCTCCGAGCTGGTTTTTTCTTTGCTGTACCGCTTTCTTCATGAAGCGTAGCTGTTATTATTTGTGTGTTGTGACTGAATAAATGGCAGATTGCCCTATTCGCTTACTTGTTTGGTTTTATGTTGCTTCCCTTACCCCTAGACATTCACTGGGTTGTAACAGCATGATAATAAGACCCGAGTCAATCCTACAGCATGGTCTTTGTAGTCTTAACTGCTTTATTATATCAGAGTTAGAGGAAAACGAAAGCTAGATGGCCTTCGGTGCTTGAGGCCCCTCCGCCCTGCCATCACCTCATCCTTTCATCATCTCTACTCCACCTCTTTTTATGTGTCTAACTTGTTCTCACTCTTCTTGTTTCTTCTGTCAGGGAGAATATGGAGGAATGGAGCAGGGTGGGGAAGGAGGAGAGGTAAGAAAACAAGTTCAGACACAGCACAGCAGATCATTTATGAAAAGCAGCTCAGTCAAATCAAGTTATGTGTGACTCTTTTGGCTAAGTGCACCAATGATGTGAATGTTTCGAAGGTGGAGAGAAACTAAATACATTTACTCGCTCTGTGATTCTTTATCACTTCTTTATCAAGGTATTTCAATTATGAGAGAGTTTGTACTTTAATCTACCACATGTATATGTATATCCGCCTGAGACCCGAACTTTTGTTTGGTATGTATTTTTATTTTCACCTAGCTATTTGGGATCAGTAGTACCCGATAAGTGTAAAAAACTAAAACCTTGTCAACGATAATTAAGGCCCAGTATCTTCAAACAAGACAACAGTAAAGTCCTCCCCCTTATTAATCATAAATAGCATAGCATAGCTCCCCTGGCTGGCAACACTCCACACCATGTAAGGAACTCTCGGGATTTTACCAACAAGACCAGAGAGTTAACACTGGACTCTGACGAAACTATGGTATCATTGCATTCCCACCAAAGAAGCAGTTAAGACTGTGTGGACACATCTGCTACCAGACAGCTCCCTTCCAGACAGGACCAACTTCACCCAGACCACATTTGTGCCCTGCTGGATCTTAGTTTGAACATCCGCCTACTTCCAATTGGTTACTTGCCAATCTTTACATGGAAGATGTGGAGAAGAGAGCTCTGACCACCTTTAGAGCAACTGCTCCTAGCCACTGGTTCAGGTATGTGGACGACACCTGGGTCAAAATCAAAACTGAGGAAGTGGAAACCCTGAGGAGGATCTGAACGGGTTAAAGTACAGTACTTGAGTAAATGTATGTAGTTACTTTCCACCACAGCTCAGTAACCAGTAAGCTGATCTTGATGGTTAATCTCTTCAGTGTCCTTTTAACATTTAAAGGCCTATTTTTCTGACATTGTGGTGTTGCTTCTTTTATCCGACTGAAGAATTTATGTCTCCCACAACTGACGTGTTTCCTCCCTCCCTCCTTTCTTCCAGGGTTATTAGTCGTCTTCAGGACCTTCCCTCCCGTGCTCTCCGGCGGCCCCTCGCTCCCCTCGCCTCGCTGTACCAGACTCCAGATGTTCAACATATTTTTTTGTGACTTTACAGAACCAAATCAACTGAAACAGACTCTTCCGGATGCCGCACCTCAGCCCCTATCTCCCCCTCTGCCTCGTCACTCCGTGATGCCCCCTTCACCCCACCCTCCCAGCAGCAGCAGCACCACCAGCCCGCTGCCGCCTGTCCTCACCCCGTCTCCTCCCCTCTGATTTTCTGCAGCCTGTAGCTTTTCCTCCACTGCCCGTCTCCGCCTCACCTGTGTGTTAGTGTCGTCCTGATATGAACCCTGGTGTTGTTACAGCCCCCCCTCCCCTCGCCAACCACCCTCGCCTACCAACCGATAGGGAAATCTCAAACACACACGTACACACAAACAAAAGAGACACACCTTCACTTAACACACGCATTAAACACACACAAACACATACAGTATATACCGCAAATGCCAGCACAGCCACACACACCGGGCAACCGTTGGGAATTTTTTGGTTGTGTAAATACAATAAAGCCTCTGCATTCCTTAACAATAACAATAAGTCACTGAGTGACTGAGGCAGGGTATGAGAGGGTGTGTGATCTGCTGTTTGTGTGCCTGTGTGTCCATGTTAGCTTATCTACGTGTGTGTGTGTGTGTGTGTGCATGTGTAGCTGCTGGCGTATAAAATAAATCTCCAGAGGCTTGTGCAGGAAATGGTGCATCAAGGACAGATATTCTTCTGTTACGTGTGCAGTAGTTAGTTAGTTAGCTACAGTAGACTGCATGCACAGATGTGTAGAATGACTTGTCTCGTGTTGTAACTGTAGAGTAGCAGCTATTCTGTGTAGCTTTGTATGGCTTTGTGTGCGTTTGGCCTCGATATTAGAAACAGGGTTATTAACCAGGAAGCAATACACAACGCTCATTTCTCTCAGCTGTTAGAGTGGAAACTTTGAATTGTGTTCATGTGATGCATGAGAAAACAAGAGCAAGTTGGTGTTTAGTTTCAGATTTTCACACAGTTTCTCTGTAACGTTCAATATTTGTGGCTAAATAAGCAAAGTCGAAGCGAGACGACAAGCAGATTTTGGTTCTTTAAGGGCACAGTCACACATGAGTGAAATTTCCCCCCGTTTACTTCCATTCAAAGCGAGCGAAGGGGAAAATAAAATATACGCTTCCGGTGGAAAAACAGATTTGCATCTGCGCATCAACTGGAGTTCAGCTTTGAACTTTGACCTGCAAAGGAGCAGGGTGAAGTCGGGTAAAATGGGACAAATATGGTTTTACATGTCTGGCTCTTTAAATATTAGCAGCAAGTCGCCAAACGTGTTATTGCATTGTTACTAAAAAGGTGCTGTGCATAAAACAATCATTTTTATTGGTCTGAGATTATGAGGGTGGGCAGAGTAAAGATTAAAAAAAAGAGGAAAAGGAAAGGAAAGCCATCTGTAATGTTGGTTTTCCCTTTCTGGTAATAGGAGTACTGCAGCTAAAACAAGGTGCAATGCTAAAATTGGCTGAAGGATGTTGAATTTTTATTATCATTCTATTTTCACAATACACTTAAGTTTTTATGGGAAAGAGTTTTGTGTGAGTATGTAATGCACTCAGCTAAAATGTGACATTTGAAACCAGCATGTTTTTAGGCTACCAGGTGCCATAAAATCATAACTTATGCTTTTGGGTGCCCCCTGTAATATTACAGACATGTTTAGTGCCATTGTGAAGCGGGATTTATACTTATGTGGCAGACCTACGCTGTAGCCTGCGCACGTAGCCTACGCCGTTATGAGCATTTTGTGCAGTGGTGTGTCTGTGTCACTCTGCAGTTACACCTTTAAAGAACTAGCTGGCGGTTTCTGTGAAGTGCTGTAAAGTTTAGTTGATTCAAAACACACATTAAACATTGCTTAATAGAGACAGTTTCAAACACAAGTACACAATCAGCTTCACTGTAACTTGCAGCATTCACAGACAAACACTTGTCTTTATCTGGACACATTTTCCCTGCAAATACAAATTAAAAAAAATACAACATGCTAACATCATTAGCACAAGCCTATGGCATTTTACGTTGTATAAATTAGCCTAGCGACCAGCAAAATTTCCCTCCTCTCAACTGAAACCAGAGACAACAGCAACATTTAACAAAGGTAACGTTACAAAATTCGGCTCCATTACAACTCACAAGGTTCACTGACAAAACAACTGTCTTATACTAAACATGTTTTCCAAACAAATACAACATGCTAGCGTTATTAGCACAAGTCTATGGCATTTTACATTGTATAAATTAGCCTAGCAGCAGCTAACATTTCCGGGGAGGTGCTTGTCAGGTGATGGCTGTAGCTACTGCGTTGATTTAACCCAGAAGTGTAAATTTCACCTGACTCAGAATTAATAAAGGTGATGCAGTGAGTCCAGTGCAAGGAAACAGGCAGCGAGAAAACAGGGAAAGCATGACACAAAAGTTGGAAGTTAGGTAAAGATTCCATAAATGTATGACATCACTACTAAATTAATTTAACCATTTAAAAAAACAAACCTGACTCTCCCATTTTACCTGAATATGTCATCAGAGTGACGAAGGGTTTGTTGAAGTGTTTGAAGGTCCAGAGTTTCCAAAGTGTTTCAGTTGGTGACATATTATCAGAGATCCATAAAAAGTCCTGAAGGAAACAGTCAAAGTAGTCTCTTGAGTTTTAGGTGGCGATCTACCAAAAAATGACCTGATGTGAAGGAGACACTGATTGTTACCGCATGTAACCAGTCGATACTGTATGACATTGGCCATGAAAATTACAAACTGCCCCGCATGAGAGATGCTAACAGGAAACAGACGTGGAACTCAAGATAATGGTAAACGCAGCAATAACATCATAATTTGCGGTGTTTATTAGCATCAGGCACCGCGCACATCCAGCATGAATATCGCCCTGACCATTTTCTCATGTGTGACGGTGCCTTAACTCTGACTGGTTCATGGAAATCCCTGACATCTCCTTTTTCACCAGTGTTGCTCTTTGGAAAAGAATGTATGCGTTATTGAAGAAGCTGATTAACATCTTCAACCTCGCCAGTGGGTCTGTCGTTACAAACTGAATATCAAGGGGAATGTGCTTCAAATGCTGCACTGTGCAATTATAATAACTCAATGTGATGACCATAAAAAACAAACATCTTGTGTTTGAATATTTCCCTCAATGTGAACATCAAGAAGATTCAAAGAAGAGTTCAAACAGGCTGGTAGAGAATATATGTCCGATTTTTTTTTTTTTTTTTTCAGCTTTAAAGCTACTGAAGGGGAAATTATAAGGGAAACTAGGTGTGAGGGGTTAATTCAAGGAAGAAATATGAGCAGCTGATACCAGTCACCTCTTGTTATCGTGTAGTTGCTTTTTAGTCTTTGTGAAAGCGGTTTGCATGCCATCAGGAGAAACAAGTCTGATGAAAAACGCTGCGGGGAATCAGTCCGCTCAGAGAGCAGAATGAGAGCTCGGGTTTTTGTCGTGGATCAGCTTTATGTGTAGTTCTGTGTACAGCTTGAATTCTGGGATGTGTAGTTGTTTTTAGGGTAGTTTTTTATTTCACACTAACTAGTCAGAATCTTGGCTGCTCTGAAGCTCCCGTCCATCAACTCTCTCAGCCAGTCAGAGGACCCTCTTCACCTCTCAGTCAGTGTGATGCCACCTTTGACTGCTCGTCTGCCCGGCAACAGTGTGTGTGTCTGTATGTACTGTATGTGTGTGTGTGTGTATATTTATGTGTGTGTGTTAACATAGAATCGGTTCAGCCAGCAAAGTGTGTGTGTGTTTGTGTCTGGAGCAGGTTTGTGTGTTTTTACTTTGAGGCCAATGGAAACTGATGACTGCATGTTGCCTTATCAAGCAATCTGACATTCACACACACACATGCACACACACACACATAGAACACACACGACACCTCACCTGTACCAACACACAGCACACTCTCAACACACAATCACTAATCCCACCTCAAATACACAAACACAAACTACACACACACATCATGTTTAAGTTGGCATCAAAGCAGACTCGCTGATTTTATAAACAGTACCAGTGAAATTAAAAAGGTTTTGTTGAAATCCAGCAACTGTGTCAAGAATCCTTTGTTCCTGATCTCACAGCCAGGGCCAGATGAGTTATGTGTGTGTGTGTGTGTGTGTGTGTGTGTGTGTGTGTGTGTGTGTGTGTGTGTGTGTGTGTGTGTGTGTGTGTGTGTGTGTGAACAGCGCGACAATAGCCAGTGAAATAACATCAACAACAACAACAAATGGTAACTGAAAATCACAAGGCAATATCATACGTGCACAAATCCTGAAGAGAAACTGAACCTTGGGAGCTCAATTTATAAAACATGAAAGATTTTAAAAATATTTAAAATGACTATAGCAAACAAAGGCATTTGAAAACATTTACGTCTCGGGTTTTGTCTGAACTGTCGGATCATTTTAATTAAATCCTTGGAGCTGCCACCCAGGGGTGTCAATGTCGGGGACAAGTGGGACTGATTACCCAGGACTCCAATGGGAAGGGGGCCATCGAAAAAGCTGGAATGAAAAGTCTGACTTTGTTTGAAATGTTTAATTTTAAGTAATCGGTGCCATGACTGAATAAAGATGGCTGAATAAATTGGGTAAGTGACTGAACTTAGTATAAAAAAAATTGTGGAAGCTCTCTTGAGCTCCTCCCATCAGTTAAGGATGCAAAATGATTAACTCCACCCCTGCAACTAGGAAGCATCTAAATGCAACTAAAGCCATGGAAAGCCCTCTTTCCACCAAACACTTTAAGTGTGGTACCTTTGGAACCAACAGTAACCCTTCAGACATGGTACCTAGACCCTAGTGTTTCCACTGCAAACAGTGCTCTTAAATGTGGGCGGGGTTGTTGTCACTCACTGCTCCGTCCAGCACTCACTGTATTTCCTCATCACCGGTGACACAGATGGAAGTCTGCACCTCGTTTATCGTCCACAGAACGAGGCTGCACACTGACATTATCAGAACAAAATAAAACATAGCAGGTTTGTGCATTTAGTCCTTCTCAGGCAAGCTCAGGGGTTTAGTGTTGCTGGAGCCCACAGGAACTACGCTCTGCAACGCTTTCTGTTCTGAGTGAGCATTAGAATATATGCAGTTCATGTAATCTGGTCAAAATTAATATATATAAACACTTGAGGATCCACTCATTACTAAAAGTGTATGTCATATAAAAACTAAAGTGATGGTCAGAGTTGTCACAGTGAAATTTAAGGTGTGTTGATGGATTCACGTCGTCACCTCATGCATTGAGTAACATTACAAGCTAATGTTCCACCTTAAAAGTTGCCAGCAGTCGGCCCAGTGAATTAAGTTATTTTTTCTCCGACTCCAGGCAGCAAAACATGCTTTCACTTCATAGTTACAGTTTCCTAATAAAACTCTCCACAGTATGAACAGTGGTTACATGAGCCTCAAGAAAGACCCAGAATTTGTTGCTTCACTCTTGCTGCCACTAGGAAAGCACTGGTTCCCTTCATTATCCCACTGAGGACCACAAGGAATAAATTAGCTGCAGACTTGTGAGAATTTGTTTGGTTGTTGTTTGCTTTCTCATCCAAAGTTAAGAACAGAAAACTGATAGCACTGTCATGTCTGTGCATAAAGTGTGCAAATGGGGCAGTGCGCACTTTGGCGAGCCGCCATCTCCATGAGCTGTTGGGAGAATGCCTCAAAGTTTTGATCCCAGAATGACATTTCTTGGTTAGAAGAATACTCTGCTAATTTTCATCCAGCTGCATGTGATACCAGTGTGGATAGTGTGTGTAAATGAACTGTGGTAAACTTTCCTCCATCTTACCAATTTGTGCTGGCTCTAGAGCTGTTGCTCCAACTGCAGATCGTACGCGCAGGTATATGGGATATACCCACCTCTTTTTCTGTCTACATTACAACCACCTATCAGCCAAAAATATATCGGAAAGTATACCCACTTTCTCCTCAGTAACCTACACATCGACCTAGTAGTACACCGGCCTCATCAACTACAACTACATCACTGCACATTGTCATTTGCCCACCGTCATTGATGCAAAGAGTATAGAAGCGGATTGAGAGAGAGACTCCTCCAAATATGACCACATACGATGTGCAAGGTACCCTGGCTGTGTTGGTTGTTCCAAGTTCTGGGACACCGTGTCAAGTTCTGCCTCTTACATGCATTGTCTTCTTTCAAGATGCACTTCTGTTTTCACAGGAAATTTATCGTTTACATGCAGTTCAAAATAAATGCACTACGTCAGTACAACACAGCAGCTTGCCATTTATTTTTCCTTCAACAACAAACAGATGTGGTTGGTCTTAGGCAACAAAAACTCGTGCTAAGGTTTAGAAAAAAGAACAGGGTTTGGCTTTAGAATCTTACGGGACTCCAATCCCCCCGGGGTGAAAGTCAGTGTTTGTTGGACGCATCCACCACCCCTCCCGTGCGCCCCACTTGGACTTTCTCCGCCTTACCTTTCATCCTTGTCCTGCCACGACTCCTTTTTTGTTGGTTTCTGATGCCGCAAGGAGACCGGGCTCCAAAACACAGTCAAGCTCTATATAGCTCTGTATATATGTATGAATGTATATATATATATATATATATATATATATATGCTATACTATACTATGACATTTTTTCATGATTTTGGACGACATGCTATACCATGACAATTTCTCGTAACTTTTGACGACATGCTATACTATGATGTTTTTTTAATGATTTTTGGAAAACATGCTATACCATTTTTTTTTTCATGATTGTGGACGACATGCTATACTACTACGTTTTTTCATGATTTTGGATGACATGCTATGCTATGACGTTTTCTCATGATTTTGGACGACATGCTATGCTATGATGTTTTTTCATGATTTTGGACGACATGCTATGCTATGACGTTTTCTCATGATTTTGGACGACATGCTATACTATTAAGTTTTTTCATGATTTTGGACGACATGCTATACTATTAAGTTTTTTCATGATTTTGGACGACATGCTATACTATGACGTTTTCTCATGATTTTGGACGACATGCTATACTATTAAGTTTTTTCATGATTTTGGACGACATACTATACTATGACGTTTTCTCATGATTTTGGAGGACATGCTATACTATTGAGTTTTTTCATGATTTTGGACGACATGATATACTATTACGTTTTTTCATGATTCTGGACGACATACTATACTATGACGTTTTTTCATGATTCTGGACGACATGCTATACTATGACTTTTTTTCATGATTTTGGACGACATGTTATACTATTAAGTTTTCTCATGATTTTGGACGACATGCTATACTATGACTTTTTTTCATGATTTTGGACGACATGTTATACTATTAAGTTTTCTCATGATTTTGGACGACATACTATACTATGACTTTTTTTCATAATATTGGACGACATGCTATACTATGACATTTTTTCATGATTTTGGACGACATGCTATACCATGACGATTTCTCGTAACTTTTGACGACATGTTATACTATTAAGTTTTCTCATGATTTTGGACGACATACTATACTATGACGTTTTCTCATGATTTTGGTCGACATACTATACTATGACTTTTTTTCATAATATTGAACGACATGCTATACTATGACATTTTTTCATGATTTTGGACGACATGCTATACCATGACGATTTCTCGTAACTTTTGACGACATGTTATACTATTAAGTTTTCTCATGATTTTGGACGACATACTATACTATGACGTTTTCTCATGATTTTGGTCGACATACTATACTATGACATTTTCTCATGATTTTGGACGACATATTATACTATGACTTTTTTTCATAATATTGGACGACATGCTATACTATGACATTTTTTCATGATTTTGGACGACATGCTATACCATGACGATTTCTCATAACTTTTGACGACATGCTATACTATGACATTTTTTCATGATTTTGGACGACATGCTATACCATTTTTTTTTTTCATGATTGTGGACGACATACTATACTAAGATGTTTTTGGTCGATTTACAATACTATGACGTTTTTTCATGATTTTGAACGACATGCTATACTATGACGTTTTTTTCATGATTAAAAAAACGTCATAGTATAGCATGTCGTCCAAAATCATGAATTAACGTCATAGTATAGCATGTCGTCCAAAACCATGAAAAAAGTCATAATATAGTATTTCATCTAAAATCATGAAAAAAGTCATAGTATAGCATGTCGTCCAAAATCATGAAAAAACGTCATAGTATATAGCATGTCGTCCAAAATCATGAAAAAAAAGTCACAGTATAGCATGTCGTCCAAAATTATGAAAAAAAAGTCATAGTATAGCATGTCGTCCAAAATTATGAAAAAAAAGTCATAGTATAGCATGTCGTCTAAAATCATGAAAAAAAAGTCACAGTATAGCATGTCGTCTAAAATCATGAAAAAAAGTCATAGTATAGCATGTCGTCCAAAATCATGAATTAACGTCATAGTAGAGCATGTCGTCCAAAATCATGAATTAACGTCATAGTATAGCATGTCGTCCAAAACCATGAAAAAAGTCATAATATAGTATTTCATCTAAAATCATGAAAAAAGTCATAGTATAGCATGTCGTCCAAAATCATGAAAAAACGTCATAGTATATAGCATGTCGTCCAAAATCATGAAAAAAAAGTCACAACATAGTATGTCGTCCAAAATCATGAAAAAAAAGTCACAGTATAGCATGTCGTCCAAAATTATGAAAAAAAAGTCACAGTATAGCATGTCGTCTAAAATCATGAAAAAAAAGTCATAGTATAGCATGTCGTCTAAAATCATGAAAAAAAGTCATAGTATAGCATGTCGTCCAAAATCATGAATTAACGTCATAGTATAGTGTGCCACTCAAAGTGTCATCAAAATGTCACAGTTTATGTTACATACCTTTGTGTTTTGTGCTCATCCATTGTTTCAGTGTGCAGCTGATCCACTTCCTTCCTCCTCAGTGAGGAGTATGAATGAATGAGGGAGGAGCAGGGCCAGTGGGCCAGAGGGCTGTGACAGTTGTGTGTCTTCAAGACGTGGGTAACAAGGAAAAGTTTGTCATAGTGTGGTGATATTTGGTTGGCTCTGATCAATCTTTTCTTTTTTTTTGACTGTTTCCTTGCTACAGATGATCTGGTTCCCTTCTTGAGCTCGTTTTTCGTTGGTGGTCCTTTCTCCCAGTTTTGTTTTAAACAAACTTCCTTTAAACCGGCTATTTGTTTTGCTTGCCTTTTTCCTTTTTTTTTTTTTTTTTTTTTTTAATCCCATAAACATGTGATAGTGGAGTTATGTCATGAAAAATGTGACGATGTTTTTATTAAAACAGTCATAGTGTAGTTTGCCAAGTCCCTCTGTAACACACGCCTTTGATCTCTGGTAGTATCCTACGAAAATAAACTGATGTGACACAATTTGTTTTTTTCTGAACATTTTATTGGTTTTCAAAAAATGAATAAAGTAAAAATAAAAAGTCATTTCCTCCAAAATAATTTCAATGTTGAGGAACTGGACGATTAAAACTGAGGAAAATTCAACCAGGGGACGGGCGGTCACAGTGACACCTCACGCCCTCCCTGCTCCCCTTCCTTGGCCAGCGGAGGAGTCGGGGAGAAGCGGCTTTTAATATGAGATAAAGCGACGGGAAAGCGGGGAAAAAGGAGGGGATGAGAGAGGGGAGAACATCTATTTTCAACAGTAAAAACACCAACTATGAAAACAGAAATCCTTGTTGGCAACTTACTAATCTTTTCTTACTCAAGAGTAATAAAATTACTATTCTCTCTTTATTCACATGAAGTTAAATCTCAATCCCTTTTCATCAAAGTAAATTTAAGTGGCCATCTCCCTTTTAGAGCAGACCTCTTTCTGAAATAAGGCATCTGTTGTGCTGTCAGCTGAAACTGTGGCAGCAGGAGGGTCATACGTGCATTCAGCTATCACAAAATGGGCGCCGCGAACATGGCTGCCAGACAACAATAGTATGAAGGTTCATCAGAGGGCTGAGGGAGGGACAGGGTCTCTCCTTCTCTCTGGATGTTACTGCCTACCTGCTTTTTCTCAAGGGGCAACATTTCTACAGAGATTTATGCAGATACAGTATAATGGCAGCACAAAGATTACAGGATAAATACCAGGCAAGCCAGTGTCTCACTGTGTGAGTGTGTGCGTGTGTCAAGAGCCACAGAGCAGCGGTAAACAGTGATATGTTCTGAAGGCTGTTGAGAAGGTGGAAGAACGCAGGAGAGGGTGATCAATAGCAGAAGGGTGGAGGGGAGGAGGAAGTGCAGGTCGTGATTGGCCATTTATGTGAAGGTCAGCCCGGCTTCGTTGTAGACTTTGAAGACCTTCTCGATGGCGTTGACGTAAGCGGCCGTCCGAAGGTCCAGACCCAGGTTGTACTTGCTTGCTGTGCGCATGATTTGCTAGAAAAGGCAGAAGAGAAAACATCATACAATCATGGCTGACAGCAATTCAAACATCTCTGATAGAAAGCCTTGAAGGGCAGAGCTGCTTAAGTACAATTAGCAACTAGCAACTAGCATTTGTTTGGAAAACGTGTTTAGTATAAGACAGTTATTTTGTCAGTGAACCTTGTGAGTTGTAATGGAGCCAAAATTTTGTAACGTCACCTTTGTTAAATGTTGCTGTTGTCCCTGCTTCATATGAGAAGAGGAAAAGATCACTAGCTGCTAGGCTAATTTATACAATGTAAAATGCCATAGGCTTGTGCTAATGACATCAGCATGTTGTATTTGTGGGGAAAATGTGTCCAGATAAAGACAAGTGTTTGTCTGTGAATGCTGCCTGTTATAGTGAAGCTGATTTATGTACTTGTGTTTGACATTGTCTCTATTAAACCATGTTTAATGTGTGTTTAATGTGTGTTTTGAGTCAACTAAACTTTACAGCACTTCACAGAAACCTCCATCGCCGACTAGTGTTTTGGAGGCGTAACTGCAGAGTGACACAGACACACCACCGCACAAGTATAAATGCTCACAACAGCAGAGACTATGGCGTAGGGTCTGCCACACAAGTGTAAATCCCGCTTTATTGTTCTTTTTACGTTCTAGAAGCCACCTTTGCAACTAAAATTTAAAATAGGACATATGACTTATGGGAAACTGAGAAAGGGTTTCTGTAATGTTCACCAAGAACTTTTCAGTGCTACATAGTAGTGTATTTGTCCCAAACGGTTCGGTATGCGACGTATGTTCGGTACGCCCTGCAGCCCAAACACTCATAATGTACTACTTGCACACTCATTTTAAGTGCAAGGTGAATGTTTCATCTCAGTTTATTATACTGGATAATATGTTGACTGCTCACTAAAACAGGCTGGACTGTGTTATGCTCTGTGATCACTTACCCGGGCAGATCTCTCCATGGTGTAGGCCAACCCAGAGTGAACAATGTCCTTCTCAGAGGCACCCTGCGAAGGAAGGTGAATGTTAATGACAATTTGATAACACATATAAGCTGAGTAGGTGGGTCATGCTGAGAGCTTTTGTCAGTGTCAGACTTTAGAGTGCGAGCCAAGTACGTAGCAATGAAGACTCGATATAAATAAACTCCCAATAAAAGTAGGGAAAAAACAATCATTCATTCTTTGACCAGCACTAATCTGATGTTACTCACAGCAACTCTGGCCTGGAAGTCAGCGGTGGGTACGATGGGAATGGGCCCTCCCTGCTTCCCAAACTTCCTCTCTAAACTTTCCTGCACAGACACTAGAAGGGAAAAGAGAAGACAAGAGCAAATTAAAGAGACATCGAAGACATCTGTTGTTTCTGGACCATGACAAATACCAGCCATCTATCTAATAATGCACGATGTCTCTGTCTGTCTGTCTAGCTGTTTCTCAGTATGTGTTCTTGTGGACTTGTGACACGTCATCAGTCACAGCCCAAGTACTGTTCCAATTCTAAGTTCACATCTAGCCATGTTCAGTCCAAATGCCCGGATGTGATCTCGTCACGCCCATTTCACCAGGGATGCGTCAGAGCAGACTTGTGTGGACTTCAGACAGCCAGGTATCCCAGCATGCATTTCGCAACAATCATTGGTAATGGCAAGTGAGGGAAAAGCGCACAATTGTAAGTCATGATTACTGATATGTTGTTTTGTCATGGAACATAGTGTTAACATGCGTAGTTTAAACTTCGATGTATTAATATAGAGCCCAGTTGAATGTGACTGAGGTCCGCTGGATGACAGCTCATAGATAATAAACATGTGTGTATGAGCGTTCAGGCTGCCCCAGAGAGCAGCGTCTCTCGGGTAGTCCTTTTAAATTCGTGGCTGATATCTCTGTAGTGGTTAAATATGAAATGTAATTCGTTTGGGGAATGTCTAATGGGCAACATTCAGTCTCAGTATAGGATATATTCTTATATTATTAAATGTTGTAACATGTTATTGTTCTTTGCATTCTTTTGCTTATTCATGTGTTTTTACCATTCAATAATGATTTTAAGAATTTATTGTAATTTATTTATTGTATTTAAAGATTAATTGTATTTATTGTAGTATTTATTCAACAGCATTTTAAATATTGATTATCTGATATGAACTGCATACCTGATGTCTGAAGTGGGGCTGAATAAACTTTCCCTCTTCACATCTGACCTGTTTGATCCCATTTATATTGATGAGGACAGACTAAATGAGAAACTGCTGTCAGTAGAATCCAGTACAGTTCAACAGCACCACAATCTACAACTCAACACTTCAGTATAATGTTAGACTGAATACAATATTAAACTGCTGTTCTTTTTTCTAGGTGTACCAAGTAATCTGTCAAGTCTCCATAAAAATGCAGACAAAGCATAATGATGAGACAAATGCAGTGATGGACAGTAACTAAGTATATTTACTCAAGTAGCTACTGTACTTAAGTACAAATTAGATGTACTTTGGGTATTTCCATTTACTTAGAGGGAAATACTGTACATTCTACTCAAGCTACATTTATTTGATAGCTGTAGTTACTATTCAGATAGTTTGTTTATATGTTGTCAGTTTCATATTTACAAGTTGATGTGCGTTGTTATACATTAGACTAGTACACCAGTGAAAGGTGTTACAATTAGTTCTACCATGACAACATTTGAATGCTGCTTACATGTAGCCTACGTGTAAATTGATCAATCAATAACACTTGAAACTGGGTCACTCTGCATAATGAGTACTTTTAACTTTTCATTTTATGTAGTCCTACATTCTGCTGACAATACCCAGATACTTTTACTCAAGTCAGATTTGCAACACTTTTACTTGTGACTGAGTTTTTGTTCTTTGTTGTGATATTACTACTTTTTCTGGGTACTTTGTCCACAACTGGACAAACATCAAACAATAGAGACATGCAAGCATCGCACGTCCTCATCCTCCGCCTCATTCTCCGCTGTCTTTCTGGGATCTGCCTCCTCAGCTGCAGCCTCCTCCTCAGCCTGCAGGTACAGCAGTCCTGCTGCAATAACTGCACCAAGACACCTTCTCCGATCCATGTCCGTTATGGATTTATTTCACACTTACAATAACCACCAACTCTCCACAAACATTCCCCCTGCACCTGACTTTTGATCACACATAATCTGAAGCCAGGTGCGGGAATTGGATATAGATTGAATATGATCAAAAGCCAGCTGCGGGGAAAAGGATTTATAAGACAATTAAAAAAAATATTTTATTTATACGTTTTTTGTGTCAGTTATATATGTTGAAACATTAAAAAACATACATATTAATTTCTTACAATGACAGTGAAGAAGAAGGAGAGGGTGTTTGCGCTCTCACTACAAGTCCAAAGAAAAACTCACATCAGGTGCGTAGGCCAAAAAATGTCAAGAAGAAACCAGGAAATGCTCACACACCTATCACATAAATGGAATGTCCACGTCCACAAAACAGTCTTCAATTCGATGACTCATTTCTTCATTTAGCTTGGTGCTTAGCCTGCAGCTCTTACGCTTTGAAACCGTGACAATTCATCCAGCTCATCCAGTTTTACACCTTGACATCTTTTGTTTAACAGGATATGACCTGTTATGGTAAAAATGATGATGCTGTTTCATGATTGGCTGTATGTGAACAAGACAGTGTATAAATGAAAAGCAGGTCTTTTCTCTTGGACAGACACTTCACATCATCTGACACCAACTGACGCTGAATTTACAAAGGGACATCACCCAAGCTGAACTGCCACAGACTCGGTAAGAATAAGTCTGTTATCATCTGTAAATTATTGCTGACAGAATTGATCATGTACATTTGTTTCCTATGTCTTGAAGTTAAATCAAAAACAAACAAATGTGTTTTATTCATTTTTTTTTTATCACACCGAAGCAGAAGGCACATTTCACTGGAGGGGATGCCAAGTGCTGGAGACAGTGTGGGTTTCAGGAAGCCAGTCACTGGCATGTATTCTGGGAGTGTCCAGTGATCTGGGGCCTCATGTACAAAGGGTACGTACGCACAAAAACGTGGCGTACGTCCTTTTCCACGGCAAAGTTCAGATGTATCAAGAGTGAAATGACCGTGGAAAATGTGCGGTGCCTCACGCCAACTTCATGGCTGGCGTACGCACGTTTCTACAGCTGTTGATCCTTTGGCGACACTTAGAGGTGATGCTGGGAAACTGTTATAATAAATAAATATGAAAACAATTAGTCTTTAGAGTGATGTGCACATCAGAGAAACATGAACAATTAACGCTGATGAACAATTAACACACCCACGTGTCTGCAATAAGATGAGTGGATATAAAAGCATGCGCAAAGTGGTGCCGAAAATACCGTTAACAACAACAGCTGCTTTAGCAGTATTAGAAGGTTTGTAAATGGCGCAACACGAAGAGAGCGTGTGTTCAGAGACAGATGGCACTGGCACATGATAACAACTGGCTCATCAGCTGCTTAAGGTTCCCGAGGCCAATCCTCCTTCAACTGTGCGCAGAGCTGCAGTCGGCAGCGCGACACGGCGAGGAGCCATGCGCTGCCTGTATCCATACGGGTGCTGACCACACTGGGGTTCCTAGCAAGGGGCATTCCAGAGGGAGCTGGCTGACCGGTCGGGACTGTGCCAGTCGACCCTGAGCCGAGCCATGCCAGCTGTGTGGGACGGGATTATCCGCATGTCAGCCAGGTATATCAAATTCCCATAAAATGCAGCTGAACAGGCCAACATTAAAGCGCAATTTACAGCAACAGCCGATTTCCCTAACATTATCGGAGCTATCTACTGCAAACACATGGCTACAGTATAAAAGCGCCATCACAGGATGAATCTGTTTATGTCAACAGGAAGCATTTTCATTCGATAAATGTACAGAACATATGTGATGCGCAAATGCAATTAATAAACATTGTGGCGAGGTGGCCTGGTTTAATGCACGACTCATACATTCTGAGTGGCAGCATGGTTGGGAACATACTACTAGCTGGCACTGTGCGAGATGGGTGGATTTATGATGAATAAATAATTTATTTGTTTAATTATCCTATATTAATCCCCCTGATGCGCACTGAGCATGTGCGCCCCAAAATTATCCTGTCTTCACAGCATCAGTACTAGTCAGTGGTTAAAGTTAGTGACTTGCTGATTTTTGCTGGTTAAACTGCAGCTTCAGAGCTTTCTAACAAGCCCTGACTGTCTCTGTGTGTAAGGTACTTATGTCAATAAACCCGTGCGTAAAGTGTGACATTTCTTAATCAGCCTCATCTTTTCCCCGGCGCACTTCTGCGTTAATTTACAACAATAGTGTCTGATCCGTGTAAGTGGTGTATACAACTAACAAATCGAAAATGGAAATCCAGTTCACATTATTATTTGTCTGCTTTGAATTGACCCCAGGCAACTCTGTGTTCAAACAGGGTGAGCTCCTCCTCTCCTGTCCCCCCGCCTGTTTTGGCCACACTTTGACGATGGGCAGCCGCCCTCCGCCTCACGTCCACCTTAATATCGGACCACTTCTTTATTAATTCTGCGTGTGTACACTTTTCTGTCCCCACAGCATTGACAGCCTCACACACACTCTCCCACTCACTCCGCTTTACGTTTAGTATTGATGCCGGAGGACAGCGTGCCAAAAAGTATATCTTTGCGCGCCTCCACTTAAGTGAGTAGCGTTTCCAATTCATATTCTGTGAAAATTTTCTTTTTTCCTGTCTTACTCATTCTTTTGTTTTAGTTTTCTGATCGTGCGGAGAAGGGAATCTCAGGTGCAGGATTCATTTAAATATGATTTGCATATTTAAATGGGGGCGTGAACAGGGAGGGGCCGGGTACTCCAACATGTGCGCTCAATTCCACGTTGATTGGGATGTACAAAGGAAATGTGCTTGGATTCATGTGTACGCACAGATTCATACATCTGGATATTTTTGTGCGTAAGACGTTTTCCGGATTTAAGCGTACGCCATGTTTCAGTAGGAAATCCACGCAAGTCTTTGTACATGAGGCCCCAGGCCTCTCTGGACAGAATTTCACAAAGCACTAAAAAAGATACTTAACTCTGATCTTCCTTTGCAATTCTCTACATTACTTTTAGGATGTATGGATTTTAAGGCAAAGCGTTCTGACAAATATATGTTTGGTATTTTGCTATCGGCTTGCAAGAAAGTCCTCACAAGGCACTGGTTGTTTCCTGAACCCCCCACAATAGAGGAGTGGACAGATATTGTAAATGATATTTATGTTATGGAAAAGATTACCTTTTTCACTTCATCTTCAGAAGAATGTGTTCATTCAATTCTGGGCAAAGTGGGTGAAATAGGTAAGACCCTTACGACCTGATTTTGTGGAGGTATCATACAAAAGACCCTGTGATGTTTAATCAAGCAAACCTCATTGACTGCCACTCTATTTTATTTTGTCTCTTTAATCCCTCCTCTAAAAACTAATTAGTCATTTAAAAATCCACCAGCAGCCTTGTCAGTCATGTATAACAGCCACGTAGATTTCACCTTGTGACGTAATATCTGCTTGTGCGTGCGTGGTCATGAACAGACGTGGACACGGCAGCACGTTGTTGTTTTGTACCTTAAAAAGGTTAATATGCACATGTGGCAAACAGAAGAAAATAGTGTACGTTTACATATTCATGTCTATAGGCCTAAGCCCCACATGCGTCCACAGACCCTCAATATTTGTTTAACGGCGCGGTTTTAAGGTCAATGTCATCAATCTGTTTGATCATCTGCTTAAAAAATCCAGTAATATGTCCTGTTGTGACTAGGGGTGAGTTTATGTCCAAAAATCTCTAAATGTTTAGAGTGGATCATTTTTTTCGTGTAAGCGTGTACACAGGTTTCACCGCTGGGTGGTGCTATTGCTTTATACCAGTAAAGCCCCAGCTATCCGAATACCAACCGAATGGGCCATTTAACCAACGCGGCGTTTTAATAGAACGGAGCACATAAGCTACTCGGGCGTCGCTCGCCATTCCGAAGGGTCGACATTCTGAAAATTAATCTCCATTTATCGGAGTGGCGGCCCTTCCTCTTTTTTTCAAAGGGTCTGCCATTCTCAGTTCTGTTCCCTGAGTCCTGACAGTAGCCGTATTTCCCATGCATTTCAGCGATTTTCACCAGGGACGCACATGAGTAATTCAGGCAGGCAATTTTTCAGCGAACTCCTCTGATAATTTTATTAAAGAGAATGGCACATAGGTCCACTGTAACTTATTATTATCATTATCATTATTATTATTATTCGTAAAAGTGCTCACAATTCCGTGTCCTCTCACCGCGGATGCTGTGATTTGATGGTCCAGTACTCATTGTAGCTCACTCTTATAAGACCCAATAATAATAATAACTATATGCTATATATATATATATATATATATATATATATATATATATATATATACATATATATGCTGTGCTTTTAATACAATTACCAGAGGACTTTGCTGAAAAACAGGTAGCCTAATGCCCCGCCCCCCAAATATAATGGTAGGGGATTTTCACACAGGTAGATTTGTTATACTATGGCTAGGTTAGACTTCATAACGCCTGTATCTGATTGTAAATCCTGATGTGAGGTTTGTCTTGTGGCTTCAGGAAGCAGCTGTAGAGCCAGAGTATCTGCCGTCCCGTTGAGAAATCCAGAGCATCACAACGCCCAGAGAAATACAAGGTATAACACCACAGAAGAGTGGCCACTGGATGTGTTGTGCCATTTATCAGTAGCATGTCAGTTTGTAAGAAATAACGGTTCTTTTTTTTGGTTTAAAACAGATGGCTGCTGTCCGTATCGCTCGTCCTTTTGACTACCCTTCAAGGTGTGTGGATGAAAATAAAAGGGCAGCATTCAGAGAGAAAAAACTGCGTGTCAATAAAGACACTCTGTTTTATGATACAGATGCTGATGGTCAAACATGCAGCCTCATGTATTTCAGCACACGTTTAATAGAATGGCTGGATACACTGAGGCAACAATACCCTGAACTTGAGGAAACTCAACCGGATGGTAAAATTATCCTTCGGTCCGAGAAAGTTAAAGGTACCATAACTTTAGATCCGAGTGTAAAGGTTTTGGTATATGGCAAAGCACTGATGGAGAGGTTTGAGGATGATTTTCAAAGAATGAAACAAATGGCCCGGCCAGGTAATACACTGCGTGACAAAAACGACACTCTCAGTCATCACACAAAAGCTACTGGTGCCATATGCAATCTCATTTTCTCAAGCAAACATGTACCAGAATGGCTAGATGAAATGGAGAGAACGTATTCTGAACTTCAAATAACAACACAGGATGATCTTATCAAACTCAAATCCAGGGACAAGTCCAAGAAAGGTACTATATGTTTATATCCTAATGTAACAGTTGTGGTAGAAGGCCAGCTAATGAAGAGGTTTAAGAGAGATTTTCCACAAATGAGACAAACGGCCCAATCAGTTGACTTATCAATGGGAAGGTTAACCTTAAACAATGAGGAATAACATCCTGATGAGCCAGAGAGTGAGGGCAAACTTGACACACCACCCAAGCCAACCAACTGATGAGAAAGAATGCCTGATGAATAAGGAGAGAAACTAGAATCACCGCCCTGCTGTTGTTTGCCTTGTGCACCAGTCAAGTTTCTCTTACAGTGAAAACACGAATGCTTTACAACCACTGCCTCCACAAAGGCATAAAACACAGAAGAGAACACTGTAAATAGCTGTTTCTTAAAGCTTTATCCTACTACTTTATTTTAGGAATATGTAATCGGGTTGTAAAATCTGTTAAATATTGTTTTCTGATTTGTATTTAGTTTGTAAGGCAGGGTTTCTCCTGGGCTGTGTGTGAGTTTTATTTTGCAGTTTTTCAGTTTATAGCAATATAGATGCCTTGACATGGCGAGTTAATAGCGTATGGGGAGATTCTTATAAACATTGGTGCTCATGCATGAGGGGAAATTTGTTTTGGTGTTTATATATTGTTTCAGAATGTGTCACAGAAATGTCACGATAATGTATCTTCTGATTGTGTTGTATGACCTCAGCACACTCTGGTCTGTCTGCAGGTTATAGAGGAAACAAAGAGCAGCCTTGTACTCACTGAGCAGGTGGTAGTTTGAGTCCCTCTCATATTTGAAGGTCAGTCTTCCATAGCTGACATGGTTGAGATTCTTCAGCCACTCGAAATAAGACACTGTCACACCGCCAGCATTCAGGTACATGTCCTGCAGGATGAAACATCACAAACTCATCAGACTTCTGGCTGTTTGATCTCTACCCCTCTGTGTGTGTGTAAGATTATCTTTGATTAAAAATGTCCTCTGTATTGTTTTAAGATCTGATTTGGGGAGAAGTTTTTTCTTTTTTTCTCTAAATGAAATGTTTTTTGGGAAAAAAAAATGTGTGTGATTGAAATGTGTTTGAGGAAACATGTAAAAGTGAGCAGAAGACCCCAATAAAAATCTACTGCGTACACAATGAAGGCTTGATCGTTGTTTACATGACTCTCGCATCTTGTTTTCAGAATAATTTACTCTGCGTGTTGTTTCACATTCATGGTTTAGTGTGTATTTTTTGTTTTAACATTAAATATTCATGACCAGATACGCAACAATCCAATTTAAAAGTTAGGGCAAACACACTCTCAGGTATTATTCATTAGGAGTTTGGGGTGTGGTTTGATCAGAGTAGATTGACAGTGCTGGACGCCAAAGTCAGCAGCTCCGATAACTGTCATCAGATTTAGGGTCAGATGTTGCTCATTCCTGCCTGGGGCTCAGGTGTGTGTGGCATCACAGGTGCACCCACATCAAAGCAGCGACGCAAGCTGAGACTAAAAGAGAAATGGGAATTCTTTCATGGAAAACGCCTATAACTGATGTACAAAAATGCCACCAGCAACTAGGCATAATCCTGGCCACTAATTTCCCTGTCGACTAAACAAAAATTTCAATGAAGACTAGTCGACAACAATTTATTATTAAGTATTTTAAGCATTGTCCCAAAAATTCTGTGTGCATTAAGAGCCCTTTGAAGCTTTTAATCACAATCTTCAACAACCATGTCAGATTTTAAATGCAGCTGAAGTACGAGACACTTTGCGCCGTGTGGTATGAATGTGAACATGACAGCAATTCAAAATAAAACCACTACAATAACATCTAAAATAAATTAACTGCCTCTGAAATGTGGGGCACATTGAACCTTGATAGCAAGTCATTTTAAAGTTAATAAAAAATCTAATTTATAATTAAATTCCAGCTGAAATGAGAGGCATTTTGCTCCGTGCAGTATGAATGTAAACCCTGCACATTATCTGACAACAACTCACTTAACGTTAGCAAAAAATATCACATCTCAAAAAAAAAAACTGCCACTGAATTATTTTTTCTTCCAAAATCATGAATTAATGTCATAGTATAGTGTGCCACTCAAAATGTCATTAAAATGTCACAGTTTATGTTACATGCCTTTGTGTTTTGTGCTCGTCCATTGTTTCAGTGTGCAGCTGATCCACTTCCTTCCTCCTCAGTGAGGAGTATGAATGAATGAGGGAGGAGCAGGGCCAGTGGGCCAGAGGGCTGTGACAGTTGTGTGTCTTCAAGACGTGGGTAACAAGGAAGTTTGTCATAGTGTGGTGATATTTGGTTGGCTGTGATCAATCTTTTCTTTTTTTGACTGTTTCCTTGCTACAGATGATCCGGTTCCCTTCTTGAGCTCGTTTTTCGTTGATGGTCCTTTCTCCCAGTTTTGTTTTAAACAAACTTCCTTTTAACCCGGCTATTTGTTTTGCTTGCCTTTTTCCTTTTTTTCTTTTTTTTTTTTTTTTTAAATCCCATGAACATGTGATAGTGGAGTTATGCCATGCAAAACGTGATGATGTTTTTATTAAAACAGTCATAGTGTAGTTTGCCAAGTCCCTCTGTAACACACACCTTTGATCTCTGGTAGTATCCTACGAAAATAAACTGATGTGACACAATTTGTTTTTTTCTGAACATTTTATTGGTTTTCAAAAAATGAATGAAGTAAAAATAAAAAGTCATCTCCTCCAAAATAATTTCAATGTTGAGGAACTGGACGATTAAAACTGAGGAAAATTCAACCAGGGGACGGGCGGTCACAGTGACACCTCACGCCCTCCCTGCTCCCCTTCCTTGGCCAGCGGAGGAGTCGGGGGAGAAGCGGCTTTTAATATGAGATAAAGCGACGGGAAAGCGGGGATAAAGGAGGGGATGAGAGAGGGGAGAACATCTATTTTCAACAGTAAAAACACCAACTATGAAAACAGAAATCCTTGTTGGCAACTTACTAATCTTTTCTTACTCAAGAGTAATAAAATTACTATTCTCTCTTTATTCACATGAAGTTAAATCTCAATCCCTTTTCATCAAAGTAAATTTACGTGGCCATCTCCCTTTTAGAGCAGACCTCTTTCTGAAATAAGGCATCTGTTGTGCTGTCAGCTGAAACTGTGGCAGCAGGAGGGTCATACGTGCATTCAGCTATCACAAAATGGGCGCCGCGAACATGGCTGCCAGACAACAATAGTATGAAGGTTCATCAGGGCTGAGGGAGGGACAGGGTCTCTCCTTCTCTCTGGATGTTACTGCCTACCTGCTTTTCTCAAGGGGCAACATTTCTACAGAGATTTATGCAGATACAGTATAATGGCAGCACAAAGATTACAGGATAAATACCAGGCAAGCCAGTGTCTCACTGTGTGAGTGTGTGTGTGTGTCAAGAGCCACAGAGCAGCGGTAAACAGTGATATGTTCTGAAGGCTGTTGAGAAGGTGGAAGAATGCAGGAGAGGGTGATCAATAGCAGAAGGGTGGAGGGGAGGAGGAAGTGCAGGTCGTGATTGGCCATTTATGTGAAGGTCAGCCCGGCTTCGTTGTAGACTTTGAAGACCTTCTCGATGGCGTTGACGTAAGCGGCCGTCCGAAGGTCCAGACCCAGGTTGTACTTGCTTGCTGTGCGCATGATTTGCTAGAAAAGGCAGAAGAGAAAACATCATACAATCATGGCTGACAGCAATTCAAACATCTCTGATAGAAAGCCTTGAAGGACAGAGCTGCTTAAGTACAATTAGCAACTAGCAACTAGCATTTGTTTGGAAAACGTGTTTAGTATAAGACAGTTATTTTGTCAGTGAACCTTGTGAGTTGTAATGGAGCCAAAATTTTGTAACGTCACCTTTGTTAAATGTTGCTGTTGTCCCTGGCTTTATATGAGAAGAGGAAAAGATCACTAGCTGCTAGGCTAATTTATACAATGTAAAATGCCATAGGCTTGTGCTAATGACATCAGCATGTTGTATTTGTGGGGAAAATGTGTCCAGATAAAGACAAGTGTTTGTCTGTGAATGCTGCCTGTTATAGTGAAGCTGATTTATGTACTTGTGTTTGACATTGTCTCTATTAAACCATGTTTAATGTGTGTTTAATGTGTGTTTTGAGTCAACTAAACTTTACAGCACTTCACAGAAACCTCCATCGCCGACTAGTGTTTTGGAGGCGTAACTGCAGAGTGACACAGACACACCACCACACAAGTATAAATGCTCACAACAGCAGAGACTATGGCGTAGGGTCTGCCACACAAGTGTAAATCCCGCTTTATTGTTCTTTTTACGTTCTAGAAGCCACCTTTGCAACTAAAATTTAAAATAGGACATATTATGACTTATGGGAAACTGAGAAAGGGTTTCTGTAATGTTCACCAAGAACTTTTCAGTGCTACATAGTAGTGTATTTGTCCCAAACAGTTCGGTATGCGACGTATGTTCGGTACGCCCTGCAGCCCAAACACTCATAATGTACTACTTGCACACTCATTTTAAGTGCGAGGTGAATGTTTCATCTCAGTTTATTATACTGGATAATATGTTGACTGCTCACTAAAACAGGCTGGACTGTGTTATGCTCTGTGTGATCACTTACCCGGGCAGATCTCTCCATGGTGTAGGCCAACCCAGAGTGAACAATGTCCTTCTCAGAGGCACCCTGCGAAGGAAGGTGAATGTTAATGACAATTTGATAACACATATAAGCTGAGTAGGTGGGTCATGCTGAGAGCTTTTGTCAGTGTCAGACTTTAGAGTGCGAGCCAAGTACGTAGCAATGAAGACTCGATATAAATAAACTCCCAATAAAAGTAGGGAAAAAACAATCATTCATTCAGTTTTGACCAGCACTAATCTGATGTTACTCACAGCAACTCTGGCCTGGAAGTCAGCGGTGGGTACGATGGGAATGGGCCCTCCCTGCTTCCCAAACTTCCTCTCTAAACTTTCCTGCACAGACACTAGAAGGGAAAAGAGAAGACAAGAGCAAATTAAAGAGACATCGAAGACATCTGTTGTTTCTGGACCATGACAAATACCAGCCATCTATCTAATAATGCACGATGTCTCTGTCTGTCTGTCTAGCTGTTTCTCAGTATGTGTTCTTGTGGACTTGTGACACGTCATCAGTCACAGCCCAAGTACTGTTCCAATTCTAAGTTCACATCTAGCCATGTTCAGTCCAAATGCCCGGATGTGATCTCGTCACGCCCATTTCACCAGGGATGCGTCAGAGCAGACTTGTGTGGACTTCAGACAGCCAGGTATCCCAGCATGCATTTCGCAACAATCATTGGTAATGGCAAGTGAGGGAAAAGCGCACAATTGTAAGTCATGATTACTGATATGTTGTTTTGTCATGGAACATAGTGTTAACATGCGTAGTTTAAACTTCGATGTATTAATATAGAGCCCAGTTGAATGTGACTGAGGTCCGCTGGATGACAGCGGTGTCAGAGGTCATAGATAATAAACATGTGTGTATGAGCGTTCAGGCTGCCCCAGAGAGCAGCGTCTCTCGGGTAGTCCTTTTAAATTCGTGGCTGATATCTCTGTAGTGGTTAAATATGAAATGTAATTCGTTTGGGGAATGTCTAATGGGCAACATTCAGTCTCAGTATAAGATATATTCTTATATTATTAAATGTTGTAACATGTTATTGTTCTTTGCATTCTTTTGCTTATTCATGTGTTTTTACCATTCAATAATGATTTTAAGAATTTATTGTAATTTATTTATTGTATTTAAAGATTAATTGTATTTATTGTAGTATTTATTCAACAGCATTTTAAATATTGATTATCTGATATGAACTGCATACCTGATGTCTGAAGTGGGGCTGAATAAACTTTCCCTCTTCACATCTGACCTGTTTGATCCCATTTATATTGATGAGGACAGACTAAATGAGAAACTGCTGTCAGCGTAATCCAGTACAGTTCAACAGCACCACAATCTACAACTCAACACTTCAGTATAATGTTAGACTGAATACAATATTAAACTGCTGTTCTTTTTTCTAGGTGTACCAAGTAATCTGTCAAGTCTCCATAAAAATGCAGACAAAGCATAATGATGAGACAAATGCAGTGATGGACAGTAACTAAGTATATTTACTCAAGTAGCTACTGTACTTAAGTACAAATTAGATGTACTTTGGGTATTTCCATTTACTTAGAGGGAAATACTGTACATTCTACTCAAGCTACATTTATTTGATAGCTGTAGTTACTATTCAGATAGTTTGTTTTATATGTTGTCAGTTTCATATTTACAAGTTGATGTGCGTTGTTATACATTAGACTAGTACACCAGTGAAAGGTGTTACAATTAGTTCTACCATGACAACATTTGAATGCTGCTTACATGTAGCCTACGTGTAAATTGATCAATCAACAACACTTGAAACTGGGTCACTCTGCATAATGAGTACTTTTAACTTTTCATTTTATGTAGTCCTACATTCTGCTGACAATACCCAGATACTTACTCAAGTCAGATTTGCAACACTTTTACTTGTGACTGAGTTTTTGTTCTTTGTTGTGATATTACTACTTTTTCTGGGTACTTTGTCCACAACTGGACAAACATCAAACAATAGAGACATGCAAGCATCGCACGTCTCATCCTCCGCCTCATTCTCCGCTGTCTTTCTGGGATCTGCCTCCTCAGCTGCAGCCTCCTCCTCAGCCTGCAGGTACAGCAGTCCTGCTGCAATAACTGCACCAAGACACCTTCTCCGATCCATGTCCGTTATGGATTTATTTCACACTTACAATAACCACCAACTCTCCACAAACATTCCCCCTGCACCTGACTTTTGATCACACATAATCTGAAGCCAGGTGCGGGAATTGGATATAGATTGAATATGATCAAAAGCCAGCTGCGGGGAAAAGGATTTATAAGACAATTAAAAAAAATATTTTATTTATACGTTTTTTGTGTCAGTTATATATGTTGAAACATTAAAAACATATACATATTAATTTCTTACAATGACAGTGAAGAAGAAGGAGAGGGTGTTTGCGCTCTCACTACAAGTCCAAAGAAAAACTCACATCAGGTGCGTAGGCCAAAAAATGTCAAGAAGAAACCAGGAAATGCTCACACACCTATCACATAAATGGAATGTCCACGTCCACAAAACAGTCTTCAATTCGATGACTCATTTCTTCATTTAGCTTGGTGCTTAGCCTGCAGCTCTTACGCTTTGAAACCGTGACAATTCATCCAGCTCATCCAGTTTTACACCTTGACATCTTTTGTTTAACAGGATATGACCTGTTATGGTAAAAATGATGATGCTGTTTCATGATTGGCTGTATGTGAACAAGACAGTGTATAAATGAAAAGGAGGTCTTTTCTCTTGGACAGACACTTCACATCATCTGACACCAACTAAAGCTGAATTTACAAAGGGACATCACCCAAGCTGAACTGCCACAGACTCGGTAAGAATAAGTCTGTTATCATCTGTAAATTATTGCTGACAGAATTGATCATGTAGATTTGTTTCCTATGTCTTGAAGTTAAATCAAAAACAAACAAATGTGTTTTATTCATTTTTTTTTTATCACACCGAAGCAGAAGGCACATTTCACTGGAGGGGATGCCAAGTGCTGGAGACAGTCTGGGTTTCAGGAAGCTAATCACTGGCATGTATTCTGGGAGTGTCCAGTGATCAGGCCTCTCTGGACAGAATTTCACAAAGCACTAAAAAAGATACTTAACTCTGATCTTCCTTTGCAATTCTCTACATTATTTTTAGGATGTATGGATTTTAAGGCAAAGCGTTCTGACAAATATATGTTTGGTATTTTGCTATCGGCTTGCAAGAAAGTCCTCACAAGGCACTGGTTGTTTCCTGAAGCCCCCACAATAGAGGAGTGGACAGATATTGTAAATGATATTTATGTTATGGAAAAGATTACCTTTTTCACTTCATCTTCAGAAGAATGTGTTCATTCAATTCTGGGCAAAGTGGGTGAAATAGGTAAGACCCTTACGACCCCTTAAGACCCTGTGATGTTTAATCAAGCAAACCTCATTGACTGCCACTCTATTTTATTTTGTCTCTTTAATCCCTCCTCTAAAAACTAATGTGTCATTTAAAAATACACTAGCAGCCTTGTCAGTCATGTATAACAGCCACGTAGATTTCACCCTTGTGACGTAATATCTGCTTGTGCGTGCGTGGTCATGAACAGACGTGGACACGGCAGCACGTTGTTGTTTTGTACCTTTAAAAGGTTAATATGCACATGTGGCAAACAGAAGAAAATAGTGTACGTTTACATATTCATGTCTATAGGCCTAAGACCCACATGCGTCCACAGACCCTCAATATTTGTTTAACGGCGCAGTTTTAAGGTCAATGTCATCAATCTGTTTGATCATCTGCTTAAAAAATCCAGTAATATGTCCTGTTGTGACTAGGGGTGAGTTCGTGTACAAAAATCTCTAAACGTTTAGAGTGGGTCATTTTTTTCATGTAAACGTGTACATGGGTTTCACCGCTGGGTGGTGCTATTGCTTTATACCAGTAAAGCCCCAGCTATCCGAATACCAACCGAACGGGCCATTTAACCAACGCTGCGTTTTAATAGAACAGAGCACATAAGCTACTCGGGCGTTGCTCGCCATTCCGAAGGGTCGACATTCTGAAAATTAATTTCCATTTATCAGAGTGGCGGCCCTTCCTCTTTTTTTCAAAGGGTCTGCCATTCTCAATTCTGTTCCCTGAGTCCTGACAGTAGCCGTATTTCCCATGCATTTCAGTGATTTTCACTGGGGACGCACACGAGTAATTCAGGCAGGCAATTTTTCAGCAAACTCCTCTGATAATTTTATTAAAAAGAATGGCACATAGGCCCACTGTAACTTATTATTAATATTATTATTATTAGTAGTAGTAGTAGTAGTAGTAGTAGTATTCGTATTCGTAAATGCGCTCACAATTCCGTGTCCTCTCACCGTGGATGCTGTGATTTGATGGTCCAGTACTCATTGTAGCTCACTCTTATAAGACCCAATAATAATAATAACAATAAGTTACTGTGGACCTATATGCTATGCTTTTAATACAATTACCAGAGGAGTTTGCTGAAAAACAGGTAGCCTAATGCCCCCCCAATATAATGGTAGGGGAATTTCACACAGGTAGATTTGTTATACTATGGCTAGGTTAGACTTCATAACGTCTCTATCTGATTGTAAATCCTGATGTGAGCTTTGTCTTGTGGCTTCAGGAAGCAGCTGTAGAGCCAGAGTATCTGCCGTCCCGCTGAGAAATCCAGAGCATCACAACGCCCAGAGAAATACAAGGTATAACACCACAGAAGAGTGAGCACTGGATGTGTTGTGCCATTTATCAGTAGCATGTCAGTTTGTAAGAAATAATGGTTCTTTTTTTGGTTTAAAACAGATGGCTGCTGACCGTATCGCTCGTGCTTTTGAATACCCTCCAAGGTGTGTGGATGAAAATAAAAGGGCAGCATTCAGAGAGACAACACTGCGTGGCAAAAAAGACACTCTGTATTATCATACAGGTGCTGATGGTCAAACATGCAAGCTCATGTATTTCAGCATACGTTTCAGAGAATGGCTGGATACACTGAGGCAACAATACCCTGAACTTGAGGAAACTCAACAGGATGGTGAAATCCTTCAGGAAGGTGAAGGTACCATAACTTTGCATCCGAGTGTAAAGGTTTTTGTACATGACAAAGAACTGAGGGACAAGTTTGAGTGCGATTTTCCACAAATGGCACAAGCAGTCAGGCCAGGTATAGTTAGTACTGGTGATGGAGCTCTCCTTTTAGAGCTCACTGAGGGACTCAAGGGCAAAGACAAGGACATTTACAGAAATGAAAAACTACGTAAAAATGAAGACACTCTCTTTTATGACAAAAGGAGTGATGAAAAATTCGACCTCGTTTTCTACAGCAAACGTGTACTACAATGGCTGGATGAAATGAAGAAAAAGTATCCTGACCTTCAGGAAAAAACGCAACACAATATGATCTTACTCAAGGATGAGCCCCAGCCAGGTACCATAACCTTATATCCTGAGGTAACAGTTGAGGTAGAAGGCCAGCTAATGGAGAGGTTTGAGAGAGATTTTCCACAAATGAGACTAATGCTCCAATCAGCTGATTTAGCAGCAGCAATGGAAGGGTTAAACTTAAACAATAAGAAAAAACATCCTGATGAGCCAGAGAGTGAGGGCAAACTTGACACACCACCCAACCCAACCAACTGATGAGAAAGAATGCCTGATGAATAAGGAGAGAAACTAGAATCACCGCCATGCTGTTTTTTGCCTCGTGCACCAGTCAAGTTTCTCTTACAGTGAAAACATGAATGCTTTACAACCACTGCCTCCACAAAGGCATAAAACACAGAATAGAACACTGTAAATAGCTGCTTCTTAAAGCTTTATCCTACTACTTTATATTTTAGGAATATGTAATCGGGGTTGTAAAATCTATTAAATATTGTTTTCTGATTTGTATTTAGTTTGTAAGGCAGGGTTTCTCCTGGGCTGTGTGTGAGTGTTATTTTGCAGTTTTTCAGTTTATAGCAATATCGATGCCTTGACATGGCGAGTTAATAACGTATGGGGAAATTCTTATAAACATTGGTGCTCATGCATGCAGGAGAAATTTGTTTTGGTGTTTATATATTGTTTCAGAATGTGCCACAGAAATGTCACGATAATGTATCTTCTGATTGTGTTGTATGACCTCAGCACACTCTGGTCTGTCTGCAGGTTATAGAGGAAACAAAGAGCAGCCTTGTACTCACTGAGCAGGTGGTAGTTTGAGTCCCTCTCATATTTGAAGGTCAGTCTTCCATAGCTGACATGGTTGAGATTCTTCAGCCACTCGAAATAAGACACTGTCACACCGCCAGCATTCAGGTACATGTCCTGCAGGATGAAACATCACAAACTCATCAGACCTCTGGCTGTTTGATCTCTACCCCTCTGTGTGTGTGTAAGATTATCTCTGATTAAAAATGTCCTCTGTATTGTTTTAAGATCTGATTTGGGGAGAATTATTTTTCTTTTTTTCTGTAAATGAAATGTTTTTTGGGGAAAAAATATTTGTGTGATTGAAATGTGTTTGAAGAAACATGTAAAAGTGAGCAGAAGACATCAATAAAAATGTACCGCGTACACAATGAAGGCTTGATCGTTGTTTACATTACTCTCGCGTCTTGTTTTCAGAATAATTTACTCTGCTTGTTGTTTCACATTCATGGTTTAGTGTGTAGTTTTTTGTTTTAACATTAAATATTCATGACCAGATACGATTTCCAATTTAAAATTTAAAATTTAAAAGTTCTAAGGGCAAACACACTCTCAGGTATTATTCATTAGGAGTTTGGGGTGTGGTTTGATCAGAGTAGATTGATAGTGCTGGACGCCAAAGCCAGCAGCTCCGATAACTGTCATCAGATTTAGGGTCAAATGTTGCTCATTCCTGCCTGGGGCTCAGGTGTGTGTGGCATCACAGGTGCACCCACATCAAAGCAGTGACGCAAGCTGAGACTAAAAGAGAAATGGGAATTCTTTCATGGAAAAAGCCTATAACTGATGTACAAAAATGCCACCAGCAACTAGGCATAATCCTGGCGACTAATTTCTCTTTCGACTAAACGAAAATTTTAATGAAGACTAGTCGACAACAATTTATTGTTAAGTATTTTAAGCATTGTCCCAAAAATTCTGTGTGCATTAAGAGCCCTTTGAAGCTTTTAATCACAATCTTCAACAACCATGTCAGATTGTAAATGCAGCTGAAGTACGAGACACTTTGCGCCGTGTGATATGAATGTGAACATGACAGCAACTCAAAAGTTAACCACTACAATAACATCTAAAATAAATTAACTGCCTCTGAAATGTGGGGCACACTGAACCTTGATAGCAAGTCATTTTAAAGTTAATAAAAAATCTAATTTATAATTAAATTCCAGCTGAAATGAGAGGCATTTTGCTCCTTGCAGTATGAATGTAAACCCTGCACATTATCTGACAGCAGCTCACTTAACGTTAGCAAAAAATATCACATCTCAAAAAAAAAACTGCCGCTGAATTATTTTTTCTTCCAAAATCATGAATTAACGTCATAGTATAGTGTGCCACTCAAAATGTCATTAAAATGTCACAGTTTATGTTACATACCTTTGTGTTTTGTGCTCATCCATTGTTTCAGTGTGCAGCTGATCCACTTCCTTCCTCCTCAGTGAGGAGTATGAATGAATGAGGGAGGAGCAGGGCCAGTGGGCCAGAGGGCTGTGACAGTTGTGTGTCTTCAAGACGTGGGTAACAAGGAAAAGTTTCTCATAGTGTGGTGATATTTGGTTGGCTCTGATCAATCTTTTCTTTTTTTTTTTGTGTTTTCTTGCTACAGATGATCCGGTTCCCTTCTTGAGCTCATTTTTCGTTGGTGGTCCTTTCTCCCGGTTTTGTTTTAAACAAACTTCCTTTTAACCGGCTATTTGTTTTGCTTGCCTTTTTCCTTTTTTTTTTTTTTTTTAAATCCCATAAACATGTGATAGTGGAGTTATGCCATGAAAAATGTGACGATGTTTTAATTAAAACAGTCATAGTGTAGTTTGCCAAGTCCCTCTGTAACACACACCTTTGATCTCTGGTAGTATCCGACGAAAATAAACTGATGTGACACAATTTGTTTTTTTCTGAACATTTTATTGGTTTTCAAAAAATGAATGAAGTAAAAAAATAAAAAGTCATTTCCTCCAAAATAATTTCAATGTTGAGGAACTGGACGATTAAAACTGAGGAAAATTCAACCAGGGGACGGGCGGTCACAGTGACACCTCACGCCCTCCCTGCTCCCCTTCCTTGGCCAGCGGAGGAGTCGGGGAGAAGCGGCTTTTAATATGAGATAAAGCGACGGGAAAGCGGGGAAAAAGGAGGGGATGAGAGAGGGGAGAACATCTATTTTCAACAGTAAAAACACCAACTATGAAAACAGAAATCCTTGTTGGCAACTTACTAATCTTTTCTTACTCAAGAGTAATAAAATTACTATTCTCTTTTTATTCACATGAAGTTAAATCTCAATCCCTTTTCATCAAAGTAAATTTACGTGGCCATCTCCCTTTTAGAGCAGACCTCTTTCTGAAATAAGGCATCTGTTGTGCTGTCAGCTGAAACTGTGGCAGCAGGAGGGTCATACGTGCATTCAGCTATCACAAAATGGGCGCCGCGAACATGGCTGCCAGACAACAATAGTATGAAGGTTCATCAGAGGGCTGAGGGAGGGACAGGGTCTCTCCTTCTCTCTGGATGTTACTGCCTACCTGCTTTTTCTCAAGGGGCAACATTTCTACAGAGATCTATGCAGATACAGTATAATGGCAGCACAAAGATTACAGGATAAATACCAGGCAAGCCAGTGTCTCACTGTGTGAGTGTGTGTGTGTGTCAAGAGCCACAGAGCAGCGGTAAACAGTGATATGTTCTGAAGGCTGTTGAGAAGGTGGAAGAACGCAGGAGAGGGTGATCAATAGCAGAAGGGTGGAGGGGAGGAGGAAGTGCAGGTTGTGATTGGCCATTTATGTGAAGGTCAGCCCGGCTTCGTTGTAGACTTTGAAGACCTTCTCGATGGCGTTGACGTAAGCGGCCGTCCGAAGGTCCAGACCCAGGTTGTACTTGCTTGCTGTGCGCATGATTTGCTAGAAAAGGCAGAAGAGAAAACATCATACAATCATGGCCGACAGCAATTCAAACATCTCTGATAGAAAGCCTTGAAGGACAGAGCTGCTTAAGTACAATTAGCAACTAGCAACTAGCATTTGTTTGGAAAACGTGTTTAGTATAAGACAGTTATTTTGTCAGTGAACCTTGTGAGTTGTAATGGAGCCAAAATTTTGTAACGTCACCTTTGTTAAATGTTGCTGTTGTCCCTGGCTTTATATGAGAAGAGGAAAAGATCACTAGCTGCTAGGCTAATTTATACAACATAAATTATGACTTATGGGAAACTGAGAAAGGGTTTCTGTAATGTTCATCAAGAACTTTTCAGTGCTACATAGTAGTGTATTTGTCCCAAACAGTTCGGTATGCGACATACGTTCGGTACGCCTTGCAGCCCAAACACTCATAATGTACTACTTGCACACTCATTTTAAGTGCGAGGTGAATGTTTCATCTCAGTTTATTATACTGGATAATATGTTGACTGCTCACTAAAACAAGCTGGACTGTGTTATGCTCTGTGTGATCACTTACCCGGGCAGATCTCTCCATGGTGTAGGCCAACCCAGAGTGAACAATGTCCTTCTCAGAGGCACCCTGCGAAGGAAGGTGAATGTTAATGACAACTAATTTGATAACACATATAAGCTGAGTAGGTGGGTCATGCTGAGAGCTTTTGTCAGTGTCAGACTTAAAAGTGTGAGCCAAGTACGTAGCAATGCAGACTCGATAGAAATAAACTGCCAGTAAAAGTAAAAAAAGAAAAATCATTCATTCAGTTTTGACCAGCACTAATCTGATGTTACTCACAGCAACTCTGGCCTGGAAGTCAGCGGTGGGTACGATGGGAATGGGCCCTCCCTGCTTCCCAAACTTCCTCTCTAAACTTTCCTGCACAGACACTAGAAGGGAAAAGAGAAGACAAGAGCAAATTAAAGAGACATCAAAGACATCTGTTGTTTCTGGACCATGATACCAGCCATCTATCTAATAATGCACGTGTGTGTGTGTGTGTGTGTGTGTGTGTGTGTGTGTGTGTGTGTGTGTGTGTGTGATTCCGTCACATATCTCTTAAACCATTTGCTGGACTGACCTAATATTTACTGTAATTGATCAAGAAATGCGAAACACATAAATAAAAGAAGCAAAAAATGCAAGTCATTAGACACTGCCTGCAGTGGCCACACCCCCCTGACAGGTGACAGGTTTTCGGGTGTTGGGATTTCAAAGAAGGTTAAACTACGCCGAATCCGTCCACCAAAATATATAGTTATGATGGGCACTGCACTAGTACTAATGACACACCGTGTGTGATGTCTACAAGACACACGCTTATTTTGTAACAACAGTTACTGCTTTGCGATGTTTAGTTTAGTTTATTCATTAATTTCAAACCAAACAAAATAATACAACACACACAACATAACAAATCCACAGGACACCACCGATAACAAACAATGTAACAACCACAAACAACAACAACAACACAGTTTGAAAAGGGGATGGAAGAAGCAAAGCTTATCTAGTCCAACCCCCAGACAGCACAAATACAGAGTCAATACAACGAAAACACTTAGTCACTCTCTGAATCTTCTTTCCCCCCCAATCATCTCATCAGTTTATGTCATTTTCCTCCTCCTCCTCCCTGTTATACATTTCAAACACTTCTTTTCTAAACTTCCTTTTGAATTGATTGACATTTTTACTGAGTTTAATCTCTTCATCTAAACCATTCCATAGAATTACACTTGTTGTAATTTGAGTTGAATATATTATAGGTATGCATCTATATATGTATATGTATACCCACGTGCATAAGCATACATGTGTATACATATACATACACACAAACCCACACCTGACTGAATTTGATTAACCAAAATCATGCAGTTTATAATCATAAGTGCAATATCAAAGAATATACAATAGCACTGTCTTTTTTCCCCTCCTTTTTAATTAACTGAAATTCTATATAAATTATATCATTTCCCTTTTCCATTACATTATTCCATCTAACTCTTGCATTAAGAATCTCTACTCATGTCAAATAACTGTAAATCAAACATCCCTGGTCAAGCTTTTCTGTGACAGTCTTGACTTTGCGACACTTTTGATGGAGAGAAACAACGTCTCAATTTTCTTCGATTTCAAGTGTTTTTCCAAAAAATTCACAATGGCAGAAAATCTATATAACCGGAAGTTGTGTGTTCTTGGGGCAGATTTGTTCCTCATGAAGAGAGACATCTCTGTGCAAAGTTTCATGTCACTACGACATACGGGGCATGAGATATGCCCATTCAAAGTTTGAGATTGCAATCGGTCAATTTGCATCACCACAGACACACAGACACACACAGACACACACAGACAGACACACAGACACACAGAGACACACACACACACACAGAGACACACACACACACAGACACACACACACACACAGACACACACACACACAGACACACACACACACAGACAGACGCGCACACACACACACACACACACACACACACACACACACACACACACACACACACACACACACACACACACACACAGAGTTTTCATCAAATAGTAAGATGTGACATCCTGTCAGTCAGACCAGGCAATGCAGGGAACCCACGTCAGATCAGCACACAAATCCACGGAAAAGGACTGATAAATTAATGTCGTAAGTTGTTTAATTTGATTATGTACATGTTTAATTTAATATATTAAGGAATATTTGATTAAAATGTAGATAATAAGTTAAGGTTAAAAACGTATTTACAAGTCAACTATTTACAAGACAGGGCAAATTCAGGGCTTTGTATACAGCACAATGATCACCAGTAAAAAGTTTAGCCTGCAGCTCTTACGCTTTGATGAGAACACTAAACCGTGACAGCTCAACCAGCTCATTCAGTTTTACAACATGACATCTTTTGTTATATATGACCTGTATGACCTGCTGGGCAATATCTCGAGATTTTAATATATAATTGATATATTTCTAAACACGATATAACACGGGACAATGTCACTTCTGTCGATAGAGTTCATTTTGCTTTAAAATGACAACACATGGGCCGCAGGTTCACACCTATTTCTCCTCTGTCCTCTGTGTGTGTTCATTCATTTTATTTTTTGTTGCAAAACATTTTGTACTGTGTGGCACTGTGGCAGCTTGCTGTGGAAGTGCATTTATTCAGCCAGGTTAATGAGGCCAGGTGTGCGTGAGCAGAGGCAAACAGTTTTTTGACCGTGGCTGAGGCATGGCTGAGGTGTGTCTGCAGATAGGAGCAATATTAGACAATAGGCTACCTAATTGCAAAGCAAGGTGCTGTACCTTCTTATGCTTAAAGGGCCAGTGTGTAAAATGGGTTGAAAACAGTGACATCAGTGGTCAAATTCTAGATTACAGGGCTCACTTGCTCACCCCTCCCGTTGGGTAAATGACGGTGGCCTCGTACGGACAAAAAGCCTTGCGCAGACACGAGTTTTGTAGGTATCTAGCGACAAGGTGAATGTTTAATTAGAAATCTAAACAATGTTACCATATTGTAATGAATCCCTCACGAGCAGGAGACCAGAGGAGCATCTGGGAAAAAGGCCCGTTTATTTGAGCACTCCAAATACTCCGGTAACACTCCAGGGGGTAAAAGACTCCATCCCAAACTCTTCTAGCGTAACACACACACTTAATACACATACTCGCTTACAGTACAGAGCGGGTACCCCCTTCCCTCTCTGCTCCACCAATCTCCAGCCCGCACACTGACTGTCAGCGTAGCCTGTAAACAGAACTCAGCTGTTTATTTAGCCTAGCAATATTTCCGGACTGTAGCAGCTGCAATGGACGACTTTAAACGCGATTTTGAAGAGTTTGTTGTAGCGGACACAGATCCAGAGCCATACCTGTTTGAGCCGGAGCATACAGATGAGGAACTCCATGTGTTGGATGCTGATCCCATTTTGCTGCATAGGATGGGATTCAGTGCTACCATCGTTGGGGAGATACATCATCAGGAGTAAAAGCACTGCAGAGTGCATCACAAGGAGTGAAGTTGCGTCTTCTTTTCCTCGCAGTTCAGGTTCATTCTCTCCTGTTGCGTGGTAAGTGTGGTCCGTTCGCAAACTTTATGAATAAAAAAACTTTTCACGACTCTCTATTGACGAACTACTAACACTCTCTGCTGTTTCCTCCTCCTTCTTTCTTCCTCCCGCTGTCTTCGTTGGTTTATTAATACACACGAAACACGTTCTCTGGCTGGCTGGATTGTCCGCTCAGTCTGCCGTACATGGCGGTGCAAGATGGCGACCTCTCTTAAGCAAGGTTCTTGCTATGTATATATATATATATATATATATATATATATAAATAAATAAATAAATAAATATATATATATATATTTAAAAGCATAATTATAAGGCTACAAAAACCAAACAAATTTTATGTTATAGCGATTATACACTTATATAAACATATTAATGGGTAAAATATTCAGATTCAGATTTGATAATAAACCATACCAAATATTACACGCTGGCGCTTTAAATGTGTATGTAGTAGTAAATGCAGCAAAGCAACGGGAAACGTCTGGACATTATTTTGTGAGAGCCAAGCCTGGCGCGTGTCAATTAATTATACCAACATGCACCTGCAATAAGTGACAGTGGAAAGACACTTCCAAATAATAATAATAAGTTACTGTGGACCTATATGCCATGCCAAACCCAGTTTCACACCATTTCTTGTCATATTCACAGTCTATCACAGTTAGTGCAGGGCCACACCACCCGCGGAAGCGCAGCGAATAGCCTCGAAGCGCAGAGAAGTGAAGCCAGTTTCCTTTCGGTGCCCATGTTAACTGATTGTGTCATCCGCACCAGCCGTGCCGCGCCGGGAAGCTCCACGTCCGGCTCGTGCTTTGAAGCGGTCAGTTCGCTGTCCGGTCTATTTTCTGCGCGAGCTGCAAGCAAATATGTCAAGCTGGGCAGGAAGTCAAACAAAGTAACAACAACAGCATCCTGCCAATTTTCAGAATAAAACATCCCGTTTGACAAATGTGATGTATATATGTGTGTGTTTATATACACATACTAGTCAGTGGTATCTGAACAGAGCGCGAGAGAGATGAATACACACACACGAGAGAGAGGGAGGGAGAGGGGGAGAGGGGAGAGAGAGAGAGAGAGAGCGCGAGAGAGATGAATACACACACACACGAGAGAGAGGGAGGGAGAGGGGGAGAGGGGGAGAGAGAGAGAGAGAGAGAGAGAGAGAGAGAGAGAGAGAGAGAGAGAGAGAGAGAGAGAGATGGGAGCAGAAGCGCTTGTCGACTACGTGGAGAAATACGCGTCTGATGTGAACTTAAGTGCTCCAGCTTGCGCGAGAATTTCGGATAAAGCTTTATCCAATATCTCTGGCGTAAGTCAACAATTAGTATCATCCCCCTTCCCCTACCATTATATTTGGGGATGCACCGCCCCCCCAAATATAATGGTAGGGGATTTTCACACAGGTAGATTTGTTACACTATAGCTAGGTTAGACTTCATAACGTCTGTATCTGATTGTAAATCCTGATGTGAGGTTTGTCTTGTGGCTTCAGGAAGCAGTTGTAGCCAGAGTATCTGCCGTCCCGCTGAGAAATCCAGAGCATCACAACGCCCAGAGAAATACAAGGTATAACACCACAGAAGAGTGGCCACTGGATGTGTTGTGCCATTTATCAGTAGCATGTCAGTTTGTAAGAAATAACGGTTCTTTTTTTGGTTTAAAACAGATGGCTGCTGTCCGTATCGCTCGTGCTTTTGAATACCCCAGGAACATAAGGAACAGGGCAGCATTCAGAGAGAAAACACTGCGTGTCAATAAAGACATTCTGTATTATCATACAGGTGCTGATGGTCAAACATGCAGCCTCATGTATTTCAGCACACTTTACAGAGAATGGCGGGATACACTGAGGAAACAATACCCTGAACTTCACAAAACTCAACAGGATGATAAAATCATCCTTCAGTCCGAGGAAGGTGAAGGTACCATAACTTTAAATCTGAGTGTAAAGGTTCTGGTACATGGCAAAGCACTGATGGAGAGGTTTGAGTGCGATTTTCCACAAATGGCACAAGCAGTCAGGCCAGGTATAGTTAGTACTGGTGATGGAGCTCTCCCTTTTACATACCCTGAAGGACTCAACGACAGTCAGAAGGAGAGGCACAGACAGGGAATGCTGTATAACAATGAAGACACTCTCTTTTATGACACAAAGGCTATTGATAAAAAATCCAACCTCATTTTCATCAGCAAACGTGATCTAAAATGGCTGGAAGAAATGAAGAAAAAGTATCCTACACTTCAGGAAAAAACACAGGATAATCTTATCAAACTCAAGGATGAGACCCAGCCAGGTACCATAAGCTTATATCCTAATGTAACAGTTGTGGTAAAAGGCCAGCTAATGGAGAGTTATGAGAGAGATTTTCCACAAATGAGACAAAAGGCCCAATCAGCTGACTTATCAGCAGCAATGGAAGGGTTAACCTTAAACAATAAGAAAAAACATCCTGATGAGCCAGAGAGTGAGGGCAAACTTGACACACCACCCAAGCCAACCAACTGATGAGAAAGAATGCCTGATGAATAAGGAGAGAAACTAGAATCACCGCCCTGCTGTTGTTTGCCTCGTGCACCAGTCAAGTTTCTCTTACAGTGAAAACACGAATGCTTTACAACCACTGCCTCCACAAAGGCATAAAACACAGAATAGAACACTGTAAATAGCTGCTTCTTAAAGCTTTATCCCTACTACTTTATTTTAGGAATATGTAATCGGGTTGTAAAATCTATTACATATTGTTTTATGATTTGTATTTAGTTTGTAAAGCAGGGTTTCCCCTGGGCTGTGTGTGAGTTTTATTTTGCAGTTTTTCAGTTTATAGCAATATAGATGCCTTGACATGGTGAGTTAATAACGTATGGGGAAATTCTTATAAACATTGGTGCTCATGCATGCAGGGGAAATTTGTTTTGGTGTTTATATATTGTTTCAGAATATGTCACAGAAATGTCACGATAATGTATCTTCTGATTGTGTTGTATGACCTCAGCACACTCTGGTCTGTCTGCAGGTTATAGAGGAAACAAAGAGCAGCCTTGTACTCACTGAGCAGGTGGTAGTTTGAGTCCCTCTCATATTTGAAGGTCAGTCTTCCATAGCTGACATGGTTGAGATTCTTCAGCCACTCGAAATAAGACACTGTCACACCGCCAGCATTCAGGTACATGTCCTGCAGGATGAAACATCACAAACTCATCAGACCTCTGGCTGTTTGATCTCTACCCCTCTGTGTGTGTGTAAGATTATCTTTGATTAAAAATGTCCTCTGTATTGTTTTAAGATCTGATTTGGGGAGAAATTTTTTCTTTTTTCTGTAAATGAAATGTTTTTGGGGAAAAAAAAATTGTGTGATTGAAATGTGTTTGAGGAAACATGTAAAAGTGAGCAGAAGACCCCAATAAAAATCTACTGCGTACACAATGAAGGCTTGATTATTGTTTACATGACTCTCGCGTCTTGTTTTCAGAATAATTTACTCTGCTTGCATTCATGGCTTAGTGTGTATTTTTTGTTTTAACATTAAATATTCATGACCAGATACACAACAATCCAATTTAAAAGTTAGGGCAAACACACTCTCAGGTATTATTCATTAGGAGTTTGGGGTGTGGTTTGATCAGAGTAGACTGACAGTGCTGGACGCCAAAGCCAGCAGCTCCGATAACTGTCATCAGATTTAGGGTCAAATGTTGCTCATTCCTGCCTGGGGCTCAGGTGTGTGTGGCATCACAGGTGCACCCACATCAAAGCAGCGACGCAAGCTGAGAGTAAAAGAGAAATGGGAATTCTTTCATGGAAAATGCCTATAACTGATGTACAAAAATGCCACCAGCAACCAGGCATAATCCTGGCGACTAATTTCCCTGTCAACTAAACAAAAATTTAATTTAGACTAGTTGACTAGTCTAAAAATGGAAAACACTCAGGAAACAGTCCAAATTTAGCACAATTTATTATTAAGTATTCTTCACACAATCACACAATCTTCAACAACCATGTCAGATTTTAAATGCTGCTGAAGTACGAGACACTTTGCGTCGTGTGGTATGAATGTGAACATGACAGCAACTCAAAATAAAACCACTACAATAACATCTAAAATAAATTAACTGCCTCTGAAATGTGGGGCACATTGAACCTTGATAGCAAGTCACTTTAAAGTTAATAAAACATCTAATTTATAATTAAATTCCAGCTGAAATGAGAGGCATTTTGCTCCGTGCAGTATGAATGTAAACCCTGCACATTATCTGACAACAGCTCACTTAACGTTAACTAATAATATCACATCTAAAAAAAAAAACAAAATAAAAAACGTGCTGGTTTTGTGAGAGGACGTCTGGACTGCTGTCTGACGGCTCTGTAGCACCCCCTAGTGGCGGGCAGCTGCATGACAGAGACTGGACTTTTTCACAGCATATTCGAAGGACATGTAGCTAGCGGATCGTGAGGAGATGTTTGCTGTATGTGACAAAAACTTTTCAAGCGACTTAGTGAGCCTTTAAGCTCTTGTACATGAATAAAACACTAATTGGTTTAACCGACTAATATTTCTGGTGCCGACTAGTGCAGGGGTCGACATTTAACGTTTAACGTCTAATTGCACGCGCATCCCTACAAGCAACTACCAACAACACAGCAGAAAGGTGCGGACACAACAAAGCGACATCAAAGACAAAAGCCAACTGTTGCGTCGTCTACGTCGCCTCACATCGCCCTGTGTCAGTTACATTTGAACACACCGCACAGACAACATCCGACGTGCCAAGTGGCACATACATTCTGCGCCTGCGTGAAGTGAGAGAGTGGTACATCCTGACAGCTGAGGGGTTTCCTATCTGTGCAGCAGAGCACCGCAGCACCTCCACGGACTATTACATCCAGACGGTCCCGGTGTTTCCTCCGCAGGCTCCACTTCACTCAGCTGCCTGATAAACCTGCTGCTCCTTCCCACTTTAACCTGAATAACAAACCAGGGCTCGGTACTTCGGTTGGATCCAAACGGAGAGCTGGGGCTAGCTCAGAGACTAGCGGAGGCTAACTGGCTGTGCTTCCCTCCGGTCATGTTGCGGCTAACGCTCTGCTAGCCGCTCCCAGCTAGCCCTGGCTCTCTGCTTGGATCCAAACAGAGAGCCGCGGCTAGTTGAGAGCGGCTTGCGGAGGCTAACTGGCTGTGCTTCCCTCCAGTCATGCTGCGCTAGCCACTCCCAGCAGCTATCCTCTTCCTGTTTTGGTTGCACAATTATTGACGCACTTCCTGTGTGCCGTAAATTGAGAGTGACAACACGGCTTATAAGGAACCAGTCTAAACGCAGCTGGTGTCATTATACGATAGCCATCACACTGTTTGATATGATAAACAAAACAACAAAAAAAGTCTATTTCACTTTAACTTGTCTTGTCATGTCCTAGACGACTCGGTGGCCCCCAGACCTGTGATTCATTTTGACTTCCCAAGAAATTTAAAGCTTCAAATCAGCTTCATATCTGAATGTAAGAAGTGTTTCCAGTGTCTCCGTGCAAAACGGTGTAGTTGGCTTTTCTGCGTGTGTGTCTGTACTTACAGGAATAACCATGACATTGTTCTCCAGGAAGATCTTGTCAGCGTCTGGGGTGGTGGGACCGTTGGCACCTTCCGCAATGATCTGAAAGAGACAAAAAACAAACGCACACTTCACATGACTGCAGCCGAATTGCCCTGTTCTTACTTGTTCTTATGTGGCGTCAACTGACACCTGGAGGCAAAGCACCCTGTGTAAATCAAAGTGAGCGTTTACCTTGGCCTTGATCCTGGGGGCGTTGGCACGTGTGAGCTGCTTTTCTCCGGCAGCAGGAATCAGGATGTGGCAGTCAGCTTCCAGAATGCTTCCTTCGTAGGGTTTGGCTCCGGGGAAGCCCACAATGGTGCCGTGTTCCTGCAGGTAAAGTTCAGAGAAACACACACGAGAGAAATATTTGAATGTTGTCTCCTTGTTCATCCTCTTATTGGGCCGTTTTGTACTTTTTTTATTACACCAGTGGTTAGTTTCTTTCCTCAAGGGACCCCTATTCTATCATTAAGTAGACGGACGACCCCTGACTAAGTAATATATTTACAGATTTATCATATATCCAATGCATAACAATAACAGTACAGATCAAGTGATAAACTGTACAATCCACTAACATGGTGAATGCAGTAGCTGCAGGAAGTTTGTGTAAAATGAGCGATTTGGATCAGATTTGAGCAGATTATCTCCGAAGAATATTATACCAGAGACCAATTTTACTCAAATTTTGGGGACTTTTTAAATAAAATTCCCCCTATGTATTTTTTTAACAATCATGCATACTTAGTAGGCTTGTTCCCTCTTGTGTTCAAGTCTTCATTGTGCCCTTATCTTGTGATTTTATTTTAATTTTATACCTTCAATAATAATCTTAACTTAAAAAAACACAATTTCATTTAGTCTTCTTGAAATGAATGAAATGCTGAGATATAGGTCTAGTGTACCCTTGAAATCAAGAAGGCCTCCTCTCCAATGGTGAAACTATGGCGACCTCTAGTGGGGATTGGGACCCCCGGTTGGGAACCATAGGTACAGAGGTCCATGTATGTGGATACCACCTGACATGTTCCAGCCACTCAAACACTGTGCAGACCAAGAGCCCCCCCTCATGGCAGCAGGATAATGCACCATGCCACACTAAAGAAACAGTTTAGAAATGGCCTGTGGAGCGTGACAAAAAGCTCAAGGTGTCGACCTGGCTTCTAAATTTCCCAGGTCCCAATCTGATCAAGGATTTTTGTGATGTGCCGGTACCCCAGATGTACCCCTAATCCAAGGTGGGGCCTCCTTGGATCGGACTTGCTCTGACCTGTCGAGTGTCGGAGTGTCCTGTGGTGTCTGGCACCAGTGCGTTGGTGGCAGATCAATTTATGCTCATTCGGATTGGGATCTGGGGAATTCGGAGGCCAGGTTGACACTTTGAGGTCATTCCTGAGAGATGTTTGCAGTGTGGCATGCCGCATTATCCTGCTGGGGGGTGTTTCGGTGGACTTAAAATGTAGACGAACCATATCAGTCTTCTGACACTGATAATGTTAGCTAAGAATGAATCAGTAAGATTAAAAAGAAAAACTTTAGTATTTTGGGAGGAGAATCAGAGTGGAAAAAAAGAACAGCTTTGAGTAATAAAAACAGTAAAAAAGAGACAGGATTGAGGGGGGAAGGGTAGATGTGCAAGTACCAGCTTGTAGTCCTCCAGCTGTTTGGGGTCGATGCCCTCTGGGTTGTAGATGGATCCATCAATCTCTCCGACGCCCACACACTTGGCCCCAAACCTGTGCAGGTACCTCATAGAGTGGAGACCCACATTACCAAAGCCCTGTGAAAGGTCACAGCAGGTTAATCATCTCCACAACATCACTATGATAATCACATTTTGACCATTGAATATGTAAACGTTATTGTTACACCTTGATTTACTGTTATCATAAAGTATGATTCAGAACACTTTGGCGCCACCATGCGGCCAGTTTAGGTTATGACACCACTATTGATTGGACCTGAAATCAGACCTCAGACAGGTGCCATGTGTTTAAAATATTCTGTGTGAGTGTGGGTGAGAAATGGAGAGAGGACAAATAGACAAAAACAAGTAGAGATGGACAGAAGGGATGCTGTCTGGAGCCAATCATTCTGTTGCCTGGTTACAATCTAAAATGTATGTAAAATGCAAGGAAAAAAATCAAGATACCACAATGATCTTAAACTACCAGAGATTAAAGTATAGCAATCTCTAACTGTAGCAGTATATACTCTCCAGTATCATCATACCATACACTCCTAGCTCGCATGTAACCGAACTCCTACATGATACGAAGAGCTGACTTCTGAGCTGATTTTTTTAAACCCTGTTTTGATCTTGATACCACACTAGAAATCTGCTCTCTCCTCTCTCACAGCTAAATCTCTAAGAAAATCTAATCTCAGCTCGACATAATCCTCAACTACACACACACACACACACACACACACACACACAGAGGGATTAGCTTTTTGAACATTCACGTCATGATTCAGTGGCTGTAACCACTTTGTCACCTCCTCAATGACGCCCTAATCAGTCCTCACTCAAATCCCCCCCCTCTATACACGTCATCCCCTTTCAACATCTCTAATTGTTTTCTTTGCTGTTGCTGAAAAAAAAAAACATCTGCCTCCTTCCAAATCTCAATGAAGCCAAGGGCAGTATTTAAGTATCATGTTTGGTCCCCCCTCTGTTGGGGCACCTAGCACACAGATCTGGTACTAAAAGGTGGAGCTGTGAACACTGCAGTCTGTTGATTGGTCAGTAGAGGACGGTCACTCTGCTCAGGGCTGAGTTGTGGCTGGTTTTGAGGCTCATGTAGCCACTGTTCATACTGTGGAGAGTTTTATCACTAAACTGTAACTATAAAATGAAAGGATGTTTTGCTGCCCCGCCCACATTTAAGAGTACCGTTTGTGGTGGAAACACTAGGGTCTTAGTGCCATGTCTGAAGGGTTACTGTTGGTTCCAAAGATACTATACTGAAAGTGGAAACGAGGCTTATGTGTCTGGATGCTACACAGACATTCTTGATAAGTGAAACAGGCCTGTCATCAAGAGCATAAGATCACATTGTTGTTATAATACAGTAAGGTTAAGGTAATTATAGAAAGCATTCCAGGAAAGCAGTGGAGGTTCGTGCCCAGGGGTTTCCTACCCATGTGTCAGTGTTGGTGTGAGAGCGTGTGACACGTGAGGAGCTGCTATGTGATACATGGAAGTGAAACCACTAAGGAGAATACTGATCTATGGCTTTTTCATCACCACAGATGCACTTCTCTTACAGACATACAGCTTAAATCGGAGGTGTCTTTATAGACACACCGTCCTTGCAGCCAGGAAATGATTGTAAGTATAGCAGCACTTTCTGCTGTGAAAAATCCACAATACACCAAAGTTTTCATAACCGGACATTGTCCAGCAGCAATGTATGGCTTGAAACTAAGGAGCAATTAACAATATCAGCAACACAGATTACATGTTTCCCCGATATTAGCATAGGCTACGTAATGTTAACACTTGCAGTATCGTAACATATAAAGTAATCCACCACGCGCCATCGTCAGCTTGTCCCGAAAGTAGAAAAAAACTGTGAGGATGTGTATTCAGAATAATTTGAACCCTGAGGTTTTTGCTAACATGAATTACTTTCCCACACTTTTACCTCACTATTTAAAACTTTGCACACATTTAATATGAACAACTGACTCTGTGACAGAAACTAAAGAAAAACATAATAGAAATAAAATAAAAAACCTTGAGCTCAATAATCCAACATACCTGACTCACAAAGCTCAACAAGCAGCAATTAGAGCAGCTGAGGAGTTTCTACCGAAAGACTATTAATCAGTGCGACTCTCTCACTGAATCATCATTTCTTATAAACAAAGAAACAGTTCACTGCTGTCTGTTCGGTATGAGGAGATCAGGGCTGGACTACAACAGATGGCATGGCTCTGATTGAGGCTCTTAAACCCCTCACCATGAATACAAATGAAAACTTAAATCCTGCGAGTATCTATGAGCAAACGGCTGCAGTACATTTAAGGTTTCATCTTCCCTCTGTCTTTGGGGCAGTGTTGGGCAGTAACGCCTTACAGTAATACTTTTTCCAATAACGAGTAGTGTAACTAATCACGAATGAAATTTCAGAATACTTTTACAATTACTCCAAAACCAAACACCTCCTTCAACAAACTCATTCTAGTAATCGTCAAGCTGCACGCATGTGTCATAATCCAGCAAGCTGGTTGGAAACACTGACCTCAGCGGCTGGAAATATTCCCATTACTTTGATTTTGTCGGAGGAAAGATGACAAGAACACTGTTGCTGCAGGTAGTCGGACTAAAACTCTTTCCACTGCAAAAAATACATCCCCAAACTTCCAGTCTGAAACACCTCTGCTACTACGACCGACAGCACAACAACGTGAAGCTCCAAGAAATACACCCCACCAAAGATGAAGCGTCTGCGGCTGCAGAGGTCAGCTGTAGCGCTGCACTGGCTAAACAACCAAAACTGGATTTTAATGGAGGACAGCTGCAGCTACAACGTGATGAAGCTTGTGGGTGGATATGTGGTGGATGAAATGTTGCTCCAAGAGTGTGTGAGTTTTAGTCTAGCCTTTATTATCAGCAGCTTTTTATGATATCACGTGATTCAGAACATGCTGAAGTCCGTGTTAATATCTATGAGGACGCTGCAACGGACACACTTTTGTTCCTTTTCTTCTTGGTTCTTTGCAAAAATAAATATTATTTTGGAAATATCAAGATAATAGCTTGGCAAATGTAACTTTCCAGCGGACACATCTCCTGCATTTGTTACTGCAATCGAATCAATAAAAGATAAAGGATGTATAACCCTCTGTTTTTTAATTATTGATTTTTACAGATTTACTATGTCCCAAAAGAAGTAAGTAAGGAATAAATAAATCATGTGTAGAAATCAAAGATTTTGATGCATCAATAATGGTTTTATAGTCTAATTGTAACCCTCTGAATTGGAATCAAATTGGACCTAGACCCACCCTTACATCTATTATGTGTCCACTACAATCCGACCATGTGTGTGTACCTGGACGATGAAGGTCTTGTCCTGGAAGCCGGGTGTCAGGCCCAGCATGCTCATGTAGGACGCCTCGTTGATGAAGTTCTCAATGCCGTGGAAAACTCCGCGACCGGTGGCTGAGATACGTCCGTGGATTCCTCCCTGGCTGATGGGCTTTCCTGTCACACATGCATGGGCGTTGATGTCCTGCACACACACACACACACACACACACACACACACACACAGATCGGATCAGATTAAGGCAACACACCTCACAGACTGGAGAAGATTATATTCACTGTGTTTTGGTAAGGTGCCCACAGGAGATTTCTGAAGCCTCACTTCTGGTTTGCCAGTCTAGCAATGCAATAAGAGAGCAAGCAGCAACCACCATAGCTGAGTTTGACTGGCTGAGAAAACAAACACGGGGCAAAACATACTATTCTTAAAGCCTTAAAGGGATAGTTTGGATTTTTTGAAGTGGTTATATGGGGTGTTTATCCATAGTACACAACAGACGTCTGTCGGCACGCTCCCAGTTTGGAGATGCAGGCTGGAGTCTGACATGTAAGCTACACAATGCACAGCTGTGGGCGAAGGTCAGCGATGAACATATGTGAGCCAGCTAAAAGAAATCACTCAGTGTAAGTGTATGCTGTAGAGTATTTTCACTGCTTCCCCTTTCCATCAGACAGCACATTTCAACAAGGAAGCTTTAATGGCTTCAGTTCTCCATTTGTGCTTTTGCCTAAGCCACCAGACTCCATCAACAAAAACAGTCATTTTAGCTCGCTGAACACAGGAGCCGCTGGTCTACCGCTGCTTCGATCACTTGGATAGTTTGGGGGTCTCAAAGAGTTGGTTTGGACTCACCAAAGTTTCCCACTAACACAAAGTCACACACTAAAGGCGCATTCACACCAGGATACTTCGGGGGACTCGGTTCGATTGGGCGGGTAGTGCCGAAAAATTTCACACCTTCATTTGGTGCGGTTCACTTTCACACTGCACTTTTTATAGTGGACCAAACCACCTGAACGTCGCAGTTACAACAGCTGCTCCCTTGGGGGCGGTGCTGCCCGAAATGACCACTGATCAGGAAGAAAAAAAAGGCATAAGAAGAAGAAAATCCTGCCAGGACTGAAAACGGAAATCTCTACATGAGACGAATGCAGCAGTACCGAAAAAGACGGCGGAGAGCAAGAGACTACGACGTGCAGCTGTGGTTTTGCAAGAATTTAAAAGTTTTCGGATCACATATGCATGCACTGCAAGCTACGTCACTTCCTCCCTTTGGTTTGCTGGATAGTCCGTTCACATTTCCCACTGTAAGCGAACCGCACCAGGGTTCACCTGCAAGTGAACCAAGACCCCCAGTTTTCAAGCGGACCAGGGTTCGCTCGTTTGGTCCACACCAGAGTTCAAATAAGCGTTCACACCACTCCAAATGAATCAAACTATCCGTGGAAGTGGACCAGGGTTCGTTTAAAGCAGACCAAATAGCACCAGTGTGAATGCGTCCTAAGGCAAGCAAAGTAACTAGTAGAGGCAGAGGTAGACCAGCAGCTCCTGCATTCACGAATATTAATTCACTGTTTTTCTCAGTGGAGACTGGCTTTGAAAAGAGTGATACAACGGCTCCATTTTCCCCTGGAAATCACTGTCTGATATTAAGGCAAAGCAGCAAATTAAATATAATTTTCACTTAAACTGATACTGATCTTTTTTTTTAACTTTTTTTAGGTGGCTAATATGTTTATTGCTGACCCATCCACAGCAGTAGGTTTTTTTAGCCTCCATGTCGGACTACAGCCCAATTTGGAGTCCCCAATTTCGTGCCAACTGACATGGACTGTGTGTAAGATATAAGTGCCCAATACACCCCCTCTTCAAAAAGAATCTGAACTATCCCTTTAATGTTTCCACTGAGCCTCAAAATTGCAACCACAATGCCCTTTGGAAGCCGCAAAAACCAGCACTTACATCAACAGGACTGCAGGAAAAAACAGAAGATATACATCAATACAAAATGTGCAACTTTTTTCGAGGTAATTCAGTACAGTCCGAGATTTTTGGGAGCCACTGCATCTTTCCTTTCTGCATCAGCTTAGCTTTCAGCCATGGTGTTAACTGCTTGACATAGACACTGTTAGAGGCTGTGCACTGCCACAGTACAAAGAAGTGCTGCAGCTGACTTAACGCGAGTACTCACTACCCATAATCCCCTGCCCTGAGATACCCAGAGCAGGAATGTGTCACCCACTCCAAAGCTCTGAAAGGGGTATCTGGAACAGAGTGCACATGACTAAGTAAGGCGAGAGGAGAGTGGAAAAGGAAATAGAGGATCATGGGAAAAAGAGATGAGACGTAAGAACACATTAAATTGTTACTTACTGTTTTTACTAGAATAATTAAGATGTATCCACCACAATGGATTATAATGTTTGCAGTCATTAACATTTTAATCACAGAGGTATACAGAGAGCTTAGTGTCCATCAATCCTACATGGATCACAGCGGGCCTGTCACGATGACTACTTTTGTTGGACGATATATTGTTGCAGAAATAGTTGCGATGAATGATATTGTCATATGAGACCAGTTTATGCCACGGATAAAATGATAATATATTAGCATAACAATGCAGGTACACCCATTCAAAGAGCAATGCCCTTTTAATTCTTAAGAAAATTCAGACATTGGAATGTGACAAAAATATTTAACATATTTTAAAAAGTAATAAACCACTGTGAACATACACATATATATAGAATTATAGTACCTTTATAGGAGTAGTGCAGAATGACTCAAGTTGAGACGTTTGGCTGACAAAACCAAAACCAAGTGATGCTTCTTGCAACTAATAGAGAAGCTTAACACAGCTCCATTAACGCTGCAATTACCTCCATAATAGACACTTGTGCTGCACTTGGTTGCCTGAATAGTTAAAGGGATAGTGCACCCAAAAATGAAAATTCAGCCATTATCTACTCACCCATTTTTAGAGTCCTCACATCCCTTGCGGAGATCCAAGGGGAGAGGGGGTAGCAGCACAACTCCACCTAATGCAGGCTGGGCACCCCAGATTAAAACGTCCAAAAAACACATAATTGAAACCACAACATATCTCCATAGTGCTCATCCGTAGTGATCCAAGTGTCCTGAAGCCAGTGTACAGAGAGGCAGTTAGAGCTGCAGGCTACAGTGAGGCTAAAAACAGAGTTCAAATGACACGGACGAGCAGTATGGAGATATTTTGTGGTTTCAATTATGTGTTTTTTGGACATTTTAATGTGGGGCGCCCAGCCTGCATTAGGTGGAGTTGTGTTGCTACCCACTCTCCCCTTGGATCCCCACAAGGGATGTGAGGACTCTAAAACTTCGCCTGAGCCTCCCTCGGCATATTGGTGAGTAGATGATTGCTGAATTTTCATTTTTGGGTGCACTATGCTTTTAACAAGCCTCATCTTAGATTATATGTAACATCATGAGCAAACACAGTAAGAATCTTCTATTTTTTGTGCAATTTGTCAATAAAATATCAGAGTCAACACATGAAAACAAACACAAAAATATGGATAAGGTTACACAAAAACACCTTGTCACTAATATCACTACACAGTAACTTACAGTATTTGCCAAATAACCTTTTGTCCATCAACTAATCCTTAGAGCTCTAATAATGTGTCAGTTCTAGTCCTATGTAGAATCAGTCAGGTCCTCTTAACACTGCAGCTGGCTTTTCCCCAACTCCTGAATCCATCATTACATTTCTCCTTGACTTCAAGACAGTTGAAATCAAGGTGAAGTATTTTAAAAACTACAATTCCTGACGATTCAGATCAAACCTAAAGCATATATGAACACATATGCTTAAACTCACAGGAGGGTAAATATTTTCCATCTTTAGTCAAACACGCCCTGTTTGACAGGTTTTGATATGAGAATGATTAACTGATAATACACACACACACACACACACACACACACACACAGAGGCCTCAGTTTGTGAAGCTGTTTTCAAGAGGGGAGGAATGTCTCAGTGGTCGACTGTGAAGGGAGAGGCAGGAAACCATTTCTCGTGCTTTTCATGTGACTCATTCCTCGCTTTTAATGTGGCCTATTTTAAAATTCTTACCAATAAGCTGCCAAATCATACAGACTGGTTGTGTATGCCTGAGAACTCACAGTGTGTGCAATGGTGTTGGCGTATGTGTCGGCGATCCAGGACATTTCCCTCTCTCCCGTGCTCATGTCCGGGGCTGGGACATCGATGCCGGGTCCTGGGTGAAGGAAGACAGGCAGTACAGGGAGACTTAATCAAGCATGCGATTCACAGTGCAGAAATACACACGAGGACGCACTTCAAACACTGGACAGTTAACACTCACAAAACATGCTTCGGTCCTCTTGATAACGAGGTCCTAAAAGTTTGAATGAATGCTATATCGCTTGCATATTTGGGCTATAGGAGAAATGTGAGAGCCAGGCTTTGTGTCCTTGTGTCAGTGACAAAACAGACAACAGACATAACATTAGTGTGCGCGCAGAGAGGTGAGCAATGGGACTACTGAGAGAGAAAAGGGTGACCTTCGCAAGAGGGGCAGTCTGACACGGGCAGAACAGGGCTGTTTAAATATTCACTTTTGAAGGTGCTTCAGTAAAACCTCACCAAAATAAATGCAAGCATCTAACAGACAGTGTCATATCTGTCCTGTTTGAACTGGACACATTATAAACACTGACATGCATCGAGGTAGGGGTGAAAAACAAACTGGCTGTATAGGGGCTGTTAACCTGCTGAACCACTGCATATGTTTAGATGTGGCCATGCTCTGAAGTTAACACTAGAACTAGAACAGCCCTCCTTCTTGATCGATGTATCGATTCAGTGATCAATGATCCAATATAATCAGTGCAAAGTGGAAACAGTCCGTACGTTTAAATGCCTCTAATCAGTGAAGTCGGACTTCTTGTCTTGTCTGAGCATACATGCAGAAGAGAAAATCGAATTTCTGACTAAGTACATCTGGCTCCGCCTCTATAGGCGGCGCTGTGTCCTTTTTAATATAGTGCGTATTGAACTAGTTCTGGTTGACCCGAAGAGAAAGCTAACGACGAATGAAGATGGCGGAGATGGTGAAAAGTGGATGCATGCAGCCATAATTCGATTTCTGAATTTTCCCTGAATTGTATCGAATCAAAATTGTATTGTGGCAGTGACATCGGCAAATATCGTATCACGATCCAAAGATATTTAGATATTTAGACCCCTGTGGACCAACCAGCCAACCAACAGATAATCACGACAACTACGAAGCAAATGCGTCTTTCCATTTTGCTTCGTATTGCAAATTTTCTCAACTAATAGAAGAATAAAATGCATAAGATTCGGTGTGCGGGGTTTTTCTGTGTGATTTTTTTTTTTGTTGTTTTAGGGCCTGAATCGAGCCCACGGCTGCTTCAGCAAGGACACTGCCTTTGTAAATGGGACGCCTGTTCTACCCACTAAGCCACCGAGCGCCCCTCTGTGTGATGATTTTTGTCAAATGATGGTTTATGCAAAGGTCTTTATCCACCTTATTGTTAGCCCCCATGATACCTTCTGTGGATTATAGGTGCAACTTCCAGGGTTGAACCGAAACTGGCGATTTCCAATGGTAACAGTTTATTTACAGTACTCTGTTCTTCTTTCCAAGAGCAACTGGGAAATAAAACGTGGAACACATCACCTGTTATAGCTCAAACAGGATTATGTGATCATACCTCCGCCATCTCTGACAGCCATCTCAAAGCATTGAAATTAGCTTGCCTCGCTCCATTAAAATATTATTGACTTTACTAACGTGTCCCGAGCTAGCTTAAGGTAACATCTGCTCCTTCTAAAGATGATTTCTGATTTCTGATAACTTATTAAGAGATACTAACATATTCAGCAAACATTTAACACAATGCAGTATCAACTGTAGCTCCATGTAAAGTGAATAAATGCAATGTTTCCCCGCTAATCTTCCGCTCGTTTAACTTCTGATTTATTAAAAATTGTCCTTAGTGAAACATGAAGCTGAATTTAGCAGCAGACTTCAGTAATAGTCATATAAAGTAGGAATAAAAGAAATAACTTTTGGCATTAATGTTTTTATATGATATAAAGGAAGTACGGTAAATCAGTAACACATTCTCAGCCCTAATGACTGAATACATATTTCAAGGTTTGCTGCTAAGTTTATTTTCTAATGTAGGTTGAGAATGAAGTCAGACGGGGAAAGACGGGGATATCATGTACTGACGTTGAGTGACGGACCTGTCAGTCTACATGTCATTCTCTTCTGCTAATTCTGATTTAATACTTTTGCGCTATGTCTCATGAAAGTCTTGTGGTTTTATTTCTCATATCAATGGTACCCTTGGCAACAGGAACAATCCCTTTTTGTTCTGGTCACATGTTTAACACACAGTTACTTGAGACAAAAATGTAGCTTGGACTGGTTGTTAGTCGTTAGAGACACAGACAGTGCAACAGGTACCAGAGCTCCGCAAAGACATTTTAGAAAATGCTGAGTTAACATTAGTTAAATATTTGTCAAAAAATAAATCAGTATTTGCTAAACTGAAGGCAAATTACTTTCAAAAAGAACCAGCATTGGCGGTTAGCCACCAAGAGCAGCCACTAGGACTAACCACAGACAGTATGTGGGACTAACTAGCTTACTGCTACTTCTGCTATCTCACGTAATCATTTCTACAGTAGTGCCCTCAGGAATAAGGTGGATACTGATTTTAAATTGAACTTTTAGCTCAATCTCCTGCTTCTCTTTCACCATTGTTAACCATCTCCCTTTTCAGTTGACACAGGCGCACCCTGAGCGACCCCAACCTGAATAAACAGCTAGATGACAGGAAATGTTTACTCCTCTGGGTGGACACGCTCACCTCTCACCACCACATTTCTAACTGAGTCAAGTGACGACAAGAACACTGTCACACGCCAAATGCCAGGCAGTGTGACAAATGAGTACTTCCAAGTTACAAGTAACTTTTGAAATGTCTAAGTTACGTCTTATTCGTTTAAAAAATACTGTTTAAAGTCGCACACAAAAACTCACCAATAAAACCCTTTTTGGCCAGCTCAATAGTGAATCTCCTGGTAATCTTCTCCAGCTCATTATCCTGCAACAGACAGACACAGTGAAGAGTTTGAAAAAATATGTTGTTGCTTGGTTACAGTATAATCATCCAAGGAAGGGAAGTCATTAAACAAAGACAGGCTACAAAAAAGAAAGAAAGACACAGTGTATTTCTAACAGCAATCCAAACAGTGTCTTGTCCATATAAAGCAACAGTTTCCATCAGATGGATGCTTTCGGCTTTTTGACAAAACTGTGAGGTTTTCCTATAGAGGCGTGTTTCCAGTTAACTCTGAGGCAACAGCCAGTGACCTTCATGCCTGTTCTTTCACAGTATCCATCAACAGACAGACTAAAATCCATATCCATAATCCAATAAAATGCAAGGCAGGTCAGGAAGGCACTGTTAGTTAATTGAAGAAAATGTAATGCATACATCTGGTCATGTGCTTACACTGCAGTACCTGCAGCCTTTAAACTAAAATTCAAATCTACAGAAAGGCACAAATACACATTTAATTATCTGCTTCAGCAGCTGAATGTCTCTCTATTTTCCCATCTCTATCGCTCTCTTTAATCATTCTGTCTTCTCGTTAATCAAAAAGTACAAAATGAAAGGATAAGACCGAGCAGCTCGGCCTTTTGCATTCCAGTGTGACTGAATCATCATCTGTGTTTGTTCGGATGTGGGAAAGAGAAGGAGAAACACAGGAAAACTGATATCGCTCCAATGACTGTCAGCTTATCCTGGGCTTTGTTGCCTTCCTATGTGTATTACAGCACAGCTAAGCATGTCCGTGTATCTCTGCGAGTGGGGGAGAAGGATTGACATTAGAAGTCTTACAGAGTAATTCTTGGTGTTGATCTTGACTCCAGCTTTGGCTCCACCAAATGGCACATCTGGAGGAGAATAATGCAGCTTAAAAAAAATTCACACTCATGACATTAACATGCACATGTAGATTCACATTTCTTAATGTGTAAGCAGTAGAAAAAGAAGCTAAACAAAAGCTGGATAACTATTTTCTGGCACTCGCAAATGTAGTCGAAAGTAGTGCAATGGCAGCTTTCAAGGTGGATAAATGACAAGAACTTGGTGAGACAGACAGTATTGCCTAAAGTGCCTAAAACTGCAGTTCCTTGAATGGCCACTTGAGGCTGGCTCTAAGAGAGAGTCAATCCCCATAAACCCCCATGTAACAATACCCTACTTTACAGCAGAAATAAACATGTTTACAGCCTGGTACAAAAAAATTATTTTGGTCTCTATACTAATTTTAACATTCATGACAACTGTACAAAGGGTGAATTTTTCTTAGGACTCACTCATTTATATTTAATTAAGGCTTAAAGTAACACTACAGTCTGTAAGTCAGCTCCACCCTCTCTTCCAAATATAGTCACCCCTGGCTCCAATAAACCAAGATGGCTGAAATGTCATGTTTAAGGCCCTTATCACACAGAGAGCGTTTTTGTAATGGTCGCGTTTTGCAACCTTCAAAATGCTTTCTGTGTGATCAGGGCCTAAGGCTTCAAAACAGGATTCCACCGGCCAAAGGGTGATGTCACAGTAGCTACGTCCATTATTTCATACAAGCAGACTGAAAACTTAGAGGAGACTTTTGAAACAATGACACAGACATCCTGGTTCACTTCCCAACTGGGTGTTATCATCACAGCTAGTTCAAGAAGCTAGCTAAGAAATCTCCGGTCTCACGTTTTCCTATCTCTGTAGTATTTTTCTGGAACTAAGCAACCAGTTGCATAGTCATGTGATGTTTTCAGGTGTGTTAATATGAACAGAGATGAATTCTGAAATGGTGCTAAAATGCTTGTGTGTACCACGAACATTTTAAACATATTGGTGGGGATGTGGCCTTAATATCATGTGGAGATCAGGGATAATCCACAAGGGGTTTTATGGAAGACTTTAATACTTACCAACAACGGCGCACTTGTAGGTCATCAGAGAGGCCAGGGCTTTGACCTCATCCACAGACACATCTGTACTGTAACGGATACCTGAAGGAAACACACACACATACAGGGAGCAGTTCACAACATGGTCAACATACACAGAAAAACGGGAAACAAGCAAAATGGACCAAAAGTTGTTTAAACCGTTTTTTTCAACGTCTATCAAAATTAATGTGTACTGCAACATGAGGAAATCATTAGCCTACACTGACACCATCTCCACTACATGTGCAACTCAACAACAGAAAAAGGGAAATGATTACCCGAGACAGAGCACTGGAATCAGACTGGACTAGACCAGTTATCACAGTAGGTGCTTCTCAAAGTCAAGGAAGGACCCTTAAACGGTTGCATTTCAAGGATGCTACGTCATCAAGTCACACCTAAGGAGTGTTCCGATGTCTAGGATCCTTCGATTTTTCTAAGGACCAAGTCTTTTGTTGAAAGACTTGTCAAGGATGCCTTTGTGTACCCACAATGCTCTTAAAGCACCCACAAGCTGATACCCATGATGCAATGGTCCTGTCTCCTGATTTGGGAACAAGGAAAATATGCTTTTAAACTTTCAGTTATTTTACCACAGCAGACCAACCAAATCGGTTTCTGACTGTTGAGGTAAGAAATGGGCAATCAAGTTGTTTAATCTTCACTCATATAAGATCTACTGGGCTTAACTGAAAAATTTGTTCTGACTTTTATAAGTGTATTTATGTATCCGCTATTACATCTGGAAGCTGACGTCTACAACGGGCTTGAGACACGTCCTCGTTGGAGGACTTGCTCAGATTCCGGAGTTACTCTTTTATCTTATCTTGAAGTCTCCTTAAGGAATCTAATCCCGTTTGATTTGGCCTCGCGACCTCATGCCTTTGCTGACGTCGACCCCTCAAATCCTGGGCCTTCCGCATGGAAGACAAGTGCTCTAACCACTACACCAGGGTGGCCCCATAAATATCCCCTTTGTACTTGTTGAATTTGTTGTCACACCATAAATGCCAGTTCAGATCCCTTTTAGCATTAGATACCTTGTGAGGTCTACAAACTGAAGCCGTCATTGTATAGATTTAGCTTGTTAGCTGGCTAGTTGTTACCACCTACAAAAATAACATTTATGTTTGAAATGGAAATGTCAAGTGGGATTTTCATCTGTTAAGTTAGCCATACTGCGTCCATTTCTTCCACTGTTTTTGAAATCGTAACGCTGAATCTAAAGGCGGGGCACTTTCAGTGATGCACACCCCCACATTTCCTAGACTGTTCCATTATGATGTGTGTCCACCAAAGCGTTCTCTCCTGCGGCCAGCATATATATTCAATTCTTTTGAAATAGGGGCCACATATTTACATTATGCTAAAAACGCCAGCAGCCTGACGAGGCGTTGGGCGTCTTCTCTGCTTTGAGTGCTGCATGTTTGACGCTTAATTCTGGTGGCAAATTTGAAATATGTTTAACTTTCAGTCAAATGCAGCATTTGTAACTACTGTAACCTCTTACTCAGCCAACCACAGTGGATGAGAGTCGTGACAAACACGACAAAGACGAACCATCACATTCTCCATGTAGTAGCGCTGAACGATAATGAGAAAGGCGGAAAAGTTAATACTGCTGGCCACATAGACCAAAAGCATCTCAGCTGGAAAGAAGTGCTCAAAAAAAACAACTTTGGTTGACACAGCCTTATGTGTTTTCCAGTTGCTGGGAAAGAGTCTTGCCCAGTCCCTGTAAGAACCCAAATGGGAAGAATCCATCCTCCCATGGAAGCATGAAGCATTTGAGAGGCACCAAGTATGTTTTCCACAACCACATGAGCAAGTCAGAGATCACTGATTGTGCCTGGGAGTCACGGTAACAGCGGGTGGAAACCATGAGAACCAATCCCAGCCCTTCTTTCTGACCCCCACCCCCGAGATACAGTCATTCCTTCCTGTTGACTGGGGTTTACTACAGTCGCTACGGTAACGTGAGTCAGCCTGTGTGCAGCATTACATGAAAAGCATGAACTCAGACAGCCCAAGTACCACTACTCCATCTTATTGGCATATGGTGTGTGTGTGTGTGTGTGTGTGTGTGTGTGTGTGTGTGTGTGTGTGAGAAAGAGAGAGAGAGAGAGAGAGAGAGAGATTGTCTCGCAGTACCAAATATAGCTCCTCCAGAGTTAGCTTACACAGAGGAACCCAAGGGCAAACAGCACAAAGAGGAGACGACCGACTGCTTTTAGGGGCAAAGGCGCTGTGTGTGTCATATTAAAAGTGTTCAACTGGAAGCAAAAACACAGAAAGTGAAAGCCCACCCACTGTGATGTCATCTTCAACTGCCACTTTTGTGCCTGTCAGAGGAAAATGTCAAACCTCCTACAACAAAGCTTCATGTTTACGAGTGCTGCTGTGGTTCACTCCTTTCATCTTTACTTCCGTTCGTCAGAAGATCAGCTGAGTTCCCTCAGCCCGACACAAGACAATCTGCAGCTCACTAATCAAATCAAAAGGGGGAAAAAAAAGCCTGGCTACCCGCCCACTCCCTGTCCAACCATCTATTTATCCACCCAACCAACCAAGAGCTCCCTACAGCAACCAGATCAAAAACATATCTGTAAACACATTCCTCTCAAAGCGAGGACACATTTTTAAGAAACAAACTAAGCCCACGCTGAAATGTAGAGTTCCTGCAGCAGTCAGTACAGTTTAATTTCAACAGTCACGCCCGCAGGCCCGACATGGCCGATTTCTGCTTCAAAGCCTCTAGGGTCTAAAGCAAGCTGCCAAATATCTAGAAATTTAAATTTTTGGTGTGTTTGGTTTAAGTTACTGGTTCAAGCAGTGCATTTGTGCCTTGTGATATTTTTCCTTCCTTCCTTTATTGTGTCTTCTTATTAATTAATTTTTTTTGTCTTGAAGGCACACATAATCGTTTACACTTACGAAAGTGTGGCATTTTAATTAGGCACACATTTGTTCATGCTATTAGAAGCTGAACTGATAGTGACATTTCATTTCTTTTTCTCCGTAGCTGCAAAAAGCTGTACTTATGATTTCCATTTGACAAAAGTGACATGAAATATCCCACACATTTGTTCCGCTTCTGCACAGAAAGCAGAAGGATGTTGACAATTTAGCAGACTAAACAAAACTCAAGTGACTTGTACTATTTAAAACGAGGACAACTTTCCACAGACTGTCTTCAAAGGGTGCGCAAACAACCATGCTCACACACCACATGATATTCCCGAGTTAAGACGCTCATGCAGTAGTCAGAGAGCAGCGTGGTCAAAGCCCAGCAGCTGTCGCTCTGTGTGGCTCCGAGAAAGGGGGTGCATGAGCAACACATGCACACACAAAAACAGCCTTTGCACTTTGCATTTTGATCTGACCACGGTCAAGGGTCTATGCACTATATCAATGATTAAACCCACTGAAAAATAACCGCTCTTGCTCCTGTCCTACCCCTGTTATCATGGGGTCTGACAAAAAGGACCAATCAGACTTGTTTAATGGGCCACTACAATAAATAAAGTGGCAATTTCACCCACTTGTTCTGCGCAGTTAAATAGAAAGATGAATGAAAAGATAACACTTGTTGTGATTGCTGTGATTTTGACTATTGGTTAACTGTGCCTTGGATCTAGATCAGGCAGCATGAGAGTGGGGAAGATATTTAGTAATACTGCACAGGACTGTATTGATTTTACACATATGGCCTCTCTAAATGATCTCTCCATTACTGTAAAGTGGTTTGAGTGAGATATCTGTGATAGACATTTTGCCTGCCTGCCATAAATGAGGCACTCAGACAGTTTATTCATCCATTTTTTGAAAAAAATCATTTCAGTGCCCACACGTCTTCAGCAGACACATGCCTCCCCAGAATAGGTCTGCATTTCTGACTTCAAGCAGGTACGATGGAAGGGTGTCACAGTGTTAATACAAAGCTAGTGTCCGTACCACACCATTCAAACATGCCCTTTGACTGGATCGCATGTCTCTTTCAGCTGAGAATGACGCCTTTCCATAGCACCCTCCCCCACCTGTCACACCACTGACAAATAGGAGTGTGTGGAAACACTACCACCCCCTCCCCAGCTCTTACACCTCCTGGCTTCCTATGCATCACATGCACATGGCTGAAGTTTGACTTTCTGGCAGAAATATTTTCATTTGAACCAAAACCACATTTTTTTCCTAACCTTCACCAAGAAACTCCTTTCTGACAGAAAACCCTGAGGGCAAATTGCTCCCAAGACACCATCATATCCCTCTTTTCACCATTACCCAGAGTGCACTGCAGCAGTAGCCCATAATGCCTCTGTTTGGAACCTTGAACTTTGAACTAAATGTCACTGTCATATCATATATCATACGCCACCTAATGCTGCACATAAAGCTTTTTTCAACAGGGAATTTCTGTGTGTCCCAACTGCAGGAGGGCCACTCTGTGGATGATTGCTCTTTACTTTGTCCATGTGTGTGGACCACCTGACAGTGCTGGAGCAAAGGTCTTTAATCATCAGCCATGTGTTTCTTGCAGCACATGTGGAGATGGCCAAAGCCGGACATGCTCAGTGACACACCTGATGCCTTCAATGCAGCCTTCTCCATCACATCACACATCTGTCACACCAATCAAAATAAGACTGCGCCGCACCAGTGATGACAAGAAACAAACTAATGCACCCAGTCAGCTCTGAACCAGATTAAACAGTGAGGAAACTAGCATGTGGCGCACGGAAAACAAGAGTAACAAAGTGTGGGCTTCATTTTGACGGCTAGCTTGCTGCTAGCCTGCAAGCTAACAAAGTACAGTAGCATTATACCTTGAGGTGGGCAGGAAGGTCACTGTAAACTGCACAAAAAGCCTCACACGAGCTGTGCGCAGTTGTTGAATACAGGAAATAAACTGAAGACATAACGCTGAGGTGCCATTACCTACCAAAACACGGATGTGGTTAAGTGCGTGGCTACAGTGAGGCTGTGTGTAACTTAACGGTTAACATAACGTTAGCAGCTGTTGACAGCAGCTGCCTGATGTGCTGTGCTTATAACTAGCTAACTGATGCTAAGTAGCAGGCTAAGCTAGCTGCCATAGGGGCCAGTCAGGGCGCTTTGGCTCATTTCTTACCCCCTTTGCAGGGTGTTCGGTGCTGGCTGTGCTGGGCGCGGTAACCCTCCACCACCTCCCACTCTCCGTTATCCCTCCTGATGGGGAACGACACGCTCAGGACGTGGTTACATGGCTTGATGATGCGCAGGATGCCCCGCACACGGTTCCTCTTCTGCTCGGGGGTCTCCCTGGTCCTCAGATCCTCCACCAGCTTGTCCTCCACGATGCTGACGCCGCGGTCGAAGAAGCCCTCGACCATCTTGAAGAAGTTGGGGTCGTCGGGCTGGTCCGCCGCGTCGGCATAGCGACGGACCCTCATCAGGGACGAGGACGCCGGGAGAGCGGAGTCAACGCACCCCGAGGCCAGGGCACTGCCCGCAGAGCGGCTCAGCAGCTCCCCGAAATAGCGATACATGACTGAAACTAGCTAACCGTGTGGACGGACAAACAAAAAGGCAACTAAATAACAAGGACAATGGGGGGTGACGACAGGAGAGGGGGTAGAATGAGCGACACAGCAGCTCCTCACCGTGTCCCGTCCTCTGGCCGAGTGGAGGATGGCATCCCGTGTCCGTTTGCTTTAAAAGGCAGCACGAGCCAAGGAGGGCAGCTGGGACCAACGGGGGCGCGCGCCCGTGCGAAGCAACTGACAGCGCGCGTTCCCGAGTTTGCGCCATTGAGAGACAGTGATAATAATAATAATAATAATAATAATAATAAAAAAACAAGTCAAATGACATAAACCAACCCTTTCATGAATTAGGCATACGTCATTAAAACGGGAGTAGATGATTCAAAGGGAGCCTACAAATTTCTTTTGCAAAAGAAAAAGTTTGTGAAGAGAAGTCGGGAAAGTACTGACCCAAATAATATTACAATATGATAAATATGTATCTGTCAACAGACAGGATTTACTAAAGAGGATAACCCTCCAATAATTCCATAGGATTTCATCATTTTCTTGCACACCAGTTCAATATGGTTTCTCCATGTAAGGCCTTCATCAACAATAACACCTAAAAATGTAGCATATGAGATCTGTTTAATTTCTATGTCATTGATAAATAATTTAGAGTCATGCTGTGAGTATTTTTACTTTTTATGCCTGAAAATCATATAATCTGATTTCTTCACATTTAAGGAAAGCCTACTCATCTGAAACCATTTTGAGGTTTGTGCAAGTATGGAATTAGCATCTGTAATCAGGGAACCAAAGTCAGAATGCAAAAACACTATGTTTGTATAATCAGCAAAAATAACAGGCAGAGCGGTATGAAACTGCAAAGCAAATCATTTATAAAAATAAGAAAAAGAAGCGGCCCGAGGATAGACCCTTGTGGTACTCCATAAGATTTTCATAAGATGTTCATATTGGAGTTCATACCCTCAAAATACATTGCTGCCTATTGCTGAGATAATCTTTAAACCAATGAATCACAACATACTGGAAGCCATAACGAAAAAGTTTGGATGATAGGATACTGTGATCCACTGTATCAAAGGCTTTGGATAAATATAGAAAAATGCAAATTGCAAACTTAGTATAATTTAATGCTTCATCAGTAAGTTGGAGGAGGGCCATATAGGTTGAATGATTTTTTTCAAAATCCATATTGGTGCTTATACAGTATGTTGTTATCATTGAGATTCTTTATCACTCTTGGAGAAGCAGGGTAGAATTGATATATGATGGTAATTATTGAAAGCACAAGGATCTCCTTCTTTGAGAGGTGGCACGACCTTGGCTACTTTCAAGTCATTCAGGACTACACCAGTTTTCAAAGACACAGTAAGAACATGCGTTAATAGCATGATGGTTGAAAACGCTACTTCCCTGAGAAGCTAGGCCCTTTAATTTGTAGTAAAAACCCTAGTTTAGTCCCTAACTGTTATGCTAAGCTAAGCTAATTGCTTGCTTTCTCTTTTTTCTTTTCAAACTATTAATCTAAAGTGTAAAACAGATGTCCAAAATGAATCCAAGTTTTGAGATTTGCCCAACTAGTCACTAGTCATAACTGTTTTTACTGGTATATACAGTATATATTTAAGTTGACGTATCATTACTATGTTTAAAAGTAAATTTATTTTTCTACGAGTAGCCACATTTGTGCGTATCTGTATACATATGTGTATTTTTATTTTTCCTTTCTTTCAAATCTGTTTTCTCATGCAGGAATGGCAATGTTTATGTATATTACATAGCCTCTTGCACCGTATATCGAGCAAACTTCAGATTCTGCTTGTTATACCTAAAGAGGAATTAAACAACTCAAAGTTTTGTCTGTTTTTGATATTAATGTGTACCAGACATGTATTTTTATGTTCAACTGTACTCACAATGTTGATTCTTTTCCTATTGTTTTTTATAACTTTTTCATGTCACACTCCATGGTTCATTCTTATCCTACCAGGCAATAAAATAACATTTATTGTAGTTTCTCCCGCGCAACATTAGGTCAGTTCAGCATAAGATTCAGAGGTCCCACACTATAATTTCAAATTTCTCAACTATTTCACTACTTAAATCAAGACTTAAATATACTTTGCTCGATAAATAAATTAGATAAATTTTGACTAATTATTGTTTATTGATGTTATTGTTATCATTATTATTGTTATTGTTATTGTTATTATTCTCATAGTAGTTGTTTGCTTTTGTTGCTGTAATTATTGTCTTTGTTGTTATTATTATTTCGTTATTAATATCTTAATACTATGAAAATTGCATTGATTAATTTATTACATTATGCTTTTGGCCTGTTATTTTTAATTGTTCGGCTTGTGTTCCGTCATTCTATTGAAGTTCATGAGTTGAGGCCACGTACAGGCCCATCTGGGTCTCTTGCCTCTACTCAGCACCTTTACTTTTACCAATATTATATTTTTTTCTTTCATTTTTTTTACTGTATTGTTGAAATGGTGTGAAATTGTTAAATTTAAAAAAATAAATAAAATAAATTAAAAAAAAATTCTTGAGACTCCGTAAATGATTTGGGGAAAATGTACAATCCTCCCTCTACCATAAATTAGGTGTTAGATTTTAAAAACTTACTCTTCAATGTTTGAAAGTTATAGGTTAAAACTTGAGGACAAAATCCCGGAGTTGAAAAAAGCCTTGGTTTTTCACTCCTGTCATGCATGCTGCATAGTTAGTGCAAATGTTTTATTTTGGGCAAAATTTCAAATGACACACGCAGAATAAAGTGATTTTATTCTTTATTCGGATCCCCATTAGCTTCCACAAAGTGGTCACGAGTCATCCTGGGCTCCACTCACAAAACAACATTGCAAATACAATGATTTAAATTCACACAGTATCTGTGAGGCGATAACATTCAATATCCGTCCAAAATTAAGACAAAAGAAAGAGTAAGCCCAGCTAAACCATAAGTCCCTCCCATGTGCTTAGAAATCATTTGACATGCCTCCCTCTTTTTGCACCATCCCCTCCCCCCTCATAAACAGCAAACAGTCCCTTACTGGGCCCAGCCAAGAGGTAGCACACAACCCCCCACCCTGTTTCTTTTTAAAGACAGACCCAGGCTAACTGTTTTCCTAACTGCTAAGCTAAGCTAACCAGCTGTTGGGAGTTGCTTCATATTTATATACAGTACTTCGTATTTTTAGCTTGCAAAGTGCAAATAGATTTACAAAAATGTCAAAGTATTCCTTTAACACAGCCATGGCATGCTAAATGTGTTCGTGACAATTGTATTGTGCAGTTTTTATTGTATTTTTCCATATATTAATGTAGTTTTTCTATTCTACATTTATGGTTATTGACTGTTGCAGTGCTTTCATTTTTATTTCCTCTCTGTTGCATGCATCAAACATCAGGGTAAATTCCTTGTACTTAAAAATCTACCTTGCAATAGCCTTTATTCTGATTCTGATAAAACATTAACCTTACAATCTAGACAGGTGGCTAAATTTCCCTTCAGCACTCAGCTGCTTACCAACTCCCTTTTAATAAACAATACATTTTGGTTTCATATAGGGTAATGTAACAGGACGACATGACATATTTAAACCAAATACATAAAATATACATATATGTTTAGGTGAATGACAAGCACTTTAAATCAAATGAATGCTACATTAAATATATCAATACTTCATTAAGCAGGAACATGAGCTGGTGGGTATGAAGTGCATCAGCTTGGTCATTCATTACCTTTTGTACAGCGACCACAGTGTCACAGTTTTGTACTTTGTGGTTTGATCAAAAGATCCCTGCGAGGCCTGCTGTCATCAGCAGTTCCCGGATCTGTCCAGTGAGTGCGATAGATGTGGGAAATAAGGCCCTATTGTGTTTGCACCAGTCATTAACCACCCTCACAGGCAGCAGCAATTAATGAGGGGGTAGATCTGGTGATGCAGTTTGTGACTAACAGCGCTGATAACTGAAAGTTTCCACTGAGAATATTCATATTGGCCTCAGTAAGAAAATGATTTACAGCCACGCTGATGTTTCTGTGGAGCAGCACAAACTGAATACTAACATAAGCATGCTGACATGTCTGCAGTGACAATGCTAACATGCTCAGCGACTGCAATACACTTTGTAAATGGACCTGCATTTATATGGCACCTTTCTAGTCATCAGCAGTTTACACGATGAGTCACATTCACACACACACTGGTGGCTGAGGCTGCCATACTAGGTACCACCTGCTACTCAGTTCACACTCACACAGCGACGGAAGCATCATCAGGAGCAATTTGGGGTTCAGTATCTTGCTCAAGGATACTTTGACATGCAGGCTGGAGGAGCCGGAGATCGAACCGCTGATCCTCTGATTGGTGGACGACCTGCTCTACCTCTGAGCCACAGCGGGACACAAGTATTCAGGCGCCTGACCATTACCCAAACAGGGACTGTAATGACATTGTATTCAAATACATATACTGTGATACGGAGTTAGTCCTGCTTTTGCAGCTATAACAGCTTCCAGTTCGTTGGCAACTTTTACACACCCATGCACCTTAGCAATCGTTGACACCGCTCTGTGATTTCGCGTCTTCCGCTTTGTGCTGAGTTGCTGTTGTTCCTGAACACTTCCAGTTTCTAATAATACCACTTACAGTTGGCCATGGAATATCCAGAAGCAAAAATGAAATTTCACAAACAGTCATGTTGCAAAGGTGGCATCCTATCACGGTACCACGCTTGGAGTCACTGAGCTCTTCAGAACGACCAATTCTGTATCACAAATGTTTGCAAACAGAGACTGCATGGCCAGGTGCTTGATTTTACACACCTGAGGCATTATGTGCATGTTCTGTCTAGATGTGTGTGTGTTGTCAGGCATATACAAGCAATTCATATGTGGGCAATTATTGTGTTCAAGTGAAAAGGCGTAATTTAGGGCAGCAGGTCACTCATGGTGTGCATATGTGTGTGTGTGTGTGTGTGTGTGTGTGTGTGTGTGTGTGTGTGTGTGTGTGTGTGTGTGTGTGTGTGTGTGTGTGAGGGGGAGGAGAGGGAGCAGTGAGCGATGGCACCACCATCTACGGGTTGCTCAAGATGACTTTCATCACAGGCATCTTGATTCAGCACAGGGGCAAGGTATCATAGGTCCCACCTATGGATCAGCCAATCAGCAGAGCTTTTTAGCTACAATAGCAGCAAGGCTCTGAGTCAGTTTGCCAGTCCACCGCTTTGATCCAGACTGAAATAGCTTAACAATTGGTTGGATTTGTGTAAAACTATGTAGAGACACTTTTGGTCCAGAAACAAACCTTTTGACTTTGTCGATACCCTGCCTTCAATGTGTAGTGTTACCATGAGGTTGAAATACCTGCAAAACTTTCTCACTGACCTCAACTGTACTTTGTGTTTTGTGTTTATTAGCAAATAAGCACTCTAAAGCCTCGTTTCCACTGAGCAGTACGATTCAGTTCAGTTGGGTTAACGTTCATACAACGTACAAGTTATTATTTCTCAGACTCCAGCTGCTGCAAGAGGCAGCAAAACATCCTTTCATTTTATAGATACAGTTTGCTAATAAAACTCTCCACAGTATGAACAGTGGCTACATGAGCCTCAAAACCAGCCACAACTCAGCCCTGAGCAGAGTGACCGTCCTCTACTGACCAATCAACAGACTGCAGTGTTCACAGCTCCACCTTTTAGTACCAGATCTGTGTGCTAGGTACCCCAACAGAGGGGGGACCAAACATGGGGACGGTACAGAACGGTTCCATTGGCACCATCCACAACTTTTCACTGTGGAAACAGGAAAAAAAGCGTACTGAACTGAACTGTATCGTACTGCTCAGTGGAAACGGGACTTAACAGTATATGTGCCATAGCTATCAGGCAATTCAAGTATTTGTTGAGGATTTTTCACTCAAATCTCATTCAGCGAAGTTTAATGCTTTGCTCGTGGCTTTTGGAGCTTGTGCTAGTTACTTTCGTATGAAAAGACTTGGTGGTGCAAGAATAATTTTTTAATGCATTTCCTCTTTGAATATGGCTTTGTTGTGCATTCCTCATTCTCTGAACCCATCGGCTGTATTCGGCGTCTGACTTCCGGCAGACGGCGATACAGCCTCTGGGGGCAGACCCCTGATTTTTTGGCATTCTGGTTTGATTTGGGCGGAGGAGGCGAATTTCCGTTTCCGACTTCCGTTTATATTTAAGTAAATATGCTGAACCACTGCGATGGATTCAGAGTTTGCAGTGACGCCAATTATGTTTCGCCTCATTAGTTCACCGCACGATAACGCAAAGAGCTGCATTGAGATGAGCGCGCACAACACTGAACTTGAACCACTGACAACTTTTTGTGCTTGTTCTATCTTTATGGCATCTGCTCCTATTTTCTGAGAACAGCTCAGATAGCGTGGCTCTTATGCAACACTGCATTCATTGCACGTTCACATCATTTCACATATACATGTAGCCTAATGTATGTGTGCGAATATTATCTACCACTTTACGTAGGACAGGGAGAGAATCTTAGTGCTGAGCTCGTCTGAATGAAGGCCCTGACCTGCGCTTACAACTGTGGACTCTGCACGGGAGATAAGATTAGATCATGCCCCCGGGTGCAGGTACAAATGCACACTCATATGCTCAGACAGCGGCACAAACACATGATTACACAATATGAAAGGCGATATGAATTATGTCTCAATTAGGTGTTTTTTTTTAACACGTGTAAAATATATAAGTAAGTACACAGAGGTTTGGTGCGGTTGAGCTGTAAATCTGCATGTTCTGAGCATCCAGCGTCGTCACTGGGATGTCAGCTGAATAAAGTAATGAATAGTAATGGTGCACCGCAACTGGCACAAAGTCAAGGCAAGGTTTCACTATTGCTCATGCAATAATGGTAGCCCTTATCTTTCCATTGTTCTATCTGTGCACTGAGGAGCCATATAGCTACATTATCTCTTAAAAGCTGATATCCTGAGATGAGACTGCTCGATTTTTACTTTCTATGACATAATATCTAAATATTGATATGCCCATTTGTTCATGTAAAAAATCTGTGTGAGGCTCTTCAACTCGTCCAGCTGAAGAAGTTTGAGCGGTGAACTCTGCACCAGAGGTCACTTCCATTCAGCTCTGTCTTTTTCCGCTTTTATTCCACAATAAAACCGTGAGCAATAAAAGACAACTGATAATCAAACGTGATAGTACTTTTGGTTGTACGCACACAACCTCCCCTGATCAAATCTTTCGCCCTATCGCCCGCCTTTCTCTCTCTGTGTGTTTTCCTCTCTGCACCGGCACACACTGATTTATCATGGTGGTGTTTCAATGGGTGAGCACTGTCATGTCATTGGCTGACAGCCTGACAACACCCACCCGACCATAGAGTTGTGACTGGGGGAGGAGAGGAGGGTACAAGGAGAGGGAATGGGGGTTGGTGTAAACAGGAGTTCAGTCGGGTCACATGGTGCCCTTTGGAGGAGCAGAGGCCGTCTTCCTCTGTGTGTTTTGTGCCTGAGTGTGCTCCTTTCTTTGAAAATTAAACCCTCAACCCCACAGCATGACGTCCTCTAACTCTTATCTCTGCTCTGTCGTGCCTCAGACTCGGTCATACTGGAGCAATCAGGTTTCTGAGACAACAGACAAGGACACGGATGCCCTCAGCAACTGCAAGGGTCACCTTGAAAATCGGCATGAAGAACACAACCAAACAGATCATGTCTGTTCTGCAAACTGATCCAACTTGTTGACAAAGATTTCCTGGAGAAGAAAAGAAGAAACACCGTGAACACAGAGGACAAAATGCTGTGTCATAACTGTTTTTTTTTTTTTCATTTTCTTTGGCAAAGTAAAGACTCCAAATCAGCTGTGACTTCATGGAAGTAAATTTGGATGTTTGACGGGGTTGGATGAAAAGATCACTGACAGCTAACTTGTCTTTTTCAATTTTTACTTTAAGCACAGGAGACAGCGGGGAGTTAACCATTAAGTAGAGAATGGACTCAGTGGACAAACAACACAGACTTATTTATTGGAGGGACGTGTAACTAGAAAAATGAAGGAAATAACAGCAGATTAAAAAGATCAAAGAGATAAGGAATAAAATAATAAAAAAAAGAAATAAAAAAAAATACTGAATAAATATTCATTGGTAAAAACCTCCTGAACAATGAACACTGAAGGAACTTTCAGCTGGTTGCAACCTGCAGGTCTCACCACTAGATGTCACTAACTCCCCCTAAATCTTACACACTGGACCTTTAAGCAAGTTTTGAGGAAGTACTGCATTCTATCTATCTGTCTGTCTGTCTGTCTGTCTGTCTGTCTGTCCGTCGTCCATCTGTCTGTCTGACTATCTATCTATCTATCTATCTGTCCGTCTGTCTATCTATCTGTCTATCTATCTATCTATATGTCTGTCTCCCTATCTGTCATCAATCTGTCTGTCTGCCTGACTATCTATCTATCTGTCTACTGTATCTATCTATCTATCTATCTATCTATCTATCTATCTATCTACTGTATCTATCTATCTGTCTGTCTGTCTGTCTGTCTGTCTGTCTGTCTGTCTATCTATCTATCTATCTATATGTCTGTCTCTCAATCTGTCATCTGTCTGTCTGTCTGACTATCTATCTATCTGTCTATCTATCTGTCTATCTATCTATCTGTCTATCTATCTGTCTATCTATCTATCTGTCTGTCTGTCTGTCTGTCTCTCTGTCTGTCTGTCTATCTGAGTATCTATCTGTCTATCTATCTATCTATCTATATAGTCTGTCTGTCTGTACATTTCACTTACTTTCATTTCAGTCAGGAGAGATCTGTTTTTCATAGTGAACAAAAGTCTTTGGCGATGAGACCCCATCGAGATGGTATGATTTAAGGAGGGTGATGAATCCATAGTCAAATAGGGTCTAGACGCTGGTGGTGGTAGAGGTGGTGAAGATGAGATGAGAGGAAGATGGAGAAGTGCTGATGATCTGGATGAGTAGAGGAATGAGCCTTTGTTGCGCTCGTCCTGAACGGGGTGGAGGAAGGCGCCACAATTCTGCCTAAAAAGGCGGCTCCGAACCGGTAAAAACACTGAATTAAACAGTTTCAAGTTAAAAAAAACGTTGTATTTTTACGACGCTGCTCGTTGCAGAGGGGCATCTAACTATGGTGGTCAAAGCGAAAACACAAATGGCCCTATCTGGAGCCAGCGTTTGGTTTGTCCATCCTAGGCTACTGTAGAAACATGTCGAGGCAGCATAGCAGACACCAATGACAAGGACCTGCTCCCTATGTAGACATAAAAAGGGGTTGACAGAAACAAAAAAAAATTCTTATTTGCAGGGGATTATACATTAAAGAAAGCATACTTATTATATTTAATTTCTGCCAACATATCCCTCTAAATTCTACACACTGCACCTTTAATGTGCTTTTGCATTTTGCATTTTTGATTTTAATTTAAATGTGCTCTCTGAAATATCTGTGAAATAAAGCGTGTGTTTGGGTATTTCATTGTGAATATACAGAAAAATCCTGAGCAGAGGATTTTCAGCCCACACAGTGACTGCCTGTTGGACATAGCGTATATGACACTGTTCTGTGTAAGGAATATGGCCTCACAGTTTTGTTTCACTGACAACAGTTCAACACTAGATGGAGCAAAAGTCTTTGTCTACATGCTGCAGTGTGACTGCATCAGTGTGAGGGGGAGAATACAAATATCCACAGCTGTCGAGCAAAACAACATCATCAAAAAATACAGGATGGTCCATGAAAACTGTGACTGCAAGAATCTGCACATTTTTGAACAAAGACAAATTAAAGGGTCAGTTCACCCATATTACAAAAATAATATTTTCTCAATAAGTTCTTGTGCCAAACACATAGACAAGAATGGAAAAACGTGATTATCCAATAAAAAGTATACTCATATATCATATACCATTTCTGCTACCATATCACGCTAAATCCTTCACTCTGGACCTTAAAATAACACAGTTTAGGTCCACAAAGATGCACTTGTTCAGGAACTGCAGAGGAGGATGGGGCAATTTAAAGCGAGCCATCCGGTCCCTGTGTGACCAAAGTGAGAGCTGTGTCCGCATACTCAGCGTAAAGTCACACATACTCTCGGTGGGTGTTGGCCTCTGCCAAGGTTGACCCTTGTCACCAATCCTGTTTGTGATTTTCATGGTGAGGATATAAAGACGCAGCTGGCGGAGGAAGGGGTCCAGTTCGGGAACCTCAGAATCGCAACTTTGCTTTTTGCAGATGATGTAGTTCTGTTGGCTTCATCACACCGTGACCTCCAGCATGCACTGGGGCGGTTTGCAGCCGAGTGTCGGGATGAGAGTCATCAACTCCAAATCTGAGGCCATGGTTGTCTGTCGGAAACCGGTGGATTGCCCCCTCTGGGTTGGGGGAGAGTTACTGCCCCAAGTGAAGGAGTTCAAGTATCTCGGGGTCTTGTTCATGTGTGAGGGGTAGAATGGAGCATGAGATGGATCAGTGGTTTGATGCGGCTTCTGCAGCGACACAGGCGCTGCACCGGTCCGTCAAGGCGAAGCTTTCGATTTACTGGTCCATCTACGTTCCAACCCTCACCTATGGTCATGAGTTGTGGGTAGTGACCGGAAGAATGAGATCGTGGATATAGCTCGGACATCTGGAGAGAGCTCGGAGTAGAGCCGCTGCTCCTTCACGTCCAAAGGGGTCAGTTGAGGTGGTTCGGGCATCTGATTAGGATGCCTGCTGGCACGTTCCAGGCATGTCCCACTGGTAGGAGGCCCTGGGCCAGACCCAGAACATGATAGAGGGATTATTTATCTCATCTGGCCTGGGAATGCCTCGGGGTCCCCCAGGAGGAGCTGGAAAGTGATGCAGGGGAGAGGGACGTCTGGGGTGCTTTGCTCAGCCTGCTGCCCTTGTGACCCAGCCCTGGATAAGCGGATGAAAATGGATGGATGGATAGACTCAGTATCTACTCACCCCTGTGTTGATGTGGGGATGGGTGAAGAGACATTTAGCTAATCAGCCAATCATGTGGCAGCAACTCAACGCATTTAGGCATGTAGACATGTTCAAGACGACCTGCTGGAGTTCAAACGGAGCATCAACCTGGTACTAGCAAGGTGTACCTAATAAAGTGGCCGGTGAGTGTATTTTGTGAAGCAGATTCTAACTACACACTAAAATAAAACATAATGACTTGAAAATTTTGCTTTTACATCACATTCAGCCTGGTAAGATTTTAACTTAGATGCCGAGACATATCTCCACATCAGTGATTACCAGGCCACTGACACAGTACAGGAGGATGTGAGGAGTGTGTTCTCTCAACAGATGGCGAGGAGACTGATTGTTGCAATGCACACAGCCAAAAATACGAAGAAATGCAACACGTAGAGACTTAATATTATGTGCGGTTATTTTCTAACTTTCTCTTATTGATTGTCATCATGCCTTTTACTTAGATTTTTTTGTTTCAATTTTCATTTCATTTCAGTTTCACACTCGTAAAGCCAGTTGATCTGAAACCTGTCTGTTGTTTGCATTTAGAAGCTGAGAGGTAAAAAGTTGAAAACGTTCCCACGAGAACTTTCCTGTCGAGTGTCTCTATTCAGGAAGCTGTGGCTTTGACTCGGTCTGCTCACATCTCCTCATCAGCACAATGCAGATCTCTCTATATATACTGTGTGTGTGTGTGTGTGTGTGTGTGTGTAGTGCACATCATGTTTGACAGTCAGATGTCAAACCACGTGTCAGGTGGCCCAGAAGGAAACCCCACAGGAAGTACGGTCAGGCCCAGAGAGGTCAGGAAAAAGTCAAACTGCCTGCTTTCGTCGACAAATTTCAGCTCTCACTACGCCCCGTCAACTGTCTGTCAACCACAGTCTACACCTAATGCTTTCAGTTTCCGTTAAAGGAAGACAGAAGTTGTGCTAACTGCAACAACTATGCAAAACAGTGTGACAAAACTGTGAAGTAAAACTCAGTTATCTGCCTGATCAAAGTATATCTGATGCTAAGACCTGCTTAAAATGTGCTGTATCTTCCCAAGGTTTGCTTCAATTGTCTGGTGGTTAAACAACAGTTCAGACAGTTCAAGTATTTGAAGCTATATTCAAATAATATACATTAGAAATATCAGTGGTTAGCATAAACATACAGCGAGCCATTTTGCATTAGAAAGAGTCACATTTAATAAAAATCAGATCAGTGAAAACAGATGAGAAGAGTTCACAGACAGAGGTAGAGAGGAGTGTTGTTTGCTGGGGGATGATGGTCTTAGTCCCTGATCACACAGAAAGCATTTAAGCAACTGGAGGCGCCGCTTTGTAATTGTTTTTAATGAGAATGAAGCTTTTTGCTCGCTGTTTTTGTGCCGCGACGCGCCTCGCGTTTCTGCGCTCTACATGCCTGGCGTTTTTGCCGGAGCACTCTAAAGGTGAAAAACTTCAACTCAGGGTGGAAATGTCATCTCTTTTTGCGTTATCTTTTTCCCCATTGTCCAGTGAGATTATTTGTGAGGCGGGCCTTCTGTGGTGGTCACGACAACTGGTCCAGAGAGAGCTTCAGGGACGGCTCCTCCACTCCACTGTAAGACACACATGAATACAGCATTGAAGCACTTTGAAGCCCTTTACCCAGACCCTTTTAAAGAGTTTCGGGAGAATAATAACGCACGCATCATGTGGGTGCATGGCTATCAAAAAACAGCGTACATGAAGGATTACAAGAAAGGCCTGCGCGCTTACCTCATGTCACAAATGTTTAATCAAGTCACGTTTTGATCCTGCTTTGATCTCTGTCAGGTTGAAAGTGTCAAAAATTTTGACCTGACAATTATGTGAGTGGTTTTTAAACTTTAAACTTAATTCAAAGGACGAAACTGGCTGTTTTATACTTTGGTTCTTAAACACTTTTAACAAAACAAACTGACACATTCATCAAATTAATCAAATAGTTGCTCAAAACAAAACTAATTGCCAACTATTTTGAAAATCATTTTATCATTTGAGTCACTTTAAAGTGGACCCATACAACCTTTTAACGCCCCAAGCATTTCATTGGCGCTGCTGACATAAAGACAACCTTATCACTTCCTGTTTGCCTCAGAGCTGAGCAACTACCACAGTTTCCACTGTTACTTTGGTTCTTCCACCATCTGCCATTTCCACTACTGGGAATAGTATCTACAAGGAACCGATACTGATCCTCTTTAGCACCTGGGGAAAGCTACCTGTAGCTAGTCGGTGAAGATACTCAGTCATCCAGGTCATGGTAATCGTAAGTGCTATATCGCAGGCAGCTGGACTTGCTTGCGTTTCTTGAATGGTTGCTGCACTTCCTTTGAGCCATAAAGTCAGCCTCATTTTCCGTGAATATAACCCCAGGAAGTGTGCCAAGCTTTGAAGCCAATTTTTGTAGTGGCCAAACATGGAATTAAAACTTCCACCCTGTCTGATGATGACACTGGGCCCAACGGACATTTCCTACAGATTAACATGGTGAAAGAGATGTCTGTAAATCAATGGACAGATTTTATTTTGAGCATCACAGCCCTTATGAAATGACTCGTTTCACTGTTGGATTGGATCCACTTGGTTCAATCACATTTCGAAAGTCTACAAAAGCCACATGATTCAATTATTTTATCACCATTTAAGTCCGCAGAGGGCTAAACCAGAAGTTAGCCCCTCAGCTTGCGAAAGTCTTTAGTACGCATGCTCTATGGGCCAACAATGCAGAAGATCTGGGTAATTTTATTCCTGGGAATTCTAACTTTTTTGGCTTTACCCTCCGCCGTAACTTTAATAAGAATAAACAGGGCCCCGTCTCTAGTGCTGTATCCATTTCTCTTTATACATCCTTAGATCGTACAGGGGTATTGCAGATTGAAAGCGAGGCTTATGAGGAACCAATCTAAACTCCGATGGTGTCATGACGCAAAAAAAGTTTCTATTTCCACTGGAACAAGCCCAGATCCCAAGCAGTCTTGGTTCCAGATTCTGAAATGTGAGAATTTGTCAACCACATGGTGGCACTGGAGTGAACAGTAGGCATAACTTCCTGTGAATATGAACGTCTGCACAAACATCCATCAAACAGCTGTTTAGATTTTTCTGTCTGGACCAAAGTCGAGGAGCCACCAACCAACAGTGCCAACCCTAGAGCCATGCCGCTAACGTGTCTACAAATAAAGGCGACAAACGTTCAGTAAAATGGATTAAACTTGACACGCACACACCTGAGGACGTAGGTAACACAGAGGATGCAGAGCGGCTGGTGGGCGCCAGGCCTGGACTTGGAGGGTCGGACGCTGGGGATGACAGCACTGTGACTCTCCACCCAGACGTAACCTCCACCTCTCACCAGCATCCTGTACTGACCGCTGACTGACTGACTCTTTAAACACACTGCAGAGAGAGAAGAGATTACATTAGAAACTTACAGGTGTGTTATGTGTGTGTTTGTGCATCAGTACTTACAGTTGAGATGATTTTTAGCCAAACAGTTTGTGTCCAGTGTGTGACAGAGATCATAGATGGAATGACCCAGCAGGTCCTCAGGACTGTACCCTAGGAGGAAAGTCACTCTGCAAAAACACACAAAGAAGTGACAGTACATACATTTAATTTAAAAAAATACTGCCTGCCTTTAAGCTTCAGCTCATGTTAATGAATGATTTTACTACTACAAATTTAGTGTCACTTATTCATCAGCAGCTACAAACACGTTCACAGTTCACTGATATTATGCAGTCGTGGGTCTAAAATTACAAAAAGGGGAAGGTAAAAAGGGAACGAAGTAGCAGTTAAAGTTCTGAATTTTTTTTCTTCCATTTTTGTCATGCTAAATTAACCCCTTAAAATCCTGTTTTCTCTTTTTGTTTCCCATTAAAGGCATACTTCAACCCCCAAATGATCATTTGTACATCAATAGTTCACCCTGAGTTATGTCAAATTTGGGAGGAAAACTTTGCTTTTCCCATGTGCCTCCACGCTGAACGAAGACAGAAAGCCAAATATTCTTGATAAATTTAAGTCACAGGGGTTGATGTTTAACAGCGGCAACACTACATCAGACACAACCTCCTTTTACATATAATTATCGAGAAATTTTTCCGTTTTTCGGATTCTTCGTTCACAGTGGAGGCATGCCAGAAAAGCTCTCTTCCCAAATTCGACGTGGACACAGGGCAAGTAATTGAGATACAAATGATCACTTGTGGGGTGAGGAAGCTTGAAGGAAGTTCAAATTGTCTTCTGTCACGGGTGGGTTTTAATATTTGGCTGCGCAGCATAAATTTGCTAATGAAACAGTGATGAACTCATTCGAGACAGAAGATGCCTCTTAGTGTGGTAAAGATACAGTGTTGTATAATGTGACATGGCCCCTCCCCTTTTCAAAACCCTGTCTATTCTCTCGATACCAGTCTCTTTTTTGTACTTAAAATGTATAAATTAGGGCTGTCAGTCGATTCAAATATTTAATCGCGATTTATCGCCACAGGCCATTTCTAAACTGTTTTTGCAGTGTGGTATGGTGCATTATACTGCTGGGGGGCCTCTGCCATTTGAAAGTACTGTTGCCATGAGGGGAGGTACTTCGTCTGCAAGTACCAAAGGAATTTGTGTTAACTCGTTATTAACACATTAGCTTTGACAGCCCTAGTATAAATTAATAGACGTAGCTACTGTGATGTCACTAACTAGTTTGTGGACTCCCGTTTAGAGTTCGGCATTTTAGCATCTTGGGTTTTTTTGGACCCAAAAGTGAGCATATTTGGACGAGATGATTGAGCTGTGGAGGGGTGGGAGGCAGATCCGACTCATAGACCTGCAAACTGCCTGCCACTCAAGTGTTCCCATCCTTAAATATGCGCAACTTAAAGCCTTGATAAAATGTGAACAGGTGAGGTATAAAAAGTCACTCTCCATACAGTTGTCATGAATGTTGAAATCAGCCAGAGAGACCAAAACATTTTTTGTACCAAGCTGCAAATATGTTTATTTCTACTGTAAAACTGGGTGTTTTAACATGTGGGGGTCTGTGGGGATTTACTCTGCTTTGGACTGAGACATTTAATTGGACTTCTGTCCTTGTCCCAGTATACAAGCACAGGAAAGGAATCTGAAAGTATGTCCGACTCTGCTACGATAGGCGGCGATGTGCCCCCTTTCAGCTTATTAGTATTGGACCTTTTTCCAGTTGACCTATGACGTCACAAACCAAACAACCAAGTTAGCTACGGTTAGCTAGCGGACCCTTCGTCTGTCAAAAATGCACGGCTCTGGATGAAGATTTTGCCATATTGTTACTGGCCTCTTCTTCTGTTACGCATTTTATACTTTCGACTTCCAGGTCATGTCTCCTGGGGCAGAACTTGCAGGAGTAACTCGACTCCCGATCGCTTTATCTGGGTGTGTTAGTCCAACTTTGAGAAACTGGATTTAATACGATTTCAGTCAGACTAACATGTTTACATGTATTTTAAAAGTCCAGTTTTAGCTGGACTAAACGTAAACGTACTGACTGTGAAGTCGCTTGACTTCCTGGTATCATCACCATCTGGTACGCTGCTGCCTGAGATCAAGGGCAGACTGCAGCATATCACTCGCTCTGCTGGGAAGGTGATTGGCCGCAATCTGCCGTCCCACCTGGAAGATTGTGGCTGACCCCTCCCACCCTGGACACAATCTCTTTGAACCACTCTCCTCAGGTAGGAGGCTGCAGTGCATCGGGAACAAAACCTCACGCCACAAGAACAGTTTCCTCCCAACTGCAGCTGGCCTCATCAGCTCACACTGGTTTCTATCCAGACACACTCCTGATATTATGGGTTACATTAACGCACGTCCTTCAATCATCACTATCACCCCTTTGCACATATTCTTGCACCTGTATTATACTGTGAACTTTTACGACCCCTGAACAATGAAAAAACTCATTTAATATGAAACCTTCAATCACAAATCAATACACAAGAACGAATAAAGCACATATAAAAAACGACTGGGAACTGCACAAAGGCATGTGGACATACATAAATTTTAAATTACCTCTGGTCACAGTACGTGAACCTCATGTCCATGCTGTGTTGACTGGTGAAGGTGTGTGTGCTGAGGAGTGTGTGTGAGAGGGGCAGAGACTGGCAAGTCAGCAGCAGGCAGGAAACTGAAGACGGGGCGACGCACGCCTTCACTTGGCCCTGGCAGTGCAGGACCTAAAACCAAAAAGAGAGAGCGATTAAAACTGAGCCAAATAAGTGTTTGAAAATGTGCAGGAGAGGTTAAGAGCCAACAAATTAGCCTAGCAGCTAGTGATCTTTTTCCTCTTTTCATATAAAACCAGGGACAACAGCAACATTTAACAGTTCTTGGGAGGTGCACGTCAGGCTATGGCGTAGGCTCTACGCAGAAGTATAAATTCCGCCTAACCAGTGATACAAATTTGATAAAATTTTACTTCACGGTGTAGGTTGTGTTTCTCACTAACCTTCCATGTAGCTGACTTGAGGTTGGCGCTTCTTCCTCTGTGTGTCAGAGCGCTTTTTATCCTCATGACAAAGTCCCTCTTTGCACCACACCAAACTTCCTCTAAAAAACAAGCAATTTAAGAAGCTACACGAATAAACCTGCTCAAATGTGTGTGATCTCTCTGAACAACGCGACACACAGACACACACCTGCGGTTAGACGTAGATTATGTCTGATTTCTTCATGGTCACAAGGATGAGTAAACTCAAAAATGTTGTGTCCCATCAGCTCAGTCTGTGGAAGAATTTAAAGAACATACTCATCTTCAAATCCTGCATCCTAAATGTACATCATTCATGTAGAAAATGTGTGTGTGTACCTGTGTTAAGCCCATGTACTTGCTGACATTATCAGACAGGTAGATCATGTCTCCCTCGGTGGACACGACCATCAGAAACCCTTCCAGGATCCTCAGGTACACGCTGGTCTCCTCCGTGACCTCCAGATCCTCCGTTTCTTTCTCCTCCTCTTTGTCATGTCCTCTGTCACGCTCTCGCCGTTCCTCTCCACCTTCCACCACTCGTCCACATTTTACCGCATGACTGGCCTGAGCTTTTGTCCCGGTCTTCCCTGGAGCAGTGCAAGACAGGAAGTCATTTTACCGATTGTGTTACTGTCTGATTTCTTTCACAAAATTGCTGTGGAAAATAGTTCCTTTTAAGGGAAACTATTCTGTTCTACATTCTCAGTGGGTTCAGTCTAAGTGTTTGTAGGAACTATGAACAAAGACTGTGGTGTTTCGTGGATGTTGTTGCTTTCAAACTGTGTGCGTGTCCCAGGTGTTATTACTCATGTTAAAGGACTTCCTCTCTGTCTGACACCTGCCTCAAACCCACCAGTCTGGTGACTACAGTGCATTACAGTACACCACATCAAACTGATGTTTTCTTTTCTGAAGCAGAAGTTACCGTTCTGCACAAGAGCCCATTTCAATCACACTTCTGAATACTCTGAAACATAGAATTCACCTGTGCACCTGTGTATACGTAGGTTCAAAGGTTAAATGGAAATATACAGTACTTTGGACATAGCGCCATGAATTCCTTTATTGTACACAGGGTTTATTCAGCTTACAGCAAGTCAGATGTGAACATTTAAAGACTCATCAGTGGCGGCAGGTTATGACCAATTTTGAGAGTGCACACCTCTCTGCCCTTCCATGTGCATTGAGGAAAGTCTGAGGCAGAGAGAGCACACCTTCCTGCCCTTCCATGTGCATTGAGGAAGGCCTGAGACAGAGAGAGCACACCTCCCTGCCCTTGCCCTTGTGAATAACGTCACAATTAATATAGTCGTAAATTTTATCCTAATCTTTAACTTTGTGACTTTTATTTCTCATAAATTTATGAGTTTAATCACATAATATTATGTTTTTTTCTCAAACAGTGACGGTTTTATTCTCACAATATTACAACTTTTTATTTCGTGAAATGTTTGCACTTAATTGTCAAAAATTACAACTTTATTCTCGTAATATTCCACCTTTTTTTCTTGAAATTGTATGACTTTGTTCACTTCTTCAAGCAAAGAGTCGTAATATTACAAAAATTAAGTTGTAATTTTATGCAAAAAAGGTCATAATATTTGTCTTTAACTTACTCTGCGACTTTTTTTCTCGTAAATTTAGTTTAAATTTAAGTTTAATCACATAATATTATGGCTTTTTCTCAAACAATTACGGCTTTATTCTGGTAATATTACAACATATTTTTCTTGAAACTACATGACTTAATGGTCAAAAACATTACAACTTTATTCTTGTAATATTACAACTTTTTTTCTTGAAATTGTATGACTTCATTGTGGCTTTGATGACCGCTGGTACCTTTGAGCAGTGTGTGCATGCGTATGTAGCTGAGGGTAAGGCGAATGACCGAGGGCTTGTCCAAGTGAGCTCGCACAGACGGCTGGAGCGGCAGGAGGCCCGACAAATCACCAAACACCTCAGACTCCACCCGTCGTCTCCTTCTGGCTGCCTCGCGGCTGATCGCCCTGGAGAGGAAAAAAAAAAGAAACACTCAGGATGACTCAACCCATCTTAATAACATTTACAAGGATTTTACTGAGTCACTTGCAGCAATTACAGCAGCACAGCTCTCTGGCATAGTGTCAATATATTTCCCGAGAACTTAATGTCATCCCATGCCTTCTGCAACTCAAGGTAAAGGCTTTCCTTTGAATGTACAAAAGATCTGTCCAACTTGCCCCAAATTTGCTGGATGGGGTTGAGGTCCAGACATTGAGGGGCTGGTCCATCATTTTCAATGTTCCAGCAGATTCCTTCTGTCGCAGGTAGTTCTGGTAATAGTTACAAGAATGTTTAGGGTCATTGTCCTCTTGGAAAATAAATCCAGGCCCAATAAGACGACTCCCAGATGGTACACTGTGCCTCACCAGAATGCTGTGGTATACTTTCTTACCCATGATGCCATCAATTTTCACTAAGTCACCTGTTTCTGAGGCTGAAATGGCACCCCAGACCATAATACTACCCCCTTGTTTAACCGTTGGCAAGAGACACTCATTTTTATATCTCTCCCCGTCCCCCTGTCGAACATACACTCTTCGCTTGTTGCCAAACTTTTCAAACTTGGACTCATCGGTCCACAACACTTACGTAACGTGTGAAATAGAGTATGGTGAATGTGCTAGGATAGGTAGTATCGGCACTGTCTCTACCTGGAGCTCGCATGTACGGAGCCTGGGTTTGGTTGAAGGTGGCAGTGCTGTTTGGGCTGAGAAAGCCATGTGTAAGTAAGGTAAAGGAGGTTGTTGGGTCGGTGCGGGGAGCAGCGAGACCTGGCATTAGGGGAGTGTCTCTGGGATGCCAGAGATCACTGTCTAGCCTCCTGGAAGTGTCGTGGGACCAACTAGACGAAACACTGGTGAAAGGAGGTTCCCACCCGATGACCCCAAAAACGTGTCAGTCATCACTGCTCACTGGTCTGTATAGTTAAGCCTTGCCATAATAGCGTATCATAGGGCTTAGGAGGTTATTCACTGAGTGCTGATCCTTCCTCTAGAGCACAAACGTCTTGTGTTTATTTGAATGAGTACCAATCTTCCTTTGTCCATTTCTTTTGTACTTTTGCAAATTTCAGGCGTTTCACTTTATTTTTCTCTTTCACTAATTGTTCCTTTGCTGCTATTCTGCCAACAAGTCCTTCTTCTCCCAGCGTCCGACACACAGCTCTTGAAGACACTGTTGCACCATTACTCATTGTGGTGTTGATTTCGTCACACAGTTCTCGCGAACTTAAGACTGAGAATTTTGAGATGCTCCACTTGTCTGTCTGAAAGTTTCTTTTTTTGTACTTCACCCCTTTCGGTTCTGGTGTAAATTGATGGCATCATGGCGATCTAAAGTGTACTGCACAGTGCTCTCAATCTCAAGTCCTTGGCTATGCAGCGGTAACTCAAAAGGAATCAAAAAGGGGCTTTAATTCGAACCCGTTGCTCACTCCTTGGCTCCTTTTTCATCTTTGCCATGTTCAAAGAGCAATATGTGCTTCAAGACTACTTTTTTTTTTTACCAATTTTTATTTGGTGGTGTGGCCTCAGTGACAAACCCCTGATGTTACCAATCACTTAATGAGCAGGATAGGCCTTGTACATTCCAAACGAACCACACAGCTGTGTCCTAAGACTCTTGCATCAGCATCAGTTTCACCACGATCACACCTGGCAATGATTACACAAGTAATTTGGCTTCTTCTGTGAAGGAATGTGATTGTGTGACATTGGCAGTGAAATAGGCCTAGCTTGTTTTTTGTGAGGAAAATGACCCAAATCTCCTTATGATGACTCTATTCTTTGGTTTATGGAGCATAATGATGACTTTGTAGATATTTCATTAGTTTTATGGGTATTTTAATGGCCAATTCAACAAAAACAACTGAAACCTCTTAAATATGCCAAGTGTTCTAGAAATGTTGGCCACCGCAATATATATATATATATATATATATCTTTTAAAAATGGTTTCAGTTCTAATAAAACCTTCCTGTTTCCTTCCTAGGGTCGCTGCAACCGACAATGATGTGATGTAACCGAAAAAGTTAATGCACTGTGAAAATCTCTCGTTGTTGCAACCCTACTTTGTTACAGTTTCTTAGATTAATGTAATTATTTTTATCCAGATATTTAGTCAAACTGAGAGAAGCACTTGACAACATTTACTCAAAGTCTCGCTGAGGTACTCAAACCTTTGCTTCACTACATCTCAGACAGAAACACTGCACCTTTTCCTGTACAGTTTGCTTACTACTAGCTGTAGCTTTGCAGAGTCAGATTCTACCTTGTGAATGACTGATAAAACATCGCTGTTTCACCAAAACGTCAGCTTTGCAGGAAATCTGAAACACTCATGTTTGAGCCTGATGACACAGAGACATTTTGACATTATCTGATGAGACTGTGGAGAATTTCTCAACACGTAGGAAAGCATGAAATACTTCCACGCTGGTGAGTTATGAAATCTCCAGTTTGAGGGTATTTTCATGTGCTCATGTACATGCTTACTTTTGATAAAGGTACACTTTGACTGCTTCTGTACTTTTAGTTAAGATTTTTGATTTAAAGCTTTTTTTTAAAATACATATTTTTCCACTTTAACTTTTCTGTATGGTAAACTGATGAGGACGGTGGTGCACTGAGGTCAGATACACATCAACACACTTATTCTGTTTTGGGGTGAAAGGTTCTTTTTATTTTACTTTTTTTTTAAAAGATATTTTAATGCCTTTAATTGATAGGATTGTGAAGTGTAAAAGGGGGAGAAACTTGCAGCAAAGGGCCATAGGCTGGTGTCGAACCTGGGCCGCTGCAGCAACAGCCTTGTACATGGGGCGCCTGCTCTATCCACTAAGCCACTGACGCCCCGTGAAAGGTTCTTCTTGAAGGATTTACATATATGAAAAAATTTCATTAATAAAATATTTTGATCTGCTTTAAAAAAAAATGTAACTTCCGAACTTTGACAGAAAACATCCTCGTCCCATACGGGAATTTGCAAATTCAAACAATTAAAACAATGTTTTAAAAGCCTTCAAAATCTAAAATGAACAGTGCGTACTGATAAAAGGCAGGAAAGCTGCTCAGAGCAGGTAAGCTTTCTATTTTTTAATTAATTCATTAAATAATATTGCGATCGGGTGAGTCTCAACCATAGGGGTTCAACCCGGAGCTCTACATCAGAACTAAATAAGAAATATGGTTTAAAAGTAAGTATGTTGATTGGCATTAAGAGAACTCTTAGCAACTTTGAAAAATAAAATGGCTACTCGCGACTGCTGCGGAATTAATAAATATATAACTTTTTGTCAACTCCGACTTTTAATAGTCAAGATCTTTAAAATATATTTTTCCAGCCTATTTTAAGAGAAAAAACATAAAACAAAAAAGGGTTTTGTCCCTGTGGATGAAGTGCCAAACAGTCACAGAAACAATTCAGTTAAAGCCCCAAAACATACAAAAGTCTGAATAAATTTTCAAAGACAAATCAGACACACTGTGAAGATGGTTATCAAAATGTCTGAAAGCAACATGCAGCTTTACCTTCTCTTCTCCTTGTCGGCTGTCATTGCATCCAACAGGCGTCTCTATCTGGCGTCATGGTGAACGTTGGCTCAGAACAAAAGAGATGGAGGCGGCAGGAATTCACAGCGCAGCAGGGAGTCTCCCCGCTACAATTTGCACCATCACAGGTAGTCCAATTAATCAGAGAGGCAATTAGCAGTGCCAAATGTCACAAGGCAAGTGGTTCCCCCCCCTGCAGCGCAGATGACTCCAGCAGTGAGTGTGTCCTCTCCCTTCTGCATGTGCATCACCTACAGGGCCTCTAAAACTGAGCACTCTAATAGGTCAGCTGGCCAGGAAAAGCATCACCTCCCCTCCCCTCCCCTCCCCTCCCTCTCACAAACTCTGAAGCATCCCACAGAACAGATCTGCTTCTGAACAGCAGCAGACAAGCATCGATTAAAAAAGAAAGAAAGAAAAAAAGAAAGAGCGAGGAGGGAAAGAGGACGCAGAGGAGTCTGGGAGTGATGTAGACAGCTCAGTGTTTTATTGGAATCAGACCAGACAGGACTAGCCCGGCTGTTGCACTACATTTTGGCACAGAGTAAGATAGTGTGACCAGGAACAGCCCTACCCCTGGGTGCACAAAGCTTCACTACACACCGACTCTACTGCACACAGAGCAACCAGCTCGCCTTCAGAATCACTGTACAGTACACGCGACAACAGTCCTTCTCTGTGTGTGCATGTGTGTGTGTCTGTAAGACAGAAGAAGAGAGAGAGAGGAAGAGGGAGGAGGCAAAGGAGAGAGTCTGTGTGTGGGTGGGTTTTTTGTGTGTGTGTGTGTGTGTGTGTGTGTGCGTGTGTGTGTGTTTGAAATGAGAGGTAATTCAGCTGCTGGTTTTCCACATTTCTCTCCGCCCCGGCTGTAACAGACCTATGATAGTATAGTTATAGTATTTTACACAAAGGTTTCCTCCAGATACACTTTACAATAATAATAATAATAATAATAATAATAATAGCTATGATAAAAAACAGAGCAATAAGAAAGAAAAGCCATTCTTGAAAAAAAAGCAAAAGTCAGAAAAGCAAGTGGTTTTGGCTGAGTGAGACGGCTGCTGGAGGCAGGAAAGGGGAATCGGTGCTTTGGAGGAGAGGAGAAGGAAGAAGAGGGAGGGCTGAAAACACTGAAGGTAACTATAGAAACAGAAATGCTGAGGACGAAGTCACACACCAACAGGGAGAAAGAAAAACCATGCATTCACACATATGAAAATGTTCATTCACATAAAAACAAACAAAAAAAAACCCCAACGCCCACAGGCCAGCACATTCACGCCGGCAGGACTGACAGACTCTGAAATTAGCAGACAGATGAAAGAAGTGGAAATCGGGCTTTACGCTGCTACACAGGCCGCCTGTAACACTCTGCTCCACATAATTAGTTCCATAGCCTGTAACTTGTAAGCTCAACATTCATTTTATATACACGAGACAGGAGGAGGATGAGTACGACGGAGAATTAGTGCCACGTTGAAGAAAAAAAAAGAAGTCATAATTTAATTAAAATAATGTCATGCTATTTCAATATATTACGAGACTAACGTCATCACTTTGAGAAAAAAAAGTCACAATGTTAAAAGAATAAAGTTGTGATTTAAAGAGAATAAAGTCACACTATTTAAAAAAATTTAAAAAAAAAAGAGTCAATGCAATTCATACAATTTCATGAAAAAAGAACTGCGAAAAAAAGTCGTAATATTACGAAAATTAAGTTGTAATTTTAAGAAAAAAAAAAAAGGTCATAACATCATGTGAATGAAGTCGTAAATTTATCTCAATCTTTAACTTACTCTGTGACTTTTTTCTTGTATCACATAATATTATGTTATTTTTCTCAAACAATTACGGCTTTATTCTCTTAAAATTACAACTTTGCTTTTCTCCATGAAATTTTTGGACTTATTTTTGCAAAAATAACAGCTATAATTCTCATAATATTAAAACTTTTTTTCCCCTTGAAATTGCACAACTTTGTTGTCAATAATTACGAATTTATTCTTGTAATATTACAAAAATTTTCTTCTTAAAATTGTATGACTTTATTGTTAGTAAATTACAACTTTATTCTCGTAATATTACAACTTTTTTTGTTCCATGAAATTTTTGGACTTTATGTTCACATATTTACGGTTATAATTCTCGTAATATTACAACTTTTTTTTTCTTGAAATTGTACGACTTTATCGTCAATAGTTATGACTTTATTCTTATATTACAACTTTTTTTCTTGAAACTGTAAGACTTTATTGTCAATAAATTACGACTTTATTCTTGTAATATTACCACCGTTTTTTGTTTTGTTTTTTTAAATAGTGTGACTTCGTTCTCATTATATTACAACTTATTCACATAATCCGACTTTTTTCCGCTCAAAATTACAACTTATTCTCCTGATATCATGATTTTATTCTCGAAATAAAAAATCTTTTTTTTTTTTTTCATTGAGGCTCTAATACTCCGTTGTAGATGAGCGCGAGACTTCATTCATACCACAACAACAACAAAGAAAAAAAATGAGGAAAAAAAAACAACACACACACAAAAATAATACATGAACAAAACAAATAAAATATATAGATAGTCAGGGTATTGCACAAAGGGTATTTGGCCCTAACCGGTCCAGAATAAGGACAGTAATAACACAGGTAGGGTGCTTGTCCATGCGCCACAACTCTCCTTTACTAGCAGACAATACCAACACAATACAGCCACTCAACACAGGCTATATACAGGCCTCTGCACCCAGCACCCACTGTACAGTCCTGGTGCTGGGGAGAGAAGCAGTGTAAGTGTGTGTGTGTATGTGTGTGCGTTTGGTTGTCTGAGCATGTGCAGTAAGAGTGTTTGTGTTGGAGCAAAACTCGGGATTGTAGTGTGTGTGTGTCTGCATTAAAAGTGTGCAACGTGTGTGTGTGTGTGTGTGTGTGTGTGTGTGTGTGTGACAGCATGTGCAAGTATTTATATTCATATTCATAGTCATATTCATATTTATATTCATATTCATAATTAACCCAGGCAACAAGAACAACACAATGCAAGTAAAGAATATTCCAAAAAGTAACAACAACCAATAGCTTCAAAGTAAAGGAGTGATTGTGTGTGCGTGTGTGTGTGTGTGTCTTGTAAAGGGATTTATGGTTCTACACATGTATGAGTGTCAGCAATGTGTGCGTACGTGCGTGCCAGGTTTAGTGTTGTTGGATCAGTGTGAGTGTGTGTGTGTATGTGTGTGTGTGTGTGTCTGTAAGCGTTAGGTCTGCGTCTCCTCAGGGGCGCAGTAGGAGAAGTCTTTGAACTCCTCCTGGTTGATCTGTCGGATGATGGCCTCGTCCGTGGGCGTCAACACGGGATCCTCCTTGGTGAAGTCTTGGTCAAAGTTATTCACATCTCGCTTGGTTTTCTGCAGAGACACAAGGACACACACAGAAGCAGAAATTTAAAGCTTTAAAAGTGACATTAGAGCGACACCTTCTGACCACTGAGACTTACTGCCTTCTCTGTGACGATAACACACATACACACAGTGGATATACAGAGCATACTGTCTCCTAAATGTGTGGCAGCTCATCCTACGACAGTGGTTCCCAACAGGGGGACGGGCGACCACTTCAGGGGCTTACAGGACAAATCTCTGGAGTCATAAGATGACTGACAGGGTGGGGGAGTATTGTTACTACATCAAAGTAACTTATGATTAAAGTCAGAGTGCAGCAGAAGTTAGAGTGTCTTCAGCTTCTGTACTGTGAAGTGGAACATTTGTGCAGTGTGCAGTCCTTTGTGTGTGATCAGACCGCTAAAATGTGGGCAAGCTTATGAGTTTTGTGCGAAACGGAGCTACAACGGAGCGGCCACTCCCTTTTAGGGGCCATGTCTGCAAAAATACTTATTCCGGAGGTCAGCAAATATTTAAAATTCTCTGCAATGGGAGCACAGTGTATTTACACTATGCTACAAACGGCAGCAGTTTGATGAGGCGTTGAGCGTCTGAGAGTGCGGAGAGCTGAAAAATGTTCAATTTTGGGTAAAATGCTGCACTCGTCACTGTCACTTTTTTACCCAGCTGTCCATTCACAGTGGAGGAAGGGCGGGACAAATACCACAACACCCAATCGTTACAACTTTCGTGCACAAGTGCTAAACAGCAACATCCATCCATTTTCCTCTGCTGGGCCGAGTACTCCAAACACCCCTCTCCCAGCAACGCTTTCCAGCTCCTCCTGTGGGACCCAAGGTGTTTCCAGGCCAGATGAGATATGTAATCCCTCCAGTGTGTTCTGGGTCTGCCCCGGGGCCTCCTACCAGTGGGACGTGCCTGGAACACCTCTAACAGGAGGTGCCCAGGAGGATCCTGATCTGATGCCCGAACTACCTCAACTGACTCCTTTCGATGTGAAGGAGCAGCGGCTCTACTCTGAGCTCCCTCCAGATGTCAGAGCTCCTCACTCTATCTCTAAGGCTGAGCCCAGACACCCCCAGAGGAAACTCATTTCAGCTGCTTGTATCTGTGATCTCATTCTTTCGGTCACTACCCAGAGCTCATGACCATAGGTGAGGGTTTGGATGTAGATGGACCGGTAAATTGAAAGCTTTGCCTTCTGGCTCAGCTCCCTCTTCACCACAACGGTCCAGTGCAGTGCCTGCATCACTGCAGCAACAGCAACAATGAAGGAGAAATTTGTTCATATACTGTATATGCATATCAATACGTGTCCCCTCATGAGCCCACAAGGACCAGGGGGTCTGTCGTCTCCCCCTTTGAAGGTACTAGCAGGTATCTACCATGCAAACATTTTTACTTCCATGGATATTCTGTATCACAGCAGATATGACCAACGTGTTTCAGCTGAAAAAAAACACATGGCACCTCCAAAGCAATCTCTAATCTCGCTGGACGTTTCCTGAGGAGCACCTGGTGTTCTCAGGTGGACACAGCCCAGGATGCCCTCATGCACGAGGGTCTGCTTTGGTTCCTTGAGGTAAAGCCCCGTTTCCACTGAGTAGTTTGTTTGTTTGTTTGTTTCTCAGAAGGATTATGGAAAAACTACTGACCTGATTTTCATTAACAGCATGAGCCAAGGAAGAACACAATAAATTCTGGAGCAGATCTGAATCACTGAGCGAGTACAAAAATCAGTTTTTCTTGGTGGAGGTCTCTACTCTTTGAGTGTCCTTTTGTTTGGTTTTCTTTTTATAATGAAATACTGAATCATTCTTAAGCCCTGATTACACAGAGAGTGTTTCAGCAGCTGGAGGCGGCTTTTTGTAATTGCTTTTAGTGAGAATTAAGCTTGTTCTTTGCGGTTTTTGCGATGCAACGTGCCTTGCCGGAGTGCTCTGAGCTCAAGTTGAGAAAACTCACAACAAGTTTACAGTTGGTAAACAATGGAGGAGAAACTAGTGGTAGCGGTTGCTGGATACCCAGAGCTACTGCCCCTGAGTCATCCTAAAATATGCCTGGAAACAGCCATCATGGAGGAGAAGCTCCTGGACCAACTGGTGGTGCTCCCCATGATCCACCCTCTTGTGGATCAAGAAAAAAAAACCACACACACACACACACAAAAAAAAACAAAAACAAACGTCTTGAATGCATCAGAGTTGAACTCTGCAGCCACATGTGAACTTTACTTAAATCAAATACAGCCTAAAATGGCATAATTATGGTTCAAATGGTGAAACTAACTGCTACAGGAGCAGTGGCTTATTATCATTTCCCCCATCACTATAAACGCCCTGTGAGCTGTTTTGGCCACAAGAGGACCTCGTTTTACTGTAAACTGCAGAGCAAAGTGTTCTGCAGCAGGACACAAAAGCTTGTGGATGTGAGCAGAATGAAATTAAAACCTTCTGCATCTTTTTTTTTTACTTTAATCTGTTTTAGTAAAAGTCAGTAAAAAACAAAATACATAGCCTCGGATGCATGAATTTGTAAGTACATGGAAAACGACAGATGGTCACATTTAACAGGTTTGTTAGATTCACAGTTGTGTAAGGATGAAAAAACAGTGTGTGTGTGTGAGTGTGAGTGTGTGTGTGTGTGTGTGTGTGTGTGTGTGTTTCTTACAATCCTGGGTTTAAAGGGTGGTTTGACTTTCCTCTGCTCCAGCAGGACCCAGTCGATCTCTCTGAAGAAGGCGTGGGTCTTGATGGCCTCCTCGCAGCCCTGGCTCACCACGCAGCCCAGACGCTTGGCCGGGTTCTTGGTCATGAACTACATACACAAACACACACAATACACACGTCTGATTTCCAATCACACTGTCAGCAATACAGCCCCCTTTAAGATGCTCCGCCGCAGGTTCATCCATAAAATGATGAGGACGGAAGCAGAACGAGGGGTTGAGCAAAAAGCATTTCAGTGCTAATAATAGAGCGGAGGCATTAATGGCTCTGTGATACAAACAGAGCGACGTAGTGGCAGAGTGATGAAACAGGTCAGCAGAGTGCTGGTGTTATTTACTGTGTCTGAAAGCTATGTCTCTTTGGTTCTGTTGTCTGTTCAGTACTGTAAGAGCTCTTTGTGATCTACTGTCACTTTTATGGCGGCATTGTTACTACTTTAACCTCTTTGACTGACTTTTTTTGTTCCTCTGTGTATCGGAGCAAAGGGAAAAGGAACACCTCTGCATTAAGTGCACTGCGAATGAGCTTCATTTGTTCGTGTGCAGCTCTGAAGACAGAAACATGAATGACAGGGAGACAGCAATGACAACAGGAGTATGGGACGAACGCCTGAAAATCTCAAGTTTAACCTTTGCTTATGAGGTGAAATCTTTTGAAGGAAAAGTTTTTAAAGTCACAGACGTGTAGACATCTCGATTAAAAGGCTACATCTGGCAAAAAGCTGAGCGTCCTGGTTACATGTAACTGTTGTGACGACGGCATTCAAATATTCAAATGACTGTATTTCAGCGAGCTCTTCTCTTTGATTTCAAGAACCTCTTTCATCTGTTGCAACCAAAAAAGATTTTTTACATGTTTGCTGGCTCCGTTTCCTCACGAAGATGGTGTTAATGTTATTTTCTATTATTAAATATTTTCAAATAAAATCACACATTCAGATCATTTGTGTGCACAAAAAGAGAAAAAAGGCATTTTTATTTTTCACAACTTTAGAAAAAGGTTAAAAAACCTTTTTTTATCAAGCAACAGGGACGATATGTTTTTTATCCAGCTCTTTGGAAGAGTCTTTTGTGATGTGGAAATTCCTTTAGAAAGCAGTAAATGTTCACCAGATATTTATTTTTCATAAAACTGGATGCTTAGCTCTCTAAAACTGGAGCTCCATGTAACAAAGATGTCCAAAAAAAGCAACCTTTCAACCACTTCAGCCCATTTTTTGCTTCTTTTGACTGCAAAATTACCACACATAATATTTTTAGAAAGGTTCTGTCTGAAGACATTTTTACAAAAAATATTACATGTATGTTGATTTGGTGAAGAAAAGGCTTACAAAGTACATGGATAGGAAACAAAAGGCCAAGCAGCCCTCATTCATTCAGTGCATTATCTGACTGGGATGAAATCTACTTAATTTAATTATTCAAAATTAAACTATTCCTCATTTTGCCATGGACGCCTTCGAGTGCCTGCTGCAGAGGAGGAAATGTACCCTTAAGGAGAAACTCTGATGAATAACCAAATAAAGACAACACCGAAAGAGGAGTGTCATTGTGAAGAGGCGACGCATACCGCTCTGAGGATAGAAACAGCTTCTTTGCTGAGCCACACAGGGTAGAGGACGTCATCATGGAGAATCGACTCGAACAAATCGTCTTCGTTGTCGGCTTCGAACGGAGGCTGTCCAGCCATCATCTCATACATCAGCACCCCGAGGGCCCACCAGTCCACGGAGGCTCCGTACTCCAGTTCCTGCAGGATCTGAATGCGACAACATGACACGACTCAACATGGAGGACAGGAAAATACAACAACACAGGTCCACCGGTGCACCTGACTGGAAAGCACTATAGACTCTGCAGAAATGCATCGACACACGCTCACACCATAACAGCAAAGAACTCTTATCTGCAATGTATGTGCACAAGAAATCAAACAATTAATTTAACTGAACGATAAAACCTTAAACTATAAGCAAGGTAAGTTTATTTGTATAACGCATTTCTGCAACAGGCCTGTTCAGAGCGCCTCACATAAAACATTTAAAGTATAGAAACCAAGTGCGGAAGAAACACATTATAGGAGGACATTTACAAACAGTTATTTCAGAGCAATTCATTCTGTGAAGGTGCGAAAAAACAAAAACAAAAAGCATCAGAAGAATCGGCAGAAAAACTTAAATTATTACTTATATTTCCACGAACCTCATTAGATGTTTTATATATTAAAAATGCGGAAGAGATATTAGTGAAAAATATGCAAAATATCAAAAGTAAAAGACAAAGTAGAATTATTTTCGCTATGAGTGAAGGAAAAAAAAAGAGAGAGAGAGGGAGAGATAAAATGCAGGAAAGGAAATAAGGGAATAGGGGGAAAAAAGAAAAGGAAAAGTCTGCTGAAATGTTTCCCTAAAATGTTTTAGATTTAGGAATAAAACTCATTCTGCTGGTTTTCTCACTGGCGTGAGGCGTGGCACATGAATGCCAGAGCCAAAGGTTTCCTGCCAGAATATTGCATTGTAACAAGATGATCAAGCAGTGAGTGACAACAACCCCGCCCACATTTAAGAGGACTGTTTGCAGTGGAAACACTAGGGTCTAGGTACCATGTCTGAAGGGTTACTGTTGGTTCCAAAGGTACCATACTGAAAGTGTTTGGTGGAGACGGGGTTTATACCACAGTTGAGCTCACCTCAGGGGCGATGTAGTCTGGCGTGCCACAGAAGGTGGTGGTGGTCACTCCGTTCATGATGCCCTCTTTGCACATGCCGAAGTCTGCCAGCTTACAGTGTCCCTCTGCGTCCAACAGGATGTTGTCCAGCTTCAGATCCCTGAGAGAGAAAGACAGACAGAGTGAGAATCAGCACCATCTGGTTTCCACCACAGTAGGGACTCACTGGGAGAAGTGAGCACGTGATGTTAAAAGAAAAAGAAGTGAGAATCATCATGTAATGCAATTAAAGAGTGAAACATGTTGTCATGCACCTTCTGGTATGTTCCTGGTAAGACCATTTATGATATTCCCTGATAGTCCTTCAAATGATCTCAGTTTTTCTAACAAGGTGTCCTTGGCTGAGAGAACATAAAAATAAGGAGGCGTTTACCTGTAGATGACCCCGTTGCGGTGCAGGAACATGAGGGCTGAGGTGACTTCGGCGGCGTAAAAACGAGAGCGAGCCTCGTCAAACTTCCTGGATCGCTGAATCTGGAACATCAGGTCTCCTCCATTCACATATTCCATTACAAAAAACAAACGGTCCTGCGGAGACAGGCGGAGAGAAAGAGGGAGGGGTATGAGACTGAAAACAGAGATGAACTTTTACATCAGTATGCGTGGGTGCTGTCTCGTGGTCTTACTCGTGTCTGGAAGCAGCAGTAAAGCTGGGTGAGGTAGGGGTGTCGGCGGGCGAGGGCCAGGATGCGCTTCTCGGTCATGGTGCAGTCCACGTCGTCATCCTGCAGGATCACGTCCTTCTTCAAAACTTTGACAGCGTAAACCTCCTCCGTCCCCTTCAGCTCCGCCAGCATCACCTGGATGAGAGACAAAAGACAGGAAGGAGAATTTAGTATGAAATCAGTATTTAAAACTTATTGTAAAACAAGACAGCAGAGAGAAACAATAATTTAGCTCTTTGGTTATTTGGATAAAACAAGACTTCTGAACATGTTGACCTGCTCTTGATGAATCTTGAGTTGACATGGTTTAAAACAGATGTTTGCAGAACTTTAATTCAATACTCCCTTTCCTTTTTGCCCTGTTTTGGTCTCCACCCCAGCTGCTTAATGTTCAGCAGCTAGCCACTAACTTCTTCAGCTGTTTGGTGCTGTTCAGGTTTATTAGCCTAGCGACAAGGAGAGATTTCCTCTGCTCATATGAAGCCAGGATAACTCACACATGACTTAAAATGCTATTTTTGTGGAGGTTTTATTGTCTTCACAATTTATTGTTTCTTATCTGTGAAATTAAAATAAAATAAAAGCTTTGTTTCCGCTGAGGGAAATGGTTTCAGCTTACAGAAATAGACAGGAGGTCTGCGTTGCCGTTACGTGTAGTTACATTTCTGGGGAGATGCACGTCAGGCTACAGCGTAGGCTCTACGTTGTACGGTGTTGATTTGATGCACACATATAAATTCTGCTTAAGACGCTTTGAGGCTCACTGCAGCTGAGGGGATCAGCTGACAATATAAAAACACTGATTAGTGCAGCTTTAATGTTATCCATAACTGTGAGGCAGTGTTTTGTTTTAGTTAGAATAGAATAAGAACAGGAAAAAGTCTGGTTACTGTTTGGTATGGCACGTAGTGAAATGTAATGTGTGAAAACAGCTGCCTCCAAAAAACATAACTGACATGTGAATTGTTCTATTCTGGTCCCTGATATTCCCTGATGTCTCCTGATAATTTGGCAGATATGAATAATGGAAGCCATGATGAACAGGGTGTTAAAAGAACAACAGAAAAACCTGTTTCAATTATGAACATAATGAGCAGTAAACAAACAAACATCCCCCTCAAACGCCTCCTCTGTGTCGCCGCACCTTGCCGAAGCTGCCTTTGCCGAGAACCTTGATAAAGTTGAAGTCCTTGAGGCTCCTCCTCTGGATTTGTCCGTTCTCCCTGCCTGCCGAGGAGGAGGAGGACGAGGAGGAAGAGGAGGTGGTGGAGGAGGAGGAAGAGGAGGAGGAGGAAGAGTGCTGGGGTCCCTGCTGGTCGAGTGACAGCGCGTCCTGCAGGCGTTCTAACTGTGCCAAGTCTGTGGGTGCCAACGGAAAAGCAGATCAGATATCAGCGAAAACAGGCTGACTGTCTTTTTTGCTGTCAGTTCTTTATGCAAAAAATATATATGTATATATAAATATATATATATTTTTAGAAATGTTGTTCATTATTTGTTACTGATTACTTTTCAATAAACTTGAAAAATGATGATCACATCCTCTGTTGAAACCTGGGATGACTCAGTTACAGCGTCTCTGACCAGGGTGATTAAATAGCAGTCGTATTCATCAACGTTTGGCTCCACAAATCAAAAATGGGAATCCTTCCACAAAGAGAAAGTTAACTTTTATATCTCGGCTTGCAAAGTGTGAGAGGACGATGACTAACTGTGACAACCAAATGGTGGTGGGCGGTGGGGGATAATTCTTGGATAATGCAAGTCTTATATATACACAAGGACAATAACACATTCAACCACTTATTTCTTAAAAGAAGCGACAATATTATTACTGAAATGGAAATGCTACCTCTTACTGGTAAAATTAACACATTAAAACAGCATGCTGCTAAGAACGCATCTCACAGAGCTTTGAAATGTCTGCCTGTTTGTGATGGATGGTGTGTGTGTGTGTGTGTGTGTGTTCAGTGTTACCCTGCTGGGAGGGGGAGGTGGGGACAGCTGGCTGGCTGAAGCTGTTCTCCTCAGTCTGGGAGAGCTCAGGAGGAGACTGGGGAGGGTCCTGCCCTGGAGTCAACTGCAGAGGGAGAGAGACAACATGACCGTTGCTTTGGGCTACACTCTTAAAATCGTGTACTTGAATCATGGGTCAGGGAGTGGAAGCGGTTTCTCAGTTGAAGCGCGCATCGATGTCCACAGAAATACACAGAACAAAACCTCGAGAGGGCTCAAAACACTTTTAAAAATCACGTTTATTGTTGAAATAAACCCTTCCTAATGGAAACACCTTTATTTGAGAGAAAGACTTGTTACCTTCCTCCTGCGCTGTGCAGTGTTGGAGATCTTGTCAGGCGTGACTCCCAGGTCAGACAGGACCTTAGCGATCCCTCGGGCGTCCACACCGCAGTTAGGAGCTACATTGGTCTCACACCGCCTGTGCACATTCATCTTACACACTGCATAGCAACAGAAAGGTTCAGGTTAAAGACATCAAACTGTGCTGGAGGGTGTGATCACTAGCAAACAGGTGCCCATCAGTGGACTGTAGAGTGTGAAACCTTGCCTGCTTGCTCATGAGATTTTGCTTCAGAGAGATATAGTTTAGTAGATATTTAAGATTTACAGTAAGTGATGCACCTGTCATTTGGACGGTGACAAGTACTGGCTGCTGCTAATTGACCCTTCGCTTAGTCCTGGCCAATCATAACGTAGCATCCGGCCAGCTCAGACCAGGGTTCAACAACAAAACACGACCAAGCTTGAAAAACCCCTAAGGGCTGGTCCTTTTTAGCCCTCTAAGAGGACTCAGACTGGTGACATAGCATTTTTTGCCCAACTATGAACACTCGTCGCGTAACTGTGCCTTGTACACAAAGCACTCCAGGTTCACTTTGCTCTTTGCCGTTGTATTCAGCCCTCTAGATCACACGCTGTTGACCTGAGACGTTTGGAAAAAACAGATGAAGCCACATCAGCCTGTAACACGCAAGGACGCAGGACGGGGATTAGTGTGGTCCACGGAAGATACTGCATGTCTCCAGATGTGGAATGTAGAATACATCAAACGCCTTCAATTTTAAGTCAATCTCAAAGCGAGGGGTTTCATAACCACACTGCAGTGCCACGTCAAAGTAAAAACAAAACTACGTCAATATATATTATATAGAGTGTGAACAGAAAGAGGACTGAGAACCCATCAGAGCTGAAGTTGACGAGAAAATGAACAGAAAAGAGTCTCAGTTCTTTGTGTGTTCACATGAGCCCCTTTTCCACTGCAGGAATTTTTATCATTTACCCAGGATTTTGAAAAACCTTGGTGCGTTTTCACCGAAATTACCCAGGGAAAAAAACTTTCCCTCCAACCCAAATTTTCCCTGAAAAAAGTAGTAGGAGGGTAGCACTTTTCAGATTCCCCAGAATTCTTGAGGGGCGGGGCTGTGTGCTGAAGAACGCTGATTGGTGGAACACACACTTGCAGCAATTCGCACCTCTGTGCCAGTGTGGCTGCAAACTTTATTTCATTTCTACAAGCTTGACTTCGTTCGTGTTTTGATCATTTGGAAAATGTAGCAAAAGAAGAGAAACTATAAGGCTCCTTTGAGCACATTTGCCAAGGAAGAAATTCAGCGGGACTTCCAGTCGGTGACTCAAATTGATTTAAATACATTTTCCGGAACTTTGACGTGCGGTGGAAATGCAAACCACACCAGGAATTCTTTTACCCAGGTTAATAAATTCCTGAAAATAAAAGTTCCTGGAAATGTCGGAGGAACAGGAGCTAATGTCGGTTCATTTGAAAGAGGACTCAGTTCTCTTTCTGGTCAACTTCAGCACTGAAGTGGCCTCAGTCCTCTTTCTGTTCACGCTACAACCTGTATACGATATATGTGCAGTGTGGTTATGAAGCCCCTCGCTTTCAGATGAACTTAAAATTGGAGGAAAACCTTAGAGTTGATGTATTCTACATTCCACATCTGGAGACGGCAAAGAGCTACAAGGTACAGCTTAAGGCAACCACAGTCAGTCTGAGTTCTCTTGGAGATGCTGAGTCACCGCTCTGAGTCCGTTTAGAGGGCTGAAAAGGACCAAGTGTTTCACGAGTGAGATCTTTATTTAAAAAAAACCCAAACAAACAAAAAAAAAACAACAAACATTTACAACATTACATTACACTTTGGATCCATTCCCCAAAAGATATCAAAGTACAGGATTAATATTGTAGACTTTTTATAGACCTGCAACTCCTGATTATTTTTAGTATCAATTAATCTGTCCATTTTTTTTCACTTAATTACCAGGGTGATACCTTCAATTTCTTTGTTTCGTGCTAACAACACTTGAAACTATCATATTATCAGAGAAAAGACACTGCTCCAAACATTTGAAAATGGAATTAATTTTCCTAACGATTAACTGATCAATTGTTTCAGCTCTACAAACTATTTTATTTTAATAATAGAAAATGTTTATGCACCTAATGTATAAACAAGGTACAGGTGTCAGATATTGTGCACTATTTTATTAAAAAAACAACAGAATTATTTTTCAAATTTTAGAAAATCCTTTGAATTTAATTCCCAGATCTGCTGCGGAAAGTACTAGCTTGACCTAACATTTCACAAAACTACTTTTAAATCTATTCACCAATCTTTGATCCTGCTAAGTAAAAAACAACAAATCTTCCTCGGCAGAGATACAAGTGCGTGTGTTGGCATTTATTATTGAACTGTAACAAAAATGTCATTTTTAATTTCCCTGTGACTTAAAGTACTTTTATAAAACTAACCAACATTTATTGAAACACTTGTCTTTTGTTGCTCACAGCCTTTGAATTCAAGTACGTGCACATTTAAGCACCAAGGAGGCTGCAAAAACACCTGTATGTGTCCAGTGTGCACTGCTGATGCTGTAAATTCCCCACTGCATATGAACTCACCTTTGCACTGCAGGCCCTGCCTCATGAGGCCCCACAGCAGGGAGCCACAGTGGTCACAGAAGGTGGGGACCTTGTAGTTGTGGATACTGAACTTATGGGGCATGTTAACACTGAACCGCTGTGAGCCCACCTACAGGGGGAGACACACACACACACAGACACACACAGACACACACACACACACGGTGTTACAAAGAGGTCACTGCTGCATTATCGGTGGAATAATGCATGTGGCTCAAGTGTTAGTACACAGTGTACACACGTTACCTTTGGTGAAACAGATTTATTCACAATAGGTCTGAATGGTGAGAGTCTGTATTCTGTTCTTCCTTCATGGTTTTTTTTAACAGATAATAAACATTAGAAAGGACGTATTCGTCTGATCTTAACATCCTCCATGTGTCCTGTCTGCATGCGTACCTCCTCAGGTGTGTCCTCCTGCTTCTTCATCCCGGCACACTTGGTGATGATGAGCTCATGGCAGCGCTTGTGGACGACACACGTACACACTGGAAGCAGAGCATCAACATCAGGCCTTCACAAATGTCGTTAACTTCAGACAAGACAGGTTTATGTGACGATCAGTTTGGCCCGCAGCATTCGTCTACCGATATGTGATGTTATCACTGTCATACTGGGAAAAATGAAAGTTCTCCAGCGGTCCTGGTGCACCTAGTGATGCATCGATTTGATACACTGATTTAATATCCGTGCCAATGCTGACCTTATTAAAGGGGTCGGGGAGCGGCCGAGTGAGACTGACCCACATTAAAAGTCGATATAAAATGTGACAGCATGATCCAAACTTTCTAAAACAACATAAAAAAAATCTGCAAAAGCCTGTTAAGAGTTTTGTGTAGCTGCCGCAGCCTCTCCTACACACACACACTAGATACTGCAATTTGGAACTGTACCAAACAGTTTATGCTTCATTCATAACGCTGACATTTGAATTCTAAATCAACTCCAGAGCGCTGTTAAGTCCTGAAGGCAAGATTTATCACAAACGACAGGTGTCATCAAACAACATTTTCACTGCGGTAAAAAGTTTGTTGCACAAAGGAGGCACGCACCTGTACAAACAAAGCACCATAACTTACATTTACTTATTAAAGAACTTTAATATAATAATAAAAAAGACTGACTTATTCAAGTTGAGGAATCTGTTCAAGGATTGATGTTTACAGGAGATAAACTGAGAAAGAAAAAGAGCATTGGTCTCAGACTGACACTGCACTTCGCAAGACAAAACGTTAACATTAAACAATCCGGTAAAACCTGCATTACAGTAAATTCAAATATTTTAAAATAATTTTTTGTAAAGCTCTGGGTAGCCCTGCACTAACATGATCAACGTTTCCGTATTTATCAGACTGAATATTTACAGAAGAAGGGAAGGATATCTGTCGGCTGTGATTGGTTGTTCCTCGTTATATGACATGCGGCGCGCGCTGCTGCGTTCCAGAAGTTGAACTCTGTTTATCCGACGCACGTCTACATTGTAACAATGAATTTGAGGCTGCAAGAAACGCAGCATGTGTATGGCCCCTCAATCTAGAGCTGCTCCCTGATAGTCGACCAAACGTTAATCGACCAGAAATGTCATTAGTCGGCAAGATTTCATTGGTCACTTAGTCTCAGAAAAACAAACAAACAAAAAAAAACAATCCTGTCAAACTCTGTTAAAAGCTGCGCCTTGTCAAAATCAATCAAAACTTATGGATGTGGCATCAAGAGAACATTTCTCCACCTGTATGTGATGCACTTTCACTAGATTTTATCAAAGGACTGCTCGTGTTTCCGCCCTTACGTGCAAAAGACTTGGTGCACTTGCGGCAACGAGCATCGTCAGCATTGGCTCTGAGCGTAAAGTTCTGTCAGCCGCTGTCACTACTACTGTCTTGAATATTTTAGCCCTGGTCCCTGTTTAATACTGGATTTCTGTGTCCATCCCTACAAATGAGTTTAGTAAACACTTTGACCTCCGCTGAATTTTTAGGATGTTTGTGTTCACTGAAGAAAAACTTCCATTTTACTACTAGTAAGTATCGTAGTGGATGTAGTTGGTGTGATGTAGGTCATCTGTGGCTCTGGGTGAAGGTGGCTTGAGGCCAAATCACAGCCGTCATTCAGTAACACGTTATCTCTCTTGTGTTCTCGAGCTTGAATAATAAATGACGTGCAGTGTTACTTGAGAAATTGGAATCTGCCAGAGAAAGGTACTCACCCTGACACTGGTATCCCTGCTTCCCCAGCACGCCCCTATCAGATCACACACACACACACACACACACACACACACACACACACACACACACACACACACACAGGAGTCAGCATTTCAGCCAGGTTGCTTTAATGAAACACAACAGCAGCTCAGACCGATATCTGTTAGTGTGTTTGTGTTTCCTACCAGATAAAATCTCTGCAATGTGAGCAGTAGGTTGGTTGTCTCAAGTAGGTGGCCATGAACTTGTGTCCATTGACTTGATGGACGCGTCTTCGGACGGCGCCCTGTCGCCGGCGAGGACCGATCCTCTCTCGAAACACCCGCTCCTCGTTCTCATTGGTCCCCGTGGCTGTCAAGAGAACAGAAGACAAGTTTATCAACAAAGAAGTCCAACTGTAAAGAGACATTTCTGAGTTTTTGAGCCCCTAGTTGAGTTTTAGATTAGGGATGTGTGCCACTGGTCGCTTCCCTCGCTAGTTGGCAGTAGAAATCCTAATCAGTTAAATCTATTTTTTAAACAATAATTGAAGAAAATGCTGTTGAAATAATCAGACACATTTCTTAAAGGTTGTTTTTCCTAAAAAAATATTGTCATAACAGGGTTTTTCCTGTATGGAGAATTATGAGGTGGCTTCATCCCGCCTCGACAAAGCTCTGACAGAAGTAAACATGGAAAACACTATTTTCCAACAAGCGTTGCACTCAGTGGAAGTCTGTCACTTGGAACAGTGATTGCAGCACAATGTTGATGTTGTAACGCTGTTGTTATCATCACAGTGCATCGGGAACAGCGCTGCCAAAGCTGCCAAGGAAGAAGAAAATAGCGCTCTGGTTTGGAGTGCAGCAAAGTAGGGGCAACAGGGTTTCCACTGGTAATGACTTTGCCACCACAACAAAAAAGATCCCTAAAGAAAAGAAAACTCCTTCTCACTGCCGTTCCGACAAAAGTTTTATGTCAGCATTTGGAGATTATAAATGCGCTGTGAATGGCATTCGGACTCAGCATTTGTGAACATTGCTCCAAGCACGTTGTGTGTCTGAACACTGTCGTATACTAAATATACAACGCTGACACCTGTGAAATGTAAGGAAATAAAGTAGTTTTCTACAATTTAGAGTCACCAGTTAACCTGCATGTCTTTGGACTGTGGGAGGAAGCTGGAGTATCTGGAGGAAACCCACGCTGACACGGGGAGAACATGCAAACTCCACACAGAAGGGCTTCCTTCCGGATTAAGCCAGGAACCCTCTTGCTGTGAGGCAACAGTGCTAACCACTGTACCACCGTGCCGCCCTAAAATATGATATAGTTGTTGAAAATTGTGATTTGATTTCAAACAACTATTATAACAGACGCAACATTTTTTCTCAGGCAATGTAAAACCTTTCTGGTTGACTGTGCTCAATTTTGACTGTTTTCTTACTTTTATACGAGTCGACTAGTCCGAGTCTAATCTTCCGTTTAAATGTCAGGGAAATTAGTTGTCAGGAACATCCCTATTTTAGACTCACACACATAACAGTGATATTTTCTCAACGCCCATTGATTTTACTTCCTGAGACGCTTTGCACAAATAAGGATGATTTGCATCACATTGCTTGAGATGTTTAATCATTCAACGGCCTCTCATCTTCCTCCCCTCCCTCCCTCTTCCTCACAAACACCCCACACCTACCAGAGGCCTATGCATACGTACGTGTGCTTGCTATTTATACTTTCATGTGTGGGCACTAAAATGAAGGACAGCATATTAAAATACTCCTCCTCAGCGAGCACCATCCAACCAGCCTTTCCCTTCCTCTCCGCATCTCCCCGGAAAGATAAATGCTTTCCGAGGGTAACCTTAAGACAAGAGAACCACCTCCACTCTCACTCCCACACACACTCCTTCTCTCCGAGCTCCTGTCCTAGTTTGCCTTTCTTTAACGCTCCCTCCATCTCTCTCTCCCGGGTGCGTTATAGATGTGGTTACTGCTGAGTTCGATTACAGACAGGCTGTCTAGGGACTCTGAGAGTGTGTGTGAGTGTGAGTAGGAGTGTGTGTGAGTGGAAGTGTGTGTTTTTCTGTGTGCGACGGTGGTGTTGGTGAGAGAGGGGAGACGGCTTAACAGGCCATTACTGGGATCACTTTGTTTTACATAATACATCATCCATCTGTCCTGGACGCACACGTACACACACACAGGCATGCTGACAAGGAGGGGCGATGAGGCATAACAACAGTTAAGAGTGATCGTCGTGGAGACAGACGTACTCTGGTTCAGCTGAGTGACCGACTGGGAGACGGCCGTCCAATAAACACACACATACGGCCGGACAGAAGATGGTAATTGGACACAAACATGTAGAAGACCAGCAGACAGTGGAGACAGAGAAGAGGAAGAGCTGAACTACAGATGGTGACATAAACAAATATGACATAAAGATGAATGACAATACAACCGTGGCAGTAATCCATCTGCTTCTCAAATAACCATGTGTACAAAAATCTACTGAGCCTGAAGAAGACCTGTGATGCTCATTTTTGCATTTTGGGTTTCTAGTAGATGTTTACATTTTTTAATGGTCAATAACACTGAGCCTGGTCTGCTATGACTGGTCAGCATTTCTGGGTCTTCCATATCTCAGCGTCTCTGCATTGTCATTCCAGCTGAGGAATGAGTGTAAATGAGTATAGTGGCACATTTTATTATTAAAAAAACAAAAACAAAACACCAACAAATGCTAAATCTTTACAATCTGACATGCTCCACTGGTGATATGATCCAAAATCTGCGTGAAATTAACATCATCTGCAACCAACATTAAATATGTCCCTGATGTTAGCATGTAGCTACATGTAGCAGTGTAGTTACAGCTGGGGACTGTCGGTAATGGATGATAGCTGCACACTTTACTGTAAAAAAAATCACAACTAAAAGCTTCTCAACCAAAACCTTCATGACAAGACATGTTCTAGCAGGAATCTGATCCGAAATCAGGGAGAAATGAACAAAAATGGCAACCAAAATTAAATGTTCCCTGACGTTATCTAGTAGTTTTAGTGTTTCTTCACCTGGGGAATGACTGTAACAGAGAATAGCAGCACGTTCTACTGTGGAAAAAAAAAGCACCAATAAAAGCCTCTTAACAAAAATCTTTTCAACTATAAATGTTCCAATAAGAATCTGATCTGAAATCAGGGACAAATTAACAACAATGGCAACCACGATTCAATGTTCCCTGACGTTAGCTCATAGCTGTAATGTTAGTGTTCTTTCAGCTGGGGACTGACTGTAACAGAGAACAGCGGCACTTTCTACTGTGAAAAATAATCACCAATAAAAGCTTTGCAACCAAAATATTCATAACTAGACATGTTCTAGCAGGAATCTGATCCAAAATCAGGGAGAAATCAACGAAAATGCCAACCAAGATTACATGTTCCCTGACATTAGCTAGTAGCTTGCGTGTTCCTTCACATGGGGACTGACTGTAACAGAGAATAGCAGCACTTTCTCTGAAAAATAATCACCAATAAAAGTCTCTTAACAAAAATCTTTTCAACCGTTAATGTTCCAATAAGAATCTGATCTGAAATCAGGGAGAAATTAACAACAATGGCAACCAAGATTAAATGTTCCCTGACCTTAGCATGTAGCTACGTGTAGCAGTAAGGCATGTTATGATACCAAGGGTCTCATTTATATAAACTGTGTAGGCACAAAACGAGACCTGAAAGAGTTGTACGCCACTTCCCATGCAAAAGTTGTGATCTATGAAAACAGACTTGATGGGAGAAACGTTGACCCATGCAAAGGAACATTTTGGAGATGGGAAACTGGCAACGCAGACGGTGAGGTGGAAACCTGGTTGTAGAAACTGTCGAATATATTTGGACGCACGCCATGTTTGGCTTTATGTACATTTTAAGTATGGAACCTACGCATTGTTCTATAAATGAGACCCCAGAAGTTTAGTAGTTGATACCAATGCCAATGAAATTGCACAATTCGCAATGCAACAATCTGATACCACAGAAAAGAAGCCAAAAACAAAACAATAAATGCCACGTACTTAAACGCACACATCTAAATGAAAAACATTCAAATTGAAATTAATTTGAATTTTATTATTAATCCCAGATGATGCATCTTGAATGCAAAGTACTCTTCTATGTCGGCTAATTAGATTTTGTTGGCGAGTAAACATATATGAACACACAGCCTTCAGTATATTCACATATTTCCTCTCCACTGTTTTGTTCACAAGGGTTACCTTTACACACGTTTACCTCATTACTTGAAACTTCAGCCACATTTATTATCTGAAAATCTGACGTTGCAACATTATGTTGGAAAATAAGGAAAAGCACACTAAGTCTCTTTTAAAGATGAATAAAACAAGACAATGCTGAATTTTCTGAAGACAAACAACAGAGTTAGCTGTACTAAAAGAAAAAGAAGTGGTTCCTCAGCTCATCAAGATTATGGTTGTGTTGGAGAGAGCTGCTTCAGAAATGACATCCGTCTATCAGGCAGTCTTCCCAAAAATTACAGAATTAGATTGACAGAAATGTGACATAAAAAAGACGATATTTTTTTAAAATCTGAAGCAGAGGGAGCCTTTATCCTGCCGGAGAAAAGGAGGGTGAGATGCACTTGTCATTCAATCTTCAGGCTTGAGAAATAGCAACTGAACACTGGTGGTCCTTTTGCTGATGATTCTGGTGCAATTTCCAGTCTTTTCAAGACCTCTGAATGACCGGCTTATGGATATTTATATTCTTATTTATTTTGTGTATTTTCCGCTATTATGTCTGTAAAGAAAATTGTTATCTTGTTTTTGAAAAACTACGCAGGTTGACTTTAGCGCTGCTCATCGTGGACTATATTGCTGTCATTGTTCATTTTAGTCAAACCACACAGTTTGAAAACGAGGCGCGACTCCAACTAGAAAACAATGTTTCGATGCATTGGATGTGCTGAATGTGCATATTAAGGCAGTACAGGAGGAGGTGCACATTAATAATCCTCCAGGACTGTAACATGCTCATGTTTAACCCAAACAATGTGTCATGTGACTGCAGTTGGTTCAGATCCAGGTCAGAACATGTTCTCACCACAAACAAACCGCACCAGAGTTCGTTAGTGACCGGACCAAGACCACCTCTTCAAGATGGTCTTGGTCCGGTTGTTTTGGTGCGTATGTGAGTGTGATTACTGTGTTCACACCTGCCCAAACAAACCGCACTTAAGGGAGATTTATACTTGTGCAGCAGACTCTTCGCCGTAGCCTACACACATGGCCTACGCAGATGTGAGCATTTATACTTGTGCGGTGGTGTGTCTGTGTCACTAAGTTACACCTCAAAAACACTAGTCAGCAGTGGAGGTTTCTGTGAAGTGCTGTAAAGATTAGTTGATTCAAAACACACATTAAACATGGCTAAATAGAGACAATGTCAAACACAAGTACACAAATCAGCTTCACTATAACTCGCAGCATTCACAGACAAACACTTGTCTTTATCTGGACACATTCTCCCCACAATACAACATGCTAATGTCATTAGCACAAGCCTATGGCATTTTACATTGTATAAAATAGCCTAGCAGCTAGTGGACTTTTCCTCTGCTCATATGAAACCAGGATAAATCACACACAAGACTTAAAATGCTATTTTTGTGGAGGCCTTATTGTCTTCACAATTTATTGTTACTTATCTGTGAAATTAAAGTAAATAAAAGCTTTGTTTCCACTGAGGGAAATGGTTTCAGCTTACAGAAATAGACAAGCGGTCTACGTAGCTGCGCCGCATAGTTACATTTCTGGGAGGTGATATGAGGCTACTGTGTCAATGCAGAGCCTATGGCGAAGGTACGGCGTCGATTCAATGCAGAAGTATAAATTCCGCCTTAGTGGGCAAACCAACTTGAGTTCGATTGAACCGAACCAAACAGGGCAGGTGTGAATCTATGTGATTTCTAAAGATACAGTACTTATAGGTTATTAAATTACATAAGTAAAGATACCGCATTGAAAAATAAAAAGCTTTTCCTTAAGAAATATAATAAAATGAAGTGCTCAATCACAGAGGTTACTTTTTTAAGCTTTGAGGAATGTGGAGAAAACATTTAAAGGGAACAGACATGGATAAAGAAACAGAGGGAGAGACTGCAGATGGTCAGATTAGGTCAGATTATTGTTTTTATTTGCTTCCTGAGACCAACAGATGTATGAGGAGAGGAGAGGAGGAAAAGAGGAGAGAGGGAACAACTCCTTCCAGCCTCTGAAGCCGCGCAGAACAGATTGCAGCAGGGGAGAAAAAAAAGAGAAAAGAAATCTGCTAAAAATACCACGTCTTCCTCTGGTTCTCACCCTCCATCTCTCCATCCCTCCTATCAGCACACACACACACACACACACACCATTTGTTTTTATCAGCATACATTAACATGAGCACTCATGCCAGCTGAACTCTGGGGAGGAAGTTCAGGAGTGGGTGGGGAGTGGGTCGTGAGGTCACCACAGAGTGTCCAATCATCGATGAGGAGGGCAAGACACTGACGCCTGAGTCTACATATGTGTGTGTGTAATCCGTGGCTCAATCTCACCTGCTATTTTAAGAATCTACTCCCTCTCTCTTCATATGCTCTCTCTATCCGTCTTTACACAAGAGTAACTAAACTGCTGTGATGTACTGTTGCACTCACTCACACACACACACACACACACACACACACACACAGTATATACATATATATACATGCACACTTTCACTGGAAGGCAGAGAGCAGTTTCTATTTATATCCAGGTGTGAAGATACACAGGTGCAGGTGAAAACCTCTCTTATGGGGGGGCAGCATGTGAGTGAGTCAGTGGATGTGTGTGGAAAAGGCTAATTGAGAGGGATATTCTGGATGATTCCGTGTTCAATGGAAACAAACAAACACAAGAGAAACCAGAGGAGGAGAAGAGCGAGGAAAACGTTCTATGAATTCAGTTAAGTGACTTTCTAGGAAAACAGGAAGTAATCTTTCCATCGCACTCTATGGCCTCAGGCTTCACTGCAGTGAGCCGGCAGTGATAGCAGGGGATGTGTGTGCAGTACGTTATGTTAAACCTGCAATAACTGGGGTTTTCTCCACTTGGGGGCAGCACACAGAAACAGCTGGGGACACAACACTGACATATCATCACCATTTAAGTTGATCTGGTGAAGATGTTGGCAAACAGTAGCCTATTTACGCATTCTGCAGTTACAGAGCAACATTACTATTCATTAAGGGCCGTGTTTGTGTCCAGTAATCAATCTCTTTTAGCTCTGTTTTTGGTCTCTACCAACTACAGAGCATTGGCGTATTATGAGCCAATGGGCCCCTGGCTATTGCTATTTACTTTTTGAGTCTCTTCCTTCTTGCTTTGTTTATTTCGTAGTTATTTTGTGGTCACATTGTGTCTCCCTGAGGTCACTTTGTGTCATTTTTTAGGTCATTTTGTGTCTCTTTGTTGTTGCTTTATTTGTTTTGTAGTTATTTTGTGTGTATTTGTGGTCATTTTGGGTTTCCTTGAGGTCACTTTGTCTTTTTTTAGGTTGTTCTGTATCTCTTTGTTGTTGCTTTGTTTATTTTGTAGTTATTTTGAGGTCTTTTTGTGTCTTATTTGTTTCTATTTGGGTCTCCTTGAGGTCACTTTGCCTTTTTTAGGTTATTTTGTGTCTCTTTGTTGTTGCTTTGTTTAATTTGCAGCTATCTTGGGTCTCCTTGAGGTCATTTTGTGTCTTTTTTTTCCACGTCGTTTTGTATCTCTTTGTTGTTGCTTTGTTTATTTTGTAGTTGTTTTGTGTCTATTTGTGGTCATTTTGTGTCTTTGAGGTCATATTAAGTACTTGTTCAGTACATGTTAATTCAAGTGACATTTTGCTGCTGAAGGCCAGGGGGCCCAGGTTAGGCCTGTTCAATAATCCCTCTATGCTCCTATCTGTCTTTTTAGCTGCTAAAAACTCCACTATGTTCAACAGCTAGTATCAGACTTTGTCTGCCTGCTGTTTGGTGCTGAGCAAGCAGTGTGCAGTGGGTATTTCCTTCTTTAAAAAAAACAAAACAGCTGCCTGCTGCAGCCAGAACAAGGCTAAGAGAGAGGTAAGAATAAACCAAAACATCCATCCATCTGTTTTCATCCGCTTATCTGAGGCCAGGTCTCAGGGGCAGTGGGCCAAGCAAAGCACCCCATAGCAACACGTTCCAGCTCCTCCTGAGGGACCCCAAGGCGTTCCCAAGCCAGATGAGATATGTAATCCCTCCAGCGTGTTCTGGGTCTGCACATGGGCCTCCTACCAGTGGGACGTGCCTGGAACACCTCTAACAGGAGGCATCCTGATCAGATGCCCGAACCACCTCAACTGACCCCTTTTGATGCAAAGGAGCAGCAGCTCTACTCCGAGCTCCCTCCAAATGTCTGAGCTCCTCATCCCATCTCTAAGGCTGAGCCCAGACACCTTACAGAGGAAACTAATTTCGGCCACTTGTATCTGCGACCTCATTCTTTCAGTCACTACCCAGAGCTACGTAGATGGACCAGTAAATCGAAAGCTTTGCCTCCCGGCTCCACTTCATTTTACCCTAGGCTCGAAGTCGATGCAGAGCCTACGCCTTAGGTATGGCGTTGATTTGATGCAGAAGTATAAATCCTGCATGTTTCTCACTATGTTGGACATGTAAATAGGTAGATGTTTAATAAGTTCCATATGAACTTTAATTTATAACTCTACTTTCCACCAGCACATGCCACCGTGTCTACAAGTGTTTTGATGTGTGATTCCTTTGTTTTCACGAGTAAAATAGTGTGTTGTTGTGGTTTTACCTTCAGTGGAGGATCCGGACAGATCGATGACCACGTACACCTTCCCCTCTGGCTCCAGGTCAATCTGCAACAGACAAAGAGAGAGAGAAACAGAAAGTGAACCAGTGAGAAATAACACAGCTGAACAGTGAGTGCAGCAGGGGGGCCTTCCTCCAGCACAAACAAACAGATCAGTGGACATGGAAGAGGTCATTATCTCCACTACCAATACTCCTCCCCACTAGGAGTGGGTAATATGGCCCCAAAATAATATCATGATGTTTCAGAGTATTTTTGAGATAACAATACTGTTGATGATATAACAAATTATTTGAAAAATAAATAAATAAATGTATTATTAATTCAAGAAAATAGAATGGCAACAAAATAAGTGATATTCAGTAAAAACAAAAATGATCTCTCATTTCTTTAGTTTGTGAACAACAATAGTAACTCAGAGTAACGCCACAGTTTATTCCACACTACTGAAGCTGCTCCTCTTTTTGGAACCACCGCAGTGTCTGTAATAATTTCAGCCATAAAATATTGCATATTTTTCATATGTTATCATACCGGTATTATCGTGATGATATGGCACACCCCTACTCCCCACTAATGACATCACTATCAGCGTCACCATCTTTATCACTATTCTAATTTCTATCTTCATCATCATCGCTGCAGACCCCATTTACATTTATTGACATGGTATCTCTTTCCGATTTGTTATCTGGACAAAGATTTGCAGTTATTTATAAGCATTCTCATTGTCTTGAATCTGCCCTTGTGATCTGATCTTAATGTGTAAATTAGGAAAGTGGAGCTCTTAGATGGAGAATTAAGGTACAAGTTAGGAGAGTGTTCAACTAGCTGGGCTCATCTTTTTCTACCTGCGTTTACACCCATGAGTGGACTGTGAGACAATGTGCCCCTAGCCCCCATCTCTCCTACACAGGAGCAGGACGCACAGACCCTGTGGTGATTTTGTGTCTCTTTGCAGTTGTTAAGCATTTTTTTGTTGTTGTATGATTTGAGTGACATTGTGCAGGTGAGGCCCTTGACACATTAGGCCCCTGGGAATGTGACCAGTAGGTCCGTTCAGTAACCCATCAATTTCCACAATAAATCAGGCACTGCGGCAAACAGACCCAGGGTTGTGCAGCAGTGTGGGAGTGTCACTTCAATGGCCTATTGTGGAGGAGTGGAGAGTGGAGAGAAGAGAGTATTTGTCTTCAGTGAGTTTGATTATGTTGGCTTAAAAGTGTATTATTACTGTAGTATCTCTACTGTTAATCTTTACTGTTAAATAATGAAAGAACTTTTACAACGATAATTTAACAGGCGAGTTGACGCGTCCATTTGTCCTGAATCCCAGACCACCCAGTGTGTGTAGGGATTAATAAGGTAAAACATTAACTTTCCTAAAATATCCTAAAATAATGATAATAATAATAATAATAATAATAATAATGTTATTATTAACTCTTTACGACTATGTACAATATATCGATATATTTTCAAGTAAGATATAAATTTAGACAACATCGTTATATCGATCGTCAAGTTGTGTTACATGATGCATACCAGTGTGCATCTCTCCTCTTTCACACTCTCCTCACAGCTCCGCCCCACTCACTCACTCACACACACTCACAAGTTCTCCATCAACACTCACTGAGACACAGCGCTGCTCCTCTCTTTAATCTGCCTGTTAATTAGTCTACAGTGCAACATCGGTCTATATGTTGCACGTGCTACGCTAAATCAGTCTGTGAGATGAAATGATCGTGCTGCACTGTTAGTGTGTGTGAGGTGGATCATAGCGGGTCGCTGTTCTTCTTGGTAGTTGTAGTCTATTATGTGACAGCAACACAGATGTTTCATATATAAGACATACATAACACGGACGAAGTGTCTGGCTCCCTCCCTCGGCCTCTGTTGATGCTCTGTGAATAAATGAGATTTAAATCATTTTCCAGCACTAGATTAATTTGAAAGGCCGCAGAAAGCTTTTTAACTCCCCCCACAAAGACTTTTAATTCTTCCAAACTACAATGGATTTAGGCGGACTTAACATTTTTATTGTCATGTTATAGTTTTGTGTCCTGTGCTGCAAACCTTTGAACCTCTGTAGCTCCAGTGCTGTGTGCAGAAACATTAACGTACATTAACGTCCCTGTCTTTGCATTTTATTTTGATCACAGTCTGTTTTTATGAAAGTGCTTGTGACGTCTCAAATGTGGCTTTCACTTGCAACCGAAAAACATGTCGCCCATCTTGTAGAAAATACCAAGATGTATATCATGTATCGCTGCTCAGCCTGTAAATAACCAGCCCTACTATTTACCACACCAGCAATAAAAAAGATTGAAGGCTTAAAATTTACTGAATACATTAAGAAATATTGTACTGGCATGCGAGGCACTCAGATCCTCCCTCAACAGAATCAAATCAGCTTTCTTAACAAAATGTTCTTGTGCTGCGAAGAGTTTGCAGCCAACACATTTGCAGCATTGCATGTTGGACAAAGTAATGCTTGTGGAGTCTCATCCAAACTTCTTATTTTTAGATCACCAGTAAGCCCAGTCCTTTCTCTCTCTGTCAACAGACTGTAAAATGGTAAGAATTGATTTCTTGTGTTCCTAACAGGGATGTTAAGAGTTGCCAAAACGCAGACTAGTTGCTGGAGGGTAACTGAAGGGGAAGCACCAGTGTTATAATCCATTAATCCTCTATAGACACGGCATAAATTACAGAAATGAATGGCTGATGAAATCACCATATTTCTTACTTTATCTTATTAATCATTAAGGTTTTGAATTAAACGATATTGAAAAGCAAACGTCTTGAATTACGAGTCAAAATGAGTTCTGTGTGTTTGAGCAGGTGCAATCAAAATGGAGGCTCATTTATTCAGAACAGACAGACACTGTCCTGCTCAAACATGGCTAGATAAGCAAACATACAATCGGCATAAGACTTATTCAACAAATAATGACATCAACCCCCCACCCCCGCCCCAAAGACAAGTAGATTAGAGAGAGTGCAACAGAGAGCGCTAGAGAGACGGACGACACAGGAAGAGAGAGTGCAGGAGAGAGTGAGAAAGAGAGGTTTAAATCCTTCGCTAAGCTCTGGGACAGCAGCAGATCCTCTTATGCAACAGTCAGATTCGCACACAGGCAGCAACACACACACACACACATATATATGTCCATGCATTGCTGAACATGAGAAACAAAGCGTGCACAGGAACTAATATGAGACACGCTGCATTAGGGACAGAGAGGAAAAAATCAATTCTTAGAGCTAATGATTTTGTCTTGAAAGATTATATCTCGATGCAGAGGTCATGATCGCCTGTAACAAATGTTTTAACACTGGGCTGCACGTTCCTCACAGCTAAACCAACTGGATAGTGAAACGTAAAAAAACATAAACCTGTACATCCAGCCAAAAAGGGGTCAACAGACAGAGGTGTATATAAACAATACCATGATGAGATAAAACACAATGTAACGTTACCTGCCTGGTCGGGCATCTCATGCTGCTAACTTCTCACTAAAGCAACATTAGCTGCTCTGTTTCAACAATGTTCGGCTGAAAAAATGTGCACGCAGGCTGAAATTAAACCAAGCTGTGTTGTCTGGAGATGCAATGACTTAAACCACCGGTGAGTAAGAAAAATAATGACATTAGATGTAATTCTGTGAGCTGAAACCATTTCCCTCAGTGGAAAGAAAGCTTTCATTTACTTTAACTTCACAGATAAGACACAATAAATTGTGAAGACAATAAAGCCTCCACAAAAATAGTATTATAAGTCTTGTGTGTGATTTATCCTGGCTTTATTTATCCTATCCATGTTGTATTTGTGGGGAAAATGTGTCCAGATAAAGACAAGTGTTTGTCTGTGAATGCTGCGAGTTATAGTGAAGCTACAATGTTGGAAGCACTGATAACTGTTTCACAATAATCACTCTGCAGCAGAACATATGTCAGATCATGAAGAACCTCAGTCATGTGCCCTGAAGTTACACAAATTTACAGACATGTTTTGTTGGTGTTTGATTCAGCATTTGTTTTGCTGTAAATCCCTTAGAAACATCAATGACTAATCAAAACACGGCACAGCAACAGTAAATAAAAAATTGTGGGAGGTAGAAACACTGCACAGGTCTACTGTTTTGTTTTTTTGCCTTATAAAATACATTTCATGTTCCCTCAAATATGTAATATATATTTTTTATATAATTATCAAATATTTCTGTATTATACTCCCTTAAAATAAATATGTCCTGATGACCTAAAAATTAAGTTAAGAAGTGAAATAAATATAATTCTACCTGCTGTATTTTCCTTAGTAAAGTACTGTAAAAACCCTGTGTTACAGTACACGGTAACATGATTATTACATGAGCTTTGCATCATTTTATGGTGTGATTAATGTCAAGTAGAGCTCAAATAATCTGTCGAAAAATGGACGGAGAGAAAAATAATCTGTCTAATTTAATTATTTTGATAATAGAAAAATCTTCTCTGTTGTTTTTGAATTCAAATGCATCTCCCTGCGCTCTGGGCAGTGGCGTACGGCAGTTACGACGGGCATCATTCAGATTTTATGCCCTAACAAGTTTCGTATGGTATCGTTTGGTCACATGATCAAATAGAGACTTGACATTTGACGACATTAACATACACGTTACCCAACATCGTCAATGGTTACCTGTACCTGACAAAAAATATGAAAAAAAAAAGTGATTTTCAATTCAAAAATAATTCGAATCTAATAGGTTTTTAACTAGTTTGTTCATGGTTTTTATTTGTTATAGATTGCTACTGACTATTTAACCAAAATACACAAGACAGGACAAGACAGGACAAGACGGGAAAGGAAAGGAAAGGAAAGGAAAGGAAAGGAAGGGAAGGGAAAGGAAAGGAAAGGAAAGGAAAGGAAAGGAAAGGAAAGGAAAGGACAAGACAAGACAAGACAAGACAAGACAAGACAAGACAAGACAAGACAAGAAGGAAAGGAAAGGAAAGGAAAGGAAAGGAAAGGAAAGGACAGGACAGGACAGGACAGGAAGGGAAAGGAAAGGACAGGACAGGACAGGACAGGAAAGGAAAGGAAAGGACAGGACAGGACAGGAAGGGAAAGGAAAGGACAGGACAGGACAGGACAGGACAGGACAGGACAGGAAAGGAAAGGAAAGGAAAGGAAAGGAAAAAAAAGGAAAGGAAGGGAAAGGACAAGACAAGACAAGACAGAAAGGAAAGGAGAACAAAAGTAGAGAGGAGGAGAGGAGAGTAAAAAAGAAAAGGAAAGAAAGGAAAGGACAGGACAAGAAATGAAGGGAAAGAACGGAGAGGAGAGGAGAGGACAGGACAGAAAAGGGAAGGAAATTAAGAGAAAAGAAAAGCAAAGAAAGGAAAAGAAAGGAGAGAAGAACTGCACTGCCTGCACTATCTATATTAAATGATAGCCTTTTTTTTAAATTACATTTCAAAAACAAAAAATGAATTGTTAGATTAATCGTTAGTGACAACAATCATCAGATGATAATGTTGAGGAACCTATCTGGAGCTAAACATGATAATGGACAGGACACAGAGCCCGTAGCACATACGAGCATACGTGTAGTATTATCCCTTTGTTGCATGTATAACACACAACAACTGCATGGGATTTGTGACCTATAAACGCCGCCGGATTCTTGATGTCTACCCTTGAAAATGATGTGCTAATCCCCAAATGTAACCTCTTGCATAACAGCGCATCTCGGCAGGGATTTCAGCTGAAAGATTTGGAACAGAGTGGAGCAAATGGACAGCACCACCATTGATTTAGTGCTCGCGATCCTGAGGTGGCATGCCGGCCAACAAACAGCACTGTTCTCTCATCACCACTTACGAGGTGCCTTCAAGCGCGTATTTTCCTATCCAAAGCACCAAGAACTTCTACTACACAGATATGAATTTCTGAAGATGAGTTGGATCTTGCCAGTGTTCAATACCATGCCAAAAAATATAAAATAAACTGAATGTTTCTTCTGAATTTTATTCTTGGCAGGATGAAAAATCATCTAACAGTGAAACAAGCCACTAAATGACACAGTAATGTACATTATTTTTGATACTGAATGCAGATGTAACACTGATTTATTTACTTTACCACTACAGAAGCTGTTAACTGCAACTGAATGTGACGCAAATTGGTTCAAATTTGGGCCAAAATGAGATTAAAAATCATCTAAAATGTTTCCCATAGCCAGTGTAGCACTGATTACGTACAGTCACGGCTGCCCTGATGGATTACAGTACACTAAAACATTTATTAAGGCTGGTGTAAGCACAGAAATTAAGATTAATTAAAACTGTATTCAATGAAACCCACTGCTGTTAGCTACGCAGACCGTTCAATGACAGCGTAACCATGTGTCCTAGCAACAGACGTTTCCATGGTTGCAGTGCTGCTTTTTTTTTTAATACTGTAGCTTGCAAAAGAATTATTCAGAATGAATGTATATGGTAAATCAGATGAGATGTGCAGTGAGCTGGTCCTTATCTATAAGTATTTTTATTGAGGTTTTTCTACTTAAATAACGTCATCACAAAAAACAAATGCATAAACACAAACAGCAAACACATCTCTGCACTGTTCATAACACCTTATATCATCAGGTGACCTATTCCGGAAACGAACACATAAACAAATGTTGCTCTTTTATTTTGTATTACTCTAATTGTTCGATTTGCTGTACCTCAGTGCAACCTACAGGTAGGGCTGGGCGATATTACGACTATGTGCGATATATTTTCAAGCTCCGCCCCACTCACAAGTTCTTCAGCAACACTTTTTAGAGCCGTAGCCTGACGTGCACCTCCCCAGAAATGTAACTACACGTCACAGCAACACAGACCTCCTGTCTGTTTCTGTAAGCTGAAACCATTTCCCTCAGTGAAAACAAAGCTTTTATTTACTTTAATTTCACAGATAAGAAACAATAAATTGTGAAGACAATAAAGCCTCCACAAAAATAACATTTTAAGTCTTGTGTGTGATTTATCCTGGCTTCATATGAGCAGAGGAAATCTCCACTTCTCGCTAGGCTAATGTATACAATGTAAAATGCCATAGGCTTGTGCTAAAAACATAGCATGTTGTATTTGTGGGGAAAAAGTGTTTGTCTGTGAATGCGGCGAGTTATAGTGCAGCTGATTTGTGTACTTGTGTTTGAAACTGTCTCTATTAAGCCATGTTTAATGTGTGTTTAATGTGTGTTTTGAATCAACTACACACAGTTTTGTAGTAGTGCTGCATAATTAATCTAATCACAATCGCGATGTCAGGCTGTGCGATTACATAACCGTATAAAAGGCTGCGATTTAATGTAAATAAATGTTAACGTGTGTGCCTGTGAAGGTGACCGCCTCTTCTGTGGTGTGTGTAGCTTGTTGACCTCACGCCAACAAGCACAACCATGAACAGGCTGAGTTGGTGGCGAAAAAAACGTCTGTTACATGGTGATATTTTGGATTCAGGTACGGCGACGTTGAACAGAAAGACATGCTGTGTAAGTGTAAAAGTTAAAGTCGCCACGTCCCGCGGCAACACGGCCAATCTATATCAGAATTTAAATAATCCCTGGCATTTCATTTTGATCACAGTCTGTTTTTATAAAACTGCGTGTGACATCACAAATGTGGCTTTGACTTGCAACTAAAAACATGCAGCCCATTTCGAAAAAAAAACAAAAAAAAAAAAAACAGAGATATATATTGTGTATCGCCAGTCAGCCTGTGAATAGTGATATATTAATTTTGTCCGTATCGCCCAGCCCTACCTACAGGGCAAATAGTTGCAAAATTTGCTTATCTGCTTCAGTGATTGTATTTTATCTTTATTTTATTTTTATTGTGCTTTGTATTTTCTTAAAATTGCCTCCTTTTATTTGCTGTGCATTATATAAAAATGACTTCTGTAGGGAAAAAAGGAATATAACTTTGGTTAAATAAATTACATCGTTAACATTACACTTGTGCTTTTCCTGCCCTGACAAGTCAGCATATCTGCCGTGAGAAAGCTCCACTGGAGTCGACGTACAGTCTCCCTTTCAGTGATTTTAAGCTCACCTGTCTCTGTTTGAACTGTCACACACCATGTCATTACAAAAACCCCACCCTTCAGCGGGTAATTCAGGACAAAACAAACACTAATACACGTATTATTAAATCAACAACCCTGGGGCATTTTAATGTAGTCAAGTCGAGTGGGGATTGTACTGAACCTAACCACAGGTGTGTCACTTAGTTTAACCGTACATTATTTCAAAAGTCAATACAGGCAATACAGTGAGATTTTTATGTATGATTCATAGCGATTCCTTAAAGCTGCACATTAGTCCACTATTTTCAAGGAAGCATCAATTTATTGGCTGCATGTCGGAATCAGACGATATTTGCCTTGTCGAGTTACTTTACGATGCATTCAAGCTCTATTCAGTAAAAATGAGAGTTGGGTAAGTGGTGCTGGGTGGCTTACCAGTTCATTCAGTATACCAGTATTGATTTTCCATGTGATATGAATTTTTCATACACCATCATACCACCGCATAGTTGGGACCATGGACTAGGGCTGGGCGATATGGACAAAAACTTGTATCTCAGTATTTACAGGCTGACTGGTGATACACGATATATATCACACATTTGAGACGTCACAAGTTTTACAAAAACAGACTGATCAAAATAAAATGCAAAGACAGGAATTTTATTCTCCTGAAAATATGACAATTCACATTAAAGACACATTAAACATGGCTTAATAGAGACAGTTTCAAACACAAGTACACAAATCAACACTTGTCTTTATCTGGACACATTTTCCCCACAAATACAACATGCTAACATTTTTAGCACAAGCCTATGGCATTTTACATTGTATAAATTAGCCTAGCAGCTAGTGGACTTTTCCTCTGCTCATATAAAACCAGTTAGGTAACGTTAAGGTAACGTTACAAAATTCGGCTCCATTACAACTGACAAGGTTCACTGAGAAAACAACTGTCCTATACTGAATGTTTTCCAAACAAATACAACATGCTTACATTATTAGCACAAGCCTATGACATTTTACATGGTATAAATTAGCCTAGCGACAAGCGGAGATTTCCTCTGCTCATATGAAGCCAGAATAAATCACACACAAGACTTAAAATGTTATTTTTGTGGAGGTTTTATTGTCTTCACAATTTATTGTTTCTTATCTGAGAAATTAAAGTAAATAAAAGCTTTGTTTCCACTGAGGGAAATGGTTTCAGCTCACAGAAACAGACAGGAGGTCTGCATTGCTGCGACATGTAGTTACATTTCTGGGGAGGTGCACGTCAGGCTACGGCTCTAAAAAGTGTTGCTGAAGAACTTATGAGTTTATATCTTACTTGCAAATATATCAATATATTGCACACAGTCATTATAGTAGTCTTCTGTTATAGATAAAGATAAGTGGCTTAAACCATAAACTGATCCTCAAAATTGTTGATTTTTTTTCTATCAAGAGAGAAGTGGATTAGTCAGCTGATAGTGTCAGCAATATCACAATGACATATACAATGATAGAGGATTTCATTCACATCACCAGCCCTGTTAAATGAACTGTAACGTGACTTGGATTTAACCTGCTGTGTACAGACACACACGTGCACTCAGTCTCCCCGCCCCGACAACAAAAGATAGGAGGAGAGAGAGCTGGAGAATCTAGTTCGCCTCATTAATCTTGTTAGTCCAATTAGGACACTGATACAGCCAGGGAGACGGATAACTTCACAAACCCTCACTCACACACACACACACACACACACACACACACACAAGAAGCTGAGCGTGCGTGTCTGGGGATTTCAAAATGGACTTCAGAGGGAGGTTAGCGTTAAACACACATACAAGCTTAACTCTCTTGCTTTCGTCCCATCGCCATACAAAAACACACTGACAGTATGAAAACACACACACACACCATATGCAGCAGCACAGAGAAGCACTCAACCAAGCAGACAGGGCACTCAAAGCTTGCATTATATCAATACTGTGGAGCTAACCCCCTCCCACTCTCTGTCCATCTAGCTCGCTATCTCTGTCCAACCAGACAGCTCTCTCTGTCTCTCTCAGGAGCGTTTAGTCTCAGTGACAGCCTCCCACATCCATCTGTCAAATAACAAATTTCGGCTTCGAGAGAGCTCGACCGCGTTCACACAATAACATGTGTGTTTGCGTGTGTGTGCCCTTCTTTCTATCACTCAGCAACTCAAGCGTGTCCGCCTGCACACACACGCTCACACTCAGGAGGCCCATGCTGAGTGAGACAGCATGAGAGTCATGCATCTTTAATGTAACATCACAGACGGCTAATAATGTAAGAGGAGCTGAGCTGCGTGGTGGTGGTGGTGGTGTTGAAGGGGGAGATTCAACAATGCCCGCACCCCCGCCACAAGTGACGGGTCCCACAGTCCAGTAGCATCAACTAGACGGGGTGAGAATCTGATTTAGGAGAATGGACATCCCCGATCAAATCATCCTGTCTGTTCAGTCGTCTTAGAGCTCACACACAGTCAACACAAGTGTGTGATATCCAGATGGACTGGCAGACGGCCTGTTGAGCAGCCGCTGTAGATCAGACAGTCAACGCTGTTGGATCGCTCTAAATGAAAACACGATTCATGAAGACTCGAGCTGCAGAAGGAAGCCTTGTTTCTAATCATACTGTGATTTAAATTGCAATCATTTTCATAACTTAAACTCAACTCTTGGCCTGTGTTGGTAAGCACCGGGTATCGTTCACATTTGAACCGACGCTGGTAGCCCTTCTTGTGCCTCTGATTTGGTCATGCTTCCCAATGGTACCTGTTTTTAATGCTTAATTTTCTCTGTAATAACAAAAAATACTTTGTTACACATAGAGCTAATCTACTGTCTGTCTGTGTGTATCTGTGTGTCTGCTCTTCTAGCCGTGACACCAGGTGGGGATGAGTGATATGGACAAAAATTCTTATTAATAATAACCTGCTTCACATGGCCGATAACCAATAATTTCACATTGTTATATTTTGCGTTGCGGCGACTATCGTAATCTTTTGAGTGTTCATACCTGGCGACGTGTGTTTCTGTCAGCGGGAGTCTCGCCAACTGCGTTACGACCTGTGTGTGCACACCACAAGATTTCTCCACTGAGCCCTCACCGACAGAGCCCCAGATAACGCGGTGAAGCCACCAAACTACGATTTTTTTTAACTTGGAGATGTGTTGAAACCGTTCTGCCTCCAGGGCCTGGGTCCAAACACAACGCGCTCCCTGCGATCCTGTGGACGCTGCCATTGTTGTTGTTGCTTGCCAGCCGGCTTGGGAGAGAAACAAGCAGCTAACTACTATCATGCGTTTAAATAACTTATTAGACGGATATGTATAGAGAGAAAGCTGATGTTTAGAGAGCAAGCCCAAAGTCGCGGCTAATAAGCAGACCTGGCAAGTGGCAACCCTGCGGCTTGTCCTCCTCACATTTCTTCCGTCCTCCTGCATGCTGAGGTGGGACGTATCCTGCTTCTCATTGGCTGATGCTCTTTGTCAGTTGTGTCAGCCTTCTCCAGTTTCCTCGCATGCCAGATATGCAGTCCCAGTCGCAGACGAGGGGCGACTTGCTCGTAGGCTTGTTCACACATGAGGACTCGTCGTGGCAGACTATCTGCCGTCTCACCTCCGACCCAAGGTGGCTCTCATGATCCTCTGCGATATCAGAATCGCGGTGAAAATTGTGTAATGTGAACTAGGCTTAAAGTGTATAAACTACACTGCAGAGTGGAGTCTCTACTAACAGAGACAAACACTGACAGCTGATGTGAGCATCGGCAGGTCAGCGTTACATCTGCTCTATGAAATGTTTATATCGTCACGCTGCATTTTTATAAACACACCGTCTCGCGCCATCTCAACTACCACGTAGATTACCATGACCATATCAACTGCCATTTTAAAAACTCGGTGTTGGATGTTAGCCACTGCTGCTAATTAGCTCCAGCTAACACTATGGAGACGGTCCTCCGGCGTAGTGTCCACACTGCGACATGTTTTGCCGTCCAGACAGTGTACTGCAGTTCTTGTTGTTCTTCCTCTCTTTGTTTATTGGTGGCTCGCAAACTAAGTTTACAGGTACGTGTACCGCCATCTATGCTGTATGTACGGACGGGTCGATGGCTAATTTCGCTTGTACTTGTACTTGTACTTGTAATAGTGACAATAAAGGCTTATCCTATCCTATCCTATCCTATCCTATCCTACTGTGTTGGGTGTGTAGCCTAGATGCTGCCGTTGTTCAGTCAGTGAAAGCAGTCTGGCCTCCTTTTATCAGCGCTATTTATTGGCTATAATTTTAATTATCAGAATAATGCATAATTACAAAAATGTCCCATTATCGGCTGATAATTTATCAGCCTGATATATATTGTGCATCCCTAGTAGATATAAATACTTAAGATAGTTTTCTTTTTTAAACCTACTATGATTAATGCTGCTGTGACCCGCACACTAAGAGGCTAATGGTCCACCTAAAGTTCCCTTATCAACACATTATATCTCATTTGTTTATTTCATACAAATAACAAAGACTAAAAATGTAAATAACCTCCATTTTACTGAAGCTTATAACCCAGTGTATAATAGCAAATTGTCTTTTTTTTTTTACACTTTACGCTATGACTTTGACACTTGGTGTCAATACTGAAACAATCCTTTTTTTGATACTTCATTAAGCAAGTGTTTCATCAACAAAAAGGTTCTCAAGTAGTAATAGAAATAGTATAAAGCCGTCAAAATCAATGGTCACTGATACTTGATGTCGTACAGCTATGTTAAGATAATGTAATTAATGTAAGTTATGAATACAATCGTGGCTCATGTGATTTGATAAATGCCCTACTCAAAAGCACAAATACAACTTTTATTCAACCCTGCTGTGTTCATGTCTGAAATGTAAGACATCTAATTTAATTCAAAATGTATCCTCCTTTGTGGATTTGTAAAAATACACACACTCTGGGGTCACAGAAAAAAAACGAGGGGGCTAACGGTGTGCATTTCACCTGCTGTCCCAGAGCTCTCACATAACCTCCCATTTCTTCCCTTTCACTGACAACATGCATTAAACACCCTCTAGCACACACACACACACACACACACACACACACACACACACACACACACACACACACACACACACACACACACACACCAAAGGTTGACCTGATTTGGCATCAGTGGGCAGAGCAGCGTGCTTATCTTTGTGTGTATTGTCACAGTCTTAAATCCAGTCTGTCCTACTTAACCAGCAGGTCACTGAGGGATGGAGCCTATGATGTCATGCAGCTCGCCATTGGTGAGGGAATGGGCTAATGACAATATGGCTGTGACCTCAACGATCAGAGTCATGTCTTGGCAGAGGATGGAGATGCTGTGCTCGGCCCTTACCCTGAAGTACAATGGTATTATGAAGGCCCAGTATCATGAAAAAGTCCCACAGCAGAGCTCATCCACCCATTTTTGCAGTCAGTGCTACAAACTGGATGACATAGTTGGTGAACTACTGAGCGTGTGTGAGTGACGAAAACTCCGCCCACATTTAAGAATAATGTTTACAGTGGAAATGCGAGGGTCTAGGTACCATGTCTGAAGGATTACTTGAGCCTCATTTCCGCCAAACACTTTCAGTATGAAAATGTATTTTTACAACAGAGTGAGGACACTTTGGTCTGTCCTCACTTTTTCAAAGGCCTGTTTGAGGGTTAAGACTTGGTTTTAGGGTTCAGGTTAGAATAAGGTTTAGGTTAGGGTTCAGGGCTAAGGGGCAAAGATAGAAATACAAGGATGTGTGTGTGTGTGTGTGTGTGTGTGTGTGTGTGTGTGTGTGCGTGTGTGTTGATGCCAAGTGTCAAACAGCGGCTGGCTGACATCTGACGTGGTCCGTGTCCCTGTGAGGAAATGTTACACTGTGTGTTCATCATGTCTCCTAGACGCCTCCAGCTTGATATATTTACATGTACACACAGCTTGTTTCTACACCTCGTCTTCTGCTCCCTCTCCTTCATCACCACCCTCCTCCTCTTCTCCACAGCCTTCTCCTCATTTTCCTCTCACCTCCTCCAGTCTCCCTCCCTTTTTCTTCATTTCTATCTCCTCTGCTTTCTTCCTATATCGTCTGTCTGTCTCCAGGACATGCTAATTTAAAAAACAATTTAAGTTCTTCTTCTTATAGCCTTTTGAAGCTAACTTAAACTGGTTAAAAGACTAATTTTAAAACCAGTGGATCAAATCAACCTATTTCCAAATTAAAATCGCCAAAGGCCCTGACACACCAGCCAATTGTCCGCTGTTGGTCAATGTCAGGTTGTAGGTGGGCATCTGTTGCCCGAGGTTTGGCGGTGTGGCCCTTGTCAGCCCTTGTTGTTGACATTGGCGACCCCTAATCCTGTCAGAGAGTGAAATCACTATAGCCCCATTTCCACCCTGTTTCATTATGGTACCTTTGGAACCAACAGTAACTCTTCAGACATGGTACCCAGACCCTCGTGTTTCCACTGCAAACAGTACTCTTAAATGTGTGCTGAGCTTCTCAGGCAAGCTCAGGGGTTTAGTGTTGCTGGAGCCCACAGGAACAACACTCCACGACGCTTTTTTTTTCTCCGAGTGAGGATGGGAAATTATATATAAATATTTATATATATAAACGCTTAAAGACCCACTGATTACTAAAAGTGTACGTCATATAAAAACTAAAGTGATGGTCAAAGTTGTCACAGTGAAATTTAAGGTGTGCTGATGGATTCAGGTCGTCACCTCATGCATTGAGAAACATTACAAGTTAACGTTCCACCTTAAAAGTTGCCAGCAGTCAACCCAGCTGCTGCAAGAGGCAGCAAAACATCCTTTCATTTTATAGTTACAGTTTACTAATAAAACTCTCCACAGTATGAACAGTGGTTACATGAGCCTCAAAACCAGCCACAACTCAGCCCTGAGCAGAGTGACCGTCCTCTACTGACCAATCAACAGACTGCAGTTTTCACAGCTCCACCTTTTAGTACCAGATCTGTGTGCTAGGTACCCCAGCAGAGGGGGGACCAAACATGGGGACGGGACAGATCGGTTCCATTGGTACCATCCACAACTTAACAACAACAACAACAACAACAAAAAAGTACCTGAACTGTGGCATACTGTTCGGTGGCAACGGGGCTTATGATTGGCAGTTCAGCTCAGTGCACGAGAGGAGAAATGGCAGTGAGGAACGCAAACAAACAGCTAAAGTCACGAGGGAATGAGATCAAAGCAAACCTCTTTTATTAGGTTAGATTTTTGGGGGTTTTTTAGCCATGGAGCAGTTTAGCTGCCTTAAGGCTTTCCATGCAGGCGCGTGGAAGGGCAGAGAGGTATGCTCTCTCCACCTTGGGCTTTCCACATAGGCACGTGGAAGAGGCTTTTTGTGTAGGCCCCAGAACGGAGCCATCCCGCCAAATATAATACAGCAAACGGAAAAAAAAGTTTTCTTTGACTTAAGTGTTCCTGACTGAATGAGCAAAATCATAAACAAAAATAATTTTGGTCTGCACAGTGAAAATGCTTAAAGACAGACTACAGTTATATCTCCTTGTTTGTTTGTTTTTTCATAGGTTTGGTCATAATATCCCATTTCACACACTGGCTACACTGTGGGCACGTGGCATTCTTACATACAGCTTTACAATAACATCTGTGACAACAGCAGCCAAATGTAACCCTTTAATCTAAACAGCTTATTTAGAAGTGAAAAGTAAAATCAACAACACTGCAGTCATCCTTTGAATTTCTCTGCCACTGCTGCCATACCATAGTTACCACAGGAATGCACAGGCACAGTTCTGTTTACAGTGGTATGTGGCTCACCTCTATATAAAGGCGATGCAGGGCAATTTTATTTATATAACACATTTCATTACAAGTAAACTCAATGTGCTTCAAATGCAGGTAACGTACAGAAAACACTTCAGTATGAGGCAACAGGATCTGCATTAATATGAGAACTCACGACTATGAACCATATATTGATATATTTTCAAGCCACATATAAATTTAGACAAAACAGTTTATATCGATATAGTGTCAAGTTGCTTTACATGACGCATACCAGTGTGCATCTTTCCTCTCTCACACTCACTCACTCACAAGTTCTCCAGCAACACTTTTTAGAGCCGTAGCCTGACGTGCATCTCCCAAGAAATGTGACTACACGTCGCGCTACGCAGACCTCCTGTCTATTTCTGTAAGCTGAAACAATGTCCCTCAGTGGAAACAAAGCTTTTATTTACTTTAATTTCACAGATAAGAAACAATAAATTGTGAAGACAACAAAGCCTCCACAAAAATAGCATTTTAAGTCTTGTGTGTGATTTATCCTGGCTTCATACGAGAAGAGGAAAAGTTTGCTAGCTGCTAGGCTGATATATACAATGTAAAATGCCATAGGCTTGTGCTAATAATGTTAGCATGTTGTATTTATGGAGAAAATGTGTTCAGATAAAAAATAGATATAGAACTGCTTGTGACGTCTAAAATGTGGCTTTAACTTGCAACGGAACATCTAGTCCATTTCGTAGAAAATGCCGAGACATATTGTGTATCGCCAGTCAGCCTGTAAATATCGAGATATACATTTTGTCCATATTGCCCAGCCCTAGCTCTAAATTGCACCAATAAAGGGATGTTGTGTCAATACTGATCTAAGAAGAAGGTCAACACTGCCATGATTATAGTGGACACTTAAGGTGGCACCTTTTAACTTGTGGCATTACACGTTGTGACTTGGATCTTGAGACTGTAAACTTTTTAAACTCCAAATAAGTGATTAAAACCTGTTTTCCTGGTCAACATTGTTGTAATGTTGTGTCTAGCTGACAATCACAATACCCACAATTATGCTGGTGAGTAAAATGAAATGTCTCCTAAAGAATGGACATGTAGCACAAAGAAGGCTTTCAGGCTTCTCTACCTTTGAGGGCCTTGAATTTAAATTATTCTGACTTCTTAAAAAGCCACCACGGCACTGCTCTACTTTGTTTTTCTCTCGTCTTAGCCCCCCTCCACCCCTCCAACTCTCACCTACCCATCTCTTTCTCTGGTGTTTCTGTGGGTGAGAGGCTGTCACCAAGGGGACGGGCTGTCGTTGTCACCATGGGGATGGGCTCCGCAGAGCATCTCAATTACTGAGTGGGACAATTAATAAGCATCAAAGGCTGGTTAATATTTCACCGGCGGCCACAGCGCAGCAGCCTGGCCCACAGCGCTCAGGTCCACGGGAGATGGATCATGGAGAGGTGGTGGGAGACAAAAGAGAACAGGAAGCAGAGAGGACGGGAATAACAGTGCTGAGACGAGAGGGATGATGAGATGAGTGAGGCGACAGAAGGGCGGAGGAAGTGAGAAAGACAGAGCTGAGGTACACAAGCCTCAGTGTTCATCTTGACGGCAGGAAGTGGGTGCGATTTAATACGAGCTGATGGCATCATATTGAAGAATTTTATTCTTATTCCAACATTTTTATAAACTTACATTTTAGGTTTTATCACTGATACTGACACTGATATCACCGCTAGTGGCTCTGAGGCTGCACTGAGCTAAATGCTAACATGCTGATGTTTACCATTTTCACAATCTTAGCTTAACATGTTAGCATGCTAATATTTGGTAATTAGCACTAGGGCTAGGGCAACACAATAGTATCAGTAACATTGTTAACACTGTGCTACATTACAGAGAAATACAAAACCATACTAATGAACCTTTATTAATATAGGCCTATATTTTATCTACAAGTGCACGTCACACACTGAGCGAGCCGCCTGTTAATGACGCTGTGGGCTAATGGGCATGTAGCTACTTCCATGTTTCAGATGAGACGTCATGTTTGTAGTCGACCAATGAAGATGAGTTTACATATCACCTTGGGTTCGTCCTTCACCTTCTCAAAATGATCCCACACTTTGGATTTCCTGCCCGACATGTTATTAACTAGCCTGCTGAATAACCGCAGGTACCAGCCCAGGAAATTAACCTGACTCCTGTCTGACTGCTGAGCGTGGCCACTTCCTGTGTCTGTACTTTCAAATTAAATTCCCACATGGTCCAGTCAGATAGGTTTTGATTTATTTTCACAAGGTGCTGCTCCTTATAGAGTTTCACGTTTGTTTTGGGGTTTTTTTTCTGCGACTAAGCAACCAATGAAATCTTGCCGACTAATGACCTTTCTGGTTGACTAACATTTGGTCGAAACCGGTTTAAACCCGTAAGTGCATGCTGGCACAATTCCTTGTCTCTCCAGTTGCTCAGTATCTTTCAGGTTTGCGTTTCCCTCTTGCTACTAGCTGCTCATTCCTGCTATCAGCCGTTTTCTGTTAGTCCACCACCAGCTCCTCCCACAAGTCATCAACAGCCCCTCCCGTGGCGGAAGGGTGCCTCGTTCTTTCTAAACCAAAAAGGTTCCACCAATATGTTAACCCCTACACAGCGGAAAATTGGGCACCTCGGATCAACTCGCCAATCCGGCTCTGTGTGTCAACACTGCCAGCTTGCCGGCAAAGCGGCACAACATTCGCAAAATCTGGCAGTGTAAAAGGGGATTGAACTTCACATACATCACTGGAGACCAAGGAGGAAATATTAAAGTAGGAGCATCAGGAGGCAACGGACAAAAGAGGAGTGTAAGGTTCACAGGCGAGGAAGATGACGGGTAAATGAAGGCAGGAGGGAGGTGGTCAGGGAGCAAAACGAGAGGGTAAACACTGTCTGAGAGGGGAGGATGAGGGAGACGCGGAGGGCAGAAGTGGTGAGTAATAGAGTAACGAAGGGAGGAGGACGGAGCAAAGTGGGAGGGACTGCGTTGCTCTGAGGCAGATGTATTGACGAGTCGGCAGCCTGATCAATGGGATGCAGTCAATCATCAGAGTGATCCATATGCTCTGACCTTACTCTGGACGGCTGAGGGACGAAGAATGTGTGTGTGTGTGGCTATTTATATGCCAATGTATACTGATACAATGAAGGATTACATAACTGTATATCAATTAAACTCCTTCTAACAAATCATACTGTCTGGTAACAACAAATCATATACATTAACAAAGCTTAAAGCACCGCAGGGTGGAGATAAGCTTCCTAAAACTTCAAATATGAGACTAGAATTTCACCACAATGAACATTTTGTTGCTTTTTACATTACATCATGGTCACATGTTAATCCAGCTGAGAGCTGAGTCTGTATTAAAACCTCTGGCAGTAAAAGTTTTCAACACAGCTAAAAACACACATTTAAAACAAGTTTTAAGTCCCTGACAGCTGATTTTCATTGTGCTGTAGCATAAACTGAAAACAAAGGCTGCCTTTAAGGTAGAAAATTGTCGCGATAACCCTCAATGTGCTTTGGAAAACAGGTGACTGCAATGTTAAGTGGATGTATTTTGTAGGTAATGAGCTAAAAGCAAAACGACACATACAGGGATTTAAACTGCATCCTCGGCTCCTGGAATGCCTTCATCAGCCCGTCGTCTAAAGTACAGCGAGACGAGATAAAACAAAGCGTAGAAGTGGAACAAGATCACATGTTAAAAATGGAGACAAAACTTGCAGACCCCAAACAAACAGCTCTTTATCCCCTTTACATACAGAGCTACATGAGGCAGTCCGACGCAAATGAGATAACTGACGAGAAACTGTAACAAATGAAAGGAACTTCAGTCTTTCAACGCTAGGCATCAGTGTGTGTGTGTGTGTGTGTGTATCTCTAAGATGTCGAACCAGGTTGTGGTGAAGTCTCAAAGCATCTACTTGTTTGTGTGTTTGCTTTTAAGATTGTTTTCTACAGGGGGGGGGCAAGGGCACCTCATGTTTCTTTCAGCTCAAAGAGGCAGGAGGAATGTGAGGAATTGAGGAAGGTAACTTCAGGCTGGACCTGAGATGCCCAAATCAGATCTAATGCGAGTCCAAACAGCTCCCGTGTCACAGAAATAGGAGGGAGAGCTGCAGAATAAATGTATTGCAAAACCGAAAAACTCTGCCGTAGCGCTACAGAAGTATAAACTGAACTACGTGACTTTATGTGACACCCTAATACCAAACTAGACCCACCTGGACAACAAAGCTGCAACAATGAATCGATGAGTTGTCAACTATTAAATGAATCGTCAACAATTTTGATATCTGATTAACTGGTTTGAGTATTTTTTTAAAGAAAAAAAAAAGTCAAAATTCTCTGATTCCACTTAAATGAATAATAATAATCCACTTAAAGATGGCGGTGATGATGACGGCTGTAGGGACTTCCTCTAAATGCAGCTTACACTTCTGTTATTCAAAGATTCATCAGTGGAGAGACGTCTAACAAAAATTTGACAATAAAGAGAACGTTTTGAATTAAAGGTAAGGAGAGAAGTTTTACAACTGGACAGCACAAACAACTGAAAAATGGGGTGGCTTGGAAAGGTCGGCGGTTCGATCCGTGGCTCTTCCAGTCTGATACTGTGTGCGTGTGAATGTTAGATGAGTTGGTGGCACCTTATACGGTAGCCTCAGCTACCAGTCAACTCGTCAGTTTAAGTTTGCTACCTCATTAGGCAGCACCAGAAATTCAAGTCCAGTCCCTCCAGGATTTCACCGGCTGTATTTGGGATTGTTGCGGCCTGAAGTGCCTGATTTCACGGCAGCTTTTTAAAAATTGCCATGTTTAAAGATGCTTTTTCGCAATGAAATTGCGCGGGCAAGTGATATTTGTGATGGCGGGAGACTAACATGATCAGCAACGATGAGCTGTTGCTGCCGTTTGAAGCAGCGCTGAAGGCTCTCCTCCTGCTCTCTCTGCCCTACTCGTTATATCTTGCCACTTGGGCAGAGAGGCCCGCAGCAGCGGTTAACATCCAGCACCGAACTTTTAATCTCACACCAACAGTAAAAAGGCTCGGCTGTCGTTAAACCTAAATAAAAGTTGGGTGTTTTCAATAAATGTTATTTGTAAACATTCATTTAGTGAGTTGTTCATGTTCTGTAGGAAAATGAGCAATGTTCATAATACACGGTTCAAAGTAACACATATTTCAGCAGCATTTAAGATACGTTGGGTTACTGAAAACTGTGCTCAGAGATTTCAAATGGCTTTTTAAATTTCCGCATTATTTTTTCAGGCACTGTTTAACCGTATTGATTAGATCGTGTTAATTTTGACTGTTTTCTGAGTATTTTCCAATTTTGAGACGACAGGTGTACTGATCCATCAGTCTGGATTGATACATCAATTCAATTATCACATTCTAGTATCATCGATGCAAAGTGAAGACATCGATCGTCATCTTTAGGATACACATTTATTTTGAAAGTCTGTGTCACCGCCAAACAGCGGCAGGCAGATGGTAAGCATCCAAGAGAAAGACGAAGAGGATAACATTATTTACTCAGGAATAAATCGGCAGCCGGCAGCCAGAAGTGACATTAAATACAGATTTTTCTTTCATTAACGTCATCATAAAATCCACAGTTTCTGATACGAGTTGTGCTCATTCAGAAAATTATTGTCTAATTTATCCCAGTGAATTTAATGAAGTGACGGAGCTGTGATATGGATTTTAAGTTTGGGAAAAGGACAACAATGGTATCGGATCAGTGCTCAGTATCAGTAGATAAGGCTGAGAATCACTTGTGTCACTATACAATGTTTTCACAATACTTGAGTCACGATACAATATTATCACGATACCTGAGTCATGGCAAAATATTATAATCATACTTAAGTCACAATAAAATATTATTAGCATACTTGAGTCAAGATGCTATATTATCACGATACCTGAGTCACGATATAATATTCAAACAATACTTGAGTCACTATACGATATTATCACGATACAAAATCATCCTAATACTTAAGTCATGATGCAATATTATCCCAATACTTTAGTCACGATACAAAATTATCACGATACTTGAGTCAAGATACAATATTATCCAGATACTTGAGTCAAAATACATTATAATGATACTTGAGTTACGATACATTTTTATCGCGATACTTGAGTCAAGATTTAATATTATGATACTTGAGTCACGATACAGTATTATCACGATACTTGAGTCACTATACAATATTATCACAATACTTCAGTCCCAATACGATATTACTGCAATTATTTGCAAAATGCTGAGTATTGTGATAACATAATATATATTATTATATTACAATTTACTACCTTTTTTCAACTGTAAATCATGTTCCCGAAGGAAAACTTCGTCAACACGTTTTATCTAAAATAAGTTCATCTCACTTAAATCATTTCTGTTGCAGCAAAATGTATCTTGTGGACTTGAAAAATAAACCGATGTTACTATTTTAGTAGACCACCAAAAGTTTAATTTGCATTTGTATCTGTGTCATTACAATATCGTCATGCAAAATACTGCATGACTATGTGGCCATGAGTCTGAGTTGAGGGATAAGCATCTGCACCGGAAGAGAAAAACGCCACATCTGTGCACTCCAACTCACGAGCAAGACATTACTGGCCATGCAGTATTTGTGCGGGGAAGCTCTCTGGGTAAATATACTCATAAATGTAAATTTGTGAAGGAGCAAGTGAGCAAATTTGTCTCTTTCCTGAATGAATATGTTTGGCTGAGAATGTATATTGTGGCAAAAACATACTATGTGCAAACTCCACTGTACACTGTGCATTTGTGCCCTTTCAGTAATCACAAGCGCCACATGAAACATGCAGTACAAACAACACACGGTTGTTGCAGAGACTGTATGTTTCTTAAACGGTAGGCCTTGTTTGTCTCAGCGCCTGGGGTCTGTTATTTACCTACATGCAAACCTGTGACTTTCTGGGCCCTGAGGACTTCTGCCCCAGTGCTCTGTGGGTAACGGAGACACACTGAAACGGAACACCCTCACACACCAAACACCTACCCAGTCTTCATAGTGCCTGGTCCCGTTCTGCAGCAGGTCCTCCAGCTGGATGGTGCAGTTGGCCACAAAGTCATCGTATCCAATGGGCGCATCGTGGAAAACGGACAGCTCCAGGCTCCTTCCCTCTCGGACCTCAGTGCAGAACTCCTGGTGCCAGGCGGGGCTGTTGGTCTTCGTCCTGGTGGCGGTCTGGCCGAGCCGGGTCTGGTCCAGATTAAGGGCCAGGTAAGGGTCCAGCAGGAAGGAGCCACTCTTCCCCACAGCGTGACGCAGGGCCCATGGTGTGGGCTTCAGGTCCACTGCCTCACACACTCGCACCTTCAACAGGCCACTGAACACAGGCATGGCTGCAGGCTGGTGGGATGTGTGTGTGGAAAAGGATGAGTGTGTGTGTGTGTGTGTGTGTGTGTGTGTGTGTGTGTGTGTGTGTGTGTGTGTGTGTTTAGGCTAGTCTGCCTGTTCCTGCTCCTGTACACAGAGTGTTTCCTTCCAATGAGCGGGGTCACTGCACAGTCCTGCTACATCCCATAATGCCGCTGGCTCCTTGGACTCTCACTCTAGTACAGCCATATCTGAACACTATGTTATCCACACACACACACACACACACACACACACACACACACACACGACACACACACACACACACACACACACACAACACTCACACACACACGCTTACAGTACAGCTGATGTGTAAAACGCAGTAACAACGCAGACTCACACCCTTCAGAGGTCGCCTGCTGAACACTCTCCCACCCGAGCGGCTGCCTTGTTTGTTTACGGTCGGTCCCGTGCGCCACACAAGATTCCCGTTTCGGCGGAAACAGGCCGATATGTGAAACGGCAGCGAGGGGGAATGCGGGTTAACGAGCTCCGGTTGGGTTCAAAGCCCCGTAGCCTCCCCACGGTCCTTGTGTGTCCCTCCCGGGTCAGGGTGGGAGAGAGCGCGAGCAGCCGCGCCTAGCCATCCGGGATTGGTGCTCCGTTTCCAGCCCCTCGCTCGCTCCTCTCTGGGATAATCTCCTTGCTTCGACCTCACGGTACCGCGATATTTGCGCGTACTCTCGGAAAGCAGTGCCCCCTCAATGCAGTCTTTTTCGGGCTCACGAGCACCCCGGATACATCACGGTGCTCCGCTCCCGTTACGGCTTTTTTTTTTCACCTCCTTTCGGTCTTTGAGCGCGCCCCCTCCGTTTCCCGTCCCCTCTCTTTCTCTCTCCTCAATCTGTGAGTGAGCGCGAGCTGCAGGAAATGCGCAAAACGCGTCACCCGCGCTGCCGGGCTGTTGCGCCGGATGAGAGGAAAAAGAGACGGAGAGACTGTACGTGTGTGCGCGTGCAGAATGGAAGAGGTGTTTTTTTGAGCGCGTGAGACGAAGAGGGGGATGGAATTCACCCGCAGGCATGGTGTGTGTGTGTGTGTGTGTGTGTGTGTGTGTCACGGCCAGACAGCCAATAGAGCCAGTCAATCAGATCAGTCAGTCCTTATGCATGGTCACAGACAGCCTGAACACGCGCACACACACAGAAGAAGAGACAGAAAACAGTGTTATTTTTTTATTTATTTATTTATTTATTTATTTGGTTATTCAACCAGGAAGTCCCATTGGGATTTAAAATCTCTTTTACAAGAGACCTGGCTGAGGCAGCAGCCAGTCGGAGCACATTTAAAATGCAACAAATACAACACAAATCCACAATGAAACAACAGCTGTTCAAACAAAGTGGCCTCTCAAGAAAAACAAGCACTGCACATCTCATTGTTAATGACGGCCTTAAATTCAGCGATGGATATTTAGCCACCGTTTCCACCACTCTGCTCAGGGCTGAGCTGTGCCTGGAACTATAAAACTAAACTGTAACTATAAAATGAAAGGATGTTTTGCTTAATTCACTGGGCCGACTGCCGGCAACTTTTAAGGTGGAACGTTAACTTGTAATGTTACTCAATGCATGAGTTGACGATGTGAATCCATCAACACACCTTAAATTTCACTGTGACAACTTTGACCATCACTTTAGTTTTTATATGACACACACTTTTAGCAATCAGTGGATCTTCAAGTGTTTATGTATATTAATTTTGACCAGGTTATGTGAACTGCATATATTCTAATCTTAACTCGGAGGGAAAAAAGCGTTGCAGAGCGTAGTTCTTGTGGGCTCCAGCAACACTAAACCCCTGAGCTTGCCTGAGAAGGACTAAATGCACAAACCAGCTATTTTTAAATATCCCATGGAGAGAGACTCTCACTGCAGCCTGTTTTATTTTGCTCTGAAAATGTCGGCGTGCAGTCTTGTAAGGACTCCTCCTCTCTTCCAAGGAGTCTCTTTGTAAGTGCTTTGTGTCTTTGCAGCCATTATGTGTCTCTTTGTTGTCATTTTGTGTCTCTTTGTAGTTGTTGTTTGCCTCTTTATGGTCATTCTGTTTTTCCTTTTTCCAGTAATTGTTTAGTGTTGCTTTGTGGTAATTTGGAGTCTCTTTAACATTGTTTGTGTCTCTTTGTTGTTGCTTTGTATCTTTGTAGATATTTTGTGTCTCTTTGTGGTCATTTTGTTTATTTATTTTGATAACTGTTTGTCTCTTTGTAGCTGTTTTGTGTCTCTTTGTGGAGACTCTTTGCAGTTGTTTGGTGTCTGTGGTTGTTTTGCCCCTTGGTATAGCAGTTTTGCATCTCTTTGTAGTTGTTATTTGTCTCTTTATGGTCATTCTGTTTATCTTTGTAATAATTTGATAATTTCATGTTATTGTTTAGTGTCGCTTTGTGGTAATTTGACGTTGCTTTGTGTCTTTGTCGTCATTATGTGTTGCATTGTGGTCATTTTATTCATTTTTTTTTTTATAATTAATGGAGTCTCTTTATAGTTGTTTAGTGTCTGTGCTGGTTATGCCCTTTAGTAGAGCGTGTCTTTGTAGCTGTTGTCTCTTTTAGGTAATTCTGAGTCTCTATGTGGTTGCCTTGTGCCTTTGTAGCCGGTTTGTGTCTCTTTGTTGTCACTTTGTACCTCTTTACAGCTGTTTCGCATCTCTTTGTAGTTATTCTTTGTCTCTTTATGGTCATTCTGTTTATGATACATTTGTGTAATTGTTTTGTGTCTCTCTGTGGTTATTTGGAGTCTCTTTGTAGTTGCTTTGTGTTTCTTTGTGGCTGTTTTGTATCTCTTTGTATGTGTTTTATGTTTCTATACAGATTATATCACTAACAATTACTGTACTGTTTTTATTTAATTGCATCAAATTTGTTTAACCTGCACATGTCTGTGTATGCATGTGTATATATATGTTTTAATTTTTGTATCTACTCTTATTTTTGGGAGGACTCCAGGAGTGGTGGTTGTGATACAGGCCACAGGATTTCATTTGTGAAGTGTTTTATACCCTGTTATTTTAACATGCTGTACAAATAACTATTATTATTATTGTTATCATTACAGTATGGTCATTGTCTTTGTTCAGTATCACATGACAGCTGCAAATATACACGACAGGAGACACATCCTCAGCAGACATCCCCTGCTTGTTTTGTTATTTTGTCGGTTGATTGGTCACAGTCACAATGAGTGACAGCGGGTTGCCATAGCAACTGTCACTCTCCATCACGGGCTGTCCTCACCCACACACCAACACACACCAACACACAAGTACATGGAGGTTTGTTATCGTGATGGCAAAACTTGTGAGCGAGCACAAAACAACTCTGAGCCACAGTTACAGGGAGGCTGAGTGAAAACATCCTCGACACTCGTGATGATTGATTATTGTTTATTGATTATTGTCTGACATCATTTAAGACCCACATCGCACTTGTAAACATGCCCACGTGCCCCCTCGCTGCCCAAACTGCACACAGGAAACATGATTCAGGGTCTAACACTGCGCAGCATCACTGGCCGAGCTGCGCCACCTGCTGGCTCGCGGGACCTATCGCTGGATGGATGACGCCTTCGGGACCTGACGTCAGCTCCTGCTGTGTTCAAGTGTTCCTCGTAGATTTAAGTTTCAACTGTGCTCCGGTGCATTTCTGCGTGTGCTGCGGGACAAACATTGATGGTTTTTAGTTTTGCTTATTGTGTGGAAAAATGCCACAAAATACAACAGAAAAATACAAACTGTTTTCGTTTTATGTGTCCTGAGTTACAGATGAAGTTGGTATAAAATATAAGTGGTGGGGAGAAGTACTTCTTTACTTCATTTATTTTCATGCAGCAGCAGTGGTGGGGTCGTAATACACATTTAAAGGATGATTTCAGGTGATTTTCGCTGGTCACAGTTAAATCAAAATGGTTGACACTGGTTGGTGATATGTTAATAGGCAATAATATAAACAAAAATAATAATATGGGTTGTTGCCTATGATTTAAAGTCTATTTGTTTTTTGAAATTAAGATTTATTTTATTGAAAGGTGCTCGATTAAGTGTTCAATAGGCTATTATACAATAATAATATATACAATATACATGAACTTTAACATTCCTGCATTAGAAAACAAATTTAAGAGAAAGGAAAAGTAAAAAATACACATCAGCTATGTACAGATACGCAGAATTGTAGCTATATTTGTAGAAAAGAGGTTACTTTTAAACATAGAACATCTGTTTTACACTTTAAATGAACCCTTTTAAGCATTAATTATTACAACCTCAGTCAAGATTTTTTCCTATTTTTTATTCCTCTTAAAGCATGAAAAAAAAAGTAGATAATTTTTTCAAACGTGCATTTTTTCAAGTATTTTTTCACATGTCCATGGACAGCATACGTTTAAGTTTTAAACTGAAGAAACATAAACCAATTTAAAGATTGATCTATATCAGGTGAAACTATAATATATATATATATATATTTTTTTTTAATGCAGTAGACTCATGTGTTGACATATTTTACATATTCTTATACTGTTTAATGCCATGCAAAAGCGTTGAACCTTGCTCCTGACTGTCATATTTTCAATTAATATTTTCTGCAATATATATTGTTTCTGTTACAAAAATTGTACATCACCTTCTGATAGAATAAACCAACTGATTTACAGCCAAAAAAGTCACTGCAGATTAAATATTTTCAAGAACAACAAAGCTGCAGTAACAGTACTAACTGTAGTTGAACTACAGCCAGCGATGCCTGATGTCCAGTTTAAAATTAATTTCCTCACAACATTAAATCAGCATTCACTCCTTAGATGTTACTTGATGTTACCAGATTGTATTTACCTGCCACGGTCTCCTATTATACTGTAGAAGGATTGGCAAGTTTCTGTGAAGTGCTGTAAAGTTTAGTTGATTCAAAACACACATTAAACACACATTAAACACACATTAAACATGGCTTAATAGAGACCGTTTCAAACACAAATACACAAATCAGCTTCACTATAACTCGCAGCATTCACAGACAAACACTTGTCTTTATCTGGACACATTTTCCCCACAAATACAACATGCTAACATTATTAGCACAAGTATATGGCATTTTACATTGTATAAAATAGCCTAGCGAATAATGGAGATTTCCTCTGCTCATATGAAGCCAGGATAAATCACACACAAGACTTAAAATGCTATTTTTGTGGAGGCTTTATTGTCTTCACAATTTATTGTTTCTCATCTGTTAAATTAAAGTAAATAAAAGCTTTGTCTCCACTGAGGGAAATGGTTTCAGCTTAGGAGAGACTTAAACGAAGCCAGTGACTCAGACAGCCTTACACCCTCTGGCAGGTCATTCCAGAGCCTCAGGGCCTCGATGGCAAAAGCTCTGTCCCGTTTGGTCTTCAGTCTGGACTCTGGGACAAGCACAAGACGTCTGTCCAAGGATCTCACACTATGCAGAGGTTCATAAAGGACCAACAGGTCTGAAATGTAATCTGGAGCCAGGCCTTGAGGAGCTGTAATGAGAGCAATAATATCTGAATCATGCGATCACAATGTTATAGCAAACACGCACACACACAAACTTATATTCTAGATGATTCATGTATGAATCACTGAACTGGCTGCAGCTTTAATCTAGAAAGCAATTTCACTGGATTCATTTTCAAACGTGTTCATTTCAATAGTCCTTTGTATTTAAAACAGTTTTTGACTCCATGTAATTCTTCATATACACTTTGACGTATGCAGTGTCTGTACAAAAAAAAAAAAAATCTAAATGATTGTGTAGGTTGTATTTAAAATCTTTGTCATATAAATGCAGTGGAGTAAAAAGTATTAAGCAGCATGACACAAAAACAGGCCTAAAGTACAACAGTGTCAGTCGTACTCAGGTGCAGAACTTGATTAAATGTCCTCAGTCAGCCGGTGTCTTTACTTTGACCACTGGATGGCGCCGCTCTGCCTCCACACTGTGTCCAGTTTGTTCACAGCCCTCCAGAAAAATCAGATGAATGATATGAGACCTTTTTGTATGTCTCCCTACGAGAAGGAAGCTACTGTATATTGGAAGTGTATGGATACACAGTTTACAACCATCTTTTTTTTGCACAAATAAAAAAAACAACATATTAAATATCTAGGAGGCTACTATGCAGACGTCTTGAGAGAGTCTGGTTTCCAAGGTCTGCACTCAATATACTCAAGTAAGGGACTGTTCTCTACTTGTCAGAGTGAAGACCTTTGCACACTGAGTTCGTTTTTTTTTTCAGGTGCATTTCTTTAATCCGTCATCTGAAAAAGAAATCGTTACACACAGACACCTTGCACGCTGATTTTTATCAGATGTGTTTTATTGTTCTATTCGTTGTGAAAATTCGCAAAACGTGACAAAATGAAAAGACACATTCTGTCCTTTGCCTCTCTCCACTGGAGTCACCTATCTGGCCGTCACCACTCCCTCCCTGTGTTTCATTTGGCACCGCGGCTGCATGAAGCTGTCTTCCTTCTCAGTCCTCCGAGCCCTGGTCTCACTCCCAAGTTGTCGAAATCTGGCGCTTTGGCAGTGACTTGAGGCGTCAGAAACCAACGGAAAAAGGTGTCAGTTAACATCGGCATGACATGAGGCTAGTTGCCGTTGTAGTTTGACGGTAGATGGGTCCAACAAACGTCAACTTTCACATGCGAGAGCGGTGTTCACCAAACCCTGTTCTGTTTTCCTAAACCTAACCCGTGTTTTTGTTGTACCGACGTAGTGCTTTTATTTTGAAAGAGACTGTATGTATACTCTAAACTTCCTGTGAAAACAGAAGTTTACTTTGAAAGAAGACAATGCATGTATTAGGCAGAACTTGACACGTCAACAACCAACACACCCAGGGTACCTTGCATGTTGTATGTGGACGTGGAAATGTCCATGACCAAACGTCACCACATTCTGTGTGCTGTCCACATCCTCCTCCTCCTCCTCCTCCTCCTCCTCCTCCTCATCATCATCCTGAATATCTGAGCTGAAAATTGAACCTGTTCCAAAAATTCTAATGATGAGCCAAAGTTTTGGACACAGTGTGCGAACATGACTGACACAGCATTAGGCTGAGTTTACTTTTAGATATGCGAAAAAACAGACTCAGTGTGCAAAGGCCTTTAGGGCGTGGCTGGCGTGTAAACTTTTTTTGACCCTCCCTGAAGTCACAAATATTTTTCCTTGAAATTTTTAAAACTTCCCCTTTGATGTTTGAAAGTTAAAAGTTGAAGTCGAAATCCTGGAGTTAAAAAAAAGTCGTGCATGCTGTTCAGTCAGTGTAAACGGTTGACCTTTGCCCAAAATGTCAAGTGATTTTTTAGAAATATAATATTGAGATCAGATTCGGTTATGGGCTTTTTTTTCTGACGGAAGCCTTTGTTGCACATGATGTGTCCCTACAGCCGCCAGAAATTTCAAATCCAACATTCGTTTATCTTTTTTGAAATTAAAGCTATTTTTTGTTTCTGGCTGTGATAAATTAAAATCAAAAAATTGCGGTAAAAACAAAATAATAATAATAATGAATAATGTGTACATTACTTTTATGTTGCTGGGTAGCTTGTGAATTTACCTCCAGGGATCAATAAAGTCTTAACCTAAAATAATACATAATAATATATTTGTTGATTGTCATTAATCTGAATTTAAAAATGAACTAGAGGTAAATAAGTGTAGCGCAGTAAAAAGTACAGTAATAAAAGTACAATATTTGCCTCTGAAGTCCCTTAAAAGTCTACTTAAGTAGTATTTGAGTGGCAGCAGATGATGGATTTCTGCAATGATAACTCACTGAGATAAAAGCATTATATTATAACATTATACTGAGCTGGTTTAAAACTATTTCTGTGAAGCAAATGCTTCTATTGTGTTTTCCTTTAACACGTATAGATGGATAATATAATAGATGAACAAACATAATTTATCAAAACTCTTTTACACTCAAACACATTTACAAACTGTTTTAGACCAACTTGTGTTTTAACAATGCCTCCTTTATATGACACACTATGAGCATTTAAGCATTTATTCATATGTGTCATCATAAAGTTCATCATTCAGTATGATTACAGCCATTTCATACTGCATTAACAATAATGAATTAACTGTTTCTACCCTATATCTGCCTAGAAACACTGTCCTTATGAATATTAGCATCATTAAAGAAGAGTGGGCACAGTAACAGTCATATATTAAATAATTTTATTTATATAAAATACCAATACATTTGTTCAGCGTCAAACTGAACACAAAGTACGGCACACACAGACTGCACAGTGAACTTTAAATAAAGTACAAGTGAAGGTAAAGGAACAAAACAAAACAAGGGAGGTTTTAGGTTTCAGTGCGTATTGATTGTCTACAGCAGCGGACATCAGGGTCTTCTATAGAAACAACTGGTTTCATTGAAAAAGAAAAATAATGATACATAATTAGAGAAAATGAGAGTGATTAGCTCACTGGCAGGTTTCAGTGTGTAAAGGTCCTCCCATGTGGGGGTCCCTGCACGGTTAAAGTCCAACAGGGGTCCACGGCTTGATGTCTGTTTAATTAGATTGATGGTGCGAGCTGGGGTCACACATGTGCAACGTCACCGTCCAGGCAGCGATGGAGTTAAATATGAAAACATGTGCGTCTGATTTTTTTTTAAAGGAAACCAGCAGGAAAGACACAAATCAATGATATTCTCAGGAAGCAAAAGAAAAATCTTCATGTAAGCTGGAACATCATCTGCTTGGTGGGCTGGGGAAACATTTATGAAGCTGTTTTATGCCCTGAACATTTATTGCAACCCTGACCAGCCTTTTTTTCTTCCTCCCTCGCACACATCATCCTCCTCTCTCCGGTAGTAATCCACTGAGCCCCCCCTGAAGGTCCATGTCATATTTTTGTAAAGTCTCAAACATCCAAGTCAGAGTCACTGTCCGTTACTGAGAGGAGAGTTTCTCCATCTGCGCGCTCCCCGCTTTCGTCCGGACTGCACTCTCCTCCGCTTAGTGACCGCGCACCGTCTGGACACATCCGGTGGTGCTGCAACCTGGAAATAAACAGAAAAGGAAGTTAAAAGTGGGGAAGTCATCTTAAATATAAACCCAAGTGTGTGCAACAAGTTCTTGTGGGAAAAAAGGAGCAAAAATAAAACTGAACCCAAAATGAAGGGTTAAAATGGATCAAAATCTTACACACACTGTTAGATAAAAGCATCTCAAGTCCACGCGTGGTAAGCAATTTATGCCCTCACCCATCAGTGTGGGGGTTGACCCAAGCACTGACCCTGAAGCAAATTATAGTGAGATAGAGAAGCGAGAAAGATCGACCAGGTCAGACTGACAGAAGGAAGACAAAAAGCTACAAGCTGAAAGGCCGTGCGCTTTTACGCATGAATGGCCCTTTTTTACACACAACTTAGGCCTGCCCGCGGAGACTGAAAGTGGGTGATCAATGTACTGATTCATGCTGGACACATGAAGTTACTTAATTTTTTAAAGTATTCCGATACCATTAAAACAAACAGTTATGCATGTCCGCCCCTGCTCAATAGACAACTTATTCTGAGTAGAAGTCACTGACCTGTTTTTTGCTGCTGCCGCCCGGTCTCTCTGTCTCCGGTTTTTGAACCAGTTCCCAACCTGAGTCGGTGTGAGTCCGGTTGCGTGCGCCAGCTCCCCGCTTCTTCCCGGGATTGGGGTACGGGTCCTGCAGGTACCACTCTCTTAGCAGCCCCCGCGTGCGCTCTTTGAAGCAGTGCGTCTTCTGCTCACCGTCCCAGATTGTCCTCGGTAACGGGAACTTCTTCCTCACGCGGTACTTATCAACAGGTCCGAGCGGTCGCCCCCGGAGCTTCTCCGCCTCCCGGTAGTGCGCTTCCAGCCACATTGCCTGCAGTTTACCGTGCGAGGCGCGCGTAAAGCGGTGCGTCTCCAGGATGTGATAAAGCTCGCGGAAACTCCCGGTGTGGTAAGCCACCACGGCGCGAGCCCGCTGCACGGACTCGTGCTCAGAGATGGAGTCGCGGCCGTTTGCGGTCACCGGGAGTGACCAGAGGAACCGGGCCAGCCGCTCGATGTCCCCGGTCTCCTCCAGAGTCTCGCAGACGCTGGCGATCTGCGCCGCGGAGAAACACAACCCGGGAGAGCCAGGGGAGGACAGGCAGAGGGAGGGTCCTCCGGGGAGCGGGAGCGGGCCAGAACAGGGGGCCCATCCGTGAAGTGTGGCAGCAGGATCCGGGAGGCTGAGAAAAAGTCGAGCGGCGATCTGAACACCATCTGGATGACAGAGTGAAACCAGAGAGGAAACCAAGCGTGTCTCGGAGACAGTCTGACAGAAATCTGCTGAAGTCTGACTCTTTAGCTCACCTGGGAGTCAGGGAGGGACCCTGGATCTGACTCCTCATTGGACACCCTGGAGCTGATGCGGGGTTGTCATGGCAGCAACTGTCAATCAAACAGAGAGGATTTATCTCCCTGCTTTTAAGCACAAGCTGCACACATGAAGTCTCTATCAATGACTCTCTATTGTGAACCTTGAAAAAAAACCTCAAGAGCCACTTATTGACTTTATACAGAGCTCTGAAACTGAATAAAACAAGTGAAAGTGATAAAAAAAAAAAAAACATACCACGGAATAAACTCAAACTATTACAGGATGAACAAAAACAGGATGATCATAAACAAAAACTGTCAAGACTGTTTTGATAGTTACACATTTTATTTCAGATTGTGTGTTGGAAATAAGAAAATAAATAAACCGTGAAACATTTTGGAATTTTTACATTGATGAATTCATTTTTAAATCAATATACAATTTCCAACACATCTTAGTATATGTTTTATTATCATTACACTTATTTTTAAAACTTGTATTATTGTTTATTCTATTTTATTTTTGTATTTTTATGTGCCTCATTTTCGTTTCGTTTCATTTTTCCTGAAATGTTTCTGTGCGGGTTCACCCCTGTGAAATACCTGTAATTTTGTTTGAAAAAGTTCTGTATAAACAAATTTTTTGTTTATTTGTTATGGGCCTTCACTGTTGCCAATTCTTAAAATGAAAATCTAAATATGACTCCTGCCTTGTAATTAATAAATGAATAATAATAAACAAAATTTCACAAGAAAATTTGACGGGTGCCTGCTGCCGCTGCTGAGTAGTAAGTTTATGTACACATTTACTCTATGTAATGCCTACTACAAGTGCTGCTGTTACATGTACTGAGCACTATGTGTGCATAATATTGTATTTATTTACAATATGTATTTAACATTCATAATCCCAAAAGTATCAAAGTAGTAAAGGCTGTAGGTGTATATGATGGAGGGGCAGCTGTTTTGATGGAGTAGAAACCTCTCAAATGCCTCCTTTTCCCGCCAAACCGTGAGTCCAGTCGTCAACATATGGATGCCACCAAAGAGAGGAGATTCTCCTGAACGTGTAGATGCCTCTTCTATGTTTGTGGTGTCAAAAATGTGATCGTGGTCGCAGGTTAGAAAACTCAACTCTTTTCAAGAAATTTCTCCTCAGTTTGGTCAGTGAGAAAAATCAGCTCTCCCTTCGCTTGGAGGCTCACTGAGCCAAATGTGTGAGTTAATGTGATTTCATTGTCACATTTCTGCCACCAGCACAAATTTTCCTAAATTTTGATATATAAGTTGAGTATGTAGAGTGAAAATGTGTGGCATTGAGAGCAATTTTTTTGAGACATGTTGTAGAAGATCTTCCAGCTCCTCCACACAGTGATGTCATCACTCTAGCTCTCTCCCATAGACACCCATTATAAACTCTGAAACGTCTGACAAACATCATAAAATGTAAACTGCAATTTCTTAAAAACAGTAATAGATATCAAAGTGCTTATTTGCTCCAATAAAGTCTAGAGTCTCATGAGCCGTTTAAACTTTGAATAATTTTTCAATGTTAAAGTGCGGTGATTTGGTGTGGCCTCAAAGAGGAGGGATTTTTTGTTGTTTTCACGTTCCTGTCTCAACGAACTCCCGTTCATTTTAATGAGAATTTTTATGATGTTTTTCGCGAATTTCGTAAAAACACTTGGCAAATCTCTGAGAAATGTCACAGCACACCATTCCCAATGATCCTGCACGTTTTGATGTATGTTTTGTGACTGTGTTGGCAATGCTGTGGGACGAGAAGTGCACCAAAATATCGATGCGGGAGAAGAATAAGAAGAAGTATGAGAAATAGTAATAGGTTGTGCCTCCTGTGATGAAGATGATGATGATGATGTGTCATATTCTTCAAACAGTGAAACAGGAGAAAAGACATCCTGAAACAAAACTGACTTCGCTGTCTGCTATCAACTAAATCTCACAACCTCTCTGGTCCCGCTGGTAAGCCGCTTGCATCATTAATAGCAGTAATGTGGACGGTGTGATCACCCGGACCTGAAAGCGTATGTTTCTCTAAGTGGTGTCCCTCCACTCTAATCACTTTCTAATCACTTTTCCATTCTCTAATTTCCGTAAGTTCAGAGATAAGCTGCGGCTCCGGCTCCATTCTGTTACCTTGGATTAGCATCGGGACTACACAGCCTGCTAACATTAGTCTAATAGAGCTGCATATTCAATCAGCATTAACACATTTTGGTCGCCCTGCGCCATATGCTTTGGAGTGTGGCACCCCTCATGCAGGGTTGTGTGTGTGCAGATCAAATAAAGTGTTTGACATGACTACTTGTTTACTAGATGGTGGGAAAAGTGGGTCCCCTTAAACCACTGAAAACCACATTGACCTCATATACCACATAAGCCTGTACGTGTGTGTGTGAAATATCAATAGTTTTTTTTTTTTTTTTTTTGGCTGAGAAAACAAAAACTTTTACAGCTATATTGTGCAGCATCTCATTCTATTTTGTCACACACATACACATTTACATGCCAAGTGTGAGCTGTGTTGGGCGTGAAAAAGGGGGTCACCCAGCTTGAAAGGGTTAATGCCAATTACCCTAACAGACAGATGTCCCGGCATGGTGGTGTGAGGAGTCGTGTGCCAGTTTTTCACCCTAGATGAGACACGGTCGTGGTAATCTCTCCATCCTTCACCAAATCAAATAAGCTTCATAATAATAATAATAATAACAACAACAGCAACAGACTGAGTCACTGTGGCATCGCGCTAACAACAACAATCACTTCCGGGCAGACGACTGGTATTTGATTTAAATTGCGAAAATATGTAAAATCAGAAAACTTGTTTATTTCTGTTGTCATTTTTTAGCAGTAACTGTAATATTTAAAGATATACAGTTAAACACAATTAAATCAAAATGAGTTACACAATTAATAATTACACTTAAATAAATATTGTTTTATCTGGGTCTTTTTTAGGTGGCTAAAAACTAGCCATTAAAATAAAAATATCTAAGGACATGTAGTTAATAAGAGCCTGCGTCTCATACCTTGAGGCTAGCATCTCAAGACTACATTAGCTGCCACTAGCACAACACAGCTGAATCTCCCACTTAAGTTTTGATGGTTGAGTTGCATTGTGGGTAATTTAGATGCAAGGTTTGAGGAGGAAGAATACATCGACTAGAATACGAAATTTCTTCCTTTTTTAAAAACTGTTCATTGGGGTCTGATGATGTTACAAAAAAGCTCTTGTAAGAACAATCAGAAGCAAACAAACAACTACAACACACTCTAATCCCAACTCGTCAAAGATCATCGTAATTGGGCTAACCCGTCTAAATATGACGTGCCAGGTGCCGTCCTGCGTCTGAATTTGAACATTCGGGGACTGTGTTTCAATTTACACTCCTTACATGCATTGTGTCTTTTTGTAAAAATAAAAACATAGGTATAACACCTTATTTTTAGGTTTATTTCCTCATGTTTAGACAACAAAAGTCAATGGTTTGGTTTAAAATACATACAAAAAACAAACCGCGTGATCCTGGGTCAAAGTCCAGAGTTTCCTCACTCTTTAAATTATGGTAGTTGCTGGCGCTGATGCCGCCCGGTGTGTAGCATAACCCCGCAAACAGTGCCTTTCTGTGTCTGATGCCGACGTCCACTGACAAAGGTGTGGTATTTGATGAGTTCGGTTGTTGCCTGCTGCCTCTAAAACTGTGTGTATCATACCATCGCAAACGGTGTCTCTATGTGTCGGTGTCTGACACTGACATCACTGATGAACAGGTGGTATTTGACAAATTAGGAGTGAGAACAGGCTGAAACGTAACAGTACAATCTAACAGGCATATTCACAAACCAACTTGATTAATGGTGATCAACAAGTTGAGTCCAAACCAGAGGTTGGCCAAGTGCAGTCTAGAGGAGAGGTGAGACACACAAAAGAATTAGTCAAATAAAGAGATTTAAAACTACAATATTGTCAGACTTTTCTTCCAGACTTCATGTAAATGTGCCTGTGACACTGAAGCACCAAACAACTACACACCTACAACTACCAGGTTTCAACCTTAATCGTGCTAATTACCATCTCCAGACACCTGCCGGCTAGATGGTGTGTGTGAAAGTGCCTGGAGGTGGACGAGCACTGTGTATGTTTGTCTTTTACCATTATAGGTCACGGGGCATTCCCATGACACCACCGAGCAGCGTGTTTCTATGTCTGTTTTAACAGCAGAGACAACAGACAAACACACACACGTCTCCAAGTGACAGTCACGGCCAGAGCTCCTCCAAGTTGAAAAGACATTCCTCTAATTGAAGCAAGAAGGAGGCACCAAACATACTTGAGGAAACATACTCGAGGTGTGTGTGTTGTGGTGACGAGGTGGCGAGTGTGTCGCAACGGTGACAATAAGGTTAATTCAGCTACATCTTCTTTCAGCCACAGGACAATTAGCGGGGAAGAGGAAGGAAAGTAGAGGTGGATGACACTTTCAGGGTGGCTGGAGGAATACGGCGCAGATTCGAATCGCCTCCCGCATCTCCTTATCCCCTGTAAACAAAAGCCCTGCTCCTAATTAACCTCTCCACTGACCTCCACAACTTAACACTGACCTCTTAAGCCCTGAAACTTTAACCCCCTCACCCCGTCTCATGGAAGAGGCCCTACAGCCCCCCTTAGTCCCTGCAAAGCCTCCTCCTCGTTAAGCCACTAATCACTTCCTGAGTCTTTGTTGTGCTTTTGTGCTCTTACAGGGATCCAGGACAGTTTGGTGCACAATGGTAACCAAAAAAAAAAAAAAAACAGGAAGAAGGGGGGGTAAATTGTAGCGGGGGCTGAGAAGGATGAAAATTGAAATGTGGAGAGAGTGAGCGGACAGCCCTTTTTATACATACTACTCAGATTAACCAAGTATTGGATAATCCATGAAGCATTCATCTGGTTGCCAGGAAAGTAATCAACAATTATGATAATTAATTTATCATTTAAAAGAATAATTCAGTATTTTAGCAAATACACTAATTTGCGTTCATGCAGAGAGTTAGATGAGCAGATTGATACCATTCTAGCCACAACCAGGAAACACTTATAGCTCTGTCCAAAAGAGAACAAAATCACCTGTAAGCTGAAACCATTTCATTTCACAGATAAGAAACAATAAATTGTGAAGACAGTAAAGCCTCCACAAAAATAGCATTTTAAGTCTTGCGTGTGATTTATCCTGGCTTCATATGAGCAGAGTAAATCTCCACTCGTCACTAGGCTAATTTATACAATGTAAAATGCCATAGGCTTGTGCTAATAACGTTAGCATGTTGTATTTGTTTGGAAAAAGTGTTTAGTGTAAGACAGTTGTTTTGTCGGTGAACCTTGTGAGTTGTTACCTTTGTTAAATGTTGCTGTTGTCCCTGGCTTTATTTTAGTAGAGGAAAAGTCCACTAGCTGCTTGGCTAATTTATACAATGTAAAATGCCATAGGCTTGTGCTAAAAACATTAGCATGTTGTATTTGTGGGGAAAATGTGTCCAGATAAAGACAAGTGTTTGTCTGTGAATGCTGCGAGTTATAGTGAAGCTGATTTGTGTACTTGTGTTTGAAACTGTCTCTATTAAACCATGTTTAATGTGTGTTTAATGTGTGTTTTGAAACAACTAAAGTTTACAGCACTTCACAGAAACCCCGCCGCCGACTAGTGTTCTGGGGGTGTAACTGCAGAGCGACACAGACACCACTGCACAAATATAAATGCTCACAACGGCGTAGGTGATGTGAATAGGCTACGGCGAAGGCTCTGCTTAAATGTTTTCCCATGCTTCCAGTCTTTATTCTAGGCTAAGCTGACCGTCTGCTGGCTTTAGCTTCATTCTTAGCACGCAGACATGAGAGTGGTTTCAATCTTCTCATCTAACTGCCGGCCAGAAAATGAATAAGCATATTTTCCAGTGTTGAACTGTTCTTTCAAGTTATTTAAAAAGGAAATGCTGGTTCCTGCCTAAAGAAATATGAAGACTAGCTGCATTAATATCTGCAAATTAAATATCTTTTGGGTTTGGAGAGTAGGTTGGAGACATCACATGTTTATCAATGATTTAAAAAAGTAAGCGACAAGTCGTTGGTCTTCCTCATCACCACACAAATGGTGGTCCAAAGAAAGGAAAGCTGGCTGCACATGTGGACAGATGGATGTGGCTTTGCGTTACACTGTGCGCCTGTGTGTGTGTGTGTGTGTGGTCAGTCACCTTTTGACCACAGCTCGACCTTTGTCACAGAAAGCTGAGGTGAACAGGTATTCAAGTAACTGTACCTGAGCAACTAATCCTGTCCCCCTGATTGGTTTGTAATCCAATACCTGCACGTTAATCCTGCTACTTCTACTGGCGAGGCGTTAGTCCAGCTGTGTGCGTGCTGAAACAGCTGGACAGAAGACCTTTTTTTTTCAGAGACAAACATGAATACACATGTAAACACCTAGCAAACACACACAGACAATCATCAGCACACGACAGATGGGTGACGAGTACGCACGTTAAAGCACAAACACCTTACTGATAGGAGAACAAACAAAATAATCAGATAATTTGACTAATAATTCCTCTTATGCGCTGCACTGTTTTCTAGAGTATAGATTAGGACAGCTGGGCCAGATGTGAAAGCAGCGATTACATCATTATCCTCTGTTTTGTTAGTGTCATCTCGCCACTTGGCACGATTCTAATTAATAGCTTGAATGACACAAACACAGCAGCTGCCTGACAAACAAACCCCTGCGGCCAAAAATACAAACAGCTGGAGCCTCATCAAACGTCTGGCTGAGGGGTCGGCCGTGCCAGAGACACACGGTCATGCAGATGTAAAGACACACACATAAAATGCACACATAGCTAATACATTAACAACCTTCAATCAAACATATTCAAGCAAACTGAGCAGGTTAAAGGGACAGTTCACCCCAAAATAAAAAATACATGTTTTTCATTTTACCTGTAGTGCTATTTATCAGAAATCATGACTCGCTTATTTAAGATAATCCACAGACCTTGTTGTGAGCAGTTTCATGTGGGAGCTATTTTCTTTCCACCGAACTACGCAGAAGGAAGTGTGCATCTACTCATGGACGAAAGCCTCATGCTTGTGACAGTGCGAGATGTAAACATTAAAGGTGTCCTCACACCAAAACATTTTAAATTGATAAACAGCACTACAGATACAGGAAAAAGAAATACTTTTGATTTTGGGGTGTACTGTCCCTTTTAGGGAACAAGTCAAAGAGAATGAGTCAAATTAAATTTCTTCATTTTGTTCGGTTTTATGAGCTTTTTCGGAGATTTGAATTTTAAAAATGGTCAAACGGTGAGCATGGGGTACATGCAACTCTGACACAAGGTATCTTTGGATAAAGTTGTGTGGTAACGTTAGACCACAACATCAACTCAACGTGAATAAGATTAACAGTGATGTCGACATCTGTTCTAAGGTAAGTCAACATTGTGTTTGAGGCAACATACTGTCACTTTGCGGCAAAGAAATATAAAGTTATCTTTAACATCTCTAGTTAGCTAAAGTTAGCCTAACGTTAGCTCCTAGCTGCGTTGTTCATCATGTCACCTTGTTTGCTGGGAGTTCATTAGCCTATTTTGTTCTACTTTTGTACTTTGGTGATCGTACATCATTGTTAGCTGTTGTCCAAAGGGCTCTAGTTAAGCTAATGTTAACTTCTGTAGATTAATTTATAACAAAGGTTGGTAAACGTTACGCTGAATGATTCAGTGTAAATACTGTAGCACCAAACTAACGGAGAGACACTCTTGGTAAAGATGGTAAAAAGGCCGTTATCCTTTTCTCATGTTCTGAGCCAAAAACCTTAACTTCAGTGGCACTTTAACTTGTTGTCTTTGATGGTGACGGCAACCAGATGCGGTTCACAAGCGTAACACTGTGACCTGTAAATTTGGCTTGTAATTTAAGCTTTTCATCGAGCTTCTCAACAATAAAATGATGAATATATCCCTCCAGTGCGTAGTTTAGCCCTTTTGGTTACTTCTCAATGACATCTGATCGTTATGTCTCAAAAATCATCAGTTGCCTCCTGCGAAATGCCGTGTACTGTGACACCTGCCATAGCGCCGCTCACTGAATGTTGATAGGTTGCCCGAGTGAGTGGAGGGGGCGTGGCTTAGCCACAGGTCAGTTGCTCCCGATGATGTTACAATCATTGTGTGTGTGAGTGAGTTAAAAACTGAGTAGCAGGTGGCACCTTGTATGGCAGCCTCGGCCACCAGTGTGTGAATGTGTGTGTGAATGGGTGAATGTGACTTGTAGTGTAAAAAGCGCTTCGAGTGTTCGGATGACTAGAAAGGTGCTATAGAAAGCAGGCCCATTTACCATAATCTGTTAATTGTTTAAGTCATTTTTCAGGCAAAAATGTCAAACATTTGCTGGTCCCAGCTTCTTAAATGTGAGAATTTGCTGCTAATCCAGTCACCTTAAATTATTTCACATGTACTGCAGCTCATAGTAGCAGAAGAGTTAATACTTAAACCCTCAGTTCAGTCAGGAACACTGCAGTGTTCACAGCTCCACCTTTTAGTACCAGATCTGTGTGCTAGGTACCCCAACAGAGGGGGGACCAAAAATGGGGACGGTACAGAACGGTTCCATTGGTACCATCCACAACTTTTCACAGTGGAAACGGGGGAAAAAAAACGTATTGAACTGAACTGTAGTGCTCGGTGGAAACAGAGTTTAAGTGATGCAGGAGTTTCAATAAGGGAAAGCCTGCAGAGACAGATATAAAAAAAAAAATGGGACAAGGATGTCGGAGTAATAAGCCAAGAGAAGATGACGTGAAGTGAAGTTGGGATCATGATGAGTGAAAAGAGAATGAAGGCAAAGAGAGGAGGGGTCGGCTCAGATGGAGGGAGAGGGGGAGGAGGCTGTCCTGTCTGGTGTGGTTGGGGGTAATCTGGTCTAATCTGCTGCATGTTAACCTATCTGAGCAGCAAGAGCCAGATTATCCCTCTAACAATGGCCACACACTCATCTGCTAAATTACTCCACTCAAAATCATATGCTGAGACACACAAATTCACAGAGACACACACACACACGACTTTCAGGGGACTATCAGTATATTGTATTTCATTATATTTCACTGTGTATGGATATTGCACACCTTTGAGCTCTTATATGGAGCCTTCAAATCAAACTCAGAGGCAAGGTGTCTTGTTTGTAACATGATGCCCGTGCAGAATCACCCGGTCAACATTTCTCTCACCCAAGGTTACAGCCACGAGCGGAAAATCCTTTGCCGTAAAAAGAGATAGAGTGGGTGGGAGGAGAGGAAGAACTCGAGTGAAAGCACCAGAGCAGGTGAAAAAAACAACAAGGAGAAAGATAAATACCGCTAGCATTTTCCTCCCCGCTAACAAAGCTGTTGGTTTTTGTATTGGCACATGTTCTTCAGCATGTTGGGGTCAAATAGGTCAGCTGACCTTGAGGTGTAGGGAGCACAAACAACCACCGGCATTGAACACACCACCCTTTCACGAGAGGAGGGAATAAACACAGCACTTAAACAGCCGCAATACATACAAATTCATTACAGAAATACTGTAACACAATGCAGGTTCAGTGTGTTACCATGTATGTGCCCTGTAAATGGAGTTTCTGACGCAGCTGCAGCTTCTCCAGCAGCTCCAGGTTACAGGTTGAGCTGAAAAGCTTTTCACAGAGGCTGCTATCCATTCAAATAAGAGGAGAAAGAGGGAAAGAAGAAAGAGGGAAGTCAGTGTGATGTGTTCATGTAATTAAGCAAGACTGGAGACTCTATGAAGCTGCGCTCAGCCACAGTAATGCTAACATCAGCATGCTAGCATGCAGAACTGCTGCATTCTGATGGGGTCGTGTTCACGCTGTTCACGAGAAGAGTCCATTTGAATGCCCCGCCTCTTGTGGTATTCACAACCTCGTGAGTGGAAATTTTTTATTAGTTCCGAGTTCACAAGTTGCGATGTGTTTGTGACGTTTTCAGAACTGGCGGAGGATAATGGACGTTATTTTTTTTGGTGGATGGGAGGTTGATATAATGTAATTATAAATAGCCAGCAGCATATTCTCTCAGCCCCTCTGTCTCTGTTTGCCAGTCCAAAAATTACACAAAAAATAGCTAGCCAGCCTGCGCTCCCTTTGCCTTGCCTCCTGCCACGGTGGACTGCTTCACTGGGAGGAAAGTGGGCAGCAGCTTGAGAAACGGACCTTCGATTCAAATTTGTCGCAAACCTCCAGCACCAGGTGTCACTGCAGGCTGGTAGGTCAGGCAGGTCTAACCTGTGTAACAGCAGCAACAGAAAGTTTGTTGCCCCAGCACAGTCAGGGTCCGGCCCCCTAAAGCTGGGTTTGCACTGACTGGATTTGAGTTGCTGTGGCCGCTGACTGGGGGTCAGTATTTGGAGCTGCTGCATGCTCTCGAGGACACACTGTGGTTTGAAGCTCTAGCTAACGTTAGCTACATAAATATGAACTTGAAGCCGCAGCCATGAGCCTTTGTCTCCAACACATTCTCACTCCGACTTCGTCACATATTGACGTTTGGTCGTGGCTTTTCCACGTCCAAATACGACATGCAAGGTACCCTGGGTGTGTTGGTTGTTGACGTTCTGGGACACTGTGTGAAGTTCTGCCTGTGACATGTATTGTCTTCTTTCAAAATACAGTTCTGTTTTCACAGGAAATTTAACGTTTACTTTCAGTCTCTTTCAAAATCAACACGCTACGTCAGTATAACGCAAATTGACATCTTTTTCCTTCAACAACAAACACCTGGTAGGTCTAGGAAGAAGGAACAGGGTTTTGGCTTTAGAATCTTACGGGATGTGAACACCACCCACTCGGGTGAAAGTCAGTGTTTGTTGGACTCATCCCCATCCTCTCCGCCCACCCCAGTTAGACTTTCGCTGCCTTATCTTTTGTCCTTGTCCTGCTGCGTTTCCCCCCGACACTGCCAGGTGCCATTAAACTATAACAGCAACTTGCCGGGTATCATGCTGATGTTAAAGGATGCATTTTTCATTGGTTTCTGACGCTGCAAGTCACTGCCCAAGTGCTGGATTTTGACGACTTCGGAGTGAGACCGGGCTCTTGGCTCTGGTTAGCAGAAGGCTAAACTATTAGCAACATTTTCTCTCCATCGCCAAAACACTTTGTTAATGCTGACACGTGTTTTATTGTGTTTACTGTCCGACTCTCTTTTTGATAAGTCTGTCTTGTTTCTTTGGGTTTCTTTGCAGTGTAGACAGTTGTTGCCATTGTTTGAATAACAAAGTTCTCTGCAGGATTCTCCACTGTTAAATCAGGCTTTCATCAAAGGGACATACACAAACAGGTGCATTTGTACAGCCAATAGGAATGTCCTCTCTGAAATTACCTGTGATTGGCCAGTGTCTCCCATCACAGGCTAGATTTTGATGATGACAATGATGCCAAAATAAAACTGCCTACCCCAGCTTTAACATGCCGATATTTATTGCAATGGAATATTCATTCATTTTCCGTATTCACGATGCATTATTATAAACATAATCATATTTCTCATCTTACACAAGGACATATCCTCTAAATTTCATGGCAATCTATCGGACAGTTGTTGGGATATTCAGTCTGGAAAAAGAGCTCAACCGACCTGTAGACCAAAAAGATAAAAAGAAATGTGACGGCTCGACAAACAGTAGGTCGGCGTTTCTTTGACTCATCTTGTTTTGTTTCAATTCACGCACTCATACACAAACAAATTAAAGTGAACGAGATTAAAGATGAGTCGAGGAGGGGAGCACAAACACATTTTAACAGGTCAGTGTCTATTGTTTTATTATATCAGGCTTAAAGTGGATACAGCGGGTGAATCAGTGAGAGGGTGCACCCTGTACCCCACCATCATCAAATTAAATTCACCCCTTTTACTCCCCTAAACACACACACACACACACACACACACACACAGACCACCACTATAGTATATTTGGATCATTCATTCACACTCTAACACACATGCTCTGCAATCCCATAATCCCACTCCAGATTGAGAACACCTTTAAATACGATGTGATTATGATTAGGGATTATGATCAAATTATGACAGAGTGACAGATTAGACTGTGTGTGTGTGTGTGTGTGTGTGTGTGTGTGTGTGCAGCACATACACTTGTATATTAAAATGTCCTTCTTTATTTATACTGGCAGAGTGACAGATTTTTTTTGATAAAAAAAAAAGGAAAAGACAAATACATGTATGGACAGAAGTATAATTTTGTTGTCTTCTAATCGTAGGAACTGCAGAACTGGATTAATACCTAAATCTATTACATACCTCTGTAGCAAAAGGCAAAACCTCTCAAAAAATCTAATTTTAGTGATATTCATAAATTCATCAATTTATGGTCCAGACTGAAATATTTCAAAAACTACTGGATGGATTACCATGGAATTTTGTACAGATATTCGTGAACATGAATATCTGCACACTCCTGTTTTTTTTAAACCAGCGCAAACGTAGTGGTATAGAGCCCTTAAATCACAAATCATATCTTGATGAACATATTATTCAAGTTGAAAGTCTTTACTGATGTACACTCTGTAATTGGTTGAGAACAAAATGACGTAACAACGGTCAGTGGAAACCAAAATCATCAGCTCACTGAGGCCTGGATTCAAAAATCACAAAAATCACACCAAAAATCAAAGTATATAATTGAAATCACAGGCTGGTCCAATTGTGCTGCCCCTGTGTGCCTGTATGCACTGCTGACATGCTCCCAATGAATGGTGTCCTGGGGGATCTCCTCCCAGAGCTGGATCAGGGCATCAGTGAGGTCTATGCATGGATGCACCCCTACATTATGTCCCATAGGTGCTCAGTTGGATTAAGGTCAAGGGAATGAGAGGGCTAGTTGATTGCATCAATGCCTTCATCATCCAGGAACTGCTGAAACACTCTGGACACATGAGGTCGGGCATTGTCTCGCACCAGGAGGAACCCAGGGCCCACTGCACCAGCATAAGGTCTGACAATCATGCCAAGGGTTTCATCCCGTACCGCTGGCTGTGACATGGAGGTCTGTGCGACCTTCCACGGATATGCCTCCCCGGACCATCACTGACCCACCGACAAACCGGTCATGCTGGATGATGTTACTCTGTCACACCCGTCACATGTGCTCAGTGTGAACCTGCTCTCATCTGTGAAGAGAACGGGGCGCCAATGGCAGACCTGCCAATTCTGGTGTTCTCCGGCAAATGCCAATCGAGCTGCACGGTGCTGGGCTGTGAGCACAGGTCCCACTAGAGGACGTCAGGCCCTCATGCCACCCTTATGGAGTCTGTTTCTGACAGTATGGTCAGAAACATGCACACCAGTAGCCTGCTGGAGGTCATGTTGTAGGCCCCTGGCTGTGCTCCTCCTGTTCCTCCAGATACTGCTCCTGCTGCTGGGTTGATGTTCTTCTACAGCCCTGTCCAGCTCTCCTCATGTAATGGCCGATCTGCTGGTATCTCCTTCATGCTCTTGAGACTGTGCTGGAGACACAGCAAACCTTGCGATCACACATACGGATGTGTCATCCTGGAGGAGCTGGACTACCTGTGCAGCCTGATTGGGCTGCAGGTACTGTCTCATGCTACCAGTAGTGACAAGGACACGAGCAGAACACAGAACTAGAGAAGAATCAGTCAGGAAGGATAAAGAGAGAGCATCTGTCTGTGGACACCACGTGTAAAACCATTCCCTTTTTCGGAGTTGTCTTGATTTTGCCTCTCCATTGCATCTGTTGTCACTTTGATTTGCACCAAAGCAAAGTTCTGAACATGCTGGAGACAACGGGTTTTTGATTAAGGCAAGAAAAGAGGCTGTTGCAGTAATCCAGGTGTAAAGAGATCCATCCTGTCGGTCTTCAGTTTCCCTTTTTGAATGACAGACACAGACTAGGGATGCACGCGATTAGTTGCCACAACGATTAAACTTCCACCCCCTTGCTAGTCGGCACCAGAAAAATTAGTCAGTTAAACCAGTTAGTTTTTTATTCAGGTAGAAGGCTGCTTAACTGTCACGTAGCCGCCCGCCACTAGTGGGTGCTACAGAGCCATCAGACACCAGAAAAAACTGGCATATAATCACTTGACTGGAGCAATGTGCAACCACATTCAACTAATGTGCAGGTTTACATTCATACAGCACAGTGCAAAATGCCCATTTAGGCTGAAATTTAATTATAATTTAGATGTTTTATTAACTTTAAAGTGGATTATCATCCTTTCTGTCGGATGATCTGCAAGGTTCAATGTGCCCCACATTTCAGAGGCAGTTTTTTATTTTAGAGGTTATTTTAGTGGTTAACTTTTGAGTTGCCGTCACGTTCACGTTCATACCGCACAGCGCCAAGTGTCTCATACTTCAGCGCCATTTAAAATCCGACATGGTTGTTGAAGATTGTGATTAAAGTCTTCAAAAGGGCTCTTAATGCTCACAATTCCTTTTATTAGACTAGTCGACTAGTCTTTTGTTTAGTCGACAAGGAAACGAGTTGACGGGAACATCTCTAATACAGACTACCGCCACCTGCTGGTGAGGGAAGTTATTTCCCCTCATGCGTGCAAAATTTAGCTACTTGGCCGTTAGCTGTAATCTCTGTGATGCGTTTAAGACACAGGCGGCATGTGAGAGTCGGCCTCTAGTTCTTGAATGTCTGTTTGATGCGTCTGCACCTTAATACGTCCTTGTTTCACAAAGGCAGTCCACAAACCAATGGGTGACGTCTACAGTCTATGGTCAGGGTGCTGACCGGTCTCGCTTCGTGATACCGGCGTCTGCAAGTAGAAAAGGAAAAGGCCACACAGATGAACACAAACACCCAGAGATGACACGGCCTCTCATGAAAATACGCAGCCACCACTGGATCCTTGGCAGGTATTTTATTTCATATATAGACGCTTTCTGTAATCAAATGTGAGTGCAATCAAACAACAGCAATACAAACATTACCAATGCAGTCTGAGAACCAGGAACAGGGTTAAAATAGGGAGTTCACTCACTCTACATAGCGAGCAGCTAGTAACCTCATGGACAACATTAAAAAAAAAAAAAAAAAAAAAACAACTTCCCTCTGTCAGGACAGTCCGCCGTCATGTGTACTTCCAACCATGATGGTGGGGAGGGAGGTGGGGAAGCCCGTTTGACCCACCTCCCTCCTGCCCTAAGTCCAACCAGTGATACAACAGCCCCGCCCGCCCGCCCCCCAAAACCCCCAACCCGACCCACCACCCCGCCTCCATGAGTCCAACTTGCACTCGGCTCTTCAGTGAACTAGATAACCTCCCATTTTTCCCCATCATGATTATCATCGTCATTATCCTAATAGTATCAACAACAACAAAAAAAAAATAATTAAAAAAAATCCAAATCATTTCCACTTCTCACACGGCAGGAGCCAATCAGCCTTCGGGTTCAGTCAGTCTCAACCAATGGCTGTCCATCCGGGTCGACTAGAAAACCACGTAGCTGTACATGTAGAACCAAAGTCCTCATGCAGTGCCCTGCGAAGGTGGCACATCACATACGTGCACAGGTGGACGTGAGGGTGGGTGGGGGGTGTTTATGTTTTCTTTTTTCTTGTTTTTTTAAATGATGTGTCTGTGTGTGTTAGAGAGAGCGTGTGTGTCTTTTTTTAAGAGGGGAGAAGCGAAGGTGTTAGGCAAATATCAGACTCAGGAGCACAAAAAAAAAAAAAAAAAAAAAAAAAAGTCCAGGAGAAGAAGAATTACATACAAAGTCTTTATCCACCGTCTGTCTTCTCTTGGCCCTCCTCAAAACACTCACACACAAACTCTCTCTCGCACACACAAACATACGCGCACGCTATAGGTCCTTACGTCATCGTGAAGTCAGGTGTTCGATGTCAACATTCAAGAAAAGAAAAAAAAAACACCTCAATGGTAAAAATCATCTCTACCATCACAATGTTTCAGTTCATAAAATCTTGACATTTCTGAAAAGTGATTTTTTGTTTTCCTCCAGGTTTAAAGCAGTATGCGTGTGTGTAGTTGTTGTCGTCGTCGTCTTTGTCCCACTGCTGCACACACACACACACACACACACACACACACACACACACACACACACATGCACAACCAACATACGCACACTCACGCACTCCAACACACACCACATGTCCTCTTTTTAGTGGAGAAAGACATGGCGCAATGGAGAGACACTCCTCCTCGGGGCGGATGCACCGATCACCAGGAGGAGACAGGGGTCGTTGCCACGGCTACCAGGGGTCTTCCAGCTCACCGGCGCTCTGGGTGAGTAAAAAGGAGAAAGAGATGGAGAGAGGTGTGTTAGGTTTTTTTTTTCTGCGTCTTCCAGAGCACACAGTAGTTTTAAGATACAGCTCCTGATGCCTTAAATAATGTTCAACCTCACTGCCCTCGTTTATCTACTCAGACTGAATGGATAATGGTGAAAGACAGTGACATTATTCCCCTGCCCAGCCTGTATGTTAACACAACCAGAACCCAGACCTCTGATGACTCACCTTGCGGAGAATCACGAGGCCAACTGTCAGACTGAAAAACAGGGGAGAAATGGAGAGAATGGAGTCCCTATAGTCTACGCAGCTCCCCCTCCGCTCGTCGCCGCCAGCTCATGCAACGCAGCGGCAGGCGTTTAGTTTTGCTGCTATTGTTTTAAAGGAGACGACAGATTAAAACGTCTTTGAGCTGCTGAGATGAAATTACGAGTCGAGGCTGGAGCTAAAAGCTGACAGGGGAGGGCAAGGAAGGTGAGGGTATATTTTCTGCTCGAGCTGGAAATTCACAGCCTACACAGAAACATATACAACACATTAAATATGGCAGAAACACTGAAAAATTCCACTAGAAGTTTCAGGGAATGGTCCTGTGTCAAATGCTACCACTTTACCTCAGACTGTGACAGCGATTCCCATGATTTTTGGTGACATGCAAGCCAATTTAAAAAGGGAAAATTTTCTTTTCCTGCTTTTTTGTTCCCCTAACCTACACATTTGCAAGGTATGACACATTTGACAGGACCAGAAGACAAGAAACACATCTGTACAGTCAGATTACATCCAGAAATACTTACAAACTTGACACAAATCATGGCATTATACCTCAAATCATTTTTATTTGTTCACTTGTCATTTTAACTGTGTGGGTGGGACTGATTTGGCCCACGTAACCGCATACAAATGCAACTCATACATACACAAACACACATACAGACATACATACGCGGAGTGTTTAGCATAACCTCCCCTCCGATAGTTAAGTGCCTTAGATATTGAAAAGATAAGTGCAGTGCATGCATTACCAGGGTCACTGGGTACTGGGCTTTATATAGACTTACAATAACCCTCTACCTGCTTTCAGAGAAGAAGAATGAACGCTGTAGGTTCAGTCTGTTCGAATCAAACTTTCACAATGAGGCGAGAGTTCCAGATTGTGTTCGGAACAGACAATGTCATAACCTGTGAGGAATTAAATATACTGCGTGTGGGATTTTATCAAGCTGAAACACATCCTGCCGCAGTTACTACCAGCGGCTGTCAGCAAGAGCACTGGAGAGCTGCTTTACTCTGATGCTCACACAGTCATCTCATATAAAAGACACTGACTCCAGGTGTAATCGATGGCACAGGCGCTAAACGTGACAATGACCACAGTGGACATTTTCAGCCGTGCTAGCAGTATGACTGTAGGGATGTAATGTAAGCCGCACACTGAATCTGTTAGCCTGAAGGTGTCGCCGAAAGAAAGGCCACATTGTTACCTAAAGCTGGACAGTTCGTCGCGTCTACTGACTTCATTTTCCCCATCTTAAATTTCTCGGATTCAGCTCTACAGTTAGACTCTGTTCAACTTTAATCTCTCTAAGACTTACTTTGTCAGAACAGCTTCACTTGAAGGGATAGTTTAGGTGTTTTGACGTGAGGTTGTACGGGATACTTATCCATGGCAGCCCATGTCGCCCCCAGTTTGGAGAAGCAGGCAGGATTACTGACACTTAGGTAAAGCAATATACTGCTGTGAACGCAGGCAGCAAAAGAACAGAAGAATGCAATGTAGCCACCTAAAAAAGTCAACGCTGAAATTATTTTCACAGCTTCACTTTGCAGTCAGACAGCGGTAACTGAAGCCGTTATATGGCTCTCTTCAAGGCCAGACTGCATTAACAACAACAGTAGTTTTACCTCACAGGACAGGAGTTGCTGGTCTAACGTTGCCTTGAACGGACAGCATGTGCGTCTTATTATGTGACATTAATGTTTTATAAGTTCGCATTCACAAAAGTCACACAATGACACATAAACTAACCGACTGAGGCAGTGGCAGACCAGCAGCTCTTTGGCTTTGAAGAGAACATGAATAGACACAACGGCTTCAGCTAGGTAAAGTGTTAAAATGTATTCTTAATATATCGCACACTTAATTGATTTTGATTTTTTTTAGGTGGCTTAGGTGGGTTTTGCTAGCGTCCATCTACAGAAACAGTACACTGTTTCGCCTCTGTGGCAGTACTCCTGTCTGCTTCTCCAACTGGAGGCATGCCGCCAGACATATACTGTATGCAGTACAATGACTATGCAAGTACCTTATAAATCTTCGAAAAAATCCAAACTATCCCTTTAAGTGCAGCTGTGCTCAGAGACGAATGCTAACAATAGCATGTTACCAGTGGTGCCATAAGTATTCAGCTAAAAAAAGCTAACGCTATAATGCTAACACGTCTTCGATCGCATTTAAAATCCAAAAGTTGTTAACCTGCACAAAGGCATTCAACCATTTAGTCTTCACCCTTTTGAGTCTTTTATTTTGTAAAAGCGAAAAACACAGTTTGACTTCTGATAAAGCAGAAGCAGTCTCACATTTGCGCTTGTTGTCCTGGCAACAATGAGCCCACGCTACACTTGAAAATAAATTTCAACAAACATGACAAACGAGTGAGATTCATGCTGCATCTGAAGTGTTTTCAACCTCTTTTTTTCAGTTTAACAAGAGAAAAGACTTTATGAATGAAGACTTATTGGTCGTTTTGGCAATTATAAATCGGTCTGACCTCTGACCTCTCACACCAGCATTAACGAGGAGACCGCAGCTGCTTCCCTGAGCTGTTCTATGGAGCGATCTCTATGGAACTATTAGCTATGATTCACTAACAGCAGTTTGCAGCTAACTCTGACAAGCCGAACCATGTCACACAATTTGAAAAAGATGCTGTATGTCTAAGAAAAAATGACACACAGTACAAACAGCAAACAATACAACATTTCGTCTAGCACTGGTCTGATTTAGTTATGAACATTACAGCCTTAAACGGCTGCTAGCGTGGCTACAGACTTGTTTTAACTTAAACAAACGTTACTTTTATGGCCCCTTTAGTCACCTCGAACTAGTATACTTGAGTGTTACTGACATATAAATTCACCTGAATAACAACAACCTGAAACACATTTTAACCTCTTTGTGGGTGACTGTGAGGCAGCGTACTAAAATGCAGTGATATGGAATTTGGGATATGTGGTGACGGTATGATTTAAATGAAATGCCGCTCAAACTACACTCAAAGTGTTCACCCACTTATGAAAGAGTCCCTGTGGAGTTAGACTGCCCAGTTTTTCAGTACCCAGACTGCTAAACTTGCCGATAAGTGGGCTAACAATCAAGTACCACCCGCTACCAGAAAACATTTCAGTAGTGATGACTGGCCTCTTTCTCCATCACTCAAACTCATGCAGACATACAAACACGCATACATACATATACGCAAAAGAGTGTGTTCTGAGTCTGTAGATGGGGCAGGCCTGCAGACAGTGCAGTGTGTTGAACACAGCTGCAGCTCAGAGGGTCTCCGCTCCTTTTCTCTGTCAGTTCATCCACTGTAAGCAGGTGTGTGTGGGAGGGGGTTGAGGCTGAAAGGGAAGCGGGGGTAGGGGGGGTCAAGTGGGAAATCAGCCAGAAGCCAATACTGGTAAATGTAGGCCATGAAGAGCAACGTTCATTTTTGCTTCACCAGCCACTTTTGCATGTAATAATGATTTGTTACTGACTCTCTTCTATTGTAAACATCAGTCTGTGTGGTCAGGTTGTAAAAGTGGCTGGCAAGTTTGGGAATCCAAGCGGAGGTGGTCAGAAGACAGGGGAAACAAAAGGAAGGGTCCTCATTAGGAGGAAGGTATATATGTGGCTCGGAGACAGAACTTGAATAGACAGAGGGGCCGTTTTTATTTCCATTGCATTATTAAAATATTCATGAATGGCAACAGTGGCTGTAGCTGCAGACTGTGATGAAGCAGGAAGTGGCCGATGTGTCCATTCAAGTTCTGTGATGAAGGAAAGAGGAGGAGAGGTCATAGCACGTCTGACTAGAGCTCTGGGGTCGGATGGGTGGGCGGGTGGGTAGGTATGCGGGCGGGGTGCTCAGTCAGAGTAGGGATCAGGGGCGGGCGCATCTGGGCTGGCCTCCAGCTCTGCAGTGGCAGGTGAGGGCGGGGGCGAGGGGGGAGTGGGAGGGGAGGCAGTCTGCTGCTGGCCGTCGTCGTCATCGTCGTCGTCGGAGGTCCTCCTGCCCTCCCCTGCTCCCTCCGCAGCGCTCTCCCCCCGCAGGTGGTAGGCGGCCAGGGACTCCTCCAGCACCGTGCGGTACTGCCCCCGGTGGTGCAGGCGGAACTGCCGCAGTGCCTCCAGCAGATGAGCCGCCGTGCTGCCACCTCCCTCCTCACTCTCCTCCTCTCCCCCCGCACAGGCCTGAGGTGACACGCCAGGGGTCAGACTCTGCAGGCACACTCCATGGTCACACACACACACACACACACACACACACACACACACACACACACACACACACACACACGCACACGCACACACACACACACACACGCACGCACACACACGCACGCTTACATACACTAACAAGCAACGGCACAATACTGACATCAAATATCTACCACACACTAGCGTGACGATGTCAGAGACATTGCTGTACCAGTCGGACAAGCCCATGCAAACGCTACCTCTGACCCTGTGACCAAAAACCCTTTGTGATATTCGCTGTATGGTGTAACAGAGAGGGAGGGGGGAGGTTGGTCAGCACCCACACAGCCCAGAGAAAAGAGCCTGCAAGTCAAGACTCCATTGAAATTAATATGACAAATAAACTCACGTGCCCTCACACATAAACACACCTTCACCATCACATCAGACCCTCCCTGGCTGTTTGAAACCTGACACTGATCTCTTCTTTAGAATAAGAAATGCATTTCTGAAGTTCCCGTGGCCTTGACAGCTATTTCTTTAAGGTGATGGATGTGATATTATCTCCTAGACAACGTATGATTTTTTTTAGAGACTTTGGCCCAATCCAATTTCTTATTTTTACCCCTCGTTATTAGAGTGCCACCTTGCCCCTCGGAGTAGAGTTACAAGGGACAACCCTTCAAGACCCTGATATTGGTGTTTACATAAACAGTATATGCCATCTTCTGCTGTGGTGATTTCTCTTGCCTGGGCTACAGGCAACCTTTTGCCGTTGTCACAGCTTGAGTTTCACACAAACAATCAATCAAACACGCCATCAAATAAGAAAGAACGCTGCTTCATTACCAGGCCAGAGTCGGTGCTCTGTAGGCTGACGTTAGCAACCCAAGGTCCTATCCTACCAGTCTGCACTGATAATAGAGCAGCAGTAACAAGTGTAGCGACGTCACTGCCAGAGCATGTGAGCGGAGCAGGGAGCGGGGAGCGGGCGGATTTTGTGTTGAGCGAGGAGCGGCTATTTTTTTAAAAAGGTGGAGCGGAGCCTTATCTCGCGAGGAAATGCAAAATAGAAATGTGTCAAAATCTGGGACTGTCATGCACAAAGCAGCAATAACAATATTACATTGACTAGCTAGCTAACCAAGATATCGGCATATTAACAATTTCTTTTGTCGTGCTTGTTCTAAAGAAAAGAACCATACTTCACTGAAACAACATCAAGCTATGATAAGATAATGGTTATTGCAATTTTAAAATCTTCATCAATGAAAAAAAGACATTTGTGGTTGTGCAGCCGATTTCTCGTAACACTTGGCTTGGAGTCTGCCTCAGAATATCCGGGATTTATACTTGTGCGACAGACCCTACGCCCTGGCCTACATACGCGGACAACGCCGTTGTGAGCATTTATACTTGTGTGGTGGTGTGTCTGTGTCACTCTGCAGTTACACCTCCAAAACACTAGTCGGCAGCGGAGGTTTCTGTGAAGTGCTGTAAAGTTTAGTTGATTCAAAACACACATTAAACACAAAGTTGCTCGACACATTTTCCCCACAAATAGAACATGCTAATCTTTTTAGCACGAGCCTGTGGCATGTTACATTGTACAAATTAGCCTGGCAGCTCGCTGACTTTTCCTCTACTCATATAAACAGCAACAACAGCAACATTTAACAAAGGTAACATTACAAATTTCGGCTCCATTACAACTCACAAGGTTCACTGACAAAACAACTGAGGGAAATGGTTTCAGCTTACAGAAATAGACAGGAGGTCTGCGTCGCCGCGACGTGTAGTTACATTTCTGGGGAGGTGCACGTCAGACTACAGCGTAGGGTACGGTGTAGGGTCTACATCGATGCAGAGCCTACTGTAGGTGTGTCGTTGATTTGACGCAGAAGTATAAATCCCGCTTAACACTTCGCCCTACCCTTCTGTCACAACGACAATCAAAGCACCCTTACCTTAACGTGAACATAACAAAACAGAGGGGTTAGGGCTAAGTGGCAGGGACAAGCAGTGCACTGGGGTTTTGCCTTTGAGCCCTGATTCTGAAGTTTGAGTTAGATATTTGACAATAAAAGTCGTCCACAAAGGTAACTTTGCCTTGCTATTTGGACACATTTCACTTACTCTGTACACTTCAGGTATCCACCCTCTATCAGCATTGTGAACAATGTATTTAACCTATCAATTAAAGGCCTCCTGCACTAAAAAGTCATTCTTATTGTTACCTCACTCTGCAGAATGATATAAGTGTAGCATTTCACAATAGAAGACTGTTTTCTTATTAGTCTGTTGAAGGAGGAAAGTTTCTCTGTGCTCACACTGAATCTGTGATGCAGACAGGTCCGTGACATACACAAGTGTGAACTCTTCATGTACAGTGTCCACTATTTCAACAATAAATACAAATTTAATCTGACCTTAATCTTCACCTCTTCAATGGTTTTCAATGTACAGTCCAATGAGTTTCACTGAGCTCGCAAAGGTTATGCTGCTGAGTCTATCCTCCACCCTCTTTCATACTTAAATCAAGTTCATTCTCTCATACACACACACACATACACACACACACACACACACACACACAAAAGAGTGTCCTTGTCTGGGCTGGTGTGTGTTTACAAGGTCATGTTGAGGTGGGGGTGAAAGGTGGGAGGGGTGAGGGGTTTAGAGAGTGATTGACTCACCCCTTCCTCTTCTCTGTGAGGGTTCAGCTTGTTGTACACCGCCTCGATCACACTCCGTCTGCAAACACAAACACCACACAGCTCGCTGCTTAGAGAGAACGACTCCCCATATAACACAAACAGTCTCTGTTGATTCTCTGCAAATGTGTATTGATTAAAATTTTAATGGAACTAAGAAAGCAACTCAGTCGATACTTGAGTATCCGCTACTGGCGCATAAAGAGACTACAGAATCTCTTTATGAATCTGTACTCGTAAGTGTTTTGAGGAGTGTTATCTGCACGTTTGTTGAGTTTTTAAGTGCACGCGTGTTGCCCGTGTCGGAGTGGACGCAATTGCCTGTGTGCGACCAAGCCTGGCTCAGTGTGACAGAAGCTGCAACTGACGATTATTGACATTATCAATTAATCTGCTGATTATTTTCTTGTGTAATAAATTATAAAACATCAGTAAACTTTAAAATACATATCAAATTTCCCTAAGCTTAAGGTGACATCTTCAAATTGCCTTTTTAGTCTGGCAAACAGACCTAAATCCAAAGATGTACCATGTGTCGAAAACACACCAGACAGCGGCAAAGTGCAGTCTGTATCGAGCCGCCTATGTTACAAAAAATATTTTTCCTGCCTCAAACACATGAACACGCCTCCAAGGCACAGAAATGTCATTACTGCAGAAACATTGAAACCACTGACAGGTGAAGTGAATAACATTGATCATTTCATCACAATGCAATGTTCTGCTGGGAAACCTTTGGTCTTGGCATTCATGTGGACGCCCCTTTACGCACTCCACCCACCTAAACATTGTTATAGACCAAGTACCCCTACTGATTGCAGCAGTATTCCCAATGACAGTAACCCCTCAGCATGGCAGTGCACCTTGCCACACCACAAAAACTGCTCAGGAATGGTCCAAGGAATGTGACGAAGATTTCAAGACATCGATGTAGCTTTCAAATTCCCCAGATCCCAATCTGATCAAGCATCTGCGGGACAAACCAGTACCTCAGAGGTCCTTTGTCCAGGCCTCAACGGGTCAAAGCCAAGTCCGATCTACGGTGGAGCCTCTGACTTGTCGAGGCATGGAGACAGGACCTATGGGGGTGTCCTGTGTTGTCTGGCACCAAGGCGTTGTTGACGGATCCTTTGAGTCCTGCGGGTTGTGGGGTAAGGTATCTGTATGCCCAGTGGATTTTGGAAGCCAGGTTGACACCTTGAGCTTAGTCACGTCTGCCCGGCCATTCCTGAGCAGTTTTTGTAGTGTGGCGTGGTGCACCTGTCATCAGGGAGCGCACTTGCCAATAGGGTGTACTTGATCGGTAATGTCGTTTGGACGGGCGTAGTGTGTCAAGTGACATCCACATGAATGGAATGACCAAAGGTTTCCCAGCACAACATTGTATTGTAACAAAATGATCAATGTTATTCACTTCAACTGTCAGTGGTTTTAATGTTTTGGCTTCTCATATCACTTTTTCAAGTTCGAACTATGCTGAAAATTTTTTTGACTTGTGTGCACAATAGTAGAGCACGACTGGGGCACATTTTCCTGACCGCACCCAAGTTCGAGACAATTGTAACCAAGCCCGGCCTGACTCCCGACAGACTTTCTGATTTTTAAGTCCGAACAGAGGTCACCAAGCTTTTTCTGTGGCTGCTCCTAACCTTTGGAGTAGTTTACCCATGCAGATAAGAACTGCTCAGACCACTGAATCTTTCAACATTTTACTAAAGACGCACCTTTTTTCTTTGGCTTTTAACATGAGCTGATCTTTGACATCTGTTTGCCCTGTGTTTCTGTATTTTGTTAGTTTCTTTTATGCTTGTGAAGCACTTTGGTCAACTCTGGCTGCTTTTAAATATGCTATATAAATAAATTTGACCTTGACCTTGACCTTGACCTTCAACCAACCTGAGCCCGACGCGATTTGTTACCTGACATAGTTACTCTTATGAACAGTGTGTAAATGACCATCAAAAGGCTGCTGTTATGCACAGTCAAACACGCCGCTCACAGAAGCGCAGCGCGGCACAACACAGCACACACACTCAATTGGAGCGGAGCCTGTGTTGCGTTCAGGCGTTGTCACGTAAATAACAAGTCCAGCACTTAAACAGGCCATAGCACAACACAGCAGCATGTCAACTGGGCCGAACCCAAGCAAAATTCTTGATTTGTTGTCGGGTTGTCCGGTATCCACACTCCACACATTAGGATACAGTATCTCAGGGGTAAGTTATGAATTTTACAAGTTTTCAAGCCATAACAAACTCATGTTTTGTGTCATCCAATAATATTAAACGTATGTTCTGTGTGTAAAATGCAGCTACATGTTGTTCCAGGCTGTGTATTTACTTGCTGGCCAGGCCTCCGCCAGGTGGAAGGTTGGGGATGTTCTCTGTGGCAATGCTCCTCAGGACCGACACCAGGTCAGGGACTCCCCCCTCCCCGCAGTTCCCCAGTAACTCTACACACAAACACAAAGAGGACAAGGGGTTTGTGAGAGATCATGTTACAATACAATATATGTATTGTAAACCACTACCTCTTTCTACAGAGGCTGAGAAATCACACATAGTAGCGGAAAAATCACTGCGAGCGTGTGTGTGAGTGAGTGAGTGTGTGTGTGTGTGTGTGTGTGTGTGTGGGGCAGACTGATTTCAAATATTTGTATTACCTAAAGAATGTTTATTTTGCCCTGGTTATGTAAACAGAAACTGAGCACAGTATGTGGCCTCTTGTTTCACTTAACCTTTTTAAAAAACATTTCTGAAGAAGTCATTGAAAGACTGCTGGGCCAAAGAACAGTGTGGGCATTTAATTACCACTGAGCACATAAATGTTTAAAATAACAATACACCAAACACAGCATATCAGACAATGATAGTTTTAACAGCAGGAAAACAGTCAGATATACACTGAAACTAATACAGAAACTATCAAGACCACAGCATTTTTAAATCTCATTGACTCTAATTTTAGATTAACTGTACATTAACTGATTATTATAACAAGTGAACTGTCTATTATGTTTGTATGTGTGTGTGTAGGTGTGTGTGTTGCGTGTGCTGACCCTCAACACGGGTCTCCAGGTACTTATCCAATTCCTCTTCTTTCTTCACAGCCTCCTCTGAGATCTTGGGAGCTCCGGGTAAACACACCAGCACCACACTCATATTGTCCCTGCTCCCCTGCAGGACGAGGACAGGCACAGACAGAAGAAAAATTAAATCTGTGTAGGACATCAGGGATATTCTCTCGCTCTTTTTTAGAATGTGACCCCGGCTGTATCACAACCCCTAAAAATCAGCGTAATGTTCCTGCTTCTTGTTTAAAAAAATGTCAAGGCTTTCCCGATCGATGTGAATCAAAAGCATATAGCCAGCAGTGTTTTTATTTTAAAAAAACAATCAAAGCTTTCCAGTGCAGAGTATCGAGAACAGTGTATGTAGGAAGTGAGAGTAGCTGGCAGTAACATAGGTTGGTATCTATTGGACTCTGACCCATACAGGTATTTATATTTAAGTTTAAACAGACCAAATAAATCAGATAATGAAATGCCAGCCGAGGCTGAAATAAACCTTCTTCACACCACTATACAAATACATAAATATTATGGGTGGGGGGAAATTATCGACTCTTAAATGCATTGTACTTTCACATTAATACTTTCATTCATTCATTCACCAGTGCAGTTAACTTTTTAAAATAAAAAGGATGCAGGTTATATATTATTGAATAGAGTTGCAGACTGTTTCAGGTGAAGTATTACAGTAGGCTATGCAAAAACTGCACCCCACGGAGGCGTGTGTATATCCCATATATATGTATATCCAACAATGGCGTTAACGTCCGCAGATGGATACAATCTGACTGGCACCCCCTGATTTAAAGGTGAGGGTATGGAGTTAGGTTGAAGGTGAAAGGGACGGGACAAGAGCCACACTGTATGCAAGAAAAATGATCTGTTTATTTAATTATGGATCAACAAAAATACAGTCTGCTATATTTTAAAATGAAAATAAATCGTGTTGAAATCAAACATTTTGATGCATTGTGATGAACCGATAATCATTTTATTATCCAATAGTTACCCTCTGAATCGTAATCAAATCGTCAGGTGCCTGGAGATTCTCACCCCTAATAAATACACATTCTTAATAAGGTTTCTGTGAATAACACTTGTGACCAAGAAATGTACTGAGCAGGACATACAGCCAAAAAATAAACTTCACAGTTTCAAATCATATCGCTGGCATTTCTATTCTTCAATTTCTTGGCGTCTCTCTGCTGATTAATGTTTAACCTGAGGTTACACATTTGTCAAAATCCCCTTTTGAGCAATTTTAGTTTCACAGTCTGAGCCTGCTTTTGACCTCTAGTAGCGCTACGGAGCAGTTTTTCAATGAGTGGGTCACTGTTTTTCTTTGAGCACATGGTTGATGCAATTCACAGTCCTGCCAATTGGGGGTGTGTTACCCACGGCAACAACAAGCATGGCTGAAAGCAAAATTATTAGCAACTCGCGGTGGTTCCAGAAAGAGGAGCAGCTTCAGTAGTGTAGAATAAACTGTGGCGTCCTGAATGTTTTATGAACAGCCCCGGACTTCTCAGACTCTTTTTGTGACTTACCGCTCAGAGGGAACTCAATCAGCGGCTCCTCTGGCAGCAGCACAGCGTCTCTCCCTCTCCTCTCTCGCCATGCGCACACAGGAGTCAGTGTCATCAAGTGATTTTGTCATAAACCTTTGGTAATATAAACCTACGTGACGCTCGCGGCTCAACATAAAACTCCATCTATGTGAATGTGTGATAGTTGTGGTATCATAACAGCCGTCACAGATTACAGCGTGATGATTAGAGGAGAAATGGCAGAGCATAAAGGTCCAGGTGGAAAAAGAAGAAGGAAATCACCTGTTGATTTATATATATAGATCCCAGGGGACATTTTTTGTATTTTGGAGCTGTTTAAATGTGTAATTTGTGGTAGATTTTATTTTGTTGAGCTATTAATATTGTAACAGAATCTGAATCTCACTCTGAGTTACTGTTGTTCACAAACTAAAGAAATGAGAGATCATTTTAATTTTTACTGAATATTTGAAGGCAAACTGTAAAACTATATCATTTATTTTGTTGCAATTCTGTTCTCTTAGATTCAAAATAACTTCTTTTTTTGTTTTACTAGCATGTCATATCATCAAGTATATCGTTATTGCAAACATACCCTCAAATATCGTGATATAACTTTAGGGCCGACTCGCCCACCCCTTCTGTCAATGGTTTCACCTCATTCTACAGGTCTACAATAGGGATGCGCGCGATCAGACGATTAAACGTTCGCCCCCTCGCTAGTCAGCACCAGAAATATTAGTCGGTTAAACAAATTAGTGTTTTATTCACGTACAAGGCACTAGTACTAGTACAGTCCCCCTCCCCACGGTAATAGACTGGAGTTTTAAAATAGCACGGTGGGAAATAAGAATGATGTCCTCTCACAAAACCAGCGTGGTTTGGCAATACTTTGATCAAGAAAATGAAAACAAGGTAGCATGTTCGGTGCAAAGTGTCTCGTACTTCAGTGTCATTAAAATCCAACATGGTTGTTGAGGAATGTGATTAAAGGCTTCAAAGGGCTCTTAATTCACACAATATTTTTTGGGACAATATTTCAAATAAATTTGGACTGTTTTCTGAGTGTTTTCCTTTTCTTAGACTAGTCGACTCGTCTTAATCAAAATTTTCGTTTAGTCCACAGGGAAATCAGTCGCCAGGAACATGCCTGGTCTACAAATGGCAGTCATAGCCCAGACATGCAGTAATGCGTCAGCAAAGACAGAAGCAAGTAAACATGGATGTAAACAATGCAGGTCCCAAAATGAAAAAAAAAAAAAAAAAAAAAAAAAAAAAGCTTTACAAAGGAAATGTATTCAACATGTTTGTTAAACCTCAAGGACACACAGAATGAGAAACACTGAATGTGAATAACGTCTGTTCACAAGAAAACTCCAAAAGGCATCTTTAAGAAAGTGTGTCTTTTACGGAAAAAGCTGCTTTTTCTTAAACTGTTTCTACAATAATAATAGACGGATAGTTTGTGACCTGGAGACGGCAGCAGACAAGCTAACAGCATGTTCTCAAAATTTTCTTCAATACAGAAAAATTATGGAAAAACAACCTCGTAATAAACAGTTTGACATGTTGCTGATAAATACTTGTACCTTTTGGACACAGAGGTACTAGAAAACTAACACTGGCAAGTATTTGGCATTTCTGCTTAAAGAGAAAGGTGATAAATTCTCTGACAAAGACTCCGTGAAGACTCTCCAGTCAAAACATGTTGGATATCCATGTATTAATAAAGGATTTTAACAGAGTACGACGGATGCATTTTAAGTGATTGATTCTCTGTTAATCAACAAATCACTCCAGCTCTAAGATCTTTATTCATAAACCTAAAAACAACTCAAGCACACTGGACAGCATATTAACTGGCATTTATAGGACACATAGACAGTTAGCCTATAAACAAGACACAAATCTGGTCTTAAACCAGTGGATAGTCACCTTGTCATTACCTTGTAAAAGTCAACGTGGTCAGAGTAACTTTCTGTAAGTGTACAGTGTCACATACATCACAAAAGGCAGTGGCAGCAGAGGTGATTTATGATAGCGTGTGGCTGTTACTTGAGATAACCCATCTAGGAAGGTAAAAATAACTAGGCTGCTGTGCACTTGCTGGTTCTTGGAGTACTCAGACAAAATAGATGATACACAGGAGGCAAAAGTCCAAGATGTGGATCGAGCGGTGGACAAGTTCAGCTGAGGAAAAAAGTGATTCTTGCTTTTTCTTGGATCAATAGTCGAGAAGCAATGGGCAGGGACAGAACTGAGAGCAGTGATGCATTATTCATCACCTGATTTATACGATCTCTCACTGTGAGATGAGTTAAGTTTAACTGAACAACCACATCGTTTTGTAAACTTCTGATGTGGTGTTTTATGATGGACTTATTTTGTAATTTGCATTATTATTTACATTATGACTCGAGAGATGTTTTTACATTCTTCCATTGAAGGGAGCAGTAGGCCTGTTTCCACCGCAGGAACTTAAGGGTAATTTTACGAGGCCTGAGCCGTCGGTGCGTGTCTCCACCGCAGGGACCACCCCCGAAGGACAGAGTTCCGAAACTTTTACAGGGGCTAAACAAATCTCTGCCTCAAGTAGGAACTCACAACGGCCCCGAGAAACTCCTGGCTGGGGCTCTGGGATTACTTAGTGCTGATTGGATATACTCAAGACAGAGTGTGACGTTTTGTAAATAACAACATGGTTATCGTAGATTGGCTGGGCTAACCGTTAGCTGTTAGCAGTGTCTCTAATAACTCAATATACGGTCCGTGAAAAAAAATATTTTTTCCAGCGGATATCTTAGTTACAACATGATTGAGCTAGCAAAGCAGTTTTGTGTTGCTATCACGATGTCTAGAAAGCATCAGCTGACAGGGACAGCTAACAGCAGCAGCCAAGCTAACATCAGGACGTCATCTGTTAAAAGCCTCCCCTTGTCGGATACAACATGAAACTACTCCAGTTAGCTCAATCATGTTGTAACTAAGACATCCGCTGGAAAAAATATTTTTTTCACAGACCGTGACCGGAGTTATTACAGGCACTGCTAACGGCTAACTGCGTCCCTATGCCGCTATGTCGCCCCAGTCAAAATGGTCGCGCAACGATTATGTCAAATACAGAGCCCGGTAACTTTACAGGAACGTTCCTCCTACTCCGCTCTCTCAGTGGAGACACGGCAGTTCAGAGGGCCGAGCGAGAGGACGTTCCTGTAGTAGTTCCTGCCCCCCAAATAGTACCAGTACATGAAGAAGCGATTCACTTTTTAAGTAACTAGTTGTAGCCTTACCCTAACCCTTACCCTACCCTACCCTTAACAGCCTCTCTTTTAACCTAATACTTCATAGCTAGCTAATCGCTAACTTGGCATTTTTTTAGTTGGGGCTTCCGTTTTCGGGCCAAAGGGGGCGATCCTGGCCTGACGTGTAGGCATAATGGGCGAGTCATGTAGCTAGAGGGTGGGTCACAAAGCAGCTCCAGCTGCAGTGATACCTAGTCGAGTCGTCATGGTGGGCAAGGCGGAGGACAGATCCACAATTTCTCAATGAGGGATAAAGAGCAGATCTGCTTCTAGTCCCTTTTGAGACTGTTTTAACTATTATGTAGGGAAACCATGTTGAATAAAATATGAGTAGTAGTATTAAAACATGTCTGGAGGGGCAATTTAACAATTTATTTGTTTTAATATCAATAAAAAACAGCAGAATCCTCGTCACAGTAATCAGTTGAACTCTCTAGTCCTACTTGTAATGCAGCTCTGTCACATGTACCACATTGGATTTTAACAATTTAACTTTCAAGTTAAAGCAGGTAACCATGTCAACACTTTCCCCTCTTATGTACCTCACATGTGAGAAATGAAAGCTTACCTTATGCAGACAGGTGTCCACCACTGAGTTACAGACCTTCTCCAGGTCATCACACACCAGGAGTCGTGAGCGGACAAACTCACACAGCTCCTCGTTGGACATGACATCCCAGATTCCATCACATGCCAGCACCACAAACTCGTCTCCTTCGGCCGCCCGCTCCAACACACACACCTCGGGCTCAGGACTCACCAGCTGCTCCGTGGGGCCCTTACCATCCACACATTTATAGTCGTAGTCCCCCAGGGCCCGGGACACAGCCAGGGAGCCGTTTACCCTCTGGATCATGACTGAGCCGCCAGCGTTCTGGATGCGCTCCTTTTCGCGGGGGTTGCAGGGCTTGTGGTCCTGGGTGGAGAAGCCCACCTTGGTGTCTCGACTCAGCACGGCGCGCGAGTCGCCGCAGTTAATGAAGTAGAGGTGGGTCGGGCTGACCAACACGCACACGGCTGTTGATCCACTGCGGTCCAGGCCCTGCCGCAGGTCAGAGAAGCTACGCATGTACTCGTCAATGTTCAGGAAGCCCGAGCGGATGCCGTCCTTCACGCCCTCCACGGAGCCAGATCCAGAACTGAAGTCGGCCCCTCCTGACAAGATGTGTTCCAGCAAGTGGCCGGAGCAGTAGTTGGCCACCCGGGAGCCTGCGTGACCATCGTAGACAGCAAAGAAGGACCAGTCGGTGAGTCCATGGGGGAGGCCCACACAGCTGTGTGGGCGTCCTCCATCTCCACCCGCCAGCCCTGCATGGAGCTCAGGCCATAGCGCAGCCCATTGCCCTCACCGTGGGCACTATGCTTCTCCGTCTTCGGCTTGTCCAGGAATGCACCCATTGCTGCCTATAGCTGGAGATTAATCAGGGAGAGAGAAGAGAGAAACAGAATTTCGGTTACACCGTCACCAGAGAGACAAAAACAATCCCTCACCAAGTCAGCTACTTTTATCCGAATGCACCATCCTACCATACGACATACAGAATCGGAAATAAAGTTAGACCAATAAATCAGTCAATATTATCCTATTAGAGATCGGTTTATGTTAGCCAGAACAATATCAGGAAAATCTGCGATGTGCGATAACATTCTTTAATATATTGATGATGATGTGACTTAAGATACATTAAATACTGAGGAGTGCATATTAGCCGTACAGTTCCTATGTCTTTCTGCTGGTATATAGGTTATAGCGCTCACTTAGACCCCAAACACTCAACAGCCTATATCCAAAGAAATTAAATAAATTATTTTAAACATGCATATTTTTACTGGACAAAATGTTTGAATACTGGGTATAGAAGACTTTTTTTTTTTTTTTTTGTTAATTTATTTTTTCATGTTTTTTGTCTGTGTGTTTCCCTGTGTATCATTCTGTGTCCCCTCTCTAAATTCTGAGGATTTTGCAGGTCCGTGAACGCAACACAGGCAAAACTCTTCATGAGGTTTTTTTTTCCTCAGCAGCATCTTCTGGAGTTTGAGTCGTGAGGTGGATAATTTATTAGTTGTTCCAACCACAGCTGATCAGATCAGATGCTCAGAGTTCGCTCTGCACTCCGAAAATGTGTGCGGGCTGTCACTTACCAAAAATCAAGATGAAATGAATTTGAAATGAATGTACAAAGACCACAGCCAGCCTTGACTTTGTTAGTTACTTTTCCAAAAATACTTCAACACAGCGTTTTTCAGGGGCTTTGGTGTCATTATTGTCCACTCAGGTCAACTTTGCTCCAGTGTCCTCCACCAAACAACAACATTACTAGCTTAATCTTGTTTACTGACAGGTCAACTGGACTGGTCTCTGCTGGACAACAAGGCAAACTAGCTCAAAGGTCTAATGGCTTATAAACGGCGGCTGTGTCTAGACTGCAGATAAACAGTCTGTTTGCTTATAGACTTTAAATTCCGAATTCCAAAAGGTCATAACAAGTTGATCAACTTTCACATAAAAAGTAAGAACCTGAGTCATCCTAAAATATGCCTGGAAACAGTCATCATGGAGGAGAAGCTCCTGGACCAACTGGTGGTGCTCCCCATGACCCACCCTCTTTTTTAGGGTCTCATGTACCCACACAGATCTCTGTTTCCCTGTGAGCAACAAACTATTTACTGACAGCCTCTCACCCTCAACCAGAGCTACAGCAAGTACCCTCTGCCTCAACATGTCAGGAACTACATACTAATTACTGTCAAATAACAAAAATAAATAAACAGTAGATTGATCACACGGGAAGGTTAGAATAAGGAGGTGAGTCAGTGGTTACCTAGCAACAACAAAAAGGTGCAGCAAGCGTTTTTTTTCCTCAGTAGTGGCAATTGGAATAAAAAAAAAAAAGGCCGTGTGGTGCCCTCACATTTTGCAACGTACAAAATACTTTCTGTGAGATCGGGGCCTAAAGCATTACAAATGTGAGAGAAGCAAAACTGACCTCTTTCGTCAGATCACGTAATCTTTTATAGTTTATAATAATATCCTTGACACAATAAATTCCTCCGTAAATGAGCAGTTCTTGGTGTCAGTAGTTCAGTAGGCTGCTTCACACTGTGATTACAGAGTGCTTTTAATTACTCAATGGATGGTGAGAGCCAGAGATCCTGACAACAAGACAAAGATAGCAGAGGAGGAACCACAGAGCTGAGGATTACACTGCAGCATTAAAGCTTCTTTGAGCACACAGAGCCTCTTTCACTCTGAACACAAGGTAACTAATACTATTAGCTAACTTGTTGGCAGAATACAGAGTGTGACATTAGTGAATCAGCAGGGTGTGAAATTCTCACCTGCAAGGAGCTGAATGGGAATTAATTTGTCTTGTCCTGGTAGCTGAGCCAGGTTGAACTCTTTACTGGACAACACTGCGTTTTTCTGTTTCGAGTGACAAGCTAACACAGCTAATGGAAATGTTTGGTTAAAAGTGATCCTCCCTTCAGGACGCCTTTGAGATGAAAGGACGCAGTAAACTCACCATCGTAGCGCCAGGAGACGACCCTGTTTTTGCCCTGATAATGCTACACTGTGAGCGACAAAATCCATGTTGAAATTGGCACAAGGAGATAGCTGGCAGAGTTACATTACAATACATTCAAGCTCTATTAGTTAAAAATAAGTATTGAGCGAAGGTAAATTATAACATTATCATGATGTATTTAAATGTAACACTGTAATATTTAGTATTTGGCGAGAGACTTGAAGAATTACAGTTGTTTAAAAGGAGAAATTTGTTGTTTTCACAGCAATATAAAATGGATATTTGAGAAGGAATTACATAAACGTAAAAACGCTTCTTAAGCCATTTTTGAATATGTTTTTTTTATGGGAAAGAAGGTTTCATAGATTTGTATGGTTGAATTTGTGCTTGCTCAAAGATTTTGAGTTTTTAAAATTAGGATATCTTTGGTTCTCTGGCACCAAATGGGGATTGAATAACAACAAAAACAAAATCATCAGTATCAGCCCAGAACTTCACAATTCCTTAAGAATGTATTATTGTTGATGTAATATTTTGGTCGAATCAGATTTGAAAATAACACAGGTCACACTTCAAATGAGAATGAGAGTCTTTTCCAAGACATCTAATATGGAAATGTTTGTTAAAAAAAAAAAGTGTATAATAGGTGATCTAAATGAAAGTGTGACCAATATCAGCCCCAACAAGCCTGACTGCTGCTGTAGTAATCAGAAGGAAATTTAACATAGGAATATTCTAATCTGTGACATGAAAAGGTGTTAAAAATTGCAAGCGTGATGTTTTTGTTTTTTAAAATATATGATCTTATATTATCATTACATCAGACATTTTTGTTCGTATTGACTAAAAACTGTACCTGAAGACACTCGCAGCACCTCATGCTTAACCGCCTTTCGCCATATCTTTGGCAGTTTTGACCTCCACTATATTTTCCCATCATCCTAATCAATTCTGACCTAAATGTCAGCAACTGCTGCAGTATGGAGCTACTTACAGTATGTATTGTTCGGCTGGTGTAGCACTCATGAGATCTTGAAATCAATAAAAAGCGATAAAAATCGAAAGCGCCCTGAGCACGTCTTTTTTTCAACATATTGATTTCTCGCTCTGCATTTACCTCCCACATGAGCGCACACACGGCATGACAGGCATGTGCCCAAAAAAGGCTGGTACATGCGAGGAGTGACTACAGCTGGTTTCAGAGGAACGTGTATGTGTGTGTGTGCGTGTGTATGTGCGTATATGTGTGTGTGTTTGTGTGTGCTCTGCGCATGTGTGCAGTGTCATAGTCTATGTGCGAGAAAAAGACGCTCTATAAATACGCCAGGCCGGTTTAGATTTCATGTCCAGGGTGGGGCAGTGGGCCACGCCATTCACATTTCTATTGCTTTTCTGCTACATGATTGTATCAACAGGATTCCCTCTGCCCAGCTCTCACCACCAGCCACTGCCACTTACAAGTAGCCTATATGTTCATGTATGGTAAGAAAGTGTGTTCACATATGTGTGTGAGAGAAAGAGAAATCTGTTATGTTCACCAGCAGTGATTCTCTCTAAAAATAAAACAAACACACTGCCATTGCCTAGCAACCACCCACCCTGCAGGGCAAACATCCAGGCTAAGCTTCATTCAGCGACATCCCCCTCTCTATGTCTCTCCCTCACTTGCTCTAAAACGCACACACTCTCACACACACACACACACACACACACACACACACACACACACACACACTGCCGCCTGGTAGAGAGAGGAAAGGGGAGTTGCATCATCCATCCATTAAAGCAGTCGCAGCAGCCAGACCCTGAAAGGAGACATGCAGACTGCAAGAGCACATGCAGATACTATGAGATTTCTCTGGCTGACAATGCTACAATAGACTGCTGGCGAAAAAAAACAAAACAAAAAAAACACACACGCACACACACAGAAAACCCGAGAAAATATCTCCATTGAGACATCAGACTGAAACCAGGAACTCTCAACCACTTAACCCCCTCAAAACTGCTGTCACCCGTGCTGTAACCGCAGGTCGAAACCAACACCCCCTCATGCTAAGACGCACATGTCTGCCAAAAACCACTGGCTACGAAGAGGGAAGTGGAAGGTCGGGGATTACATAATGCTGCAGAGAGCCTGAGTGCTGCTCTGAGAGCAGGCACACTCGCACAAAACAGTTAATGCTATCCTGGAAGCGAGGTTAACATACAGCTTCCAGCACTGTCCTTGTGTGCACATCAATACATATGTAGTTGTACATTTGGACTCATCGTGTGGGATCATGCCTGACTCTCCAGATGATGTCATAACTGGGGATACGACAGCTCCGGATGTTGATCTGTTGATTTAGATTTGATTAAAGTCTGAGGGGAACAAATGCTTTCTTTTAACCATGGAGTTTCATTTAAGAAATTTTAAGTCTTTCAGATGACACATACATCTCAAATTTTTTCATACATTAAATATTGTCTCAGAGGTGAATAACTGTTTCTTCGTGTGGCACAACAACTGAGTCAGTAAGAACACTGAAGTTGGTAACGATACCAAGCCGAGAGGCAAAGACATCCCATACAAAGTTACACATTTGTTTATGATGCAGTATCAGCAAACACAGATTAATAATGACATCCTGCTTTATTTACTCGCTACTTGGTTCTTTAATTTTTTTAGTTTCTTCTTATCTTGTGACATAACAGTAGGGTTTTAAGAAAATAACTGCAGATAATAATTTGCTAATTTAAATCCTTACAAACTAAGCCTTGGTTCATTTTGCTTTTGAAAGCCCGACACTAACATTAACTAGTAACTAACCCGGTTTTATTTTTAAGAAAAAAATGCAATTGATGTGAAATACTAGAGGCCTTTTCTTTTAGTCTGGCGCTCCAATGACTCATCGAGCTTTACTGCCCCATTTCAAAGCATCATCAATGTAGAGGTGGTGAAATTTTAATGTTTTGTGATGCAAATGTCTCACTTTTATTGCGACTACTCTGGCTACTCAGAGTAAGCTCCTGGCTACTCTGGCTAGGGACGTTCTCATTTGGAGATTACTGCTGGTAAAGCCGCGCCGGCGTTACTGCAGAGAAATGGAAGCCCACTCCAATCTCCTCCCAGGTAGCCCAAGTCAATAATCGGCTTCATTTTGAGCTGTAAAACCCCTCCAGCACTGTAACTATGTTAGCACCACTAGCCGTTCTGACACTGCTAACAGTGCTAACAGAGCATTGTTAACATGCTTCGTTGCGTTCATGGTTACACACACAGTTAACGGGGGTTTGCAGGTTAAAATTGAGCTACTTACTCATCAGGGCTACCTGGGGGAAGACCGGGGGCTAGGCACAATATTTTTTCAGGAACACTGTTGCGTCGGGATGGCATTACTCGCAGTAATCGGATATACTAGCAGTGCCGCTAGCTAGCTCCCACCAGACGCAGTTGTTGCGCAGTGCGGTAAACTCAAAAGTGGCAAGATTAACCTCCAGTCAGACATGTGGCCAGGCAATCTAGGCAGCTTGCTAGCTTCTGTTACATGGATACTGCAGTAATACACCGTCTTTGTAATTTCAGTATTGACTGCCATTCTCTGTAAACCTGCTTGTCTTATGTCAAGTGGCTGCAAGCTAGCGTAGCTGCATATATATCTGCATTTATCTCTGTAATGTATGTAATATATTTCACTTTACACTCTTTTATTAAGACATATGTCCAGCAGATCATGTTGAGAATTCATCAAGTACTCTAAAATAAGCTAGGGACGTGCCCCACTAAACTTTCAGACAAGATTTAGTCCAGTTTTAACAGACAGCTAGACATTTTTTCTGGGCTATGATGTTATCAGCTGCTCAGCAACAAACGGCAAATGATAAATGCCACATACCTCTTCTCCCTGGAATAATCTTACTTTCCTTATTCTTAATTTATTGTTTCAGTCACATTCTGAGACACTTGCTGAAAGGACCAGCAAAGCAACACTAAGGGCCGAACATGTGGTCACACAGGGCCAACAGTGAGCCACCTGCCCACTGATCTAGCTTTCTACTACTTAACATTTCCTGGACAAAATTCCACTTTTACAGTATTGCATGCTTTCTTTCTTTAATATAAACTTCCCCACTTCTTCTGATTTTAAGGCAAGAAATCATGGAGTTTGATTTATGACAAATCATAAGCTGGCAAATAACCTGTAAGAGTTTAGTTAGCTACTCCACATGGCACTTTCACATCCAGACTGCGGAGGACAGAAGCAGCACGCTAATGTTATTTTTTCCCAAAACCTGTATCAGACTAGTCCTTTGAGACTGAGTAGCCCACGCATTTACTCAGACTACCTGAGTGAAGACCAGGCTGGCAAAGGAGAATTTAAGTTCTTGGGATAAACAGTCTTTTACACCAAATCCCTACATGAGAATAATTTAAAATTAAAAGCAGCACACGGGATATGAATGCACAGAAAAAGTACAGTGTGCTGGTCCAACAACAGATCCAACTCAGGGCTACATTCCCGAGGAGCTGAAGACTTGGCTGAACCTCTCAAAATTAGACAACAGAGAACGAATTAATAAAGCATTCGAGTAGTTCTTCTCAACTTGTTCAAATTAATCAACTGGACGCCGCCCTAAAATGACGATAAAGTGGAAAACATCAGCTTCCTACTGAAGTCAGCAGCAGGAGTTTTAACATTTCACTGTAACATATGATAGACAAGTTAACTCAAGTATCCATAACATTTTTCTCCAACAGCCTGATTATCAACAGCGACTGAAGACCGACCACATGAAGGAAAAGGCCTGATAAATATGACACGATCATGTGATACTCCCCCATACTAATGAGGTGAGAAGGACCACATGAATGCACCATTAAACTAACCAACCCAAAGTGGATTGTAGGATAGCGAGCGAGGGCTGCTGAGGGTCACATTTCACAGCCGCATTTGGAGAAGCCTCGGAATGGGACAGCCTCGTCGAATTTAAATGACGTATTCAGTCTTGAAATACGGACTTTGGAGCGGACAACGCTGAATTGAGACACAGCTTATGTTGTGTAATTGGTCCTCTGTGTGATGGTAATGACTTGTAAAGCCACACCTTCCTGCTGTGTTATTCAAACACCTGAAATCCACTTTTTATCTTAACGGCTGAAACCGATTTAACCTATACTCTGACCTTGCCTTCCTTTTTACGTGTCTTTTACTACCCACCGAGCAAAGGTAGACATATTCAACATGCAGCACTTCAACACTTTGATGACCCTCGATTTCTTCATCTCCCCTTTGAGCACTAATCCGCTACAGACTGGTGCTTCCAAGGTAAAACATACAAGTCCTAGATCATACAAGTCAAATGGGGCAAATCCCCCCCACCACTTGCCCACATTCATTTTTTCAATACGTTTTTTACTTCATGACCATGAAATACTAGAAAACGCTGTAAAATATAAAGCTTGGGTTATAAAGTGACACTTGAGAGGCACAACTGTGTTTCAAAGGCAGGTTGACATTTATGATTCTCTGCGATCCTTAAAGCATCAAAGTGCACAATGTGGAGACCAAGAACCAACACTTACAACCAAAATTAGCGCATTAATGCTAACTAAAACACGCGATTTACTCCTTTCCCATTGCCAGCTGATGAATATGCTGGTTTTTATTTCTGATGTGTCACTTTCAACATCACCAAGGTGCCAGAAAACAGGGTTAGGAAACAGTAGAAAGCAGCATGGAGGCCAGTGAAAATGTTCATGAGGTTACTTCTTTTTTTTTTTTAGGGGCTAACATGCTATGTCTTTTAACACCTGGAAAACGTGAGGTCGGACGCTGGGTGCTACTTTTGTGCCATTTTTGAGCCAGCTTTCAAGCGGACAGCAGCAGGTTGCGTCTGAGGTTGCTAAGCAATCTTAACAAGCACCGTGTTATAGGCGCTGTTTAGACGACAACGGTTCCTATAAAAACGGAAAAGTCGGAAAAACTACCGCGTTTATATGACAACGTTATTGAAACGATGCCCGTTCACACAGAGCCGCAAAATCTACTGGAAACGCTGTAGTATGCACGCCAGGCCAATGGGTGGCAGTGTAAATTTGCAAAGCAACACCACGGCGCGACGCCACGCACCTGCGCTGAAGCGCCTTCCTCTACAACAATTACAAACCAAAACAAAGAAGACACAATGGCGAAAGTACACAGAGATAACTTTGTCTGGACGGACGATGAGGTGGAGTTGCTACAGTAGATCTACACTTTGCTGGAGAAGCGTTGATAAATTCAACAGGGTGAGCAGCACAAACAGAGCTCAGCATTGTTGTTGTGATGGTCGACTTTCTCGCACATGCCTAGTGACTGGAACCATAATGCGCACGTGCGAAAGTTTTCAGAGGAACTGCATATTGCAAGTTTACATGACAATAGAATCCAAAATTGCACTCTGGAACCCATTTTCAAAAACGGACCATAGTCATCTACCCGAGATCCTGAGTGGAGAGCTGACCTTCTTCCAGGCGTTTTTAAGTGCGTCGGCTTATCACCTGTGGGACAGATGTAAAGCTCTGGCAGCCGTGCACCAAAACTGATCAACTTTTTCTGGATTTATCACAGACTGATATTTACAGAATCAGGGAAAGATATGTCAGTTGTGATTGTTTTTCCTTGTCACATGACATGCTGTGCGCACTGCTGCTTTACAAAGGTTGAATCTGTTTATCTCGGCGCCCTGAAAAATAGGCACTCGGGAACTCGTGTGTGCCACAACGGCATCACTCTGGCGTTTGAGTCTACACTGAAAACAATTCATATAAGGGGGCAAAAAAGCTGCATGTGTACGGCCCACTTAAACTTGTTACTTATTCCGTTTCTTTTTCAAACTAGTGAAGACTAATGTGAAACGACGTTTGAGTGCTGCTTAGACAGAGACAGACAAAATTTCTGGCTGACAGAAATGACAAAGAGTCGCAGAAGAATAACGCAGGAAAAGGGGCGAAAATTAGCATGTCCACCTCAGCGTCATGCTTCCATCACTGCTGATACATGCTAGGGGTGTAAATCCCAAGTTACACTATGATCTGATATTCTATTGATTTTTTGGACAACAATACAATATTGTCTGATATTTCAAAGTCTGAAATATCGATACGATTTTTCTTCTATTTAATTCAGGGGCCTACTACTGATTTGAGACGATACCAGTAAATATCCTCGCTGTGCTTATCTTGGCTCTTGCCATTGGTTGCCTGGTGCTAGGCTGCTAGTACTCTTAAATGTTTGGGAAGGAGGTAGGCTTGGACAGACATGGTTACACAGACATGAATTTTCAAAATGAAGGTGTGTCATATAGATGACAATAATATCACTGAATCGATATTGATGCAGATCGATGTATTGTTACACTCCTAATAATTACCCGCAACTACTGCAGAGTCATTTGTGCCAGGTACGAACTCCGACTGTAACATCTACCTTTAAAGACACATATCAGATGTTAGTGGGATTTTTGTTCCGTGAGAAAGGGGTTTAACTGAGAATCTACAAAGTTTGACATGTTACCATATAAAGGGAAAAGCAATTAGGGCTGCAACTAAATTATTTTTTTTGATTAATCATTTATTCATTAATTCTATGCCATAGTGCAAAAGGCCCATAACAAGGTCTGAAATTCCAAGTTGATGTCTTCAAATGTTCTGTCCTGACCAAATTTCAAAACCCAAAGACTTTCCAGTTTTTTAATATAACATACAACACAGAAATTGATAGACAAAGTTGTTGCACAATTATGTTCTGTTGGTTAGCTAAGTATTTTCCTTACAAAGCAGAAAAATACAACCGCACACCTATCCAAGCTTCTCTCTTTCACTGAACTAAAACTGACATAAGCTTAACTGCCTTCCTTACTCATCGTAAAACACACGTCACTCAAACTCGACAGAAACCGAATAAAACTCACCAAAACCATCTCAGAGTGTCTTGGCCATCATCTAGTTAGTTAGTCCACTAACCCAACAATCACCAGCTCTGGTTTGGTCGAAATAAACCCTTAATTCACTAGTTAGGTGTGAAAATATGTTGATCTGCACGCTGATTATCCTCGCAGTCTCTGCCCAACAGCTGTCCACTGAGCAGCAGCTCTCGCTCGTTCTTCGGAAGGAGCTACAGTAACGTTACATCACGTTTCATTAAACATGCAGTTAAAGGCAACTAAAGAAACAGAATTAACAGATGCAGTTGCATTAATCATTTTACTTCTATGATCAGGACACTCCATTAAAGAAGAAATACAGCTCAGCTACAGTCCTGGCAGCAGCCTCCTAAAATCTTCTTTAAACCAAGATCACCTTCCTCCACATGTGACTTACAAACCAAAACAAAGATTATCTAGGTACTGAGATACTATCAAAAACCCAGCCAAGGTTGTTAATCGTCACAATGTGTAAATAATGTCACATAACTTGATTAAAGAGCATGTATCTCTCTCAGTGGGTCACGAGTGATGATTGAGAGGGATTATTTTTATATGAGATTTTTTTTTAGGGGAAATCCTGCATTATATAGCTTTCAATTCAGAGCACTAACATTGACATTAATATAGCCCTGTTACTCCAATACAAAAGTTTATATTCCAAGAAATCTGTACAAAAAAGCGTATCTGCATGGCTCAACAGTAAATGTGACCACCCTAACCCTAACTAACCAACATAGGCAAATGAGAAAGCTGCAGTTGAACTGATTTACTCCGCTGAAAACTGTTAAACAGGCTTGTTCTTTCCCATCACGGAGAATCAGTGCAGGCTCCTATAGTCATTTAGTTTTCTTTAAAGCGTCTTGTGACACCTAAAGTTCCATCATGACAGACTCAAGCCTTAAGATCAGTCAAACTCTAAAATAACCTTGCTGACTGTCTCAATCTCCCACCAACACTGTGTTTCATCTGTTCCTCAGTCTTTACACTGTGACTGCTGACTCAGATAAGATTATCAGCTATTGAACTCCTCCCGTATCTGGCTGGCAGGGCACAGGCCCAACACCAAGTGATGTCATATACTGGTCACCTGTGCACCTTATCGCAATCTGATATACTGGAGAAGGTGAGCGGGATGGCCGTCAAGCTGCATTTCAGCTTTGCACAATACAAAATTCATGATGAAATGTGAATATATCTTAAGCCTTAGCGTACAGGAAAGAGCACTGCAAGGTTAAATGGCTTCATCATCTAAGATTACGTAAAAGGTAGTAAAAAGAGATTGAAAAGATGATCTGCTCACACACACGTCTTCACATGGGAAGTCAAGAGTTTCACTTTCAACATAGAATCTTGACAAACATTTTCTTTGCAATGAAATCAGGTGACATTAGACGCCGAGACAGCGCTCTTTGCATTGCTGGTGGTGTGCCTGTTCATTGGTTAAGTAAATCAGAGTTGAATTTGTCATCTTGAAAGCACAGGGGAAGCCCTTGTTTGAAGTGAGTCAAACTGGGAATGCATGAAAACTTCCAGAAATTGCCATTGCAATATCTAAAAACAATTAAAAAAGAATTACTAGAGATGATGATACATTTACTGATCTGGGTTGATGTAAAGATTGACTTACGTAGCTGATCACATCACAGTTTTGTAAAATATCCCTAACAAGCAGTAGCAGGTTAGTTAGTAGCAGGAGTCGGCATCTCACCTCTGACTGCTCTCAAAACAAGACAACGATGTAAGCCTAAATTTGATGGCCACTTTTATTAATATACAGCCTAATTGTCAGGACTCACAGAACAATCTTTGAATTATGGCCAATCACATTTGTTCTTATAGACCTGTACTGCTGTATATCTGAAGCAAAGCTACCAACCAAGTCCAAGTTAATGCCCTGTGCCTATGGACCTGCCCCTCCCTTATAAAGCCAGGAATATATGCCATAATAGAAAACATTACAGACGTAAACACATACAGCAGCTGACTTTGCATACCATCAGCTGATTGATGGCACAGCAGAGTCAAGGGCTATATATGTTTATGTCAACTGAGACATGAATCACAAACTTGGAACTGCACAACCCTGTGAACTTAACTAGTTAACAAGCAAAACAATAAACAACTAGTTCAATATAGTTCATTTCATTGTTATTTTGACCATTTTTCAGCTAAACAATACCTTCTGAACGTTACAAAACATAATGCTATTTATTGTTAAGCATATAAGTTTATATTATTAGTGATACTGACTCACAACTAGACCTGCACCGATTTATCGGCAGTGCTCGGAACCGGGATGGTTTTCACGTGATCGATCGATCGAGCGACCGATTTAAAACGCCGGTCAACTTTCCAGCACGCGCATGATTGACATCGTGTAACATCAGCAGCGCACGCACACGCAAAACTCACGGCTTGGGTGATGTGAAGCAGTGAAACATGGGCCGCTTCTCACCTTAATCATTCACGCACACACATCAAAAGAGAGAAGGAGAAACTATCCAACTAACTATCCAACTGCGGAGCTCTCACGCTTAAAACTGACGAGGCGCGTGTCCGTATACTTACTGGCGGGCGCGCCTGAAGACCTGTGTGAATTTTCCACAGGATATTTTCACTTTTTTGTCTTTTAAAGAAATTACCCACACATGCTATACACCAAGAATTATTATTTTATTTATCGATGTTTTTATGAATGTATGTCTTTTTTACTTATTTAATTTGATACTGTACCTGAAGTTATAGTTGGGCAAAAAGGAAAATGTTTCTTATCCTGTGTCACTGTTTTTGTTTGTTTGTTTGAGACGATTACTGAAAAGCTGCTTGTATGTCGGTTAAAATGTTCTAATAAAGCAAAGATAGAAAATATTGCAGTATCTTGTGTGTTGTAAAGAAATCGGAATCGGCCACCCAAACACGTTGCAAATCGGATATCGGTATCGGCCCAAAAAAATTGTAATCGGTGCAAGTCTACTCACAACACACCTTTTCAAACTGCCATATTCGGTCTGATTTAATGAGGACGCACATATCGAGACTTGAAATGATGATGACTTCATACCTTAATTCATAATTATGACTTTTGACTAGTTATTTCATTAACCTATTACTGTATATTAGTGAACTGTCTGACTTTATTATCTATGGATTCATTGCTGCTTGCTCTTTTGAACTGTACCTTGTAAGGCGTCCTTGAGTGCTTTGACAGGCGCCCATAAATAATATGGATTACTAGTATCATTATTATTATTATTATACCTTCAAGGTAAGTGTTGGGCAGTGAAGAATAGGGGAAGTGTTGGGAGGAGCAGTGCTGTTGCTGCAGCAAAACATGACTGGTTATAAACACCTTGGCAGCTTGTGGCTAACATTAAATGCTATCTGCTTAGATTACATTTCATGTGTACTGACTGATTTCACGGGCTTCAACAGAGATACTAGACATAAAAACAGGGGCTTGCGGTGGTGATTGCCCTCTAAGGTCACTACATACACAACAGGACATACAGTAGCTATCCAACTGGCACTGCATGCATTTGTGCTTGATACACACTGAGAGTTGATTCTGGACATTAATGTCGCTTCATAGCAATTTATTAGATTAATAAGACCAATAGCTTTGTGGCTGTGCGTTGGTTTAAATATGATATTGTACCGTTTGAAATGCCATTACACTGCCATGCTAACACAACATAGCTAACCATTGACACCCATATGACAAAGTCCGCTAAGCTGTCATTAGCTAGTTACAGCTAGTGTAGCCTGTACCATGCTAGATTAGCTCGCTTGGGACCAGACTAAGCACTGGAGGCTAACGCGTCCTTTGACTGTTCACATTATTATCACCTTAAAATCGCTTCATTCAGAATCGGTTTGCTAACGTTGGCGGTGGCCAAGTTACTTTGAAACTTCAGCTGATGGGTCAGGTTTTTATTTTGACAATGGTCCGTTTGAGCGCTGCCGTTATTGCACAACACACTTTCATGTTGCATGAACCGACTGGCTGTTTTTGGAAATGCGTTTCTGTGTTAAATACCAATCCACTGACCACATGCTGAACTCCATTCCTCTTTAACACTGCTCCCTCCACGCAAAGGCCTGGCTTGCTAGTGTGTTGATATGAGCTAACGTTAGCTGGCTTGCTAATGTTAACTTAACAGCTAGCTGTCGTTGGTGCCAACGCAATTCCCCAGCTTGTCAAACTCAAGCTAATGACGTTAGCGCACATACTAGCATGCTACTTACGTTTTCCTGCTGTTGCGAATGTAGATCCAATCTTGATTATCTGCTGGATTCTGCTCTTGTGTGAAGATATGTCGGCAACCTAGCTATCTACGGAGCTAACGTTAGCTGGCTAGCTATGTTATGTTTCCTTATTTGACAAAAATAATCGAGATTGGCCTCAGATGAGCGGCGATAATTCCTTTCTCGGTGGTTCCCTGCTTGGACAGCGTTGATTTTTACGCATGTTTGACGCCAGTTCTGTCTCTCACATAAACTGAAGACTGTTCCGATCGCTCCAAAACAAATATGGACACTGAGAATTGGTTATATTATACAACACTGACAAATCTAGCACTTTCTTCAATTGAAAGGCCAGAGCTATCCTTCGACTTTGGGTGCTGAACAAGAGGAGGTGTTATTTTTGGCATATGTTCTGTGATTGGTTCAAACGTCAAGGCGAAACGCCGGCTAATTGGCTGCTTCGTCTGTCAATTAGCTCTGCCCCTGTCCAAAGCGACGTTCTGATTGGTCCGTTACCGAAGTTCTATGATGCACTGGAGCTGTTGAATACACTCGCAACTGGTTTTGGCGTACGCCGGAGCCACCCCGGATAGGCGGGGTCAGTGTTGAAATACAACCACTGAGCGCCGCGGCGGGAGCGGATTCACCACAGTCTGACGCACAAGGCTCAGGATATGAGTAAAATCAAAGGTTGGCAAAGCTGACATTGAAATGCGCTGTTATTCCCGTCCGCCATATGTTTGGAAATTACCGCACACGGGTGCTCTCGAGTCGAAAGCAAGCGCAACATGATTCAACTACAGCAGGGAGTCTTGTCTTCATACATAATATTGTGTGTCATATTATTAAAGGTCTTGAAACAAAGTAATAAAAAGTATTATGTTTTATTTACTCTGAATTCATTTATTCATTTTTCTTTCATTTTTAAACAATAATACTTTAAATTGTTGCTGAGATCCGTTGGTATGTTGCAGCTTGCATCAGGCAATTCTGTTGTTGCACTGTAATGTTTATGCAACTTTTCATTGTTTGCATTTGCTTCTCCCTGTTTGCTAACACTGTTTAAGATACACCTTTACTGATCGCACAACTGAGAAATTCCAGTGAAATAGTCAAATTAAAGATTTCAATATTTAAAAACTTAAAAATACTAGGCATGCGGGAAAAAAGTACAAAAGATACAAGATAACAGCAATAAATAATAACAATAATAATAATAATGAGCAGTGGATAAAAAAAGTGAGCAATGGATTAAAGTGAGCATATTTAGTGCAAGTGAATATCGAATGTGCAAATAACAACATGGGGGACAACAATGCTTATAGTGGTGTCCATAAAGTGTCCATAGTGTTCAGAGAGTACACATAACTATTAGGTTTCACTCCCCCCCTGTTGCCTAACTTATTATAGGCAGTTGCACATTTTAAAATTGAATAAAATATCATCCTGAGACCTGAACTTTTGTTTGATATGGATTTTGATTTCTCCTAGCTATATAGTATAAAGTATAAAAAACTAAATATTGTCAACGATAATTAAGTAATAATTAAGTGTCTTAGCTTATTACCGTTGCTAATATTGGTCAAATGTGTTGCCATATCAAACTACAAACGTTATGAATTGTAAATAAATAAGTGTCAACCATAAAATGTGATCAGGTTTTGGACCTTGTCTCCTTGGACAGCAGCAGGGGATGGCTGCCATCTTGTTTTTACATGGATAACTGTGTTGTGCTCTTACTGCCACTAGATGGCACAAACGTGTCCACAAATAAGGACAACAGGTGATTTCTCTGATAACTTTGATCATGTTTACGCGATAATGATGTTTTCCGACCCTGCTCGTCACAAAGGGGCTTCTTGTTACGATGGACTGCGCATAAATCCAAATGGCCCTATCTGGAGTCAGTGCTTGGTTTGTCCCTTCCGCAGACCTGCTCCGTACGTAGATATAAACAGCTCTTTCCAAGGTAACACAAAAACGTCATCATTCTTATTTTCAGGTGATTATACACTGAAGAAAAAATGCATATTATATTACAATTCCATTTCTGCTAACATATCCCCCTAAATTCTTCACACTGGACCTTTAACATGCTTTGGCAACATCGTAACGTCGTAATCCGCTGCCTTGTTTAAATAAATACCTCATACATGTTATTGATTGTATCACCTCCTCAGTTTAATTCATGATACTCTCTGTTTTTAATCAAACCTTAAAACTCTGGGTTTGTTAATTTTGTGAGCTAACACCTGCTCCTAAAAATATTCATCTCTGAAAACCGAGTACAGCCAAGCTAATAGTTTTGACCTTCTTGCACCTGCTCTCTGCATGAAAGACCTGAAAAAGTCACAGCCAAAATCACTCGCCGTTCTCTCGTGTTGTCTCGACTGCACTGCATAAAAATGTCCTCTTCGTTTTATTCAGCTTACATCGTCCGGGACAAGCTGCAACATTTGAACACTGACCTCGTTGTGTTCTCATACGACACGTGTCACCACAGAATCTGGTTAGGTGGAAAAGAGGAGCTCAATCCAGCTATTAACACACATCTGCAATAATTCAAACTGACACTGAACCTGGGGCTGGATCATCAATGGGCACAATGAGGAGCTGCCCTCTGGGGGAAGTGTGAACAGGTTCAGCAAAGAAAAACTACACATGTTAAGAAGAACATGGGAGGAATGGCGGGGCAGCTCATTTTTGCCCTGCAGCCATCCAGCAGGTTAATCTAGCCCTGACTGTACCTGCAACACACCGTTCAGTTTGAGTCACTCATAAATGCAACACACAGGTTTCCTCTTCCTCAATAATAATAATCATTATAACATTGTCATTGTACAGCCATGGGCCGATTATGAGACAATGGGCCCCAAGAATGCAGAAGGCCCCACCACCTCTCGCACAGAGCAGCAAGACAGTAGGCCTCTTTTTCTTGCTTGTGTCGCTTTGTAGTTGCTACGCACCTTCCTGCGGTTTTGTGTCTCTTAGTGGTTGTTTTAAGTCTCTTTTAAGTTGCTTTGCATCTCTTTGCAGTCTTTTGAGTTTCATTGTAATTGTTTTATGTCTCTTTGTAGTCAATTTGAGTCTCTGTAGTTGTTTTGTATCTCTGTAGTTGTTTTATGTCTCTTTGTAGTCCATTTGAGTCTCTGTAGTTGTTTTGTGTCTTTGTAGTCAATCTGAGTCTCTGTAGTTGTTTTATGTCTCTTTGTAGTCCATTTGAGTCTCTGTAGTTGTTTTGTGTCTCTTTGTAGTCAATTTGAATCTCTGTAGTTGTTTTGTGTCTCTTTGTAGTTGTTTTATGTCTCTTTGTAGTCAATTTGAGTCTGTAGTTGTTTTGTGTCTCTGTATTTGTTTTATATGTCTTTGTAGTCAATTTGAGTCTCTGTAGTTGTTTTGTGTCTCTTTGTAGTCAATTTGAGTCTCTGTAGTTGTTTTGTGTCTCTTTGTAGTTGTTTTATGTCTCTTTGTAGTCCATTTGAGTCTCTGTAGTTGTTTTGTGTCTCTGTATTTGTTTTATATGTCTTTGTAGTCAATTTGAGTCTCTGTAGTTGTTTTGTGTCTCTTTGTAGTTGTTTTATGTCACTTTGTAGTCCATTTGAGTCTCTGTAGTTGTTTTGTGTCTCTGTATTTGTTTTATATGTCTTTGTAGTCAATTTGAGTCTCTGTAGTTGTTTTGTGTCTCTTTGTAGTCAGTTTGAGTCTCTGTGGTTGTTTTGTGTCTCTTTGTAGTTGTTTATGTCTCTTTGTAGTCAATTTGAGTCTCTGTAGTTGTTTTGTGTCTCTTTGTAGCCATTATATTTCTCTTTGTAGTTGTTTTGTGTCTTTTTGCAGTTGTTTGTGTCTCTTCATAGTTAATTTGAGTGTCTTTAGTTGTTTTGTGTATTTGTAGTCATTTTGAGTTTCTTTGGAGTTGTTTATGTTTCTTTGTCGTTATCTTGAGTCTCTTTGTGTTTGTTTTGTGTCTCTTTGTAATGATTATGTGTCTCTTTGTAGTTGTTTATGTCTCTTTGTAGGCAATTTGAGTCTCTTTATAGTTGTTTTGTCCCTTTGTAGTCGGTGTGAGTCTCTTTGTAGTTGTTTTGTGTCTCTTTGTGGTTAATTTGAGTCTCTGTACTCAATTTGAGTCTTGTTGTAGTTGACTATGTCTCTTTGTAGCCAATATGAGTCTTCTTATAGTTGTTTATGTCTCTAAATCAGTAATTTGTATCTTTTTACAGTTGTTTTTGCCTCTTAGTGGTCGCTTCAAGTATTTTTAAAGTTGCTTTGCATCTCTTTGCAGTAATTTTGAGTCTCATTTTAATTGTTTATATGTCTTTGAAGTCATTTTGAGTCAAATTGTAGTTGTTTTGTGTCTCTTTGTAGTCAAATTGAGTCTCTTTGTCATTGTTTTATGTCCCTTTGTAGTCATTATGTGTCTCTTTGCAATCATTTTGAATTTCTTTGTAGTTGTTTTGTGTTTCTGTAGTTTTATGTCTCTTTGTAGTCATTGAATTTCTATGGATTTTTTTGTGTCTCTCTGTAGTCATGTGTCTCTCTGTAGTCATTATGAGTCTCTCTGTAGTCATTTGTCATACAGTCATACAGTTGTTTTCTAGTCTCTTAGTGGCCATTTGAGCCTCTTTGAAGTCCCTTTGAATCTCTTCATAGTTGTTTACATCGCTTTGCAGCCCTTTTATTCACCTTTTTAGTTGTTTTTTCCCCCTTTTGTAGTCTTTGTAAGTCTCTTCGTCTCTTTGCATGTGTTTGGCATCTCTTTTCAGTTATTTTTTGTCTATTTGTGGTCATTTTGAGTCTCTCCCAGGTCGGTGCGTCTTTATTCAGGCGACATTTTACTGTTGGAAGCCAGGAAGGGCCCTGACACTTTGGGCCCTGGGGCCTTTCTTTGCCTTGTAGACATGTTCAGCAATCCATCCATGTGTACAGCCGAGTGCAACACCATGAATGCCTTTGTACAATTCATATTGTCAAGACTACAGCCACGTGCAAAAGACACCGAGTTCTCTGAGAGATATCAGGCAGTGTGATGCAGCCGGAGGAGGCTATGACCTGCACACAAGGCCTTTCAGAACAGGCATAAACACTTTGATCAATAGATAGTCAGGCAGGTGCTTTTCGAGTTGAATGAACTCTTTTATCTGCACTGTTGGGCTTATTTAAAAACCAGCAAAAAGATTACACACATTGGCAGATTTCTGAGAGGCCGGGACCAATTCTTGCACTTCCAGAGTATAAATATGATGATATTTCATTCATTCAAATAACAAAGATGTGCAAAAATAAAATGTAGGCTGGAGTGAATAAAACTGGGAAAGGGAGATTAAAGCATGAACATGAGTTTAAGTGTGTGTGTAAAGATGTTTAGTTAGATAGTGTATCAGTGGATCAGAGTTATGATGTGTGTGTGAGTGCGAGTGTGTGTGTGTGAGGGGAAAGCAGGGCTTATCTGTTGTCATTTTGTGCTTCTCCCTCAGGATTAGACTTGTGTCTTATTAATGAAAAACTCATCAGATATCAGAGCAGTTCCCAAAGGAACCAAGCAGGGTTATGAGACACAGGTCAGATTAAGACCCTGTTTAAATACTGTGTGTGTGTGTGTGTGTGTGTGTGTGTGTGTGTGTGTGTGTGTGTGTGTGTGTGTGTGTGTGTGAGTGAGTGTGTGTGTGAGCATGTTACAGACAGACAGAGAGTGTGAGTGAGCAACAGAGTGGTATTTAATTTTCCAAGATGGGGGATTATCACTGGCAGAATTTGATCATTCTGCTCTGATAAGGATGTTCAATCACAGCTTATCCCAAATATTAAACTCTCAGTCTTTTGTCCCCTTTCCCCTCAATCCCACACACACACACACACACACACACACACACACACACACAACCATACAGACGCTTGCGCCACTCCAACTGCCGTGGTTCTCATTGAATAAAGTGGCCCGCTGAGCCTACTGTCAGAGTGGTGTGTGTGATTGTTCAGCCACCTGGTCACCTCAGGGGATAGATGGGTGAGGAAGGGGAGGAGGAGGAGGAGGAATTGTGGGACGGGCTGGTGGGGCGATGCTAGGCTTTAGCGTCTTATGTGGGCAGCTGAGGAGAAGTAAATTAAAAAACTGTTTCGTCTAATCCGGAACACCAAGAACAAGTGGCACACACTCCAAAATCTGATCCCTCGTGTTTACATGGATCTGGATGAGCTTACACACACACACACACACACACACACACACACACACACACACACACACACACACACACACACGCCACAGCATTCCCTCAAATGATATGCACACATGCATACATACACACACACACACACACACACATATTCCCTGCTGCTAAATACTCTGTGATTGTGTCCCGCGCCCGCCGGATTGAGGGGAGGAGGGAGGGCAGGGGGGTGACGGGAGGTACGAGGCCCTGATCTGCACTCTCATTTTCAGCCTGGAGAATCTGCACCCGGGACATCTGGGTCACATCATTACTGCAATCTTCTGCTTGTTCATTCCCAGCTTTAGAGGGCTTAGAGTGTCAGATCTGCACACACACATTCACACAAAACACACACACACACAAACACAAACATAGCATGTAACATGTGAAATGAATCATGGCTAAAAAAAAAAAGATTGATGGTTTGGGTCTTCAGAAACACAGATGTGAAGATGCACATGCTGTTTAAGGGACTAGAGGTGCACCTGTCCAAATGTTTCTCTAATCATGCACCTCCACAGTAATGAAGACATGTTCAGAGCAGCAGAGGCTCAGCACTCTGCCTGATGCAGTCGCACCGCCCTCTAGTGACTAAAAGCTGGTTTCACAACGGGGTGGTAGTTCCGCTATTGACCGACAGGTGGTGCTGCTGAGCAACACGCCTGTAAGGATGGAGGGAGGCTGGTAACAGCTGACAGCAGCACCTTTCTCTTCATTAAAAATAGGTTGTATGGAATTAAAAATTAAATGTACTGCAGCGGAGGTTTTCATATCGTCCAATATGGAAAAAATCAAAGAAAGTTTGTCTGTCTTGTGTTGTTAGGTCACAAGTGTTTGATGATTTAACTGACTCCTTTTTTTTACTTTGTTCTTCAAGTAATATTTTCTACTCCTTCTCCTCCTTTTTCTCTTTCCTTTTCTTCCCCTTCATCCCCTTCTTCTTCCCCTTCTTCTCCTTCTCCATCTCCTCCTTCTTCTTCTCCTCCACCTCCTTCTTCTCCTTCTCCCCATCTCCTCCTCCTGCCCCCTCTTCTCCTCTTCTCCTCCCTCTTCTTCTCCTCCTTCTCCTCCTCCATCTCCTTCTTTGTCTTCTCCTTCTTCTCCCCCTTCTTCTTCTCCTTCTTCCATCTCTTCCCCCTTCTTCTCCTCCATCTCCTTCTTCTCCTTCTCCCCATCTCCTCCCTCTTCTTCTTCTCTTCCCTCTTCTTCTCCTCCATCTCCTTCTATTTCTCCTCCTTCTCCTCCCTCTTCTTCTTCTTTTCCTTCTCTGTCTTCTTCTCCTCCATCTCCTTCTTCTCCTTCTTATTCTACTTCTTCTTCTTCTCATCCATCTCCTTTTTCTCCTCCTTCTCCTCCCTCTTCTTCTTCTTTTCCTTATTTGTCTTCTTCTGCTCCATCTCCTTCTTCTCCTCCATCTTCTTCTTCTACTTCTTCTCCTCCAACTCCTCCTTCTTCTTTTCCTCCTTCTCCTCCTTCTCCTTCTTCTCCTCAGACCATATGTTACGGTATTATGTGTGTGAAGGCCAGGAGTTGACAACCTGTGGCTCTTTGGCCCCTCTCCAGTGGCTCTCTGTGACTTTGCCAAAAAATGAATAATAAAAAAGATTAAGAAAAAAAATCACTTGAAAATTAATAACATTATTATTATTACATTTTATTTTTTATTATTGTTGTGGGCCTAAAGAAAGTCTTACATTCTCCAATTGTAAAATGTGTAGCCTACGCCAAACTTCTAAACTTAGCCCAACCTGAGCAGCAGTGGCTTGCATTGAGCCTCCTTGGCGAGGCTAGCAGTGGATCAAATCCATAAAGTAAAAGTCTCAGAGGAAAATATAGATAGATAGTTAACAGTTCATTCTTCGAGCTCAAGGCCCGCACGCAAGCTGTGTCTCAATTCAGGGGCTGCAGCCTATGAAGGACGCGGCCTTCGTGGTCGACGTCGGCCACGTCCTTTGAAGATCATATCAGCCAAACTGAACGGTAGCTGAAATGGAACGGTCTGGTCTGTGGAGGATTTACTGGTTGCATCACCAGTTGTTCTTGCCTGGTAAAAACCTCCTGCACAATGAACATTGAAGAGATTCTAACCAAGAGAAGTTTGAGCTGGTTGTCATCAATCCTCCGTGCTAGCTGCCACTACATCTCCCTTAATTAATACAAACAACACAATTACAATAAACAATAACAATATAAAAGGGCAAGAAAAACAACAGGGAGATAAGAATAACCAGTTATAAAGATATATGTCAACATCCTTGTCATTGTAGTTTCTGTTTGATGAGAGGTTTTCCTCAATGACAGGGTTCTTACCTGACCTCGTACTTCATTCTACTTAACTTAACTTAACTTAACTACTTAACCTTTTGTCCTCATTTGTGGACACTTTTTTGTGCCATCTAGACGTAGTAAGAGCACAATACACAAATCCATGTAAAAACAAGATGGCAGCCATCTCTGCCAAGTCAGTCTGCAGCTGATCCGAAAGTCCAAAACCTGACCACAGTTTATGGCTGAAACTTGAAATGTGGAACTTTTTTCAAAACAGAAATGAGAAACTATTTTTCAGCGGATTGTTTTCGTGTAAACGTGGCCTTACAGTTGATGAGAGGCGAAACGTCAAGACCTTTGCATGGTACGTTTACTTGTTAGTTTCACCTGTTACCTCTTTATCTTACTATATAATGACGAACACTCTGTCTGTGTGTCTGTTCCATGTTTTTCTCCTCACTGACTTGGTCAATCCATGTGAAATTTGGCACAGTGGTAGAGGGTCATGGGAGGATGCGAATGAAGCAATATTACATCAATTGGCCAAAGGGGGGCGCTTTAGCCACCGATTCAAATTGCAAACTTTGAATGGGCATATCTCATGCCCGTATGTCGTAGAGACATGAAACTTTGCACAGAGATGTCTCTCCTCATGAGGAACACATTTTTTTTGAAAAACACTTAAAATGGATCTCTTCCTCGGAAGTTTGAGCGATCTGCATGAAACTGGGTGAACATAATCTAGGGACCAATATCTAAAGTTCCCTCTTGGCAAAGTTGGAAAACTTGCTAAAACTGAGCTTCTATAAGGCAATGAATATTGGAGGGCGTGGCTCATCACATAAAGGTGTATAACGTCTCAAGGGTTTCACCCATCACCACGCAACTTTGTAGGCATATGACCACACATAATCTGAGGGGACCCCTCCATTATTGACCCCATCAAACAAAATGGGGGCGCTAGAGAGCTCATTTCTTATCTAGGCCTAACCGCCATATGGATTATGTGTAGAACAGGACGCCTCAAGGTGACTGGAGAAATTTAACTCTAATTGGCAACTGGGTGGCGCTATAACAACAGAAATATGCTTAAAGATGGCTAAAATGCGAGCGATCGCTGTGGCTCCCCCTGTGGACCAATGTTGGGTCTAATTTTTGGTATGACTAAGTGATGGTATGATATGCTGTACATAATCACAGAAACTGTCAGTGTGTCATTCTGTCTGTCCCACGTTTTTCTACTCACTGACGTGATCAATCTATGTGAAACTGCACATAGGCATTGAGGCTTGGCATAGGTAGAAGGTGACAAAGCTACCAGTGAGTATTGACTAGTTTATATTTTATTTATCTTTCTGTACTTATTTCTGTGTGTTTAAAGAACAAAAGTGGATTGATGTGAACAGTTTGCCATTATATGCCAGTTCAGCTTTGTGTTGAGTGATGCACACACTGTATTCCAGATACTTCATTTTGCCTTCTTCGAGGAAACGCACCTGTCAGCAGGAAGCAAGATGTCAGTGCTTTGTGGTGACGATGTGCAGTTTGAGTTGAACCTGAATATACCACAGCTGTTACGGAGGGGGATTACTGTATGACGTCGTCACTGCGCAGTACAGGAAGTCTCCCTCTCACGCGGCGGAGGGTTTGCTCAGTGGTCACCAGGTGAGGGGTTAATCTAAAAACTCTGCTCCAGGTGAGGCTCGAACTCACAACCTCGGCATTGCTCTGCTGCATACTGTCATATAAGTACCGCGCGCTAACCGATTGCGCCACTGGAGCTTCGGCGGTTAACGGCCAGGAAGTCGGTTTAAGAAAAACACGAGCGCACGTGTCGCACAAACATCGTTGTTTGTTTATTTCCGCCTCCATTTTTGACTAAGCGTCGCCGTGCAGACCGGTGGAGGTGACGGAGACCCGGTGATGAGCTCGCCGGGACCCGGTGGCTCACGGAGTCCAGCAGACGACGTGCTGCGTTCAAGTGCCTCTCACAAAGCTCCGACTTTCATGCTCAACGGGAGCCATTGTGACGTGTGTGTTTATAGCGTTTTCTCGTCGAACAATTCAATACAAATAATTTCCTGTGGACTGTGTGAGTAACTCGTTGACAGAAAACTAATGATTATGAAACTTAAATACATGACACGTTGTCCTTGAGTCTTTTTAAGAAAATATTCTCGAGATTTCAACAACAGTGACAAAAAGGAAAATAAAAATTGAATAATCTGCCATCATCTTAATAGTATTTTACCTCGGTTTTAATAAGCTGCAAACTTACAAGAAAAACAAGATGTGTAAATCAAAAATAAAAATGAAACCGTCAAGTATAAAGAAACTGGAAAATGTAAGGTTAAAAAACTCAGTTCATTAAGTTTTAAATTTCCACTTTACGCACACAGAGAAGAGCCATCAATGGTAATATAACTTTTACTTTTGTGATTTAAGCCATTAAGAAAAAATGTGTGTTCGCGTACTTTACCATTTACACATCATGTATGTTTGAGTTTATTAAAGTGTGAAAATATTAAATCCAAACTCTGTAAAATGTCTTTTTCTCACCTTTAGTAGGCTTTATAGCTTCAGTGCTGTCTGCTAAGGAAATGTCAGTGCTTCACACGAGTTTATATTCTTCTAATACACTTGTTTCATAATTCTAATATTAATGACAGCACCTGAAGGCAGCAGATTTCTATGTTCAGTGATGACACGTATGATGTTCAGGTGTCCACATGTTTTTGGCCACTATAGTTCACATACTGTGTTAAAAAGTACTCCAATTTTAAGTTAAATGTGCAGCCGTTACAGATGTAACGAGGAAACAAATTACTATTATTATATTTATTAAAATAATAGTAATTAGTAGTAGTAGTAATATTTATTTATTCATTTATTCATACATTCATTATCATGAGTGTTATTTATTTTTTTAGTTACTGAACTTGCTTATCAATATTATTATAATTACAATTTATGTATTTATTTATCTTGCCTCCTCCTGCTCATACACCTGCACATCCCACTGGTCATAATATGACACACGTACACATCACACTGACATACATGCACAATATATAATAAATAAATGTAGTAATAAATAAATATGGAAATAAATAAATAAAAGACTAAATAAATGCTTAAATAAATACAGGAAAAAATGCATACACGTTGGACCTCCTACCTCATTAATATAAAGACACAGACATAAAGATATAAGTAAATAAAAGTAGTTGTACAAATGTAGAAATACATTTGATTCTTTTATTGACTTATGTTCTGTTTGATTACCAACTTTTATCTATTTATTTACATATTTATTTCAACATTTATTATTTCTTTATTTATACATTTTGTTCCGTATTTATGTGAACATTTATTTATTTATGTATTATTTAAAAAATATTGCTTTATTTATTTATTTGTGTATCTATTTCACATTTTTCATTATTGATTTTTAATTCATACATTTATTTATTTATTTATGTATGCATTTTAACATTTTTTATTGCTTTTTATTTATACATTTATGTATTTATTTGAATATGTATTTATTGCTTTGTTTATTTATTTATTCAATTTGCATTTCTTTCAACATTTTTTCTTTTCTTTATTCAAGCATTTATTTATTTTTATCTATTTCTGTATTTATTTATTTTTACCATAAATAGCAATGCAGCAGTTGACAATAAATGTACCTCTGTAAAAAATCAACAACAAAGCTGCAGAAAAACAAGACACACACACACACACACACACACACACACCTTGAGGCAGGCTGTAAGCCTCCAAGAACATGATTTATATCCAGAGAGCACTCCTCATTCCTCATCACTGTGTCAAATTACCATATTTTGTGGGGGTATTTTACGAGATCCTCACACAGGCCGCAGTGTGTACCGGGCCCCATCCATTACACTCCCCCTCCACAGCAACACAGAGAGACGGAGTAGGAGGCTGGGAGACAGGGCAGGCTGTCAGGATATAACACCATGAAATGACTCACTGAGACCGGACGCCATAATCCAGCATCGTGTTGTTGTTTTTTATTATTGTTCTCAGCATATTCATAATTCAACACATGACATACAGGAAACACTAACATAAACATTCTGAATGAAAGAGAAGAAATCATCAGCGGAGGCTCACACCTCAAAGACATGCGGCGGCGATGCCAGTTTTTAAAACCCATGAATAAACACACCTGAAGGCTGGATGGGTTCACTGGCAACTTAGTGAGGCGACGCCCTCTGGCACCATGGGTGGGAGAGAAAACAGGATAAACTTGACTGTTGGCTTTAATGAACAATGAGTGAAACGTTGGCAAACAGTTGCTCGTATGTTTTCGCCCCAAAATGTTGCCGGTGCATCGCAGCCTTGAGGAGAAGATGACAGATCCATGCCCTTTTCTGTTGCAAAGGAAGTGCTTTAGTACCCATGTTAGGGCTAGGTAGGTACAGTCGGCCATAGAAATAGGATGAGTAGATTTACAGTGCTGTAATGAGATATACAATATATTATACACTGGTTCATGAGGGAGGCTTTTGCTGTTTAATGTAAGCTGGCTCTCTATTAATTGCCTTGTGATGTTCTCAGACCATGACAGCTTTTAGGGATAATGTCTCCAGGTCATCTGCTCCAGCTTCATTGATTTAAACTTCAAGAGGAGCGTGAAGAACTGCAGGTGAAACACAATTTAAAGCGGCCATTTTCTTTCCAAGAAGGCCGCTGGTTCAGTCTTCGTGTAGTGCATTTTCTTTTTAACGTCAGCGTTGGACATTTGCCTCTTCTCTTATGGTAAAAGAACCTTAGTCCCCAACAATCCCACCCCTTCCCACCCGCACCCTAATCCAGCCCCATGCCCCCACCCCGACCCTGCTCCCAAAATAACTTCATACAAACTGATAAAACTTCACAATGATTCACCATCAACACAAAAAAAGTCACACAAAGTTCTGTCGTTATGTCCTCCATCCATAAAAACCAAGAACAGCACACGTCAACGCACTCTCTCGTGTGTTGGCATGATCTCACTCACACACACACTCACACACACACACACACACTCTATCGCACACTCGCATGCACCCAAATCCAGTATTTACACATACAAACACATTCCCAGGATTTAAGACAGGCAGCACTTGCAGTCACCTCAGGTGTTTTTTCTATTGCATCACGGCTCACGACATCCTTCTGTTGCCAAACAGTTAGACAGCTTCTTTAAGTGTTCGGGATTATAACTGCATTTTAAGGAATCAAGGACTTTAAAGGAACACTTCACCCACAAAATGATTATTTGTATATCAATTACTCACCCTGTGTTATGCTGAATTTGTGAAGAAAAATGTTGTTTTTGTCGCATCCCTCTGCAGGGAGGGAAGAATCAAACCCACAGAAAATTCTCGAATTGAGTTATAGGGGGGCCACGTTTAGCAGCATGCTTTAAATACTCTTACACAACTCGTTGTATGTTCAGTGCTTCCTAATTGACCCTTCACTGTGTCCCGCCCCCGGACGCAAACTGGCCAATCATAAAGTGGCATCAGGGTCCAACAACAACACAGCTGTGCTCCATTTGTTTCAGATTTCCTTCATTTTCAGGCTGGTTTTGTGGATTTGGAGCTAAATGTTGTCATGTATTAATGATACTCGTTACCTGGAGAGGTTGGAAAAAGATATACGTTTCTTCCCTGTTCCAAAACTAAAATCAAACCCTGAAAAGTGTAGGGTTAGCTAGCTAGCTACTGAAGATATAGCCTACTGAATGTATACACATGCTGCTTTTGCTTTTTAATAATTATAACAGTGAAACAAAGAGCGACCCTGCTGTACAGGAACCAGTGAAGGGAAGCAGGGAAACTTTGCTGATATTCAACCAGCTGTGTGGCATCACATGAACGTTGTTTGATTTCACCCAGAGATCCCTGCCCAGCAATTTTACCACGCCGAGCATTGAAGCTTCTGGACTAACGCTGCCTCGATCAGTTAGTTTGCTTGTGTTATTGTGTGAGTTTGGTGAAACTGAACTTAACCTTTATGTCACCAAACTCACACAATAACAAAGACAAATATGATTGATTGTTTGATATAGTTTTGCTGTTGTTAAATGTGGCCCCTCTGTACGTCAATTGCTCACCATGGAGACATGCGAGAAAAACAGAGTCCTCTTTGCAAATTCAGCGCAGCACTAGGTGAGTGGTTGATATACAAACGGTCATTTTGTGGGTGAAGTGTTCCTTTAATGAGAAAAAAGGAGGCGAGAATTTGTTGGTGTGTATGCAGCAGTGGTGTCAGAGGGTCCGGTGTCCCGTCAGTCATGGATGACGATGGGGCCTCGCATCCTCAGGCTGGGGTGAGGGTGTGGAGGGGCGAGGACGAGCCCCTGTGGCGGGCCCTGGGTGACCCTGCGCAGGGTGATCTGCTCGCATGGCTGCCGACAAGCGTGCCTCAGCTGGGAGCGGGACAGCATCCGCCTGGCCCTCCTGGAGCAGTGAAGACGAGACAGGACATAAGTGCAGAAGAAGATACACTTATGCCAAGATAATGTTAGTTAAAAAAAATCCAGACAGAAAGCACAATCGTTACCTTGGAAACAGTAGTCAGTAACGGCAGCAGTAACAGTAGTAGACAAAATAAATCACCAGTCCGCCCGACTACTGTTTCCAAGGTCAGGAAAGACTTTTTTAATCTCAATTTTTAAGCCTCCGTGGCCGAAGAAGTCCTTAAAGTGCTCACGAAAAAAAGGAAACTGAATCTACAATTACAATTACAGCCAGTCTGCTGAGGAAGACTATGGTCGAATAAAGCTCCAGAACAGTTTCTAAACACGCCTTGTGGTGACACCATTAATCTTTACGTCTCATGCTGTCACACCCACGAGCCTCTCGTCCATGAGTAGCTGCACGCTTCCTTCTGTGCGGTGATAAGATTGGCGGGTGTAGTTCGGTAGAAAGAAAATAGTTCCTACATGAAACTGCTCACAACGAGGTCTGTGGATTATCTTGAGTAACCAGGTCATGATTTCTGGGAAGAGACATTAGCTATGTTTTGTGTTTCCATTAAATGTACGGACTTTGGTGAAAACTACAAACTTGCGCGAATTTTCCGCAGAACTGGAAACAAAACAAGTCTCGCATTCTTCTACGTTTTCTGGCGGTTGGCAACCAGCTTGTAAATGCATTACCGCCTTCCCGACCCGGAGTGCGGATATCACCATGGAGAGAGGTGCGCTACGTCAGACTTAATTCGAACATAACTGTTTCCATCCCCCGTTTTGCAAATCAACATTTTTTCGAATCAACCAAAACCCGGCAAAAGCAAGCATATTTTAGTTTGTGCGAATCAGGGGATTTTAATTCCAATTTTGGCGTTTCCATCATAATTTTCCGATGCGATACTTCTAGATGCGCATCTAAACAGGCTGATGGAAACATGGCTATTGCTGTTGAGTTTGTCAAACCCCATCTTAATCCAAAGTTGTCGAAAGCCGGCGCTTGAGCAGTGACTTGTGGTGTCAGACACTGACGAAAAAGCTGTCTTTTAACATTAGCATGATACACAGCTGGTCGCTGGTATAGTTTAATGGCACTCGGCGGCGTCAGGAAGAAACACAGCGGGACAAGGACAAAGGTTAAGGTGGTGAAAGTCCGAGTGGGGTGAATGGGTCGAACCAGCACCAACCGTCACCTGGGAGAGCAGTGTTCGCCTATTCTTTTTTCCTAAACCCAGCCACATGCGTTCGTTGTTGGAGGAAAAAAAAAGTCAGTGTGCGGTGTTGTAGCGATGTAGTGTGTTTATTTTGAAAGAGACTGTAAACTTTAAATTTCCTGTGAAAACAGAAGTGTATCTTGAAAGAAGACAATGCATCTAACAGGCAAAACTTGACACGGTGTCCCAGGGTACCGTACATATTGTATGTGGACATGGAAGCTCCATGACCAAACGTCGATATGTGGTCGGAGTTAGGATGTGTTGGCTGAGCACCACAAGCCGAGTGTCATCTAGTTCCATTATATTGGAGCGAAGACAGACATCTCTACAGCTTATCTCCAACACTCGGCAACTCACACCAAAACAATCTAGACTGATAAACGGCACTGAAGGTCAGACAAAATACTGTGTATTATTGATTTTGGGATAGACTGTCTTTTTAAACAATACACTCGTTAGAAGCCAGTAACCCATGACTGTATCTTTATGTTTCAGTAGCCATGCTCGCGGATAATGCTTGTCTGAATACATTATTTATACGGAGCTGACCACAGGCTCGATGCTGCGAGAACAGTGTGCAGTTAAAAGGCTGCCAACACGTGGAAACAATGATGAATTTGGCTTTGGGCTTTATGAAAGAGATTATTTGTCATGTATGCTAATGGTTTACCAGCAGTTTGACAACGCTGCATGCTACTGCACCTAGGTAATTAATCACTTCATTGTTTGGTTGTGAAAATGTTGTCGTTATTCAATCTTTGATTTCGGCAGTGTCTCCCATCTGTGACTGTTCAGTGCATCTAACAAGCAACAGCTTTGCACAAGGTGTAAGTGTAAAACCTCACCAGCAATAACTGATTCATTCAAGACATAAAATGAAGAAACTAATAAAGGAGGAATGTTCAGTTTAAGGGGATCAAGTTGAGATTCTCGGCTGCTGAGAAAGTAATTACAAACACCCACTTTTTTCTCATTTCGAGAGGATTCAAAGTGCAGCATTTATTGTGAGCAGAATATATCTGTTACAGAATAAAAGAGACTTCTCTGCAGGATCTTCAGACTTATAAAGGAGCTCGCTGGTAATTTCCAGACTGCACTGCACTGGGCTTTGTGCTGTGACAGGAAGGCTTTTTTAACAGCCCACAGCAACCAGCGGCACTAGACTACAAGGCCATGGGGCACACTCGCAAGTGTTGGACACAACACTAATGGAATATTTTCAGACAAATACGAGATACATAAACACAACATACAGTTGATTCATGGTTCCCTTCAGGCGGTCAAGAAAAACACTTTCAGACGTAATGCGCGGCACAGCCCTTGTCTTTTCTTCGTCTTTTGCTGCTCTCAGCAGCACCGATGATGTTTCTCTCGTGTTGGGAACAGGGAAATACATCACTCCCCTCCAGATCCCTGCTGTTGATAAAATGAACGCTGGAGTACTCATGAAGAATCTGCGCACATTATGTGCTTGTGCATCCAAGTATAGTAAATAGGCCTGAAATTGCATGCCGTAGCCGTGCATCCACACACACATTTTTCAAGTACAGTGAACCCTGAGACTTGTTATTACACAGCACGACATACGTGATGTTACTTAGATTTAATGCAGAATATGAACCAGAGAGCAGATTTAGCTCCGGTGGCACATTATCTAAAGCTCTGCGGTTTGTCTGTTCAGCTGGCTGTCGGGAGGAGGAGAGCAAACATGTAAATCCACGCTCAAACACATCAAGCTGTCTCATTTACATTTCTGTTTCACTTCCTCTCAGTCTGTTTTCTAATATTCACCATTTCTGATGCTTTGTCCTGTTATTTCTCTGACTAATTTCGAAATTCTCTGTATCTTACACTAGGTGCAGCTGTGGAAGAAGTGCGCATAAAGTAAAGGTACCAGTGATACAATGCAGGGCCGTGATCACCTATTTAACATTTGGGGGAATATTTTCATTCCTCAAATTCTGTGATCCACCCCTCCAGGGGAGTCTAAGAGGAGGCCACAGGGTGGGTACAATGTTTCCACAGCAACACTGATGGGTTGCAATATAAGATAAGAAGATATCTGTCATTCCAAAAGTTGAACTGGGTTTATCTCAGAGCGCAGCTACCGTGTCCTGAAAACTAGGCGCTTGGGAACGTGTGCGCGCCACAACAGCATCGCTCTAGCGTTTGAGTGCACCTGCCATACATCTACATTAAAAACAAGGCTAGCTTATGAGTGGAGACCAGGTGGTCGGCAGTGGGCACTGTGTTTCCTTATTTTTAAGTGGCCAGCCAGCCGTCTGTCTCCCACCCGACCCGGGTGGTGCGCAGTGTAGTTAACTGAAGAGCAGCAAAATTAACCTATAGACCGACACGCAGACGAAAATATTCTCTGCGATTAACCAACTAGCGGTAAACTGTTGACATCCCTTGTCTCGACACAACTATTAGAAGGGCTGCCATAAAATTAGGTTTCATTCTTAGGCGGAATTTATACCTCTGTGTTGAATTGTCACTATACCTACACCATGTGTCCAGATAAATACAAGTGTTTGTCCGTGAATGCTGCGAGTTATAGTGAAGCTGATTTGTGTACTTGTGTTTGAAATTGTCTCTATTAAGCCATGTTTAATGTGTGTTTAATGTGTGTTTAATGTGTGTTTTGAATCAATTAAACTTTACAGCACTTCACAGAAACCTCCGCTGCCAACTAGTGTTTCGGAGGTGTAACTGCAGAGTGACACAGACACACCACCACACAACTAAACCCCCTTAAGTATCTTATTTTTGTTGTGCATAGCGGTTTAAATTGTGTGTAACCTATGATAAGAAAAGTGCTAATTCCTCTCTCCCTTCCTGTCTCTATTTGTCTCTCTTGCCTCCCTGAATAAGTGGGAGTGATCTCCCACTCCTCTCTGCTCTGTGAAACACTGCCTTCTCCATCACACAGAGCGAGAGAAAGAGTGGGAGAAAGAGATGGAGGAGAGAAAGAAAATGAAACTTCCGATCATCTCTCATTAGCAGCAGCCTTTCAGAGCGGATCTATTAATGTCTTTTATTCAGAAAAGCATTAATTGGCTCTGCAAGGAGGGAGAAACACAGCATAGTATAATAAAGGGATGGTATTCAGGACGACTCTCTCACACACAAGCACACATGTTGATATTGGTGGTAAGTGAGCGATCCATACGAGCGCAGCCATGGTTAATGTGGTAATGATATTTCCACTCAGGGCCCAGCGCTGCCTGGCTCCACGCTGGTCCGTCTGCACCAGTTAGCTGCTCTAATTTTAGCCCTGGTGATCGGAGGGCCGGGTGCCATGGCTCATTTAGACACAGGCCTAATGGAAGAACATCTCTCTTTCTCACATACAGACATGCAAACATTGACTCACTATGTGCATGTGTGCATGTGTGTGTGAGAGAGTGTGTGTCTATGTGTGTGTGAGAAAAATAAATAGAGAGTGATTGTCTGCGTGTGAAACATGAATGCATGTTTAATCAATCATGTGTACAACAAAATGTGTGCAAAGAGAATCAGGTGTTCGTTTTCTAGACATTTGGATCAGTTTGGTTTTTTTTAAAAATTGTACACCTGTATTACAGTCTGAAGCAAGTTTACGAGGCAAAAAAAATCAATTACAATTTTATTTATGGTGGCGATAATCAGTTTTATTTTATTTTAATTTAAGTGAAATCTTTCACTTTGCCAACAATGTCATTTAAGTTGATTTGAGTCTTGAAAAAACTAAAATATTGCTAAAAAAAATGCATCATTTAAAGGGACAGTTCACCCCTTATTCAAAAATACATATCTTTCCTCTTACCTGTAGTGCTTTCTATCAGTCTAGGTTGTTTTTGTGTGAGCTGCCTCGTGTTGCAGATATCAGCCGTAGAGATGTCTGCCTTCTCTGGAATATAATAGAACTAGATGGCACTCGGCTTGTGGTGCTCAAAGCACTGAGAAAATAAATGTGACAAACTCAACAGCAATGTCTCTTTCCAGAAATTATGACCTGGTTGCTCAAGATAATCCACAGACCTTATTGTGGGCAGTTTCATGTAGGAACTATTTTCTGTCTGCCAAACTACACCTGCCAACTTTATCCAGACGTTCCAGACGATGAGGAGGTTTTTACTGCAAGACAAATTATCTGCAGAGGTCTCTTCCTCTCCAAAACAAACAGAGCTGGTGACTTTACGTGGTAAAACACTTTATAAAGCAATTAGTAGTTAGTTAGTCTAGTCTTGTTGCGGGGGGGCTGCTAACTACAGTGGCCGACGCAAGAAAGTGAATGGCCCTGTCTAGAGCCAGTGTTTGGTTTGTCCGTTCTGGTGTAGCGTAGAAACATGGCGGTGCAACATGTTGGGCTCCGCAGACAAGGACCTGCTCCCTATGTCGATACAAACGGCTCATTCTAACATACCGAAAGCAGGATTCTTATTTCCAGGTGATTATACAGTAAAGAAGACATACTTATTGTAGTATACAACATTTTACATGCATTGCTGGAGCCTATCCCAGTTGACATTCAGCGAGAGGCAGGATACACCCTGGACAGGTCACCAGACTATCACAGGGCTGACACATAGAGACAGACAACCTTTCACACTCACATTCACACCTACGGACAATTTAGAGTCAACAATTGACCTTTGGATTGTGGGAGGAAGCCGGAGTACCCATGCAGAGAACATGCAAACTCCGTAATGTGGCTAAAATCCCCAAATTCCCAGAAAACCAGTGAACATAACCTCAGTGTCTTGGATAGCAGCTTTTCCTCTAAGATGCATTTTCCCTCTGATCAAAATATCTGAATTTCTTCATTTGTTTTGATGAAAATATAAATTTTTATTCAAATCAGTTTTATGGATTTTGGGTGTGCAGGCTTCCCAGACGCCACACCGTTTCAACTCAATGGGTCCGCGTAACTTCAGGCGCGTACGCATGTGTCTGTGTGCGGACAAAAATAACATCTTTTCGGTCACAGCTCAATTCCACTTGCTCTCCCCATCACATGCACACAGTCAGCCAATCAGAGGTCGGAAAAGTGTCACCTTTGCTTACCTGGTCTCCCGGGTGACAAGGAAGAAGCTGTCATCAGGAGCATCAATCCAGTTGGGGCGTCTCTTGCGGATCATCACTCCGCCTCGGGTGTTTCCGGAGCTGCTGCTGCGGCCGTTATGCTGCAAATATACAATTAGATTAATACAATAAAGGTTGATACAGACATGCAGTGCTTGTTAGAGGGGAGGATAAGGCACCTACCAGGAGGGGTCCACCTGTTGTACCTGGGTTATCTGCAGACACAGGGGAAAGTTGCAGAGGATGCGTGAGGGAATCTGTCACTTGTGAATAGTATTGATTGGTTTATTGCTTTTCCTAGTGGTGCAACAAAATGACTGTGTTTCAATGTCAGTAAAAATAGTGAAGTTACCAATAAAAAACAAAGTGTCAGACTGAAGTTGAACCATCCAAATTATCCAAATGACCCCCATCTGCTGATTCGTTTTCATTAGAATTAGTTGTCATTCTCTCCAACGAGCTAGTTTAGATAAGAAATGGCAGAAAGGGTTATCAGGTCCGGGTGTTATTTCCACTAATTTGATTTTATCAAGCAAAAGGACGACAAGGACATTGGATAGCAACATTGTTTGGTCCCCAAGGCTCACTCACATCATACTTAACTCAGTTAAAAAGCAAAACTGGACGCTTAGTCCAATTTTTGGGGGGTTTAGCAGATGTAAACAAGTACAACTTTTTGCTTCCAGGCCGGATTAAGTAAAGCAATAACACTCTTACTGAGAAATAAGTTGGAATAAGTTTTTTTTTTTTTTTTGCTTCTAAAGAAATGTGTCCGTGCGTGTACCTGCGCGCCTGTCCGGCTCAGCCCTGCTGTGGTGATGGTAGCTGCGTTTTCCCAGCATGCCGTGGGGGCCGTGTGGGAGAGAGGAGAGGAGGCGTCGAGGTGGAGGCGTCTGCAGGCCCGCGGTGCGGTGGGAGCGCGGGGCGTGGGCAGCCGGACGGGACTCTGGAAGAGACACCACAGCTGGAGCTGCATCAACTGGCTCCTACAGACCATCTGAATAACTTTGATTTATATTCCTTTGATGTGACACGGTTACTCGGCACAGTTTCAGTGCTCAGTGTTGATTTACCTAGAAACTGGAGAACACTGGTGAGAGTGCTCCTTTGGGCGGCTCTGGTTTTGGGTAGGCGGGTCCCCTGCCCTTCCGACACCCTTAACATGTCTAAACCAAACACACACACACACATTTTACAAAGCAGTGTCTCTCAGATTGCTCCCTCTGCCTACTGAGTCAAGTTGTGTGTAACATCAGCCCTAACTGTTGCTCTGTCAAAATGTTTTATGTGAATAAAAATAACCTCTCGTGTTTAAAATGAATGATGCAGGAGTTGCAAATCTCTGTGTCAATGTGGTGACTTCCTCTCAGGGATGGCATGTCCACTTACAATAATCTCTACCCACATGCACATACAGATGTAAGTACATGCTTCACATGCACAGACAGAAAAACAAACTGTAAAAACACATACATTAAAATATGGAGGTATTATGACAGCAGGCACTGAAGGTTGACTCCATGCTGGGAGGAGGAGGAGGAGGAGAAGGAGGAGAGGGGGAGGCGTGTCTTTATGGGTTCCTCTGAGTGTGGTGGAGTTGATGGACAGATAACACGGGACACATGAAGCACAAGGACTCGGAAGAGATGCTTTCAGGTGTGACTTTATTGGAGGTCTACTCTCACATCCACACAGTGATGAAAAAAAAAAGAGCAAAAAGAGGTAGAAGATGAGATGAGAATATTGCAACAGTTAGAAAATGAAGACGAGGGGGGAGATATGGCAAATCCTGTGTGCAGGATTTACGAGCGAGGCGAGGCAACATGATGGATTCATATGAATATTGCATGATTGGAACACAGGAGAACATCTGAGTGGATGGTATGGGCGAGGGACATTGGTCCTGTCGATGAGTCCGAATGTGTAAGCCTGATCTAGCGGGAGACGCAGTGTAGCAGCATAGAAGTCAAGAGCAGCTAGTTATAAAACAAACAAAAAAGGTCCTTACTTCAGCTTCAACCTCCCTCCCTTAAAGTTTTATCAGTCCAAATGTGTCTGAAGCTCTTCGTCAACCCAACACAGTTCATTTTGTCTCACAGAAACACACATGATCAACAGCATGAGGAAAAACGCGTGCGCGAGAAGGAACAGAAATGTTTTTAAAAAAATGGTGATGGCAAACACACTGAGGCTGAGGTTCAGTATTTACAATGAACATTCGTGGCTGAGACAACTCGTTCTGCCGTGACGGCACAGAGTGGGCCCGCCTGTACCAGGGGCGCCGTGCAAAATAGAGCTTCTCTTAGTAAAATACATTTTCTCTACATCTAACGTCAGCAAGTACACGGCTCAGACTAGAGTATGGGCTCTATTGGATTACAGTCTACTCGTTAATGACAGGAGCAAAGTCAGTTATTATGCGTGTGTTTGTGTGTCTTCAAAGTGTGTGCAGGCGTGCTCGTGTTGAATCGCCCTGATTCACAAGTAAATCTTTGTGTTTAATTCCAACAGAGGCTTTCAAGAACCACAACAGATAAAGAATAAAAAAATAAATAAAAACACGAATGAAAAGATGATCAGAACTCATAGTTATGAGGACAGGCAGTCTTTATTGGAAACAGGGGGTGGGAGAATACAAAAACCAAAATAATAATAATAACAATAATAATAAAAACAGAAAGAGAGACAGACGGAGGGGGCAGAGAGGGCAGAGATGGGGGGTTGATGGTGGGGCAGTCAGGGTGAGGAAGGGTGGTGACTGTGTGTGTGTGTTTGTGTGTGTATGTTTTTGTCTGCAGGTGTGTGTGTCCATGTGGCAGAAGTTAGGAGGAATTGAAAGAGCTCTTACACTCTGCCTTTATGGCCCCACAGTTAATGGGGACAAAGGGCCGGCGCGCAGCACGGCGCAGCCTGATGATGTCACGGCACATGTGCCGGGCCAGCTTGGTGAGGCGGGTGGCCTGCAGCAGGAAAGCCTGCTTGGTCTTCATGGAGGACTTGGGGCTGCCGCTGTTTCGCATCGGCACCATGTGGTTGGACTGGCGAGGAGCGTGACCCCGCGAGCGAGGCTCCTGGGAGGGAAGGAGGGACACAGAAAAGGCATTTTAGGAGTTTTGAAAACTGCTTTTAAAAAGGACATGAAATCTCTTCTCCATCAGCTTCTTACTGTGAGCGATGTCGCACAGCAACACACTTTTTCTGCTTGAACTGGAGCAGCTGTGACAGCTGTTTTTTTTGTGACAAATCCTGGCTGAAAATACTGTGTGCACATAAGCCCTGTTTCCAGCAAACACTTTCAGTGTGGTACCTTTGGAACCATCAGTAACCCTTCAGACATGGTACCTAGACCCTAGTGTTTCCACTGCAAACAGTGCTCTTAAATGTGGGCGGGGTTGTTGTCACTCACTGTATTTCCTCATTAACGGTGACACAGATGGATGTCTGCACCTCGTTTATCGTCCACAGAACGAGGCTGCACCCCGACATTTTCAGAACAAAATAAAACAGGCTGCAGTGAGAGTCTCTCCATGGGATATTTAAAAATAGCAGGTTTATACATTTAGTCTTTCTCAGGCAAGCTCAGGGGTTTAGTGTTGCTGGAGCCCACAGGAACTACGCTCTGCGACATTTTCTTTTCTCTGAGTCAGGATTAGAATATATGCAGTTTACATACCCTGGTTGAAATTTTTATATATATATATATAATATATATATATATATATATATATATATATATATATAAATATATATATATATTTAAATGCTTTAAGATCCACTCACTACTAAAACTGTAAATCATACTACTCCGGCTTCCTCCCACAGTCCAAAGACATGCAGGCTAACTGGTGACTCAATTTTCCACCTCGTAGGGTAGACATATTGGCGGAACCTTTTTGGTTTAAAAAGAACGAGGCGCCTTTCCGCCACGGGAAGGGCTGATGATGACGCCACACGTGCGACCCACTGGTGGTGGATAAACAGGAAACAGCTGATGGCAGGAATTAGCGAGCAGCTAGTAGCAAGAGGGAAACACAAACCTGACAGACACTGTAAAGATGAGCAACAGGGGAGACAAAGAATTGCGCGCCCTCCTTGGCCTTGCAAACAAAGAGGCCATTAACCGTCAGATGACAGGAACGGTGAAGGATGGGCCAGCTTATGAGAGAATTGCCAAAGGACCCTCCCACGCCACTGTTTACGTCACACGCTGAGCTACACGTTTTCTTACTTGCTCACTCCCCCACTGCCCAGAAAAAGGCGCATTCTGTATGAACAAAAGTAGGCAGGCGGCATTTTGCTCCACTTCCCGATTTTGTTTTTATACTGCCAATGCTGAAAAAAGACTGGCTGGGCTTTCCTGCAGATTTGCACAATTCCTGTTTAAAAAGGGCTTATGTGTCAGCCCTGTGATAGTCTGGTGACCTGTCCAGGGTTTACCCCGCCTCTCGCCAAATGTCAGCTGGGATAGGCTCCAGCTTATCTTTAGTGCATCAAATTTTAAATGTCATGTTGACGCCCTGCAAATAATTCCTATCAAAAATACTTCAGATTTGAAACCAAATTTTCAGGGGATCTAAAACTTTAACAATCAGGTGCTACACCACGTCAGAGTCTACTTCCAGGCTACTCTCTGTTCCACTAGCCTCCACATCACAATACATTTAATTTTGAAAAGTGTCTTAACATCCAAGTGTCATAAAAGCTGATGTTTTTTAATGCTATTTTTTTTTTTTTAACCTACTTGTTATACTAAATATCAAATGTTATCACCGCATAGAGACGCCTGTTTACATGAACAAACCGGCAACACTTTAAATTAAAAATTAATGAAAATACACCAAGTTGCCAGTTTATTACAGGACACCTACCTGAAACTAATCCAGTCGAATACATAAATAAATCCTGCCTCTGTGAAGGTTAATACATATTTAGGGAGGCGTCGACCCGACTGTATGATGACGTTGGAGGCTGCTGTTTGCGGTGCTGCTGTTGCCCTGAGAGGTGATTCTAATATTTCGTCCACCCTGTTTATGTCAGTGAGGATAATTACAGCCTCCAAAATGACCATAAAGTTGAATCAGCGCCTTATTAAAAACACTTAAAACAAAAACTGATTATGACCTTCACGAAGGTGGGATTTATTGCAGGGCCGTTGTATTAGGCTGCATTACATGGCAGGAAGAGCACAGATGTAATGAATAATGTTAATGATGGCTGCTGCAATCCAGGTTGTGGTGTTGTGCATGCAGGCTCACTAACATTTCGCGGGGATGCTTTAATTAAATAGAGCCACCACTCACGTTATCAATTGCACCTGCGCAGAAACAGGGCGAACATGGAGTTCGTACTGCATCCTGTGCAAATAAATCTCTTACAAGACTAACTCGTAGACCAAAAACAGACCTCTGGAAAACAAATGCTGTCAGTGGAAACAAAAACACGGCATTATTATTTGTAGAAATCCCTTAGGAATATGATTTACATCAGCATGAAAAGAGGTGAACAGTGTGGCAGCTGTTTGGCCTTTTCATGACAGCTACAATGAAAGACAGGACACAGTTTCCACTATGATCTGTAGATATATAGAAACTAAGTGTTTTAACTGGTCTGTTCTCTCACTTGAATCCACACAATAAAAGCGGGAGATGTGTGAATGTATTAACAGCTAATATGTGAGATACAGTAAGTGATGTTTTGAGCTCACTGAATAATTAAAGCTGACAGCTCAGAACATCACTTGTATACTGTGGATGTTAAACTTTACAGAGCTGCAGCAGAGCGGATTCAGATTTTATTCTATGCTTTACAAAAGCTTCTCGAGAACAGTATTTTGAGAAATAAGCAAATGGGTGCGAGATGAGGTGATTTTAAAGCCAATGTAGGCAGGTTCATTTTAGCATCTTGGGCAAAAATCCCACAATAAACCTTGACTATATTGTAATTTAAGTGGTCTGAGAGAAAATTTGAGTTGTGCACCTCCTCTTCGCTGTTGAGAAAGTCTAAGCCATGAGGGCGTTCCTATTGGCTGTTCTACAAATGCAGATGCACGTCCCTTTGCTGAAAGCCTTATTCAATGGTGGAGAATCCTACAGAGAGAGTTGCTATTTCAGCATTGACAACAACTTCATACACCATCGAGCAACTCACGAGCTCAAGGACGCAGCTTCAAGTTCATGTTCATGTAGCTAATGTTAGCTAGAGCCTTGACTCACAGTGGTTGTTTCTCAAAGTCAAGGAAGGATCCTAAAACGGACGAATTTCAAGGACGCTACGTCATCGAACCCCACCGAAGGACTGTTCCAATGTCAAGGATCCTTCTGAATCTGAATCTTCGAAGTCCTTCTTTCAGAGAAATTCCAAGGATGCATGTGTGGATCCTCAGCGGGTATAAAGTCCCCACAATGCTTTGCACACAATTTGCTGGAAGTGAGGACGAGGCCTCATCAAGGAAACCTGCAGCAGTGGAGCTCGGCAGGATTTAGATAAATATGTCATTTATTTTGAGTAATGTCTCTTCGAGTCACGTCATTACGACATGATAATTGCTCTCATTCTTTTGGTTTCAATTTGTGTATTTTTCGGGGAAATCGCGGTGAGAACAGCCACAGTAAAGACATTAGAATATCCCGCAGGTCAAAGCATCACTCATTTGTTTTGAGGTGATCTTGTTTCAGAAGATTTCACAGCAGTATCATGTACAGGCAGCAGGTCAACTGTTTCAGATATTACTGTAGCAGTGTGTGGTGACACACACAGAAAATATGGACCACTTTGAAATGACAGGGTGATTCTGTGTGTGTTCATACTGCAAATGATAATTAAGAACATTTTTCAGCTGCTGTCTTTACTTCATTACTCCACTTACTCTGCCGAGGATTCTTCGGATCCTTGACTTTGAGAAACACCCAGTGTGTCCTCTGCCTCACTCTCCGCCACTACAGAGTATTTCGTCAGGGGGAGTGTGGGCAGGAGCTCTGGAGGTGGACCCCCAGTCAGCAGCCTCAGAAACCCGAATCTAACCAGCGCAAACCCCAACTCTGATTGACCTGGACATCCCTGACTCCCTGCCAGATCAGCAAACTTTCTGTTGCTGTTACAAAGGTTGATCCAGCGCTAACTCTGCCCACCAGCCTACCGTGACACCCCGCACTGGGGGGTTGCGCTGGCTTAACTTGAGCTTCAACAGCTGCCAACCAAAGGTCCATCTCCAGAGCAGCGAGGAGTGAGGTGGAGGGACTGTGGGGTGGCTAGCTAATTCGTTTCTCATTTTACTATCTGATAAGCGCAGAGAGTGAATTGGGTAAGAAGGGGCTGAGTGAATAACCTGCAGGCAACTCTATAATGAAATAAGATTAATCAAGTTTATGGGAAACACCAGTTTACTCTATGAAGCGTGTGCATATGCCTGTGGTCGTTTGGTGGGAGGGGCTTAGGACAGGGAGGTGGAAGCTGCAAGAAGAGGGAGTATTCTCAAATTCTGCTATTTTTTGTTTGCCATTTCCAGATTTCTGCCGACCCCAGGTTTAAACGTCAGATTCTCCTTCCTCCACCCCCACACCCCATGTGCTTTAAATCTGACTGAGCTTACATTGGTTGCTGGACTCGGGGAGGTCCTCTCCTCTGGGCCCTCTGCTCTGCTCGGCATCTTCAGGCCTCCATACTTCTTCCAGTACATCCAGCAGGAAACGCACAGGCGGCACTGCATGTTCGGAGGCCCCCATGAGTACCACTGGGCCGACTGCATGGCTGTTAGTGCACAAAACGCATTACTGAAGGTTAGAAGCATTGCAGGAGAAAACTGGTTTAAACACTCAGCATATTGATCTCTACTTCCGCTGCCTCAAGTCTCTCCCTAATGATTTTATCTATGTCTACATCGGTCCAATTCACACTACATGTCCGGTCTGCTAGTGACTGATGAGATTAGTGCTAGAGACAAACATTTTTCGGGATTCCCGCGGGATGGGAGTCAATTTCACTATTCATCATGAGACAGGATTAAAGTCAATGGGAGCAGGCCGGACGGGAATAAATAATAATAAACGGGATAAATAACGGGAATAAATAAAAAAGGTCAGGGAGTCTCTTTCCTTTAATTGGGAATTTTTTTTGTGGGAGTGTTAAGGGACTCCCGTGTCAACGTCTAATTAGCACCTTCAGCGAGTTTAACATCTGCAGAGATGTCGCACAAATTAGTAGACAGGATATAGTAAGGTATAAAGCAGGATTAGGTACAATTTGAATTTTGTTGCTGTCGCTCATCCATTCTGCTTCTTGTGAAATCCTGAAACCAGTTTTATTTGAGCAAGAATCAGTGACTTTGTCATAAATTCAGAGATATTTTGTGAATCTAATGCTGTTCTGTGCAGTTTAGCTTCTACTAATTTGAACATAACAGTGTCTAATAAACTAAACTCTCTACCAGACACTTGAATCTAATGTGTTTAAAGACCTTTTCAAAATAATCTTTATCTAAATTTAAAACAGCTTTTTGGAGAAATCATCATATAAAAGCTTTAAGGGGAATATAAAGGTAAGTATGAATGTGGTCCTGTGCAGAGGTAGATTTTATGTAGGAATAAAGCCCCATTTCCACCAAGACCAAGAGGGCTGCAGTCACAGCAGCAAAACGGGCTGCAATGTAATCCCAACAGGCCACTTTGCACCGCCAGTTAAAAACTGCTTGATTTTACCACTGTCAGACTTAGATTGTTATTCGTTATAGTGTATGGAAATAACCCTACAGAAATGTGAAACAGTTTTCCATACCCTTCGCTGATCCAGTCTGTTTGTTATTGTGTACAACCAAGTCTTGATCAAGGAGAAGTCTCCTCCTGAAACCTCACAGACTTTTCCATATTGTCAAAATTAGGCTAATATTCAGCCATGACACTGAAAATCTTTCCCCGCCATTGGCAAGATTTTCCTTCATTAATGACACAATGCTTCCCTGCCATTAACGAGATATTTGGGCAATCCATGTTTTCATTGTTATAAGATAGGGGGCGTTTTTACACATCTTGTGAAACAGAACAGCACTGCAGTGTCCAAAAACAAACAAAGAAGATCCACTGGATACCGGAAGAAGATTATTTGTTTACAGAAATGTAGCAGCTTGTAAACTGCACAACCAGCGACGATGGAAAAGTTTACGGTTGCGCAAGATGTGGAGATGTTGATGGACTCAGACTCCGACAATTCCTGTTTTGATCGACATTCTGTATTCGATTTGGGTGAAGAAGCAAAGGAGTTAGGTGGGATAAAATGGGATCTCACGGACACATGGACAAGACGACTGTGTGTCAACAATGAACAATCTCTGAACGTGGCAACACGACGCCTCATTATTATCATTCTTATTTTCATTTATACAATTCGAATTGACGTAAGGAAATGAGGAAAAAAAATGTAAATGTGAAATTGACTGATACTTGAAAATGACATTCTTTGACAGAGATGCATTTTTCTCAGCTGTTTGTCTGAAATGTTTTTTGTTATAAAAATAAAATTAGAAGAAATGAAATAAGATAAAATAAATTTTTTTGTGTGTTTAAACACAGAAGGTCTCCTCTTAAGTTTCATGTATATACTGTTAACATATTCATAAAACAAATTATTCTGTGGGTCTTCAAATTTAAGAGAATATGATCAAAAATGCTGGCGGCAGCTGGCAGCTTCAAAATGATACTCTGGCGGGGAAAGTGTTAAATAGCTGTCTTTTATTCACTCACTCTACAGCTGGAAACCGCGCTTAAAAATAAAAGCTTGTGCTGGAAATTCACTGTACTTCAAAATAAAGTGTGTATTTACAAACTTCACACGTTTGCGGGTCACGTACGATCCATAAGGATTGGACCCCACTTTTGGACGATGGCCCATCTGTTACTCGACTGCTGTGGGAACAATCAGTGTCAAACACCACACTGTCTCTAATTCATTACTTTTAAATGTACTAGACTAAAAGGTGGAAAACTAGAACGTAATATGAATATTATGTAGTATATCACCGTTGATGTCGATAGTATGCCATAAAAATGAAATAAAAAATTCATAAAAATATAGTGTAATACACCATAAAACGGTCATGAAATAATTATGTATTATGTTATAAAAATGTCTCAGTATAATAAAGTATATAATAGTGTGAACACTTCTCCTCATATGCTGATTCCCAAAATGGCACACAGTGCTGGCAGTGGCTGGCAACTTAAAAATATCAGACACTTGTAATGACAATCTGTCTGTGACAAAAACAAACACTTTTAGTGGACGTAAACTGACGGTGTATAGTTGCCCACAGGGATTACACTGCAGACTGTTTTGCTGCTCTCTTTCAATACTAGAGCAATTTAAAGAAATGGTTTCCAATAGTCAGACACAATGAGAAGGTGTCGTTAAAAAATAGAGAAGGTTCCCTTTAATGACGCTGGCGAGAGCTAGCTCTTTGGCGCATTTCTTCAGGCAGCAAACCAGTTTGTGTGGTCAAGGTAGAAAATACTATTCAGTGATTTATGGGTCATGGAGTCTAAACTGATGGACAAAAATGGCAATTTTATCCATAAAATTCCATCTACGTACAATTAAGTGTAAGAAAGTGAGACTGATTTAAGCTACTGTATTCGTTGTTTGCAGCTTTGCACCTTTCTCTGCATTGTGTCACCGTAAATTAAATATTTTGGCACCTTGTGAATATAACTGTTAGCTCGTTAGCCCCGGTAGCATAGTAGGTCCCAGGCCTTGCTTACAGGAATCGAAAGGCAAAATTGAAGTGAAGTGAGATATTGATCACTGCATTAGTAACGGCTGTCAAGATAAATAAGACAAATAAGACACGCAGTGATGGGGAAAATGAAAAGGCGCGTGTTTCTTCCAGAGTCAGAGGAGCTCAATAGTGAAACTGAATCCTTTAGCTGAGTAACACACTGCATTTGTGCGCCTTTCATTTCTAACTGACCCACGTTCACTGCCCTTGTGATTCAATTTCACACTCGCCATGTTGAAACACGCACTCACGATCTCTTGCTCTCTCTCTTGCGCGCGCGCACTCTCTCTCACACACACACACAACACACACACACACACACACACACACCACACACACACACACACAACTCACTATAGCAGCTCTCGCAGGCTCTGCCCCCGCCTGCTGCATGGTAGGCTCCAGGGCCCGCTCCATTCACTGTCGCCATCTTGCCGTTGGTCATTGAGATCTGGTTGGGATTGGGCTTGTTACTGTCAGAGAGAGGAACGGGGAGAGATTTAAGAAACAGACCGACCGGCCGCCTTCTGCAGTGCTTTAAATTAAAACATTAATTATGAATATAAAAAGTCACAGTTACAGTAATGGTAGCAATATCTGTAAATGTGAAATGAAGGGACTTACTACGTGGGGATATAAACCTGCTTCAGTTTGCTCTCTGCCTCTGCTGCCTTCAGTCTCTTCTGCTCAGAGAGAAAAAAACACAGTGGATTGATTCATTAATACCAAGAAGTAATTAACGGATGCCTCTGAAAAATAAAAATCCTCTCAGACACTCTGACACCTTCAAAATCAGGCATTACAACAACCGTTTAATGTGTTGATGTGTTTCAAAGGTGTTGTTTCCTTTCCTCTTGACGTGTGATAGTTTGCAGTCACCTTCCAGTGATAATCTGAGCTGCGTCCCCGCTCAATTATCAACCTTTGCTTTTGCTTGTTTGACTCTCAAATACACATGAGGTCAGACACCCATCTGATAAGATTTCGCTACAGGGACTTCCTCAGAAAAGATTTGGGTTGTTAGATATGACCAAAATTTAATAGTTGTTAACTACAGTTGAGGAGATAACTGTGGAGGAATTGAAACCTATAATCAGAGTCTCATGAGTCTTACTCACCATGAGCTCACTTCTATAGTGAATTAAATGGTGAAAATGAACTACACTGCTCAAAAAAAATGAAGGGAACACTAAAATCACACATCGGATCTTGATGAAGGGATTATTTAAGTTAAAAATCTTTACTGATGTACACGGTATAATTTGTTGAGAACAATATGACACAACAATGGACAGTGGAAACCAAAACCAACGACCCACTGAGGGCTGGATACACATCAAAGTAAAAGGTTGGCTAACACTTTACCTGAAGGTATCTACATAAGAGTGACATGACACTGTCATAACTATGACATGACATGCCACAGTCATAAACATTATGTACATGTCATAAACGTTTATGACTGCTGTCATTAAGTGTCATTCAGTTTTTCTAATGACAAGTTGACATTGTTTGGATTGTCTTGATTATGACAATGTGACATTAATCAAAGTGACATTACCAGAAGTTGTCTTTGTCATGACAAGTTGACTTTACATTTGTTTGGGATGTCCTTAAAATGACAACTTGACATTAACCAGGATGACATTACCAGAAGATGTCTTCGTTATAACAACTTGACATTAACAAGAAATGCACCTCTTTTTGTGTTTATGACAAGTTGACATAATGATTGGTACAAAGACATCTTCTGGTAATGTCATCCTGGTTAATGTTAATGTTGTCATTATAAGGACATCAAAAACATTAATGTCAACTTGTCATAACAAAGACAACCTCTGGTAATGTCACTTTAATAATGCATGTCAAGTTGTCTTAATCAAGACAACACAAACAATGTCAACTGATCATTCCAAAAACCGAATGACACTTAATGACAGCAGTCATAAACGTTTATGACATGTACATAATGTCTGTGACAAGTTCATGACAGTGTCATGTCACCCTTATGTAGATACCTTCAAGTAAAGTGTTACCAAAAGTCGAAATCACAGGCTGATCCAACTGTGTGAATTTTATCACAGCCATTTGTTTTACTCCCAATTGGGCTTTCATATCATTATCATAAAATCATTTGCTTTGGTCTTATTTGTTTTCCACCTGCTTTATCTTTTTTTTAAACTCTTCTTTTATTTTTCCCTGGAAGATTGGCTATCCTAATTCTGTTATTTCAAATGTCTGAGTCCCAAACACAGCTGGAATACTACTTCGACTGTTGATGTATGTGCAACCTTGCAGAAATACTGGGTTTAATAAGCACATTGGAAGGGAAAGGACAACCATAACTGTGCTGAGTGAAGTACTGAGGGACAAGCAAGTGATATTAAACTACGCTGCTGCAGCATTATTATTTAAAGGGCGTGTCCATTTGCATTCTTATCCGTGTATTCCACATGGAAACTCCCACTCAACAATTAGCAAAAAGCGGTGACACAGGTTACAGAGCTAATGCCCTCCCCTCCCTCAACCCTGCACACACCGTTTGCTGACAGTGTAAACATGGAGAGTGTATTACCATGGACGACCTGAGCTTGGATGTGTAAGATGGTGCCATTTTATTATTAAAACTTTATTTAACCAGGTGAAGACACGTTGAGCTTCAATATGATACTGCATTTGTATTGTATAAACACATAGATCCACAGTCAATTTTGAGAATCAGACGCAGAGTCCTGACACAGAGGATAAGCATGTTCTCCTGTGTGCACCACGTTAGTTCGGTTCCGAAAGCCACACAATAATTCAAACAAAGTGTCTTTCCGACAGCAGGCACTTTCCCCAAGAGCTAGGAACCTTTTGGGGGAAATCACTGCATTCAGGACACAGGGACGAGGGCCTAATTTAAGCTCCGAGGACATTATTTTACCCTCAAAATGTCCCTGATCGAGGTGTAGTACTCTCTGTTCGCAGGGATGACTATCGCTGAATGGTAAAACATAGACAGTGCTGCTGCTTTAACTCCATACCATAAGGAAGTATTATAGTTTTGATTTAAGACAATTTTAGGACGAGGGGAGCACATTTATCTTTGTTTGACACCATTACAAATCAAGTCAGGCTTTGCTGTCTGCTTCCTGACTCATTTTATTAAAAGACAAAATAACAAAGAAAGAGATTCACCGGCACAGATCACGGGTCAAATGCAGCTAAACTTTACGATCAGAGGCAGTGGTAGACCAGCAACTTCTTGTGATCTGCGAGGTGAAATTACGGTTTCTGTCAAATGAGTCTGGCTGTAAACGAGGACAGCAGCAAAACATAATTTAGCCACCTACTAACATGGATATCAGTTTAGGTGCAACTGTGGAGCTGAGGCGGTTATATTGCCCTCTTCAACGCCACTAGACTCCATGACAGAAACAATAGCAACCAATCAGTTGGTTTGTCTGCGTTATTGTGTGACTTTCGAACCGGACTAACACGGCGTCCACAGCAGTTCAAGGGTTATATGGGTGTTTATGTAGCAAGGACATCATGCTGAAACCTTCGTCACGTCAAGGGGGGGAGGCTTCAAGAAGGGCTTGGGAAAATAGCACTTTGAAGCCAAACTGTACAGACATATTAGACCAAAGTTGTCTTGGACTCAAAGGTAAAAAAATTCCCCTATCACAGCAGAAAGCTACTAAAAAATATCTATGGTTTTGAAACTACTGTATTAGTCTTACCTGTTGCACATATCTGTCTGTGGTCTTCCACATGTAGTAGTACTCTATGATACTAGTCAGAGACTTCCATGGCAGCTTCACAAGAGGACAGAATGAAGAGGAGCGGAGAGAGGGGAAGAGAAAGAAAGACAGAGAGCAAATTAATGATATTAATATCTCATGTTCTTGCCATCTGGGTGCGAAAGCCTTCATATATATTCATGAGAGAGAGGCATCGTGACCAGACCACAGAGGCTGAAAGCTGCTGGCTTTGCTTGGTTCTGAGCCCTGGACCAAAACACACACACACACATGCACACTCACACGGACGCACACAGTGATTCACACATTTAATAAGTATTCATGAGCACCTGGTGCCCCCGCACACCCATATCCTGCCTTTATTGTACAGTGCAGGTAGGACGGTTCAATAGAAATAGTCACCCCCCTGAAGGCTTGAAAGGTGGCTCTTAAAATTGGTAATTTTCTCCTTCACAGGACAGTGACTGTGGTCATCTTGAATTCATGAAGATTACAATGAATTCCCATTGTGACAAGTTTTCACTGAGGCGGGAGGAAGTATCAGAACATCCATAGAAACTTCTAACATCACTCCTGCAACTTCCACTGTGCATCAATATACCAAGTATGCCTCTAAAAGCCACATTTACTCCTAAAATACAGCTAAACATACAACTTGTGTTTGTTACTTTAGTGACTCAGGATTATGTGCTCAAGTGTGTTGAAAGTAGCTGGTTGGATCATAAAGTTGTGTCAATGTTTGGTTTACAAGTGCGCGTGAGCAGTCGTCTAAACGATTAAACATCTGCCCCCTCGCTAGTCAGCACCAGAAATACTAGTCGGTTAAACCAATTAGTGTTTTTTTCATGCACAAGGCCGCTTAGCTGTCATGCAGTCGCAAAGAACATCCCTAGTTTGGTTGCACCACAAAGACTACGGTTCATCTTAGTTACTCTGGCGTAGAGTCCACAATAACCAAAATATTGTGGCAGATAATGTAACTTCCTGTGGCCTCAGTGAAAAGCACAACTCTGTCTAACGGATCTAATCATTAAACAACAAGAAAAAGGTACATAAACCAGGACAAAGTGTTATGATTAGGTGATTAAGTTATACAACAAGTGGTGAAACCGTCAACTGCAACATCAGGGTAATAAAACTTTATCCTATTATTGGGCAGATGAAACTGTAACGTTATAACAAACACATAATGATAGCCTACACTGCCACATCTATCAGTGAGAACACGTTGGACACGCAAACAGCCAAGTATCAAAGACATAACTGGAATTTAAGCCCATGTTGTGTAGAAAGATGTTTCAACATATCGCAGGTGTTTCCAGCCTGACTTGAAATCATCGTTTTACAAACATTAAAAGCGGGACTGTTATCTTTCCTCATGAAATGAAGCCACGCTTTGGACCGTGTTTTCCTCTCGGGCATGACTCCTCCTTGTTCCAAGTGTCCAGCATAGACCCATGAGTCGTTTAGCAACGTGCAACTGACAGAAAAGCATGTCAGCATCCATAAAAGAAACTGAAAAACTCAGAGGTATGTGATTCTGGATCGGACAATTTGGAACCAGTTCTCAACTCCCACCCCTGGTGTTCACATGTGAATTCGAGCTGAGCAAAACTGCACTACCAACTCTGAACAGCCACCTTTCAAGCTTACAAAAGGGTGAGCATGTTATGCTTTAATAGAAAAAAAAAAAACCAAAAGCCACACTGTAAAACAGGATCAACACATGAGGTAAAAATAAAACTGACTGTACGTGTATTTACTGACTAAAAAGTGCATTTAGTGTTGAGTTACTCTTTCAACAAACAACAGATATTTCATTTTCTCAAATCAGGACAAACTGGGTGTTGAGAAATGTTGCACGTTTTTCCTTGTTTTTCCTGAGAAGGCCTAAATGCACAAATCTGCTATTTTCAAATATCCCATGGAGAGAGACTCTCACTGCAGCCTGTTTTATTTTGTTCTGAAAATGTCGGCGTGCAGCCTCGTTCTTTGGACAATAAACGAGTTGCAGACTGATAAAAGGAGGAAATACAGTGAGTGCTGGACGAAGCAGTGAGTGACAACAACCCCGCCCACATTTAAGAGGACAGTTTGCAGTGGAAACACTAGGGTCTAGGTACCATGTCTGAAGGGTTACGGTTGGTTCCAAAGGTACCATACTGAAAGTGTTTGGTGGAAACGGGGCTTTAGTCTGCAGTCAGAATCATGGCTGACAAAAATCCAAATACAAAACATCACCTTAGCACCACTGTGACAGTTTACACAAGCCAAAGAGTGGTGAGTTAAAAAAAAAACACTTACAAAGTCTTGTCGGATGTCGTTGAAGTCTTTTCCGTATTTCTCTAGTGCCTCTTCAAACATGGCAGCTTCCGAGGCGCTCCACTCCTCCATCTCATCCCTGCAGAGCACCGGGCCGCCCGCTGGGACCAGTACACTCAGCGCACTGGACAGGTCGTAATTATGACGATGGAGCGTGTCCATCGCATGGAACTGTGGCCAATGAACACAGAAAGAGGGGGTTACAACCTATCATTTAAATCACAATCAGGCGCTGCAGAGTGAGCGTGCATTTATGTGTAGGTGTGTTCAGCTCACCAGTGTGATATCTCGTGAGGCTGCAGCTGCACTCATGTGTAGGCTCGGCTGTCTGACTGAGCTGCTGCAGTCCAACGCTCGAGCAAAGGTCCCAACCGCCCTGAAAAACACACACAAATAAAACAAATGTACAGAATATATAAATAAAAAACACAGTTAACATATATCCTCATCAGCGGGGCTCACTGTTGTTGTTTACTGGTGTTTACATAAAAATAACCAAACACAGATGCGCAGCTCTGAGTATGCTTTCAGCAACATAAATGAGCAGATGATGAATCACACACAGCAAACAGTTGAAGTTTTTGCACTTATTTAAAACTCAAATCTCTGTATCATTAATTTTTAACGCAATTGTCATCCATTTTTTAGAGGTCAGAGGTGAAAGGTCTTACCGTGCCACCACTAGGAATTGGTCTATCTGTTTGTTGGTGAGTGGGCACTCTGGATCCCACAGCTTCTCTTCTAGCTTGGACTGGTCCCTGTCATCTGCCTCACCTGCACGACACACAGAGACACAACAGCTACAGTCAGTCAGCACGTCAGTGGTCAGTATAAATCCACTCTCTCAACTGCAAACATGGCTGGAGGAGGCGAAGATGAACTTTCCCCACTGGCGAAAAGGATGAAGTCAGTGGTGTGGGACCATTCTGGCTATCAGAAGAATCCACTGGAGGAAAAGCCAGAGCCAAGCCAAAGCCCGCTCCTGCCATGCTGGGCTCCAGTTTCCAGTCGGCCATGTTCACAGGCTGCTGCGCAAAGGAAACTATGCGGCGTGTGTCGGCGCCAGCACCCCCGTCTACCTCGTGGCTATGCTGGAGTATCTGACTGCTAAGATCCTGGAGCTGGCTGGAAACACTGCCCACGACAACAAGAAGACCCGTATCATCCCCCATCACCTGCAGCTGGCTGTCCGCAACGACGAGGAGCTCAACAAGCTGCTGGGCGGAGTCACCATTGTCAAGTTAAGAAACAGCTGTATTAAACTTTTAACGGGTCTATATAGCCTACACATTTAAACAGCTGGTGTGATGATGCGTTGCACTGACAGGAGATGCCTGGTACATGTTGTCGCTCATGAACGATCAAATATTAGCCTACCGTTTTAAAGACTAGAACTTATTATTATTATCGTTATTACTGCAGTAATACCAGTCACTGTGGTATTTTTGCCCATGGTTATCATACTGTCAAAATCTCATACCGGCACATGGCTAGCCACGAGGAGTCCTCACGTGTGAACAAGCCTACGAGCAAGTCGCCCCCTCGTCTGTGACTGGGACTGGATATCTGGCATGCTAGAAAACTGGAGCAGTGTGACACAACGGACAAAGAGCATCAGCCAATGGGAGGCGGGATACGTCCCACGTAAGCACGTAGGAGGACGAAAGAAATGCGAGGAGGACAAGCCGCAGGGTTGCCAGGTCCAATCGCTTCTTTTGGGCTTGTTTCCATAGCCCTGGTTGCTTGTTTTTCTCCCAAGATCTGGCAACACTGATGAGCCAGCAAGCATCAACAACAATGGCGGCGTCCGCAGGATCACAGGCTCGCTAATTCCTGCTATCAGCTGTTTATCCACCGCCAGTGGCTCGCAAGTGTGGCATCATCAACAGCTCCTTCCACAAGTCTTCAACAGCCCTTCCCGTTGCGGAAGGTCACCTCGGTCTGTTTAAACTGAAAGGGTTCCGCCACTATGTCTACCCTACGAGGCGGAAAATTGGCCATCTGGTATCAACTCTCCAATCCGCCTCTGTGTGTCTTAACGCCTGCAGCTGTCTGGCGAATCGGCTCAACATTGGCAGAAAATCTGGCAGTGTAAAAGGGGCTGCAGTTGGCAAGACTCCGGAGACAGAAACACACGTCGCCAGGTATGAACACTCAAAAGATTACGATAGTCGCTGCGACGCAAAATCGGGGTGAAAATCGTGCAATGTGAACTAACCTTAACCCGTGTACCAATTACACACACTTACTAGAGGTGTGGATAATGACACTAGAGATAAAAGGTTTCAACATGGATTTGAACAGCCGATCCTGCAAGTGTCTAAATAAATCACACATTGCTGACTGACCCTCTTGTAACATTTCAGGTACGTCTGCCTGAAAGCGCGGTCCCACTCTGATCTCTCCTTTGTCGGCCAGCAGGGTCTTCTGTGTTGGGTCGTACACCAGCGAGTAGAAGAACGTATCCTGGAGAGAACAACATACCAATCAGCCACCAGGTTATCTTTCACAAAAGGCTCCAATGACTCTCTATAATACAACTTACAAATAGTATTCTCTAGCAGCAGCATCTATAATATGCGAGGATTTGTCTTATGAGCTAATTAACATATAGCTTTAGTCTTGAGGACTTGGCTGGGCAAAATGAGTAATCTGACACCATCATCTTGGGTGTTAAAAATTCACTATTTTCTTACATTCTACAGTCCAAACGATAAATCAAGAAAATAATTAGCTAATTAATCGACCATGAGAGTAATTATTAGCTGCAGCCCTCTGCCTTTCTCTACATTTGTGACACCTGAAACATGAAAACGCATATAATGTATGTTTAAACCTGCAATGACACAGTCTGCAACAAGCCAAAAAAGTACACTACAAGATGACAAATCAAGTTCTTTTCTCCAGCTCACCTCTTTGTCAAGGTACGAGAGAACGGCTTCAGTTTCATTCAATAATGCGACACTGCACTTCCCCCTGATAGAGGAGACAGAGGGGGAACAAGCAACATGTAAAACACGGACACAGGAAGTGAGCAGCACTCGGTTTGTCTGTTCATGCCTGGATGAGTGGCTATCCATGGACACAACCTGCGGATGAGGTGTTTGGTCCAGTGTGTGTGTGTGTGTCTTTGTACAGTACCTGATGTGTGTCGCAGGTAGACTCTCATACTGCCGGGAAAGGAAGAGCTCTCTGTGGCGAAGCTGGTGTTTCTGTTTTTCTGTTAGCTCTGTCTCTGTCGGGCTCTCCTTCTCCTCTTCCAACTCCTCTGCAAAAGGCAAACACGAGCGAAAATGACACACTATAAAACATATCAGAGGAGACACTGATGTTACAAATGAGTATGTGACAAATGACACGAGAATCATGACCGTGGCGTACTCGTGACGGATAACAGACCAACAGATTATAAAAGTCACAAATGTTTTCAGCCAAGTTCCTCCATTAATCTCTAGGATTTCATAAAACACCACTTAATGATATTTCATAGCAGCGCCGTCTTCAGACGTAATACAATAGGCTGGTAAAGTGGTTCTCGAGGGCTTTGCAATCACAAACTATTGCTGCCATCCATTAAAGACGTCCAAGCTATTATGCTCAAGACTAGGATAAGGAATTTAATTTTAAGAAATGGTAGACTCATCCATAAATACTAGAGTTCTTGTCGGATGGTCGAATAGCTTCAGAAACCCTCTCGCTTCAAACCCTTGTGACGCTGTAACCACATGTCGCGGCGACGCAGACCTCCTGTCTATTTCTGTAAGCTGAAACCATTTCCCTCAGTGGAAACAAAGCTTTTATTTACTTTAATTTCACAGATAAGAAACAATAAATTGTGAAGCCAATACAGCCTTGTGTGTGATTTATCCTGGCTTCATATGAGCAGAGGAAATCTCCGCTCGTTGCTAGGCTAATTTATACAACGTACAATGTCATAGGCTTGTGCTAATAATGTTAGCATGTTGTATTTGTTTGGACAACGTGTTTAGTATGAGACAGTTGTTTTGTCAGTGATCTTGTGAGTTGTAATGGAGCTGAATTATGTAACATTGCCTTTGTTAAATGTTGCTGTTGTTCCTAGCTTCTTTGAGTAAAGAAAAAAGTCTTAGTCCCAGCCACTAGGCTAATTTATACAATGTAAAATGCCATAGGCTTGTGCTAAAAACGTTAACATGTTGTATTTGTAGGGAAAATGTGTCCAGATAAAGACAAGTGTTTGTCTGTGAATGCTGCGAGGTATTAGCTCCTTTTACACTGCCAGATTTTCCGCAAATGTTGGGCCATTTTGCTGGCAAGCTGCGAGCGTTTAGACACACAGAGCTGGATTGGCGAGTTGATCAGAGGTGCCCAGTTTTCCGCCTCGTAGGGTAGTCATATTGATGGAACCCTTTTAGTTAATAATTGTTATCTCCACAGTAATGTCATTGTTATTGTTTATAAAGCACTGCCAGTGCATATGTTATATGTCACACTAGAGGCCAATGCTGTTGTGTTACATGTCACGCTCATCACACCTCTTTTGTTTCTGGAACGCCAGCGAGGGCTAATGACATGTGCAGGTTTACACTGGAGTTGGTTGAAAGCCTGATGCGTCTCATACTTCAGCATATTTTGGGACTGAGACCAAGCTGAATATTGCGTCGCCCACCCACTGTATGACGGCCGCCTTTTCACCCTTTCTTCCACTGTAGCTGTTTGAGAAAAATCTGAACCTTAGCTGCATCGTGGTGTGACAACCTGTGGTCACGTATATTTCCACTGTCAGAGTGCTGGCGTATGCTCAACGCTGGCTGTGACGAATGTAAGAAGAAAGCCTGTGAGAGAAGTTCACACCATGCCTACTTTCTAACCACTGCACACACATGGCCAATCAGTGCATGAAGTGGTTGTGTGTGTAGTTACAAGGGAAGGGGGTTTCAGATGCTGCTCGACTGCACTTCAGTTGAAGTACACTGACCCCTCACTTAACTGCAGTGTCTCTGGTTAGTTCAGCCCTGTTCAGATTTTGGTGTTACATTGTCTCTTCACTTCCTACATTATGTTGCTGTTCTTACTTTTATCCAAAAGATAGCAGCCTCGCTGTATTCTGATCTGCTCTCCTTCGACATATCAGAGCTGTGACTGTGGTGTAAAGACACGGCTGATGCAAACGGAAAGGTTTTTGTTTGCTGCTGCTGTTTCATATAGAAAGCTTTCCACTAGCAAACCACTGGAAGGTAACTCCAGGAAGTCAATCTCGTATTTGTCACTGAGGCTGGCAACTGGTTGCTAATTCACCACCAGACACTGACATTTTGGCAGTCAAGAATAAGTGCATGCATTCAAATATTGCAAGGTATGAATGGCAAAAGAGGATGTTTCCAAATCTAATATTTGGATGCTTGAACACAATTCTATTCACATTCATTGTGTTGAGGAGGCAGCAGCAATCTCACGGGCAGATACATAAAACCCAAACTATCTGCATAGCTTGATATCAAACAGGGTAGGTTGCAACATGTCTATTTTTGAGATGTCAGCTCTTGTGTAGAGCTTCTTTTTAGCCCTAAGCTGTTGTTTGATCTATGGCTGCAATGATTAATAAACTTGATGGACAAAACGGATGCCAATGTTGCTAACAGTCCTCCACAATAACTCTACTGAGACCAATAAAGAAATAAACACTCAGAGAAACACGCTGATATTTTCGTACATCAACTTGTGGCTCTGGAGTTTGGTAATAAGTGCAGATATTTCAGCTTTGACTCCTACAAACTCTGCATATTCTGTTTCTATTTCTGTAAATCAGATGCACTGCCTGTCCTTTTGTCTTCCTCAACTAATCCGAGCCATAAATTGTGAGATATTTTTTTTTACAGTGCTAAGTAGCAGGCAGTGTTACTTTTTATTGTTGCTTCTGTCTCTTCTGCTGAGCAGCTGGTAGACGACTGACTCCAAACAGCTTGTGGAATTGGCACTGTGCTGCGATGGTTGCATATGTTCCTGCAAACTGTATGGTTTATATCTGTGCTTAAGGTTACTTTATGTTTACAGAGTTTAGCGAAATGAGTAAAACTGGTTTTCCACAAAGTGTTTGACCACGCAGAGAGAATGGGACTTAGCCACACGGTGCATTCCTGTCCTGTAAGTGCTGATTCTCAGTCACGTGAAATTTTTGTAAACCATTTTTCACTGTGTCTCATCTCAATCAAACTTCTTGCAGTCGTGCGATTGCTTTGGCAGAGGGGAGTTTTTAATTTCCGGAAAGCGATCAACAGTTTGTTTTATTATGACCTAAGGAAAAAGTGAAACATCACTGGAAACAAGTGGAAGGCTACCCACACAGAACAGGTGTTGGTGTGATAACAACACTTTCCTTTCCTTGATTCTTTTCCTCAAGCAGCCTCACTCCAATTCTGTCCCTCTCTGTAATAACTAATTGAGAAATAAATGTGACATATGAATATGAATAGCGGCATATTATCAAGCCGCACTGGAGCGCCTAAATGTGACTAAATGGTTACACTCTGGAGCTGTGGTCAAAATGAAAAAAGAAAAATTTCATACTGGTGGTAAATGTTTCAATGTGCACAGGACGTGCTAAGTGGAAACGCTGCTGGAAGGTTCGCCTGACTGTCATGCAGCAGAAAGCCCATAATGACATTTTCCCTCACTGAGTCTGCCTGCAGACACAATTAAAACCACACAGGGTCAGATTGGTGATGCAATGGCCATAAATGATAAAACAATTTTAAAATTAGATTAATCATGTTAGTTATTTTTTTAAGATGCTGTAAATGGGCAAATTCTCACTTCTTATTTTTTTAAATATTGTTGTGAACACATCTGAATAGGACTGCAACTACCAATTATTTTTGTTTTCGATTATTTTCTCGATTGATTACCCCAAAAATATTGCATTTACAATGTTATACAGCAGAGAAAAACAGGAAATCTTTTCTTTTGTGAAGCTAAAACCAGCAAATTTAAGCAATTTTGCTTGGAAAAAAAAAAAAAAACTTTACAGGAAGACTGATGATCCACATTGTTGCCAAATAATTACTTGTTGTTCAACTAACTAATCGGCTGATTGTTTAAGCTCTACATTTTAGTTTAATGTATGTTAACATACAGATTCTGAAGACACTGAACTGCTTGAAAGGGAAAGGGCATAACTTTCTGTAGGCCAACTATGAGCTTTTTGACTGGATAACAGCAAGCAGCAACTACGCTGCTTTCAAGTCAGTAGTCCGCTTTGCAGCTCCTTTAAATTGACAAGCACGATCGAACGTTCAATGATTCACGTGATAAGCGACTAGAGCGACCAAAGCCGCCACAAATATTTTTGACAGTCGTGCTTCTTGGGCGTCCTCGAGAGACTTTGCCGCTTTGGAAGCTTCTGGTGTGAATGTTCAGTTAGTGTTTAGCCCTTTTCACACTGCCTGTCCAAAGTGGTAATGTTGTGCCGTTATTCGGCTCCACCCTACTGTATAAAAGCAGTAATTGTTGAAGAATTAAACATCACAAAGACTTGTGGTCAGTGGTATGTGAGGATTGTTAAAATAACATCTATACAGATGTGAAGCCCTGACTGTATCAGACTCATCTTTAATGAAAGCTGTTGTCTTGTATTTTTTTCCTCTGAAAATATTAACCTTATAGTCAGACACAATATATTTAGCCTGTGTAGGTGAGGGGACAGGTCTGCTCTGCAGCAGCAAACTGAAGCCCTAAGTAATGCCCAATTTATCGAGTTGTAGTCAAAACACCCACTCTCAAATCGGCGGGTCACACACAAGCGAGTAGCTGTAAAAAATACTCACACGGACTCCAAAAATGGTCGCAAAATGTGACCATTTGGTCGCAGTCTGGAGCCCTAACAATGTGCTATGTGCGCAACCCAATGTTTGAAAAGCAGCTAGCAGCAATTAGCGGCTAACACAATGAAGGACAGCAACCGAAAATGTCCTGACTATCGAAGAAGTGATGAATTTACAGTGTCTGGCTTTTCTGTAATATTTCGTGTCTACAAAAAATGTTGCACATTTCTGATATCTCATTAGCGGAGTTAGCACGTATTACCTCAGTGTGGCTTGCATACAACATATATTACGACTAAGTCCAACTGAACCCGATTCAAACTCTCAGTAATTGTGAAATATTTGTATTCAACAGTCTAATACGATTTGACTGACATGAATACGAGTCAGGCACAACCTGAGAGACAAGGAGGTTCAGGAGAAGGAGGATGAGATCAACCACCATAGAACAAGGACAGTAAATTATTTTTGTTGGCATGTTAAATGATTGTTATCGCTTAGAAAGTGTTGCCTGACGTGTGTGTTATATGTCACACTTGACAAAGATGCTGTTGTGTTGCATGCCACGTCTCTCTTGCCTCTGGATCACCAGCATGCCTTCTAAAAATCACATCCTGGAGCGGCATTATCCCAGCATTGTTTGGTTTTGTGTAAAAAAGCAAAGCCGGTGTTACGAAAGATCTTTGTTGTGGCAGTTTTGCGGGATCTCTGTGTGAAAAAGACATATGACAGGAGTTGCGACTCACTTGCGTGTTTGTCTGCGAGCTGGATGAGGCTGTGGGAGATGTCTCTCCTTCTGTAGAAACAAACCACCTTGGCCTCCACATTCCCACTGGCCGTCTGTAACAGAGTAGAAGATACAGACTGACTGAAAGCGGTGGCAACACCCTCCTGCACAAACCTCTAATTTCCCAGGAGGCCTGGCTGCTTTGTGTGCTCATCAAGCTATGCTGCTATGACAGGTTGACCAGGGCAGCAACAGCACTTTTTGATCAGATGATTGATTGATTGTCTCGCTGTATAATTAGGCCGACAGGCTTAAAGACTCAGCCAGTATTACACTCAGTGACTGATCGAGAGTGAATGCATGTGGGGGTATGCGGGTTGAGAAAACTGCTTTCAACTCCTGCTGCTTTTCTGGGGAGCTTGTAGATAAGACCAGATAATGACAGTGTTCAACTGAAGGGTATGGACAAAATAAGAGGAACACCTTATAATATATTGCAATTAGGGCTGGGCAATTTATTAATATCTTAAAATGAGACATCGTGTTAGATTTTAGATAACGGAAATATTGTCTTCCTAGTTTTGAAGGCTGCATTTCAGTGAAAGTATGACAATTTCTGAACTTACCCACTTAGTGATTATACCCACATTACTGATGATGATTTATCAAAAAACTATTGTGTAAACTTTTCGTGAAAGCACCAAAAATCAACCCTGCAATATCGTCACTGAGGCATTTGGTCAAACATATGATATTTCATTTTCTCCATATTGCCCAGCTCTAGTTGCAATACAGTGCATCACCAACATAAGCTATAACTGCAAGAATGCCCACCAAGTTAAATCAACCGCTCTCTTTCAACAGAAAAAATGAACCATATAAGCTTCATACAGGCAGCATCTGTTGCAGGACGGCTGTGTTACGTTGCATCATGCTGCAGGGTGTTCTTGTTATTCTGTCCACCCCCTTTTTATCACTTACGATAACAACACGGTCTCCTATCTTAATGTTTTATTGTTCAGCCTCAATATGTTTGTTTTTCAGGCTGATGCTGACCCAATCTGACATCTTCCCACCCACACCATCTGATAATGGCATGCGTTTATTGCAGTATCTTAGTGCAAATGCAGCACAGGAAAAGCTTCTCTGTCACGCCTGTTAAAAGACGCTTGTGTAGTATTTAAACAAAGGTTAGCTCGGGTCTGGTCTTAACTGACATAAGTGGCACACGTCTATGACAGCAGCTAGAACAGGAAACTCTACAACTGATCAAACACGGGCAGGAAAAAAAACACAAGATCACGCTGCTTGTCAAAGCTGGTGTGAGATGATCTTTAGTCACAAAGCACTGAGCGCCTGAAATGTCCATTACAATAATACCCCCCATCTACACACACACTCCCACAGGTGTGTCCTGTACGACAACGGCAGTTAAGAGACTGGTAAACACCTGTTGGTTTCCATCGCATTACAAACAATGCAAGTCATAAATTGCACACACATGCAAACATCACGGCAAAGTGAGGGGTGGGGACAGAAACAGGGAGGAATCCTAGCTATTCACCCTCAGGCATAAAACGCAAAAAACACACACAACAGTGACACACAAACACCTCAGTACCTTGTTGAGTTCTTCTATCCGCCGGATCAGGTAAGGGTTACTTGAGGAGTTCTCAAAGAATACATAATCTGCAACAGAAAACACACTGATTACTTCACTGTGGCGGTGGATTAGCCCGGGAGACAAACTGAAAATAATACACTAAGAGGCCACTTTATTAGGTACACCTGTAAAATTGAGTTCAATCTCATAAAACTGCTCAGCTTTGCAAAGATAATAACGCTCAGTTTTGATTGACAGCCAGAGAGGTATACATTAACCATATCTTTACTGTTTGCAGCGGTGGTGCAGCAGCTGGACTTCACTGTACTGAGAAAGGTTTCTAATGTTTTACACCCTTTTAACAAACATGAGGGGGATGAGAATATTCAAATCACATGACCTAACTCTCTCTGACTTTGTCAACAAAGCTTAACATAACAGTCCTCTTAAATACAGAATTTGTGGCAGATCTGTTGTACTGGAGTGCAGTAAATTGTATAAGTGTACCTAATAAAGTGGCCAGGGAGCGTCCGTAGATCTACACACGTGAATTGCAACAACTGCCCCACTCCCAGCTCACTAACACGTAAGTTGAGGAACAGGAAACTAGCCGATTAACAAGCTGCTATAGCAGAGCCAAAACCAGAAGCATGTGTATGTGTGTAAATAAGAAACAAATAGTTATCAGCAATTATTCCATCCAGTGAAAGAGGTTTAAAACAGAAGTGAGGAGCATTAACAAACTAGATAATTGCAAAGAGCACGCACGGCAACGGATATCAGATTACAGGTTAGACAGGTCAAGGCAAAGGCAAGTCTATGTATACTGCAAGTTCTTCGCAGTCTGTGACACAGTTAGTCACCACACTGCTATGATTTCTAAGATAAATAAATTTAGGACAGAGATATAGATTATTTAACTCATAACTGCTGACCTTCCACAGGCTTCACCTAGCCAGCGCAAATTCACAAATGCAGCTTGATTCAGTTACACCTGAGCAGCACATACAGTAACTTTGGAAAAGTTCAGTTCATGGCAAATGCTGCCTTCAAGTGCAAGCCTGAAGTATAGTAATTACTAAGCTCCAGATACACACACAAGTCAGGGATGAGATAAATATGTAAGAGCAGGTAGGACTTGGCATTCAGTCACTGCATGTAGATATTACAGCTGTCCACCTCTGGATTCAAAATGTTTATCCCCGTAGTGAGAATAAAGTGAGAATAAATTCCAGCTTTGACACGTGACATGTGTATTTTTCTCTCTACGTGCCCACAGCTGCACAAACTTGGAGTAGCTATATGTGTGCAGAGGGAATATTTAGAGATAGATTTGTTATTATTTTATACAGGAAAAAAAACTCCACTGGCACCAACTGGTTTTCAGTTACAGGAGTTGCAGTTCTCCACAGAGCACTTGAAGGCAGCAGAAGAGCTGCATCTGAGGTGACCATATGGACAACAAACAGATGTAACCGCACCGATAAACTGTTGCCACCAATATCACCTGCGCTAAGACGCTTTGTGATCATGCTCAAGTGACGCGTCGAGCATCTGTGCCATTTATGTTTAATCACAGTGTGAACGTGGATTTGAAGTACGTGTGAATAAAGGTGTAAGGTTTAATCCAGCCCGACGCAGCGACGCCATTCTCGAGACAATAATTTGATGTTGAATTCCACTGCTAACAAGCTAGCTAGCAAGTGCAATTTGCTAATTAATTGCGCTTGTGCTGGGTGTAAGGGGGGAAAGTGGGGCAATACCCGGCGTCTAATGTCACCAAGAGTGTTAGCTGCGTTGCTCAAATACTGTGAAACGAGCGCCACAGCTGCAATAATGCTAATCAGTGAAGCCAGTGCTGGTGCTAACGTTAGCTTAATAAGGACTCGTACTAATGGCTGCATGCCAGAAGAGGCAAATACAAAGGCAGCCTCAGACTGCCCGTGGTAACATTTTAACAACCTTTAAAACACATGTCTAGCCGAGAGGTCCCACGGCGTATCGGCTCCCCGTGTCCCCGGTGTGATTATCCGAGCGCCGAGACGCCAACAAAAGGTGCCGACAATTGAAATATGTTTACATTGTGAGCTAGCCATGTAGCAAGCTGGCGGCTAGCTGCTGTGGCCACGACAGACGCGAGGCCTGACCCATTTTGAATCCCAAATATTTAGACATTCTCACCTTCCTGCTCCAACTTAACGCATCCCTGTACGTGTGGCACAGCCGTATCTTACTATTAGACGCGAACAAACTACAAATAACGCCACACGATCCCCGCGGGATGCAAAACTGGAAGGGTTTCAGTTTGATAAAAAGATCCACATTGACATACATACCTCCGACCCGGTACATGTTGGCCGCCATTTCTGCCCTCCCGGAGTGTTAACGTAAACCATAAACTAAGACAAATAGAATAAATTAATAAAAACAATAAAACTCAGTTTCTTAAAAGGTAAGAGGTGCGTTAAATTGTGGTCGTCCGGACTCCGGATGTGAACCCAAGCGGGAGAATTTTTGGCAAACCGACCCCCCCTCCTCCTCCTGGATCCTCAGCACCCTTTACAATACAGTGAACTCACGGCAGCCAAAAGAAGTCGGATCAACCCGAAAAACCACTGACTGGTGACGTCGAGAGGGGGCCGCGCACGCGCACACACATACACACAGCCACCTTTACCAAACGTACTTACTTGAAATGTTGATTCATTTTAAACAAAATTAAAAATATATATTTAGCAAGTGACTACAAAGCACCAGCATCCTTTGTTAATTTAGCTGCTGTATTGTTAAATATATGTTTTTTAAAAAGACAAAGAAGTAAGCCTTAAACTTTTTTTTTTGCACTTAAGCACTGCTGCACTTCCTTTAAAATGTATTTTTATGCATTCTCTGTATTATAAATATATTTTTAACTTTATTATTATTATTTAGTGAGTTTTATTTTGTCTATTTTTTGTATCTTACTTCACCTGAGTTTTATTTCCCACTGTATTTTCCTTTACTTTTTTATGCATTCTCTGTATTATAAATCGTTTTTTCTAAACTTCATTATTATTATTTTGTGGGTTTTATTTTCCATCTTATGTATCCTATGTATTCTACTTCACCTGAGCTTTATTTACCATGGTATTTTTACTTTATTTGTGACTTTTTTTGCACTTAAACACTGCTGCACTGCTTTAATAATGTATCTTTATGCATTCTCTGTAAATATTTTTTTTTACTTCATTATTATTATTTTGTGGGTTTTATTTTCCATCTTATGCATCCTACAGTATGTATTCTACTTCACCTGAGCTTTATTTCCCATTGCATTTTTACTTTATTTGTGACTTTTTTTGCACTTAAACACTGCTGCACTGCTTTAATAATGTATCTTTATGCATTCTCTGTATTATAATTTTTTTTTTTACTTCATTATTATTATTCTGTGGGTTTCCATCTTATGCATCCTATGTATTCTACTTCACCTGAGCTTTATTTTCCATTGTATTTTTAGGGTCCGGGCAGCTAAGCTGCCAGGACACTCTTCTTCTTCTTCTTCTTCTTCTTGGAAATCATACTTCCCATGGGTGAAAACTCACCAAACTTTGCACAAAGGTCCAGTCTCATGCCAGATATCCTCAGCTGTAAACTCAATCCAATAGTCCTGATGGTGGCGCTACAGCAAGCATATAAAGTTCAAAACTTTGAAAATTCATAACAAATCAACCATAAGTGCTACAACTTCATAACGTTCATCAAACTGTAGCCCCAATACTGAAGAAACGTTTGTACATTTAAACCTCATAACTCTTTTTTTTTTTTTTCAAAAATTGTAAAACGTCTTAAACCTATCTCCTCCCACAATTTTTGCTCAATTGACACCAAACTTGCTACAGAGCATCTTCAGACCGTCCTACAAAAACTAAGTTTCTCAGATTTTTGATTTATCAAAAATTGAGCCTACAGTGCATCAAAATGTTTGACTGTCAACAGTACTGTAAACATATACATGCAAATTCTTGCTAAATAAATCTTCAATGTTCATGGAAAAAATGACAAAATTCTAGAGTCATGGTAGATGATGTGTGGCAAATTTCAGAATTTTATCTCAAAAACTGAATTTTTGGCAGCATTTTGAATTTCGCTCTAATGTGAACAATTGGAGTCAATGTAAAAATGGCAATTTTAAACATCAGTTTTTCACTTATGGAGCAAATCAATCATTGTTACAAATAAATTACCAACATCTCCATGCTGTCTAGATGCAATATGTGTATTTTCAGATTTTTGTCTTGATGACTGAATTTTTTTACAGTGGTTTCAAATCTGCCTTTCCATGCACGGATGGCTGCTTTCCTACACAGCAGTGAATGGCTTACTCAGTTTGTGAAGCCACTGTTGAGTTGCTACTTGCCAGTTGGCTCAGAACGGTAGATGACCGTCTTAGGTTACAGAGGTTGCGGATTCAAGCCTAAACTGGTGCAGAATCCACATTGTAATGTAAACATCTTCTTGTGCTCCAGCTTATTTCTTAAAATTGCCTGAGCATGACTCATCACTGTGCAGCATCTTCAAGTCTTTTTTCTGCTAGAAAATCTGCCTTCTCATGTTTGAGAATAAACCAAACTTTGCACAAAGATCCAGTGTCAGTACTTCAGTGTGAAACCATCTGAGGCTTCTCACTTTGCACATAGCTCAACTAGTTAAACATCAGTTTTTCACTTATGGAGCAAATCAATCATTGTTAAAATATATTACCAACATCTCCATGCTGTCTAGATGCAATATGTGTATTTTCAGATTTTTGTTTCGATAACTGAATTTTTTACAGTGAATTGAAATCTGCTTTTCCATGCATGGAAGGCTGCTAAACCTGCACATCTGGCTTGGTCAATTTGTGAAGCTACACATTAACTGTAACTGACTAATTAACTCAGTAAGACAGAAATTGATTCTTAGTCTCAGAGGTTGTTAGTTCAAGCCTCAGCTGATGCAAAAGGCAGATTGTGTTGCTAAATTCCTAAATGTCTTCCAATTCTTCTGCTTGTTGCTCAGAATTGCCTAAAAATGCCTGGACCCGACCCATCGCTGTATAATTTCCCATTGTATTTTCCTTTAGTTGTGACTTTTTTTTGCACTTAAACACTGCTGCACTTGTTTTGTAAATGTATCTTTATGTATTCTCTGTATTATAAATATTTTTTGAAATTTATTATTATTATTTAGTGGGTTTTATTCTCCATCTTATGCATCCTATGTATTCTACTTCACCCAAGCTTTATTTCCCATTGTATTTTCCTTTAGTTGTGCACTTAAGCACTGCTGCACTTCCTTTAAAATGTAATTTTATGCATTCTATGTATTATATGTTTTTATTATTATTCAGTGGACTTTATCTTTTCATCTTATGCATCCTATGTATATTCTACTTTAATCTTTATCTTTATTTTATTGTTTACTATTATTGTCACCTCTGAGTTTTATTTCCCATTGTATTTCCCTTTAGTTATGACTTCCTATCCCTATTTTTTTTTGTTTGTTTGTTTTGCACTTACGGCTCTCACTTCCTTTAAAGTGTGTTTTATGTATTCTCTGTATTATTACTACGTAAAAGGATAATATAGGGATACTGGGAGGCGTCATTAAATCTCCTTAATATCTTTTCATATATTTTTTTTTTTTTTATTGTCATGTGCACAACAGTTACAGTGAGGAAACACAATTCTTGGTCCTCGGGCTCCTTCCAACAGTGCCCATACACATATCAAAATAAAAATAAGACTAAAATAAAACAGGTTAAACAAATCAAAGTAAGAATCTAATTAGATAAGACAAAGGCTAAAAAAGTGCACCAGGAGAAAATATATAAACGGTAGTAAAATAAATATAGGCTAGGTATAAATATAACAGGTAAGTCCTGGCTGATAACATTGGGTACAATATAACAGGTGTTGTGCACAAATCCCTACAGAGTTATTATTATGATGTTTATTATTCAAACATGATGCTGAATGTGTTTCGGCTAAGAGGACTACACTATAAGATTCAGCCATATAAATGTTTATACTTTTTATATCTATGCAGACAGACTCTACTTTGGAGATACTTGTGTGTAAAATCTCTGTAGTTTCCCCAGTATGTGTCTGTCTTACTGTGTGTGCGTCTATGCGCGCGCGCATGTGACATCATTGATGGGATTGGCTCGCCCTGACTGGGGTGGAGAGTCTCTTCCACTGGCTACAGAGGGAGAAGAGGAGTGAGGGACAGAGGGTAGAGTTTCCATCAGCCACGGAGCTCAGCGCAGGGCCAGCTCCACTCAGAGGGAACCACGCCCCGGGGGACAGGGGAGACTGTGCTCCCCAAAGTGTCCAAACTCCTGTTATGGAAGGGGGGTGGACCGTGAAGATGAGTTTTAGTTAGGTTACAGGTTGACAAGATGAAGTTCGGGAAGAGCATCTGCGTACTCAACGTAGGGGGAACCCGGTACGCCTTCACCCGTGAGGTGATTAGGGATTTCCCTCTCCGGCGCGTCAGTCGCCTGCATGCCTGCGCAACCGAGAAAGAGGTTCTTGAACTGTGCGACGACTACGACCGGGACCGGAATGAGTTTTTCTTTGATCGCCACGCGCAGGCTTTCGTGTTCATCATGCTGTACGTGCGCTCGGGTAAACTCCGCTTTGTCCCCGGAGTGTGTGAGCTGTCCTTCTACACAGAGATGCTCTACTGGGGGCTGGAGAGCGCGCACTTGGACTCCTGCTGCCAGAAACGCCTGGACGACAGGATGTCCGAGATCGGACTGGACACTCTGTCAGAGGTGGACATCGGAGTGTCGGGGGACGAGTCCCAGAGCTCGAGCGAGCCGGTGCAAGCGACTGCGCTCACCGGCCGCGCTAAATGGCTCGAGAAGATGCGCCAGACATTCGAGGAGCCCAACTCTTCCATTTTGGCGCAGCTGTTGGCTTCGGTGTCTGTGATCTTTGTGATCGTTTCCATGATCATGCTGTGTGCCAGCACCCTGCCGGACTGGGATACAGCCAAGAGAAACACAGTCGAGGAGCACAGGTAGGCGACAGTGAGGGGCCAGATAAGTTTGGAGGAATAAAAGGGGGCTCTCCATGAGGATGCTGCTAATGTTTAGGCGCAATTTGTGCGGATACAAGTGATCTAAAATCTGGTGCGTAAAAGTCAGCCATGATCTCCACAAGCTAAAGTATATAAGGGATACTTCTCTATCATATTATAAATAAATAATCACACTCGGGGACACTTATGAATCTCACATGAGCACCTGCATGAGTTCGAGCCAGCGGTCAAACTCATTGCGCACTGACAATTATTTACACAGAAGGTTGATGCTCGGATAGATTCGTCATATCCCAGTGTTTCCAGCCTTAATATGATTTTATTTTAAGGGTAAATTTAGACATCAACATATTCAAAACATGATAGAAAACACTTTAACATAGAGACTATGGCTTTGTGTTTAGTGAAGTGACACCTCTTAGTTTCAGGCAGTCTTAGAATCCGCGAACACACGCTCTCAAAGACAGGCAATCAATAAATAATCCATATTATCTACAAAAAGTGAAGTGTTAATGATTATACAGAACACCCTGTCTTCCTCCCGAGCCTCCTCCCCTCCTCTTCACAGGTAATTTGAATACCTTTATTGGCTTGGTTAGTTTACACTGCCACTGTACACAAGAAGGACAAACACATCAGATAAATGACAGACACATAATAGTCCAGTCGGTAATGAGTTGAACAGTAGAAGGTGTACAAGCAGGAGGGATCATATTAGGCCAAGCAAACAAAAAGGAATTACAGGAATCACCTTCTGTGTAAGTCAGCTTCTGGTTATTTTTGGTTTCCGTTTTTGAATGCGAGGTGAAAAAGTGCACCTCTCTTTCTACTTTTATTTTTGCACAGCCTGTTCTCTCCAGGAAGCCCGAGGCAGCCTTTCTCTATATAAGGCTGGGTTATGCTCACTCAGGCTGGACATAGTTTTGGATCGGTCACAGTGGTTAGGTAATCGCTGAAAGTGTAGTTTATATGCTCGGGGTCAAAAGGATTCCAATTTCATGCCAGTAGATGATGCAATTCCCTCAGTTGCTCTATAATTTAGTTTGGGATAATTGTGCTGATGTAGTTATCCTGAGGCTCTGTGGCCTTATTTGCTTGATCCGACTGCCTCTATGTCAAGCACCACCTCGATTTAATTCGGTTTGATTGCCTTTGCTGTGCTAATCAACGGGGTAATCGTGTGCTTGCTTGTGTCAGTGTCTCTTTGAGGGTTTTAATTCCCTCCCTCTGTGCGGTTTCCCGGCCCTCTGTGTATCTGACCTCCTGTCTTTGTTTACTTGCGTCAACCCTGAGTTGCCACAGATGTCCTCCTTATTTCCCATAATTCATGTCACTCCTGCTTTGCTTCCGTCTTCCGCACATTGGTCAAAGTCATCTCATATCATCCATATCTCTGTAGCTGCTCTGCCATTTCCTGTTTACACTCGGTTTGTCTCACTTTCCTCTCTCCTCTCTTCTCTGTAGGGTAGTGGAGGCCGTGTGCATCGGCTGGTTCACAGCGGAGTGCATAGTGCGCTTTCTGGTGGCCAGAAACAAGTGGGACTTCCTCCGCCGGCCGCTGAACATCATCGATGTGATTGCCATCACCCCCTACTATGTCACCATGGCGATGGCCCGAGCAGGGATGCCGGGTGCCGGGCTCGGGGTTGCTGGGGTGATACTGCGGGTGCTGAGGATGATGCGAGTGTTCTGGCTCATGAAGCTGGCCAGACACTTCCTGGGCCTGCAGACACTGGGGCTGACGCTCACGCGCTGCTACCGGGAGATGGTCATGCTGATGGTGTTTGTCTTTGTCGCCATGGCGATATACAGCGCTCTGGCCCAGCTGCTGGAGCACGGCTTGGACTTGGGGACGCAGAACCAGGATTACGCCAGCATCCCGGCAGCCGCCTGGTGGGTCATCATTTCCATGACGACAGTGGGGTACGGGGACGTGTACCCAGTGACAATCGGGGGACGGGTGCTCGGGGGGATGTGTGTAGTGAGCGGCATTGTTCTCTTGGCACTGCCCATCACATTTATCTACCACAGTTTTGTACAGTGCTACCATGAACTCAAACTTCGCTCCGCCAGATATGCACGCAGCCTGACAGTGGAGTTACTGCAATGAACATGCATTTACACCGATCAGCCACGACATTAAAACCACTGACAGGTGAAGTGAGTAACATTGGTCATATTGTTCCACTGCAGTGTCCTGCTGGGAAACCTTGAGTCCTGGAATTCATGTGGATGCACCTTGTCATGCTCCACCTACCAAAATACTGTTACAGAGCCGGTACACCCGCTCACGGCAATAGCACTCCCAGACGGCATTGGCCTCCCAGCAGAACGACACGCCATGACACACCACAAAAACTGTTCAGGAAAGGCTGAAAGAGCCCAAGGCATCGTCCCCATGAGGGGGAGTACTTGGTCTGCACTGGTGTTTGGAAGGGTGGAGCATGTCAAGTGGTCCCCGTGTGAATGCCAGGACCCAATGTTTTCCAGCAGAACATTGCATTGTAACGAGATGGTCAATGTTATTCACTCCACATGTCAGTGGTTTTAATGTTGTGGTTTATCAGTATACACCAAAATACCTTTGGCTCTGCCTTCAGCAGAGAGAAACACAACAAACAAGTGGACCCATTGTGAAATAATGATCGACTTTCAGCCTTGCCCTGTTTCCTGCCTGAGCTGCACCTGATTTTATTTGGCCTGTCTAGTTCCTGCCTGTTGTGTTGTTGATCTCCAATGATCGTCCTCAACCAGCATGCGCCTGTCTCCTTAACAACGCCACTTGGACAGAAGAATAGGAATACACAAATAATTATTTATTAAACACACACAGGCGCAGTCAATCCAGTTTTGACAGCGGCTGATGTTTACACTGTATTCCCATGGTTACAACATTGGCACGGCTGCCTTTTTGTGTGTGTGTGTGTGTGTGTGTGTGTGTGTATGCTGCATCCAGTGCTGTGTGTGTTTGTCTGGCCATCAGCCTTTCACTTTGTCTAAGCTTTGCACCCAGATGGTACAAGTTACACAAGATTGATGTGTGACCTAGATGCATTCTGTTAAACCTGTGAAATATGGAGAGGGAGTGAACAAGTGAGTGCGAGGTGGGGAGGCAGAAGGGGGTACGCCGAGGGCTTAGTGTGCAAGAGGGGCTTAAGCCAGGGGTAATGTAATACGGAGACAGGTCAGCGTGGACTATAAGGTGGCAGACGAATAAAAGGCTGACAGATATGACAGCACAGATGGAGTGTGAAATGGAGGATGAAAGATTCTGGGACAAAAATGACACGAGATGACAGAGTGCGGAGCAACCCTGAGCGCGCAGAATGAAAAGACAGAGAGTGCATCGCTTCTCTATTTGTGAGCGAATGTAAGGCATTTTGTGTTCCTGCGTCTCCACGGCAACCTCCATCCTCCAACATGTCAATCATAATGGTGGTTGATTTTGTGCGCACACAAATAGGCCCCGTCCACGCACACACCTCCTGGCTGGCACGCAGCATTTTTGTTTATTGCGGTTTATTGGGAAAATCACAGCACAGGATTATGACATTTCTGGAGGAGGAAAAAAAAAAGAGAGAGAAAGAGAAAGAGAGAGCAGAAAAAATTAACATGATGGTTCTGACATTCATGATGCAGACATGTTTGCACTTTTCATGATTTGCCAAGATGATATGATTTGTTAAAGAGACACATGATCCAAACAAACGAGTCAACACCTCTCCCACACAACAGTCTTTCTCTGCATCTCTTCTCCTCATCCTCCTGTTGCCATCAACCATCCTGTTCTTACACACACACACACACACACACACACACACACACACACACACACACACACACACACACGAACGCTCTTCTGTTGCAGAAATTATTAATGAGTCTGTTCATTATCTGTCAGCCCTTCACAGTCTACATGTGTTATTTCCTCATAAGCTTTGAGCCTTGTGTGAGTTTAGTATGTACTGTAGACAGCACATGGCTCTCATCATTGTTGTTGTGTTATCCGTGTGCTTTTTACGTAGTCCCAGATTATCCACATGTTAACACCTTGCTTACATCACATAATTTTCCCTCTCATGTGGCATAGCTTATAGCCCAGTGAATTTTTGGTCAGGCCTGGCTGAAACCATCAATCGAAACTTTTTTTTCATCTATGAACTTGTAATTAATGTGATTAATGTACGGGCTTTTATAATAAATTCATCTGAGCAAAATGTATCTGAATGTGTATTTGCTTATTACAAATCAAACTGTACCATAAAAACTGTAAAATGAAAGTTTTATCAGGCTCCACCATCTGCTTCCACAGTGTTTGGATATTGATCTTGGGTTTTCACAAAGGGCTGTACTTCAAGAGGAAAATATACCATGTGCATGAGCATGACACGGTGGACCTCTGGGCCTTGACATAAAAAGCGCCCCCTAACTCCCTTTGCGCACGAACACCTTCTGTTGTGTCTCCCCACAGAGTTGAAGTCCTATAGATAAACACTCACTCAAAATGTATCATGATGGCATCTTTATGGTGCATCTTCAAAGTTTATGTTTAGATTATTACGTTTTTTTCTCAGACTTTTGGGGCCCTGTTATTGATTCTGACTCAGAATCATGTCAGTTGAATCAGATCTGGCTGTTCAAAACCAATATTTGACAATTTGCTCCCATTTTCTATATAGAGTTTGAGAGTTTGTTTAGGGTTCAGCAAGACATTTAGGGTGACAGTAACAATGACCTCATACAGCAAATGAGCTAACTATGCAAACAATGGATCAGAAATGTGCAACAACATTTCTGCCAACACAAGATATCAAAAAAAGCCAGAGACTGTAACGTAGTAAGTTCCTAAATATGCAATAAAAGAAGGCTACTACTGACAAGACAACCATTCATGAATTCTCCTTTTCATTTTGAGCGGTTTGGGGACCTCAGAATTGTGTCTCTGCTCTTTGCAGATGATGTGGTTCTGTTGGCTTCATCACACAGTGACCTCCAGCATGCACTGGGGCGGTGCGCAGCCGAGTGTGAGTGTGTCTAAATGAGAGTCAGCACCTCCAAATCTGAGGCTATGGTTCTCTGCTGGAAAACGATTGCCCCCTCCAGGTTGAGGGAGAGTTACTGCCCCAAGTGAAGGAGTTCAAGTATGTCTTGTTCAAGAGTGAGGATAGAATGCAGCTGAGCATACCTGTCAAGTCTCCAGTTTTGGCCGGGAAACTTCCGCATTTTACCCGTCTTTCCCGCCGTCCTCCCGTATTAGTATTTTCCCGTAAATCTCCTGTATTATAATTAAAAAACAACAACATTCCTCTGCCTCTCCAAACTGAACACTGTCACTAGGTTAGTGTCGACAGCGGGTCTGGTTGACAAGTGGTTATTTTAGATTTCCTGAAAAATTTCCCTTATTTTCAAATCCAAAACTTGACAGGTATGCAGCTGAGATGGATCAGCGGTTTGGGGCAGCATCTGTGGTGATGCAGGCACTGTTCCGGATTTTCGTGCTGAAGAGAGAGCTGAGCCAGAAGGTAAAGTTTTCGATTTACTGGTCCATCTATGTCCCAACCCTGTCATGAGCTATGGGTAGTGACTGAAAGATTGAGATCATGAATACAAGCAACTAAAAGTTTCCTCCAAAGGGTGGCTGGGCTCAGCTTTATGTTGCGTTCACATTTTGTAAATGTGATGAAACACTATTTACACCTCTGGCCTTTATTTATTCATTTATTTTTTTAGAGCATGTGGGAAGCACCTGAGCTCGCTGGCAAGGACATTCAGTGCACTCATCAGAGTCACATTGGGATGAACATTGTGCTACGGTCTAGTTCACAAACCACAACTGCTGCTGCTCTGTTCCGAGGATTTAGACTTTAAAAGCAGCTGTCAATAACAGGAATACTGATTGTTTAAGTAAACAAAATAAGCATGAATATAACAAAAGGACATAACTATGAAAATAACAATGACAGGGAGATGCAGATGTCATTTCACTGTCACAAATATAATATGTTAGAATCTATAATCTGCGCAGTCATAACTTTAAAGTTTAACTCCATACTTCACAAACATCTCCAGGTTGATCTCCATCCCTGGTAAACTTGTTTTTGAGACAGTAGTCTGTCCCGATTGTGTGCATACTGCATGCAACAGTACGGACCTTTTATGGGCAACTGCAGTACAAACTAAAAGTAAAAATGAAAAAGCATGCGATTCGGAACGCACTCAAAGCAGGCTGCAGTTGAGCTTGACGGGAACGTGACTCATATTGCAGGAATTTGGTAAGAAACCAAACATAAACTTTGATCTGCTTGTGATTCTTGAGGAAAAGTCAGAGAATCACTCAAGTCAGCTTGGTCTCTCTCCGAAGTTGTCGAAATCTGGCGCTTGGGCAATGACTTGCAGCGTCAGAAAAAAAAAAGGTGTCACGTCACATTGGCACAATATGCGGCCGGTTGCCCTTATAGTTTAACTGTGCCAAGCAGCGTCAGGGGGAAATGTGGGACGAAACAAGGATGATAAGGCAGCGAAAGTCCAACTGGGGCACGCAGGAGCGGTGGTGGATGAGTCCAACAAACACTGACTATCACCCAAGAGAGCTGTGTTCGCATCTCTTAAGATCCTGAAGCCAAACGCTGTTCTTTTTCCTAAACCTAACCTGTTTGTTGTTGAAGGAAGAAAAAGTCAATTTGTGGTGCTGTACCAACGTAGTGCGTTTATTTTGAAAGTGACTGTATATAAAGTTAATTTTCCTGTGAAAACAGAAATGTACTTTGAAAGAAGACAACGCATGTAACAGGCAGAACTTGACACAGCGTCCCAGAACATCAACAACCAACACACCCAGGGTACCTTGCATGTCGCATGTGGACGTGGATAATCCATGAGCAACATCGATATGTGACGAGGTCGGAGTGAGAATGTGTTGCTTAAGTGAGTAAGTGAGTAGAATTCATCCTTTGGAGACTTTCGATATTTGTACAAATGTCATGTAAATCCACCCAGTATTTGTTGAAACATTACCAAAGCCAGTAGGATTCATCCTCTGGAAACCAGGATGTACCACATTTTGTGACAATCCATCCGATAGATGTTGAATTATTTCAGTCTGGACCAAAGTAGTGGACAGACAGTCCAGTTGTTCATTTGGTCTCAGAGGATTTTCTGGATATACGCTTGAAAAACCTTTTTCAAAAAAAGCTCTTTATGCACATTCAAAACACGCAGTGAATACAAGTGAACTCAGCCTGGGGGGGAGGGGAAGAAAGATGAGCTCCCAACACACATCTCAAGGCTGTCTTTGGAAATAACATGAGTTTATACATTCATATAATGTGACTTTAATAAGCAGCTAATGGTTTGACAATTGGAGATTTCAATTTATGCAGGGCAGACAGCATTTTCCTTGCAGACGTGCGATTCTGGCTAATTACTAAAGACAAATGCATTTGTGTCAGGCTTCTTCACGACATAAAACCAAATACCTTGTTTTTTAGAGCATTTTTTCCAGCAAGTAAGAAATAATGCGTTTACCAAGGGTGTAACTTTCACTGTAGATGGTGTGACTTTCCAAATTCCAACTTTGTTTTTATCATGGCTGCTCTAATCTTGTGATTAATGGACATTTTTGAGGCTATCAAACAGACTATAAGGCATAAACAGACAGTGCTCTCTTACAAACATTATGATCATCGTCAATCATTACAATTACAATCAACAGTGGTAAAGGAAGTGTTCTGATCTTTCACTGAGGTAAAAGTCGCAGTGCTACAATATGAAAATACTTTGTTACAAGAAAATGTCCTGCATTCAAGACTTACTAAAGTAGAAGTACAAAAGTATGAACATCAGATCAGATCATATATTTAAAGTACCAAAGATAAAAGTAATCATCATGCAGAATGGCCCATTTCACATGAATTGACTGTATTATAATAAGGGATCCAGTCAGGCTATACCACTTAAATGGTGCAGCTGATAAAGGTGGAGCTAATTGCAATTACTTTACATACTTATCCTGTTATCCTGTGCTCATAACAATACGGTCAGCAACAATACTCAGTAGGCTGTGGTGTTTAAACCATGCTCAGCTGGTACTAAGGGGCCCAAAGTGTGCCAAGAAAATATCCCCCACACCATTAAGAAATCCAGACTCACCAGACCAGGCAACGTTTTTCCAATCTTCTATTGTCCAGTTTTGGTGAGCCTGTGTGAACTGTAGCCTCAGTTTCCTGTTGTTAGCTGACAGCAGTGGCACCTGGTGTGGTCTGCTGCTGCTGTAGCCCATCTGCTTCAAGGATGGACAACGTGTTGTTGCTTCAGAGATGGTCTTCTGCAGACCTTGGTTGTAACCAGTGGTTATTTGAGTTACTGTTGCCTTTCTATCATCTTGAACCAGTCTGGCCATTCTCCTCTGACCTCTGGCATCAACAAGGCATTTTCACCCAGAGAACTGCTGCTCACTGGATATTTTCTCTTTTTGGGACCATCCTCTGTAAAACCTAGAGATGGTTGTGTGTGAAAATCCCAGTAAATACTCAGACCAGCCCGTCTGGCACCAACAACCATGCCACGTTCAAAGACGCTTAAATCACCTTTTTTCCTCATTCTGATGCTCCGTTTGAACTCCAGCAGGTCGTCTTGACTATGTCTACATGCCTGAATGCATTGAGTTGCTGCCATTGCTGCCGGTCTGTGTGAAATACCTGGCTGTCAAAAGTCCACACAAGTCACCTCCCGATGCATCCCCGATGGAACGGGCAGAGCAAGTTCACATCCAGGCATTTGGACTGTACTTGGCTGGATGCGGACATTGAAGTGGAACATTACTTGGGCTGCGACAAGTCTGCAAGAACACAAGTAAAGGCAAGAACACGGATAGAGAAATGTCAGCTACAATATGTAAGCTGGACATAGGCTGTGTATGAGTATGTATAAGTTTGAGCAACATAAAATGAAATCTAGTCAAGTAAAGCAGAAGTTCCTCGGCTGTATACTTAGGTACAGTATTTAAATGAATCTAATTAGCTCCATGTTTTATAGACTTTCAGTGTAGTTTCTAAGTGTTATCACACACACACACACACACACACACACACACAGCTCTCCACTTTGATTTTAAACGGGCAGCCGAGCCAGCCGGCTGTGACGTCACTTTCCCTCGACGGTCGCAGCAGGAAGACCCTTCACCGGGAGGTTTTTGTTTTGAGTGACACCTTCCCCCGTCCTTCAGCGGAAAAATGTACTACAAGTTCAGCGGTTTTACCCAGAAACTGACGGGATCTGCTCCCACAGCCGCCTACAGCCCTCAGGTGAGACCGGAGACCGGAGAGCGGTGTGTCGGTGACAAACCGAGTCGGTAACCGGCGGTAATGACCTTCATATCACTGCGCTGGACTTGTGTCGGTGTGCCTGAGGCGCCGTCACTTCCAAAACAACCGAAGAGATTTAAACACCTCCAGTGCAGCTAGCTAAATATACAGCATGTGTGATAATTCCCAAACGTGTTGATGAATTATTAACGCCAGAGCCGTCTTCATTTAATCCAGCTAACGTTATTGTGTCGCTTAAAACCAATGTAGTTTTTATTAAGCAATCTGACGTTGGAAACCTATGAGACAAACCACACAATGGCCTGTCTGTCTTTCACTGAATAGGTAATTTCCTTTTTCATTCACTGCCTTATCACACAACCTTTATTTAACCTTTATTTTTGAAAGGTTATGTCGTACACAGGGATCCGGCCTTCATGTGTCTTTTACAGCCAATTTCGAAATTCAATTACCCCTCACAGCATCTGCCAGATGTGACCTTTATTATTACTCTGCTGGTCTGTTATTACTACACTGCAGCCTCCTGGTTATATGATAGAGGATTAGGCTGGCCTCTAGCTCAATTAAGTTGTTTTGTTGCTGGGGGCAAAATGATCCTGAAACATCAATATCATCCTCAGTGGACTGCAACTAAAATACTGTCCTAAAGTTCAACCTTGAGATACTGCATTCGTATTTCAAATAACACAATTCAGCTCATCTGACCAGGAGAGATTGGTGTCAGCAACTTTTATTCAACCATAATTAAAGCAGGACACTGTTTATAAGGGTTATAGCCATAGTACGGCAATATTACTGTGTGGCGATATCGTGGTCACACAATAAAATGTTACACCTCCACAACACTAGTCGACGCGGGGTTTCTGTGAAGTGCTGTGAACTTTAGTTGATTCAAAACACACATTAAACACACATTAAACATGGCTTAATAGAGACAAATCCAAACACAAGTACACAAATCAGCTTCACTATAACTCGCAGCATTCACAGACAAACACTTGTCTTTATCTGGACACATTTTCCCCACAAATACAACATGGTAACATTATTAGCACAAGCCTATGGCATTTTACATTGTATAAATTAGCATAGCAGCTAGTGAACTTATCCTCTACTCGCATGAAGCCACCTGTCAATTTTTTTTGCCGAATTAGTATTAACCTCAGTAAGGATGTGTTTAAATAGCATTTTCAAATCTGAATCCCGTATTAAATCTTTTAGAGTTTCGTAGGGAATAAAAGCATCTCTGTTAACTAATATGTACTATTGTATTCAGCTAAATTACAGTAATTCTGCCAAATTAAAGGGGTGTAGTGCTGTCACCCCAACTGTCACTGCTGTGTCACATTTATCAGCCATGTCCTGACTCATTTGCCCTTTTGCTGAGATGTTGTGCTTGCTTCTCCATGGGGAAGAGGGGGAGGGGGTCTACAGCTACAGCTACACATGTACAAACAACACAGTGGATATAATCAGTTATTTACTTTTCCTGCATGTACAGCTGATGCACAGAATACCAGTGTCGTGTTACCCTCTGATAAGAAATGTGCCCCTGGCCCGAGAGCACGCATGCATTCAGTGACGGTGGACCTACATGAGGTCATCAATTGTGCATTATAGAGAGGGAATACATTTTATGCAGACTGAAAGAATGTGTGTCCCACTCTAAATTTAGCAGGAAATGAAGAAACTTCTCAATATTCACCAGGGTTATTCAGCATGATCTGAGGTATACATAGAACTACACGTGATAGTAGGGATAGGGACCATAGACTGTATAAAATAATGGCCGTAGCGACTTTGCCGTCACCCATTGGTTTGTGGACTGCTGTTTTGAAGCACTGGGGTTGGCATATTGGCCATCGCCATCTTGGTTTTCTGGAGCCAGAAGTGACCACACTTAGGGCTGGGCTAGAGCTGTGCGGAGAGTGTGAGAGAGGAGAGATGCACACTGGTATGCGTCATGTAACGCAACCTGACCCTATATCGATATAAATGGTGTTGTCTAAATTTAAATGTTGCTTGAAAATGTATCGATACATCGATCGGTACATAGTCGTTATATCGCCCAGCCCTAACCGCATTTGGATGAGAGGTTGGATCAGACTAATCGACAGTAGCGACGCCTCACAGACAGCCTGCCACTCAAGCAGCCCTGCACCTAAATATGCAAACCTTTAAGCATTAACAATATGTTATGCAGTTTTTGGCTTCATTTTCGGCCCTGCAGGGTGTAGCTTGGAGGGGATACGCATTGTGACTGCTTGAAAATGCTCCCCCCTTTGACTTTTATTTTTGTGGATACATATTTAAGCAAGGGCTTTTGTTGTCTTGTAAATATTGCCTTTTGCAATTGTTTCAGTAAAGTGTATCCACACTTTGGAACGTTTAAGTTTAGGTGATGCTAAATAAAAGATTTGATTAGAACTATTGAACATACAGGCCCGTCTTTCCACCATGCCTGTAAAACACTGGTGTCCATTTAACATCGTTAAAAAATAATGGCCTGAGGCTGAACCTAATTGCGGATAGAAGATCTGGCCTTTACCAGGAAGTGCTGACCCAGCCTTTTTCCTCTTACAGCTGCAGTTGCAAAATCATAGCAGTTGCAGCACTTGTTGGTCATTATCAGCTTTTAAAGCTGGTCATGTGACCTCAACTCAGTCTGGCCTTTCAGGGTCTCCTCTGGCAGCTCACACTTAGAAAGGCTGTTAGTATGTCAAGGTTAACAAATACAAACAACATTCACGCCTTCAGGCAACGTAGAGTCTCCATTTTCCTGAACCTGCGTGTGTTTAGGTAAAGACGAGGTAAATCTCAGCAGACACCTGAAGGCATTTTGCTTATTATTCCTTAGCATCTGCACAACGCAGCACATCTCCCTCTGTGATGACATGCCACACAGGCGAAGCCACAAAAATAAACGGGAGTCTGTGATCCCGGTTAAATGCACAAAGACAAGTTCCTGCCGTGAACACGTTTAGTTAAGCCTTCTCTTAAATGGCATGTAAAAATAATCTGCTCCCAGTGCCTCTGCATTTTCATATGTCAGATTTAATTTCCCCGCTCCCACATTATCTGCCTCCACACACTCTAACAAGGCAATGGGTCTCCTGGTAATTTTCAAACCAAAGGTGGGTGAGAGGCTTCCTCCTAGTGAGACGATATTAAGGAGGCGCATACTTCATTAACACCACAGTGCTCCTCTGATTTATTTACTGACTGTAATAACTGTCTGAAAAGTTGATGCATGAATTAATGATGATAATATTCCTTGACTCATACAGCTCAATAACTGAGGCACTGGTTTTTAATTTTAAGATTTGTGGGCGGAAAATGAGCACGTCTTTTTTTTTTTTTTTCTAGGGACAGAAGCTGATGACGTGTGCAAAAAAGCCAACAAAATACTGTGTTATCAGGAAAGGGTACAACATTGACCGACTTGTGACAAAAATAAGCCTAAATGTTAATTCACTGTAGTTTGTAGTGATGCTTGATAATCTGAACAGGCACTTAGACAGTCTCACAAGTGGAGGCATAAGTTGCGAGATGAGATGAATCATGTACTCATGTAATCATTTGTAGTCAGCACTGTGAGCACATTACAGCGCTGAACAAAGTGTATATGGACTTTTGTTGTACTCAGCATAAATTGATATGAAAAGAGTTGTTTCCCTTTGACTCATGGGACTCTTTTATGTTATTTATTACCTGTGTTGGCAAAGGTTACTTTGGAAGTAGCTTGTTACTTCAAACAAATTATAAAAGTGACTAAAAATCAAAGCCCTGTTGCGATAACTTGCACATTAGCTTGTCCAGAGGACGTGTATCTTAATGTACGCCTTCCTTTGAATTTATTGAAATGTCAAGATAGGAAATATCCCTACACCTATTTTAATTATTAAACAAAAAAGACAACCGTACACCTTTTGAAATCAAGTTGATCTGTTCCAGAGGTCTAAAAGTATTTTTTCTGCCTTGTTAAAGAGATTTGCCAATTTTTAACCAGTTTTATATGGTAGCAATGTGGGTAGTATGTGGAAATGAATTATAGTAAACTTTACTCCATCTTACCAGCGCCTGGACTAGGCAGTGCTGATCAAAGATAATCCAAGATTATGTTACCTTTATTGCCTATTTCTTGTCTAAAATGTCACCAGAAACATATTTTTGTGCACTGTTTGGCTGTAATGCGAGAGTATGTGAACAGGAAGTGGCTGCCATACTGTTTTCTGTATAGTGGAAAGGAAATTTAGAAAAACTGAGTTCGAACTGTAAAACTAAGCAGTGTTGATCAAATGTAAGTCAAGATTCTGTTAGTGCATTACCTATTTCCTGCATAGAATATCTTCAGAAGCATATTTTATCTTACTGATTATCTGTAAGATCTGTGAGATCATTTGTCACCAGCTGGCCAACATATTGGTTTTGGATGAGCAACTCTCATAACGTCACCCACCAGTGGGGGCAAAATCAAATGCCACAGCCCCTTTTCTCTGTTTTCTCTGGTCATATAGCACCAATTTCAAAAGTTTTTGCGTCTTTCTACTGCACAGAGAGCCTCGTTTTATGGAAAGACCATCTCACCAGCAGTGAAATACTTCTTTAAGGCCCAATCCCAATACCCCCCTTGTCCACTACCCGTTGGCCTTCAAAATCAAGCAACGAGGGGAAGGGATTGAAATCTTTGCCTAGGAACTGGGACACCACTCACTACGTCACCGTGTTGGTTACACTGGCCCTAAATAATCAAACTTGACAAAAACAAAATAAAACTCACCAAAACCGTCTTGGTTAGTCTTTCTACTATATATAAAATAAACCCTTAATGAGTTAGATGTGAAACTGTGCTGGATCTACACACTGTTTTTCCTGGCTGTCTCTCTGCCTCAAAGGCTTTTACTCACACTTCAGAGTCAGACAATTAAATTGCAAAATAATATTACAAAAATTGCCCTGACAAACCCTAACAATGGTGATGTACACAGGCAGGCGCTGATAGCTGATATATTCGTCCAGTTGCCCAACCCACGTAACTGATAAGTGGCACCTCTGCAACATTTTGGTTGCTAACATTCTGACAGCAACTTTAGCAGAGGCATATAGCCACAGCCAATACTAGCCTCCATCCATCCATCCATCCATCCATCCATCCATCCATCCATTTTCAGCCACTTAAATTGAGCCGGGTCTTGGGGAACTCCAAGGCATTCCCGGTTCAGATGAGATATGTAATCCCTCCAGCGCGTTCTGGGTCTGCCCCGGGGCCTCCTACCAGTGGGATATCTCTAAGGCTGAGCCCAGACACCCCACGGAGAAAACTCATTTCCACCACTTGTATCCGTGATCTCATTCTTTCAGTGATGGTTATTATGGTTATGGTATTTTAGCCTCAATGAAGACAATTAAATTAGCTTGTATAGCGTACAGTACATGGTGTTATAGCAAACATTCATTTAATGGCAACAAAAGAAACAGGGAAATCCGGTAGTGTATTGCTTATTTGAAAACATAACATTACGTTATTCATAACAACAAAGAAGTAATCTGAGTACACAAATGTGTTGCTTTGTAACACCTTACCCCCAACACTGAGTGTTAATGTTAAAAAAAACCAAAACGAATCTCTGTCATAAAGACATAATCAACATGTTTTTAGATTAAGTGATTTTAGATTATGACGCAAATAATAGAAAAAAAAACACTTTCACGCATCTGTACTAATGATGTTCAATGAAATTCTGCATTATTGTGACAGTTTGCTTGGTTTTGTTTAGGGGCTGAAGGCAACTGTGCCAGCAGAGTCCCCAGCCATGATCTTTGCCTCCCCCACCAAGGTGGTGTCAGAGGCCGGGGCCACGGTGGAATACCTGGGAGCAAACCGCGTTCCTGACCTACAGAGGTTATTCCAGGTAATGACGAACATAGACTGAAATACGCGTCAGTCATGACAAGATGTTTGTTTACACCTTACATTAAAGCTGGAGTAGGCAGTTTTATTTAGGCGTCATTGGGCAAAGAAACACCTTTTAGTACCAGATCTGTGTGCTAGGTATCCCAACAGAGGGGGGACCAAAAATGGGGACGGTACAGAACAGTTCCATTGGTACCATCCACAACTTTTCACAGTGGAAATGGAAAAAAGCGCACCGACCTGAACTGTACCGTACTGCTCGTGGAAACGGGGCTTTTGGCCAGTGAAAGGTCATTTCAGAAAAAGGGCATTCTTTTTTGCTGTTCTACAGATGCCAACAAATACAAATGCGGTGAAAGCCTGATTAAAGGCAACCCAAAAAAGGAAGCGGCACTTATCAGAAAGTGAGTCCAAAGGAGTCTTTTCCAGGTTTCTGCCTACCCCAGCTTTAATACAGCTCGCACTGTGAATCATCTCTGTTAATTCAAAATCCTCAGAATAAAAATTCATGACTTGAGAAGGTGGTCAGACGTTATCAATCAAAGCACTGAAGTTTTTTTCGCTTTCGGCGATGACTGCTATTTATTTTACTCTGTTCTTAATGGCCCCCTGCTTCGGTATTCATCACGCGAGAGGCAGTGAGGGAAATGGCCATGAAGTTGAGCAGAGCAATCACTCAAAATAATGAAAATCACGGCTGCAATATTGTAATTGCAAGAAAAAATTTTCCAGACCAACACTTGAAGAGAAATCTGTGCAGAAACTGCAGCCATCCGAAGCAAAGGAAAAACTTTTCTTATAATTAAAGTGTCATTTTGGATTTTCCAATCCCAATTTTCAGGGACATTTATTTAATTCTGAAAATGTTTATGTAGAGGAAAACACACACAGACCTGGTTCAGAGTGTGTTGTAAAGAAGAGATACATTAAGGGGTTGTACACATGCCGCATTTTTTGCGCCCTGAAATTGATTGTTTCAATGTAGACGTGCAGCATGCAGAGCGGCGCGCACACATTCTCAAGCGCCTACCTTTCAGTGCGAGATAGCCGCGCCCAAAGATAAAATGAGTTAAGTTTGCTTGGCAACCTCAGACGCAACCTGCCACCGCACTCTTGAAAGCTGGCGCAAAAAGTAGCGCCCAGCGTCCGACCTGCTGTTTTCCAGGCCGTTAAAGACGCAGCATGTGTACAGCCCCTAATACTCAAAGGAAGATGTGAACACATATAAATAATTAAACTTTTTGAGGCCTATCTGACACAGCATTTTTTACATTTTCCTCCTTCTTTTTCCCACCTGCCCCTTCTGTTTCGTCCTCTCCCAGACGTCAGACGGTATCCCCATTCACTTGAAGCGTGGAGTTCCCGACAGGCTACTGTACCGCACCACCATGGCTCTCACTGTGGGAGGCGCTCTCTACTGTCTGGTGGCTCTTTACTTCGCAGCACAGCCCAGCAACAAGTGACCAACATGGACAACTTCCAGATCTTTCTGTAACACTTTGACACAGCACTGCTGCAATTCAACAACCCAACATTCCCAGCCGTCATCTGCCCTCGCCATGCCACCTCTTGGGACTGTAACCGCTGTCAGAACATCACACTCAATAATAACAACAATAATGTCTTTGTAAATCAAATGTCTGTTAATAAATTTTAGGTAAAACACGCATCTTTTTCCTATTTGTCTCGAACATTTTATCATCTGTTACATGTTACTGAAATGTCACTGTCAGAGGCGTTGCCAATACACAGACAGATGCACGGACATCATGTATGAAACTGTCTGTAGGGTAGAGAGTGTCGTTCAAATGCCAAAATAGAAGCGGAGATGTAAAGATAGGGTTCTTGTGCTTGCAGCTTTAAACAGGCGTGTGATAGTGCGGTGATGAGCGTGATGGAGACACCCCGTCTGGAACATAGCTGCTGCTCACTTGGCTTAAGTACTGTCTCATACAGTATTTATATGTGTGGGCTCTGGTGTGATGTCAGATGCTTCTCGTCGAGTTTAAGGGGGGGAGGGAGGTTGATTCAGACAGACATGTTGGCAGCCCCACATCAAGCTGCTGAAACACTGATGATAATCTCAGTTACTGCGTTTTCTCTGTTGCCTTGATACGAAGGCTATGATATTTCCCGTGTGCAGCTTTATTAGGGGTCCAAGCAGTGATACTTGCTACTGGAGATCTATGTAGTGCTGCAGGGATGACGTTTTTTGGTTGGCAAACCCTGAAGTTAGAGTTGATCGAGGCCCGGGTCCATTTCATTGGTCTGATAGCCCATTAGTTTGACATCCTGTTGTTCCGATATGTGATTGCCACTTTCTTTTTCATTTTAACCCACACCATGATCTTTTCCTAGCCCTAACCAATTGGTTTTTGTGCCTAAACCTAACCAGACCTTAACCGCAGGGCATCATCATGATTTCGGAACAACGGGACTTCAGAACAATGGGATGTCGTCGGAACACTGGGTTGTTGAATAATGGGCTGTCGGACCAATGGGCAGTTCCCCGAGGCCCTATTTCAGAAAGCAGGCTTAACAAACTCTGAGCCTAATCCTGCTCTTGGAGTTGACCGTGCCTGAGCCGGGAAACTCTGAGTTTTCAGTTCCAGAACAGCTGATCAGAATTAGCTCAATCAGCTCTGAGTATGTTCAGATTGAGGGAAGCACGTTCACGGCGAGCACCTAAAGCCGCCATCAATGGAGCGCAGATGACGTGATTTTCAGTGGCAGAAAGGACTTAAAAGTAGAGCCACTTATTTCACTTAAACTGAGCTGGAGATTTTTATGACTGCGTATGTGGACTTCCAACAAAAAATAAAAAAAAAAACAACTCTACCTCGTCACATATTGACGGTCAAGGTACCCTGGAGGTGTTGATTGTTGACATTATGGGACATCGTGTCAAGTTCTGTGTGTTACATGCATTGTCTTCTTTCAAAGTACACTTCTGTTTTCACAGGAAAATTAACATTTACGCACAGTCTCTTTCAAAATAAACGCACTACAATGCAGTAAATTGACTTTTTTCCCCCTTCAACAGCAAACACACATGGTTGGGTTTATGAAAAAAGAACAGGGATACAAACAACGCTCTCCCGGGTGAAAGCCAGTGTTTGTTGGTCCCATCCACCACCCTGTCTGCCTGCCCCACTTGGACATTCGCCACCTTAACTTTCATCCTTGTCCCGCCATGTTTACCCCTGATGCTGCCAAGCACCATCGAACTTTAACGCTAACCGACATTAAAGGATGGCTTTTTTCATTGGTTTGTGAAGCCACAAGTCGCTGCCCAGGCGCTGGATTTTGACGACTTTGGAGTGAGAAGGGAAAAGATTGCAGAGCATGTTAACAAGTAATGTGAAGCGACACAAGATCATGTTAGCATTAAACAAACTTATTAACAGCGCCATAACGGCCATAAAAAGAAGCTTAACGACCACAAAGAGATGCTAAAACCACCACAAAGTCTGTGAGTCTTGCTCCTGTGTATAGGAGGTAGTAGGGTCCTTTGCATATCTATGCCCAGGGGCCCATTGTCTCATAATCCACCCATGCTTGTCCTGCATGCTGGCTTTGTAGGATGGTGTGTTTTGGAGTCCATTGTGTCTTCATTTATTAACCGTAGTCATTATTTCCCCCACAGAAGGTCAAATTATTCATGTTTAAATCAGTGCTATCATCAATTATCCATCATAAGGTTTTCCTCAGGGTGGGAAGTATTGATGTCATGACAAAGGGAGGCCCAGAGCTGAGTCACACTTACAGATTAATTCACCAGATCTTTATAAATAAAACTTCTTTGTGGCTATCCATTCATTTACATATATATATATATATATATATATATTTAAAAACCCTTCTGATTTATTCTGTAAATATATCAACTCTTAAGAGGTTTTTGAATTTAATATTCTGAGGGTATTTACATCTACGCTGTGTGGCGTACACAGCTGAAGAATTGATGACACACACACACACACACACACACACACACACACACACACACACACACACACGCACATCCTTGTCCTAATGATGGCACTGCACGTGTGCACCATACGACATGTACGTGCTTTGTGCCACCTGCGCGCGTGCTGCTTGATTACAGGTGCTGCAGCTCTCCGTGGGGACTGCACCACTTAGATAAATCAGCGGAGGCCACCTCATGTGAGTGTTCAGCTGGCGAGCGCCACGTGACCCTCACACATCACAGCTGCACGATCGAAACACACTGAAGCCAAGGGCGAGAATCAGACACACCACACACACACAAATCGACGGGCCATGGTAGTTGTTAGGGTTTGGGCTCAATATATTGTGATATAATGTGACTCCAAACTCTAAAATTACAAAAAGGGATTCTCAGGAAATTATCATTAACAGATTGTTAAATAAAAAAAGGAAACAGAAGTTGATTACTTTGTGTCGTAGCATTTGGGTACAATCCTGGTTAAACGTTCGGCACAGGATGTATACATCTTTAAAAAAACCTTTAACTATAGAGTAAGTGTATGGGAAAAATACTTAAATTTACCTGATGATTACAGTAAAGTCAATATGTGTAATACTGGCGGCATGGTGGAGCAGTGGTTAGCATTGTCACCTCACAGCGAGAGGGTTCCTTGTTCAAACCCAGGGGTGGGGGAGCCTTTCTGTGCGGAGTTTGCATGTTGTCACCGTGGGTTTCCTCCAAGTACTCCGGCTTCCTCCCACAGTCAAAGACATGCAGGTTAATTGGTGACTCCAACAGAGAGGAGGAAATCTCAGCTAGCTGCTAGGCTAATTTATACATTGTAAAATGCCATAGGCTTGTGCTAATAACATTAGCATGATGTATTTGTGGGGAAAATGTGTCCAGATAAAGACAAGTGTTTGTCTGTGAATGCTGCAAGTTATAGTGAAGCTGATTTGTGTACTTGTGTTTGATTAAGCCATGTTTAATGTGTGTTTAATGTGTGTTTTGAATCAACCAACTAATTGCTGCACTAACAGCAGAATAATAATAAGCTATATATAATCACAAAGAGCTGGACCCTGACCTACTCACTGCCTACTCCATGACATTCACAAACCACAAATTCAGCCATGTTTTCCTCTTGAACTCTAGTGGTTGTCACCATGGAAACAAAGCTCAGCCACTATAGGGTGGTTAGCATTAAGAGTTAATTGGCTACCCAGTCTTTATTTTTGTGCCTGAGACTAAAAGCAAGACCCTGGAAGGCAGTGCTTTCCAACTGTGTTGGGCCTTTGATCCTTTAAAGTAAAGCAATCTTTACTTGTGACCTCTGAGATCATTTCATTTGTAGTTTCTCAGAGCCATATTTTGTGTTGACTGCAACTCATATTGTATATTCTCAGATATCGACATACCGACACAACACCGCTGAATCCTGTTAAATCAATGCTCACAACTTGGATTCATTTTTATGAAAAACCCTTTTGATTCTTTTGATCTGAGGACCCGCACAAACTAAAGGAATATGAATAACTTACAGGGTAATCTAGGCAGCCAACAACCTGCCTTTATACATCCGAAGAATTCCTACTGGCAACCAGACCAGCCATCTAATCGAGACAATAATACATTTTATTTATAGTGCGCTTTTCATAGTACTCAAAGACACTTTCCATTAGTTAGAGACAATCATACACACTAAAATACACACAACATTATTCAAACATTAAAAGCTGTTTTAAACAGATGAGTTTTGAGAGTGATTTGAACTGGGAGTGGTCGGTGCAGTCTCAAATGTGTTTGGGGAGAGTGTTCCAGAGGAAGGAGGCAGCTATGGAGAAGGCTCTGTCCCATTTCAAAGGTAACCTTCCAAACACTGGTGATTAATCAGATGATAATTGATTATGATAGATGGAAAGGTGGGGCTTAGTCTCAGTTTTTTCTTCAGCAAACGTAGGAAGCATGTTAGACGTAAGAATGTTTTCTTAATTTTTTTTTTTAGGTGAAAGTAAATCAGCCAAACGAAGGCAACAGAATCAGCGACTGAAGCGATGTGATTTGGACTATGTTTTAGTGTGTGAGTCAAGAAGTGGAGCCCTGTTAAGGTGGCACAGTTTAAAAGAAATTCAAAGAACGTGCCGTGACTCCAAAGTCACCGAAATCCAGCAACTGGGCAGTGATTTGCGGTGTCAGACACTGATGAAAAAGCCATCCTATAATGTTGGCATGATACGTTATAGTTTAATGGTGGTTGGCAGTGTAAGGAAGAAACGTGACAGGACACGAATGAAAGTTAAGGTGACGAAAGTCCGAGTACAGTGGGTGGAAAGGGGTGGATGGGTCCAACAAACACAGACCTTCACTAGTAGAAGGCAAAAAAAAAAAAAATCAATTTCCGGTGTTTTACTGAGGTACTGCGTTTATTTTGAAAGAGGCTGTATGCAAATGGAAAATTTCCTGTGAAAACATTAGTGTACATTGAGAGAAGACAATGCATGTAACAGGGAGAACTTGACACGGTGTTCCAGAACCTCAAAAACCAATGCACTCAGGTACCTTGCATGTCGTATGTGGACGTAGTTTATCAGAGGTCAGAAACTTTATTTAAAAGAGCAAAAAAATGTTTTAATTTCCTTTGTGATAAAACATAAAATGATTCCCATGTGTAAACCTGGCCTGTGGCGAGCTGCTGCAGGTGAGGACAGCAATCGCTGAAAGGCTCAAAACAGGCAATTCATCTGTTTATACTGTTACTGTTTGATTGCTTTGTTTTGTCTTGTGTTGTCGAAATTCTCGTCTCTGTCTACTCCTGTGTATCTGTTGTATGTCACTACTTTGTTTTTGTGTACCACCATTTGCACCGATTAAAGATAATGAGAAAAGTAGATACAATTATTAACTAGCCCCTGGCCTCCTGTCAAGCAAGTTGAGTATCCCTGCTTTCGGGTGTTAGCGTTCTAACATTTGCTTATTAGCGCTAAACACAAAGCACAGCTGAGGCTGATGGGATTAGTATTCGTTGTGTAGGTGTTTGGACACAGAGCCAAGTGTTTGAGAGATTACAATTTTAGCATGATTATGGCTTTAGATGAAAACAATGTTTATTCATACTGTTGGGAATGTCTGTACCAAATGTCATCTTGATGCAATCTATCCAATAACGGTTCAAACATTTTACAAAATGTGAACCTGCTGATTCTATTGTATAAAAAGCGAGCCAATCGGATTCGTCCTCTAGGGAACATGAATGTCTGCAAAATGTATTTACCCTTAAGATTTATTTTGTGATCCCCTTAGATGGTCCTGACCAAACACAAAACCCAGAGGCAGAAAAATGAGGCCAGTGTGGAAATGCCAAGAACTGCAGTTCATCAAATGGCCACTTGAGGCTGGCTCCAGAACAGAGTCAAAACCCGTAGAGTCCAACAACACCGCTGTGCTCCATTGACTCTAATGCAGTTGTTTCTGATTTCCTTCATTTACAGGGTGGTTTTGTGGATTTGGAGCTAAATGTTGTCGTGTATTAATGATACTCGTTACCTGGAGAGGTTGGAAAAAGATATACGTTTCTTCCCTGTTCCAAAACCAAAATCAAACCCTGAAAAGTGTAGGGTTAGCTAGCTAGCTACTGAAGATATAGCCTACTGAATGTATACACATGCTGCTTTTGCTTTTTAATGATTATAACGGTGAAACAAAGACCGACCCTGCTGTACAGGAACCAGTGAAGGGAAGCAGGGAAACTTTGCTGATTTTCAACCAGCTCTGTGTCATTGCATGAACGCTGTTTGACTCCCCCAGAGATCCCTGCCCATCTGCTGGCGGTGGCGGTCCAGGGGCGAAGCCAAACACCGCTCATCTGCACACACTGGATCAAATATGAAGCATGGACTGGCAGCTTAAGAGGTGACAGTTTGCCTCCTGGGCACTGTCAAGATGCCTTTGAGCAAGGCACCGAACCCAAACTGCTCAGGGAACCTGTCCATGGGGAGCCCCCTCAATCTGCCGTGCCTCCATCAGTGCATGTGTAGGTCCTATTTGTGCATGTGTGTGTATGTGGGCCTGTGTGTATGACAACAGGGTGAAAAATTGAATATAGTATATCTTCTTCTTCGTCTTCTATTTCCTTGAATTGGAGGTGCACGCTGTGTTTACAAACCTGTCTTTGTATTATTATGTGTTTTAATAGGAATCCCCTGCTCAGTTGTTCATTGTCCTTTCTCCCACTGAAGCTTTTCTAATCTTGTCATGAGAAGCACCTAATAAGTTTTCATAATGGACCTCGTACCTGCTTTTCATCAAGAAACCCTTCAGCGTCCCCTTAATTGGTCCCCCATCCCTCTTGCATCGTGACAGCCCACTCGAGTGTCTATCAATAACAATGGATCCTTTTGTTGCCGCTCTCAGACGTGACAGGAGAGACCCGAGAGCTCTGCAATAATATGTTTACCACTCAGTAACACAGCTCTCCAACTGTTAATGAAGCTCGCGCGGGGAGGGGGGGCACGCACACAGGAAACGGGGGCAAAAGCAGAGGCAAAAAAAAAACAAAACAGGAAGCAAGTAAGGTGTGAGGAGGGGGAGGATGAGAGTGTGAGGAGAAGGTTGTTGAGTGGAGGATGGGTGTGATCTATCGGGAGAAAATTGAAAATGTAATCCCTCTTCTTCAGTAACAGACAAGTACACGAGGAAACTGAAAACATCTTGTGCCACAAAGCACGTCTACCCTGTTTTACCATCCCACTCTCAAAGCTGTAAAAGCCAGTGTTTGTAAAATGATTTCAGCGTTCAAATTATTGATTCTTACCTTGTAGGGAAATAAAAATTATGTGTTGCTTTCTGCACTTTTATTATTGTCCCTTGTCAGATTTGTACCATCTGAGCATGGGTGCATTCTGAGACAATGGGCCCCTGGGCACAGACATGCAAGAGGCCCCACCACCTCTGCTACACAGGCGCCAGACTTAGTGCTGGTTTTTGCCTTTTTTTGTTGTCACAGTTTTGTGTCCTATTGTAGTTGTGATTTTGTCTCTCTTTGTAGTCATGTTGTGTTTCTGAGGTATATTTGTGTCTTTTTTGATTACTTTATGTCCTTTTCTTGTCATTTTGTGTCTCTTACAAGGTTGATTTGTGTGTATTTTTTAAATATATTGTGTATTTTTGTTCATTTTCTGTCTCTTTGTAGTTCCTTTGCCTATCTTTGTGGTCATTTTGTGTGTCTTTGTTGTTGTTTTGTGTCTCGTTGTAGCTTACTTGCTTGTTTTTGAGGTCATTTTGTGTCTCTTTGTAGTTCCTCTGCATGTCTTTGTTGCCATTTTGCATCTCTTATAAGGCTGATTTGTGTCTTTGAGGTCATTTTGTGTCCTTGTAGTTGTTGTGTGTCTCGTTGTAGCTTATTTGCTTGTATTTGTAGTCATTTTGTGTCTCTTTGTGGTCATGTTGTGTCTCTTTGTGGTTCCTCTGCATGTTTTTGTCGTCAGTTGCGGCTTTTTACTGGTTGATGTGTGTCTTTAATGTACACTTGTGTATTTTTGTTTGTTTTGTGTCTCTGTAGTTCCTTTGCATCTATTTGTGGTCATTTTGTCTCTTTGTAGCTGTTTTGTGTCTCTACGGATTGATTTGTGTGTCTTTGATATTTATTTGTGCCTCTTTTGGTCATTTTTTGTCTCTGTACATTTCTTTGTTATCATTGTGGGTGTCTTTACATATTAAGTTGTGTGTGTCTTTGAGATTTATTTTTGTCTTTTTTCATCATTTTGTGTCTCTTTGTGGGTTTTTGTGTCTCTGTAATACCTTTGCATCCCTCTGTGGTCATTTTGAGTCTTTTCCTTGTCAGTATTTGTTAATTTGAGTGATATTTTGAAGGTGACGGCGGGTAATCTATCCATAAGTCTGAGGGACATCAGAAACACAATAATTTAACTTATACATGTAGCCTACTGGCTTTGAGCATGATTATTTGGGGGATTTTCTGTCCCAAACTAAACATTTAGAACAGAAAACCATAAATCATGTGGGGGAGATCACGGCACACTAGAACATGCCACATAATCCAACAACTCTGAATGAAAAGTCACTGTTATATTGGGAACATCACAGGTCTGTGGTTTGTATTCTGTTCACAACTTTATCACAATTTTAGCAGACTGTATTGCTGGACCCAGACTGCAATGATGATTGCGCAGAAAATGAGACTCAGAGTGGAGTGCCTGCTCGTCGAGATGAGAGAGGCAGAGATGAAAAAATGTGTAGACAGTAGACAGAAAAATACTTTCTCAAGAGGAGCAGGAGAGTGTAAATGAAAGGGTGAGGTGGAGGCTTAGACACTGATTTCTTCTTTTTTTTTTTTTTTACAGTATTAATTCTTTGTTCTTCTTCTCTTTCCTTGTAGTAAAGCCACTTTGTATTTTTATTTAAAATTCTGTGTTTGAGTGGAGTCAGAATGGACAACAAATTCTCACTCCGACCTCGTCACATATTGACGTTTTGCTCATGGACTTTCCTCGTCCACATACGACCTGCAAGGTGCCCTGGGTGTGTTGGTTGTTGACATCCTCGGGCACCGTGTCAAGTTCTGCCTGTTACATGCATTGTCTTCTTTCAAAATACAATTCTGTTTTCACAGGAAATTTACATTTACATACAGTCTCTTTCAAAATAAAAGCACTATGTTGGTACAACACGCGAATTACTGATTTTTTTCTTTCAACAACAAACACACATGGGTAGGTTTAGGCAACAAAAGGAAGATGTTAGATGTAGGAAATTCACCACCAGGATTCACCACCTTAACCTTCATTCTTCAAACTATAACGGCAACCTTCGTGAGGATGTTAAAGGACACTTTGTTTTGGGTTTCTGATGCTGCTGGTCACTGCCCAAGCGCCGGATTTCGACGACTTTGATAGAGCCTGGTCTCAAATGGAAAATTTTATGAGTTGAGGGTTTGAATATAGGCATTTATTTTTGGATTTGCTAAAATAATATTGTTTAATTCTATAAAAAAAAAAAAAAAGACAGACTCATGCGGCTCTGTGAGGTTGTACTCAGGCACGGAGATGCTGCGAGCTAAATGCTAGCACGCTCACCATATTTGCCACACATGGAAGAAGTTTGCCTTTTTGTCAGAAATCATTATAACCCAAACAATGATCTACTTCCTAAACCTAACCAAGAACGGGGTCTCTGCCCAAAGGCTAACTTCTCCTACCAGAATATTTGCCATATTCACCACCTTAATTTAGCATGTTTCTAAAGATAAGTAATTTATAAGCCAACTTTTGTCACCTGGAGGTGACTTGGCGAGACAAGTCAAGCTTCAGGCCAACAACATTGTTTGTTTATTTGGCGACCCTTCATCACATTTCATTTTTAAGCCAAAACATGATCTTTTCCTATAACCAAGTGCTGAGGTTCCAAAACCAGGAGTACTCACTGAGAAAGCAGTCTTACCAATGTGAAGCCGGCCATGGATAGGAGAAAGCTCGACAGCAGCGACGACGCATGGTTTCAGTGAAGTGTGCAGCGTCACAACAGCTCAGAAGATCACAGGGGACTGAACCGGTTAACTCACTTTGGAAAGCTGAGGGACGGTCTTTCCAGACAGCCGCAGGAAACAGGCGAACAGGAACCAGAAGGGCAGAGTCGTTTAAGTCAGGGACGCTTGAAAGTCTTGCATTTAGGCGAAAAACAATCTGGCAAAGTGTGTCTGTAAAGCAGGCCTCTCTATAGTGACAGGGGTAATGATACACAGGTGAGTGGTGTTAGCCTGATGAGGTGGGCGTGGTGGACTGGCAGGAGCGGGAAATGAGTGGACAAGCGATAGGCTGGCAGGTAGGTAGAGGAAGCAGGGTGTATGGAAGATTATTTAATGAGCTGAGGAAATGGCGTGTATGGAGGATGAAAAGTGCCCACTGTGACACGTGGTTTGCAAAAATGTACAACATGAATATTTTTTCCGGCTTGGGTATTTGGTCATACACTAAAATAAAAGATAAATTAAAATGTTGTGTAAATTAAAGTTAATTGCCCTTTCTGTTACTTAAAGTTGCACTAATTGACTTGTTACCACTAGAGGGCAGAAGAACATCAATAAACAGGTGACAGATGGAAAACTACCACCAACAGATCCCTGACTTATAAAGTTGCTCTGTGTTCGCAAACTATTTTCACATCACGCAGACACGGAGCAACATTAGCATTCATATGGCGTCCTGTTTGTGCTTCTCCCTGCAGTTTGGCCTCCGCCAACTCCCGAGAAAAATATCTGGCTTTGTAGCTTGTTAGATGTTTGACTTTCCTCACCAGCTCCCTTTGTCAATCTGCCGTTCGGCTGTGTTCGAAGGATTTATCAGAACTTGGTGAAAACAGCTGCCTGCTCCAGCTGGAGTTAATAAGAGCTGTGAGACTGAACCTTAAATTTAATCTGCCGGCTGTAAAACCAAGATAATGGCTAAAGAAAAAAAATCTGCAGAGCTGGGTGTTATTACTCTGTGTTCTCAGCAATCTTTTTTTCCCAGTCATTTGATTCACTCCTGAAAAATATTAAGCCAGGTTTGATTTCCAGTGATCTGCCACAGAGAGCAGGGTATGCATCTTAATTCAGGACACTCTGCAGAACAGCTCATGCCGACAGCAGCAGCCTCGCAGGAAAGGCTGGGGAGAGGAGAGGTGCTGGGAGTGACAAATTACCTCTCCTCGCAATGCCCTGCTACAATAGCACAGCCCGAGAACAAACAATGAATAAATAAAGTTCCCCGAGATTGAACGAGGAAAGTAATTTGTAAAGCAGCAGCTTTTGTGGGCTGAGCAAACGGCTTTCTTCTTGTCTCGCAGACGAGAGGGCCGCAACTGGAGCTGAGCGCACAAACAAAGCAACTCCATCCAGATTGCTGTCCTCGACGTACATCGAGTGCACTCATGAGAACACCTCGAGGGACAAAAATGAGACACTCCAAAAAAAAAAAAAAAAAAAGAAGAAGAGAAAAAACAAAACCCACCAGATGTGACATGCCCAGTGCGGTGACACATATGAGTCATCATGGAGGTTGGCGGGGAAATCAGTTAGATCACACCCTTTGCTCTCTGAGGGCTCTGCCCGTCACTTCCTTTGCTCTCCACAGGTAATAACATATCAGGAGGTGGAAAGTAGAGAGAAAAAAAAACACAGAGTAATGGAGGGAACAGCATGTGGTTGTATTGAATTTCATCACAGAGATGGATGGAGGGATTGAGGCATGAAAAAGGTGTGCTGATTGGTGTCATAAGTGTATCTGGGCTACTTAAAAGGCTTTGAAACTCTCTCTCTTCTTTTATGCGTTTTGAAAATGCATTTCCCCCTCTTTCTCTCCTTTTCCTTCAGGCTATTTTTCTCAGCCTTTCCCTGGCAACTACCTTACGCAAGAGTTCAAACACGGGGCGAGCGGGCAGCTCTGCCCCTGGCTCTGTGCTGAAACTGTCCAACGATCCCACTCACACTGCAGAGATGACTGACATTTCTTCCCCCCCCCCCCCCCCCCCCCCTCCTTGTAATTACCACAGTTGTATTGTATCAGAAGCGTTGAGACTGCGCAAACATCCCTCATTTACTCCACAATTTCACACCACAATGCAGAAAATGTAAGTTTCATTGTGCTTAGTGGGCTGCGAGGGGAGAACCAGGGATGTGGGCGGCATGAAAGGAGGAAAATTAATGTCCCTAAAATGAGAGTGAATCAATATGGGTGCCCGAGGATGTGAACAAGCTGGAATGAGAACGGGAGCTGGAGAGGGAGGAGGGTGTTGAAATAGAGTTGGAGCAAGATTAATGTCTGTTTAAAAAGGAACAGTATTCATCAGTAGTCAGCTCGCAGGTGCAGAACGGCGCCTGTGTGAGTGTGAATGTGTGTGTGTGTGTGCATACGAGGATGGGAGTACACTCTGCAGTGAGTTTACACTTTTTTAACTTTCTAACTTTTCCCAACAACTCCATCAATAAATGACCACCCAACCATGACACTGATTACTTTGTATTACTTTGCAAATTACTGTGAGGTTTGATTTCTTGCCTTCATTTAAACTCTCTGCACCCACACACACACACACACACACACACACACACACAATTCAGGTGGTGATCCAACAGCACCACCTACAGGTTTTAGCATTTATAGACTCAATTATTAAGAAGAAAAGCAGCAAATATCCACACATTTGAGAAGCTGAATCCATGAAATGTTTTTTTTAAAAATGAAAAATACTGTGCTGTACTTGGACATTTTCGTTTGTGTGCAAAAATCTGAATTTGTAAAGAAAGTAAGAAAAGTGTGGAAGTGAAATGTTGTAGAGTGGAAGTTTAAAGTGCTGTGGGAGGAAAACACTCATGGAAAGTGCCTCAAATTTGTACTAAGGAGTAAATGCACTGAATGAAAACTTGACACTTTATTAAAAAAAAAATTCCAAGAAAGAAGTAATACTTTATTAATGTCATAAATCTTCAGGAACATTTTCAGCCTTCAAGCGTACAAAATAATATTGCTTATACCGTCATGTTTTATTACAAAATCATCTTTCCTACAGGCGGCAAATGGAGAATGTTCCCAATAAATAATCAGTATAAAGTTAAAGGAACCGCGGCCACAAACACACAAACACATCTGTCCATCACTTGCACTTGTATGTGAGCTGTTTGCGATGATAGTGGATCCACGCGGGAGCTGCAACGAGTCCGGTCAGGAAGCCGATCGTGGCACCGAGGCTGCAGGAAACAGGCCAAACCTACAAGAAGAAGAAGAGCACGTGAGTCTGATCGTTCATGTTAACTAAGTGTGAGCTTGGATTTATAGTTGTGCGGCAGAACTTATGCTGTTTTGAAAACAGTTATAGTGAAGCTGATTTGTGTACTTGTGCTTGAAATTGTCTCTATTAAGCCATGTTTAATGTGTATTTAATGTGTGTTTTGAATCAGCTAAACTTTACAGCACTTCACAGGAACCTCCGCTGCCGACTAGTGTTGTGGAGGTGTAACTGCAGAGTGACACAGACACCACTGCACAAGTATAAATGCTCACAACGGCGCAGTGTCTGCCGTACAAGTATAAACCCTGCTTAACTGTTTGACAGGGTCATAGTTTGTCCCCCACAATGTCTCCACTTGTAATATAAAGAAGAACTTTTAAATCCAACAGTACAACGGTGTCATTCGGAGTTATACTCCAATTACGACTGTTTCCCTCTGAATCATTTTGCAGAGAACTCCCTTTACAATGAGAACATTAATCTTTTTCCTACATTTGATGGTTACTGATTTGAATCCTAATTTCAGACTTACGGAGGTTGTATTTAATACTGTTGAATGATGGAAACAACTGGCTTCTTGTTAACAGAGGAGGTGAAACTGAGCCGTACGCCAGGGGACATCAAACAGGAACTTACCGAAAAATACTCCTATCATTTTAAACATTGTGCACAAGTTATAGAAATTCATTACTAGGGACATGTTTTTATCATGTTGTGCACTTACTGTGATTTTAAAAAGCAGTAAAGACATAAATATGTTTTTTTTATATATATTGTGAGAGGATTTCCAGTGTGTGCTGACCTGCCAAGGCCTGTCCCAGTCCAGAGGAATAGGAAAGGCTCCCACCCAGGCTCCTACCACTGTGCAGGCCACTGTAATCTGCAGACAGGTGTCCCACACGGACATCGCTCTGGAGACAGACAGAGCAACAACAGTTAGCACACTCAATTTAGAGACACGGGAGAAGCACGTGAAACATAACGACAGAAGGACAAGGAGCAGGGGGAAAAGAGAAGCTGATTTCAGGCTCACCCGTGTCGGCTGAACACTCGTATCCAGGCCTGGACGTTGGGGCCGAGGACACAGAGGCACCTCAGCGTGGTGAGAGAGGTCAGCAGCACAGAGAGGGAGAACGTCTCTAAAGCCGACCTGATACACACAGGAGAAATGTGAGGCTCGCAGTATCACTGATACAAGCAGAAACTGCGTCGATACAGCGGAGCAAAGAAAGCAGGACCTCTTAGGAGTGGATAATTACAGGGTATAAAACAATAATGCAATCTCAAAAACAGGCAACAACTCCACCTTCAGTGTTTTATTTCTTTAACCTGTTGTGCATCTTGTACAGCAGCTACTCACTCAATCAGCGGGGCTCCATAGAGAACAACCACAGTGTGGAAGAACAGGCACGACAGGAAGAAGTACAGGCAGGACCGAAACAACCGAGACAGCTGCGGAGAGAAACAGGTAAAGGAATAAATCACGTGAAAAGTCCGTGAAAGTTTTAAGAGTGAAAGTTAGAGCCTTTGATACCCAGGTATGAATACTTTTGCACGTCTTTTATTTTTTACACTCCCAATTGTACTTTTTCCTGTTTTGTATCATGTTGCTTGACTGTTGACATTAATGATAATATGATATCATTATGATAATATCAATAGTAACAGGGTGGAAATGAACTGTTTGGGCTGTTGAGTGAAGCAAACAGAGCAGCCACTTCCATAATTATTACCAGCATTTGGCCTGTGGATGGCGCTAATATCCAGCTCTGGGAAAGAATATCTTTACTGCAGTCGGTACTTTCACTGTTCAAACTTAAAGTACATATTGATGACTGTGATTCTCTACCTTCATTTGTGCTTTTACTTCTTGAATGCAGGAATTTTAGTGCAGTCAAACTGCAATAGTAACATTTCAGTAATGTTCTAATACTCTGCTGCATCATATATTAAAGGTACACCTATACACCATAATGGCCCCAAATCCCATAAGTATATAATGGTATACTTTTTAATATTTTATTTGGATGTCCCAAGAGATCACAAAAACCCTCTACTTATTACTGCAATTTTCCCTGAGTCAAACCACAGATTAACTGGACTACTTTACTCGCGGCTTCCGTATTTTAGTTGAACAGTGGCAATGAACATAAATCAGCACCTTGTATCCCACCGTGTGCTTCTTGGTGGGCGGTGTGATGCCGAGCAGCCAGAAGACGGCGACACTGACCGCGGTGACCGCCCCGGACACCGAGTAGAGCCACAGCAGGTGAGTGCCGTACACCGAGAAGCCCGGCACGAGCGCCGCAGGTAGCACGGTGGCCATGAACACCGAGGAGGCGATGATGGCGTGAGTGGACGCCATGGCTCTGATTTCATGGTCCCACATGACGGAGAGTGTAACTATCTACAACAGGAAGCTGAAACGATAAACAGAAGTCAAATAAAACACTTTAAAACGTTAATGTAGCAGCGGGTGTTCAGAGTAGGTTGAATCCATGAGCGACCTGCCTTCCGTAAACATGGAGTGACGAAGACTTCCGCTCGGACTTCACAATAAAAGTTTAATGGTATCTCGTCACAAAATGGTGTGTTTATTGTCATTGGACATATACACCGAAATTGAATGTGAAAATGGAAGCTGAGCTCACAGTATGACATGAAATAAAACACAACAGTAATATTTAATTTAAAAATACAACATCTTAACGGAAGCGCATTGCATTCACTGAAGAAATTAAAAAAACGTGACACCTTATCTCGTAATTACGAGATCCTGATGATGTACTACAGTAAGGCCTTTCGCTAATACCGTAATAATGTTAACGTTATTTGTTTTGTGAAGTGAGTCCACCAAGAAACACAAGGACAGTACTTCCGGTCAGTGTTTTTCCAGAATAAAAGCATTATATTTGTAGACTACAAAAAACCAACACGTAATTACGAGATCGTGATGATACAAGATAATTTGTCGATTTTTTTGTTTATTCAGTGAATGCAATGCGCTTCCGTACATCTTACACGGTCTTAATAATAATGATAATAATAATAATAATAAAAATAATGAAAAGTATAATAATGATAATAATAATAATCATCATAATAATCATCATAATAATAATAATTATAATAATAATAAACTTTATAAAGTATGGATGCGCATTGCACTGAATAAATTAAAGAATCGACACATTATCGCCTAATAAACTTTTTTTGGGACATTTTATTAATAACATTTCTGACATTTTATTCGTAATTTGTTGGACATTTTATTTATTTTTTCCCCGACATTTCATTAATTATATTTCGGACACTTAATGTGTAATATTTGGACATTTTATTAATATTTGTCGGACATTTTTAAAAATAATTTTCCACATAATTTCTTATTATTTGTGGGACATTTTATTAGCAATTTTTTGGACATTTTAAGAATAATATTTCAGACAAATTTTTTAAAATAATTTTTCGGATATTATATCAATATATGTCGGACATTTAATCAACATTACGATATCTTATCTCGTAATTACGACTTATCTCAATGCGTTTTCGTAGTCGACGGATATAATGCTTTTATTCTGGAAAAACGTTGACCGGAAGTATCGTCCTGTCTTTCGGTGGACTCGCTTTAATAATCAGCCAATGTTAACGTTACTATGGTATCAGCGAGAGGCCTTATTGCGATCTAAGGTTTCGTAATTACGATTTTTAAAAAAAAATTTATTCAGTGATGCAATGTGCTTCCGTGATATAGTACCTTTCGTACAAAAAGTGCAGCACAAAGTGTTTTACAATAAGGGCAGTATAAGGACAAGGATGACTATTCAATATGTTTATATATATGAAAAAATATTTTGGTATATTTTTGTAAATTGGCGGACTGGGACTGGTGCTGTACCCCTCTTGTATAAATCTACATTACCCTGTGTTTATTGTATTTTTATTGTTGCGTGTATGATTATTTCTGGCTCATTTATTTCAGCATTTTCCTTCATCTTGTTAACATATGATGCGGTCAAATACTGTTAAATATCTTGTACTTGTAGGATGTGACCCGCATCACATATCAAGGGTATAGGCCAATTTTAGTGGACTCTTATTTTGAAAAAGAAGGGCTCTGGCCTCAGACGTCAAACCTACCTCTAACCAATCAGAGGAGGGCAGTGAAGTTTTACTGGGACCTTCCGTGACGGACGTCAGTATCAGCCAATGAAGTGTGAGTTCGTCACAGCTTTGACCAATCAATCTCTTGCAAGTACGAGAACGAGGAAGAAACGACCGGAAGTTTACAAACATTAACCGAGCAAGCTAAGAGTTAGCCAATATTTTTACCTCTATTTTGACCAACCGGTGAAAAATATCGGTTTAAAAAACACAGGGGAAAGATGGTTTGCGAAAAGTGTACGTATCATCCTCTTAAATCTTTTCTGTTTTTAAATATAACCTATATTTGTGCCGTGTATGAGGGTTGGAGATTGTTTCAAAGCTAACGCTGTGTGAATGCTAACTGCACTCGTTAGCTGCTGACCTGACTCTACGACTTTATTTCTTCAATGAGTTTGTTACCGTCTCTACAAATGTTGTGTTGCTTATTATTTCAGGCGAGAAGAAGCTCGGTAAAGTCATCACACCTGACACCTGGAAGGATGGAGCACGGAACACAACAGGTAAACCGAGGACACAGATTCACTGGAAATATGTTTATAATCTGTTAATATTGCCACTGCGCATAGCTCACATATGTATGTAAGGCTACATTGGGAACAAGCTAATCACAAACATAATGGCGGAGAGTCAAAGCCAACTTGTCCTTAGCTCTCTTCACGACACAAATCAAGATGTAAATTACTGAGACGCCATCTTTTCCTGGCCACTTTGAATATGCTCCCTGATGTGATCCTTTCTAGCCTTCAGGCCAGGAGGGAGATCATTCAATTGTGCAGATGCAAAGGGTGAAATGTGTTTTTGTTCCACATTCAAGAACAAATATAAAATGAACTTCCTCTTGTTGAGAATAGCTATGTGTTTAGTGGGTGACAAGGAATACCTCAAATATTCTTTTTTTTTTATTAAGAGTTCAGATTTCCACGGGCACAAGAGTAAACACACCCAAATACACACACTGAGTTTGTGACAAGCATATACACAAATCGTAAACACTATAAGTGATATGTTGTTTATCTTTGTAAATGTGTATTCATCTACTAAGACAGTTAAACAGGACACGAGCTTGAACTTCATATAACCAGCGTACTTGAGGTGCCACTAATGTCAATAATTTGATTTACGCAATATACCTACGACACACTGGACATAACTCCTTTTTTTAGATAAATAACACATCTTCAGTACTGTTTGGGATTTCTCTTTTTCTTTTACTTGTCACATACTATGATGTTGTGTTACTCTGATGATGATGTTTAACTGAGCTCCTTCTCTCACTCAGAGGGCGGTGGCCGCAAGCTAAATGAAAACAAGATCCTGACTTCCAAGAAAGCCAGGTGAGTAGCTTATTTAAGCCCAACTTTAAATCACCATCATCTGTGTTTTTTTTATCTACACAAAGTCACACAAACGCAACATTTATAGGCTCAGTCTGATTGTTGCACATTAACATTATGCACGTACATTTTTCCCAAGACCTGTGTTGCTAGCATGGCTACAACACACAGTGGTGCATCTCTAATCACGTATCTGTAATGCATCTCCCTCGCAGGTTTGACCCATACAGCAAGACGGGCTTTGCTACGTGCAGGATCTGCAAGAGCTCAGTTCATCAGTCTGGATCGCATTACTGCCAGGGCTGTGCATACAAGAAAGGTACGAACACACACATACAGGACTCCATACTGAACAGAAAAGGGTATTGTGTTTGAGATTTTTGGACATGTGAAATAAAATCCAGGTGGGAAAACGCAATATCTGACCAAGATCAGTGGAAGGGGGTAAAGCTTGAAAAGGGTTTCAGCCTTTCTATAGAAATGACTTGATATGGTTTCTGTACTGAGAATGCCAACGTGTCTGAACATATTGGTGTCATCTCCTGTAACTAACAGATCACTTTGAATGGTTGTGTCACCATTATATAAAAAAAAAAAGTCTTCACTTGGGGTTTGGCTAGATTTTGAGATATCTTTGTCTGAGAGTTCAGTGTCTGTTAGCCTGTAAAATCCACACACATCACAGTGATCAGGGACTATTTCTTCAGTAGAAAGTAGTTCCAGTGAAAACTGTGTAGACAGGTAAGTTTGTGGATTATCCAGACGAACTGGGGCACTGTTTCTGGAAAGAGATGTTGTCACTGAAGCTACAGTATATGCATGCTTAAGCAGGATTTATACTTGTGCGGCAGACCCTACATCATAGCCTCTGTTCGTGGCCTATGCCGCTGTGAGCATTTATACTTGTGCAGTGGTGTAAAGTTTAGTTGAATCAAAACACACACACATTAAACATGGCTTAATAGAGACAGTTTCAAACACAAGTACTCAAATCAGCTTCACTATAACTCGCAGCATTCACAGACAAACTTATCTGGACACATTTTCCCCATGAATACAACATGCTAATGTTATTAGTACAAGCCTATGGCACTTTACATTGTATAAATTAGCCTAGCAGCTAGCAGACTTTTCCTCTGCTTATATGAAGCCAGGATAAACCACACACAAGACTTAAATGCTATTTTTGTGGAGGCTTTATTGTCTTCACAATTTATTGTTTCTTATCTGTGAAATTAAAGTAAATAAAAGCTTAGTTTCCACTGAGGGAAACGGTTTCAGCTTACAGAAATAGACAGGAGGTCTGCATTGCTGTGAGGTGTAGTTACATTTCTGGGGAGGTGCAGTCAGGCTACAGCGTAGGGTACGGCGTCAATTCAATGCAGAAGTATAGCTACCGCCTGAGACAGCACTAGAGATACGTGAGAAAACAGCTTTGCAGGCCTCCATGCTGGCAGTAAATGCGGCCAGAGGCATTATGTTTTCAGGTTTTCCATATGACCATCTGTTTGGCAGTACATCCAACTGTCCCAGTTTTGTGAACAGGATATCTCAAGAACACCTCAAGGGGATTTCTTCAGATTTGGCACAAACATCCACTGGGACTTAACAATTAAGTGCTTAGATTTTGGTGCTCAGAGGTGACTGTGACCTCACAAAAAATTATTTTGGCCATAACTCAAGACTTCATAAACTTATTATGATAAAATCTCACACAAATGTCTAATAGAATAAAATGAAAGGATTAAATTCATTTCCAAAAAGTCAACCTCACTATGACATCATAATGCTATGCGAAAAAAGCACTTTTCTGGCCATTATTAAGTGTAATAACTCAGGAACAGAAGTGGAGACATTTGGTAGAATAATGGATTGGTGACACTAATCATGAAACTGTGGTGACCGTGTGAGGCATTGTCAACTGTCATGGCTAAATATGACTCTGGACAGACATGGATGATAACTGTGACTGTTTCACTGAGGCCTACAACTGAGAGCCAGTAATTCTAGATATACTGTATGTGGATGAGCTCTTTAACATCAGTTCTGAGTAACAGTCATGTATAATGGAGAAGATTTGCATACAAAATCAAGAGGTTCAGTCAATTTAACTGAAACTGTTTGACTGTATTGTATTTTTCTGGCAGCAGCTCATCAGTGTCTTACATTCAGCTGCAGAAAATCAGGCCTGGTAAAGGCGCAGTGGGCAAACAAGAAGCAGCAAAGACAAATGAATGGCAGGTCCAAGTGCAGCAGAAGATGGCTTCATTCTCAAATGGTTCGACAAACTTCACAATGACTTCAGTGGACTTTAACAAACTGTCCCCAGATAACATTATTATTAGCTATGGCAGCCAGCAAACGTTTGCTCTGCTCATATGAAGCCAGGATAAATCACACACTCAAGACTCCCCTTTCTTCACTGATACTTTGTTAATTGCTCTTCTGTTTTCCCTCCTTTTTGTGTCTCCAGGAATCTGCGCAATGTGTGGAAAGAAGGTTTTGGACACCAAGAACTACAAGCAGACATCTGTGTGACAGTTTCTGCGAGTGAATAATGGATGTGAGGATGGGACTGCTGTGATGTTTGTCATCCTTTCGTCACATTTTCAGTATGTTTTTAACCACGTTCTGTAGTGAACAGCTTTGAGTCTTTTGTATTTCTTCCCACCTTTGTGAAAGACAGAGATTTGGAGCTGGCTTTGCCCTCTTACTACAGAATAATATATAATGCCACTGGACCTATTTTAGTGGCCGTACACAGGGAAGCACTGTTGTATCCAAATACACCACCGGTCATCACCTGTTTCTCTAGTCGAGGCTTCTACATTATTTGTAAATTTTAAATTCAATACTTTGCTTTTTGAAAAGCTGATTTCTGTCTGTAATATATCAAGTGTTGCATTTTTTTGTGAATTAAACCATTCATGATAAAAGACACTGACTGGACTGTTTTATACCTCTGCCTGAAGCCATGAAGGGGACAATTTTAGCCTCTTACGCACAACATACCCATATTTGTCCCGTATGCCTGTAATAATTGGTTTACTCTTACATAATCACATTTGGAAACTGCATGCTGCGCTGTCGAGTGTGACCCCTCCTCCACTGCTGTCGAAGATGAAGGTTATAGTTCACAGGTTGTCTGACGACAGGTTCCTCCTTTTGATATTTAAAGGCCGTGCTCTCCCTCAGGCCTTCACCCACGTGTGCACTCACTTGTTTTTATGTTTCGTTATTGATTTACGCTGTTGTATCACAGCACAAACACACTGCATCGACCTCCACCTCCACTGAACGCACGTGATACACAGGAGGTATTGTTGGGGTGTAGCAAATAATTGGACGTTCACACTGGTTTAGCCGAGTCACCTGCTGAAGAGAGTGATCGAATATTAACAGGCTATTATAACCAGCTACGACTGGTTATATAATTATGGATCCTCTAGTTCGCCTGTTACCTTACTGTCCTTTTGCTCATGTTATTCTATGGTGTGGTACATTCAGGGACATCAGTGAATACTCTAGGTAATAGGTGTTTTGTCATATACAGATGATACAAGGATGGCTGCTGGCTGATACACACTCACTGGCCACTTTATTAGGTACACCTTGCTGGTACCAGGTTGGACCCCTTTTGCCTCCAGAACTGCCTTAATTCTTGGTGTTATAGATTCAACAAGGCGCACCAAATTCTGACCCTACCATCTGAATGTCACAGCAGAAATCCAGACTCATCAGACCAGGCAACGTTTTTCCAATCTTCTATTGTCCAGTTTTGGTGAGCCCGTGTGAATTCTAGCCTCAGTTTCCTGTTGTTAGCTGACTCAAGGTTTACGTCGGCTGTTACCTCTCACTGACACTCACAAAAAAAGGTTGACAACTGTCATGTTTCTACCATTTTATTTAAGCAAAGAATCTTTACATACGCGCTACAGTGGTTATTAGTAAAACCAAAAATCTATTGTGGACATAATTTATTCTACTCAAGGACTACAGATATAATTTGTATCTTAGAAATATCATACATATATATATATTACAAAGACTTTATAAATGCATCTATAAATGACACTGTTGGTTTGATTATTAAAATCAGTGGATTCTAAATAATAAAGTAGTATATAAGGAGTAAGCACCCATGAAATTCCCATAAAACAAACATACAAACAAACAAAAAAGGGAAAATCTTACGTACTGACATGTCACAACATCAGGTTTCATACTTCATAACAACAATATTGCCATGTAAGACTGTAAAATATCTACCAAAGGCACCAAGAATGTGAGTCTTACATTTTCCTATAATGTTCACAGTGATGGATTTCTGCAGCAGGTCTGATATCTGTCAGGCTTCAGTGTATTGAGGTGAGCTCCAGAGTCGGCTCCTGCATCAAACAGCAGATTTGTGTCACCTGCTGTTGGTTTGACCGCGGACCCACTGGTAGAGCTTTCTGTGTGCGACCGGATTCAGAGGCCCTGGAGTGAATGACATGTGTTAAGCGCTCTGTGAGAGAGCCAGGAACTCCTCCCGGGTTTTGGGGTCCTCCAGGTAAACCCCCAACATGGTGCTCGTCACCGTGCGACTGTTCATCTTCTGGACGCCACGCATGACCATGCACATGTGCCTGCAAACAAACACATACACACATGGCATTTGCAGATGCAGCATTTGACGTGCTTTGAGAAAAGTCGTCTCGTCTCACTTTAAGGAAACGTGACCTTTTTACATTTTACCCTTGAGGTAGTAGGGCAGCTTTAAAGGTCCAGTGTGGAGGATTTAGGGGGGTGTATTAGCAGAAATGTTTTCATTGGTATATAATCACCTGAAAATAAGAACTGTTGTGTTTGTGTTACCTTAGAATGAGCCGTTTGTATCTACATAGGGAACGGTTCCTCATCCACAGAAATTGTCATGTTGCACCGCCATGTTTCTACAACAGCTAAATCGGACAAACCAAACACTGGCTCCAGACAGGGCCTTTTGTGATTTCTCGTCAGCCATTGTGGTTAAAAATACATGTATAAACCTTTATTTGATCAGGTAAGTGTTGAGATTGCGATCTAATTTTAAAAAGAGACCCGAGTACACAAATAACGACATAAAACAACCAATGTAAAAAGTACAATATATATCCCCAGTTGAGTGAACCCGAGCCCTGTCCGACTCGGACTGACTTTCTGATTTTTAAGTCCGAACCTGACCTCAGCCTTACGCAATTTGTTACCGGACATAGTTATTGTTACCATGTCTGTTTTACCGTGATCACACATGGACAGTGACAATCAAAAGGCTGCTGCTACGCACAGTCAAACACGCTGGACTCAATTGGAGTGGAGCCTGTGCTCCGTTCAGGTGTGGTCACGTAAATTACAAATTCCAGCTCTTGAATAGGCCATAGCACAACACAGCAGCATGTCAAGTGGGCCGAACCCCAACCAAATAAGTAAGCACCCCCTCTGCGATGTGCAGTCTCAAAAAACACCCCTTTTTTTTTAACACAAAACTGCTTTATTCAGTGTTTTTACCAGTTTGAATCACCTGGTCTGTTTGTTTTGGTGAGAAAGAGACCTCTGCTGATAATTCGGCTCCAAGTAAAAACCTCCTGGATAATAAGCACTGTAGGAATTCTAACCTGGAGAAGTTTCAGCTGGTTGTAATCTACAGTCCTCACCCCTAGATACAACGAACACTGGACCTTTAAATCATTCAGATGATGATGGTGTGTGTGTGTGTGTGTGTGTGTCACTGAACTTACGTTGCTTCAATAACCACAGCTACACCTTTTGGCTGCACAGCCTCTAATATTCCCGTGGCAATCTGCTTGGTCAGACGCTCCTGAACTGAAAGAAAACAATGGGAACATACAAGAACACGATGGTACCAGAGTGCATTCAAATTCTTGGGTAAATTAGAAGAAAACCGCAGCAGTTACATGAAAATCCTATTAATATTGCATAATTTGCTTACCTTGAAGCCTCCGACTGAAGATCTCAACAATCCTGCAGAAACCGGAGCACAAGCAAAGAGTGCTGATTAAAGATCAGGCGTAATAATGAGTAATCTTTTGATAAACACAGAGTGACATCAGTCCCTGACCCCCAGCCTCTACTCTGGCCATCCAACTGTACAGACCCTTCATCTGTGAATGATTCACCCTACAGAACTCTCTGAATCTATCGTGGAAGATTCGTCCAAAAAAACCCAGTGACTCTATTACTGTTATTTTGGGTTTGTGTGTTCAGAGACAGTGTGATATTTTAGGAAAGGGAGGAAGAAGGAGCCAGACAAAAAGGCTGTGATTATAACGGGTGATTCCCACAGGTCCGAAGGGATTTTCTCATGGCTCGAGAGCGGATAGAGTTCAGACTTGTGACTGTGAGTGTGCTTGATGAGGGGACTAGATGATGGCCACCGGGCTTAGATTTAATCCTCCAGGTCAATGCGCTGGAATAACTGAAGAACGCAGTCACCCAGCTCTAACGCCAGAAACATACAGCCACAGTGGCAGCAGGAGGGTAGTGTGTGTGTGTGTTACCTTGCCAGCTTGCTCAGTCCCACCACTTTTTTGTTGGGAATATACCCAATGTGAACCTGGAACGAGAGGACAGCCAACGAGAGCAGAGGTCATACAATCAGAGCAAAGGATGGTAAATATTAGCAATTCAAATGCTGAATAAATGGTGATTATTTGGTTTCAACCCAGAAACAATCCACGTGCATGTCTTACAATAGCCCCCTCACACACACACACACACACAAACACAGCTTTACCTTGCCAAAAAAGGGCACCAGGTGATGTTCACACAGCGAAAACATGTCTATGTTCTTCACAATCACCATCTCACTGTGGTCTTCATCAAATATGGCGTCGTTCAGGATGTCTGCGGGCACAAACACACGTTTCAAGAAATATCCACTTTGATTATTCACATGGAAAAACTATGGAAAAAGTCCATCAAGAAGAAATCTCCAAATGTCTTGTTATCTTCAAATGTCTTGCTATCCCAGCTGATACTGGGTGAGAGGCAGGGTTTGCATATTCTCCCCGTGTCAGCGTGGGTTTTCTCCAGGTACTCCAGCTTCCTCCCACAGTCCAAAGACATGCAGGTTAATTGGTGACTCTAAATTGTCCGTAGATGTCAATGTGAGTGTGAATGGTTGTCTGTCTCTATGTGTCAGCCCTGTGATAGTCTGGTGACCTGTCCAGGGTGAACCCTGCCTCTCGCTCAGTGTCAGCTGGGATAGGCTCCAGCTCTCCAGCGACCCCTAACAGGGTAATTGGTTACGGAAAATGAATTAATGACTCAATGTACGCTACATTTGGAATATCTTCACCGCTTGACCTTGCACACTAGCTGATCGAGGCAGCAACTCTCATGTTCTTAAGTGGTGTCTGGTGGGCATTACCGCTGTAAATAAACCCCTCCAAATCTAAATCTCATGCCATGACATGGAACAATCTTCAAAAAGATCTAAATATTACAAACACTTATATCCATCAATGAATTTAAGGGCCTCATAAAGAATGTGGTGACAGAGACATCTGCTTTTGTTGAGAGGCCACTATGTTTGAATACTTGTTGTTTTATTGTAGATTTTTGTTGTATTTGTTACATTTTAATGTGCCCTGATTGGCTGCTCCCTCAGCCAGGTCTCTCTTGTAAAAGAGTTTTTCAGTCTCAGTGGTTAAATAAATAAATAAATAGGAGCAAAATCACCTTAGAGGTAAATGCAAACCAATGCAGATATCACCATACAGATTACAGCTATTAAAGGTTAAAACAACATGGTTAAACTTGCATCACAGTGCGCAAGGGTCTCTGTATTTTCGAGAGAAAACTATTAGACTACATTAGAATAATTACAACAGTGCATCCCCCTGAGAAAAAGCCCACAGAGATGAAGCTGTTGACTCACCGTCGATGGTCTCAAGGTAGCCTTTGGTGAGGAACTGCATGGCCTTGGCGGCGCGCAGCGGCGTGCGCAACAGCCCCTGCCGGTCCGTGTCCTCCCCGAGCTCCCGGAGGATGCTGGTGTAGGCAGCCTGGAGCGCGGGTAAGCGGGAATTGTCCTCGGCCTCTTTGCGGGAAGTCTCGTGCTTGCGGCGCGCGGTGGACTTTTTGGCGTCTATGATGAGGTCGCTGAAGCCGCTGTTGCAGTGGAACTCCTCCACGGTGTCGCTGACCTTTGCGTTGCAGTGGCTGTTCATGTCGGAGCGCCGTCTGACTCTGGAGGAGGAGGAGGAGGTGCAAAGATGAGTCCTGGAGTGGAGAGTCTCTGCAGGGCTGGTAGGCTGACCCTGTTCCCGGTGCTCACCCAATTTATAACGCCCAAACCCTGTGCCGCGTGCGCATCATTCGTCAAGGTGCCGCCTATACGTCAAACATTTAGTTTCGTCAGCAGGTTAAATGTCATCAGCATCAGCAGAAGCCCCCCCCCCCCCCAAACCCATGTAGCAGAGTCCTGCTCATCACTTGACACATACTGTATCATATCCGTCCCCATTCATTAGTTCTGATCATCTCTATTTACTAGAAAGTGGACAGACCTCTCTGCTACAGCAGCCTCATGACTTCACGTGGAGCTCAGACATGATTTGTGTGCAGTTAGTCCTATTCTATCTTCATCAGTTGTCATAAATACAATCTTACAGCTGCTTGAGAAGCCATATATACACAAGACAAGTTCTGATAAGTCAAAAACAACACGTGGAAAGCACAGTGCGGTAGATAATTATGGATTATGAATGCAGAAATAAGTCCAAGTGGCAGTCTTGACTCAGAGTGGCTGACACGGGCTGTACGACAGGTCGTTTGGCCTTTTTCACATATCCGTGCCCAGGAGCCCAAAGCCATGTGAAAAGCAATAAATCCTCAGTTTTTGAAAGTGTTGTATGTGCATGAAGAAATTCTCCAGACAAAAAGTCATTGCAAATATCTGAAGGACCATATGTCACGATAAAAGTCTCCATATATATGTAATGAATTGTATTAAGATTAGTGCAGAATTTGCTGCAGGAAGGCGAGGAGGACATGTTTCAGTGCCAGCGATTTGTATAGTAAATTATGACAACTTCCAATACATAATGTATCATCCTCTGGCCTAAAGATGTGGAGTCGAAGTGGAGTCGAAGTGGAGTTTGAAATTTTAGATACTAAAATGCTCAGGATGCTCAGGATGCTCCTGTTTCTACCTCACTGTGATCAGAGAACCAGGGGTTACGGGAGATTTTTTCAGTTTCAATCTGTGACTTTACAGTTAACATAAATTTTCAGACACACATAGTTGTGTTGTCCTGTTACACTAACATTGTCTATTAATGTTACAGATGGGCATGACTGATAAAGTTTTCTGCTTAGCTTCCACATTAATGTTAGAAGTTATATTTCAGTTTGATGCTGGCAACACCAGCTGCTCAGCTGCTAGTGAGGGAAGGTGCTGTACCTGCTGTCTGCAGCGTGTTGTGTTCACTCACTAAATACTTCCAAAGAGAGCTTTTTCCTTTATCATTTTTGACCAAAACTGGCTGCTCTGATCCTTCTGCAGCTGCGCTGGCCATATTACAGCAACAGAAATGTGTGCATGCATGCACGGCGACGACAACAAGCCAGGTTGCAGCGAGGGCTCTGTGCCTGCCAGACGCTGCCTGCACAGCGTGTCTGTCGGACATGTCGTGCGCACCCAACAGGTGCTGAGGTGGCCTGCACTATTAGTATCGATACTTTTGTAAATTAGTATTGTATCCGGATACAGCGTTTGAGTATCGATACTTTTGACAACCCTACCTAGAATAGACATGAAACTACCACAAAGAGATCCAGAATTACCACAGAGACACAAAACCACAAAAGTTTACATTACTGTTAACATATAAAAACAACAAAGGCACAACCACTAAAATGTCTGTTCACCTTGTACGTATGCAAGAAAGGTGGTTGGGCCTTTTTGCATATCCGTGCCCAGGGACCCACTGTCTAATAATCCGCCCGTGCCCAAGGACTGTCATCTGTGGAGTCAAAGACATGTTGCTGCTCATCAAAGAAGCGTCTTCAGTTCTGCTGATGGTTAGGGAGTACACCTTAGTTTAAAGTCTTGCAGCGTCCTGTGGGTAACATAAATCAATGTGTGAATCAGTATTGAAAAAAAAAAAACTAACACCTGGTTGCTGGACTCGGCTAAGACTTGGCATGAATGACGCCCCAGAATCGGGCCAAATCAGCTGGCCCGGCTGCCCACACTGCCATCACTGGGTACTGGCATTTGCAATGCCATGCAATCTTTACACTTAGCAAAGTTATCTAGTGGGCCAGATTGGACCCTTTGGTGGGCTGGTTCTGGCCCGCAGGTCATGTGCTTGACACCCCTGAATTAGAGCTTATTCTGTGTTGATTTGCTTATGATAAGATGAACTTTAGAAGATGACTGCTGCACAAACCTACTGAACTTAAATGTCTAGACAGGAACAGTCGCTTTGGAAAGATTCCAGGAGACCACACAATTGAGGGGACTGTGAACACAACACCCAGACTGCTGGAGAAACCAGGAGTTTCAGCCTGAAAACTGGAGCAGTCACCAGATGCTATCTCACTTCAGAATGTGACATCAGGTCAGTAATTAAGACAACTCATTGATGTTAGACTGGCAGCGGGGACTCCAAGCACCAATGACTGTCTTGGAACTTATGGCCTGCAAGATGTGCCGACCTGCAAGCTTCTAGACTGCTAAACCTTACCAACAAACTAAAGCGAAACAGAATATGAATACTAGATATTAGTATGACAGTACAGTATGATATTTGTGATGATGATGATGATCACTCAAGTCATTAAGGTTAATCCTGTGGGGACCATCCAATCATTGTTGAGATATGTCAGCTGGGACCAAAGTGGTGGACTAGCCGACAGGCCAAAAAACAGACATCGCTGTAGAACCATGGAGCGAGGCTGACTAAAACATTATCATTCTTAGAAGTAAACGCCTGACTTGCAGTTGCTGAAGAAATCTGAAACAAATCATCAGTGTTGGTATGTTAACGACTAATAACTGAGGAGAATCAAGCTCTCAAAATGAATAAAGACAACTGTGCTGCAGTTCGTGACTGTCTGTGGTGGCTCAGATTTGCCGTCTTCCACGAATTTGAGTGAAGGCAGAGTTTCAAGAGTTGTAGGCAAGTAATTGGACGCACATCACGTAGGTGCAAGGCCTTCAAAAAACAATTTACATGAAAAAAATGCCTGTACGCCCCAAGACAAAAAACTGAATACGGTTGCTGTATGGTTCAGGGAGTTGGCGAATGGTCAAAACAGACATGAGGCGAGTGGAAGCCTTTCACAGTGGATGCCTCAGACAAATATGTCAGATCTCCAACCTTCAAGTGTACAAGAAAACAGGTAGCCGGAGTATCATTATGGAAATCACACACAGATGTTTGAGATGGTTAGGCCATGTGCTAAGAATGGAACAGGGCCGGATCACCAGAGTCGCCTTGAGATGGACACCACCAGGCGAAAGAAAATCCGGAAGGCTGAAAACCACCTGGCGCAGAACTATGTCACTGGAGTTGGAGAAGATGAACCTGGATGAACCCCGGATGAAGAGGAGTAAATAAAAAAAGTACGTTTGGATTTATTCAGCTTGAGGACACAACCACAACGTATATACAGTAGTATATCATGCTGTATATTCTCTGATAGTTTTGAATGTGTGTCAGTTGTCAGGTTTGATCCACCAAATGTAAGATCTCATTTCGTCCTTCACTCCTAAAATATGACTACAATACCTTCTTTTATAACTGAACTGGTCAGCCTGTTAAGGATGTTAATATGACCTAAGATTATTTAAATTGATTAGCTTACTGCATATATAGTAGCTTTACTGTAGTTTGCACTTGATGTCACCAGCGAAACCCATTTTGAGAGAGGGGAGGCACAAAATATGGTTTATTTTGTGAACAGTCATGCTCCCAAGCCATTTGGGAAAAGCTTTCACTTCTCACACCACTGTAACATAAAACATTTGAATGAATGAATAAATGATAACATGTCCTGCCAGGCTTCAGGTTTGCCAGATAAGAAGAAGAAGAAATGAGAATAGCAGAACAGAAAGTACAGTACTGACCTGAAATTAAATTCTTCCTTTCATAAGACAGGATAGAAGATACCTATTTGACCCTCAGAGGGAAAATATGGTGAAATAAGGTCATGGGATATGATGGCTGGGAAAAAACATCCTTTGTTTAATTTGACAGATTACTGGTAAAATGATATAATATGCAGTGACTAATCAGTGTAGTAGGACCAACATGACTAAATGACCCACTTTTGTTACGTAGCACAGTAACTTAATAAAGTCATGCCATTCTTTTGCCTGGGTCCAGACCTTTGAATGCACCCCTTTCTCTGAGAACTGAACACACACACACACACACACACACACACATTTTGGTAGTTGACAATGGAACAAAAAGTGTGATCTCTTGTTCTAGAAACTCAGGATATTGACATTACATGGGCTTCAGCTGATGACATTTAGTCACGCAGGTTCTTGGAAGATTACTGCATTTGTTTTCACAAATCTAGGAAAAAAGGATGGATGTTGCCTCAGCGGGACGCTTGTATTATCATTTTAGTCTTTCTACGTACATTTAAAGTCTGGTGAATATAACAACATGCAGCAATCGTATAGTTATGATGCCGAGTGTAGGCTTAGCTTTTCCTAACAATGCTTTCTAGGGAGGGATTTGCCTGCATGTCAGTTCTGAAACAAACATCAACATTACGTTTGTTTGCTTTTTTCTTTTTTTTAAAGTAGCGTACACAATAACATACCAAAAATATAATGTGGTAAATACAAAACATACCTAAACATTTAATCATTTAATCTTTGATGGGAATATTTGATGTAGTTAGCCACTCATTACCTGTCATATGTTATTTCAAGGCTGCAAGTGTTCAGTATAATCGGTGGATTTTCACCACATTGAGCACATTTTATATATCTGAAAGACGTGAGGCCAGATAGGATGGTGTTGTGTATTAACTCTGCTGCAGCTCTTCTAAGTTATATATATTTGACATTTTTCAATGTTTCATTGTGGCGGTATGTGTTCTGTGCTGCTGCCCCTTTTCCCTCCCCTGTAGATCTGCCCAGGTGTGCTGCATTAGTTAACAAGGTGCATTGCACCTGGCATGGAGAAGGTGATTAAGAGCTCCTGTGCCAGCAGCAGAGGAGAGGGGCCTGAGATGAGGGACACTCTGAGTTTTCTGTTTCACAAAGCCAGTTCAGCGTAGTCAGTTACTCAGTCACTATTCTTGTTAAGTGAATTCACACGGATGTGTGCATGTCAATATAGTTGAGAATACTGGGGTGAATATTGGGGTCAAATGGGACAGTATAACTATACAGTGTTCACCTGATGAGTGATAGCCATAGCTAGTCTTAATTGTAAGGTCATAAAATTGTCATAGCTAATATATTGCACATACCTTAGATGGAAATGTGACTATGGTATACTACTGCTCTAAAATCAGTAAAATCATGTCACACCTTTTCAGTGTTGTGTGAAGTCGGGTACGGTGCCTGTGGAGTGGCAGACTGGGGTGGTGGTGCCCAATTTCTAAAAAGGGGTATCACACTGCTCAGCCTCCCTGGGAGAGTTTACTCCAGGGTGCTGGAAAGGCGGCTCGGGTGACTGTCGAACCTCAGATTCAGGATGAGAAATGTGGATTCTGTCCTGGTTGTGGGACAGTGGATCAGCGCTTTGGTTTGTGGGAGTTCGCCCATACAGTCTACGTGTGTTTTGTGGACTTGGAGAAAGCTTACGACCACATCCCTCGGGGAGTGTTGTGGGGGGTACTGCAGGATTTCGGGATACGAGCCATTTGGTCCGCATACTCGGCGTAAAGTCAAACACACTTGTAGTGGGTGTGGGCCTCTGCCAGGGTTGTCCCATGTCACTGATCCTGTTTGTGATATTCATGGACAGGATTTCGAGGCGCAGAAAGGGGTCCAGTTTGGGAAACTCAGTCTGCGGTGCGTTGCTTGGTCTCACCCCCATGACGCGACCCTGGATCAGTGGACTGAAGTAGATGGATCATATGTCTATTTTTGGAATTGAGCTGTTTTTATTTTGTCCCATTAACCCAAACACAATTTAGGCTAAGGGGACAGCACAGTTTTGGGTGATTGGGACAGTGCTAAAAGGCTTTGCTAGTAAAGAAAATTATTAGTTGTGTATGCTCTCTCCATGTGCACAGAACCCTAATCAACCTTAAAAATATTTATGGACTAAGTGGTTTTTTCTAAGTGGGTGATTTTGCTAGCTGAACTAGCCAGCTACCAAAAACTACCAAGTTTACATTAATACACTACCAAAGCCAAACCTAACACTGATGGCGGATTTACACTTGGGCGTCAGCTCTACGCAGAGTCTACGCCAGTCAGGAGACCACCCTGTATGATGCCCCACTTGCCAGCCAGAAGAGAAACACCAGGCCCCCCATCCATGTCTCCTTGTCAAAGTTAAATGACATTAAGTTAGCCGTTGGTTAAACGAAGGTAACGGTTGTGAACTAGCTTAACTGTTCTTAGCATTAGTAATAGCTGAAAGCACACAGCTTAAACAATCTTAATGTAATAAGTTTACCTGAAAACAGTCCTCCATTAGCCGGAAACATATTCAGCGGTGAATAATTTCCTCAATGATTAAAAACAAAAACAAGAAATGGCTAACTAATGTTAGCCTAGTCTGCTGCTTCTAGTTAAGCACAGCTTGTTGCCAGATGACAGGAGCGGGTTTGCGCGGGAAGAACGTGACCAGGAAATCCTCCGCAGACCAGACCACCGTATAAATTAGCCTATCAGCTAGCAGACTTTTCCTCTACTCAATGAAGCCAGTGACAACAGCAACATTTAACAAAGGTAACGTAACATAATTCAGCTCCATTGCAACTCACAGTTCACCGACAAAACAACTGTCTTATACTAAACATGTTTTCCAAACAAATATAACATGCTAACATCACTAGCACAAGAAAATGGCATTTTACATTGAGATTTCCTCTGCTCATACATAACCAGGGGTGGTACGATGGTGCAGTGAATAGTAACGTTATCATTACTACTTTTTCAAAAATTAAACTCAAACATTGTTGTGTAACCCAATTAAATTTTGAACTTCAGTATTTTTTCACACTTCAATTAAATGTGTTACATGAAATTTGGTGGAAGGGAAGAGGTTGTTGTGTCAGTGATGAGAGACAGCTTTATATTGCATGGATTGTGGACTTCAGAGATTAGTTTTACAGCAGTGTACATGATGTCTTAATTCATAGTGAACAGGAAACATGTCTCCCTGGAATATAATTATTCTCTATATATTTCCATTAAATAATATGAATGAGATCCTGGTTTGTGTGCTCCGGTACGGTAGGTGGCGGCATGCAGCTAAAAGTTGGTATTGCAATCAAAAGAAAAGGAAAAACAAAGACGAAGACTATGACGTAGTTTCCTGTTTGGCCCCAGCGGTGGCGGGAGTTTCCAGCATGGCGGTGCAGCCGAAACAGAACCTGTCCATGGACAGTGCAGCCGAGCATGGCTTCCTCAACTTCATTTTCTCCATGCCGGAGAAACCGGACACTACCTTCAGGATATTCGACCGTAACGACTACTACACCGTTCACGGAAAAGACGCCATCTTCGCTGCGAAGGAGGTTTTCAAGACGAACGGGGTCATCAAATATTTGGGCTCAGGTAACCCGAGTTTGCAGACTGGTGGCAGGCTGTTGATGCATTTAGAGGCTTAGATGAAGCAGCGAGCTAAGATGGCTGCAGCCAGTGCTGCTGCGTCATAGGGAGCTCTGCATGAAATGTAAGCACACAGTGTTTCTAATGTCCAGAGCCGTGTAGAGACATTTGAGCTGGAGGCCTCGGTACATACAACACATTGTGCGCATTAATGAGCATGTGAAATGTCTGCCTAGCCCTAAGTATGAGGTGTCTTCATATCTTTATATATGCACCCTGCTACACATACACACTCACTCTCTGCAGTTATCTTTGGTTCACAGCTGGCAACAGCAAAGAAAACAATGCCTCATTGTGCAGATATCCACACCTTAGTGCTATAATGGTAATAAATATTCACAATCAATCAATCTGTCCACAAAATTAAAAAACGCTGTTCTCTGAATTAACCTACAAAAGTAGGCTTGTGTATAGCTGCACCAGTCAGGCTAAGTCCCCTCTCCTCTCTTCTCCCCTCCTCACTTTATTCTCCTCTTCTCTCCTTATTTTCCTCCCCTCTCCTCATTCTCCAATTCCTCTCCTCTCCCCTCCTCACTTTATTTTCATTTCATCTCCTCCTCTCCTCTCCCATCCTCACTTTATTCTCCTCTCCTCCCCCTCCTCTCCTCATTCCAATCTCCTCTCCTCACTTTATTTTCCTCTCCTCACTTTTTTCCTCCCCTCCTCACTTTATTCTCCTCTCCTCCCCCTCCTCTCCTCATTCCAATCTCCCCTCTTCACTTTATTTTCATCTCCTCTCCTCGTCTTCTCACTTTATTCGTTTCTCCTCTCCTCTCCTCTCCTCACTTCATTTTCCTCTCCTCTCTTTATTCCTCTCTCCTCTCTTTTCGCAAGTTGTTCTTCTCCTCTCCTCATTGTCTTCTCCTGCCATTAGGGGAGATGAAGGAGACGTGATGCTGCCCTGCACGGCGCTCGCAGTGTGTGCGGCTGCCACAAGGGGAGTTGCAGAGGGAGGAGCAGGGGCTCGACTCAGACGCAGTTGTCAAATATAAAACGATTAAAAGACATGGAAAATGAAAGTCTTGTAAAAAGGGCAGGAGCTTGAGCGCCCCCTGGGGTCTGTGAGTACGTGCCTGCTAATGTTAATGTGTGTCGGCCTGCAGGCAGTCGCAAGCTGGAGAGCGTGGTCCTGAGCAAGCTGAACTTTGAGGCCTTCGTGAAGGACTTGCTGCTGGTGAGGCAGTACAGAGTGGAGGTGTACAAGAACCACAGCAAGAGCAGCAAGGAGCACGACTGGAAGATCGAGTACAAGGTATTGTGTCGGCTGAGTGTGATTTCTGATTCCTTAAAGACCCATCTGCATATAATGCTGTTATGGAGCTGTGTGGAGAGAGTGAGAGGGGAGAGATGCACATCGGTTTGTGTCATTTAACACAACCCCTCCTCTCTCAGGCCTCTCCGGGTAACTTGACTCAGTTTGAGGAGGTCTTGTTCGGCGGTGGAACTGGTGCGGTGGGTTGCGCAGGAGTCGTAGCCGTGCGGTTCGCCACGGGAGGTGATGGACAGCGGGTGGTCGGCGTCGGCTATGTGGACGCGGCCCAGAGGACGATGGGAGTGTGCGAGTTTCCGGACAACGAGATCTTCTCCAACCTGGAGTCCCTCCTTGTCCAGATCAGCCCCAAAGAGTGTCTCCTGGCCCAGGGTGAAGGCAACGCTGACGGCAGTAAACTACGAGAGGTACGTGGTGGGCGTGGTCATGCCACCTGAAACGCGCCTTCACCAGTGTATGCATTCTTTAACACCGACTAACAGTATGGGCTTTTGTGCTATTGCTATTGTGTGTTTGTGCAGGTGGTGGAGCGAGGCGGCGTGCTGGTCTCTGACAGGAAGAGAGCAGAGTTTAGCAGCAAGGACATGGTCCAGGATCTCAACAGGCTGCTGAGGGCCAAGAGAGGAGAGACTGTGGCGAGCAACACGCTGCCCGAGCTGGACAAACAGGTGGGTAAAATAAAGAGCTTGTCGACACTTGTGAGGAGACACACACTCAATGATTTGACTTTGGTTCTCTCAGGCATGAGAGCACCAAGGACAGCACAGTACAGATATTTAGATTTGTTATACATCCTAAAATGTAAAGAAAGCCATCAGGATAATGTTTTAATGGTAGTCTGTGTGTGATTCCATTCGCAGGTGGCCATGTCGTGCTTGGCTGCAGTGGTGCGATTCCTTGAGCTGCTCTCTGACGAGTCCAACTTCAACTCCTTCAGTCTGACCACTCTGGACCTGGGTCAGTACATGAGACTGGACAACGCTGCAGTGAGGGCTCTTAACCTCTTCCAGGTCAGTGACAGGGACCAGGTCAATGGTGATCACATCTGAAGTCCCTCACTACTCACGATATAGTAGGGCCGCCAGTTGAAAGAGATTCAAATTGTCGGTCAGAGTCCTCTCAGTCGACTTAGATTGCTTCAGGTCCAACTGCCGGGTTTTCTTTTGTTCACTTTTGTTCATGTGTATGTAGTGTATGTGCTGTTGATATAATCAGTTTACATTGCTGAGGTTGTTCTTAGTTCCCAGGCGTCAGCAGTAGCATGTGTCACATAAGCAAGGGGGTGATATATATTATGATCATATCCTTCAGGGATCACCTGACGACACCAGTGGAGCTCACTCATTGGCCGGTCTGTTGAACAAGTGCCGCACACCGCAGGGTCAGCGGCTGGTCAACCAGTGGATCAAACAACCACTCATGGACAAAACCAAAATAGAGGAAAGGTAATACATGTGCTGCAAAAAACTTTCCTGAATGTTCAGACTGTATTTTATTTTAGCTGCAGATATATTTATATTTTGCCTCGAAGAGATGCACTGAATTCAGGTATGTGTGTGTGTTTGTAGGCTGGACCTGGTGGAGAGCTTTGTGTGCGACTCTGAGCTCAGGCAGACCTGTCAGGAGGATTTACTGCGGCGGTTTCCTGATCTTCACCGCCTGGCCAAGAAGTTCCACCGTCACTCTGCGACGCTGCAGGACTGCTACCGCGTCTACCAGGCTGTGAGCCAGATCCCTGCAATCATCACGGCCCTGGAGAGATACTCAGGTACACACAGAGCTGCAGCTGATACAGTATACGTATGTTTGCCACGCTGGGGACTGGGTGTCGATCCGAGTGTTGATAAGCCAAAAAATCACTTCCACTTACACAGAGTTACAGTTAGTTTGATGTTCACTATTTGCTATTCCTGTTCCAAACTATCGTTATTAAATAGTCCTTTAAAAATTCCCTGTTGGTCGACCTCTACATACAGTACAGTGCGTTATTTATTATCTGTGCAAACTACCTATTTTATTGACTTATTTTGATTTGTTGTGTGTGTTGTAGGTAGCTACCAGGTTCTGTTGGAGGCGGTGTTCCTCTCTCCTCTCCAAGACCTGAACACTGACTTCCTGAAGTACCAGGAGATGATTGAGACCACACTGGACATGAACCAGGTCTTTAGTGTGATCTGTACACAAGTACAGTGAAATAATATTGCTCTTTAAATACATAAGCACACATTGTTAACATTTATCTTTCCTTTTGTTGCGTGTTGCCTTTAGATCGACCACCATGAGTTCCTGGTGAAGGCGTCTTTCGATCCGGTGCTGAGTGAGCTCAGAGAGAAGATGGACACGCTGGAGAAGAGCATGCAGGCGGTGCTCAACAGTGCAGCGAGGGAACTAGGTGATCACACACACACACACACCAACACATTCACAACAACAGACCCAGAGACAAATGTGTTTATCTAACTGATGGATATCTGTTCTTCCAATGAAGTCTGATTCAGCGTTTTAAGACTGACTGCACGCACGCATCTGCTGATTTGTTGTTAAAATGTTGGTGAGACAAGAACGCCAAAGCAGATCGATTACAGCGAAAATTCATGCTGACTCATCTCTGTAACGTTGTTCCAGGTCTGGATGCCGGAAAGACGGTGAAGCTGGAATCAAATGCCATGCTGGGTTTTTACCTGAGAGTCACCTGCAAAGAGGAGAAGAGCCTGAGGAACAACAAGAAATTCACCACGCTGGACGTGCAGAAGAACGGAGTGCGCTTCACAAACAGGTCCGTCTCACTGTATCACACACCCAGCGTCCGTCTCAGATAACCGCGCGATAACCTGTTGTCTTGCTCTTTCACAATTCCACAGTAAGCTGAGCTCTCTGAACGAGGAGTACACCAGGAACAGGGAGGAGTACGAGGAGGCTCAGAATGCCATCGTCAAAGAGATCATCAATATCGCCTCAGGTGAGGAACGCCACCACGTGCTGCTCGCCGTGTCTCGTCAGCATGGCACTGATTTGACGGACAGGAAGAATTAGGTCGTTTTAAGTGATTGCAGCAGCCTCCCGCCTCCGTGATATTTCATTTGAACTGTTGCACTTTGTGAACCACCAGGTTACGTGGATCCCCTCCAGACGCTGAGCGACGTGATAGCGCAGCTGGACGCGGTAGTGAGTTTCGCCACGGCGTCTGTCTCCGCTCCCGTGCCGTTCGTTCGGCCCCAGCTGTTGGCAGACGGCTGCAGGCGTATGGAGCTGCAGCAGGCCAGACACCCCTGCATGGAGACGGACGCAGACACCGCCTTCATACCCAACGACATCACCTTCGTCCAGGGGGAGAAGAACTTCTATATTATTACAGGTGAATGCCGACATGTCTGAAGTTGTAATTCAGCAACTGTGTAGATACGTTGAAGCTCTTCTACCCCCACAAGAAATAACAAAGAAAGGCAGAATTTGTGTCCTAAGCCCCTCCCACCAGACGACCATTGTTTCCCATACATTGATTTATTTAGTCTCTCTCTGTTTATCAGAACACAAATGAAACAACAGTTAGCTGCTGGCCACCCCACCGTCCTTCCACTTTGCTCCCTGCCGCTGTGGAGCAGCTCAGGAGACAGACGTTCAGTTGGCGACTGTAGCAGCTGCTGCCAGGTCTAACCTTTGTAATGGCAGCAACAGAAAGTTTCTGTTCCAGTCCCCCAGAGCTGTGATATGCGCCGGCTGGATGCAGGATGCTGCGGCCGCTGACTTGGGGTCCGTCTCGAGAGCTGCTGCCTGCTGTCCTTTCGATCAGGTCGTCTGCGGTGGGGAGTGAGGCGGCAGACACACTCTGATTTGAGGCTTTAACTCATTCTGAAAGGACTGCAAGTGGACCTACAAATGTCATGTTTGTTAAAAAACACTAATTTTTAAACACGGTGAATTTCCGGCACAGAGGTTTTTATTTGGAAGTGCTGTTCTAGTTTTCTCTGTCATCTGAATTACAAGAAAGAGCATTTTGGGACTTTTGCCCAGTGACACCAAAATTAAACTGCCTATCCCAGCTTTAAAGAATAATTCTGGCTAATTCTATCACATCTAGCATCTTACTTTTATTTTTAAGTTGATATAGTAATGTTGTAGGAAAACTGTTGCCTTTTCATTCATCCGACAGTCACAAAGCAACAGTATTGTCCATTTGGAGTTTTGTTTCTGTCCACCTGATGGATGTAAGTCCAGTATCCTTTTTCTTTTACTTCTGTTTCTCCAGCTGCTAAATGCCCCAGTATATTCACCAGCTACTCTTAAACTGCGTGTGACTGCTGTTTGGCGCTGAGCAGATTCACTGGGTTTTTAGAGCTCACCGAAAATGACACTGAGAGCAATGAGAGTTTAACAGAACGGTAAAGCTGTGGGCTGGACAGCTTAATGAGCTGATAAGTGCCACAAAGCCAGTAGCTGCAGATCCCGGTGATAAATCTTTGTAGGTTCATCACTATGTGAGACTCACATCACACTACTCAGCTGACATGTTTTGAAGATTTCAGTCCTCCTTTTCCCACATTGCATGTTTCAGAAATCAGTCACACAACTATAAATACAAAGAAGACTTAACAGTGAAAACTGTCTGTCACAGCTGTCGATTTTTAATCCGTAAACTTCCCAATTTGCGTAATCTTCGTGGTTGTTTAGATGTGGTGGAGACAAACAGGAATGTGACAGAGTTATAGTTCCTTTCCTGTAAATAAGGGCACATGACAAACTAAGTTCACCCCTCTCGTCTTGTCTGCAGGACCAAATATGGGCGGCAAGTCGACGTTCATCCGTCAGGTGGGTGTGATCGCCCTGATGGCCCAGATCGGCTGCTTTGTCCCATGTGAGAAGGCGGAGCTTAGTGTGATTGACAGCGTCCTGGCCAGAGTGGGAGCTGGAGACAGCCAGGTAAAAGGAGTGTCCACCTTTATGTCGGAGATGCTGGAGACGGCTGCCATCCTGCGGTAAGAACAGTCGCACAGGCTCGTTTTACAGCTACACGCTGACACACAAGCCTTCTCTCATCGCTCGTGCTGTCCCTCCAGCTCGGCCACGGAGAACTCGCTCATCATAATCGACGAGCTCGGCAGAGGCACGTCCACGTACGACGGCTTCGGCCTGGCCTGGGCCATCAGCGAGCACATCGCCTCCAAAATCGGCTCCTTCTGTCTGTTTGCCACCCACTTCCACGAGCTGACGGCACTGGCAGCGCAGCAACCAACCGTCCACAACCTGCACGTCACAGCCCTGACCTCCCACAACACACTCACCATGCTGTACAGAGTCAAACCAGGTCGGCACACAACACACATCCACAAAGCAGTAATGATTGTTCTAAGTGGCTAATGGGCATGTAGCTACTTCAATGTTTCAGATGATTCGTCATGTTTGTAGTCGACCAATGAAGATGAGTTTGCATATCACCTTGGGTTCGTCCTTCACCTTCTCAAAATGATCCCACACTTTGGCTTTACTGCTCGACATGTTATTAATTAGCCTGTGGAATAACTGCAGGTACCAGCCCTGGAAATTAACCTGACTCCTGTCTGACTGCTGAGCGTGGACACTTCCTGTGTCTGTCCTTTCAAAGTAAATACCCACATGGTCCAGTCAAACAGGTTTTGATTTATTTTGACAAGGCGCAGCTCCTTATAGTTTCACTTTTGTGTTTTGTTGTCTGTGACTAAGTGTCCAATGAAATCTTGCCGACTAACAACCTCTCTGGTCGACCTAATCTATACACACAGGGTTCCCACAGGTCCTTGAGAGTTTAAAACAACCAAAAAGTAAACAAATAAATAGACATGGGGCATTGGATTCAATAATTTGCACAAGAATATAAGTTTTGAAATTGTTCGTAAGTAGGCTACGTTCTGTGGGCTCCATGTGTCCTCCAGCAGTTGCGTCACTGTTTCACACACCACCTGCCTCATGAAAAACCAGCAGTGATAGGATTGAAGTGAATTCTGTATTGATCCCTAAATCTTAGCAAATTAGACCTGGAAAATCCTTGAAAAGACCTTGAATTTGATGTTTAAGAGGGCGTGGGAAACCTGTACACAGTCATTCCTCAGCTGCTAGTATGCTGCTACATGTAGCTACATGCTAACATCAGAGAATCATATAAAATGTATTAAGTACTGCTATGTTCTCTGAACAGTATTACGCGGCTGCAGACTCCGAGATATGGAAGACCTGGACGCACCGACCAATCAGAGCGGACTGGTTTTTTTTTGTTTTTTTTAATAGGTTCTTAAAGAGACAAGTGCTTATATACAACCTGTTAGAGGGTGAATGACGTTTAAGATGGTACGAGGAAAATAAAGTGTTTTGACAATTAAATTATGTAAACATGTATCGAGGGTTTCTATTATAAAGCGGATGAACCCATAAATGAGCCTAATAAATCGTCTTTGATGCAGTTATGTTCATTTAAAGTACATTTTCTGCATTTCTCAGCTCTAATATGGATGTAAGAAATTGAGTCTGACGTACGGAGGAGAGGCAGATGAACTGATCCAGCCCCTAACTGTGCATTTAGGTGTGTGTGACCAGAGTTTTGGAATCCACGTTGCCGAGTTGGCTTGCTTCCCGCCATCAGTGGTTGCCATGGCTAAGGAGAAGGCGGAGGAGCTGGAGGAGTTCCAGGAACCTGCAGGGGATAAGTCGGAGCAGGAGGAAGAGCCCGAGGCCAAGAGACGACGGACAGACAAACAAGTAGGGCTCAGTTTTCCAGCATCCTGCTCCCATCACAACTCGTACACACGATCCAGCATCATGTGAACTTGTTAGACACACAAACGGCTGCAGGAAGGATTATATTTTAAACTAACATGTAACGTGCTGTTTTACTTTTCAGGGTTCCCCAAGAATTGATATTTAGAGATTATGACAAAACTGATGTGCTGCCTCTTCCTCAGGTGGGGGAGAAACTGATCCAAGACTTCCTGGAGAAGGCGAAGTCGCTCCCTGCTGCCACCATGAGTGAAGAGGAGGTGAAGGCGGCGCTCAAGAGAATGAAGGAGGAGCTCGTCGCCAAAAATAACACGTATATCACGGACATCCTTTCACACTGTGTCCCAGTAAAAACAGCTTAATTTGTTTTTTTAAACTCACATTTATATACTCATCATGACCAACAGAGGTCAAAGTTCATATTCTGCAGTTAACACTAGAGCGCTTCTACTGTATAGTTTCTCAATAAAGAATTGTTTCTGTATTTGCTGGTGAGTTTGTGGAGTTTTTTTTGGACCTTGTTTCTGTCAGCGCATCAAGAGCTGTGTAATAGTATCAGGATTTTTTGGGAACGCAGTGTCACAAAACACTTAAAACATGATGCTGCTTGTGGATAACCATTTCCCTTGACTGACCTATTTCCTTAAAATGTGCGCAGGCCTTAGCTCCTCAGTGAACTAGACTATTGCCTCCTGGGTAGGGATCGGAATTGAGGAACAGTACCAAATTGTCTGATCAGTTCACTCACTCGTGAACAAGCTTGAGGCAGGAACTCTCTCAAAACCCAGAGCGGGTCATCCACTTGTTTCCGGCAGAGAACCATGGCCTCAGATTTGGAGGTGCCGACTCTCATCCCGAGCGCTTCACACTCTGCTGCAAACCGCCTGTATACGCCCACACTTATAAATCCTTTCCTCGATATCGGCATGTTTTTCCGACAGTTGCGTATAACAAAACAAAGATGTCAAACTCGTGTCTGCACTGCTGAAAACTTGCAACAAAAAGGAGTTGAGGCGAAGGGGAAGAAATGGTCCAAAGTGGCTTCATTTCACGAAGACAGATGTTAACAGTGCTGCTTGTAATGTCTGTAAAATTACCATTTCAGGTAAGGGTGTATCATCAGCAATATGCCAAAACATCTTTTTATATAACATGGGCTTGAATACCAGGAATGCCACTGATTTGAGACACTACACAAGTGCCACTGCTTTCCAACCGAAAGAAAAATATCCTGTTAGAACACTAGCGCCACGTCAGAAATATTAAGTAGTGGAGCTTTTGCACACCTGAGTGACATGCATGCCTTGTTTCTACGGTTTCTTTATGTTCAGACTAAAATAACAGTTGTGTTTTAAGCTGAAAACCTGTGTAGGCCCACTCTTACACATTTCCAGGGACAAAATTTTGAAACATTTTCATAACTTTTCCAAAACTGTCAGTGTTTTTTGGCGGCTGGGCTTATGAGGGGGAGCAGTCCAAGTGTCCATGGGCGAAATACTGAAACCCACATTACTCCTAATGGCAATGAGTGCATGTGTGGTTACTGAGTAGGGGGTGGCGCAATGTTTTGTAGCTTCAACCAACAGCGTGTGAATGTGACATGCAGTGTACAAGTGCTTTGAGTGGTCAGAAGACTAGAAGGCGCTATACGAGTGCAGTCCATTTACTAATTCCATGACTTTTCCAGGTTTTCCATGACCATGGGAACCTTCACTACTTTTCTTCCACATAGAAAAGTGATCAGGGATCAACAAGGGAATCCACGGTTCCCACTGTCATGGAAAACCTGGAACAGTCAATCACAATTTCCAGGCCTCAAAAAGTCATGGACTGCGTAAGAAACATTTTGAAGTAGTGGAATTTTGTTGTGTGTAATGTCCACGTTACGCAACAGCACATTTATTCTCAGTAGCTGTCCATGTCATGAAGCTTCCTTATGTTTACCCCGCGTCTGTCTCCCTTCATGTATGCAAGCTAGCTGAAATTGAGTTTTAAAAGAGACTGGGTCAAATCGGTCACGACAAAAAAAATTATGGGTCCTTGAAAAGTCATGGAAAAGCTTTGAAATTCTGTCCACAAAAACGTGAGAACACTGGGCATCAATGGCACTGGTATCAAAATCACATCAATTCCCTTCTCTACTCCTGCGGGTTTACCGAGGGCATTTTGTTGCATAAAACCAAACATTTCTTAGTAGTTCTGCAGGACGTGAATTTAAAGACAGACACCTGTGATCTAATAAAGTTTTATTTTCTTAGAAATGGCCAGTTTCCTGTTTTCTTTTTTGTCTTTCTAAGAAAGTATACCCCTTTTTGAATTCCAACTAGCATCTACATAATGGTTATTGAATACTTCACAATATATTAAGTCTAGATGTTATGGTACATGCATACGATTCAGGCTGCATGAGGAGCCACAGTCACCACGATACACGGGGGAGAGAAGGGGGAGGAGGACGGGGGTGGGGGTCAGGGTGGGGAGAAGGACTGCAGACTGACTCTTCAGTTCCAGTTCAAAGGAGCTCTGACGCCTCCCATTGAAACCCTCTCCACAAAACACTGACTGCATCAACTTATAAACATATACACACGCACAACTTTCACTGTACACAACACACATTTACACACTCACATACACACCTTTATACAAGCGTGGAGCCCCTCCACCTGCCGTTTAAGCTAATATACTGGAGAGGGTTTTTAGTGTTTAAACGAGATTCTCTTTCACAGAAAGAACTTTCACCACTGGGACGTTTGAGTCTCTGCGCTCTGCCTTGGAGTCGGGGAGGGAGGAGGGATGCTAACCAAAGAAAAAATAATAATAATTATAATAATATATAATAAAATAAAAGACATTCAAATACAGTCAGCTTTTTGCTTGAAAATACAAAACTACATGAGAAAGCATCGAAATAAAATCCATTGATCAGAACATTTTTTTTTTCTTAAAAAAGCCCAAGTGCTCCATCACACACACAATCTTGCTCTTTATCCACACACAACAGAGCAACATCCGCCCATCCGTTGCCTAGTTACAACTGCCTGGGCAGCCAATGGGGATGGCAGCTGCGAGGAAGCAGGAAGTCTCTTTGACAGCAGTTCTTGTGAGGAAGAAGAAGAAAAAGTGGGCTGGGAGCCGAGGATTAACACCAGGGGTGTGTGGGGTGGGGGTGGGGGATCTTCACGCGCTGCCAAAGTGGCACCATCGACAGCCCCTCTGCGTAGCCCTTCTCTTCTTCTTTGTCTACAGACTGCAATAAGAAATACTCCAGTGAGGAAATCTCTTGTGGCCGTTCTGTCAGTCTACCTCAGCTCCTCTGCTCCCTCTGGTGGAGCCTGCCGCCGCTGCAGCGTGTCTCGACTGCAGCGGGCAGGAAGCTGCTTCCTCCGCAGCCTCTTTCACCTCGATCCCATCTGAGAGCGCCGCAATCACAGAGTCTCTCTGGGTCCTTATGGCTGCAAGTGGATGTGTGTATGTGACTGTGTGTGGGTGTGTATGTGTGGGTGTGTGGCTGTGGTGCGATGTAATGTGTTTATATGCTTGTGTGAGAGAGTGTAACTGGACCGGACGCCTTCAGTTATGTTGCAGCGTGTTGGACTCGATGGGTGGCGCCGAGTCATACAGAGTGTCTGTGTCGTGTGTGGGCTCTCCGGCCAGCGTGCATGGGTTGGACAACGTTCCTGCTCCACAGTCACAGAAAAACCTGGAGGGGACAGACGTCACAGATTAGGAACCAGTCGCCTCAAAAATGCCAGAAAATAAAACTAATTTTCAGTTTTTTTTTTTTTTAAATTAACAGTAACATAAATTCCCCAATTCATTCCCTCAAATAAATAAAACAATTGTTGGTCAGAAAAAATGTTAAGGAAGGAGCCAAGAATGTCTTACCGATCGTGCCGTATAAACTCTACATCGTGCCCTTGGTGGCATTTTTTGATGCAGTTTACACAGATGGCGTTCCTATCTGTTGTATTACAGGTGTGACACCTGGGGAGGCAAAACAGATTCGTTCACATAACACAATTATGGAAAATAAAATCAACACGAATGGTCCTAAAGACCAAGGTAAGGTCTTAAAAAGGGCCTGTCCAGGGCGCCTAAAAGCTCAGTGGTTAGAGCGGGCGTCCCGTGGACAAAGACACGGTCCTTGCCGCAGCATCAAATATCTTCACCCATTGAGCAACTTATTCTGATGTAGGAAATTTGGCTGCAATAGTGAAAGTGGTTTTGGCCGGTATCAACTGTTTCAGCTCTACTTAAGTGTTCTAATAACATGCTGTACTCTTTATGGGACGCAGTTTACCTGTAGAAGTCGTGCATGGGGTAACTGGTGTAGCTGGAGATCTTGTAGAGGCACTGTCCCCTGCTCACTGCCTTCTCAATGGCATCCTGGTTATTCAGAATCTTATTGTCTGACAGAGGAGGGACAGAAAATACGATCAGAAAGCAGATCCAGACATGTTGTAACAAGACTGGGCGAAGCTTTAATGCAGCTGGTTACCTTTCATGGTGACGTTGACTCCAGAGGCCAGAAACAGGCCTCCAAAGCGATTGTTGAAGATCTGGTTGCCCTCGAGTGTGGCGGTGGCGTGGTTAGTGATTTCAATACCTGGAGAGGGGAAAGAAAGGAGTCATCAGCACCAAAAGCAAACATAAACTGAGACATTACATGTGCTTACATGGAGCTACTTTTGGAAAAAAAAAAAAAAAAAAAAAAGCTTACCTGCAGCGAAGCCGTCAAAAATGCGGTTCTTGCGGAGTATCGGGTGGCTGTTGGTGCTGATGAGCACACCAGCCTGTGCGTTCCTGAAGATGTCGTTCTCTTCCAGCAGACCTACAGAGAAAACAATATCATGGTTCAAATTGTAGACTTGGGCGGAATTTATACGTCTGCGCTGAATCCATGCCATAACCTACGCCATAGCCTGAACTACTCGTCGCAGCGAGGCAGACCTCCAGTCTATTATAGTCAATAAAGCCTCCACAAAAATAGCATTTTAAGTCTTGTGTGTGATTTATCCTGGCTTCATATGAGCAGAGGAAATCTCCGCTTGTCACTAGGCTAATTTATACAATGTAAAATGCCATAGGCTTGTGCTAATAACGTTAGCATGTTGTATTTGTGGGGAAATGTGTCCAGATAAAGACAAGTGTTTGTCTGTGAATGCTGCGAGTTATAGCGAAGCTGATTTGTGTACTTGTGTTTGAACTGTCTCTATTAAGCCATGTTTAATGTGTGTTTAATGTGTGTTTTGAATCAACTAAACTTTACAGCACCTTCATAGAAACCCACCGCCAACTAGTGTTTTGGAGGTGTAACTGCAGAGAGACACTGACACACCTCCACACAAGCGTAAATGCTCACAATGGCGTAGGCGACTTGCATAGGGTCTGCCGCACAACTTTAAATCCCGCTTTACAGGAGCAAATTTTAGTTTGTGAAGTTAAACTGTGGGTGAGTTGTACTATTAGCTTTCAGACATATCACCAAAAAGAACTTTTCCAAAACTGACATTTTTTCTAAATCATCTGGCTATGGATGGTGTCAAAGTACCTCTGCCTCCATTGAAGATGCAGATGCCTCCATCTCTGCCGTCATGAATCTTATTCCGTCTCAGTGTGGGGTTGCTGTCCGTCTTGATCCACACCCCGGCCATGGCATTGTCAAAGATCTCATTGTCCTCGATGAAGCCAAGACCTGTTGTGTCAAACAGCAGCATTAGACACCTTCACCACATACGAGACAAGCAGAGCTGCAGCAGAGTGAGAAATACAGACCTGAGTTGTAGACTAAAATCCCTCCATTCTGGCCTCCCCATATCTTGTTGCGCCTGATCTTTGGGTTGCTCCCCGTCCTGTCAAGATTCAACAACAACTATTTGACTCTTGTACAACTGAGTGGGAAAAGAAAATCTGTAACGTGTCATTGCTTTTATGTAGAATCATCTGGTCAAACAAAGTGTCTCTTATTTTGTATGTTAAGTGAACACACTGCTGATAATGGCTGATTATTACCTTATTTGTACACCAGAGTACATGTGATTGTAGATGTCATTGTCTTCCAACACACCGTGCCCGTTGTCGTAGAAATACACGCCAACCTAAGAAAAAAGGGACAGATGATCATTCAGGAGATTAGATGAACAGCAGTCAGGACGTCGTAGATATAAAGTACATAATAAGAAAATTAGTATAAGACAGTTGTTTTGTCAGTGAACCTTGTGAGTTGTAACGGAGCCAAACTTTATAATGTTACCTTTTTCAAATGTTGCTGTTGTCCTGGCTTTATATGAGCAGAGGAAATCTCTACTAGCCACTAGGCAATGTTAAGTGCCAAAGGCTTGTGCTAATAATGTTAGCATGTTGTATTTGTGGGGAAAATGTGTCCAGATAAAGGCAAGTGTTTGTCTGTGAATGCTGCGAGTTATACTGAAGCTGATTTGTGTACTTGTGTTTGAAACTGTCTCTATTACGTTATGTTTAATGTGTGTTTTGAGTCAACTAATCTTTACAGCACTTCACAGAGGAGACTGCAGACACCTATCAGATTTTAAAGGTCTGCTTTATAGGATTTGGGGGAATATGTTGGGAGAAATGGAATACAATATAGTAAGTATGTTTTCTTTAGTTTATAATCACCTTAAAATAAGAATCATTGAGCCCTTAATATCTACACAGGGAGCAAGTCCTCGTCCATGGAGTCAGAGTGGACAAACCAAACACTGACTCTAGATAGGGCCGTTTGCGTTTTCACATGGCCACCATAGTTAGCAGCCGCCGTGACAGGCATGGGAAAACACCTTTTTTAAAACCTAAAACTGTTTTATTCAGTGTTTTTGCTGGTTTAAAATCACCTGGTCCGTTTGTTTTGGAGACCAAGAGACCTCGATGGATAATTCGGCTCCCAATAAAGACCTCCTGAACAATGAACACTGATGGAATCCTAAGCGGAGTGCAATCAACAATCTTCACTGCTATTTGCCACTGAATCCTTAATGCTACACACTGCTCCTTGTAATCGTAAAGAATAAATATGTGGAGGCCAATGCTGATATTATGGCGAGCTGCCACTACTTAAAAAATGCATGGGAAACACTGACTTGCATTTATTTTACTTATAATTTTAGAGCCTGCATTGGTATTCTGTACAATGACAATAAAAGGCTTTTTTATTCTATTCTAATTCATCTGCAGAGGAAATTAAATCACATTACTTGAGGCTTTATATGGGATTTAAATGGGAAATGTTGATCTTACCTGTTTGCCACTGTGGATGCGGTTCTTGCGGAGGACAGGAGTGCTGCCCGTGGTCACCCAGACTCCAGCCAGCGTGTTGCTGTAAACCTCGTTCTCCTCGATCACCCCTTGGCCTTTCTCGTGCTGAAACACAAAGCAGGATCAGCTGCCAAAAACCTCTGACAGGGGGAGTTGGAGCTTTTTGTAGAATCAGAAAAATAATCTATAGTTGGGGATAGGACACGTTTTAACCAAACTGAAGAGTGTATTTACCACATAGATGCCCCCGTGCTGTCCATCGTGGATCTTGTTGTGCCGTACAATGGGGCAGCTGTTGGTTCGGATCTGGATTCCCGCCAAGGCGTTACCATAGATATCATTACTCTCTATCAAACCCCGTCCATCTCCAAATATGTACACCCCTCCTTGGTTACCGTTGAATATAGCATTTCCCCTGGATATATAAGGAAAAGAGAAAATGTCACAATCTTGGAAAAACATGCGCATGGAGACAGACGTCCTCATCGTCGTCACTGAACTCTAATTTTGCACCTAACCAGTACCTAAATCCCTCCTTAGGTTTACCACAAATGCTTTCCTATGTGAAGTGTGTCCTCACCGTATCGTTGGGTCGCTGTTGGACGTGATCCACACCCCGGCGAAGTTATTGGCATAGATTTTGTTCTCTATAAACTGTCCCCGTCCCTTCTCGTGGACGTAGATGCCTCCCGTTTGGCCGTGATGGATCTCACAGCGCACCACTGTGGGGTTGGCGTAGGCCTTTACCTCAAAGCCTGCTATGCGGTTTCTGTGGATGTTACAGTTCTCAAAGTAACCCTGAAAAGACAACATGTGTTAGACAGTCTGCAGTGCTTCTTCAGGTGAAATGTATGACACGACACAGCTGCTATTATTCATTTACCATGCCGTGATCGAAGGTGAACACTCCGACATCTCGTCCGTGGTGGATGTGGTTACGTCTAATGATGGGATTACCGTGGTTTTTCACCCAAATTCCTGCTAGCGCATTGTTGCTGATTTCATTGTCTTCATAAATGCCCTGAAAACAGACAAGAGGACATGGAGTCAGAGGGCTGTGAGAGGCATTTGTGCATTCACGGCAAATGATTCGTGTTAAAATTGAAGGAGAACAGTAATTTCTTACCTGTGCGTGATCTGTAATGTACAGTCCTACGTTCTCACAGTCACTGATGTTGCAGTGTTTGATGGTCGGACACGCTCCCTGGCCACTCACACACACAGCTGAACCCACTAAACACAGGGGAAAATAACAGAAGCGTTAAACTACAGTAGAGCTGAAGCGCTTCCATTATCACAGTCAAATAACAGAATTAAGGTATTAAATCTACAATGACATGAACAGACAGAAGTTTTATATATTTTTAGAAAGACTGAATCCCTATTGTTCAAATGGCCACAGAAGAGACAGTTCACCCCAAATCAAAACTAAAGGTTTTCCTGCTGTGAGTTGCTGAGTATTGGAGATATTGTCCATAGAGATGTCTGCCCTCTCTCCTATATAATGGAACTAGATGGCACTCAGCTTGTGGTGCTCAAAGCGCCAAAAAATGCACTTAACAGCAATGTGTCTCTCCAGAAATCATGACCTGGTTACTCAAGATAATCCACAGACCTTGTTGCGAGTAGTTTCAGGTAGGAACGATTTAATGGCTACTGAACTACACCTGCCAACCCAATCACTGCACAGAGCAAAGAGTGCATCGACTGCTAGTTCACCTAGCACCACTGAGCCTTTTTTTCCAGTGTAGTTTAGTACAGAGAAAATAGTTCCTACATGAAACTGCTCCCAACAAGGTCTGTGGATTATCTTGAGTAACCAGGTCATGACTTCCAGAAAGAGACACTGCTGTTGAATTTGTCAAATGTATTTTTTCGGCGCTTTGAGCACCACAAGCCGAGTGTCATCTAGTTCCATTATACTGGAGAGAAGATAGACGCCTCTACAGTTACTCTGGGGTGAAATTTCTCTTTGAAACAATCTTTGAGCACCTCCTTGTGGACAAATGAATTAGCCTGGGTCAGTAGTTTAATTCCTGCACCCCCATGAAGTGTCAGTTAGGGTCTCAGCCAATCAGGAAAGGACAACTAACCCTGGGGCTCACCAACCAACACCTATCCATCACATTTACCATAACTACGTGCACACACATGCTCACACAGTATATCAAACACGTGGGCCAACTGCTTGCAAGACATGTATGAAGTAGTTACTAGCAGGACTAGAGTTGTCTGGATTTTAGTGCACATGAGTCACAAAACCCAACACTGTGTATTTACAGGCCAGAAAACAAGAGCTGGCACACTGTACTCAAAGACAAATATTTTCTAGGTTTAAGTAGATTCCATACAATTTATTAATGCTAAATATGCTGTGACATGTCCTCCTACATGGTCTTCATCAGACGATACATGTAGAGACACTAAATCACATGACCAGGGCTGATGGAAACTAAGCGTCAGTACAAGAGGGGTTTTGTTAAACCATGCAATACTGGCAGAGTGTTCCAGATTTCCCATAGCTGCAACCCAAGAACCCAAAATGTTTCATGAGAGAGAACAAACCACTATAATAAAAGTAGTTGCCAAAAAAACCCTACTGCTCCAGTGTTTTGGTTGGGGGGGTGTTTCAGTATAATCCAAGACCCAAATGACTAATTTAGTCTCTCATCCTGGGACATAATGAACACCCGCATCATTTAGCAACACATCAAAGTTAGGGACACTGTGTTGCTTCTGAAATCATGAAATCATGAAAGCAAATGTGTCTTTTGTGGAGCCAATGTTGCATCTGTCAACTGGTGTTCATGTCACTGCGGCCTCCCCCAGTAACAAGTGGTCAGTGTGTGTGTTACCTGTGCATGTGGAGCGGATGATGCAGTGGTCGATGTTGGGGCTGCAGTTGACTGTGATCTCCAGACAGTGGTGGGCGTTGTGGTGCTGCGCCGACTTATCGTCAGGATTAAACTGAGGAGAGAAGAGCAGCAGAGGTCAGACAGTGGCTGCGCTTACTGACAACACATCAAGCTTCTTTCCACCCACCACATCCACACCGGACTCTCCCCACTGGAGGCATTAGTGCCATTGATACTTGTAGCCAAAGACAGGAAACAACCAGGAAGTGGCGATATTTTACACCACGAGACAGAATAATCAATAGTGTCACATACAGGGAGGGTATTTTTTTGTCACTGAAGAATCTGCAGCTGACGAGAAACGTTAACATTATAGAAAACGTTTGTCTCATAACTTGTTGTAGCTGGTTTAACTTTCAGACAAAACCACCCAGATAACCAACATAGATTGGAATTGGATGACACTGATTAAACTCTGACAAATCTATTATTAGATTACATTCATGTCTAGTACCTGAGCTCCTTAATATGGTGCACGGCTCATATCAAAACCGTCTAGCTTGCATTATAAAAGGGCATTTTGTTTTCCAGTCACTTGGGTTGTTCTGCCGTCTGCACCAAACAGTTTGAAGCATCATTCATTATGTTGACATTCGAATTATAAATCAACATTCGACTGCTGATCAGCTTTCTTTCCTGTTTAAACCCAGCACGTCTGCACAGTTGCACATTAGGATAAGCTTATTTTACTAGAATTTAACTATATGTGGAAATACATTCCAGTGGTGGCTGTGTAGGACTGTTTCTGACTCATGTGATCCAAACATTTCCAACAACTCCAGAGCATTGTTAAGTCAGAAAGTCAAAATTTATGACAAGAAGACTGATTTAAGACGTTTGCTGGTGACAACACTTTCACTGCTGTCAAAAAAAACTGTTCACTCTCTCGCCAGCTGCGCACAGAAGGAGGCACGCACCTGTGTTAACTGCGCAGTCCAGCAGTGATCCAACACCATAAATTAAATCTAATCATTAAAGAAAACTGATTTACTAACGCATGTAATATGATAAATCACTTTATTCAAATTGTGAATTCTGACTTCATAAAATATGACGACAGACGTTGAAGGCTTCATTTGAAACCCTCAATACAAGCTTCTAAACTTTACATTTGGTACTGCTCTACTAGTAACTCCAAAGAACTTACATCGATACTCTTTGGTAAGTAAGGATAGCTACAGAAGAAAAGAGCTATCCTCTTCTTGTTTTGGTTGCACAATGGTTGATGCACTTCCTTTGTGCCGTAAATTGAGCCATCATTTACGCGGAGACATCGTACTTAAAGGCAGACAGAGTTGCACAGTGAAAGCGAGGCTTATAGGGAGCTAATCTAAACGCTGATGGTGTCATTTTTCTAAAGCCATCACACTGTGCAGTCAACATTTACTTCATGATGATAAGTTAAAGCAACAATACAATAATGACAATCTATCTTTTGAAAGTTCTATACAGCAATTTTGCGGGTCCGGATCTTTGGACCGCACCACCGAGTTCGAGTCTGGCATCGTGTCGTGAAACATCAGTTTCTTTGTTGAAATAAAAAACTATCCAACGAACCAATGAGGAGTAATAACAATATCAAGTGTTACAGAAATGCTGCAAAACAAGTATGTTGGCATGGCTACGTATCAGTGTGAACTTAGAATGAGAGATTCAGGTCTTGATCTCTGGTGATTTGTGGACGCAATGTCAGATTTAAGATGGAAGCTGAGCGTAATCAGGTGACAACTCTGTCTTTTTTCTCCCTTTAATAGGTTAGTCAGAGTGTCTTTTTCCAAACCCCAGAACTGCGGAGAGAAATATTCTTGTTGACCACACAGTTTAGGTTTATTATCAGGAGCCCATGAGCATCGTTACAAGACTCGTGTTTGTTGTTCGCCTCATTTGTGGTTCGTATTTAGAGAATCCCAGAAGTGCCAATTTGGGATATAATCATAATTTTATCCTCAACTATGAATAAATAATACATCAGAGACTCAATGGACTTTCCCAGTGTGCCTACATAGCTTAACAGTGGAGCCCAGCAATCACACTGCCGAACAGGATTGTTTGTTTGAAAAGACGTCACATCGAGAGAAAACAAGATCTATGTTTACCTTGATGGTCATGTATCCCACATAGGCGTCCTCTGAGCCCTCCATGAAGACAAACGTTGAGTCTCTTGTGTTCTCTATCACCACCTTGTCTGCTACTTTACCGGGAGCTGAGGGGAAAGCGGAGAATACTCATCAGCGCCCTCATACATATGGACAAACACAGAGTGTATCCCATCTTTTTAAGGGAGGTATTGATTGTTTGCAGCACAAGCACCGACTGAGCTAAAGTCTTAAGTACTTTTCAGTGCAAGAAATATGCTTACCTGCACCGATCATGGTGATGGGGGACTCTATATAAATCCACTCGTCTGTATAGATGCCAGAGTGGACGAAGATTAGACCGTCAAAGTGGGCTTCTTGTACTCCGCCCAGCGCATCCTCAATGGTGTCATAATACTGCAGGAGAGAAGGTACAAACACTTACAGGCAGAATACACACGCCTACTATTCATCACAAGGCAGTTTGGGAAAGCAAGCATGTGTTTACATTAGCTGTGCTTTGCATAAGTGTCAGTGCTATGAAATAAATCCTGAAGAGTTTTTTCTTACCAGCATATTCTCTCTGCCTTTGTATCTGCCCGGGTTACTGTAGAAATGCTCGGCAAAGCCTGGTTTTACATGAGCGCCTTTGTACTGCAACACAGAAAACACCAGATGTCAAAATGTGTCGCTGGTGAGCACGCCAAAGCATCAACAGGGTCATCGGAAAACCTAGTGGGGGAGGCCTTGTGTGAGAAGTCTGCGTGGGTTTTCTCCAGGTACTCCAGCTTCCTCCCACAGTCCAAAGACATGCAGGTTAATTGGTGACTCTAAATTGTCCGTAGGTGCGAATGTGAGTGTGAATGGTTGTCTGACTCTATGTGTCAGCCCTGTGATAGTCTGATGTGATTTTTGCTGGGGTGTGTACCAAACAAGCATGTTCCCATACATCTGGAATATGATTTACAGGCCCGGGCATCTCTGCAGCACAATAATGCTTCATTTCTACTATTATGTTGTGACAGATTTAACCTGTATCAAAAATTACAGCTCCTGCTATTAGGATTGCACTTGGCCAAATGTAATTTCTATGATGTTTTGATTCACTGTGGAGCCCTTCCAGACAGGACAATTATCTTTTACGTGTAATGTTTTTAAATAGAAAACAGTGCAAATCGAATGTGCAACACCAGAAGATACCAGAAAACACAACACAGTCCGTGTACATCAGTGGTTCAAGATGTTTTTGGATTGCAACCCTTTAAAACAAAGTAATGTTTGCGTGTGACCCCTTGTCAACTGGTTCCTGTCCTGCAACCTCTGAACCCTAAATTGGTAACCACTGACATCCACAGAACAACTTTGTGTGCAACAGCAGCAAGAGGCAGGACCCCTGCAAAACCTTAAGAGTCAAGTGATCATTAGAAAAAAGACACAATATGACTGCGATCACTTTGATTTCTCCTCTTACATGAGGCAAACATGTTTGCCTTCTGCTACCCCGAGGACCTCGAACAATGTTAAGTTAAACTGATCTGTCTGTGAATGAACAGAGAGCATTCATTGTAAAACTGAACTTCAGAAAAATACTGTTTATGTGGTAAAAAGAGTTTTGTCAGCTACTGGTCATAAAACTTTGACCTAATTTAACCCAGTAAAAAGACACTTATGAACAGTAGCTTGTTATCATTTCCAGATCATTATGATAAGAGATTAAAGCACTTAAAAAGATGAATTCATTTGACTGTTCTTTTATTTTAATGCTTACAGTTGCTGAAATCAAGCCTGTGTCCTCAGTGCACATCCATGTTATAGAGCGATAATCTATAGTCCCTTTTACACTGCCAGATTTTCCGCGAATGTTGGGCCGTTTTGCCGGCAGGCTGCGAGCGTTTAGAGACACAGAGTCGGATTGGCGAGTTGATCTGAGGTGCCAAATTATCCGCTGCGTAGGGCTTAACATATTGGCTGAACCTTTTTGGTTTAAAAAGAACGAGGCGCCCTTCCGCCACAGGAGGGGCTGTTGATGACTTGTGCGAATAGCTGTTGATGACGCCGCACTGCGACCCACTGGCGGTGGATCAACAGGAAACAGCTGATAGCCGGAATGAGCAGCTAGTAGCAAGAGGGAAACGCAAACCTGACAGACACTGTAAAGATGAGCAACTGGGGAGACAAGGAATTGCGCACCCTCCTTGTCCTCGCAAACGAAGAGGCCATTAACGGTCAGATGACGGGAACGGTGAAGGACGGGCCAACTTATGAGAGAATCGCCAAAGGACTGACCAGTTGCGCCTTCCCTCCCATGTCACTGTTTACGTCACACGCTGAGCTACACATTTTGTTACTTGCTCACGCCCCCCATTGCCCCGAAAAAGGCGCATTCTGTATAAACAAAAGTAGGTAGGCGGCATTTCGCCGCACTCCCTAATTTTGTTTTTATACTGCCAATGCTGAAAAAAGACTGATTGGGCTTTCCTGCAAATTTGCACAATTTCTATTTAAAAAGGGCTTATGCTTCCATTTCTCTCAGTGCCTATTGCGATATTCCAAAAATAAACACAAAGACACTGATTCTGAGGATGCACCAACAGTAGCCAATACCAACAAGTAGTATAAGACGATATTTGCCTTGTTGGCCACCACTGGCCTAACGGCAAATAAAAGGCGGTTCACCGTTAGCAGTAGGTAATGTTTTTCCGTCATGTTGGCAGGGCGAAAAAGCAGGATAGGACGCAGTCAACTCGCTACTGACGCATCAGAGGATGCACACTATTGTTTCCCTGATAATGTTACATGGTGAACAGCAAATATGTGTTGACATTGGCAGGAAGAGAGCTAGTTAACGTTAGCTGTTAGAAGTTGGTGGCTGGAACTAACAGCTGACAGAGGTTGCATTGTTACATTATGATGCATTCAAACTCTACTTAGTAAAACTGAGTATTGGGCGAAGGTAAATTGTAACTTTGTCATACTGTGTTCAAATGTGACTTTGTTAAAATGTAGTTTTTGGCAAGAAATTTTGCTAAATATGGTTGTTTGAGGAAGAAATTTGTAGATGTTTTAACTGCAACATAAAATAAATATTAGAGAAGGAATTATGACATAAAAAGTCTTTTAAAGCAGTTATTAAAAAATGTTTTTTCATGTAAGATGTTTAAGGTTGTTTCATACATGTGTATGATTGAATGTGTGTTAATTCAAAGACAGTGTAACAAAAAGCTAAATGACTTTTAAACCGTTCAGTTAATTTTTATTATGAAGATTTCTTTGTTTCTCTGTTACAAAAGGGGGAATAAATAACAACAAACAAAATATACACCAATAAAAAAATCAAAACAGCAATTGACCGAATTGTTATTTTAAGCATCTGTAGATTGAACACAAGCACTTAGGTAAAAGCAATTTCGAAGTCGAGTTTATTTGACTGTTGTTTTTCCTTCAACTGTTTAATCAAGTGCATTTCCCTGAGTGCATATCCATGTTATACAGCTATAACTATGCTTCCATTTCTCCCTGTACATATGGAGATATTTAAAAAATAAATATACGCACATTGATTCTCTTTCTAATGTGTGTGAGCAAAGTGTTTTAACTTTACAGGCGCTCCTTTTTCCAGGTCAGATTTTATTACCCAACTGAGTGGCATGGATTTTACTACACGGCCACATATGACTTTTCAGAGCTGCTCGTTGTTTATTTTTAATATATAGAGAAAATGTAAGGAAGGGAGACGATAAAATAAACCATGTCCCTGTGAAGACATTGATGCGCTTCAGAAAACACTTTCTTACCAGCTGTTGGAAGCTCTCCTTCCAGGGGTTTGGGTGTTCATGCTCCTCAGGGCTGACCTGGTAGAACCTGCCTGGCTCAGGGTGCATCATCGGACGCGTGTACTCAAACACCTCCATGTATAGACGCTTCCTGGAATATTAAAAACAACAGTTGACTGAATTTTAATGACAGATGTTTGAAACAGGAAAAGACAAGTTTCCATCTCTTCGGCAGCACTCACCATAGGATGGGGTCGTTGGCAAGCTGGCTGAATCTCTTGCAGACGCAGGCTGCCTGACAAAGGTCCTGTTCCAGTAAGTAGGAGAAGATCTTCAAAACAACCTCATCTGGAAGCTTCTGCTGCAGATATTGCTCTGCTGGGGCTGCTAAAAACACACAGATACACACACACACACACACACACACAATGTAAGCCTTAGGAAATAATATTTTCAACCCAAGCACATTAAACTATCGAGTCATGCCATTTAATGGATTGCAAAGGAACAAGATTTACCAGCAGACACACAAAAATCAATGGAGATTTTTTTTTTTAAAAAAAGAAAAACGCTAACAGTCTGCTTGCCCCAGTTGCAGAGATTTAACACACACCTGGCAGGTCGTGGCTCTTACCGGACACTCGTGCCCGCTTGGCTCGATGGCCAAAGGCCTCTGTTGATGAAGTGGAAGCTCCCTGTAAAAGAGGGGAAATAAGATATCAACCCCATGCCAAGACTCAAGCGCTAAGTAATCAACTGGAAAATTTACTGCTCTGTCACAAAATCATTGTTCTTTCAAAGGAGGACGCAATCAATCAGCAATCCTCTCTCATTCACACACTAAAGTCTGTAGACCTGCACACTGCAGCTGATGCACACACACACACACAAAAATGCATTTTATAGTTCAGTCTAACCTCCATTGGGCCCTTGCTGGGGCAGGCAGAGGCGGTGGCAGAGGCAGCAGCGGTTCTCTTGGGAAGCAGGGTCTTGCGTCGAAGCTGGTAGGGACTGTTCTGAGCTCCTGGACCGGACTCCTCAATAGCCATCTCTGCTGCAGCTGCTGCAGGAGCCTCCTCATCTGGACAAAAGGGAAAACAGATTTCCTATACATACACCACTTTCTCAAGGGGCACTTCAGTGCACAAGGCTGCAGTATAGAGCAAGGCCATGCAATTTAAAAAAAGGGAGCATTGTGTACGTCTCTGAGAAGCTAAATCATCTTTATTTTGCACAAACACACAACAAACAAAATCTCACTTTACCCACTGACACTCTTAGGCTCTTTACATTAATGACACAACGGTGTGTATTCAGCTCACATGCTGTATGCACACTGCGCAGGCTGACAGACATGGTAATAGTTGGTAAGGCAGACAAAGGTTAGTGATTGATAATGGCAGATGCACCCCCTGCAGACACATAACCAGCCTTTCATGTCTAGTCATTCACAGCTGATATCGGGCAGAATGTGCGTGTCTGTCTCTGGGTCCTGTATGTGCAGAAGCAGACCCTTCTTTTATGGTGCTGTCAAATTAAGGGCCGCGGATGAAGTCGATCAGACGTGCGGCTAATGGCTAAAAACTGAACTGCGTAGCTGGCAAATCCGCGGTGTAAACAAATCGAGCTACGGCTAGCAGGCTCCGAGAACAAGGAAGGGGATGTGGGTTCAGTCTGCTGGGCTGCGCTAGCTTTGAACTTACAGCCCCGAGCGCAGAAAATGGACTCGGTGATTTCATCCAAACCACACCGTTATCATCTATCACAGCTGATCTTGTGTGGCCTCTTGAAGCTGGGGGCAGCTAGCTGGTAGCATTGCCCCCATTCGCTGCTAATGTTTTTGTTAACGTTACACCCCAAAAATGGCAGTCCAAAGACGCCGCAGATTTACACCCTCGGAATCGTTAGTGACAGCTGGGAATGCGACGGCCGAGGAGACACGCAGATTGTGGTTAGAGCCTGTGTGCTCGATCCTTTTACCTCAAGCTGAGGTTACCTGAATATGCGCTATTAATGTTGGCCGTTTAGCTACATACGCATTACGTTAAGGCGAAGACAACCCCCAACCTCCACATAACCTGGTAAGCTAGCTAGCGGTGTTAGCTAGCCCCAATCACTCAAGCCAAACAAAGCGCGGCCTGGCCTAAGCCACAGAGCAAGAAGCCTCGGGTTTTCCTGCCGAACCTGCCGTCTCCAGGAGTGGAGAACGGGCCAGCGGCGGAAAACGAGGGCCATGTGAAGACGGCTCCGCCTGACACGGCTTCGCGTTAAAACATTAGCTGGCAGCGGCCTGGCTTACCTCTGTCCCCGTTGTTCCGTTCGGGCTGCACCGGGCGCGGCCTCGACACTCGCCTGGGTCTCCTGTTGGTGGCTCTGACGGAGTTCATCTGGGGAGTTGGTTGTTGAAAAATAGCCTGCTATCCTCGACCGCCCGCTTCTAAATTTAGCCCTCTACCCGAACTACCACCCGCACAGCCCTTTTCCCGGATACACCCAAACGACTGCGATCAGAAACCCGCTGGTATTTGGGGTGTAATCGCTTTTTTTCCTCCGTGGTGTTACAGCTCCCCCCGTATCGCTGCTCGGTGCCAGCTCCGTCTCAGTCTCGAGCAGGAGGAGCCATTAACCCACACGGGAAACAATCGCGAGAAAAAAAGAGCAGAGTGCCCCTTCGACCAATCACGCGCGGCGTTTTATGAGCGCTCGCCGCAGCAGCCAATCAGGGGCGTCGTATCACGCGGCCTGACAAACCTTTCTGTTGGGGTTCGGGATCGGTCAAGCGGCGACTTGATCAATACATGGGCAATAAATAATACCAATAACACAATTAATCAACATTTTGCAGCCTTATTTACCACTGTCATACATACATAAAGGCTTCAGCTGCATGTAAGCATTTTCTGTAGCAGTGTGACACATTGACAAGGCATATACTTTATTAATAAACCAAGCATTTCAGCAATCACCCTCATTTACCCTTAAATTTGTCTAATTATCCTCCTATTTAATAGATTTATTTGCCACACATTGATGCAAATGCCAGTGTTGGAACATACTGAGCATATGGAGCAAACACTGCCAGTTAGCTGCAGGAAATGTTAATATTGAGCTTATATTTTCACAATTTAAAATCTTAAAGTGAAATGGAAATGTGAGTTTTAAAGCAGGATACACGGATTGTGAGATTATAGGCAAAGTAAAAGTTTACAGTTCTATTTTATCTGAAAATTACTGAGTTATTAACAAGGAATTTAAATTATCTTTTTCGTCATTATTTTTAATTTTGAGCTTTTTAATGTACTGTAATTGAAATGCACATCCAATCACTCAATATATGATTTAAATCTGGAATGTATCAATGTATTAATTAATTAGAATTAATCACCGAGCACGCCTATAACTATTTAAGTGGCAGTGCAAATTGAAATCCTTTTAACTCCCATGAATGCAAATTGAACTATGATCTTGTTACAGCCCCTTTTCAAGCCTGCAGGAGGTGAGTGTGAGTCTCCAGTCATACATGTTGGGTGGAGTATCACTTTAATAAACACGTTTAGCCAATTAGTATCATTTCATATAATTGGACCAGCAGATGGCATTGTTTGTCTGCAAAAGATAAGGCTGTGATCTCACCACATTTAAGGACACAGCGCTACTGAGGCCGCTTTGTTGCATTTTTACAAGGTTGTACCTGGAGTTTAAACAAAAAAAAAAAATCTTTTGTCACATTTTCTTCTGTCTGGAGAAGGTCTTTATATAGGAGTTGTTACCACGCCTTTAATCATGCACCAAAACCAGTGATTAATCATTTCTAGTTAATATAAGTTTGAAGACCAAGAGGGGTGTGTTGCATTCAAAGCATGTATAGAGCTTAGGAAAAAGAAATTAACGTAAACACATTCACTGTATATGTGAGGAAAGAAATTCAACAGACTGCTAGTTGGATGTGGCCTTATATAGTTTTTGGTGAAGACATGAAAAGCAGGGAGAGAAGGAGGTGTGACATGCAACAAATTAAGGTCAACAGGATGCTCTGAATGTTATTCAAAGTAGTTCCAGCTAAACAGCACAACTTCTGCACATTAAAGGGATAGTTTAGACTTTTTAAAATGAGGTTGTATGAGGTTCTTACCCATCATCAGTGTGTTACAAGCAGTACATGTTGATCGGCATGCCCGTAGTTTAGAGAAGCAGGTAGGAGAGCCGACATGGAGGTTAAGTGATGATCTGCTGTGGAAGGTGGCAGCGGCAAAATGTATTTTAAATACCTAAAGAAAAGACGGGCAACTGAAGCCATTATATCGCTCCCTTCAAACCAGATTCCATTGATAAAAAGAGTAATTTAACCCTGCTGAAAAGGGAGCTGCTGATCTACCTCTGTCTCAGTTAGCTAGTTAATTAGTCTCATTTTGTGACTTTGACACTTAAAGGTTAGTGCCGATTCACCAAAGTCACACAATAACACAAACAAGCTTACGGATTGAGGCAGTGGTAGACCACAGCTAGACTGCGTTCAGCGAGCTAAAATTGCTGTTTTAGTCAATAGAGTCTGGTGGCTTTGACGAGAGCATAAACAGGGAACTAAAAGAGCTGTCTGCAGCAAGGTAAAGCAGTGAAAATATTCTCAATATGGCGTACACTTAAAGTGCGAATGACTTTTTTAAGTGGCTAAAATGTTTTGCTGCAGTGTATCGCTTAGCTTCTATGGACGTACTGCTGACCACCATCTACAGCAGGTGACACACTGACTGTGGATGAGCATGTCATACATCCCCACTACAGAAGATCCGAACTATCCCTTTAATCTTAAGGCCTCAATGTGTCACATTATTTCACAGTGCTCTGTCTGGAGAGTTTAAAGATCGCCAGCACTGCATGTGCTTTCCTGTCTGCAAGAGGAGAGGGGAGTTTTTCAGAGCTGCAAAGCAACATCTTACTGAGACTGTATCAGCCTTTCTCAGACAAAATTATTCTGCTGCAGACCGCAACAGTGATGTAATCTTGTATGCAGTTTTTTTCCCTCATGATAGTGATGGCTTGATGTCTCTGTTTTGTTTTTATAAGGACATGTTGTGAGAGAATGCTGACGTGAAGTGAATAGTGCGTTTTATTGCTCTGTTAAAAACAAACTGATGTATGCCTCTGTGTCTACATTAATTTTACCTTGCACTGAACTGCTATGAAGGTTTGCTTTGCTGTCGCTGTCAATTGTGTCTTTGCAGAGCCTGTTGAGACTTTAAATGTGTTGTTGCTCACAGCTGAATAGGCCACAGCAGAGCAGAGAGCACAATAAATCCTGCACCGGTAGCATCACCTGGTGGTTAAAGAGCATTAATGCACCCACACGTTCGATGTTGGCATGTAGGAGGCAGTGTATCCATATCAATGAGATGAACTCGGATTCCTTCTTGCAGCTGCAGCCTTGAAACCCCGGGTTGCTTGCTTATGAGTGTGCGTGCTTTATCTAGTTGCCATATCCATCCTCCTGTAATGAGCAGAGAGAGCAGCTGTGTAGCCTCCACTCCCACAACCCACCCTGGCACACAGAGCAGAGGTTGGTGGGGTCACTTAGTCCTTGAAAGCTTTGGATGCTCTGAAGGACAGCATTGCTAGATAAAGACGGCTTCGTTTAGTGTGTGTGTGTGTGTGTGTGTGTGTGTGTGTGTGTGTGTGTGTGTGTGTGTGTGTGTGTGTGTGTGTGTGTGTGTTTCCTTTTGTTACTCCTCCTCACACACTCACATTCACCGTACAAAATCTACTCAGGCAGCGAGGATATAATAAACACATTTATAAATGATATGGAAAAGCATTACAAAGATATATATTGTACAAAACAAACAGATGTATATAAAAAAAATGGAACTTAATGACACTTCCATTTACAAACGATAATTGCATGACAAAGATAATTACACAGCCTTCATTTTAAGAGAAACTGAAGGGTAGGAGGGATGTGGAGGCATGGAGAGCTACAGCAGACAGAGTGTATGAGGAGATTATTAATCAGCAGGTCCCTGCGGTGTGCTCCTTAATGAATATCATTCAATCATAACGTTGAATGCTAAATGAATCCTGATTTCTTGATGTGCATATATGTCGATATCCCGAGCGTCAAACCTTTGTTAAACTGTTTCAAAGTACCTCCGTTCATTTCATTATCTAGAGACACCAGATGGATGGCATTTGCTTCACAGGACCATGCATGGAAGTGAAATCGGTCTACCTCTACTCTCTCCACTCCTACTTGTGATCTAAATTGTTACGGTGCAGTAAACTCCACCCATGTGGCGTTCCAATCAAGTTAAAACAAACACGAGGAATTATCTAGGACAGCTGTTTGACCTAGATATAGTCAAAGTATCTGCAGTTGTTCTGTAGCTATCTTTACTTGGATTTCTGTGCACACTGTAAGTACAGTAGAGTTTAGCCATGGGTCGCATGGTTTAAAAAGGACACGTGTGCTGTGTGTTGCTGCAGGTCAAAGGTCAGGCCTGAAGTGTCAGCGGCTAATGTGCTGACCCACGATACTGGCAACATATTGGAGAAACATGAAGTACATGCCTCTGGTCTGTTGCAGGTCACATTTTTGGCCTTCAGCGTGGCTCAAAAACTGATATCCATAGTAATGTTTGGTCCATACTTGATATGTAATGATCCACCAAAATGAGGCATGTTATAAGATGATACCACGTACCAGCTGCCATGATTATAACCTGAATTCGCACTGTTCGCTGCATGATGTTATACCAAACAGATCTTGCAGGTTCTGTTGACTACTCTTCTTATTTTGCTGTGTATGGTGAGGTCAGGACTTTCTAAAAAGGTAGCGACCAGGTGCCAGACCACAAGTGGCACGCTTTCAGGACAAAACTACGAAAATTGCGGACACAAAAAAAACCCCCTAAGAATATAGTGAACAAGATTGAATCTGGGGTTGGTAACCGACAATAGGCTTTATGCACAGCTCCACTACTTCCTGAACTTAAAGCAGCTCCTTTATTTCCTGTCTTGGACAAACTGATTAATCCAGGTGTGTCTGACCTCAGTACTAGTCACAACAATGGTCAGACACACCTGGATTAATCAGTTTGTCCAAGACAGGAAATAAAGGAGCTGCTTTAAGTTCAGGAAGTAGAGGAGCTGTGCGTAAAGCCCATTCCTGCATGGTATACTTTACACAAAGTTGAATCTCTCGTAACTTTAAGAGGCGTTCGTATGTTCTGTCAACATCTCCAGGAGACCTAAGGGGAATTTTCTTTATTTGCCTGAGAGAAATTGGACTTCTGTGTGGAGAGAAAAACGACCCTCCTGTTGACAAAACAAGCAAAAGGTCTGTACCTGTGTTTTCTGAATGAGAGTCAGCAGTCGTGTTTCCCATCTTGACTCGATGTATTGGTCACAGGGTACAGCATCACATGGCTGCTCTTTGGAGAGGTCCATGCCGGCTGCTGACAGGAGGAAGTCTCCGTCCGGTAAATCTGCGCCCGGGTTTTAAACAGGCCAAACCGAGCTGTGAGGAAAAAGAAATCCCGCCTGAAGGCGCGGGTGAAGAAGGCGTACAGGAAGGGGTTGGCGCACGAGTTGATCGGGTAGAAGAGGACCAACAGGAGTTTGGCATCTGAGACGGTGATGAGAGGGAGCTTGAGGGCGGCTGACACGGCAAAGAAGGAGATGGGAGCCATGCAGACAAAGTCGGTGAAGATGAGGACGGCCATGCGCTGGGCCACGCGGGTGTCAGCGTGCGGCGGCGCAGACGAGGGGTTGCGGACGGCCAGGTAGATGCTGAGGTAACAGCCGCACACACAGACGAAGGCCAAGATGTTGAGGAGGAGAAGAGACACCACATAGACCTGAGACACGACAGACTCCACGTCCATGGGCAGGCAGATACTCACCTACACCACAAACAAACACAGAAACATAAACACACACAGTCAGTGATCACACAGTGTACAACGGCCTTGAATGTAGTTAAACCAGTTAAATCAGTAAGCTACACAAACAGACGCTTACTCTGTCTGTAAATAGCTTTTTTTATATGTACAAATGTTGTCAGACATGTCCTCAACATCAGGAATAATCATTTCAATTTTTATTTCCAGCAACCCAAAAATCAAAAAATAAAGACATTTCGCTGACAAGACAGTGGTATTTACTTTTTAATTTAATTTTCACTTCTGCTGAATAAAATTCAATTAATTGTATTTGCATAACGTTGGATGTGTTACCTTCCAACGTAGTCACACATCCTTCCGATAACTTTGCTAAGTCTGCCGCTTGGTCCCCCTGTCAGCTCGATCTGGGCTGTTTGGTGACCAACAGTGACCATGAAGACTAAAGTAAATGTTAAATATCTTTGTGTATCAGGGTGTTGGGCAGACAAAGTAAGACTTGATGATTTTAGGCTCTAGAAAGTAGTTATCATGATTTTTTTTCTTCTGGTGTTTTATGGACTCAACAATCAATCAAGAAAATAATTGGCAGATTGATCACTAATGAAAATAACCAATCTATACCCACTGAAAGTCGGCTCAGATATACAAAACAGTGCATGTGTTGTTTTGCTTATTTTGACTAATTTTCTTTCGGCTGTTCCCTTTAGGGGTCGCCGCAGCAAATCATCTGCCTCCATCTAACCCTATCCTCTGCATCCTATCACACCAACTGACTTCATGTCCTCTTTCACCATCCATAAATCTCCTTTTTGGTCTTCCTCTCTGCTTCTCGCCTGGCAGTTCCCACCTCAGCATCCTTCTACTGATATATTCTCTATCCCTCCTCTGAACATGTCCAAATATAAAGATGGATGACACCTCTCCACTTCCCCCATATGGAGCTACAACAGTGACAGTAAGTTTTGTCATCACAAATAAAATGTGGTGACACTGGCTGAAAAAAACAACAACTGAAAAATAAAACACAGGCATTATAAATGATCTTAATTTGATTTTTTTTTTTGCCTTCTGATGTTTTTTTTATGACAATCTTCTGATTTTTTCTTAATGTCAATCTTTTTTTCAGTTCCAGTTGAAATGTAAATATAATCATGCTGTCCTTGCTCCATCCCTCAAACTCCTCCCCTCCACACCAAAACAATGACAGAAAGTTAAAACGGAGAAAAGAAGAAAACTAACTTTGTATTTAAAAAAAAAAATACACTGAAAAGGAGTGACATGATGAAAGAAAAACAAAAGACTGTCATTGAAAATCGCTCAAAAAAACTAAATAAGGAAAACATTTTTTCAGTGGAAAGTTTCCTTTTACAATGCCAAATTTTATTTTTGATGCCAAAACGAACTGTCACTCTTCTAGCTCCATATTCCCACTATACCAAAGGCTAGCCAAAATTTACTGGATACGGCCGCTGCCTTCTTGCGCTGGCGACATCATTTGGAGCCAAAGTGTGCGCAGTAGCAACCTCCCCTTTTTATCGTATCAAACAACAAATTAAAGCCAAATCAGATGACACTTGAACATGCAGCAGTGATAAGTATGACCTAAAATGGCTAGGAAACCAACTTAAGGAAAAATATTTGATGTGGACTTTGATTTTTTAGTTTGGCCCATTTGTGACCTGTACTGCAGCCAGCCACCAGGGGGCGATCAAGATGTTTTGGCTTCACTTTTAAGAAGCTATCATGTTGTCCATCTAATAATACAGCCTGTGACTGATGTATAATTTGATGTATATAGCGTCTAAGGCAGTTTGTAGAATAGGAGCTCATGCACCATTTTGCATCCCTAGTTACATGAAGCAAATTCTACAAGGAACATACAGTGAACTACTGTCACAAGGAGTTAAATGGAGAAGCTACGTCATCTGTATGAAGCACTCACTTTGCCGTAGCTGCTGATCCCGACTGTAGGCAGCAAAGCGGTGAGGGAGGAGAAGATCCAGCCTGCTGTCATGACAATACACGCGTGTCTCAGGCGAAGTTTGCGGTCGAGTCGCAGAGCAATTGTGATGGTGTGCCAGCGCTCCAGTGTGATCGCTGTTAATGTGAACACCGACAGCTCACTGGCAAACACCTGCAGTTGAAACAAACGCGGACATTTATGAGTGCTGTCATTTATTTAGCGCTATCATGTGTATGCAGAGGACTCCATGGCTGCCTACACACCGTGAAGAAGCCCGCAGCACTGCAGCCCAGGCCCATCTGCCAGTCTATGGCGTGGTTGTGGTACTGGCCACGAGTGAACATGTCCACAGTTGCTATGACTACCAGGTAGATGCCCATGCAGAGGTCAGAAAAGGCCAAGTGGCACATCAGGAAACGAGGAACAGTCAGTTTGGAGCGGCTGCCTGACAACAAAACAAAAACACAAAACCAAATTTTGGTATTGAAAAGTAAAAGTAAGCTGCATTTGCAAATCAAGGAACTGTAAGAAGGAAGGGAATTAGGACAGAAGGTAGAATGAAAGAAAGAACACAAGGAAGGAGAGCAGCAAGTAAAAAGAGGGAGAGAACAAAGGAAACAAGGAAGGAAGGGAGTTAGTACTGATTTTCCCGTTTCATACCGAACAACACCAGAAGTACTGCTGTGTTACCCAGCAGCGCGAGGACAGAGATGATCCAGATGAGGACCCGCAGGGGGACAGCCGACATGATGTCCTCACAGGGGTTAAAGGCGTCTGGGATTGGGCTGCAGGTGATGGAGGTGACGTTGAAGCAGTGGGCCCTCTGGAAGTAGGGGTCAGCCTCGGGGTGGGAGCAGAAAGGGTGCCATCTGGATCTGGCACACAACAATATAAAAAAAAGTGCATGTTAACAAAATCACTTAATTTTATCACAGTTATTCGCTATTTTTTCACTAACACAGCATTCACTTTCATGACATGTTTTTCTGTGAGTTCATGACAACAAAACCGGGTCTAAACCGACAATGGAAACGCAAATCGGTGCACCATGACTTTACTCGGCACGGGCAAGAGCGCCAATTAAAGAAAGGGTAATAGTCTGTATAAAATAATAAATACAACCACCAGGACATCACCCCTTGGTTTGTAGATGCCCATTTTGATCAAATGGCAACCTCTGAGGCTGAAAAATGAAGCCAGTGCACAAGTGCCAAAGGCTGCAGTTCCTCAAATGGCCACTTGAGGCTGGCTCCAAAAGCAAGTAAATCCCCATAGACCGCCCTCTTGGAGCCAGCCTCTAGTGACCATTGGAGGAACAGCAACTCACGTTTGAACATTTTTTCAGCAGAGCACATTTAGAGTTTGGCGTCTAGGCTTCATCACTCCCTGCAGATACGTTTACACGAGCTATTAGGGAGTGATGATACTGCGATACTGATGCAGGGCAGCAGTGGCACTGACAAGGCAGAGGGAGAGACACGTACATGAATCAGTGCAGCTTGAGTTGACTGTCTGAACTAGCACACAGGCGTCACTCCATTTATTGGCACTCCCCCGCTGGCTTCATTTTTCAGCTGCGGAGGTTGCTGCTTGGATTGAACAAACAAGCTATAATGTGTCACTAAATGAGTGTCATATTTGCTGATAGGTGATTTTTGTTACCTTTGGACAGAGTCAGGCTAATTGCTTCCCTCTGTTTCCAGTCTTTATGCTAAGCTAAGCTAACTGTCTCTTGGCTCTAGCTATGTTTTTAGCGAGTAGACATGAGAGTGGTGTTGATTTTCTCATTTAACTCTCTGCAAGGAAAAAGCACATTTTCTCCAAAGTTTGATCTGTTCCTTTAACCATAAGGCGTTCAGACACATTTTGATGATGAGGCATGCCTACCTGTTCCTGTTGATGTTTTGGAAGGGGCAGCAGTGTGATGGGTACGTCAGGTGGGCCTGGCGGAGTTCGGTGAAGAGCTGCAAAGGAGGAAGCTCTTTCAGATGGAAGGCAGACTGCGCGAACAGCTTCTGGAGTCCACCGAGGACAGAATCCGGCAGGGAGCTGAGGGCTGTTTCGGAGATGTCCCTGCACAAACAAATACAAATAAGTAGGTGTCAAACAGAGGAGTAATTTCAGCCGTGCCATGTTTAAAAGATGCCTTCTCTGTTTGCTTTATGACCTGTGAACAGTTCAAAAAGCTTTTATTTTTTCTCAGGAAAAAAACTGTTTGTATTTAGAATAAAACACAGCAACTCAAATTTCCTGAGCAGGAAATTCAAGGTAAGAGCTACTGTTTGATTGCCAACTGATTGCTGGAATGTGAAGTCAAAAACACGACAGCAATGACAGCCCAAAACAAAAACAAATACAGTCTCTTTCTGATTGCTGCTTCAATACAAATGGGTGTCTCTTTGATTGGGAAATAAACAGATAGAAAAAAAATCTCTCTCCATCTCTCTTCACCTGCTCTCGGTTTATTTTTACCTTAAATCTGGCATGTTTCCACAAATCCCTACAAATGCCACACTGTTTCTTGTTTCCTCCTGGTTTAATAAGTGATGATGAGGGTGAATCATGTAGGTACGAGTTACTGTTGGATGTCAGGCTTTTTAAAATCGGTACCGTACCGAAAGAGAGCGCTGCAGAAACAACAGAAACAAAAACAGGCTGCACTGTAATCTCTATGGGCAACTGTGCACCGTCAATTTATGTCCACCGCTCTTCTTTACCTTTCGCTGATCTGGTCTTTTTGTTAGTTAACCAAGTCTCGCTCAAAGAGAAGTCTTGCTCTGAAATCTTGCAGACTTTCCCACATTGTTCGCATGTTTGCCTACGAAAAATAATGCACACAAAGGCACACTGACTCCGTGGTGGTTCCACAAAGAGGAGCAGCTTCAGTAGTGTTGAATAAACTGTGGCGTCCTGAATGTTACCTTTGGTAATGTAAACCTACGTGATGCTCGCAGCTATAAATGTGAATGTGTGATAGTTGTGGTCACAGGTTACGACGTGATGATTAGAGGAGAAATGGCAGAGCATAAAGGTCCAGGTGGAAAAAAAACCAACTCAATCATTTAGGATTTTACTAAAAGAAGGAAATCACCTGTTGATTTATATATATAGATCCCAGGGACATTGTTTGTATTTTGGAGCTGTTTAAATGTGTAATTTGTGGTAGATTTTATTTTGTTGACCTATCCTGAATCTCACTCTGAGTTACTGTTGTTGTTGTACACAAACTAAAGAAATGAGAGATCATCATTCCCTAAAACTAACCTCTGTAACTTTATGTTAATCGTGTAACATATCGGCAACTGTGGGCCACTAATTCTTGGATATCAAACGAACTGTTGCATTCTCATAAGATACCACACATAGCGTTGTATGAGAATACGTTGCACTAAGGTATGCTTTCTCTTCTCCAACACAACAAATTCTTCCCAGCACTCCTCTCTGCAACTCTTCCTAACATTTCCAAAAACGAGTGCTTTAATGGACTATATTGACAGTGCACAACTGCCTGTAGGGATTACAGCAGCTGCAACAGTGGTCTTTTTCAATACAGGACCAAAATAGGATCCAGGTTGAAAAATACCAACGTTTCCCTTAAACTGGTGGACATCTTAATCTGTTTAAAGTGGCACTGTTCGTTGTCTACTCTTTGTCATTTGTCTGCTTACGTGTCGTGTATGCACGAATAAATAAAGTTATTTTGAATGAATCATGCTTACAGTACCACCAACTCACTGGAACCCACAAAGGCGTTGGGACTGATGTGAGTAAGCTGTTGGTTGCCTCTTAGGAACCTCAGAGAGAGAGAGAGAGAGAGAGAAAGAGGGGGAGAAAAAGACAAATTAAACATGTGAGCTGACTTTTATTTTTTTATTTTTTGGTAAATCTTCTGTTTGTTATCGCGTCTCTGTCTGTGACTCACAATCTGTGCATCTTTGTGCCGTTGAAGGCGTCACTTGCCACCTCCTTGATGCCATTTCTGGTGAGCCGTCTGTCATCAGAAAGAGAAGCCAAATTACAGTCATGTGGCTTCGACACAAACAATTCCCAACAATAAAGTTCTCTGAACAATCAAAGCTAATTTTAGTGTGTGCAGTTCTTTTGTTCTCAGTGACTAAACCTGCATGCATACACAGAAAACACTAAATAAATTGTATTTATTATTATGTGAGACTTCCTTAGAGACCTTGGAAGCTGTTGGCAGACCGCATTTGTTGGATATATGTGGCAGTATATATTTAGATTCCTACAAAAGTAAAAGTAGTAATACCACAATTCAAAAATACTCCTTTAAGTAAGCATGTGAAATATTACTTAAAGGAATAGTTTTGACACTTGACACAGATGAGAAGATTAATACCGATCTTATAATAGTTTGTTAAATATGAAGCTAAAGCCAGTAGCTGGTTAGCTTAGCTTAGTTTAGCATAAAGACTGGAAACAGGAGGAAAAGCTCGTACTTTTTTAAAGTAACAATAATTTTCAAAGTAGAAGTCGTAGTGTTTGTAGTTAGTGACGTCTTAGTTTTAATTTGTTCAATAATATACCTTTGCTTTCTTCTTCTTTTTTTTTTTTTTCAACAAAAGAAAAATAATTACAGCAACTCCAATTGTTGAGAAGGGTTGGATCGGGGATAAATTGGCCCCAAACGCCTGTAGTCTGAGCTTTGCCTGAGAAACATACACCGGGCCACTACTAGTCCCTTCCTTACAGCATCTTTGCATTTTTACACCGCGCCAAACGACAGTGGCATCATTCTGCTCCAGCAGGTCATGTAAGACAGCATCCCAGCATTGTAGAACCAAAAGAGGCGCGGCAGGCGTGACATGCAACATCACAGCGTCGGCCTGTAGTGTGACATATAACATATGTGTCGGCAGCGCTTTATAAACAATAATAATGGCAAAACATGGCAATAACAATCTTTTACCGTCCCTGTTATATGGCGGCTGATCTCGTCCTCTGCTCAAAGCGAAAGGAGCTCCTGGACCTCATTGTTTCCCCAATTTGTGGACATTTTCATCCACTGTTCCACTTCTTCGAGTTAGCTGCTAACTGCTGTGAGCTACTTTACACATAACACGTTGTCAAACTGTCACACCTGTGCCACCCAAGATTCCGTCCTGCTCACTATCCCTTTAATATAGACCTCGTTTTTGCGCCGTTTATACCTCCAATACCAGCTCAAAGGCGAGATGTACGCCCTTTCCACGATTGTACCTTTTATACAGAACGGCCAGGGGCATAAATGAGTGAAATTTCCACCTTGAAGAGGCAGTGTCAAAGGGGTTAGTGTAAAAGGGCCGATAGCCTCTTCTGGCCTGTGTACCTGAAATAATTTCGTCTAAAAAATAACTGTAGAAATAGCCGGTTTTATCGCTAATCGTCTTGTTTGCTTATGTGGGTCGTATAGAGGCATCAGTTTTAAATTGAGACAGTTTCAAAGCCAGTTAAATACTTCTTATGGCTGTTTTAATGACTGAAGAAACATTTATGAGCAAAGTTAAAATACACTCAAGCAAAGAGGCAATACGCAGCGGTAAGAGTGTTGAAAATGCAGGAAAAAGGAGACAAGTAGGAGAAGACAAGTCTCAGTAAAGAGGGCAGAGAGCATTTCAGGGAATATTCGTCATTGCGAATGTAATGCCCACTCAGAGCCATGTGAGGGTGGTGCACAATGTTGCTAAAAAAAAAGTGATGAATCCCTTACATCTCGTCGATAGTTTGAGTGCAGAGGCCTCTGAAGGCATTGGCGGGGACTCTCTTTATGTGGCTGTTCTCCTGCAGGTCTCTAAGCAGCACGCAGATCAAAAGCACATGATTAACAGCAAATACTGACAAGAAAAACAGCATATTTAAGGTGATATGAGGTGCAAAGGATCAGGAATACATGCCGCAGTCCCCTTTAAATCCCCTTCCTTTTTGAGGCTGATAGATGTCAGATGGGAGTTGGATTTTTAAAGGCCGGAGACAAGGGACAGATGGTTTGTATTCCTGATTTTCTGTTCTGTAAGGACTACACAGTGCGTAGGTTTTAACTGCAGTGTTATATGTTTAATGGTGTGATATCTTCTGGGCATTTTTAATGTTGCGTGTATGCAGTAGCCTATATGTTGAAGTGCATGTGGGAATAATGGTGCGTGGGCGGTTTTAGTTCATTTATATATTGTGTGGAGACCTACAAAAGAAAGCTGTGGGCCGAAGAGTTGATCTTGGAGAAGTTTGGGAACGTTGTCAGTCCTGTGTTGGAGATGGTCCTGTGATGTGCAGATTAATCACCAAATGTTACTACATTCACACCGCAACTCTCACTCTGAACAACAATGAGTCATGGTGATAAAATCAGACAATGTTGCATTCATTGTATTAACCGAGATAAAAATTAGCAAGTGAAGAGATTCCAAGACAATTCGGAGAGAAGCTCGGGTGGCAGGGAGATAAATCAGACATTTCGTGTTCCAAATAACTGTCCTTTCTATTTTTTGGCAACAACACATAACAAGTTCAACATGCAGTGTCTCTGAAACATTTGACAGTCTGTAAAACACTGAATATTCAGAATTGTGTTTTGAATTTGTGAAGAATAAACTTGATTCTTCAAAAACACGAGCGAGAATCTACAGCCACAGTAGCAGCTCTGTGAGGTTGTGTTTGTGGTGCTTTGGTTTGAGCTAAATGTAAATGTCAACATGTTAACACCCTCACAGTGATTGTGTGAATATATGCAGATGTTTAGCAGGTTGAGTATCTAGAATGTTCAGCATCTTGGTTTAGCATAGTAGCAGGGCGGTCCCTTGACTTTTTGTCGGTGGATAACCATTAATCATTTAGCGGCAGAGTATATTTTTGTGACCGCTTGTGCATGTCGGTCCGTAGGTTAATTCTGCTACTCCCTCAGTTTACTGCACATCAACTAGATCTGGTGGGAGACAGACAGTCAGCTAGCTGCGTGAACATGTGCTCACCCTCTCATCTGCACTACACCAGTCAGGTCAAGTGGGAGCTAACTACCTGCTCATTTGGCGGTTACCACTTCATGCCATCCTGACTCAACAGCATTGGGTGTGGAAACATTGGGCCCACCCCAAGTCTCCCTCCAATTACCTCGGTGAGCAATCGGCTAAATTTTGAGGCGCAAACTCTGTTTACCATCACTGTTAGCTTGGTTAGCACCTTTAGCAGAATCAACTAGGGTACAAATTTTTACTTTTTAGAATTACTAATAAACTTTCAGTAATACTACTACAGTAGTGAGTGTCTTTTTTTTTATTTTTTTTTTTATAGAAAATCATCTTTGTAGAGTTCTTGTGCTAAGGTGCCCTGGTTTTAAAGTTCAATATTTTAATAATAGAATTTTTTTCACCATAAACTGCTCCGTTTATTTGCCCCAGTTCACAAAAATTGGGACAAACACAACAGTAGCAGTTATGATAATATCAGTGAGAGATTTTAGAGCTGTGCTGTGCTTCATAAACTGTTACTTTAAAACTCTTTTAAAAGATATTAACAATCCAATTAGTATTTGGCGCATTTGTGACAAACATATTTAACATGGCTGCAATGATGGATAACTCATTTGTGGAAAAACTTTTTTTTCATGAGAAGTGTGACACTTGATTTCTCTTCCAGGGGATCCAAGCTAATTAAAAAATGATGTCTCTGGTTGTGCGGCGGCCCGTCAGAAGTAGGCCTGTCACCCATGACCCAATTTCGGACTCACAATCAACTTGAAAAACACAAACTTAAGAAGAAAGTACTTCTCCCCGCTGCACTCTCACTGAGTACTCACAGATACCGCAGCCTCACGATGTTTCTGAACGCATCTTGATGGATGTGTCTCAGGTTTTTTGCCTTTGTTATGGTTCTGAAAGGAACACATACAGCCATGTACTCATTAATGTAAATTACTCATCGTTACTTATCATGCCAGTCATACTTACATCTCGATGAGTTCAGGGAGATCAGAGAAAGCAGAAGCTCCTATACTCTCCAACGCAACGTTCTCAGAGATGAAGCTAAGGGAAACACAATTGTGTAAAGAAGAATATGACAAATGTATCAGCTGTTGGGTGTTCATTCACACTTATTCTTTGACATATTTAGTCTCCAACACCCTGCCAAGCTTGCTCCTCAGCTGTCTGTTTTGGGTGATCGGCTTTCTCAGAGTTTGCGGCTCTTCTTGTTCCATAACAAAGACTAAACACACAAGCACGTCGGATAAAACAAGTCACGAACGGAGGCTTTTCGAAAACTGTATACTCACATTTCAGTGAGCTGAGGCAGGCCGGCAAAGGCAGACGCGGTGATACTCTCCAGCATGTCGTTCTTGGATATGATGCTGAGGTTGGAGGAAGCGGGGAAGAGAGGGACAGGGTAGATTAAAGGATATAAAAGGGCTGTGCAGTTATTTTTCAACTTTAGTGAAGTTTAATTCAAAAGCAATGATGGCATTTATCCAAATAAAATCATTCAGTTTACACACAATAGTACTTATGGATCACCACACTCTAACATAATGCTTAGATTCAAGAAGGCCAAAAACATCAAATTTAGAGAAAATACACTGAACACTTACACAAGGATTTCAAAATAAGGTTAACCTTTTCGACACTAAACAAAGTGGCATCTTTAGGGCTTATAACAACGTGAGGTAGCTGCCCAGGCTGATCTGGTTTGCTGCACACAGAAGATCATGTTGTCCTGCTAACAGGAGCTGTGTGTGAAATATAGGTGCGATGAAATTACGAGGATGAATGTGTTAATAACTAAAACACAGCCAGAAATCTTTGATCCATGTTGTTCCTAACTGGACTTTTAAAATCTGTGTTATTGTAGGACTTGTCATTACTGCTTGCCCTGCTTCTCTCCCTGTATCTGCCTCTCCTCATGCATCATTTTGTCATATGGACCACTGTACATTTATTATGTTGATCTGTTCTGTTTAGAGTTTTTCCTTAACCGCTGTGAGGGTCCAAGGAGAGAGGGATGTCGTATGCTGTAAAGCCCTCTGAGGGAAATTGCTATTTGCTTTGTAGATAAAATTGAAATTGAACTGAAATTGAGGTTGTGGCGAAGAAAACAAAAATGAGGGTTTATTCATCTCGTATCGTGCCTAACTTTAGTGGATCATAACATATCAGGTATGGAATAATTCTGCAGATGCTCCAGTTTCAACATGAGACAAAACTCTTCTATGAATGTGGCTTGCAACGGACGGTAAGGCTTGTAGTTTTTAGCTGTGCCGATTTATGGTCAATAAATTGTGATTTGCCAAAACCACAAGAGGTCATTGAGCATAAAGTCATACATGTGCAAACAAAATGATGAAGCTAGATAGTTGGCAAGATAGCGAAATTAGCTCCAAATGCACGAACTAAAGTTTGTAGCACAAGTATACTTCTATATTTCTGATTTCTATTAGTAATTTTAACTCATGTAGAAGTACTGTGACCATAGAAATGTATTATCACTAATTGCTTTGCTTAAATTTGGAGGAATAACACCAAATGTAAGTGCAGAGAAATTTGACGGTGAGGCCCGACCACTTCTTCTCTATTTGGATGATCCATATCTTGAGTGTTTTGACCTCCTCTGTTCATTACGCTCCACATCAAAGCATAAACACGAACAAGAGACACTTACAGTTTCCTGAGGTGCTGCAGGCTGGCGAGAGCGCCCTGGGGAATCACTTTGATCTGAGTCTGCTGAACTTCCCTGTTGACACAGAAACAGTCACTCACATCAACGCTCAGTGACACACCAATCACAGGAACGTAATCACTGGAGAGAACTCCTTCAGAAAGTAATTAGTGGCCATTTTTGCAGCGTGGCAGGGATCATTACTACTTCTTCCAAATTCGTATGTGCATTGAATAATGATAACAGTCAGTGAGGCCATGATGGGTTACTCACTCATGTTGGGGATTTTCTTTTCATGCAAGGAGCAAACAGTTTTGTGTGCCGAAAGTCTATACAAAGATCCCAAGCTTATTCTGCATCTGGTCGTCATCTGAAACGGCCCTCCTTTGCTGCATACTTGTAAATATCCCCACTGTTCCTGAGCCTTGACCTTCGAGCAAAATAGAACAGATGAGAACACACACATCGCCGCCTGGGAGTTCACAGCGCGTCTCTTGGGAACAGACGCTACTTCTGCCACAAAATGCGTCCCCGTCTCTGTGTGTGTCAGCTGCATTTACGAGTAAGATTATATACATTTGTACATTGTTTTTGTGTCTAAGCGTGCGGTTGTGCTTCAGACGATCCAAATCTTTCCCCACCGCCACTGTCCCGCTCCCTCCTCCCTGAGGCCTTGAGATTCCTTCAAAACGTCCAAAACAACAGGTCAATGTTTACGCCCTGCCTCAGTGTGTCGCTGAGGTAAAAACACTCAAACTTCCTGTGGTACCTTTTATGAACACGACAATTTGGAGGCTAATCCTGCGTAGCATTTGAAAGGAGAAATACATTAAGGAAGAGACCTCTGTGGATGATTCGGCTCCTGATAAAAACTTCCTGTCAATGAACAGTGAAGGAACTCTAAGCGGTAGAAGTTAAAGCTAGCTGCAATCTACAATCGTCACCACTAGATGCCACTAAATCCCGCTAAATCTTAAACACTGGACCTTTAAAATATGCAGCACCATCCTTGAACAGTTTTCAACACAACTCCCGAAATTTGTGACTAAAAACATTTAAGTCCTATCGAATCTGAATTTAATACGGACCTGCGGCCACCCTGATATTCTCCTTAAAGTAAAACTTTAAGGAACAACAACAAAATCTTTTAGAAAACAAGCTTATCGCTTTTCTTGTGAGGCTTCAGGGAAACACACAATGTGTTTTTTTGTGAGAAATGCTGAATGTTAACATATCTTTTGTTTGTTTACATGAAAACTCTACAGGGTGTCTTTAACCTGTGGCCACTCTAGAACGCTGTGGTTACAGTGGAAGCCAAGCAGACGCGCTTTGCATACATTCCCTTAAGTAAATGAATGTTTAATAAAACCAGCATTTGCAAATTCAGAGGAGAAAAAAATCAGCCGAGAGGAGATGAGCAAGGATTAGAGAGGAAAGTCAAAATGATTATGCACGCTCACGGCGTGTGATGTTGAATTGTACATATGGCACACTCCCTGAATGTGTAGTGGTGCGAGATGGTGACGGAGAAATACTATTTTTGGATGTATTCTCTGTTATATTGACCAGTGTCACTTGTAGCTGAGTGAAGGGACACTTCATCGATTTTACACATGAAAGTGGGTTTACTCATCATGATGAGCACCACTCAGACTGTGAAAACAGCTGTATAATGAATTCTGAGCATTCTAACGTCTGAAAAAGTAACCCTGGATGACACGAGGCTGGGGATGAAAGTACAGATTTATAACTGAAAGCACGCATTACAAACTGGAGGTGAGGAGTTCAGGAGGGTCCAACAAACTATGCTACTGAGCTGCATTATGGGAATGGAGTGTTTTAGTAGTCTGACCCACACTTAAGATGAACAGTCAGGATACTGTGGCCTTTGCTGCTTCAATTTTGTCCCTTCTTTTTTAAATCTGTCTCTTGCAACAACTAATAATTATTATAAAAAAAAAAAAAACAAATACACATCTTAATGCCATTGTCACTGTCAATGAAAACCATTTCAAGAGAAGAATGAGTCATGAAACGTCTACATGTGTCGGCTTTGACCCCTACAGGTTGGCACAGAACGTCAATATGACGTCTGAAAGACGTTCGACTCTTACGTTGGACTGATTATAAAGTTTGGTTGGAATGAAAAGGGGATGGACGATATTTTAAATGTCAAACGACATCAGAATGTCGCGTTGTGTGGACATTAACATAATGACGTTTCACACCACACAACTAGAATAAATAGAAAACCTGTCATTATTCTACGTCAAGATGACGCTGGCATGAGACATTGGGTTTTGGCATCATCTGTCGTCACCATTCCACATCAAACTGACGTTGGCGTCCTGACATTGAATTTTGGTCACCTGATGTCACAACTTGAAATGAACCAAATAACGACATGTAAACTTAAGTGGCCAGCTGGGAACCTGTCAATGCTGCAACCCTTATTTTGGAAAGAAAATTGCACTGAAGTCCTTAAAACACCCTCATACATGCGTGACAAGGTCATGGACCCCAAGCCAGCCCTGGCAGTTTTTGCCGCTGCTCACAGAGATCCAAATCTGTCTCGTGCCCTGGCCCACGATGTTGCTTTCTCAACGCTTTTAGCAAGACGTCTAATTTTTTATACCTGAAAATTGAACTTTCCCAACTGCACAGCAAGTGAGTGAAATTTAATAGATAGATATTTGCGTGCATGCACCTGAAGATATGTGAGTATGACTGTACTCACAGGCACTGGGTGTCGCTGGAGATGTTGGAGGGGATCTCTGTGACCCCGAAGCCCAGCTGGTAGCAGAAGTGCAGGGTTCGTTTGGCCAAGCCATTTGTAGCTCCAGGTTTAATGTCCATCTCCGGGCCAGGTGCCGATGCCGCCGCTGTCTTTATCATCACAATCATTAACATGATCAGAATCATTATCATCATCATTGTAGTCCACAGTCCTGATTGTTGTATTTTAGGTTCCCACTTTGGTAATCTCCTTGTTTTTCTTCTACTTTTGTTTCTCCCCCTCTTTGACTTTGTCTTCCACGTGGTGTCTTACATGTACGCAGGCCTTTAACCTGAGCCCACACTCCACATTTGGTATGAATGTTTTTGCCTGTTTGTCCGTCTATCCGCTCCGGGTTCACCGCCAGGTCGAAGAGAGAAAAAGTGCGAGGTACTTTGGTGATGTGACCGTGCAGTGGTGAATAATGGGGGCGTGTTAAAAGCTTCATGGGTGTATGAGGATGTAGGAGGTCTCTGCTGGGTAGTGTGTGTGTGTTTGTGTGTCTGTGTAAAATGGACCACAGCAGTGCTTTGGCCTTGGTAGGACGCTGTGATAAAGACTATTCTTTTTGGGCTTTTACAAATTGCATGCTCTAGTCCGTCCTAAAATGTGTTTCTACTTTGTATTTATTACACTTTGACCTTTAAAAAAATCGCTCCATCAAAACACACTGGTGTACTGGATGCAATGCTAATGAAAGTTGCACAAAACTTCCTTTGTTATAGGTATTAATTTCTTTTTAAAAAACACATTTTAAAACTGTACGGTATAACAATCCTTCACAATAAGTCTCACCTCATTTGTCACCTATAAAGTTGGCTCTCATTTATTGAGAGCCCTCTGTTTGTCATTTATCTAAAAAGACAGCAACAGTCTGAATAGCATTGTATAAGTCTGCTTTCTTTTATCAATGATCATAATACTCATCTATTTATGTGTCTACATGTTGCTGTATGTTACAGTGTGTGTGCAAGGCAAGCTGTTCAAACAAGTTGCCCCTGTTGGGATTATTGAAGTTGTCTGAATCTGAGAGAGGAGCTGAAAAATTAAATCTCAAATAAAGTTAAAAAATTTGATATAATAGACAGAGGTCAGATCCGGCATTTTAGTTGACAACTTCATTAGGTGCACCTGTTCAACTGCTTGTTAACGCAAATAGCTGATCAGCCAATCACATGGCAGCAACTAAATGCATTTAGACATGTAGACATGATCAAGACGACCTGCTGAAGTTCAAACGGAGCATCAGAATGTGAAAGAAAGGTGATTTAAGTGACTTTGAACGTGGCATGGTTGTTGGTGTCAGACGGGCTGGAGTGAGTATTTACTGGGATTTTCACACACAACCATCTCTGGGGTTTACAGAGGAAACACATCCAAAAAATTGGGTTTTAGGCCCCCTGAGGCCAAACGGCCCCGAGTTGGGGATGCTTGTTATCAGCTTGTAACGGCCCAAGGTTTAGGCTGACAGGAAATAATAGTGAGAAAAAAAAGGTAGCAAAAAAACAGCCTGATGGCTGGTCCTGGCTCCTGGCCTATAATGACACAAAATCTAAATATAGCCTATCTTGAATTCTCACGTCTACAGATACAATTTAACACCTCATTCATATAGCATTTGCTTCTCAGCAAATAATATATTTAAAAACATAATTGATTAAATGAAACCATGCATTTATCTTATGAAAAATAAAGCGCTGCATAATAGTATAAGACAGGGGTCTGCAACCTCTATTATCAAAAGAGCCTTTTTTCCCTCAATAAATAAATAAATAATTCTGTCTGGGGCTGCAAAACATCTTTGACCCTTGTAATGAAGGTAAAATAATAATAAACACATTTTATTTCTAAGCGCCTTTCACAACACCCAAGGTCACCTCACAGGCAAACATAGAGAAATAACAGCAGATTAAAAAGTCAACGAGGTAAGGAATAACGTAACATAAAATAAAACAAAAGAGGTTTACAGATTGTCACCTTAGAGCTACACCTGTGTTTAAAAAAGGACTTATTAAATACAGAATGGCGCCATTTGCTATGGGCTATATTCCCTCAAAAATACAACCCCGTCCTCGTCATAATTTCTCTTTCTCATTTTTTTCAGTGAAATAGTCAGTAGCAATCTATAACAAATTATATGCCAACTCTACAGAAACTATAACAAAAATGAATAAACTGTTTTTTTTTCTTTTATTGTAGAGATAAGAAACAATAAACTGTGAAGACAATAAAGCCTCCACAAAAATAGCATTTTAAGTCTTGTGTGTGATTTATCCTGGCTTCATACGAGCAGAGGAAATCTCTGCTAGTCGCTAGGCTAATTTGTATTTGTATTTGTGGGGAAAATGTGTCCAAATAAAGACAAGTGTTTGAGCCATGTTTAATGTGTGTTTAATGTGTGTTTAATGTGTGTTTTGAATCAACTAAACTTTACATCACTTCACAGAAACCTCCGCCGCCAACTAGTGTTCAGGAGGTGTAACTGCAGAGTGACACAGACACACCTGTACAGCAGGTTATAGCGCAATGTTAATTAGCAGAGAAGGAAGAGCCAGGACACAGAAGAGCTGCTGGAGTAAAAGTGTCTGAGAGCTGTGGGGTCTCTTCTTTTCACCATGTAACTGGGTGTAAGACCGGAGGATGATTTTGACGTCGTTGTGCCTGTTATTATATGGTATTCGTTTATGGATATCCATGGAGTTGATGTCTAGCCTACTGAGTTAGCATGGTAAGCTAAGTTAGCTATTAAGTTAGTACCATGAACCAACTGGAGACATTTGTGAGTGTAGTGTAAAAACAGTTTTCTGAGTTTTATTGTTTGTTTTGAACAAAGATGTGAGCACAAGCTGTCACTTGCGTGGCAGAGCCGTGAGCGTTCATACAGGTGCGGAGGTGTGTCTGTGTCGCTCTGCAGTTACACCTCCAAAACACTAGTCCGCGGTGGAGGTTTCTATGAAGTTTAGTTGATTGAAAACACACATTAAACACACATTAAACATGGCTTAATGGAGACAATTTCAAACACAAGTACACAAATCAGCTTCACTATAACTCGCAGCATTTTACATTGTATAAATTAGCTTAGCGACAAGCAGAGATTTCCTCTGCTCATATGAAGCCAGGATAAATCACACACAAAGCTTAAAATGCTATTTTTGTGGAGGCTTTATTGTCTTCACAATTTATTGTTTCTTATCTGTGATTTAAATTAAATAAAAGCTTTGTTTCCACTGAGGGAAATGGTTTCAGCTTACAGAAACAGACAGGAGGTCTGCGTCGCCGCAACATGTAGTTACATTTCTGGGGAGGTGCACATCAGGCTCCATTTTGACGCAGAGCCTACACTGTCGATTCAGCCCAGAAATATAAATTCCACCTGACTGAATTCAGTCACTGATGAAGAGAGAGTGAGAAGAAATGTAGTTGCTAATGATAAAATTGTTGTACAATACTAACGTGATATTTCCCTTCACTGTGTGCAGGCTGGCTTTTATTTTGAGTCTGAGATTATTTCTGAGAAGACTTGATCCAGGATCAGCGAGCCAGGACCTGTTCCAGGGGTGCGAGAGGAGGATCCGGCCTAGTTTGCCACAATACCAGGAGAGACATCAACCTCACTTCAGGACAGATAAGCATGTGAGATCTCAACAAACACACTACCCGGGTAGCAAGGACAACATTTACACACCACACACCTGAACTGAGGATAACTGAAGTGAAGTGTGGAGGACTGAACTGTTCAACAGACTGTCGAACTAAACAGAAAACAGCATCTGTGCTGTAGGGACATGTTGGGTTAAGTGTGTATTCTTTCACCTCTTATTAGCCGTGTGTCATTTGCTCCTGAGTGGAAACCTAGATGAGATACACCCTAACACCATAAAAGATCTTAGCTCTCTCACTGTGTTACATAATTAAATATTTTATTATTTTCTTTGATATTTTTGTCGTAAACATTCATGCATGATGATTGTTGGGTAACATGTATGTTAATGTTGCCTGTTAAGTCTCTATTTGATCATTGACAAGACGATACAACAAAAATTATGTTCATCTGGCTTTTGTGCAAGCATTTGCATGTGCGCCCCACAACTAGTAACAAGCAGCTCTTGGTATTATTCCAGCTTCTCATGTTCCTTCTTCCTGATGTTGCTGTTGCTCTGGATTGCTACATCTGTCAAGTGCCTTCTTCTCTTGTTTGTCCATCAACACGATGTCCGATTGCTCAGCCATCGCCAGTTTGTCAGTCTGAATCTGAAGTACCATGATCTTAGCTCGGTCACTCTCAACCACCTTAGGAAGTGTCTTCCATTCTTACCTTGGGACTTCCAGACTCAGCACAGATGCTCCTGTACACTGTGCCAGCCACTTGGTCATGGCGTCCCATGTACGCTCTTCCTGCCTGCATCTTACACCCTGTCATTATGTGCTGAACTGTCTCAGGAGCATCTTTGCACAGCCTGCACCTGGGGTCCTGTCTGCTGTGGCTGACCCCTGCTTCTGTTGATCTTGCACTAAGTGCCTGTTCCTGTGCTGCCATGATTAGTGCTTCTGTCTTTCGGTCCGGCCTTTTTCAGCCACTTGTGGGATTTCTTGATGTCGGCCACTTCTTCAATCTGTCGGTGGTACATGCTGTGCAGTGGCTTGTCCTTCATGATGGCTCATCCTCCTTTCTGCATTCAGGGGTTTCTGCTGCCTGAGGCGTTCACTCAGCAGCTCATCTCTGGGGCCATCCTCCTGATGTATTCCTGGATCTTGGTTGTTTCGTCCTGGACAGTGGCTCTGACGCTCACCAGTCCTCAGCCTTAGTGTACAGGTGTCTCAGGGTGCTTGGGATGTACAAAGACCAACATAAAATTACACTAAGTTTGAAGTGAAAAGTTACATTTAAGTTTTTCTTGTTTTCTTTCTCTCTGTCTTTTTTTTTATAATGGCAAGTAAATCTGTATTAATAACAGTTTTGGAGTCAGTCATACAGCCAGTGGGGAGTGTGTTATTTCTGGCTGACTGCCTTCTTTTTAGCTTCAAAGTCATGTCAACAAACGATCAGAAAAAGAAAGGATAATTATGTGGAACAGGTGTGAATCTGTTTTGTCTCCTGTCTCATATTGGTGTTGAAAGATGAGCACACGTTGATAGCGATGGACATAATATTCCTTTCTACTGCACTCCCCACACGTCAGCAGGACAGCCAGCTTGCAAGGACGCTCTCTCTGCATGCGCACACGCGCACACACACACACACACACACACACACTTATGTAACAAACAAATCCTTCTCTTTTATGTTTTTACATTTTCCCCTCTATACATGTTCGGCTTCTACTGTCGACACATTTTCTCTTGTATGAAATATCGCTGTGTGTGTGTTATACAGTTCATGTGGATAAACAGAGCTCTTTATGATTTATTCCAAAGCAAGGAGAAAAACGCAGCCTTGAGCTCCTGACATGACCACACACACAGACGCTCACACACACTCACACACACTCTCCCACAGTTTTGGTAATACACAAGGCAAGACAGAAACAGAAGGAGAGAGAGAAAGATGGGAAGATAGAGTCTGGCAAATGCAGCTGCACAAAGGAGTGGAAACGAAGGACTGAGGATGAGGAAGATCCGTGGCATCTGTGTGCATGTGTGTCTATTTGATATGAATTTGTTGAATAATCTTTTGCTGATTGTTCTGCACCTGTACAGGGGAGGTGAGGATGAAAATTTTGAGTTGTCTTTAACTCTGCAAACAGACGGCAAATTGATGCATCAATAGACTTTGTGTCGCAGGATAGTTTGACTTGTCAACTGTTATGATTGACCACGCGCGCTCTCCACACCCCTGCTCGCGATCGAAATTAGAATCAGCTTTATCGGCTAAGTGTTTGTGCACACAGAAGGAATTTGACCCTGGTGTTTAGGAATCAAATATACTGTATATACACGAATAGGCATACAGCAAAAAACAAGAACAACAAAGCAGAAGAAGGTGAACATAAACACTTGACAGGTAAAGTAAATAACATTAGTCACCATGCTACAATGCAATGTTCTGCTGGGAAGCTGTACGCTTTGCATTCATGTGGATGCCACTTGACCCGCACCACCCACCCAAACATCATTACAGACCAAGTACACCCCCTCATGGCAACAGCATTCCCCTATGGCAACCCCCCTCCCCCCAATACACCATGCTGCATCGAATGCCACTCAAAGAATGTGACAAAGAGCTCAAGGTGCCGACCTAGCCTCCAAACTCCCCAGATCCCAGTCTGATCAAGCATCCGTGGGACGTGCCACTGCCATCAGGGAGTGCCATCGTCATTAGGGGGTGTAAAGTGTTTCGAGTGCGCATGGTGCTGGAATAAATATAGGATGATGAATGTAACAGGTTGCCTACATGCATGAGGTAGGTGGACATGACACAGCGTATAGCCTACAGCAGGGTTGGATTATGCTTGGCGGATATTTACATAGAAAAAGATCTCGAGCGCAGATCCGTGGCTGCCATCTGTGGTGCTATCTTGGATGTTTTGTGTCAGTGTGCATATTCAGTCACTGGGATGGCTTTACTGGGGCACTGTGTTAAAGGAATACTTCACCTGCAGAACGACCATTCATATATCAGCTACTCACCATGTGTGACTTTGAATTTGTGATACTCCATGGTGAGCGGAGCGTCCAATAATAAGGTCAACGTTCTTCACGAGTTAAGTAAGGATACTTTGACCACTATTCAGATAAGTGGCTCTACAACTTGAGCCACCACTGCCTAATTAAGGTGAATCAGGTTCAGCAAAAATTCATCAAAATAGCAGTTTACAAAGGCGGCATGGTGGAGCTGTGGTTAGCGTTGTCGCCTCACAGGAAGAAGGTTTCTGGGGTGGGGGCTTGAACTAGAGTTTGCATGTTCTCCCTGTGTCAGCATGGGTTTTCTCCGGCTACTCCAGCTTCCTCCCAAACACGTGCAGGTTAATTGGTGCCTCTGAATAACCCGTAGGTGTAAATGCGAGTGTGAGTGGTTGTCTGTCTCTATAGCCCCTTTTAAACTGCCAGATTTTCCGCAAATGTTGGGCCATTTTGCCAGCAAGCTGCGAGCGTTTAGACACACAGAGCCGGATTGGCGAGTTGATCCGAGGTGCCCAATTTTCCACCTCGTAGGGTAGACATATTGGCGGAACCTTTTTAGTTTAAAAATACTGAGGCGGCGGTGGCGGTGGATAAACAGGAAACAGCTGATAGCAGGAATTAGCGAGCAGCTAGTAGCAAGAGGGAAACACAAACCTGACAGACACTGTAAAGATGAGCAACTGGGGAGACAAAGAATTGTGCGCCCTCCTTGCCCTCGCAAACGAAGAGGCCATTAACCATCAGATGACGGAAACGGTGAAGAACAGGCCGACTTACGAGAGAATTGCTGAAGGTCTGACCTTAATTTATGACCACCGTTTTGCAGAGTTGTGTTTGCTGATATGCAGTGAACATTACAGGGCTGCTAGTGAGGGTGTGTTCAATCTGTTAAAGTGAATGTTGGAGGTGTATGTTGGCATGAGGTAACTGATTGAAGTTGTCTTATTCACCCCATGAATATAGCAGGGCAGTGTCTTTATCTTAGCTGGCTGTGGTCAAGGACAGCACAGTGGCAGATGGCTACAGCTGAACACGAGACTTCTGAGTACAGACTGTTCAGCAAAAAACAAAAAGAAAGTAAGAAAAAAAAAGACAAACAGTGAGAGAACAAGACAGCGAGACTTGGGAGGTGTTTATTGAAATAGCAGGTCCTCGTAGCTTCTCTCACCTGAGGATGCGAGCTCAACCCTGCAGTCTCGGGGATCTTTCATCCGGCAAACAGCAACTCTGCAGAGACTTATACCGCTCACTGCACTGAGTCATACTTCAAAGCCCTGTGTGGTGTGTGCGAGGGGGTATTTATGTGTGTCTACTGTCCCAGTTAGACACAGTGGAACTTGGAAGAAAAGGTGCTACTTTCCTTTCTTTGATGAAGCAAGAGGTGAAGGGATTAGGAGGAAATGTGTGGGAACCTGCAACGTGTAGATAGTTTGTTTGAAGCAGATAGTTGAAGGCATATTCACACATTTTGAGAAATACGCTGATTCACTGTCTGGGGGAAATGTAAAGATCAATATGGCTTTCATGTGGCTGCTAGTGTGAAGCTACAGCCAGCAAATGGTTAGCGTAGCTTAACAGGGAAAACGGTTAGCCTACAGCAAACCTTTTTTTTATTTTTTTATTTTTTTTTTAAATCGATTAAGCTACATATGATTTAAACCTCTAATGGAACCCAAGAGAGCATTCAAATATTGAATTATATTTGTGATATTTATGGGTTTTTTTAAATTTGCATTTTATTTTGCACTTATGTGCATCATAGAAAACCTGCACCGTATTGGATTTTTGTTTCCCTCAGCCCCGTAGTGAGCCCATGACCAACTCAAGGGGTCACTGTTAGTTCAGACATGTCTGCAATAATGGCAGGACAGACAAGAGTGATCACTGTAAAACTTTGTAGACGACAAAGATTACACTTAAAAATAATAAAACTCAGAATTTTATGGATTTCGGTGTTATGATGATGTAAATTTTCACGTGACCTGTGTTTTTTCTGTGCTGAGAAGGTCATCATCATTAAACTTTGTTAAAATCACAAAGGTATCAATGTCTAATAGCAACTTCTGCAGTGGACGTCAGTTTGTCTTAGAATATGGAGAGTAAACCTCAGGAACAAGCTGCAGTTTGGTGCACCCATTTCAAATGTTACCACTCGATTAATTGGCAGTTATCAATGGTAATCAGCCTCGTGTGGGTTAGAAGGGGCCTGCTATGCCTACAAGTAGCCTTAGAAGGTCATTATCAGCCCAGTGAATGGTCATTATCACTTGACATCAGGAACAATTTTGTTAGAAAAAAGATTATAGTTTGGGTTAAAAGATGTACATTTGTGACGTGACAAGTTTACGTACCTCAGATAAAACAAGTCAATGTTGACTTTTGGTTTCAAACTGGACATGAACCCTCATCTCCTGGGTGAAAGTCCTGTGTTTGTTTGACCAATAGAAAACAAAACTGGAGGAAACTGTTCAAGTGTCGTCCTCTATTGTAAGATTGGCATAGTAATCAACCACAAAGCTTCCTGCGACATCATCCATCCACTGAGTGAGAGCATACGGGTCGGCCAGTCTGGTCTTGTTGGTCAATGTTTACTTATTCAAGTAACACTCGTGGTCCCGGAGAGTGAGTGACCTGACATGGTGCGTTTGTAAATTCAGTCTGATGCTCTGCACTAAAATGAGAGCCTTGCTGGTCAAAGAAACTGAGCTTTATATTCTATATGAATTAACAAACCCTTCAGTTTATTACACATTCACTCCACTTGGTGCTCTGCTGCTCCATCTCCTCACACAGCGTGCCCAAAGTGCGCTCTGCCACTCCGAGAGTGCAGTGCTCTGAATAACCTAACAGCTCCGAATTTACCAACGGTCTAGTTTGTGCCAGAGTGCGCTCCGACTGTCAGAATGAGTATTTCTGAATGGACCACTCACATCATCTTCCTCCATTGTCTAAAACAAGCCAACAGAACTTCCTAACCAGCACTAGCTAATGTCTGTGGAGAACTGTTTTGCCTCTGGCTAAGCCCCACCCACCAAAAAATGTCATACTGTTTGCTAACAGTAAACAGAAACAGGAAATACACCACATCGGCATCTCCTCCCTCTTTTAGTCTGTTGCCATCTGTTTTTTTTTGGAGCCAGAGGTGACCATATTTGGATGAGAAGTTGGAGCTGTGGAGGAGTGAAGGTTGGATCTGACTCACAGAGAGCCTGTCACTGAAGCAGCCCCACCTGTAATCATGCATAACTTAAGCCTTAATAAAATGTAAACAGATGACTAATATAAAAATACACCCCCTGTACAGTCAAATTAGAGACCAAATTGGAGACCAAAACTCTTATTTGTACCATGCTGTTTATTTCTGCTGTATCATGGGGGTCTTGATGTACTTCTGGAGCCAGCCTCAAGTGGCCGTTAGAGGAACTGCAGTTTCTGACACTTCAGTATTGGCTTTATTTTCTGGCCTACAGGCTGATGCTTTATTTATTCACTCCTTATACTAACATTACACTCACTTCCGCTGTCTCTCCCATCACAGTTGTTACGGCAACAAGACGTTGAGGCTGATAACCACCGATAACGGCCATTTAATTCAGTGACAACATTCAAAGTGGGGTTTTTTTTTTTAGACCAATGGAAGGAAATGCTGAGTAACAGATTGCATTCAGTCATAGTAATAGGACAGAGGCTACTCGGTTTACAAACACAGACAAAAAAAATCATGTTGAAAAATTACTTAAATGATCAATTTTCAAAATTGTTGCTGATGATTTTGATCAACTAATCGATTAAACATCATTGCAGCTCTAGTCTTGAGTTCAAAACTCACCTAACAGCACCTTTAATTCTCATGTCATACTGTGTTTGTTAATTTGAGTACAAAATAAGGGTGAAAATAATTCGACACTTTACATTTTCTTGGCAGTATACATTTTCCCCATTTCTTGGCTCTGAGGAGCAGCAAAGAAAAAGTCTGGATATGAACTCCTGTAAAACTTCTGTCTTTGGTGAAACAAAAGCGAGATAACATGCTTGGCATATAGACAGAGTTTGTAATCTTTCGACAAAGCCAAGCTACATTCCCTCATTTACGGTCTTTATGCTAAGCTAAGCTAACCAGCTGCTCTATCTAAAGCCCAGTTCAGACCAAAGATTTGTGACGAAACAAAACTGTTTTCGAACCTCGCAAAGAAAAGTTGCAGTGGTGTGACCTGATCGCTCTGAGCTTGACTCAAGCCGGCTGATGGTGTCACCTACACCTCCGCTGATCAAATTGCTGGCGGCTGGTTTTAGAACGTAAAGCACGTCACCTGTTTAATAACAAATCAGCTTGTAGTGAAGTCCGCTGGTCAAGCCCTCTGTTTCCGTCCTCAAAGTGTCCAGTTGTCGGACGCTGGGTTGCTGCTGCTGCTTGCTGCACGTGCTTATGCCCCCTCACACACACACGTCTCACTGACTGATTAATTGGCGCTGTTTATTTATATGATCGTGGCGTATTTATTATGAATACAGTCCATCTGATGCTCGCTTTGTTTGTTTTTCACTTTCTGAACTGGAGTTAACAGGCACGAGAACATTGTCGATCTCCTCATTTAACTCCCCAACTGCAGTCTGTATTCGTGAAACTGTAACACTGTGCAGAAGGAAGTGTGAATCACTTAGCAACACTTACAGCTCAGCCGAGGAGGATGCATTAATGTTTACATCTCGCAATATCACAGGCACAAGTCTCTCGTCTATGAGTAGATACGGCGATGCAGTTAGTGGGTGCAGTTCATCAGAAAGAAAATAGTCCCTACATGAAACTGCTCAGAACAAGGTCTGTGCATTATCTTGAGTAACGCGATTTCTGGAAAGAGACATTGCTGTTGAGTTTTTCAAATGTATTTTTTCGGCGGTTTGAGCACCACAGGCTGAGTGTCATCTAGTTCTATTATATTGGAGAGAAAGCAGGACATGTCTACGGCAGATATCTCCAACACTCGGCAACTCACACCAAAACAATCCAAATTGATAATTAGCACTACAGGTTAGAGGAAAATTATGTACTTTTGATTTTAGGATGAACTGTCCCTTTAAGATCTGACCCCTAACACACTATGAGATACTTTTATTTAATGGCCACCGGTCTGCTCTCGTGGCCGACGCGGCGCAAAAACCAACAAACAAACGCACTCCAGGCTCACTTGGGTAATATTTTATTTACTCATTAATCTTCAAAACTATTTTTCATAATAAATTTCCACTTTATGTTCATCAAAGAACCGTAACAATAAAAATAAAAGTAAATACTGTAGAAAAATTGTACATATAGAAAATAAACATGGTTAATGAACACCTAGATGTAGAATCCCATTGGTTGAGACACCTCCTTTGTTTCAGATGGCAACACAACAGAGAGAGAGAGAGAGGGGAAAGAAAGCGATAGACACAGAAGAGGGCGGAGAGGGAAACGTACTAAACAAGGGGAAAACAAGAGAAGGGAGGAAAAGGAGGTCAAGGCCAGTTAAGGATGGAGAGAATAAGGGAAAATGTTAAGTTAATTTTATACTTTGAGATCTCACACAGTCCTTTTCATGTCCTTTCTTGCCCTGGTCGTTTTGCATGCATCTGACTGGTTGGAAGAACTGCGAGGGGCTTGTTCATGTCATGGCACTGTTTGTATTGATATATCATGGAGCTACAATTCTTGAGCTGCAGAGGGCTGCAAAAGTCCATAAACAGATACTGTAGCCCATCGGAAACCCATCTGTCTGTCGCGTATTGGTCACGTCATGAGCATTGATAAATCAGTCAACCAATAGCATGAAGACAAAAGGACGCAAAGAGAGAAAAAGGAGAGCCAATGAAATCAAAGCAACTCAGGTTGTCATATAGTCAATGGCATCATGAACTGGACTTTTCTATCTATTAGCAACACATGGTAACATTTACTTTGTTCTGTTTTTGATTCTTTTCCTCGGCTGGTTTTTGCTATAAAAAGGTGGTTGGTTAGAGCAGGTATAGTGGGCGTGGCCTATAAGACATGAGGCTAGAAAACAGGATGCGGCCTGTGGTGGGCGCACATATCCAGGCGTTGCTCTGGAGTTACAAGCCGCAACAACCCCCCTTCCTCCTCCTCCTCCTCCTCCTCTTCCTCCTCTTCCTCCTCCCACAAACAAACCCTACCACCTCTGGACTTAGTGGGACACGCCACCACTTCACGGCACAGCTCAGAGACTCAGGCATGCAGCACACACTCGAGATGGTCACACTTTTGTCAATGAGGATTTGAACTGAGAGTCGATTCAGAGATTAAATCATGGTTGAATCCCACAGACTGAAAAACCATTTGTACTTAGGGAATACTTCAAGCCAAGGTTTATGATGGTGGTGCGTCACGGTGTAACCTCTGGAGTTTCAACGCGGTATAAATCACACGGAGTAAGATAATTCACGTGCAATAAGACCCCCCCTCCCTTCCCCAAAGAGTCTATACTGCCCAAATGTTCTTCATATTCATCATTATCATTGCCATAACAATTATCATAATGGTCGTTTTCACCATTGTCTTCTTGTATAGTCTTCAGTGTCAGTTATGAAGATATGGTGGGTCTTTAGCATTGCAGGTACGTGTATGTCTGCAGGTGTTTATATTTTTGTGTGTGTGCATGTGTGTGTGTGTGTGTGTGTGTGTGTGTGTGTGTGTGACACCGCAGTCATGCGCGACTGGTGTCTGTAGGTAGCATCTGAAGTCTCAAGTATCCTGTCCAGGAAAATATCTCTCCGCTGATTCCAACTTTGTGATTTACAGGGTGCTGTAAAACGTCAGCACCGCAGCCCGTCCGTTAAATCAACGGCACCAGCCCTGCCTCTGCCTGTTCACTCGTAATTCACCGTCTCTATGGCTACACCCTGATTTCCCGTCCTGTTGCTCGGCGTCACACTTGGACCGTCGGGTGTGCTTGTTTCTTCAGCATCCTCAGTGCGTCATCGTGTCCCGTCTGCTAACAGGGAGGAAGGCCAAAGAAGCTTGGAAGAGACACTTAGTGCTTGTCTTGGTGCTTTTACATCATCTTTGTTCTGGTGCTCTGCCCCCTCGCTCAACACACTCAGTCTGCCATGTGCTTCACTTAAAAGCCTTCCTTGACCTCTGTGAGTCCAACAGGAGAGGTCCCGCTGTGGCAGGGGTCTTTTTTTTATCTGGCTGGCCCCAAAATGGTTCTTAACTGGGAGTTGAACTGGTGCTTTTTTAAATCATTTGGAATGGTGTTTATGTTCATAAAACAAGCCTCTCTCAGAGGCTCTGCTCATTGGTAAATACTGTACAATAAGGGTCCATGCCCTTGGGCCAGTCTGTATGTGTGTGTGTATGTTTGTGCTTAAATGTATGTGTGCTTGAGTGTGTATGTTTGTGCTTGCCAGCATGTGTGCAGATGTGATTATTGGAGAGTAAACATTAACATCAGCATGTCTATGTCGGTGTGTATTGTACGTGTGTATCTTTTTTTTTTTTGAGAATATATCTATTTATGTACATATACCGTTATATATAAAGGTGTATGCGTATATGTCTGTGTGTCGGACGTCTTCCGCCTCAGACGTAGTACTCCTTGTCTTTGTTCTTCTTGTTCTTGGAGATCTTGGCGATCCCCAGCGGCTTGTCCTTGGCGCTGCCGTTGGGCTGTGTGGCTGAGTTACTGATGTAGTTGCGGCTCTCGTCCACGTGGTAGGAGCCCTCGTCGCGGTTGCGTACTTGTACATGGCGTAGAGGAGGATGAGGATGCAGAGGGCTGCGGCCGCCACGATGCCCACCACCATACCTGTGGTGCTGCTGCTCTCTCGGACCACCTCAGACGGACCTGGGAACACTTTCACCTCCGGGAGGGGAGGGCGGGCTGTAAGGAGACAGGGGGAGCCACGTGATGTTACATTACAGTTTACTGCGCACATTATTAATTTGTTTTACATGTCAAGGCGATTGGTGGAGGGCTGGAGCACAAAGATATAATGCATCATCATGATGAATTATGAATCGACGTGCATTTTGCATAATGCTACATGCTGGCAAGAGAAGGGTGCAGCTTCGAGCCAAAGCTGTTTGCATATTATCACATAATGTGTAAACAGATTACATTACACCGTGTCGAGAGGAGGGCCAGCGCACAGGTGCACACTATATCAGTTTTATTACATACATTTGACACTTTATGGCGTATACAGGCAGCGAGGGCTGCAGTGTGGTGATATACAGTGTGACACCATATTAAATGATCGCTGGTTGCATGTGAATTCTTTCGACTGGATGGAGGCGAGGGAGGAGGACAAGAAGGAAAGTTAAAGGAAGGGAAACAGAAGAAACTGCTATAAAAAGAAAGTATGAATAACAAGGGATAAGGGAAGGGGGGGGGGGAGTACAAGCAGAGTAAGGGATGGAGATGAAGATTGGGGAGTGGATGGAGAGTGTTAGGTAATGCCTGGAGGCAAAAACCTAAGTGGAAATGAAAAATTCATCGTGGCGAGCGACCAAGCGGCAGGAAAAAACTGAGCGATAGTGAGTGCGGAGAACAAGAAAACCTCAAAGAGACAGTGTGATGTGTGTGTTTGTGGGAGCAGGGCTCAACAGTAATGATTGCCCGACTGCAAAACGCCACGTCAGGCTATTAAATCTAGCAACTCACTTGCCTGATCAGGCGAGAGGTAAAAAAAGAATTAAACAGATTGTTTTTTTCTGGAGATGATGATGGAAGTAGGAGTGAGACATCTTGCTTCCTTCTCATCTCAGCATCATGACAAATTAGTGACAGGTTAAGACAAAGTTTATGAGCTGAAACAGGAGTTTAGATTTGTAGCGTTAGGGCTCTGAGAAACCAAGCTGACAGTTGGCTGTGAGGCGATGACGGGCTGTCGGGGAGAGTATGTCGCCCTAGTTTTTGCAGTATGTCCCACACCCTCGGCACTAGTCGACCCTTGTTGGCTTGATTTGGTGATTTTGGAGCCAGCCGGTGAGTGAAATCGCTGATTGGCAGTTCAGAGCAGTGCATGAGAAGAGAAATGAAAGGGAAGTAAAAAAGGCTAAAGTCATGGGAGCATGAGAACAAAACTAAGTTGTTATATTAGGTAAGATTCATTTTTTAGCCAATATTTTATATTAATTCTTGTTTGTGGTATTCATCACTAGCGCACGGTAAATATAAGTTGTTCTTTCAACATCAGGCTGTGTTGATAATGTGCTAACTGTCGTCTTGAATCCGTCCAGCCGGTCTTCCAGTTTCCCTTTTTTAATGTCGGATAAAAACTACCACTGCCTGCTTGTATAGAGAGGTATGTCGTCTCCGTGCTAGTTGGCTGCTGGCTGTCGTCTTTGTAGTGTGCTTAGTGAAACTAACTAAGACACAGGCAACGTAAAGCGACGTCGCCCCTCGTTGCCACTACTTCCTTGATGTCGGGTTGGTGTGGCCACGCCTTTAGAGGATGAGGGCAAAACTCAAACTATATGTTGTGCAGTTTGCCACAAATTTGAGAGCCGATGCGGATAATCTAGGTCCGTTCTTCACGACAATTAACTTCAGCCTGTGTTGTGTGATAATTGCAAATAAAATAATATATATAGAGGCAAGTAAAAATTCACTTCTGGGAACTAGATTTCTGACTCACTTGCCCAAGTAAATAAAAAAGTTAAGATGAAACCCTGAGGTTGAAGGGTAGTCTCACCTGAACTGGGGTCACAGGGGTCAATGTCTTCATCATCGCTGGGACACTCAGCTGACGCCACCAGCAGGTCGTCTGCCGACTATGGAGAGAGAGAGAGAGAGAGAGAGAGAGAGAAAAAGGAGGAACATAAACACACATATATAGACACTTTATCCACAGACAGCCTGCGCTCCACACCCCTTCTGTTTATTTTCTACATGTGTGAGCACACAGCATCAATCCATCGCCCACCCGTTTTCCAGTTTGCCACAAACACTTTTGCCTGTTCTGGCCCCCGGCGATGGCAGGCAGCCAGAACCGGAGTGCCGAGGAGCGGAGAAGAAAGGAGGAGGGAGAAGAGAAATATTGAATGCTGTTTAAAACCACAAGGGGACAGTCAGTTATCGTCTCCTACTCTCTTGACCCTCCCCCTCTTCTTTTTCTCCTCCTCACCTTCCCTCTGTTCTGCTCTCTCCATCTGATACTGGCTGGTGTTCATGTGTGTTGGAGAATGCGCAGTGTGAAGCCAAAGAGAGGACTAAAACCAGTTTTTATTTCATCCAATATTCCAGCTAAGCCCTTGATGGTTCATTAAAATCTCCTTTACTCAACACCTCTCCATAAGCGCCATGTCAATAACCCACTTACATTCAACCTCTAACCTACATCAACCGAGCAATATCTCAACCACCGCTCGCTCGCCGTGCCTCGCTCCCATCTCTGTGGAAAAGGCGCCCTTTTTCCTCTCCATCCTTGCTCCTCCTGTTGCCATGGCAACTCTAAGTTCAGGCTGTTAAAAATGATGGGGAATAAAAAAGAAAGAAAGAAAGAAAGAAAGAAAAAAAAAAACACCCTCAGTGGGGACCTGTGCATTGATTTGCCATTCCAGCCAGAGTATGAGGAGCGAGAAGGGGGGAGGAGGAGGAGGGAGAGACAGATGGATGGATAAAAGGAATTTTAGGGGGAATCGGGGAGAACGAGAGAGAAAGGAAGACGGGATAGGAGGAGGAGGACTTCAAAGTGCTGCGGTCTTTACTTAACACCGTGCTAATGCGCTCCGCATATTCATGAACTACTGTTAAACATCGCCCGCCTTGACGCTTCGGCATGAGAGATGTGAATGTGTGCGCGTGTGTGTGTTTTTACCACACTGGGCGCTCAGTGCCAGCACTAAATTAAAATTGGATTGTGATGCATTGCAGTAGATGTTAGTAACCCACAGAATAAAGGAGACAGCGGCAGAGCTATAAAAGAGAAGAGCTCTAGAGGCAGATTACAACCAGACCAGAACAGAATCTGAACCAAATCAAAGCACTAAGTGGTCGATGATGTCTGAGCTTAAACCTACAGGCTTTATTTCAAACAGAAATTCATTAAGCTTTTTCTCTGTCCTTGCCTTGTCTATTCCCTCGCCTCTTTGTCTTTGCAAGAACATATATTACATAAGGTTAGGGAAGCAGCCACTATTCATCTGAAAGAAAAAAAAAAAAAAAGCCCGCACTGGCCTTGCACGGTGTGGTCTTGGTCCTGACAAGTCTACTGTGGTTTAGTTTGGCCTGAAACATATATTAAGTTATTGATGCTTGACTCTGTCTCTTTCCTCCGCTGCCTTTCCAATCAGTTCTGCCCACTGGGCTGTCAAATGCTGCCCGGGTGAGCTTAGCCTCTGGAATTCAGCCAGTCAATAAACCTCTGTGCCTTTGCCAGGATCCAAATAGCACAAGAACCAATCAGCCAGTCGGAAACACATCACCCCTGTCTGTCACTGATCAATGTCACGCCGCCATGCTTGATTATCGATCCCGAGAAACCTATGTGCCCTCCGCAGGGACAGGTTTTGAATTTCAGCTAAAACAAAAGCAGACAGGTAAATGTAAAAAAAGGCCCCTCCCTCTGATCTGTGACACCCCACCCCAACACCCCCCATCAGCTGACCGCCCCATTCAAGCGGCAAGGTGTCGATTGCACTATTGATCTGCCTATCACATGGGAGACAATGAACAAGAGGAGAACTAGAGACATGCCAAACAAGACTTAAATCACATCAATACACCACAGAAGTTTGCAGAAGAAAGCGATATGTCCTCCGCCCCTCCTTCTGTCCCTCCCTCTTTGTCCCCATCTTTTCATAGTCTATCAAAAGAGCATGCTGACATAATGACGGACACAGATGCACAACGATAAGAGGGGGGGGGGAAAGGAGACACAGGAGGGAAGAGAGAGGAAGTGAGAGAGCAATGCATGCTTAAAGAGCAAAATCTCTACCTGAGCAGCCGAACAGTGCCAACGACCGTCCATGCCTCCCTGACTGCCTAGTTCACACATAGTAGCTGCACTCTGTCCTCACACACACTCTTTTGCAGAAGATTCAACAGCTTGTCTGCTGCTCTCACAACTGGAAATCAAGCACACATGTACATACACAAGCTCTATAACCGCTCCATCTCCCTACTGCTATTTAGACACATTTACACAGGCACACCAAATCAGGCTGAAGTTGGCAGGCTGATGAAGAGATCCTGGCGAGAGAGGAGAGAAGCTAGCTCCACTACTGCAGATGGTGAGATAGACTCATACACCGCCTGCATTAACAGCCTATCACTGGAGCTCAACCACAGAGAGAGAGGGAGGGAGGGAGGGAGGGAGGAGAGGAGAGGAGAGGAGGAGGAGGGGGGGTGATGGGTAAATATGGAAAGCTATGGAAGGAGAGAGAGCAAAGGAGAGTTAGAAGACAGGAAAAGAGGAAAGTGAGCAAGGGAGGAGGGAGAAAGTATCTCCAGAAGGTGGATAGCGAGTGAAAGGAAGGCAGGATGGAGAAAAAGATGTGAAAGACAGAGCGAAGGAAATAGCAAGGAAAAACGACAGGGAGGGTGGATGGGAGATTGATGTTCAGAGGGCTTATGGAAGTGTCTGGGTCAGCTGATTCCTGATAGCCAATCGGGCGCTGCTCTGAGCCTCAGGTTTTCTTCTATCAGTCTTCCCATCAAACACAGGTACACACACACACACACACACACACACACACACACACACACACGTCCACAGACAGACACCAAACATCAAAACCACACTCGAGCTCTGTGACTCAGAGCAGCCTCTAGCATCAACACTCACACACACTCACACTCTCTTCTCCTCGCTGGTGCTCAGCTGTCATGCATTATTAATCCCTTCCACTTTTCAACATGCAAAAACAAAAAAAAAAAACCCTCAATAAACCATAGGCTTCAGGAGGAGGCACGTAACACACTCCTGCTGCACAAAGTACTGACGGTAAGACTGAACCCATGGGGCGACTTAAGCACTTCAAAACACACCAAAATATGGGCCGCGTGCACGTGTGTGTGTGTGAAATCGATAAATTGCTTGGACCCGAAGCACCTTTGGAAAACGTCTCTCACTGCCCCTCCTCTGATGCAATGTGCTGCAATTCAAGCCTATTGTTCTCAATCCACCTGAGTGTTTGTGTGTGTGCGTGCATTCTGTGTTCACGTCGTGAGTGTGCGCTGGTTAAGGCCAGGTTGGTTGCCAGGCAACACTAGGCAGCCTCAATGGAGAGGCTGTAGATTCTTCTTAAACAAGACCAACACACAAACGCAGAGTTTGAGGGCCAGCAGGAGAGGTTTGACTTGCACAGATGAACACACACGCACACACACACACACACACACACACACACACACACCGCATCCTATTGAGCATATAGCGGGTCTGACCTAGTTCTCATACAGTGGTATCGACTCCGGTGCACAGCTCCCCGATTTAGCACCAACATCAGCATATCACAAGAGCGGGAATAGTTCGTTTAAAACACATAAACAGGGGAGAGATTGAGAGGTAAAGTGTGAAGACAAGCCCCTGTGACAACGCTGTCACTCTGCAGCGCTATCCATCCAGCGCTCATATCCATTATTGATGCCTGAGGCTTAGCTCACAGCCCTCTGCGTTCTATTATTTATGTCTGAAACAGCTGGCGGTTTATACACAGAGGAGCTATTCTCTATGGGAGTCTGGATGGGAGAGAGAAAGCAAGCAGCGGGTAGTGGGGCTCACTATCTCCATGGCAACTTGTATCATTGGAGAGGAAAAAAAAAAATCTTTTTCAGTGCGGCAGGCACAGTTTTATAACACAGAAGAAGAACTGCAGTACACACAGACGCCCACAAAGAGCCCGACAACATCTCACCAGTGATCTGAACAAAAGAGTCTGTGGTGTACCTGCTGATAATGTATCCTCTGACATTAGCATCGACTCCGCAGTTGCATCCACTATAAATACGCCTCACACACACAACAGTCATGTGTTCCTAGTGTAGAGTCCCATTTGCATCAGTTTACTAGATGCGTATTATGGAAAAGCTATTAACACAAAACATTTCTCCTCCTGTAATTTAGTGGGTAGGGACCACTTAGCTGAGACTTTGCCATCTAATCCACTCGTCTGAATGAGCTGTAGCAGGAAAATTAAATGCGTATGTGAGCCTTTTATTGATAAAATGTTTTGGGCTCAGATCTTTTTTTAAGGACACTGATTTGCATGCGACTTTTGTTACAGATGATGTAACCGAGCAAATAAAATTGTATTAATCATTTATCAGAAACGAGAAAACATGTTGCAGTTCCTGCGACAGAGGAAGGTTAAAGTCATTTTTACAGCAGCATATTTGTTTTTTTATTCATGTTTGATTGTGCGAGATGAGACATCCTTGCATCTCATTACAGTGATAAGTCGACTTTCCAGATAGACATGTGGTGTTACATTTCATGGGTTTGCAGATCAGTGATTAAAGCATTATTCACAGGGTTCCCACGCATTTTTACCTTGCAGAAATGGAATATAATATAATATTTGATTTGTTTATTATCACCTGAAAACAAGAGTTGTTGTGTTTTTTTAGAATGAGCTATTTATATCTACATATTGAGCAGGTCCTGATCCACAAAGATTGACACGTTACACCTCCATGTTTCTACAGTAGCCCAGAACGGACAAATCAAACACTGGCTCTAGATAGGGCCATTCGCGTTGGCGATGAGCAGCGTCAGATAACACATCTGCGGATAATTCAGCTCCTGCTAAAAACCCCCTGGACGTCAGGATCTCAAGTTATCAGAGAAAAAAGTTGAGCACACATTAGCAGGTCTTGTCTCTAACGTGCCAAACAGTATCAGAGAGACTCTGATTTGTAACATAAACTGCTTCATTCAGCATCTTAACCGGTTTAAATCACCTGGTCTGTTTGTTTTGGAGAGAAAGAGACCTCTGCGGATAATTCGACTCCTGAACACTAATCAGGAGAAGTTTCGACTGGTTGCACAGATGCCACTAAATCTCCCTAAATCTCACACACTGTTCCTGTAGGTGGTTTAAAATAGTCTGCCTGGAAACCTCTCTCACAACAAGCAATTTGAAGCACTGCACATTTCTAAATGCGGAGAGGTACGCACACGTTCTTTGCCCTACAACTACTGCTGGCCAGGAAACACAGCTCTGTACGAGAGCTGTGTGAATCATGTGAGTCCATTGTCTTCAGTGCCCACATTACTTCGGCTGATAGTAGATCTTTAGATGCAGCAATGGATTCATTAAGCATCAGCTGTAGTTGTCTTGCAGCTACACTGATGCCTGCCGTGGTGTTGGAGGGCGTGAATGGAGGTTATGCCGACTCTGGCACTCTGGTTGTCTCTTTGCTTTTGACCTTTGGCATGCCTGACCAGAGCTGCTTTCCAGTGTTGCCAAAATCGAGTGTTCTGGTGCAGAACTTCAATCCAGACATGTGTTATACTTGTCTTTTGTAAGCCATACATTATTAAATATGCACTTCCTGGGCATTTGGTAAATAAGCAAACTGCTGACAAGCTGCATACGCCAATGTGCATCACACCATACAAGTCATGCTTCAACAGTTACACAGCACAGCACTAGATTTTAAATTAGAAATAAAAGGAACAAGTCAAAACAGTGTATATTCCCAACTTTTCCAAAACAATCTGCCAATTCCAGGCCTGGAAAACAACTTTGCTAATTTCATAACAGGAGTTTCATAACTGCAGGAACCCTGTTTTTACTCTCCTCCGAAGACCTGGAACAAACTCACAGATGATATAAGACTCGGTCCGACTTTTAAATCAAGGTTTGAAACTTTGTTTGAGCACCCTGGTGGCCCAGGGGTCTGAGACACTGACCATGTAATCTCATTGTCCACAGTTTGAGTTTGGCTTTAATGCATGACATCACCTCTCATCACTGCCTCCTATCTATCTCTGCCTTTGTGCTGTCAGCTTTGCACCGTGCACTGTCTAATAAAGGCTAAAACGCCCCAAAGAAACCTTTATGGTCTCCTCTGTCTTTGACTGAATCTCAAGCATTTATCATTATCTACCTCGTGCTTAGACCCCGAGGCACCTTGTATTCATCTTTATGATTTCTTTAAAGTGGCAACAGACAACTTTTTCTCCAGTATTTGCGCTGCTGTCGCAAAGAAAACCAGATCGCTTTCCGTCTTGCAACGGCAACGGCAACTACAAACAACACAGGACACACTGCATTTTGTTTTCCAAAGTTACATCGGTTGTTCTACCGGCTGCCATTTCTGCTAATAAATAATAATGTGGAGGCTCTGTAGCCTGAACCAAGAATCTGCTTCCCACAATGTCAACTTCAAAAACAGCTTCACTCCTTTCATTCTTGCGCACATTCTTTCAAAATAAAAGCTCTACACTGCCATCACTTTGCTAAGAGGCACCTTAACAAAACAGTAACCGTAAAGATCTTGCATCCATTACGTTTACATGCACGTTTACGTTTATTCGGAAAAAGACAATATTCGCACTAACCTCTTCACATGGCTATTGAAAAATGAATGCTATCACGTCGAAATATGGAGAGGTGGGACATCTGAAGTCACCTGTCATTTTGATTATTTGCATCAAAACCGTTGGCGGACTTTTTCGACCATGCAAACACAGCCTCCCTCTTTCATCCCTTCAACCACCCTCTTGAAAAACCTGTCGATATCCAAGTCTTTCATAGTGTTTGAAAGCAGGCATCTCTACCACACAGCCTTGCGAACTGTTGGCGGAAGTGTGTCCCAAAACCCCAAATGAGACGTATATTTATGTTATTATTCTATAGCCATCCCATTATGCAATCAACAATCACTTGATAATGATGAGTCGAAGCAAAAGATGTCTCTGTTTTCAATTTAAAATGTTTTTCCATAATTCCCCTTTGTGTTTTTAATGTCTTCTTAACTTTAATGCCTTATGTAAAACACTTTGAATTGCCTTTGTGTGTACGAAGTGTGCGATATAAATAAACCGGCCTTGCCTTGGGTGCAGTTTAAAACAATCCCACTCCTCCTGACATATCTTGCTATCCTCCAGTCCTTGATTAGTGGGCTGTGTGCTCGCTAATCCTCTTACTGAGTCCGCAAAGAAACTTATCAAAGCAAATTAACACTTTTTAATTACCAATTGTCACACTGCAGGATGATGGCAGCAGGGCGATAGGACGTCTGTGTGCAGTATGCGTCTTTGTATGACCACACACAGACGGGATTGGTCATACGCAAGATGGGAAAAATGTGATCGTGCTCTGACCTGCTGTGTGGCGCCCTGTTTTCTGTTGGTGGCCGTGGTGGTTGTGATGTCACTTATGGAGGGGGCGGAGTCAGAGCGGTTGCCTCCCGCTGCAGCACTTGACTGCGGGGTGATAGAGGACGACGGCATGTCGCCGACCAGTCGTGCGCTGCCGTCCACCCTGATGTGCGGGTGCCCCTCGGCGGCCATGTTGAGGATGCGGAGGCCGTTGTAGTAGAGTCCCGACAGCTGGCCCTGGAACATGCCCGCACTTCGCTCACCTCCACCGACACGCACTGTCGTCTGGCTGTTGAAGATGGTCAGCTGGCGACCTACACGGACACACGCACGCAAACACGCACCACACACACACACACACACACACACACACCAGGAAGGAAGGTGGACAGACGCACGCGAATACAGCCACACACACATACATACCAGTGGTCACATACGTGCATACATACACACACAAGAGTGTTTGAGTGTTACACAATCCACCACCCCCAAGCCATGGTGAGAGGATGGGATAGATTAAGCATGGCAGAGCAAATCGAAGCCGTGGAGAACCGTGGAGAGGGCTGAGACTGTGAGAGATAAGAGTGGGAACAGAAAACAGAGAAGAAGAAGAGGGAGAAGAGGAGGGAAGGGAAGGGGGGTGAGGAGACTGAGAAGTCGAGGAGGAGGATGAAGAGGCAAAGAACAGAAGGAGGAGGAAGAGGCAGCAGATGAGAGGAGTCAGAGGGTCCTGAGAAGACGGGGCTGACAGATGGTTGCTATGGTGATGGCTGTGCGGCACGACATTGTATTTGAAGGAGCAACAGACAGGCAGACAGAGAGACAGAGATCTAGAGTACTGTTGTAACAGCCCTATGAAGCATGCACAGGTTATAAGCTCTAGCACTGCTCACTGTTAAAGGGACTAGAGGCTAATTTAAGGAGCTCTGCTGAAGTTTAGGAGGAAAACTTTTACATTTTTTCAAAAAGCATTGCTCTATTAGTCATCTCAAATTTACATAATTCTTACATGGCACAATACTTTGCATGTACTTTAATTTGATTACAAAATTGTATTTTCAACATATAATTTAATGAATGCTTTATTGTTTACAATTTGATGATAAACAGAATTATTTACCAGTCTTAATAAAGCATCTTTTATCAGTACTTGTTTTCTATTTTCTCATTTATTCACATTTAAATCTCTCCATCGTCCCTTTAACCTGATATTATCAGATACACACTAACAAGATACGTTCACAGGCACTACAGTTTACACAGTATTACACACTACAGCTGCCCAACTTTTAAATACTTAGTTATGGATTTATTTTTAGATGTTAGTTGATGGTGCACAATATAGTATATTCAACTGCCTTCAAGTTGTATTTTTTAAGCTGAAAGTTTTAAGGAATTTTAATCAGGGTTTTTACCTTTGTCGAGTAGCCAATCGTCAACTACTCGACCGAGCCGATAGGGGATTCGCTGTCTGGCGATGGCCAGGCGCTCGTTATCAATGTTGCCTTTAATTTAGAGATGAAAACACAGTAGTAATTACGCACATCCAAACGTGGTACAGGAGCTGGATACAAAAAGAACAGCAATGAAAAGAAAGTAATGGTCTGCTCATTGTTAGCATGTCACTGCGTTAAGGTAAGCTTGATGTGCTAAGAGAAGAGGAGCTGAATTCACTATGTTTCCAGTGAGCGGACTCTTACTCTCTGTTCATTGGGTTTAATTTAAAGAGACATTTCAGGGGTTAACATCTGCAAGAGCACAGGGAAATAATGTTACAGCTGCCACATACTGTCTATATGACTGACTGAGTTTAGAGTTACATACAGGAAGAACCCTCACACACACCTCACAACAACTAGCATTTAGCATTTTAACTAGCAGCTACCTAAAGCCTCATTGTGTTAAAGACTACTACCTAGGATTACCACTTTAAATATAAAAACCAACAAATATAAAAACAAAAACTATGTTCAACAAAATACACTTTTTTCTTTTTCTTATTTTTTCTTTTAACTCTTGTTAAACATTTAACTCAAAATATGACATGTTTTTAAATTATTGTTTGTCCAAAAATGCACCAACTGTTATTATTTTCTTTTATGGTGAGAAAAACAACCTGAATTGAATATTCATATATTAATTACCTTTAACACTATTTAACAGGCCTAACATGACATAGCTGGCTAATATACAAGCTATTGTAGTAACTCTCTCTTTTTATGGTTTAAAAAGTCATGTTTCATATCAGATCACACATGTTTCATTTCAAACACAATAACATAAAACAAAGCTGCAATTATATTTCTCAACCTCAGAGTTTGAATATAAACATTGATAGGAACACTGATGTGATTCATCCATCAGGAGGTGGGTTGATTTGGACTAAGGTGGAGTTAGCTCTGTCCCAGGACAGGCAGTGCTGTGGTGGGTCGGAGGGTTGGGCTTATGTGGGCGGGGCAGGGCCTACCTGAGGGATAGCGCTCTATGACTGGCAGGTCGTCCAGTTGGAGGGTTGCATTGCCTCCGCTGCGGGTGAACCGAATTATGTGGTACTTTCCATCGTTGACAAACTTGGAGCTCTCCTCGATGTTGATGTCATCAGTGCCAACATTAAACACTACTCTAATGTTGCCTTTGTCCTGAGGAGGAGGAGAGACACGAAAATGTTTCATGAGGGATTTGAATTGTTTTTCAAAGGCAAAGATATCTTTTCTGTCTTTGTTTTTCAGGTCCTTAAAGGTATTCAATGTAGGATTAGCCGTTGAGTTTATAAACCTTCTCCCCAGCCATAGCTAAGGAAAAGCCAGCGTAAGCTGCTTACAGTCTGGCACCTGGTCGATACCTGTTTATAAAGCCCCGACCTCACCTGAACGCTGTGGGGGTACACGCCCATAAACGACCCCAACTGCAGAAAGACTGCCGCACACTTCTAGTGGGTCATAAGTGATGATTGAGAAGGAGTACGTCAGTTTTTTAGGAAAATCCTGCAAAGTACATCTAACAATTCACATTCCCATGTGACTGCCTACATCGATTTTCCACATCAAACTCAGCTCTCAAGTGTTTGGGAGTAAAACTGCATATGTGAAAAAAGTGGCTCCAGTGTGTGACCATTTCAGTCGCACATAAGACCGAGAATCTGTCAAGTGTGACTAAACACTTTCATTGGTCTCACCATAGAGTGCCCCGAGAATAAGTCCTAAAACCTGGAGATGAGTTAGCATTTTACCACTCGTGGTTCCCTCGCCTCAAAGTCAGAGGGTTTTTTAATGGGCTAGATGCCTGAAATAAGGTCTGTGGAAAACACGAACTTCAGAGACTTTTTGTCCTACAACATAAAACATGTCAGTAAATATCCCATTTGTGAATTTTAAGCTTCTATGTGTCTTAAAAAAGGTGGTTGCTAACAAGTGGCTAATTGAGACTACAGAACAGAGCGTCATGACGCCGACCACAGCTTTACAGCCTTGTTACGGGGGCTAACGTTAATACGTGTCTGTAGTGTAGTTCTTTTATAGCCTAATGTTAGCTTTTTACTTTACGCTTAGACTTCAAAAATCATAAAAGTGACGTACATTTATAAAGATAATCTTGCTAAACTTAACATGTACCATAAATGTCTCTTTACCACAGAGCTTACTTTCAGCAATAATACAAAATCCAATGGAAAAATCCCATAGGCTTTTTGACGCGGGAACCAGGGTGATGCTAACTTTAGCGTTACCCTACAGATAAACATCATCTCTGGAGCACTCTGTTGTGCCGGACATTTATGACATTGAAGCACATCGTGCGAAACCAAAGTTTACCAAAGCCCAATGCCGTTAGCAACATGTGCTGAGGCTGGCACAACAAAAAGATCAGCGTGCGAGCGAGTCACACTATAGCGAGTGCAAATGAAACACCAGAGCTGGAGAACCCACCTGCGGGTCCTGGTCAGATACAGCAGCAACAGAGAAAGAGCAGTGTACGAGATGTGGATGTTGTGTTGGCGTTGCTCCACTGTTGTTTGACATGTGAATGGAAAGACATCCAACATGCTAACACACGTTCAGTGGTGTTACCCAGATGTGCTGAACATCGGGACAAGAAAAAAACAAACCCAGCTTGCAGCAGCGTGACGCGTAAATAGAAAGACTTTCAGACCTGTATCATGAAGTCAGAGCGAGTTAAAGGCTAAAGTGAAACAGATGCGTCTTTAGCTTTCTTTTAAAAATATTTAGCAAGCTAGTTTCCCTGATGTCTGTAGATGTGTTCCATAGTTTTGGCGAAATTGACAAAGGCTGCATCCCTGATCTTCTTCCAGCTGTTGCCTCCAATAAACCAGCAGCAGATGATCACAATATTCTTGGAGGCAAATGGTTAACAAGGGAGTTAGCAATGTAGTGTTTTTTTTGTGGGGGGGCAGTAAAAAGTGCATTACAGTAGTCAAACTTTTTTTTCAAAGAAATCATGTGGTATTGGGTGAGAAAAGTGAGTATATCGCGCAATTGTAACCCCCTGCTCATCACTACTGACTCAAGGCTACATATGCTTCCTCTCGCATAACGCACTGGAATCTTCAACTGAGCTGTCTGCGTTTGAGTTGCAGTGTGGGTAATGTAGACGCCTGGTTTTAATAAGAAAGACGAAAGCATGGAATTAAAAAGAAAATATCTCTTTTGCTGCACTGATTCTGATCTCCTTTTTTTTAACTGTCCATGGTGAGTCTGATTGTGGCAAAAGAATGCAGCACTAAATCAGCGGAGAACTCTTTTAACGTCTCTTTTCTGCCATTTTGGCCAGGTCTCTCTTGTAAAGAAGATAATGGCTCTGTCCAAACACCCACACTTGCAGTCTGTGCAGGTTCTGCCATGATTGTGTAATATCTGGACATGAAGAATATTCAGCAATTCAAACATGTCATGAATTCAACATGTCATAAACTTCCTCGTGTTTGCATGCATTACTGCCAATCACCGGACAGATGTCACGCAGCAGACTGCGGCAAGCTGTTGGTTCACTGTATTAGTGAGTGTCGGTTCAGTGCGTTGGATGCTGTCATTTTTCAGACATGAGACGTGCTTGACTACTACCTGATACAAACCCGATGTATCTCATGAAATTCTGGTTAAGTGTAAAAAATGTCTATAATGAGTATCTGTGTTGAAGAAATAAGTGTACTTACTATCTGCAGCTGAAGGTAGTCTCCCAGGCCAGATGCGCTGTCCACCCGGAGCAGAATGGCGTGCTTCTGTTGGGTACTGAACCCAAGGGCAAGCCTGTCTGCCCTGGTGCTGGGACGTTCATTAGGGGGCCACGTGTAAACCACCATGCCTCCATCACGGCCAAAGATATAAGTGGTCCCAGCTGGCCCGCACAGATAGAAAAAATGATTGCAAGCATGTCTATGTGCCATGAACAGTGCATGTATCATCACAGGCTCCTTCGTACAGATGGCACCCAGGCCTATGTTTCATACACATGGGGCATATTGGAAAAACAATTTTTAAAAACTCTAAATGTCACAGTTGACTGGCCTTCCACATTTTGCTTGTTCCTCCTACACACTGAAAAAAAAGTATTTCCCAAACTTCTTCCCAACATTACTGCAGGAGGCTGACTGAAAACTGACTCATACAGATAACAGCATCAAACTGTTGGACCGGCTGCAGGACGACTGAGTAATCGCAGAGTATCTTACTTGTTTGGCTGCTGAGGAGAATTTGTTGAAGATGCAAAGAGGACATTATTAAAGAGAAAATCAAATAACCAAAGTAGACACTGAGCAGGTGGTATTTTTGTGCCACTTCAGAATGTTGACAGTGCCCTCACCTGGTGGCTCAGATAAATGCACATGAATGCTTTGATTCAGTGTTTGAGACAAAACCATCCATGTGTGTCAGTTTTAGACCTGCAGTCATACACCAGGGTGTGTTTTCCACAAGTTTTAGAGCAGGGGTGTCAAACGCATTTAATTCAGGGGCCCATACAGCCCAATTCAAGTGGGCCGGACCAGTAAAACCACAACCACTTCAAATTTTTCTTTCATTCTTAAAAATTTCATCCATTTACCAAACAAGGAAGCAAGAAAAATTATGTGGAAATTCAACAGTATGTTTTTCCACACACAGTCAGTCGGATACTCACTTTCATTACATGTGACTTTGTTTTCATAATTTCCCTAAAAGCTGTTGAGGACGCAGTTTATGTCATCTCCTTCCTCACAAACCATTTACAGTCTGAAGGTGTGTCAGTGCCTCAGCAGCAGGGCTACACCCATATTGTTTTAAGACATAAATCTGACACAGATTCATTTGTACTGAAGCTGCTGGTTGACAGTTGGTTGCTGGTATTTAAAAATATGACCACAGAAAGTATTCATTGTTATTTCAGAGAGCTGTGTTGTGGTCAGGGTGGAAAAGCCTCACAGCCTTCACATGTGCACCAACATTAGGTGTGCTAAGTCATCTAGAGGGCCAGATTGAACTCTTTAGCGGGATGGTTCTGGCCCCCAGACCGTACGTTTGACACCCCTGGGTTAGAGACATTCAGGGTGAGGACTAAGGTTTGACAGAGAGTGTGCTGCATCAGGGTGGGTACTCAGTGGGTGACCTGCAAAAAAAGGTAATTTGTGGATGGTAATTTGTCTTAATTTTACTTCCAGGTTCGGTTATGGGTGAAAAAATGGACATTTATTCGTTATTCATTTTAATCCTCTGACTGCTGACGTCGTGTGTCGACTGTGTCCTGCGCCAGCTGGAATATGAGAGCTGCTTCAATCAGGTGCGTCTCTAACAGGCACGCTAACTGTGCTGCTCAATATTATGTCAGTAAGCAAAAAATATTAATTTAAATCGTATTTCCTGGGTTACCTTTGCTTTAAAATGTAATATATTAGTTTAACATGTATGAAATGTCCAAGATTATCATTTTAATGTGCTGCCTAACCAATTTATTTGAACAGCTTACACTTGCGGTTTCAGGTCAGGCTGTGGATCTTGTGTAAAAGGGTCAGGTGGGATTACGGAATGAACTGGTCATATGTGCAGGTGGTGGGGTGGGTGTGGTATTGCATGTCGCGGTTCTGGTTCAGGAAAAAACTCAGACCCGTGCAGGACCCTGCCTCTGGGTGCAAACTCCAGGGAAAATGAAGGTTCCATTTATGGCACAAAGAAAGTGCACTGAGCATTGTGCAACCAAAACAGGAAGAGAATAGCACTTTTGTTTTCCGTGGTACCTATCCCCGGTTACAAAGGAGTGTAAGTTCTATGCAGCCGCTATCTTCAGTAGCAGGTGCGGCGCACGGTGGAACAACTGAAGTAATTTTGGAAACCGTACTCGGCAAAAGAAAAAGAGGAAAACAGAAGGCGAGCCAGTTATCTTTGCGACAGCGGCGCCAATAATAATAATATCACTCAGAAAGGGAAAAGATGCCTGTTTCCACTTTAAAGCTACACACCCAAACAAGTATCTACTGACGATTTAGGGGTCACACACACTACTACTATAGAATTTACTTTGAATATTGACATAAGCTCATTTTACACCCTCACAATGGCTGTCGACACGAGATGTTCCGACACCATTTTTACCTTCCAGATTCCGATACCTGAATTTGTGTATCAGCCAATATTATGTCACAGCTGTTTACTCTTAACCCTGAAACTGAAGCCTTGCAAGTCAATTCTTTTTCGACTTGCTGTAACAGAAGTTGCAAGTGGCTGTACAGCGCAACTTGCTGTGTAATCTACTGTTTTAAAGCAGCGAAGTTGAACTGATTCCTGCTGTTTTGCCCGGGTGTGATCAGTGCTTAAACTAGCGTACTCATTGATTCAGCATTTTAGGTCATATCGGAGCCATTTCCAATACTCAAAACAACTCTAGTCTACACCTACACTAGCTGTCTACACTTAGGTCTGAGTCTGAGAGAGAAAACGAACAGCAGACGCTCACCATCATTGCATAGCGGCCCGGCGTATGACGTCATGCTGCAGTCGCAGGTGAAGCCCTCCCACTGCTGCAAACAAACTCCCTGATTTGAGCAGGAGTCTTCTTGACATGTCGTGCTGGGACCTGCAGTGAGAGAGGTGGCGGGGTGGGAGGGTGCAAAAGTTAGGAGAAGATAAGCAGAAGACACACGTTGCTTGATTTTGTCTGGAGCCCAGTGTTTTCACAACAGTATGACGGTACAGTGTGGTTATTTTTAGACTGCATTTCCTTGAAACATTTTGAAAATGGCCGGGTAGACTGTTGTGCTGCAATGACGTTATGATTAGTCGTATTAGTAGAGAATCGTTGTGAGACTAGGATAATGTGCGTAGGCTCCCATTCTTTACACAGAAGAGGCTAGATTATGATTATAAAGTGAGCTGAGGCTAAACTGGAATCTGTGTTACTTGGTGAAAAGAGCCAAATGTGGAGAGCATGCAGGTGGTGAGGCTAGATGAATGGGGGAAGGACAGGAGGAGGGGTTAAACATAAGAGGGCAGAGTTATGTTTAAAGGCCTTCATCTCAATACTCTCTCTTCAGCAGTCTGTCGCCGTTCACTCCCTGCCTCGTGCCGCTGAGAGCGCACAGGAGGAGAATGTCAAAGCTCCGAACTCTCCTTCGTCGCACTTCTAACACGAGGCGTGGAGGAAAGGGTGTGAAATGATTCACAAATGGAGTATTGAAGTTTAGGTTGGGAGTCAGTAGGAGGGGTTAGAGAGCATGCTGCTAGGCAACCCGGGTGGTGGAGCTGGTGGTCAACTCAAGTCAAGCGGTGGTGATGTCACTACTGTGATGAAGTCACTATGGTGGCTAGGAGAGGACAGGTCACCTCTGACCTTTGACTCTGGATCACTGGGATCCACACAACACTGGACACCACTGGGTAGTTTCAACACACGCATACACACACGCACACACCCATACGCACGCACTCGCACACACACACACACACACACATGTTCCCACCCTCATACACGTGTCTCACATGCTCACACATAGCGATATACCTTGCAAGTCAGCTTTCATCAATGTAACTTTTGTCAGCCAAACAAAAAAGCAAACAAGCAAATTAAGTTAGATGGTTAGTCAATGCACACAGATGCCTGTGAACTGCTGAAAGAGTGGAACAGAGAGAGAGAACACAATGTGCAGAGAGATCGAGGAGGAGATGAAGAAAAAGAGAGTAAAATTTCACATCTAGTAGACCAAAAGCTGGGTTAGTGGGTTATCCTAATAACAGAGAGCATGAGTTAAATGAAAACCCAAAGAAAAAGCAGTAGGGACACGGGACCGGGACACATCTGCTGCTGTGCTGTCTGCGTGTTTGCACCTCACCTTCACAGCCTCTCTCCACTTGTCCCATGGTTGCCAGCGCGTCAGCCAAAAGGTCAGGGAGACGGCCATTTAGATCAACTGTTGCCAGGCAACCCTGGAAACCCTCTCGGGAGTGGACCAGCTTAGGCAGGTCTCGGTACATCTCTTTGGAGACGCCCCCGATGTACAGGTCACCTGACGGGGAGCAACACAATGAATGGCAGCTTCATGAACCAATCACAAAGGCTGACTGGATCAGTACCAGTGTTCGATTCATTTATTAATGTTAGGCATTAGGCATTGCAGCACACAAAACACACACACAACACAGCCCTGACCCCCCACCTACCACCCCCTGTAGACTCACCAGCCACTTTAAACAGTCGACCAGAACTACCTCATATACTCATACACCATTTACTGTTTGTGTCTGGCATGCAAGCTGCTGTTCTAATTGTTGCACGTTTGCACTATTTGATTGATTTTTCTTTTTTTTTTTTAATTATTTTAATGTGTATTATGTAAATTGTTGCCTAGGAAATAGTTGGACCTTTAGGGAAATCCACCGATTCGCTTTCTTACTGAGAGCTGGACGAGAAAACTGATATCACTCACGTCTGTTCTGTCAAGAGATGGTTAGCTTAAGAGGGATTTATAGTTGTGCAGCAGACCCTACGCTGTCGTGAGCATTTATACTTGTGCGGTGGTGTGTCTGTGTCACTCTGCAGTTACACCTCCAAAACACTAGTTGGCGGCGAAGGTTTGTGTGAAGTGCTGTGAAGTTTAGTTGATTGAAAACACACATTAAACACACATTAAACATGGCTTAATAGAGACAATTTCAAACACAAGTACACAAATCAGCTTCACTATAACTCGCAGCATTCACAGACAAACATTTGTCTTTATCTGGACACATTTTCCCCACAAATACAACATGCTAACATTATTAGCACAAGCCTATGGCATTTTCATTGTATAAATTAGCCTAGCGACGAGCAGAGATTTCCTCTGCTCATATGAAGCCAGGATAAATCAAACACAAGACTTAAAATGCTATTTTTTGGAGGCTTTATTGTCTTCACAATTTATTGTTTCTTATCTGTGAAATTAAAGTTAACTAGAGCACTCGGAGAGCGCAGACCTCCGCCAAGCAGCTCGGATTTCCCGCCATTTTATTATTTTATCCACTTCACTTCAAACGATCACCAGCAAAATTTTATCGTCTGTTCCTTGTCCCATTACCAACCTTTCCTGATTTCATCAAAATCTGTCCAGAACTTTTCGAGTTATTTTGCAGACGAACATACCAATGCCGGCAAAAACATAACTTCCTTGGCGGAGGAAATAAAAGCTTTGTTTCCACTGAGGGAAATGGTTTCCTTGCCCACAAAATCTCATGAACCCGCATCAACTAGTACTTTGCATTTGAGGAGGATCATCAGGGTTAAAAAAAAAATCTAAATTAAATTAATAAAGTAGTGTATGTTTAAGAACATGGGATTTATTGCTTATTTTTGTATTTTTCCCCCATGGTATTGAATTGGGTGTTCAGAATTGTGTCATTTTGCTGGTATTGGTATCAACTACAAAATTCTGGTATCATGACACTCTTGCATCTAATTGTCCCTTTAGCTGATCGATCGAAACCTGTTCATACTTTGTCAAAATCACTGTCCTATGAGGCAGTACATAATTACGTTTTGTGAAAACAAATCCTGTAATTGAGGTATCACTGCTTGTATTTTTGTGCATACCCTTTAGGTCGAGGTTCTTGGCACCCATGGTGGTCTGCGTGGTGACTTTGGTGTCAATCTTGACTGTGTGGAGATTGTTAGTGTCTCTGGAAATGTGCACGTTGTGCCAGTGGTTGTCATTTAGGGGACTGTTAGAGTTTCCCTTGATCAGGTGTGCTCCATTGCCCAGGTCAGAGATGTAGTGTAGGTAGCTAGAAAGGGAACAAGGAAAGGAAAGGAGAGAGGAGGGATTTAAAACGTTACGAAGAGAAAAGGCAAATGAATCGTATTCATAATGAAAAACAACACAGGGTCATACACCTCAGGGCGTTCTAATCTGTCTTGTAGAAATGTAATTACAAGAGCAGAAAAAGAGCTGCTTGACTTCTGCATTTTTCATATTTGATATTTCAGCCCCAAGAATTTTCTTCTTTTATTCATCAAGGACGATGTTAACTGTAAATCCCAGGCAAAATTGAACATGCACATGCATTTCTGCAAGACAGATATTACCATAAACACACATTTAATCTGCGTATTAATTTATTTCCCGTTGCAAGACATTGCACTAACTCATGTCATGTAAATACCACACACTGCGCTTTGTCCGGCTCACCCTTTCACCAGCTCTATCACTATGAAGTCATTGCCGTCTCCCCTGTTGAAGAGAATAAGGCCATCGGGGGACGTCGTCTTGAACTGCATGAAGAGATGCATGGAGTAATAGGCCTGCAGCGTGGGCAGTGTGACGAAGCTGGAGCGCGAGCGGAAGGTGACGGGGTCCGCCACGATGCTCTTATAGCCAATAACAGCGTTGAGCTCGCAGTAGTCGATGTCACCGTTCTTGCACAGGTCGATGTAGGGCATGCCGTTGAGCGTCAGGCCCTGAAGGTGACCGATGAAATTGGAGGGCACAGCAGGCATGAAGCGCTTCTCCGTCACAATGCCCGTCTCCACATTGTGGAACTCCAACTGGGTGTGGTCGCCCGCCATCTGACCTGGTGGCGGGGGTAAACTTCAGAGGTGAGGGCTACGGGAAGTCGGGTTTCAAGTGGAGCTGTTCAATACTAAAACTAATCCTAGTACTTATTTCAACACTTGAACTAACAGTGACAGACTGTTAGTGACAGACACTGATGCTACAGCCAGTCCCTCCAGGATTTTGCGGGCTTTTTTGGGAATTGTTGCGGCCTGAAATGCCTCACTTCAAAGCAGCTTTTCTACATTGCGATGCATGTGGCAATTAAATTGTGGGAGCAAGTGAATATTGCAAAACGTAGTTGCAAGTATTTTGATATAATTCATTAAGAATCAAATCTGCATGTGATGCACCTTACACAGTTTACAGAGAAACACTTCACCCCGGCTTTTGTGCTGAACACCAGAGAATTGTCTTGCACGGTCTTTAGCAGTAATTTTTGTTCAGTGAGGAACACTGTCGTTATAGATTTAATCATTTATTGCAACAAAAGGAAATACAGTTATGCTTGGCGCTCTTAAGGTGCATCTGGATCAGATGAGCAGCATGCTAAGCCAAAACAGGCTCAGGAGCTCAATGCAGAAACCCCCTCGGGTACACAAGAGTGGACCCACAGCAAGAAATTAAATACCATTTTTACCTTTGAGCCATGTTAGGACTCTGAATTAGGAAGGTGGAGGCAAAGCTTTGCCAGCAGCAGCAGCAGCAGCGATGTGTGGTAGCATTGGTGTAGTAGGGATCAGTGAGTAGGATTGGTGTGCGACTGATCAGAAACGATGATTCAATCAGCGGGCTGTCAGCTGATTACAGCCGGGACGTGAAAGCAAGGCTTCATTTAGTGAATGTGAGACGTTCGTGTCGTACGTGTCTGCATCTTCACGGCCAGGAACAAGTCACACTATGCGGGGGACTGTTATGATTGGTGGAACTCACAGGAAGCTGCAATGATTGGTCACATTTGTAGAAAAGTTGTAGTGATTGGACAAAACCTCAAGGCAAAAATCCACGGGGATTGGTTTGATTTGCGTTAACTGTTGCGATCACAACATCCTGGAGGGGCTGTATAACTGATAGTAGCGTCGTGGTGTACAGTTATGATCACAATCATTATTCAGGGTGATTATTTTGACTTACAGAGGTACAGATGTTCTCTAAAAAAAGAAATAAAACCCCTTAATGTTGTTCTAAAAGAGTCAACCCGCAATTTATCATCCAAAACACTTTCACACAGAATACAAGCAGATATCGTCACACAAGACCTGGGTGGAGATCAGAGAGTCATTTTATGGTGAAAAGACAAAAAGGGTAAAGGTGCTGTGGTTACCTTCAACAGGCTGCAGGTCGTCCACGGTGAGTTTGAGGCCCTTGCCACGCCGGACTACCCTCACCGTGTGCCACTCATTATCATTGAGGCCCGACCCCGCAAAGATGGTCTCTGGGCCTTTACCTACACATAGCCCAGAGCACCATTAACACAATGCACAGAGAGGTGGACAGAGACAGATAGAGAGAGAGAGAGAGAGAGACAGGGGAGATAGAGATCCAGAGACAGAGACAGGAAAAGAGAAGAAGAAGAAGAAGAAGCCAGGCAGGTTGAATTAAAATTTAAGGACAGAAAGTGAGGGAATGGAGGGAAATAGCAGAGGACTGGGGGACCATACATATCCTGGGGAGACAAACACCTCCGTGTCAACACACTCTCTCCACAGATAGACAGACAGGTCACTTTGCAGATACGCCAGCGGGACGGATGATGTGACACAGACAGACAGAAAGATTAACATAAATGGATGCCACGGGCGTCTAAGATGGAGACTGTGAGTCACAACAGGCCCGCGGTGAGACAATCCATCTGTGGACAGATCACACTGCCGCGATGACCACCCACTACCCACACATGCACAGACAGCACATTCGCACCCCCTTGACTCCTAAACCGCCCCCGCACACATAACATATATTACCCTGTGTCCACATGCAGGATTCCTTATCCTCCACGAGAGCGCAATACTGCAACGAGCCTCATGGTGGCACTAGACGCACAGCGGAGCGTCTGAGAGCTCTCCAAGGTGCTGATGTGCAGCAGAATGAAAGAAGCTGAGCTGTCCTCTCATGATGTCTCTCTCTGCCCATCTACCAGCTCATATCTTCACATAGTTGACTGCACACATTTGACAGACTGACTGTTCCCAAAAACCTCAGTGTCCCCTTGCTCCCGCTCTCGACAAGCACCCCACCAACCTTGAACACAACACCCACCATCCTCCAACACACACACACACACACACACACACACACACACACACACACACACACACACACACACACACACACACACACACACTCCCCTTCCTCCTCCAAGCCCTGTTGGTTTGAGTGAGTCTGCTTACAGTGACCTATAGGAGGTAATGATGGGGGAGGTGAGAAGTAAACTGACCCGAACGGATTCTGCTGCAGAAAATGTCAAGCATGCCTACATCACTCATGGAGGCACGCAGGCGGGCGCACACACACACTCACACACACACATACAGGTAGAGAAATAGAGAGGCACACAAACATAATACGAGAAGTCAATCAAAATGAATATGGCAGCGTGAAATGCGTGTGTGTGTGTGTGTGTTTGCTCGGCTAAAAGAGTGTGTTGTGTGTTGAGAGAGGACACAGGGTTCCCCTGAGGAGACTCAGCTGTGCTCTGGGCATGAGCATCTCATCCTGTTACCATGGATCACTGCCTAACGCTGAGTGAAGGAGAGAATATGTGCATGTATGTGTGAGTTTGCGAGTGTGTGTTTTTGCATATGTAACCAAATATTCAAAGAGCGAGCAGAGCGCGGTGAGGGTGAGGCAGTGATCTGTGTCAACCTGGGAACAAATACACGCCAATAAACACAGACAAGAGACTCACACACACTCACACATACACACACATGAGCCACCTATTTTGGGTCAGTGCTAGCAGTGTGTTCAGCAGCATGGTGAGCTTGGTTTAAAGTTGAGCTACTGTGGCGGTCAGCAGACAGTCTGCGCTCTGTGCTGCCGAACCGAAAGACAGCGAGGCGAGACAAATCAAACGGAGAGACAAAAGGGACTGTTTGTTGCGCTGGAAATACAATTCAAATCAAATGACACAAGCTACTGGAGATTATAAGAGCAGGATAATGAAAACAAAATGACAAAAAGCGTTTCATATTTCATTAGCTCCAAATAACAAATGGCTTTTCTGCCGGATAAGCCTCAAATCTCTCCCATGCCGAGGCTTTTATTTGACTGCTGAGTGGACTATTTCAGTGGCGCCTGGCTGTTAAATAATTTTTTTTTCTTCCCCCCTCGAATATCAGATGTATAATTTATCGTATGCACACGGTGTGCCAGAAAAGTGGCTGCCTACTGAAATGTTCATTGAGACAACCGGTCTAAAATTGGCCGACAGACATGCGGGATAGCAACAGCGCTGTGTGGCTAGTAGGGTTTCTATGGCAACTGCAGTCGTCCATTTCACCACCTCTTTGCCGTCACAGAGCATTCGTCTCCCTCGCTCACTCTCGCTTCCTCTGTGGTCGTGACAGAGAGAAACTCCACGTGAGGGAATTAAACTTCATCAGGGATTCAGCTCCACTCACAGCAGCATGAAGAGAAACACACACACACACGGGATAACACACCCAGAAAACACACACACACACACACAGATGGGCAATGAAATACAGAATGCACAGGCACACACTAAACGGGCTAAATGAAACAGTACCCAAAAAATCCCTCATGTAAGTTTAGAGAGAAACAACAAGCAAACAAAGAAAGCAGCCAGACAGACGCTGGGATGAAGGTGCGACAGAGAGAAACAGAGGGATAACACGTCTTTTGTCTCCAGCATGAAGGAGAAGTAATTACCCTGCAGCTCTAAGTTGCATTCATCCACCAGCTACACTTCCCAGCACACCTAATTTTACCTCAACACCTCACACTCTCCTTCTTCTTATTCTCTTTTCCTTTTTTTCCCCCTCCTCCTCCCTTCAACCCCCACCGTCCTCTCTTCCGTCTATCCTTCTTTGCTAAAATGGCCGACCTGGAAAACCCTGGCCCTCAGCAAAAAATCACACCGCTCCTGTGGTGTCGCTGAACATGCAGACACAAACGCGCATATGTGCACCTCCCCTGTCCAACACACATATATGCACACAGACACATGGTACAAAGATATGTGGAGTATGGGATCAGATGGACTGACGAGACGGAGAGAGTGAAAAATAGTCAGACACATTAACAAAAACACACACACACACACACACACACACACACACACACATACTGAGGAGGAAGAGGAAGGGGGGAGGGGTTAGGTGAGATGGAGGATCACTTACTGGCTGTACAGTTTATCCTGATACAGTCTGGAGGGAGAGCAGAGCAGAGGGTTAATGCTGCACACATACACATACTCTCCACGCCCTGGGGACGCACACATCGACACACCCTGCACGCATTTATACAAGCACGCTCACACACATGCTGAGAAAACACACACTCTCCTTTGCTGCAGGACCTCAACCTGGATCATATTTCCTTACATCAGTGATTAGCATTTTCTGTGACTTTAAATTCTCGTCACTAAAGTTTGAAATCTGGATCAAGATATTTACGCTGACAGTGTGAAGGAGAGCGGTGTGTCCCGGCATGAGCAGTGTGCGCTCACTGGCTGCTCTGGCCTGAGCGACAGTTTCAGTCACCAATCAAAAGCGCCAGGAGACTGAGATGGGTCATGTGTGTCAGTTTGTCTGGTGACATCGAACACATCCCATAATTCTTGTCGCCCATCCAGAGCACAAATCTCCGCAAATGGTCGGAAGATTTAGTCCCATTATTAGACGCTGTTTGTTTGGTTTTTTTTATACCCATGATGCCTTGGTGTGTCGTGTGGCGTCAACCACAGATGAGACGTGGCTGCAGACAACCAGAGACCAACACATGCACCCCTCTGTTGGACTATGTGTGTGTGTTAGCATGTGAAGTTGTGAGGCTGGATATGTGTTCAGTGAGTTGCAGTTATGTGTGGAGTGTTTGTCCATGATGTGAGTCTTTGTATTGATCGTTGGAGGTGTGGGGATGCACAGGTCCACTGGGAGTGAGCAGAGAATGCAGCTTGAGGCTTGACCCTCTGTTCAACGCAAAAACAATGCCACTAACCTTCAATTGTGTGTGTTTGTGTGTGTGTACAGGACTGTTCGTTATTTACACGAGGGGAGGGGGTGGTGCAAAACAGGGGAGGCACGTCAAAGTATTTTTTGAAGCACTAGGGAGGGACTTGTGTTTTTTATTTTGGCTTAGGGGAAGGGGACCAGGCCCCCAGGCAGGAAAGCTGCTGCCAGTATTTCCCAGTGGTCACTAATGGTATTGCAGCCAAAAAAATCCCCTTTCCCCATGGACCACCATTATACAACTTTTGATCCATGAAGGTTTTATGTTAGAGCCAAAAAAAAAGGGATTTTAAAATCTGTGACATCATCACATATAGCTATGAGCTATAAAGCTCACTTTATTCTACACGTCTCATTTAAAATGTCACAAAGAATAAATATATAAAATCCTGTGAAAGAAAATTCTGCACTACGATTTCCTTTTCACTCTAACTTTTGATCATCACAGAGTATGTTTTTAAAATCTAATAACAGCCATCGTGACAAGTTACTGATATTCCAGTCGCTGCTGCCACTGTTGTGTATGTTTGGCTTTATTTGTGCTGCTAATGCAGACTGTGTGTGTGCTGTAATGTGTGTGTGCATGTGTTGGTGATGTGTAGGCTTATTAAATTTGGTTGGTTTTGTGTGTGGCTGTCACACACCCATACTCTGCTAAAGTGCACACACAGCTTGTGATTATGCGATTTGTAAGGAGGATTTGCATTTTGCTGCAGAAATTAGCTGTTTGTTTCGGTGATAATTCACTGCATTGGCTACGATTCCTACGTTTGGTGGAAATATGTAAAACATTGTTGTATATGTCGGAGGGAAGGTCATGCATTTTCCTCCGGTCCCTCAGGGAGGCTCAAGGAAACATATTTGTAGCTCTGGGGAAATGAAGTCGCACCCAAGCCACCCCCGTCCTCTGATAAACAACGAACAGTCCCTAGTCAAAGACCAGCTGTATATGCACCATGAAGTGGATCAAAATTCTAAAAGGTATCTGCCAAAACCTGTGAAACACCTTAAATATATATATAAGTATAAACAATGCAGCAGAATTAACGGGATCATATATTATTAATCAACATTTAATGACATTCCTTTACAAGAAATAGCCAAGAGGCCAGAATCAGCTGCATTCCCCTGGCAGGTAATTAAAACAGCACTGGAGAATCTATATGTTTGTGTGCATGTGTGTACCTAGGTTGACAGTGAGTCGGACGCGGCCCCCATCCAGCTCCAGACGAAGGGTGTCTGCGGAGTTACGGGATGTGGTTGCCATGAGAACGCCATAGGCCCGCTGGGAGCGAAAGCGCAGCGAGACGTCCTCTGCCTCGGTGTGCATCGCCACAGGCAACTGCACCTTCATAAACTTACTGCCGTCGTACGACAGGATAGTCGCATCTGTACAAGACGCACAGAGAGAGAGAGAGGGAGAGACAGACGAGGAGGGAATGAGAGAGGGAGAAGTGGAAGATGACAGTGGAGGAGATTGAGGTGGGTGGAAACACAGAAAAAAAGGAGACAGAAAAGATTGACAAGGAGAAAAACATACGAGGTGGGAAGAGACAATTCGACTTTGTGTGATTCAGATTTAAACATGAACAAGTATGTTGCAGCGTGGCTACACTCCCTCGTTCCCCCCGGCCACGTCATGTTGAAACTCAAAACCCTGCTTCCTACGAAATTACCCCATCACTTTCCACGCTTAATTCATCATCACTCCCTCACAAAAGAGCATGTAAAAATAGCCGCAGCTGGTTGGCTGGCCCTATTATCCGGTTAAATCAGAATGCATGGCGGTGAGTGTGTTAGCCACCGTCGCTGACATCCCAGACCCTGGAGTCATAATGTAACAAGCTCAGGTGATCCCGCTTTAATGTCTTTTGCATACTCATTTACATATTCATAATCTTCTCTCGCTGCTACCTGCTGGGGCCAATCCCCAACCGCTAAACTGTTTACCTCCGAGAACCCTGTTTTTTATTGGCCAATTACATACACAGCTAAACACACTCTCCATGTCTCTGTGTCTTCATCTCTCTTCCTTCTCCCCTTCTTCTTCTATCTCTCTATTCCATTCCTCCTTCGCCTTCCCTCCCTTTCGCTCTCCCTGTTTCCGTGGGAGACGGTCGGAGCCAAGGCAAAAACAAGAGAACAGGAAGAGAGGGAGGCCTCATGAATACTGATGAGCTGAGAAGGAGGGAAAGAGAGAGATAGTGTGCGTATGTGTGTGTGTGTGTGTGTGTGCGTGCATGTCAGAATAAGTGAGTGAATTTAAGTGTGAACAGAGGAGGGTTTAGTAAAGTGAGAGCAGGGGGAGAGAAAATAGGGACAGAGCAAGACAGAGGGAGAGGAGGAGGGGGGAAAGGGAGAAAAGCTCTTGGCTAAAATGCAAATGAACCCTCATTAACTTGAGGAAAAAAGGAGGTGGTTGGCCTGTTATATCACAGATAACATAACTAACAGCCACACATACACCCGCCCAAGCGCACTTGAACACACACACACACACACACACGTGCACACATTTCTGATAAGGGAGACAGCTGACTAAATTTTCCTCACCACGGCACCTGACTCACTAGCAGGCAAACAGAGCAGGGAGGGCTGGTGAGAGGGAAGTATGGAAGCACATTTACGCCCAAAAAGACACTGACAAAGTGCAATGCACACAGGCGATGTTGCACGCCATCGCAGCGTTTAACACCTGGAGCCAGTCGCACTGACTGGTCCTCACTAAGCCTGGTCCTAACAGCAAAGTCCAGTCTTAAAGAATGAACTTCACACTGGTTGCACCGGCCAAACTAACGCCTAGTTTAAAGGAGCCCTTTGTAGGATTCTGTGAGGATTACAGACTGCAACCAGCTGAAACTTCCTCCATGTGCCAAGCGTGAACTCCCAGTTAGGATTCCTTCAGTGTTCATCACAGGAGGTTTTTACCAGGAGCTGAATTAGCCACAGACATCTCTCACTCTCCAAAAAAAGGTGATTAAAACCTTTAATAATCTCATGTTAAAAATCTGTGGATTAGTCGTCGTCTAAACGATTAAACGTTCGCCTCCTCGCTAGTCGGCACCAGAAATATTAGTCGGTTAAACCAATTAGTGTTTTATTCATGTACAAGGCCGCTTAACTGTCATGCAGCTGCCTGCCACCAGTAGGTGCTACAGTGCCGTCAGACAGCAGTCCCCCTACTGAGGTGAAGGACAAGAGGTGTGTTCATGTTTGTAAATTAGATAGATAAAAACAAGATGTCAAGATGTGCGATCTATGTCTGTTTAAGCTAAGATGGTGCAACCGGCACTAGCTATTAGGTCAGACTTTTAACGCCAAGTTACAAACGATTTGCCTTAAGATCAGGTGTTGGAGCCAATTTAGTGTTTTTGCAGAGTTTGATTCATGTATTGTTGCCCCCCGTTGGTCAGGCTGCTCATTACATGCCCACAGGGTACTGAGCCCAATTAAAAGGAAGTGAGACCTACGTGAAGGAGGATGTGGAAGCCAGAGTGAGGACGGCAGCAAACTGTTGTTTGGCTGTAATTGATTTACACACATCTATACTGGTTACACGCTTACACGCATCTGCTATGAAGCTAGATTTCTGTTGTTATAAATGACAAATGAATTAGTTTATTTGCTTTAACAAGACATTTGCATCTGAACGCCCCCTCTGTCTCCGCTCTGGTTTGGCAACTTGAGTAAACAAGGTAGGAAAAGCCACTGTAATACCAGGCATAAGCCCCGTCGGTGAAGTCGGCCCCTGCAGGCACACACCAGATGCGCCATGCAAACAGAGACGTGGTTAAAGGATAAGATTTAATCTATATTTTTGTTGTTAATGATCCCGTGAAAAGACTGAAAGCCACAACTTTTTACTTTGTAACTTTCCAACACTTTTCTTTTCTTCCAAACCTTGACTGACCTCCTATTAGCATCTTGGAATTTTCACTTTGTGTTTCATTATTTTAACTCATGGTGAGTAATTTTATTTTTGTTGATCCTCAGAAAATAAAACAAAGCAAGCAATGATTTTAAAAATGATTTATGTGCTAGCCAGCCTCATCTCCTCAGGCAGATGATTCCAGAGCTTCGGGGCCTTGATGACAAGAGCCTGGTCAGCTCTAGTTACCCGCCTCGATCTAGGGACGACTAGTGACGGTACACTTGAGGATCTCAAGTCACAACTTGGAGCATAGGTGGTCAGAAGCTCAGCTATATAACTTGGCGCTAAACCATGTTGAGCTTTAAAAATGTGACTTAATAGAGAGTAAAATAAACTTAGTGTAAATAGGAATGTGTTAGGGTCAGTTGTGGTTTTATTTACTGTGGCAGAAATACATTAGGGTTATCTAAAAGTATTTGGAGATGGAGATTTGAATATATCCACCTTATTCCTAGACCCCATGATCCCTTGCATGAATTATGGGTGCAACTTCCGGCTGTTTACAGTACTCTGTTCTTCTTTCCAAGAGCAACTGGGAAATAAAACGTGGAACACCCCACCTGTTATAGCTCAAACGGGATTATGTGATCATACCTCCGCCATTTCTGACAGCTATCTCAAAGCATTGTTTTTTTCCCCTTTTCAACCGAGTATGCTAGCAATTAGCTTGCCTTGCTCCGTTAAAATATTGTTAACTTTAACATGGCCCGAGCTAGCTTAAGGTAACATCTGCTCCTTCTAAAGACGATTTCTGATTTCTGATGACTTATTAAGAGATACTAACACATTCGGCAAACATTTAACATAATTCAGTGTAAACTGTAGCTCCATGTAAAGTGAATAAATGTGATGTTTCCCCACTAATCCTCCGCTCGTCTGCGTAATTTCTTTAAATTCTGATTTAATAAAAAGTATTCCGAGTGCAACATGGAGCTGAATTTAGCAGCAGACTTCAGTAATAGTCTTATAAAGTAGTAGAAAAATAAATAACTTTTGGCATTTATTTTTTTATATGATATAAAGGAAGTCCGGTAAATCAATAACACATTCTCAGCCTTAATGACTAAATACATATTTCAAGGTTTGTTGCTGAGTTTATTTTCTAATGCAGGTTGAGAATGAAGTCAGATGTCTCATGAAACTCTTGTGGTTTTATTTCTCATATCAATGGTACCTCTGGCAACAGGAACAATCCCTTTTAGTTCTGGTCACGTGTTCAACACACAGTTACTTAGTTAGAGACAAAAATGTAGCTTGGACTGGTTGTTAGTCGTTAGAGACACAGACAGTGCAACAGGTACCAGAGCTCCGCAAAGACTTTTTTAGAAAATGCTAAGTTAACATTAGTTAAATATTTCTTAAAAAATAAATCTGTATTTGCTAAACTGAAGGCAAATTACTTTGGAAATGAACCAGCGTTGGCGGTTAGCCACCAAGAGCAGCCACTAGGACTAACCACAGACAGTCTGTGGGACTAACTAGCTTACTGCTACTTCTGCTATCTCACATAATCATCTCTACAGTAGTGCCCTCAGGAATAAGGTGGATATGTTGTGAAAATTAGGTTAAAAGACTAAAGAACTGTTAAAGAACATTTCATCTATTGTTTTCTTTTCTTGGCAGGAGTGGGCTTCCATAGAGAAAGCAGGACAGCAAGACAAAAAAATGTAGCCCACCAGTGTGAACAGCAAGTGAGCAGGAGGAAAGAGCTGAAAATGTGTTAAGAGATGTGCAAATGTGTGGCTGGAAATATGTGTGTGTGGCCGCTCTTAACAAAAAAAAAAAAAAGAAATTCATCTTGGAGCCAGAGCGTGGCGACCATCTTTGTTCATTAAAGACGAAGAGAGGGGGAACAAAGGAGAGAGTGAGAGAATGAGGGAGGAGAAAAAAGGGAGGGAGAAACCGCAGGTAGAAGGCGTAAACATGGCCAATCACTCTCTCCATCTGCTTCTCCATCTGTGCTTCCTTTAATCCACTGAACCACCAGTTAGTGACCCCTCAATGCACACAGAGAGGGATGAAGAAAGACATAGAGGAAAGGAAGACAGAGCTAAGAGAAGGAGAGAAGGAGGGAAGGAGGGAGGGAGGGAGGGAGAGGGTGCATTGCTGTGATAAACATACACTGCGGATGTTTGTCCTCCGAAATAAAACATTTTCATATCAACACCTTTCAGAGAGTGTGTGCGTACGTGTGCGTCCATATCTCCTGTTAGATGATAGTACAATCATCACTTGAGACGCGTCAGCAGTTGTGGCACAAACAACATTTCTTCTCTTCTCCTTGTCTGACTCCATCTCGCCTCTTTCAACAGGCCTGTATCAGTCCCTCTGCCAATCTCTCCTACTTTCCATTTCTCTCTCCCGGCCTGAATTCATACCTTTTCTCATAACTCTCTCCCTCTGTCAGATTTTCTACTCCCATCTCCCATTCCTCCTCATCTCCTCACCTGCTGTCATATGGCGGTTCCGGCCCGGTGGTTCTCCACCCTCCTCTGTCACAGCTCCTGCTCCCTGCTTTCTGCACATTTCCTCTCCCATCGACTCCCAGTCTCCACATCTACAGCAGTCCAATAGTCCTGTCTGCAGCTCGCCTTCCTCCCACCCCTTTTTGATCCTCTCCTTTTCCCTTCCTCCATCTTACTACTCTCATTCTCAGAAAACGTGTGTATTTGAATAAGAAAAGGATGCAGCCAGTGACGGAAAACCTGCACTATCATTATATTTCATTGTTGAGCAAGCAACCTCATTTTCTCCTTGCTCTTATTTTTGATCTCCACCTACCTCTACAGTAGCGGAGGGTGGGAGCGAAAGTATAACTTATCATTTTCCACTTTGCACAGAGATGTATTTTTTTAGAGTAGCCATCTTTAATTGTGAAATGGGATGCCAGTTTCCGTTCATTTTGCTTTTAATCGCCTGACACCCATTAACCAGTAACTAACCAGTTAAAAACGTCACAACTCAAATTTATTTATAAAGCACAAAAGGAACAAAATGCTAAAATGCATACATAAGAGGCGACATAACTGTCAGGTGCACAGCTCACACATTTAGAGACACACACAGGCACACATCAGGGAAAGCCACATCAAGGGGACTCAAACGCTCATGAATAAAAGTAGATTTTGAGCCTGGTCTTAAATGAGTCAACGGTGGAGGCAAATCTGATGCATGCATGTTCCTGTTGACTGGCAACACCACGTTACTTTCGACCCTCCCCTGTCTCCGTTAACTTTACCCTGGCTAGCACCAAAGATAGGCAAGCATGACAACCTTCACTGATAGTTTGCCCATGAACAAGTCTTACAGACATTTACAATCTTCAACAAATAAACCTGCGCAGTGATTAGCATTGTCGCCTCACAGCAAGGAGGCTTCTGGTTCAAACCCAGGGTGGGGGGAATTTACAGAGGGTTTCCTCCAGGTGCTCCAGCTTCCTCCCACAGTCCAAAGACACGCAGGTTAATTGGTGACTCTAAATTGTCCACAGGTGTGAATGTGAGTGTGAATGTTTGTCTGTCTCTATAGCCCCTTTTTCACTGCCAGATTTTCCGCGAATGGGAAACAACCGTGTGTAGACATGGGAAACAGTTCTGTTTTCTATTTTTTAATTAATGAGTGAGAATTCACTTTGTCCACTGATTGCATCGGGCTAATTTTGGACTCAATATTGGGTTGTATTACAACCTTCCCATTCTCCAGCACCACCGGGGGCGAAGTGGAAGGTAAACTCACCTAAACTTAATTCTTCAGCCATTTTATTTGAATAGTTTGGCCACATTTTTATCTGCCATAAATCTTTATGAGAGTACCTTTTTAGCACACATCAGATTAAGTACTACTGAGGTGATGTAATCTGTTAGGATGGAGAGAAAAAAAGCATAACTTAAAGGTATAATGAATAAAAGTTTTATCGCCTAATATAGCTGATGATCTTAATATATTTTCAGTAGTCGATGGAGTTATTTCTGACATTAAAACTTTCCACGCCACACCATCTGTCTTCTGTCGCTCATCCTTTTGGCATGACTCAATGTTCTCGAGCCAAAAAGCAAATGACAAAGCTGTCAGTATGACTGTATTTCACATCATGACATATTATTAATTTTTCACAAAATGTTGCTGTTTGGTAACTGTAATTAGCCGGCTTACTCATCTCTATTGTGAAAATGTGACTTAAGCATTTATGCCAAATTACTATACAGGCTGCCAAAGTGTTATTCTGGTCCTCTCCCTCTACACCCTCCCACCACGTCATTCTCACCTCTCTCGCAGGAGCGTCCCAGGAATCCAGTTCCCGAGCAGTCGCAGACGTAGCGGTTCCAGCCCTCCCTGCAGATGCCGCTGTGCTGGCAGGGGTTGGACAGGCACTGTTTGGGCGGCTCTCTTGAGCAGGAAGGCTTCACCCCCACCGCCCTCTGGGCCTCGGCCAGGCGCCGGATGTCTTTGCTCTGCCCGTCCACAAACAGGTCTCTGATGCAGCCCACGTAACCGTAGTTCAACAGAGCCGTCCACACCTGAGGAGGAGGTCACCAGTGTTGAGTGTAAGGGAATTTAACCACACATTGCAGCATTTGGTGGCAAACTAAAGTCCAACTACACTGTGTTTTAAGTTGCTTGTTCAAGGCACAGATAAAAGCTAGAGCTGACAGCTATTGTTTGGCTTTGAAAGCAAAGACATTTTTGTTTTCCTTCACTAGGATATATTTTTGTGTATTTATTCCATACAAAAGGTGGTTAAAGGGACAATTCACCCCTTATCCCTTACCTGTAGTGCTATTGATAAATCTAAATGTTGGCCACTATGTTTCAATAGTTTTATTGTGGATTTTTGTACTATATATTGTATTCGCTGCATTTTAAATGTGCTCTGATTGGCTGCTACCTCGACCAGGTCTCTCTTGTAAAATAGATTTTCAGTCTCAATGGGACTTCCTGGTTGAATAAAGGTTAAATAAATGAATTGTTGCCAAGAGTTGGAGATATCAGCCGTAGAAATGTTTGCCCTCTCTTCTGGTGCTCAAAGAGCCAAAAAATACAGCAGCAGCTATTTTCTAACATTACAGCTCAGCAGAGGAGGACGCCATCAATGTTTCTATCTCGTGCTGTCACGAGCACAAGCTTGTCGTCCATGAGTAGATGCACACGTCCTTCTACGCAGTGATATGGCTGGTCGGTGTACGTCGGCAGAAAGAAAGTAGTTCCTACATGAAAGTGCTCACAATAATGTTTGTGGATTATCTTGAGTAACTGGGTTGTGATTTTTGAAAAGTGACATTGCTGTTGTTGTTTTTTTAAATTTATTTTGTGCCGCTTTGAGCACTACAAGCCAAGTGTCATGTAGTTCCTTTATATTCAAGGGAAGCAGACATCTCGACGGCCAATATCTCCAACACTTGGCAACTCACACCAAAACAATCTAGACTGATTACAGTACTACAGGTGAGAGGAACAATATGTGTTTTTGAATTAGGGGTGAACTGTCTCTTTTTAAGCCTGGTAAAGGAATTCATTTTCACTTACTAATATGCAAAAATGTGTTTAACCTTTAGTTGTTTAGTTGTTTCATTTGATTTGGGTCCAGGAGTGACTCTTGAATTGCTTACTGGCTTTTCAAGGCTTCCTTTGCATATCACGGTCTTCCTCAAACAGTAAAATGCTGAGAAAGTAAGCTAGTGCTGAATGCATGAAGTTCATTTTTTGTTTTATATCTGTTTTTCTGTGCTGGCATAATTGTTGTTAGTAACAAAGTTCTTGATTGTGGGAAACAAGTGTGACACAGGTGCACTGATCTGTGACTGTGATTTGCTCAACCTTACTGTGTAGCATGATCACCTAATCTTCATCAGGTGTGTAACAAAGGCGTGGCCCATATAACAGATCAGTGTACCTGTGTCTCAGTATGCTTGTTGATCTTGAAGAAGGACTAAAGGCCACCACACCATCAAAATAAAAGAAATGCATATGGAGCCAGATTGTACTTGTAATATTGTCTTTTAATATTACTTAAATTATTATTATTTTTACTATTGAAAAAATCTTAAAATATATTGTTTCAAGAAGGGCTTCAACTAATTATTAATATTATTATTTTTAATATTACTTTAATCTAATTATTATTATTTTTACTATTGAAAAAATCTTAAAATATATTGTTTCAAATAGGGCTGCAAATAAGTATTATTATTATTATTTTTATATTAATTTAATTATTATTATTTTTACGATTTAAAAAAAAAATCTGAAAATATATTGTTTCACATAGGGCTGCAAGTATTATTATTATTTTTTTAAAATATTACTTTAGTTGTTATTATTTTGCTGTTGAAAAAAATATCTTAAAATCTATTGTTTCAAATAGGGCTGCAACTAATTATTACTTTATAATTTTTTTAATATTACTTTAATTATTATTATTATTGTTATTATTATTATTTTACTATTTTAAAAAAATCTTAAAATATATTGTTTCGAATAGGGCTGCAACTGCTTATTATTTTTTTGTTTTTTTAATATATTAATTTAATCTAATTATTATTATTTTTACGATTAAAAAAATCTTAAAATATATTGTTTCACATAGGGCTGTAACTAAGTATTTTTTTTTAAATATTACTTTAGTTATTATTATTTTGCTATTGAAAAAAAAATCTTAAAATATATTGTTTCTGGTAGGGCTGCAACTAATTATTATGATTATTATTTTTTTTATTAATTTAATCTAATCATCATTATTTTTACTATTGATTAATCTGATTATTCTGACTATACAAAAAAAAGAAAGAAAAATGACAATCACAATACTCACTACCACACGGTGATGTTATCAAATGTCTTTTTTTTTTTTTGTCTGACAAACTGTCAGAAAATGCTTAATTTACTATAATTTAAGACAAGAAAAAGCAGTGAATTCTTCCTTTTGAGAAGCTTGGAGCATTAAGTGTTTGGCATATGCTGGAACAAGTAACTGATTATCAAAACCGTTGACAATTCATTTTCTGCCGAACACTTAAACAACAGACTATTGCAGCTCTAATATCAACCTGATTATATCGTACTGTAGACACACAACGTCAGCACATGCACCTCTGTCGGGAAGATGAGTCCGGCGCGGTCCTCAGGCAGTCCTCCGAGGTACAAAGTCTCATCCAGGTCCAAGATCTCACTGTCTCCTGGAGCCGTGTACGCTGTTCTCACACTGTTCACCGAGATGGTTCCTGGATTCACCGCGAGACATCGAAACAACTTCAGTAATCGTTACGACCTTCAATGTGAACACCCTCATCACACCACCACTATGATGACTATCATCATCATCTTTATCATCATCATCCTTTCCCCCAGTTTTTGTTCTCCTCCTTTATCACCACTCATTACTTCTATAATCAGAAGCAACAGGAATACGAAACTACACAGGCCACAGCCATTGGTTCACTCTTTTGAGTCTGTGCTGGTTTTAAAGTGCTATGTCCAACATTCTGCCTCCAATAAATCATTAAAACATTTATTTTTAGACACTGCTACAGTTACAGTAAAGAAACAAGATCCCCATTGAGAAGATTGTCAGCCACTACTGTGGGTTTCCACACTCTAATTAATACTGGCATGAAAACGATAATTATATTGGTATTAGGCTGAAAACATTTAAAATCCTGCTACTGTAGTGAATATATAGTTTCAGTAATTGAGCTCATGTGTTCAAAGAGCAGGGATAAAGCACATATTGAGAAAAGACAGCAAAAGGAATACATACTGTAAATGTGGCTCTAACTTTAAAAAACTTGCACTTGCACAAAGAGGCTACCAATTGCTTTAATTACAGTCTCAGTATTGTGGTAATTACAACACATTACAGTAAATTTGACAGTGCTGCTGGATATTGATTGTGTTAAAACTGGTCTACGCAGCACCCTCGCAACCCAGTTTGAATTAAACACAGACAGGAGACGGATGGCAGCAGCCAAACGGCCTTGCTCGGCTGGCGCTTACTATAAAATGTTGAAGTACGGTCACACATACTCATTATCCTCCACCTCCTCCTCATCACCCTCTGTGGTCAGGGTTAGCGTCAGAGTTTAAAGAGCGTACTGTGAGAGTACCTGAGCGCCCGTCCCTCTGGAAGTCCACATGATACCACTCCCCGTCATTGACCTTTCTGTCGATAGCCTTGGTCTTGGTGGTTCCTGAGCCCATGTCCAGCAGCAGGTACAGGTGTCCATCCAGCATCTCGATGGCAAAAAAGTCCACCTGGGGAGTCAGACAGGGACGACGTTAGTATTCTGTGAAAAGCAGGGACGTTGATGGCTAGCAATAAAAATGCAAATTATAGCTGCAAGTTACAATAAGGTGATTGGGCTCCGGTCTAACCATATATAATCAGGCTCTTTGTGCAATCTCATTCAGTTTTAGTGGAGACTGGTAAATCTATTAGGGCTGCTCGATTATGGCATAATCAGGATTATTTTGGTCATTATTGATTTCATGATTGTTTAACATTTTCCGTCATCTTGGCTCGAGGTGGACTAAACATGCCACAGCCTGGCTTAGAGTGAGTTTGGGTTTTAGAGAGACAAAACAAGAGCAAAGGGAAATGCAGCACAATCATTTTATCTTGATAAGTAAATGGACCTGCACTTCTACAGCGAACACTCAAAGCGCTTTTTATTCTTCGAGTCACATTCACCCATTCACACATAAATTCACACACTGGTGGTTGAGGCTACCATACAAGGTGCCACCTGCTACTTGGTTTTTAACACGCTCACACACCTTTGGAACAGACCATCGGGAGCAATTTGGGGTTCAGTATCTTGCTCAAGGATACTTTGACATGCGGGATCCAAACCAACTTTAAAGTGACAAATAGGAATTTTGTGGTTTATAGGAGAGGAGGATTATCAGCATCATTTAAAGTAATAGTGCACCCAAACATGAAAATTCAGCCATTATCTACTCACCCATATGCCGAGGGAGGCTCAGGTGAAGTTTTAGAGTCCTCACATCACTTGTGGAGATCCCAGGGGAGAGTGGGTAGCAGCACAAGTCCACCTAACGGAGGCTTACGGTGCCCCAGATTCAAATGTCCAAAAACACATAATTGAAACCACAAAATATCTCCATACTGCTCGTCCGTAGTGATCCAAGTGTGCTGAAGCGGTGTGCGGTGCACAGAGAGGCAGTTAGAGCTACAGGCTACAATGAGGCTAAAAACAGAGTTCAAATGACGTTTATCCCATCAACTTTTTATGTCGGGGCTTCAGGACACTTGGATCACTATGGACAAGGAGATATTCTGTGGTTTCAATTATGTGTTTTTGGACTTCTGAATCTGGGGCGCCGTAAGCCCCCATTAGGTGGAGTTGTGTTGCTACCCCTTCACTCCTTGGATCTCCGCAAGTGTTGTGAGGACTCTAAAACTTCACCTGTGCCTGCATCGGCATATGGGTGAGCAGATAATGGCTGAATTTTCATTTTTGGGTGCACTATCCCTTTAAGACAGCCATCTAGGATGTAGGTGAAATCACTTCTGTTGAAAAAAACAACAACAATCATACCATGGTTTTCATGGTTTCAAGTATCATGATGACTTTTATGATCCCAGAACGTCTCCTCCATCAACAAAAGAACCAAAGTTTTAATTTCCCTAAAACTAGACTAAGCAAAACTAGTGAAATTCCCATCAGCCTTAGGATTTATCGCTATGTCTAATGCAAGGTTCAGGTTGCTGTAGTGTCCCCAGTGCGTGTTAAAAAATGACGCCATAATGTCTTTGCATTGAGCAAATGCTCCAAAAGTTGGTCATGCAACCCTAAAATGACCAATTTTCGGAGCATTTCCTCGATGCAAAGACATATGGCAGGTGCCTACTGCACTTTTCAGTTCAACATGGACATCTTTGAGGGAAGTTTGGCCAAGCAGGTGCACCTGTACGGACATCTCTAATGATCTCTAATAACGACTCGTCATAAGGAGACCACAAGCAGAGTCAAATGCCCTTAAATTCTTGAGCAGAAATAGCCCAAGACACGAAGGAAAGAAGAGGCGTTTTGCCACAGAGCTCGCTAATAAAGCTAAAAACGGTCTAATGGAAGGAGTGACAATTTGAGGGAACAAAGCAAATAAAATAATTTGGATTTCGTTTGCACGCTCCTGGCATTTTGCAATGAACAACACATTGAGCATACATGCTTCGTAGCTTGCGTGCCATCTACGGAGGCCCGAGTGTAAACTGAGTTTAAGCTTATTCTTATTTTTTCAAATTAAGTTTCCCTGTGTGTTTTTTTAAAATAAATGTACAATATTTTCACCTTGACTGTGGGAGGCGTGCGTGGGTCCTTGCGTTGCAGCTGCCTGGGTTTGCCATGGCTGAAAAGCATCAACCCGTTCGGCTCCGTGGTCCTGAAGTCGAACGAAATCGATCCCGCCTTCTTCGCTGACCACTTGCTCAGCGCCACGAAAGACTCTGGGGTGTCAAAGGTCACGGGGTCCAGCGTGGCAACACTCTCGCACTTAAAGGACACCACCCCACTTACCTAGGGCGGGCAGAGGAAGAAAAGGAAACACTTAGGGGTTCAAGTATCTCAAAAAAAATGGGTTGTTTAACTGATGTCCAGTGAACATCAAGACCAAAATGGTTCCTTTGTAGTGGGATTGAAATAAAGCCAGCTGCTTCCAGCTGTGAGCTGACGAACAGACAAAAGCGTGTGGCTACCTCTCAAGAATATAATCCCATTTACTTAAAATTCCTACAGTATAAATCTCACAGGGCCTGACAGAGGTTGTGATACAGAATGATGTCTGTGTTCTGCGTATAAGAGGATAATGTTTCTAGTTCAACTTGTACATGATGTTGAAAGTACACACCTTCATCTTTGGGTCTCCCTGTTTAGCCAGTCTAGACAGCTCCAACCGCACGTCATTGTTCTTGTACACCACCTTGAAAGGACGGGATTGAAGGGGGAAAAACGACACATTAATTCCCCTTTGGATTAAAAAAAAGGAGCCATTTTCTTCACTTTTGGTCAACAGATGTTCCCTATATAAATATTGTGGCGCAGAATTATAATTTACTACAATTTCACCTTTGTGTTTCACGACAATAGGTAATCAAAAAGAATACGACAAGCTTTGATTAACCTTCTCAGAGGACACAAAAAGAAAAAGAGATAAAGAGGGAACAAGACGCTTTAAATATGACCACACATCCATTAATCTTTCAACTCAGGAAACATATTTTTTCTATTCAAGTGTTCTGGTATTTTTTTTTTATGAAAGTGACAACCTTAAGAGCAGCGAGCCACTCCAGCCTCATCTTTTGATAACTCCTATTTGTCCCTGCCACTTGCATGATCGCTTTTACTCTCTCTCTTCTTCCCTTTTCTGTTTCTCTCTTTCCCTGACACAGTACGCTCTCTGACTGAGCAGCATGAGTGTAAAGAGTGTGCTTGTGCTGAGCATTTTGATGTCGAGAGAGACGGGCACACACAGGCTCCGCTTTATTAATCCAGACCTCCTTCTATGACCTGTGAGCAACTCGGCAACATCACAAAATTCCTTCTCTGTGTTGGCTTCTCACCTCTGTTTTGAATTTTCTTCGCACCCTGTGAGCTTTTGTGTCTGCGCGTGGGGCAATGAGGGCGATTCTTGAATATAAGTGCTGCAAGTGTGCAAAATGGTGTTAGTTTGGGCGTGTGTGTGTGTGTGTGTGTGTGCCCACGCCGCATCGAATGCAGAAATTGTTACAGCCGTGATCGTTCATGCGCATGATTCACTGCATACATCTTAATTTGCTCACGCGGATTATCATATCATCGTATTAAATATGTAAATGTGCCAGTGGAGGGTTCACTTTGACAGCGGCAGCCTCGTTTAAACGCCATCAGTCTTAATGAAGCAACACAGAGCGCATTCACCACTGATACAGATAGCTCTCTGTTTGGCACATCATCTGTCGCTTGTTTGGTTGTTTGTTTATGCCTCTGTGTGAGTCTGTGTGAATGAAAGGGAGACTCAGACAGGGTGTGTTTATAATGGGTGTGAGGATGTATTTGGGAGTTTTGCTGTGTGTCAGGTGCTGTGAATGCATATGTGTGTTTATTTGTCTATTTTTGTCCGTGTGTGTTTCAGTGGGTGTATTTGTGCATTTTCACATCTGCACACATCTGTGTACGCATGCTACGGCTGCGTTTGCGTGCACATGCGAGTGCATTGGTGTGTTCTCATCGGCGTGTCATGTGAGTTTCTGTTGTTGCAGTGTTGTGGCCCATTTCAAGCACAGCGGATGGATGGAGCGTCTCTGTGGCGTAGCTAATTAGCATGTTAGTGCTTAGCGCTGTATCTACTCCCTCAACGACACTCATCACTGATTCTCTCTGATGCTGGGGAGGGTGTGTGTGTGTCTGGGACTGCTTGTGTGAGCCTGCCAAATGGAAGCATTTCTATGTGTGTGTGTGTGTGTGTGTGTGCACTTTATAACATAATGTGTGTAAAATGTTTGCGTGATGCGTGACAGAAAGTGAAGGGAGGAAGAGAGAAAGTAAGAAAGTGAGAAAAAAAAAGACTGGTGTTTCTTAAAGCGTGAGAGTATAGAGAAATCTGTGCAGCATGACTGTGTGAACTTGGCAGAAATTATTATTTATTTTTATTCAGTGGAATCATATTGTGAAGAAACGATCATGTGAAGATTAAATCAGTGGCTCATTCAGCCTAAATTAATCATTCTGAGCAAATTGCAGCTAAAAACCAACAAAATTAGTTATTTAACACTTTGTTTGACATGTTTTGCCCAATCAAGTTCAAGTTTATTTTTTGTCGTTATTTAAAAACATCACACTGCAAAGTGCAGGATAAAAGTGGTATAAAAAAGCCTTTTTAAAATAAGATGTTTTATGTAATTTAAAGGAACAGTGTGTAAGACTTAGGGGGATTTAGTGTCATTTAGTGGTGAGCATTGCAGCCTGCAAGCAGCTGAAACTTCTCCAGGCTGCAATTCCTTTCATTTTTCATTGTTCATTGAGCTGAATTACCTGCAGAGGTCTCTTTCTCTCCAAAACAAACAATCCAGGTGATTTAAATTGGTAAAAATGCTGAAAAAAGCACTTCTGCAAAAATCTGCATTTTTCTGACACTCGTCACTAAGGAGCTGCTACCTACTGTGGTTCATGTGAAAATGCTAATGACCCTATCTAAACTCAGTGTTTGGTTTGTCCCCTCTAGGCCACTCTAGAAACATGGAGTGCAACACGGCAGTCTCCATGGACGACATCCCGCTCCCTCTAAGGTAACAAAAACACAATGATTCTTATTTTCAGGTGATTATACACTAAAGAAAACATGCTTATTATATTTTATTTCACTTCTGCCAATATATCCCGCTAAATCGTACACACTGGAACTTTAAAGCAGTTTTTGCAAACATACTGGACACTTGAGAAATAATCGTATTAATATCAGCCTATTTCTTCCAACCACACTGCCCAGCACTTGTACATCCAAAATGTAACACACACATGTCATGCACACATCCCACCTCTTTGAGACAGCCCATGAAGTTATTGCTGACTGGAGAACCGGGCAGGTCAGCGGTGCTGGGGCTCCCTCCCACGTAGAAGAAGTCGTCAGAGCCCAGCATGGTGTAGTCCTCCTGGGTGTAGCCCGTAGTGGTCAGGATGCCGTCCACAGAGATGGTCACCTACACAACAAAGCACAGGGAAAGGACACGCTATATACTCACACCAAAGGCAGCGCTAAGCGCTAGCTAGGCGCTGACCAGCCAAATTAGCCCCCGTTACTCTGGTAACCAATGTGTATGCATTGTGGTTGGGAGAAGGCCTGATTGGTTTGGGGAGTTGGCTAGTTGTGCTGCTGGGACTTTGTATTGATGTGTTGGTGCTAACCGTGTGGTGTAGCTGAGGAGTGCTGCCTCTCGCCTTCACTGGTTAAACTGACATAAATATGTTGCTCACTCTGCCTACAGTTAGAAATACACTCTGCAGCCCCATCTACCACTTGTGCACTCTCACTGGATTCAGTCTGCCTGTTCTCAGCTGTACGTCTGTGGTGCAGAATGACAACTAGATCCTGTTTGTGATTCACCCAAAGCCTCAGGGATACTATTGGTGGACTCAGGGTGCATACTTTTCGTCTACCAGCCAAATGGCTTGTGATTGTTCAAATTTACCAGCCAGTTAATAGATTACCATGTTTTGGCTGGTGAGTGAAGACAATCTACCAGGCACTAGCATATTTTACCAGCATTTGGCATGTGGACAGTGCTAAACCAGTGTATTAATCTGTCCCTGCATTGCACTGACTAAACCAAGATGTGCAGGCTAGCCTCTTCCTCTATGTGCAAGTTCAAACTTTAAATATCCTCCTTACATCTCTGCTACAGCTGCTTAAGAAGAAGTACAAGATGCTGAATAACTTCCTAATATACCAACAACAACTTTCCTTAATGCTCCACCTGCAGTGAACCTGACAGTGGTGTTCCTATAATTTAACCAGCCTATTCTGCTGTATAATAGCCTGTATGGGGCTTTTATCTTGCACTGGTTCCCAACCCTGTCCCACATAAGTCAGAGTTAGTGGTATTTTAATCCCCCCAGATATTCTACCGTACATTACAAGGTCATGAGCTCTTTACTTCCCCACTACAGTAAGTTCCCTCTCACTGATGGTGCTTATCATCGCCAGGCAAACTTGCCCAGCCAGGCAGGTGTTAGTAAAGTCTCCACAGGCTTCTTCGTGCGTTACAGTAGGTGTTAGTACTATTTACTTGTTAGTAGTTGTTAGTTGTTGCACTGCTGGCAGCCACAGTAGTGCTACTTGTGTCAGGCCAAGCTGTGTTGGGTTACTGAGGTTAGGGTTAATGATTTCAATGCTGTTAGTAGTTGTGATGATGTTATGTTGCTGTGTTGTTAGGGTGAGTTGTGATGATGGTGTTAGTTAGTAAGTTAGTTTGTGGTGTGGGGGGGGTTTGTTAGATCAGCGAGTCAGAATGATATGACACATGGACGAACACACACTTACTGATGTACACACACGCACAGGTGTTAGATGGGTTACGGCTCATTCCACACGTACACACGCACATTAATATATAAACATGCAGCCTGCTCCTCTCTCTGCATGCAACCACTGGCAAAGAGGACACAGCAGATTAAAAAGAAAATGAATCAGGATGAATCAGGGGCACCATGGAGGACATGCAGTGGCAGAGTGGAGGACGAAAAATCCAAGGAAGTAAAAAGAAAAAAAAGAGGGGAAGGAGGGACCTCTCTATCCATTTTACGGACCAATCAGAGAGGGGAAGGGTTTCTGAGTCACGCCATGCAGGAAGGGGGGGCTCGCCATTTGCGTGCAGGTGAGGGATGAGCCAATCAGTACACGCCTACATGTCAGTCACAGAGTGATGGGGTGAAAAAAACGGTAGAGAAAGGGTTGGTAAAGGATCTAAAGAAAAAAAGTGGTTGGCAAGGAGGGGGACGGGGACTTTTTAAGCGTAAAAGATTACCAACCGCATTTATCCTTTTATTGGTTTAGTTTTGAAGTCTATGGTTCAAAAGGAAATAGACACGGGGCAAACCCAAACTAAGAAACAATTAGAATGATATCTACCGAACAATGGAGTTTGTTTACCATAGCGTGTCCAATGCCTGAGTGCTTTGTAGGAGAGGGGGAGAAAGGAAAGCAAAAAACTGTGAACAGAACAACTTCGGGAACAAAAAAAGGAAAGCTAGAAGGCCTCTGGTGAGGTTAGTAGGTTGGTTGGAGTGGTTTCGCTAGGAGAAGGGCACAGGTTAGGTTAGTAGTATGAATCATTCCATGGATGGTGGTTAGTTTCACTAGCAGGTTAGTAAAGTTAGTAGTCAAGTTAGTAGTACAGACAGGCAAACGGTAGAGGCAGGGCACAGGTGGGTTACAAGCACCTGAGTGCAAGTGACCCTCAGTGTTCTCTAGCTCACTCTCTCTCCCTCATTCACCCACTCGCACAGTCATACACACAATTGAAAAAGCACTCACCTAGAGCTGAGAGCAGTGCTGGTCTGGTGGTTAACCCACTGTAAACTAAGACCAAAACCTCAGGTATTTTCTTCCTACCACAGCATCACTGCAGATGGACAACAGACCACTGACCGTAGCATCTACATTGATTAGGCTCTTGCTGCGGACTATGGTGCTTTCTGCTGCCCACTGCCGCCTGAAACATCTGCATGTGCTCTGTGCTCTACCCGCTCCGCCACAGCGCAGCACAGCAGGCTCGAAATCCAATTGAAAAAGGACTGAGCTCCTAACAGATCTTTATGGTAATGCACCAATTAGAAACTGCTGCAGGTATAATCATCATCAATCAAAGTTAGCTGAGGGTTTTTTTTTTAATCCTCAACCCTATGGTCATGTGCCATGTGCTGCATCCACTGCACAATATGGTGACAAGTAGTAGTAAAGGCTGTAGTAGTAATAGTTGTAGTAGTGGAGGCTGCAGTAGCCGTAGCAGAAGTAGAAGTAGTAGTGCTAGTAGCAACAGTAGTAGTAGTAGTAGCTGTAGCAGTAGTAGTAGTAGTAGTAGTAGTAGTTGCAGTACTAGTAGCAGCTGTAGCAGTATAGTAGTAGCAGTAGGGAAGGTATCAGCAGTAGTAGCAGCAGCAGTAGTAGTAGAAGATGGGTATCAAACCAGTGACCCTCGGTTCCACAATGAAGTCACTGATTTACATTGTAAAAATCTGTAGAAAAAAGCTTAATGTTTTACATTTAAATGTAACTCAAAGCATGCAGGAGGAGTAGTCGGCCTTTCACCATTCACACTAACTACATAAAACAAAGAAAGCCTGAATTCCTCACATTTGACGAGCTGAAACACTTTTGCTTGATTAATTACTTCAAAAAGGACAGTTCACCCAAAAGTCAAAAACATATTTTTCCTCTCATCTGTCGTGCTGTTTATGAGTCTAGATTGTTTTCAAGATAATCCACAGACCTTGTTGTGAACAGTTTCATGTAGGGACTACCTTCTCTCTACTAAACTACACCTGCCAACCCAGCTAGCTAACATTACAGTTCACGGGAGGACGACACCATTAATGATTACATCTTGCACTGTCATGAGCACGAGCCTCTCGTCCTTGTGTAGATGTACATTTCCTTGTACACGTTAATACAATTGAAAGAAAATTGTTCCTACATGAAACTGCTCACAATCTGAGGAGCCAGGTCAGGCTTTGAGCACCACATAGTTTTGTTATATATCGAAGAGAAGGCAGGCATCTCTACGGCTAATATCCCCGACGCTTGGCACCTCACACCGAAAGAATCGAGACTGATAAACAGCACTACAGGTAATGCCGAGTTCACACTACACTGTCAGCCTGAATATAGCCCAACGCAGCGTCGTATGTTGCCGGCTCGGACTGTGAACGTGATAATCATCATTTTAACTCGTGTAGTGCGTCAAAGTAGACGACAACCGAAGCCACGTCTGGGGCGCCTCACGACGTCCCGACAGAAGTCTAGCATGTTTGATTTTATTTTTGTCTTTTAAATGACTTTGACCAATAGGAATACAGAGCAATCTGCTGCTGTGCACGACTGTATGTCGACAACACCCAGGGTTTTAGATATTTCCTCTGGGGATGTTATAAGGTACGAGTGAAACGGAAAAACTGATGGCATGAAACAGCAGAGGCACTTTATCAACCCGATGAGTACTGCCATTAGCATCAAGCTAGCTCTTCATAATGAGGACATAAAGTAATAGAAAAATAGTGGCGGGGCTTTTACTCACCACAATTGCAGAGGCTACCAGCGTTCAATTGAAACAGACTACATTAGAAACGGGACGTTATTTATTAATCCCTCTGTATTTCTTTATTTTTTCTTTTATCCGTTTGCTTTATTAAAGTTAATGCATCACAAACTAAACACTTCCTGTATCTGTATAAAGTTAAAAGCCCATTATAACTTAAGTTGAGAGAATTCCTTCATTTTCTAAACGGGCTTTTATTGTGAAACATTTGCAGGAAGTTGTTGTGGAGGATTCAGTGACTTGCATAGTTTGCGTACGGTACTTTAAGTGAAGCTCCTGATGTCTGGTGGCGCTTTTTACATTACTACAATAACAGTTCGGCTGGGACATGAACAGACACAGTGACTGAAATAATAGTAATAATTATAAAAATAGGGCAAGAATAACCCGATGAAATCACACACGTTGCGAAAGAAGACCGGGGATTTTATGACTCCACAATTGCCAAATCTGACACAGTGACCATCGGAACAAAGTGTGAACCAGGCATAAGAGGAAAAATATGTATTTTTGAATGTGGTGATCAAAACTGATGTCAGTTAATTTTCTATTGATAACTAAACATTCAATCACTAACTGAAATCATCTGAAATCCAAGCATATATCCGTCCATTTTTAATCTACCACTCACCATCTTTTGGTCCCTCACTATGACCGTTCAAATCTTCCTTCTTTAAGGCTTATCAATAGTGCAACTAATTTTATATCTCCTCTTTTCTCCTGTTTGCTCAGTCGCTCACTCCTCCACCTCCTGTTGTCTGGTTACCTGTCTCAGGTTGCGGGTGACCTTGACGTCGTGCCAGGCGTTGTCGTTGAACTTGCCGTTGACGGGCTCCACCAAGGCCTCGAAGGCCCCGGAGCCGAGGTTGATGACAAGCGACACGGCCCCGTTCTTCAGCGCTAGGTTGACGTAGTCGGCTGACTTGCCGGTGTGCAGCATCAGGCCGTTGCGCTGCAGCGTCTTGAAGGAGAGCGTAATTTCATCGCTGCTAGACTGGATGGGGTTGGGCGACAAGTCATAGCAGAAGAACTCAGAGCCCTTGAAGGTGGCGACATACTCCTCGCGAGCTGAGACAGAAAGGGAGAGGTGGAAGAGGAAGGAGGAAGAACAAAGAAGAGCGGAGCCATTACACTCTTGTTGAACATTATCATAATGATTACTACAATATCCAAGCTACATTGCTTCTTCCCACACTGCTCTTCACAATATGCTCAAAGATGATAAAATGGTGGGTGTTCATCAGAGCCAGCCGAGTAAAACAAAGCTCTGCTGGGCCTGGTTAAATTTGATTCGGATGTGCAGTACAAAACATATTGTTCAAGATGCTGAAAATGTTGTTATTGTCAAGCAAAGCCTCACTGATGCCAGCACTTGGAAGAAACACTTCCTTCCATACCTCTAATCGTACATGGAGTGGTGGGTAAACAAGCTTTGATCACTCATGTGGGTTGGAGATTAAACAGTGTGGATGCGAGAGAGACAGTCGTGAGTCTGTAGCATTCCAAACTCGTTATGAAACCTGCCATCCTCTCTTTTGAGAGAACAGCTGTGCTGGCAGTCTGAAGCGATGTGGTCTTGTTTGACAACATGGCTCATTTCGGGATGTTCGTCAAAAGCCAGAATGCATGTGTCTGCGCATGTATGTGCAGGTTCGGGAGGTGTTGAAAAAGGATGAAGATGGAGATCGGCAGCCTCTGAGCGTCGCGGCAGCCAAAGCAGGCAGGATTGGCCAATTAGAATTCAGAATAACAAGCAGACAGCCAATGGCAACTTACCTTGCACACCCTCAGTGACCCCCAAGGACACGAGACCAAGGTTTTGCAATCCATCATCCTTAAGCTCACACTCTCTTATCTACTCTCTCACGCCTACTCACACAGCAAGTGCACAGCCACATACCCGAGCGAGCAGAGGAACAAATATGCACACCTACACACACATCTGCGAGAAAATGATCATACTATTGTGCTGGCATACACAAGCAGGGGCGACATTATCTGTCTCCTTCACACCCATCCCCCCCCAAAGCATCACCCTTCCTCCGCATCCGCTCTCCTCACCAGCGTCCCTATATCTCTCACACCTCCCTTTAAGCTTCACGCCACCATTCCTCTCCGCACATCTCGCTGGCCTCTTTTTCTCTGCTCTGTGCAGCCTCTGGCATAACCACCAACTTGTAGTTCACGATAATGAGGAGAACAGAGGGGAATTTAGCACACACACTAGGTCAGGCTGGAGCAAGACAGACACTTGGTGAGGAACCGCTGGAGAGGAGAGAGGGGAGGGAGGGGGGGGTTGCCACGTAATGAATAGACTGAAGTGTAATAGGTTATTAAGGTAGTGAGAGGCAGAGAGAAGAGTGTTGAAATGGAATCGGCCGCACTTGAGTGAATATAACACGGGGAGAATAATGAGAAGGAAAAAGTGAGAATATATCACAATTCACAGAGCAATTCTGGCAAATTGTCTTTCTTTGCTTCTGTTGCATGAGGGGAAAAAAAAGCCAAAGTGCGAATGCCAATATATGAGTGAGAAACAACAAGTTGTATGCCAGCATGTGTGTGAGTTCCCCCTAGTGTGTGATTCCTTCCCTCCCAGCATGTTAATTAAGAGTGTGTGTGCATGCTTCGAAACAGAAAAAAAAAACAGCGCGCGTGACTTGTGTTCGCGCACATGAATGTGTGCGGACGAGTATAGGCTTTTTATGTGTGCATGAAATGTGCGGGGGTGTGGGTGGGTGCTGGTCTCTGTAAATATTGGTGTATTGCTGTCAGAAAAGCTATTACCAACTCAGGGCCTCGGGCTAGTCTTTACTGAGAGGAGCGAGAGCAGGGAGGAGGAGGGAGACACACACACACACACGCACGCACGCACAGAAGGAACAGCCACAAATGCTAGCACAATCACGCTGACACACACAAGCAGACACGTAGACAAATGTAGATGAGGCGGCGGAGTGAGGAGGGGGAGCCAAGTTGTTCACAATGAGAACACACGCAGCCGTCCAGCAGCATTCTAGCGGTAATTTACAGAGGTGCCATTAGGTTTCAGTGTGGTGCTCCACCATTCTGCTGCTAATTTACAGACATGTCATTAGACCAGACAGGAGCACATAAAGCATCTCTGCATCGATCTGCAAGCCCTGGCCCCGCCAACAACAACGGGCACACACACACAAATCAGGCAGGAAAAATGCATATTGGATGACACAAACGCAACGAGGAACATGTGTCGCGCACGCATGTGTTCGGTGTACAGACGCACACTGGGACGCACAGACGCAAAAAACACGCACGCTCTCGAATTGGGCAGGTTGGAGTGGATCTGTTGTAGCTCAGATTAATGGAGTGAGTCAGTATTAGCTCAGAGTAAACAGTGAGACAGACACTGACATACACACCACATGTCACACTTCATCCTGTGGAGAGCACTGTCGATCAAAGCAGGCGAGCAGGAGGATGAAGGAATACAGAGAAAGGGAGCAGGGAAAGAGAGGAGAGGAGCTCAAATTTAATTTCCTTTGGAGATTTTCAAGCACTATTAGCTTATGTTTTATATGTCTCTGGTCTTTTTTTTCAATTAGCTGTTTAACCAATGGGTTCTTGTGCCGTGTGCTGGAATGTAAAGTCTCACTGTAAATGTTTTTGATTGCTCTCAGGACTCCGTTGCGGAAGAGACCTTGATCTTAACGATGCTACATGATTAAAAACAGTTAGAAAGCTAAGGAAAGGAATAAGGAATCTCTCAAGATATTTACCATCTTGTTTATTTTTTGTTGTCCTTTTTTGTCTGACTATATTTCTTGAACTCTAATCCTTACTTTAATACGTGGGTTAATGCAAGACCAGGCTGTTCATGTTTTCTTCAGTGAAAAAGATCCTCACTGTACGTCACCTGACTGTTGGTGGTTTGACTTTGTATTTCTTTAACTGTGACCGCTGGTCGTGTGGCTGTATCAAAGGTCTGACTTCAGGACTGGAGTGATTAGTCATTTCATTGATCGGTAATCTGACAGAAGATAAATTGACAACCTTAAGAATCAATTGATGGTTCCAAGTCATTTCTCAAGCAAACTGGTAAGCATGACGTCTTGTAAATGGAATATCTTAAGATTTTGGACCACTAGCTGGACAAAACAAGAAGTCTGAAGTAGGGAATGTCCTCATCAAGTTGTTTTTTTTTACCCCTGATCCCAATCTGAGTCATTTGATATTGAGTATCTGCTGATGCTAAGCCCTGATACCCCCTTTTTAAAGTCTTTTTGGCTTTGTCGATGTCTCGAGGAAATATCTCTGTCCTTTTAAGAGAATATTCTTCAGACCTGAATGAACTGTATTCTGTTGCGTGTTTCCTTTTTCGTCTGTTCATCTTTTGCACGAATAATATTGCTAAATTGCACCATGCGTCAGAGACGACAGCAAAGCGCAAGAGACTGTCACACTGAGCTGAATGAAACGAGTGCTCCTAACTTCGGTCAATAACATGCATAAACAGTCTCAAACTGCATTTTGCTGTTGTTTGTGGCGCGTGGTTTGCGAAATGGAGGAGAGGCGGAGAGTTAACGATGGCTGCTTCATGAGTTAAAATGTTTGCGTGACAGCGGAGGTAAAACAAAGGATTGGATCGGGCTCTACAGCTAAATGTAGCCAATCCTGATCAGTTACAAATGTCTTGATCGGCCCCTGATACCTATCTTTGAGATCGGATCAGGACATCAATCTGAAGATGTAATTTTGGGTTCTTGAATATTTTGAGATACATTTTTTCATAATTTTTTGCCCATTTCGTAGACTAAGCAATTTACTGGCCAGGATAAACTTTAATTGGAGCCTTATGCAGGGCTCGTCAATAAGGATTGCCTGATTGCCGGGGACAAGTAAAATGTTACGCCAGACTAGTAAATCTAGCAACAGGTATTAGAAAAAGAATTTAAACACATTGTTTTTTCTGGGGCTGATGACATGAGTAGCTCAGGAGGGAGCCTTCCTGCTTCCTGCACAGGTGTAGTACCAATCACGTTCAGGTAAAGACAAAATTTTATAAGCTGAAGCTCAAGTGAGCCTTTGAATTGTCGTGGAAACAGGAGTTTAGTTGAGTGACGTTAGATCAATGACACTCAGCTTGCAGCTTGGGGGCTGAATCTGGCCCCCAATAGGGTGGTGGATGGACCCCCAGCCATTTTCTTTTAAATTGTGTGAATTGATTCACACTGGGAATTGTTTTTGTACATTTAACATACATAAGGTGACAGAGTGCGAAAAAAGGCGTCAAAATAGAACTTGTTTATCAGAAAAAGTGCCAGGGGAGGATTCATGACTGGACCCTGGTCTCCTATCATTTTACAAAAGTGGCAAGTTGAGATGTGGCAGTTTGCTGCGAGCCAGACAGATAACAAGAGGTCATTTTTCTTAAAAATTAGTTTTAGTCTTTGTTGTTATTGGATTGCCGCTAATTAGTAACACAGTTTGTATGGGGGCAAGTAATAGCTGACAAGGGCAAGTAGATTTCTGACCCACTTGCCCGACCAGGCATGAGGGAGAAAAAAAAAAAGGTGAATCCTGTTACCTGGCGGAAAATGTTTTTCTTTTTCTTACATACGACATGCAAGGTACCCTGGGTGTTGGTTGCTGACGCCATGTCAAGTTCTGCCTGTTACATGCAGTGTCTTTTTTCAAAATACACTTTAGTTTTCACGGGAAGTTTAACGTTTACCCTTCAAAATAAACGCACTTCGCTTTTTTTTTCAGTTTTGTTTCCTTCAACAACAGAAATTTGTGGTTAGGTTTAGTAAAAAAGAACAGGTTTTGGCATGAACACCACTCTGTGTTTGTTGGACCCGTCCACCACCCCTCCCATCCGCCCCAAACAGACTTTCACCACCTCAACTCCCGCCGCGTTTCCCCCCGCCGCTACCGGGCACCTTAAACTATAACGTCAACCTGCTCCATATCATGCCACTGTGAAAGGACGTCTTTTTTCGCTGGTTTCTGACGCCGCAAGCCAGATGTCGACGACTTCCTCCATGAAGGAAGGAAAGGAGGCAGTTGTGTAAGAAATAATCACTAACATGTGCAAGGAACTATGTGAAAACAGAGAGATTGACTCAAAGGAGGGGGAACACGCAGGAATGTAAAGATGGAGGATGATTGGCATTCGATATTGAAGGCTATCATTAAACTAGTACTCTAATGAATAAAGCAGCCTGTGGGGAGGCAGGAGGGAGACGGAGAGAGAGAGTGAATAACTGATCTGATGGTTGCTGCTACTGGGACCAGCTGCAACTGCACCGCCCCTCGGACGATCAAACACACACATCACTTGGATTTCTCTGTGCGTTTGTGTGCGTATGGCGAGTGTGAGTGCGTCTCATATGGCTTTGTCTCTCCTCATGGGTTTCCTCCTCAACATTTCACACACTAATTTGTCATTTCCATGGCAACCCTGTGTTACAGGGGCTACGGCAAATGTGTCCGTGCATGTGCGTTTCAGGGAGAGAGGAAGAGGGATGGAGAAGGAGGGCGAGGGAGAGAAAGAGTGATTGAGTGAACAGTACATTATCATGGACAGCTGTACTGAATCAAAATGGCGGATGGGGGCTGGGAGCACATCAGGGGAGCCTACATTATACAGCACCTGATAGAGGGAGCAGGGTGGAAAAGATGCAGGGTAGAGAAAAAGGGAAAGATGCATTGGGGGGGGGGGGCTTGAAAGACGAAGGAATAAAAAAAGAAGGGGGGAGATGGAGAGACTCATTGAGATGGGTAACACAAAATGGAAGAGAAAGAGGTAGAGGGGTAGAAAGAGAGACAAGGAAAGGGAGTGGCAGGGAGCGAGGGATGGATGGCTAGAGAGAACGAAAGAGAGAAAAATGCTGGTGTATCTAAATCCTAGTGTAGCAAGCCTCAATCATGGCAGCCCTGTCATTCTGGAGATAGCACACTGCAATTCCCTTGCACCTCGTTTTTAGCCCACCATGCAGTTCTGCTATCAGCTCCTCTCAGACTGTCCACACACGCAAATGCACACACACACACACACACACACACACAGCATAAACTCAAACATCCTGCATGAAGGCATCTCTCCTTAATAACAGACAGGTGGATTAACTATGCACTCATACAGTATACAGATAGATGACCACTGTAGGAAATATATGCAGATGTATGCTAACATATGCATAGTCTCTATATTAAGTTAAAGTGTGAAAATCCATACAAGCCAAGTTCACTAAAGGCTACGACTGCCGCTTCCATCTCTATTCAGTGATATACAGCATCTGGCTTTGAAAGCGATTGGGCTATCACATCACAGCCAAGGGAGCAATACTGTAGAGGAGGATATTACTGTCAGGACACAAGTGACAGATTGGCTGTCTGCGACGTTGAGCTCTTATTCCTTGTTTTGTTGTTGCTGTTGTTAAATTGAAAGCATTCATTTCCAACGTAAGATATACAGTCCCGTTCACGCTCGCAACTGAAATTTCCTTCGGTGGAAGTGTTTGCAGGGCTTGCCTTGCACAAGTCTGAGGAAATTTTCAAAATCGGTCAAATTGTTTGCCTGAAAAGTGAGTTATCATGCTATGTTTAGTGTCTGGGCACATGAGACAAATGTTTTTCGATGATATTCCATTATATTTCAGGAGAATACAGTAGTCATGTGTCAAAAGACTAAATGTGGCGTGACAAAAAATGGCTGTATTTCAGAAACTACAAGAAGCACAATCGTGTATTTGATATTCAAACACGTGTAAAAAAAAAAAAATCTTGTGTACAACATTTAAAGATACACTACACAGATTTTTTAAAAAAAAACAAACAAACAAAAAAACCAAAACCAATATATAAACTAATACAAAAGTATTCCCCCTCAGTCATCACTTAAGACCCACTAGAAGTGAGTGGTGATAGAGTGAAACCCTCTGGGGCTGCAAAATGAAGCCAGCTTTTAAGTGCCAAAAACTGCAGTGTATTGAGCGACCACATTTGTAAATTATTTTTGTAGCAGTTATAATTAACATTTCTTAACAACACTGTTGGTTGCCGAAGAAGTGGTGATGTGTAGGCACAAAAACCACTTGGTTGTGATTAGGAAAACATCATCTTAAAACTAACAGGATTGGTTGCTCACACGTGGGCAAAATGAAGCCAACATGGAAGAGCTGAAAACTGCAGGTCCTTGAATGGAAACTTGACACCGGCTCCAGAAGCGAGTCAACCTTAAATGACAACCTGTGTTGAAATGCCCAACTTAACAGTGGAAATAGACGTGTTTACAGCCTGGTACAAAAAACAGTTTCGTGACGACTGTACGGGGTCAAGGTTTTAAAGGTATTTAAGGGCAGGGCCGCTTCAGTGAGAGGCTGTCTGTAAACCTTTTTTACACTGCCTCACCTTTCTGTATAAAAGGTACAATCGCAGTCACCTTCAGATGTATTATAACAGGGACAATGGGTGGCACGGGTGTGACAGTTTAACACAGTGTTATATATATATTATATATGTGTAACCCAAGGTTTAAAACGTAGCTGTTAGCAGTTAGATGCTAACTCAAAGAAGAACAGCAACTGAAAGTGTCCACAAACTGGGCCTGCTTACCCTCTTTATTGCTACGTTATGCTGTTGTTACTGTTTATAGAGCAATGCTGAGGCATATTTTATGTGTGACACTACAGGTGGACGCCTGTCACACCTCTTTTGCTTCCACGTTGCCGGCATGTTGTCTAAAATGATACATTGGAGTGGCATGATACTGCCGTTGATCTCTGTGTAAAATAGCAAAGGCAGCATAAAGACAAGACTTCTTATGGACCCTATAGCACGAACTCTGTATAAAAGGGCTAATGACTCGGATCCACCCCTCGTTCTTCCACAGCTCCACCCTCTTGTCTAAATATGGTCACTTTTGGACCAGTGTATTTTTCTGCAATACCTGTATTCTCTATTGTCTTCTAATTTTCTGTTTGGGATGTTTTTGGGTGTGTACCTTTACGGTGCTCAGGTGAGATCGGGACTTTAGAAAAAGGTAGTGATGAGCTGCCAGAACGTAAGCAGCAGGCATCCAAGAGACAAAGCTATGCAAAAATACAATATAGCGAGGTGAAACACCAAATGAGAGTGAATCTGGGGTTGGCTTTCACTGTCACTGGCAACAGTGTTCATAAACAATAACTGACAATCCTGCATAGTATACCTTTAATACACACAAATTTAGTGTTAGATAGCTGCCTAAAGTGTGTCCATCAAGTAGAACAAGTGCTACTAAGTATAGTCTTTGGGCACAAGTGGGCTAAAAACACAGGTTTGGTAATTATTTTTATAACCTAGTAAAGATTCCAGTCCACAAATATTAGTAAACATAAACAACTCTCGCTCCCAAATCCAAAAGTTAGAGCGCTCATTGTGATGTCACAGGGTATAAAGTCTGGAGCTGCTCCATAGATAACAAATAGGTAAAGATGTTATAGATGACACTGAGAGCGCCCAGGGGAGTGTTCAGAGTATATGGGTACAATTACTGTTTTAAGAACTGACAACAATACAATAGAATAAAGTTCACTTGGGTTAAAGAAAAAAAGAGGAAACAAAGAAACTGTGGATTCACAAAATCAGGCTCCCATTCATCGTTTATGGAGCAGCTTTATACTCCATGACATCACAAGTTGGAGACTTACTTCTCTGGTTTCTGGCCTAGAGAGAGAGAGAGTAGCTCATGTTCACAAATATTGATTGAACTTTCCTAGGCCATGGAAACAACATATCAGAACTCCTAATGTAGGAGGCGTTGCCCTGTCATCTGTAGATTTTTGTTTTGGGTAATTGATTAAATGTTTAGTCTAAAAAAACAATGAAGAAGCTGGGATCATCAAATTTTGGGGCAATTCTACTTAAAAAATGACAAACAGTAAATTGATTATCAAGATAGATCATTCTATGTTGATAATCGATTGATTAATTGTTGCCGCTTAAATCAAACCTTAATTAATAGCCCAGCCTATTATTTGCTTAAATCATTGAAATCAGTGGGCCTATATTTGGGAGGCCTCTTAATCCTTTCACACAAAGATCAGATGATACAGTCAACTTATTTATTTAAATAAGTGTGAATATAACTTGTTTAAAAGTTAGGCTTTAGAGTATATATAATTATTAATCATTCATTTGATCTAGCTCCGACAGACAGACACTACTTTATCCAGTTAAAACAATACTCATAACTTGGATTCATTTTTATGAAAAACCCTTTTGACATTTTTGATCTGAGACCCTTAAAGACTAAAGAAATATAATTAACTTAAAGTTAATTAAGTTCGGCTCCATTACAACTCACAAGGTTCACTGACAAAACAACTGTCTAATACTAAACAACGCGCAAGCCTATGGCATTTCACATTGTATAAATTAGCCTATTGACTAGCAGATATTTCCTCTGCTCATATGAAGCCAGGATAAATCACACACAAGACTTAAAATGCTATTTTTGTGGAGGCTTTATTGTCTTCACAGTGTATTGTGTCTTATCTGTGAAATTAAAGTAAATAAAAGCTTTGTTTCCACTGAGGGAAATGGTTTCAGCTTATAGAGGTAGACAGGAGGTCTGCGTCGCCGTGATGTGTGGTTACATTTCTGGGGAGGTGCACGTCAGGCTACAGCGTAGGGTATGGCATAAATTTGGTTTTACAGGGTAATCAAGGAATGGACACATAATTTAAGGTAGCCAACAACCCGCCTTTATGCATCTGAAGAACTCCCTAGAAAAAATCAACTGCTTGGCAACCAGACCAGGCGTCTAATTGAGACAAGCCTTTATATGTCAAAATGTGTAGCCACACTGAGGTAGTAAAGGGACTGGGCATTTAATTGAAGTTTTAGGGTACTTTACTACATTAATCAATATTGAAAATAATCATTAGTTGCAGCCCTTTTGAATGAATCGTTTAATCTATAAAGCAATATTAAATATTGGAAAATGGGCGTCACATTTTCCAAGAGTTCAATGTGATGTCATCAAAACCCAAATCTCTTCAATTCACAGTGATATAAAAAGTCAAAGGAGCATCTTTGCTTGATAAATTGTAATGTATATTAAAATTGTTTTTGAGCAGACAATGGTGAATTTCAGAGTGAATTTTCCTGAGACACAAATAGATAATAACTTAATAATATATTTTAGTGGTAATCCCTTTGAATTTCATTTTACGGAAAGACAATGAACAGCAAACTTCCTGCCATTATGTTCAATCTTTTATGTCTTGTCCCTTTTTGTCTCTTTTATCTGTGCTCATCTCCCTCTCTCTGTCTGTAGCTTGAATTTGGCCTTCTCTCTGGTACCCAGGGAAACCGGCTTGTTTCCATGACAATGTCTGCAGGCAGAACAGTGTATTTGTCTTAAGCTGGATAAGATCAGAGTCAGTTTCATGTTTCGTGGTAGACACACACACACACACACACACACACACACACACACACACACACACACACACTAGCGCATACATCATGGCACATATGCACAGAGAAGGCAACAGAGCGCTGAAAAACACACACAGTGGGAATAAATCTGCAAAATTGTGCATACAGGCAGTTAAATATACCCACACAGACATTGTGATTTGCATGCATGTAGATCCGCACACATACTGCACAGTAACACTAACACACCTTATGAAACCCCTTACAGCAGGTTGTTAACACATAACAAGTGCATAAAGACCTCTTTTCATAAAGGTAATGTAATGGCTTTTTAATGAATACTGTGGCTATTTCAGTTGTCACAGAAAAGCGCCACAAATAAATGAGTGTTTGTGTGTGTGTGCGACGCCCGCGAGTGCAAGTGTGTGTGTGGGCTTGTTCATGTGTTTGTTCCTGTTTTGGCAAACAGCAAAGAAATGAACTTCAAATGCCAGATGGGGTACTGGAGTGAATCGCCAATTGGGCCACTACCCTCAGCTCCCACGCAGACACAATGGAAATTGCTAGAACAGGTAGGAGACAATTGGAGCACCGACTTGCCTGTTTCTTTCTGTTTCTCTCTCTCTCTAAAAAAAAAAAAAAAAAAAAAAAAAAAGGGAGTGTGTGTGTGTGTGTGTGTGTGTGTATCTGCATCACTGATGAATACCATCCTGGCTGACGCGAGACTGTGTCAAGTCGGGGAGCCCAAGGAGAGATGCAGCGCCCCTGCTGAGAAACGCTGCAGTCTTATCTCCCTTCCTGTCTCCCTCTGCGTCTCCGACCTTCTCTTTCCACCTCTCTTTTCCCACTTTCTGAATGCGCTCCTATCTTTCCTCACCATCACTTTTCTACACTCCTTCACCCTCTCCTGCCCACCCCTCCTCCCGCCCTCCCTTACACACTCGCAGCCAGCCTCCGCTCTATCTTTTCCCTTCATCCTCTGTAAATGGGGAGTCCGTTTGATGTCTTTATTTTTAGGCGATTACAGGGTGCATCGGCTTTGTGTGTTTCCTATTAGCGTCGCGGTGGATGTGCGAATATGTTAATGTGTGCTTGCTAACAGGATGGTAATTGCATACAATTACCAGTAAATGTATACATTTACTAGTGGGATTGCTTCACATTTCCCATGGTGAATTCTGTAACTGTGCATCTTCCTCATAATGTGGGGGTAGAGCTCTGTATGTGGTGCTGTGACTTTCATTACAAGAGCTGCATGGGTGTTAAGCATTAATGAGTGTTGTAGTACAGAACTGTAATGGTTGTTAGTAGCAGAGAGTAGATGCAGAATTAGTCCCATTAGTAGAAAGGGTATATCTAGAAAAATTGTGCATTTTGCAGCAAGAACTTTGTCGCAATTGCTTTATCACTGCTGATGGCCAGAGGGGGCACAACTTAGTTTTAACAGTTTTTCTTTTTATTTGCAACTCAAGATGTGGCCATCAGGAGCCAAATTCATGCCAGTCAGTCGGGCAGGCAGCCAATCACCAGACACTTGCCTCTTAACACCAAGCGGCTCTCTCTCACCTCGAGCTGAGTGCTGCTCACTTGCCCGTCTTGCTAAATTATGTAAGCATTACAACTACAGTAGCAAATATCCTCAATTGACAAATATGCAGTATACAAAGAAAAAGCCCCACTAACACCCACCAACATTCAGCTTTTGTATTTAACGCGAAAGGTTACAATCGGTATTCACTCCAGGGACGAATGACTCTGCAGTAGTCACGTGTATTTATTTGCCTCAGCTCTGATTGGAGTGATGGAGCTAATTTTAGCCCCTTTGCCACAGAATATTGTCTGTCTCAGTCCTAGCAGCTATCGAATATCGTTCAGAATTTAGTCAGCACCAAGTTGAGAGACTAAATAAGTGACAGATATAAAAAAGACGCAACCATGGTAATGTTTTTACTGGCCTTCCTGCTGCTTTCTACTGTTTCCTAACCTGTTTTTGGCTCATACATTATGTTGAACATGACACAGCAGAAAACAAACAAACAAAAAGGCTTAATTTTCCTGTGGTTAAAAAAACCTGCATATTCAAGGCTTAGATGATTTTGCAGATTTGACAGGCAGGTACAGAAATTCGGCAAATGCAAGCTAACAATTTGCGGTAACATTTCTGCAATACACCTGAAAGATCCCATTGAATAAATCAAACTAAATTATGTCATAACACTGTGCACATAGACAGTTGATTCACCATACCTACAGGTACAAACATTGCTGTCCTCTGGGGCTGCAAGTAATGATTATGTCTACTACTGATTAATATTTTTTTTCAATTAACTGATTAATTCAATCAAATAAAATGTCAGAATATAGTGAAAAATATCCATCACAAGCAGGCTCTATTCATGTCAATAGCAGAGCACCCTCCTAAAACAGCGCTAAAAATGTAAAACTGAAGCAACAGCCAAAACAGATGTCACACGACAGAACCATGATACATTTCCAGTGAGAGTTCCTATACCCTCAGTTTATCTACTGTATAGGACTTTAAATGGGCTGAGAACTATGTCCCAAGGTGACGCCTTACAAACATATGTTAATTACAACTAATGAACACGATTAGTCTATGAATCATTTAATCAGTAGACAGAACATAAATCAGCAACTCTTTTGTTTACTGTGCAGCCATTTTAGTCATTAAAAAAAGCCACTTGCTGTTTTCCATTTCTCAAACATGAGGGTTTTGATGCTTTTCTTTGTCAAATAAAATGGATTGCAAATGGAATATTTTGGTGTTTTTAACTGGTGGTTGCACAAACAAGACATTTGAAGACATCAAATTGGGCTGTGGGAAGTTATAACAGGCATTTTTCACCATTTCTTTTGACATTTAATAAATAAAATGATTGATCAAGAAAATAATTAGCAGATAAACTGACAGGGGAAATAAACATTAACTGCAGCCCTGAATTATATGAAATAAAAAAACAGGAAATCCTCACATTTGAGAGGATGGAATTAGAGAGTGTTTGGCATTTTTGTTCAAAGGGTAACTTCAATATTTTCTAATATTGTTTTTGTGTCATTTAAATAAACAGTAATTTAAGTATGTATAGAGCCAGGATATTTTCATTTCTAACTGGGTGAATTAAGGGTTTATTTCGACCAGATCAGAGCTGGTAATTGTTGGAACAATGTCGAGAAGAACCAAGACAGTATTGTGTGTTTTATTTTCTTTCTGTTGACTTTAAATGAAGTGTGCTTTACGATGATAACATTATTGTTTATATAAAAGGAGTCTGGTGGGAGTGACTGCAATTTCTGTTTCTGGTTAAACATAAAGGATCTTACTCTTTCGCAAAGAGGTCTATCTCTGTGAGGATCCTTTCCATAATATTGTCAGACACTTATAATAACAATCTAAGCCTGTCAGTGGCAAAAATAAGCACTTACAGTGGATGTAAATTGACGGTGCTCAATTGCCCCTACTGATTACAGTGCCGCATGTTTCACGTCTGCTGGCTGCAGCGTCTCTTTCACTTCTGAACCAGTTTAAAAGATTGTTGTTCCCAAAAGTCACTTAGACACACACAAAAAAGGGAAAATGGAGTTCAGGTTGAAAAATAGCAATGTCACCCTTTAAGTAACTCATATAATTTATCATATATTTATTTTGTTCGTTTTTAAATGATCACCTAGTTTAATAATAAAAATATGTAAAATGTACTATCTAAAAAAGCAGAAGGTGAGATATTATATTATAATAAATATTAATATATCATTAATTTTTTTTTTTTCAAATAACAATAATCTGTCTTTCATTTCAGTTCCTTTGCCTATATTTTATTAAAGCATAATCAGTCCTTGTGTGATTTATTATTAGGACTGTTAGATGATGATGAGTAAGAGGTAGGAGACATGCTGTACTTTGCTGGTACTGACTGGTTCCTCTTGTCTTGGCGTCTGCTACCACTCCCAACCCCACATATGGTGGAGTCAGCACGGAGCCCGTCCTCTGCGTGCGTGCATGCGTGTGTGCTTTTGTGAGAAAAGCAGGCACATGTGTATATCCGGGAGAAAAACGAGAGCGAGGTGGAGGGGACAAAAAAACAAAAGGGAACGATTTAAAGAGAGAAACGCAAAGAGTGTGACACAGAACATGTGTGTGTTTGTGTAGGGGAGTGTGCGTCCATCTGTGTGTTTTTGCCATAAGACAATGTGTTAAAATGAGCCGCTTTGATTGCCGACGCTTTATGAGTCACAAGTGATGACTCATAATCCACCTCCCCTGAACACGCACTCATGCACTCACACAAGACATGCGCACACACAAACATACGGACACACACACACACACACACACACACACCTCGCTCTCTGTCCTGCCTTCATCCACTGACCGTGAAGAATATGTGCAGGCAGCCTTACTCATGCATATTTACACTGAACACACACTCACTCACCTACTCAGCGGGCACTCTCTAAAGGTTACTGTGTGTGAGTGTGTGCGTCTGTTTGTCCGTCAGTTCACGTAAGCGCGCGTGTAAAGGTCACTCCAAGCGAGGCCGACCACTTGTCTACGCCATGCACAGATTGTTGGATAGATATCGAGAACACTTGGACAAACCGTCATTAAGCGCATAACCTGCTTCAAGGCTGAAAATAAATAAATAAATATCATAAATGAGCATCGCTGCCAATTACGTCCAAGAGCCACTCCTCAATCCTATTCAGAGCCTACGATCACTCATTCACCCAGGACCCTTCACGGTCTATTCTTGGCCAGACAGAGAGAAGAGAAAGGGCAAAATCTGCTACTTGGCTTTAAGCACATTTTCCATCCAGATTATTGCTGCTCAATACTTTTCAAAAAAAGAAAAAAAATCCATTTCCCCCTCTTCCTTTGGCTGCTCGATACTTATGAAAATCCAATTTGGCTCCCTCTTTTCTTTCTTCCCTCCACAATTCGTGCATTTTCACCCACTCAAAGTGATTAGTGATCTGTGGGTATCGTTTCCAGGGAGAATGATAGCTGTGTTTTATGGAGGAGGGGAAAGGTCCAGGGCTCCCCATCAGGGCTGATGTCCCTTTGCAGAATGACTGGGCTGGGAGGGCAGACAGGAGCACCGCTGTCCCTTTGCAGATACAGGCAGTTGCTCTTCATCACAGGAGAGAAGACGACTCACTTTATCTCTCCCTCGCTTCCTCTTTCCCTCTCTTCTCCCTCTATCATTCATTCCTTTAGCTCCTCTCTCACAGGCACAGTCGCTTTTTCTCCATTTCTCCGGCACGCACACACACAAGCAGACACACATGCTATATATCTTTCTAAGGCACCCCCCTTCCCCGCACCCAATCCGCCCCCTCAAAGAAACTCATTTCAGCTTTGCGGGCTCCTCAAAAAGCCTCTTTACGCTGAGCTAACCTAAGCTAGGCTTCGTCTGCACCATTTGACAGCCTTTACTCCTCAGTATGCAGAGCAAAAACACACACACACACACACACACACACACACACACACACACAGCTTTTTCATGTGTACAGTTTCTGAAAGAGACTTCAAAGGTTTTTTAAGAAATAAAAGAATCAGCCACAGTTCCACATTCAGCCGATCACAATCCAAACATCCGTAATAGTGAGGGCATCCACTATACACAAATACACTGAATACATTGTGTAATAATGCTGGAAACATATGTTAATACAAGTCAGTCCTTAAGTAGGTGATTTAAAATGCTGAGCATAAGCCAGATGAAGCAATTAAATTTTCACTGCCACCTGGATGATTCATGCCAGACATTTTAAGGCAGAAACTCCGGCGCTAGGAGCAATCAAAACATAGCAGAAATGCTCAGATAGAAATATACGTGTCAGAATAGAGATGTCTCGCTGTGATAGATGGTTGAAGACATCATTTGTGCTCTATTCAAGATACTTCTATCCGCCAGCTTGGATGAACATTTCATTAAATAGCACCGAATACACGGCGGCCCCGTCACAATGGGAGACAGCCGCCATCATGTCCTCTCTCATCCAATCAAAGAGCACAATAGACGCGGATCAGCCTGTCACGGTTAGGCCTGTCTTTATGTGGGTCAATCAGTGTATTCATCAGCGTCATGCAGAGCCGGCCGATCCAGCAGCACCTACCTTCAGATTTCTCAAAAGGCACCATAGGCCGGAGGTCCGATTCATTCGCACGCATGCACACGCGCTTTTTAGGAGCACGCTCGCACACACATGCATCAAACAGCTTACCTGACCAAAAATGAAACATTCCAATTTAATGGCAAAATGAGAACTTGAAGTCGGATGGCTCTAAAGGTCTACAGTACGTTACCATACATACAAGAGCCTGTCAATACATTCAACTCCAAAACCACCAGCCCATTAGCCAAACACATAAAAATAATCAGGGGGGCGGGGGGTACCTCTGAGTTTTCCTAAATTCACAGAGGGTGGTGTCCCAAACAGTGAGAGAGAGGGCAGAAACAAAGAAGAAAAAATAAAAGGAGAAAGAGGGCAAGAAGAGAGAGGTGGTGAGATTGTGAGTGAGTTTCAAAAGGCAGAACAGTGGCACTTGTTTTTGGGGCTTTGATCAAAAACACTGGACAACTCAGGGGGGGGTTAAGGTAACAGCATTGCTTTGATAAACTCGAACATCTGTTCAGAATCACATGTGCTCGCCGACGTATGAGCAGCAGCCCATGTGAGGAGCAGTGACGGCCGAGCGGCACATGCTAGAAGCGGATAAAAAAGCCATGGATAAATGTGGAGTGTTCCTGTGAAAACTGCCACAGTAGTCGATGCAAACCGTGATGTAAAAGCACGCATGCATACATATGTATAGATCATGCACACGCACTCACTTGACGCTCCCATCCCCTCTCAATCACACTCTTACGCACAGATGAGAGAAAATGAAATGAGGTGGAAGAGTAAAGACCAATTCAAACCATCCACGGAGGCAGTCGGTCAGTCGGCTCCATTTCCGTGACCTGGAGCCCTGCCAAGTCTAACCCAGCCAAGCGCCGTCAAGCCGCAGCCGTCTTAACCCTCCCATTACCCACTCCCACATCAGCAGCCATGATTATACTTTATATCCCAGCAGAAGTTGCTCTCAGGCTCATCTTTCGAGAATCAAACCCAAAAAATTATCTGTACGGCCATATTTCATTTATTATTACGTAATTGCTCCACTGCAAATGCCCATTTCAGTTTCAAATTAAAAGTGAAATTCTTGATGAGACCAAATGGGACCGTTTTAAAATGTAGAAATCTCAATTACAGGGGAGATAAAATAAAAAAAAAAACTGACCTTAGTTCAGTGCCTAGAGAGACAACTTCCTCCCGCGCCACGTGGCGGTGAAGTGAGGGAGGGATACAGGGAGTTGTGAGTGTGGGGGTGAGGAGGTGGGTGGGGGGGGGGGTGATGGTATAGCAGAGGACAACAGGAAGTGAGGAAAGAGGAGGCCATACCTTGGTCGCCAATCATCAGGTGTGCCAGACCTTAAAGGAAGACAAGAGCACAGTCAGCACAGCAAAGGATCATGGGGCGTGAAGTGTGTGTGTGTGCATATATGTGTCTTTGTGATACAGGAGTTTGTCAATGACATGCTGCTGAAGGCTAACGTTCCCTGTGTAAAAGTGTGTGTGTGTGTGTGTGTGTGTGTGTACGAGTCCTCTAAATTATTCAAAATGTCTTAAAGAAAAACTCGCTTTGAAGACACTTACTCATCCTAGGCTGCGATCCTACGCACAAACAGGTACGCAACACAGACGTCTGCACACCCGCCATGAGCTGGGTCGTATACAGTGCAGTACCATGTGTGCCTATGGTATGTTTCTGTAAGCTTGAGGCAAGAGCCACTTCATATGATTGCACATGGGATGTGGAACTTACCAGATGTCAGCAACCAACCCCTACATACCCACACAGACCAACACACATTAACGCTGGCTACCTCGAACTGTATTTCCACAACAGAAGATGACCCAAAAAGAAAAATGTGAACGACACAGCTAACGTAATATATATAACTGGGAGAGAGTGGCGGAGAATGGCAAACATAAGAAGGCAGAGTGGGTTTAAGAGTAAATTTAAGATCATGGAAAAGAGGGAATCAGATAGAGAAGATGCTTGAGTAAAGAGCAGGAAGGTAAACTTAAATACAGACAGACATAGAGGGAACTGAGGGATAGACTGATAGATAGATAGAAGTGCGACCTACCTGGGGTGTAGCTGTGCTCTGGAAAGGTGTCGCGGCCGGGCGAGGAAAGAGAGAGACAGACATTCATTAACATGCATGCTAAGCCCTTGGGTTACCATGGCTACTTACTGTACATGCACACCCGTCCAGGGTTACCGTGGTAACACACATGCAAAGTCCACGCAAACGTCACAATGGATACCATGCTGCACTGGTAGCCAAAACTGAGGTTTGTCTACATATATAAATATACGCTCACAGCCGCATTTAAATTAATTAAAGAAGAAAAAAAAAAAGCACAATCTCTCTGTATGACTCCACATGTGTACAAATACACTTACATAAGGGCACACACACATACCCACCCGCACTTGTAGATACAGAGGGTGGAGGGGGGGAGGGTGTGGGCGAACATATACTTTCCTACCTGTATGGTTTGGATTCAAGAGCCGTTTACCCCAGAACTTACCTTGCAGCCGCTTCCTCTCCCCAGAGCCCCCCGACAGATAGCATGCAACACACACACACACACACACACACACACTCTCGCAACCTCTCCCTCACTCTCCGTCTTTCCATACATACGGACACGCTAACATTGAATGTGGCGGTAATAATGACGTGAAATAGCAGGAGAATATAAAATATGTAGGGATGGATTAGCAGTGCAGGAAGACGAGGGGCATGCATGGTTCAATACTGGGACAGAGTGTGTGTGTTTGTGTGTGTGTTTTGTGCGTGTGTGTTGTGAGATGTGTGCTCATCTGAGTGTTTCCTCTGCCCTTGTGCTAGTAGCATGGCAGAAACAGGTGGAGCCATTAGCATGCTAACAGCAATTTGCCCTCAAGGACAATGCAAGCCAGGCCAGGCCTAACAAGCCAGGTTCACTCTGCCTTCACTGGAGGGCAGAATGGCTTCGACAGTAATTACATTTATGCATGGCCCTGCTCAAACTCTCCTCACGATATCTCAAATGCTTATTTATTTTCTCCAGACCTGACAAACTGTTGTGCTTTGGAACAAAACCCTTTCCTCTCACTGCTATGGAAGATGTAAAAAATGCTCACAGTATATAATAATACTATATTACTATATTGCAAATGTTTCTAAGCTTGTCACAAATCTGCAAAAATATGCGTGTGAATAAAAGTGGATCATTAAAGAGCCTTGAAGATTTTGTGTAATTGTGAACATGTACGGAAACCAGCAGTGCCACATTCAAATTACTTATTTCTGGCTTCAAACACGGTCCTAAGGATCCTTTTTTTTCCTCTAGCAGAGCATACTCATTCTGTATTAAAGATTCATAACAGACTTTTTTTTCTCCCTAATTTTCGGAGGGTTATAATTTCATCTCAGAGCTTTATTGTGCAGCCTCGGTGAGGTCGCTGGGTTCAAAATAGCACAGTAATTTCAAGGTACCATATATAAGAGATAAACCTTTACACCGACTCTGCCTGACTCTTGCGAAAACAACTACACAGCCATGGATAGATGATCCCCATTTCCAAAGAGACAGCCATGCTTCCACTGTATACGATCAACATTTTACAAAACCTGAGATGCTGTTAACATAATATTTTTTTCTTCATTCAAGGAGGGATTTCGACCTGAGCTTTTATTCCCTGCTCCCTTTGCCATCCACTTAATTTCTCTCAGACACAACCTTTGAATTCTCTTCTCCAGAGGGCACCTGAACTGAGATTTCTTTTGACATACTATAAGCTGGTATGAGTTACTCGCTGGTAGTGATATTGATGCATGGATATTAGCTCATCCTGCAGATCCTGTGGTCACTGTGCCGGCATGTTGTCGGACAGAAATGAATAACAGCACATGGGGCCAGATTTTAAAAAACATCCACAAAGAATACATCATCTGCTCAATTCCCCTCTCAGACCTCTCTATATCTCTGAACTATTTCCAGAGAGCGAGCTCCGCGATTCAGAGAGGTCTGAGATAAGAACCAGGCATCGGAAAATACTCCTAAGATGTTGTTGCACTCTGTTGTCCGTGGTTTATATTTTTGTTAACTGGCCCCATTTGCTGCTGTTTATTTCTGTCTGTCTGAAAAGCTGCTGGTTCACTGGAATAGCTTGAATCAATTTCCCGAGCTAATGTCCATGAATTAGCGTAATATCACCACCAGTGAGTAACCGAAGGAAAGACATAAAAGTAACACCTTATAACCAGCCATTAAGCTGCTCTCAATTTCCACCATCATCTAACCATCATAAACCCTGCAGCGATTTCTACCTTAAGTCTGAAATGTGAATCTGAGGCGCCAATGCATAATAAAAGCAGAATTTATTCTGGTAATGCTACATGATTTCACATAATAGCAAGTAACTACAACCAAACCCAGTACTGCTCCAGCAGACCTCCTAACTGGAACCATCTTATGAGACTACTATTACTAACACCGGCCACTACTGCCAAGAGAAAAGGGATTTTAGCGCTCGTTCCACACAGCAACACTTGGCATCACTCACAAATGAAATGTGAGTCCATCTCTAGGAATATAAAACAGCCCCTTAAAAGGTATAAGTAGCCTCTTGTTGAGCGACAAAGTGCCAGTCCAAAGCAGGTATTGTATCTAGTGAGAGCCTTTATGTAAAATGTCTGCACCTCCCATTTAGCCTGTAGAGCTACACTGCTGTTAGGTGGTGATGTGACTAATGGTGGTGCTGAAGCACTGCGAGAATGTGTTTCCCCATGTGTCTGTATGCCACACGTGTTCGTGCAGGTATATATCTGTCTGTGTCTCCTAGTGTGCCCTAACCAGCAGTAAAAAACAGCAGACTGGATTAGGCTGGCTTTTATCACAACATGGGTAATACTTAATGCAGCACCGAGTTTCCACAGAGAGCTGATTGTAGTGTCTCCTGTCACTTCCTGAACGTATAGACACCCCACATGCAGAGGGCTGCGAATAACGATTGTTTTCATAAACAATGAATCTGTCAGTAATTGTGATTTATCAATTACTTATTCAGTCTGTAAAATGCCAAGATAAAGTGTGACAAATGCCTGGTACTATTTCCCAGCAGGGCCGCCCATAAAGGGGGAAAAAGGGGGAAAGCTTTCAGGGGCCCAGCGATAATCATGTTCACATTTTAATATAAGCAAAGTAAAACAGGTTTGGGGAGGGCCTGTTCACTGGACCTTTTCAGGGGCTTAGCCATTTCTGTGCACAAGGTGAGGTCGTCAAATCGCCGCTTTGTCTGACTAACTGACCAAAAACCAACATGATTTAATTTACAATAACACAAAAAAACAGAAAAGCCACAGCTCCTCATATTTTAGAGGCTGAAACGGGAATGTTTGGCGTTTTTGCTGTTCGGGAAACTTAAATGTGAAGCTGCAACTAACTGTTATGTTCATAATCTGCAGATTATTTACTCGAATAATTATTTTATCTATAAAAAAACAGAAAAGTGAAAAGTACCTATTTGGATTTTCTTCAGATTAGCTGCACAGTTAATCCAAACATTATCAAAATCGCAGGAGCTGCACGTTTTCCATGAAGGTAAATGTGTCACAAATACCATTAAAATTAAAGTATAGTGGTGCTACGGAGATGCCCCGGCCTTAAAATCATATTACAGATGTAGGGGAACATGCTTTAAAATCACAGTCATCATTTTTTCGATTTCTTTCCCACTAAAATCCTGATTCATGTCATAATATCTGTCGAAATAATAGCATTATGATTTGTTTGGCACATCCTGCAGCCTTTATTCAGATTGTCTGTGTTGTTTAGCAGTCTGAAATTTAAAAAAAAAAAAAAATACAATTAACTGTCGTATATGGTGAAGAAAAGCCTCAGATTCACACATGTGAGAAGCTGGTGCTAGCAGGTAATCAATTATATTTTTCTCTTGAGCAACTTATCGATTAATCGTTGCAGCTCCACTTAAATCATTAATTTCTCTGCCAACTGACGGACCGATGAGCACCAGCTACCCTCCCCACCTGCTCGGAAAATTAAGACCACTGGTCATTATCGCCTTAAGGATGCCTGCTTTACATAAACATACACACACACACACTCAACCACCACAAACATATAAATACAGTAGATCTGTGTGGCAGACATGACGCCTGAAGTCACTATGAGCTGAGGCAGCTGCAAGGAGTCTGGAGGAATGGGGGGTTGGGGAGGAAGGGCGGAAGAGCAAGGACGGAGGAACACTCCTGGCATGAGGTCTCCCTATTAGTCCTGTCTCCATGGTAACCTAGGCCATCCCACTACCCACTAAATGCTAGGGTGTGATATGGTGGGTGGCTAAAGGGAGGTGTGATGCTGACAGCGGCGCTGGGTGGGGTGTGAGGTCAGATCGACGACAAACGGAGGCACGGCGAGGCCACTTTGCCGTTTTTTGGCAGATGCATTTGTGCCATTAAAATATCAATCGCTGAGGCAAGGCTGGGAGGTATCTGTGGCATCGTAAAGACACACACACACACAAAAAAAAACCCGCACAGGAGTTGAGAGCGCTATTGATTAAGAATGCAGATTTGCTCTTGAATGAACTGAAGCAAATCTGGCGACACACACAACTGAGCAGAGGGAAATGAAAGCATTTGCAGTACTGGCCATAACAAGGTAGCCGAGTTCATTAAGCAGCTGTTTCGTTTTTGTAATGGCCATCATTACAGTGCCCTGTATATTGGCACTTATTGACCAAAGGCTTGTTTGACAGTATTAAGGGAGGGTGCTCTCGTGGAGTCCAGATATTAAATCATTTGAGAAACAGCATTTTTCTTTTGCCTCTTGCACATAAAAGTTTTATTTTTATATCGGGCTGTTTATTGTCACAGTTCTTCATGTTTATAAAGTACCACTGACAGGACACTATTTCCTCCTTTATAATGCATACGAACACATACGACACACAAACACACACACAAACAGAGCATCTTAACAGGCGGCAAGCTGCTCGAATTAATGGCAGGCAATAGATTGTACACACTTCATTTCAACAACCGATGTCTTGTACCAGTGAAGGCCATCTAGAATCAATGCAAATCCATTAACACAGGCAGCCAGGTGTCAGCCATGTAACAACCACTGATTTCCAGCCTCTTAGCCTAGTTCCAATTAAACTCTCTCAACACGAGCCAACAGCCACATCCATACTGAATCTATATGGTGATTGTGTTTTGCCAAACACACCAACCGAGCCCATCAAGGCTGTGACGCTTCCAGCCAGGTAACGCTTTCGGGAATTCGTCTCAAGTCTTCTCGGTCTGACTGCAGCTCAGAACAGCTGTTCTCAGCTCTCAGCTCCGGCTTCACTAAACTGACTGCACTTCTTGGGAGGGGGCTCAGCTCTGACTTCTGGAGGTACATACTAAATTAGGAGTCATTGGCAGCCATAAAAAAAATCAATATCAAACATAATCAGTATGCACGTCTTGCACTGTTTGTGAAGGCTGCTGGTCCATACAGCTGCCTCCCAACTGAAGGCAGCTGTGAAGGTGTGAATGAAAAATAGATGTCTACACTGGAGGACCTGGAGTTTGGAGTCTGAGGTAATTTGGAGAACTGGATCCACAACAGTAACTGTGTGTGCATGTGTGTATTCAGGTGTGTGTGTGTATGTAAAGGATGAGATGTATATGATGGGTCAGCATGGTTCTGGGCCTTACCTTCGCTGCAGTCGTTGCCTTGGTAACCGGTGTCGGAGCAGTCGCAGACGGCCTGGTCGTTGACCACGCTGCACACCCCTCCGTTCTGGCACTGGTGATCCGGCCCACAGCCGGCTGTTACTGTGACGCCCTCTGAGCTGTCCAACGTCGCCAGTGAGCCGTTGATGCTCACCGCCGTGATCCAGCCACGGAAGGCGGGGTGTTCCCGTACCGAAGGGGACGTGAGACGTAGGGGCGAGGAGTGGAGCTCTGGCGTCACCCCGCCCATGTAGGTGTGGCTGAATACTGTCATGTCTCTTCTCTTGCTCTTAACTTCCGCCCATCCTTCCAGTCGCCCGTCCACCTCCAATGAGGTGTTCCTCCAGTCCCGCTTGACACGCACTGCATGCCAGCGCCCGTCACTCACCGCCACACCTGATTGCAGCTCTGCCGGCTCAGCGCAGAAGATGGAGAAGCGCAGGCGGAGGTGGCCGTGGAGAAGCAGCAGCTCAAGGAAGTCGCAGAAGCCCTCGTCGTCCAGGTAGAGCAGGAGGCCCTCCTGGCTGTGAGTCCGCAGGCTGAAGCTCAGCACACTTTCGCAGCAGGCGTTCCACACTGGGAACCGCCCCCACTGGCTGGACACACCTCCAAACTCCAGGACCTCCCCTTGGGCCTGGCCCCCCACGCTGCAAAGGCACAGCCCCAGGAAGAGCAGGGGGGCTGCCGCCCAAACACACACCGCCATCACACTCATACACACACTCGCGCTCACACTCACACACACACGGGAGGAGATAGAGGCTAGAGCTGGGGTGTTCCCTCTAGCCTACCGCTCATGGTGACAACTGTAGGGCCCTTCGTAGTACACTTTCTATGTGTCTCAGGTGCCCTGCTCTCGTGGCAGGACTCTTTATACGTCGAGGCCCCTACACGACACAGCTCCAGTAGGGGAGGGGGTCAAACAGCAGCTCCCTCCGTCCTCTCAGCACGCTTGGGGAATCTTCTCTCGCCTTGGCCTGGTGTTTGTGTCTTCTCTTGATATGCTCAATGTCCTCTCGCCATTCAGTCTTTCATTCTTCACTCCTGACATATGAGATTCCAGGTGTGTGTATTTGTGTGTACATCTGTGTGAGTGTTAGATAAGTGACGAATAGGATGTGAACTCCATCTTTGTGCCCTAGATAGGGCCTTATCCCCCATGAAGGCAACTCCCCACGGAGTATGAGTGTGTGTGTGGGTGTGTGGCTCACACATTGGTAATGGAGAGAAATGACACCGTCATAGCAGAATTTTCTCTCTCCCTCCTCCCTGTCTTAGTAGGGCAAGACTTAAAGTGTGTGTGGGCAAATATGTGTGTGTGTGTGTGTGTGTGTATGTGTGTGTGTGTGTGTGTGTGTAGCCTATATGTGTGTGTGAGTGTGTGCGAGTGAGGTATGTGTGTCTTTCACTGCCACGTCATCACTCTCTCCAGCGACCTACAGAGAGAACAGAGACGGCACAATCAACCAGGGTCACACACACACATAAACACACAAACTCTCTTTCTCTCTCTCTCACACACACACACACACACACACAGCATACAGCATACACAAGTCGAGCCCGCTATTATTCTCAAATTACTCCCTCTCATGCATTTTCAGCACACACACACACACACACATTGTCACATTACACATTTAACAGGCCCAAATCTGTTTATGAAGACACTGAACATACACAGTAAAATCTAGATTTTTATTTCCACATAGCCCACAACACTAATGACACTGTGGGCACGCGCACACGTACATACACACACTTAAACAGCACCTCCTTAGTAGAGCTCCCATCATGCCGCAGGAGATTTTTATAAGGTGGCTTACCTGCGACTGCCTTAACGTCACAAAGCATATTTTTTTTGTAACCACTTCTGAGACTTATTAACAGTAATATGACGTCAGTAAACGAAAAACTAGATTATTTTAGTTTATTATTGTGCAGGCTGTGGATTAATAACGGGTGGTGGTGGCCACCTCGCGCCACCGTCAAGGATTCTGTTAGCTACATCACAAAGAGCGGGAGCAGCACCGCGCGCGCTGCGGCGGATGACTCAAACCGCCTCGCTTTATCGAATTAACGGCTCCGGAGCTTCATTTCTAACATTCACACACTATTGAAAACACACACACACACTCATATACACACAAGCAAACACGCGCACACACACACACACAGTAAGCGTCACATAGTTTCTTCTGCGCGCATCTTTGAAAGGCGACATCACAGTTATTGATAGACGGGGTGAATGAATGCGGTTGAATTATCGATTCTCGATTTGCGGCCATACCTCCTCTCCATTTTCCCCGCTGCTATTCCGCTACTTGACTACACAGCTACACCAGGGGTCCAGCCTCACCATCACCTGCGCCCTGGCACTTACCTAACGCTTACCGGTAACACGGTAATTACTTTCTCTCTTTTTTTTTTTTTTATCTGTGGTGTTAATTGGCACCAGAAGCTGCAGCGGTGCCAGCCTCGCCCCGGTAAATAAAAAAAACAACCCAGCAGCGGTTTCCCCTCAATGCAGCCACACACACAGAGTAGAAACAGACCTACCTCACGCGCATCCTGTGGTTCCGTGGCAACAGTGCGGCGCGCGACTCATCGATTTCCCTTCCCCATTTGAGGAGAGCCTCAAAGCCGGGAGAGAGGGGAGAGCACCCGCGCGCCTGGCGGTGGAAAGAGCCGGTCTACCGGGCAGGGACAGAATTATCACAGGCTCGCCTCCGGGCGACAAGGTGCTATTGCTCTCCCCCCTTTTTTTTTGCGCGCGCGCTCTCCCTCTCTCGCGCTCCTTCCTTCTCTCTGTCTGACTCATGTCTCTCTCTCTCTTCTCTCTCTCCGTCCTCTTGAGGAGGAAAAGGTGCAGTCTGATGCTCTCCGCGAGACTCGGCAGAGGGAAAGTCACGTGGTCGCGCGAGAGAGAAAGTGTGTGTGTGTGTGTGTGTGTGTGTGTGTGTGTGTGAGGTAGAGGGGATGGGCGGGGCCGCGCGCTGCTGCAGCACCTTGGACAGCGCGCACTCACCGCCCGCACGAAACAGAAACGCAATTACCGGAGGCAGAAAATAAGGCGAGAACCGGGGTAGATCCGAGTGATTAAATCCGCGAGTGACAGTGAAGACGGCCTTTACCTCTCCCGTGCTCACAGGCGCGAGTGTGAGGAAGTCAGCGATTCAGTGAAGTGTTTTTTAAAGCGGGGGGAGAGGACGAAATGAAAAGGAAACAGAGAGAGGCCGTCTCAATTTACAAATCTGTCTCAATTTGTTTCTCTCTGACACACACATACAGAACACACACTTAATTCACCTGGACACACACACACGGGTCTGGATGGAAGAATGCACTTCATGGCCAAATGTATTTGGACACTGCTACTTCTCATGGCTTGTTCAGGGGGACAGTGGTAGCTGATGAGGTGGGTTTACATATGTGACAGGGTCAGGTGTGCAGCAGTGATGTGTGTGGCAAGGTCAGATGTACAGTTGTAGTGTTAAGTATTATAATTACAGCAAATCTGTTTCAGTTGTTGTAACCTGACACGCTAAAGGGGGATTTATACTTGTGCGGCAGATGGCCGACACCGTTGTGAGCATTCATACCTGTGTGGTGGTGTGTCTGTGTCACTCTGTAGTCACACCTCCAAAACACTAGTCAGCAGCATGTCTTCCTGTGAAGTGCTGTAAAGTTTAATTGGTTAAAAACACACATTAAACACACATTAAACATGGTTTAATAAAGACAATTTCAAACACAAGTACACAAATCAGCTTCACTATAACTCGCAGCATTCACAGACAAACACTTGTCTTTATCTGGACACATTTTCCCCACAAATACATCATGCTAACATTATTAGCACAAGCCTATGGCATTTTACATTGTATAAACTAGCCTAGCAGCTAGCAGACTTTTCCTGTACTCAAATGAGGCCAGGTACAACAGCAACATTTAACAAAGGTAACGTTACACAATTCGGCTCCATTACAACTCACAAGGTTCACTGACAAAACAACTGTCTTATACTAAACACATTTTCCAAACAAATACAACATGCTAACATTATTAGCACAAGCCTATGGCATTTTACATTGTATAAATTAGCCTAGCAACAAGTGGAGATTTCCTCTGCTCATATGACGCCAGGATAAATCACACACAAGACTTAAAATGCTATTTTTGTGGAGGCTTTATTGTCTTCACAATTTATTGTTTCTTATCTGTGAAATTAAAGTAAATAAAAGCTTTGTTTCCACTGAGGGAAATGGTTTCAGCTTACAGAAACAGACAGGAGGTCTGCGTCTCGGCGAGGTGCACGTCAGGCTACGGTGTAGGATCTACATCGACGCAGAGCCTACGCTGTAGGTGGGCATCAATTCTACGCAGAAGTATAGGCTACATGCCGCCTTAGGCCTCTGTTCTCAATATGTGGAACGTTTGATACTCAGTTTCCTACATTCACCCCACATATAAAGAGGTGTCTCCCCCTTGCTGTTGTGTTCCATGGCAGCAGTAAGCGACATTGCTGTCGTAGTAATTTCTGTGTTTTAGCACTGTTAAGATAGGTTTATAAGTTCATTTTATGCTAACATAATCTTGCGTCACTTAATTTGTGTAGGGGCTTGAGTTTGTATGGTTGTGTTTGACGGAGGATTTTGTTTTTGCTACTAGCCATCAGAAGATGGTACACTGTGGTCATAAAGGGATGGACACGGTCAGCAACAATACTCAGGTAGGGCCCAAAGTGTGCCAAGAAAATCTCCCCCACACCATTAAGAAATCCAGACTCATCAGACCAGGGCAACATTTTTCCAATCTTCTATTGTCCAGTTTTGGTGAGCCTGTGTGAAGTGTAGCCTCAGTTTCCTGTTGTTAGCTGACAGCAGTGGCACCTGGTGTGGTCTTCTGCTGCTGTAGCCCATCTGCTTCAAGGTTGGACGTGCTGTTGGTTCAGAGATGGTCTTCTGCAGACCTTGGTTGTAACCAGTGGTTATTTGACTTCCTGTTGCCTTTCTATCATCTTGAACCAGTCTGGCCATTCTCCTCTGACCTCTGACATCAACAAGGCATTTTCACCCAGAGAACTGCTGCTCACTGGATATTTTCTCTTTGTTGGACCATCCTCTGTAAACCCTAGAGATGGCTTTGTGTGAAAATCCCAGTAAATACTCAGACCAGCCCGTCTGGCACCAACAACCATGTCACGTTCAAAGACACTTAAATCACCTTTCTTCCTCATTCTGATGCTCAGTTTGAACTCAGCAGGTCGTCTTCACCATGTCTACATGCCTAAATGTGTTGAGTTGCTGCTATGTGATTGGCTGATTAGCTATTTGCGTTAAATAGCAGTTGAACAGATGTACCTTATAAAGGGGCTGGTGAGTGTATATTCCAATGGCTTTTTTGCTGATAAGTGGGTATGCTGTACCAGAAAAAGAGATGAGTGTAGCCTGTATACTTGCATATACCCTCAACTACACCACTGGGTAAGACCCCTTTGTTCCAACATTTTGGGGAAGTTTCTCTCTGTCTCAGCACAATTATGCCCTCATGTACAAAATCTACCACTGGTGGAAGCTGCTAGAGCAGCATATTAATGCCCATGGTGTTAGAACGAGTGTAACAATCACATCTGTGTGGAAGGTCAAGTGTCCACATACTTTTGGCCATATAATGTATAAGATCCCTCTGAAGTTAACACATGATTCATGTGTTTACTGTGCAGTGTGTGTTTTTGATTCATGTGAGGTTTATGCCCCCTCAGGTAGCAGGACAATGTAATGTTACGGTGTCATATAGTTTATTTATATTCATGCTACATGTACAAATATTCTTAAAAATACACACAATGCTGTGCAAGATCATAAGCAAACACACACAAACACACACACACACACAGGGATTTTTTCCAGCCAGTCCCAGGGAGGGACTCCAGCTGTGTCGAGCCCAGCTCAGAGGTGCTCTCCCTGGGCTCCGTCAGCCAGCTGCTGCTGCTGCTCTTTTTTCTCTCCCTCTCCCTCGATCTGTACATGTCTTTCTGATGAGGCGCCACATCTGCTGTACTCCTTTTACTCTGCTTTAACTCTCACCTTCATTGAGTGCCGGAGCTGAAGAAGGAGGAGTAGTAAAGCTATGAAATTGACAACCGAAGGCTGGGGCCTCCTGTAAAAAGAACAGCCCTGACCTGATCGCAGATGCTGATTCAAGATGCACTCCACAGAAACGATGAATGGAGCAGCATTCAGCACATAATGCCGCGCGGCTCAACACACATACATCACTCCTGTTTTTGTACAGTAGTTGTCATCTCTATCTGCTTGCAGTGGATTGTGCAGTCCGTACCAACTGTTTGGTGCTATAAGATATTTGCTCAGGCGAAGGCAGGCAACTGGCAGATAGGCAGCTTTAATGGTTTTACCACGGCAGATATCATATGGCCACGCAGCTGGAACATGTGACCACACAACTGGAACGTGAGGGCTGAAATTGATTTGAGCAACAGATATTACAGCGAAAAGGGCTGACCACAGAGAGCAGCGCTGGGATAAGCATGCAGTTGTGCACATGCTGTCGTGTGTGCTCTTATGTGTGAGGGGAGTGTTAGAGAGGGAAGTGGGGGGAAGAGACTGGGAGGAGGAGGAGGAGGAGGAGTTACTATGGAAACTATCTCAACATCAGCACCTGGTTTCCAATTGGACTGACCACCACCACCATCGCTCCTCAAACCCGTTTTCTCCGCCACTCCCTCCTCCCCCTTTGCTCCCCTCTCCCCCATCCCTGGGCCAGGCTGACCTTTTGGACCAAATGGCATTATCAAATAATAACATTCTTCCATCTCTTCCCTGTGCAAGGAAAAAAACATGGCCAACACTGGTAGGAACGTTTTCAGTGTAGAGAAGCATGCAAAGGGAACACAAAGTATTGATCAAATAATTCACATCTAATAAAGATATTATAAAAACCTTAAATCTTATTAAGTAACTTTTGTCAATTGAACCATAAACGTGTTTGCTTAAAATAGATGAAAAAACATGGCGGTGCAGTCAGATTATTTCAACCTCTTTCCAATACAAACACACTTGTTTCAAAGATTTTCAAGTAATGCATGTCAGTATCTTAAAAAAGACAGAATTAAGGACACCACTGCACTAGAGCCTTAAAAAAAAATGAAATTTTGGTTTGGTTTGATGATCCGATCACAACTGGGCAGTGCTAAATACAAGTGTAAATAACCACCAAGTGGTGTAGACCATGGATGGATAGTTTAGTTCATTTGGAGTGGTGTGAATACTCATTTGAACTCTGGTGCGGACCAAAGGAGTGAACCCTGGTCCGCTTGAAAAATGGGGGTATCGGTTCACTTGCAAGTGAATCCTGGTGCGGTTTGCTTACATTGGGAAATGCAAACGGACTATCCAGCGAAGCAAAGACAGGAAGTGAACCAAACAGAGCAAGTGACGTAAAGCGCAGTGCATTTTGGTGTTTTTGTGGTGACCACCCGTTTTCCGTCCTGGCCAATCGATGAGCCGGGTTTTCTTGTTCCTCATGCTTTTTCACTGCGTGATATTGTCCAGGCAGTTTGGGGCGCTTTAAAAAGTGCAGTGTGAAAGTGAACCGAACCAAATTAAGGTGTGAAATTTTTTCAGCATTTCCCGCAAGCTGCAAGTGTTTAGACACTTACGCAACGGCAGGGGCTGTTGAGGACTTGTGGGAGGAGCTGTTGGTGACGTCACACGTGCGAGCCATTGGCAGTGGATAAACAGGAAACAGCTGATAGCAGGAATTAGCGAACGGCTAGTAGCAAGAGGGAAACGCAATTCACAGTGTTGTATCAACGTTTATTTTGAAAGAAACTATGTAAATGCTAAATTTCCTGTGTAAATGTATCTAGAAAGAAGGAAACTTGGCACCCGCGTCCCAGAACGTCAACAAGCAACGCACCCAGGGCACATTTCACGTCATATGTGGATGTGGAAAGTCTATGACCAAAATGTTAATATGTGACGAGGTCGGATTGAGAGTGTGTTGGACTGTGAGTGGATGCTGTATTGTAAGAATCTGGGTGGAAAACAGTCAGTCAGTGAACATTTTGCTGATATGTTTTTGCGATTTGCTGGGTACAGTAGCAACATTTCCTCATTGTGTTAAAAATGATTGGTTTGGTATTATGTTTTCCTCGAAAACGTATTTTTACATAATTTCTAGGAGACAGCGCTGCCAAAACACGTTAACACCATGTGTAAACAGGCTCAATAAGGCTTCATGTGGAGATTTTTGCAGCATTTTCTCAAAAATACATTCACATTTGAAAAAAAAATCCATTCTGAGAGAACGATTGCTAAAGTGATGGATATCCTTTGTGGCCTTTGTGGGAGCATTGCTTTTGCTTGAAGGAATCATAACAGAGGATATAATTATCTGCAATAATTCTGAGAGATTGAGCAGTGAACTTCAGGTAACTTTTGTATTTTTAATGGATTTCGGGATGAAACTTCTTTGTAGCCGATTAAGATAAAAACGCACAGAAATGGTCAGGCATAATGGAGGCCTCATTCAGCATGCTGCAGAGCAGGTTATCTGTTTCTACAAGAGCCATCAGGGCGTGATGTGATGCATCATCAGTCTGTAAGAGGCACAGGGAAATGCATTATAGCATGAGCATTTTAAATTGCTGCGACTCTATCAGCCAACATTAACCGTGACAGATATGGGCCGCCTCTGATTGCATTAGTCTTTATTGAATGATGAGGCGGAGGAGCTCCATTCTGTACATTCCTCCAACCACGTTTGCTCTTCCTCTGCCTCTTCTCACTTCCCCTTCTCCCTTCCTCTCTCCCTGACAGGCTGACAGCAGGCAGTGACCCCTGACTCTTTGCCTACTCAGCAGAGAGAAGGTCACTGTATATGTGTGTGTGTCTGGAGTGTGTATACATATTTTCTTTATATATGAGTGCGTGTGTGTCTGAACTGCCAGCAGAGAGAATATACAGCCAAAAATAAAAACTCATCTGTCAGCATCTAGCGGGTATGTGTGTGTTTGTGTGCCCGTGTTTTGTGCTTGCATTTATGTCAGTTTGTGCTCCAGTGTTTGGAGCTGAGCTTGAGACAACGAGGTTTACCTAGTTTGCGCTGTGAATGGTGACAAACGGCACAGAGGGAGGTTAGGAAGGGAGGAGTCGGAGTGCCACATGTAGAGAAATCTCTATATTTTAATGGTGAAATGTATAAACAGTGGGATTATATGCATGTAGAAGACTCAGTGTGTCATTTAAAACACTGTGCTTACACAGTAGTGTGAGCGTATGATTATGAGGGTATCATTTTATGAGTCAGACAGAAACCCCTGATGTCATTCATACAGAGAGGGTGGGCTTTGTGTAAGTACAAATGTGTGTGTATCTGTGCATAAGTGTGCGTATATGTGTGTGTGAGTGTGTTTGACAGGCAACCACCCTTTTCTAAATGAGATTAAATGGGAGGTTTGTCTCTAATCGTGTTGTAATGAGTTTCTGTGTAGCTCATACATTTACTAATTCCACTTGCCAATAGTGCAAACAGCCACGTGCGCATGTGTGTACGTGTGTGTGTTGGTGTGTTTGCGCGCGCGTGTGTGTGCGAGGTAGGAGAGGTCACCTCCCTGCAATCTTACTCTCATTTATAACAATAGCGCTGACCTGTCCTCATCAAAGGATTGCAATTTCTAAACACAAATAACATTAGCTCGTGTGCACAAACATGCACACATGGACGCCCACACACGTGCACAGGTGCACAAGCACGCAAGCAAGAACAAGTGCAAACGTGCAGTCCATCTGCGTATGGATCTGTGTGTCATTAGGACTCTCAACAGGCATTAGCATTGATCATCTGAACAGCAGATGGAGAGTGACCGACAAGAGCCAAACAAAGCCCGTCAGACTGTGTGTGTGTGTGTGTGTGTGTGTGTGTGTGTGTGTGTGTGCGTGTGTGGGTGAAGAGGTTGAATGAAAGATAGGAGGTGTGTGTGAAGGGTTGCTTAAAAGTGTGTCCAAACGGGGGAAAAAAAAAACAAAACCCTCAAGATCCATAGTTCATTAGCCCTCGCACCACTGATTTACGTTTATGTGTGTGTGCATGTGTGCAGAGCTTTGTGCGCGCATCAGAATGACCATAAATCTTGACCTACTGGTTGTCATGGCGATGCAGCCGCACTCAGCCCGCGGCACCGCATGCCCTACAGTAAGGGGTCCAGGGTCAGAGCAGTTTGTGCAGCGGAACAGACTTTAAGAGCGGATAATGAACAGAGAAACCAGTAACAAGGAACACATCGTCGCCTGTCACCTCTCACCTCTGACCTCGTGGCCTCGAAAATGTCACAATAACTGCGCAGCACACGCCGAGAACACTGCAGCGTCCTAGTGCCGGGAGCTACACGGACCTCACAGAGCGAAGCAGGGGATCAAATAAAGTGGATACACCTGCAATCCTGACCACACATACTCTGTTGTACACACACACACAATAGGGCTGCATGATATCAGGGAAACAGTGTGATAATGTTGTTAAATGTTGTGATGACGATATGACCCATGATTAATAAACAAATATAAAGCACACAGTTTTAATATCTTTGTCTCTGAAAACTTTATTTACAATACCACTGACTGTATTTGTGTCTTTAAATACAGTCTATGTACAAAACATAATAAAAAGGTCACATTTTGAGCCGAGTTTAGAAAGCACCAAAATCATCGACCCAGTTTAAGTTAAATCAGTGAGGGTGAGTCAATGTTTATGCACCAGTTTGCGCCGTTTTGGCAACATTTTATTGTGGAAATATAATGGTACTTCGTAGTTCAACCATACATAGTTTCCCTGATTTCAGACACAAGTGTCGACTCGTTACACTCGATTTCCATCTTCAATCTGACATTGCGTCCACTCTAATTGATTTCCGTGGGGGAGCAGGATTTGATTTTCCTTATCCAATCACTAGAGACTCATGAATCTGCCTGAGGGCACGAGAAATATTCCCCTGCAGAGCCGGAGAGCCTCCACCGTTTTAGACGTGTGCATGTGCGAGTTTCAGAGCCACCATCTTAGATGTGCGCATGTGCAAGTACCAGACTCTCAGTTGTATGTTGCAAGGACGGAATTTGCTAAATACATGTTTTAGATTGTAAAAATAACCTTATCCTTGCCTTCATAAATGCCTGTCGAAAGAAGAAATTGAAAACCTTTCTACCACCTAGCGCACTAGCAAACGCTGTCTGCTTAGCAGCTCCTCAATCATGGATCAATTGAGAATATAGCAACTGTCACCACAGTTAATTTCAGGAGGATCGCTCCAAGGAAACGTCTCTTTTGTTTAGATTATCATTTTGAAGTGGAAATAGACAACTTTTCAGCTAACTTAGCTAGAATACTATCTGTGCTATCTAATGCTGGCAGACAGAAACAAACAACTATGATTCATTGTTTGTTAATTGCGCTATAATTTAAACAAAGAACACATTTCCTCATGGTGGTCCTTCTTAAATGAGCAGTGGTTGAAGTTTATACTCCATTATGGTCAGGGAGTTGATGCGCAGATGCTAGCTAGCACTAGTATAGCTAGCTAGTTGAAATGTTGACTACTCCTACTACTGTGAAGTGAACGGCAGAATTAAAAACGACTTCCACTTCGTTAATTTTACATAGTGGCCTAACGTGGAATTATTTCCCAGGAGCCTTAGGCTATATCGTAGAAGAGATACATTTAATACATTCAGTCCGCCAACATTTAGAAAGTCCAGAACAGCTGCATGATTGAATTGCTTTTATCCCCATTCAAGTTAAACTGTTAAACTGTAAAGTAGCCACTCAGCTGCGCTCTGCTGCCATAAGTCGCTAGTGCACTTCCTCTATGGGCCTATGGGTGGTAGATCTGAGTGACTTTATGTCAACCTGGTCTCATTCCGAAGTCACTGAAATCTGGTGCTTGGGCAGTGACTTGCGGCGTCACCCACTCATGCAAAAGGCTGTCTTTTGATGTTGGCATGATACGTGGCTGGTCGCTGTCATAATTTAACGGCGCTTGGCACTGTCTGGGGGAAACGTGGCTGGACAAGGACGAAAGTTAAGGTGGCGAAAGTCCAAGTGGGGCAGGTGGGAGCTGTGGTGGATGGGTCCATCAGTCTTAAATCTATTCACGTGTTCTTGTTGCCTGAACTCAACCATATGTGTTTGTGGTAAGGGAAAAAAATCAATTCTGTGTTGTTCTGACGTAGTGCATTTATTTTGAAAGAGACTGTAGATAAACAGTAAACGGAAGTGTATCTTGAAAGAAGACAATGCATGTAACAGGCAGAACTTGACACGGCTTCCCAGAATGTCAACACACCCAGGGGACTTTTCACGTTGTATCCGGACGTGGAAAGTCCATGACCAAATGTCTATATGTGACGAGGTCGGAGTGAGAATGTGTTGTTTATTTAAAATGTGGAAATTAAGCTTTTTTTTAGTTTCATGCACCACTGAGCAGCTTGAATGAATCGTGCCTTTGCCTGCAGCGTTTCAGAGAACCTGCTCCGCATGTAGATACATAAGCTTTTGGTTCATAGTAAGGTAACGAAAACAAGATGATTCTCATTTTCAGGTGATTACATACTAATGAAAACACAGTTATAAATATTATATACCATTTCTGCCAATAGATGCCCCTAAATCCTTCACACTGGACCTTTTAATGATTCATATACACATTAGTAAACATGCCATGTAATTTTTCACTCTGAAGTATTTAGACACTATTGACATTTTCATCATCTGTAAAGGAAAATGCGTCCATTTTACAACACCACCTAGGACCTATTACCACTTACAGACTCCTTCTCTCTCGCCCACCATGAATCTCCTCTTTTGTTTCACTTTATTGTGACAGCGTGTGTTATAAGCGTTGAAGTGGAGGCTCAAATGGGAGGAAACTGGTTTGCAGCTTGCGGTGATGAGGTGGCCATGACTGTGTGATGGGTCAGATTGAAAATTTGGCCAGGCCACCAGGGAAGGTAATTGTTTTCCAGGGATGGCAAGGGTTACATGGGAAAATCTACAGGAAGAAAGAGGGAATGGAGACTGGAGAGGGAGGGTAAGCAACATAAAGAGCCATTCTCTCCTCCTCCTCCTCCTCCTCCTCCTCTTCTTCTCCTGTCATTTGTATCACTCTGTCCCTCCTCCTTCTCTCCTCCCGTTCCTTGTCCTTATCAGATAAGCGAGGACGCCTTCTTTCTAAAGGTGCTACTAGACATCTCCAATAACTACGTGTGTGTTCATGTGTGTGCTGGCGCGCGCGCGCGTGTGTGTGTGTGTGTTTTCATGACAGTTATGGGAGCTTGTCATCGTGCTCCTCTAGATCAATGGAGCGCAGTTGCCTAGCAACCTGCTGATCGGGAGGAAGGAGGCGGGGGAGAGAGAGGGAGAGCGGCATAAGATTAGAAAAGAGAGGTCTGGAGAGGGAAGGGAAGAAGGGAGAGAAGTGGGTGAGATCAACAGTAAAGAATGCTGTGGTTGGATGACAGGAAATAAGACAGTGGAGCTTAGCGTGTCGAATCTGTCTTTGTGTGTGTACTGTAAGAGGAGGGTGAGGAGGAGGGAGGTGGTAGGTGGGACGTGGGGCGCGTGAATGCATGGATTGTGCATATGTGTGTGCAACAGTAGTTTTGGGACTGATGAGTTGATGTTGATACTATCGCGCTGAAATAGAACATCAAAGCGCTGCCATGGTGACGCCAGCAGCACACTCTCTCTCATTTAGCTGCTGATTTAATTATCTTTATCTTAAAGGGGAACAAAGTGGTTAAACGCACTGCATTGGGAGGGAGCGGCGGTAGAGATAAACAGCGGGGAATGAGCGGGAGGAGGAGGAGGAGGAGGAGGAGGAGGGGGTAAAAATGGAGAGGGAACTCGGAGGGAGATGAATTTGGACAGGAGGAAATGAGGAGACGGGGGTAAAGGAGGAGAGGGGTGGAGAGCAAGGACGAAGGGGGATGAAACGAGAGCGAAAGAGAGATGGATGGAAAGAGAGTCTGATGATCAGGTGTTGGTTGGCCTCGTGAGAGATGCGCACATATGCTCCAGATCGCCTATGATATTTACACAGTCTCCCTCTCTCTGCCAGGAGGAAGGGGGAGGAGATGGAGGGGTGTGAAGGGAGGATGGGGTGTCATTATAAACGAGGGAGAGAAAAAAAAAAAAAAGGAGGGAGGCTTGGAGAGACAGAGGAATAGCTGTACATCCCAGAGGTATACTCTGTGACTGAGTTAGAATAACATGTGGAGGCAGAGTGGCTGTTAAACTTTATGGAGGATTGAAAATGGACAATTAGCATCTCAACGATCTCACTGTCACCTGGAACATTCTCCCCCGTTGTCATAGTAACCCTCCTCTCCCCGCTCACACTTCCTAATTCATGCTACCCCTCTCCGCCATCGTGGCCTGAGTGCACATACTTGCACCTTGAAGCTCCCGCACGTGCAGACACACAAATGGGGCTCTCCATGTGTAAAATCAATGCAAGCGATGTTTTGTGTGCTCCTGGTCTGGGGCTGTATTTCATTAAGGTCATTCCTGATGCTATGATGATGACAGTTGAGTGCGTCCAACTTTGTGGGAGCAGTTTGGATAAGGCCCTTTCCAGGAAATTGTATCGTAGGCGGGCCGTCAGTTGCACAACAAATTCCTTCACAGGAGGACGGAACTGATTTGTTGAGCAATACTTTGACTGTTTGGATTTTCACAAGCCCACAAATGTATACAAGACACTTGGATAACACCGCAAAGGAATTTTTACTGTCTTTCCTGTTGCCTCCATTGAAGCCTGTTTGTACTGATATGTACTTGTATTTCACTGCTGGAAAGAACGTTTTTTTAATTACACTGGGCTGTCTATGCAGTAGAAAGACCCAAATACTTTTGAAATTGGTGCTACATGACCAAAGAAAACAGAGGAAGAGGGCTGTGGCATTTGCTTTTGTTCAAGAGATAGAAAACCTACAACTCCTGCTGGTCGGTCACCTAAGGTCAGTTTGGCAAGTGCACAAACTGGACCATTCGTAAAATCGCAGTGTTGATGCTGAGTGGAGTGAATGTGTGATTAACTTTTTGGTTTGTTATTTGGCCTTTTGCTAAGCCCCGCCCCCTTTGTGATGGTCCAACAAGCTATCAGTGTAAGCATAGAGCCCACACTGTATCTAATTGCACTCCCTGAAGAAATATTATCATATTTTCGGAGAAATGATTCCAGAGAGAGGTGGGGTTAACAGAATCATGGTTCATTTTTGATTGCTTAGTTTCACTGTTTGAGTTTTGTCTGCCTTTTAGGTGGAGAGAGGTGTATGTCTTTCTTGATATGCTTCTATACTCGCTGGTTTCAAGTGCCGGACACTCTGGCACAAACTGGACCGTTTGTAAATTTGGAGTGCTGTTAGAAAGTACTGTTCAGTTATTCAGAACACCACACTCTCAGAGCAGCAGAGCACCAAGTGAATTGAATTTGTGATGAACTTAATGGTGTATGTAGAAATGTAGAAAAAGGACACTCTGTTTCTAGGAACAACAGCACTCCCAGTTTAGTGGGGGCCATGTCATTGGTCCGAAATCCCGTTGTTCTGATATATGATTATACTAGGCTATACTGTATTTGTGTACCATAGAGGATCAGTACACGCAACAAAAGTAGGCTACTGGTCGAGATACAAGTGTCATAGAGAGGAGAGAATGAAACACCATAACCTCCTGTTATTAACTCTGGGGTCGGGGTTGTGTGGGGAGCTCTCTGCGGTGCTGAATGGCTCCCGGTGGGCGTATTTCTGCCTTGATGGTGCGCCGCGACCGGCTCTGGGTCAGCTGGGAAAGGCTTGAGGCCTGGGACTTCAGAACAATGGGTTTAATATAGTCGGAACAATGGGATGTCGGAATAATGGGCAGACCCCATTTAGTGTAGAGCATCAGACTGAACACCCCAAGCTTCTTTGTCCGATGTTGTGGTTGATGGTCTGGTTGTATGTGCATGTACTGTATCAGCATTTGAGCTTTTGCTTGTGCTGAAAGGTTGACTTCTTTACCTTTGGACTGAGACAAGTTAGCTGTTTCAACTCAGTTCTAGTCTTTATGCTAAGCTAATCAGCTGTTGGCACTCACTTCAAATTTAACGTACAGATACCAGGGTGGTGTTGATCTTCTCATCTACCTCTTGGCAAGAAAGCGAATAAGTGTATTTCATCAAATGTCAAACTTTTTCTGTTGTCTCTTAGATTCTCAGGACATTCAATCAGCAGATCGGTGTAAGTGTTACAAAATTCTGGTATAATCAGCTGAGTGTAGATCACATGGTCAACACTTCAAACCACTGGGAAGACGTTCAGTAGTTAGATCAGTGAAAAGGGGATATGGATCCGTTTTTCATCATTATAGTCACTGATTACTAATTTTAAAAGAACATAAATCAAAAGCCTTCATAAATCAACAAGACTTCATGTGCTCAGCCTGCCATACCCCATGTTGAATGGGCTCTGATTTAGTCTGTATCAAATGTATGGAGACAACACATGTCTGAGTGACCTACCATGAACTCTGAGCTGCATCCTTTCTTTCCTTTCAGCGCTCTATCAATGTTGTGTCATTGTGTTCATTACAATACGCTGGAAGATATAGAGACATCAGTCGTACGCTGACTAGATGCACCATTTTTTGATCTACTATGTCAGACATTTACTCTCTCAGACCTGTAATTGAGAAAAAGTGGAGAATAAAATCAGACTCTCCACAAGGCTGAGGCAGAGGGAGAGGAACGGGTCATTGAGATAAAGACCTTGGAGGTGCATCAGTAAAAAGACTTGAAGCAGGAAGTAAGAATGAAACAGTCTGCATGGACAAATTCATATTTTGATCACATGTTGGTGCTTTGTATGAACAGTGGGGGCATCAAAGTGATTACAATTCATCCTCAGTGGGACATGAATATCTGTGCCAAAGTTTGTACCAACCCTGTCAGTATACATTGAGATGTTTTACAGGATAAGTCAAAGTTTTGAACTTAAGGTGGCATAAAAGGGAACTCAGAGGAATACCAAAATCATAAGGATCAATCCTCTCATAGAACTTAATGTCCACCTCCCTAGAAAACTACATTGCGGCGACAGAGACCTCCTTTTTATTTTTGTAAGCTGAAAAACCATTTTCCTCAGAGGAAACAACTTTTTTTACTTTTGACTCACAGATAAAAAACAATGAGACAACAAAGGGCCTTCAGAATAGCTTTTTTAGGTCTTAAGTAGAATAAATTTCACTCGCAAAGGCTGAATTAATGTAAAATGCCTTGGGCTGATGCTAATAACCTTAGCATGATATATTTGTGGGGGGAACGTGTCTAGTAACAGACAAATGTTTTGTCGGTGAACCTTATGAGTTATAATGGAGCTGAATTTTTTTACATTACCTTTGTTAAATGTTGCTGTTGTTCGTAGCTTCATGAGTATAGAAAAACACTTCTAGTCCCTAGGCTACTTTATGCAAGGTAAAATGTTGTAGGCTCATGGTAATGACTTTAGCATGCTGTGAGGAAATGTGTTTAGGGAAATACTTTTTTTTTTTGTCAGTGAACCTTACAAGTTATAATAGAGCCAAATTTTGTTACGTTACCTTTGTTAAATGTTGCTGTTGTTCCAGGTTGCATATGAGTAGAGGAAAAGTCTGCTAGCCACTAGGCTAATTTATACAATGTGAAATGTCATATGCTTGTGCTATAATAACGTTAGCATGTTGTATTTGTGGGGAAATGTGTCTAGCTAAACAAAGTTGTTTTGTCTGTGAACCTTGTGAGTTATAATGGAGCTGGATTTCCTACTTGTGTTTAATATTGTTGCTATTAAGCCATGTTTTATGGGTTTTTTAGGTGTGGTTTGAATCACAGAAACTCAGTGCACAGTGGCATAACAACACAGACACACCGCCGCACAAGAATAATGATCACAATGCTGTAGGCCGCTTGAGAAGGCTACAGTGTTGCCTCTGTGCAGAGCTGGCACAAAACTATGAATTTGCCTTTAGGTTTAGGTTTAGGTTTTTTATTTTTGCACAGAAAAATATATATATATAAAATACAACATAAAAATAAAATATACTATAGAAAATACAGTGCAGGAAGAGGCAAAAAGCCAACTGGCTTATTTGAAGCCTCCACTGAAGACAATTAAAATGACAGTATCATAAAGGATACATAAATACACAAAGCATAAAAATTACAATAAAGATAAAAAAAAAAACTGGAAATGAGATGCAGAAAGCTTTCAAGTGAGCTACATGTTTTGCTACAAAACTTTCATTAAATGTTCTCTTTTAGTGTCTTTTGAAACATGTTGCTGATGAACAGTTACTTGCAATGTGGGAAAAACGATTCCATAATTTTGTGCCTCTAAATCTAACAGAAAATTGGCTTCTGCAAGTGAGACATTTTGGAGGATGGAGAGCTGATGAGTGACATGTATCCTATGTAGACATTGAATGAATGTACTAAATTTTGTGCCAGTCCTTTGAAGCTTTTTGCTTGCGTTTTTTGCATTGCAACGGGCCTCGGGCTCCTGCGCTCTAGCTACGTGCCTGGCTGTTTTGCTTTTGCGCTCTTAACTCCTCAAGTTGAGAAAAGTTCAACTCAGAGCACAAAAATGCCCCATATCATCTCTTTTTTCGTCATCTTTTTACCCATCGTCTGATCAGATGATTTGAGAGGCGGGCCTTCTGTGGTGGTCACGACAACAAGTTTACAGTTGGTAAAAAATGGAGGAGAAACTGGTGGTAGCGCTTGCTGAAAACCCAGAGCTTTACGGCCTGACGATAGACAGCAGGTTGTAGGAGAAGCTCCTGGACCAACTGGTGGTGCTCCCCATGATCCACCCTCTTTTTTAGGGTCTCATGTACCCACACAGATCTCTGTTTCCCTGTGCCCAACAAACTATTTACTAACAGCATGTCAGGAACTACATACTAATCACTGTCAAATAAACTAACACTAACTTTTTTACCTCTCCGAAAGGATAATTTGAGCTTTCTTTTAAACTTTTGGTGTCTCCACTCAGGTTTTTAATTCACAAACTGAAAATGTGCATGAAACAGGTGGATGGAAACGCACCTACAGAGAGAGCAATGGATGGAAATAAGGAAATAAATGACTTAAATTGAACATTGAGGGGGAAAACAAGAGGATAGACTTTGTTGTAGCAGGACAAAAGGACACAATTGTCATTCAAGAGGCTTCTGCAGGCCATCTACTACAGTAAATTACTCCGTTTGAAAATTATATTAATGACAGATTTGATTTTGCGCTCTCAAATACTAGCGTGGTTTAAGGTCAGAATAAGAACGGCAGATGACAATATTTACAGAGAGGAGAAAGAAAATGTTCTTTTCTGTGGCTACCAGCAGCGAGTCTGTCAAGTGTCCAGAGCAAAATGTTCTGTCTCCCGCCAGAGTGACAGACTCCCTTTCATCATATCAAATCAGTCCTCTTCACCTGCCAAGCTCAACATATTCACTGACAGCACAATTTTTCTTCGTCAGCTTCACACTGTTCTCTGCCTCTAAATTCAACACATCGTTAAGATCAGAAAAGGAATAAAATGGAGTAAGAAAGAAAGAAAACTTTCATGAATCCCCCAGTCTGTTACACCTCTTCATCTCAGTTCTCCTCCCCCACTCCAGTTCTCTCTCGACTTCAGTACAGACTCCAGCAGCTTTATGCTGGCTCTTCTCCAGCAATTATCTGGTTGGTTCCACTCTGACGCAACTCAGACTCCACTCATCGTCTTCTTCGTCATCAGCTCCTGCTTCCTCGTAAAAGGCGAGACTCCCTCTCTGACATCAACTCCTACTCATCTCCAGGATGGGAATCAGCTCCAGCTCTGCTCAAAAATTTTTTCTCTGGCAGTTGCTCAATCTCGGCTCCATCTCCTCCGTGGCTCTACGGCCAGATTGGCGCCAACACCGGCTCTGCTCTGATACAGCTATGACTCCACTTTGGCCCTGACTCCATTTTGAATCTGAGCCAGCTGTCCACCAGCTCTGGCTTTGACTCATCTCTGCTCTTAAACCTTAGACCCAAGCCGTTCTATTTCCAATCTAAAAACTATGCCAGTACAGTGGTAAGACTTTATTTTCTGCTCAAAGTTCTGCCTGAATAGTCAACACTAATGCAGCCTATTCCAGGCAGGGTCAATCTTTAGCCATCCTACTAGCGTAGCTCTATGTATGGCAGTGTGAGCATGTCAGTCGATCGGTAGACAACCACTGAAACATCTCAGCAAGCATATAAAGGATTCCCAAGAAACTTTGTACAGATATTCACGAGTTCTAGCTGACGTGTCTTCATGACTTTGGAACATGGTCATCGTTATATGTGCGTAACTTTAGCATGTTAGCATTGAGACAGGAAATACTTTTCATTGCTGCTTGAGGATTGCAGTCACTTAAATTACATTGTAGCACCAACTCCAGTTGACGTAAGGCAAACTGAATGACACAGACTAACAAGTCGGCACAGGTACATACTTTGAGTTCTGAGCAAAGCGAAAACTCTTTGATTCTCTTGTGTCAGAAACACAGCGTCTGAGCCATTCATGCTTTTGAATGGGCGAAAAGACATTCTTGACACAGTTCCACAAAGTATTTGGGGGTTTTTTTCTCAGTGGTTTTACTAATGGCAAAGTTGTACGAACGCAGATCTGTGTCATAACTTGTGCTTCTTCTCTGCAGTTTATTCTTACTTTTTCTTACATTTAAAGGTCCAGTGTGCAGGATTTAGGGGCATATATTGGGAGGAATGAGATGTAATAAGTGGCCTATGCTTTCATTAGTGTGTAATCACCTAGAAATAACAATTGCTGTGTTTTCTTTACTTCAGGGTGCTTTCAGGGACTAACTTTGTTACAAAGTTGTATAATTGCCAAGAGTTGGTTCATGTTCTCACAGCAGCATTTCCAAGCGGACCAGATAAAATTGAGTGAGAAAGCTGCTTTTTATTGGTCAGAATTTCCATGTGGGAAAAATCCAGGAAGTAAAGCAAACGTTGAAGAAGAGTACACTTGCAAGATACTTGTGACACTTTCTAATGTCACAATGGAGGGACAACTACGCAGGTTGATTTTAGCGCTGCTCATCGTGGACTATATTGCTGTCACTGTTCATTTTAGTCAAACCATACAGTTTGAAAACGAGGCGCGGCTCCAACTAGAAAACAATGTTTTGATGCATTGGATGTGCTGAATGTGCGTATTAAGGCAGTACAGGAGGAGGTGCACATTAATAATCCTCCAGGACTGTAACATGCTCATGTTTAACCCAAACAATGTGTCATGTGACTGCAGTTGGTTCAGATCCAGGTCGGAACACGTTCTCACTGCACTAGAGTTCATTTGTAACCGGACTGAGACCATCTCTTCAAGAAAGTCTCACTCCGGTTGCACACCCGATTGCTGTGTTCACACCTGCCCAAATGAACCGCAATTAGGGGGCAAACAAACCTGGGTTTGATTGAATCGAACCAAACTGGGCAGGTGTGAAAGCATCCTTAGAATGAGGCGATGACAGACCACTGACCACACTGGCTCTAGAGGAACATTCACGTTTTTGTGTCTTTGCGTCTCTCAGTGCACTGCAATATGAAACTGCTTTAATCAGTGTTTTGAATCATCATGTCAGTTTGTTTTGGAAAGAAAGAAACCTCTGTGGATAATTCAGCTCCTGGTTAAAGCCCCTGAACGTCTGAATCTTACGTTATCGGAGGAAAAAAGGTGAGCACACAGTAGCAGGTCTTGGACCAGCAGCCCATCTGCGACGAGTCAAACATCATTGCGAAGTGAAAATGCTTTATTCTGTGTGTTTGCCGATCTGTTTGTTTCAGAGAGATTGCCACTAGATACCGCTACATCTTACACATTGCTCCTTTAAGATTTACATTTTTACATCCCACACATCCTGTCAGTCACAAATTGTGCCACATATTCAACTGTTGCCGACAGTCATTTTAAACTGGACAATCCCGCAGCCAAGAAAACCAAAGGAAGTCCCCTCTGATCAGTCTCCTATAACACTTCATGGTTCTCACTCAAACATACTGATAAAGTTATAGACTTTGGTTAAGCTTGAGGAAGCTTTAGAGCATTAGTTTCCATTGCAGCGTCTGGACTTAAGCCTTATTTATACCAATTTTGGGGGAAAATATCTCAAATCCCTTCAGGGATGTCACTTCCAAGTGGGGAATATATCTTTGTAGCTGCTCACCAAATGCAGGAAGAATAGAAGTATGAGTTGGATGATTGAACAAAAATTTTCAAAGGTTACAATGACCCCAATTTAATTTATCTAACTTTAAAAAATTAAATGAGGAAAAGAGAGCAATGTTTAACTGCATTGCTGGCAGAGGTTTTGCTATTTAATATCAGTCAATGAGGAAAAGTAGCCCGTGGTTCATTATTATAAAACAAATTAAGATCAGCAGTAATCTAATTTAGGTGTTTAAAAAAGCCTGCCTTTTAAAGAAAATGAATAACATGGATATTGCTCACTTCGTAGTGGTGCAGGAAACCAAATATAGAAGAGTCCCATCGCCTTTGCTTTACTTTATTGTCACCATCTCAGTCAGAAGACCTTTCCTAAGACAAGTGATGGCTCAAATCAAATCAAATTCTGAATATATGTTTAAACAGAAGCCTCTCTCATCACATGGACTTCAAATGTTTGGCTTTTGTTGCAGCTAAGACGAACCAGAACACAGCGTTTATCTATGAAACCAACTATTTTATCACTGTTTCTATTATTACATTTTGTTTGAAGACAGGGGACAATATCAGTCATGCTAATGTGAACATGATTCTAATTCTATTATGCTAATTAGCTGTTGCTCATGCTGGTCCGAGATTTTTACAAATGAGGTTTTTGCCGTCTAAGTGTAAAAACTGAGTCAAAATAGATAATATTGACTTGCTAATAATGACTTTCTTATCTTACAGTCCTCCACATCATCATTATTAGTTGTTATACCCAGAATAGAATCATACTCTCGGGCAAGTACAACAGCGCTGACAGATGTGGCTGCATTCAGCGAGCCTGTATTTGAGCCTGTGAGGGAACTCTCAGGAGTCATATGAGCAGTTCAGGATCAAACAGTCTGAGGCCCTCAGAGCCCAAAATGGCCCACTCAACTCTACTCTCTACATATAGTGGACTTTTATGGCTCCACTGGCCAATTCCTCACTATGGCTGCTGAGATGGAGTCAGAGGTTCAAGAGCTGTTTTTTGTGTGTGCAACCACTGCTGCTGGAGTGAGTCAGTATGGAGGAGACCTTTGGATGGGTTTTGTAGACCTCAATCGCTGCAGGAGAACAACTAAATATTGGAGGTTAGTTAGACGATCCTGCAGGTGGATGGCGGAAAAAAAAGAGTTCTCCTAACCAAAGAAAGTCTTTTTAAAGCAGAGAGGAAAGAGCAGGTTAAAGAGACAGAGACCATGTGGGCTTTCTACAAGGACGGGCAGACAGAAAGCAACATGGGTGGCACATGTTTACTCACCATGTTCAGTAACAAGGAATGAATTGATCAAGCTGGCCGGCATTGAACAGAGCATCTCATGTAATCTTCAGCCTTGGTGGGAACAAACAAACTCAAAAGATGTTCTGGATGTTGACAGCTCCATTCGGCAATGCACAATGGAAGTGGGTTAAAGAGGATACGGCCATGGCATGAATTACAACAAGAAAACCTACTCTGAGCACAGACGCCACAAGAAAACAGACAATGGGGAGTGTATAACCTTTATTAAAGGGACACTGCTGCAACTTAGTGCTGAACTTCCATAGTCACTGGGTGACTTGCAAAAAACAGATGATAAAAGTGGTCAAAACAGATTTGAATCGTGACTGTTTGGTCTCAACACTTTGGGAGACGTATGAAACGTGAAACGTGGGGTTTGGGGGTTTTCTGGCAGAAATTTTGGAGCGTCAGGCATTTAATTTCCTTCATTCTGGTGAATGTTCATGCACCAATTTGTGCATTTTCTGCATCGATTTATTTCAATCAGGAGAGACAGAAGAAGTACATATAATGTTTAATACAGAATATGAGTGTACAGATTATCAGATGATTTGTGCTGATTAAGATTTAACAGATGTCTTTGGTGCTTGGGAGACATTTTGTGATCGAGGGGCATCTGAGCAGCATAAATCCCGCCATGGATTCCAGACACTGGTGGTGCTGGTGGTGGCTGATGACTCTGAGGCTGCTGAGTGCTGAGGCGTATGCGGCTGATGAATCCATAAAGACTATGTAGTGATGGGGAGGTGGAGGGCGCGCAAGATGGCTGTGTTAATTTTTCCGACAAGCTTGGTTTTAATTAGTTATTTGATGCTATAAAAAGGGGGTGTGGTGTCATGATTGGCAGGTGTGTGTCAATCAGTGTGCCGGCGATCAGCGGCGTTGATCAGGATTGGGTCAGATGGGCGTATGAGCTCGATACTGCAACCTTACTTCCTGTATATTTTGGCATGTTGTCTGTCTTTATTTATATACATTCTAAGTAAGAAACTTTGTATCGTCGATATTAGAATTGAATTGAAAGCTTCAGACTAGTGTTAAAAAGTTTTTCTTACTCTTACTCTATTTTCAATTCTATTTACATGGATTCCTCTGGAGTCGTCTGCATATTTACTGCAACATCTTTGTTTTCCATATTCCAAACAAGAGCTAACAAATTTTCCAAATATGCCGAGTGAAGGCTCAACTGCCTGTTTCCTCAACAGAGCAAACAAAATATATTCCTCATCCTGAAAACTGCCTCTTTTCTTATGCAACAAACTGGCTGTAAAGGGGGCTCTTTACACTTCCCTAAATTTCTGTGTTGTTTGTCATCATGTTAAAATGTATGCCAGAAAAAGACCAAATAAAATATTTTCCCCTGCAAATGTGTCCCCATAAAATACAAATGCTGCACAAAAGGTGAGCCCGCGGGACAGTCTGTAAACATTGTGTGGTGTTGATCCCACCGTGCTGCCCGGGGACGGTGGGATCAACAGTGCAGTGGTTAGCGCTGTCGCCTCACAGCAAGACGGTTCCAGCTTTGAACCTGCCAGCTGGCTGAGGCCCTTCTGTGTGCAGTTTGCATGTTCCTCTCGACTCAGCGTGGGTTTTCTCCAGGTTCTCCGGCTTCCTCCCACAGTCCAAAGACATGCAGGTTCGTCGGTGACTCTAAATTGTACGTAGGTGTGAATGTGAGCGTGAACGGTTGCCTGTCTCCATGAGTCAGGCCTGTGATAGTCTGACAACCTGTCCAGGGTGTACTCTGTCTGTCGCCCAGTCCATCTGGGATAAGCTCCAGCACACTCATGACCCTGAACCAGGATAAGTGGTCATGGATAATGAATGGATGAATGACCGCACAGTGGCCCTGAGAGCTCAAGGCCCTGCAAATGAAGAGAACACGTGCAAATAGACAAATATGGAACATCTCTGCCAATTTGCTCAGCACATGCACAGCACTTGTGTAACAGAAATTTAACTCTACATTCGCTACATTTAGAAAAAAGCTGCTAAAAGAAAAACATGCCGCAAGAAGCCTACATCAGTGAGGGAAAGTGTTCTCAGGGGACACTAAAAAGTGATGCATAATAATAGGCAAAAGGCTAACGCTAGGTTAACATCAGATATCGACAATGGTATCTGCGGGAGCCTTCAGATCTAGGGTTGTCTTTCTGTGGTCTGAATCAGGGAATAGTTTTGTTTCAAAGTTGTATAATTGCCTAGAGCTGGTTCATGTTCCAGGAAGTAAAACCAAAAGTTGAAGAAGAGTACACTTGCAAGATAAATGTGACACTTTCTAATGTCACAATGGAGGGACAACTACGCAGGTTGATTTTAGCGCTGCTCATCGTGGACTATATTGCTGTCATTGTTCATTGTAGTCAAACCATACAGTTTGAAAACGAGGCGCGGCTCCAACTAGAAAACAATGTTTTGATGCATTGGATGTGCTGAATGTGCATATTAAGGCAGTACAGGAGGAGGTGCACATTAATAATCCTCCAGGACTGTAACATGCTCATGTTTAACCCAAACAATGTGTCATGTGACTGCAGATGGTTCACATCCAGGTTGGAACACGTTCTCACCACAAACGAACCGAGACCACCTCTTCAAGAAGGTCTCAGTCTGGTTGATTTGGGCAAAGGAAAAACAAATTCCCCTCCACCACCACCACCATTATAAAACAGACGTCTGTAAAACTGTTAACTGGACACCTTGAACTGCAAATAAAATAAATTGTGACTCATTCTATTGTGAATTTTTGATCCATGGAGGTTTAATATTTGTAAATCTTTCCTCGAGTCAAGAAAAGCGGTTTAAAAATCTGTGATGTCATCACAATGTAAAGTCTATTGGCCATGCTTATTCAGTGGGCTGCGTACTCTGGAAGTAAACCCAGTAGCAGAAACTTTTTAGTTGTGTGCGTCATGTAAGCAGTTAAATAGGCGCCATCTTGGGGTCCAGTCCCCTCCAGTCCAGTTATGACAATACATCTGTGGCCACAAAGCAGCCATGTGCGTTGCATTTTAGTGTCCCCTGGAAACATTATCCGTTGTGATGTAAAATCTCTGCAGTGCAGTTTTCTCTTTGCAGCACTTTTCCTAAACGCTGCGCATGTGTTGTCAAACTGGTGAGAATGTTTCTTCATTATTGTGTGTAGTGCAAGTGTTTTCTTAATTTGCAATGCATTGAGCGCTCAGTGCCACCTTATGATCCACAAATGAATGAGATAACAATTGTGTGTACATGCGGTTTAAGATATTTGGAGTGGGATTTAGCCTGTAAGTACACTTCTGTGCAGCTCTGTAGAGGTTTATAGAATAGTGTAGAATAAATAACTCATCATCTTTCCCAGCAGAGAAGATGAACTATTTGAAACTGCTTCATTTACCTGCTTTAAAATAACAGAAAATGCCATGACATTATTTTTATACTTCACACACATATTTACTCGCTTTCCCACCTGAGAGCTGACCCTCAGTGACCAGCTCCACTGCACCATCAGGTTTGGTTTTGGTGTCTTGAACAAGGGTATCTTCACGGCAGATGTTTCGTCAGCTGCATTTTCCAGTTGAGCTGTGGATTTCAAGCACAGATCTGCCTCTCTGAATTCGAGGCTGGTGAGTTACATAAAAGGTTTGCTGACTAGCCTCTCTCAGAGGCAGAAGAATGAGCACGGCTGCTGTTCATGGAGCTGACATTACAGGCCAGACTGTGGCTGTCCACTTTGTTTGGTTCTGAATCAGTGCTCACACGGCATACATGAGGAGCATGTTATTTTTGGGAGAACACACAATGAAACATTGAGGGAAATAGAAACTCAGCACCCCCTGGTGTCGGTACTGAAGCCCAGATTTCCTATCTTATTTGTCCCAGTTCATGTTTTAACAAATGCAAAGGCACAAGTGGACATTCATTAAAAACCAATCAATGGTTGCACATATAGGAGATTAGGACATGTCAATCAATAGGTCATTCAGATCAGTCAACATTGTCTCTGAGACTTGAACCCTTTTCCTTTCAGATTTTTATTTATTAATGTTGTTATTTTCTTAATGTGTTACTGTCTAAAACCTCAAGTCAAAGTTTATTAAATCCCAGTTTTACAAAGCATGCCTCAAACTGCTGTACAGGGAAAAATTTTGATTTAATTTTAAATTTTATATAAAAAGTTTGATATCAAAAATAGCACTTTGCCTCAGAGTCAGAAGGCTTTACATAATAAGACATCCTTCCGGTTTTGGATCCTCGCAGCAGATAACAAACTCCCTAAAATATTTGTTGGAAAACAACTGTTAGTGGCTGGCAATTTTCATGTTTTAACAGAAACTTAAATAGGTCATTTTAAAAACCATATATAAACAACTATATTCTACTGACGCGTATTTAAAATTAAGTATAGATTACATAAAAACAATTATTTACACAGCCCTTTGTGGTTTTACCCTAGGAGGTTAAATGGCAATTTGCTCATTTGAAAAAAGGTATAAAAGGTATATCCGTAGTGCATGGAGAAAACTTTTAGTGGGTGGAAATGAGTGTCAGGTTTTTTTTCTTTACAGAAAACTTTACAAGTTTAAACAAACAAGACACGTTTTAAGCCTTGTTCATCAAATAACTTGTCAGGTTGAGCAAACAAAGATAAAGGCAGATGCAAAATTATATAAATGATATAACAAAAATTATATAAATACAACAACAAAAAAATATAAACAATTATACAATATAAAATACAAACAAATAAAGCAAAACAGGTTTATTTGCTTTAAATTTGACTTATAGCTCCAAAATCCGGTATGGCGACTTGCCTTCAAAATAAAAGCGGAAAGCTGTGAAATTCATGACAAGTGACACGACATAGCACAGCAAAACAAAACGCTTAAATGAAGAACTTCATATTATGATTATCTGATGATAGACGCTCTAAATATCTCATGATAGCGATATATGTGCGCTGTGATCGGAATATGCGCTTTGTACTGAAATGTGATGAGCGGAAGTTCGCGTACTGAAGTAGTCACCATGACTTGACAATCCGTCCGGAGACCCTCAGAGCCGAAATGAGCCCACGCCGCTAACCGTTACTCAGCACCTACACACACAGGTGTACGCGTTAGTCGTTAAAATGTTATGACCGTCACCGTGAGGCAGCTGTAACGTCAACACTAAAACGTCCACAGGTAGCTCAGCAAGATCAATATGTGGGTTTTCGGTTACGGGTCTCTGATATGGAAGGTGGATTTTCCTTACGAGGAAAAGAGAATTGGTTACATTAAAGGCTTCAGCCGTCGGTTTTGGCAGGGCAGCACCGACCACCGGGGTGTACCGGGTAAGGTGAGTGTTGTTGGGCTTACTTCCTTTAATCGGTCGCAATAATTGATCTAAGGTTGCCATGTCTGTGGGCTCAGGTTGCCTTATCAAATGAGGCAAAAACAAGTGAAAGCAGTAAATAAAAGAGCTCCTTTATTTCTAAACATCTAGACAAGAATTTAGTGGTTTAGCTACTGAACAGTTTTTGGTTCATTATATATTATGTTCACATTTTACCTGTAGCTACCCATTAAATAAACAACACTATGTGGTTAAACAGTAACACTGCTACTAGCATCACGTGACTGCTAAGTCAGGATGAAGCCAGCTTTACAAAGAAATCCAAATGACACTACCTTGGTTGTCACTATAATAACTTGTCATGGTTCTCTGCTTTATTACTATAAAAGAAATTAAGCCGCCAAGTAAAGTTATGTTGAAGCTTTGGACCTTAAGATACATGACATGCTACTTGATGTCCCAAATAAAAATAGATCTCATACAGCAAGTCATTTGGTTCTTTCAGACATCCTTTTATTTTTTGCCATTTTTGGCTATTAATAAGTTAACATTACTCCTTATTCATAACACTGTATACACCACTGTAGCTTGTATTATTCCCATTATCTGTTTTGTTGATTTAAGTATGGGAATTGCATATGTTTTCATAAGAGAACTTAAAGTAATCCTACTTAATTGCCGTACTGTATGTGTCTTCGCTGCTGTCCCTAAGTGCTTGTTCTCTGTCTGTGTCCATTACAGCCTGGCCGGGTGGTGACACTGGTGGAGGATCCTGAGGTAAGACTGTAGAAAGCGAGAGGCTAAACTTAATGGTACGATACATTATTTTGTAATAGAGCTGCGCGTAATGATTAATTTCACTGTCTGTTACTTTGCCAATTACTTTCCCCATTAATTGTTTCATCTTCCAAATGGTGAAAAATGTCCGTCCCACTTCCCCAGAGCCCGTGGTGATGTCTTCAGATGTCGTTATGTCCGAGCAACAGTCCAAAAACTAATTTAGCCCGTTTGCAAAGATATAAAGATGAGAATTGGAGAAAATACTCACACTGGAGAAGCTGGGACCAGCAAATATCATATGTGTATATATACAGAATATATAATAGTTGTTTATGTAGGAAATAATTTGAATGATTAAGTGATCATCAAAATACTAACTAATATTTGCAGCTCTCCTTTGTGATATATCAGATATGATATATGTTCAACCTTTTTCCCAGCCCATGTGATACCTTGTATAAATTATGGGCTTGACCTCCAACGCTGAACCGGACACCCTAATCCTCTTTCCGAGAGCAGGAAGTAATCTTGTGAAACACACCACCTGCAACACCTCAGATGCGACATTGTGATCATAACTCTGGTTTCTCTTACAGCCATCTTAAAGCATTGGATGTTTACCTTTTTAACCTTGCACGTTAGTAAAGTAATGGTAAACTAACTGTAGGAGTTTGTTTTATATTATATGACAGAAGTACGGCAAATCAGTTACACCTTCTCCGCGGAGATGACTGAACACATAATTCAAGGTATACCGCTGAGTTGGGATATTCTATATTGGACAGTTTTCTAATGTAGGTTGAGAATGCAGTCAGACAGGAAAGCCGGGATATCATGTACTGACAGACCTGTTCTTCTCAGTGTCATTTTCTTCCCGAAATTCTGTTTAATACATCTCTGCTCTTGAAACTCTTTTGGTTTTTATTATGTCTTGTGTTCTGAGCATGCATACATAGTGTATGCATTAGAGTTTGGTGTGCATGAAAACACAGGACACAACCCATATTGATTAAGCAACAGTCTGTGCGTTCCAGTGCCCATACTACCATACTGTATGGTATGCCAGAAAAAGACTGAGTATGTCCCAATATATAGTATCTCAAATGCAGTGTGCGAAAAATACAGTGAAAGATTGTCATATCGACTGTCAGAAGTCACAATGACGTTGCATTCAGGTGACTGATGACCAGTTGATTAGTAATAATAGGAATATTAAATGTTTAATTGAATAAAATAATCATAAATATAACCAACAAATATTAAATAAGAGTGACAGAACTATCGTGAATATAATATGTGAGAATCTACAATGTATGCAGTTATTACTTATTGCGAAATAAGAACGTCTGAGCTGTTCGCGTTGACCTTTGTCTCTTGTGAGCTCGGTGAACGTCATTTTGTTTTCGTCATCATGGTAAGAGGGTCAAAGCTCAGGGCATAACGTTATGAGTAAGTAGTACGTCCCAATTGTGTGTATACTGCATGCAACAGTACATACTTTTTAAGGACCAGGGTTTTCCCTGTCTGTCTAAGACAAAGGCGGGCTACCTGGGTGCATGGGGGGGTGTTCAGATGTAGCATTTTTTGCGCGCACAAACCCATTACTTTCAATGAAAACATGCATCATGCATGCTCACACCCCAAAGTGACGCCGTAGTGGTGCACATTTGGTGCGATGTAATTTTTTTTTTCATCCGGCGCACAGCTCCACGGACCTGCTTCTCCCTCCGATGTTGTGTCACATCCTGGTTCCCCCTCGGGCTGTGTCTCTCCTACTGTTTCCCACGGAGCTCTGCCCCGTTTAAAAGGCGAAGGAAGCTCGTATGTGGAAAGACGTCACCTCCGAGATGTAGAATGTGTATTATAGAAGAGAAACACACATTTCAGGACTGCTGACTTCTATCATCAGAACAGACATGTCCTGTGATTTTCAGTCTCCTTTCATATTTAATAGAGGGGGGACAATACCTGACAGTAATATTCTCAGCTGTCAGGATGTGCCTGCTGTAAAGGGTAAATATAATCATAGAAGGCTGAAAATCACAGGACATGTGTTCTGATATTCAGGTCAGCAGTGTAAAGCTCAAGCATGTGGGGGCCTCCTTTCATATTTAATAGAGGAGAAGACCGTATCTCAGCTGTCAAGATGCTCCCAGCCACAGGCCTTTGCCACCTTGGTCTCGAAAAAATACAGAGAAAACCCTGCAGGACAGCTACAGTGTGGCACCAAGTGTGTGGGTTTTTTTAATACCAAACGATCCGGTATAAACGGGACAGGTGCCAGTGTGTTCCTCTCTGTAGATAGGTGATGAAAAATGTATACTTGGTTACAAGAACCGTACCTTTTTTATCTAGGTGCATGCCACAAATATAGCTTAGGCTAGCTATTAGTAAGATTTCAGATGCGGACAGTGCGACAGGTACCAGTTTAGTAAAGTATCTGTTAAATAACAAAGCAGTATTTGCTAAATTGAAGGCTCCTGCTTTGGAACCGACCGCCATTTGCACTTAGTCTCCAAGATTAGCCACTGGGACTAACAATAGACAATCAATGTGACTCAGTAGGTCACTGCTACTTCTGCTACCTCACTAGAAGTTGCACCCACAACCAATGCTACAGTAGCTTCACCCATGCTTTTATTACAGTACCTTAATTATCATTAAAAAATGGCATTTTAAATGGTTGGGTATATTTAAAGTGATATAATTCTTTATGTTACTAATTACAATTGACATATGTGCTACAAATGTGGTGTTTTCATGACACGACAAATCATGTTAAGAGGAAAAGCAAACAAAATGTCATGTTGTTCATACAGTAATAACAGCTTATCACTACCTGAGGGTCAAAATTCACTCAACTTGTTATTTATCACGGTATTATTGGGTATGAAACGAACAAAAATATGACAATGAAAATGAGATTCTATGTAATACAAAACAGAGTTTATAAATTGCACGTTATCCAGTTTTTCTAGATTGTATAGAAAATTATACAGCTATGCTAAAGCTTACAGTGGACTGCCATAATATTATGGATGTCTTATTGATCAGCATATACGCATGACATGAGACAAAGACACGTGCTGATCAAGGTGAACTTGAGTGCGGAGGAGGAGATGGCATCTTGTACAGTAGAAACAAAGCAAAGGACAGTCTATTGTATTCTGACCTTGGATGGCAGATGATTTGTCGCAGTAGATGGGAAAGAGATAGGGAGATGCAGAGAGTGTGATGTAGCGAGAACATGGTAAGCATCTGGAAAACATGTACTTAGAGGTGACTGATGAGTATCTTAAAAATGTTACTGAAGTCAAAATCATTGTTCAGACGGTATATCAATGAAACAGTAACACATTATTTACATTACTGATTATTCTGCAGATTCTTTTCTTGATTAATCAACTAATTGCTTCCTAAGAAAATAGTAAAATATGCTCATCGTAGTCTCCCAAAGTCCAATTTGACGCCTTCATATTGCTTGGTTTTTTTTTTCAATCAATGGTCCAATACACAAAGATGTTTACTGAAATCTGATAGAAACAAAAGAGAAACAGTAAATATTTGGCGACACTCATGGCCAGAGGCATTATGTTTACAGGCTGCCCGTCTGTCCATCTATCCATCCGTTCATCTGTCCCATTCTCATGAACGCAGTATTTCAAGAACACCTTGAGGGAATTTTCTTCAAAGTGGGCACAGTTGTTAACTTGGACTCAGCGATGAACTGATTAGAATTTGGTGGTCAAAGGTCAAGGTCACTGTGGCCTTGCATCCATCTCATTCTTGTGAGTGCAATTTCTCAGGAAGGCCTTCGAGGGAATTGCTTCAAATTTGGCTTTTGGTCATTACTGAAGAATTCATACTCTGATTAAGTCATTATTCGACACAGATGTCTAACAGGATATAATGATGAAGTGATGACATTTTAATATCCAAAAGGTCAAAGGTCAGCTTAACTGTGGCATAGGGGTGGGCAATATGGCCCCAAAATAATATCACGATAGTTCAGGGTATTTTTCCAATAACAATATTCTTGATGATATGACAAATTAGTTAAAAAAATGTATATATGTTATTATATATATGTACATTACCAAAGGTTTATCAAAAAATCACTTGACGACACTGTGTGCACATGGCAAAAGAGGAGAGGGAGAGACGCTGTGCTGCTGCCAGAGGAGCCGCTGAATGAGTTCCCTCCGAGCGAAAACTCGCTAAAAGAATCAATATGTCAACAAGCCGAAATATTGCGAGTATCACGATAGGAATTTTTCATATGATATTAAAAAATATACCAGTGTTATTGTGAATGTTATTGTGGTGAAATGGCACACCCCTACTGTGATATCAAAATGCAAAAACACTTCTCTGGCCATTATCAAACAGCATAACTCAGGAACAGAAGGGGAGACATTTGGTCTGATACTGAACTGGTGACACTAATCTCAGGTGCCCACCTTGAAACTATGCTGACTGGGCGCACCCAGTAGCTTAGTGGGTGGAGCAGGCACCCCATCTACAAAGGCACTGTCTTTGCTGCAGTGGCCATGGGTTTGATTCCAGCTCATGGCCCTTTGCTGCATGTCATCCCCCTTTCATGCTTGGTCCATCCAATCTAAGAAAAGCCAAAAAATAGTCTTTAAAAAGAAATTGTACCGATTGTGTAGATATTCTGTGCTGCCGGGGGGAGATGTGTGAAGCATCCATGTTTTCACAGATACATACAACAGCGAGCCGGTAATTAGAGTAGAAGTAGAAGGTAAAACATATTAAAGGAATTTTTCTTCTACACCTTTATGTATAGAGTTCAAGTCAGATGCCAAGCCACCTGTTTTTCTTGTTTTGCTCATCTTCAGGGGTGTGTTTGGGGTGTTGCCTACAAGCTGCCGACGGGCCAGGAGCAGGAGGTGAAGAGCTACCTCGACTACCGAGAAAAAGGTGGTTATCAGGTCATCACTGTGACCTTTCACCCCCGTCCACCACTCTCTCCCCCGCGCAACCAGACGCTGCTCTACATCGGCTCTCGGGACAATCCGAACTACCTCGGCCCCGCCCCTCTGGAGGATATAGCCAACCAGATCATCAACTCTACCGGTCCAAGCGGGCAGAACACGGAGTATCTGTTTCAGCTGGCTGATGCTGTGAGAACAATTCTGCCTGAGGACTCAGACACACACCTGTTTTCTCTAGAAACTTTAGTAAGAGACAGAATGCACAGTAGGCAGAAACACTCACACACTCAGACAGGTTGATTGTGATTAGATAACAAATTAGACTTGATCAATAATACGTACCAGGCTTGATTTGTCAAATAATCTCAGGGTTTAAGATGTTCATGGAGCCACTAAGGATATTTGTCGGGTACAGAAATTATGTTGACAAAGTCTGTTTGTAGTGTCACACACCACAAGTAAATGTCATGTTAGTGCAAATGATATGTATTAAAAACTGCTTTAAAAAAAGAAAAATGTAACTTACATAAGACACTGTGGTGTGATCTCAAAATATGCTTCGAATAAGCTTGTCATTTTAGTTGTACAATATACAACAGTACAAATAAATAATGTCATGGATGAATCATTTATTCTGAGTGGATGCATTTACATTTACATATCCATTTAGTCTGTTTGAATGAATTTTTAAACATGACAACATCTGATGTATGTGTGCACTGCTGGGTAAAATATAGAGCCCGTGTAATAATTCCAGTAGGACCCAGAGCAGTATTATTTCATTATGTTCCTTTGTGGTTCATTTAAAGCCCTTAAAAGCCGAGTCACTAAGATGTAACCAACACTGATGTAACCACAATTTGATTACCCCACCGTCTTGATCTGATATTTTAGATTATTTAGATCAGTGATTCCCAACTGGTCAGTCACGGTCTAAAAGTGTGTGGCGGTTCCACTCTGAATGGACTGTGAGTGGCTTGCAAAATATGATATGACAGTAAGATATTGAAGTTCCTGAACGCGACAGTCTGAGCATTAATATAGCAGCAAACAACTATTTCATATGTAAAGATACAGTGGAGTAATGGCGTCCTGACCAAAGTATGAAGTCATGCTTCTCTGTGGGTTGTGGGCTTCAAGACGTAGTTTCCCTCCTGGTTAACAATGTTAGCTCTGTCAGTACTGTTGCCATCGTTAACACAGTAAATGGAGTTGGCACATACATAGACTGTATATAAAGATGGACAACATGTCTCTATTTCCTCTTACTGTACAAAAATGAAGCCAAAATACCCCAGATATGGATGCTGCCATCTTGCGCTGATGACATAAGTTGGAGCCACAGTCTGCGCAGTTCGTGCAAAGTCCCCACCCACACACCTGTCCAACGAGTCCCGAGCAGCGCTAGCATACTGATTAGTACACACGGCTGTCAATCATGATATCAAACCTCCTCTTTTTTTATGGCATCAGATAACTAACTAAAAACAAGTTTGAACACACATCAGTGTAATAATGACAGAAACCACCTTTGGGATTTTTTAAAAAAAATTTATGTTTACTTTTAGTTAGTTTAGTTACTAGTCTAACCAGGTAGTCCTTGATCTCTCTCTGTCACATGATAACCTAGTTTCAGGGCAGGTATCATCATTATCAAGTGTAATCACACTATCACACAGCGCACAGCCACACAAGGTTGTATGAAACAGCCACGCTTCTCATTCTGCCAGCATACGTCTCAGCACAGTGAACATATCAAAGTCAACAGCACTGCATCAGAAAAAATCAGCATGCAGAATAAAAATGGTGACAGCTCTATCTGTGATCCTGTCTTTCTTAAACACTCACACACACACACACACACACACACACACACACACACACACACACACACAGAGTTACCCGTGTTTAATGGCTGTGGTTTGTAGCAGCATCTGCACAACATTACTAAAAACTATCCGTGCAGAAAGAAACATCTCATCTATGTTTGATCTCTGCCTCTGTGCGGAACATAATCTGCCGTGGGCATCTATGTGATACGGACGGATAAACTGCAGGTATTTTACATGATCAGTCAACCCTGACAGACATACAGCATGCCGCACTCACTCTCCCACTTTGAAATGAAATACAGCGCTCTTTACAAATGATGCAGTGAGTTTATTCAACAGGGAAAACTCTCAGTGTTGAGCTATTGTTTAACACAACACAGCAGGTTGTACAGGAATATTACAGCATGTTAGACGTTTTGTTACATATATAGTAGCACTTATAAGTGAATATACATTAATATCAATTATATTAAGTATTATATATTATACAGTATTAGAAACATTAAGTGCTGGGTTACAAGAAATATGTGGTTCTATGTATGTCATTTTTTATATTTATTTTACATATTTATATCATGTTTTTTCTTGTATTTAATAAATTATTTGACTGTTCCAACTTTTTATGTATTATTTAATAAAAATACTGAAGAATAGGACGAGTTTTATTATAAATGTCAGAAATTCAGAGGTTGAATATATATACTGATTATCTCTAAAGTAAAGTGGCCACCTTTGGGGCTATTGAGCTGCTTGGCGAGACAAAATAAACACCAAGTAAGTCAAATATTTGAAACCACTTTGCCCAGAACTGCTTTTCCGCCGGGTTTACCGAAGGCCAACATTGGCACGTGAGGTTCCAGAGGCAGGGCTCTCAGCCACTGCCAGTGACATCAGACAGTATTTTATCAGGCTGCACAGAGCGTCCCAACACTGTTGGAGTTATTCTCCTATAACTATGGTACTGGTCAGTGAGTCTGTAGAGGACCTGGCACAGGCAGCTGGCTGTCTAGGCGTAGTAACAGGGCGACACCAGCAGGTCTGTGAGCACGAGCAGCTGGTCGTCAGTGAAGCACTGCCGGTGCTCCTGCCAGTTATCGTGGTGAGTGCGCCTGAACTCCGACAGGGTCTTCTTCACCGTCATCTTGGGACAACAAACATGAACATCATTACGAAGACCATGGGAAAACAGAAAATACTGTGAATGAATCATGACACATGCACATCCATGCCAAGCTAGCATAGGCTTACAAAGACACCACAAATTGGTATACTGATACTTTGCCACATTTCAGACGGTACTTTTTACCCCACAACAGTTATTTGACAACTATAGTTGCTGCTGCAGTTACTTAAGACCAGCTTAATGTCCATTTAAGCAAAATTTGTTACATTGTTATGGATGAAAGTAGCAAACTGTTTGAGTTCTGTCATTGACGTAATGTGTTTGATTATATGGACATGAACCGATTTATGAGGCTTAACCCGGTTACAATCATATCGGGGATATGGTGTTTACATGAGCCCAGAGAAATCAGGTTATTCATATTCACCGTGAACATCCTGGTGTCTTTGGAGTATACCAGCTAGCATATTTGGGTTTCTTCGTAATAGGATATGGTATTTACATGCTCAACCACAGAAACAGGCAACTCCAAAAACCTGATCATATATGAAGTATTCATGTCCATGTAAACGCACGACTCTTCCTTCTTTTTTAGCTTCCTCATCAGTTTCTGCATTAACGAACGTTCCAACAAGTTATACATGAGGACCCATTTAGAAGGACACATGTCTCAGGCTGGTATGTGTTCGAATAAGATTTGAGCTATGACTCCTTCTATTCTGTCTCCCAATAACACAACAAGATGATATCTTAAAACTCGTCGACCCTAATACAGCAGGGGTGAAATCACTGCATAATAATAGCCCCATCAAATTCTCCCTTTTTTTTAGTGTAAAGACCTTCATTCATCCATTCACAAAACAAATAGACAGCCTGTGATATCTTCAGAAAACCCAGATGACGTTATTCTAAAGCCATTACATTGTGCAACGTTAGTCACTGATCACAGATGACTAGATAAGCGAGATGTAACACATGATGGAGGGCCATACTTTTGTATAGTAACATATATAACATAAAATGTACTTAGTTTGGATTTAGACAGGACATTTTCTATTCATATTTATTCAGAACTTACTCACAACACAATGTATTGCTATGTCACAGTATATCGTCCTCCTCGGAGATGTAGCAGAGCTCTTTAGCCCATGGAGAACTATAATATTCCATCACTGGAATAAAAATGTACATTTTAAAGTGCGTGTTTATCTCTCAAAATGAGGACAATTCCATGAAACACTGCAGTAAACTCCTGCAATAAAGAGGCTGTTAATAGTTCCTTGTGTCGCTTCATTTGTTTTGTAGGGCGAAAAAAGTTAAGAGCTGATAACAGCCTTTGATAACAGCCACTATCAGTTCTCACAACGAGAGCTCCCCTCACGTTCAGCAGCAGAACTGGAGCGAGGCTGACTCGCAGAGTAAATAGTTCCTGTTCTGAGTGCTGAAGCAACGCCACATGCTGATCTGGCAACACACGATGTAAAGTGCAGTGTAGAATCCAACAGCAGCTGACAATACTGTCAGTATTTGTTTACATTAATTAAAAACTAATGAGGTAATAGTAATTTATTGATGTTAAAATGCCACATGCATCAATTTAAATAAGCAACGCTAGAAATTATTTAAAGTGGAGTAAGTTTAGAGTGAAAAGTTAGCGTGGTTCAGCAAGGACACAATTAAACTGATGATCACTATAACCAAGAATGTATTCATGACTTAAACATCCAGTGCATTTATTTTACATTACGGCCTTCAAACAAAATGACTGGATCAGATTTGAAGGGAGGAAGGAGGAAGGAGCCTGTGGGCTGACAAAAACTGATTTCAACTACAAAGTCTTTAGTCTGACTGAAGAACCCAAGATATTATTATTCTGCAACAAAATCTGCTACTTCCACCATTTTTATATAGCAAGTGTACAACTACTCTTTTCCGGAGCTTTTGGGTAATTCATCTACCTGCAAATATATTCTTTAACTGTATTCCATTGTATTTTCTTTCTCATCTCTTTCACTTTGCAACAGGAGAAGCAGTAAATTATCATCATCATTGGCTCCCCACCACTGTAATGTATTATTCAAACTCTGCACTACGGATTACATTGTATGTCTTCTTCATGCCTGAAGTAAGGCCAAAGACACAATTTTCTCCTCAATTGGACAATGAAATTGTATTCTTTCGGCTCACACTGTGTTGAGCGAGATGTTTGTATGTGAGTGTGCGTATGTGTATGTGAATGCCTGTGTGTGTGCGTGCGCGTGTGTACCTCTATAGGCTGTGGGTCGTTGAGGTGGTCGCTCAGGTCCATCAGTATTTGAGGCATCCAGTCTGGGACGTCGTAGGGGCTCGACAGGATGCACGCACTGAGGCCGAGCACTCCGGCATGGCGCCGCACTAAGTCTGCACACACACACACACACAAAATAGGGAGTTAAAATGAGCCTTAGAATTTCAAGGTTCACAATTCCCGTGGGATAAGAAAGGGTAATAGGGCAAGTATTACTGTGATTGCCTCACTGTGTGATTGTGCACGTAAATGTGCGTGTGTGTGTGTGTGTGTGTGTGTGTGTACCTGTAGAGGCCAGCTCTCCTCTGGCCTTGGGGAGGAGAGTCTGACTCAGCGTCTGGAGCTGTGTCTGCAAACTGGAGTCCAGGGGGAAGAACTGGCACTGCAGTAAACCACTGAGGGTGGTGCCTGCCATGTCCCTCACCTACAGGGAGAAGGAGTTAGGGGGGGAGGAGGGAGGGACGACAAGAAGAGAGGAGGAAAAAAGAGACCTGTGAAGATCAGAACCGACAAATAAAGGATGCGGAGGAAAGCGCGAGGCAGTTTTAGGGCGAGAAACGGCATACACAATTTATTAAAAGAGGCGAGTGTGAAGAGATCGGGGGAAAGCAAGGTACAAGGGACAGAGATGAGCAGAGGAGGGGGAGGAGCAGGAGGAGTAGGAGGAGGGGTGGATGCTGGGTTGAACTGAGGTAAAATCCACTTGCAGAACATCACTGCCTTCCTGCATCGCTTTGCATAAATTATGAATAAGCACTGAGTGACGGCAGATGCATTGAAATAGACAATGATACAAAGACAACACATTCGCCAGCTGTACACTTTACAGTGTTTACAAAATATTGAGAGAAGCAACTTGTTTCTGTAAGTCAGACAACCCCGAGAGAGGCTTATTGATTTTCACCTGTACATCGGAATCAATGGAAAGAGATGGGTTAAAGCAGGCTTTAAAAGCACAGAGAAAGGCGAGACATGGATTGTACAAGCGATGACGTAACTCAATATTAGACGAGACTTATTGCACTCAATAAACAAACAACAGTTGGTCAAGATTAACAGTCAAGACAAATTCGCTTTGCCAAATTATATTTTGAGCATTAGATTGATTTATGATGTTATTTTTAGATCCCTTTAATTACAACCTGCTACCTACAAAGGACTGCAAGGCGGCCATAGTGCTCGATCAACATCCCTGTAACCACAGAAGAAGAGAACGGCACCAACACAAGAAAATAAATTAAGAGCCGAGGAGAGAGGTAGAGGGTTATTTTTAAGCAATAACCGTGAATAGAGAAGAAGGATTAAGATTTAGTGAGGGGAGACCAGGGGACAATAAGTGGCCATTTATAATCCTATGACAATTATACCGTACACAGGGGCGGCGATGGCTGTATTAAACCAGTGTTTGCTGCCTTTGTGTGCATACATTACCTCAAGCTGTTCATCAAGCAGCAGCTGCATCACCAGCTTTCGGATGCGCAGCAACTCAGCAGGAAAACTGAGCAGGGTGAACAAGTTGTAGAAAACCATGATCTGGAGGTAGGTCAGGACTGAGAAGCGAGCATGCCACGATCTGCTGCCTGCCATCTGAGAGAGGGGAAGGACATGGTTAGGGTTCGTTACAGGGCTCCTTAAGTCCTGTCAGTTATATGTATCTTGTGCAAACAAAATACTATAGTGTGGACTCAACTTAATATGTTGTGCGCACAAGATTATCTTGTAATTTTGTGTCAGTTCATATGCTCCTATTCCAGTTATCACCTGTTATTAGAGCTGGCACCATATCAGATTTTCACAACACCATTATTGTAGCAAAAAGATTAATCTATAAAATAAAATAAATAAATAAAATAATAATGCTACCAGTCAAATTCATCTTGTTTATTGTGCGTTTGTCTCTTTTTTTTGGCAAATAAATTACACTCAGAGTACAAGAGTAAGCAGGTGGACAGGCAGTCTGTAACCATAACTGTACAGAAGTGTACAAAAAGAGCAATTACACTCGATGGGAAGTGAAAAGGCGACCAGATGGCACTGCAGGAGGGAGACAAAGCGAGAACGGCAAGGAACGGAAACAATTTAAGAGGCACTGGATTATTCATATGATATTATCATATGTAAATATCATATAAAATTATATTGCTATATTATAATGTCAATATTTCATTTTTAAATTTATCGGTTTTAGTAACACTGGTATATTGCAACACCTGCACTTGTCATAAAATGAAAAGGCTTCAGCAGTGTTGCCAACTTAGTGACTTTGTCGTGTATTTAGCGACTTTTCAGACCCTTCAGTTCTAGCATAACAACACAAGTGCTGTCGGCACTGTGAGGCTGGATGTAACTGCAGCCGTGCCATGATCCAAATGCTGAATGCTAACATGCTAACAATGGTAATGCTATCATCCTGGCATAACATGCGGGAAACAGCTAGCAGTCTACAGTCATGCTAGCAGGTGTGTGAGGTTACACTTTGAGCTAAATGCTAATGTAAGAATGCTAACATGCTAACAATGCCACTGCTACATGCTGTAAAAAGACTACAAATGGGGGGAAACAGCTAGCCAAGACTCTACAGCCATGCTAGCAGGTATGTGAGGTAATGCTTTGAGCTAAATGCTAATGCCCTAATGCTAACATGCTAACAATGGCAATAATGTGTGGATATATACTGGAAACAGGTTTAACAGCTTGCTAGGAGTCTACGATCATGCTAGCAGCTCTGTGAGGCTACTTTAAGCTAAATGCTAAATCCAGCATGCTAGCATCGTCACAGTGACAAGCTAATACCAAACAGGTATGATATGTACCTTGCTCATTTTATTTGCTTGTTAGCATGCTAACTTTTACTAAATATCACCAAACACATGAGGCTGATGTGAACATTACTTTTGCAGGTATTAGTAATAGCAAAATATTGGACAAATGCATCTGCTGCCAGTCTTTATGTGAAGCTAAGCTAACCATATACTGGCTCTAAATTTAACATACAGATATGAGGGTGGTATTAATTCTATCATCTAACTCTGTGGAGAAGGCAAGTATTTCCCAAAATATTGACGTATTCCTTTAAATAATTTGTGTGCACACCCTGAGATTGTGTTTGCGCAGGATAAAAAAGTTTAAGTTTGGGTGTCAAGGTGAAACCAAAAAATGTTGCAGCGCTTTCTCCTCCCGCCTACCATCAAATCTGAAACTGCAGATATGATGGGTAGACATCCCGGGAGCATTCGAGAATTTCTCAACGGGGTGCCACTCATAAACAAAACACATCGCAGCAGAAACACTGTAACTGCATCACAAAGTAAGCAAATTAAAATAGCACAGGTTGTTTTTAGTCTAACAACACCTTGGGCAGCATTAGGCTCTCAACACTGACAGCAGGCAGGTGGGGCAGTGTGTGAGTATGTGTGTGTTTGAGTGCGTGTGCATATTACCTCTTCCAGCGCTGCCAGAACCAGAGGGATGTGCTCAGGATACAGCAGGCCCTGGGACATGAGAGAGAGACACGTGCGAGCATCCTGCTTCATCTCATCATAGCTCTCATCAATCTCCACCGGGGCAATCTGCAGGGAGGGAGAAACAGAGAGAGGGAGATGGAGAGAGGTAGGAAGACACAGAGCTACGCACCATTTTGAGTAAATGAAGAGAGAAATTGAGTTTAATGGGCAAGTAAGATTGAGTGGGTAATAATGCTGCGCTGGGACCTGTGTGTGAATGTGTGTGTGTATGTGTGTGTGTGTTTTACCTTGAAGAGAAGAGGCAGGAGCTGTAGTTGCTGCTGAACAGGAGTGGTGAAAGTGCGCCCTGCGCTCGCCATCAACCATTTCAACACTGCAAATGGAACACACACACACACACACACACACACATACACACGGAGGAGATCTTGGGTTGCTGCCAAATAATAAAAACAACAGACTTGGCGCTGTGACCTTACTACATTGCTCTGGTAATAAAACACAATCTATCATGATTTAGTATCTAATGATTTGGATAATTTCATAACCAGATATTTATCTGGATAATGAAGATTAGAGTACAAACAGAAACGGAACGACAACGATGCACAAATGTTGAGACAAGAAATGAGATCTAAATTCAGTCTTTGGTGAACACCACGAACACTGAAGCAAGTCCTAATAAACATAAAATAAGAAATCTTAAGTTGAAATCAAATATCTGCTGAAAAACAACTGAAGAATTTTATTTTAAAATATTTTTTCTAGCTTTTAGAGACACACATACTACTTGGCCTCAAGTAGCAAAATAAAATGCTTTAAAAAAACAACTATTTAATTGCTGTAATTATGACACACACTTCATATTTTATTTATTCCTTTCACCCTTGCTTACATTTTGTTTTTTTGTTGTTTTTTTTGTGGAAATTCTAGTTAGAGATGTTTAATTTTGAATTAATTTGATAAGTAATCATAGTTTTTGAGTTCCAGCAAGCTATGAAAACCACCAAATTGTGTCCTGTAGTGGTATTTAGCCATGCCCATTTCGATTTTATTTGCACAGGTTTTAAAATGGCAGAGATTTCCGCTGCCACTTCTTTCTGTATGTTGCTATTGATAATGTAAATGTAATATTAGTGCTCTAAGTACCAACTGTGAAAGTCCACCTCAATTGTATGTGGGTGGAGACAAGCTAAAAAAGTGCCTGGTGGCCAAAATCCAGCAGTGACGCATCTGCTGGAGCTGATCATGGCCACTTCAGACAATTCTTGTGGGCCTGTTTCCAGCAGATTCACCACAGCCCAGTTTCAGATGATACAATATTATTATAAGGGTTTTTATGATGTATTTTTAAAGACAAAAACATAGCCACAAATCTTTGATCTATGTCATTCATAAATGTGCTTTTGAGGGTATTAACTTAGGCTGTAGATTACAGCACAACAAAGTAGGAAATATTAACAATAAACACAAGTAAAACAGACAAAAAAAAGAAACCATTTAACTGCCTACGTAATTACTTACGGTAGAAGCACAGACTTCAAGGGAAAATGACCAAATCAATATAATCCAGCAGGCAAAACACTTCTGAAAGGCTACTGGTGTGGTATGACGCCGTGTGGCAGACAATAAAAAGCCGGCTTAAAGCTGTGCCTGATGGCATTGTCCTTCCTGGTTCCCTTATAGTCAAGTTGGCAGCAAAGATAATAACCATACTGATTTATTTCTTGTGTATTGTGCCTAACTTTTGTGAATTTTAACATGGTATACAATTAATTTGGCAAGATGGCGGTGTAGTAGTTAGTTAGCATTGTCGCCTCACAGCAAGAGGGTTCATAATTTGAACCCTGGGTTAGAGTTAGGGTTAGGGACATGCAGGTTAGGTGAATTGGTGACTCTTAACTGTCTCCCAACGTCAGCTGGTCAATTGTTCCTTGAGAATACAAAATATAAGGCTGATTGGTCCGGTAGTTTGTGAGATTAGTTAGGGACATAATAGGCAGAACACATTATCTGCATAGCTACATACCACTAAATGTAAGAGATATAAAAATAAAGGTTTATACTCTGGCTGGAACTGACCCTTTAGTTGAATATTGGAAAGCATTTTCTGAGAACCAAACTAGACTTCATTTATCTTACTGCTGTTGGAGACTGTAACTACAAGGAAAACCAAATCAATAACAAAACCTAGTGCATTTGTATGGACACTATGTGGCCCTTACAGATGTTAATATTAGAGACACCCTCTAAAATATTGAGTTAGACGCCTTTCCATAACTTTATTTTGAAATGCTTGAACACACATCCTTGAAAGTCCCCTTCATCTACACTTCACTACCTTTTAAAGTGGATACAGAAGGTGAAATCAATAAGGGATCATAGCTTTTAGCTTGTTTCATCTAGCTTCAGTGTGACTGTCTATTTCATCAAGAGAACAAGCTGTCCTGGTGTATATATTTATATATATATATATATATTCCCCACAGTCACTGTCTACACCATGTCCATCCACTACACAGTTTACATGCTTGCATCTACATTCTGACCCGTCTTGAGCAGTTTGACAGCCTGGGTGCGCTCGTCCGTCTCCTGGGTGTTCTCCTCGTGGACGTGGTTGTGGATCTCGGGCTCCGACGTGAGGGGCTTGAGCCGCTCCAGGACCCGAGTGACGAACTCTGCCACGTGGGGGGAGGAGGTGGCTGGGTGTGGGGCAGGGCCACGTCGATCATGAAGATATAGGTCAGGACACTGGAGAGAGAGAGGGAGGGGGGAGAAGGAGGAGGAGAGGAGAGAAAAGATAAAGAAAACAGTCACAGGACGGCAGCAGTTGAGACAGACATGGAGATAAATAAAGAGGCTTAGAACTGAACGGCCCAAACAGTGCACACAAACTAATTAGATTAACCTATTTAACCATGATTATGTAACCCAGAAGAGATAACACCAAGGTAATTTGGTACCTTCCAATGCGCTCCCTGACATTCTTATACACCTGGGTGAGTTTGGGCTCCAGGTAAGCCAGCAGCCTGTGCAGCAGTTCAGAAACTCTCCACTGCTGCTGGGCCAGACCTCCCTGAAGCACATACAGCAAACTGACAGAGACAAAGAGGGAGGGAAATGGAGGGATAGGGGGTCGTCGTGTTATTGCGGAACGTCAGCTCGGCATACATCAGCTCAGGTTACCACTGCAGCCTGAAATCAGAAACCTCAGAAATACTGTGGATGACATACACACATACTCTGAGCATGTAGTTATTCATGCACATGGACACACACGCACATACCTAGCGTCCCTGAACGAGCCGCCCTCTCCGCTCAGCGGGCTCTCCATCAGCAGCTCAAACAGCCAGTGGAGTTTCCTGGGGTCCCGGCCCTCCTGTTGGACAGCAGCCAATACAAAATAGGATTATTTTTGGAACTGTTATTTCAGGAGGGCAACGTGTACACATCCACTGAGGTACTGCAAGCACACATTCCCACAATTACACTTGCAGCTGAAACAGAGAAAGTGGTCCCTGGTTGAAAACTGTAGGGTTCTTTTGTATCACTTACAAGAACTGTTACCATTTTAGTTTAGCATGATAGCATGCTAAGATTTCCTCATTAGAGGACATCGGCATTAGTTACTACCGTGACAGAGGTTGTGTTAAAACTACTATGACCCCATGTTCATAGAAAGGTGTGGCATGGTCCGTTGGAGCCATATGTTTGATTTGTGAAATGTATTATCCCACCACGCCACTAGGTGGCTTATGTCACTGGCTGAGGCAGGCCGTGGTATTTAAATTCATCCCAGGAACCACAGGTTCCAGGTTGCTGATGTTCGGAGGCAAACAGTTTTTGGCTGTGCTCGGATTAAAATTTGTATGGCTGCATTTATTGGACATTTGTGTTGAAAGTTATCGAAGTTATATGGACATTACGGACAATGGTCAGAAAATAAACGAACATGGACACATCCAAACAATTTAGCCAATTAGCAATCAGTAGTGGAGCAGATCTGAGTTTCGGGGCTGATGCGCAAATTATTTTTCACTTTCATTAAAACTGCAATAATGGACATTTTAGCCTTGGAGGTGGTTTGTGCTCTCGCTCTTGTAGTTTCGCATCTATTTGGTTATAAAGCAAAATACTAGAGAAATTAATATTTCTATTTAATATTAATAAATATTTATAAAGTGAAATGCCCTTTTCACACCGGCACAACCTTGGCGCATTCCAAAGTGAGCTAACGCCGACTTTAGCCTAGGGTTTGCTGGACCTGCTGTGAAGCAGCCTGTGTTTCAGTAGGTGCTGTCATCATACAGTCTGCATACATCAAACTTGATGTATGTCATACCCAAGTTTATTAGATCTATGTCATGCAGTGTAGCTTGCACCAAACTTACAAGGCTGCTAAAATTTCAGTCTGTAGGAGGCTTTATGTTTACATTGCAAACAAGGAAACAACTCCTAACTGAAACCAGAGGTCACCTAGCAAGCTAGCTAACTTAAAACGACAATAAAATGTACAGGAAAGACACATTTAGGCACAAAAACAGCACCATCTCCTTTTGTTTGTCACTGTTGGAAAAGATAAAACAGTAATTGTCTTATTTTTAGTCCTTCCATTCTCACATGAAGCCTTGCTAATGATAATATTTTAACGTTGCTGCTTGCCGTTAATGAGTAGTCACAAGTTATTCTAGAAGGTAAACTCTGTCATGTGTTCCAGGGGACACTTAACCCAGGGCTAGTAGAAGTGCTGTGTGAATCGTATAGCCTCGTGCTTAGCTTAATCTGCGTTTACAACGTGAGTGTGAAAAGGCGCTAACATCAATGTATTCAGTAATCATTTCACTCAAAAATACAAACGTCAGCCTTATGGTGGTGCTAGAGGAGAAGTCCTTAGATCACCAAAGTCATTAGGATTCATCCTGTGGAAACTATAGATATCTGTGCAGCGTTTAATGGCAATCATTTCAGTAGCTGTTGAGATATTCCAGACTGACTTCAGACGGACTGACATGGAGCAACGCTAGCGGCACAAAAATAACAAAAATAAATGAACTGCAAAGTAAAGAGTGTTTTTGCTGCGAATTGTGTTTTCAAAATCCAATTTTCACCCAAATATTTGTTGTATTGATTTTTAAAAATCCAATTTTCTACATTTTTTAAATGAAAAACAGAGACATAAATTCCCATTTTCTTCACTGAGCCCTAAACTGTGTTGTGTGTGCTGTATGATCTGTATGCATGTGAGCAACTCACGCAGGCAGTAGCAATGCAGGTGCCCCAGTCTGTGTACGTTTCCACTGTGATGTTGGTCAATGCAGTCCTGATCAAGGGGCACAAAAGCTGCCATAACCTGTCCACCTGAACACACACACACACAATAATGAAAGTTTTTATTAATATTGACTTTTCTTATCAAAAAGTAGTGCAGTGTGTGTATTTGTCACCGTGTGTGTGTGTGTGTGTGTGTGTTTCCAGCACCTTGCTGAAACTCCAGAGTTTGCTGCCTCTGATTAGTCCTGCAGTAATCTCACACACACAGCGCTGGGAGCTCTCATGGGGGTCGCTGGCAAGCTGCTCCAGGTGAGGCCATAGTAACGGCAGGAACACGTCGCCATAGTTACAAAACAGCCCCTGTCAATCAAACGTGAGCATGAAGGTTTGTTCGATGTGGAGGAACCAAGATTCTTTTTTTTTGCCACAGAAAGACAGATTACAGTCATTCGCTTGACGCAAGTAAACTGTCAGCTGTCTCATGGAGAACAATGAATCACAGCAGTTGATGACACAAATTCCACCTCAATTCTGCCTTGGCTAGCGGTGGTATGCTGTGTCACTTCTTTGTAAAAGGTTTGCACAATCGATTGAGGCTGAGAGTTTAAATTGCACCTTGAAGAGACAGAAGCGTCGCGGATTGAAGCTGTCTTTTCCTTTCCGATCCTCCAGAGAAAGAAACTCTATAAGCTGGTCAATAAACTCTGGGTCCGAGAAATATTCAAAGATGATCTTCTCACCCTGAGTGACACAGAAACAAACACCAAATGTAATAACAGCGAAGCTGAAGCGTCAGTGGGAGGTTTTGTGTGCGGTTACAGTGTGAGCAGCACCTCACTCATCTCCTCGTACGGCAGGTCATCTTTTGGCTTTTCAGAAGCTGCGTGGATCATCATTTCTCTGAAAGGAGCGGGAGACAAAGAGGACGCCGCCGTGATTTATAGATAACAACAAACAGAATATGGATAGACACATACTGCCTTCAACTAAGCAGCAAGGATAAATGAATGATTAAAAAGTCAGTTAGTCAGCAAGCCAGCCGGCACTCCACCTATACATCAATTCCTCTATCTAGGCCAGGCAGTAAGTCGTTCAGTGAGCCTTATCTAGGCCAGGCCGTGACAGGAAGTCAGTTCAACACCCTGCTAGTCATTCAGCAGCCCCGATCAGTCATCCAGCAGCTAGTTAGTCAGACGTAAAGTTAGCCGCAAAGCCAAGCATCAAATCAACCAGACAGCAGTTAAGTCAGTCAGGTCTTTAGCTGCATCCAACCAAACAGTTAATCAGCCTCCCAGTTTCTAAATCCTCCACCGTTCTCCTTACCTCGGCCATGAGTAGTAGCCCCAGTGTGTTTTCTCCACAAAATACTGAGAGTCCCACTGTTCCTCACACAGAGGAAGGTTGTTGCTGTCGTACTGGAGCCAGCGATTCCCCTCGCGATCCCCGACACACACGCCCTCTGGGTCCTCTATGCCACCTGAACACACACAAGTTTGTGTGTTTTCATGATTTTTCATGTGTTTACACATGAAAAATCATGAACACACACGCATCAGCATTTGTAGGTGAGTGTGTGTTGTGTTGGAGAGTTGCCCTGTTTCTAGATGGGGAAAAAATCAGAAAGATTTTCTAATTTGAAGCACTTTATCTTTCAATAGAAAACAAATATACATTTATACACTAGCCATATTGGGAAATGACCTCACAATTACTCTGCACATCATTATGTAATATTTAATCTTAATTAGAAGCTGCAAATTGCAACTGATACTGCAATTTTTTAGCTCTAAGATTGGTCTTGGTCTCAAGGCCACTTTGTGTCATCTCAAAAATCTTAGTGTTTGTTTGCCCATAGAAAACAAAAGAAAATGCCCACTGATAAAGTGAATCTCTGTGATGCCCTTTGATTACTTTATCGCAACATTTCTTATGGTTGCGGCACAGTGGTAGAGTGGTTAGCATTGTTATCACACAGCAAGAGAGCTCCTGGTTTGAACCCGGGGTGGAGGGAGCCCTCTTTTGTGAGTTTGCATGTTCTCCCCGTGTCAGTGTGGGTTTTCTGTGGGTACTCCGGCTTCCTCCCACAGTACAGACATGCAGGTTAATTGGTGACTCTAAATTGTCCGTAGGTGTGAATGTGAGCGTGAATGGTTGTCTGTCTCTGTGTGTCAGCCTTGTCCAGGGTGTACCCCACCTCTCACTCAGTTTCAGCTGGGATATGCTCCTGCCCCCCTACAACCCCTTACAGAATAAGCCGTTACAGAATATGAATGAATAAATGAATTTCAAATTGTGCACTTCTACATATATACAGTACATGGCTGAAGCTCCAGTGGCGCAATCGGTTAGCGCGGTACTTATATGACAGTATGCAGCAGAGCAATGCCGAGGTTGTGAGTTCAAGCCTCACCTGGAGCAGAGTTTTAGATTAACCCCTCATCTGGTGACAACCGAGCAAATCCTCCGCCGCGTGAGAGGGGGACTTCCTGTACTGCGCAGTAACGACGTCATACAGTAATCCCCCTCCCTAACAGCTGTGGTATATTCAGGTTCAACTCAAACTGTACATCCTCACCACAAAGCACTGACATCTTGGGTGGCTGTGGCTCAGAGGTAGAGCTGGTCGTCCACCAACTGGAAGATCAGCGGTTCAATCCCCGGCTTCTTTAGTCCGCATGTCGAAGTATCCTTGAGCAAGATACTGAACCCCAAATTGCTCCTGATGGCTGTTCCATCGGTGTGTGAGTATCTTAAAACCTGAGTAGCAGGTAGCACCTTAAGTTGTATTGTAGCCTCAACCACCAGTGTGTGAATGGGTGAATCTGACTCAGTGTAAAAAGCGCTTTGGGTGGCTACAAAGGCGCTATACAAATGCAGGTCTTCCTCATTTGTTTTCTGTGGGTGTTTTTGTGAGAATTTGGATCTCCCAGACTCAAGTTGAGGAGTGCTTGTAGTTTGCATGTTCCACATTTTATCATGTCTTATTCAGTGTGGGTCGTGCTCTGGAATGGTCTTGGCCTTGACTCGGTCTCGCAGTACAAAGATTCATAATGAGACAAGTTGAAACTTCCAAGTGCTTGGAGTACGCCCATCTGCAACATCTGAAAACCTGCAGTTTACACCAATGTGACTTGACGAGACAATGTATTTGCTTACGAGCAACAATTCTCTGTACTTCCTAGGAAAAATCGCAATATATGTCATCCTAATATTCAGCCTATCGCAACATATTTAAAATTGCAATAATAATGTATTGTGCCTTTTGTATCGTGGATGTAATGAAATGTACAGAGATTTGGTAGGGACGGAGGACTGTTTTTGGAGAATGTCACAGAAAGCGAACATGCCGTCTGCTTTGTAACTGACTTGGCCTGTGGATTTCCCTACAAGCCGACGGGCTGTTGAAACAGGTGACTTGCCTTACGTCCTAAAACCAGTTACTAGCAACTTGACAAGCTGAGTCGCAGGTGACACCATCAGCTGGCTTGAGTCGACTTGAGATGGACCAGCTCACACTGCTGTAACTTTTCTTTTGTCTGAACTCAGCCTCGACCACTCAAAGTTTTGGTCTTATCTGGATACACTCTGGTCTTGATTTGTTCTAGGTTTAGGTGGTCTTGTCAAAAACACTGTGATGCAGTATCAGTAGCTGTATTGAGAGATGACCTTGCAACTAAAATTGCTGCTTTTTTTCCCGCAAGAGCTAAACATAGAAGTTTTATACTGTTTGTTTACTTACTGATATCTGATGGCTTCACAGCCACTTTCTTTCTTGGTCGTTTCAGCTGTTTTAGGATGCCGGCCACTGCTGAGATTGCCACCTGAGAGACAGAAAGTTTATACAGTAGTAAAGTAGACTCTAGCACAAATACAGCAGCTGCTGGTACTAAAGTGCTGCCTGTACTGGTGTTTGTTCTTTTAGTGATAGTGGGAAGGAATACTGGAGCACTGGTCAAGCTCAGTTATTCTTGGCACTGCTGCTTAATTTTTAGTACATTGCAGATACTTTTAATTTTACTGTCCTTAGTTTTTTAGCTACTCACACATTTTACTCGCACTTTTTACACAGGCCTCTTTGGGACTTGATAATTTGTGACAGTATACGAAACAAATAAAACTTCAATCTAAAACACTAACTGTGTCCCAAAACAATATGATGCACTAATTTGGAAAATGTAGTTGCCCCAAAAGCCAGTATGCATACCAAAAAACTCTTGATTGTTGAGTGTGCTGTTGATTGCACTACTGTCCCACAATGCAATGCACAAAGGGAATGTAGGCTCTACTCACAGCTGGAAAAACATTAAATAAAACACAGGCAGTGGTGACAGCTCAAGAAAGATCTTGGAAAATAAAAAAGTATTAAATATTAGGAAAAACATTTTCCTTTCTTTTTGGAAAGTATAATTGGAAGTGACAATCTAAAGTCACAGTGTTTCTGACATCCAAAGGCGCATCTGTCATTTCCAGTTATTTAAACAATAAAGTTTGTTGACTTCTTGTATGGAAATTGCAAAAGAGAATATTACCAACGTAAGTACATCATACCTACTGCAAATTTGTTTGCCTGGGGGCCACTTTTGCAAAATGACAAAAGTCCAGGGGCTATTAACCTCTGCCGGCAGATCCTCAGGGATCCTCCCCTCGCACCTTTTTTTTTTTTGACAAACAAGCTCTAATTTGATGCATTTATTTGGATTTTTTATTTTGATGATGATCATCCATCCATCCATTTTTTTATCCGCTTATGCGGGGCGGGGTCAAAGGGGCAGCAGACGTCCCTCTCCCCAGCAACATTTTCCAGCTCCTCCTGGGGGACCCCAAGCTGTTCCCAGGCCAGATGAGATATGTAATCCCTCCAGCATGTTCTGGGTCTGCCCCGGGGCCTCCTACCAGTGGGACGTGCCCAGAACACCTCTAACAGGAGGCACCCAGGAGGCATCCTGATCAGATGCACGAACCACCTCAACTGACTCCTTCCAACACGAAGGAGCAGCGGCTCTACTCCGAGCTCCATTTGGATGGCCGAGCTCCTCACCCTATCTCTAAGGCTGAGCCCAGCCACCCCACGAAGGAAACTCAGTTTGGCCACTTGTATCTGTGATCTCATTCTTTCGGTCACTACCCAGAGCTCATGACCATAGGTGAGGGTTGGGATGTAGATGGATCAGTAAATTGAAAGCTTTGCCCTCTGGCTTAGCTCTCTCTCCACCACGACGAAATGGCACAGCGCCTGCATCACTGCAGACGCCACACCAAACTGCTGATCCATCTCACGCTCCATTTTACCCTCAATCGTGAACAAGACCCCGAGATACTTGAACTCTCTCGCTATGTTAATCAATTTATATTCATTGTGAACTGGAAAATGGTTAATGGACCATGTGGAACCCTTATCCTGGCCCAGATTTGGCCCTGGGGCTGTACATTTACAGTTTTGTACTGTATACAGATAGTATGTAGTATGAAATAGGGCACAGCATCTGTGTTTAAGACATGTAACTCCATGTCTGAGTCATCATAATCTTAATGTTTGAAAAGAGCTAAATCATTTCCGCTTTGGTGGTATTAAGGAACTGCATGCCACATTTGATTAAACATCACATCTCCATCCACACACTCAGACAGCAACACAGTACACACACACCTTGCGTATGCTGATGGACTCGTGTATGAGGCCCTGTGTGAAGAAGAGGACAGCGTCGGGGGGCAGTGGGTGATCGTCTCTTAGCAGGAGAGACAACAAATCTGTCGCCATGTGCTCAAACTTCCAGGGCCTGAAATACAAGCAGACATGTAAACAAGTCCTGTTGGTGACAACAAGTAATTCTGTATTGCAGTGTGCTATCTTCTTACTAAACTTTGGAGTCTCTGCTCAATGCCTTTTTAAATACAGACATAGCAAGTGCATAAAAACATATACAGGTGGAGAGGAAACCTACAGGTTACTGTCTTCGAGGCAATCCAAGAGATCATTAACCAGCTTCTCGTATTTCCTGTACAAAAGAAAAAGAAGCCAAAGTCACATGATAAGATGAGGCTCTTCCTAAACTTAGAAGGTATTAAAGTGAATGAAATAATACCAACTTACCTTGCAGCAACCACGTTTTTGATTCGCTGACGCTGAAGCCCCTCTTTCAGCTCCTCTACGGACGGAGCCTCAAAACAAGTCGTTGGGTTTTCAGATTGTGCGATTTGATTGGCTATCTCCACACATGTTTCAGACACCTAGAAGTAGAGAACAATTAGGAGTAATTAAAGGGTGAGGGTGAGGGTAGTGTTACTGACTGTTAATGAACATGTTGCTCACAGTAAAATAGATCCCTATGGTGTCATGCTGGCGATGGATCCGGTCGGTGATGTCGTCAAGTAGTCCACCAATGGACGACTTCTCCAGGGTCATGGAGGGCGTCAGGCCACAGCGGACGAGAGCGGGCCACACTTCCCCAACACAGTCCCAGTCCCTCGCACTGGCCTGGCAAGGACCACTGTGCAAAGCCAGCAGACAGTACAAGGCGCCCTAAAACACACACAGGGTAAAGACACGTGACAGATTATGTCAGTATGCTGGTATAACAGCACAGGCAAACACTCAGAGTCAAGTGCTGTGGCCGAGTTAGATGCTGGATCCTCAGTATGCGTCAGAGAAATATGGCCTATTGTCTGATTCTGAAGGACACATCCTGCGTATTTCTATATGTACAGGTCAGGAGTTATTGAAGCATTTAGAAACCAGGCATAATTGTTCTTGGTGTACATTTGTAGATAAGGCATTACAGAAAAAAGGAAGTTACAGTTGACGCAACCCAGACATACAGAATAATTGACCCTTTACTAGTTTTGTGGATTTGGAGCTAAATGTTGTGCCTGGGGCACATTGTGTATTAATGATACTCGTTACCTGGAGAGGTTGGAAAAAGATATACGTTTCTTCCCTGTTCCAAAACCAAAATCAAACCCTGCAAAGTGTAGGGTTAGCTAGCTAGCTAGCTACTGAAGATATAGCCTACTGAATGTATACACATGCTGCTTTTGCTTTTTAATGATTGGGAAGTGAAGGGAAGCAGGGAAACTTTGCTAATATTCAACCAGATGTGTGTCATCACACTGCGCAGATGAGTGTTGTTTGACTTCCTGCGGAGATCCCTGCCTGTCCGGTGGTGGAGGTCCAGATGCTGACAGCAGCACTGGGGTGAAGCCAAACACCGATCATCTGCACACACTGCGATGCCACACAGCTGGTTCAGTATCAGCAAAGTTTCCCTTTATAATCATTGTCTTGTGTGGCGATCAGCAGTGATGTGGTGGTTCACTTTTACACTGTGATCTGTAGCCTATAGTTCGGCTTTAGCTTCTAACTATCTTTGTCTTTTTAACCTGTTGTTGCTGCTGAGTCAGTTTGACATCCTGGATATATCCTTCAAACACAGACTGTAGACCCCTCTGTCTGCTGCTCTCTGGAATCACTCCTTAATTTCTCCAAAAATATGATAACATTTCTTCAGGGAGTGCAGTTAGTTACAGTGTGGGCTCTATGCTTATGCTTATGCCTTTTTCCTGTAAGGCTGGGTATCACTTCTTTATACCCTTAAGAAGTTTCAAAACTTGTCAAGTAAGTTTTTTTGTACCAAGATCTAGGAATGTTTTTTTTTTTTTTAAACGATACCCCACCCTATATGTCAGTGTTTCTCAAATGAGGGTACGCATACACCCATTTAATGGAGTTGCAGTTTATTGTAACTACAATGTCGTTTTAACGTTACCAAATGATGACACAAAATTTGTTTGCCAGACATTCAGTGATGGATTTTAAGAATTCAAAATGCAGCATTTCAGTGTTTTTCAGTTTCAAGGTTGTTGCTCGGTAAATCGGCGCTGTATTGTACCTCTTCATATAGGCGGCTTTTTTGTTTTTCAACCAAAAAATGTTTTGCACTGGTCGGGGGGTACTTGGCAGAGAAAAGATTTCAAAGGGGGGTACATTATTAAAGAATGTTTGAGAACCACTGCTCTATGCTATCACCCCGTCTCCAGTTTAGCCCTGGAGATAGTCAGCATAAAGTGGTCAGCAGACTGCTGGCTAAGATCAGGAGTGTGAGGAGAGAAAAGGGCAACATTGCAGGATGAGGCAAGGCCGAGCTGCCTTAAAAACAAACAGTAAAACTTTAAAATCAATGTTGATACACAGGTATCCAGTGCAGGGAGTTCAGTGTAGCCATCAAATACAGTATTGGACTCCCTTCAAGTTTCAGCACCACGGACAGGGACTATTATGAGCAAGCTCAGAGCGACAACTGTGTTTGTCACCGTGTGTGTGTGTGTGTGTGTGTGTGTGTGTGTGTGTGTGTGTGTGTGTTTGTGTGTGTGTGTTACCTTAAACTGCTGCTGTGTTCCAGTGGTGTGTTGTGGTGAGAGCAGTTGTAGGATTCGGGGAATCAGGTCTCTGTAGGAAAAGCTAAAGGTTCCCAGTGCAGTTGTCAGCACATGCTGGGCTTTGCTACGTACCTGCAAACACACACACACACACACACGAATAGTCACAGATGTACATGCATACATGCTGAATTAATTACTATTTCACCAGAGATATTTATTTTAATACCATCAGGAAAATCGATACCAGCAGATGTTCTAATTGAATTTGTCTTGTTAATTTTACCTGGCTGTACGTGCTGGTTGAAAGCAGCAGCAGATCACAGAGCAGCTCCTGGTGAACAACTTTATATTCACTGCCCTCAACCACCAGCTTCCTCATCTATTCACACAGAAATACAACAAACATTATAAAAAACGCACCAACTCCTGACTGAGAAAATCATTTTATTCCATATTAGAGTTTTGATTCTCTGCCTGAACCCGACTGGGCCTGACCCGACCCTTTTACGGTTCACTGAAACTAAGCTTGGTGGCATGGTGGTGCAGTGGTTAGCACTGTTGCCTCACAGCAAGAGGGTTCCTGGTTCGGGGTGGTGGAGCCCTTTTGTGCCAAGTTTGCATGTTCTCCCACTGTCAGCGTGGGTTTTCTCTGGGTACTCCGGCTTCCTCCCTCAGTCCAAAGACATGCAGGTTAGGTTAATTGGCTGTAGGCGTGAATGGTTGTCTGTCTCTATGTGTCAGCCCAGTGGTAGTCTGGTGACCTGTCCAGGGTGTACCCTGCCTCTTGACCAATGTCAGCTGGGATAGGCTCCAGCCCCCCCGCGACCCCCAACAGGATAAGTAGTTACGGAGAATGAATGAGACTAAACTCCACATCTCTAGCATTAACTCCTTTGCCCCACGTACATTCTGTCGACAGCTCTAAGTCAGCGTATTCTTATGGAAACGTTTGTTTGATATTCTACAAATTAGCACCCCACGAATGACGTAATGTCCTCAGTGTATCGTTACAGTGTAGTTACCACAAAGTTACAGCGGTTAGGTTTCAGTAAAGAAACATGGCAAAGGTGTACCTGAAAATGACGCAAAACACGCCTCTCCCACAAAAAAGTCCGGGTATGTGGGGATATGTACAAATTTGGTTGGTTTAATTTTCATGGGAAAACATACAGTTTGTTTGAACAGCCTGTCGAATTACACAATATTTAGATACATTAAAACCCACACTCAATAACAGAGGGAGTGAGGAGGCAGCGCATAGCAGCAAATTTTTTCACTGCTGTAAGCGCAGCCAGTAGCGCTCTGTTTTTCATCAGTGTCAAGTCCAGCTATGGCAGATCCGGGTGAATGAGGTACAGTGATCTTAAATATATCAGTGAGGTTTGTGGCAACCACTTAGAATCTGGCAAATGGGGAACGTTGCGGAAACATATGGAAATAAGTACCAACAGCCTTTATAGAACACAGAGGACAAATTAAGGTCAGCACATACTTTCATTAAACAAAGCTTCCTGTGTGTCCATATACACTTAAATAAATAAATGTTTTAATAAAGAAAAAAATGATAGTAGAAATTTATTTTTTTTATTGGGCTTGGGCCCAAACTTGCTGCTGTGCTTCAGGGACTTGAACACAGCCTGTCTGAATTTTTTGGGCCCCATCAAAGCTCTATTCCATGTGCCTGTGATTACAGCTACATCTGTGACCCTACGTGAAGTGCGCATGTTGTTAAACTAACCTCATGCTGGAGTAGAACCCGGTCGATGAGCAGTGCTCTAATGTGCTGCTTTTTCCCATGAAGCTGCAGGAGAAGAGGCGACACACTTAAATCACCCTGACTCACTGAAACTGACAACAATCAGCGGCCTTGTCGCACTTTTCCAGCTCACCCTGTTTTCCATGGACTTCTTGACGAGAGTGAAGCTTTTCCACCGTGAGTCAAACTCCTTCTTGTGAGTGCCTCGGAAAAACATGAGGTCACTGATGATCTGTAGTCAGACAGACAGAAAAAGGGCGCTGTGAGACCTTTGCGGGCCCACCCCAGGACTGAACAATAACATTTCACTCACGAATAACAGAAAAATCACCTTAATGATGACGAAGAGTGACTTGGTGTCATCCTCCGAGTGCTCCAGGATGTGATCTGGATAAAAGTGGATATAGATTAATTGTACACCCTGAACAAAGTAAGGAGTTTAGAGCTGGAGTGTAGCGGCGTTAAAGTCTTCACTCACGTAGCAGCAGTCTCATGGTTTGGCAGATGGACTCTCTGTAGTTCTCCCGTGAATCATCTGGAGGGGAGGAGACACACAGGCGTCCCGTATGGGCACAGAATGCAGGATGAGCGGCCTTATCAGCAGCCGCAACTGTTCAGAGAGTGACTACTTGTGCATATATGTTGTGTGCCTTGTGTTTTCTTACCGTAGACGACACCTATATGCAGCCCGATCTCCCCTAGATTTACCATGGAGGGCATGCTGAGGAGAAACACAATGTAAGGGGCGGGAAACGTGACAAGCCTGCAGGAAAATGTGTTTTTATATGTGTGTGTAGCTGCAGGACTCACAGGTCAGATACGTGTGGTCCATCCAGAGGGGGCAGCATGCTCCAGCTCCAAGGAGGCAGTGCTGCACAATAGCAAGACTCTGCAACAGCTCCTCCCTGTGAATCAGGCAACGCGTTACAGTCCTTTCATAGCTGTGTGTTTGTTGTGATCTCACTTGGCAAGTCAATAATAGTGTTTCGACACAGCAGCTAAATTCAACTTTTATTCACTCGGTGCTCTTGATTAGGCTCCATCAAGAGCGTGAAGAGAGATATTAAAAACAGATGTTAATCTCCAGGTTTCATTTTTTGGAAGCAGACGAATCTCATTTATCAGTGATGAAAGGTTTCTTTGTTTTGTTTGTGCCTGATTACTTCTAAAATTGGAAAACTGAGGAAAACGACAGCACACCTGCTCATTGGCTGGTCTCCAGAGATGTGGGCCTTGATTCGCTGCAGCTCAGGGTGCAGGAGGCGGGACAACAGCTGGAAAACGAAGTTCTCCTCCTCCTGATCAGGCACGTGCCAACACACACCCAAGTCTGCCACATCTCCAGCTTTGCCCCAGTCCTTTAGAGACAGAGAGAGAAGTTGTAGAGAAAGGGGAAATTTCCACTGGAACAACTGGCAAGCAAGCCAGCACAACCAGCCCACCTCAAAACCACAGATCTGTGTCATCAGCTGGTATTTGAAACACATGTAAAGGACAAGGACACTAAGCAATGGACAGAAGAAAACAAATTTTGCAACAAAGTGATCTGCTATCAAATGACAGACGAGCAGATCCAAATTGAAAGATCAACAACAAAACACAACCACATCAGTGACCGTGAACTGCAAATGAAAAGAGGTCAGTGTTTAAAAGCAGCAGAGAAATGTAGCTGTAATTGCCGCTACCTTGACATCATAACAGAAACACACTTCCCTCACGCTCATGTACAAAAACATGAAAATATTATTGAAAAGGCTTTTCTCAGAAACACTGCAGTGCAAGGAGCTCATGTTTGTCTCCTTCTGCCACAAAAATGCAAAACACACGTGAGGGAGATCATCTTTGAACTTGCATTTAGCAGCCTTAAAGTGAGATCATCGAGTTTTAAAAAGATGATTTAGCACCTTTGTTCTATTCAAAATAAAAACTTTTCCATTTAATACACACAGGTGTTTTTGCTGCTAAGGCATCATTTGGTCTGGTATGACTGGTTGCTTATGGTGGTTGGTGTCACGCCATTGTTCCAAGGGCCCAAAATTCTGAAGCCTCAGAGAGAGCAAACCTCCCTGCCCTTCCATGCACCTACATGGAAAACCTAAATCAGGGAGAGCACGCCTCTCCGCCCTTCCACACGCCTATGTGGAAATCCTAAGAGGAAGAGAGCACACCTCCCTGTCCTTCCATGTGCCTACATGGAAAGCCTAAAGCAGGGGGAGCAGCAGCAAAGACCCCCTGGGAACCGAACAGAGCAGCATCAGTGACAACATGTGCTGTCATGTTGTGTCTGACATTGATAAGTCAGACACAGCATGAAAGGAGGAGCTGGGGTGGAGGCGGGTTGCAAAGCGGCTTGCAGAGGAAGCAGCAACAGTGGGCAGGCCAGAGCAGTTTAAATAGGGCGCCCTGAATGAGATTCACCAATTGGTTGCATAGAAGGGAATCATGTGATCTCTCAGCTGACTCCCTTCCATCAATCAGCTGCTCCATCAGTTGATTGGGCTGTTAGAGATCAGCTGATCTTGACATCGTGTCCTGCCTGAACTAATGCTATGCTCAGTTTTTGGCACAACAGTGATGTGGTCTGGACTGAGGCGCTTGTGCTGGTTAAAGCACACCCTCAATTGTAATACTGCCCAATTGAATAAGTATTAAACATTCAACCATTGCTTAAAGTGGGGGCTCTTCATTGCTTGCTTGTTTAGCTTCTGTTTGTGATAACACACTAGTTCTGCCTGTGTACTTCCAACTTGGCGTAAGATAGTTCTGCCATCGTGAGGTGAACAAAACTAATGCAATACATGAACTTGCTTGATATACCTATACAGCCCTGGGCTGTTTAAATTCCGTCCATGGGCCACAATTGGCACCCGCGCCGGACTTTGGACAAGCCTGCTTTGGGGTTTGTCGAGAACTTGCTTTGTGATACAGCCCTCTGGAAACTAACTAAAAAACTGACCTGAAGCTAATGAAAAACAGAAAGGAAAGAAAAATACAGAACTATAATAACTCTGCAGCAGTGTAGCCATTTAATTTGGATTTGATAAATGCCTTCTGATTCTCTTCCTGGAAATGGAAATTGCATTGCAATTACCGAACCTGTAACATCCCATTTAATTAAACTGCGAGAAAAAGCAGTTTTAAAGGTTGTAGGCTATTTGTGGCATATTGTGTTTCCAGGAAAACCTCATTGTTTCCTGTCCTAGACTAGATACTGTAATAGCTGTGATAAGAGCCAATTTGCACTGAAGGAGGTTAGCAAATAAGCCCCAGTTGAAACTATGCAGTTGGTCGAGGGACTTTAGTAAGATTAAATAATGGTGGTCATTGTTTTGCCTCTTAAAGTAATCTTCCTCTATGTGGCGTTTGTGTGTGTGTGTTTACCCGTATTGGAAGGTCAGTATCAAACCCTCCAGAGGTGCTTCTGTACTCGGTGGGATAGATGAGGGACAGCGACCGGAGTGTGTGCTCCAGCAGGCTGCAGGCGAGTGTGTATGCACGTTTACAGCGCAGACGCACACACACGCATAGGATCCGCTCCAGGTCCCCCTGGTATTTTAACAGCTGTTCACCATCCACACGGGTTACCTAAAAACAACACACACAGAAGTACATGCACACACACACAAACACAGGCAATTCAGTGGAGAGTTGTGTCTTAAATATTGAGGTTCTCCTGTAAATCACAGCATCTGGCTTGCTCCCACTCGCATTAAGCCCCCAGGAGTAATAAAACAAAACAGAAAAGGTATCAATATGTTCTGGTTAACGACAAAAGCTCCTTGATATTTATGACCGCGCGGGGCGCACGCTGCACGAAATGTCATTATTCATCATTTTTTTTCTCATGCAATGTCACAATCATATTCTTATTTTCCAAAACAAGGGAAAACATCTCTGTGTTCCACTCATTTTAAGTGTTTCATCTGATCTTGAAGTATTTTTAGGAACACTTGATGAGACCTTGAATCAAAGGAGAATAGACAAATCACTTCAGTAAGTGGCGAGGAAATGACACCTGACTCTCAAATATTCTAAAACAAATTGATCTGTAATGGAATCAAGTAGATATGCCGACCCCACAGGCATGCTTTTCAATCATTTTGAGATTAAATATCAATTTAGGACGCACACCGTATAAAATAAATGAGCAGGATTCAGATTTTTTTTTTTTGAGCATTGAAGCCCTTGGGACGTGATAGATCCTCGTCTCACCTCAGAGAGCAGCTGGAGATTCCACAACAGCTCCTTATCCAGTTCGTCTTCACTCTGCAGCTCCTCATCTACACACACACCCAGACATACATAAAAAAAGATGAATAATGCAGTGTATTGCTCCCCTGACAGACTGAGCTCGTTTTACTGAATTTGGGGTCATTTCAGGTTTTAGACATGCTTGCTGCACGGCTTTGTGGGCGGCTGTCGGTCAGTAACCACTTTGGTTCAGACTGAAATATCTCAACAACTACTGGATGGATTTCAGTGATTTTTTTTTTTACAGACATTCATGTTCCTGAATTGTAATAAATTTGGAGGTTCCTTGGCTTCTCATTTAGAGCCACCATCATGCCAAAAATATGAGTTGTTCATGATTAAAACCTGCAAAATTACACCCCCAACAGCCCCAGCACCCTTTAGCACTCGTTTGCAAATGTTTGCATGCTAACACATCTTGCTGGCTGAGTCACCACATTAGCGTGGCTCAGGAATGAGTCCTAAAAGACATACATGTGTCAACATTTTAGCACTCCTGGTTCCCTCATCTTGAAGTCAATGTATTTTTAAACAGGTCCTGAGATGCCTTTAATACAGTCTGCAGTTAAAATAAGCTGAAGAGATTTTCATGTTTTGTTCTACAACATAAAATATGTCAGTGAATACCCCCCTCTGGAAATTTAAAGCCTTTACGTGTGCTAAAAAAGACGGTTGCTAACAAGTTGCTAACAGAAACGCCATCACACTGAACATATATGTGTTATCAAGTGTATAACTTGAATTAATAGCCCGGGCTTTTATTTGCTCAAATCACTGAAATCAACAAGCCTATTTGGGACAGGCCATTAATTCCTTTCACATTAAACTGTTGCTCAGCAACAGATCTGGAGATACAATCACACTGTTTATTTACACCAGTATGAATATCACTTGTACAAAAATTAGGCTTCGGATAATATATCAATTATTAATCATTCATTTGATGTAACTCCGACAGACCAAGCATCAGAGAGAGAGTTATGGCACTCGAGGATTATTACTGACACAACGCCACTTTATCCATGTAAAACAATACTCAACTTAGATTGATTTTTATGAAATACCCTTTTGATCCAAGGAACCTTACAGACTAAATTACTTACAGAATAATTAACCCTTTGCTAAGTCCCTCCCCTGGATGCAGACTGGCCAATTAAAGCGTAGCATTGATTGTTCCTTGTACAGACCGGTATGCACCACATATTACAGACTGATTGTATAATTACTACAAAAAGATAGTTGTCACATTTGATTTTCTTTTGTCATCAGATTTTTAATCCTCGAATGATTTCACACTGTGTCTAATAGGATGTCTTTTTCCTTCTGAGATCTAACAAGGTATTAAAAACCTGATAAAGACAAAGCTGCAACCTGCAGGTCGCACCTAGCTGTGAATTAAAGTGTCAATGAACTCACTAGATTTAAGAGGTGTCGTACAGTCGTAATGCAAACACTCTACAGTTAAATCTGCTCTACACACACGCTAGGCTGTTCTACACACAGACACACACACACTGTGTGGTACTGACTGTCAGTAATGTGGAAAATGACGCTGCAGCAGTGAGGGACGAACAGACGGAGAGACTCAGCGGGATGACACTGCAAACAGACACACGCATGCACACACACATTTAGATGCTCGAGCAGAAGGGGTGAAGACAATAATAATTGGTGAATGAGGACATAACAACAGTATGACATGCAAATGGAGGTGTTAAATGAAAAAAGAAAGATTTTGGATCAAACATGACCTTATAAGATTATATTGTCATGCCAATATATGAAAAATACATCAACATATGAAACATGACAGTCCTCAAATCTCTACTCCGTCTATTACTGAGTGAAATTCACAAAGCCACAGTGAATGCATTACTGTTAAATACACGAGGCAGAGAGACAAAGATAAAAATCTGATTAACACATACCTTTGCTGCAGCTCTGCACATGTCAGCCACCATCCTGCCTGACACACACGTCTCAAAGATGTTGGAGGTGGCAAAGTTATACACCTTCTGCAATGCCATCTGACACAAAGGCAAAATTTGCGATAATCAGGTGATGCATTTGCATTAAAAAAAGTTTTCAAATCTTCAGCCACAGAACATAAGAGTTTGACTTACAGATAAAAATACTAGCTTAGATTTATTTGTTTTCTAGTGTTAGTCAGTGTGTAAAAGTATTTGTCAGTCCAGCTGGGAGTGAAGACAGGTTGTGTTTTGATTCTTGGTGGTGAGTTATCTGTTGAGATTGAATCAGCTTAATGTAAATCGTGTTGGCTAAATGCATCAGCCAAATAATGTAATGCTTATCATTCTGCTTGAATTTGTATGAAGGATGGATGTGTACCATTAAAGCCCCTGAAAACTTGGATTCAAAACTTAAGTATTTCTCTATAACACTAAAGCTACGCTACCCAATTGAGGCACCACTTCCTCTCACATGAACGCGCAAAACCAAGGGGAAGGGCCAACACGAGGGCTAAGGGGAAGAAATGGAATTGGTCCTAGGTCTGTAACGGCTTAGGGCTTGAGTCAACGAGTCTGTAAGGGATCCATTTGGGATTGGGGGAGTGTTAAAAACAGTATGTCTGTTGGCACGCCCCCAGTTTGGAGAAGCATAGGAGTGCTGAAATTGAGGCAAAACAATGTACTGCTGTGGATTGGGGCAGCAGCAAAACATATATTAGCCACCTCAACAAATGTCCCGCCTAAAAAAATGAAGTTTACGCGGATGCTATACTGATAATATAATAATAACAGTAATTTTAGCTTGCTGATCACACGAACTGCTTGTCTACCGCTGCCTCAATCATTTCGTTAATTTGTGTTATTTTAGCAACCTTGGTGAAACGGAACTGTCATTTTAAAATGCCAAAGTCACACAACAACACAAACAAAATAATTGACGGAAGCAGCGGTGGACCAGCAGCTCCTGTGTTCAGTGGTGTTAAATCACTGTTTTTCTCAGTGGAGTCTGGCTTTGAAGAAAGCAGCAAAACTGCTCCATTTTCCTGTCGCAAATCGCTGTCTGACATCAAGGTCAAGCACTGAATATTAAATACAGCATACACGTTAACTGATATTGTTTTTCTTAGGTTGCTTTAGGTGTCAAAATATGTTTCGTTGTCGACCCCTTCCATACAGTATGTAGCTTAGCTGTCAGTACTCCTGCCTGCTTCTCCAAACTGGGGGCGTGCTAATTGCCATCTACTGTAGGTAAGAACCTCATACAGCCCTACTGCAAAAGATCCGAACTATCCCTTTAAATATTCATGACTAAATAGGCGACTGTCAAAGCTGATTTAATGAAACTGAAAGAGAGGAGACAAGAGAGAGTGTGTGCTCTACCTTGTATATTTCTGTGGAGCACTGTGTTAAAATTGTGCTAACAGTGGAGGACAGGCCCAGCTCCACCAGGCTCTCCAGATGAGTCTGGGTATCCGTCTCCATCTCGTCTCTCGTCTGTTCCAGGGTGCTGCTGTCTATCAGTGCAAAACACCTGCAGATACACACACATACACAAGCACACTCTTATACATCTGTCAGCGACGAAAATGTCAACAGCGCTGCAGTGTAAAAAAAACAACAACAAAAAACCAAAAAGGCTGTTATACGTGGCCAGCAGAGCAAACAATGCAGACTGGTGCATTTCAAACAGGAAGAAATACATTTATATTCAAAACATCGAGGCTTTACAAAGTTTGACTTGTTAATTTGTCTCGTACCTATCCAGAAACTGCAGAACAAAGTCTTCAAATTCTGCTGAAGCAAAGCACAGATCTTTCTCAATCTGAGAGGGAGAAATAGTGACAATTGGTTAGTGGATATATTCAGTATGACTCTGTATGTGAGACAGTTTTACTTCACATAAGACAAAATTTAATTCAACATTTGGAGAAATACGCTTATCCACTCTCGTGCTGAGAGTTAGACGAGAAGATCGATACCACTCTCATGTTTGGACACTCAATATGAAGCAAAAGACAGTTAGCTTAGCTTAGCATGAAGACTGAGAGCAGGGGGAAACAACTAGCCTGGTACTCGCAACCTCACAACAACAAGACTCCATGAAGTGACTGCCCCCGTCCTGCAGTTTGTAGTTGCATAAAACTGCAACTTGTCGTTTTTACACATCGGTTTTTGGAGCGGGGAGAGCCAGGCCAACCGTCTCCCCATTTCCAGCCTTTGTGCTAAGCTATGCTAAACAGCAGTGGTGGATTGTGACAACAAATTATATTATAATATATAATAGCGTAACAGCCACAGGGGACATTTGACAGGGTGTGTTTTCTTTAGTGTATAATCACCTGAAAACAACAATGCTTGTGTTTCCATTACAGGACCTTGTTTATTGTCATGTTATATTGCCATGTTTCTACAGTAGCCCAGGACGGACAAACCAAACCCTGGCTCTAGATAGGGCCATTTGCTTTTTCGTGTCAGCCTCCATAGTAAGAGGCCCAAACTGGGTCAGAAAGACACTGAATTGTGGCAGGAAACCGCTTTATTCAGTGTTTTTACCAGTTTAAATCACCTGGTCCATTTGTTTTGGACAGGAAGTCACCTCTGTGGATAACTCAGCTGCCGCTAAAAACCTCCTGAACAAGGAACACTGAAAGAGTTCTGACCAGGAAAAGCACCAATATGCCACTAAATCCCCCTAAATCCTACACACTGAACCTTTTAAATTTTAAATGCAGTACTTTTGCATGTAGTTTTCAAAGAGTTGCATTAGTACTTTTACTTAAGTAATTGAGTGTCCGCCACCACTGCTAACTGGTTGCATATTTAAGGGTGAGTGGTATCAATCTTTTGAGCTAACTCTCCAAATCTGTCAAACTAAACTTAAGAAAAAAAAGAGATCCTTTCAAGACTTTACTTCAACATGTTGTTTATTTAATCTGTCATGACTACACGGTTAATTTGTGTCGTGTGTATACCTCTGTGAGATCGCTGTGTTGAGAAGTAGCAGATGAACAATCCACTAAAGGCACCAGAGTGGTGAAGGTAGCGATGAACTGGAACGTTATCTGGACAGAGCGGCACAACGGGAAACAGATCAATTTACATCATCAGACGTGATCAAGGCCCAAGTTAAATAACCTACCAGATGTCGGTGGAATAACTTTTTCAAATGTATCAATTCGTTCTGGTGTGATGACGGATTAATGCAGTCTGGAGACAATGAGCACACCAAGAAAAAGAAAACCAATCCATTTCACAATCCAAGCAGAAACTCGGGGACTGAGCCTCGGTAATTGCGAGTTCTTCAAACTGAGATATTCATTCCACTTTCAGGAATTATTAATAGGATAGACCGGAGTACACGAGAAGGGAATTTAATCAGCAGGAGCTCTATTGTCTACTTGTCTTATAATCCTTCTTCATTACTAATCAACACATCCATTACGCACCATGCACTTGCTGAAGTCGTTGGGGTCCACCCCCGGCAGAGAGCCCATGAGCAGTGGGATCACGTGCGCACGGCCTTCTGGGTAATGGTTATTTGGGGACACCAGGCTGCGAGCCATGCCGATCATGCAGCTGAGAGTGGCAGTGAGGGTGTGCGGCTCCGTTAGGGTCTCCATTGCTGCATAGGTCCTGTGATACACAGGATACGAGGAGGTAAATAACAAAATGAGATGATGGGAGAGTTTAAGGGGAGGCGCAGAGGGACAGGTGCATGTCAGTGTCACACTGACACTTCCTGATATCATTATCCCATGTCTACTGCAAATATAAATCTGCTTGGAAATCATAGAAAAAGAAGCTTCTCATAGCTCCAGAACATCCCTGAGAATCATCACGTTTTTAGTTGTCCTCAGTGTCACAGTAATCCAATGAAAGTTGTTTGTGCAGCCATTGATAAATTGCTAACAGGAACTGCTAGTAGCAAATTCAGCATTCTTTTAATGGTGGGAATTTTCCCAAATCTAAACAAATATAAGCTAAAGAAATGGGACTTTGTTTGTTGCCCACAGCTGTCTAACTGACTCCATGGTGATAATTATACTTCCTGTTTACTTCCTCCAAAAGCCCTAAAATTATGGGAACTGTAGCTCCAAAACTTAGAGCGTGATTATCCCCCAAACCAAAGTGAGACGAAAGAAAATAATAGGAGTCATAAACTCTTTTTTGTTATGTTGCAATATGAAAATTTACATGCTTCAGATATCTCACACAAACACTCACTTCTCAAGTACAGGTGGTATGGCGAGTTCAGGTGTGAGGAGAGCCAGGTTCTGAAGGGCGAAGGCTGCGTCCGTGCTGCCGGTTTTACTGCACATCACCACACGGGGACACATGAACAACACAAAGTACAGCGTCAACAACAACAGCACACACGCACATGCACAGGTAGATAATCACTGATGACCTGTCTTTGTCCCAGATTAGGCTTGCTGTTGCTGAGCGAGTGCCATGTGTCGGCGCTCACTAGTGAGACACAGCAGACTGGTTAGATAACTGACTGGCAGCGATTCAAATGGCAACAACCCAGTTAACACTACAGAGTGACTTGAGGCGTTGGGTGAAGGTTGGTCAGATGTCGAGGTTATAACTGTTGTTTTAACTACATTTGTAGTTTGTATTTTAATATGAAGTACCTCCTAACTACACACTTAGATAGAATCACTGGCTGCGTTTACAAGCACACTAATATTCCACCATTATTCTGAATATGACGATATTGTGAATTTGATGCAAGTCAGCCTGGAGCCTGTCCTAGCTGACACTGAACGAGAGGCGAGAGAATTTCCATGTGGGAAAAATCCAGGAAGTAAAGCAAACGTTGAAGAAGAGTACACTTGCAAGGTAAATGTGATACTTTCTAATGTCACAATGGAGGGACAACTACGCAGGTTGATTTTAGCGCTGCTCATCGTGGACTATATTGCTGTCATTGTTCATTTTAGTCAAACCATACAGTTTGAAAACGAGGCGCGGCTCCAACTAGAAAACAATGTTGTGATGCATTGGATGTGCTGAATGTGCATATTAAGGCAGTACAGCAGGAGGTGCACATTAATAATCCTCCAGGACTGTAACATGCTCATGTTTAACCCAAACAATGTGTCATGTGACTGCAGTTGGTTCAGATCCAGGTCGCAACACGTTCTCACTGCACCAGAGTTCGTTTGTAACTGGACTGAGGACTGAGGTGACAATGCCAACCACTGCCCCACCGTGCAGCTCTGTGCGTCACATACAAACTACCTCACCAACAGTTTGCTGGTGTAGAGATACATTCCCAAAACAAAAGCCTACATTTCTGCTAAGAAGAGGAAACACACTAACTTTTAAACATTATGAAAGACATCAACATGTATTTGGATATGCGCAAATATCGCAAAGCCGACCTTTTCAAGAAGTTGGTTAAAGGAATAAAAGAGGGAGGCTGCGTTCAGGCGCTCCACTGCAATTCCACTTTTTCTATATTTTAATGTGATGAACGATGTGTCAGGGCACATTAGGCGGAGTATGTACGGCTGCATGTCAACAGGAATATTAGTGGAATATTAATTTTCATTAGTCATGGAAACGGCTTAGAAGGAATATTGTCTGCTTCAGAACAATGACAAAAACATGGTATTTTGTGCATGTAAACGTGATCATTAAAGTGCAGTTGAAACAACATACGCAGCTTTACACAGCGTGAAAGCCAAATTTAGCCCTGCTGATCACCAAATTATCAGTAGGGTTTTGCTGGCTGTGATATTCGGTGTACAAAAGAAACATTATTACTGAGATACAACCAATTGCTGCAAGGTATAAAAAAACAAACATGCATTTAGAATCTATTTGGAAATCAAAGTTCTGGCTCAAAAGATGGAAGTCTGAGGAAACTTTGGTCATTAAAAACGGATTAACAAGACCACCCGGTGTGACTGTGCAACAGAAAGTTCACACCTACCTCCACAATCACACCTATGCTGCCTATTCCTGCCTGAGTAGAAATAGTTTCTATCGGCCTGCCCACTTAGCACAAGGTGGCCTTGCATTGCCTTTGTTTTTAAATGTCATCCTGCAACCTATTTTTACAGGCTCTGTGATTGTGATTTTACTTTTTCACCCATATTTTTCCACTATGTTCATGTCATATTTGTTGCTTAATTTCTGCTGTGCTCTTTTTTTTTTTTTTTTAGAGCCTCTCACTGTACATCCTCTAATTGTGTTTCATCTTCTCCCCACTTTGTACATCTTTGCTTTGAAAGTGTTCTATAAATAAATCACTCACTGAATAAGTTTGTGTAATAACTGTCCACACTGTGGTTAAATTAAAGACAAGCTCATTATTTTGCATCAAGTTTGCTTCACTAGTTATCTTATGCATGGGTATTGTACATATATTTGTGTATATTATATATGTATGCATATGCCTATAGGTGTATAAGTGGGTATATGTATTTATAAATGTGGATACATGCATGTACATGTGTTAAAATCCTCACAGTCACAGGTCTCCTAAGTGTTAAAGTTTCCCCAGAAGCACAGGTGTAACCATGCAAGATGACAAACAGAGCGACAGGGTATAGTGATCATCGTGACTGACATCTACCTAAGTGCAGTACCTGAACATGGCCAGCAGGGCGGCTCCTGTGAGGCTGCGGGTGAACTCCTGCAAGTCTTCATCAGTCAGCCTCTGACTCTCAGGAACCAGCGTGATCCAGCTTGGGGCAGCGTGACGTTCCCGGTGCACGCGGCGGACAACACTCGCCGGGAGACGCTGAAGCAGCCGCATCAGTCGAGACTGCAGGCACACACACATAAAACAGACACACATACACACACATTCAGCATTAGCGTTATCATCCAGAGACACATTCGCACAGTCTGCCGTAAACAGATCTGTGATATCGCTCTTTTTCTCCGGGAGTTGTGCATTTCATTATTGTGTTGTTAGAGCGAAGAGAGCCAGCCAAGTCCTGAATGACAGGTTATAAATCAAAGGAGTGTGACAGCGAGCAGCTGAAAATGTGCTCACAACTTGCTCAGTGTGTGTGTGTGTGTGTGTGTGTGTGTGTGTGTGTGTGTGTCTGAGAGAGAGAGAGAGGTTTACCTGCCAGCGGCCATGATTGGAGGGATGGTAGAAGGAGGCGATGCTGTTGAAGAGGCAGGTCAGCTGTTTCTGTGCAGGGTTTCCTGGTCCTCCCTGCAGCAAATAAATCAGGTAATAACCCTAATTAAACAGCAATGAAAAGAATATATTTAATGTGTTTTAAGAGGAAAAGTCTGCGGAGTGTGTACCAGTAGTGCTGTGATCCACATCACCAAGTGTCCGATGTCATAGGAGTTGGTGAGATACCGCGGTGCCACCATCTGACTGACCCCGACTGGGAGGTTCAGACTGCGCAGGATCCTGGTGAAGATCTACACACACACACACACAGTGTACAGTCACTCACAAGGCCCAGCGGTCCCCAATAAAATACCTTAACAGACACACTTTACATCCACATAAACCTCCTAATGACTCACTGTGGGAATATAAGGGGTCCAGTCCACGTAGCCGATGTTATCGTTGGCGAGGCGAGCAAACAGGTTCACTAGGTGCTGCAAAACAACATCAGGCAAACAATCACTGCAAGTACAAAGAACATTCCCAGAAGTGAAAGCCGTCATTCCAAGAATTAAATATAGCCACTCAAAAAAAAAGAAAAGATGTTGAAGGAAGTGCGTGCAGCCAGGCCACTTCAGGCCAGGAGGCTGCATGAAAGCAGAGCGGAGGCACAAATGGAAAATCTTATCTGCATGCCGAGTGGAAACCGACCAATGCTTCAACAACATTTCAACATTTCAATCATCATCGTCAGGAAATGTGTGTCGTTCCAAATTACTCCATCCATATTTAGGAAACTGGAGAGCTACATGATTCATCACTCAATCATTTGAAAATGTTTTTGAAAAATCCACCACTTGCTGTGGCAGATTTACACAGAAATTTGAGAGGTGGAATTCTCATTCATTTCAACTTCATTTAACTTTGGACAAAGAATTTAACTTCCAAAAGTGAACTAGGTGTCAAATAAAAAGAAAAATACCAGAAATATTGTGTGTGTATACATTGGCGGACTATGAGACAGTCGGCCCCTGCAAACAGTTATGCAAAAAGTCCCACCACCTCCCTTAAATAGGAGCACGACACCTGGACTTTGTGTTGGTTTTGCTTATTTATTTTGTTGTTTTGCAGCTTTTTGTAGTCGTTTCATGTCTCTTTGAGGCAATTTTGGTCGTTTTGTGTCTCTTTACCCTTTCCCACCAACAGGGAAGGGCTTCTGATGCGGTTCCCGCACCTAATCTTTAACCGTTCCGAGCATTTTGACCAAAAACAAATTGGTTCAGAAACTGCAAAGTTGGTGACCGTCCTCTATTGACCAATCAACAGACTGCAGTGTTCACAGCTCCACCTTTTAGTACCAGATCTGTGCGCTAGGTACCCCAACAGAGGGGGGACCAAACATGGGGACAGTAAGGAACGGTTCCATTTGTACCATCCACAACTTTTCACAGTGGAAACAGAAAAAAAGCGTACTGAACTGAACTGTACTGCTCGGTGGAGATGGGGCTTAAATGAGAAATCATCAAGAAAAAAAGAGTGTGCAGTGGTCTCATCACTGATCCATGTTTGCCTTTAGATAAAAAATATTAGAACAAAAGCTCAAAATGCCCTTTGTTGATGGTGCATCCTTGATTACAGTGGTTCTGATCAAAACTGGTGGAAACACATCTGAAGAGAACCAGTTCAAGAAGCAGAGCTAATTAGGTGGAAAGGGGGGTATTCATGGTTGTTTTGCCCCTTTTTGTAGTTATGTTGTGTCTCTTTGCAGTTGCTGTGTATCTCTTTGTGGTCATTTTGAGTCTCTTCCCAGTTGGCACATGTTAATTTGAGTGACATTTTGCAGGTGGAGACCAGGGAGGCCCCCTGAGGTCTGTGTATGGTAGACCCGTTCAGTAATCCATCCATGCGTGTATGCGTGTGTGCGTGCTTCTCACCCCTTCCCAGCTTGGCTGATTCTGCACTGACATCCAAAGATTCATCAATTCCTCAAACCACAACCTGAGAACACACACAAAAAACATTATATTCACACACACACACCTGAAGCAGAATTCCCCTCATCTATCTCCAATTCCCCAAAATATAAACTCGCTCCCTCCCTGGTTGATCCTGGAGCAGTGAGAGAAAAACTGAAGCGGAAAAATAGAGTATTAAAGATGATGTATTGTGGAAACTGTGCGGAAACTGCTGATGAATCCAAGAGTAAATCCAGACAAATAGCTTGCGAAAGAGCGAACACACTGAAGAATGCGGTGAACGCTGTGAAGAGGCTTGGTAGCTGGAACACCACCATGGAGGGTGCAGGGAGAGAGAGGGCCAAAGGTTTTCCAAGGCAGCAAAATATTAGCAAAACAAGGAGAGGGGGAAGCACTGCTCACGCTAAAAAGAACATTATTTATTGACTCTCCCAGGTGCAGAGGTGTAAACGCTTGCAGAGCCTGAGAAAGGGGATTATTCATGACATGCCTGAGGCGATGCATGGTCATAAGATCCAACCAAATTAGACTTTCCATCTCAGGACCAAAAATGGCAATTAATGCAACATATTTTACCTTTTTCCCTGCTGGCAGAGATTGTTCTATAAATAAACAAAGGGTACGTTTCAAACTTCATACACCCTTTGTGTTAGCTCTGGCCGTTACAAGCTGCACTTGGCGTCTGATCTTGTTCCTAAACAGAGCCATTCAAGTTGGCCCACTTACAGGAAGCTCTGGCTGTGCTCCTCTGGGGGCATGATGGTGGGCAGGAACAGCTCCATGTTGCTGACGGCCTTCTGCATGACCATGTCAAACACGCACAGCAGGGGGCGCCACTCATCCAGCATCTCCTTGGTGGACGACGCGGGGAAATACCTGGGAAATTCACAAAACAAACACACACACACACACACACACACACACACACACACACACACACACACACACACACACACCGAGTGAGGACAGACATGAGCACAAATAGATGCAGACAAGCAAAGACAGAGTGGAGATACAAATACACACATTGATCTACAGCACACAGCTCAACTGGAGATCAAAGCAACACATTATCCGGTGCACAAATTACATGATCACAGAGGATGAGACTTACAGTCTGCAGCTTTTGATCAAAGCCTTCAAAATGTGGTCCACTGAGCTGCAAACAAGCAGAGAGAGGAGGTGTGTGTGAGTGTATGTTTGTGAAGGAATTCTGCTTTTACTATTTTGTGAGAGCCACACGCCCCCACCCAGGATTAAAAAAACTGTCGGGCAAATTTTTTTCATCACTAATTAGTCTTTTGCTTTTTTTTTTTTTAATTATTCTTATAAAGTCAGTAAAATGTCAGAAAATAGTGACCATGAAAGCCCAAGGTAACATCTAAAAATTCCCTTTATTGTCTGACCAACAGTGGTTTTGATGTGTTTTGATTGGCTGCTACCTCGGCCAGGTCTCTCTTATAAAAGAGATTTTCAATCTCAGAAGGACTTCCTGGTTAAATAAAGATTAGATAAATAAAAGTAACAGAGTAGATTTGGAGCACGAAAAGATGGAAACCCTAATATTTCAGAAAACAGAGACTGTTTTGTATCTTTGCTTGATAATTTACTGTTCTTGAACATTATTTATTAAATGGAGCTGGCCACGGGGGAGCTGCACTGGAACAGTCACGAGGGTTAGGATTCAGGGTCCCTTCTGGTTGAAAGCCCATAACAGTTGACGAATCGTTCCAGCACTATTTGACGTAAACTATTCTCTAAGTTCTTTAGGAAACTGTCAGGAGGACTGTCGTTTGTTTGTTTGTTTTTCCAAGCCTGGAGCTCTGTCTCGAACTGTCTGTTTTGCACAGGAAGGTTTAAACTAAGTGAAATTAGCCGCAAGTAATGCAGTGGCAGCCATCTTAATTCTCAAAATGCTTAGGAAAGGTGCTGAAACACTTCCTTTGGCATAGGATATACTGGTCCATCCTTTATGAGAGGAAATGAGATAATGGAGGGTGGGTGCAAGCGACCATTGTCAGTGTGACAACCATCACTTTTGTGACTGGTAAGCATTTTGCTTTTAATTGAAAGTCCAGCTGAAGATGAATGGGGAAGGTGTAGAGGGGGAATGACATGCAGCAAAGGGCTGTGGGTTGAAATCAAGCCTGTGATGCTGCGCACACTACAAGGTGAGGCAGAGGTTGCTCCGATATTCCTTTTTTCATTTCAGTTCCACGCGACAAAGGACGATCAGGGAGGCAAAACCTTCGCCCTAATGGAAACATCTGAAACTCAGCATGGACAGGTTGTTGAGAGTCGGAGATAATAGGCCGAGCTTTAGAGGTGACCCAGATGCTGTAGATTATTATCACTACTGATAATGAGCTGAAAGAGGGATTTAAAACATCTTTAGTACCTGCAAGTCAAAGGCACATATTGTGCGTTGGTAAATCAATCCTTGCGTTAATGTATAAGAAAAGAATTCTAGACATCCTTTATACTGTAATGCATTTTTCCTCTTCACATTTTCTGAATTAATTAATATTCTTCAGGCTGGATGGAAAGCTTTGGCAGGCCAGACGTGGCCCGCAGGCCGCCAGTTGACGATCGCTGCTCTAGCCCCGGCTCACTTTCCCCAGGCCATGTTCTTTCCTCCAACTCCCCAGACATGCCATTCTCCTCCTGCCCACCACACGCCCGCAGGACTTCCCACTGGTCCAAGTCACCTCCAGTGACCTGACTCTAACTCACCTGTTTCCACTTTCCCTCATCAGCCCTGCAGCACATATACGAGCCTCTTCTCCCAGTCAGTTTCCAGCTTGTCAATGTCGCTGTGTCCTGAAACGTGTCTCTGTGCCTTCCTGCCCTGTTTTGGTTACCTGTGGATTATCACTTGCTGCTGTTTGGACTTTCTACCCATGCCCGTGAGCTTTTGAATCACTTTTGTCAATAACTCATTCAGCTGTCTCTGTCTGCCTCGACTGTCTGTGTTTGTGCTCTTCCCTTGCTGCCTCGCAGTCACACCCTTGACAGGAAAGAGGTTAACTTTGTCAGTTTAGGGTTTGGACTAGAATTGTAATAGAGCTTTCCTGATATAAATAATATGCCTATTTGCTTTCTAGTCAAGAGTTAGATGCGATTATTGATATCACTGTTGTGTCTGTGGGCTAAATATGAAACTACAGACAGTAGCCAGCAGACTCAAAAGCCCCATTTCCACCCATCAGTACGCTTTTTTTGCGAGGGTCTAGGTACCATGTCTGAAGGGTTACTTTTGCTTCCAAAGGTACCATACACAACGTGTTTGGTTGAAACAGGGCTTGAACGTCTCTATTGTTGCCTTTGGGATTCAGGCTTCAGGTTAAGGAAAACCTGCAGTTTTTTTGGCTCTAGCTGGGAACCAACTTTTCAGTTTTTGGTGGAAATGCTCAGCTAAAGGAACAGTTACCCACAAAATCAAAAATACATTTTTTTTTAACCTGCAGGTTTGTTGATCAGTCTAGATTGTTTTGGTGCGAGTTGCCGAATTTTGGAGATAAACGCCGTAGAGATGTCTGCCTTCTCTCCAATATAATGGAACTAGACTGCACTCGGCTTGTGGTGCTCAAAGCCCAAAACACTTCATGTAGGCACTATTTCCTTTCTACCAAACTGCAGCTGCCAACCGTATCACCATTAATGTTTGCATCTCACACTGTCACGAGACTCTCCTCCATGAGTAGATGCACGCTTCCTTCTGCATGGAGATACAATTGGCGGGTGTAGTTTGCTAGACAGGAAATAGTTCCTACATGAAACTATTCACAGCAAGGTCTGTGGATTATCTTGAGTAACCAGATCATGATTTCTGGAAAGAGACATTGCTGTTGAGTTGTTGCATATAATGCTGTTACATTCCAGAGAAGGCAACACTCGGCATCTCACACCAAAACTGGTAAATAGCACTACAGGTAAGAAATATATGTAATTTGGATTTTGGGGTAAACCCTCCCTTAAGTGGTTTTTGTCACCTTTGGAAAGAGCCAGGCAACTGCTCCTCTTGTTTCCTGTCTTATGACAAGCTAAGTTAGCCGGCTGCTGGCAGTAGCTTCATATTTTGCATACATACAACAGTGGATTAATCACATCTAACTCTGCAAGAGGTAAGGTAGATACAGACACAGTTAAGGTAGGCAGTAACTCTAAGATTAAAATAAATGTGTATGGAGCAGGCATGTTGACAGGAGGCACATTACTTCTGACAAGAGGTCAGCGTAAAAGGAAAAACTTCATACTTGGGAAACCAGATGAGTCCAAGGTGCTCGGTTTTGGAGTAGACGACCCTCTCGTACAGATCATAAAGTGGTCGCCATGGCAACTGCAGGTCATCCCTCGACAGCAGTTCCTTCTTCCTGTTTGAAAAAAAACAAAAAAAGAAGCCAATTACTGACTGTTTATAAGGTTTTCTGCAGGACTCGAGTCAGACTCTTTGATATTAAAACCCCAGTCAAGATAAAATGATGGTAATACTGTTCCATTGAAGTGAGAAACTACAGGGTGTCTGAAAAGAGTCTGTAATCGTGGGAAAATGAGTCACTACCTAGCAGGCTGCACTCGACATGATGACTGCCAACTTCCAGACATGTCTGCAAACACAGCGCTGTGATTCTTTGTGTTCATTAAAGCATAACTGGACTGACAGCTGCAGACATTAGTAATTTGCAGGTGTAGACTCGGCTGGTAGAAAATACAGTACAACCCTCCTATAAGAGACTCCGTAGAGAAAAATGAAGACCACGCAGCGCAGTTACCTTTCTGTAATGATTCCTGATTTTTCAAACACCCGGTTAAGCTTTTAAATTGCACACTAACTGATGAGTACTTTATAAGCTTTAAAGCAGACCAGGAGTTTTAATCCTCCTGAGAAACTTTCACACTGCGTCCTTTGTACTCTATTACTTTGTAAAAATCACAATTTCTATAGGAATAAACCCCACAGAAAGGTTGAGAGTCCCTGCACTGAAGAATATGCACAATTTCCAAGGCCTCACATTCCTCTTGTCGTCTCCTCTCTCATTCATCTAACAGACTCTCATTGGGGAGACTTGAAAAATGAAGGAAAGAAGAGACAATCGGGGAAATGACGGTGAAATGCGAGGACTGAAGAGAAAAAAAAAAGGAGAAGCCAACGGAGACCTGATGCGTGATGTTGAGTATCAAATTCATCTCTCAGCTGTGAGACCTGGTGCTTAATATACGGTTAGCCCAGATCTTTCTCTTTTCATCTAATGGAAAACACTCAGACAAATGACATCTACATTAAGAGGTTGTTTTGTGATGGATGTGAAAATCGTGGAAACAACTGGAGACAAATGGGACGTGATGAATGTGACCATCTTAGAGAATATCCTGCAGTCACTTGAGTAGTGACTGATCTGATTTGAGGGACAAAAGCAGGGAGTTACGATGTAGGTCAGAGCTTAAAAACTAATGAATGTACTGTTAGGCGAACATACTTCACTGTCCTTATTACTTACCATGTGTAGGTGTGTAACTGAATACATTTACTCCAGCACCGTACTCACTGTACTGACCTACTTATTTGGGAGAAGTCAGATTTTCTGTCTTTTTAAAACAAAGACAAAACAAACACACCTTATTCCTGAGGGCACTACTGTAGAAATGATTATGGGCGCAACTTCCTGTGAAAAAGCAGAAGTAGCAGCAAGCTAATTAGTCCAATAAACTGTCTGTGGTTAGTCCCAGTGGCTACTCTTGGTAGCTAACCGCTGATGTTAACTTAGCATTTTATAAATGACACTGTCTGTGTCTGTAACGATTAACAACCAGTCTAAGCTACATTTTTGTCTTCAGCAACTGTGTGTTGAACATGTGACCAGAACAAAAAGGGATAGAAATAAAACCACAAGAGTTTCACCAGACATAGCGCAAAAGTATTAAATCAGAATAAGCAGAAGAGAAAGACACGTAGACTGACAGGTCCGTCACTCAACGTCAGTACAACAAACCTTGAAATATGTATTTAGTCATTAGGGCTGAGAATGTGTTACTGATATACCGTACTTCCTTTATATCACCACGGCAAAAGTTATTTCTTTTACTCCTACTTTATATGACTATCACTGAAGTCTGCTGCTAAATTCAGCTCCATGTTTCACTCAGGACAGTTTATAATAAATCAGAAGTTAAAAAAACATGTAAACTGTGTCGTTAACGCAGACGAGCGGAGGATTAGCGGTAGAGATGGGATTTATGGCTCTTTGAGGGGAGCCGGATCTTGGTGAGCCGTTCCTTTCAAAGAGCCGTTCAAAAAACTGGCTCATTTGACTGATTTTTATATTTATTAAGTTTTAAGAAGCCAGCCTGGTGGTAACTCATTTTATCTTGGGAATAATCACTGGGAGGTATGATGGGATGAGATTTGGAACAAAATAATACAAAATTAGATATCCCACCAATATCTGAGTTTGAATTATTCTCAAATATTGATTATAACCTCATTTGACATGTGTGGACTAGATTTTAAAGTCTGACCTGGATTCGTTGTAAATATTCCACAAGGTTGCGCCATATCACTCTGCTTTGACAGTGACATCACTATTTTGGATTTACCCTTTGTACAAATTGTTTGTGTGTGTGTAAAGCTACCATGACTTGTTATTCATGCAACACCGTGATCTTAACACTTACAAATAAACATTAAAAAACAAAGCAGGCTACAATGAATTTTGCTCAGGGGAGGTGCAAAGGAGGAGCACACAGTGATATTTAAAAAAAAAAAAAAAAAAAAGCCGTTCAATAGAATTGGTTCGTTCGTGAACGTCACAACACTAATTAGCGGGGAAACATCACATTTATTCACTTTACATGGAGCTACAGTTGATACTGAATTATGTTAAATGTTTGCTGAATGTGTTAGTATCTCTTAATAAGTTGTCAGAAATCTTAAATCATCTTTAGAAGGAGCAGATGTTACCTGAAGCTAGCTTGGGCTGTGTTAAAGTCAAGAATATTTTAACAGAGCAAGGCAAGCTAATTGCTACCATGCTTGGTTGAAAAGGAAAAAAAACATTGCTCTGAGATGGCTGTCAGATGTCAGAGCTGTAACAGGTGGTGTGTTCCACGTTTTATTTCCCAGCTGCTCTTGGAAAGAAGAATACAGTACTGTAAACAAACTGTTACCATTGGAAATCACCATGGTTCAACTGGAAGTTGCACCCATATTTCATGCAAGGTATCATGGGGGCTAGGAATAAGGTGGATACCCTGGGCCATCACAAGCACCTCCAGCTCGGGGCCGTTTGGTGTCAGGGGGCCCAAAACCCCTTTTTGGGACATGTTTTTGGCGAAGCGATGTAAATGCAACTATAAGGGCACTATGATGGCAAGGAGTATCCTGACTAGTGACGGGTATCGTTAAGATTCTATCGATGGAACTACATTTATCGATACTCGTCGAGTCGATTGCACAAAGAATAAATTCAGAGCAGGATTATCGAATATTTCAAATAGAACAAATTGTTTGTTTCTTGAGCAGCAACAGTAATTTTTACAACAGCAAAGTCACTATATAAATAATATTCCTGACATCACAATACTGAGTGAAGTTTAGTTTATATCAGCCAGTCCTCCTGCTCCCTCTCTGCTGAAGTGAGTCACTGTGTGCAGAACATTAGTGCTGGTAGAGAGAGAAGAGACTGTCAGCCAGCAGCTTAGTTTAAAAGTATCTGCCCAATTTTAAGATAAGTGTCAAACCAAGGTAGTCTACAGTCTTACAGTCATATAAACGGCTGTCATTTGAGCTTATTACCAAACTAGCGTGCTGTCCTTGTGGAAAACATAACCTTAGTGGCGCTGGATGGAGACTGCAGACAGATTTGGTTATTTGGTGACTCTAAATTGTCCATAGGTGTGAATGTGAGCGTGAATGGTTGTCTGTCAGGACTGCAGACCAGTTTGGGTGGTAGAGGACTTTGTATCCAAAATCCAGTAGCTTTACTACGATACATCTGCCAAAATTCATTTGAATTGAAAGTTCAATACTACGTCCAAAAACTATTTCATATGTTCGTCATGTGTTTCTGTTACCACTACATAACATACATGGAAGTTATATTACTATTGCACAAAAATCAGTCTAGCTGCCTTTTTAATTTTCACTCCATCAACAAAGACAAAATCTCAAAATTGGACGGCATTCAGCTTTTATTATTGTCCATCGAAATTAACCATCTGTTAAAACTTCAGGGTTGCCAGCAGCATTTTGCACACAAATTTTGAAATTGAGCTCTTTTGAAATTGTTGCTCTTTTCACATGAATTCTCTAAATGTGCTGACTTGAATGAATATCTACCACTGTGTTTATTATGATGCAGCAGATGCCTTTCTATAATTAAAATAGCATTCAGAGGATTGCCTTCACTGAGATATCTGCTCTCTGAGTGCTTGCTGAATTGCTTTTGTTTTTCTTTCTCGAGTCTGCAGGTTGTCTAAAGCTCCAAATGGCAGCAATCCAAATGGCAGTGAGGTAAGTGAAAAATCCACTTTATCACGTCATGGGACTTGACATTGGTGCAGCCTACCACTTGTAGCACAGTGATGTGTACCAGTCGGGCTGCTCTCTGATCTCATTATAGTAAGGATACAAAAGGGCAAGAGAGGCCACAGCTTTCTACATTCAAAAGCTCTTATTGCTATAAAAAAAAAAAGATGTTGGACTGTCATTGCCTGTTATACTGACTTTTATGTTTTATGAGTTATGTAGTTATTTTACTGCCTTGTACTTCATACTATAACCCATCCATCCAGCCTGCAGCAAGCTACCCAAACATGCTTCCCCCCAGCTACGTCCTCCAACTCCTCCTGAGGGATCCAGAGGCATTCCCAGGCCAGATGGGATATGCAATCCCTCATGATCTGGGTCCACAGGAAGGCATTCAGATCAGATGCTTGAACCACCTCAACTGGCTTCTTTTAAAAAGGAGCTGCAGTTCTCCACACTCCATCCAGATGTCTGAGCTCTACACCTTGTCCCTGATTTGAGATGATCCCTGGGATTTGATGCACACGGTAAGCTATCTTGCAAGCAAATGTTAGTCAGCTTGCTGATGAATACTGTGAAATATGATGTTATTGGTACTGGTTTAATTTTCTTAGGTTCCATGCCTGTCTTTTGACCCAGGCAGCATCTCTGATGTGGTGCAGTTTGTAATTTTCATGACCATTATCATACAGTATTTGCTGTTAAAACAAGGCAACAATCAATGTTTCCTCAAGCACTTATTTTCTATTGGTTGAGGCTGCGACATTGCTAGTCAAAGTTTACCTCAGTTGCAAATTTGCCACCAGAAACAAATGTTTTATTTGCCCCTTTGCTCACAGTGAATGGAAGTAAACAGGAGGGGAACATTAGCCAGTGTTTATTTCGCTCATGTGTGACCCCCGCCCTTACGCTGATGATACTCCGATCTACTTGTTGGTTTTCTGTCTTGGTTCATACAAATTTAATGACATGAATATTGTCAGCAACCAATAGCTGCGCTCTCTCCAACACCAAACAAGAAGCAGCAAACCGGCTAAAGAGTAATCATGGCGGGTACTTCGGGGAGGTGGACAAGTCTCGGTTCTCTTGGACTGTGGGAAAGGAGGAGAAGCTTGTGGAGTAGTGGTGCAAACTGTGTTTAATTTGGCGTGCATTTAGTCAGCCAGCCAGCACTTACTTTATTCAGAAATCTTAATTTTTGAAACTCACGGTCCCCCCACGTTCTCCTTTTACTAAAACACTGCAGCTAACCAATGGAGGCTAATAGCGAATTGAAACGCAAAAACAATTAACAAGAATACTGTTGACATATGGCGCCTTATATCTGGTGTGTCTAGAGTTATGTGCGTTTGCCTATAAGTAGTTGTGTATATCTTGTATTTTCTAAAGAGAGTTTGGTGTAATATTTTCCACCAGGAGCAGGATGGGAAATAATCTCAAGGAATCTAGTTGTCAAGGAATCTAGTGACCCAGCGAGATCCCAAGTCTTTGCAAAATCTTATGGTATGTGATTACAAACTCACACTGTCTTCAGATGTGAGAGGGTGTCAGACTTAAGTGTGTGGGTTGGCATTAGTAAATACTCTAATGACCAGGACCGATTGTAGGTCCCACATCCCTCCAGTTCTTGCCTCCCTTCGTTGGTTGTTAACTCTAGGATTCTTTTAATGTCAAGGCTTGACATGGTTTGGCCCCTGGTCATTTTACTAAGCCTCTAACTTCCTATGCGCCAAGTCGTAACCTGAGATCCTAAAGCCTACCTTTCCTAGCTGTCCCTTGGTCAAAGCTGGTGACCAAAAGTGATCGGCCTTTTGTCATCCCTAGACTCTGGAATTTCACTTTTCTATACACTGTTTTTCTTAGTTCTTATCATTGTTACCACATTTTTATTGTTTTATTCTCATGCATTTTTGAAGCACTCTGTAACCTTGTAAGATAGGTGCTATACAAATAAAGCTAGATCATTGTTATGTCTGTGTTTGTGTCACACCCACTTGAGAAGCTGAATGAGCAGCCTGGCGTAGCTCTGCATCATGGAAGGCTCCAGGTTCGGCAGCGTCACCAACTCATAGAGCAGCTTGATGAAGAGAATGTGGTCCTCTTTGCTGAACCTGCGGCCGTACAGCTTCAGAAACCTGAGGACAGAGGTTAGAACATGTCACTGTCAGTGAGCTGCTGATCACTTCCTGCTTCACACGGCTGACCCATATCCTCAAAGTACAGTAAGTACATCAGTGCAGCACTTCAGCAGCCCAGTGTCTCAACATGAGAATAACCTAATTGACTCTGAGAATAATCTTAATGCCTTTAACAAGCAGTCTAATTTGCCATGATTCTTTTTAGCCCTGATTACTGTCTGTTTTCTGTCTGTTGTTGTGTTCTGGTATCTTTTTTTTGTGATGTCATCTGTCCATAGTTGTACTTGTATATGAAAGGTTTATTTTGTTGTCCATCTTGACCAGAACTCCCAGGCAGAACAGATATTGTGTCTGAATTGGACCTTTCTGGTTAGATAAGGGGTAAATAAAGTTGATACCGAGCAGACAAATTCCAGTAAACTTACAAGATGTTGTATATCAATTTTGTTTTCCTCGCATGCCTCCATGGTGACAAGGCAATCCAAAAAAGGCAAACATTCTTTGTCCTGCCCAAGCACACTACATCCGTGTTTGAGACTGTTTGTATACTAGGGATGCGCATGATTAGTCACTTAAACGATTAAACGTGCGCTCCCTCGCTAGTCTGCACCATAAATATTAGTCGGTTAAACCAATTACAGGTTTAAGACAGCATGGTGGAAAATTGGAGGGGCATCTCTCGTAAAGCCAGCGCGGTTTGGCAGTACTCTAGAAAATGAAAACAAGGTGGTAGCATGCAGGCTGTGTCAGAAAACACTGGCATATAATCACTCGACTGGAGCAATGCACAACCACATTCAACTCAAGCATTTGGATGTTAAGCTGCACGGAACGACGGCTCCTGCTGCTAGCGGTGCGGGCTACACTCAGACCAATTTGACATAGTTCACCCTTAGACGCTGTGATCCCGCCTGGCCTGAGAAGATAACACAGCATGACAATGACCTTGCAAGATATGCTTCCACTTAACTTTGGTAAAGGAAATCATGGAATATGATGAGCCTGAATACACCGTGGTGAGACCTTTTTTTAGACTAGCCGACTAATTAAAATTTTCGTTTAGTCGACAGGGAAATTAGTTGCCAGGAACATCCCTAGTACATGTGTTTGGGAAGCACTACACACACGATAGTATAAATAAGTCTTGGATTATTTTTCACAAATTGTGTGAGAGTTTGTAAATAGATGTTTTGATATAGTTTTGCTGTTGTGAACAATGTCCCCAATCAATCAATGAATCAATAATATTATAGGAAAAACAATTCAATGAAACACGAGTTAAGTAATTGATATAAAAATGATCATTTTGTTGGCAAAGTATTCCTTGAAGTCTCCTCTTTGCTATGATGAGGATATATTTGGCAATTAATTCCCCTTTTCTTAAGGTGCAATAGACCTTAAATGGAATATTTGGTTTTCAAAATTAACATTTATTATACCTGTGGCCAGACGTAAGGAAATACTGACACACTGTACAATGTAAACGAAAGTGTTAAAGTGATCGTGATATGTTTGTGAGGCTGTGCCCATCATTATGAATGGGGTGTCAAAAGGTATCAGATACTTAAATCTAATGTGTTTTAAGATAAATAAGAGAAAGATCATATTTAACCAAATTTAAGACTTTTCGGACAAATCTTTCGTTCTCAGGCATTACAGGTATAAAGGTAAATACTGTATATGTATTTGGTCCCAAGTATTAAAAACTGGGTCCAGTAGTTGGTTTAAAGATTGGCAACATCAGGAATGTGGACTTTAACATAGAAGAGCTGGACTCATTTTGACAACGCAGAAATTAAAAGATGGATATATTTAACTAGCTCAGTGGTTCCCAACTGGTGGGTCGCAGGTCCATTCTGAATGGACTGCAAGTGACTTGCGAACACTTTATTTTGAAATATAGTGAATTTCTGGAACACAGCCTTTATTTTAAAGTGCTGTTTCCTGCTGTAAAGTGAGTGACTAATGGACAGCTACTTGACAGAGACAGCAAACTAGCTCCAGGACACGGCCAAACACAAATATGATGCTGAATGTATTAAACTGTGTGGACCTTGAACTGATGCTTCAGGAGAAATCTGGACCCTATGGATGGGGGGGCTTGGGGGGTTGTTGTTATCCGGGAACCCCATGAAGCATTTTTTAGAGTGTGATAGTAAATGAAGGGTCTTTGGGTTTTGGACTGTTGGTTGGAGAAAATAAGCAAATGTAAGATGTTATTTTAAGTTCAGGAAAATTGTGAGGAGCATTTCTTTTTACAATTTTTTTTGACATTTTAAAGACTAAACACTTGATTAAATAATCATGAAAATAATCAGAGTAATAATCAGTGATGGTTTTAGCATCTTCACTTCTGACGGTAAATCCATTGAAAGAGTGTCCTCATTCAAGTACCTGGGTACATGCATAGATGACAAGCTTTCATTTAATGTACATATTGCTGCTCTTGTTAGAAAGCTTAAAGTGAAGATTGGCTTTTATTTTAGAAACAAGTTTTGTTTTACTTTCAGTGCTAAGACTGTCTGTGATTGATTACAGTGACATACTGTATATGCATGCAACCTCCTCCATTTTACGCAGCCTTGATTCGGTGTACCATGCATCTCTATGTTTTATTACAAATGCAAAGTCACTTACTCATCACTACATTCTCTATGTTTGCAAGTTGGACATCATTGACCATTTACAGACAACAACACTGGTATATTTTTATCTACTAAGCAATATTTGTCAAACTTCCGGCCGACCTTTGCTCCCTTCTGTGTGTCAGCTCTGGTAGTTACTAGCTACACTCCTGCAGGTGGTTGCTTTTTAATGCATCCTGGGTTTTAGATTTAGATTTAAATGTTTTAGAATTAGAAACACTTATTATTGACTGACTTTTAAGGCCTGATAATAAGTAATCATGGGTCTGCTTGTATCCGGAGGACAACCAGGGCTTCAACACTTACGCGAAGAGTTTCCTGGACCAGAAAGCGACCCCGGGCCACAGCTCTCTGAGGAGGACAGCTCTGGACAGGTTCGCCTTGATCTCCGCCAACAGCTCTGTGGCCTCTCGGTCCAACCGGTCAGCATAAGGCAGCAATCCGTTATACACAATCTCCTTCTGAGGGATAAACCCCACCGTGTCCCCATCCACAGTCATATCCCACCGATGGTCTGGTCACTTTTCTGCTATGCGTAAAAAGACAAAGAAAACCCGTTCCTCTTTCTCTAATGAATGCTGTGGCGTCTGAGAAGTTTAAAGGGCATAATCCTGTGTGTCCAGAGACCAGGCGGAAGGCAGGCAGGCGATCACAGGGGAAAGTGTGTCACGCTAATTGAGCTTTGCAAAGCCCTGAGCGCGCGCAGGGGCTGGTTTCCCTCTGACCTGCAGTGTCAGGCGCTGCGTCACCTCTCACTTCACACCTTACCAGTACAAGTGGAGGGGAATGGTGGGGGGGCTTGTGCACTCACAGTGATGACTACCCCACAGGTTGCTAGAAAGGGTGGTACTCTGTGGTCAGGCTTTGATTTCAGCACCAGTAAGAGAGCAGGCTTTGATAAATATAAAAAGCTTTCATGTGTAGGCTTTGGGTAGGGGGCAACCTGGGAGGCATGACTGTGGACTACAAATCCCAGAGGCGCTGTATGCGTGTGTGCTGCAAGCTAATCTGCAGAATAATAGGATGATCTGATAACTGGATTAATGCCCCTCTCATGTTCTACTGACCCACTGTGGCTGTTATTGGGACAGACACGGAGCATTAGTGAATCAGCATATATCTGTCTGTCAGGCAGCTAGAGCAAGAAAACACATGTCTGTATGATGTGGCTGCATGCAACAGAAACATTAAATTATTTGTACACTTAAATGTGCAATAAAATGCATCCCTGACAAGAAGTCCCGCTCATGATATCTAACCTTGCTGTCTTATGACACCTTTTTCTGCGAGCTTCTCTATTCTTGCATTACTGTCCACCCTTCCATGTAAATCCTTTTACTTTAAGCCCATGTAATTCTCTGACCACTGCATGCTTAGGAGTGCTACGGCAATTGCAGGATATTGTCTGGCCTGCCTAGCAAATAAGGTTGCTGCTCACAGCGGAGGGCTTAGTGCATAATGCAAAAGCCCCTTGAGATGTCTGGTCTGGTTACTTTCAAAGAAATGGGCCAATTGCTGCAACCCCACCTCGGCCTTTCTTAAGCCGCCTGATTGCATAAAGTGTTCTCAGCCGTGCCTCGATCGCACCAGCGGTCTTCTAGTAGCTTCTGGAGGTCATACAGCCCATGATAGCCCTGAAACCTGTCATCAGTTTCTGGCATAGGTGTAGGTTTTAGGTGGAACGCAGGGGACATGCCCCCCCTTTGATAATGTTGACATGATAACATGTGCATATATATTCTTTTGTTTTGTATACAATTACACAAACAGCACACACCCATAAACAGCACACATCACATAATATCCTCAGATTCAGATCTTAAATAGCAGCACACTAATTTTGGTTTAGCGACAGGATAGATGATGTATAACACTGTTGATTGTTCAGTGTGTGCACTTTTCCCGTCTGGCCTTCAATCATACGCTGGCTCCTTAAAATAGCACTCTGTCATCAAAACTGTGAGAAGAGTTTGGTCTCACTCTGAAGTCCTCAAAATCAGGCGCTTGGGCAGTGACTTGCAGAGTCAGAAACCAATGAAAAAGGCGTCCTTTAACGTCTGCATGATTGCCGTTATATTTTAAAGACACGCGGTGGAGTCAGGGGGAAACGTGGTGGGACAAGGACGAACATTAAGGTGGTGGATGATGGGTCCAACAAACACCGACTTTCACCCAAGAGAGTGGTGTTCAAGTCCTGTAAGATTGTAAAGCCAAACCATGTTCTTTTTTCTTAAACCCAACCATATGTTTTTGTTGTTGAAGGGAAAAAAATTGCAGTGTTATACTGGCATAGTGAGTTTATTTTGAAAGAAGACAATGCATGTAACAGGCAGAACTTGACACGGTGTCCCAGAACATCAACAACCAACACACAAGGTGCCTTGTACGTCGCATGTGGACATGGACAGTCCATGACCAAATGTCAATATGTGATGAGGTTGGAGCGAGAGTGTGTTGGTGAGAACCCCTCATCTAAGATGTTCGTTTAAAAATGCTCTCAATGGTCACTTTAGCTGTGAAGTTTCTGAGACTTTCTCCCGGGGGTGATTTCCGCCGACCACCCTTGAGGGTTCACGATTGAAAATGGTCCCCGCCAAAGTTAAATAGGTGATTACAGCCCTGAACAATATCATGAGACAGCGAGCAAGCTGCCCTCTTTGAAACTATTTACGCTATTAAAACAGGGGAAGACTGACAGCCACAGACTTTAAGAGAGATCCCAGAACAGAATGTGCCGTCCACAGGGCATATCAGTCCAAGAATGTCACTCTGGACTTTGCCAAGCAATCTCGCCCAAGTCCTTACCTTTTATATCCCTCAGATCGTATTACTTTTGGGGTTTTTCTTCTACTCAGAGCAGTGACAGCACCTGCTTTCAACGTCTCCACTACTGAACCACTTCCAGGATGGAAACATGGTGCCTGTCCTCATTTGTTCTTGGTTGTGATGTTTCTGTGTATCTGGATATAGAGAGGTTGTGTGTTTGTATGGGCACAGGCGCTTGCGTGTGTGTGCGTGCGTGTGTGCACACATCTGCGGGATTCATTATTCCACAAGTGGAGTCCACAGATGGAAAATGTGATTCAGGATGATGATGATGCCTCTTTGACACAGCAGGGAGAAGACCAAACAGAGGGGGGGGGGGGGGGGGGGGGATGGAGGAAAAAGAGAAAGTGGGAGAAAGGAAAGAGAGATGATGGTCCCAATGGGAGTAGATGTTTTTGTATTCCATCAGCTTGCTCATCTTTACTTCACGATCCTCTGCAGGCATCAAGAAAAATCAGCCCTAAGAACACACACGCACACACACATACACACACACACAAACACACCAAGTCTCTCATTTTCACCAGGGATTAACGGTGATGCCAGTTTTCTCGCTCCTAAAATATTGGAAAAACTCGGGCAGCCAATAAGTGTGTGTATGTGTGTATCGATGTGTGAGTGCACGATTTTGTGTGTGTGTCTCAGTTTGGAGAGTGAAGAGTGTAAATGATGTGTCTGGGAAACCTGCATCGAGACATCAACACACACACACACACACACACACACACACACACACACACACACACACACACACACACACAAGTTCCTTCCATCCAGCTGGGTTTCTCGCTGGGAGATATGCAGCCCAGTTCATCGCCAGACAGACGGGTAATATATGGCTCCCGCTCCTGCCTCACACACACACACACACACGCACACACACACTCAAACACACACACACACACACACACACACTCAAACAAATACATAGCCACATTAGAAGTTTCTACAGAACTAACAGAGCTGTCTTCATGTTTTCACTCAGATTTCACTCGCACCGTCCTCTTCCCTATTCCTGCCGGACAACAAAGTACTGAGGAAGTTGTATTGATAAGCCCTGATCCAGTGTGAAGGAAACAAGCAGACAAGAGAATTAAGAAGAAGACGAGGAGACACACATTCCATCACAGCCCCTGTGGAGCTGCAGCGGGGACGAGCCTACCAGCCGTGATTTCTAATCGTGGAGAAAGGCTGAACAGCGAGGAGTGCGCAGGTATGCATGGTTAATTCCCTCTTTATCGTCTTCTTCTTCTTCTCCTATCTCCTCAGCAGCAGTCCTGCTTGTATGGTGCAGTGGTGGAGCAGTATAGGTGCTTTATTTCACGGTGGCTGCATATGTGATTTATGTGTGAACAGGAATGAGTCCGCAGAGAGGTTTCCCCTGGCTTTTGATATTCCTCTATGCATCAGCTGTGTGTGCAGGTACCACACGTGTGCAAACACAAACACAGTGCATACCAATACAGTCTATTCACCTTGTTTTCTTCGCAAGTATAAAATGTAGCACAGGACATAAGTTGTGCCTCATCTGCAGGTGTGGGCGGTGCAAAGGTCAACAATGTGTCGTCAGAAGTCTGTCGTCATCCGTGTGAGGAGCTGGTGGGCTTGCTGACAGAGATCCAAGGCCTGCGTATTGTGACCAGCAACCTGTTGGAAGACCTGGATAGAGTAGTAAGACACACAAATACGTGCATGCACATGGATCACCTGCATGTTGGTGATTGTTTGTTGTGTTAAACTCTCGGATCCAATGTTGATTTTGATATGGCATGAGCAAGAAACTGTAAGAAATGGTGTCTACTTTCTTTTAAAAACATTTTTACATACATTAAAATGCCCAGTCAAAGATGTTAGAGAGGACCTATAATGCTAATTTGGGGGTTCATGCTTGGGTTTTGGGTTTTAACTAGAACGTGTTTACATTTTACATATTTTCACCTGCATCAGCTGCTCTGATTGGTCAGCATCTCTGGGTCTTTTGTATCTTGGCGTCTCTGCACCATTATTGCAACAAGGGAAATTATTTAAATGGTGAATAGTGGCCGTTTTTAGTGTAAAAAAAATCCCCAAGAAAAGCTTCTAGCCCATAATCAGAGGAATATGAGCTGAAATCTAGGAGAAATGTACAACACCAACAACCAGGATTACAGGTTTACCTTATGTTAGCATGAAGCAACATGAACGTTAACAGTGTACTTACAGCCACAAAATGACAGTAACAGAAATTAGCACCTCTTTGTACTGTAAAAAATGACCAGTAAAATCTTCTAAACCAAAAGTCCTTTCAACTAAACATGTTCCAGTGGGAAAATGATCTGAAATAGGGGAGAAATTAACAACATCAGCAACCAAGAGCACAGGTTGGCCAGACATGTAGTTACATACATGTTTGCAGAGTGACTGTAACTGACTATAGCGACATTTTCTGTCCTTCAAGCTTCAAAACACAGCTCTTCCAAAATCTGCAAGAAATTTACAACATCAGCAACCAGAATTACAGGTTTCCCTGGTGTTAGCATGCACCTTCATGAATGTTAGTAATGTACTTGCAGCTGGGAAATGACTGTAACAAAGAAAAGCAGCTTTCTTCACCACAAAGAAATCACAAACCTCTAAAGCAAAAATCCTTTCAACCAGATATGCTCCAGCAGGAATTTGATCTGAAATCAGGGAGAAATGATCAACATCAGCAACCAAGATCACAAGTTTCCTCGACATTAGCATGTAGCTACATGTAGCAGTGTATTTGCAGCTGCACAATGACTTCAATTGAATATAGTGGCACTTTCTAGCAGAAAAAAAATCAACAATAAAAGCTTATAAACATGACCTGATATGTTATAGGAGGAGTATGATCCAAAATCTGGAAGAAATTTACAACATTAGCGACCAAAATTACAGGTTTGCCTGATGTTAGCATGCATGAACAATAGCAGTAAGTAAGTGTATTTACTTAGAGAATAGCAGCACTTTCTACTTTAAAAAAAATCACCAATAAAATTTCTTAGATCAAAAATCTTTTCAAGCAGACATGTTCCAGTGGGAATATGATCCGAAATCTGGGATAAATAACAACATCAACAACCAAAATGACAGGTTTGCCTGACATTAGCATGCCGCTACATGTAGCAGTGTATTTGCAGCCATAGATGACCATGTAAAGAAATCCAGCACACTATGATATCATACTGTAACCAGAGTAGAAAAAACTGTGAGAAGTCTGAGGTTTTGGCTCACATGATTACTTGAACATAAGTTTACTTCCTTATTTGAAACACCGGCCACATTTAATATGAACAACCTTCATTGTAACATTATCTACATGTGGCAAAATTGGTGAAAGCATAATAGGTCCCCTTTAAATGTGACATTTCAACACCAGTGAAACATTTCAAAATGAATACTGGCTCTTTTGTTGTGATAAGAATGAATAAATTGCGGAGGACACTGACTAAGTCTACCAGCCCCTGCACTTTACATTGAAGCTGACGGGGTTTGGTTTTTGGGGAAATCTGTGTGACAAAACCAACAGAGAGTAGCTCTTCTGCCAGTGCAAATGGAACAAGCAGCAACATCCCTTTTTACTGGCAGGAAGCTCTGTGGTTTGTGGTCAATGCCCTACTAATTTTTTTAGGGGAAAAAAAAAAACATGCAGAAAGAATACCATCAGTGTTAAAGTATTGGCTGGTGATCAACTCAACCACCATTGTAGCCTACTTTAACAGGTCTCTGCGCACTAATACAGGGCGACGCTAAAGAAAAGAGAGAAATATATATGTTTTTTATTATGATTTTAATGTTTTGAAAATGCTACATGTATGTTTTTGTATTCTCAGGCAAAAGAAAATGAAGAGATGCGGATATTTCTGGCTGAGCTGAGCAACAGCAGCAGTACCAGCTGGAGCAACAGCAGCAACTGGAGCATCAAATGGAGCAGCAATCGGCGTGGCAGCAACTGGCGGAGCAACAACTGGAGCAACAACAGCAGCAGCAGCAGCAGTGGCCATGGCGATGGCAATGATGGCAACAGTGATGATATCAACTGGCGCAGCAGCAACTGGCGCAGCAGCAACTGGCGGAGCAGCAACAGCAGCAGCAGTAGCAGCAGTGGCCATGGCGACGGCAATGATGGTAACAGCGATGATATCAACTGGCGCGGCAGCAACTGGCGCAGCAGCAACTGGCGGAGCAGCAACAGCAGCAGCAGTAGCAGCAGTAGCAGCAGTGGCCATGGCGACGGCAATGATGGCAACAGCGATGATATCAACGGGCGCAGCAGCAACTGGCGGAGCAGCAACAGCAGCAGCAGTAGCAGCAGTAGCAGCAGTGGCCATGGCGACGGCAATGATGGCAACAGTGATGATATCAACTGGCGCGGCAGCAACTGGCGGAGCAGCAACAGCAGCAGCAGCAGCAGCAGTAGCAGCAGTGGCCATGGCGACGGCAATGATGGCAACAATGATGATATCAACTGGCGCAGCAGCAACTGGCGGAGCAGCCACTGGCGGAGCAGCCACTGGCGGAGCAGCCACTGGAGCAGCAGCAGCAGCAGCGGCCATGGCGACGGTGATGATGGCAACAGCGATGATATCAATGATCTTGACAGAGACAGAGACGGGGAGGTGTGGTGTATGCAGGACGGACGAGTGTATGAGCACGGGGAGGACTGGGATATTGACAGCTGCACCTCCTGTGTTTGCAAGGTCAGTTTTGAAAAAGTGTTATGTAACTATAATCTGAAATATTAGCAGTGAGGTGTTTCCTGGGAGAGTGCCATGCACGTCTGTCTTCTGTCATGGAAAGACAGCATGACTATCACACGCATCATCTAGTGTGAATGGTTGATCTTTTACACTGCAATTACTTCAGTAATTCCATTTTGAATGAAGTCCAGAGCAGTTTTGAAGTCCAAGTAAAGTCTCAAGTTCTCACTGTGACTTGAACAAGGCTCAAGTCCAAGTTTCTTTTTGATATTTAGTTTATTTTATTTAAGTACACAACATTTCTGAATTTGTACTTGGCTACTGAAACGCTTGGATTATCCAAGACTCAACTTTAAAGACTTGAGTCAAAACATGACCTGACTTGAGACTTGAAAGCCACAACATTAAGTCTCAAGTTCTGACTCTGACTTAAGATCATGAAACCAAAAGAGTCCAAAAATAATTTAAATGAGAAGATTGACACTACTCTAATATCACAGCCAGGAGACCGTTAGCTTAGTTTGGCATGAAAATTGTTTCTCTTGAAAGGTTGGAAAAATCTGCCTGAAAGCACCTCTAAAGCTCATTATATCTGGTTTGTTCTATCTGTACAAATAGCGAAATACAGAAATGACAAGTTTTGCTGCAGCTCCATATTTTAAAGGGACAGTTGATGCCAAACATACATATTTTTCCTCTTACCTGTAGTGCTGTGTATCAGTCTAGACTGTTTACTGTGAGTTGCCGAGTGTTGGAGATATTGGTCGTAGAGATGTCTGCCTTCTCTCAAAAATAATGGAACTAGATAGCACTAGGAACTATATTTTTCTACCAAAGTACACCCACCAACAGTATCACTGCGCAGAGGGAAGCATGCATCTATTCATAGACAAGAGGCTCATGCTTGTGAAAGTAGGAGATGTAAACATTATCAACATCCTCTTTAGCTGAGCTGTAATGTTAGCTAGCTCAGTGGGAATCTCTTTAAAGTGATATATGTATACGTATGCAGAATCTGAAGGCAACAGGACAAGATTTTGGTATTAAAAGGATTGTGGTTGAGCAGCAGGTAAGCAGTCCATGTGAAGAGGCGGAATGCATTGGCCAAAATTCCAATCTGGGAACCCATCAGCTATATCTGATGATGTTCTTTATTTTTTCTTTAATTTATCTCATTCATAGATGTATTTTTCAAATATTGAGCTTAGCGTCAAGCTCAGCTCACGTCTCACGTACATCAGCTGATCTCAAACAGCCAGTCAACTGATGGAGCACCTGATAAGGCTTTCCTCCTTTACATGTGGAGGGGCAAACCAACACATTCTCACTCCAACCTTGTCACATATTGATGTTTGGTCATAGACCAAAGTCCACGCAGTCGTAAAATCTGAGCTTTGTGCACACGGGGCTTGCAGACGTCCGCTTTTAGTCCGGGTGGACCTCCGCGGAGTCTGCTCCACGTACGTTCCACCCGAGTACAGGCTGTAAAATGACGTATGCGGTCCAGTCGCTCTCAAAAAAAAAAAAAACCCGGACCAAATTGGTATTACCGAGAACCGACCCAACCGTAGTAGGCACGTGGAAGAGGCTTTCTGCGTAGGCCCAGGAAAGGCTGAGAGGCCCCAGAACAGAGCCATACCACCAAATTTGAAATGCAAATCGAAATAAAGGTTTTTTATGTCTAAAGTGGTCCTGACTGAAGTATTTTCTTGGCGCTTTGAGCACCACAAGCCAAGTGCCATCTAGTTCCATTATATTCCAGAGAGGGCAGACATCTCTACAGCCAATATCTCCAACACTCGGCAACTCACACCAAAACAATCTACACTGATAAATAGCATAATTAGGTAAGAGGAAAAATATGTGTTTTTGATTTTGGGATCTGTCCCTTTAACAGACAGATCTGAGAATGGTTTCAATCACCTCATCTGACTCTTTGCAAAAATTCAAATAAACATATTTTTCAAAACTCCTTTAAAGTGTACTAACCAGTTACTGTAAATTTCACTTGTACCCAATGTGGTTTCATTTATCTCCAGAGTTGCCTTTGGTATACTCCTATATTTCATGCTTGCTTCATCCTCTCTGAGTCTGTTTCTCCTTATAAAATATCATTAGTTTTATCGAGGATGGATTGAGGGAGCAGCCAGACGTATTGTGAGTCATGACAGCATACCATTCCTCTGCGAGGACTGGCATTTAGCAAAACATCTGGCTCTGGCTCACATGGCTTGACTAATAACATTGTTTAAAAATGCTGAATTTATGTGTGTCTATCTTCCTCACCTTGTGTAGTATGGAAAGGTGGTGTGTCATCAGGTGTCTTGCCCTCCTGTATCCTGCATCTATCCATCCTTTATCGATGATAAGTGCTGTCCTGTGTGTCTCAGTGAGTTCGGTTTGTCTGCAACTATAATTTAGGGTCAAAAATGTGTGTTGAGGTTACAAATATACCAACAGTTTGTGTATGTATATAAAGATAATGAGGATGGCTGGTCCCCTTGGTCTGAGTGGACCCACTGCTCTGTCACCTGTGGACGTGGAGGGCAGCAGAGGGGACGATCCTGCAATGGCATCATGCCGTCCTGTGCCGGCCCGTCAGTCCAAACCCGCAGCTGCATGCTGATGAAATGCGACCGCAAGGGTAGGACATCACTCAGCACGTCTAATCTGTCACATGTCTTCATTTAATTTGGTTTTTGTGATTGATTGGCGTGTCCAAGAGAACAAATTGAATATTCCAGCAAAGAGCAAAAAGCACGGAACTTCAGATAAATGGATTTTAGAGATTGTAATCATAATTGGAAACACGTTGTATTTCTGTAAATGTATACACAGTGTTGCGGTGGTGGTCTGTGTTGAAGACTTTTCCAGGCTACTGCACAAAGAGAAGGACCTTGTTACAATCTGTATGTGCTTGTGCCATGTCTAGTGCGTGCTGAAGGGAACTGGGGCCTTTGGTCTCCCTGGTCCGCGTGTACAACCACATGTGGAGAAGGCGACATCACACGGGTCCGTCTCTGCAACAACCCTCCGCCGCAGAAGGGGGGCAGAGGGTGCAAGGGCAGCGCCAGGGAGACACAACCTTGCAACAATACACTCTGCCCCGGTGAGTACACAAATACACAAGCAGGCTGCTCTGTGGAACTTAGACGGCTCACAGGAAAATGATGTATTTGTGTGTAGTTGCTGGAGGCTGGACGAGCTGGACTGAATGGTCACTGTGCTCGGAGTCGTGCGGTGGAGGTCTTACGAGTCGTCAGCGGGAGTGTTTGAACCCTGCCCCTCAGCACGGCGGGAAGCCTTGTGCTGGAGACGCTGTGGACTATGAAGCTTGTAACAAACAGCCATGTCCTATAGGTAAACCTGTCCGCAAATCTCAGGCTATTGGTGCATCTTAACTGTGTGAGCAGATATTATCCCATAAGTAGGCTCAGCTTCACATCTGCGTGTGAGCCTTATTCCTTTTTATTGGATGCAACATATTTTCAAACAACAGAGGATTAAAAAGTAATATCCTTCAGCGTTTATGCTGCCTTTATTTAATTATTGAAGCTTAGGGCAGAACTGACAAATCATTCAAGTATGAATTTCCTTAAAGGAATACTTAATCTCCAAAATGGTCATTTGTATACCAATTACTTTACCTTGAATGTGTGAGGAAAATGTTTTTCGTGAATGCCTCCATATTAAACAAAGACTCGAAAAACAGAGAAAATTCTTGATGAATTCTGAGAAGGAGTGCTGCCATCACTCACCCATGGATTGTACTGTTCAAGGTTTATGAGTTTGTAAATGCATGTTTTGATATAGTATTGCTGTTAAACACGGCCCACTTTCACTCCAATTTATCAAGAATTCTCTCCATTTTTGGAATCGTTGTACGCTGTAGAGGCATGCAATTAAAACAATATGTCATCTTCATAAATTAATCGTCACAGGGTGAGTAATTGATGTACAAATGATAGTTTTGGGTGAGAAGAATTAATTTAGTTGCCACTAATCACACTATTTATCTTGGACTATTTGCTTTTTATGTAAAAGACTCACTGCCTTTATATGCATATGTGTTTTCAGACATATGTTTGCTTTCAAATCCATGTTTTCCTGGAGTGGAGTGCACGTCGTATAATGATGGATCATGGATTTGTGGACGTTGTCCATTGGGTTTAAAAGGCAATGGCACTCACTGTGAAGATGAAAATGAGGTAATAACAGCACATTAATGTTCATGTTCGACATCAGCTTCTACATGTATGGTGACACTTAAAGGGACAGTTCACTTCAAAATCAAAAACACATATTTTTCCTCTTACCTGTCGTGGTATTTATTAATCTAGATTGTTTTGGTGTGAGTTGCCGAGTGTTGGAGGTGTCTGCCTTCTCTTGCGTATAATGGAACTAGATGGTACTTTGCTTGCGGTGCTCAAAGTGGTAAAAAAAAATCTGGTGATGTAGTTCAGTAGGAAGAAAATAGTTCCTGAAACTGCTTGCAACAAGGTCAGTAGATTATCTTGAGTTAACAGGTCATTGTTTCTTGAAAAAGACATTGCTGTTAAATTTCTTTCTACAATTTGAGCGCCACAAGCCGAGTGACATCTAGTTCCATTATATTCAAGATAAGCGAGACATCTCTATGGCCGATATCTGCAGCACTCAGCACCTCACACCAATGCAGTCTAGATCAGTAGTTGCCAAATGGTAGGTCACGGTCTAAAAGTTGGTCCTGAGTCCATTCTGAGTGGACTACAAGTGACTTGCGAACGTGTCAAGTTTGTAAAATGCACACTTTATTTTGAAGTACAGTGAATTTCCTGCACAGAGCTTTTACTTTGAAGTGCCATTCCCTGCTGTAGAGTGAGTGACTAACAGACAGCTCCATTACAGAGACAGTGGCACGGCCAAATGCAAGTATGACACAGCATTTGGGAACCATTGATCTAGGTTGATAAATATGTATTTGGGTGAACTGTCCTTTAAAGATGAGTTTTACACTCTCCAGATCCTGAAAGTTTCTCCTGTGTCATCACCTTTGCACATCACACAGGCTGTACAAGCTTTAATTGGTCAGAGTTTAACCTTCAGCCTGTAACTGAAGGAGCTGTGATCAGCTAATCAGACAGTAGCCATCTCGAGAGGAGTAGATGTTGTGTAGTCTGACCCCGTACACCTCACCTGTCAAACCTTTGTATCCACTGTTAGTGTTTGATATGCTGAACATGGTTAATCCCTCTATCTCTGCAGTGTGAAGTGGAGAGTGTTTGTGTCACAGAGTGTGTAAACACAGACCCTGGCTTCTACTGTCTGCCCTGTCCTCCTCGCTATAAAGGCACTCAGCCATTTGGCCTTGGACTGCAGGAAGCCCTGGAAACCAGACAGGCATGTGTTGTTGTTTTTATTTTAAACAATCTGAATTTAATTATTTATTCATTTGGATCCCCATCGGTCACTAGCAGGGTAGCAGCTACTCTTCCTGGGGTCCACACAAGCAATCACTACATCGTAGTATAGAACAAATATATAATTAACAATCCAAGAAACAAAAACAAACAACATTGTATGAGCTGCTCTCGACGCATTAAACTACTGTCACAAATCGCTTTTTGTGTCCTCAAATGTTTGGTTTGGTTGTAGGTGTGTGAGCCTTACAATCCCTGCAAAGACAACACACACACCTGCCACAAGTATGCTGAGTGTATCTACCTGGGCCTGGCGTCTGAGGTGTTGTTCAAGTGTGTGTGCGCCATCGGGTTCGCGGGCGATGGCTTCCTGTGTGGAGAAGACTCTGATCTGGATGGCTGGCCCAACTACAGATTACCCTGCAAGCAGAATGCAACCTATCACTGTCAAAGGGTAAAATAATATTAATGAAAAATGTCGTCTGATTGGCTGGCAGTGTTCTAAACTGAGCTGTGATTGGCTGCAGGATAATTGCCCCATGATACCAAACTCTGGACAGGAAGACCTGGACAAGGACGGACAGGGAGACGCCTGTGATCCTGATGACGACAATGATGACATCATAGATGAGAGGGTGAGACTTTGAGGACGCCATGACAGAAAACAGAACAATATTAACTTCACCTGTGTGTGTGTGTGTGTGAACTAATGTGTGTGTTCGGTGTAGGACAACTGCCCGCTGGTGTACAACCCTCGGCAGTTTGATTCTGACAGAGATGGGGTCGGAGACCGCTGTGACAACTGTCCGTTTGATAGCAACCCGCTGCAGACAGACACTGATGACAACGGAGAGGGAGACGCCTGCAGCATTGACATTGATGGAGATGGTAGGAGCTGGAAACCAGGCCTGGAACATGACCAATTATTTCAGTGTTTTTAGAGAACTCCATTATCATGAAATAGGTAGAAAATTTTCACATTTTACATTTCCATGCGGTCCCATGAGAGAAAACACGTTCTGTGTATCCACATTAAAATCAAAGAGAAACTTAGCACAACGGTTTAGCTAACATCACAGAATTAGAAGATGTATTTGAACCAGTCGTTTTCTGTGGTGCTTAACCTCAACCCAGCCGTATCCTAACCCCAACCAGTTATTTCTTTCATGCCTAACCACAGTGGCGTGCACAGACTTTTTGAAGGGCAGGGGCGAGAAGAAAAAAAGGGCACATACAGCGCATTCTCGCCACTGAAGAGGGCACTAATTTCTGCGTGTTTTCGAGGGCACTTTAGACATATTTATATGTTATACAAATGGCACATTATATAGACTTAAAACTGACTAACTACTCAATTTAGTTTGTAGTTAGGGTTCCCAAAAAAAATTGGGAGAAGTTTATTTCCACTGTTCAGTTAACTGTAGAAAGGAGGCCAATGTGAGTAAAAACCATTAGAGTGACTATTGTGATCATAGGTTTCACTTCCTCTAAACTCTAGTTGACAACTGTAGAATTCACTTCTATCAACCAAAATCTTTTCAGATGGAGGTCCGTAAGCAAAATCTGATCAGACGGGGCTCCATGACCTAATGTGTATTGACTTAGGAGTCCTTGATGTGCAGGAGGTGTAGAATCATTGTTCTAGAGGACATAATTACTTGATTTTCTCTTGAAAAAGGAGAATACATTCTGTAGTAATGAGCACTACAGGCTGGGACCAGGATCGATTCAAAGTGGATTCAGTGCTGAGTTAGTCTTTAAATATGGATCGAATTACATTTGTCCAAACATGATTTATGTTGATTGTTTTGTTTTTATGTGTAATAAAAGAGAAAAAGCCACAAGACATGCAATTCATCTGCTCTGTGTGTGCGTGTGTATGTTTGTGTGTGTGCGTCTCTTTCTCTTAGAGATTCTGAATGACCATGACAACTGTCCCTTAGTCTACAACACTGACCAGAGGGACACCGACCTGGATGGTGTTGGAGACCAGTGTGACAACTGTCCCCTTCTACACAACCCTCTGCAGGTTTCTAAAAAACACAAATGGTTAAAAGCGCACATGTGTCTGGCGCTGTTGCCTCGCAGAACATCTGGTTTGGGGGTGCACATTTCTAACAGGGATCCAACAAAGCCGTTCTAACAATTTATTTGTGGCAATCAATCTGGTGGATGGATTATTGTTTTTTTAATACATGAAAAGGAAAACTTGGAAGTCTGTGCAGGGAGTGGGAGTGCTGGTGGAGGTAAAACCGAGCATGGAGACTTGTGATTTAACACTATTTTATATATATTGTGTGTGTGTGTTTGCAGCTTGACTCTGATAGTGACCTAGTGGGGGACATGTGTGACGACAATGAGGACATCGATGAGGACGGCCACCAAAACTCTCTAGACAACTGTCCGTACATCGCCAATAGCAACCAGGCTGACCATGACAACGACGGGAAGGGAGACGTCTGTGACCATGATGACGACAACGACGGTATCCCCGACGACCGGGACAACTGCAGACTTGTGCCCAACAGGGACCAGCGGGACTCTGATGGTCGGTGTTGCTACTGTTTTTCAAAATTTTTCGTTGGCCTCAAAGAAAGAAAAACACCTGTATTAACTACTGACAATTAATCAGTAGGACTGATAGTGTCTCTAATGTTACGATACAGATGTGAACAAATGTTGATTGTCACATGGGGAAGATATTTTGTAGGATTTATGATAAATGGATTTTGCAGTCATGCAGTAAAACAGTTTAGTATATTTCCAGTGATCCAGGTCATGTTAATGTTGGACATCAACATAAACAGTTTACGGCTCTCAGCCGTGGGATTAATCATAAATAAAAGATTCTTAAATCTATCCACCATCACACGGGACTTTCTCACTGCTTTTACACATCGTCTCTTACACTCTTTTTTTCCTTTCTTGGCAAAAATGATTCAAGGAAATAGCATCGTTGCATTCTTTCTCCTTATTCCTCCCATCTGCAGGTGACGGGAGTGGAGATGCCTGCTTTGATGACTTTGACAATGACAGTATTCCAGATGCGCTGGATCCATGCCCGCTGAACCAGGATATTGGGTCTACAGACTTCAGGAAGTTTCAGGTTGTTTTGTTGGACCCTAAAGGCACCACGCAGTCTGACCCTCTCTGGGTGATCCGCAGCCAAGGCACCGAGCTGCTGCAGACGGCCAACTCAGACCCTGGCATTGCTTTAGGTGACGTTAACTGTTAGAAAAAAACTTAACCCATAAAAAGTGTAATACATTGATATTAATATCCTCATGTTTAAACAGGATATGACAAGTTCAGCGCGGTGGACTTCAGCGTGACATTTTATGTAAATACCAACCGAGATGACGACTATGCAGGCATTGTGTTCGCCTACCAGTCCAGTCGACGCTTCTACGTTGTCATGTGGAAACAGGTGAGGTTTGAATGCTGACTTTAATGTTGATGATAACTGCTATCTATGGAAGCCCATTCGCAATAGTGTGAAAAAAACTGGAGGTCATTATAATGAGAAACTGTCTTGAAATAATGAGTTAGTATCTGAAAATAATGAGTGTTTCAAATAATGGAAACCTTATCAAAATAATTTCAATCAGGAGAAACAGAAGAATAAAGTAAAGATAATATCTAATACAGAATATGAGTGTACAGATTAATAGATTATTTGTGCTGATTAAGACACACCAAGACACCAGAGGGAGATATTTTATGATCGAGGGACATCTGAGTGGCAGCAGGATAAATCCCCCCATCGAGTCCAGACACTGACTACTTTGAAATACTAATTCATAAACTAACTCATTATTGTGAGAAAGCTTCCCATTATTTTGATACGAAGTCATGCACTTCTGTACGAGCATAAACTTAACCTCCACCTTCCACATTCTGTCTTTCTATGAGAGCAGGTGTCTCAGGCCTACTGGGAGAAAAAGCCGTCCAAAGCCTTTGGCACAGCGGGAGTCTCGATCAAACTGGTCAACTCCAGCACAGGACCCGGAGAGTATCTACGCAATGCCCTGTGGCACACTGGAAACACCCGACACCAGGCACGAAACAGTGACTTTATGTCTTTGTCTCTTTATATTCTGCTTGTCATAAATCACACGAAATCCTTTATTAGAACAGATAAACCTGCACTAAAATAACCTTGAACGCTGGCACAGTAAAGATCAGTTACTCAAGCACAATTTTCTTTCTCCACCCTGACATCTGTGTGTGTGTGTGTGTGTGTGTGTTTCAGGTCAGAACATTGTGGCATGATCCCAATAAAATTGGCTGGAAGGACTACACAGCTTACCGCATGCACCTTATCCACAGACCCAAGACTGGGTTCATCAGGTACAAATACTCTCATCATATGAAGTGTCATTTTTTATCACAGGGGGATCCAACAGTGGCTAGATTTATTCATGACCTCATAATATCCAGCATCTTGGCTGAATTTATATTTTCAGTTTGAGCTGTCAAACCACAGCTGGATCATGGAAATCACCTAACTTTTAAAGATATGTGGACCTCCCAAGTGGAGATGGCTCAACATTAGCAGTAACCTTTACATTTTAATTTACAGTTAAAGATGGGGTAGGCAGTTTTATTTGGGCGTCATTGGGCAAAAATCTCATAGTACCTCAAGTAGACTCAGAGAAAACTGGAATCCTGCACCTCACCTTGGCTCTGTTTTTAGACATTAGAAAATTTTGCCTGTGATGGGAGACTTTGGCCAATCACAGGTCTTTTCAGAGAGAAGTTGTTCCTATTGGCTGTTCTACAAATGCGTGTCCATTCGCTGAAAGGTTGATTCAATGGTGGAGGTTCCTACAAATAAAGTTGCTATTCCAGCATTGGCAACAACTGCCAACACTGCAAAGCAGTTCAACAAAGGTAGAGAGTCTAAAAGACAATCTAACGATAAACAAAATGAAAAATGTGCCAGCGAAGCGTTTCAAAGATGGAGAGCAAATTGTGCTAGCAGTTTAGCCTTCTGCTAACAAAGGCCCTGGATAGATCTTCGAATCACAGTGCGTCCTCTCCCTCACTCCCCAGCACTACAGACCAGCTCACTAGGAAGAGAGTAGGCCACAGCTGCGGCGATGGATGCCTAGTAACCCACATCCAGCCAGTGCAAACCCCAGTGTAAGGGCTGACTCACTGCAGGATCAGCAAACTTTCTGTTGCTGCTGTTACACAAGTTACTCCAGTGCTGGGGTTTGCACTGGCTGAAATTGAGCCACTCCATCTGCCACCTAAAGGAGCTGCTGTCTGCTCTCCTATTGGCAAAGCAGTCCACAGCAACGTGGAGTGAGGTAGAGGGACTGTGGGGTGGCTAGCAAGCTAATTCTTGTCAATGACATCAGTGACCTAGTATCTCAAAACAATGAGTAAATTAATGAGTTAGTTACTAAAGATAATGAGTTAGTATCTCAAAATCATGAAATAAATTCTAAAACAAAAAAAAAAAACCTGAAAAACGTGCCAGTATTGGCAAAGTGTTCCAGAAATGGAGGGAAAGCATTGCTAATAACTTAGCCTTCTGCTAACCAGAGCCAAAAGCCACAGCTGCAGCTTCAAGTTCACTTTTATGTAGCTAACATTAGCTACAGCCTTGAACCACAGTGCGTCCTCTGCCTCACTCCCAGCTGCTACAGACCACCTCACCAGGAGCAGAGTGAGCACCAGTTCTGAAGACAGATACCTATTCAGAGACTGTAGCTAGCGCAAACCTCAGTGCCAGGAAGACATGCAGGAACTTTCTGTTGCTGCTGTTACACAATGTTTGCACTGGCTAAAAACATATTTGATATTACTGGCTTGGCTTTTGGAGGAATATTGTTTTAGCCCATTTACTATGAATCACTTACACATAATTTTCCTGTTTTGTTTTAAGACTTGTGAACATAAGTTCTGTGAATGTAACATTACTGATATGAACAAAGTCAGTGCAGCTACTAACATGTGAAGCTGTATTACACCAGCAACAGTAAACACTTGAGATAACCAATTTAAAGCAGGCTTTACTGTAACTGACTAAACTCAAACACTAAAGCACACCTCTCTAAAGTAAATGTGATTTATACAAAATGGGATAAAACATGCCAGAAGCACTGGTTTGGTTCTCTAAATCAAACATTTGGGGCTCAGTCAGTACCAGATCAGCTAATGTAGGTTTTAGTGGAGCAGCAATCTGCTGAATAACTTCTTAAATTGTGAGAATCACATTCAGTGGCACTTTTTTGAAGAAAATATCACCCACAGATGTGCTTGCACTCGAGGATATCATCAATCTCCGAGAGTTATTTTATGATAACAGCGTAATTCACTTTCTTTGTTGTACCCGGTTCTCCTCAACCTGCCACATCTACTTTTACTTAGTTGTACTTCACACTAATGGACTTAAAAAAAGATGGCAGTGAGTTCTCTGAGCTTTGTGCTGTTTATGTGCAGATGGAGAGAACAACACGAGTGTATAGTGAGATTTTCAAGCTGAAAAGAACTGAAGGGACAGAGATGTGCCTGGCCCAGTTGTTGAATGATAAAAATAATCTTAAAGAAGGCTATCTCAGAAGATGCAAGCAATGGCTGTGTTGCATTCTGGGTACTGCATGATTGTAGGAGGACTGTGCTTATTGAATGTGAGACTGAAAAGAGGCTCCTGCTCTTTGATTGTGAAGGACAGACATGCATTGATATTTTGGATAGCTGCTACGAAGCTCTGCTGTAACCGTTTTAAATATAGCTGCGTTTGACGTCACGTCCTCCCTTTTGCTGAGGAATAAATGGTAAAATATGGAGCAGGGAGAAAAATACAAAAAGAAATACTAAAGTGTACTTAGGTACAATTGGTACACGCAATTGAGTTATCTGCAGGTACGCACGGTAAAAGCCAGTCTGCATCAATGTTAAAACACTCAATAAATGCTGTGTATGACGTTGTTAGCTTCCTTGTGTTGCAGGGTGGTGGTGTACGAGGGCAGGGAGATTTTATCTGACTCGGGGGCAGTGTACGACCACACCCTGGCTGGAGGCAGACTGGGACTGTTTGTCTTCTCTCAGGAACACGTCCTCTTCTCAGACCTCAGATACGAGTGCAGAGGTGAGATATCCTGTCTAAACATGTGTCCTGATTTCTGATCAGCAGTGGAAGAAGTGCTCAGATTCTTTATTCAACGGGGGACTTCTGTATTTGTCAACCTGGACCCTGTTTCCAATGTTTTTGTCTTTAAATAACAAATGGAGACAGCAATCGTTGAAACTGGTCCAGTATTGAGCAAGAAGGTAGTAGCGTGTATAGAGCCACGTTTTCATGTCTTACTGGGTGAGTTAAGGGTTTATTTAAAACAAACCAGACTTTGAATAAAGTGTGTTTTACTATTTACAGATCTGTGTGCTAGGTACCCCAACAGAGGGGGGACCAAACATGGGGACGGTACAGAACGTTTCCATTGGTACCATCCACAACTTTTCACAGTGGAAACTGAAAAAACTGAACCGTGCTGCTTGGTGGAAACTTAAAATTGTTTCTATGAGTTACTATGGGCCACTTTGACAGATACCAAAGTCCTGCATTCAAAACTCTTGCTTTATTCTGAATTACTAATCCGACCTCTTTTGGCCTCAGACTGTTATTTAACTGAAAACATCTGAAAAGTTAAGAGGGGAAATCTCTCTTTGTTGGCAGTGATAGCACCTCATATCTGAAATGTGATAAGAGGCCTTAACTGAACATGTTTTGTACGAAGTAACAAGCCAAAAAGGTTGGGAATCACTGGTTTAATCTTTGACACTGTGTTGTCTAAATTAGTAGCTACAACTACACCTGACGAATGAATGTAGGGGAGTAAAGAAATATTTCCTTCTGAATTCTAGTGGAGTATAAAGCAGTGTGATGTGGAAATACTCACCTGATCGATGCCTCTGTACTCCGCATTTGTAAATTTAGTTCCTCTTAAAAAACTTGTGTCTCTGTCATATCTGTGACCTATTTTACACTTTTTTTTTTCCTCAGATACCTGAATATTTCGGGTGAGATATCTAGGAAACTCTTCAACAACCCACCGGAGATCCACATTAATTTCAGAGAATCGTAACACAACAGAGAGAGACAGAGACAAATCTATCTATCAGCTTTTTATGCAACGGTATTGATTTCAGGCTGTACATCACAATCGCTGTATATAACTGTAAGAGACCCGGACAGCATCTCTAATGGCTGTGCCTTCTTGTTGCTTTTCATTTGCTTTTTTTGCTCATGGTTGTAAATAATTATTTATTGTCAGATGTTGGATATGAAGGGAGGAGATGGGAGGATAAACTGATGATGGAGTAAACAGAGAAGCACTTGGCAAATGTCTGGTGCAAACTTATCAATAAAACACTTTTTTTTCCCCAGTTGTTTCTTTTTTTCCTGATGATGCCAGTAGCTGGTTGTAGGGACGTGGTCTCCAGCACCCTCTAGTGGTTAAGGTGGTAATTACACATGGTGAGTGGGAGAAGGTTAGTTGAGGTCAGTAAAGTCAAATTTATTTAAGTAACAATAGCACCCTATAAACCCTAAAACACCCAAACAGCAAAATCCAAGCAACTCAAAATTACATTAAAGCACAGTATTTTCATTGTTACTTAATTCCTGAATGTATGTTTAACATGTGATGAACATATTTCTTATTCTTATTTTGATTTATGTAGGTCATATATTGTGTTGTATATGGTAGCATACATATTTTTACATTTCTAAAACTTTACATACTAGCTTTACACACTTAGCATATTATACATTTTTTTTATTTTGAAATATTTCACATACTGTAGCAAAATGCACATGTTCATATAATTACATTTTTGCATACTTATTTTAATTTAATTTTCTATGTTACATATTAGAGCAGCTGTTATGTATCACACTTTTTCTCATTGATCAATTAAGTATTTAATTGGTAGTGGTATCTTATACCACTGTGTAGAGAAATTAGATTAGTTTCTTAACTGATAACACAAGATTAGTGATTAAATATTCAGGGGCAGCTATATCCAGGATATTTCAAACCATTTGAGATAACTGTATACCTAAAAATCTGTACCTCATTGGGGAAAACATGTTCCCAAGGAAAGAAATGATAGTCTACATTTTGCATCTGGAAATTCTCCAGTAGGGCACCAACTAATAATAATGTTAATTATTAATTAATCTGATGATTATTTTCTAATCATATATAAATTATCAAAAATATTCTGAAAAAAGTCCATTCCAGTTTCTCAAAATCCAAGGTGATGTCTTTAAATGTCTTGTTTTGTAGATCCAAAACCCAAAGTTATTCGGTTTAATGTGATAGAAAACAGAAAAGCAGGAAAACTATATATCTGGGCAACTAAAAACAGCATTTTCTATCCTTTTTGCATAAAAAATAAGTATAAGACAGTTATTTTGTTGGTGAATCTTGTGAGTTGTAATGGAGCTGAATTGTTTACCGTTACCTTTAAATGCTGCTGTTGTCCCTGCTTTTATATGAGTAGAGGAAAAGTCTGCTAGCTGCTAGGCTAATTTATACAATGTAAAATACCATAGGCTTGTGCTAAAAACATTAGCGTGTTGTATTTGTGGGGAAAATGTGTCCAGCAAAAAACAAATGCTTTGTGTACTTGTGTTTGAAATTGTCTCTATTAAGCCATGTTTAAAATGTGTTTCGGTTGTTTTGGAATCAACTAAACTTTGCAGCACTTCACAAAAATCTCTACTGCCATCTAGTGTTTTGGAAGTGTAACTGCAGAGTGACACAGACACACCACCACACAAATATAAATGCTCACACTGGCATAGACCATGTGCGTAGGCTACAGCGTAGGGTCTGCATAGAGCTGATGCACAAGTATAAATCCTGCTTAACGAGCATCAAGACTGTCTTCCGGTTTCCCCTTTATAATGACTACGACCATCTGCTGGTATGGACGGGTATTTCCTTTTATGTATGCGCAGAACATACGAGCTTTGTTGCTGTCGGCAACTGCTGTTTTAGAACGGCAAAGAGGAATTGATTAAACAACCCGGTCTCACTCTGAAGTCACTGAAATCGGGCACTTGGGCAGTGACTTGTGTCGTCAGACACAGATGGGAAAAGGCGTCCTTTAATGTTGGCATGATACGCGGCTGGTTGCTGTTATAGTTTAACAGTGCTTGGCAGCTTCAGGGGGACACACGGTGGGACAAGAACGGAAATTAAGGCGGCTTAAGTCCGAGTAGGGTGGGTTGAGAGTGAGGGTGGATCGGTCCAACAAACACCGACTTTCACCCATGAGAGCAGTGTTTGTGTCCCGTAAGACTCTTAAGTCAAACCCAGTTCTTTTTTCCTAAACCCAACCATGGGCGTTAGTTGTTGCGGGAAAAAAAGAGTCAATTTGCGCTGTTGTACTGATGTAGTGCGTTTATTTTGAAAGAGACTGTATGTTAACATTAAATTTCCTGCGAAAACATTGTGTATCTTGAAAGAAGACAATGCATGTAACAGGCAGAACTTGACACGTTGTCCCAGCACGTCAACAACCAACACACCCAGGGTACCTTGGACATCGTATCTGGACGTGGAAGGTCCATGACCAAATGTTGATATGTGACGGGGCCGGAGTGGAACGTGCTTTAATTGGAGCCTGCCATACAACAATGATAGCGATCACTTCACATCCATACAGGGTTAGTTCTTGTATTGGATCTGTACTCTGGCCGGTATTGGGGAAGGAAAGAGAGGTTTCTCTGTAAACAACATGGGCACATATTATTATCTGAATGGCACAAAGTTGAAGGTAAAAACCTCAAAGATTTATCGCTTTAAAGAAAACTTTCAGGGCCGGAGCCCCAGAGGCCACCTCCTGCTGCGCCTCTGGAAAGACCTGAAATAGAAACTCTATATTTCAGGGAAATATGACGCCAACGCCCCTTAAAAAATTAACCGGTTCATTTTTATTATTTTATTTCAGTGTTCTTGTCTCACCAGCTCTATTTTCCAGCCTCTTACATCATTTTCATTGTGTGTCTGGTGTAACCGTGTAAAAACCCCAAAGTAGTGACGGTAGTAAATCTGGGTCTACAATGCAAGTTGACCTTGCGCCTTGCGGAAAATAAATCCTTTGTAATGACTCAAAACACTAAACCTGTTGAACCGGTTGGTGAGGGAAGTGCAGCAAGACACACACACACACACATTCACACACACACACACACACACACACACACACACACACACACACCTGGTGCAGTGAATGAGTGACGTCACCACCACCCGCTTCAATGAGATGAGGAATGAGGAATGAGGAAGACGACTCCATCCACCGATTAGGGAAGATAGAAGTCATTATTAAAAGCAGTTTATTGTCTAATTATCCGAGGTGTCATTTTCTGCAGTTAACTGAAGCCTAATTTGTTCATAAATCAAACACCATTACCTGGGAACTGGAGTGATGGTGCGCAGCTGTGCCAACGACTGGTGCGCTCGGTTTGTGGAGCGACACCGGTCAGCGCTGAATTTTGCGCTGCTGGTTGTCGGGTACATCTTCTACCTCATCATCGGCGCCGGGATCTTCTCCGCCATCGAGCTGCCCTACGAGCAGGAGCTCCGCCAGGAGCTGAAAGCGGCTCGGCAGGACTTCCTGAGCAACAACACCTGCGTGTCCGACGCGCGTCTGGAGGAGCTGCTTATCCGCGCGCTGGAGGCCATAACTACGGAGTGTCCGTGGTGGGTAACGACACCGACCGAAACTGGGACTTTGTGTCCTCCCTGTTCTTCACCAGCACCGTGCTGACCACCACAGGTGAGGTCCAGTTGGACAGGTGTTGAAACTGTGAAGTGCTAAGTCTTCTGTGTTGTAACCAGTGTCTTTTATGGCCTCCAGACATGAAAATACTCTGCTGTAAACAATAATCATGTCTTACATGTTTTTTCTAGCAGAACAAGTTTCATAAGCTTCTTGTAACTTATATGCTTTGCTCGTTCCAAAAGTTAAACTGCAGGACAAAAGACAAAAGATCCCTTTCAGTGTTCACTTAGAGTTTCACATTTCCAAACCACTCTTACATAAACTGGACACTGGACCATGATTGGTTTTTGAACAAGCTGTGATGTCACAGAATCCTGCTCCTGTGTGCACAGGCTGATATCGCACAGATCAACTTCCTCCTTAAGCCTTCCAGTGTCAGAATCTGCACCTGAAGTAGTCTGTAAAGGTCAGATGTGCAACTCATGTAAAAAGATGCCAAACACATATTTGAGGAGTGAGGGATTAAGTAAATCAAAGACCGTAAAACAGTCATTGTGTTTCTTTGTGGTCATTTTGTTTTATTATCTTTATCTCTTATCTTTGTTTTATTTTGTCTCCTTGTAGTTGTTACGTGTCTCTTTGCGGTTATTTTGTGTCTCTTTGCAGCTGTTTTTCTTTTTTTTAGTCATTCTGTGTCTCCTTAAAGTTGCTTTGTGTCTTTGCAGCTGTTTTGCATCTCTTTGTGTGGCAGAGGCAGTCCTGGCTAGTTTTACGCCCTGGGCAAACCATCCCTCGGTTGCTGCTGGTTGAAACATGATAACAGGGGCACACCAGCGCCCACGCCCACTCCACTAACTTGACGTGGAAATGAGCGGTAGTCTAGAAAACTGGCGAGTTTTGGGTTTTGTTTTGTTTTTTGGAGGGCACTCATGCGCCCTCACATAGATTGCGCCCTGGGTGGTCGTCCACATTGCCCATAGCACAAACCGTCCCTGCTTTGTGGTTATTTTGTGTCTCCTTGTAGTTGCTGTGTGTCTCTTTTGCAGCTGTTTTTCATCTCTTTGTAGTCATTTTAAGTTTCTCTGTGGTCATTTTATGTCTCATTGTAGTTGCTTTGTCTCTTTGCAGCTGTTTTGCATCTCTTTGTAGTCATGTTGTGTCTCTTTGTGGTTATTTTGTGTCTCCTTATGGTTGCTTTGTGTCTTTTTGTTGCTGTCTTGCATCTCTTTTAGTCATTTTGATTTTGTGTCTCTTTATTTTATTTTTTTCTCCGTGTAATTGTTACATGACTCTTTGCAGTTGCATAGTCATTTTAAGTTTCCTTGTAGTCATTTTGCATCTCTTTGTTTATTTTTGTGTCTCTTTGTAGTTGTTTTGTGTCCCTCTGCACTTGTTTCGCATCTTTTTGCAGTCATGTTGTATCGCTCTCTGTGGTTATTATGTGTCTCCTTATAGTTGGTTTGTATCTTTTTGCAGTTGTTTTGCATTTCTTTTGTCATTTTGTGTCTCTGTTTTATTTTGTCTCTCTTTGTAGATGTTCTGCATTTCTTTGTAGTCATTTTATGTGTGTGGTCACTTTGTTTATCTTTTTAGTTGTTTTGCATCTCTGTTAAGTTGTTAGGTGGCTGTTGTAGTTGCTATTTGTGTCTTTGTAGCTATTTTGTGTGTCTTGGTATTTTTTTTAGTCTTTTTGTAGTTGTTTTGCGTCTCTTTGATATCATGTCGGGTCTCTCCCTGGTCAGTGCATGTGTCGTCAAGTGACATTTTGTAGGTGAAAGCCGGGGGCACCTCTGACACTGTGGGCTGAAGATCATCATAAGAATCATGCAACGAGAAAAAGGTTCTCTCAAAGTCATCACATGACATCAGGGGAAAGTCAAGGACTAAATGTATATGGTCTGGTAACATTTCAGGGTATTTAAAAGTTTACATTGCGTATGCTAAGATCTTATCGGGCTTTAGCTGCTGCACCACTTGTTATTCAGTAATCAGGGGCAGATTTAGAGATGTTTGTGGGAAATTGTTGTGGGTTTCGATGAGCACTGATGCCCTTGAAGCTCCAGTTTAATCTTAAATTCTGCTAAAAGGAGCCAATTAAAACCCACCGCCTTTAATTTAAGATTTCAGATTTAGTCAGTATGGGATGAAACTTGTCTTTCACAAGAAGATATGTTGAATGTACGTTCATCTTTCTTCATTCTGTGTTGAGCTTTACAGGGTCTGTGATTAAAGCTATGCTGCATGTTTTGTTGTGTTTCCAGGTTATGGCCACACTGTCCCTCTCTCAGACGAAGGGAAGGCCTTCTGTATCTTCTACTCCCTCTTCGGCATCCCCGTCACCCTCTTCTTCCTCACTGTTGTGGTGCAGAGGATCATGGTCGTGGTGACTCGACGTCCAGTGGCCTATTTCCACCGGCGATGGGCCATGTCTAAATCGAAGCTAGCCGCCATACATGCCATCTGCCTGACCATCATCATGACCCTGCTCTTCCTCATCATCCCCGCGTGGATCTTTGTCAGCCTGGAGAAGGAGTGGGACTTTCTGGAGTCTCTGTATTTCTGTTTCATCAGTCTGACGACCATTGGCCTCGGGGATTATGTCCCTGGAAAGACCCACAATAAAGAGGAAAACCCACACCCACACCTCTACAGGCTGGCCATCACAGGTGAGGAAGTGGCTGAATGGTGGAAGTACTTTATCTCCAAAAATAGAACATCATTGTTTCAATACGAAACAAGTCTGTGAGTTCAGCCGTAAGCCGTTCAGCCAAAACGTGACTTTTCTTGCCAGGTTTCTACTGATTTATTTTTAGAGGCACTGAAAAATCATATCCAGTATTTCATGGGAAAAAACAACAACAGCATCTACAGCCATGCTACGCTCTTAGAAATAAAGGCTCCCAAAGGGTTCTTCCTTAGGGGCCGATGCTGTACACAAAACCATCTGCTTCTAAAAAATCCTTTTATGAGGAAAATGTTCTTCAAGGGTTCTTTGTGAGGCTAAGCTTTCCATTAAGAATCCTTTTCATCTGAAAAACCTTTTTTTAGATGAAAGAGTTCTTCAGTGATTGTTGAAAGTGTTAAAAGATCCTCAACCTTAAATATTCAAACGCTTACCCGTGTTTCACCTAGTGTTGTTAAATGTAGACTTATCAGGAATCTCCTTAATTAATCAGCACATTCTCACTTCGACCTCGTCACATATCGACGTTTGGTCATGGACTTTGCACGTACACATACGACGTGTAAGGCACCCTGGTTGTGTTGGTTGTTGACGTTCTGGGACACCGTGTCAAGTTCTGCCTGTTACGTGCATTGTCTTCTTGCAAAATACTCTTTGGTTTTTCGCAGGAAATTGAACATTTACGGACAGTCTCTTTAAGAATAAACGCACTACGTCAGCACAACACCGTATAGTTCCTTTTTTATCCTCCAACACCAAAAATACATGGTTAAGTTCAGGAAAAAAAGAACAGGGTCTGGCTCTCCCAGGTTAAAGTCGTAAAGTGTTTGTTGGACCTATACACTCCTACCGCCCGCTCTACTCAGACTTTAGCCACCTTGACTTTTGTTCTGGTCCCGCCGCTATTCCAACTGATGCCACCGAAGTCCGGCTTTTTTGTCAATGTCTGATGCCGTGAGTTACTGCCCAAGCGCCGGATTTCGACGACTTCGGAGTGAGACCAGGTTGATTTAATTCATTTTCCCTGTGTTCTGCCACAGTTGATATCTTTACCGTCATTTAATGCCATACAATAATACATGTTTCCTGAAACTCTTGTCTCTTTCTTTTTTTAAGTACCTAGCATTTTGTATTCGCTTCCAATATGGAACAGAGTTTTGATTCCCAACCCAACCCTACTGCACCATTAAAATAGTAAAGGCTGTAGTAAAAGTGATTTAGGCCGACATCATTGTGGACCAAGAGTGTTATTTATGGCTTGCACTGGACGACATAAGCCCCAACATTTTGCTAGCCTCATTAATTCCCAAGGCTGCTGGTTCCCTCTGCCCCCGACTAATCTGTTTGACTTAAACCATGATCTGTGGGAGAGAGATTATGGGTAATGTAGTGACTATTTTTAGTGCTACCCTAGGTGGGCTCTACATAAAGTCCTTGACATATAAAAGGCTGCCCAGTAGAGTTGCAGTAACATACTGTGAAACCAAATACAGTGGTATGAAAATTGACAATAAATCAGTTTTCTGTTAACGTTGTGAGGCAAAGCAGAGCTGTGAGCTAAATGCTAACGTTACAGTATATGTTCATTACAGGATCATTATGTTTTCCTCCATTCACCTCATTAGCTTTCCCGATTGACAAGGTTAAACAAAGCCTTGACTCTTAGCGAACACACCCTCTGTTTATTCACCAAACCCTGATTTGATCTTATTAGTCACACTGCACTGGTCTTTGTTTCATTATGGCGTGTGTGTGTTTGCCCTCCCAGTCTACTTGCTGCTGGGCTTGGTCTTCGTCCTGGTGGTGCTGGAGACGTGCTGCGAGCTGCCCCAGATGAAACGCTTGAGACAGAGGTTCTACCGTGAAAAAGTTCGCGAGCTGGACTCCGAGACCGCCAACATCATCGACCGGGACCAGCTGAGCGACCCCGTGGACCACATGACGGATCACCAACCGGTCATCCCGTCTGTGTCAGAGCAGGCTGCGTCCCTACGGCAGGACAGCAAATCACCAATACCTTACCAAGCGCCAGGGTCTGCTGTGAAGAATGTTAGATGACAAACTATCCTGAAAACATTTTATTTGCATTCATGGCTGCTCAGGACACACCGGCTTTGACCTCTGCCTAATGTGTACGAGGGAGCCTTAGCACGCTTGTGTGTATATCTACAGTTACTTAATCCCTTTGAAAATGTCTCTCTGCCTTTGCCAACACCAACAGACATTAGTGGCATAAAAGCAGGAACCACCCACAGACTATCAGGATGGCATTGTTTTCTTGTTCTCCCCTGTAGCTCCATTCCCTGCAGATAAGAGCTAGGTCCGTGACACAGAGGAAGGGCCGGGCCCCCGAACGGAAGGAAACCCCACAAGGTTGCACTTCCTGCCAAAGTCTTGATGCCGTAATTCCGAAGTGGCACAGTTTGCTGTAGAGGATTTCACACCCACTCTTTGCACTTTGTATAATCTATGGTGGGATTTGCATAGGAAATTTGCCTTCTTGGAAGTAGCATGAAAGCAGCAGCAGGGGAATCAGGTGTCATCAGTTGGCCTACTGTGCAGCATGTGCATCGATTCCAAGAGGATAATATGACCTGGGTGGGGAAACTGCAGCCTCCATAATGACCATACAGTTGAATCAACACCACCTTAAAACAGTTTCAACGAAAACTAAACACTATGACCCTTATAGAGAGAGAGTTTGCTGCAGAACTGCTGTTGTATCAGAGTGCTTGTGATCTGAATGTGTTCCACATACTGCAGTGTGTGCCTTTGGCCACCAGAGGGCAGCACTTTCATTTTACATACAAAAGGAAGCTTTACAGGAGGTTTGTCGTCGCTGGGAGTTCATCTGTCGTGAGGCTCAGGGGAGTGTTTCTTGAAAATATAATAAGTTTGCAAGACTATGTCATTACTAGGGTGAGCGAGCATGTTGTTTTTAGTGTCCATTTTACGCACAAGCTAGCAAAACAGCTTCAGATGAGACACCCCAGGCAAAAATTGTTTTTCAGGCACTGGTCTTATTTTGAGGTTTTTTACCTCCACAACACGTCAGAAACGTCCAAAATACCCATTAAGTTGTTTTTTCCATTATGGTTGCAAATCAAATACTTGAGTAACGTTTAAGAGTTCCTGTTCATCATCTTTACAAATGACTGAGTCACTATGACTTGATGTGATCAGTTCACACTTAATAGATCAGCCATTAAGGAATGTTAATTCATAGTTACTTCATACATGAATTTGTATGAGACTAAATTAGCTGCTATTAGAGTTTATCACAGGGCCATGCTTCTGCGCTGTTTTACCTGGACTCTGCTGGAGCTGCTCTTCCAGTTTCCCAACTGGCACCACTGTCGTCTTCACCCCCCTACACCTTTTCTAGCTCCTCTGTCAGCCCTTGGTATGTTCCAAACTTCTTGAGTTCCTTCTTCCTGATGTTGCTGACGCTTGGGATTGCTCAACACGATGTCCGATTGCTCAGCCATCGCCAGTTTGTCAGTCTGAATCTGAAGTCCCACAGGATCTTAGCTCGGTCACTCTCAAGCACCTTAGGAGGTGTCTTCCATTCTTACCTTGGGACAGCCTCAGCGCAGATGCTCCTGTACACTGTGCCAGCCACTTGGTTATGGCGTCCCATGTACGCTCTTCCTGCCTGCATCTTACACCCTGTCATTATGTGCTGAACTGTCTCAGGAGCATCTTTGCTTCTATTGATCTTGTACTAATTGCCTGTTCCTGTGCTGCCATGATTAGTGCTTCTGTCTTTCGGTCCGGCCTTTTTCAGCCACTGGTGGGATTTCTTGATGTCGGCCACTTCTTCAATCTGTCGGTGGTACATGCCGTGAAGGAGTTTGTCCCTTCATGATGGTTCATCCTCCTCTTCTGCATTCACAGGTTTCTGCTGCCTGAGGCGTTCACTCAGCAGCTCATCTCTGGGGGCATCCTCCTGATGTATTCCTGGATCTCGATTGTTTCATCTGGACAGTGGCTCTGACGCTCACCAGTCCTCAGCCTCTCTCGTTCTGCTTAGTGTACAGGTGTCTCAGGGTGCTTGACTTGGGATGAAACCTTCCATGCATTGTGAGAAGCTTCCTTGTCTTGACGTCAGTGGCCTCTATCTCCTCCTTTTATACATATATGCGACCTAACAGGGGAATTGAAGCTCTACCCCCCCATAGGTTGTAAATTAAGTAACATAAAAGTACTGTTCTGCTTTGAGAGAGGCTGAGTAAAAGCATGGTCTTGAAATAAACTTGAGTATAAGTGGAATCCAGCTAATCTGACTGCACATCAATTAATGTGTGAAGTAACTGTGAATTAACATTCCTTGTGTGGGCTGCTCACATCCTGTCATAGTGACGTAATCATTTGTTAATGATGAGCAACAGGAAGTCATGTCACAGCATCACGAGTCATGCTTTAGTTGAACATTACTTAAATATTTGATTTTTTATTATACAACCTTTATTTAAGTTCAGATTTCTGCTCTGGAAATGTATGCGAAACGTGTGTATTTAATTAGATAATGCTGTATTTGCATATTTAAACATAATATTTTAAAAACCTGTAATACAGGAAGTTTCATGGTGATATCTAAATGTTTAAACTTTTACACTGTTCACCTGTAGTGTTTTAAAAATGTATGATATTTTACATTTGCATTTTTTCTCATTCCCTGAGCCAGAAATCTTCACTTCAGTATCACTTAAAAACTTTAGTTTTATTTCTGTCTATATCCTGAAGGTTTTAACAGAGGCGTTTGTTCATATATTATTCATAGCCTGGTTTATATAACATTTTATTCCTAAAAACATGGCAAAATAGATTTTTATGGCTGTTGAAAGTATTTTCTGATTTATGGAGTGAAACATTTCCTCTCTAGAAACCTCAAAAAAAAAAAAAAAAAAAAAACCTCAAATCAAACATATCAGCAAATTAAACAAGATTTTGAACCTTAATGTATCCAAAGTTTTTTTTGTTCTGGAAACTGATTAAAATCAGCATATATTTAATTGGATAATTACTTATTGGCATATTTAAACATAAAATTCCAGAAAACTTGAATACAAACATATAATTTCTAAATATAAATAACCAACTGTGGAAGTTTCATGGTGTTACCTATGTGTTTAAAGTTTAACTCCATTCACCTGGAGTGTCTCAAAAATATGTATTTTACAGTACGTATATTTATATTTTATAGTTATCATTTTCTTGAAATATTTTTTTTTATACCCTGAACCAGAATCTTTACTTAATTGTCACTTAAAGACACCAAACTTTAGTTTTATTCCTGACTGTCTATATCCTGAAGGTTTTTACAGAGGGGTTTCATTAATAGCCTGATTCATATATTATATTATTATATTATATATATTCCTAAAACATGGCAAAGTGGATTTTTTATGACTGTCGACAGTATTTTCTGATTTATAGAGTGATTTAAAAAAAAAAACCCAGATACCTAAAATTTCCTCTGTAAAAACATTTGACTCTAATGTGCCGATAATTGAAAGAAAATTTTTGAACCGTAATTTATCCAGTGTTCACATTTTTATTCTGGAAATGGATGCAAATCAACAAATATTTTATTAATCATACCTTATTTGCATATTTTTAATAGTGTTACCTGCATGTTAAAAGCCTTAATCCATTCACCTGGGGTGTCTCTCAAAGATAGCTTCAAATCACAAAAATCAAAGGAAACAACTCCTCCAAAGATGATTTTGCTGCTGTTTTCATTGTCATTTTTCTGGTTTTTGGGTTTTAATGAAGAGCTGAACTCTGTAAAGGTTGTTTTTATAAAATCCATAGCATTGTGGGTAAACTGATTTACAAAATCCAATCATATTTTATCTACAAATATATTTCTACAAATGTAAAAATGACAAGCCAATCCAACATTTTATATAAACTTGGGTTATTTTATTTATACATTATCATATTCACATCATAATTCAAGACACATACATGCAGACTGATGTGGGTACACACACTCAAGCACGCATTCAAATCCACACACACACACGCACACACACTGACACGCAAACACAGAAACTGTCCTTCAACTGGAGAAGCAAAACTCCCTTTTTAGAAAGAGTGGAGAAAGTATTTGTCCTTCTGAAATGTCCTTGAATCCACACGAGCTGCAGGACTGTTGATGTGCAGCAGACATTGACCTTTCACCTCCCCACAAAATCTGGAAAGTGTAAAGTTGACTATCTTATTCACAAACTGGCCGAATAGCCCTCACAGACATTTCCTCCCTCGCCGACGCTTATATATACATCTGTGTGAGTGTGTGTTTATACGATCTGAGGCTGTTTGGAGCAGCGGGGCCAGAGAGGGCGCAGGCTGACGATGAAGAGGACGAAGAGCAGTATTGCGATGATGGTGACTATGGAGACGTAGCCAGCGTGGGGCAGAGGGGGAGAGTCAGGAGCCTCTGCTGGAATCATATTGGTCAGATTTAACATGTAGCCCAGCGTCCAGCCTGCGTCGCTGCCTTTAATCTGGACACAAACACAGGAAGGAAAGATATCATACATGAAGAACAGGCCTGCACAGCTTAGAGATATTCATACTGTAAACACAACCAGTGACACCCCATAAATTTTTCACAGGGTCGCCCAGATGGAGCCACTGAAGATCTTGGGGTGGCACACCAAACCCAAAAGCCATAAACTGAGCATAGCGTTAGTTCAGGCAGGACTTGATGTCTCAAGCTCAGCTCACATCCCAGCTACATCAGCTGACCTCAAACACCCCAATCAACTGATGGAGCAGCTGATTGATGGAAGGGAGTCAGCTGATAGATCACATGATTCCTTTCTATGCAACCAATTGGCGAATCTCATTCAGGGCGCCATGTTCAAACTCATTTCTCTTTGTCATCATTGCTGCTCTGTTCTGTTCCCGGGGGGTCTTTGCTGCTGCTCTCCCTGCCTTAGGCTTTCCATATAGGCGCATGGAAGGGCAGACAGATGTGCTCTCTCTTCCTTATGCTTTCCATGTAGGCGTATGGAAGAGGTTTTCTTCGTAGGCCTGAGGAAAGGCAGAGGGGCCCCAGAACAAATGCAAATGGAAATAAAGTTTTCTTCGACTTAAGTGGTCCTGACTGATTTGTAAGTAGATGGTAAAAGATGGTAACATGTTTATGCAACCAGTGATGGCACAACAAAACCAACCAGGCAATTTTTGCTTTTTTTATTGATAGGACAGCTAAGACAGACAGACAGGTGGGAGAGAGAGGGGAGGGGTGACACGTAAAGGGCCACAGGTCAGAATCAAACCTGGGAAGACAGAAGAATTGAAGGCTCCCATCACACAGGAAGTGTTGTGCAGGTCGTAAAATGCAAGACACTGTCTTGCCACTAATAAAAAAAAAATGCTTGTGCGCTGTGCCTTTTTATTGTTGCCAGACAACCACCCCATCAAATATTGTACGTTAAAAAAGTACATAAAAACAACGCAGATTTTTTTAATAGCCTAACTAACATATACAACAACAAAAAAAAAAAAAAAAAAAAGAAAAATCAGGCATTTATTGCTCTTTTAAATCTGCATTTTCAAATTGATTTTGAAATTATTTTAAACAAATTATTAATTAATATTTTATTATATTTTAATATAATATAGAAATATTAATTTACTTTATTCTTTAGCTTAATGTATTTTTCATTTATTAAAGTAATTTAATTTATTTATCATTAAATTAAATTTATATTTATATAAATATATATATTTATATTTTAACTTTGTAGATTGTTTCATGTAGTTTTTTTTTTTACACCCTCTTGTAATTTACCCTATTTATTCCTCATTTAAATAATAAATGAAATGCTTAGTAATTGAGTCGATTTATTTATATATTGATAAATTCAAAGTAATTTAATAACTTCTTTATAGTCTGTTTTAATGCCTTGTAGTGGTTTTCCTGCTGAGCTGCCAGCTGACTCGTTGGGTCCAATTATGTTCATGCAGGTGTGCAGCGCGGCCATTACAAACACACACTGCTCACACACACAGGTCAGAGCCGTTTTAATACCGCAGCGGCAGCTGGTCTGCAACAGTTCGGTGTTTATCAAATATTATTTATTTAACAAATGTTTGATTGCTGCGTCTCAGCCGCTGGTTTCACCGTGTTCGCTGTGTGACTGCTGCCGCTCCTGACGCGGAGATTCTCACCTGGTTTCCATCACACTTGGGTCTGAGGTAAGATTCAGCTTGAATTATTTGCATGTGTCGCTGTGTGCTGCTACATTAAGTGTCTTCGCATCGGTGTGTGAGACACAAGTTAATGTAGCAGATGAGTTAATTTCCTGTTTCCTGTTCCTTCCTGTTTGTTGTTTTAATGACCAAGCTGTGAAAGTTGCAAGCCTGCTCCTGTTAATGGGCTCAATTGTTTTTGGTGATGTGTTCTCCTGATGGTGTTGGCATTTCAGGGGGGGTTTCCTGCTGGCTGATTGTAAATCGGGCAGAGCAGACAGTAATATTGTCTGTCATTATTTCCATTGCTTCCTGGAAATGCTAAAGGATGTGAAGTCACATTTATAATTCCTCTCCATGTTGTATTTAGCTGTGCATAAGGAAATATTTAACTCAAAACATTACATTTTTAATCACAGTTTATGTTAAAGCTTGACTTGTTTCGACCACAATTAAAGGTCCAGTGTGCAGGATTTAGCTCTTCTTAAACAGCAGATCCTTTTCTGCGTAATGTAACTCTACAGCCATTTACTGTAACGCTCAATTCCTTGACATACTGTAAGTGTCTCTGGACTGAGGAAATGCGTATCAGGTGTCTTGTTATTGTTTGACATTGTCTCTGGTAAGATTGCTGTGGGGTTTTTTTTAGACTGAGCCAGTCCTTGATGGATCATTTATTTAATTCGTCTTCGATTGAGCAATCAAGTGTAATCTTTTTAGCCTCTGGTAATGCTATTAAAATCTGTGTTTTTAAGAGGGATATTGTGCTAAGTGGTCACCGAGGAGGGAGGTGGTTGGACTGAAAGTAAAGCTGAGGTTTTGGTTCTGGGAGAGCAAAACTAACCCTGAGTGATTCTAGCCTGAACCCATTAAACGTACAGTGTGTAATTATGTGCCGCAATGGGATCTCTCACTTCTAACAGTAACAAAAGATGGAGTAATGCTGTCATTGCTGTCAGTGTCTGTCAGGTTTAATTCCTTCAGTGTTAAATGTTCAGGAGGTTTTTACTGGGAGCCGAATGATTCACAGAGGGTCTCGTCCTCTCCAGAATAAACAGACCCAGTGATTTAAACCGATAATAACGCAGAATAAAGCAGTTTAATGTTAAAAATAAGCGTTTTCTATGATAACGTTTAGCTTGTTTAGCTTAACTTGTCACCTTTTTCTCTTTGATAACTTAAGATCCAGATGAGCAGAGGGGTTTTACTGAGAGCCGAATTATGTGCAGTGGTCTCTTACTCTCCGAAACAAATGGATTGATTTAAAATGGTAAAACCACTGAATAAGGTAGTTTCATGTTGAAAATTGGTGTTTTTACAAGGCTTTTCAGCACAGCGGGGGCTGGAGTCAAGCTGCTGCTAATGTCTGTTTAGCTTGTTTCTGTGATCATGTAAGATCCAGATGTCTGATGACTCAAGGCCCTGACACACCAAGCCTATGCCTGGCCGTCGGTGAGCATCTGTTGCCCCAGGCAGTTTGGTTTGTCTCTCACCGTTGCCCCTTGTCGGCCCCTGTTGGCTTTTTTTTTTTTTCTTTAGTTGATTCAGCATGGTGAATCACTAGCATCCTGAGAGCCTTTTGGTGAATGAAATCACTCTGACAGTTCAGTTCAATGCACGAGTAAAGAAATGGAAGTGAGGAAAGTAAACAAAGAGCTAAAGCCAAAAGGGAGTGAGACCAAAACAGACTTGTTACATAATGTAAAATTATTATCCTGTAGCCACTGAGCTCTTCAGGAGAAACATTTTGTGAAGATGTGTTATTTTTCAGAAGCGTACGATGAATATGCTCTGTTGATTCAACATTTGAATGTGTTGTTAATGTGCTAATTGGCTAACTAGCGTGAAGATGGTCTGCCAGTTTCCCGTTTTAAATGATTGACAGAGACTGTTGTCTGCTGGTGTGGAGGGTTATTTCTTCAAATGCAGGTGCAGAATATGCGTCCTGGTTGGCTGTCTTTGAGGTGTGTTCATGTGCAACTTTTTGGCCAAGAGACGGCGACGTCAGGCAACACAGCAGTGTGTCTTTGTCGCCACTAGTTCTCTGTAGTCTGTTAGGTGTGTCTGGGCCTTAAAATCTTTCATCCAGTTAAAACATATGACCGAGGTCTAAAATGTGTGTCGTAAAATGTGGCTTTAAACTGGATAAAAAGTCAATTCAAGACAGCATCTGGCAGACAACAACCTTGATGCGTGTGTGACACATCACTCGGACCCTGTCCTTGATTAATATTACAGATTCCTCTGAGTTTGAACATTGTCCGATATGTTTGGGACGTAAATACAGCTCACAAAATGCACATTTTAATGTAGAAGAGTTGCATGTTATATCTTTAAATCCAAGTCTAAACAAATGGGAAGGTCTACAACTCAAAAGTTCCCTCAAAGATATAAGTTTAGGGGGACGCTTGCACTCACAAAGACAGAGGGTGTTAACGCTATGAGGTGTGTGAGGAAGGAAAGGAGTCGACCGTGATCTACTGACCTTTTTGATGAATTTAATGTTGGAGTAGCTCTCTGAAGTGAAGTTGTATCCTTCTGTCAGCAGGGTCAGGATGTACGTGCCAGAGAAGCAGTATTCAGCCAGATACTTTAATTTTACACCTTGATGCTGCCGCTTCACCTGTTCATGCAGGTCACATGGCAGAGATATCGTCAGTGTTCAGTAAAGGCATGATGTAGGACATACAGCGGAGAAGACGGGACAGCAGATAAATATGGCAGGATGTTTGTTTTGTGTGTGTAAGTGATGCATAACTATGACCCGACCTGTTCCCAGGGGGTAGCGCAGTAGGTTGCAAGCCTCTCCCTGACAGTTTCCAGAGGGATGGATGTGTCGGTCAGATTGAGGAAGTTCATCACAAAGTAGTAGGCAGAGAAAGCCTGAGGTGAGAGAGAGAGAGAGAGAGAGAGAGAGAGAGAGAGAGAGAGAGAGAGAGAGAGAGAGAGAGAGAGAGGAAGAGATGAGGCAAAAGGAAATTGGCTCTTTCATTAGCAAATGAAGTAATCACTTTATAAATAATTCTCATAAGGGTTTTTCTGGTCTCACTGACTCAGAGGTTATTTGTCTTTGGTTTGCGTGTAGCTGTGAGGATACACACACAATTCAACAGCAACGTCTCCTCCCAGAAACAGTGTCCCTCGTGAGGAATTCTCTGGCAACTGTTTGGTTACAAGGAGAAGTGTCCATGCAATGAGGTCTGAATTAGTCAGAGTTACTGAGAGAGACAGTTTCTGGAAAGCTGAAGTGTTCACATACAAGTTCAAAATGCTACATGCACTACAAACTAACTAGTTTTGGGTTTGCTGCACCTTATACTTCATTCTGCTGAACTCAGTTGACTGGCAACGACAGAAAACTTAGGCTGCTTTCAGACCTAGAGTTGTCTTGCTTTGGTCTGAATCAGGGACTATTTTTGTTACACAGTTGCATAATTGCCTAGAGTTGGTTCGTGTTCTCACGGCAGCATTTACAAGCGGACCAGATCAAATGCCTTGCGTGAGAAAGCTGCTCTTGATTTGTCAGAATTTCTATGTGGGGAAAAATTCAGGAAGTAAAACAAACGTTGAAGAAGAGAACACTTGCAAGATAAATGTGACACTTTCTAATGTCACAATGGAGGGACAACTACGCAGGTTGATTTTAGCGCTGCTCATCGTGGACTATATTGCTGTCATTGTTCATTTTAGTCAAACCATACAGTTTGAAAACGAGGCGCGGCTCCAACTAGAAAACAATGTTTTGATGCATTGGATGTGCTGAATGTGCATATTAAGGCAGTACAGGAGGAGGTGCACATTAATAATCCTCCTCACTTTTATGTGCAAGAACAAAAACAAGATAGCTGCCATCTTGGCCAAGTCATTCTACAACTGATCGTGACACAAAAGGTTCAAAATCCGATCAAATTTTAGGGTTGAAACTTGCTTATTAATGCTTAATAATGTGTAGACTGATATGGGATACAAATTTGGCCAGTCTTAGCAACAGTAACAAGCTACAACACTGTTAATTAGGATGTACTCGTTTGAGGAAGTGGGACGTTATCGTTGTAGTATTGCAGCATTTCACACAGGCCAGTGAGGTGTGACAGACTATTTCTACAGTCAAAGAAGACATTTCTTGCTTTTGTGCAGCATGAACATTTTTTAGAGAATTACAAAACCAACAAATCTCAAGGCATTTAGAAATGTTACGTGATGTTGTTTGCAAAGTTGCTTTTGCACAGCCATGTTCAGGCATTGAAATAAACTGTTTTGTACTATGACACGCAGACCGATTGTCCCCATTAAAGGGGACTTATTTTTTCAAAACTAGTTCCTGTTCAAAGACAGCGCTTAGTTTTATTATATTCATCAGGTCCTACGAATCCCAGATAGCTGGGAGAAATTAAAAATGCATACCAAACAAAAGCTTTGGTCTCAGGAGTCATACTGGGGTGGTGGCAAGAATCTCAGACTTGGATGGAATAAAACCAAAAACTTTCTGCATGGCAGGATACCATTTGAGATAAGTCAAATATATATTTTATTTGTAATTTGGATGACGCTTTTATAAGCAAGTTACTTCACCAGTGAAATTTTTAAGGAGTTCATATCGTGACACAGATCAAGAACACATAGTGAACAAGTCGCACTCGCAACTCCAAGTCCAAACAGAAGTTGCACAGTGAACTATGACTAAGTGATCTATCTTTATGTTGTGTAACCCTTCAAAAACACGCTGTGTCACAGGCCACTGATATATGCTGATAAATAAATGCTGACAACTGTGATACATTACCCCATATGGCCCCTGCAGAAGTGGCTGGAAGACACCGTTGAAAGAGCAGTGGCTGTATTTGCAGTGAGTGAAGTTGAAGACGCTTTTGACGGCTTCCTGGCATTTAAGGAAGTTTCCTGTTCCCGTGTGATTGAAGGTTGCGGGACCTCCTTGGGGTTTCCTGTCTGACACGCAGGGGCTGTCATAGAGTACCGAGTAGTTCCTTGTCTCAGTGAAGCCAGGGTGGAAACAGGGATCTTCTACTGTTGCTGGACCTACCTAGGAGAGAGAGCAAGATGGAGAGGTGTAAGAGACACAGAGAGGAAGCTCACTGAATTTAAAGTTAAAAAAAAACAACTCAATCATTTAGGATTTTACTAAAACAAGAAAATCACCTGTTGATTTATATATATATATATATATAGATCCCAGGAGACATTTTTTGTATTTGGGAGCTGTTTAAATGTGTAACTTGTGGTAGATTTTATCTAAACTGATCAAGAGCACTACAGGTAAGAGGAAAACTATGGATTTTTGATTTTGAGGTAAACTGCCCCTTTATGTCTTAAGTAATCTCATATTAGATTTAAACAGTCCCTCAATGTTAACTGAGAAAAAACAGACATTTACCTTAGACTGCTGTGCCAGCGTCAGTCGCAGTGCCTGGTCTTTCCCATAACACAGGAAGCTGTGTGTGTACAGGTTATAGTCATTTCCGTAGAGTCGGAAGGTCACAGAGTTGCTTGGTGACTCTGACCCGTCGTAATTACTGGAAACAAAGCTAATCTGAGTGGAGGCCCCACCAAGGTCAAGGGCGCCCGTGGTCTCCAAGCCCTGCAGCCGCGACAAAAAGGCATTGAAGTCAGTGCGCAGCAGGAGCACGCAGACTGACGCACACAAGTGCCCATTTCAAAAGTGGACACATTTGCATTTACAGCGTGCATGCAGACCTGTTTGAGGCGGTCATCCAAGTAGTTGACTGTGACCCAGCCAAAGGCGCCCTCCTCCGTGCCGCTGAGTAGTCGCGCTCCCTGATAGGAGAAGGGAGACTTTATCAGGGAATCCTCCACCGCCTGAAAGACCTTGCGGGATGCCGAGCTGTTCTCCATACTGCGCATACACAGCACAAATTCATTAGACTGATTCACATCCATAAATCAAATCAATACAGCAGCTCATGAATTATAAAAAGACTGTGTCATATATAATGGATTTGACTGTAACATATTCCCTGCTCTGGCAGTAGAGTTTATGTGGAGATAAATCACAGAACAGGCACATGGAGAAGGCTACAGATAGCAGCACTTGGACTGCCAGTGCGAACACAATTACAGAGTAAAGGTTGGGGTACACCAGTGTGTCGGCATGAAAAGGCCGCTGTCTTATTCAGTGTTCGATCATGGGGGTGTGTGCGTTCACGTGTGCCGTACTTCAGCAATCTCATTCCAGCAGTAGCTCCCAGATAAAGAGGGGTCTCGCCGTGTCTCTTTCTGGGCACCCGCTGCTCAGCCTCCTGCATACATGCTCTCAGAGACTCCCCTGCCTTCAGTGGATCAGACGCGTAGCTGGAGATACCTGGACCTGCAGGTTGAGCAAAATGTCAAGTGGGTTTAGCCACCATGAAACATAACAAGAGTCTCGAGTTCAGAGATGCCAGCCTGCTTGTGAATTGAAGGTCATCTGTGCAAATCCATGAACTGCTAAGGAGTTTGCTGTGGGGGAGAAAGCTTTTTGAAGATGTTATCAAGGTGGCGGCTTCCTGTAAACATGCTGGATGTACCCTCCCTTAATTAAGCAAGTATTCTAGTCCTAAATTGCTGGATTTGAGTTTCACGATGGGTAAAATTACAGCCGGGGGTGTCCTTGGTTAGATATTCAGGGTGCACTTCCTCCTACTTTTGTTAACTGCTCAGTTAACGTAGCTGAATTAAATAATACGCATGGTGTTTGCCTGACTGTTAACAAATCCCATGAAAAGACCAAAAAGAGCAACGCTTTAGCTCATCTCAAATACTGTCTGACTTCCTTATGTAATGTAAATGACATGTGACATGTGACTGACAGTGCTGCTGTGATAGAGCAGTGGTTAAAGAGAACAGCAGGTGTCATCTTGTCAGACCTGTCCAATATATGATGTGCATTCAAAGTGCTTTAGTAGGTGAGCAAAAGCTGGTTGCATAAGAAGGTTGCCTCGAGGCTGAGGCAGACAGACACATGTTCAGACACATGGACATACTATACCTTGACTTTACATCTTTACATGCATGCAACACATGCACTGTAACACAACACAGATAACACTTTCTGCCAACCATGTTGTAACGATTGGCTTTGATCATAATGAATACAAGATTTGTCAACGGAATGGTTCGGCATTTTTGGGACATACACTTAGCCTATGCATTCTTTTGCGGAGAGTTGGATGAGAGGATTGATACCACTCTGAATGTCAGAATGAACGTTGGCCTATGTGATGAACACTGACATTTTTTGGTGAGCGGTGCGTAGCTGGAGGCAAAGCAATTCTCCACAGACATTAGTAAGTGCGAGTTAGCAAGTTCTGTCGGCTTGTTTTAGACAATGGAGGAAGACGATGTGAGTGGTGCGTTCAGAAATACTCATTCCGAGTATCGGAGCGCACTCTGGCACAAACTGGACCGTTCGCTCATCCAGAGCACCACAGTCTCGGAGAAAGAAAGTGCAGAGCCGAGTATGTTTAACTTAACCTTTTGTGAATTTATATGGAAATATAACCCTCCATTTCTTCACCCATGGAGCTCTTATTTCAGAGTAGAGCGTCAGACTGAATTTATGAACACACCATGTCAGGTCACTCACTCTCCGGGACCACGAGTTTTACTTGAATAAGTAAACACTGACCAACGACCAGACTGGCCGACCCGTATGCTCTCATTCAGTGGATGGATGATGTCACAGGAAGCTTTGTGGTTCACCATGGTTGTCTTTGATTTTGTTGACCAGTAGTAGCGGCTGGTATGTGATAAAATTTAAGTTTTGAGCCATGACTCCTTCTATTCTGGTTCCCAATTACGCAACCAGACGACATTTTAAGACTCCTCTGTAACAAATGTGTTGAAACTTGACCTTTCTTAAAGACAACACATTTCTTCAACAACACTGTGGTTCACATCGGGTTATTTTTAGGCACAAAAACCACATGGTTATGGTTTGTTAAAGATCATGTTTTGGCTTCATTTATCAGTTTTTGGTGCCACAGTACCAGCTAGAAATAATGAATAATGAATAAAAAAATGTGTTAGGCCACCCTCAATCCCCTCCACCTCCAGATAACAAAGCCAGCTCATATACATGTAATCTGAACGTCACTTTAGAAACATTGAAATGATGTGTATCACATGTACAACTGTTATGTATGCGGGGTTTGCAGAGATGTACAATGCCAACATTTTCTCCTGGTAACTGGGCTGGTATGACTCTGGAAGTGACATGTCAGTAGCTACATGCCCATTAGCCCACAGCGTCATTAACAGGCGGCTCGCTCAGTGTGTGACGTGCACTTGTAGATAAAATATAGGCCTATATTAATGAAGGTTCATTAGTACGGTTTTGTATTTCTCTGTAATGTAGCACAGTGTTAACAATGTTACTGACACTGTCCTTTCTCACACCTTCAACTCAAACCATTGTGTTGTTTAATCATTAAATTAATATCATAAACATGCGGGCGACTAGTCAACTAATGCCCCTAAATAACGACTATTGGTTGACTAACAAAAGTTTTGATTGGGGGCAGTCCTAGTTGCCATGTTCAAAAAATCTATTTGGTTCACCTCCAGCATGATTTCCTTTGTCTCGTCAGCCACTATATCTGATATTTGATTTCTCATAAATGACCATCCAATGAATCATTGGACCACTTATCTTAAGAGCTATAGAACATCCAGACCAAAACCTAATGCATTCACAACTTATCAACATTTACAAGCACATAATTGACTCATTAGGATGGCCAAACCCAATTTTTATCAGGCTTATCATAAAATGACTGGTCATTAGTAAAGCGTCAGGGATTTCTCACTTTATAATAAGAGTGTCTATATCTGCAGCCATAAATGTAAAGTAAATCATTGACAAAGGGCTTCTCCTTCTCCAGTTGTTTTTTTGTTTTTTTTACGTCTGCTTATTGGTTTTTGCGAAACAGTGTAAATACAGTAAAGAAATGTACCAACAGCAAAAGATAAAACAAAACACAAGAGGGCATTGGAGGTAAGACAAAAAAAGGAGAGGAAAGATGACACATAAGTTATCCCACAAGTTACACGGTACTGACGTATGACATCATGGCACAGTTAACCTTTTAAACCATTGCCCGTTCATTTTAATTCTCCAATCAAACTAACAACTGGTTGCCAGATTTTCTTAAAGAGTCCCTCTTTATTTGACAGGGTGAATCTCATTTCCTCTAAATGTAAGACATGTTTGAATGCCTTTAGCCGCATATCAAAAGTTGGGAACTTCTCAGGTTTCCAAAACTGAAGCAGCAATTTTCTTGCTAGCAGTGTGGACAGAGAGACTTGAGCTACATATCCTTCACTGTACCTGGCTAAACCACCCTGAATAGTAATGTTAAAGCGGCAGGGGGAAAGCCTAAGCAAACAAGTCAAATTAATGACCACAAAAAGTTCCTGTAATCTATGAACAACTCTGACTTGTATCAAATCATGCCTCGCATTTATTGAGCTACTGCGAATATTTTCAAGCCAGGTTTCCCACACTTCATCTGTAATCTTAGCGCCCAATTCTTCCTGCCAGTTTTCCGTGAATGATTTTTATGATGGGCATTTTAACTTAACTAAAGTGTTATAAAAGTGAGACACAGCACCTTTAGTATATGGTTTAACAGCCACAAGACTGTCTAAAGCAGCGTGATAAGGTTTCTGCTGATGGAGTGGGACATGAGCCTGCATGAAATGTAACTGTAGAACACGGAAGAAATGTGGAGTAGGGAGCTGAAATGTCTGCTGCAGTTTCTGGAAAGAGGCAAGACGATCGCCATTATATAAATCTTCCAGAGAGGTAATACCCTCACTTATATGCACGACTGAAGCATATAGGTGTGGCCAGGTATGTTTAAGGGGCACGTCTGCAGCTGTCTAAAGAATAGGGTTTAAGTTAAGAGCGCTCACCAGGCAAACAAAAAAACGACTGCTTGGCTTGAAGCGTTCTCAGGCGCGATACGTATCCCCTAATTTCAAGGGGATCAGTTTGCAAACTCTCACACAACTCATGCAGTGTAGTCCAAGTGTCATTTGTATACTCACTACTAAAACTGAACTAAACAAAACTTATCTGTGCTTGCTTCTTCGCTTGTTTTAGGGAAAATGCATGTGTGCGGGAACCTCTGAGGACACTACTGGTAGTGTTAACAGCATTTCTTAGTACAACTTCGGCACTACTTTCTGAGTCAAATAGCTTTTCGGTTGCAAAATTTAAAAGCGATTTTCCCAGGAAAAGCTCTGAAGTGCTGCAGACGTTTTTCTGCGGAGGTCTGGATAAAAGTAAGTGATGATGTATGACATCACATACTAATCCGTTAGTTTACTCTGCTTGCTGCTTCGCTATTGACCTTTTTTGGCAAGACTCGCCCTACTCTGCCTCTGACTGGCTACATTGCACTTTTAGACGCATCTCTCGCCTGTCTTGCCCACAGACTGTAAATATTTAGTAAAATTGCAGTGGACACCAGAGAAATGGACACAACAAGGGCCAAAACAAGAGCAAGAGAGACAGTATTAAGAAAGTAGAGAGGAAACCGGGACATACTGATGTCACGTGTTATTTGCAGGACATGTTTATGTTCTAATGTCCCCCCAGAAAGAAATGTTTTAATTAAGGTTTGTTATTTCCGTTGTTTATATTTCTGACTTTTATTTATTATGGTTTTATTTGCTGAAAAATATATTTTGGAATTACTGACAGAGCCAGACAGCTGACTGAAAGAGGCCAAGACACAGAAATGCATTAAGCAGGAAAAGGAGACATCAATAGGTTGACTGATGACGTCATGTTATTGGAGAACATTTTCCATTACCTATTTGTTTGGCTGACAGTTTTTCTTATCAGTGAGGTAATGCTGGTTTGTCAAAGTAAAATAAATAAATAAAAGTAGCTTAGCTTGCTGTATTTCTCTGGGGATAGTTTCAGTGTACTGAAACTTCATCTTGATGTAGAGTAAAGTAAGGTTTATGCTTCTGCATACCTACGTCGCAGAGGGCTTTGCGGAGGTGTTGCATCCCTCTGCAACAGACGCAGAGACGTGACGTGCACCTCCAAAAAATTGTAACCAGACGTTGAGGCAACACAGACCGCAAGAGCTATGATTGGTCCTTCAAACTACATCATTTCCGGCATTTCGCAAGGTTTCACTTCCTGCTGCAGTGCCACAACACCACCATTTTCAAAAGTCAAGCCATTCAACGGGCGTACAGACCATCAGCGCAGTCGCCGCTCTCTTCGTCGTTGTGGTAACATTTGTAAAAAGAGCATTTCTTGTTCAGTGCCGATCATTTCAAGCTCCAGCAACAGTCTTTCTCTCTCGGTCACCATCTTTACTGTGACTAGAGCAAAGTCGGAAGATAAACAAACAATGAACGCTGAGTCTAGGTAGGTATGTTAAAGAGCACAGCGCCCTCAAGCGCTATGGCGGGGAACTGCATAGCGACATAGACCAACAGGACGCAGAACTATGATAGGCACGGAGCAACTGCGTGCACGTTGCGTCGAGTGTACGCAGAAGCATAAAAAACTTTAATTGTTAGCGTAGCTCACAGCATTTTCCAAGTAGCTTGCCCAACACTGGCGACTGGATAATTGAGACTTGGATTATACTGCATGAGTTGTGTGAGAGTTTGTAAACAGATGTTCTGATATAATATTGCTGATGTCACATCTGGTCCCCAGTCAATCAATAAATCAATAAATCAATATGTTCACCGTTTCCTGTGGAGGCATGCAAGAAAAAGTTTTCTTATTGAATTCAAGGTAACACAGCATGACTAATTAATTTACAGATGATCATTTTGTGGCTGAAGTGTTGGTCTTTGCAGTTACCGCTCTAAGTGACGCTTATATAAACATGTGTATGTAAGCTTATGATTGCTCCTCCTTAAATATTTGCATTAGTGTTCATGAATTAGTGGTTCACACGAGAATGTGAGGGAAGTGTGTGTGTGTGTGTGGCGGCATTGTGCAGCACGCACCTTTGACTTTGCAGGAATGCAACTGCTCAACCCTTCCAGTGTTGTTATCCTTCTCAGCCGGCCACTGGTAGATATACAGAGCTGTGTGGGAGGAGCCAGCGTCCAGCACAATCCCATACTGGAGTGGAGACAGAGGGAGGAATCCCAGTTCAGTGCTCAGTGACAGTTCACTCTGGATGTTTTCCATCCAGACAAGCAGCTTAAACATCCAGTGTAATGACTGTGTAGAATTATATCAGCAATATGTTTATTTTCATCTGAAACTATGGCATGAAAAAAGCACTCTAGACTTTGTAATCAATGAAAGCTGTGAGATCCTTCCTGTGTCTGCAGCTGCTACAAAAGGAGCGCTGATTTAATATTCTTATTATCCACTGGCCTTATTTGGTTGTGGATTTCTAGAACCAGTTGCACAGGTTGAGGTCATATTGACAAGAGACCATATTTGGCTTGTGGACTTTGGACAGAGATCCTACTGTAACGCTCCCACAGAGGGACCAGGCTACAACATTTTAGCATTTTCCTCTACCATACCTTGTACTTTTGAGGGAGGGGCTTGTTCTGCAAAACTGCTACCGTCACCAGGGCAACAATCGCTATGACACCAATCACAGTGATGATGATGGTCACAGGCGTGTGCCAGGGGTTCTTCTCTTTCATCTCTGAGAGCGGGGGCGGAGAGACAGCCAGCCAGCCAGACAGACAGAAAGACAGACAGGAAGGAGAAGCGAGAGGGTTGCCGGGGGTAGAAAGGGGAAGATGGGGACACATTGGAAAGAGGAATGGGGTGTTAGCCAATCTTGCATCCAGATGTGAGTGATGTCACAGCCTGTGTGTTTGTTTGTATGCAGGAAAGAGAGAGAGAGACAGAGTCCGTCTGGGGGTTTTGCGAAAGTGTTTTAATTGTGTTGTTTTGTAACCAAGGACTACAGATGGATTTCTGATTTGGCGCGTCTGATCTCATGCCAAGCTGCTCATTGATTCTATGGGGGTTGTTATTTCGCCCACAGCACATTTGAAAGGACATCCCACCAAAGTACTTTGCGAGTACAACAAGATTTCCCCTTTTGGAAAATGTTTAAAAGGAAGTTTCACGCTCATTACTGTGGAAACAGATCCAATGTTTATACAAGAGAGCAATCGGCTGCAATCAAAAAAAAGAAGATTAAAGATTAAAGCTGCAGCAGTGAGTCATTGTCAGCCAGCCATAATTAATAATTTCCACATCCTGTTATAGGTATTTTTTCAATCCTAATATATATTTGATCACTGTTTGGCGCCCATTCCTTCCTAAGTGTGCACTTAGTTTCCACTGTTTACCAATGGCACATAAAACACACACAAGTGCACACAGATGGTATTATATGTTCTTATATATTCAGTTTTCAAAGGGGACAAAAAAGGGTGTCTGTATTTACAGGCCTATTGTGATGGAAAAGAGTGATGAACATGATACCAGCCTGAATCTCAAGTACACACACACACACACACACACTGTTGTTTGCTCATTAACAGGGTAAGTAAACTGGCACACACTACCTAGGCACACATGACAGCTGGCAAAGTACACACACTGTGGAGACCGACCCGACTGCAGAGCACGGTACACATTTCATGATGACACAGAAAGCCACAAACACACACGGGGGAGCTTTTCCACCGCGCCGCATCAGCAGGACTCGCAGCACTGATAGTAAACCTGACCTTTGTCCAGTGTGGGAAAACACACAAAAACTTAAAGCGCGTTAAAGCCGATGGCGAAAAGAGAGTGAAAGGGAGTACTTACCTCTGCTGTGTACTTCAATGAACTTACACTGACAGGGGAGGCAGAGAGGCAGAGAGGCAGAGAGGGGGAGGAAAATGTGGGGAGGAGAGGAGGACGAGAGAATGGACAGAGGGAGGTAGCACAGTGATAAGACGAGGAGGTTTTTTCCGCCGTGGCCGGACAGAGGATTAGAATAGAGCTGTGTGTGTGTGTGTGTGTGTGTGTGTGTGTGTGTGTGTGTGTGTGTGTGTGTGTGTGTGTTTGTGTCTTTCTGCTGGAGCGGCTCTGAAGCACTGAGTTTGGCATTTCCTCCCCAAGCTGGGGCAGCGAAGCCGGTCACTATGGAGACGCAGCTAAAGTGTGTTTGTGCGTGTGTCAGCGCGCTCTCGTGTGCATGTGAGCCCCTTAAAAGGGACTCTCTCTGTGCTCCTGTGAACTAATGAGAGTCACTCGCTCCAGCACTACTCTTCCCTCGGCTCATTCTGTGGGATGTGTCGGAGGGAGGGGAAGTGGGGACTCCCTTGTTTAGCTGTTTTTATCGCTGGCAGGCTGTGATGTCATCTCTGTGACGGATCGGAATCCCCTGCTTTTCTCCAAGGCCGTGTGTGTGTGCTAGAAGAATAGGGGTTGCTGTTGTGTGTGCATGTGTGTGTGTGCAGACCTAAAACTTGACTTGCCTGCTAATTTGTTCCATTCACAGATCCATGCTGTTATTTCCTTCTCCTGCTGCACACACGCAGATACACAAACAAACACCTCAACACTAGAATTACTGTAAACTTATTATGTCCCTTATCGTTCCCCAACCTTCCTCCTCTTGAGAGAGCTGAGTGACTCAAATCCTGCAATTGTTTGACCATTCCACTGAGCAAACAACCAAAGTTCACAGCTATTTTACTTCTTTTTAAAACATTACCCAGGGGCTGTCTAAACCAGATAGTCCGGCTATTTATCAACTCACTGTACTCTGTAAGTGATAGGAAGTGATTGTAAAATTTTGTGCTGATATGTATGTTTAAAACAACATTTTGGCTGATAGCTGATGTTTATTTTGAGTTTGTTGTCATTTATTCCCCCTTTTGTGCCACTAAAACAAAGACATTTTCAAGTCATTTAATCCTGTGTTATACTATCGTTGAATAAGCACAAATTCAATCATACACATTTATGAAACAACCTTTTAAATAGCTTTCTGTCACATGAGAAACGTGATTTTTAAATAACTGCTTCAAAAGCCTCTCTACGATATATGATTTTTCAGAATTCTCTCATTCATTCATTCATTCAGTCATTTTCTGTTACCACTTATCCTGTTAGGGGTCGTGAGCCTTTCCCATCTGACACTGGGTAAGAGGCAGGGTACACATAGAGACAGACAACCATTCACACTCACATTCGCACCTACGGACAATTTAGAGTCACCAAATGTCTTTGGTCTTCGGGAGGAAGCTGGAGCACCCAGAGAAAACCCACGCTGACACGGCGAGAACATGCAACCTCCACACAAAAGGAATAAATACTCATTTTTATGCAATAGAGCCTGAACACATCATAATGTAATTGCAACTTCCTGTGAGCTGTTAGTTCCTCTGTGCTGAGTGTGCGTGTTCTGCTTGTGTCAGCGTGAGTTTTCTACCCCGGCTTCCTCCCACAAATTGTCCGTAGGTGTGAACGTGAGTGTGAATGGTTGTTTTTTACAGCGTACAGGGAAAAAGAAGTATTCATCGGCATAAAAATTAACATTCTAAAAACAATAAACATAAAATACAAGACACAGACAGCTTTTATATTAAAGGAGACTTAAGCTGCGTTTTCACTGAAACACTTTAGGTATAATATCCTTTGAACCGATACGAAACATTATGGTCATGGAGGTAGCGCCTCGTTACCAACCCATGTGGGCATGGGGCCAATATGGAACCTGTGGACAATCCCATATAGGCCCTTTTTTCCAGCCCATTTACCCACATGGGCCCCACGTACAAATGTTGGCCAGGTAGTGGTTGGGCGTCTTTTAAGAAAACAAAAAAGCCACTAAACTGGCTACACACCTGACAGGCCACCCTCCTTACTTATTGCACGGTATGCAAAAACAATCATATTGCGATTATTTGAACAGATGTTGTGATGGTAACGTGAGCCAAGAATTTAGTAGGAATGATCTCTTTTGCATATCTTTTTTTTTTTCAGGGGTCTGTAACGAACAAGCATGTTCCCTTACATCTGGAATATGTTTTGTGGGCCCGGTGCATTACTGTAGCACCACAGTGCTCATTTATAATGGCATGTCGTGACACATTTTTCCTTTTTTATCAAAATTTGAAGCTCTGATGGAAACGCAAAAATGACTGTTCTAATGAATGCCAAACGTATGTTGATGGAATTCAAAGGCCTGAGCCGCATCGTTGAAATCGGGGAAATAATCATCCATGATATTGACAATCTTTTCGACAACACGAAAATACATTTTCTATAAATTACTCCGGTTATTATATTCTCTCCAAATCTCACTCATGCTCCCGCTGTTGTTTCCCTGCAACAAGTAACATCTCGTGATATTTAAGAATGAGACTTCTGCTTAACGAGTAATTGACAGACAGTGATGATGTTTAATTGCCCCGTGTGCCTCCATTGCAGCTCATTGCAGGCTCGCTCCACACTGGACCAATTTCAAAAACTGTTTACATCAGTTCCTTTTACCAGTTTACACAGGAAAGTAGGGTCCAGCTTAAAAGATGTCGGAGATCCTTTAATTGAACTGGACTGCTTGGTGGAAACGAGGTCAGACATCAAACGCTTACATAGTAACAGTCTTAGTAGCGGTCCAACCACTAACTCTTACTGCATGGCTGTCTGTGCTACATCACAGAAGGCCAGCATGTTGCTTCAGTGGGATTATGGTATTCATTCATCAGATCTTTCCTTGAAGGTGTGCAGCCGCAGCGAAGACTGAAACCACATATGACTGCCACATATGTTTATTGTTTTACAACATCTTCACATGCCTTAATTTGTACCGTCATTACTATAGCTGCACATATAAAATGCATGAGGACAGCTGCGATGTGTCTGCAGGCGAAGTAAACAGCCAGCCGTGGCATTAATGAGCAACTTCATTAATGACAGCTGGCACCAGTTACAAACCTCCTGCTTTATTATAGAGCAAAGTCTGTGAGGAAAGTGGTTAGAGTAGAGGCGTAAATGTGCCCCGCGCTGACCTGACCTCACCCTTCCTTCCAGTTGATGTCAAGTTTGAGAAGTGTTAAGCGAGCGTTGAGATATTTAGTTTCATTTCAGAGCTCCTCCTTAATTTGCATTCACAGTGAAGTGAGGAAAGCCTCCCACATTACAGTACGTGTCACCACTTAGTAATGATGGTGGTCTTGGCAGGCAAACCGATACAGACACATCGTCATGAGCACATGTTGAGACAGAAAACAGGGCTTACCTGAGAGGCAAATTAAGCGCATGAGATCATAGAGGAGCTCTCTCGGAACATCAGCGCAGACTGGGACGGACTTTTGGGACACACGGTCACACAGTTTTGTGTGTCTGTGCGTGTCTGTGCTTGTGAGGAATTTTTATGGACGTTAGGCGTTCTCTAATGACCACAACTACATGCTTAACCTTGACCCCTGGCCTATCCTGAAGTCTAATCTCAACCCTAAAACCAAGTCTTAACTTTCAAACAGCCACGTGACAAAGTGAGGATCAACCAAAATGTCCTCAACATGCACAGATAAGCCTGCTCATCTGCACACACACATACAATCTTGCACCACAGATTTTCCATTTCCGACTCTTCTGTGAACTAAATGTAGTGTGAAGGTGGTTCAGGCTACGACATGAGGCAAGACAGAGTGGTGGGAATAGGAAAACACCGTGACTTGGAAGTGGAAAACATAACACCCACTATCACTCTGTGTATCTCTCTTTCTTGGTCCTTGTGTGTGAGTTTGATGCAAATATTTTAAGGATTTTAAGAGATTTTTAACAAGTGATAATAAGCACTGGTGCGTGATTGACTTAACTTTAAGGTTAAAATCACTGTGGAGGCAGACTCTACATTTACTTGCAGTAGAAATGTTGTTTGGACGAGCAGCATTCGGATCATGCGCCTGTAAAAACTATGTTCAACAACTGTGACACATAAAATAACATTCACAGCACAAAGCCGTCGACTGCCTAACACAGTCTTCTTGCCTTCAGATGGCAGTTTATTATGTTTATTGCTAAGTTTATTTCCTCAACCCTAAACTTGAATTGTAAAACACGCATTGGAGCCCCCAGAAATGTTTCATAGGGGTGCAGATGGGGCCACTGAAAATCTGAATATCAGGAATTCTATGTCAATATGAGAGTAAAGGATTTCTTATTTTACAGTTAATAATACTGGTTATTTATGTGCCTTCAGACTATCACAGGGCTGACACATAGAGACAGACAACCATTCACACTCACATTCACACCTATGGACAATTTAGAGTCACCAGTTAACCTACATGCCTTTGGACTGTAGGAGGAAGCCGGAGTACCCCGAGAAAAACCCACGCTGACATGGGGAGCTTCAATTTTAAGGCATGCATTTATTGTAAAGAATAAAACACATACTGGGAACATGTCTGAAGTTTGGGAGAGACACTTGGATACCCATGCAAACCATTTTCATTCAGATGTCTTGAAGTGAGCGTTCAAGGGACCCCTTTGAAAATGACCTTGCCAGTTGTTCCCTTGCCAAAATGTAGTTAAACTTTTTATTTTAACTTTTAATTCAGCCCCCTTTCCAACAAGCTTTGCTGAGCTATCCTAAAAAATGAACGCCCTACAGCCTCTTAAAGACAGTAGAGTCAGTAGTGTCCTATTATTTTCTCTGGGCAAAAAGAAGTCTAAAGTTCAAGCTAGGTTTTACAAGTTTAAAAGTACAGCACTTGAGAAGTTGTCATACAAACACAGTCCCACACACACACACACACACAGGTACACGCACACGCATGCATAGAGGCCAAGTTACACAGGTCTAGGTTTGCCTAATCTGCCATCGCCACACAAAACAGCACACAAATTAAGTTTATACTGTCAGCATGTCGAAGCCCAGTCAGATCAGGACATATGACATAATGGAGTCTCCACCCGTGTTGACGTGAAACTACAGTCTCATAAATCTTCTGTGATAAGGAGATACAAACACAAGGAGGAGGAGATAGGAGGAGGATGTTTTAAATCAGCAGATGCCGAGAGGGTTGTTTCCTTATGTTCAGCAGTGAGTCAAAGGGTGACACAGTCGGGGGTAGACGCTGCGGTTTCACAATGACGGGAAGACGAGACAAAGGCGTCCCTGCGAGGCAGGTCTTAAATTATTGCGCTGCTCTGATGGTTAGGCTCTAACAAGTCATAAGCCTGTGTGTGGACACACGTACACGAACCTTGTAGACGTAATACATGTGTTACACAGGCGTCGTCACCACAAATCCCTTAACACCGGTGATTTAAATCCTTTAATTTAGTAAAATTAGCAGGACAGTGGAAAAACATTCAATTACAAGGGAAAGGCCTGCATTACATATTTAGTAAATAATTGTAAACAACTTTCAGTTAAAGGACTCAGTGTTCCGTATCAGGATTTTCATGCTTTAAGCACAATTTAAGAAGAAAGGAAATGATGAAGGATGAAAGGACAGAGGCAAGGAAGTCAAGATAGAAGGACATAAGGGGAAGACGGGATGTTAAAAGTGCAACATTTTAAGGTCGTGGAGTAAAGTCAGAAGTTTCAGCGCAGAAATACTTTGGTTAAGAACATTCGCATTGTACCTAATATTTAGTTGCGTATGCTCAAACCTGCAAGAAAGCTCAAATGCACAAGATCTATTTTTTCCTAATGAACAGGAAGAAGATAACAATAATTCAAATAGAAAGCACTTAACAATGATAGACAGGAAGTGCAGACTCGATTTGATACATTGAATCCTTGTACTTCATTATGTACTTCTGAGTAAATGGACCATGTGATGTTCCTCCTGAGCTTAACACCACGCGAGTATACCCGCAAAAGCCAATTTAATGCCCATGCACTGTTCCTCCACGCATCACACACACACACCATTCTCCTCCGAACACAGTGTCCTTGAGTTGCCACAGCTTCGACTTTTTCCCGTTAATCAGGAGAAGTTTTGTTTGTCCTTAACGCTGAGAGATGACATCACTCGGCTCTATAAATACTCTCGTCCGGGCTGTTGTGAAACAACATCGTCTGCTGTTTCCTGTAAAAAGGGAACCTCTGGCAGCGTCATATGATTAGAAGTGAGGGGAAGTACCACAGAGAAGTGGTCTGTCCTCATGGGTGTTGAGTCCAGCCTGACCTTGCCTACAGGACAGGCTGATAACCCTGGACTACATCTGACCTTCAGCAGAAAGGAAAAAGACATCATTGTTTCATCAGAAAGGAACTATACATCCCTGGCTGGAGCGAAATATTAGTCACAGATCTAAATGTATCCCCACAGTGGTGGCTTTACTTTCATCTACACGGAGCATAGATAAGGTATCAGTCGATGAGCTGATTTGGCTTTTGTGTACATTTTGGCATTTTACAAACACTCTCATCTAAAATAAAGGAACATATTTTTTAGGTTTAAAAAACAGACTCATGTTTCGTCTCGTTCATGATAATATCGGTATCACCGACTCTGCGGTGGTTCTGAAAACATGAGCAGCTTCAGTAGCGTGGAATAAACTGTGGCGTCTTGAATGTTTTATGAACAGCCCCGGACTTCACAGACTCTTTCAGTGACTTACTGCTCAGAGGGAACTCATTCAGCGGCTCCGCTGGCAGCAGCACAGCGTCTCTCCCTCTCCTCTCCCGCTGTGCGTACTAATTTGTCGTATTGTCAGGAATATCATTATCGCAAAAATACCCTGAAGTATCGTGATATTATTTTCCAACCATATTGCCCACCCCTACTTTTGGCGTAAGATTAGTAAGTATTAGTAAGAGAGTAACATCGGGACAAGTGTGGTTTCTTGGGTGACACTCCCCTCTCATCAAGCTCGTCCTAAACACACTTTCTTGCTCTTTATAGAACATCAGTTGCTCTCAGCGTTAAGTACGCTACAGATGGATTTACATTGGAGGTAGTTAAAGGCCTGGTGCGTCTCATGAAGACACCAAAGGCTGCCTTTAGTGACTATCGCATGCAAAGGGACGTGACGGAGCATCTGTATTTGGGGCTGATATTTTGAGATTGTTCAGACATTATTGAATTCACTAGCTATGTTTCCATCCAAAAGTGATTTGAATCACTGGGAAATGTGTATTAAAAGAAATACGAATCCTGTATGTTTCCATTAAATGTACGGACTTTGGTGAAAACTACGAACTCATGTGAGTTTTCCGCGGAACCGGAAACAAAACAAGTCTCGCATTCTTCTTCTACATTTTCTGGCGGTTGGCAACCAGCTTGTAAATGCATTACTGCCTTCCCGACCCGGAGTGCGGATATCACCATGGAAAGAGGTGCGCTACATCAGACTTAATTCGAACATAACTGTTTCCATCCCCCGTTTTGCGAATCAACATTTTTTCGAATCAACCAAAACCCGGCTAAAGCGAGCGTATTTTAGTTTGTGCGAATCAGGGGATTTTAATTCCAATTTTGGCGTTTCCATCATAATTTTCCGACGCAATGCTTTTAGATGTGCATCTAAACAGCTGATGGAAACATGGCTACTGATAACCCAAATAGCCTAAAACAAACATACTGGTGCAGATGATAATGGGCTCAGTTAATATTAAAGGGTAAAAAAAAACACACCAGTTAGTGGGTGTGAATGGAAATTCATTTTGTGGTGCTTGCAGCTTTGAATATTACTTTTAAAATACCCCAGTTAAAGGTAAATCACAGTGTCTGGACATTGTTTCAGGAGACACACGTTGTTGTTGACTTTTCAGATGCAGTTTAAAGCAAGAAGCACAAATGAAATTCCATTTACCTGCATTGTAACGAGGTGGAGACAGAGTCAAAATATACATTGTGAAACTTCAGCCCATAAAACCAAAACTATCTGCATGGCATACCATTTCTTTTCTGTAATTTCAGTGAACTGACCCTTTGTCTACATGGTGTGCGTTAATCTTAAAACAAACGTCTTGGGTGCAAATAAAATTCATCTCAGCTGACATTAAAGAGTTAAGTCACCCAAATGACAAAACAGTTTTTGTTTAATCCCTCCAGGTTTCTCTGAGATTTCTGCTTTCACCTCAATTGATGGAGGCGAATGGAATTTAATTTGTGGTGCTCACAGCATTAAAAATGACCTTTTCATGACTTTTCCCAGAATATCTTGGAAATTGTCTCCAGAAACAGTTGTTGTTGACTTTTATTGAAAAATATAGTGAAAAATAAGGACAGTGAGCTGACGTTATATGATCTAATCCAAAGCTGCGTGCGTCTATGATGATGTACAATGTACACATTAAATGATATAGAAAATGAGCTACTATTGTGAACCATGTGATGCTTTGTTTAGTAAGATAACAATAGATATAGATTTTTTAAATATAGAAGATGCACAAAGACTGAGATATCTGCTCACATATCAAACAAATCAGCCTGTTATCTGGAGAAAGCCTGGGAGAGGAGAGAAAAGCTCTTTACAGAGATAAACAAGCCCTTTCAACACTTAAATCAATCAGTTTCTTAGAAATGGAAATGTTCTTTGTTGATATCTGTAACTTAATTACGACCAATCAACTTTAATCATTCACTTCTATTCAAACTCAGTTCGAGAAAGCGGCTTCTTATGGAAACAGTTAAGTTGTTTGGGTTTTTTTTTCTTTATTTGTAGTTTATTTTAGTTTCCTTTTTCTCTTTCTGCGTGCTTTGCACATGCAAGACAGGAAGGTGATTGCAAAATAATTGCCCTGCAGTCTCATGTGGGATGGGTAAAATGATTCAGCAAACCACAAAAGTAAAAGATGATGACTGAACATAGTTTAGAGCGAATACTACACATGCGATGCTGTTCACTTACATTATATTGGGATGGAAACAGATGCAAAAAACTAGTTTGAGTGAAGTGGCCCTTTAATCTACACGCGCTTACCAATGTGACTTTAGCATGCAGCTATGAGATTGTAAATCCTTAACTTCACTGATACCTTGGTAGCCTCAGATAAACCACTGAGGTGTGAATCATATTTGGCTCAGCTGAAAACTCTGGATTTGGCAGCAGATAAAATTGGATCATACGTCAAACACATGTAGTCTTAAACTTTATCCAGCCCCCGTCAAATGTGTTCACTTAATCATATAACGTTTCGCAATTAGCCTCAGTCACATGCCCGATGAACTACCATAAACCTCACATGATGTTGAGAGTGCCTCCGTAAGTGTGCCACTGTTTATCCTCAACACAATCACACGGACCTTTAAACCTCCAGCTGAATCCCACATGCGAAACACACACACACACACACAGGCACCTGCTATTCCACACGCACACTCAGGCACATGCTACGGAAAAGTCACACACCTGCCCCACACTGCTACACAGCTGCTACATGCAATAAGGCGACTCACACAGTTAGAGGAGAACACACACTCACCTGATACTTAACGTTAACTGTGTCGACTTGTGGTACATCCTGCAGCTGGATACCCTGAGGGATCAGGGTTTCCTGCTCCTGTGTGTGCATGCATGTGTGTGCGTGTGCCAGTCATAGCAGTACACCTACCTCTTTGTGCAGACATGGGTTCTTTCTCAGCAGCAACACAATGCTCTTTCTATTCTTTGCCCCCCTCCTCTCTCTCTCTCTCTCTCCTCTCTGTCTCCCCCCTCTCTCTCTCTCTCTCTCTCTCTCTCTCACTCTTTCTCTCTGTGGTAACACAGCTCTCAGCTCACTGTAATGCTTTTAACCACCTCCTCTCACATACACTCGCTTTATTAGGAGAAGCAGAGCTTCCCTCCTCCCTCCTACTCAGCCCACTCCCCTCCTTCCCAGGCGCCTTTGCCTTCTGTTTACCCCCTTTCTCCTCCTCCTCCTCCTCCTCCTCCTGCTCTCTCTCTTTCTCTACACCTTTGTCATTCTCATTGCTGCTGTCACTCTTTCACTCCTGCGCTTTCTGCATCTCCCTCTTAATCTGCCTCAGTGCCTTAACTCTCCCGCTCTCTTCCACTGGTGTCTTTTTCATCATTTTCCTTCTGCCTCTCTTTCTCCTTGTCATTGTCTCTGTCTTGTAAAAGTGGGTCAAACATGAAAGCAGTGTTAGATCTGGATGGGAGCTGGAGCTCAAGCTGGAGGGATATTAGAGTAAAGGCAGCGGGTAAACTCAGCCTCTTGCTTAAATCCTTGATACCAGGCTTCCTCGTTTTTATAGCTGTAATCTTAACTGTTGAAAGAAATTGGTCTCTAAAAGATTCTACTGAAGTCTTTAACCTCAGATACAGACCCTATAAAGTTAACTTTAAGAGGCGTTATGTAAGATTTCTACATGAAGAGCAGCACAAAGCTTTCAATTCAGGATGATAAAGAAACCTTGAGTCCAGGGCTGTGGCATTGACACTGCTACCTGTTTGTTGTGCGTGTGTGTGCTTGTCACACACTTTAACCAAGGCTGAAAAACAAAGCTGTGTCTGTTTTTGAGTCACAGGGGGGTGTCCAGTTCAGATTCCCACACCAGGCTGCTCTTGAACCACAACAATAAACCACCACTCCACAGCACTGATATTTGTAAGAGGGGAAAAAAAAATCTGCCACCGTAAGCAGAAACCGTGAATATATGGGTGTGATCAGTATGCATGCTAATGCATATGGGGCAATCAGTACGAGTGGTACTGGGGGAATGTTTGTCTTTATGGTGGGACCGCAGACGGAGGTATTGTTTAGTTTGGAGCTCTCCCAGTGTTTTGTGCAGTGATAGAAAAAAAACACACATTATTATGACAACAGTAATCCTCCTCACTTAATGATTTTCTAAATTACATGCGGCATACTTACTTCAAGATGGCAGTAATGTCCTATCGTTCAGCTTGAATCTGTAAACGCTCCATCAGTCTGTCACAAAATATGAAAATCATCATTAGTGATGGTAAATATCTATTTATCCAGTGGTGTGCACAGTGAGGGGGCGGGTGGGGGGTTCTGCCTCTGCTACTTATGCTCCGAGTGCCAGAGTCTAAGTACCCGCATGGACCCTTCTAGTCCAAAGTGTCTCCTAAATGCTGATCTAGTTGGTTGATATGACCCTCTGATGAGCTGAGTTGTCCCTCTGTTTTGTAAAATAATACAAAATAGATTTAAAGCTGGAGTAGGCAGTTTTATTGGGCAAAATCCTCAAATACACTTTGAGCATATTGCAGTTTGAGTGGACTGAGAGAAAACTAGACTTCTTCACCTCTGCTTGATGTAATCACGGGTCATTTCAGAGAGTGGGCTTTCCTATTGGCTGTACAAATGCAGAAATCCCTTCAGTGAAAGCCAGTTTCAGTGGCGAAGAATCCTACAGATAAAGTTGCTATTCAAGCACTGGCAACAACTGCCGACACAGCAATGCAACCCAAAAAGGAAGACGGACTTATTAAGAAGAGAATCTCAAAGAGAGTCTGACAGTAAATACCACTGGATCAGCAAACTTTCTGTTGCTGCCTTTACACAGGTTAGACCTGGCGCTGCTGGTGGCTGCAACTGGTGCTATGTTCCAGTGCTGGGAGGTTTGCTCTGATGGCATTTGCAGACGACTGAAGGTCTGTCTCTCCAGTAAAGCAGTCTGCAGTGGCAGGGAGCAAGGCGGAGTGAGCGCTGGATGCTAGGTTGCTAATTCTTGTCGCATCTGTGGTCTGATAACCAGTGAGAGCGGACAAGGATGGGCTGAGCGAATGAGTGCTTGCAACTCTACATTAAAATAAGATAAAATGTGTTGGATGCATATGCCTATGTCGGCCGGTGGGAGAGGCTTAGGACTGAGAGGGTAGAGCTGCAGGAGGAGGGTGTATTTTCAGATTCTGCCGTTGTTTTGCCTTTTCCAGATTTCAACCTACCCCAGCCTCAATTGGTTAAAGTAGCTCTTAAGTGCTTGTCTGGTTGCTAGAGGAATAGTTTGTCATTTCAGGGAATAGGTGTAATCACTTTCTTGCAGAGTTGAATGAAAAGATCAATGCCACTCTCATATCTTAGAGTGGCATTGATCCTCTCATTTTACTCTTGAAATCAAAAGTGCAGGTCTTAAAACATCAAACTATGCCTTTAAATATTGCTCTGCTGTACTACAGATTATTCACTTAGTGCTAAAAAGGTGCCTCTTTTTTGTATTTGCCATTGCTCCTGAAGTGTAGTGGTGTGCAAATTAAGTTCAAACTGTTTTACTCTCTGTAATACTCAATTGCTTGCTGCATTTGTGTATATCTTAATTAAGCTGTGAAGCTACAGTGTCAGGGTTCCACAGGGCAGGCTGTACTGACAGCTACGGCAGTGATGATGCTTTGTCTCACACTGATTAAAAGCAGTACCACTGAAATGCACACATGCTGTTACAGGTTTCACCACAACACTTCTCACTAAATGATCACGTCATCAAGGTGAACTTTCGTAACAGTCAGAAACAATCTCTTAACTTTCTTAGAACGCTTTCAGTGTTGGCACTCCTTTTTTCCCCTTGCAGAAACCACACGCTTTCATCCTTAAACAAGCAGAAGGATAACACGGCTAATATTTGATTGAGACAGAGGCCTTGTAGACTTTTTTGTTATTTACTTTTTATGAAATAAAGTTTAACATCGGTGACAGCTGGACACAAAAAAAAAACACACTTAAAGTGAACACAAAACAAAAACTCAGAAAGGATTCTTCCTGAGTTTTTAAAAAAAAGCAAGATGTAAATTTAGACATTACCATTTATATTGATATAGGGTCAGGTTGCGTTACGTGACACATACCAGCGTGCATCTCTCCTCTCTCACACTCTCCACACAGCTCCATCCCACTCACTCACTCACAGGTTCTCCAGCAACACTTTTTAGAGCCGTAGCCTGACGTGCACCTCCCCAGAAATGTAACTATACATTATGGCAGCACAGACTTTCTGACCTCCATTTCCCTCAGTAGAAACAAAGCTTTTATTTACTTTAATTTCACAGATAAGAAACAATAAATTGTGAAGACAACAAAGCCTCCACAAAAATAGCATCTTAAGTCTTATGTGTGATTTATCCTGGCTTCATATGAGTAGAGGAAAAGTCTGCTAGCCGCTAGGCTAATTTATACAGTGTAAAATGCCATAGGCTTGTGCTAATAATGTTAGCATGTTATATTTGTATTTATATTTGTGGACCTTGTGAGTTGTAATGGAGCCGAATTTTGTAACGTTGCCTTTGATGAATGTTGCACTAGCTGCTAATGTGGCTTTGACTTGCAACAGAAAACATGTAGCTCATTTTGTAAAAAAAATACCGAGAACTATATCGTGCATGGCCAGTCAGCCAAGATGAATTTTTGTCCTTATCACCCAGTCCTAGTCCACATTCTAATCAACCTGTACTGAGTCTGTACTTCGAGGAAACCCAAATTATTTGAGGCTGAGAAACATGCCCATAACATATTACTTCTGTACAGAATCAGGCCTTATAGTTGACACATGGGTAAGTCATTTTGACCACTTTATAATACCACTCATTTATGGTTGGTATGTCTTTCTTAAGCCGGTCTCCTGGCTCAAAAGCCTCTTATCGGCTAACATTAGCTAGAGAGACGTCATTTTCCTAATTGGAGGGCTACTCTTGGTATTTTTTTGACAATTGTTTTTTATATTCTATTTGTAGATTTTCAGATTTTAAAACAACACAAACACAAGTACAAGTCCCCCCCCCCCCCTCATAAATGACCAGTATAAAAACAAAAGAACAAAAACCAGCAAGAAGTTCAGCACCAACAACAGAATGGATGTCTGTGCGTTTGCATATTGTACGAGTACACAGATGTTGTTTGTCAAACCCATTATGGAACAAGTTTCTATATAAACATGTAAACACTTCAGGCTGTTCTCGATAAATAGGACATGAATGGTTGTCGTGTTTTATCAAAGATTACAGAGCTGAGGGAAACACTGCATCTGACTCTCTGCATGTGTAACAAGTTGGCGACTTCTGCCAGCGATGTCTTAAAGGAAGTCACATCCTCATTTTTTGTGACATTAGTTATTGGGTAAGCTGCCCTTTTGAACTCTTCTGACCTCACTGTGGGTTCCCCCAGCTCATTTTCTCTCCTCAAAGGTATTTGAGTTGAAGTTTTCAAGTAGGGGGTTGGTTTTTATGACCTGTTAAAACAAAGTAGATAACCATGCGTCCATACCCAACATGGCTTCACCAGAAGGCCCCCAAGTCCCTGTAGACTTTTATTATGTATATATTGTCCGTATATATTTACCTTATGGGACTCACCCTTTATGTCCTTCAAATGCAAATATGAGAGGTGTACTGAGCATTTAACAGAGGTTTGATAGGCTGTGTTTGAGTAGATGACATAATGTGACACATCTTTAGTATAATGGGACATTCCTACATTAACACCATGTAAGGTAACAGAGCAGAGAAGGAGGGTGTTATCTGAAATAACATCAACTTGCTGAAGCTGTTGCAAGCACAATGTGTAAGAAGTCTACGATGCTTTGAGGCCTGTCACAACTTATCGTTTCCTCATTTCACAAATCGCTTACTGGCGCAACATCTGGCAGTTCCTCAGAATGTTAAGAAGGGAAACTAACAGACGGACAGAGGAGGAGAAGAGAAGTAAGAGGGTCGCCAGGCAAGGCTTGTGATGTTTGTTGGACCACATTTTCTATCAGCAATCACTAAAAGATGACAATCAATAAATCAAAGTCTTAATTCTATGGCCCTGCTCCCTGAGTGGTGCCTTGAGGGCTTTTACTGGAGAGCGATTTTTAATGAAATGCAGGCATAACAACAGTATTTCATGTTTATTGTCTTTTGTTCATCAATGCTGACCTCTTTAAAAGCAACCCTGTGCATTATTCAGTTTTATATATAGTCACTCTAAGTACAGGCGTCAATAAGCTGCACAGCCGAGGACTGTTCTATTTCCTGTTTTGTTTACTGATGTTTTGAACAGAAGGCTCACCCACAAATCATAATGCATATTTTTCATCTTACTTGTAGTGCTATTTATCAGCCTAGACTGTTTTGGTGTGAATTGCCTTGTGTTGGAGATATCGACCGTAGTAACTAGATCAGTAATTATGGGCCTATAACCCGCTTTCCTTTTCTTGTGTCCTCAAGCAGCTAATCTTGAATGTTTTCCAGTCAGGTTAACATGCAAACAGTGGCACCATCAGGTTGACGTTTGTATCAGTATGCTGTGGTTCACTTGATTCGACACAGTTTTTAATATTTTAAGTGTGGCCAACTTGATTTATCTTTAAATTTTAAAGGTGGAGACTTTTATATATCCCCAAAAAAGTGTGGTATCCCACAGAGGTCAGGTTTAGGGCCCTCTACAATTTAACTTGTATACGTCCTTTAGTTCTAAAAAGTATAACATCCAATGCTGTAGTAACACTGACAACAAGCACCTTTACATTGCAGTATCTTAACCCCACTACCAATAAGTTGGTCCATCTGTCCCATTCTTATGAACATGATATTTCAAGAATGCCTTGAGGGAATTTCCTTAAATGCGGCACAGATGTCCACTTGAACTCAAGGATGCACTGATTACAATTTGCTGGTTAAAGGTCAAGGTCACTGTGATCTCACATCCGTCCCATTCTTGTGAACTTGATATATCAGGAACTAGATGGCTTGTTTCATGTAGAAACCATTTTCTTTCTACCGAACTACACCTGCCAATGGTATCACCACGCAGAAGGAGGCGTGCATCTACTGCTAGCTCACCTAGCACCACTGAGCAAGCTAACGTTTCAGCTCAGCAAAGGAGGACGCCATTAATGCTTACTATACTCACTATCTCATGAGTATGAACCACTTGTCCATAAGTAGCTGCTTCCCTCAAAGTGGTTACTGGGTGTAGTTTGGTAGAAAAAAAATAGATCCTTCATGAAACTGCTCACAACAAGGTCTGTGGCTTATCTTGAGTAAGCAGGCCCTGGTCTTTGCAAAGAGACAAACTGTTGAGGTTTTTTTTTTAAATGTAATTTTTGGCATGAGATTGATAGATAGCACTACAGGTAGGGGGAAATATGTATCTTTGATTTTGGGGTGAACTGTCCCTTTAAGTTGAATAGACAGCATTTATTGGAAAGCTGTTGTAAATGTAGCAGCAATACCAGCGCTATCACTAACAGCTTTGGTTAAATCATGTACATCAAGCGAATTTGTTTTACATGAAAGAAAGACCCCCAACAAAAACAATGGTAGATTGTCATAAACTGAAAGATGATAGATCCTCGCTGTTTATTAGAGAGCAGTTACTCTACTATTAGTCACTACTATTTCTCCCACTTAGAAATAAGAAGCAAATCTGACCACAATTATTTTAAAAGCACATAAAGGTCATTTTCTACAGTCTTAAGTAATACATAGTGATTTACTTTTACCATAAACATTGTTTCTTAAGTCAGTCAGGGATGACAGTTGTACTGCTTGAGCAAGGAGACAGCTGGGTGGGGTTATCCATAAAGCATCTTGGCTGTGACTCTGCATTTGTTTCCTTCCTTTTATGGCAAATGCATCAAAGATGTGTGCTGGCTCTTTTTAAAATTCCTCTCTCCTGGTCAGAGACCTCTGCCTCGCAGTCTGTATCATCATGCTGTTCGGCTGTTTAACCCAGATGCACAAGGAACTCTCTGGGCCTGCCAGTAATCACTCTCATCGTGTATCACCACTGCAGGTAGCCCTGCGGGCAAATTCACTCAGTGTGGTTACACTCATTTTAGTCAAGTTTGTCTGACAGTAAAAAACTTGTTTGTTAAAGATGGCACACTGAAGTTTGGAGCTGCATATCCATTGTGGTCCTTACTAAATAAACAGCAAGAGAATGCAGTTGGAATAGCAGCATTGAACAAATACAATTGACGTGATTATGATAACACCAAAGGGTTTCAACCTAAAGAATCACACAAATAAATTTACAAATTTAAATTCAACTTTCATACTGAAATGGTGGATTGCCCCTTCCAGGTTGGGAGAGAGTTACTGCCTGAAGCAAGGGTGTATCTGGGGGTTTTGTACACGCATGAGGGTAGAATAGAGCGTGAGATGAATCAGCGGTTTGGGTCAGCTTCTGCAGTGGTGCGGGCGATGTCACAGACCGCCATGGTGAAGAGGGAGCTGAGCCAGAAGTGAAAGCTTTTGATTTACTGGTCCTTCTACATCCCAACCCTCACTTATGGTCATGAGCTCTGAGTAGTGACCGAAAGAATAAGATCGGGGATACAAGTGGCCAAAATGAGTTTCCTCTGTGGGGTGGCTGGGCTCAGCCTTAGAGATAGAGTAAGGAGCTCGGACATCAGGGAGCGCAGAGAAGAACTGCTGCTCCTTCATGTCGAAAGGGGTCAGTTGAGGTGGTTCTCAGGTTCCCCCAGGAGGAGCTGGAAAGCGTTGCTGGGCAGAGGGATGTCTGGGGTGCTTTGCTTGGCCTGCTGCCCTTTTGACCCCCTTGGGTGAGCGGATGAAGATGGATGGATGCTGAAATTAACTGGAGAGGTAGAGCACTCCACATCAACAGGCAAACTATTCCACTCTCCTAAGTATCTAAACCACTTTTTGCCAATCATTGCTCTAACTAGACTAAAATCAGTGACACTGTGTTTTGCATTGCAGCTGTGTCTCTCATAGGAGAAATAATTCTTAGTTTGGAGCCCTGTTGTTAATTACTTTTTATGAGTTGAGATTCGGTCTTCTCAGTTTTTGATGATTATGTTTTTATGTCTTATTGTTTGCTGTTTTGGGACTCCATTAAAGCAGTTTTTCATCAACAATGTTGACAAGACAATTACATATTGTGTAATCAGTAATTATAGGCCTATAACCAACTTCCCTTATCTTGTGTCGTCAAGCAAATAATCCTAGTTGTTTTCCAGTCAGCTTGACGTCAAAGCCTAATGAATCAGTATCAGTGTCAGTATGATGTCAGTATGTTGTAGTTCACCAGATTCGACACAGCTGACAATATTTTAACTGTGGCCAGTTTGATTTATCTGTAATTTGAAAGTTGGAGACTTTTACATTTCCCCTAGTAAATTTAAATTACAACAAGTGAGGTGTTCCACAAGTGTCAGGTTTAGTGCCCTCTACAATTTAACTTGTATACTCTCTTTAGTTTTTGTAAAGTATAACATCCAATACTAAAGTTAAACTGACAACTCGCACCTTTACAATATAAAGTCATCAAGGGACCATGGCCCTACTAATAAGAGGCTGGTCAACAGCAGAGTTTAATACCATTGCCAGAGGCATTATGTTTTCAGGTTGTCTGTTCGTCACATTTTCTTGAATGTGATAACTCAAGAATCCCTGGAGGAAATTTCTTCAAATTTGGCACAAACGTCCACTTGGATTCAAGGATTATCTGATTAAATTGTGGTGGTCAAAGGCCAAGGTCAAGGTCACTGTGGCCTCCTAAAATATTTTTGGCCAAAACTGAAGGATTTATATAATTATGACAAAATTTGACACAAATGTCTAAAAGGGTAAAATGTTGACATTTTTTTATCCAAAGGGTCAAACATCAACTTCACTGTGACATCATAATGTTCTACATAAAATACTTTTCTGGTCATTATTCAACATCATATCTCAGGAACAGAAGGGAGACATTTGGTCAGATACTGAATTGGTGACACTTATCTTAGGTGCCCACCTTGAAACTGGTGATTGTATAGCTCTTCTGTGCTGCCGTGAGGAAGATGTGTGTGAAGCACCGATACTTTAGAAATTATTATACTATATTTGCCTACTGTCATGGCTACACATGAGTCCGGACAGACATGGATATAAACTGTAACTGCAGCTTGACTGGTTGGTGGAGGCTTTGATCTGCCCTGAAACATGTTGAGAACAATTTCCATGAAATTTGGTACAGATGTCTATAGAGCCAGAGGTATGAATCCCAATTACGTTGGTGAGCACCTGAATTTTTATCTAGGGCCACCAGCAAGTCTGGGTTTTCATTTATTCAGTGCAACATCTACCGTTAGGATTTGCACAAATTCATTACAATGAACATGGGTAGGGCAGCTTGATATGCAAAAATGATCATATTGTGTTTATTTTGGCAGTTGCAATGTAAGTTATGATTTTAGTGGGAATAGTAATATTTGCATCTCATTTTCACTGGAAAAAAAGATGATTGCTGGGCTCTGCACTGGACTACTGTGTTCCCCTACATCTAGAATATGATTTGCTGAGGCATCTCTTTATTATTGTCTGGTTTGAGGACATATGGACTTAATTGTCATTGACAATGTTAAGTTTTTTTATACTTATCGGGTACTGTTGATCCCAAATAGCTGGGAGAAATTAAAAATGTTTACCAAACAAAAGTTCTCAGGATGCTCGGGGGTCTCAGGAGGATACAATGTGCACTAGTGTTCATTGTCTTTCATAGTCACAAATAAACAAATAAAATGTTTGGATATTGGACTTGACCATATTGTGAAGAGTTATATTTGGATTAATTCTGCAGCCCAAAACATGGGTATTAATTTTTGTTGTTGTTGTTGTGTAGATCCCAGATACACATTCATGCTGGTTTAAATACTCACGCACCAAATCCACAGCTTAAAAAAAAATATGATCAGATTCATTCATATTTGTGAAAACTACAGTGCTGTTTTATCGTCTTAAGTGTGACTCAGAGGGGCCACAAACAGGGTACAGAGGTTGAAAAGCATTGATAAATGGCCTTTTGCATTGTTGGTTTTGGTCTTTTTTGTTAAAGTTGTTGACAATAATAAAATTATAGAATATCACTAGGCATTTCCTTTCAGCAGCATAAAAGTGAGCAGCCTCAAAACATTTTCCAAAAATTACGAGTATCAGCTTTTAACTGTCCCTTTGCCGCCTGTGTTGTATTGTATATATTTGGTGTCCAAACTAATTAGTTTGATCATCAGATCTCTCACTGTATTTCCTAAAAAGAAACTTGAAGAAACCTATTAGTCTCATAGAACAAGGGAGGAATAGGATAGGATATGTAATGCATTTTGGGGGGCAGTGCGTCGCATTAACATCCCAGTAAGAGCTGTCTGATTGAGTTATGGCTAGACTTAAAGTGTCTGTTGAGAATGTCTCTAGTGTAGCAAGACGCTGCGCTGTGAAAGAGAGACGGGGAGAGGAAGAGAGGGTGAGAAAATAAATTCAACAGCAAGTCATTATCAAGCCAGTGAAGTAGACAACAGACAGACAGACGGACGAACGGACAGGATCTCCGGTTCATTCTTAGGGATATTAATGGTTCTCTCCATGTTCCACCCTGCGCCTGTCTCTATTCATCAGCCGCAACCACACTGACGCAAGAGAAGCAAGTGGGCTAACAGTCAGGCTGAGATCTAGAAACCACACTTTTGTAGCATGCAAAATTTAAAAACACAGACACTTGCATCTTTTGTTTCTTTATTTTCTGCAGATAAAGGAAGTCTTAAGGTTTGAAGACTGTTAGCAGCATCGCTCTATAGATGGTAAGGTTGGTAGAGCCGTCTCTTTAGTCCACACTGAGGCATCGCAAACACACGATGGATTGCCATGAAATGTTGCAGACATTTATGGTTCCCAGAGCACGACTCCTGCTGGCTTAGAGACACGCTAACTTCCCCCTAGCACCACCATACGGTTCTCAAGTTCTCATTTGTTGTTTGAGTAAAATGTCTCGTCAGCTATTGGTTGGGTCGCTGTAAAATTTGACACACATTCTTGTTCCCCACATAATGACTTGTAAAAACGTTGGTATCCTCTGACTTTCATCTAGCACCATCATCAGGTCAAAGTTTTAATCTGTGCAGGGCTTTGGTTTATCACCAAATACCTGCAAAACTAATGACATCCCCATCAGCCTGCATTGTGCTTTGTTTGCTAATTAGCATATATTAACATGCAAAGCTAATCAAATCAATCCACCATGTTTTTGGTCATGTGGATTTAAATAAGAATACACTTTTAATGAAATGTAATCCCGTCAGCTCCTTAAAATAGACTGCATTGGGGAAGTCTTAGGCAGGATCTGAACTGATGGGTCACAGTCCAAAATGAATGGACTGCAAGTGACTCAGGAACATGTCAAGTTTGTAAAAAGCACTATTCTGGTGTCATTTCCTGCTGTAGAGTGAGTGAATAATAGACAGCTACTTGAGAGAGACGCAAACTAGTTCAACAACTTCAACAACCAAACGCAAGTATGATGCTTGATGTATTAAACTGTGTGGACCTTGAACTAATGACTAAGCAGAAATCTGGATCTCACAGCTGGACCCATTGGGAACCACTGTCCTATATGATCTTTGGGGTGTGAGGGTAGATGGGAGCAAAGGTGGCCAGTGTCTTTAATGATTTTTCAGCACGTGGTGTCCATCCTTTAGCAGCATCTTCAGTGCGTTCAGCTGAGTGACCACTCTTTGCAGGGCCTTGTGGTCCTGTTGGGTGCTGTTTTGGTACCAGGCAGTGACATTCCTCATCAGGAAAGTTTGACTTCCTGGGTGTAAAATAACCCAGATGTTCCGCATCATTGCGCCCGTAGAGCAGGCATAAGACTTCAGCGGCTGAGCAGCGAACTTGCGGATTGGGATAACCTGAATGAGGATAAAATGACTGGTGTGCAGTTTCTTCTCTAAATGTTATCAGACAGAATGTATCAAATCTTGGTAGTTAAAGCAGCCATTTTACAAGGGGTTATGACACTTTCAGAAATGTATCCACTGATGTACAGACATCTCTTTTGCCTTGCAAGTCCGAGGGACAAAGTCTTTTTTGGCCCAACAGCATCACGTGGCAGACCCGTAAATTGTAGTTACACGGTTTGGCCAGTATGTCAAATTCGCTCCTAAGCCCTGTTTCCATCAATCACTTTGGATATGGTGCCTTTGGAACCAACAGTAACCCTTCAGACATGGTACCTAGACCCTAGTGTTTCCACCGCAAACAGTCCTCTTAAATGTGGGCGGGGTTGTTGTCACTCACTGCTCCGTCCAGTACTCACTGTATTTCCTCATTACCGGTGACACAGATAGAAGTCTGCACCTCGTTTATCGTCCACAGAACGAGGCTGCACGGACTAAAAATGGGGACGGTACGGAACGGTTCCATTGGTACCATCCTCAACTGTTCACAGTGGAAACGGGAAAAAAAGTGCACCAAACTAAACCGTGCTGCTCGGTGGAAACGGGGCTTTAGTCTACAGTCAAACTTCTTATATCTTGTGTAGCAACAACCACCTATGATCTGTTTGAGCAACACTTTTGAAGTGACTCTCAGTTGCTTATAATTGTACATGTTTGAAATAATTCTGTGTTCTCACATCTTACTGAATGAGTGTTTTTATATGGAGAAATGGTGTGAATTGAATTCACCTTTTACAAAACTGAATGAAAGTAAAACCTCTGGCACACCGTTTTGATCACTGCTGGTTTATTTAAAGCACATGTTTGCCCCAAACAACATTCTTCAAAGACATTTTTCAGTATTTTTACATAATATGTGTGGTTTTGAATTTGTATTCCATTCAGGAGACTGTGAAAGGAATGTGCGCATGTCTGGGGGGAAAAAAGTGACATAGCAAGTGAAAAGACGCGCTGACAATACACACACACAGTGTAATCAGGAATTAGTTTCCTAAGCTGGACATGAAAGCATTTCAGCAGAGGGGTCGCAGCGCAGGCCACGCTGCCAATAAATGGCTCATGTTCCATATTATAGTTGAAAGAAAATGGGAAGCCTTGTGAATGGCAAAATATAATTAGGTAGAGGTCAATCAAAATAAGAGAGTCAGTTAGGGTTAATACATAATTCATATGACCCCTTCACTCATGCTGACCTTTTTTTGGGTTATGGCCCTTCCCACTGAGGAGTGTTACCATGGCGCCTGGTCCCAGAGGAAATGGAAATTGTCAACAAAGAGGCTTTTTGTGAATTGGCTTTTTGTGCAAGATAAAAAACATGATTGTTTGGCAAAAATAGCTCAAATATACTTCTCCCTGTTATGGACTGGTGGCAGTCACATAGATTAAAGCTTTATGTGACCACACATTCATATGTGGAAGTGGGAGAGAACCATTTTGTTGTTGTTTTTTGTCCACGTATCATGTGTCACTCCGAAAGGGGAACTTTCTAACCTGCCTTGTAATGAAGCATCTGCCTTTTAAAGCCTTGTCAGTGTCTGTAGAAACGTCATGTTCAGTGGAAAGCAGTTTCTCGTACAGAGGAGATCATGTGGATTCACATGGATGTGAAACTTTCGGTTACAATGCAGTGGTCGTTAATTTGAACCATTTGAAACGTGACAGTTTCTGAAGTTGTACTCTGGGAATTTTTATTTGAGCAATTTAAATGTAATCACTTTTATGGTGCTATATCCTGAATGACACTTCCATCATGCTTTCCGTTGTTCACCCACTGTAGAGCAGCTGTTGTCTTGATTACATCATCACGGCAGTCTCATCTTTGATGGTCAGTAGATATGGTCAGGATAGACTGAACTTACCAGTATGATAGTATGATATCACAGAAACTTGACTCTCAGCTGAATTTTCCTTTAATCAATAGAATCTTTCATCTACATATAGATTGAGGTGCACTGCCCCCTACTGGCTTACAGTATTACCTACACAGGTCAATAAATCTTTTTGTTTTTAGGTGATATTTTATGCAGTGAAGAGTTGCTGTCAGTCTTTAAGCATAACATGATGAGAGGTATCTTCAGTGGTGACTTATTTCTGTTGTTTTCCACTAAACATAGTGGAAATGTGGAAAGACTGAACCTCTTTGTTTCTGTGCATGTTTTGAATTAGTTTGAGTTTTTTCAGTTTTTTGGTATCAGTCAGCTGTGGTTTTAAACAAAACGTCCTGTAGCTGTAGTCCACTTTATTGTGTTTTTCCTGTTCCAGCTAGAATTTAATCCGTCATTTCCGTGCTGTTGTTCCTCTGCAGGGCACTAACTCACGATGGCTGATGAATACACATGAGATGAGAGGTTTATAAAATAAGGAAAAACAGGAAACTGTGCAGGAATTTTAACTGTTCTGGGTCTGAAACAATCTGCAAAATGAAGATGGACTTAAAGGATAGCTTTACTATACTGATATACTTTGGACGACATACTATACTATGACTTCTTTTTTTTATAATTTTGGACGACATACTATACTATGACTTTTTTTTATAATTTTGGACGACATACTATACTATGACTTTTTTTAATGATTTTGGACGACATACTATACTATGACTTTTTTTATAATTTTGTATGACATACTATACTATGACTTCTTTTTTTATAATTTTGGACAACATATTATACGATGACTTCTTTTTTTATAATTTTGTATGACATACTATACTATGACTTTTTTTCATGATTTAGGACGACATACTATACTATCACGTTTTTTCATGATTTTGGACGACATGCTATACTATGACTTTTTTTTATAATTTTGTATGACATACTATACTATGACTTTTTTTCATGATTTTGGACGACATACTATACTATGACTTCTTTTTTTTATAATTTTGGACGACATACTATACTATGACTTTTTTTTTTATAATTTTGGACGACATACTATACTATGACTTTTTTTATAATTTTGTATGACATACTATACTATGACTTCTTTTTTTATAATTTTGGACGACATACTATACGATGACTTTTTTATAATTTTGGACGACATACTATACTATGACTTCTTTTTTTTATAATTTTGGACGACATACTATACTATGACTTTTTTTATAATTTTGTATGACATACTATACTATGACTTCTTTTTTTTATAATTTTGGACGACATACTATACGATGACTTTTTTATAATTTTGGACGACATACTATACTATGACTTCTTTTTTTTATAATTTTGGACGACATACTATACTATGACTTTTTTTATAATTTTGTATGACATACTATACTATGACTTCTTTTTTTTATAATTTTGGACGACATACTATACGATGACTTTTTTATAATTTTGGACGACATACTATACTATGACTTCTTTTTTTATAATTTTGGACGACATACTATACTATGACTTTTTTTATAATTTTGTATGACATACTATACTATGACTTCTTTTTTTTATAATTTTGGACGACATACTATACGATGACTTTTTTTATAATTTTGGACGACATACTATACTATGACTTCTTTTTTTATAATTTTGGACGACATGCTATACTATGACGTTTTTTTCATGATTTTGGACGACATACTATACGATGACTTCTTTTTTTTATAATTTTGTATGACATACTATACTATGACTTTTTTTTATAATTTTGGACGACATACTATACTATGACTTCTTTTTTTTATAATTTTGGACGACATGCTATACTATGACTTTTTTTCATGATTTTGGACGACATACTATACTATGACTTTTTTTCATGATTTTGGACGACATACTATACTATGACTTCTTTTTTTTATAATTTTGGACGACCTACTATACTATGACGTTTTTTCATGATTTTGGACGACATGCTATACTATGACTTTTTTTCATGATTTTGGACGACATACTATACTATGACTTCTTTTTTTTTATAATTTTGGACGACCTACTATACTATGACGTTTTTTAATGATTTTGGACGACATGCTATACGATGACTTTTTTACTGTACTATGACTTTTTTTCATGATTTTGGACGACATGCTATACTATGACTTTTTGTCATGATTTTGGACGACATACTATACTATGACGTTTTTAAATGATTTTGGACGACATACTATACTATGACGTTTTTTAATGATTTTGGACGACATACTATACTATGACTTTTTGTCATGATTTGGGACGACATACTATACTATGACGTTTTTAAATGATTTTGGACGACATACTATACTATGACTTTTTTTCATGGTTTTGGACGACATACTATACTATGACTTTTTTCATAATTTTGGACGACATACTATACTATGACGTTTTTTAATGATTTTGGACGACATACTATACTATGACTTTTTTTCATGATTTTGGACGACATACTATACTATGACTTTTTTTAATATAATTTTGGACGACATACTATACTATGACTTTTTTTCATGGTTTTGGACGACATACTATACTATGACTTTTTTTCATGGTTTTGGACGACATACTGTACTATGACGTTTTTTAATGATTTTGGACGACATACTATACTATGACGTTTTTTCATGATTTGGGACGACATGCTATACTATGACGTTTTTTAATGATTTTGGACGACATGCTATACTATAACTTTTTTACTGTACTATGACTTTTTTTCATGATTTTGGACGACATACTATACTATGACTTCTTTTTTTATAATTTTGGACGACATACTATACTATGACTTTTTTTCATGATTTTGGACGACATACTATACTATGACGTTTTTTAATGATTTTGGACGACATACTATACTATGACTTTTTTAAATGATTTTGGACGACATGCTATACTATGACGTTTTTTAATGATTTTGGACGACATACTATACTATGACTTTTTTTAATGATTTTGGACGACATGCTATACTATGACTTTTTTAAATGATTTTGGACGACATACTATACTATGACTTCTTTTTTTATAATTTTGGACGACATACTATACTATGACTTTTTTTCATGATTTTGGATGACATACTATACTATGACGTTTTTTAATGATTTTGGACGACATACTATGACTTTTTTAAATGATTTTGGACGACATACTATACTATGACATTTTTTAATGATTTTGGACGACATGCTATACTATGCCTTTTTTTTATAATTTTGGACGACATGCTATACTATGACTTTTTTTTATAATTTTGGACGACATACTATACTTTGACCTTTTTTTATAATTTTGGACGACATACTACACTATGACTTTTTTTCATAATTTTGGACGACATACTATACTATGACATTTTTTAATGATTTTGGACGACATACTATACTATGACTTTTTTTCATGAATTTGGACGACATACTATAACGTTTTTTCATAATTTTGGACGACATACTATAACGTTTTTTCATAATTTTGGTCGACATACTATACTATGACGTTTTTTCATGATTTTGGTCGACATACTATACTATGACTTGTTTTCATAATTTTGGACGACATACTATACTATGACATTTTTTAATGATTTTGGACGACATACTATACTATGACTTTTTTTCATGAATTTGGACGACATACTATAACGTTTTTTCATAATTTTGGACGACATACTATACTATAACGTTTTTTCATAATTTTGGTCGACATACTATACTATGACTTTTTTTTTAAATTTTGGACGACATACTATACTATGACTTTTTTTCATAATTTTGGACGACATACTATACTATGACTTGTTTTCATAATTTTGGACGACATACTATACTATGACATTTTTTAATGATTTTGGACGACATACTATACTATGACTTTTTTTCATGAATTTGGACGACATGCTATTCTATGACGTTTTTTCATGATTTTGGACGACATACTATACTATCACGTTTTTTCATGATTTTGGACGACATGCTATACTATGACTTTTTTTCATGATTTTGGACGACATACTATACTATGACTTTTTTCATGATTTGGGACGACATACTATAACGTTTTTTCATAATTTTGGACGACATACTATATTATAACGTTTTTTCATAATTTTGGTCGACATACTATACTATGACGTTTTTTCATGATTTTGGACGACATACTATACTATGACTTTTTTTCATGATTTTGGACGACACACTATACTATGACTTTTTTTCATGATTTTGGATAACATACTATACTATGACGTTTTTTAATCATCTTGGACAACATAGTGTATTGACTTTTTTGTGATATTTTTAGGGCACAATGTTACTTTTTTTTAACGACATTTTGAACTACTACTCTACTATACTATGCTAATGTTACTTACCGCACTCCAACTTTCTTTTGAAAATACATTTTTTATGGCATATTAAACTATGATTTTTGTTATGACATTTTAAGGCATACTGTATTATTACTTTTTTTTTTAATTCTTTATCATTCTAAACAGAAAAACATTGACTTTTCCATGACATACTAGCATTACTGAGATCTAAATGGATAATATACTAGACTTTTTAAAACTTTTTTCATTTCTCAAGGAAACCTTCACTGAGTCCAAGGCATTTTCAGATAAATTTAATATTGCAACTTGCATTTGAAAGACATTGAGAATCCAAACATGGATAGACCATCCACAGAGAGCAAAGGCAAAGAGCTGTAGTCAAAACAGAGCCGCCTCCATATTCTTGAAAGGAAGGCGTAGACAGAAAAGAAGCCATGGGAAAATTGACTCAGGTTGTTTTGTTAAGTCTCTTCTTGTACAGCACCTCAACATCTCCCACAGACAGACAGCACAAAAAATCACTTGACAGATCCTTGCTGCTCAGCCACTTTCACAATGTTAGCATTTTGTCGTGTAGTATTTACATACAGCATTAACAAAATCACACATTTCATTGAGGATTAAAGCAGAGCTTGGTCAAATTATTCCAAATATTTGGTTTAATGTTGGAGTACCAGATAGATTGGGAGGGGGGGTTACTGTCATAGACAAAATGCACAGAAAAGCTGTTTCACATTCAGATGCTTTCCCATGACTTAAAATACTATTAGACTCTTTTCTAAAAAACATTCTGCTTCCTCATTTTGACCTACGTGAGAAAAAAACAAACCCATGATTCTTAAAGATATGAAGTAACTGAACATTGATAATGAGTTTTTTTGTTGCTCTGGCATTAAGCAGGCACTGAATCACCACCTGTGTACTGTGGTTGCTGCCATTACAGAATTCATGTAATGTTTAATTTTTAAATATTTCTGACACAGGTTGTCATGAAATCGTACTGACTCTACTGCATTTAGCGACTACACCTACCTTTTCTTACGATCACCTCTTAATGCTCAGCCTTCACCTCAGGGTTGTTCTACTTTTCCGTGTCTTAAAAAAGTACATATGGCACTGATTTGTGAAAAATCTATAATACAAATAAAGCAATAAACATACTCTTGAATATTGCAGGTTCTTGGCAAAAGGCTTGGTTATATGTGCTTTTAATGTGCAGTCATTTTAGCAAAATACTTTTTGCTGTCTACAGACAAAAGGCAGACTGTTACATCCATGTTAATCGCAGTTGCATACCATTTTTTTTTTTTTTCTGAGGTACAAAACCAGTTTAATGGTATTTCATGACTTTGTGATACGTTTAACTGAGAAACTTCTGCCTGAATCCATATCAGAAATAAGCCCCTGTATCGTCACCTGCCTCTTTATGTTCTTGGCATTATGGCTGACGTGATGCATTCTCTTTCTGACAATATTTCCAATGGAAAGGGCATCACATTCGTCATGGGCATGTAGTCTCAATATCGCCTCTAATCTCAGATAGAAGTCATCAATAAATGAAATGATGTACTGTATGTTTACATTAATAATAATAAAAAAAAATCTTAACATTCCCGTTGTGTTCTCCAAACTCAAGAATGGAATGTCATCGTCAATACATAAATACATTTACAATAACTACAACTCTTAAAAATATTACGTGGTCAATCCAAAAAAACACTTAGATAAACACTTAAAGTACAGTATTATACAACAAAACTGAAGTAAGAGACAAAGTCTGAAACAACACTTCATGACAAAATAATTATCATACATGATGTGAAATATACATTATTAATCTAACTTTTTTCATTTACAATTTTCATCCACTGACATACAGTATATTACAGCGAGGATGGAGTTAATGGTAGGACAAGTGCATAGCAAAATAGATCATTTGACCAGGTTAAAGAAACCCATAAAACTGACAAACCAGCTTTAGAAAACAACATTAAAAACCATGTTTAAGGCAAATCTCGTCATTTAAAATTGGCATAGTCTGAGAAAATGTCGACAAAGTCTTGTACCACCCTGTAGCAGAAGTCATACTGTTCCTGTGGAAGAACGAGAGACAGAAAAATGGATTAGGGTGTAGTCTGTAAAATCTGTTTCAGTCAAGATAAAGCAAGAAACATGAAATACTGAATAAGATGCATAATAAATCAGCCGTAACATCAACATTAGTCAATATACGTCATCCATAAATCAATTTTGCAAATGATTTTATGGCATAACTTTAACATAAAACAGACTTACAAACATTTTTAATGGCGTTTCTTACTGACATTTTTATGACATACCATGACCTTCATTTTTTCATGGCATACTTTACCATTACTTTTATGATTTTTTAATTTTAAATGGCATACTATACTATGGCCTTTCTTTTTGTATGGCAAACTGTAAAATTACTTTGTTTCTTATTGTATGATTGACCATAACAACCTTCCTTTCTTTAAGGCATACTTTACTATTACATTTGACTGTGGTAAATATTAACATTTAGAAAAGGGCTGCAACTAACGATTATTTTCATTTTCAACTAATCATTTTATCGAAAAATGTGTTAAAATGTTGAAAAATGTCGGTCTGTCTCTCCCAAACCCCAAAATGATGTCATCTAATGTCTTGTCTTGTACTCACGCCAAAGGGTTTTAGTTCACCGTCATGTGCGAGTGTGTAAAGCTGCCAATATCTGAACGTAAGAAGAAGTACTTTTATAGTACTTTTCTATGAAAAATGACTCAAACCAATTAGTCGACCACTAAAATAGTCACTGATTATTTTGATAGTCGATTAGACCTAACTCAGAACGAGAAAATGCAGCTGGTACCAGTGAGCTGATACGCATTGAGAAAAATCAATATTTTGACAACATTATGGCTTACTGTACTATTATTTTAATATGATTTTTTTTTTTAAAGTGATAGACTACCAACCTTGCATGTTCTTAGTCACTCAGTTCATTCACTTGTGCTTTGTTTCCACCCCATCTATCTAAGTTACGTTGCATTGATACAGTGGTCCATGGACTGGCAAAGTACGACTGTTTAGTTGTGCTATCATACAATCAGTGTGTGGCAAACCTAAGTTGTCACTGATGTAAACATTTTTAAAATTTATGGGAACGGTGTTAAAAAAGTCTTTAACAGTATTAAATTTAACTGAAGGATTCCTGCACATACCCTGATACATTTTTGTCGCTCTTACGGTTATTTATGATCCACTTGTGTTGATACTTACCACAGTTTGGACCATATGAGGCCTCTGCATGCGTAAACTCTTCACAGTTTGGAACACGTCCAGCAGGCCCTCGGCCTTGACTCGCTCCAAGATATTGCTCAGTGCAATGAACGTACCTGTTCGCCCTGCACCAGCACTGCAGCACACAAACACAAAAAACTCTTAGAAATTAAATCAAGAGTGACCAGCGGCCTGCAAGCACAGAATCTACAATACTGTTTTAAACAAATACAAACGCCAATATAAACCAGGCTCAAATGTGTGTGTTTTGAAGCTACCTGCAGTGTACGACAATGGGATGGTTCCCAGACTGCTGCTGCTGTCTCTGCACTGAGGCGATGATGTCGATCATGCCTTTCCCCTCAGCCGGGATGCCGATCTCCGGCCAGCCGTGGAAGTGGAAGTGCCTGATCACCCTCGTCTGCTTCTCCTTTGAGAGGAAATGGACAGGCAGACAAGAGATCATAATACCTTTCAAATATGATTTATTAGCAGCCTATGAAAGCATAATGGCAGGTGCAATGTCGGTGTAGGTTAAGTGTGCAGTAGATTAGCGGTGGACTGATGGGTGCTGCTCCGGGAGGCAGGAATGTACTATTGAGCCTCTCAGAGGTGATGTGGGTCGAATTTAATGAAATATATGAGGTGGGAGGCTCCCACTTGATAATCCTAAACACATCCTGCCCACCATATTTCCTCTGGCAGCCAAAAGAGTTTTATGTACTCACTTGTCATAAGACAATCAAGTTACATCCTGTGAAGCTTGTTCTTTCTCTCCCCCTCGAACTCCCTCTTATTCTAACTCACTGATTACAACATTTGCATCTGCTGCATAGTGTTGGGCCAATTTCTGGATTTGCTGGTCTGATCTGGTGCACAAGCTTTTCTACATCAGAAACCTTCGCCTAAAGCTAACTTTTATGTTTATAAATGGACTAAAGGAGCCACTTGTGTCTGACGAGACGAGGCCGCTGTCGGCAACATGAAGGAGATCAAATTTCAGTAGAGGAAGATATACACATTGTTTGTTTACTAGAAAGTTCAAGTGTTTTTCGGGGTGATGAGTTAAGACATGGCATGATCTCTTAAAAAAACTGCACCAATATGTTAACATTTTGCATTTGAAGCCATAAAATAGGGTTCCTTACATACAGCCATGTGGTGCACCATTTTGAGTAAAGTTTTTGTTGGCTGTCTTGTTTCTATTCATTTGTGTTGCTTGCTTTGAAAGCGAACAACAGCTGATTCATGAAGTTCAATTGCAGAGTTATCTATACGATACCTTTTTATTTCACTATAAAAAACAGAATGAGGTGGCAGCTGGCAGGAGGGAGATCAACAGGGAGCTGAAGTTTCTGGTAAATGACCAGCGCTGATAGCAGCCTACTTGCTACTGGTTATATTGTCATTTCTGATGGTCTGATGCTAACTCGCTGTAATGGTATGTGTCTGCAGGATTCATCATTTCCACCCTTCCAATTCATTGTCTATATAAGCAGCTATGCATCAACAGGTGTCGATCTAAAGGGAAGACTGATTCAGCAACTGCATGGCTTACTTCTCGCCTTAAACAGTCCCTAATTTCCAGGGCTGGTAGCTACGGTTATTCCACAGGCTACTTAACATGTCGGGATCATTTTGAGAAGGTGAAGGACGAACCCAAGGTGATACGTAAACTCATCTTCACTGGTCGACTACAAACATGACGTATCATCTGAAACATGGAAGTAGCTACATGCCCATTAGCCCATAGCGTCATTAACAGGCGGCTCGCTCAGTGTGTGACGTGTTACTGAAACTATTCTTTCTCACACCAACTCAAACCACCAAAATATCTAATTTAATCATTACATTAATATCGTAAATATGCGGGTGACTAGTTGACTAATGGCCCTAAATGACGACTATTGGTCGACTAGGAACATTCTTAGTCGTGGGCAGCCCTGTCAGATAACATCGTAACTTTTACTAACAGAGAAAGTTTCCAAATGAGCCAACATGTTTGAAGTCTGCGAGCAGACAGCCCACAGGCCTTACGGCACGCCTATTAAGCATCCAAGGCTGGGAAGCAGCACAACCTTCTACTTAAAAAAATGACCCTGTGGACAGGCACCTTTACATGCTGTCATTATGTTCTACTTGGGAGCAGCTGCTGGGTCAAGTACACCACCTCTGGAACCTCTGGTGTTTGGCTTAATGTAAAAAAAACAGGACAACCCTACTGCTGCGATCTTATCTAACCCTGACAAGCAAATATAATGTGTCGTTAACTGCCTCATTCTAACAGCTGTGTGATAGTGCGAGGTAATTTGCTTACCGGGACAAAGGTGAGTACCAAGTCTCGTAGACTGAAGGTGTCACACAGAGTGTCTCCCTTCAGCTCCACTGTGTAGTCTCCGTAGGTGACGGAGTCCTCTGCTGGCCAGTACTGGCAACATTTATCCTGCAGAAGCAGAGAGACGTGTTTGTTTAATGTCGGCAGTAAGTTAAACTGCAGGAATACATGGAATGTAAATATTCCTAAAGTAGTTTTGACTCAGAGTATAAAATACTGCACAAACATGACCTGACATGAAAGTAGTTTTGTGAAAGAGGCAGAAAATAGGAGCGTGAGTGGTTTGTGTTGCTCCACTGTAGTGTTTAATGTTGTCATTACTCTCAGCCTGCTCGCAGTCATCAGCAGCTTACCTGCTCCCTCTCCTGGAGCTCAGTGAGCATGACAATGGAGTGGCATTTCCACTCCCACACCATTCTCCAGAAATCCTCCACTGTGTGTGTCAGAGGGCCCTGGGTGGCAATGAAGTAGTCCTTCTGTCTGTAGCCCTGCGTCACAGCAAAACACACATTACTCAGATTCCAGTTATCTATTTCAGTAGCAACACCCCTGAACTACTGCAGATATAAATGCAAGAATGATGGCATGAGGTGATAAAATGTGCGCTTACATCTATAAAAGACGCATTGATGTAATCGGTGAACTCCTGACCTCTTCTCATGGAGAGAATAACTCTGTTGAAGTCATCTGAAATGGAAATACAACAGGAAACCAGTTGAAACAGAGCAGCTTATAAACATGTTCACAGAGCATCAGGTACACAAAGTGACCCTGAGTGGCTCAGCAGAGCAGATTGGAAAAAACATGTTCAGACTCTAAACATAGTGACAAACAATATAATCTGGCGGTTAAATCTGACGCAAGCTGATACATGGAACAGGCCGTCTATTTTTGTTGTGTGGGTTTCCTTTTTCTCTTACATGGAATAATTTGCAGAACTCTGTTCTTCTTCATGTTGGCAGGGAGGTTCCCCGTTCTCATGTTCTCCTTCATTATTCGCATGTTGGTCAGTTTCTGGGCAGAAATCAAGCAAACAAACCGTTAGAAACCTGCAAACGATCGCTACACACTAATCAAGATTTTAGTATTAGTGAGTAAATCTGTAGGCACATTTCTCTGTTCTTTTGCTTTCATGAGGCTCATTTTTAACACAATTAATTTATTAGTAATACTAAGTTAGACCTCCTTTGCCTTCAGAGCTACCTCATTTCCTTGTGGCACAGACTCAACAAGGTGTTGGTCTTTTCCTTTGCTTGAGATGTTTTTATGCACAGAGTTGTTTTTTGTACAAATGTAATTATACAATTAATTCATAAAATAAGATTTAAAAAGTGTTATATTAAGTCTGATGATCTGAACTCAACAGTTGTATTGATTTTTCTACTGTTATTTGTAAATTAAAAGAGGTGAGGGCAATAGACTTGATATCTGATTTAAATTAACATTTAAATAAGAATTAAATAAGATTAAATAATAATAAAACACTATTTTTGAGCAGATGCCAAAATGTTGATGTAAAAAATGTAAAAAAATATTGTAGGGTTGACCTTTGGTGCTTTCACAACATACATACACAATGAAAGTTTTGATAAATAATCATCAGTAATGGGGATAAAATGACTAAGGGAGTAAAGACAATTAATAGAACAACTAGAACAGTCTACTAAGTTCAGAAAATTACATCATTTTACTGTAATTCAGCCTTTAAAACCGGGAACAGACATCGCTCATGATACATGATTATCATATCAAAAATCTAAGACAATATTTAGTCTCTTGTCACGATATCTGTATAATATCATTATATTGTATGACACCAATTTAAATGTGAGATATTATGGATTGTGATATGGCAGTTCTAACCTTGAACTCCTCCTCTAGGCCGACCCGGTCACCGTTTGCAAAGGTGTTGTGCAGTTTGTGCAGATGTCCTTCCAGAGACGACACGTCCAACTCCGTGTCTCCGTAGAGGTAGTATTCAAGCAGGGCCTGGTAGATGAATGAGTACTGCATCTGTGGTGAGAACACACACAAAAAAGTTAATACACACAATATGCACAGGCACATTTGAACATTTACAGATGATTAAGGAAGTATAATTCACACATTATCTGCCGGGTATTAGTGTAATGTCATGTGGCACGATAAGCAAGAGGAAACTCATCTCCGACTCACATCTGTCTGAATGAGCTGTGAGCGCTGCTCTCGTATCTTAGCGACGAACCCAAACACATCAACTTTCTGCTCTGCGTGCATCGTGTCGATCATGGCATCTATTACGATGAAGGTTCCTGTCCTCCCAACACCAGCGCTGCAGGGACACAAAACAAACCACAGACGGAGTGAACCACAATCCTCAGCTGACGCTGGAATGTTTAATAGACAACAGCAGTGAAACAAAGAGACATCTGTGCTTGTAAACACATGTATTGCTGTGACCACTGACAGTGTTTCCAGGCTTAGCTAACAGTTTGTTTTCCAGCTGATATTTATCTCCATAGAAACAAATTGCATAATTAAAACCATTTAAAAGTGATGTTCAGTCAGAAGCATGTAGATCCAAGTAAACAACAGCATAATAAACAATGAGCCGTTAGCTCAGCGTTGTGGTACCTGCAGTGGACCACAATCGGCCCAGAGAAGGGAGGATTGACCACCTTGACCTTTTTGAGGAATTTGAGCATGCCGATGGGGGAGAAAGGAACTCCAAAGTCGGGCCAGCTGGTGAAGTGAAGCTGGGTGACGAGCCTGGGAGTCTTAGCGGCATCACTCGCTTGCTACACAGAGACACAAATGAAGCACAGAGACACAACAGACCCAATTTGACCCCAGGACAATCTTTGGTAACTGTTCCTGTTGAAACGAAAACAAAAGTTCAAAAGTTATTCAGAAATTCAAAGCTACTAGAAGTTGTCTAGTTGACTTACTATGAAAAAGGAACTGAACTACACAAGCAGTACGCAGTGATGTTTCACAGACGCCACACCTCTTCCTGTTAAAGCTGGAGTAGATTAGAACATGAGGTGGATATTATCTTCCTCTGCTCCTCGTAGTGCTTGTGATGTTTTGTCTCTAATGCAGCCGTCAATCACTGCTTGTGAATTGCTGTCAAACCAGGCAGTGCTGATCAAATATGAATCCGTCACCACGTCTATTTCTCGCAGCTGTCGATCTACGCAGCTCTGATCAAATATGAATCAATATTTGTTATTACATTGCCTGTTTCTCGCCTCACGTTTTCAGAAACATATTTTAGTGAGCTGTAAATTGAGACCCTTTATGAGCCGGCTGGCATTTTGAAAACAGTTGGTCTGGCTGGTTGGCGGTGCTTAGTGTTTGGCCCACTGTCTCCTTTTACAGCTAAACAGGACACTAAAATATGTTTCTGAAATCACGTGAGGCCAGAAATAGGCATGTAGTGACAGAACACGGATTCATATTTGATCAGCACTGCCTGGTTTGACGGCAGTTCACAAGCAGTGATTGACAGCTGCATTAGAGACTCGACAGCTGTGACTGGTAGTTTTCCATAAGCCTTGATGGATTCTAGCAAATGCCGTTAGAGGAACAAGGAGTGGGAGGAGGAACCTGATTGTTTGTGTCTCATGTACTTCTGTCTGGATGGCCCTGACACACCAAGCCAACGTTTGGCCGTCAGTGAGCGACTGTCGCCCTAGTTTTTGCGGTGTGTCCCACACCGTCGGTGAGAGATCACTCTGATTGGCTGATCAGGTTTTATTTCCTCGCCCCTGCAGCGAGTGAATCTGCCTGTAGTGAAACCAGGGCAAACCGGTGCTTCCTCCTCAGGCTCCACTTCACTCAGCTGCCCGACAGACCCGCTGCTTCTTCCCACTTTAACCTGAATAACAAATCGGGGCTAGCTGGGAGGCTAGTGGAGCATTAGCCGCAGCAGGTTTGTCGGGCAGCTGAGTGCCATCTAGTTCCATTAAATTAGAGAGAAGGCAGACATCTCCAACACTCAAACAATCTAGATTTATAAACCACTACAGGTGAAAAGACAATGTGTATTTTTTATCTTAGGGTGAACTGTCCCTTTACCATACATTTCCTATGAAGCACAGTAACTACATGAGCACTGCTTGAAACTTACATATTGAATACAGAACTTGCGTATGGTGTAGTCGACGAGGACAGTGAAGTCTTCTACTGCCACCCTCACATTCCCGTAGGTCCAGCAGCCCTGATCCGGCCAGTACTGGTAGCACTTGTCCTGTGGAGAGTTGACAGCCATGAGTCGATATTAAATACCTACAGTATAATGGAGCTGTTCTCCTGGAACGTATTAAAAGACTTTCCTTTCAAGAAACAGAATGGCTCAAATGCACGACTTCACAAAGGTGAGCTTTACTAAATGCGTCAATTTCACAGCCAGTCAGTCCAGATTAGTATAAGTGAGAGGCGAGAAACCACTCAATACAAGTCTTTGCTGGGTGATTATGATGCCGCCGTGGAGGACTTTATTACACATTATGTAGCCATTGATTTCAAAGCGTCCACATGCTGATTTAAATCTTCGCCAATTCTCTTCTTATTGATCCTTTTAGCCTTCCTCTCTCCTTGTCCAGCGAGGGAGTTCTGGTTCACACAGTTCACAATGAAGACAGAGCAATTATAGCAGAAAAACAGATGTCAGAGGGCAGATTACAGGTGTGAAATGAATAGTTTAAATCAGACTCCAAGGTTTCACCTTTGACTGTAACTAATGAAATCTATTTGGAGCACATTTCTTCTCAAATCTTTTTGTGATGCTTCATTAATCCCTACAGAGAGAGACGACTTCTCGCTTGCCCCCTTCACAGGGAGCGGAGAAGAAACCCTGGAGCTCGTAGGAAGAAGTCATTATCGTCTTCACGGACACTGCAGCAGGGGAGCAGAGACATAATAAACAAGGCCAAATCACTCACTTCTTTTCTTTCTTTCAGATTTGTCAGCATGACAACGGTCGCTACTTTCTGCTCCCAGATCATCCTCCAGAAATCTGCTACGGTGTCTTCTTTCGGGCCTGTGAGAAAAACGTTAAATAGTTGAAGTAATGTGATTTATTAAGACATGAAATTAACAATACAGATCAGCATAATTATGCATGACATTCCCACGTGCGCCACTGTGTCTTACCTTGTGCTGCTATGAATTTGTTCTTTTCCGTGTAACCCTGTTGGAAATGAATAACAAGTTAAGGACTTTTATCAAATCAAGTTTATTTATATGGCACATTTAAAAACAACTGCAGACATATGGATAATATTAAATACTAAAAAAACCCACTACAAACAACCAAAACCCATTGAAAACATGTATGTTTTAAGATTGGCCTTTAAAGTGTCAATGGAGGGGGAGGATTTAATTGAGAATGGAAGGTTATGCAAAAGCTTTGGAGCAGCTGCCGTAAAAGCACAATCTCGCTTACCCACCAGCCTTGACTGTGGGGCAGTTAAAAGACATTCGAGGATCTAAGAGGTCGGGAGTTGGAGCAGTGGCAGACACGTTCAGCAATATACTGGGATGCCAGCCCATGTAAATAATAAAATAATAGATAAATATAAAGCTCCAGAACATCTGCTAATAGACCTTGTGGCGAGGTTGCGTCCTCAACTGCTGTTTCCAAGAAGTATGGAAGAATTTCTCAACGTTTAAGCCAAAATGGAGAAGTTGTATTATCACAAGCAAAAGGGAAATCAACTGCTGATTGTACAGTAAGATTACCAGTCAAAAATTATTAAGCTGATGTATGATTAAATGCATTCATTAAGAACACGAGGTAATAACTGTTCTGCCTCAGTTAGTGCTGCCATTTCACAAATGAATGTGCCATGTTCAACAGAATGATGAGAAAGCGCAACTCACATCAATGTAAGAAGCATTCACATAGTCTGAAGAGGGATTTCCATCCAGCTGAGTCAACACCACTCTGGAATGATCGTCTGTTGGTGAGAATACATCGGAAAGTTTAGAGCAGGGCCTCAAACTCATTTGAGGTCATGGGCCACAAGCAGCTCAGTTTCATCCCAGATGGGCCGGAACAATAAAACCATCGCACAATAACCTGTAAGTACCATCAGCTCAGAAAAATAAGTGCGGTTTTAACAGTATGTCTCAGTGTTTTGACTTCTCACTATCAGTACACGTGCATTTATCAGACACTTCCTGATACAGATTCTTTTGAGCTGAAGCTGCTGATTGACGATATTTTGCACAATGTTCAATGTCTTATAACATGGTCACAGTAAGTATTCACGTCAGGGTGGAAAAGCCTCAAAGCAGAATTTTAAGAAGTAGCAACACATTGTTTAACTTAGTCTAGTCATGTAGAGGGCCGGATTGGACCCTTTGGCGGGCCGGTTCTAGCCCGCAGGCTGTGTGTTTGACACCCTTAGTTTAGAGGGTAACAGCAGAAAAACAACACATAGAGTATGTAACCTATTAAACACTGTTACAGTGCAGGACTGCACAGTAGTTTGACTTCTTGTGGGAAATACTTATTTGCTTTATAGCAGAGTTAGACAAGATGATTGATACAACTCTCATAAAAAATCTGATAGGTAAATATTAAGTTAGGAAGAGGAGCCTTCACTAGCTCTCACTAGCTTCAGGCAAGTTTAGTCTGGCACATTAGCCTCCCATAGAACCGCTAATTGTCGAGTCCTGTCGTGGCTTTCTTAGTTTTTTAGTATCAGGTCCTGTTGGCTATCTTACTATATAATGACGAAAACTCATCTGTGGGTGTGTCTGTGTCTCTGTTGGAAAACTTACTAAAACTGAGTTTCTATAAGGCAATGACTTGAACTATCTGCCTTTCAAAGTGCTACCTCAACTACTAATGTACAGTTTTAGCCCACTAACTATCCCTCTATTGGCAATGATACTACTGTACTTTCAATAAAGCAATCATACTATCAAATTCACAAAAACTGTCTGAATACATTGCTCTTCTTAATGGGTTCAGTTGACTATTTAATCTGCAATTTCCTCTGACCTGTATCCCAAACACACACCATGTGAAACTGTGTGGGCAACTGTGCACTCACTGGGTATGGACTAGTCCATTATTATTGATGAAAACAAAATAAAAGTTAAGTTTTCAAAAAAAACCAACAAAAAAAACAGATAATTGTCAATTTTTGTACAAATGAATCAGTTAAAAGTGTTAAAGGTTCAGTGTGATGGATTTAGGGGCGTCTTTTGGCAGAAATGGAATATAACGTTCACCGCATTATTGTGTCTTCGTTACCTTTGAATGAGCCGTTTACAGTATGTCCACAGAGTTTGTAATGTTGTTTGTACAGTAGCCCAGAACGGACAAAACAAACACTAGCTCTAGATGAGGCCAGTTTCTGTTCTGCCACATCACTAGGTGCCACTAAATCCTACACACTGTAAAAAAAAAAAAGCACTTAAACACTGGTAGGCAGATTTTGTTAGCTTTTACTGAGCCAAGTTAGCCCAGTTCCAGTTTTAACGCTATGCTAAGCTCTGGCACAAGCTTCATATTTACCATGCAGTAGTGAGAGTGTTCAATCTTTTCATCTAAGGCTTTAAAAGAATACTACGCCCACAAAATAATTATTTATGTATCAAATACTCACCCTGTTTGTGTTGCATGCCTCCTTGGTGAACGAAGAATCCAAGAAGTGTTTTAAATCATCAGGGTTTTTAGCAAAAATACATGTATTTGGGAGGTGCTGAGCGTGAGACTTGGTTATACTGCACAAACAAATGTTTTAATTTAGCTTTACTGCTGTTAAACACAGCCCCCTTTTACTCTAATTGAACAAGAATTCTCTCTGTTTTTGGATTCCCCCGTGGAGGCGTGCGTGCAAATTCAACACAGGATGAGTAACTGGTATACAAATGACCATTTTGTGGGTGACGTGTTCCGTTACGGATCAAAATGCACAGATAAAGAAAAATACATCTCACACTGAATTATTAATGAGACAGATGAGTGATGCGAACTGCAACTGTTCGGGGGAAGAAGGGTGAGGAAACTTCATTGTGAATGAATACGTGAGCTGCTGGGGAGGACCTACTGTAAGAAAAAAAAAGACGTGCACACACAGTCAGGCAGGAAACTGTGTGTGAGTGTGAGTCACAAGAAAATCTAGCTGCTATAGAACAGAAAGTAAACTCACAGGGAAGGATGTTGGGGTATCTGTTCTTCTCCTTGTTGTCGTCCTTGTTGGCCTCCTCGTACGTCCCCTGGGCATTACCCCCCGGCAAGGACTGCAAAACAGCGTAACAGTTAAGAGTCAGATTGTGTCGAATCTACGACCAGTGCATTGTGTCGTGCTGTACGTTCGGCTTTGTTCAGTCTCGACGTAGGCACTTCCTCTGCTACCTACAGTGAACGTACCACCATTAAAAGCTGAGAACTTCAACTTCCTCTGTCTGTGAGGACAAACTGTCTGAATAAAATCACACTAATGTGTTACATGAGCCATGAGTCACACACTTTATTTTGACTCAGATCCCCTATCATAGCCACAAATACCTTTAAAGGGTATTTTTCATGTGTGCGTGGGTGTATGTGTACAGTATGTGTCATGGACAATGTGACACATTTAACTCCAGTAGTTTTCCTAAATAAAAAAAATGCACAGAGGTCTAAATCTTCGGCCTCGTCACGCACACAGCTTATCATAGCCGTTGTGGGAAACTCCAGTTGTAGATATATTGTCGAGAGGTTTTGTTGCCGCAGTCGAGGGCACAACACAACGTTACATGTTGATAATACGGGTATGCTTACGTAGAGCTTTAAAAGGAACACTTAAGATGTGGCAACTGCGTCACAAATGAGTCCAAACTGACACTGTTGTAAAACCCACAGTAAAGGTTGAGCCCTCCTGTAAATCATGGCGTGTGTATACGCCACAATACTTTAACCCCAGATGTAAACACTACTTCCACTTGCGCAGAATGCAAAAGACTCTGACCACCTGTTACTCCAACCTCCAGGCGGAGAAGAGAGAATGCTTACATTGTACTCCTCCCTGAAGAGCTTGCCATCGTCGGCTGAGCGGAGCCTGTACTCCTCCTCGAGTTGGTCCACTGGGATGGGGAAGTAGGTCTTAGAGGCTGAAGGGGATCTGGGCAGAAGGACCACCGTCTGTTGCTCTGTGGGGAGAGCAGGCAGTGGGTTTATTATCCCTGCTGGTCTGACGGGGTTTAATGATGGTGAATGATTTGTTGTGTTCAGGAAAATAACCGATTTGTCCTTCATTAAAATTATTATTAAATGACCAGCTCAGAGGAATTTCTTCTAAAACAGGATTGGGTTTAATTAGATCAGTGGCTCCCAACCAGACATACCAACAAAGCCCTGTCAGACGAACAACAACACCTGTTGTTCAACACGAGCTTGACGCCAACGATGATGAGAGTGCCACTGGAGAGCATTTTGAAATACTGGCATTGCCATCAGTGGCGACTAACACGTCAACATCACAAGCAAATGTGCAAATTCAACCAACAAAGAACCAGATTAACCTGAACAAACAGATAGGATCTGATTAATACCGTAAAACTTCAGTTTGAAGCCTAGTCCCTTTTACTAGATTTTGACAAATACAGGCCTGTCTCAGTTAGACGCCTGGTCTGGTTGCCAAGTAGTTCATTTCATAGAAGTTCTTCGGATGTCGCCTATAAAGGCAGGTTGTTGGCTACCTCAAATTATGTGTCCATTCCTCGATTACCCTGTAAGCTATTCATATTTCTTTCGCCTGTAAGGGTCCTCCAAGTTGTGTTAACAGGATAAAGTGGTGTTATGTTGGTATGACAGGTGTCGTAACTCTCTAACTGAAATACTACCTGAAGCCTAATTACTAATATTCATACTAATGAACAATTTGATTATATTTACCATCTTTACTGAGCAAATGTTTTGTGTGAAAAGAATTAAAGGGTTGAAAATAATAATAATTTTATGGTAATACATTAAGATAAAACACAAATTACAAAGAATTTTGTTTGGTTATTTTAATAAAGCTTTTCAACATTATTTTGCAGTGTGTTGCATTTTAATTATTAAGCTGCCATACAAATACATTTATTTAATTACTCATTTTCTGTAGCTGCTTAACCTGTTATGGGTCACGGGGGGGCTGGAGCCTATCCCAGCTGACACTGAACGAGAGGCAGGGTTCACCCTGGACAGGTCACCAGACTATCACAGGGCTGACACATGGAGACAGACAACCATTCACACTCACATTCACACCTACGGACAATTTAGAGTCACCAATTAACATGCATGTCTTTGCACTGTGGGAGGAAGCTGGAGCACCTGGAGGAAACCCACACTGACAGGGGGAACATGCAAACTCCACACCCCCAGATTCAAACCAGGAACCATCTTGCTGTGAGGCTAAAATGCTAACCACTGCACCACTGTGCCGCCCACCACACAGTATCTCTATTACTCAAAATACAAGGCGATAAAAACGGCTACCGTTTTTTTCAGTGTCAGCAACTACAAGCTGCCTGGCTGTAAACCTGGCAACCACTTTTAAAGATTGTGTCGAGCCCTGTAACACTATTAATTATATAAATGTGGATATTGTTATATTATGTTTGATCCTACTGTGAGTGTTTGTACAAGCATTTATTAAATACTTTTAGCTAACTTTACTCTTAACTCTATTTCACCATTACTTTCAATATCATTTCTGTTCATCTATAAGCAAACTGTTTAAATGTCACAACACGTAGCGTTCAGGTATGTCAAACCAACTGCCAAAGTACCTCCTGGTTGGGAACCACTGAATTTGACAATAAGCTTATCAAACTGCTCTGCAAAAACCTTAATGATTGTCAAACTGATTTCAAATCTTATGACACATTGGTGTGTGTTTTCCACCACCTTAACATTTGAAAAAAACACAAAAGGAGTGTGAGTATTCAATGATCACCAAACATCAACAGGTGTTAGAGAACCAAAGGACCCCACTTACAGCACCCTGTACATTCTGGAGTGGAAAACCTCCCTAAAGCACCCAGCTAGGCATTCTGTTAGCGCTAAGGTTAAAAAAAAAAAAAAAAAAAAAGTACTAAGAGAGTGTTAGTAACACGATGCTCCTGGCGCCGCCACCCTGTATACCTGACCTGGTGGCACAATGGTGTATAACGACTCAGTACTGTATCCAAACTCTAAAACACAACACATATCAAATCAGCACATGTGTACAGAGTCATAATGGCATAACAAAACTGTCATTACAAATAGCATTAATGTTAATAAAACAGACATGTGATGCTTCTGTTTTCACCTTTATCGATTAAAAAATACAAAAACAACATCTAAGCATCAATAAAACACCTCAAGAAGGAGTATATTTTATTTCCTTAGTGCAGAACACGTGCTTCCTGAACTGAATTAACACTGCATCTTAATATATACTGCAATGTTTTCCAACTTTAGTAACCCTTTAAAGTTAAAATTAAATGCAATATAACCTTTTATCGAAAAACAGGGTGTCTACAGGTATTAGACCCTTAAATTTCATGCTTTTTTAGACATTTTAAAGCTATTTCTAACCAAATTTAAGGCTAATTTACAGATAAATCATCTTTTTTCTTATTCATATATTAATATAAAAAGAATATGAAACAGAAATATGTAAATAATTTCAATAAAATAGAGATAAAAATGTGCATACTTAAGATAGTAGGAATTAAATATAAACATTTTCACTGTGCTGAGTCTGTACGTGTGTAAAAATATGCACATATGTGCAGTGACGTCCCGAGTAGACGCAGAGGCTTTATGTAGGAATATGGTCATTTAAATGAGTTTGTATTTTAATTTAGATTAACCTAAGAAATTATATAAAACATTTGTGGCATTTAAGACCTCACAAATCCAAATTTAAAATTACATGATAACTTTTAAAGCCCAGTATTTACAAAATTGAATTTCAGACATTTAAGGACCTGCAGACACCCTGGAAAAAGTGGACAATGTGTCATGTTTACAGTCACAGTAATTAGCAGCTCGGCTAATGCCTTGTTATTCACAGACACCTCTGGGTGTGCTTTTCCAGCCACATATCCTAAGTTACATTCCTATCTGCAGGAATACAACTTGTTCTTCACTTTCCATTGTAATGCCAGATAAGAAAACACTTCCTAAAGAACTCTAGCGGCTCCTCAAGACGTATTGTTTCCTGTGAAGTCCAATAGCTGTCAGCACACTTCACACAAATCAGTTCTTAATATAAACGATGCAGCTCAAACGTGACAACTGCCCTGATCTTTGCAGACAGCGGTGGTACTAATTTTACAGATCGTGTCGAGAAGCTATACAAGGTGTTGATGATAACAGAGCTCTGCTGTTCACATTAACTACAGGAAGTCAATAACCACAGTGCAGCGGTGGGACCTGCACATAGAAACATAAAGCTGCCGCCTCTTAAACACCTCCCTTTATCTGTCTGAATCTCTTTCTATTCCTTCGCCTCCTGTTTCTACACCTCTGCTTCATGTTCTCACTGCTGTGCTTCTTTTGAGCGCCAGCCTGTCGCTCTCTCAATCTACAAACTGTCTCGCTGTTTCTCACAATGTTTGATTCACAACAGTCTTACCTTGTTCCTCCAGGATGCCATTTGGTATCTTCTTGTCGACTGTTGTGACGACTGCTTTTCTCTGGTTTTTTATCCTGCAAGAAAAACATTAAATGAAATGAGACAAGAATGGCACAAAACGTAATATTAAATTGTCATGGCAATATAAGCTCAAGATTTAGGTAACCATGAAGAAAAGGTTTTCTGTCGCACCATCTGAAACTGAAGCTATTCTTTCTCATTAGCTGATGTCTTGGAAAGTCGGTGCTCTAATCCGAATGTGGTAGAGAATTTGTCCTTCTCTCTCCTCTGCTGCCCGTCTAGGAGGTCCTCTGTCACAGCCTGGCTGCCTGCTCTCTTCTCACTAAAGCATGAGAGGGAGTCGACTAGCAGCACTTCCTGACTGGGCTCCGCCCCAATGACTAAAGGAGGAAGTGTTTGTCACCCTGAGCTCTGCCCCCGAACCTGGCTCACAGCCAGTCAGCGGGGGTCCTGAGAGGGGAGATGAGGTGAGAAATGGAGGGGGGTGGAGATTTTTTTTTTTTTTTTTTTTTTTTTACCTGAGGAAGTACCAGGCTAGCAGCGCAACGATGAGCAGCAGCAGGGACAGGACCAGCACGGTGGGGAGGATGTGGTTGCTTTGGAATGCAGCATCTTCTGAGGAAGAAGGAGAGGCAGAGCCGAGGGGTCAGGGAACACCGCCAACAAAGAAGCAGGAAGAGGGAGCAAGGCCGAAGAAATATGTGCATAGGTTTATGTGTGCTGCGTTCATGTGTTTGAGCCATGTGTGTATTGCATAACTGATAAAGCTAAATTAATGCCCAGCACCTCCCGTGTTCTCTCCTGGTCACAGGCCTGATTTAATAACTGGTTTCTGTAGTGTTTCGTCTACAGAGATAAGCATAAGCCCATTTCGTCCTGTCAGTGTGTCTGTCTGATGGAAAATGAGAAGCTCTAAGAATGGAGACTCATCCAAGAGTCACAGCCACACAGCCAGCTATTAACTGTGTTTATAAAGACGCACAATAAGCCGTAAATTACGGTGCGGGGCTGCTGGAGTTCATTGTGATCCCGTAATAACAAGTCTGTACAAAAGGCTATTATCAAGCAGATGCATGCGCTGAGGAAGGCACATAATAATCATATCTTGGGGAAAAGTGATGACTGCAGTGGATAGCGATGGGATTTTGTTGCCATCTCAAATTGTTCAGCCTCACACAGGGCAATGCATCGCCCTTGTTATTGTTCTTACCTTGTGTATGGTTGCCATTGCCCGTGGAATTGGATGTTGTCGTGGCTGCCGCCAAAAACAGAAGTGGGACCATTGTGACTGCAGGAAAACAAAATGAAGACGGATATTAAATTTAGCGCCAGACATGTCTGCGAAAGTGAGGATTCATGCAAACATGGCCGCTGGATAATATCGCCATTTAGGGAGCACAAAAGCTATTGACAGATCTGAGGCATATTTCTTTATTCATGACGGCTGCTTTCAGGAATGTGCTCATCGGTGCAAAGTTCACGGGGACACAATGGAACAACACACTCATATCCTGGTCATTCATTACTCCTGTCATAAAGCTGGCAGTGTAATGCCTGACAAGTCCACGTGGAGGCGCAATACACCAGTATTTGAGAAACAAGGCTGGTCATGACAGCATGTTCTCTCACCAACCCATTGAGAAAAAATTGCAAAGATGACACCCAGGCCAGGGAGACATCCATTTTTATATTGCTTTTTTTAATGTTATCAAAAGCAATGATTTTACTACTGTAATAAGGCATCACGTGTTAATCTGTGTGTGATCAGACTGAGCAAAGAGAACTTGAGTAAATGCCACTTGAAGCTGATAAGAGCCATTTCCCTTCAGCAGTGTCTGTGGCTACTCCATGCTGAAATGTGTGATTTCCAGGATATAGCGTGCGCTATATGTTAAGACATCACACACACACACACACACACACACACACACACACCACACACACACACACACACACACACACACACACACACACACAACATGCATGCCAACATAAGGCCTGGACATCAGCTGATACTGAACTACGAATGAGCGGTTAAGCCGAGCGAAACTGGATGTATCACATCACGGGGAGCGAAATCTAGAGTCAGGCTGCAAGAGGCTTAACACACACACACCCTCATGATCTGCTCTCGGCCACCTCCCCCCCCCCATTCCTCTTTAATAGCATCTCCTTCACATGCACACACATGCACGCCAACACCCACAGCACCAAGAGCTGCGTCCAGAGCCACATACACCCAGTGACGTCCAGGAGTCTCAGCTGATTGACTCTGATCATCCCTTCATTTTCTCCCAGTAGAAGAATGCAGAGGAGGGAGGATGAAGGAGGGAGGATGAAGGAGTTTCTACGATCGATTCTAGTGTTTGAGCATTCAGAGCGGGTTTCACATCACATTGATTTAAGCACCTCTTTTCTTTTGAAATCTGCTGGTGAGCTTTGCAAACCAATAAGCCTTGAGATGTTTGCAGTTTTCAAGGTGTTTTTTTTTAAATTTTTCACAAAAGTTGGAATCTAAGCAATGCGCACCGGCACCAGAGCTGCTATCACCCCATAATGAAGCACAGCAGAGTGTGCTTTGTCTCCCCAAGGCTGCAGGTGTGTGTGTGTGTGTGTGTGTGTGTGTGTGTGTGTGTGGTGCTCTGCAGCTGCGGTGAAAAAGAAAGCCCAGGCCAAGTGCATAGTCAATGAAGACACTGTGTGTTGAAGCCTCCACGCTGTGCCGCAGTGTCCTGTAATGTGTCCAGACAGGACACCGGAGGAATGTGGAGGCAGCAGAGCAGAGACACTGACTGCAGCAGGGAGAGCGGGAGCAGAAGGTCCAGGTCAATAATATTTCCTGGAGCGATTAATAAACCCTGACATGTCCCCCCACGCTCCATGGGGAAGACTGATGAGAGAATTCTAATGAGAGGAGAGGGGAGAGGAGGAGCGTGCTACCCCCTTCTCTGGCTCTCCCCCCTCTTTATCCCCCCTTTTTAAGGCTCTCTCTGCAAATGTCACAAGCCAGGATGAGGGGGAGGTTATCGAGCCGAGTTAGTACAGTGTGTGAATCCTCTGTGTATAAGACTTGAGGTGCTGTGATGTGGAAATTTACTCATGGTGCCGTTTGGGACTTTCCGCTACACAAGCTGCGATGAATTTTATGTATGCGGTGTCTGTTTGTTTATATGTGTGTGTGACGGCTCAACAGGGACGGCCAGCAGAGTGCTCGTAGCGAGCCCTAAGGCTGTGTCTTCTGGTTAAAGTGCTGCTGCTTCTTGTGAGCATCTCCTAGTTCCTGGCTCCTTCTTTCCCCTCTGTCACCTCTGGAGATGTCACCCTGTCACGTCTTAGCCTCCAGCCCTGCGAGGCTCAACTGCTCCTGGGGGACCACAGAGCTGCTCACCCCTCGCTCTCCGGCTTTTCCCATCTTGTCATTGCAGCGGTCTCCAGCCTGACCTCTCCAGCATCTCTCAGGAGATGCTGAACTTCCTTTCCTCCGTCTTTGTGGGGGAATGTCCCTCACATAACTATAAATAACACTGCGTCCTGTTCTTCTTCGGAGTATCTAATCTCTTCTTTTCTATTTCTCCTCGCTCAGCATAAACCAGCCGAGACCACAAGTCTCAAATTAGACTATTAGTGTTCGTCATCATTTAGCTCGGGTCAGACTCTGGGCAAACAGCTATCATCACATTGTGTGCTCTCGTCTGTGTATTGTCCTTTCTCCATTTAACACTCCGCAGCTCGTCACCGACCATCAGCCATAATGAAAATAGGTCATGGGAGATGTCAGCTCGGGGGAAGTTCTAAGGCGTCCTTATTTTCCGATAGGAGACATTTGCAAGTAGCCTTGGGGAAGGGTATTGTCCTGGCCAGCTATTTCAGTGGCATGCGTGTCCCGAGTTACCCAGCAGAGAGTTCGCTCTGTCTCACGGCAGGTCAGTGTCATCCTGGGCTGCAGAATGGGAAACACTCATTCATCCTCTCCTCTCTATACTGGCCGGGAGACGATCCCTTCTTGATATGATTCCAGTGGAAGAGATTAAATATGAGGCTTCGGCACTCTGAGTTAGCCAAATCGAATGGGCATCTTCCAGATTCAGTCTTTCTAGTACAAAATCCCTTTTTGTGTTTCCTTGCAGAGCTGCAGCAGTGACATGTAACTCATTGACTCTCAGCGGATTGCATTGTGATTAATAGCCTGTTATCTTATTTACAAAATCATGCTGCCCAAATTTAAGATTGTGTGCAAACTGTAGTTCAAAACTGTAACAAAAATTAAGTTAAAGATGAGTAAAGACAATTTTCTGATGTACAATAGAACACAGTTCACTGCCTTAAACTCCAAAGCCCCCTTCCCACTAGACACAAAACCCACAAACATCTTCTAACATCTGGCCCTTGTATTTTAATGGGAAAGGCTGAAATCTGCATTCATGTCCAGGACAAATGATTGCAGCAGTAGTCATGGGTATTTAATGGCTTAGGTGCCGATGGAAATTTGACACCCAGGTGGTCATGCTAACTGTCACTAGCTTTTGGACGCCATACAATAACGCTTTGCCACAATTACTGTCCATCTCCGTCAAAGGAGCAAGCGAACATCATTCCAAAGCCCTGTCACTGCGTCTGTGTGGGTGGACTCTTACCAGTGAGTGTATAGCATCACAAATCTCTTGCTGGTTAAAAACAACAACATATCTGCCGCTCCTATGGTACGGAGGGATTACTAAACGAGCCTATCAGGCAAAGGCCAAGGGGTCCAAAGTGTCAGGCGCCCCCATGGCCCTCACCTGCAAAACATAACTCAAATTAACAAAAAACTACCGGGAAGGGACTGAAAAAGACCTCAAAGACATGCACAGAAACTGCAAAGAGACACAAAACTACATCAAAGAGATACAAAATTACCTTTGAGACACACAAAATGATCACAAGGAGACACAAATTTACCTCAGAGACACAAAATCACTTCCAAGACAAAACTTCAAAGATACACAAAAGTACCTAAAGGACACACAAACTTACCTAAGGACACATAAAACAACTTTAAAGAGACATAAAATTACCTCTGAGACACACAAATCTACCTCAAGGAGACACAAATTTACCTCAAAGAGACAAGAAATCCCTTCAGAGACAAACAAAACGACTTCAAAGATACACAAAATTACTTCAAAGAGACACACAATTACCTAAAAGGCACACAAAATGACTTCAAAGAGACACAAAAATCACCTCACAGACATAAATCTCCTAAAGGAGACAAAAAATTACCTCAAAGAGACAAAAAAATTAACTCAACATACGAAATGACTTCAAAGACACACAAAATGACTTCAAAGACATATGAAATGAGTTGAGACACAAAGTTACCTCAAAGATACTCAAATCTACCTCGAGACAAAAAAATACCTCAAAGACACACAAAACAACTTCAAAGAGACCCAAACTACTTCAAAGATACACACAATGACTTCAAAGAGACACAAAGTCACTTCAAAGACACACAAATCTGCCTAAAAGAGACAGAAATTTCCTCAGACATGCAAAACGACTTCAAAGAGACACAAAACTACCTCCAAGACACAAAAAATGACTTCATCTTCTATCTCAAAGATACACAAAATGATTTAAGAGACAAAAAATTACCTCAAAGACACCCAAAAAAGACTTCAAAGAGACACAAAGTGACTTCAAAAACACACAAAATGATTAAAGAGACACAAAGTTACCACAAAGATACACAAATATACCCAAAAGAGACAGAAAATTACCTCAAAGACACACAAAAATGACTTCAGACACAAAATGACTTAAGAGACGCACAATTACCTCAAAGATACACAAAGTCACTTCAAAGACACACAAAACGACTTCAAAGAGACACAAAGTTACCTCAAAGATACACAAATCTACCTAAAAGAGACAAAGAATTACCTCAAAGACACGTAAAACAACTTCAGCGAGACACAAAGTCACTTAAAAGACGCACAAAATTACCTCTAAGACAAAAATGTCCCTAAAAGTAACACAAAATATGTCAAAGACACACAAAACAACTTCAAAGAGACACAAAATGACCACAAGACACAAAACCTACAAAGAGCCAAACCCACAAAAAGACGCTTTACAACTGGAGACAACGGAGACAAAAACAATGCACATCAAAAGAGGCTGAACAACAATAAATTAATGTCTTTAAGCTGTCCACTTGTGATCAGATCACGCAGGATGCACGTTAATTCCAGGTGCAAACAGGCTCAAAGTGAGTAGGTTGAAAGTGTGAGGTAGACCTGCCTCCATACTGTATATGACAACACCTCAGCCACGCTCATGTGTTCATAAAGACCTCCAGCACCTGGTATGCACTGTGTGACTCACAGCTCTGCCTCCACTAATTACAACCTGTCACCTCAGAATACCTGCAACCCGGACACATGTAAACAAAAATGTGGACACACACACACACACGCACAGATATCAGTATATCACACTGAACAAACAGGCAGCAGAGAATACAAGCAGGCCACGACAAGGCTCCTCTTTATCCTCGCTCCAAACATGAAACAGCCAGTGTGGGAATTCTGACTCACACATACTGAATATTGTGTCGTTTACGGTCCCAAACCAGAGAGCTGATAAATGTTCTTCCCTGACAGTATTTTGTTTTTGGAGGATGAGCTATCCCTCCCTGTGGTCTTGTGTTTTCCTTGTGGTGTGCTTCCCTGCTCTGTCATTCTTCCAGTCTGGGTTAAAAGTGACATAATGATACCCCTGCAGCTCTCCGCTATTGTCTCACTAATTAGCCCCAGAAACCTAACCATCAGAAAGGACAAGCTTGTTACAATTAGACGATAAGACAGAGAAATTGTCTGTCTCTGCCTGTGACAGGAAACACGGTGTTCCCTGGCATCGTGTCTTCCCGTAGACAGAGCGCTGTCAGTTCCACTGAATGTGGTTTCACTGGGCACAGAGTCGCTCTGTCTCTTCAAATACATCAGCTGGGGAATTCGGAAAATGGGTGGTGGGTGTAGGGGCGATGTGACAGGGTGAGCGGGCAGTAGGTACATTGTGTCCTCTCAGGAAAAAGCTGCCAGACTATTTACCCTTTAGGTGACAAGCTTTTTTTTATGAATATAACTGAAACCTGCATGATGGCTTATAAGAGGAAAACAACCTATAACCTAAAGCCGTCTGTGTAGTTTCTCAAAGCTGTGTTCAGTGTCGGCACCCGTTTTGTCCTTGCCCAAAACGGATTCTAAAAAATATTCACACATAGATTACTATTATTCGTTTAAAGGGGCAGTTCACCCCTACATCAAAAGTGATCATCACGATAATCCACAGACCTTGTTGTGAGCAGATTCACGTAGGAACTATTTTCTTTCTACCAAACTAAATCACCCTCGCTTGTGAACAAAACCCCGGGATACTTGAACTCCCTCGCTTGAGGCAGTAAGTCCCTCGGCTTCTGCTTTGATGCAGGTGCTGCACCACACCGCCGTGGTGAAGAGGGAGATTTCGATTGACTGGTCCATCTACGTCCCAACCCTCACTTAAGGTCATGAGCTCTTAGTAGTGACCGAAAGAATGAGGTTGCAGATACAAGCGGCCAAATGAGCTTCCTCCGTGGGACGTCTGGGCTGGAGCTCGGACGTGCGAAGGGAGCTCGGAGTAGAGCCGCTGCTCCTGCGTGTCGGAAGCGGTCAATTGAGGAGGTTAGCATTAACATAAGACATAGGATGAAACAGCTAGCCTGGCTCTATCCTGATGTAAAAAACATACCAGCACTTCTAAAGCTCACAAATCAACATGTTGTATCTAATTTATTCAATCTATACAAAGTGAAAGGAGCAACAAGTACGGATTGATTACTCGACTTCACTTACAAAAATGTCAAATTAAAACATACCGATCAGGAAAGAGACTCAAAATGACCATAAAGAGATACAAAAGCCAGCTGTAGTTTCATACTGAACTGACACATACAAGAGTGGTGTCAAATTTCACACCAATCTATGGCATAAAACAACTATGTGCAATATATTTTCAAGTAAGATATAAATTTAGACAACGTGTGTGTGAGGTGGATCAGACGTTTCATATACAAGACAAGTATAGACTATAATATATATAAGACTAAGTAAATAAAATGATTTAAATCATTTCTAGCACTATATTCATTTGAAAGGCCAACAGATGGAAAACGTCCATATCGCCCAGCCCTACATCAAACTCTCCACAAGAAAACAAATGCGTGTGTTTTATAAAATTCAAAACTTCTCCAAAACGAACTGAATTTTTTTCAGAATTCACGCAGGAACATTTACTACGCTAAATGTAGCCAGACAGATAAAACAGCGGTCACATATCCGCTTTTGACAAACATATCAGTAATGGCATATGAAGGCTGATACGTAGCAATAAATTCATTACAGTATTACTAGATTTTTTAATTTCTCACTTCAATATTAGGTCAGCCTGCATTACTGTAAAAAAAGTACATTTATTTTCTTAAATAAAAGCATTGCATGAACAGATCAATTGACTCTCAAGTGCAGTTATTAATGAGCAGTCTTACTTTGTCTTATGCAAGTGTGGCTGTCGGTAATGATCACATCAGCATCGACCACAATGTTACGTTATTATCAGCACGTCCCTTCTCCGCTGCTATTTCAGGTTCAATATAGTCATCCTTACTTCGTCTTTGTTAGCTGCTCGCTCGCTCGCTCGCTGTGGTGCTGCCACAGAGTGACCTGCGAGCAAAATAGAGAAGTCTTATTTAAAGAGCAAAGCTACAAGAAGCTGATCAGAGTGATACGGAGCGATATCGCGGTTGGATGGTATATTGTGTTTGTTTGTTTGTAGATGTTTGTTTCGGTAACTGCAGTTGTGAAACTTAATTGTGATGTTTGGTTGCCATGGCAGAACAAGAATGTGTGTGTGTGTGTGTGTGTGTGTGTGTGTGTGTGTGTGTGTGTGTGTGTGTGTGTCAAAATGTGTCTACAGGCTTACGAATGTGTGTCTTTTTAGACAAAGACCACAATAAATTTATAAAACGTCAATAAATCACAGAAATCATTAAAGATCTTATCAAGTTGCATTATGGGAAGTGTAGGACCCAATGCTTTGGGCAGCATGACCCATTTTATGGACTAAAAGTCAGGATACATCGTCCTCTACTGCATCAATCAGTTTTTCAATGTGTCTCCTATGAGTCACCTGACTTAATTAAAATGTACTAAGTCACTGTGTTTGGGTATCTAGTGTGAAAAATATCAATAACCCTGAAACTGAAAACAGTTCTAAATCAGCTCGTGTTGAACACTGCAGGAAGCCTAACAACTTCTTGCTTTCTGTTTCAGCTGGCCGTCCTCATATCACGGCGCCTCTGTGCTCTCTGCCTTTGGGGAACTGCAGCGTGTAAACCTGGGTCGGGTTAGCTATTTATAAGGACACTGCACTACATTCACAGTCTTGACAGAGGAAATGAAGCTGGGGTGTCCATCTGCTCGCGCAGATGTGCGACTGCTTCCCGTGCAATGTAACCTAGTTGGACAAGGTGATTACTGTTGCTCTTTTGAAACTTATCCACCGTGTTCCTGCAGATTACCTCCGTAATCTAAATTCAGACTGTATCACAGTGCAGTCTGTGCTTTTTTTTTTTTTTTACATTTAAAATGAAACTACAGGAGCCATCTGTCTCCACTTGTGACACTATTCATGATTCAGTCTAGTATTTTAAAAAAGTACGCTGCAGGAAATGTAGATTTGCTTTAACATATATAGGCCCACGACTGTTTCGCCACAATGTGTTCCCATGGTAACCTGACCGGCAGTGCTGCCACCAGTGTGGCACCTGTGGGATGTGTAACACGTTGATTTTATCAAGAATTTTTTTTTTTTTTTAAAAAGGAAAGAAAAGCCAGCATGCAGACACCCGCTGAAAACCTGAGAACCTGATGTCAATCCAGCCTTTTGTCTGAGTTAACAGCTCCTGAGGAACGGTGATTTTTGGTAAAAGCAGTGAGAGGGAGTGTTTGGTACAATCTTAAAGACCCCCTCAGATGAAAATGAAGTTTTTAACCTTATAAACGTGTTTATATGGTGTTTTTTCAGATGCTACACGACATATCGTGAGCAAAATAAACACTTAAGTTGAGCATTTCTGCCTTAGAACGTCAGTGTACCAATGACAGTCTCAAAAACACAGATTCAGACTTCCAGGGTTTCATACATCACACACCTGAGGAGCCAAGTCTGTCTGTTTGCAGGGTGGGGCTTTCCATATCACTAACTAACGCTGCAGCGAAATGAGGGATACTAGAGGGGAAGCCAGGAAGCCAGTGTTCCCTTTCCGTTCAACGTGTCAGAGCCTGGGAACAAGGTTTATCTGACATTAGCTGCACATTGTGAGCTGTGTGATAACACAGTCACAGCGCTGAAGGTAAAGAGGTACGCTCGAGCTTTAGGGGAGGGAGACAGAGTTGGAGACGTATTTACATATTCATAGATATGCAAATAAGCAAAGACATAGAGTGACAGATCACCACACTTTCTGTCTTTTCTTGAGTGTGTGTTTCTTTGTGTATCTCTGAATTCGGATGTTTCTGCGGGTCCATGAATGCCGCACTTTTTTTTTTTTTTTTTTTACCTCAGCAGCAGTTTGTTGAGTTTGAGTCACGAGGTAAAGAATTAATAAGTCAATCAGTCTGTAGTTGAAACATCAGATCAGATTGATGGATAAGAGGAGCAGCTGCTGCAGAGGTGAGTGAAAGCAAACTTTTAGACCCGGCGTGGGCAAACGGTTGTGCAGTTTCCTTGACAACAAAGCCGGTTTCTGTTGAAGTAGCTCATAAAAATGGTGGACAACACCTAAATGAGAGCGGTGCTGTTCTAAGAAACAGAGCATTTTAGCTCTATATGAATTAACGAACGGTTAGGTTTCACTTTCACTGCGCCTGGTGTTCTGCTGCTCCGTCTGTGCCCAGAGTTCGCTCTGTGCTCCGACAGTGAGGTGCCAAACAGTAACTATATTCCAACTGTGCTTCCAATGAACGGTCCAGGACCAAAAATAGAAAAGCAATATGTGTTGGCAGATGTTAATATCACACCAGGCCACCAAAATTAAATTAATGTGTTAGGAAACCCTGCAAACTAATGTAAAAGGAGATGCAACTAATTGCTTTTGCAGAATTACTTTTTTTTTCTTTAGCAAGTAATTAGTAAAGAGTAACTGACTACCTAACTTGCCCCACACTGTCCATAGCTGCAAACTGAGGATGAGTCTCATAATCTATCAACTTCTCTTTACTGAAGATCTGACTCAGCTACACAAAGAATTACGTTATTATCACCAGTAGCTGTAGTACCGTGTCACACTCTGCAGTATCTCACACCAGCACTATCTATAGCACCATTTTACAGTAACAACTTCTGCAGCGCTGCTCTCTTGCCAATCTGGGCTCCTCCCCTCCTGCACTCCTAGCATTGTCATTAATCAATTCCTGCCTCCTTCCCAGGGCGCCCAGACGCTGTGGCAGTGGTAATGACCTTGGAGACCCGCTGGCTCCGCTCTGCAGCGTCAGCCCTCCACCTCTGTGGGAACAAACGTAGCATCTCCCGAAGAGATCTCAGCTGAACACGTGAGAAAATGCATGCATGCTTATGTATGCAGGTGTTTGCATGCAGGAGAGAACCATTTACTGAGTAAAAGAACAAAGAGAAAACCAGGTGAGCCACTGCCAGGGGGGGAAAAAGAAGCTGTGGTTGGTTGCCAGATTCAGGCCAGAACATCCTGTTGACTGAGATACGGTGGCGACTGTGTCTGACCCTGAAAGCGCCGCCATTAGAGTAGTCCTCACTGGAAATAAGAGCTTTTAGCTGCTGCATATTAGTTAAAAATAACATGGTGCTAGATGAAAAGCGATTATCGATAATCCTCTTAAAAACATTCCAGCCATAACATTTGAGAGCAGCTCTCGTTCGGCGCACAAGTTAATGTCTTCAGCGTTTATAGCACTTAGAAGCTACTGTCACATTCTGGCGAGGCATGGAAACCAAGAGCGTAATTGGTAGCAAATATTTACTCAAGTCTTTCTTCTGCGCAGGCAAACACCACATCTGAGCTTACACTTGGTCGGCTTGTTTGAGTGTCATTTAGTCTGTGTGTTCGCGCGGCCGTCTGTGCAAGTGTCCCCCTCAAACACACACAGACATACACACGTGCACTGTCTCAGTAATTTTTTCCAAGGAGCCAGTAGGCCTCTAAATCACTTCTGATCCACAGATTTACACGCTTGCACAATCACACTACATGCATACGTTTCTGCCCCAAACCTGGCATGCACAGCTACACTGCCTGGCTGCTTGGCATGGAAGAAACACACACACACACACGGGGACGCACACATACCCACAAATGCTTCAGCAGGGATCCATGGGAAACACATGATGTGCCAGGGACTGTTTGAGGACCACCGTGCCAGAAATCATTCTACTAGTGGTCCATCATTCACAACACGTGTGTGTGTGTGTGTGTGTGACGGGGGCAATCTCCCCGTGAGGGTCTCATCATGTCCTCCAGGCCCCCTTACACCTCCCGAGCTGACGGCATTAAACACAGAGGCATCCATCTTTCTCCCACCTTGACACCTCTGGGATTTACCTCCTCCCCTCTTTCAATTATTCAAAGGCAGAGCAATTATGGCCTGGAATCAGAGCCGTCGATAGCCAGCGTAATGCGCGGCAGCTGGGCTGGAAATGACGAAACCAGCGTTGTGACACTTCTCATTATCACCCAGCACTCGGCGATTACCGGCACTCTGCTATGATCAGGTATTAGTGTGGGAGACACGTGAAGGGAAAGAGAGAGAAAGAAGGGAAGAAGGGATTGTATATAAAGCTGGGAGCCTGTCAGTGTGGTGATGTATGGGAAATTTACTGCTCAACTTGTAGGGCCATTACGGAGGGGATCAACATGTAACATACAGTGGTAAACTAATGAGTTCTTAGGCTGCTGAATATGAGGCGAGGGTCTTTTTTGGAGGTCTGAGTACATGTTAAACGTGCATTCTTCAAACGGTTAAAAGACTATTTGTCAAAGTTGGTGTTATTCTCATTTTTAATGATCATGACTGTTGGTCATAATTACGGATTTTTGGAAATCAGCAGCAAGAGTGCAGCAAGAATGGCGTTGATTGGGACAAGGACACAAGCCTCTTTTAATTTAACAGATATCATCTCACATTCGTCTATGAAGCTAACAAAACACACTAAAGCGGGATTTATACTTGTGCGGCAGACCCTACGTCGTAGCCTACACACATGGCCTACGTTGTTGTGAGCATTTATACTTGTGCAGTGGTGTGTCTTTCTTATCTTTATCTGGACACATTTCCCCGACAAATACAACATGCTAATGGTATTAGCACAAGCCTATGGCATTTTACATTACATAAATTAGCCTAGCAACAAGCAGAGATTTCCTCTGCTCATATGAAGCCAGGATAAATGACACACAAGAATTAAATGCTATTTTTGTGGAGGCTTTATTGTCTTCACAATTTATTGTTTCTTATCTGTGAAATTAAAGTAAATAAAAGCTTTGTTTCCACTGAGGGAAATGGTTTCAGCTTACAGAAATAGACAGGAGGTCTGCGTCACTGCGAGATTTGGTTACATTTCTGGTGCACATCAGGTTATGCCGTAGGTACAGCGTCAGTTCAACGCATGAGTATAAATCTGGCCTAATGAACAATGTCCCGGAAATCCACATAGCTGTTGGAAACCAAACGCACTGCATCTGTAAAGCAATAAGCCACAACTAGAGTATTGCTTAATGAAACAGAAGCAGCCTTTAAAGGTACATTGTGTGAAATTTGTCATTTTATGTGGAATTTGGAGATGAATAACATCTTCGCATGTTCTCTATTACTTCTCTAGCGTGCACACACTTAGCTAAATCACAGTAAAGCAAACAAACCTTCAGGTAAATCAAACGGGAGGATTTCTAGGCAACTTCTGCCTGCGTTTACTGTCGGTCGGACTCAAAGGCAAGTATTTGAGATTATTTCTATCAACTTTTAAGGAATACTTTTCAGGAAACAAGCTAGTTTCTTTTTTGCAGAGAAGAAGATTGATACCACTCTTGTGGCTGAGAGACAAACACGACGCTACAGTCAGCAGGTCATCAATCACAGAACTCATCAGCTATCGGTCAGACAATGATAAGCTTCTGATGGCGACGGCTAATATTTCGGGAGATCCAGCGCGGCCAGCAGATATCTGGGCCCAGACTTCCTCTTTGTGCCATTTCAGCTAATCTCTCTGAACAGATATCTGCAGGTGCATTAAAAAACACTTATGTGAAGCTAAATCATCATCAGAAGATATGAGATGGGTTCTGAGATGCATTTTAGCCAGTGTGCTTTGTCTTTTCACACTGACTGTTTGACCTGTGGCTCAAACTTGGTCAATACTACTCGAACTACAAAGGGAAACCAGAAGTCTTCTGATACAAAACACTTGCCAACAGAAATCTGCATTTAAATACAGGTATCTGTTTACTGGAGATGAAGGAAGAAAATCAGTTTTTGGATTTTATGAATCGATATCCGGACTTTCAAATGAAGATCGATTAATTAAACCCAGCCCTATTCAGTGGTAGTGGGCCAATCACACATTGCATTAAATAGAAGAACATTTGCGTTGATTGGCTGTACCGTTACCCAGCTCAATATGGCGGTGAGTAAAATGTTGATAACAAATCTCTAACTATTGACAAATACAAAGACAAGATAAAATCCTCAATTTTATTAGGACTCTTTATAATTTGTAACACCGCCTTTCTATGGATAAGTGTTTGATTGGACTGTGCGGTTCCTTTACAGTTATTCTTCTGCATTTACTTACAGGAAGCGATGCAGAAACATTAGCCATTCAGGAACCACATCCTCTCTGATTATAGGTTTATACATAAGAATAAATCTGAAACAATAAACAAAATTATGACTGGTGGTCACATTATGGGTAAATCACCTCTTTAACTGACCATAAATCCATCAGAGGTCTGTTCTGAGAAAGTTTTAATGGTCAATAAAAAGGATTAAAAAAGATTAAAATGTAGTTCGATGCAGAACCATAACAGCTGAGTCAGACGGTGTCTGGGAGCCTGGTTTTAGAGAGCATTACAACCAACCAGACTGCCTCCCCTGAGAATGTATGGCTCATTTTTATGTCATGTTATTCAAGCGTAGAAATAACAGGCAATTGAGAAATCCTGTGGGATAAAGAAACCTACTTCACTCAAATGAATTAGAATAAATCGCAGTGTCAGTGCTTGTAATGATGACAATCCACAAAGCTTTTCAACTGCCGTGAGATTTGTTTAACATCAGCGCTGACACGCAGAGACTGGGGCTAAACAGACCTGGCTCTGGCGGAAAACCAACCCCCAGAGAAAGAGGGGGGATCTTGAATAGAACCCCCGTTTTCAGACACAGAGAGACAGAGATAACCACAGCCTTTTGAGATCTGCGCAGGACAGACAAGATCTATCCCCCAAAATATCCTTTCACTCCCCGAGAGGAGGATAGGGAGGAGGGGAGCGGTGGAGAAACGAGTGATAAGCACTGCTGCGGGAGAACAAAAAGCCACTTGATTCAGAGGGGAGGCAAAGAGGAGGAGAGGAGATGTGGGACCAGAAGGGATAAAGTGAACGGCCCACGCTGCGAGGATGAGGAGCCTGCCTCTGCTGCTCTGCAGAGATAGAGCAGACCTGTCTGCTCAGTGCAGACGCAGACTATAAAACCCTCCTGTGAGTCTTTAAAAAGGGATGTGAAGACTGGCTCTTGACATGTCCCCAGACTGTCTGCATGAGAAGCAAGGTTTTACTGTCGAGCAGCTCCGGTTTCCATAGCAAAACCACAGAATCACACTTCACCTTCCAGAATAACAGCCCCTTTAATGCTCCCTTATCACACGCCCGGCGACAACAGGTTTGACAAACAAGCAGAAAAACAACCGGTGTTTTCACGGCACAGTCCAGAGTCGCAGTGATTCCAACAGCAGCCTGCCTCCGAAACAGAAACTGGAAGCGGCAGCAAAGCAATTATGTTACCCAAACTCAAAACCCCAACCTAACACATTTTTCACAATCCTCTTTCGCAGGATCATGGCCCCTGCTGAGCACATTATGAGCAGCACTTTGTTGATTAAGATTGTGTAACCCTGTTGTTTGGTCTCTGCCTGGATTCTATAGGAATATGAGTCACTCAGCGAGGCCTTGGGAACCATAGTGTGCCTCATTGTCCTCCCTCCTAAGCAGGCTTGTTTCACGAATGAGAGAGGACATACACACACACACACACACCATATGGAGAACAAATGACTATCCTACATCGAAGGCCTCTCGGAGAACTCGCTGCCCTCTTGGAAAAAGGAAGTGCAGCATCCAGTCCTCACACCCTGCTGACAAAAGCTCTGCGAGACATGCAGGGACGGACCCGGCCCGCCACTAACAGCTCCTGACAGAGGCATGGATGCATGACAGGCCATCACAAATCATGGGCGTGCACACTGGGCGGGGGGGCAGAAGGAGGAGGAGGTGATGACATACTGAGCGTCGCTAAATCTCAACAACAGACAAATGTGTTTGACCTGCAGGCCACAGAGGTAACGCAAGGGTCAAAATCTCAGCTCTGCTTGTAGACATGTCACGATACCACAAATTTAGTAGTTGATACCAAGGCTAGTTAAACTCCATTGTCCTCCGTTGTTGTTCTTTAGCACTTAGCACCTCACATGTGTGATGGTTGGTGTTGTGGTAAGCTTTTTGTCCCGCCCCTCCTCCATAGGGTGCATTTGTCCCCCCTAATTAAAACATGAAACGTAGAAGAGAACTTTTATTTTGTCCAAATTAAAGACATTCACGCCACTAAGTGACGAAAATTTAGTGTGACGAGTGACGAGCACAGCGTTTCACCCAAAGTTTAACATTTTTCAACTCTCAGCAACCAGAACAAAACGTAAACATGCAGCACTAGGGCTAAGCGATATCACCTCAAATCAATATCACGATAAATTGAACATTTTACCTCGATTATGATTAATGAACGATTATTTTGCTTTGGTTTTGTACCGCAAATATGCTCAACTGTTAAAGCTGGGATACTTTTAAATGAAAGAGTGCATATCTTACGTTTGTAATTTTAAAATAATTGAAGGAAACACGCACAGATGAACTATTTATGCTAATCTGATTGAATATTTCATGATTGAAATCAAAGCAAATGTCGCTTGAAATGAAAACGTCTTACGAAAAAGGTCACATTTTAGTTTGAATATAAAAAGCGAGTTCCCTAAAAAAGTAGAAAATAAATAACTTGCATCTCTTGCAAACAAAATAAATTATTTTAAACATTGGCGTGTGAAAAAATTTGAAAATAACTCGCATCTCTTCAAAATTTCACATTTTAGTTTTAAAGTAAAAATCAAGTTCTCTAAAACTGTATTAAATGAATAACTTTTAAATATTAGTAAATATTATACATTTTAAATATTCAATCAAAAGTAAAAAATAACTTGCATCACTTGTGTTATGACATGAGTTGTACATGTTTGGCACCGCAGTTTGTCGTTTGAGTTTTAACGAGGTGATTAAACCCTGTGCTCCACTGTAGCTATGGGAACGTGATATAGCAGGAAATGGCGTCAGTTATTTCTTTCTTTTTTCATATTGTGTAATTGCTTGTGTTGTCAAGAGCTGCTTCTTTTTGGAGGCACTGAGCGCTTGTCAGTCTCTTTTGCCTGAGCTGTGCACTGTTCATATCCGACAACGTGATTGTGCTCAAATACTGAGACGGTTTATCTGCACTGTTTACATTGTAGTTTCCTTCTGTTCAGAAAAATGTGCAATGGACATGGCATTTCAATTTGGCACAAGCTGCTCAAGTTGCTCAGTTGTCTCGGTGTTTTGAGTTCTCCTCCAGGTTGCTTCCAGGTTGCAGACTGGACGGGGTCATGTGACTACACATGCATTTGTATGTTTTAAGGGGGCAACACAAGAACACACCCATTTGGGAAAGCATTAAAAAAGCGAATTAACTGACATGGGAAAGATTACGTCAGTTAGAGGTTCTGAATGTTGGATTTCATTAACTTTCGATTGACTGCCCACCCTATGCAGCACTAGGTGCAGGATAGACTCTTGGCGCCAAGTCATGCTGCAGCATTGTAGACGCTCCCATCACAAAGAATTTTTTAAAAACTGCTGGCCTCAGAAACGTTTCTTTTCAACAAGCCGAGCAGTAAGTTGCTGCAGCTGCTACAACTCAATGTTTTTCTTCTTTGGTATTTAACAGCAGACTAGAACACTTGTAGGTGTTTATGCTGCCTGGTCAGGTCCGGAAGTCTTGCATCCCTGGTATCCAAAGCACTGGAGAACATTGAGTACAGTTGTGTTTCAAAAACTTCGGCATCCACTTGATATAAAGTATCAGCTCTTGTGGCATCCCTACAGCTTATGTCTATACCTATGAGACAAGACCAAACTGAACTGTAGAGCCAAATGGAAATACGTGACTGTTTTGCCCCAAAGACCTACAGCTTCGGTTTAGTGAATAAAAATATTAGCCAGTATTTGAAAGTCCTTCTCATACATAATCTGATGTTTTCTCCAGTTTTGCGAACGAGGCAAAGCATGAGCTTAATGTATGTGCAGGTACTTTCTGACCCAGCTCTGTTTTTCAGAGGTGAGCAGAGATTTGAAGGTTGAAGAGCTACAGGGGACTGCAGCACTATGTTAAGTATAAATACAATGAGGGAAGGAAAAAAGCATTGAGAAAAGTCAAGAGGGCAAAACAACCTTCCAGCAGGTAAAAAAAACGTCTTTGCTATTTTGAAAACATTTCAAAAGCACATCTGAAAAGTCAAGAGTGTCCTCTAGCTTCCTCATTCAACTACAACTCTGTGAAAACTTCTGATTCTCCACAGCACAATGCTATGTACGATCTCACACTCTTAATAAAGCTCCTGTATTTGCACACAGTTCCTTATGTGTGCAGGACTGCATGCATGTGTGTGTGCGTGTGTATGTTTCTGCAGTGTAAGCACATGCTGTCCTCCATCTGCTGTTTGATAGAGACTGTTTCCTTTCCTGTGCAGCCAGCCAACCAGCCAGTCTTCCTGTACTGCTCTGCTCCAGAGCGGAAATGGGAGCAAGACTGCCACACACTCCTGACAAAAACCCTGGATAAGATACGTACACATGCAGACACATGTGGAGAGACAATGACTTAGCCACACATTTTAACACACAAACACACACACATAGTCTCCTCTCCTTTCCCTTTCCTTCCGTCTTAGACTTCGAGCCTTTGTTTTCCATTCGTCCATCTACTGTATGTTCCTTTTTTCTTTATTTTTTTATGGTACAACACCTCCACAAGTCATTAAACAGCTTGGTGGAGACCAAAATGTTTGATTTGAACAACAATGAAGGGGATTATTAAATACAAGAAAAGTCAAAAGCATGGGTGTTGAGAGGCTTTCGCAGTTATAAAATCTCCTATTAGCCACAGAGCATGGGTTGTAATAACAGGAAAGTGAATGTGTGCTTTTCTTTTTAATTCTACAGAGGCAGACTGTCTAACTGGGAAAGCCCCAGTGACCTCAGTTGATGGCAGAGACTGCAAATTGAGAAAGAACCATCTCGATTAAAAAAAAAAGCAAAAAGAAATCACTCACTGCCTTACATTTGGATTTACCTCCATCTCTGTCTGCTTAGTTTCCCCATCACATCTGACAAAGTGATACCTGTTTGTCCTCAGTCTTAATTATACCAGCCACTTAAATGCCACAATGTGCTCTAAGGAGCAAAAACTTTAGGAGTATCTGCCTCTTTAACAAAAGTAGGCAGTTATGTCTCCAGTTAAGGCTCAAAAGCCACGTTTCTACTGAGCAGTACCGTTCAGTTCAGTTTGGTATGCTTTGTTCGTTTCCACTGTGAAAAGTTGTGGATGGTACCAATGGAACCGTTCTGTACCTTTTCCCAAGGAGCACATGTGCTCCTAAGTTGAAAAAGTAAAGAGCGCACAAAGAACTTTGGGGACACAATGTAAATTGATCAAACAATGTGTTTTTCGTAATAAACGTGATGCAAATAGACATCTACAAGCAAAATTATTTAATGAATTTGTATACAAAATGTACAGAAAGGTAAAATCGTCAAGTCTTGAAAAAGTACTCTAATTTAATTTTGTCTTTAACGTTATTATCTTATATATATAATCTTTGCAATATGATTATCTTATATAATGTTATTACTATCCTAAAACAGTCTCCAAGTCCTCTGAAACTCTGCAGGACTTATTTCCACCCTGCCCAGCAGCAGTACCGTGGTGAACGGTCTCTAACTGCGGGGAGAACGGAGCAGGCTTCCCTGGAAGTGTCCAGGAAGTGACCTGGTAACCTCTCCAGCTCCTTTAACCGGCCACTAGGAGTGCTTGTTTTTGCCACTGACAGACTCTGATTATTATTTTTTAATTGTTTTACAGTTTATGGTATGGAGCCCTACAGAGATAAACCTCTTTGTTAACAAGTAAGATCCTTTTTGTTCAATCAGAAACAGTCCCAGAAGTTGCTAACCTCAAACCCACCAGACTCCATTTAAATTAACAGAAATTTTATTATCAGAAAACACACTTCAATGTCAACAAATACATTGTGGCAAAAACAAGCACTTTTAGTGGACGTACCTTGAGGGCAAGAACGCGCTACATTGCAGCCTGTTTCGCTGCTGCTCTCACTCAGTACTGATTAAATTAAAAAAATTTCCAATAGTCACTTTGACGCAAAACATGGAAAAATAGGGACCAGGTTGAAAAATGCCAAACCTTTTTAAACACTATGAATACAAACCGTACCATGCAATATTTCAAACAATACCGCTTATTTGAACAAACTGCAGCATGCACGCTCAACTTAGTGGATGTTTACTACTGTGCACTGTACTGTGCAGGCCTCTGTTCTCACCACTGTTTCACATTACTGTCCAACTTCCTGTTTCTCTGTCCTTTCTACCAGCTGACAAAGACAACAACCGCTAGCCACGAATCTCCAGATTGAGGAAATGACTGAGTGGCCACAAATATGCTGGGGAAAAAAGTGTGTCAATAATACCAAGAGAACAAACAGCCCTGTGCAGAGCAAAGGTAGTTGTGTGTCCAAGTGAAGTCTTCAAAAATATCCCCAACCTTAAGTGTGACCTCATAAAAGGCTCATATCAGCAGCTATATACATTAATGCAGCGTTATGTAGGCAGGTCACAGTGTGCTAAATTACCTGGATGAGAGTTGATTCAATGTATGCGGAGTCTCAGATCCATAATAGCAGGTCACATGGCTCGGACAGAGACCAGTAGTCACATTGTTGTCGCTTCAGTGAGAGGTTGGAGAGAAGCTGGAGGTGAGGGAGCGAGGTGTGCTCTTACAGCCCAGTGAGGAGAGACTATCCCTGGACCCAGGCGGCGGCGAGTTGTGGGGCCTCAGCACTTCGCTTCCAGGGGCTCACCGAGCAACAGCCGGCATGGCACCGTAAGCCTTAACAGGATGCTGCTCGCCACCTTTATTTGAACAGAGAGCAAGAGAGACAGAGACCATGTAAGACACTCAACGACACAGCAAAGACAGAGAGACAGATGAAGTGCCAAGGCTGGAGGAGGGGGAAGGTGATGCAGTTCCTGTGTTGTGCAGGAACGGTATGTAGCAAGAAGAGAGTGCAGTTAAAGCAGACGACAGCTTCCTCAAAGGACGAGGCTGTGAGGTAATAAGGAGACCCTGGAGCCTTGTGAAACAACTTAGATATCCTCTACAGGTTACCCTTCACTTATAACGATGCCATTAAGCTTTGAGGGAAATTCACGAGACAATGTGAACATTTTCCTCACCAGCTAAAGATGGTGAAGCCGGCACGAAGAAGGTGAGCAAAGGTGATGTGCGTTATTGGCAAATAAAATGACATTCACCAATGACTGGCCAATATCTTTTGTAGCATTGCTTTAATTTCGCATAGGCTAAAAAGCAGTGCTCAAGACTGACAGCGTCATGTCATGTCGCAACGCCTTTGAGAAAAAAGATCTCCCTAAAACTCCCTATGTGTTAGAGACACACACCTTGTTATTTCCTGTTAGCTGTTAGCAATCGGTGGCCGACACTAACAGCTAACGGGGGTTACAATAAGTTATGATAGGATACATTCAAGCTCTATTTGGTAAAAAATTAGCAATCTTGTAAAATATAGTATTAAGAGTGAGAAACTTGAGTAGATGCAGTATATACTAAGGGTGTGCCATATCGTCTTGCTCACGATAATACTGCTATAATTTTCAATGTGATATGAAGAATTCATGTTGTGATACTCGCTATATTTCGACTTGTTGACATATTGACGTCATACCGTTACCCACGGCAACAACAAGCGTAGCTGAAAGCGAAATTATTACCAACTCTGCGGTGGTTCCAGAAAGAGGAGCAGCTTCAGTAGTGTGGAATAAACTGTGGCGTCCTGAATGTTTTATGAACAGCCCCGGACTTCTCAGACTCTTTTGACTTACTGCTCAGAGGGAACTCATTCAGCGGCTCCTCTGGCAGCAGCACAGCGTCTCTCCCTCTCCTCTCTCGCCGTGCGCACACAGGAGTCGGGGTCGTCAAGTGATTTAGTCAAACCAGACATGTCTAAAGTCTGGCCCGGGGGCCAATTGTGGCCCGCAGACCAATTTTAATCAGCCCTCAGCTTGACTTTCAAAATATACCATATGTGGCCATTTACACAATAATGTGTGTTAATCGAGCAAGATCACTTCCAATTTTTACCCTTCACCACACATATAGGACTATCATACAGTTTGTAGACAGTCATAGTAGTACATAGTAAAAGTTCATTAAAAGATAGAAATGGTTGAATTTGTCTCACTTTTTTTTTTTTAAACCCATTTGATGCGAGAATCAGTTGCCTCCCAGGTATTTTCACGTTGTTTTATCTGGCCCCCATTCAAAAATGTTTGAACACCCATTATAAACCTTTGGTAATGTAAACCTACGTGACGCTCGTGGCTCGACAAAAAACTCCATCTATGTGAATGTGTGATAGTTGTGGTATCATAACAGCCTGTCACAGGTTACAGCGTGATGATTAGAGGAGAAATGGCAGAGCATAAAGGTCCAGGTGGAAAAAGAAGAAGGAAATCACCTGTTGATTTATATATATAGATCCAAGGGGACATTTTTTTGTATTTGGGAGCTGTTTACACTGTAAATGTGTAATTTGTGGTAGATTTTATTTTGTTAAAGTATTTATATTGAAAACAGAATCTGAATCTCACACTGAGCTACTGATGTTGTTCACAAACTAAAGAAATTAGATCATTTATGTTTAGATTTTACTGAATGTTTGAAGGCAAACTGTAAAACTATATCACTTATTTTGCTGCAATTCTTAATCTAAATAAATAATACTTTCTTTTTTTTTTTTGGTTTTACTAGTTGGTCATATTGTCAAGAATATTGTTATCGCAAAAATACCCTGATATATCATGATATCGTTTTAGGGCCCTATCGTCCACCTGTATTATATACAGTAAAAATACTTCTGAAGCGTTTTTGCAAAGATGTTTTTCACGTGAAAGGTCATCTCAAAGGTTGTTTCATAAATGAATTTGAATTTGTACTCATTCAAACATGGTGTAATGAAGAGCTGAAAGATCAACAACAACAATCAAAACATCAGTATTGGCTGTAAACCAAATTTTTGTTTTAATCATGTGTCGCCCCAGAATTTCAAAACGGGTGCACCTCTAATGGTGACGGTCACAAAATGTAAGCATGGTAAAGAAACGACTTCGAGTTATTTTTAGGGGGAACATTTACAGAGAGCCTTTAAAGCAAATCCAGCAGACACCAACTCCTTGTGCACATCATTTCGTATCCAGGCTAACCTCATTTAAAAACAAAAATAAAAATTAGGTTCCCCGATTTCTAAATCTACACACAGCAAAAAATGCACATCAGCCCAGATTTGAAGCCGAGTTTTACATAAAGCCTCTTTCCATCTCGTTGCCACATATTTATTTGATCCCAGAGAGAGTCAGATGTGTCACTGGATGCTTTTTTCTTTTACTATTCCAGTCTATTTTTGTGAGAAAACACTAGAGTATAGTGTGCACAAAAAGCTGTAGTAGAGATTGTAGGTTGGTGCCATCTCATATATAATCCCTGCTTTTACCCAAGGGAGGCCTGAGAGGAGTGAATGGAGGGAGGAGAGGGGTGTGTGAGGGAAAAAAATGGACAAGGAGCACAATTTATCTACCTGGGAACGCTGAGCAGCCAAAGAATCTGGAGGCAGAAAGTGGAAACCTCGTAAGGACATTTGTACCTTTAACTGAAGGATTCTGGGTGAAAACTCGATTACGTTCTTAAAAAATATGAAACCATTTCCCCAAACTGCCAAAACTCAAAACCAAACGCTCACAAGTCCTCCCCTCTCTGCTCTTGCTACTTTGACATTTTGGAGATACAAGGTTTTCACCTGCCAGTGGCGGGGAGCATGCCGAGTGGTTGCTATGGCGACGTTCTCGTCTAGCCGAGCAAAAGGGAGGTGAGGAGGGGGGCTCTCTCTCTCTTTTTCTAGGCTGTAACGACAAATGAATGGACACGTCTCCTCCCGCCCCTCCCCATCTACACCCCTTTCCCTCCTGGAGCTCAATAAAAACAGGCAGTCAACATTTGCTCTATGACATCCTGGGAAATGAGTTGTCATGCTTGAGGATTTCCATGACAGCCAAATAATGGCACGAGCTAAAAGAGTCCGTGCTCAGAAGGCCAGATAGAGCGGAATGGAGAATATATATATTAAAAAGATCCTATCGTTGATCCTGCGTAATATAGTTTTCAATTTACACCTAAGTTCCTGGAAAGCACTGTGAGGGAGTATTTCAAATCACACATCATCTCAAAGTTCATAAATAAATAATTCGAGGTCTGACAGTGTGGAATCAGATCAAGCAAACTATTGAATAATAGAAGAAGCTCTCTGTAATGCAATCGGATGCAGAGCATCAGGCTCCGGGAAAAACACAGCGACACATGAAAGCAGCCGAAAGCAGAATAAGATTTGTATGTATAAGGTGCTGTCTACATGTATACACATATTTCTGAAAACATATTTTTCTCAATAGCCCCATTTCTACCGAGCAGTAAGATACGGTTCGGTTCAGTGCGCTTCTTTTCTGTCTCCACAGTAAAAAGTTGTGGATGGTGCCAATGGAAGCGTTGTGTACCGTCCCCATGTTTGGTCCCCCCTCTGTTGGGGTACCTAGCACACAGATCTGGTACTAAAAGGTGGAGCTGTGAACACTGCAGTCTGTTGATTGGTCAGTAGAGGACGGTCACTCTGCTCGGGGCTGAGTTGTGACTGGTTTTGAGGCTCATGTAACCACTGTTCATACTGTGGAGAGTTTTATTAGTAAACTGTAACTATAAAATGAAAGGATGTTTTGCTGCCTCTGTGTTTGTGTTTTAGGCCTCCCCCCAAAAAAGGGGAAAAAAAGCGCTGAAGCTTCAATTTTTTTTTTCCACAATCGAATCCTGTGCCATCAAACGAAGCTTCGAATTTTTTGAGTCAGCCCTAATCATCGCTTTAGTTTTTATATGACATACTCTCTTAGTAACGAGTGGATCTTCAAGCATTTATATATAGAAATTTCCACCGGATTATGTGAACTAGGTGTGTTCTAATAGTCACTCAGAGGGGGAAAAAAGCATCGTAGAGTGTCGTTCCTGTGGGCTCCAGCAACACTAAACCCCTGAGTTTGCCTGAGAAGGACTAAATGCACAAACCTGTTATCTTAAAATATCTCATGTAGAGAGACTCTCACTGCAGCCTGTTTGATTTTGTTCTGATAATGTCAGTGCGCAGCCTCGTTCTGTGGACGATAAACGAGGAGCAGACTTCCATCTGTGTCACTGGTAATGAGGAAATACAGTGAGTGCTGGACGGAGCAGTGAGTGACAACAACCCTGCCCACATTTAAGAGGACTGTTTGCAGTTGAAACACTAGGGTCTAGGTACCATGTCTGAAGGGTTACTGTTGGTTCCAAAGGTATCATACTGAAAGTGTTTGGTGGAAATGGGGCTTATGTTTTGGCCTGTTGTCCATACGATGATGTCATCTCCTCAGTTTACACGTGCCCATTGTTGCTTTGTGTAATAAGAATTTGCCTGAAACAGTAACAACAGCGGACTGGTGGTTTGTTTATGTTTTGTCAGCACTGCTTGGTCTAATGTCAGCTTACACTTAAACCGCTGCACCACTTGAAGGTCTAACCGAGGCATCTGCTGTGCTCAGTGTTACTTGGTTTACCTCAGTGTATGCAGTTTACAGTCCACCAGAAACAACGGTTTAGGATCACGAGGCCTGGTTGAGCCTTGCTGTCGATGAGGAGTGAAAGGAAATATTTGCATCTCCAGGGCCTAGTTGTTCAAATCGTGTCACTTGGATAAGAATGATTGAGATTTGGAAATCCTATGTCTGTCTTTGTGCCAGCTTTTCAAAGCAACACTGGATGAGATCATCCTTATCCCGATACTAACTTTTCAAGATAAGAGATCAGAGACCCTCGAGATTATATCTTTAAGTAATTTTAGTTTGATATTGACAGCAGGATTATCTTATAGGACAACTATCTAACTTCACTTTACTGTACTGAAAGGCTTAATAGGAATTTAATTTGAAAGGACAGAGAGTCCCACCCTGCCAGCGGGTACTGGACTTGAAAAAGGTAAGAAAAGATAGCCAAGAGTCAGAAACGTATTGGGTATAACGGGTTATTACCTGCCAACTGAGATTCCCCAGGTGGTGTCCTGAAGGTGAAGTGACTCATTCAAACAACAATGCCCACCTCGACGCCATTCCTCACATACTTTCTTATCTTCAATAAAAAACAACCAGTTTCCTCATTTTTTTACTAAGCTACAACTTGATTACAGAGTTTATGTGAGGGGAAAGCAGGAGCTCACAGACAGCGTGTGGTGTACAAGGCAGCCCTCGGTGACTGTCTACAGCTATCAGTGCGTCATATCCTCACAGTCATACACCGACGACCACAGCGCATGTGATTAACACTACGTAAATATGGGCGTTATTCATACAAGATTTATACCATATAGATGGTGAAATGACAGAAGTGTTGTGGTTTTTCTGGAGAACTCATTTGTGCTTATCTCAAAGTTGCAAGAGGAACAAACAGAGCGCCTTCCTGGTAATTCTTAAGATTTGAGATTAAGTCCATAACTGCTACTAATATCTGTAGTCAGAGCACTGGCCGTTTGTGTCTGGTAAACATGGAGAACGCTTGTGCATTTTAATTAGCATTAAGAACATGAGGTGAACACTTGCTTCATATTCAAATAGAACAAACCTGAAGAGTTTTCACAGAAGCACAACACACACAGGCAGCACACAGAAATGACAAATCATCTCTGGCACTGTATCAGCTATCCGGCAGGCCAGATGCTAGGTGTGTGTGTGTGTGTGTGTGTGTGTGTGTGTGTGTGTGTGTGTGTATGTGTGTGTGTGTGTGTGTGTGTGTGTGTGCGCGCGCGCGTAGAGGCAATGTATTTTCTGTGTATCACCTCTCTGTGCTTCATCTGAGGGTGTAATAGATTGTCCGACATGTGGACCTCTGCATGTGTGAGATTTACAGCTCCAGACCCAAAAACACAGTTTCACCGAAACTCTCATACAGCTGTTATTTCCCCCGACAAGACGCTAAGCTCAGCTGAATACACACAGAACCAAGGTGACAAATACCAGCTCAAAGACGGATGGACACCTCACACATCTGTATGCATACACACACACACACACACACACACACACACACACACACACACACACACTTGGCTCTTTGACTCATCCACCTCTCCGGGGTTGTGGTCAATCAGATTAGAGCATCACACCGGGATCTCCGAGTGCACCAACACAAATCCATTTATAGAGATAAGCTTTGAGGGCAACCGCTGCACACACACACACACACACACACACACACACACACACACACACACACACACACACAGCCGGAGAAAGAGAGAGAGATGTCACTTCACCCACTGAGGAGCCATCTGAGTTGCTATCAGGCCCCTGAATCAGTTCAGCACAACCCTGTGCTTACAAAAGTCCTCTCTGACCTGCCGCTGTGTGTCACTTCCAAAATCAAAATGCCTCCAAAAACAGTCCAGATCTCCAAAAATGGATCTCAGGATGAATCTCAAAGGTCATGAGATGATTAACAGGATAGGAAAGCAGGCAAAATATGTTTCTCCAACACAATTGTTGCTCTTTTTGGAACGATTTACTTGATAATTTTACGTCCTCAGGCCTCTATCATTTATACGAATAAATAAATCGTAAGGCGGGAAATTTAGTGGATTCAAAACACACCCAAGAACCCCCATTAAACACATATTAAACACACATTAAACATGGCTTAGTAACGACAATTTCAAACACAAACACAAATCAGCTTCACTACAACTCACAGCATTCACAGACTTTCACACAAATACAACATGCTAACATTATTAGCACAAGCCTATGGCATTTTACATTGTATAAATTAGCCTAGCGACGAGCGGAGATTTCCTCTGCTCATATGAAGCCAGGATAAATCACACACAATGCTATTTTTGTGGAGGCTTTATTGTCTTCAAAATGTATTATCTCTTATCTGTGAAATTAAAGTAAATAAAAGCTTTGTTTCCACTGAGGAATTTAGAGTCACCAGTTAACCTGCATGTCTTTGGACTGTGAGAGGAAGCCAGAGAACCCAGAGAAAACCCACCCTGACACGGGGGGAACATGCGGTTTTGAAACCCTCTTGCTGTGAGGTGATGGCGCTAACCACTGCACCGTTTTTTTGTTTTTCCGACGCTGTTTGGCTCGTCACGGAGAGGCTGCTAACTTCAGTGGGCAACATAAAACCACGAACGGCTCTATTTAGGGCCTGTGTTTGGTTTGTCTGTTCTGGGCTATTGTAGAATGATATTATACACTAAAGAAAACATACTTATTATAATCCATTTTTGCCAATATATCCCCCTACATCTTACACACTGGACCTTTAATTGGTAACAAGATAAAATAGATTAGGAACCCCTAACACAGAGAGATTCCTTCTTATAAAATATAAGAGTATTTTCTAAATGCTGCGTAATGGAAATAATAAGCGATACAGTAATAAGGTGGTGTTCAATTTTTAATGATGAGGCTTTAATTAGAACAGAGCAGCAACAGCAGTCTAGCACCGACTTTACACAGTCAATGTTACAGAGATGTAAAAGTGGGAGAAGCAGCAAGGCTCATTGTGATTTATGGTGTTTACAGGCAAACCTGAAAGGGACAAAATCAGCCCCAAGATGAAAACTGCAGTAGCAGGAAATTATAATAAATGGCACTGCAGGAGAGAAATGCATGTGCGCGGACTTTATGCCTTTGTGATCAGATGCGAATAGAGCCGTGTCCTCGATGAGCTGTCCAGTCCACACATTGTGAGCTTAATGTTGCAGAGCGAGACGACAGACAGCAGCTAGGAGTGTGATTTTGTTAGCCGAGACTCCCTCGCCTGTCCGCCTCAACGCCGGTGTAACTTGGCACCCAGGTTTTGCTGAGCACCGCTGAGTGGCTCTTTGCCAAAGCAAGCAGGATGTGAATGTGATAATATCATATAGCGACTCGTCTAAACTTGGCAATCGCAGTCATAATCAAATATCTGGAAATTTCCTAAATGGCCCAGGCAGGATCATTTACCAACAGACTGTGTATGGGACAGAGTACATCAACAGTGTTATTTATTTAGTGGGTAACTAAATTAGAACCCTGGTTTAATAACTCACCTGTGCCTCTCTCAGATCAGTTACCACTAGAGCGATGGATTAAGTCTTTAAAATGCAGGAAATGTCCAAAGTCCATCAAGAGTATAAGTGAGAAACTGCTACAAAGGCCTAAAGTAATGACTCCCAGGTAGTTATAAATACCATCTTACCACTGTTAGCATGCTAACATGCTAAATTAAGGTGATAAAGGTAAACATTATACCTGCTGAACATCAATATGCTAGCATTATTATTGAGAGCATGTTAGCATGCTGGAATTAGCATTTAGCTCAATGTCAAATGAGTTATATGAGTCAAATGTTAATGTTTACCTTCTTTAGCTTTTTACGTTTTTAGCTGTTGTGCAAGTATATCGAGAGTAACGGTCAAATCCATACGTGTAAAAGAAGTGGCAACCTCGGGGGCTAAAAAAAAAAAAAAAAAATTAAGCAGATGCACAAGAGCCAAAAAAATTGCAGTTCCTCAAATGGCCACTTGAGGGTGGCTCCAAAAGCAAGTCAATCCCCATTGCCACCCATGTTAAAAAGTCCAACTTTACAGCAGAAATGAACATATTTACAGCCTGGTACAAAAATAGTTTTGGTGTCTGTAGCTAATTTCTCAATTCAAGACAACTGTTCTTATAAAACTCGCCAGTTTAAATGTCACTGTGTAAGTGTATGGCTGCTTTAAGTGACAGGTGAGTGCCATCTGTTAAAAAGGTGCTACTACAGCTTCAACGTAGGGAACTTAACCAAGGCCACCAGTTTTTCCTCCATTGTTCACTAGCTGTAAACTTGTTGTCGTGACCCCCACAGAAGGCCCGCCTCTCAAATCATCTGATTGGACAATGGGGAAAAAAGATGATGTGGGGCGCTTTTCCACTCAGAGTTGAAGTCAGAGCGCTCCGGCCAAAATCGCCAGGCAAGATGCGTCTCAATGCAAAAAACACCAGCAAAAAGCGTCATTTTCATTTAAAACAGCTACAAAAAACGCCTCCAGCTGCTAAAACAATTTCTGTGTCGGATGTTCAGTTTTTCCTGTACGTATATTTTGTTTGAAGCCCGTTTTTGTTAGCTCCACCCTCTTGTCCACATAGGGTGGTGCAGGAATGAGTTCACAATCTGGAAATGAGTTGGCATTTTAGCACTTTCAGATTCCTAGTCTTGAAGTCAATGGGTTTTTGAAATGAGTTTTTAAAAAGATGCCTGAAATAAGGTTGTTACTGTACAAGAACTTTTTGTTCTACGACATAAAATACGCCAACAAATATGCCAACTGTTAATTTTGAAGCCTTTACATGTCTTAAAAAAAGTCAACACAGTAGTATTTACTCAGCCATTAAAGCTAATTCTGGGGCGGCACGGTGGTGTGGTGGTTATAACTGTTGTCTCACAGGAAGAGGGTTACCGGTTCAACCCCGGGTGTGGGAGCCCTTCTGTGTGGAGTTTGCATGTTCTCCCCGTGTCAGCGTGGGTTCCCTCTGGGCACTCCGGCTTCCTCCCACAGTCCAAAGACATGCAGATTGGGGATTAGGAAATTGCTAACTAGGTGTGAATGTGAGTGTGAATGGTTGACACTCATGAGGATGAAGCGGTTAGAAGATGGATGGATGGATAAAGCTAATTCTGATTTTGATGTACATTAACTTACATATGTATTTGAGTGATTATGAATATCCAATTGTCTGAGGTGCTGTTATGATTTTACCCCTTAAGTATTGCAGTCTGTTTGTTTAATTTCCAGTGCAGGCCTGTGAAATGTGGCTTCTTTAATCAAATCATGTGCTGACAGTGTGTGGGAGCCCACCACTTTTTCATTATATTCCATCCTCCTACGCACCTGCCTTATGGGTTTGCATTAGGTTATACACGACTTTGGTTTAACAGCAATAAAAAAAATAAAATAACAATAATAAAAAAAAAGAGGACCCGTCTGGACAGCCTTGACACAGCCTGTCAATCCAGTTCTCAGCTGAAAGCCCTAGACCTGACTTACAGCTGGCCAGAGGCCTTAAAAAATCCTCACTTCATTATAAGTGCATGTAAAAACAGAAATTATTCAGCCTTCCATCACCCCCATCCGATACGCATCCCCTCAGTGGTGGCGTCTCTCCTCCCTTCCTCATCTCACATCCCCTCCCAAAGCTTATTCTCCGGGGCACCTGGGAGCAGCTCAGACAGAACGGGGTTGGGATTAAACAAGTCCCCAGCGGAAGATTCCCTGCAACACTTAAACTCCATGAACCCGCCTTGGTAAATATTCATGACAGAGAAATAGTGGTATTCCAGGACAAGGGGGTAGAAGCGAACACATCTCTCCACACACAGACATCTACAAACTATTCTCTAATACACACACAAAGACACATATAGACTGACATTAATGGGCAAGTAAGAAACATGCACACCCACACAAAGGGGAAAAAATGCCCTGTGGATTTCTCAAGCTTTCTGTGTGTATATCTGGCTACAGCCCAGGGCTACATGTCTTGTCTGTCTGCACAACCTTGTCTGGGAACGGAGATGTTTCGCACGTTGGTGAGAGAGCCATGAACGCCTCCACTTCTTTCACAGAGAACTGCCAAAAGTGGGAACCGGAACGAGAAATCAAAACACAAACCTAGCTGTGAAGTCATATAAAGCGGAGCTCTCTTTCAGGAACTGGTTTATTTATCCAATTGAGATCATTGCGAAAGAAAGGTCAGACTGTCTATTGGATGATTAACACTTACATCAACATAAAGACACGGGTGAGAATTGTGTTAAGCTTGGCTATTAAGGAGAAAACTCTTACTGTAGGCTGTATGAATAAAAACATACTGTAACTGTCCTTTGGCTTACTGGTCAGGGGAACTCTTTCTCCCCTGCTTCACGTCTTTGTGATTGTATGAAGCTGACTCAGAAGACTCGCTGTCCACAAGCAGGAAGAGAGACAGTTTAGATCATATCCTGTGTATGAACTGTGGTTTACAGCCAAACACGGGGGGTATAAAATTAGCCGGACTGTGAGAACTATAAAGAGAGAGAGCGAAGGGACAGACTCAACTCAACCCCTCCCCTTACTCACATAGAAAGGAAAGACTATAGCCCAAGGAGAGGGAAAGAGTCGGAGCCTTACTTGGAACAGCTCTGCAAGCGCCGTCTTCCTGTCAAATGCGACAACAGTGGCTACACTAACACAGATGTCATAGCTTGGCTCAGTTGTGTGGCATATTAAGCCAGATTAGAGAAGGAAATGGCACAGAAAAACTGCATATTTGTGAGCAATGACCTAGAACATTTATTGTGGGTGTGTCTCACACACATAAGCCAAGTATTAGTTTGCTAAAATGACTCATTCTGTAATAAATGTTGAAAAATACCAGACCGCAGCTGACTTACACCAGTGGCTTAGTGGAGAGATAAAACATGGGGAGACAACTTTTAATAGTTGCTTAGTGGAGCAAATGATGAAAACTTGTCTGGTCTAGCTGGCCAGTGGGAGGCACCTGTTGGGCACTCTGTTAATATTAACCTGAATTTACAAAGCTTAGCTAAGAAAAAAAGCACATCTTTATAACTTCTAAACACGAAATATCCCTTTTCTATTAAAAACAAAAAAGAAATATATGTCTCAGCGTTTTATTCAACACCCCAGAAGCTACTATAAAGACATATCTTTGCATTATTGCTGTAAATCCTGATTTTATCCTACTTTTGTAAATATGTTTTATTGATTTTCAATGTCTTTATCTCACAACAAAGATACAAAACATATATATTTGATACATATATATTTTATCAATTTATCCATACCTCCCCTGTCTATAAAGAAACACTGGTCATCATATATTTTGACAACTTGAAATCAGAATCCCTGAGTCCATCCACACCCTCCTGCCCACCCATCTATGGGATTACAGGATACAAGATACATCAGGTGAAGGAGGGAAGCTACCACAACTTAACCGAATAATTGTATCAATTAGACAAACAAATGTAGACAGAAAGCTCTCTGCTGTCATGTCACATTGCTCTGCTATCCTGCTTTTGATATGACCACTATGAATCTTTTTAATGTTTTTAACTGACTGCTGATTAGGCGATTAATCAGCAAAGGCCCAGACACACCAAAATGACGTCCAGGAACTACAGGCGGCAATGGCCGACTGTTGCGTTGCCTCACATTGCCTGCTTCTCCGCCAAAAATTTGCACATTAAACATACTGCAAAGACTCCAGCCAACGTCCAACTAGCATGTACGTCCTGCACTTGCGTGAGAGGAAATAACTCTCCATACCAGCAGGCAGTGGTAGTCTGTATTCGTCATTTAACAAGGGAAACCAGAAGAGTGACCGGAGGGATTCAGCACGCTAGTTAGCCAGTTAGCACATTAATAACACAACCCAATTTTGAAAGAACAAATGATATTTACTGTGCGCTAGCAAACCGTGACGCAAATAATTGACCCTTGGCTAAGCCCCGCCACTTTCCGATGGTTCGTAAAGTTGTCGGAGCTAGCATGGAGCCCACACTGTAACTCACTGCATTCCCCGATGAAATATTATCATATTTTGTTTAAAATGGTTCCAGTACAGCAGGGTCAGTATTTTTTTCACCGTTATAATCATTAAAATGCAAAAGCAGCATGTGTGTACATTCAGTGGGCTATAGCCTCAGTAGCTAGCTAGCTAACCCTACACTTTTCAGGGTTTGATTTTGGTTTTGGAACAGGGAAGAAACAATATCTTTTTCCAACCTCTCAGGAAACGAGTATCATTAATACACGACATTTAGCTCCAAATCCACAAAACCAGCCTGACAATGAAGGAAATCTGAAACAACTGCATAAGGGTCAATGGAACACAGCTGTGTTGTTGTCGAATCCTGGTCTGGGCCGGCCCGATGCTACATTATGATTAGCCAGTCTGCGTCCGGGGGTGGGATTTAGAGAAGGGTCAATAACAGAAGGTTTCTGCTAAAGAGCTTAATGGCCAGAAAAATAATCTTAGCTAATATAACAAGTCTGTTTGGATCTCACATCCTCTTGACTTTAGCTGTTTGTTTACTTTCCTCACATCCGTTTCTCTTCTCGTCCACGACGGGGAACTGCCAATCAGAGAGATTTCATTCAACATGCTGAATCAGCCAAAATATAGGCGACAAGGACCAACTAGTATCAACGGTGCAGGACACACTGCTACAACTAGGGTGACAGATGTTCACCGACAGCCTGACACTGATCAAAAGCCACCCTTCAAGGTTAATAAATTTTTAGTTTAAACCTCTATTACCAGATTCTTTTGGCCACTTGGGGCAGTGGAAACAAGCTGCATAAACAACACTGACATTATCACCTTTTAAGTTACAACAGCAAACTTGTTTGTAAACATTTCCCTATTTACACATCCAGCAGATACAGAGCAACAACAGCTCTTTTTTGGAGTCTTGTTTCTGTCCACCTGATGAACGTGCTGCAAGCTGAATATTTACTCTTCCTCTGGCTCTGTTTTGCTCTCCATTAACTCTGAGGGAAATCTCTCAGCCAACTAGCTGCTGACTTCATCTGTCTGCCTTTTGATGCTGGGCAAGTAGTGTGCAGTGGGTTTATTGGAGAGCGGTGAGAGTGAACCATGACAACAGTAGTTCAGGCAGCAGACAAGAAGAGACGCACAGTCGGATTGTAAACTTTGTGTTGATTCATTTTTGACTTTAACATTCATTTTATATATATTTTGAACTACTGGACTCAAACAGCTGTTATGATTTGAATTAACCTTAAAGTTATTACATCACAAAAGTCCAGTGAACTGTGATCTCACTAGCTGGACACCTCCATACCGTCTTGAAGAAAGTTCGCCTGGGACAGGAAGTAGGAGCTCATAGGAAGAACGCCCTGTAAACTTAAATCAACAGGATATGGGTGATTTACACGGTGACATCCACTGCACTCAGAAGCAGCAACCAAACATGCCTGAAATAAGGTTCTCAAACCTCTTTGTATCGTTCTCTTCAAAGGCATCACTTCAGCTGATCTCCAGGCTGGGCTGTGCACATGAGTAAATACTGTAATCTAGTCATCAGGCGAGAGGGAAACTTGCGCCCCCCACCAGACCCTCCTTCCAGGAAGAAGTTGTGTAAATACTGCGTCAATGCTCTGCTGACATGTAACGTGAAACACGCTGGAGGCCACTGGCTGCAGCTTGGAGGGCAAAAGGATCAGATTTGCAGCTAATATGGCAGATGCACTGATTTCGGTATTCCTCAAAAAAGAAAGCCATGATGGAATTACATCTCTTTGCCGCAGACATGCTATGCATTTCCCAGAACAGGCCCGAGAGACTTGAGTCCTCTTCTTCAGAGCGCAGTGTTACTGTGAGCCACACTTCAAACACTATCAAATACAGGATTTCTTCTCGGATTGCAAATTATCCAAGGGTTAAAATTACAGATGCAAATTCCCCGGTGTGTTACTTTAATCTATTTCCTAGCAGTTTCGGCGACCCAGAGGGAAATCATGATTCGGAGAGCTGTTAGTGAAGCCCTGCTGTGGTGCTCTATCTTTAACAGGTAACAGGAAATTGGCCATTCAGCACATCATCTACAGTAGCTGCTCCAGTCAGCCAACGGACTGATGGATGGCGAGTCGCACTCGAGCTGCGACACCATTGATTTTCTTCGCATACAACCCAAGACTGCTGATTCAAGATAATGTTACATTTTTAAAAGGCTTCGCTGTGATACTGTGGTGATAAATTCAGCCCATGAAACTGATAAATGAGTTCAGGAAACATTGACAGGTGAGATTTATTTCCAGGGCATTGATTCACACGTCTGGATGATGCACATTATTTATAGTTTATCGTTAAATGTGTTCTTTCATTTCTGGTGCAGTATCAGGCTTTTAGAGACAAATAGATTATTGAGATGGCTGCAAATCTCCAACCATCACGAGGCTGGTTTTTCTGTTAGGGAAATGAACGCTGTCCTCTGTTGTCATAAACAAATCCGGAACTGTCAAATGCTGTACATCCAGTGAACCACAGTGTCATTTAATGACATTTCCCAATATTTACCACATCACAGTTCATCACGATGATATAAACTGAGGCCGTTGTGATTCTGTTGTTGGCTTCAATTGATCCGAAACATCATTGCCCTTCTTACCTTTGCCTGTAAATCAGACTAGCGCTACAGTAAATATCACTGTCTGCGCTCAGCTCAAGTGATATTCTCTAACCTTCTGTCTTTTTACTACCCACATTACTGTCGACAAAGCTCACATCAAGACAGCCACGGATCTTTTTCTCTCTGTCTTGGCCTTCAAGCCACACTGAGCCGCAGCTTTTCACACCCAAACACAAGCTTTTTACAATACCTTTTTTTTTTTTTTTTTTTTGAAAGCCTGGAGAAATCTAAAAACGCCAGCCTAGGGCTATAGTGCAGATGAGGAAAACGATGACATATGTCTCTGCTTAGACATGATCAGGCCGGCTATGTGGCAGTACACTTGAACACACAAAGTGAGAGGCAGTTGTGTGAAGAATGACAAAAGAAAGCTTGAGAGAGAGATTGAAATATTGCAGTCTCCATCTCCTACACACACCTGGACGATCTACAAGAAGTGGGCGTGCTTGGTGGCTTTTCTGTTTGGGAACATTACAAAAAAAAAGTTGCCAGTGTCAGTCAGAGCAGGGTTCAGATGCTGTTTGTCTGAAGCACATTATTCCTTTAGATGGACAATTCTCATTTTAAATGTCAATACATTATGATGTGTTTTGATTGGCTGCTACCTCGGCCACGTCTCTCTCGTAAAAGAGATTTTCAATCCCAATGGTTGAGGGTAGCAGACGCCAACAGACCCCACAAACTGAATCGCAAGGCCGGTAATGTCGTAGGGGTGGAGCTGGACTCTCTGGTGGCAGTGGCAGAGAGGAGGGTGGGGTCTTACATGAGTATCATCTTGGACAGTATCTCCCACCCACTCCTCAATGTGCTGGGCAGACACAGAAGCATATCCAGTGACAGACTCATTCCCCCAAGATGCACAACGCATTCAGTAGGCCATATCTTCAGTAGCTAGCTAGCTAGCCACTTTTCAGGGTTGGATTTTGGTTTCGGAACAGGGAAAAAATGTATATCTTTTTCCAACCTCTCCAGGTTATAAAACCAGCCTGAAAATGAAGGAAATCTGAAACGAATGCATTAGAGACAATGGAGCACAGCTGTTGTTGTCGGACCCTGGTCTGGGGCGGCCAGATGCTACGTTATGATTGGCCAGTCTACTTCCGGGGCGTGACTTAGCAAAGGGACACTTATACACCTTGAGACTCAAACTCATAAACTCATTAAAGGAAACGGCCACTTTAGAATGACAAAAAGTCCAGTGTTGTTGTTTTAATCCACAAAACTCGTTCGGGGTATCGGAGGATAACAGCTAGCCAGATTTTTTCCATACACTTGAAGTGCATGGAACCCACGTCCAAAATCATTTTGAAAATGTAATAAAGCTCCGCTAATGCATTTCGGCTCGTCCATTGTAATCCAAGTGCCCTGAAGCCGCAGCATGCAAAATTGACTTAAAAAGACGTAATTTTAAAGCATCATTTCTCACTGTGGTCAGTTAGCCTGCCCTGCAACTCGCGCAAGACTCGAGAATGTTCAGAGACGTTCTTGTTCTCGAGTCTCGCGAGTTGTTGGCTAAATGACCAGCACCATCCTCCAATACCCCGAACGAGTTTTGTGGATTAAAAAACTACACTGGACTTCTTGTCGGCACGAGGGTCATTAAGTACTGTCTGTATTTTCATTCTAAAGTGGTCATTTCCTTTAAGAGTTGCGCTTGTGCTGCATTCATGGACCCACAGAAATGTCCAAATTCAAAGAGGGGACACAGAATGATGAGCCACCCTTCGTCAGCTACACATAGATTCTAATGGGGAAACACTTACTGTATAAGCCAAAATGAAATATGTCTGTTCAGTTCACTGACAAGAGAAACAAAAACATGTAAATGAGAACAACTAAACCATCACACACAGTTTAAGTTATACAGACAGCAGGAGGGGACAATCAGCTGAGACTCAGCAGAGCAGGCTGTCTGTTCCACTCCTTAACAGATGTTGGCTGTGACAAACTGTTTGTCTAGTAAAAGAGAAGAAGGAAGGAGAGATTCTCCCGTCATTTAGTGTGAAAGAAGATTGGGTGAAATTGGTTTGAAAACGACTCTGAGGACACACAGTGTTCTCACAGTCGCCAGTCTCGGTGCGCACTCTAGTCCAGCTAGTATCAGTGCTGGCCATCAATAAAGGGATGAAAGGTTGGGGGCTCGTCAGAGAGTCGTGCTACCTGTCACGGAGATTACTGGTGTGGATCATTGGAAAGAGCTGTAAACAAAAGCCCCACGTGCACAGCTCTGAGGAGAGGAGATAAGAAGGTGAAGGGGGTTCTGGTGAGGCGACGGTGGGGGGGTGTCACTGATCATTGTGCCAAGCTAGCAGCTGTGTGATGGATTTCACACACATCTACTCATCTACATCTGCATCCCTTTGTGTCAGACAAAGAGCAAAAGAGTCCCTTCTGAGTGCACGCGGTGGAGGATCACACCGTTTTTGCCATTCATGTCATTTGCCCTCGCTGCATGTCGTGCATGGATGGGCAAACACACCCCCATGGTCCTTTGGCGCGCTCAACACAGGCATGCAATTATTGTGTTTGTCAGCGACACTGGTCCCAGGCATGAATATTTCCAGGAAAACAAATACACAAAAAAACAATTTGCCGTCAGGAAAGCTGGCAGAATTCAAAGTGAATCCGTGGATACATCTGACAAATCCAGCAACGTGACAGCTCCGCATTGTCTGTGCTGGTATCAGACAAGTGCAGCATCTTGGCATACACGGCAGACAAAATCTGAACAGGATATTGCATCCCTCATGACATAAGCCGAGAGCAGCCCCCGTCATTTTTAGAATCAGTGACATTACACAAGCAATGAACAACAGAGATGCCATGTCAGCCTCTCCAGAGGGTCAAAAATGTGCGGATTAGACTGTCATTAATACTGAATCTGGATTATAGCAATCCTGAGGCTGCTCTATAGCCACAGATTACTTCTATCCCAGCCGCAGCATTGAAAGACAATGGCACTTTTTGTTCCCCCAGAACTGACAGTACCGCACAGTAACAAAGGAGGACTCATTTCTAATAGGGTCAGGAGTGATTAGACAAGCGGCAGGCCTGGCAGTGCATAGAGAGGCCCAAGATCCCCCAGAATCCCCCAGAATCAGACTGGATTTGTCAGATTACGACTCCAACAGCAACTCCAATTAGCCTATTAGTTTAGTTGGATGTTATAAAAAGGGGTTAAAATGGCAATGTAGTCTCTAAGCTGCAACTTACGACAAGATACATCATTCTAACGTGGCCCTGTAGAAAAACAGGCTCATTATTAACAGAATATCTTTGCAGATACCTCAGAGTCACGAGGAGCACTTTACCATGATAAACAAATGGCACCCAACTGTCTAGACATCTTAACATATCTTGTGATGGCAGCCTATCCATAATGGCTGTTGTGTGCGCCGTTGTGGTTTTGATGTATAATTTATTAGCCCCCAACAAACAAGTCAACGATCTTACACTGAGTCGTAGACCTTATAGACTTGTGGAAATGCACCATATAAAGAAGGACTGTGGTGTATTTGTATCAGTAGCTGCAGTTTCATGAACAATATGTCTTCAGTTTGACTGAAGTCTTTCTGGTTAGAGATTCTAACTTAAACTTTTACATGGTTCATGCTAAATAAAGTGATCCAATATAGGGCTGGGTGACATGTCCTGAAAATTATATTGTGATTTTTTACAGCTATATCTCAATACACGATATATATCTTGATATTTTTAAATCTTCCCAAAAGCAGTTCATTAATGCAAGAACTGGGAGACAATCCAACTAGGGCTGAAATGATTCCTCGAGTAACTTGAATAATTCGATCACTAATATTAAATCAATCCAGTACAACTATGCATGGATGGCTGATGGCTACAAGCGCTTATGTTACTTTCGCTGTTGATAGCCTACACGGCTGTGACGTGGATGTAGCGCGGTTTGCAAAACGACGGAGGAAGAGGGACAAGAAAAGAGCGAGGGACAAAAGAGGAGACACGCCAAAGAAAACGACAGAGAGTGGGATCATTACAAGTTAAACCGAAAACAGTTCAGCGTGTATTGCAAAATGGAGTTAGCCACAATGCTACAGCATCTAAGTAGAAAACATCCAGTGTATGCTTCAAGTTCACCGAGCGTACCTGACACGACAAGATACATCAGGAATGACTATTGGTTTTGACTACTGCAGTGGGAGGAGGGTACGATCTTATTCATTCCCACCCCCTCTCCATAACTTAATAATAGTTAATTATGTAGCACCCCATTCGTGTAAAGCTGTACAATAATTAATTCTCCTAGACCTATTCTAATATACTAAATTAATTACTAATATTGGTCTTACAAGATATAAAGAATTACAAAAATACATATAAAATAAAAATTCTGATGTATATACACATCTTGTTCAAAAAAATAATATCATCTTTATATCCTTATCCAATCATGACAGATGTGTTTTGCTCGAACTATGTATATGCACACAAACGATGTAAATACAACCCAACTATGCACATATACACAAACAAACACCCAAACTGTGTATATATACACACACTCACACATGCACATACATACACAAAACTGATGGTAATAAATGAATGAATAAATAAAGAGTAAACACCTTCTTCATTCTTGTACCTTGTTAAAATCATCTCTTTATGCCTCTTTTTAAACTGGTTTATGTTTGTACATTTGCAGTATTACATTATTCTGACACAAACAGTACCAAATGTTGCTTTGTTATGGCATTAAACACAAATATGAGCAGCAGGAAATATTATTTCAGGCATTAACATTCATCTGATGAGATTCAAGAAACACATATTGTAATGACTTGGGTTTCCTAAGCATTCCTTCATCACAGTAAATGTGTTATTGTTATTTCAAAGGAAGGAACGTTAAAAAGAAAGACACAAAGCAGAGAGAGAGGATCAGTGGATCACCGTAAACAAGAAGTGAAGACAGGAAAATCTGAAGAGTGAGGGGGCGGAGGAGAGGGAGACGAGAGAGAGAGAGAGAGAGAGAGAGAGAGAGAGAGGGAATTCAGATCAGCCAGCGTGACCTGTCCTTGCCCCACGAAAACAAATGACATCAGAGTAGCTGCCAATCAGCTGACGTGGCTCGGAGAGAAGCTGTTAGAATTCACTCCAGCGCTTTTTTTCTGACACTCTGCCATAACCCAATCAAAAAGAAGAGAAACTCCTCACTGATGTGACACCACAGATTAGTGAAATCTCACATCATGTTTTAATACGGAACAGACTCCTCACTATAACCTACAGTGATGACTAACGCAGCTGGTTTGAGCAAATAAAACAAGCACAGCCGATTATTCTTCATGTAAAGTCTCCCTTCGTTAAAGTGATTCTACGAGACACCTGAGTCTAATTTAATCCCAGACATATTAAAGGGAATCAATTTGGAGGGAAAAATTTAAAAGCAATTACAGTGGTTGATACGGCTGGTTTAATGAACTTAATTAGACGCATCTTTGGTGACGAGGTATAAAGCATTACAAATGGCAGAGCTGCAGGCACTGCGATCTCATCACACCCTTATTGAGTGGAATTTCTGCTCGTCATTAGAGCAAACAACATTATGAATCTATGAACTGCACTAGTGTGAATACAATATGAGGAATCAAACAAGATTTCAATACAGATGTGTGGTGCCTCCCCTTCTGGTCGACCACCATGCGTAAAAAAAAATGTGTGCAGAAGTCAAAGCGAGATTTTGATCCCATTTGAATTGTGCCATGTTTTACACATGATGTTTGTAAGATTAAAAGATAAGTTTACTAGTCAAAAAATCTGTTTGTTGTAAAACTGTTTGAGTAGAAGACTGGGAAAATGCGTAATCAGGAAAAACTGCAAGTCACGTGACATCATAACTTTCTCTCTCACTGAAGCTACAATGCCTGCGTTTTTCATACCGAAATGACCTCACACTAAGTTACCTAACTAGCCAGCTAGCTGTTGTTATGACTTATGGTGTGCCGGAGGAGAGATTTAGTTCACAGGTGGATTCACACAAAACAAATAGACCCCCTTTAGGGCCGACGTCACAATGACATCATCAGTTTACTATGGTTAAATGTGATAAGATAAAAGGACTGGATGGAGACAATCATCAAAAATGCTCACATGTGCAGCACACACTTCATATCAGGTTAGGGAAAAAGTATTTCCTGTTGTAGGGATGAAACTGGGGAGGTATTAAGAGGTGTATTAATGGTTGTATTTATATTTATAACACCTGTGAGCAGAGTGATTTTACTGTTACATGTCCCAGTGATGTTATACTGTATATCAGCACTCAGGGAATGCCTCTCGTCCAATCAAACTCCATCGGAACTGTTGTACAATTGCCTATAGCGCATAAGTAGGATTGTTATTTTGGTTTTGACGGATGTACGATAATTTCCTTCAAAATACGATAATTTTAAGTCTCTGGTACGATAATCCTACATTTCCCACCTGGCAACGCTGTTACTTATTCAGATAACACTTGAGGTTCTGGAGAGTGAGTGACCTGACATAGTGCGTTCATAAATTCAATCTGACGCTTTCCACTAAAATGAGAGCCCTGCTGGTAGAAGAAACGGAGCGTTATATTTCTATATGAATTAAAGGCAGTTAAGTTAATCACACATTCACTCCGCTCGGAGCTCTGATGCAACGAGAGCACGGTGCTCTGGATAACCAACTTTGTTGACTGGCACACTGGTGAGTCCATATCCTCGAAGCCTTTCCTCTTATAACATTAAAACTTATCGAAAATACTAACAATAAAGCAGAAATCTAACCTTTGTCTTGTCCAAGTATGTAAGATAACGTTTATAAACAAACAGGAATTATGAGAGCAAAATAAGTCTAACTTATTTGCTTAGGACATATAGTGTTATCTTCAGTAAAATGCAAAATAAAAGACATTGAAAGGCATTTATAAAAGGACTGAACCGTTAAATTCGAGGACAATGTTTTCAAACAACTCACCAAGCTAATGTTAGCTTGATTACCTCGACAGCTACAGTAAGCAGGGAGGTCGACAGCTGCACACTCGAAATGAGCGCATTGTCTCATTTTTTTTTTGCAAACAGCAGAGGCATTTCTTCTCAGGGCATCATACACTGGAGTGTTGACAGAAAATCATTTCAAATCTGGTGAGAATCCAAAGGTCAAAAGTAGAGTGTGCTCCTCCGTTAATCAACCCACCTACTGTTCCAGAACAACGGTTTGAACTCCTTATTTAATTATCTATTTCTATGACACAAAACAGACAGATATTGATTTTTATTATAAAACATAGACAAGGACCTTCAGAGATACTCTGCCAATCCGAAGGCACTGAAATTAGTTGTGCTTTTCTCTGATTTCTCTGCAGCAGAAATAAAGTATGAAAGAATAAATTCTCTGACTTGCTGCATCTGAATTCAGTCTGAAACAAGACAGCAGCTGCTTCAATGCAAAGCACATCTTTTTCTGCTGATTTCTGACAGAAAACACTCAAATCAGCAGGTTTCAGGACAGATCTGGACGGTGAGCGAGCAGCGTTCTCTAATGACGGCCAGTCTGTTTGAGACAGATAAGGTTGTTATTAGATTACCAGCTGTAGAGATCTGTGCCAGACAAAATACTTTGAACAAAGTTTTATGATGATTTCCCGCACAATGAAATGCTGAGCTACAAATTAACCAGGAACACACACACACACACACACACACACACACACACACACACACACACACACACACGCATACAAACGTGCGGCATTATTATGCACTGAGGATTCCAGGTCTGTGTGCGAGGAAGCAAAATAAAAAGATTTTTACAGTGTATGTTCTTCTGAAGGTATTACTATAATCAAGTGTCAAGAGCCAGTGCCTGCAAGGGTTACATGTGTTCAGTTAGCCAGTAATGTATAAGGCTGCTTTCACACCTGCCATGTTCGGTTCAGCTTGGTTCAATCGAATTCAAGTTCGTTTGCCCCCAGTTGACCTATGGCTAAGCCCCGCCTTCAAACGCAATGAGCCAATCACAGTGCGTATAGCCATTCTCATACAGTCGGACATTCTCTGCCTGGACGTCCATTGAAATGCATTACAGAAGGTCAATTTTGTTCGGTTTTATGAGCTTTTTCTGAGATTTGAAGTTTAAAAATGGTCAAACGGTGTGCATGGGGTACATGCAACTCTGACACAAGGTATCCTGAGACGCTGGGCGACGAGGTGTATTTTTTACACTTTGTTAAACCACATCTCAACCGAGAGCAGTGTTCTTTTGAAAAAGTTGTGTGGTAACGTTAGACCACAACATCAGCTCAACGTGAATAAAATTAACAATGATGTCGACATCTGTTCTAAGGTAAGTCAACATTGTGTTTGAGGCAACATATTGTCACTTTGCGGCAAAGAAATATAAAGTTATCTTTAACATCTCTAGTTAGCTAAAGTTAGCCTAACGTTAGCTCCTAGCTGCGTTGTTCATCATGTCAGCTTGTTTGCTGGGAGTTCATTAGCCTATTTTGTTCTACTTTTGTACTTTGGTGATCGTACATCATTGTTAGCTGTTGTCCAAAGGGCTCTAGTTAAGCTAATGTTAACTTCTGGAGATTAATTTATACAAAGGTTGGCAAATGTTATGCTGAATGAGTCAGTGTAAATACTGTAGCACCAAACTAACGGAGAGACACTCTTGGTAAAGATGGTAAAAAGGCCGTTATCCTTTTCTCATGTTCTGAGCCAAAAACCTTAACTTCAGTTGCACTTTAACTTGTTGTCTTTGATGGTGACGGCAACCAGATGCGGTTTATCACGCTTACACTGTGACCTGTAAATTTTGGCTTGTAATTTAAGCTTTTCATCAAGCTTCTCAACAATAAAATGATGAATATATCCTTCCAATGCGTAGTTTAGGCCCTTTTGGTTACTTCTCAATGACATCTGATTGTTAATAATAATAATAATAATAGCTTAGATTTATATAGCGCCTCTCAAAACACCCAAGGACGCTTTACAAAACAGCAGCAAACCAAACGAAAACAACAGACAAAAGGACAAACAACACAAGCTACAGAGAAACCAGCCTAGCTAATCAAGACCAAATTCCATGAGACATTTTTGTTATGTCTCAAAAATCATCAGTTACCTCCTGTGAAATGCCGTGTACTGTGACACCTGCCATAGCGCCGCTCACTGAATGTTGACAGTTTGTCCACGTGAGTGGAGGGGGCGGGGCTTAGCCATAGGTCAATCACATTCCTGTATGTACCAAAACAACCGGACCGAGATCTTCTTTAATAGGTGGAAACGTAAATAAAAAGCTGTATTGGCTATTGGCTAAATTGTTATTTTAAACATCGGTATCAGCCCAAAATTTTACAATCAACACATCCCTAAAAACACCAGAAAATGTCCCAGAGCCATTTTCTTACTCAATAAATGACATACGAGGTTGATTTTTTAAATTGCTGTCAATTAAGCTTCTTTAAATCAACTTATCAACTAACTACAAAATCACAGCGCAGACCTCCGCCAAGCAGCTCGGATTTCCCGCCATTTTATTGTTTTATCCACTTCGCTTCAAAATTTTATCGTCTGTTTCTTGTCCCATTATCAACCTTTCCTGACAATTTCATCAAAATCCATTCAGAACTTTTTGAGTTATTTTGCAGACAATCAAACAGACAAACAGACCAACACTGGTGAAAACATAACCTCCTTGGCGGAGGTAATATTTCAGCAGTATTATAATTTACGCTATGATTTATCAGCTCCAGGATAAAAGGTACACAGCGGATGTAGGTTTGCCCCTCCTCTACATCACTCCCCAGAAAATAAAACCCAAACAAATGAGCTCAGAGCCCAAATTTTGGCACACCCATATCATATCTGGCAACCACCGCGCTTTAAGACAGGAGATCCCAGAAGCAGCCTGTGCCACCATCGCCCCAGCAGGATCTGAAGGAAACCTAATTGAACACATGCAAATGAAAGATGTGTTAGAAATTCCTCTTCATCATGGGGGGATGTATTTTGGCACCAGCAACCATAGCTTCCTGTGTTTCATCTTTCCCAGTTGGGCTTGTGGCTGTCGTATGAAGTGAGACCCACCCCCCATTTTCTCTCCCGCTTTCTCTTCATTTCCCCTCCACAGCTTACACCCAACCCCCCTTACGTATTTCCACAATAACCAATTACAGGCACAGGAATGCAGGGGAAATGTGTGGCCTGGAGCATGTAGGTTTTATATCAGACACCACACTGATATGATAGTAACAGCATGGGTGGGGAAGCTATAAAAACAACCCTCTTTCCTCACCTCCACATATTTTTGGAGCTCTTGGAAAATGACAGGCATAGTGGCGGCTGGTAGTACCAAGCCACCGCCGGCAGACTAATGAAAACAATCACGCAGAGCCGCAGGAGTTCAGGCTGTTTTCAGGACAAAAGTGCACAGCGCTGAAGGACCAACTGCTCACTGATGCAGGCACACAGGAGAAGCAGCATGCAGCTCAAGATGAACATAATAAAACTGGACTCAAACTAGTCTGCACTAATGAGTTTTTACAACAAGACTGAAGGCATCTTTCTGGGTAACTAAGCGGCTAACTAGTCCCCTGCTGGGGCGCAGCTGTTGGATGTGACAGTAAAGTCATGAATTAATAGCAGAGCCTTTTACTTATTTCCTGTTGTAGTCCAGCCAAGTCAGACTATGATGGCTCAGAGCTGTGTCCACGTGTCAGATCTGGTTTAAAACGCTGCCTGGGACGCAACAGACTCCACATTTGTCTCAAATCAAACACAAAACAAGAAACAAATACTGTAATACAAAACAAGTCCCTGTTTGGAGACACAATCCCAGCATGCAGTGCTTCTAATAAAGCCGGCAGTACCGCCTGCATCCACATCTTACAGCAGCTCATCCCAGGCAGTCATAAAAGACTGCAAATGAGGGAGTGCCTTCAAGAGAGCAAGGCGTTTTCCCTCTCCGGGGAGGACAGATCTGATGATCAAATCCTTTCCTGTCTCCTCGTTGAGCCCCTCTCCGCTGCGAACAGAGGGTCTCTCATGTGTCACACTCCGCTGCCCACAAGTTCTGATAAAAGGCCTAAATATGTACAGTCCAGAGAGACTGTACTCGCGAAAGGTAAACAAAGAAATGTAGAACTAATTACAGACAAATTCCATATGTACAATCCCCAACACACACTTCAGGAAGCCTCATTGTGTGCAGCAATGCCAGTCAACTAATACAGCAGCAAACCAGGCAATGGTGGAACATAGAGATGGGTTGATTTCTGGTTTGGCTGGTACTGTCTAGTGTACGAGCCCAAACCGGTTTGATTTTATCCAAACCAGCTGGACTGTACTCGTCATTATGAAACGTTCTGGCGAATTATAAAGTAGCCTGCACCGGCAACCTGTGCTGACGGCATCACAGCGCTGAATCGAACTTGTATTGCATCACTAAGAAGCAATATGACAACATGAAAACATAAGATTAAGTTTGTTTATTAACAGAATAACGGAGCCACTAGTGTCTCACAGGCAACGTGATGGAGAATTTCAGTAGAGGTGGGAGAGCAACGCATGTTACACAGATCACCTCGGGAGATGGTCTGAGTTCGGTTTGAGGTGGTTCGGCTTGAGGTGTCCTAACTGGCCACAAGTGGCACAGTGCTGCCGTTTGGAGCCGAACTTCTGTCGGATACCCTGACTCTATTTATTTTTGTCACTTACTTTGAAAGCTCCGCAATGGACGAGGAACGACTGAATCATGAAGATGAGGAATTATTTCTATAGAACCTTCATATTTCACTACAGAAACCTAAATAACATGGCAGCTGGCTTAAGAGAGATTGCTCGGGAGCTTTGGTAAGAGTATATTACCATTACTAATAACAAGCCAACGTTAGGCTACTTGCTGTTGGCTATTTTGTGTGTTATTTCCAGTAACTATCACAATAAAAAACATGTTTAAAAAGTAACGCTACAAACTTGGGGAGATAGCAAAGACGCACCTATCTTTTAAGTGGTTATGCTGCCAGTCTGATGTTGAGCACACCGCTCATAGCTACCACTCAATGGATTCATTCTGGACTGAGTGCTCTGTTGTTGCATGATGCAACACCATAGTAGGATGTTTGTTTCCTGTTAGGACATGGTGTCATTATGTTCCACTCAGGAACAGCTGCTAAGTCAACTGTGATACCTGCAGTAAAATTTGGTATATTAGTCCGGTCCGGTGTTTGGTCTAATATCAAACCAGTTTGAAAATGTTTCCACCGGCCCAACCCTGGCAGTAAAGTAGGCAATGGTGAATGAAATACAATAAATGCATTTGGAATATGATCTTTAAACCACAAAGACAGCAGAGCAGGAAGTGGTGTGATTTATAAAAACAAACAACACCGATACACAAATGAGGGCATCCAGTGTGGTTGTTTTCTAAAGTGGCCGTGTAATTTCTTGCAGGATAACAAATTAGTCTTTATGCAAAGACACAGCACATGGAGGAAGCCCACGGGGGACGCAGACTCCCTGTTTTAAAAATACATATCCCATAATGTATATTTGTCTTCTGCTTAGGCTCCAGATGCAGAAAGAGACGAAAGCAAGGAGAGAGAGGGTTCGAACAATTCCTAGTTCACCAGCAGTAAAATAGACGTTTTTGTGGACAGCCACCCACGGATGAGGCTGGGCCTACAAAGAGAAACACTGTGTGATATTCAGCCCTGGGACACATCATTATTATGATTACCGTGATCTCTAACCTCATTTGCCTCCATGTCTTCTCTATGAGCAGCAGTGAAAACACTCAGGGTTTGTCGATGGCTGCCTGTGATCTCTGCTCCGTCTTATCCAGCGTACAACTGTCTTACTGAGAAGCGCCATGAGAGGGGGAGGCCCAGAGGACGTGTGGGCGGATATAGGAGGAACTGGGCTTTCAGCACATGTTGCTCAATTATCATCATCATGTGTAGGTAGCAGCACTACATCTCCGAGACTTGTGGTGCAATAATGAAAGAGCTAAAAGCTCCAAAGTAAATCATAACCACTTCCTTTATATCTAAGTTTATGATTTTGGAATTGGCATTACGTTATTAATGATGTGATGCTCATTTGAGTGGGATTCAAATGTTATTTCCATGGCCTACCACAGATCAATCAATATTTGTCATCATGAGCTACTCAAAGCCAGAAACCAGAGCAGTAAGTCTCAAACAATAGCTGTGTCTCAATTCAGGGGCTGCAGCCTTTAAAGGACGCGGCCTTCGCGGTCGACGTCTGCAACGTCCTTTGATGACCGCATCAGCCAAACTGAAGGGTCTCCAAAATGGGACGGTCTGGTCTACAGAGGATTTCCTGGTCACATCACCACTTATTCTCACCGCAACCCATTGGTGTTCCTGTTACCTAGCAAACAGCTGCGCTTGACATAAGGAGGCGTAAGCTAGTAAGTTAGTTATATATTTTTTTATTTAATAATTGAGGAGATGATTCACCGCCGAAGACACTGGCATCTGATATATTTCAGGCTGATGGACTGTTTTCAGGTAAATTAAGATTGTTAAAGCTGTGTGTCACTGGTGCGCAATGCATCTTGGGATAAGCTGGGTCACGAAGGATTCACCCTCCAAATTCTGGGAAAGAAGGCTGCATTACTCGCCCGCATTTGAAGGAGCCTTTGAAATGGGACGGCCTTGGCCGCGCCGATGTGACACAATCTGTCTTCAAATGCAGCCTTTGAAGGCTACAGGCCCTGAATTGAGACACGCTAATATATAGTAGACTGATTTTGTGGACCCACAGCATGCATGTTTTCCTTTTTATATCCAAATGTTCTTTATTCTATTGTAGTGTTCTCAGTTCTGAAATAGAAAGGTTCAGGTTCAGGTTACTTTGTTGATACCCAAGGGTAAAGTAGCTGCGTAGTTGAGAGTCAAAGCATCCATCACAGTTTGAACAATCAAACAAAACATAAAACATAGAATACAAGAAAGAAATTTTCTGATTTCAGCTTCTTATATTTTCTGATTTCTTTTCTCCTCTGTAACAGTAAACTGAATATCTTTGGGTTCTGGACAAAACCATGATCAACATTTTCTGACATTTCCGAGACCAAAAACTGACTGAAAAATTAAAAAAAAAATTTTTTTTTCAAAAGACAGCTAAATTGACAATGGAAATAATTGCTGGTTGCAGCACTAATCTGAAGACTACATGTTTCACACTATGAAGCATACTGAGTTAATTTCTGACTTTTTATAGGCAAAGCAACTAATCCATACAGCCCTAGTTTAAACCAGTCTCCCCCCAAACTTTATGCACCCACGCAGACAGAAGTTGTTGTTTTCTTTTGCTCACCACCATAATTTACAGCATGAAAACCTTCAAGTAAAAGAAAATAAGGAGTAAAATTGAAGGGAAATGCAAATAAGCTGCTGATTAAGCACTCTCTAAGAAACACCTGAATGCTAAAACTACACAGCAATTTCACTTTTTTTTTTTTGCAGATTTTTACCAACACTCAATTAACACCTTTTTGGAGGAAAATAAAAGCTGAAAATGAGCCCCACATACAGAATATGGCGTCTAATTACTAGCTCTCACTTCTGTAAAACACCAAATGGCTCTTCATGGTTGAATCTCTGCTGGCATCAAGGCAGATTCTAATTATGATAAACAAATATCCCATCGTTGTAAGTGAATGGTGTGGATCCGGCATTGTCTCTGCTGAGCACCAAAATGGCTCTGGCAGTGTTTGAGAAGAGTGTGATTGTCAACAGTGTGCTTTCCCAGTGGGAAAACATATTGTATGACCAAATGCTGCAATGACTAGCAACATACAGCTTCGCTTGGTTTTGTTTGTTGCCATGAAAACCATAGAAATAAAAAACAAAGCATGTATTTGGAGTGTTGACCTGTGTTTTTCATGTGTAACACCCTGCTGCACAGTGGAAATGTTTCACAGCACTTATGGATTACATTTCCAGAGCTGAAGGTCAGTGTGACAAAGTCATGGTGTGGCGTGTGTTTTCTTACATGGATGAATCAATCCAATCTCCCCAAGAGGACCAGGCTTATTATATTATCTTCTCCAAATTATAACTGATGACTGTTTTCTGATCTTATGTGATGACACTATAAACAGGGCAGAGGCGGCCATCTAACTTTTGTAGAGCACAGTAACGTTAACCAAATGCCATTTATGAAACACGAGGATTTTATTAGAGGGCTGACATCTGGAGCAACATCTTTGATGAGTAATATAAAATGTGGCGGCCTATTAATCAAACAAGTGTCATGACAGCAGCCGTAAAAATCTGCCCTCTACCAAAATGAATGGATAAATAGCAGCCAATTACAGACAAATCTCAATTAAGTTAAGATGTGACATTTGGGCATTCAGAGTACACATCAGAGTTAAAGCTGAGTGACTGACCCACAGACCAACATCTCTCGAGCTAGTGTGGCCAAAAGAAATTAATACTGCAGCCCTGTGTTGTCGTCCCACTGGGGATAATGCCACGAAAAAAGGTTGTTTTTAACGACCCATTACACCAGGGAGAGTGCAATGAAAAACTGTTGTCTTTCACCGAGACATTGCTGAACTTCCAGCGAGGATAGTGCCACAGAAAGTCTTGTCTTTTACCAAAACATTGCTGTGTTTCAAGCCAGGATGGTGCTTGAAAAGTGGTTATTTTTTAACAAGACATCACCGCGTTTCCAGCTGGGATAGTGCCACGAAAAGCAGTTGTAGATCACCTTGACACTGCTGCATTTTGAGCTGCCACAAAGTGGTTGTTTTATAGTGATCCATCACTGTGTTTCCACCGGGGACAGTGTAACAAAAAGCACTTGTCTTTTACTGAGAAATTGCTGTGTTTCAAGCCAGGATAGTGTCATGCCAAGTAGGTATTTTTTTACCAAGACATCACTGCATTTCCTGCTGGGATAGAGCCACAAAAAGCAGTTGTTTTTTACAGAAATATCACTGCTTTTCCGGCCGGCATTTTGCCACCAAAATCAGGTATTTTAAGCTAAATCTTTTCCTAATCATAACCATTCGGTTTTTGTGCCTACACCTAACTACACATTGACAACAGCACTGATGAGATGTAGAGTTTTGTGATGTAACCAGGGTTTGCAGAAACATACAACACCAGCTTTATTCTGGTGATTCGGTTGAATACTGGGGTTAAATTATAATTTTCAGATTTTTCTTTCAAATATCAACACCAGTCTCAAGCCTTAAAACTCTCTTCAGACCTGCTGGGCTCGACTTAATCTTTTTTTTTTTTTTGCTGGGCTTCATCATTATCAGTTCTTCCCAATTAGCAGCCTGTCAGACATCTGAGAGAGCCAGATACTATATGTAAAAGGCTTGCATCACTGTGGGCGAGCAGTCATAAACCTGTTTTCGGTGCTTGTCCTTCCATCTCTAGGTGTTTTTTATCTAAAACCTATCCGCTCTTGTTTTGTGCCTCACCATCGCATAACAGCAGCTGAAAATACATCATTATACACAGACAGGAATTCAATTCGATGAAGCATGTTCAAGGTCCATCCCCTCATTTTATTTCAAACATACTGCATGATCAGGTCTGCCTTTAACCTTGGTCATTTTCATCATCCAAGACAGCTCTGATTATCATCCCATACATTAGCGCTTTCTGGCGCTCGCCTGAGCCTTACATGCCTATCAGCATGCAGGGCATGTCAGCTAACCCCTGACTGTGGGCTCACTGCCGCATCTAACTGCGCTCATTTACACACATTCATCACAGTCGACAAAAAGAAAAAGGCCTCAACACTGCAAAGCTTCCCAAAGAGTCCTGAGTTAAAAGGTGCTTTTAATGAAATAGATCTGAAATGGCTCGCCACGCCACATTCTTTTCAGCTCAACACAAAAAGTGACAACGCAAACATTGAATTAATGCTTGTCGCTGTCACTACAGGCCTTTGTGATGTGATCAACGCACTTTTAAGTACTACAAGCCTCAGGAATACTGATGTTAAAAGGAACCTTGGAGAAGATAAGACTTTGAATAAATAAAATAGGATTAGAACCGACAACTCTGTGCGTTTTGTTTGAACTTTTTCTACGTGACACGAGGATCAAACAAAACAAGCAGTCCCTCTGAACTGTACTTGTGTGAAAATGTGTATTGGAGTTACTCCAGAGCCCTCAAAATGCATCATGTTACTGAAGCACAATGAAAATATTGAAGGGCTGACATGATGATCACACACAACTCCCTGTGTTGCAGCCTTGAAAGAATGAATAGGAAATGGGCTGCTTTAGTAAGCATCCATTATTCATTAAGCACTGTACTCCTCCATGTCAACAACCTCTGTAGTGACACAGCCAAACCATTATTTCCTCTTTCACTCTCTTTCTGTCTCATACAGTCTCACCCATCTTTAATCTCATGTATGATCGGTTGCCAGTTTCTCAGGAGCCTGTAAACTCTAAAACATCCAACAAAACACTTTATAATCCAACTACGTTTGATGCCAGACTGTTAAAAGAACATGATCCGACATTTCGGCAAAGACGGGGGCTGCAGCTGGTCACTGTCGCATTTTATGGAGGAGCAAGAAGAAAAAAATAATTGCATGTGCTGATGTATTGCCCAAAACTGTCTGACGTTACACGCAGAGACTGATAACATGAGTCACAAGACTGAGTGGGACCTTGATGCTTCTCCAGCCAGGTTTTATGGTGCTGCAGAAATGAAGGGAGATAATCACTCTGCCTATATGCACCGTCGCCACGTGACACACAGACTGCTGCTTTTGGAATCAGTTAAAAAAGCCACTTTACATGTTTGTCTCCACACAAGAGCACTATGAGTGCACAAGAGTTAAATATGGTTTAAGGGGGAAAATTCAAAGTGCTGAACATTTGAAAAACCTAACAGCAATGTCTCGTTCCAGAGATTGTGACCCAGTAACTCAAGATACTCCACAGACCTTGCTGTAAGCAGTTTCATGTAGGAACTACTTTCTCTCTATTGAACCACACCCAACAACTGTATCACCACACAGAGGGTGCATCTACTGCTAGTTCACCTAGAAGATCTGAGCTAGCTAACTTTACAGCTTTTCAGCTTTCTCTTCAACCAGAGCAGGTACATTTTTACTTCTGCGGATAGTCTGAATCATAGCAGACAGACGCAATGAAAAAACGCTGCGTCCTGTGTTCTGTATTTAACAACAAACAACAGGGATGATGCACGATATTTGATTTTTTTGCCGATATCCGATATGTTGATACGTACAAACTCATTTGACCGATAACCGATACCAGTATTGAAATATTCACTTTTTTCCCCCACCTAATTTTAGTGATCATCAAGTCTCTTCTGTAGTGGAATTAACATATTATGCAGATAGAGACATGAAATACAATATTTTTTAAATGTATGTAATATTCATTTATTGTGCAAAATAAGAAAAGTATGTTGGTCGACCCTGATCATGTTGAAGACGATATTGGCTGATAATGATGACATGCCGATATTACCGGGCATCCCTAATGAACAAGTATTTAATTTGTCTTTTACTATATAATGACAAAAACTCTGTCTGTGTATGTGTCTGTGTTCCACAGTTTTCTCCTCAGCCCTAACATTTGACAGGTGCAGTTCAATAGACAGAAAATAGTTCCTACATGAAATTGCTCACAACAAGGTCTGTGGATTATCTTGAGTAAGCGGGTCATGATTTCTAGAAACAGACATTGTTGTTGAATTTTTCAAATGTATTTATTTGGCGCTTTGAGCAGCACAAGCTGAGCGCCATCTAGTTCCATTATATTGGAGAGAAGGCAGACATCTCCACAGCTGCTATCTCCAACACTTGCAACTCACATCAAAACTATCTAGATTGACAAACAGCACTACAGGTAAGAGGAAATGTAAGTAATTTGAATTTGAGGGTGAACCGCCCTTTTGAGAAACAACAGTGATTCCATGTATGAACACATGTACTAGTAATAGTTTCACACTATTTGCGTCATCTTTTAACCCCAGAGACATTATCGTAAACATCAGGCTATTTATAACACGTGTGGGTGTGACTTCTTATGTGCATATAAGATGACTGCATCTCAGATTTGAGATCAAACAAACAGCCTTCAAGGGCGAAAAATCCACAGCAGCTCAATATCTTTCTTCCTGGCTGTCAAAGCGATATTAAGCATGTCCTCAGCCCGTGGGTTCCCCTTTGTTTTCCACAGAAGGCCTAATATTTGTTTTTCCTAGTCATTCATTCTGATAAAATAAAGTGGACTGAAACATGTTTTAAGCCAGAGCTGGAGATGTTTGCTTTCAGTTAAATCAGGCCACGTAGCGCTGGGAGTTAATCTCTTCTGGGCTGCTCCACCCTGCCTTCTCTGAGCAGGTCACCAAATTAGGTTGCCATATTTCAGCCCCAAAAAAACAGAAGAGCTCAACTGACTACAAGTTATGTTAAAATCACATCTGTCAACATGCTGCCCCCACCAGCAGCTGATGTTAAGCATGAGACTGTGTGATTATGACAAACAACTTCTGTCCGTCTGCTGTCCTTTTTTTTTTCTGTTTCTACAAGCCAAAACAAGAGACAAAAACATACAGTTCTTTAAGGTTTTCAACAATGTGTTTCTCCCCCTTTGGAGACTCATAAAACAACTGCAAGGTCACCAGCTCAATCTCCCGAAACGTGTCTTTTAAGAGCTCTGTGGTGTACTTTGTAATGCGCTCATGTAGCGACTGACAGAAATACAATAGAGAAACTATGTGTTGCCTGGAGGGGAGAATACACCCATATTACCACTGGGCAGCTGTTGTGGAGTTACATCATGCACTACTTCCCTGGGCTCTCTTATTAAAACCAGAAGGTCTTAAAGTAGTGGTTCCCAGCCTTGGGTTTGGGATTCCCCAGGGGCTTCCAAGATAAACCTGAGGGGTCATGAGGTGATTACAGGGACAAAGACATAATTCTGCTGCATTAAATTAGTTTTAATTGTCCTGGTTCTGCATCTGTCTTGCAAAACGCAGGACACGTTCTCCTTTTCGAGCCTCATGTGAAACAGGTGGGACAGAAATCTGGTCAAAATGCTCATAATCCAGGGTCATACTAAGGTCATAACCTGCTCACAAGCGTTTCCTTTTTCTGATCATGCCCTGGAATTAAATTCACCCCAGCAGCTTACAATAGGTGCATTTACATCCACCTGTGTTTATGTGCATTTTAGGTTTTGCGAATTAATGAAATTTCACTGGAAATGCTGAAAATTTGAAAAAAAAAAAAAATCCTGAAATATCACAAAAAGGTTCTTACACTTGGGGGAGGAGGAAAAGTTTGGTGTACTGATAAAGAAAAAGGCAAATGCTGCTACTTACAATATCTCTGACTAGAGATACATGATGTACATCTCGGTATTTTCTGCGAAATAGGCGGCAAGTTTTCAGTTGCAAGTCAAATCCACATTTGAGACGTCACAAGCACTTTTATAAAAACAAACTGTGATCAAAATAAAATGCAAAGACAGGGATTTTATTCCCCTGTTTGAAAATATGCAGCTATACAACAGTTACACCTCCAAAACATGCTGTAGAGTGCTGTAAAGTTTAGTTGATTCAAAACACACATTAAACACACATTAAACATGGCGTAACAGAGACAATTTCAAACACAAGTACACAAATCAGCTTCACTATAACTCGCAGCATTCACAGACAAACACTTGTCTTTATCTGGACACGTTTTCCCCACAAATACAACATGCTAATGTTTTTAGCACAAGCCCATGGCGTTTTACATTGTAAAAATTAGCCCAGCAGCTAGCAAACGTCTTCTCTACTCATATGCAACCAGGGACAACAGCAACATTTAACAAAGGTAATGATACAAAATTCTGCTCCATTACAACTCACAAGGTTCACTGACAAAACAACTGTCTTATACTAAACACGTTTTCCAAACAAATACAACATGCCAACGTTATTAGCACAAGCCCATGGCATTTTACGTTGTATAAATTAGCTATAGTGGCAAGCGGACTTTTCCTCTACTCATATGTCAGCTTACAGAAACAGACAGGAGGTCTGCAGCTACAGTGTTGCTGGAGAACTTGTGAGTGAGTGAGTGGGGTGGAGCTGTGCGGAGAGTGTGAGAGAGGAGAGATGCACACTGGTATGCATCATGTAACACAACCTGACTCTATATCGATATAAACGGTGTTGTCTAAATTTATATCTTGCTTGAAATTATATCGATATATCGTGCATAGTCGTTATATCACAAAATTTGCTCCATACATCTGGATGGAACCCAAATTAAATGTACAGTAAAAACTTTAATTCCAATATTGCAGTCAAATGTCTCGTTTTGTCCGCGCAACAGTCCAAACTTGACACATCTGACCGGAGTCATCAAATGTTTGGACTTTAAGCTTGAAAAATGACTTAAATCAATTTCTGATTACTGTTTTGTTCCATTAACGAATCAATTAATCAACTAATGTTGCAACTCTATTTGACTCCTCGGCCAGACAGAGAGGTTTTGCAGCACTATTTTGGAACAACAGAACAGTTTGCTATAACTTCTCCTTGCTAGATTCTCTTTTGTGTCTCGTGCTCTGCCCTCCTGTTATCTCAGAGGAGCAACTTACAATGCCTCCTTTGAGCAGATGGTGGGTGAGTTCTGACGCATCTGAAAAGGGAGAAACCTTGATCTCTGTCCAGCTGTTTCCGTGCTGCAGTGGCCCAGCTGAGTTTTAAACACCGCTGATAGTCAACAAACACAAATCTGCACAGCTTGAGTTTGTACATATATCAATCACCAGCCACAGCGGTGTCTCACTAGCCTTGCACAGCAGCAGCAGCCGCAGCAGCAGCAGCAGTGCTGGCCCTGGGTGTGACACAGATCAGATGGGGAGTGGAAGGGGGGAGGGCTGCAGGTAGCCGCTTGCACTGCCGCACACTGTCCTTGTGGCAGGCACGTGTTTAATTGGGCCTCCTCTGATGGAGACACACCTTCTCTGCGTCACTGAGGTCCCACCTCTCTGTGAGGCCGCGGGGCTTTCCGGATCCTATCCTCCAAACAGGAAGCAACACACCTCTCACATGCTCTGTTTCTGCTTTCCCTGGTTTTGCTCTCACTGTTCGTTCTCTGGTTTCCAATCACACTTCATAGTGTTTTGCTACAATTCCACATCTAATACAACCCGCCCCATCATCCATTGCTTTGTTTTAATCCAATTGCCTGGTTAAGTGAGGGTTAAATTTCTCCTCACTGTGAATTACAATATGTTTTATCATTACTAAATCATTTACACACAATGCCAAAATCCAAAGGATGACTGCAGGGTGTGCATTCTGTAGCACTAGCCGCAAGCACAAACAAGCCTACAGTTGCAACATACTGCATCTTAATGTGCTTTAACAAGCTCCCACTGAGGCATGCCGAAAAATAACAGGTTGGATACAAATGTTGTTTGTATCAGAAGGAACTTATTACTATGACATTCCTGTGCCTAATTCAGGAGCCCCCCTTCGAGGCTGGCTAAAAACATTTCTGCCGGCAAATATCTGACAAGTTCTGGGTCAGACCAGGCTCATCCTTAATTGTCGTGACTTTACACCAATTAGTCCCTTCTCCGCCTGTTTGAGAGAAAGGGAAAAAAAAAGCGTACCTTCAAGCAGAGCGTAGTTAATGTGGTTACAGCCTCAGAGAGCGCAGCACAGTGTGCAGTCTCTCAGCTCAAAGTTAGAATCTGAGCGTTTCCAAGAGTCTGAGCGAGGTGGCGGATAGACAGAGGGTGGGCGAGCTGCAGGGATTTACTCCAGGGCTGGCAATTTGAGGTTTATACCCAGCAAGCTGTTAGAAACTCCAGGTATGCACAACTCAGTCCTTCTCTACCTCGCTGTGGCTTTCATTAATCACCACATCTGTTCGCCGCGCACAGCACACCCACGCTCAAATAACAGGCACCTTACAAGCATTCCAATATGCCTTTTTTACAGTTCTAACTATAGCCGGGGAAGAAACACTAGAAAAGAACATCTTGGCGGGGTGTTAAACACCAATTAAATGCAGGTTGAAAATAGCTCCAGCAATTATAAACCTGTTGAGTTTTTGCACCACTTTATTTGGAGACTTCAGCACTACACAGCCTACCTTCTCCCGCTGAAATACATCCTGGCACATGATACACAGTTGATATTCTCTCTGTCTCTCCAGAGGCCTCACAAAGAGAATAAAATTTAAGTCAGATATGAACTCTAACAAGACGAAAGCCGAATCAATCTGCACACAGCGCTCAGCAGTTAAATGTTATTTCTTCCTGCGTCCTTACACGGTCTCATTTGTCTTGGCGAGCACTATTTGTTTGTTTCAGTGCATCCTCATTAGCTTCTGCCACAGTAATTGCCATTCTTCCCGAGGTCTATGCTGTATAATTGAAATGGAATTCACACTGAAATATTTCTTTTTACGTACGAGACAAAAGAGTAAAGATAGTGAAGTCAAGATGAAGGGGGATACATCAGGTGGCTGCTATGTGAATATGAAACTACAAGACTAGTTCAGTGCCGACAGGTGTGTTATGATAAAGGGTTTTAATCACTGCTTTTAAAATGTGTAACATATTGTTGATTGGTGGCTAAATTATGGTATCTCATATCATAGAATAAAAGCTGTGATTTAAAGGGAAACTTTTGTAGTTTTTGAACTTGGAATGGTTCTTCCTATGTTTTCTGTCTAAGTGACTAACAAAGAAAATACTTTTTGAAATTGATACAGTATTGAGAGAGACCAACAGGCTGCAATGTAAACCCTTCAGGATATTGTGCACCATTAAACAAATACCACACGTTCTCTGGGGAACCAGCACATTGATTTTTTTTTATTTTTTGATTTTTTTTTAAACAACATAGTGTGCTAGTATATGTAGCATGCTATGCTAATGCTGTATGTCATATGACGCTACATTACGTGAGTAACAAACAGGGGTGTAACAATCCTTCGATATATCGATTCAATGATCAACAATCCAGTATCATCGAGGCAAGGTGAAAACATCCACGCATATCGTCATCTTTAGGATGGATGTTGTAGGTTCGGAGTGTATATGCACCATGTTTCTAGGTTGTTCTAAAAAAAATAAATAAATAAAATTAACTGAATAATAACTGCTGCAGCCGTCTTTCCCAATACTGCATCAGTTTAAAAATTGTGGTCCCCATTGGTCATTAAGCCCCCGTTTCCGACCATCACTTTAGCTTTTATATGACACACACTTTAAGTAATGAGCGGATCTTCAAGTGTTCAAGTGTGAACTGCATATATTCTAATCCTCACTCGGAGAAAAAAAAGCGTTGCAGAGCGTAGTTCCTGTGGGCTCCAGCAACACTTAACCCCTGAGCTTGCCTGAGAAGGACTAAACGCACAAACCTGCTATTTTTAAACATCCCATGGAGAGAGACTCTCACTGCAGCCTGTTTTATTTTGTTCTGAAAATGTCAGCGTGCAGCCTCATTCTGTGGACGATAAACGAGGTGCAGACTTGTTGTCTGTGTCACCGGTAATGAGGAAATACAGTGAGTGACAACAACCCCGCCCACATTTAAGAGTACCATTTGTGGCGGAAACACTAGGGTCTAGGTACCATGTCTGAAGGGTTACTGTTGGTTCCAAAGGTACCATACTGAAAGTGTTTGGTGGAGATGGGACTATAGACACAAAAACATCAGAAAATGGGGTCCAAGCTGAAAAATACTTAAGTTTTCCTTTAACAGGTTGGCATCTGCTCACTTGGCTTAGAGTTTTAGAGCTGACCTGAAGATAAGTCAGGTGTTTCTGAGAATGTTACCTTTTCAATGTAAAGGAGCAGAATGGACACTGTTTAGCAAAAACTGAAAGTCACAGCAACCCGTTACGCATATCAATGATCATTGTACCATATGGACAGCGAGGGGCTGATCTCTCAGTCCTGTTTTCTGCTTGTTGGAATCTGTCTTATTTTCAGGACAGAAATTAAACTTTCCACATTCAAATCTGCACTCTTTTTCTCATCTGTTGCTCCTAAAGGCAGCCGTGCTCAGTCTGCAGCACGTGCCCCCGTCAGACAGACTGGACAGGATTTATCCAAAGTAATTAAGCAGCATCTCTGACACTGATGAACTCAGCGTATTGTCTAACATCTTGCCATGTCGCGGCCAGAAATACAGTAACCACACAGCGTTTAACCATCAGAATCGCTCCGTCTGAACACTAAAAACAGGAAGACATTAAAAGTATGGAGAATTAGTTTCACTATGAGCCTGTGGATGAGCTCAGTGTCATAACGGCGTCTAAATTAAAGTCTTTTCAGCAATATAGGCTGTCAAAGCTTGTTCTCTTGTTAATGGTGAGTGGAGCACAATCTTGATGGAGTCTTGGTTCATTTAACTTTTCATTTCCATGGTCTGATTAGACAAACGTCAGACTCAGCTCATCTCCCAGCACCCTGTTGGAGACAATCTGCTCCAAGGATGATGAGATGCTGACCCTGACCCCTGACCTCCCCTGGGAGAGACCTTCCCTGTGGAGTTTAATCACGTCCAAAGATGTTTATATTACAAACTACTCAAAATTAAAATCCACACAAACAACACTGCATTCAAGAGTCATAATCTCAGAGCATATCTGAGAAACCTTGAGGAGTCACCCATCACTAACAAGTCTTAGCAGATCCATCCATGATATGTGAAGTACCAATACAGCCTCTGCTCACCGACATGTTGAAACTGGCTCAACTGCAGCCCACATACACAAACATCCAGCCACCGAACACGAAGGAAAGCTTGATGATCTTCACTGTGATGAATGCAACGGACAAACTGATTATGCAAACGAGGAAAAATACAAACCACGAGGGGAGAACAGAAACTCCAAACGCTTGTTCCATTAACCCACATTGACACACCGGGTTGACTCAAGTGGCTGCAGGTTGTCAAACTGAAAGCACACACATGATTTTAAGCGACAAACGTCACCGGTTTAATAAGACATACGTTCAGCGGCACGTTTGAGCCGCACACGCACCTGAAATGGACGAAAAACCAGCCGCGCGCTGCCGCTGTGCGTAACGGCCAGGTAACACGGCGTTTCGTGTAACGGGAAAAAAAATGGAAAATGACTGATTATTTGACGTGTTCCGCGCGCCAAACAAAATGCAAAAGACGTCATGACATGGAGTAATCTTATCACTCCCCTCTGATGGCACCGGCGTTTAGTCCTGAGCGCAGATTGTGTTGGGAAAAGGCGAGGCGATGCTTCAGTGTTGCCGCCTGTCACCGGGAAGGAGGAGTTTGTGTTTACTCCAACATAACACAACTGGCTGTCATCGAGTACACCGAGCTTCTCCAGGGTTGGCGAAGAAAGGGAGCCACAGTCTGGCCACACACTTTATTACAACATGTGTGTGTTTGTCCCAGAGCGCCTGTAGAAATGTCTGTCTTTATTATTGGAATAAACTTTGGGTCACTGTTGATTAAAAGACTCACTGATAATCCAGATTTTAATAGGCTGCTGAATGTATGAATATGAATGAATTAATGCATTTTATTTTATTTTAAATTTTTATTTTTAATTATATAATTTTATTTTCATCTTATTTTATTTTATTTTTTTATGTGTTTTAATGAATCATTTTTATTTATATCATCTGGAAAAACAAAGATGATTTCACACACATATGCACACAGTCAATAGCGGAATAATAATCAAAGGATAACCCAGAATATCAACTCAACCAAAGACAGGCATTAAATAAAATATTAATTAAACACATTATACTCTAAATTATAATCCTCGCCTCTTTCAAATTTTGATAATTTTACATTATAATCCATAATCATTTTGCATTTGAAGGCTTTTTTTTAAACCCAACAGAGAGCTACACAGTTTCAAATCAGCACCGAGTCAATTCCATAACTTGACTCCCAAAATTGAAACACATCTGATAAGGAAGCTGAAAACTTGTAATGGAACATGTAATACTCCTCTACATATGTCACACAATTAATTTTCGTCCTTTTATTTAAAAAAAGTAATTATTAATTCATTGTCTTATTTTTTATTTTTTTAATTTATTTAATTTTTGAAATTATTTAATTTATTAATTTATTAACATATATTACGTATTTATATATATTTATTTTTTTTATTACTCTATTTTTTTAATTAATTAGTTATTTAATTTTTGAAAATATTTTATTCATTTGTTTTTATATTTATGTATTTATCTTTTTAGAATTATTTTTCATTTATCAGTTTTGTTGTTTATTTTTTATATATATACTGGTCTGGCTTTCTCTGTTTGTTTCTGGGTTGGTGGGTGGGTTGTATGTTTTTTTGTTTTTTTTTGTTTGTTGATGCTTTGTGCATCTTACTGAATTATCAATAAAAATGTCTTATTTTAAAAAAAAAATAAAGCACATCTGTATTTCACATTGGTTCTCACTTTTACATGTTTCATGATTAAACAGCCGTCTTCAATTACAATTTAGATTTAGATTTAGGATTATTTTTTTCAACTGCAATCCTTTAGGAAGATGTTTGAAAGAAAACAAAAAAAGTCACAGAACAAAGTCACAGGACAAAGACAGCATTAACTACAGCAAACAGAATTCTCAAGATATAACAGAAGCCATGCAAAGCAACAAGCAACAGCAGCATGTCAGTACAATAACACAACAACCACAAACGGCATGTGAGCACAAACAGACATGAAGCACCAACACACAGATTAGTATTACAGTCAGACATGCAGAGATAGAAACACAATAGTCATTATGTATGGTCAAATGCTTTAACACACAAGCCATGTGACAGGAAGTTAGCTATGCTGTTAGTAGAACCGATATTTCATACGTACCCATGCAGAGCTGGACATAAAGCAAGTTAGCAGCATGTAAACCAGAAATAACAACTGCAGTGTTACGGTGAGCTACTGTGTTGAGTTAGAAATGTTCAAGTGTGATTGTCCAAAAACCAGGACTTGAGCCTTTGTTTGAAGGTGTGATAAGTGTTTTTAGTGTATTTAATTTGATTTTCCCAGCTGAGGATGTCGTGTTTATTGAGAATTTTGCAGTGATGATGCGTATTGGGTTTGTGCACTCTTTCCTGTTTTGTGCCGTAAATCAGTGGCACCAGTCAGGTGGCATACGGTGTAGAGTGACACAGTTATAGAGGCCAGATAAGAGTGTTCTCTCCATGTTTGTTTCCTCTTTATGGTATTATTTATTTCAATGTGTGTTAAAATGCTGCACCTCTTCTGTGAACTGACACCAAGCCCCTATCGCAGCTTGATGACATATGCATGAGATCAAATCATCACACCTCTTCCAGTAACTTTGTTTTAGTGATGGAGGTAAATAATTAATCTGCCTTGTGTTTTATGACCGTACAATTTCGAGGACAGGACTTTGGATCCAAGACAACACTGTTTCCACTACGTACACTTCAGGGTGTGTGTAGACACTAAACATCAGGACGTGCACATGTAAAAAGTGTCTTTTTAAAAATGTGTGATTTACATGTCCTGAAGTTGCTCTGTTCAGTTTTAATTGTGTATTCAATGTCATGAGAGCTGGCGCTTTAGAAAATATTTCATAGCCTTCACTGAACATTCAGAAAACAGATATGATTTACCTTTGCAGTCTGGGACCAGACAAAACACAGCTATCGTGTTGGGAAAACTAGTGTCCCTACCATGACAACCAGCTCTGGGTTTTCCTTTCAAACCAAAGGTCACTGCCATAATCAAGAGAATTTACGACCAGCAGTCCACATTTCACTCCACCCAGGAAGGTAGCTCATACGCAGAATCTTCAGAGGATCAGAGGGTCCTAATCTGCTCCTGAGGCTTCATCAGAGCTTTAGAGAAGAGACGCTGGGATTCAGATTTAACTAGCGCGACTGGAATACAGCGATAATGCCTTCCTTTAAGAAGATTCTGCATTTCTTGCTCAGCGCGCAGTTCAACGCTGTATCTGTTGGGGTGATGGGCTTTGCCATGACAAGAAGGTGGGCTACGACGAACATGGAGTGCACAAGAACTGGAAGTGACTTCACCAATGGAACTGCTGACATCAGTTGGACGCTTTTTGATGGGTTTTTGGTCAGAGAGTACTGCCCCTCGTTTGGGGGTGAAGGAGAATTTGAAGGTAACTTTCCAAGTCTCTGAAAGGGCCTGTTCACCAAAACTACAAAATATTTTCTCTCTTACATAGAATATTGTATATCTACGCTGACAGTTTGGGTTGTATTTTCTCCAGCCTTCCCGTCTTTGAGATTCCTGCCTATAACAAAAGCACTTGAAAAATTAAATAGAAGCCATGCCGCTGTTACGTGACACACCGTCAACTGTTTTTTTTTTTTATCTGTTCTATTTCCTCTGTTGCAAGTATTTCCACAGCAAACTCGGCACAGAGAGGCGTCAAGGACAGATATCTGACTAAATGTGGGTAAATGAGGTTAATGAGGAAATATGTTTTTAGGGGGACATATTGACATTATTGACTATGTTTTCATTAGTGTATGATCACCTGAAACTAATAACTAATATAACTAGATTACGAAATGCCAAGATGGCGCCTATTCATTCCAATGGAGTTGCTTGCCTGGCACATATTGAAGAAAATGACCAAGTACGCACACCAAGCAACTCCTGGAGTTTAATGCTCGATGTTTCAAGCCCACGGCTCTTCCTCAGACTTCTGCCAAATGACATCTTAAATACCCATAGTGCTTAACCATAGCAATCAAAAATTGGTCAAAGGAAGAGTCATAATTGACCTTGTTTGCAGTTTATGATGTCCTGTCAAGAGTTTTATAGACATGGTTTTTTTTACAGTGGGGAAAACAGTGGGCTTTTTTGGCCACAAGATTATTTCACTGCAATACCGCGAGTGGCCACAGTGAAAAATTGGAAGCAAGGCTGAGCTGCTTTCCTGGGGCCTTGATATCTACATACAGAGTGGGTTCTCTTTCGAGGCGTCTGCAATGTTGTTTCCACAGTAGCCCAGAACGGACAAATCAGACACTGACTCTAAACAGCGCCATTTGCGTTTTTTCGTTTTCATGCTTGTCACACTGTAGTTTTAGCTGGTTGCAATGTTGAAACCTCACCACTAGATGTCAATAAATCCTGCACACTAGACCTTTAAATTTTATTTTGGGTGAGCTGGCCCTTTAAAACAAAACAACTGTGAACACACAGAAATACTGCACATTATCACTAGCGTTTATATTAATGTAACAACTGGCCAGCATGTTTAAATATTCTTCTCACAAAGATAAGGCCTGCTCACATGGTTTCACGAGCCTGTATCTAATGCTTGTACAATTATATAACCATAATGGTGTCGTACTGTGTGTGTGTTTAGTGTTTCCTGCACTGGTAGAAGCAGGAGTTACCTTTGTGGCCCTACACGGTGTGGTTTTGTGCCTGCTGGCCCTGTGTCTGCTGTTCTCCGCCTGCAGCATCCTTATCTGCCTCTACAACAGTGTCAGCAACCCTTATGAGACCTACATGGGGCCTGTTGGTGTCTACGTCTGCAGCTCGCTCAGCGGTAAGTGACACAAATGCTGGAGCGCTAAGCAGCTGGGAGCGAACTATCAGAAACAGATCCACGTGTTTTTTCATAGCAATGAAGATGTTAAAGTGGTGGCTGGGATATAATTTTTCTGTCTCTCTCCTGCAGCGTGTTTGTCCGTTTTGGTCCTCATCATATACGCGGTGAACATCCTTGTGACCAACATGGCAGAGGCATTGATAAAGGGCATGCATGAAGATGCGGCCCTGAGGAACAAGTCTTCAGAGATGAAGCTGGGATACTACCTGATCATCGTTTGCGCAGTGCTCTATCTCGCCGCCATTGTTGTGATCTACTTGTACGACCACGCAGCCTACACGCAGAGGAGAGAACAGCAGAGGCCTACAGAGGACGCACCCAAGGAGATTATGATGTATTAGTGGCCTGCAGTGGAGTCAGTGACATTAATAAATTGATCATCAAGACTTTCTTTACAGACTGAAATCAACAGCTATACATAAAGCCAATTACATTTTTTGTGTTATGAGTCTGAAACCACAGTTTGCCTAAATTAAGTGGATGTAAATAAACAACTGTGATGAGGTTGCTCTTTTTCTGTAAAGGATGGAATTACAGCCAACTTTAATATGTATTCTTGTCATTTAATGTTCTAGATTCAAGCACAAGCACAAAACGTATGTTCTTGATGAGTATTTTGCAAAAAACTCAAAGCTTAACTTTAAATAGAAGGTAAGGCAGATGGAGGACAGTGGGAAGAGGCATGTAGGAATTAATTGATCTCTGCTGCCCTCTATCGCTGAGCTGACGTAAGTGCAAAACTTCAACACCTATCCCTGGAGCAGGAGTAAAAGAGAAAATATGACTCCTTTGGTTTGTCTTTTCTTAAGCATGGGGGATTTATGTCAAATTGTCTGACAAAAGAAAGACAGAATGCAAAGTTAAAATCTGCAAGAAGGACACAGGAGTCACATACTTGGACTCTCACATTCCCATTATTGGAAAACCCCAGACTTGGGACAGACCTGCGGCCCCATACCAAATTGTGTAGGTTATGGTGTAGGCTCTGCGTCAATGCAGAACCCGGTATGGCGTCAATTCAATGCAGAGGTCTAAATCCCCCTTTATGCCCTCAATCACAACACAGCTTTAAAGTGTTACAGATGACTCAATATGTGGATATATTTTTTTATCTGATTAGAATTTCTGTTTTTCTCTTGCCAGCACCCTGAATCACTGACATGGATTGTTTACTTACCTCAATAAATTCATGATAGGAGTGGTGCTTAAGTGGAGCCCTTTAAAGTCCAGTGATGCACTGCATCTTAACTGTATCAACTTCCATGAGCGATCAACTTGAAAAGTCTTGATGAGAGATAAAAAGTATTACAGATCTGTTTCATTCATTTCAAAGGATTAAAAATAACAAACCAGCAAGGCTTGTGCAGTGCACAGTGATCACAGCAAAGCTTGCTGATTCTGTAGAAGCTGAGATGGCTCTCGCTAAGAGTCGGCATCTATTGTCTCCCGGATCTTCAGACGTTCTCACAGCTGTGATTCACATGACGGTGTTGACATAAGAGCAGGGGCGAGGTGTCCTCTTACCGTTTCCCGTGTCCCATCACTCAGGGCCTAAAGTCTGTTTGGACATGCCCTTTCCAGCACCTCTCAGCCCTGCAACGCCTTCTACCTGCCTTCAAAAGAACCACTCTTCCTTCAAGTCTCACACTTCAAGGGACCTGTGGAAGGATGCAGCAATCTGCTCTGTGGTTGCAAGCGTGAATATGTATTAAATTTCTAAGGATGCATGCTTTCTACAATGAATGAAAAGTATTTCAGGCAGGGAAGAAAACCCACCCCACGCCTTAAGGTGCAAAAGTTTCATCGACGAGGAGAACTTCACTGCTTATTCCGAGTCCAGTCCAATACTTCTTTGACTCTTAGTCTATAAATGCATTGAATTAAACTGATAAATGTTTAAATTTCAACATTTACCCTCTCACCTGTCACCAAACTACTCCTGTCAAAATATTCATGATGTAGGATGATGCAGCCCGATGTAACCCTTCAGCTGTGACTGGGACTCAGTGTGAAGCCGGGGCAGGTTGTATTCTCCAGAGGAGGCCACGTCAAAGCCTGTTTCACCGCAGAATCACCTGCTGTGAAATTGATAAGCTTTTCACAACACAGCGCAGATCTGTCAGCCATTAGAGACCCTTGTATTTTATTTTTCACCCTTTAAGATTCACCACTGACCCAGTCTGACCTCTGACAGACAGCAGCCAGTCAACAAACTAAAAGACATGCAAGAACAAAATACTAAAACTTGACTTTACTTGATTTCTAAAGTAATTTTTTCCACTCAGTTGGCAAATTCGCAATATATATCTTCACTCATTCATCTTACGCATCATAATAAATGAATGTTTCCTAACAGACATGCAGAAATATATTTGAAATTGATGCAGGGTCTGTCTGTTCTGAACATCAGCCTGTTTAACAGCTGCTGGAGGAGATATTTAACTATATCTATTACCCGTCTTCTCCTGTGTGCACTGAGGTGTGGAATTGCTGAATTGCTATTGAGAGATCCCTTTCGCCGTTTGCTGTGCAAACATTGATTGAATAAAATCAGAGATGGGCAGTAATCTCTTCCTCTCTGCATACTCAATGTCTCTTGGCTCACCAGAACAGATAAACCCGGGATTATGCAGAGGCCCTGAGCTCTGACCACTCACTCCGTGTGATAGGATTAAAGCGGAAACTTTTGTACCTGTGAAACCTTATCCTCCGAGGTCCCGCATTACAGAGACCTGTGAAACAGACACCTCCAGCTGCAGGGCAGGGGGGGCACACATTCAGCCACGTAGAGTCCACTCTGGTGGGGCATCGCAGGTTGGGGGATGGGGTCTGGTCTTCCTCAGCCTCTGGGAGTTGATTTCACATTGACGACAATGCGACAGCCAAGAGGTATGGGTAGGTGTATATGTGTAGTGGAAGAGAACACTTGTTTTCACACTTTGACAAAAACCTTGAATGGCTTCTTGTCTATACTTCCAGTCTAATGAATAAAAAATAAAACCACACAAGTGCCAAGACAGAAACATTCATAACATTCCTCAGAGAAAATACTTGAGGCTATCAACCTGAAAAATCCAATCCTGCCCCGTGGCATTTTTATTTTACGTCCTTATCACTACTTCAAGTGACCTATTCCCTCCACAGTGGCAGTGGGTGTGTCTCTCCAGGTGTGTCCCTGTTGCATTTTCCTATGAGATTATGAATATTTATGGGTCTGCTGCTTGACATCACGACTTAGCAACAGGAAACAAACATCACATTCAGTCTACTCCTCTATACTGTCCATGTCAACTGTCTATTGGTTTTAGTAACTTTAGGTCCTCACATTTATCACACTTAAAACTACAGTTAGTAACTTGTATGCCCCATTTATACCAAACACTTTCAGTATGGTACCTTTGGAACCAACAGTAACCCTTCAGACATGGTACCTAGACCCTAGTGTTTCCACTGCAAACAGTACTTTTAAATGTGGGCAGGGTTGTTGTCACTCACTGCTCCGTCCAGCACTCACTGTATTTCCTCAGTCTGCACCTTGTTTATCGTCCAAAGAACGAGGCTGAAAAAACTAAATAAAACAGGCTGCAGTGAGAGTCTCTCTCTCTTATAGTGGCTTTGTGCATTTAGTCCTTCTAAGGCAAGCTCAGGGGTTTAGTGTTGCAGGAGCCCACAGGAACAACGCTCCACAACACTTTTTTTTTTCTCTGAGTCCACCACCCGTCCCGCCCACCCCAGACAGACTTTTGCCGACTTTCGCGCTTATCCCACTGCGTTTCCCAAAGTCGCCAGGTGCCGTTAAACTATAATGGCAACCAACTGCATATCATGCCGACGTTACAGGACGCCTTTTTTCGTTGGTTTCTGACCTGCAAGTCACTGCCCAAGCGCTGCATTTCAATGACTTTGGAGTGAAACTGGGTTCATTTTTTAGCTCCCTTCCCAACAAGCTACGCTGACACTGATGGCACCAATCGATGCCTTATGGCCTATTTCCACCAGATGCGTGTTTGCTCCATCTCAGCTCTGGCACACCAGAGGCCTCCATAACAGATACGCAGGACTTCTATTTTTGCTAGACGCTGGAGCACAACACAGCAATTCAGCACAGAGCAGATCGTGCGGGGCAGAAAGTCGTGCACAGAAACAAAATAAAACATCCGGTTAATTTTCAAAATAAAATACACAGTGTTCACGGCGGATCATCATATTTCCCTGCACTACACCTTGAAAACTACAAAATGGGCAGAGGCAGGCCTGAAGTCAACAGGTCAGAGGTTTTCAGATGTCATTTCACCCCGTCGACACCATGGACGAGGAGATGTCTTCTGGCGGAGCTGCTTAAGATTATTGTATTGTATGTATATCTCTTTGCTCAGTCAATGAAGAAGGCAACCCTGCTTTTCACTGCACATTGTACAGGAATGATTTTGCGTATGACGCATTAAAATTAACCGAGGGAATGGGAGGATTTACAGGGAACAAGTATAAGAGAATAACACCAAGTGATAAGCTGTACCTTGCTCTACTCGTGAGGTGCTCTCACACTCAACCTGACCGTGTGATATCGGAAGGCAGGCAGGTTCCTTACTTATCTCCGTCATTAATCTTAATTTGTCAGTGAAGGCTGAGGTGAAGGCGGAGGGAAGGAGGAGGAGGAGGAGCAGGGCTAAAAGGTAATTGCACCCCTGCTGCTCCATTATGGTGTCATTCCACTGTTAACAGAAGATAAGATCTTCTCCAAATCACCTGAAGCCAATTCTCCACTTTACCTGGCTAGGACAGAGAGACAGAGAGAGTGAGACAGAGAAGGTGTCCAGCTTGGTTTCACCGGCCATGATGGAGACAAACTGAACTAATCAATCTGTGCAGAATCTTTCTGACCAATCCGTATGTGTGGTGAAAAAAATAAACACGTCTGATGCTGGATGACGGTTTACAGCCAGAGTGATGGATGAAGGGAGGGCCGAGCACTTTCTCTGCCCCATGCCGCTTGACACCATTGTTGATTAATGCGCCTCTGATTGGCAGGTGTGATAGATATCAGTGGGTGCAACACGTATGGACACACAGTTAACCTACTGACACAACACATGGTTCAGCTGAATTGGTGCATTTGACCCAGACACAGAAAGAAACAGTTAACACGTTAACAACGGTAGAAAATCAATACTGCAGAGACTTTAATATATTTTTGGTGAAAATATTTCCATATTTCTGCAGACATTCTGGTGGTATTAGTGTTATGCTGACATTATATTGAGTCTGTGAATTAGTTTCATATCTCACATTACATATTTGCATATCTAGTACGCAGAGCTGCCAGTGACCTATTTCTGTCTTGACAGAATGCCTATAAAAACTCATCCTTTCTAAATTTCAAATTGGGGCATGGAGACATTGCCTATCCTCCAGCACACATAAACAAACTTTAACTTCTGTGCTCTGTGATTTCCTGTAGATAAATCTTTCTTTCTTTTTTATAGTTTTAGACACTCGTGCCTGATGCTGTAATCGCTCACGTGTTGCAACAGTGTACAATGAATAAGTGAATGGGAAAAAGAACCTTAAGTTATACACTTTTATTTCTGCCTTTTAGGCTTTTAGTGTGGAACAGTTGGTGACGAAGGAGACATTTGAACACTCATGAATGAGGCACAAAATGACTGCTTCAGATTTATAAAGACTCTGCTGCTCTGATGGTCCTCAGCTGGGGCAGATTCTGGCAGTTGCGCTGCAGGAGGGTTGCTGCTCAATAGAGGTGGCAATCACAAATTCATTTTGCTGATTTGAATCATTTTATTCAAGTTTATTTCAAAGATTTTTCGTCACGTTTTTCTCTAAGCTAAGCGGTCGCATCACCATTAAAATGTGCTTCAGTATACACATTAGTACGTGAACACGTCGTCATTCATATGTACCTGATGTTCATCAATGTTTATCTCCGCCAGATGTGCACCTAAAGGTGATCATATGTTTGGTCATGTGCGTGTGTGTATCTGTCTGTCCATGGCTAACGTCGCAAAATACTTGACCAGTCAGCCTAATATTTTGTGTAACTGCATGCTCAAGGACCCCTTGTGGTTGCAGGGTTTCATAATTGTTAAAAAAAACCATCACTGACTGCTAACTCTTCACTCTTAACCGGCCAGTAGGGGCCGCGAGTTTTCCAGAAACAGGCTCGGCTGAAAAACCACAAACTGTCCCAGGCCACATTTTGGCCATGGTTGTGGCTCAATAACTGACATCACTAAAAAAGTGTGGGCTCATTTTGAACTGGAACATCTGCAGATTAATTCAGTACTCTATATGTTATGATCCACTACGATTAATCCCTATTTTCGTTATCTTTACTGCCATCCTGACTGTCCAGTTGTGCAGCAGCTCTGTCAAAAATAGACAAGGTGCGTATTTTTCTTAGCTTCTGGAAGCTTCTGAAAGGCATCTGTGGGAATTAGAAGAATTGTCTAGAATGGCTGGCAGAAATCCACACTCTACTGAGGGCCCTTTTTGACTTGTGAAACTCTAGCCAAAGTTAAGTCAGGAAGACAATACTTTTCATGCTTAGGCTGCAAGTTTCTTTCCCACCCTGGCATTCACTCCTTGGACATATGCCTCACTATCTCTAGGTGTCACTGTCTGGGTAGGTCAATTGAGTCATCAGCTGATTCACAATCAAGCAATAGCACAGCGACACACCTTCTCTGTCAGCCTATCATCTTACTGCACCTCATTTTAAATATGGTTCTTTCTCTGCTGTAGTTCTGTCTTGCTGCCGTCGTGCACGCCCTCCACCTCCCCATCACTACCCAGTCTTTATGGATTCATCAGCCACATCCGCCTCAGCAGCCTCAGAGTCATCAGCCACCACCACCTGCTGCTGCTCAGATGTTCCTCCATCACAAAATATCTCCATCTGGTGTCCAAACGCCAAAGACACAAATCATCTGTTATTGTGTATTAATGATATATTTACTTAATTTTTCTGTCTCTCCCGATTGAACTGTCTTCACTTCAGTAGTATGTTCAGGCTGTTGCTAATTCAAGCTGTCATGTTCAGTTCAGGATAAAACTAGTCTGTTGCGTGTAAGATTAATGTCTTTTTCATATGAAAACTTTTGCAGTCACATTTTAGCCTGACTCCTCTGCAACACTAAAAACATCAACATTCATTTCTCACAGGAGAGTTAGTTACTCAAGCTTTGCACCAGGTGGCAGCATTCAATAATTAAATCAACTGCATCAAATCTCTGTTTGAGGCTTGTAGAGCAGAGGCAGTTGCATTTACTGTAACACAATAACCGGTAATAAAACTGAATGTTCTGTAAATGTCTTGTCTGTGTCATCATAAAGCTTGTGATATTACAGAAAACAATATAAAATCCTACCCCCAGCCTAAGAAAAATCTGCTTACTTTATAAGTTTATTTTACATGTGGGTTTATATCTCTTAGTGGTTTCCAGGTTCATCTGTGCCTGCATGAGATAAAAGGCTCCTGTGTGAAGGAGGCGCTCAGACTGTCACTGGAGCGGGACACAAATCCATAGATCACACACACTCGACTGTAACCAAGACACTCAGTCACAGACCGCAAGCTGTTCTCCGATCCATATGGCCATAAAACTAGAGAGATTCCAGCAGTCTGCACCCACAGACAGCACATATAAATTCTAGTCGGCCTTGCACAGTATTTCCTTACCCTTGTTTGTCCTTGTCTGGGCAAAGAATTCAGGTGTTTTCAGAAAAGGTGTGTGTATTAAGTACCTCCTTCTGTCTATATGCTACATTAATACTACACACTGAGGGAATTTCTGCGATGAAACGTCATGTCTCATAAAAGCTCTCAGCACCGCATGTCATCAGCTCCTGTCAAGCATCTGACGGCGCTGAGTGTCTTTTACAGAAGCCAGATGGGGAGAGGTGCTAGGATAAAGTGCATCAAGTGCCCCCCTATTGAGCTTTATGAACGGATTAAAGGATTTGCAAAGCTCTGTCATAAGGCCGTCAATCAATGTCACACCCGCCCGAAATTTACGGTGCTGACCACAGAAAAAACCTTGGGGCTGCTGTTGTCATAAAGAGTATAACTTCATCTGTCAAGTCACTCAGCTCAACACCTTAAGGAATGGGAATTAAAAAAAAGAAAGAAAGAGAGGTTGGAACCATGACACAAGACACTACAAATTATCACAGAATCTCAATACCTGAAGTTTACCTCTAGGAATGTTGTTGCAATTCAATACTTGTACACTTCATCACGTTTTCCACCTCTCCTCTGAGCTGTGTCGCTGTGGCATTTCAGCCCGGGATGCAAAGTCTTAAAAGCTGCATTCACCTGTCTGTCTCTTCTAATAAAACAGAGGTTCTTTGAATAGAGCTGAATTTGATATCGGCTTTGTAAAACCTGCATAAGAAACAATGCAGCCTCTCTACAGGAGGCAATGTTCAGTGTCATTCAGCATAGACGTGGAGACACGCTGTCTGACTGCTGGAGGGATCACAAGTGCCTCAGGCCTGTTTGCATGTGTATGAAACAATTTGTCAGGCTATATAAGCAGCTGACCCCTCACTCACCACAAACCTGGCCTCCTTCCATTAAAGGATAGCTGTGGTTTAACACGACTTGGGTCTTATTTTGTAGTTTTTGCCACAACTTCATTTAGGATAACAATATATACTCACCACAGTTATAGCTGAGTGTTGGGAACACTGTCATAGCAAAGTCTAATGCGGCACAAGAAACACAATCACAAGTCGATCAGACGGTTTAGCCACATTAATGCAATGAATTATAAAATAAGTGCCACAATGATAATTTTTTATCTTAATGCAAATATATTGGTAACGGAATACAAGAAATCACAGTACAGGGATGGCAAACTAGCTTTAAGACCATTAAGGAACCCAATCACCAGAAAAAAAAAATGTAATAGTTTGTGTTGTGGATATGTTGAAACTTTAGGTTTCTCAAGAGGGCTGTGATGAAGGTGTGGTAACATGTATATGTACAAAAATTACTTGGTTATGGTTAGGAAAATATCATGTTTTGGTTTGAAGGCAAGGCAAGTTTATTTGTAGAGCACAATTCGTACACAAAGTAATTCAAAGTGCTTTACAGAACAAGAAAATGCATTGAAATCACAATACAAAATAAAAACATAAATAATCATTATAAAATGAACTGTAAAAGAGAAGAGTGCAGATAAGATCCTTTCAGTCATATGCACAGTGAAATAGAGCTGTTTTGAGCCTAGATTTGAACATTGTCAGAGTAGAGGCCTGTCTCACATCTTCAGAAAGACTGAAAACGCCAGCTTAAACATCCAGGTTTGGTGGCTCAATCACCGGCGATAACTCTTGAACCTGTAAAATTAAGCCAGCATCAAGTGCCAAAAACTGCAGTTCCTTGAATGGCCACTTGAGGCTGGCTCCAGAAGTGAGTCAATCCCCATAGACCCCCTTGTTAATATGCCCAACCTTACAGCGAAACAAACATGTTTTCAGCCTGGTATAAGAAACGTTTTGGTCTCTATGGCTATTTTTTTCCGTTCACAGCAACTGTTGGGGGCTGAAATTTTACATAACTCACCAGTTTACATTTTATTAAGGTTTAAAGTAACGCAAAATTAAGGGCGGGCCACTTTGAGTGTCCTCAACTTCTCAGTCAGATCCACCCTTCGCTCCCCGACAACGTCAAAATATAGCCATTTCTGGCTCCAAAAAAACAAGATGGCAACGGCCAAAATGCCAAACTCCTAAACAAAACAAGAGTCCAGAAACGAATGGGTAATGCCACTGTAGCTACTTCCATTATTCTTACAGTCTGTCCTCAAACACAGCTGGGAAACGCTGTGATGTGTCGGTGAAAAACAAGCAGTGCTGATGGTTTTGAACAGTGGTCTGCAGACAGGCGCATTACCATTATATATTATGCATTATATATTATGTCACTTTAGAAACATTGATATGTATGAAACATGCAAATGTAAGATATTCACGGTTTGCAGAAGCGTGTAATGCCGACTGTTTGTTGCGACGGAGCTGCATTCAGAGACAGTGTCGCTATGACATCATTTGTCATCAGTGAGCATTGACAAGTTGATTCTTTTAAATGTAAAATGTCCCGCTTTGTTAACGTAGCTAGCATGCTAACTATAGCTTATCGCTCACAGTTAGAAACAAACGATGAGTCAATGTCAAAGAACACGTTTCTTGTGGTGTCCTTTTTAAAAATGAGCAGTGGTGAGGGGACACAAGACACAATGAGCCAAATCCACGATTGACAATTGTGAGTTTTTACAATTCCTTATGATGAATTATCTTTCACCATGTCGGTAATTCCCTTCATTAGAGCCAAACACACACTCCTCTGCGGAGCGTCCAGCAGCCATTATAGCCTGAATATTGAGAACATTATCAACTGGAGACAAAACTTTATTTTCTACTACGCGATCCTCTGTGAGGGTTTCTATAAAAATGAAGGTTATCTTATTCTGTATTCCTGTTCTGACATCCAACAGCACAGCAAGACATTTTTATTTCAACTGTTTCTCTCCGATATATGCTGTTTTTTGCCACCAGTTTGCGCACACAACTGCTTTGAAGTCCACTCAAAAGTGGTCTATAAGTAGTGTGGTATACAAGATTCAAAGGTCTAGTATGTCCATTTTTTCATATTCAACAAATCACAATGGAAGAAAAGAAAAAAACAAAAACAGCAACGAGAAAAAAATAAGGTCTTCCCAAAAATAGCAGTTGGGCAATAAAACATGCATACCTAGATATATAAATGAATACATACATGGAAACAATACAGAAGTAAAAAAAATAAAATAAAACAATGCAGAAAAAAATGGACAAAAACGGGATTTTCAGTTTTGCTGTTTCCTAAAAATAAAACTGCATGCATAATGAGACCACCACAAAAAGCGGTAATGGTGGAGATAACACTCTGAGACCCGTCTTCACCCTGTGTCAACTCATCACCTCCTGGTTGGGTGTCAATGAAGGGAGGAAGAGGAGAGAGAGGTGGGAGCGAGAGAGATGGATGGGGGAGGATGACATGGGGGAGTGGGTGAAGGGATCACCTTGCCAAATCCGCTGTGAAGGCCTCAGCTCGGTGCACTTAGCGTAGCGACCGGAGCCAACACGTAGCTGGGTCTAGGTCCGCCTGAGGCGACACTCAGGCCCCGGCCTCCCTGCCATTGTCATCTGTCCGTCTCTCAGCCTCTCCATGCAGCAATCTGCCTGGAGGAAACTCACTTCCTCCCTCCACATTCTTCCTCCCTCCATTACCCCCAGGAGGAGCAGGGGAAGTTGTGTCGAAGGGGACTCCCAGGAAGGGTCAGGGGAGTATCGATGTCGGAGCCGAAATACTGAGGTCTTGCCGCTAATTAGATCATAAAGCACTAAAAGACGCAAAGAAGTGAAATAATTTTAATTTAAATTAAAGCTGGACAGAGGATGTTTGAGCTGGCGGCTGCATGACAGTGATAAGTGATAAGATGCTCCCACACCTCACTGAGTGGAATGGCAAATATGTCATCATCCTGAGACAGGGTCTAGTCAGGCCGTTTCAATGAGTGCACCCATGTCAGGGTGATGTATGGACGCAACACAACCTCTGAGAAAGCATAGGGGGGAAACGCGGCGCTGCCAAACAGCCTCTCAGATCCTGAGCAGAAGAATAGGGGCCGCATGTAAACATTTGAGACGCGTCACTCATTTCTCCTCTGGTGACTTATAACCAACCTGCCGGCAGCCATGTCTGCAGACCTGACTCACCAGCGCTCCACCAGAAGCCAACACTTTTTTTTTTAAAATATAAAAGTTCACAGTGAAGGAGATAGACATCAGAGAGTTCAAACCAAAGGTCAGCCACTCTGCTTTTAACACTATGGATTACACCTTCAGAGGTTTGTCGGACAAAACCCTGCCCTTTGGCTGGTTATACATTTTGTGAAGCTCACAGAAAGCCTGTCCCAAGTCTCTTAATGGAAATGGCTTGGGAACTCATTTGTGAGAAACGGTGAGAGAAAACACTAAGTCTTGGAGGAATTTCTTCCCCTGGGGATCCCTAAGTGATGTCCATCTCCCGTCGGTCATTCAGAGAGCTGAAACAGGAGAACATGACTGACACTTTAAGTTCTCTCACTCAGGGTCCTTTAAGCAATCTGTTTATCTGAATCCAGTTGTGTGTTCACCCACACAAAATTAACCTTGCTTGCCATGATATTTATCCACACAGATATAGTTTGATAGCGGTTTTACTGGCCAAAGTTTTGACTCAGCAACTGTCTCTGAGATTTCTGCCAATACAATGGAAATTAATTCAGTTTAAGAACGTATTTCTTGGCTGGGGCTTAGGGAGGATGATAGCTGCTGCTGTGAGGTGCAGGGAAGATCAGGACAGATGAGGTGCAAATTTGAACTAAATCCAAGCAATCAGTAGAAAATTACATGAAATTCAGTAGGTACCCCACCATCTCTAGAGTGGTTGTATTCTGCACGTTCATTTCAGGGGATGAGTCAAAACACTGAATAATTTCATCACTTTTTGCTGTAGAAAATAGTTTTGTTACCACTATCCATTTCATGAAGGGGACAACCACATTATGTCCATCTGGAGTAGGGGTATCTGAAAAACCAAAGCCCTCAGGGTTCTCTTCTTTCCAAAGTCTACAAAGGCACTGCATCCATTGCCTTAAAAATAAGGCCTTATAGAAGTTAAGATGTCTTGAAACAATCTTTCAAAAGTCTTTAAAATACTAAGACATGGGAATTTGAATTTTTTTTTTCTTTGCTGACGTTGCATTGTAAAATCTCAAAATAATTAATGTCTTATGAGTAAATGGTTTCATTACTGCAGAGTTGTTTTAAGGTACTGGAAAAATACAGGAACTCCAAAAACCAACAGGAACCAGCAAAGGCATCCAACATTTAATTAGTTCAAACAAATATTGAACGATACAATAGAAGTGGAGCAATGCACTTACACTAAAAAATAAGGAGGAAGTCTTCCTGAGAATATGGGAACCTCTTATGGATCTCTGACCATCCACCCAGCCTCTGACCATTTTTCTTTTTTATTTATTTATTGATAATATCTATTTATTTATTATTTTTATTTTATTTTATTTTATTTTATTTTTAAAATAATTCAATTAGAGTTAAATTTCTCCAGTCACCTTGAGGCATCATGTTCTATATATCTACCAAGTTTAGTAAAAATCAATATGGCGGTTAGGCCTAGATAAGAAATTAGCTCTCTAGCGCCCCCATTTTGTTTGATGGGCTCAATAATGGAGGGGTCCCCTCAGATTATGTGTGGTCATATGCCTACAAAGTTGCGTGGTGATGGGTGAAACCCTTGAGATGTTATGCACCTTTATGTGATGAGCCACGCCCTCCGCAATATTCATTGCCTTATAGAAGCTCAGTTTTAGTAAGTATTCCAACCTTTGCCAAGAGGGAACTTTAGATATTGGTCCCTAGATTATGTTCACTGAGTTTAATGCAGATCGGTCAAATCTCACATGGATTGACCAAGTCAGTGAGGATTTTATCTTGTCTTTACTGTCTATGTACTTTGTGTTTTTGTTTTTGATTGTCATTTCATAGGTCATCTGTTTAAGAGAAAATCAATAGAAATTTAAATGACAGAAAGACAAATAAATAATTAACATCATGCAGATTGGGATTTTGGAGCCAACAACAGTCGGGTTAGGTTATTGGACAACTGATCTTAAATTTCACTCTGGATGGCATTTTAAAAAGTCTTAATTGAATTTCCCTGAGATTGTAGGAACTCTGAGCCATTTTGAGGACCCACCTTTATAATCAAAATTCTCCTCCTGAAGACAACTACCTAATATTGACATGTTTAATTATTCATGAGCCACAGATTTAATAGGTCAGTAATATAAAGGCATGCATTGAATTCTCTACTGTGTGCTGGCAGTAAATGATTGAACCACATTAATGGAAGAACTCTCACATGAGCGCTGTTTGTAAAGCCAGACAGTGACAAGAATCTTGTGCAAGAAAAATGCATCTCTCAGTGTGTTGTATTTGTGCTGAAGTAATCAGTGCCACAACCTGCCCAGCAGAGGCCCTCATCCCCTCTCCTCCCTCCACACAGAAACCAAAAACCTCTGTCACCATACCAAAGCAATATCAAGACAGAGGATCCTAAGACACAATAAAATCGGAGATGTATGGGAACCATCTAGGTAGAAATGTCTCCAGTGATTTATTCCAGCACGCCTTTCCCACTTTAGACTCAGACATGCCTACATGTGAAGATTTAAATGTGAGATACAGGTGAGGGGATTTAAAATGACCCTGGCAAGAAACTATGAAATATGGGAACATAAATGTACATTCTGTCAAATGGGTAAAATATCATACGGGTAACACAAACTCCTCCATACACTGAACCCCTGCCAGCTCCCTGGAACAGTGCCCAAACCTAGGTGCTGGGACTGCTCGCTCACTGTGTTTGGGCAAAGTTGCTAATCTTCCCCAATAAATAAATGTGCGGTTCATTGCCTGGATAACCTGAGCGGTAAAACTATTCAGTAGGTGATTCCAAACATTATTCCTTGTGCTTTTCAAACGCTTTCTAATCCTTTAAGTGTGACACAAACACTTAACAAAGGAATGCTTCTTCGCTGTGCTTAAGCACGACCCGCTGAGAGGAGAGTTCTACTTGCCATAAGATGTCAAAATAATCAGCTCAGAGTGTTCAGGAGCTGGCACGGCCTCAAAGGGCCGGCCATCATGTATGACAAAGCCAGAGTCTGCAACCAGGACACAGTGGAAAACAACACCGTGTCTGTGAGTGCAGTGGACCAACAGCGGCAAAAACAAACACACAGTGATATACAGTAGCTTTAAATGGAGAAGTTAGACGACCTGAATCTGTTGTTGGCAATCGTCAGCATCTCAAATAACACAGAATGAGCTAGTCATTTTAAGCCAGAGAGATTTATTGCTCCTCTTCACCTGTTGACTCCATTAAGTTTATACAGAAAAGGCAAAGCTGAAGAAGGCTAATAAACAAGATAATATGATTTGGCCATTTCATCGATTAGTCCATTGACAGAAAATTAATCACCAAGTATTTTGATAATTTACTAATATTTAAAGACATTTTTAAAGCACAATTTCCAAGCATTATCAGTTCCATCATCTAAATTGTGAGCACTTGCTGCCTTTCTTTGATTTTTTTTTTTTTTTTTTAGGTAAGGTGAATTTCTTCAGATTTTTAAGTATTAGTTGGACAAAACAAGGCATTTTATTTCCGTCACCTTGTGCTTTAGGAAATTGTGTGTGCATTTTTCAGTCTGGAATATTTTATAGACCAGAAAATGAATCCACGGATATAAAAAATGAATCGTCATTGCTGCCCTAATTATGAGTCACCAAGGTTTACTTTTTTTCTCCTATAAAGTTTTGACTTTTTCCGTTCCTATTTTTAAGCAATATTGTATTCATTTTTTACATACTGTTTTAGTTAAGTTCAGTTTTCTTTCAACTTAATGTGTCATATGTAGGTTAAAACAGGGTCAACGGTGCAACAAAATGCATTAAAGACAGAACAGGACACCTCAGCACCAGACATCACTGTGACTTCAGAAAGACGGTGGACTCTCACGTTGGACAGACATTACATTTTGGTTGGACATCAACATTCTATCATTTTGCAGATGTTGGGTTTTGTTCTCCGTACCTCATGTCTAAATGTTGTTATTCTACACAAAGATGACGTTGACATGAGACATTTGGGAGATGTTGGATTTTGGTTACTTCACAAAACAACTTAAAATAAAAATTAAAAAAAAAATGGAATCAGTAATCAGAATTCAATGTCAAATTGACGTTGGCATTAGGCATTGTCCAGACATTGAATTTTGGTCACCTGAGTTCATAACCTAAATTCTTTGCTGCTGTAGGCGCATGGAAGGGCAGAGATGTGTGCTGTCTGTGCTTCAGGCTTTCCATGTCGACGCGTGGAAGGGCAGAGAGGTTTGCTCTCTCCATCTTAGGCTTTCCACATTGGCGTGCGGAAGGGTGGAGAGGTGTGCTCTCTCCACCTTTGGCTTTTGCATAGGCCTAGGAAAGGCAGAGAGGCCCCAGAACAGAGCCATGCTGAAAAATATAATACTGCAAATGGAAATAAAGTTTTCTTTGACTAAAGTGGTCCTGACTGAAATGCAAATGCCAAACAACATTGGCGGCCAGCTGAGACATGTTGCAATAAGGATAGAATATGATAAACAAGACAGAACATGATAAAAAAAAGAAAGAAGATGAAATATGATAAATATAAAGATAAAATAGGAATAAAATAGAATAAGACTAATTGGTACGTTGGATAAAATGGGATGATAATATGAATGATAATAAAATATAAAATGTTGTTAAAAATATTTTGCTAGAAACAAGAGACAAGAAGAAGAACTTTGTATATCAAGGGTGGCTTAATTTTTTTCTGTTTCTATTTTTTAAAGTCATAATTTCACTATTTAGTATCTAGTTATTTGCAAAAGCTCCATTATCCAAGATGTCAGTGATGAACTGACATGAGAATACGGCCTCTGTGCATGTCACACTGTCGTCAGCATTGTCACTGATTGTACAAGTTTTAAGGGATCTCACTCCACTCAAGTGGTTCAAAGAGAAAGTGATTTTTTTTCCACTCACAACATGTATGCCAATCATGAAAAGAAAGCGAGATACGGTATGTTTTTAATAAGTATAAAGTTCTGGAACTCAGTGGCGAGACTTCCCTAATATTTTGCACCTTTGTGACAATACAGCACAAGTGACCGTCAGCCAGGAAGGTGATTATTATTCACAATTCCAGATCCATCCCACATGCAGATCTCCAGCACTGTTGACTGTAAATAAACAGTCCAGCATGACCTGCAGGTGCTCTTCCCTTTAACAGTCACTGAAGAAAAGTGAGATGGTGAAGTTTTCTTACGCTTTGAGATATATCTGAGAAAGATTTTAGGTAAATGTGAATAATCAGTCAGTGCACAAGGCTTGTCAAGCCAGTGCCAACACTTCAATTTATCCTCAGGATCCTCTCTTCCACTTACATCAGGCATTTATTTCCTCATTCATATCAGCTTATTAAGCAGCCTTTAGAGTCAGTGAGTGGTTTGGGCTTTGTTGGAAAATCTTGGGTTATATGATATGGTCTTTGGCAGAGTGGTCTAATGAAGGATGCATTGTCTGCAAGAGCAGCCTTTTTTTCTGTCTTACAAAGCTGCTGACAGCTTTCTCGTCTCTGGCATGAGCTTGGCGTTAAATCAAAAACAACACCTGATCAGTCCGTTCACACCAGAGCCACAACAGCTTTGTGCTGTTACAAGACGCTATTATCTCATAAACCAAGGCAGTAATTCTAATATATATTATAATAATATTCAAATTTTATCAAAATGCCCATGCTGCCTCAGTCCTCAATGTGATTTTAGACAGCATGACGGCATTGTCACTCCGACCTCCTCACATATTCACATTTGGTCATGGACTAATCACGTCTACATACGATGCAAAACATACCGTAGGTACGTTGGTTGTTGATGTTCTGGGACACTGTGTCAAGTTCTGCCTGTTACATACGTTGTCACCTTTCAAATTACACTTTGTTTTTAAAGGAAATTTAATATTTATATACAGTCTCTTTCAAAATAAAAGCACCACGTCAGTACAACACCGCAAATTGGCTTTTTTTCTCCCTTCAACAAGAAAAGCACGTGGTTGGGTTTAGGAAAAAAGAACAGGGTTTGGCTTTAGAATCTTACGGGACACGAACACCACTCTCTCAGGTGAAAGTCCGTGTTTGTTGGACCCATCCACCACACCAGTCGGATTTTCGCTGCCTTAACTTTCATCCTCGTCCTTTCCCCCGACGCCACCTGGCGCTTTTAAACTATACCAGCAACCGGCTGCATATCACCTTTTTCCATTGGTTTCTGACACCTCAAGTCACCACCCAAGCACCAGATTTCAACGACTTCGGAGACCAGGCTCAGGTAACACAAGCACATCAGCTTCTAGTGTGATATGAATAATGAACATGGCAACAATAATCATTTACCATCCCTGTTAAATGGCGGTTAATCTTGTCCTTTGCTTTGAGTGAGTGGAAAAGTTCCTGGACCTCATTGTCTCCCCAGTTTGTGGACATTTTCGGTTGCTGTTCTTCTTTTTTGAGTTAGCTGCTAACTGCTTCTAGCTGCTTTTTTAATCTCCCCATGATAAGCTGTATATACAACACATGATCAAAATGTCACACTTCTCCCATCCTGCCGGCTGTCCCTTTTAAACCGACATCAACTCAGCACTGTTACTACCTCTGCTGCTGGCTTAAAGGCAGGAAAGCTCTGTCCACCCATTCTTCGATCATACAATCTGAGTGTTAAAGTCTTGAGTGCAACAACACTTTTGTTGCGCTGCATTTCTTATACTGTAACTGTGTTTCTTGTCTGCAGATAATTGATCGATTCACGGCTGTGAATATGTGATCTGATTGTCACAGTTAAAAACAAACATGTGGGACACGCTGGTGGGGCTTTTAATGCATCTGCAGTTCAAAACACATTTGATTACTGCATGCGTTTACGCCCATGAGTAGCCTGATTCATGCGAGGATCATTTTAAACGGCCGCTTGTCTCTGAGGTCTGTCCGTGCACTTTAGCAGGTGGCTCTTTTCATTAAACCTAAACGGCTGATGATTGTGCTCTTCATTAAAGGCTGTCCAGTAATATGGGCCCGAGATGATTGCCCTTGCGGTGGTTAAATATAGTGATTGGACGAGGCCTCTACCGCCGGGTAATGAGAAAAGTCAATAGGGCCGGGGCTATTACGCTGTCAGCGCTCGTACCATTACACACCATTAAAAACAGCACAAGTCTCTGATTCATCCTCATTATATTTATTGGATAGATGGCCTGATCTAATTGTAGAAGCGGTCCGGCCCCTGCATAGTTCAACATGTGTCATCATTTTGTATCCACTCTGCAGGCACTTTCCTTTATTGGATAACAATTACTCTTTCTACTTAATGAGGGACTGATGAATTCATTTGAAATAAAGATGTGATTTATGAGGTTTTGAACTTTTTCATAAGAAAAAGTACTGATGGGATGATGCGATCTGCCGTATTTCTTCTTCACTGAGTGAGAGAAGAGTGCTAAACTGTAAACGCAGCCATTAGTGTGTGACCCATACAAGCCCCCGGTGTTGACATGTACGCAGAGGGCAGTGTGCCTGGCTTATTTAACAGAATGGAAATTAACCACTTGTCACTCCCCCTTCATCAAATTCTTTCTGCAGTGCTATGGGTCCACATTTGGCACCGCTGAATGCTAACCGCAGAGCTTTTTATTCACAGGTACGAGACAAAAAAAAGGGGATTTGTAAGGCCAAACAAGCCATGCCCAGACACCACAGTCCTGAGACAGACCCAAACAAAGCGTCTTCTGTCTGCTCATTTGTGAAGGTCATTAATGTCTAATCATATTCAAATGGCTTTTAAGGAGGTGTCTGAGCAGCTCACCAGTATGCAGATGGAGGTCAGGGGTGCCTGCCCTCCAGGACTCGTCCCAAGGCGGCTCTCCCCTCCTGGTTTGAATCCCCCATGGGCCCGCAGACATGTCACGGCCCATCACCCTGCAGACAGACAGGTCTCTGACTGGGGTCGTCCGCTAGACTGGCAGACTAGCTTGATAGCTACTGTTCAACCCCCCCCCTCCCCTTCCATTGTGATTTAACTGCTGGTCACAAGCTCCATTAGCATAATGATAAGAGATAGTGACACCTCCCTTTGAATTCTATCAGGTAGCCTGAAAGCTGAGTGTAATGAAAGGGATAATTACACAATTTATATAGGGAGGGGCACTGACAGTTGCACAAAGCTATCTGGCCGTGGCCTGACCCACCTAATTAAGACGGTGTCCCATCAATCTTGATGTCCCTGTCAGTGAGTCGGTTTAAAGTAAATAGAAAAGTGTGTCTTCCAACTATTATTTTAGTGGCCCATTTAAGGCTCATAAAGTGGTAGGGGTTTTATAGAGAAGGCATTTTTCCCCAGTATGACACAGAAACCTGAAGAAAACTTGATTATGCCTCCGCAGACCTTTTACAGAAGCTATTCACCGCTTTCTTGTCGTAGTGACAAGGGTTTAAAACGCTGCTCCATGCTGAGAACGGTAGGGGTTAGAAAAACAAGGCTCCCTCAATCACGACGTGATTTGCAACACAAGACAGCTGAGAAAGACATCACTGTTTTTCATGTATTTTACAACCACGTTTTTATCACAGATAAACCATTATCCCCATAAAGAGCTCAGGCTGGCAAGCCATGTCATAATTATAATGTATGGGTCTTTGACAGATGTCGTAAACTCGCTATAAACTAAGTGCACTGTGGGTTTAATCGCTATTTTTGAGGTACTCTGCATTTTCCTTGCATTTGTTTTATGTTAAAGGGTTTTTTCACCCACAAAATGACCATGTGTTAATCAGTCAATCATGCCATGTAAGCTTGACATTGTGAAGAAACCTTTGCTTTACTTGCACACCTCCACGGCAAATGGTGAACACATTAATTTACAGATTGATGGTGGACCATGTCAACAACAGCAAAACTATATTAAAGCATTAATATACAAAGTCTAACAAAACTCATGCAGTATTATCCAAGTCTCAATTATTCAGTCATATGCGCAGTATTTCCCAAACATAACTGATTTTCTGTTCAAAGCAGCGCTGAAGGACCGTCTCCGTAAGCTGCTCCCCTTCTGCACTCCTTGCCTGGACAACCTATTCTCACTTCAACCTCATCACATATTGACGTGCAGTCTTTCCATGTCCACATACGATGTGCAAGGTACCCTCGGTGCGCTGGTTGGCGTCCTCCCCTTTCAAAATACACTTCCGTTTTCACAGGAAGTGTGACATTTACATACAGTCTCTTTCAAAGTTAACAGACTACGTTTATTCTTTTCCTTTAGGCAACAGAAACACGGTAAGGTTTAGGAAAAAAAGAACAGGGTTTGGCTTTAGAATCTTACGGGACACGAACACGTTCTCTCCGGTGAATGTCGGTGTTTGTTGGACTCATCCACCACCCATCCCGCCGACCCCACTCGGACTTTCGCCGCCGTAACTTTCGTCCTTGTCCTTTTTCGTCGACTTGTGTGAGAATGGGCTCACAGGAACCATCTCTCTTTAACTAATCTCATTTGTGACTAGCTTGCCTTGCTCTGTTAACATGTTGTTAAATTTAACATAGCCGACTGCTTACTATAAACATCTACTCTTCTACAGGGTCCAACGTTTTGCTGTCAGGACATATGAATCAGTGTTGGTAATGGATAACAATAACGTCCTTCCTGAGTTCGTCTTCGTGTACAATATTCTCTCAGTTTGCTTCTGCTTCTCCTGTTTAAGAATTTAATTGGTTATATAACTTACTTACTTGTTTTTACTGTATTGGTCATTGTAGCAATACCTTCAAAATGGCGCCTTGGTGACATCACTGACTGATACTGTGACTCTGGGATCTTTTGTAGTTCAAAATAATGCACAATGTTTTCTATTGTGTCTCCTGTTAGGGAAAACATAGCGCTCCTCTGCCTCTTTACTGAGCCTGTCTACTCTGCTTCTCCTTTAAATGTAAGTCAACACAGGGGCATAAAGTGACCCAGTGATTCACACAGTAATCAGCACCATCTCTATTTCACGGGCTAAATACAGTCCTTCCCTCTCGCTGTTTTAATTATGCCTTTGTGTGCCTCAGATTATCCGAGGCTTGTAAAAACCTATTTTCCCTCACAGTGAATAAAAAAAGGCCTCTTTGTCAAGTGGGGGCATGTCAACACACTTCTGCGGATGATGTCGGCCTCTCAGCCGCGCTGTCAGCATCAGCGTGGAGTGGATACACACGCACATATGAAAACATGCATGGCCGCACATGTACATGTGCATCCCTGATTATGTCACAGCGCTGGAATGCCATCACATGACAAAGGGGAACAGACTGCGTTAAATGAGTTAGAGCGACAAAACACTTGCTTGTTTTTATCACGAAACGCAGCGTGAGTAACAACGGCAGACTAAGTGCAACTCGCAGTGTTAACAGAGGAGCTTTCGCAGCAGCAGTGAGCCTGGAAGCCTGTTTCCCCAGACAGGGTGCACGTCTTGTGTTTATAGTTGACACACAAGCTGTTTGGGGTTGATAGACTCCAATACCAGAGTCAACACATAGCACTTGCTGTGCGCTGATGTTTGTTTGAACACTTGTCTGGCAAATAAGCATCTCCTCTCTGTTTCCTGGGCTGCTGCCGCACACGCCAGGCTGATTTTCATGTGTGAGGTGTCTCAGTATTCCTAAAATAGTCTCTGTGATCCAAAAGGAGACACTGAATTCGACACTTCTTTTTTTTTTTAAAAGTATTATAAAAGGTGCAACAGAAGACACAGCCAAACACTCTGGTTCTATTTATGAAGTTCACTTTTGTTTGTTGTTTTTGTTTTGCTGTGTTCATGCCTTTATTTATATTTACTTTATTGGTCCTTATTGGCTTCTATATTATCTACTCTAACTCACTTTTATGTTGCCCTCTACTATAACTGTGTCTTACAGAAGGCTTGGAGGGGTAAGGCTATTAAGTCTTATGAGGATGATTAAGAGGATGACCAGCCTGTTCTTACTCCAGTTCGTCAAATAACGCCACGTTGTCACTGATATTGATGTCGGACACTGATGCACAAAGGCACCTTTTGCGGCAGTTTTAGAGGCAGGGGCAACAAGCCAACTTGTCAGTCGACGTCAGACATGGACGCACAGACGCATGGTATGATACGCAGCGGGCATTGGCAGTTTGTAATGCTGCCCGCGACTTCCGGAAATAAAGAGCCAGGAATATATACACCATATAGCGGTGAAAGGGTCAAACATACTCTGGACTTTCACCTGAGAGTTTGCTGTGTCTTTACCGTGTGAATTTTAAGCCAAACTATGATGTTTTTCTTTAAACCTAACCATTTCTGTTGCCTAAACCTACGAAAATAAACCTTAACATTATGAGTTTTTTCAACATTGTAAGTTTATTTTTAAACAGACTTTATGCATGTAACAAGCAGGAATCCTGTGAAGACAAACGTGTATTTTGAACAGACACGATTCATGTAACAAGCGTTCATTGATACGCCGTCCCTGAACGTTTGAAACAGATGCAGGAGGTACCTAGCGTGTCATATTAAGATGTATAGGTCTGCTGACAAAGCAGTGGTATTTGATGAGCTGGGATGAAAATGTGTTGGACACCTCTAATTTTATATATTTGCTGTCACTAGCACCAGCCTTCCTCCATGAGTAGATGCACGCTTCCTTCTTCACTGTGAAGTTTAGTGGAAAGAAAATAGTTCAGACACTAAACTGCTCACAACAAGGTCTGTGGATTTTCTTGAGAAACTGGGTTATGATTTCTGGATAAAGACATTTCTGTTGAGTTTTGTAAATGTTTTTGTTTTTTGGGTGGAACCAAGTGCCATCTAGTTCCATGATATTCAAGAGAAGGTGGACACCTCTGTTCACTCGTCATCTCACACCAAAACAATCTAGACTGATAAATAGCACGACAGGTAAGAGGAAAAATGTGGATTTCATGGTGAGCTGTACCTTTAAATATTCCAGGCAGTATAAGAATGAGTGTGTGTTAATAATATTAATAGCTGATTGTGGTATAATTACATGCTTAAGGGGTGATCACCTTATCATGGTATTACATCTTCTTGATTAAAGCAGTTTAAAAGTGCTGCCTTTCTTTCCCTCCTCTTTAAGATGATAGCAGCTGCCTCAGAAGTGAGCGCGGGCCTTGAAGTGCAGGCTGGGATTAGCGGCAAACACAAAAGGAGCATTTGGAAGGGGGCATGCCTGTCCCTTTTCAAAGCCTATCATTTAGAGCCTTCAGCCATAGATCATCTGCGGCTTACATGGGGAAAACTTGGTTAAATGTTGATCAGGCCCATTATTTGACTCTCTGTGAGGGGTGCGTTTGATGGTTTAGGCCAGGGAGGGCTCCAGAGGTCTCCGAGGCTCAGTCTGTCTCCCCTCTCCTGTCTCTCTATTGGTATGCATCCCTCATAATAGAGGCAGGAGGTAGGGGGTCTCATTAGGAGCCGGGGGAGTGTTGTTTTGGGGGGGAGCAGTCATGAATTCCTAAGGGCAGATGCACCAGCATCACACAGTGTTGAAGCTAAATAATGCATCGTGGGAGCAGGTGAAACACATAAGGTCAGTTCTTGTTTGCTTCTGCAGCAAAACACACCACCTTTTCTGAATGACATGCATCAAGTAAAAAAAAAAAAAAAAAAAAAAAAAAAAAGTGCTCCAGGTGGGCTGCGTCTTTAAACAACAGGAACTTCATCCTATGTAACGCTCACACTGAGAGATAGCTTCCAATGACTGACAAGTGGCACAGAGGTAGCTATTTCGAGGATCCCCAGAGTACAGAATGATCTCCTCACTTCCGTCTTGCCACCAAAAGTGGCTTCCTCTGGGAAGCCACTTCCTCTGTCATCTGTCACCACTTCCTGTCTGTGAGGAGCAGGTAATGACAGCACGCAGGTGTTACTAGCCGGGTGGTATCACTGCAAGGCGTCAGCAGCACAAAACATGCTATTTCCCCCCCAGAAACCCTGTTTGCTTAAATTGCTTGAAGAAATTTAGCATTCTTTGTTTTTTTGGGCTCTAACTTATTCACACACGGCAGCATGGGGAGTTTTAGTGTGTGCAGGCAGGTCAAATGCACCATTATCATGCGCAAGTCTTAAAGTGGTCCCTGAACCGAGCTAAAATGATTACATATTGGCTGTTACTCAGATATTTGTTCTGCTGCACTGCACATAGAAATTGATGTTCCATGAACCCTGGATATTGTTCTCATAAGGTCACGGTTTGGAATTTCATGTAGGTGATGAATGGCTCCTGATTTATTGAGGAGCTTATGAGTAAGACGTTCGCTGCGTTGAGATTATAAGAGAACAAAGTTGGAAAAATAATAATGTGAGAAAGTATTTGGAACAAGTCTTTACTTTCTTCAGTCCGAATCACACATACCTTGTTTGAGGCACCGGCCTGGTCGATGTGAACTCTCTCTGCTGACTTCTCAGCAGTGTGTAAAACCACTGCCATGGTTTGTTATGACAAAGGTCACGGATAACGGATGATCTGCCTACAGTTCCCTAATGTGAGAACAAAGACTTTGTCAAAATATATTCCAGCAATAGAGCGAGCGGGGGGATAAGTTACATTGTTTTGGGGATAGGTTTTCCAGACGGAGCGATGTGAAGACAGGCCCTGGCTGTGGATTTACTGGGACTCGTTCTAGTCCGTTAATCCTTGTATCTCTTTGACTCTTTCAGCAGGTTCCTCCGCTGGCAAGCCTTACGGGCTCTGAAGTGGCTGCCCTTCCTGTGCTCACCAATAATTCTAGGTCTTGGTATCCGAATAAGCTTGTTTCCACTGCTAGAGTGGAGGGAAGCGTGTGCGGTTGACACGATAAAAGCAAATTATACGCATGGTGAAAACAACAAATTGCATGGTGTTAAACGTGCTGATTTAACTAATGTTATTGGACACTTCATGCTGAGTAACAGAAACATAAAACCCAAATCTTAAATAAAACAGGAATAAAATCAAAAACAACAAAGCTGAATGTAGAGTATGGCGAGTGCTGTAGTGAGAGGTGTTTCCATATTTTCACACGCTCTCAACAACTGAGCAGTTTGCGCTAAAACGGCTCTTGTTCTGTATAAAATAATCCATATGGCTGCTCGTCCGGAGCGGGGATCCCATGCCGTTACCGGGCCATACGTTAGGCTTTTTATGGGCCTCGGATGGGGAATGATGAAACCGAATCAGGTCATGCCAATTGATAGACATTCTCCTCAGCTATCATGTGCACACACGATCCTTTTAAAGTGCAGCGAAGAGAGATGCCCCCCCACCCCTTCCTTAGAGCCGTATTGTGGCTTCCTCAGAAGCTGTCATCATATTGTTCTCTAAAATATTTAACTTCCTCAAGAGATTGAGCTGTAATATAAGAAATTATCCCTATAATGCCCACTGACTGCTACAAACAGATGTGAAATTTCAGGGTAGGCCCAGACTGTAATCAGCCCCCCTATGGCCAAGATATCATGTTCTGCACCGGGGTCAGACGCACAGTCTCCCTTTTCATATTACCGCTCAGATTTGTCTGTAAGGCAGTGTTATATGGGCTGTGGAGAATTATTAGGCTCTGGACACATCCTTTTATTTGAAATCCTGAATGCTTTACAAACCCACAAAGCTCATCTTTAAGTTAGTCTGCATCATCACATATAAGTCTGCAGCACACGGCATGGCAAAAAGCCTGCACAGTACATATTTAAAAGCAGGTTTCAGGGCGAAGGAGGGTTCCAAGTCTTTTTTTAGTTGCTTATTTATCAGTTGAGGAGATCTCGCTTAACAGCTAATGGGAGTTAAGTTTCTCACTTTGCTGAGTGCAACGTTATCCAGCAGTGATTCATCACTCCAGCTCATGTCACTCACTGGCTAATGTGAACAAGCCTGCGGGTCCCAAGCTGCAGACAGCTCCTCTTCATGTCTTTCCAGATGTGATATCTAAACTGTGGCATCCTGAATTGAAAATATACCTTAACCTAAGCAGAGCGAAAGCCCTGTTTGTGTGTTTGTTTATTTATATTTCTCTGTGACAGATTTGTTTTCTCTCTAGCTCCCCGCAGATGAAGGCAATACTCATCCCTGCTCTGCAGAGTTGGCATCGGATGACTTGTTGCTGTATCTTCTCCCGTAAAGAGAAAGAGGATTGAAATAATCCAGTTCTGAAACACCGGCTCCTTCAATTATGAGCCAGCCTCGCCTTTGGAGGGATGACCCTTTGAGGCTGAAACCCATCATTATGGGTTTAGCCCACTAGGCATGTGTGGGGACCGGGGCCACCCTTATGCCGAGGTATTCTGCTGCTGGGCCTGGGCCTTCAGCCCTGGAGCCAGGGGGCCTGGAGCAGGTAGAGCAGAGACATGGTGGCCTGACTGATATTCATGTGGGCTGGGTAAATGTGCCCTTCGGGCGCAGGGCACTGGAGCGTTACATTTCCGAGAACTGAGAGCCCTGAATTGAACTTGGAAAGCAAGTAGATACTGTGTTGTTTGCGTTGCATGCAGGCTTTGAGTTGTGCCTTGATACCAGTGCTGGAGGAAGTATTCAGATTTTCACCTTGGTAAAAACAGCAATACCACTTTGCATAAATACTCTGTCACGAGTAAAAACCTTAGTAAAAGTACATAAGTATAAGCATTGAATATATGTAAAGTACTTAAAGTAAAAGTACTCATGCAGAATAGCCATTACCGAATAATCTATATTAATGGGTTACAATTAAAATTTTGCAGAAAGGTGGGCTTCACATATTTTATATACTGCAGGGTAGCTTTGACTAATACATCATCATTAGTTGATTATATCCAGGGGCGTATACAGGCTCCACCAGGTACATCATTTTTTTCCTTATATCTGCAACTATATGCACTATTTGTAAGTCACTAGAGATGATAGGTTGCCAAAAAATCTGTGCAATATTTGGGAAAAAACATGAGTCGCCAAGGAAAAATGATCCTGTAGAGCCCACACCCTTTTTTATATCTTCATCATTCTGAAATCATAACACAACAAATGTTGAGGATGACTACTTTTCACTCCTGCCACCTAAAAGAGGCAAACATTGTCTGATGTCACAATTTTTAAGCCACAAAAAACATAGGTAGGGTATGAATTGTGGCACAAACAGCATAACTAATCCTGAAACTAATCTGGGCTGCTCTAACTGCAAATCAAGGATGCCCAACAATTCCAAATAAATACCGTGTTCGATACTCTGGATTAAATATTACATTTCTTTGTGGAGTAACATAGTGGAATAAACAACACTGATGTATATTACTGTCAAAATGACACAAAATTGAAGGTGCAACCAGGAAAATGTTGGTTCCTCAGCAGCTTTATAGCACCACTTATGTTATGTGATTATTTAGAGGTTCTCTATTGGTAATGAACTTAACAAAACTAGGCCTAAGAGCCAGTTGAGGACCTTAAAAGCCAAAGTCAGTTTTATTTGTTGAAGCCAAGAGTTAATAGTACTCACTTTTATGAGTTATCAGTTGTGTAATGTACTAAAAAATGTTAGGTGTCTTTACCTTACAAGTTTCAGTGTGTTGCTGCTGTTAAATCAAGGTACTTAAGATATGAGATGAACTCTAATCAAAGAAAGTGAGTACAAACTGCTGCCTCACATTTATTGAGGAGATTCTATAGATTTGTTTTAACAATGCATTTTAAATAAAGGTGTCAACAATACAGTACTAAATAGTGACCTTTTTTAACCCAGAGCGATGCCGAAACACTCCCTCACGCTTTTATTACCAGCTGTTTAGACTACTGCAGTTCCCTTTTCACTGGGCTACCCATCAAGTCAACAAGAAAACTACAGCTAGTCCAGAATGCTGCAGGCTGAGTGTCAACTAAAACAAGTCTGAAGTCACTACGCTGGCTACTTGTATCTTTTAGAATTGGTTTTAAAGTTGTTTATGAAGCTTCAAATGACCTCACCGCTTCATACATCAGAGATTTTCTATCATTTTATGTTCCAGTCAGATCACTAAGTTCCTCCACTGCTGTACGAGAGCGCTTTCTGTTTTTACGCCCCTAAAACAGCGGAATTCATTACCTCTGGATATTAGCATGGCGAGCTCTCTGTATTTTTAAATGTAAATTAAAAGACCTAACTTTTTAATCTGGCTTTTAATATGGAGTAACATTACAGTCTTGATTTTTAAGTTTTACCCATTGGTTTTTACCTTTTTTTTAATCTCTACTGTTTATTTTCATTCTATTTTATTTATTTATTTACTCTCTTTTTTGTCGATGGAGTTTTAATCATCTTTTTGTGTGTTTGTTCTGTTTTGTAATATTTTATGGTTTTGTGTTGGTGTCATTCCAGTTTTGCCATGTGAAGTACTTTGGGCTGCATGTTTGTAAGAAAGATGCTTTACGAATGAAATAAAATAAAGTTGAGTTCGGGGTGCCATACAGCACCAAAACAGGTTTCCCTATGATTATGGGCAAGAGGGCTGGACCCCCAGAGGCCCCCCCTTGCTCCGCCTCTGATTATATATAGTGTTAGTGATTTATATTTGCAAAAAAATGTCAAATAAATGTTGTGGAGTGAAAAAATACAATAGCTGACACCAAAATGTGGTAAAAAAAAAAGTAGCATAAAATGGAAAAACTACATGAGTATAGTATAGAAATACTGTAGTGAAGTACAAGCACCACAGTACTCGAGTAAATGTACTTACAACACACAGCAATTTAAGACTAAATTATTGCATGCTGAAAATTCCACATTGAGTTGCATTGTGGGACCAGGAAATGACAGTAATAAGAAGTAAAAGGCCTCTGAATGTGAAAGGCTTTACACTCCAGTCGCTGGACGTGATGAGGATTTCAACAGAAAACTTGTTACTGTGAGAACCTGCTGCTGTATGACAAAAATCCTCTTTGTCTGATCCGTGGCCCTGCTCCACAGATAATAGAGCAAAATGTGGCCTGAGGGAGATAATTTGTTCCCAGATCTTCAGATCGCAATATTTTCATTTGAGCCCAGGAGGGGATCCCTTGAATTGCCAGCTTCCATTGTGTTCCAACAAGGGGCACGAAAGTCTTGTCAATTAATTTTTCTTTTATTCCAGACCACGGAGCGCCTGAGTGAATTCAATTATCAACCAATTAAGAGGTGTTTCCTTTTATTTACAGGCTTTGATTCCGTGCGTATCCATATTGTCTGAAAATAAGACAGGAGCGGGGGTGTTGAATCACTTGAACATTTCCTCTGCATGGGCTGCGTAATATTTTCTCCCCAATTGCAGGCTTTCTGTTGTGTCCCCCGGGTCACAGGCGCAACAAAGGAACATTACATGCCGTTGAACTCTCTCGTCAATTGTTCAGCGGATGCTCTTCCAACAGTGGTCCCCCCCAATACAAAAAAACAAAAACAAAAAAACACACAAATCCCATTAATAGGGTTCACACTGACACACACATAGACACACACGGGGCAGCCAGCGTTTTGCGTGACAAGACTTTGGGAATAGATGGAGACAGGTGGAATATATTCAGCAAACAGGTTAACATCAAACAGGCGCAGGCTGAGTCAAATCCAGCCCCAGACAAAAAGCTGAACTTCTGAACCTCGTGGAAGTAAGTTAAAGGTCTGATTGCTTGATGAAACGGGGCTATTAGAAGTGACAAGCGGAAAATGTCTCTGTCTTACACACTTTACTGCTTACAGCCACTTGACTTCAGATTTCCTGACAGGCTCTTGAGCACTTTAACTGGTTTATTTACCACTTTTTTGGGGGGTAAAACGTTTAAGAAATTAATCAGAAGTTGCCTTTTTTTGGCTTGACTGAGAGACAGAAAGCACAGCAGGGTCCCTAGAATATTAGAAATGGAAAAGATTTATTTTGAAAATCGACCCAAAAAAGAGGGCTCTGTTGTGCTTTATCTGAGTAACAAATTACATAAATATAATTCAGTGATCACCACTATTAAACCACCCTATAAATAGGAATATCATAGGAATAAAGGGTATTTTTTTAATCAGGAAAATAACAAAAATACTCAAAATTATCTTCATAGCCAAGACCCAGGTCTGTAAAGGAAAGTAGGTCTTATAAATAGCAATTAAAGTAGATATCAGTGTGTGTTACGCAGGTATTTCTCACAATAAGAAGGAAACCAACACAAAGGCCTGGAGTTAAAATAAATGACTTTTATTCAAACATCAACGTGAGTTTAAATAAAACACACAACAAAGTCTAAAATACACGTCATATCCTCTTATGAAAAATAATTTCTGTACATGTGTCTTCTTTCATGAGACAGGGAGCCGGCCCAAAGGAGCAGCTACTATAATAAAAAATTAAAAAAATAAAATAAAATAAGTAAAAGCATCCATCAGTTCAAGAATATATTCCGTGGGCTGGTTTGTGAATTTATATATATTTTTTTCTACACATAAAAATGTTTGTTTTACTTGTATGGATGCTGGAGAGGTAACCATAAATATTACTTTTCAATACATGAAAATATATTTGCCCAGTTTGGAAGGGTGGTTGTGATAAAAAAAATACCAGTTTATCTCCAGTGCTATTTTTACAGTGAGGCCTACTGAAGCAGAACATGAGTAAAAAGTAGTAAGAGTAGGTTAACAGTGAGACAAGCAGTGAGGCTACACCTCTGTTCCTTCACGGCTGTATATGAGGTTATTGACACTAAAATGGTTGGAGAGGCTCTGTACTGATGTGTAGTAGTTCATTCTGTTGTTGTCAGAGTTCAGCGGAGAGATTAAAGTGGGCGAGTAGGAGCCCAGTCCTGACATGCCCTCTCTGCTCTGGGACAGTCCCCCGAGATGCCCGGAGCCGTAGTCCCGCTCCCCACCACCGCCACCGCCGCCCCGGGAGCCCTCGCTGCCCGCCAGCAGCGAGTTCACGCTGGACACGAAGTTGCTGTAACACGGACTGTGCTCCGCGGAGGGAGGCGGGGACGACTTGGGCTCGGTGGAGGCCGGGGATCCGTGCAGGCTGGGCGGGGAGGAGCTCAGGAGGCTGGCGGTGTCGGAGAGCTTGTGCGGGCCGTCTCTGACTTGACGGGGAGAGCGGTGCTGTCAGCTCCGGTAATGTCAGACCTCCTTTTTCTCTTGCGCCTGAAGTTCCCGTTGTCGAACATCTTCTCACAGTTGGGGTCCAGTGTCCAGTAGTTCCCCTTACCTGGATAAGAAAAAGAGGGTTAAATATAGGTGTCAAACTTTTGACCTGCACAAATCTAAACAACCAACTTCTTTTAAAATAAATTTCAAGAGGTCTAACTGGAGTTTAATTAAAAATATCTCACACAGAATATTTAATGTGACTCACCGGGGTCATCCTCATCCCGCGCCACTTTCTTGAAGCAGTCATTCAGTGACAAGTTGTGTCTGATTGAATTCTGCCATCCAGCTTTGCTCTTCTTGTAGAAAGGGAAGTTGTCAGCCACATACTGATAGATCTGACTCAGAGTCAGCTTTTTGTCTTGGGCATTCTGTATGGCCATGGCAATCAGCGCTGAGTAGGAGTAAGGAGGTCTGACCATCTTGAAGAGTTCCTGCTGGCTGGATATGGACAGCCAGCCCAGATCTGCTCCACCAAACCCGGTTGGAGGCGGCAAGAACTGCCTCTGGTTCGACCCGTATCCAGACTGAATGTAGGACGTGCCGTTGTTCCCAGGCAGGTACGGAGAGGAGTTGATGCTGGGTCCGTTCAGCCACAGGTACGGGTTCGCGGACGAGGAGGTGTACTCTCCGAGGCCGTAGCCGGACGGGTGCGTCGGCGGCCTCTGAGGGTGATGGTGGTGCAGGTTCTGTTGGTACACACCGTAGTTATCGCAGTACACGGCCATGTCCAGGAGCTCCTGCGCGCTGTGGTGCTGAATAGGGCTGGTCTGCTGGTTTGGTGGTTGGTGTCCAAAAGCGTTCATAATCCGCCCCAACCAGATTCCCAAAACCTAATTTCGTCTGTGCGTCTCTCCCTCAGGACTGAACTCAGCCTCAGAGGGAGGAGTATTTATGTGCGGCGCACAGAGTCTCTACAGGTAGCCCATTGAAAACTTTTGAGATGGTCACACCCCTCGTCTCTGTCCTGCTACAGCCCAGCTGTACTGACCCAAATCTCCATATCAATGAGCACCGATACTGCCTGTAACTGCAGAGCTGAGCTGAGTTATATTACGATTTATCTCCATTAAGGCGCGTTAGAAACTTATAACTACTCGTGCGTAATTACGCACTGGATCTTGCGCTGGAAACGGCAAATCTTCATATTAAAAATTAGTTTTAAGCAAAACCCACAAACTGGAAGTGGAGAACAAAGTGGAGCTGTGGCACTGTATGATTTAGTAAATGTGATGAATTATTGAGGGTCACCACAGTTGACATTTATCCTGAACATTTACGGTTTTCCAAATATTTTTCGGATTCTTTTTTGCGTCGTATTTATTGGATATAATGGCACAGTTTGAAGTTAAGACAAAGCGGCGCTCCCAAGGATAGATCTGACTTTGTTTTTTTTTTTGTTGTTTTTTTTTTACAAACTTCTGGCACAATCAGATCAGCAGCAATCTCACAGAAATATACATCTAAAAATACATTCTCGATAAATAAGGGTTGCAACAGCTTCATAAAAATAGACGCAACTATAATCCCCGTGTTGTCGCGCACTCACTGTCACCAGGTCTGAACTTGTTGGGTTTTCTGCAGGACAGTGTCAAACCTAAACAGCGGAGACCCGCATGTGTTTGTAAGAAGCCACCTTCTCTTAGAAGACATTCGTTTGCAATAAACACTTCACAAGTGCCGCGAGTTTAGTGTCAACAAGTGACTCGTGGAAAAAAAACACACCCGGAGCAGGCTCCAGGAGAAAACGGGCGATATGTGTCTCGTGTAATAAAAACAGTCATGATGTCATTAAAATACACGAGTGACCTTCGCGAATTTTACTGCATATAAAAAATAGGAAAAATCAATCGAGCTCAACCGGGTTTCTCTAATCTTTGAATAAGATAAATAAAAAATGAAATTAAAATTGTAAGGAAAAAAAAGCAACTTTTAATTATTCTGAATTATTATAAAATAAAAAATATACAACACAAAAAATGTTATATCCTTTCAATGTGCTGCGTAAACTTTAGAGTTACAATTGGAAAAACAGGCCACTATATTTTATTTAAAGTGAGTGTACTGAGCTCCCAAAGGGCAGCACGTGCACACAGCAATCTGCTCCCACAATTTTACACTATTCTAATTTTATTAATTTGGTTAGGGGACAACAAAAGCCCTGCTGATTGTTTCTGGAGCCGACCATGGCAGGCAGATAGTCCGAGTTTCGATTGAGAGGAGAGGCGATAATAGCTGCGATACTGTGGTGACCTCACCAAAGTCTGACTTGTAATCATTTTGCTATTTTTCCTCCAATGATTTTATTCAAACAAGTATGGGAGTTATTACAGAGTAGCTGTGAACCCTAATATGTGATAAATGTTTGAAATATGCCGGGCACGTGTTTAAGAGACATAGTCCCATTAACAGGCCTCCAGTCTGCGGTGTTCAGGACTCACACAACTCAAGTTTACATTTACAAGCGAACCCAACACTTTTACATTTAAAACCACTGGTCGCCCCTGCGTTCAGGTCTGTGGTCCTCCCCTGTTGGAGAGTGGGCTCTGCAGGTTGCTGCAGGACTCCTGCGCTAATCGGCAGAACATTCCTCCTCTCCATGACCTTGATGTAATTGTTTGGCTCCAAGGTGTTGTCCCGACCACAGGGCTGTACGGCAGTGGCAAGCAGTGGACTCCACGGGGGGGAAGTGGCATTTAACCCCCAGATGAAAACAACACAACCTGTTAGGTGTCTAACACCCAGTACAGCTAATTACTGCTGACTGCTGACTGGATATCTGAATCTGATAATCCTCAGACTGACACTTTGATACTCAGAATCTTAAAGGTTGTATTGCTGAGGTATCATGAGCTGCTCTAACGTAGTATAATTAATGTAGGTGAGTGCTATTAAGAACTTTTAAATTATTTTATCATGGTTATCATCCTATAACTCTTTGTTTCTTTGCATCAGGGTTGATTAAAAGTAGGCAGACATCTGAGTTCAGCAGCCATCCATCACAATTCTCCCGTCTTTCCTCTCAGCTTAAGTTCAGAGATGTCACATGTGGCTCGACACGGCAACCTGGAGCCCCCCGTGTCATTGTAAAGTAATAATTCAAACATGCTGACTGTGTGGGAAGGGGAGGGGGTGTCTATTGTTGCTCTGCCATGTCTGTCTTCATCCCCTGTTTCCTCAAGCTTTTTGAGGTCATGGGAGCTTTTCTTTGGGAGATCAAGTCAATCACGGCGGGGTCAGAGAGGCAGGGCCGCACCACCGCAGGCCCCTTCAGGCTGAGAGCAGAGCAAAGCACTGCTGCAGGTGATGGGAGAATCACCCACACTCCTCCAGTCAGTGTGTATCAGAGCATTTTGCTGCTGGGATTTCAGCGAAACACTTGCAGGAATAAACAAAGACCTTCAGGGTTAATAAGGCCTGTTTTCTGCACACAGCCTTGGCTGTGACCATGTGGCCATTTGAGGCTGACATCTACAAAAGCTTTATTACTTTGAAGTAATTACCAGACTATTAGATGCACTTAAGGCCAATAAAATCATCAGAGGCCCAGATAAAGTCATTAATTCTGACTGTGTAAACAAAATTATCCCTTTATGCAGCCAGGGGTTTGTCCCTCTCAGAGTCTCCCCCCAGTGGAGGACCAAAGCAGAACAGACAACACAATCTGAGTGCTAATTAATGTAGAGCCCTGGTGCAGAGTGACATGTGGAAATAAAAGCTGGATACTTTGCAGAAAGTTAATTCCTCAGCTGCTCCGACTGTGCGGGAGATTAAAGACACTTGAAGTGTTGTGATGTGAAACTTGGCAGGCAGAGTGGCTGTCTGGCCTCGGAGCATCCTTCATTTCTCCACTCAACGGTCTTTATTCTTCAAGATGGCAAAGACGTATCCGCTGCAAGACACATTTATAATAGGGTCACTGGCTGAGCTTTGCACTTTTCCTCAACCCGTTTGAAGAGTCCAAAGGGGTGAATAAGGGATATTCAAAAGGACAGTCTCCTTATTTTTCCAATTTGACGTTTCAAATTTCACATTGTGTCAGTTTTGACAACTTATACAGTAGTTACAAAAAATATTTTCAGCATTTTAAATCCATATTTACCTTCTGCATGATGAGAGGTCAACAATATGCTTCTAATCATGCAGCTAACAGAGTGGTAATAGTAATATAATAATGGCACAGTTTAATTTAAAGATCCCCTCCAGACATGGTTAGAGATATGTAGATATATTTAGCTAAAAAAAACAAACAATTTGTGTCCCATATTTTGACAAAAAACAAAATAAAATTAAAATAAAAAAATTCTAAAATTTACATGATCTTCAACCTGTAATTTATGATTTTCAGTTCCCTTTTATTTTCATTTATTTAATTTCCGCTTTCCTTTATTCATTTATTATTATGTGTGTGTGTATATATATATATATATATATATATTTCATATATCTTATTTAATCAATTTATTTATATATTTTTAAATTAATACTTTTGGGGTGGGGGGTGGGAGAGATTTTGTTCTGGAGTACTTTTCTTTTGTGTGTTTGTGGATGTATAAATACACATACTGGATGTGCATATGTTTTTGTTTATTGTTGTTAAAATCAATTAAAATACTGCTAAATAAAATTCCTAAAATCACTTGTGTTTTTCTCTGATTGAAAAATCCAGAATCTATGAATATGAAATATTTGCCATTTCAAGTCTCACTAGAAGACACAAGGTGTCCTCTACTTCACCAAAAAGTCAAGGGTGTAGGTTTAATTTCAAAATCAGGGGGGCACATATGAAACAGGGGGGTTTGGGCTCCTCCCCCCAGAAAATTTCCAGGGTCAAACACTTAATAGCCTGAATTCTGGTGATTTTTTATGATTTTTTTTGCACCAATTTATGGTAGTGACATAATGGTGTGGGAGTGTCACTTAAATGGCCCATTTGTGGGGCAGTAGAGGATGGAGAGAAACAGAAATCTCTCCATCTCAGCATCTGAAAATTTGTCTTCTGTTAGCTTATTTATGTTGACTTCAAAGATCTGTTGAATTAGTTTTGATTACCATGACTGTAGTATCTCTACCGCCACACAAGACAAAGGGAATGCTCTCCTTTGTAGCATAGTACATTTGAGCTGGAAATACACACTTTTTTTTTCAATTCACTCACTATAATATTTAACCGTAGAAAGTATCTTCCTGGTCTGATTGTCTGTTGCGTGACGTCAGCTAGCGTTTCTCCAAAATCTGAATCCGTTTCAACTTTTCGCCTTAAGGCCAAGACACATCAAACCAACATAAAAAAACTACTGGTGACGGAGGCTGACTGTTATGTTGCCTCTCACTGCCTGTGTCTTGGCTAAAACTTGCACTTGAATAAAAGCAAAGCCTACAGCCAACACCAACTAGCTCATATGTTCTGCTCCAACGTGAGAAGAAATAACTCTCCATATCAGCAGGCTAGGATAGCCAGTATTCATCATTCAAAAAAAGACACCTGAAAGACAGACATGATGAATTCAAGATGCTAGTTAGCCAGTTAGAACGTTACAACCAAGCGTGATGCTGAAAGAATGAAGGATATTTACAACGCGCTAGCAAACAACAACACCGACAATTATTAATCTTTTCTGCTAACTCAAAATAATCTTACCTAATATAAAATGCTTGTTTCAATCTCATGCCCTCTTGACTTTAGCAATTTGTTTACGTGCCTCACTTCCATTTCCCTGCACTGACCTGAACTGCCAATCAGAATGACTACATTCACAGCTGAGCTCCACCGTCTGTGATGCCAATTCAACATGCTGAATTGGCTAAAAAAACCCTGACGAGGGCAAACTGGTACCAAAAGTGCAGTACACATCGCAAAAACTAGGTTGAAAGACGTTCACTGTTGGCCCAACATCGACCGAAAGCTGAACGCTGACTTGGTTTCTCAGGGCAAGCTGCACACTGGACTGTGATTGGCTTCCAAACCAGTTATGAAGTAACAAAATCATCTCATGCAATCACGCCTTAAACATTCAGGTGAGCACAGACATTCTTCCTCTTCAGCAAATCAAGGTACATGCATGATTCTGCACAGTGCAGTCCAAATATCCAAGTGAAGTATCGAAAAACAAAACATATCTTTAATTGAAGGGGGAGTTTAAATTTGCTTTGAAGGCATTTGGATCAAAAGCCTCGACTCAAATTTCAACTATCTGATGCATAAATATCTCAAGGTATTCACCTACCTGGCAGGCCCGAGGTAGGAGAATATCTTTCTTAGTAATTAGACGTTCCTTCCTGTGTAGTCCCCTCTGACCAATTACTGTTTGGCCCTGACAGTCCGTCTCGGGGAGGTAAGGAGGCAGCCCTGCTGACAGCACGCTGACCGAGGGAGAAATACAACCAGCCCGGCCTACTGCTTCGCTGCTGCTGCTGCTGCTGCTGCTTGAATTAGCTTAATGCTCTCCTCCGCTGGGCAGATTTACACCTCTGCTCCTGATTACATCCTCAGAGAGATCAGATGTTACTGCTCTGTTTGTGCCAAAAATCACACTCTGCTGGGCTCAACATCAGCTGCAGAAAGGTTAAATATACCCTACTTGCTGCTTCCTAGCATGGCCTTTAAAATACAGAAACTTGGCATAGGGAAAGTCACAAAATGAGAATTGTAAGCAGAGATATTTCAACTCTGAAACTCTACTGTACATTAAATATCTGCTGCTTCAGTTCAGCAGTGCACAAACTCTGAGGACATGATTTGATGCCGGTGGTGTCAAGACTGTTAATTTAAACCTAAAATTTTATATAGAGCAGCCAAAGGTTTATGTCACTCTGGTGATAACTCATCAAGGCAGTGTGATGTGCACTGACAGCATCATCCAGATGAGGGCAGCATTGCTTTACACATGACACCTTGAGTGTTACTCAACAAACCAAAATCTTTACAACACCTATCATCTATCAGCCACGCTGTGCAGCTTTCTGGGAGGCAACATATATCAAAACCCAGAATCTGATCAGTGTATTGATTTTAATCACGCAGAATTTAAGAAATACTGAGGCTTTAGAATTTAAAGTGAAAGTGATGAATATGTTCCAGTGTCTGGAAGTTTTTACAACTCTTGTAGTTCTGCCATAGTAATTGTGCTCGCTGTTTACCTTGCTGCTTTAGAATTATCTACAATATTACAATACATATATTCTGCTCTGAAAAGGTTGATGAGTTGTCAGTGTAAAATAATGTCATATATAAGAATAGGTGTGTATAATTAATCACATTGTGCCATTTCCCAGTCAGAACTATAATGAAAAAACAGTCACTTCCTCTCAGAAAAGTTTGAAAAATATCCATCACTGCTTGCAGAAAAACTTCTGAAGCAGCTCAAAAAATTTAGACATGAGATCAAAAAGACCAAATTACAGGATTTAATTAACCGGCTCAAATCAATATTCTGCTATTGGGACAGCATGCCTGTGGCACTCCTTGGTTATTTCCGTGTGAAGCCGACACTGGCTGGGAACTCTGCTTCCTCATCAAACCGGCTCTCCACCCCCGATCTCTAGGTATGTCTCCTAGCAACACGTCGCACCGACTGCCTGGGAAAACCCAGTGCTTCATAATAGCCTCAGCTAATATAGATCACCACCACTTGGCTCTCTCCCTCAAACCAAGATAATAAGCCTGTGTACCCAATGTACATTTTGTATTTAGTGCTGAATGCAGCACAAAATAACAAGCTCAGGTTTAAAATGCCAGCAGTTCCTCCTGTGCTTTATAGTTCGGTGTCGGCTGGTCTCTGTGCTTGTAAGAGCCGCTTGTGACAGCCGCTCTTGATAAGAGAGTGATGGAGTGTCTGTCTGGAGTGTGTAAAGTTGGAGGCAGTACAGAAAAACAGCATTAAAGTGTTCAATCAAAGGCTTTGCTCACTTTGGACATGTTGGAAATGTGCTTAAAAGACAGTTTGCTATCAGCAGAATCTCACACTTTAACAGTGCAGACACATTTAAAACTTCACTTAAACTAACTCAAAATCGGTTTCAATCACTGCAGCCCATTTAAAGTTGGGCTGCAAGTAATGCTCATTTTCACCAGAAATTTCCACGAGCAAACGCAAGACTGGATCACCAACTATCCAGGGGCCTAATTAATTAACCAATCACTTCAGAATCACTTCAGCTCTAGCGTACTGTGTCCACCGGGGTCCAACAACAATTTTTATTGCCCCAGGGCCCCGTCGCAGTTGAATCTTAATCTTTCAAAACTTGCAAATTACTTGGGACAAGACTATTATAGTTAATGCAAACTAAAAACTATAGTTAACTGTATTAGAAATTAAAATTACACTTTAGAAAAATAATAGCATTGCGTACTTAAAAAACTAAACTAAAATAATACTATCAGCCTACAAGAGACAGACAAACCATTCACACTCACATTCACATCTGAGGACAATTTAGAGTCACCAATTAACCTGCATGTCTTTGGACTGTGGGAGGAAGCTGGAGTACCCACAGAAAACCCACACTGACACGGGAAGAACTACAGAGGGGCGAAGAGAAGGGCTCCCCCAGCATTCGAACCAGAAAACCTCTAGTGTTGAAGTGACAACGCTAACCATTGCACCACTGTGCATTATTATAAATATGATATTACAGTATATAGATATTACATAATACACCATAATAAATAAAATAACTAAATAATACTGAAACTAATAAAAACTAAAGTCATTTTTAAACAATGAAAAGTAAACCGCAAGTTAAAAAGAAAAAAATGCTGCTTTGCAGAACTGAAATAATTCCACAGTATCGTGTCTCTATTGATTCATTTAAAAAAAAAAAAAAAGAATCTTCTCTAAAGACTCAATGACAATGTTTAGTCCATATTTCTGAGGAGCAATGCAGATGCTCACACAATAGAATATAATAACATGAGTCTTGTTGCGATGCTTTGCTTTGTCACTGAACACAATCCATTCAGTCAGCTCACTGAACCTCTATGACAACTCTGGGGAAACAGAAAGGAGCCTTATGGTTCCTGCATGGCACTATCTGTGACAGCTACACACAACACTACACTGTCATGTTGACATCTATTGACTGCCAGTGAAGCTACATGTTTATTTACAAGGAGCTTTAACAGGCAGCTGTACATTTAGTCTCTCTATCCAGGTTGACATTTACACTGGCAACTACCGTGGCATTTTCTTCTTTATTAGACAGTTAAAGTGTAAATAGCATCGGTAAATAGAGGGAGAACGAGAGGGGGACACGGCGTATGTTAATAAGATAAGATTAAACTTTTTTTTATCCCGAGGGAGGTTGTTGTGCAGAAGTTGCAGTGTCAAGTAGGAAAGAGTGGAAATAAAATGTGCAAATATAAAATATCAGCGAAGGTGCAAGCACAAAAATCCACAAAATCCAAACTATACACAATGCCAGAATAGAAACAAGGTTAACTTTAGGGATCGCAAGCTGCTCACCTCTCAAGTTGATAATAATAAAGTTTTTTTTCTGGACTGGAATGCAGGACAAAACCCTCCCATCCAAACCTTCACCCATGGTCATGAGCTCTGGGTAGTGACTGAAAGAATGAGATCAGGGATACAAGCGGCCACAATGAGTTTCCTCCGAAGGCTTTAGAGATAAGGTAAGTACGCGAGAGGAGGTAAGTAATGGGAACAAATGAAATGGAAAACAGAAAAGAGAAAGGAAAGAAACCTTACTGGGAGGGAATGTCAAGCAACAGTGTTTGGTCAAACTAATCACCACAAACAACATCAACCTGTGTAGTTGTCCCTCCATTGTGACATTAGAAAGTGTCACATTTATCTTGCAAGTGTACTCTTCTTCAACGTTTGCTTTACCTCCTGGATTTTCCCACATGGACATTCTGACCAATCAAGAGCAGCTTTCTCGCACAAGCATTTTATCTGGTCCGCTTGTAAATGCTGCATGAGAACACGAACCAACTCTAGGCAATTATGCAACTTTGAAACAAAATTAGTCCCTGATTCAGAGCAAAGCAAGACAACTCTAGGTCAAAAATAAGGTGGTACTCCTCTTTTCGGCCAAACTTTAAGCCTATTAAACCAAAAAAAATACAAAAGGTCAGCAGTAACAACAGCGTGATGTACCTTCACATTTCCTGTTAAGGTTCCCAGATGAAAAAAAAATAATGACTTCGGTGATCCCATGAACTTTCTTTTAGCACAACCATCAGGTGGACATCTGTGGTTTTGACTACTGAACTGACTGCCACTGCCTTCCCCTAGAGATGGGTGTGTGTGAAAATCCCAGTAGATCAGCAGTTCCTGAAATACTCAGACCAGCCTGTCTGGCACCACCATGCTGCATTCAAAGTCACTGAAATCACCGTTCTTCCCCATTCTGATGCGCAGTTTGAACGTCAGCAGGTTGTCTTGACCATGTCTACACACCTAAATGCATCGACTTGCTGCCATGTGATTGCCTGATTAACAGGTGTACCTAATAAAGTGGCCGGTGAGTGAAGAAAGCAAGAAACCTTTGCAATGAACATTTTCAGACAAGATTAAGAGTCTAGAGCCAATGCTGGCAGCTCAGTGAGGTTATTCTTACACACAGTGGTGTTCTCAGCTAAATGCTAATGTTAGCACGCTAACACCATCACAGTGATTTGCTATATAAGATAATTCACAATCTGGCACCACAACCTTTTTAAGAGTTTTAAACAACATGTAGAGTTGACTTAGATTTCAGTACTTGAGACATTTTAAATTTCATTTGAAGACAAGGTTCGAGGACAATGAGGTCTGTAGTCATTGAGCTAAGAGACACTGAAGATGGCCTGTATTGTTATGGAGTGTCTGGTTGAAATTTTTTTGGTTCTGAAAATCTGTCTGTTTTTAATGGTGTTGGGACTGCTGATGGTCTGCTTCCTAGTGGGAATTTGGTATTGTTCCTTTGTTGTTTGTCTCAGGATGGTTGTTATTTCCCCTTGTTTCTTCTCAAAGTGTAACCATGACTTTTTTATCTCTATAAGCTGTGCATCACTAGTGTCCTCTGCCCAGGGACTACAGATGAAAAAAAATAGTGCAAACCATCTTAGTTTATTGTGTTAGCACGCTACTGTGCTATTTACCAGTGAACACAAAGTACAGCTGAGGCTGAAGCAAGTAGTCATAAACCAATTGAATGTCTGCAATAAAAATTTAATCACACACATCCATCTCTAGGGTTTACAAAGGATGGTCCCAAAAAGAGAAAATATCCAGTGACGAAAATGCCTTGTTGATGCCAGAGGTCAGAGGAGAATGGCCAGACTGGTTCAAGATGACAGAAAGGCAACAGTAACTCAAATAACCACTGGTTACAACCAAGGTCTGCAGAAGACCATCTCTGAAGCAACAGCACGTCCAACCTTGAAGCAGATGGGCTACAGCAGCAGAAGACCACACCAGGTCCACTGCTGTCAGCTAACAGGCTCACCAAAACTGGACAATACAAGATTGGAAAAACGTTGCCTGGTCTGATGAGTCTGGATTTCTTAATGGTGGGGGGGATATTTTCTTGGCACACTTTGGGCCCCTTAGTACCAGCTGAGCATGGTTTAAATGCCACAGCCTGAGGAACGTTTCCAGCACCTTGTTGAATCTATGCCACAAAGAATTAAGGCAGTTCTGCAGTCAAAAGGGGTCCAACCTGGTACTAGCAAGGTGTACCTAATAAATTGGCTGGTGAGTGTATAACCTAAGCTATATTATTGTTGCTCATGCAATAACTGGTTGACAATTTAATGACACAATAACCCTAGACGAAGTAAAAATGAATCTGTGTTGCCGCTAACTCCTGAGAAGCTATGTATTCTATGAGTGTCTGCAACACTAACGGTGTAATAGCAACCAGTAACCTTGTCCGTCACTTATAGCGAGTCCCCACATGGAAAAAAAAAAAAAAGCCATGGAAATCCCGCAGACAGCTGTGATTGGATATATGCAAGGCTGTTGATTTATGGTAATATTGTCCTCTTTCATTATGGAAAGGGAGACATTTACAGAGAAGCATGCACATTTGCAGCCGCCCCGCAAATGAAAGTGTGTCAAGAGGGAAGGAAAATATACACATTATTCCAGGCTGAAATGACAAATGAGATGGGGATAGAGTGCGCTGTAAATACATTTCTCCTGGAGAGAAGGAGCTACAGTTGCTCACAGCTTCCCCCCACAAAGCCTCTGGAAATCCTCTCAATTAAGCGGTGCATTTCCCTATGCTTTGAGGAGAGAGAGGCTGAAGCATAATGCCTGAGCACAAATCACTGAGAGCCTATTGAAATAGCTGCCAGTTAACTATGTAATATTACCACTGCTGAAATGCTTCACCCTTTATCCCTTTTCAATTGCAAGGCTAGATATTGAGTGTGCACTGGGTATTCTTGATAAGTGAATTATGCCATTGATGGAACTTTTTATTCCCACCTCACCATTTGGAGATAATGTGCTTATCATTGCAATGCAATAAGCAGGTTTCAGTGACGATTAAAAAAAAGGATTGGACCCTCCCCTTGGACTTCGTCGACTTTTATTATTTTTACAACTTTAAATCACCGTGGATGTAATAAAGGTTTGGCACTCATCTTCCTAAAACTTTTTAATGCCCAAGTGAAAACAAATCTGTAAAATTGATCTAAATTAAGTACAAATATAAATAAGTGATTGATCGCATAAGGATTCACCCGCCTCGAATCAATATTTAGTAGAGGTACCTTTTGGCAGCAAGTGCATCCTTCAGTCTATGCAGATAGATCTCTGTCAGCTTTGCACATCAAGACACTGCAGTTTTCTCCTGTTATTCTTTGCAAAACTCTCAGCTCAGTTTACTGTAAAGTTTATTGTTGCTGCAAATATATTGGGCTGTGGTCTGGGCTCTGACTTGGCAACTTCAGGACATTAGTATTGCGGTGCCGAAGCCATTCCTGTGTGGCTTTGTCTTTACATTTGGGGTCATTATTTTGCTGGAAAATAAATCTTCCAAATCGCACTTCTATTGCAGGTTGCAGCAGGTTTTTCCTCCAGGAGTTCCATGTATTGTTTTTTGCATTTATGTTCCCTGTACCTTCACAAACATCCTCACAGCATGACGCTGCCGCCACATGGCATCACTGCGTGCCAGGTCTTGCCAGTTCCATAAAGCTGTTTTTGTATGCGTCTCACACCTTAGCCATAGAACCCTGTAGCTGCTTCAAAGCATCCACAGGCCTGCTCAGGGCAGATTTACAGCGGTGCCATTTTTTGATTGACCTCACTGTGCTTTGTTGCGTTTCAGTGATCTTGTTGCAGATTTGTTTACTTTGTATTCATGATGTTGCTTTTGCCAAGACACTGACTGAGCAGCTTCCAGATTCAGGTGTGTTTACTATTCAACCCGAGAAACTTGACACAACTTTGATTACACGCAGGTGTTCTCCATTCACCTAATTATGGGACTTCTGAAAACAATTGGCTGCACCAGTGATGAGTGCGAGTGTGTCACGGTAAAGTAGGTGAATACTTATCCAACAAACCTTTCTCACAGAAGACTCTCTGACAAAGCATAGACGTAAACAATACAAAAGGCTGAATTCTATAGATCTGCTTCAGTCTTAAGGCCAGTTCAGACCAAAGATCCCAGACGCAACGAAACGGGTCTAGGACACTGGAGAGAAAAGTTGCATGGTCTGAATGACTAAGTTGCATATCGGCTCAGGTCCGTTCCTGCAGTTGCAAGGGATTCAACCTGTTCAATCATGGAAAATACAGCGCAGACCGTCAAGGACCTTGTAACCAATCAGCGGCAAGCTCATGCTTTTTTTTTGTACAGCTGGGTACCCACATGCATGGCTGTGTCTGTTGCACACACACAGCAGTAGTAGCAGCTGTCACAGTCATCACAGACATTTTGAACACAATGCAATACAATGCTTTGAAGGTCAAAGTTGGCGGATATCTGGCCGTCACCATCTTGGCAGTGCCCGACCCCGCCCAACTCCCGGCCAATCAAAAATGGGCAAAGAGGCGGGCCAAATGAAGCCTGGTTGTTTAAACAGGCCCACCTCGCTCAAGCTCAAACAAAATATCCAAAAGGCACAAACACGGCTGAGAGGTCAGGTTCAATGACTTGCAAATTAGCTGAGATGACGCCTAGCAGACAGCCAGCGGCTAGTTAGCCACCTGTGATGGCGCCACCTGTCACTCAAAGTGACCACGCCCTTAATTATGCGCAACTTTAAACGGACGAGTTATAAAAAAAATTCACCCCCTTACAGTTGTCATGAAAGGGGAAATTAGCTATAGAGACCAAAACCGTTTTTTGGACCAGGCTGTAAACATCTTTATTTCTGCCGTAAAGTTGAGCATTTTAACATGGGGGTCTATGGGGATTCGCATTTGGAGCCTGCCTCAAGTGGCCATTCAATGAACTGCAGTTTTTGGATTCACTCGTCATCCCTGGAGGTTGCCACTTGAGAGGAGGTGGGTGGGTTCAACAAACCCTTCACTTTCACCTGGGAGGCTGTTCTTCACTTCCCGTATGAATGTAGAGCCAACCAGTGTTTTTGTTTCTAAATCTAGTCACGTGCTTGTGTAGGGCAAAGAATGTAAATATGAGTTGTTTTACCAACGTTGTAAGTTTATTTTGAAAAAGACTAACAAGCAGAAAATGTACATTTCCTGTGAGAACGGACATATTTTGTGAAAAGACACAATGCATTTAACAGGCTTATGCTGACATGCTGTGCCGCAACGTTAACAACAAATGCAGGAGGATACCTAGCGTGTAATACTCTGACGTTCAAATTTCACCTCAATGCAAAGCATTTAGCAGCAAACCCAGAGGTCCGAGCTAGCACAGCCTCTGTCTTCATTGTGTTTAGCAGTGCTGCAGTCAAAACTCTAGCACTCCGTACTTTGGCTTGCAGCTATTGATTGACAATTAGGAGTGGCTGTTAAGTTAGTGGCCATTAACATTCATTCATTTTTCTCATGTGACACCTTTTACACCCCTTTTTCTTTTTACATGGAATCAATTGCAACCATAAATTTCCAAAGGTTTGTTGTTCAAGTTACCATGTAGTGGGTCGAACGTGCATTAGTGCTGTGGAGAAAGGCTTTAATGAACACCATCATAGTTTTTGTTATTGTAAGAAGACTGTGGTACTGCACTGAAGCAAAGGGTAATGGTCCTTAGAGAGAGTCAGGTAGTAGAGCCTTGGGTGAAAGTGGAAGACAGGAACGAGAAAAGAGGGAAACCATGAGAGAAAATGACACTGGTATGATAGTAAAACTTGCATTTTTATCGAATATTACTTACTCCATTTCTTCCTGTTTTTTGAGAGCAATTTATCATCTCGACAGATAGTAAATGGTCAAATGAAGGCCCTGTGGGGCAGCAGTGGTAACATGTACACAACAATGATTGGTCCTCGCCTGGATTAAATGGATTTTACTGTATACACGTGGGAAAAGAGGGAGCTTGGGTCTTTGGAAGAGGAAGCATGACAGGAAATGGAATAGATTCCAAATGAGTATTATTGAATAATGGTTTTTCAAAGCTTTGCCACCTTTTGGATTCATTCTAGCCTCTTGGAAGATTGGCTGTGTTGGGAATTATAAACACATATCAAATGATTTATTTGTTGTTTTTTTAATGAACAATTAAGACAAAGCGTTTAATTCTGCATTTTGTTAAGTGGGTGAATTACCAACATATTAATGAGACATTTTATTGTCTGAACAAAATACCACCCATGAGCTACAGTATTACAAGTGGCCTCTTATGACTGCTTTCCCCAAATAAAACTCCAAGGGAAGACATGTCATTCAGTGTGTTCCTAATTGGGACGAGAGAGCTTTATAAACCCCAACTTTCTCAAGACGTTAAAAAAAAACCAAAAAAAAAAACCCTTCAAACAACAGATGCTACAGTTTGTGCATTTCTCCTCAGGCGGACACCCACTCACAAAGTGTCAGCAGAATAAGAGAGCAGAGGAATATGAGCCACCTGGGGCAAACACTTCAAAAAGGTCCCACAAGCTGGTTTTATGGTACACATAACGGGGCCTGTAATACATTTACAAAATGTGCAAATGAGGATTCGGAAATGGAGGGTTCAACAGCACAATTTCACAGCAGCTTTCTGCCACTGGAGCGAAAATAATAGCTGGAAACCAGTTTAAAAAAAACCCTAAATATGTGTATTTAGCTTTCTTAAAGGAATACTTCACCTCCCAAATGATCATTTGTACATCAAGTACTCACCCAGTGTTATGGTGAATTCTTGAAGAAAACTTGTATTTCTTGCACGTCTCCTGTGAACGCAGATCCAAAAATTCTTGATGAATTGCTATTACAGCAAAACTATATGATCCAAGTGTCATTTATCCAGTCGTATGCTCAGTACTTCCCAAACAGAGAGACCTTTCCATCTGGGAACAAAACTAAAACTGAAATTTGTCTATGCTATTTTCAGAGCCATTTTACCTTGATGAACACAGGAGCTGCTGGTCTACCTCTGTCTCCATTCCTTCGTTTGTTTGTGTTAACGCGTGACTTTGGTGAATCCAAACTGACCCTTTGAAACACCGAAGTCACACAATTACCCAAACAACCCAACTGACTGAGGCAGCAGTAGACCAGCAGCTCCTGTGTTCAACAAGGTAAAATGACTGTTTTTGTAAATTGAGTCTGGCTCTGAAGAGAGAGAATAGATGAGTTTTGCTTTTAGTTCTGTTCCCCATCGGAAAGGGCCGTCTGTTTGGGAAGCACTGAGCGTACGACTGGATAAATGAGACTTGGATTATACTGCACGAGTTGTGTGAGAGTTTGTTAATGGATGTTTTGATGTTGATGGCGTTTGCCTACATTAAACACGGACCCCCTTTGCTTCGAACATTTTTTGGATTCTTCGTTCACTGTCGTTCATGTTAAGTTTTGCTCAGGAATTCAATGTAAAACAGGGTGAGTAATTGATAATGTTCATTAGGGGGTGAAGTATTCCTGTAATTAGTGAAGGAAAATGACTACAAAAGCTACATGGTGACAATCACAGGATTAACTTTTAATTATTAAGACTAATCAGGCTAATTGTTTAAAAAAACCTCACTGCAACATACACAGAAAGGCATTATAATTAGACTATATTTCCAAAAAACCGTGTGCCTTAAATGCCAAAATGATCACCGTCATTTAGCTTTACATTAGTCAAGTTATTCCACTGAAAAAGTGATGCACATATTACTAAACTAATTAAAGTTTAACTCAATTTAAAGCTGCTGCACAACAGATAATTATACTCTGCCTTAATGGTTCAAACTCCTATCATTAATTTGGAGTCAAAATACATTAAACCCATCAAGCATAGAAGGCTGAGAACAAACTTGTCAGCCTGTGTGTCTTGGATGGAAGTCCCATGACACCCAATCTATAATTTTTAAATGACAAAATTAAACAAAGCCATGAAAAATGATTCACATGACGTGTTATTACGCTGCAGCAGAGTGAAAAAACCACAGCTTTTAAATGGAGAAATTTAAGTGTGACCTTCAACTGTTGCTATAAAAGCTGAATTAAAAAATGCATGAAGCGGGACAAAGCTGGCACCTGCAGTTTGTTGGCTCATCTACGCTGCTATAATATATATTTCAAATATGGGCCACATTCCAGATCCGCACTTTCAGCTTTGAAAAAGAGAAATGATCGCTTGGTGAGCGGACACATTATGTAAATGAGATTGCATTAGCCTATATAGAAGTCATTTTGTGGCGTAACACGTCCCGGTATGAAACTGCCTGCGTGTTGATAATGAAGCGGGCTGCTTGTGATGGCTGTCAATCAAGCAGACAGAAAGCTTCGTTACCGAGTGTTCAACAGAAGGGAGGAAACACGTACAGACTGCCAGTTTGTTTTGGATTTCAGAAATATGAAAACACTCACATCTATTTTCAGCCTCTCTTGCCGTAGACAAAAAATAATGAGGCAGACATTTTATTTATTTTTTTAAAAATACATACATTTGAAAGTTTATTCAGAAGTCATGTCAGTAGTGAATTGGGAACAGTCAATATTATTGAAAACCAAGGTTACAGCAATCTAGGACAAGGTCGGAACAAGATATGACAATGTGATAGGAATTAGTTGTATGTGCACTCCAAAAATGTTTACCAATAAAATCCACGATAGATTCTCACATACCAACTCTGTAAAGTCCCTGTCAATTCAAAACCTACAAGCCCTTTTTTTGTTTCATATAAATGCCACTTAATCTAATGATACGTTAATACAAAAAGAGTCAAATCACATACAAAAAAACCTGAAATAAAATAAAATCATATATACAAACCTCTGTACATAGTGGGAATATGAATAAAAGAGGAATTATTCTTTAATGTGCTCTCATATACTTGAGAGTGGGTCAGTATTGGAAAGCTGTTGGTCCTGATAAAGTCTTGAAGTGGCATGGCGTCAGGCATCTTTAAATTCAGTGACTACTTGTCTGTGCAACATGCTCCCTGTTGCAGACTGCATCATCGTCAAACTGTAAGCAAAACAAGATAGGAAAAGAAATTTAAAAATAAAAAAAGATGATAAGAAGGGGCGGGCTGCGGTGAGGTATTCATCTTGTCAAGCTGGGACAGGGAGCGAGGAATGTGTGGGTAAAATCAGCCGCTTTTTCGGTGGGAGCGGTTACTGTTGATGTTGTTTTTGTTGTGTTGTCAGTGTGGTGTTCGGTCCTACTGTCAGCGTCTTTGTTCACTGTACAATTCCTGAATCGATGGAGGCCTGTTTCCTGGTGGTCTTGGGAGGAGGTGGAGGAGGGGTCTTGCTGGGCAGAGGAGGTGGAATGTGCTGCAAACAGACAAAAAAGCAACCTTGAAAGTTGAAACTGAAATTCATATCTCAGGGTGTTAAGCTGTGATTGATCCCTATTTAATCTGACAGGTATTTCAATGCCAGGATCAGTTTACACAACATTTATGTCTTCTAAGATTGTCACTGTCAGGTTACGTGATTATGGTGCCTTAAATGGTCAAACTACACGTTAACCCTCAACTTATTGTATCTTGCAGTTTGCATGGCAGGGGGGCAAGAGACTCGGACTCGATCCTGCGACCACTGCAGCGGGGCATCCCCCTGCACATGGGGCGCCGGCACAACCACGACGCTACTGACGCCCCAATAGCTTCCAATTTAGTTTGGTGTGGTGATGCCAGCATCGCTACACAGGAGTGGAAATGTATGGAAAGATGCACATGCAATGACAGTGAGTGGCAGACTGACTCAATGTGGACAAACTGAGACATACTGTTGGAAACTGCACTTATTTTACTTAAGACATCTCAGGCTGTTCATCATCTGTTCTGCAGATGGACTCATTTATACCAAAAGGAAGGGAAAAATTGAGAGGTGTTGTTACTTCCAGATCATTATCCAATGGTTTTACCGGTCGGGCCCATTTAGGAACAAACTGGGCTCTATGTGACCCATTAACTAAAATGACTTTCACACCCCTTTTCTAGAGCAAGAGTGTTGCCTTCCATTATGACAGACAGGTTGTTGCATGGGGGATAATTTCCCTTCTAAACACCTGTCACCTATGAGTTTGGGCTCATATCATGTAGCCTGATCCTGGGGCAAATGTTTTCTCAATCAATAACACCTGCAAAGACCACATGACACATAGACACACAAAATGTTCATTACTGATTAGAAGTTAACTATTAAATTATTTTAATGAATATCGTCCATATCTATGTGATCAAAAATTACACATTGGGACTATTCTGTGCACCTGCATGCCCTTCCTAACGCCTGAGCTTACAAGTGACAACAGAGAAGAAGTAGACTAGTCACGACCTCACCTCTGCCTCCATCATGGGCTGTAAATGAAGAGCGGCTGTCACTCAGCCTCTGAACATCTGCTCTCACTACGCTACTGTCCGCCTGCTGCCACACTGTCTGCAGAGGCTCCGTCTTACTACCTGTCCACGGGCCGTGACAGTGGATAAATAACATTAGTTAACGGAGTGGCGAGGCGAGAGGATGGCTAGCGTGGACGTCGGTGAGTGTGGAGAGACGAGCCGCTGATTAACAGCGGGAGAGCTCCTGATGGATGTGAGAGGTAAAGTAATCATCCAATCAATCACGTCTGAGCACCGGGCTGGCTGGGGGGAACAAGTATAAATAACAGCGGGGTGGACAGGCGGGCGTAGGCCCTCGCTGCTAACTGACTGATGCCTACACTCTTCTGTGACACACATTACAAAAATGAAGCACAAATGTGAGTGTGTAACATGCATGGACACACACAGACACAGAAGCACGCACATTAGCACAGGACGTACAGGGGTAGGGGATAGTGGAGGAGGTTGACCTGAATGTCAAGTGCGTGTAGCGGCCTCTTGTTTCATTATAAGTGCCATGCATCATTAAGGAGCTCCTCTCAGCCCTAATTAAAACACCTACCCTTTGATGTGGCGGGGGTGGTGGAGGCGTCGAGGGACTCGTCAAGTCTTGATTATCTACCAGGTTGCCGTAATCAGCGTTGCTGCCTTTCACTGGCAGCGGAGGAGGGGTTTCACCTTTGTCAGAACAGCCCATGCCGTTCAGCTCCAGACCTGTGCAAGAGGGCGCTCATCAGCTTACATTCATCATCAAACTGCGTGGCTATTCTGTTAACAGCACGGCTGAGACACAAAATAGATCAGTGGGCTATTTCTGGTGAATTTCCAATCATTTCGACAATCTGTACGTTTATAGAAAAAAGAAGAACTCATGAAGATTTTAAGGTACTTTTTGTCAAAACATTATTTCTGAGGTCAAGTATGAACTTTATTGCTTGACCCCGACAATGTCATCAAGGTTATATTGACTTTGATACGCCAAATTTGGTAACAATTAACTTTCACCTCCCAAATTAAGCATTTATAAGCTTTAAATAAATGCAGTGTTGATTACAGTAACTAAACTATGACCAATACTGTTCACCAACAACCTTTTTTTAATGATGAAGATGATTGTAATGAAAATAGATCTTTGATTGTAAATCTACGATGAAATGTATGTTTTATTTTCATTGATGAAACAGGACTTTTTTAGTGCCATATGAGGAGTATGAGCTATGAGAACCAATACCAGAGTGTCCGAGTGTTTCTGACTGTGGATGGTGGAGCTTTTGAATGGCTTTGTGAGGTCTGTTGTTGCAGCAGAGGCTCTTAGCAGCTAGCTCTGCATGGTAGCTGCTGAACTGCAGCAGCATGCAGACAGAGTAAGCAGCCTTCTGGGGGCCACTGGACTTTACAGACAGCTAGGAGGCTCATTTATTTGTGGGTGTAGTTGTGCTATAAGTCTGAACTCAGCTGATTTTCCTCTGACAGAGCTGTAAGTGCAGTTTTAATCAGAGACTCTGTGAGACGGCATGAGTTTAAACCTCTAGACTAACATATTGCAGATTTAGAAAGAATTCAGGCTGAAATAGTGCAATATAAGTTATTGTTCTGCTTTTTAACTGTGACATCGATAAGTCAAAGCTTAAAATGAACCTGGGCGCAAATCCTAGTTCTCTAGTTGAGTCAAATTGTCTATTTGTGGTCTCAAAGTTTGAGATTTTGAGCTTCTCAAACACTGATCAGTAAGCATGTGCTCATAAATCATCCTTTAAAACTGTCAAAAACTCTGCTGGAGAAATGTAAGTTTGTAAATGTGCTGAGATTGCAGTTGTAGAAAAAAACATATGCCCAAATGACACTTCAACTTTTCATACAACCTGTAACCTTGATTTCAATTCCTGATCCCTGTATTAGCCTGACTGAATTAGTTAAGAGAGAAATACATTTTACAAAAACTAAGGACTAAACGTTAGACTAAAACTGTAAAGGATAAAAGCAATTTAAGCAATTTACTAAATTGAAGATGGCTGCCAAAATGAACACTGAATAAATGGTTATAATAAGAAGAAAGGCTTAAAGTTACTTGTATTTAGCGGGCCAGAGGGATGTAGAAAAAGTGCTGTTAAAGTTGCACTATGGGAAGTGTAGCATCCACTGTTTTTGGTGTTAGACCCATTCAATCAACCAAATTCAGGATATCTCATCCTCTGTTGCATTTATGTTGAATGTTCCTTTTTTGACTTTATGGAAGTGCAATACTAAATTGATTGAGTGCATCTTTTCAGTTGCAACAATCTTTCAGCAGATTGTTATACCAGAATCCTGAGATGAAATGGATTCAGTCAAGTAATAAATCACATCTGAGCATCTCTCATCAGGTAAAATGTTTCATCTTAAGCCTCTAAGAGAGGAGACAATGCATGTGAATGAGGAACACTGTGTCTCACAATGCAAAGAACTGAGGGAGCAATGAACATCCTTGATAACTGCGTTAACACATCGAGCCCATTAAGAGAGATTCTGGTGTTAGCAGCCAGCCTTGTGACAAAGAGACAAATATAGAGGTAAATGTGTGGTGCTGACAGTTAGGATTTGCATGGCCATTTACAGAAGTGTTGCTAATATGACTCATAGCGTTATGTTTTAGATCAAACAGAGCATCATCGTGTGTACCACAGCATGTGGTAACAGTGATGCAAGAAGTCAGAGGGAGGCAGAGAGGGCCCGCAGAGATTGTAGCTTCACTCTAAAGATGATACAACCTCTTTATTTAGTGTGTGTTTGAATGGGAGTGAGAGTGAAGTAAGACTGCTCGTACTGGAAACGGTGTGCAGGCTGAAGGAGAGTTTGTTCCTGGGTGTGATGGGCGGGGGTCCTGGTGAGGAGGAGGAGTTGGAGGAGGAAGATGGGGGTCCAGGGGACACGGAGAGGCGACGGTCTCCACCAATCTGGCTGAGAACTTGACTTCTTGGTCTCTGAGGCCGCAGTGGGCTGATCTGTGTGATCATGCACAAACAAACAAACAAAAAAGAAGTAGGCACTATAAGGGATTCGGTCGTTACTGAGTGCTCAGACTAAAACAACCTAAATTAAACAGCAAGTCAATAAAACAGAACTGAGAACAGAATTTATTATTCAGCAAATAAGTTGAGTCTTTGGTGAGATATAACAGAAAATCAATAAAAAATCATTTAAACGGAGTAAACTTGTTTCACATCTCCTTTGGGACGGCTGTTTGTGTATCCACACACATATCAAGTCGACTGTTTGTATTCCTAAAGGAGAAACCATTTGGATAAATGTGCTCATTGGGTTGCAATATCTTATTTGTGGTTGCAAATCATTGTTTGCATGCAAGACCGCGTTCTCCCAGCTTTATTATGGCAGGAATTTGAATATGAAAAGATATATCCTCAGGGCTATTCCACACTGTAGGCTACATTAACAAACATCTTTGTAATTGGCCAAACTCAAACAGTCAGCCACGAGGGAGGAACAGAAAATAACAACACACTTCATTCAGGGATGTAATGTTTTTTCCAGAACACTAAAACACAAAACTGACATTTGTATTGAGGGTGAAAAAGCAATTTTCTTGATTTATGCGTTTCAGATTAAACTTTAACTAAAACTCCTATATCCTGCCACGGTTTGGTAACTACCACAGACCTCTAGGTGCTCTACCCTTGACCCCCGAGGCAGGAGTCTTCTACCACCAGCCAGACGGCTCCAACTCTGCCAGGGGCCTCTTTTGGATCCCATTCCTACCCTTATCTTAATACCATTAGCCAGTGAGCATTCCCACTGGGCATGCAGAACACAGTGATACCTCTCTGCTGTAATTGACACAGCGGTGGTGAAGAGGAACATGAGAACAGCAGAGAGGGGGAAGATAAAGATATGCAGAGTGCCAGGAGAACGGGGGAGCAGTTGGGTGGTATAAATGTGAGAGGTGATGTAGAGAGGACAAGGTAGAAGATTTGTGAGAGGAGAAAATAAAGAGCAAGTGAAAAGGGTAAAGACCCTCTTAGAGATACAGTGTTAACTGCAACCCATTCAACAGAGGTCTTCCACTGCACATTAAAGGAATGGTTGATTTTTTGAAGTGGGGTTGCATGAGGTGGTTACCTGTAGTCTGTGTATTACCTACAGTAAATGTTGGTCAGCACACTCCCAGTTTGAGGAAGCAGGCAGTAGTGCCACTATGTAAGTTAAGCAATGTAATGCTTCAAGCCACCTAAAATAATCAATATCAGTTTAAAGCAAATGTAACTGCACACAGACTTCCTCTTTGTTTCTATAAGCTGAAACCATTTCCCTCAGTGGAAACAAAGCTTTTATTTACTTAATTTCACAGATAAGAAACAATAAATTGTGAAGACAATAAAGCCTCCACAAAAATAGCAATTTAAGTCTTGTGTGTGATTTATCCTGGCTTCATATGAGCAGAGGAAATCTCCGCTTCTCACTAAGCTAATTTATACAATGTAAAATGCCATAGGCTTGTGCTAATAACGTTAGCATGTTGTATTTGTGGGGAAAATGTGTCCAGATAAAGACAAGTGTTTCTCTGTGAATGCTGCGAGTTATAGTGAAGCTGATTTGTGTACTTATGTTTGAAATTGTCTCTATTAAGCCACGTTTAACGTGTGTTTGTGTTTGTCTGTGAATGCTGCGAGTTATAGTGAAGCTGATTTGTGTACTTGTGTTTTAAATTGTCGCTATTAAGCCATGTTTAATTTGTGTTTAATGTGTGTTTTGAATCGACTAATCTTTACAGCACCTTATAGAAACCCTGCCGCCGACTAGTGTTTTGGAGGTGTAACTGTAGAGCAACACAGACACACTATCGCACAAGTATAAATGCTGGCAACTGCAGTACGTGTCTAGGCTATGGCGTAGACTCTGCGTGGATTTTATGCACAAGTATAAATCTGCCTTATGTGTACACGATATTTCCCAATTTCTTTTTCTGTCTTCTTTCAACTTTATCTTGCCCTTAGACAGACCTTCTCGATGACTAACTGATGACATTGTCTATGCTCTTTCTTCAAAGTCACCAGACAACTTTGACAAAAACAGAAAATTTACCTTGCAGAGTAAAGGATGGTGTTTTAAATGGTTAGTTCTTATTTACTACAGTCAAATAATACCACAAAAAAACTAACTGATCGAGGCAGCGGTGGATCAGTACCTTCTGTGTTCTGCAAGGTAAAATTACTGTTTTTGTCGATGGAGTCTGGTGGACTTAGAGAGTGCATAGATGATTATAACGCCTTCAGTTCCTAATTAGAGAGGGCTGTCTGACGGCAACGTAAAGTGGTGAAAATATTCGAAATATAGCATACACTTAAATCGATATAGATTTATTTTTAGGTGGATAAAATACGTTTTGCTGCTGCCCTGTCTACACCAGTACATTGTTTTTCTTCCTTGGCGTTGACTATGGATATGTACCTCATATAACCCCACTTAAAAAACCCGAACTCTCTCTTTAATGTACGCATACTGTATGGCGTCCTGAGTGCAAGTGGGGCATTTGGTGCAAGAGTTACACAAGAGGAGAAGTCAACTGGATTCATCCTCTGAAAACCATGAATATGCCCAGCAAATTGATAATGATAATCTATTACTTAATAATCTTTTATGTAAAATTCATGTAAGGGTGGCACTGGAGAAAAGCTCCAAAATGGAAATGATACAACCTTTGGGAGCATCATTGTGCTTAGAAAATATCATAGGAACCTGCCATTAGATTTAGATTATTCTTGTGTACAAGAGTATTTAGTATGCATTTAACATCACCCCCACTTTCTTCTTTGTGAACCATGAACACCTACAACAAATTGCCATTGCACTTGCGTAGGATAAAGTACAAGAGAGAAAAGAAGACAGGAGCAGAAGAATACACAATTGTTCAAGAAAACAATGGAAAATACAACAAAGTAAAAATAACAAAAGGACAAGAAGAGACAGAGGAAAGGAGAAAAACAAAGGTGAATTTCTTGCACGGGTCACTTTCTCAGTACCGTCTCTGACAGTATGACAGCTTCAGCGGGCTGCAGAGGGATCTCCGTGGTCTTCATCTCTTTGTCAAAGATCTCCTGGTGCTTACTGTTCCTCTTCTCCTTCTTCTTCTCTTTGCGCTCCCTCTCGGGCTCGTCGCGGTCCAGCTTGTCCTGAGACTTGGTGTGCAGCTTCTTTGGCAGGAGAGGCTCCAGGGCAAAACTGTTAGAACGATAACACGATGACGGTCCAATCAGACAAGGACTATCAAAGCAAGAATAACTGACATAGTTAATGACATAAGTGTTATTCACATTTGCAAAATGAAGTCGGTAAGGATTTATGTTGTATGTGACAGGTGCAAGGTCTTCATGAACTCAGAGTTAATTAATCAAAAACAACCTTGGTACATCCTCAGAAATCCTCTTAGGTTTGAATTTAAAATGGAATCTCTGTACAAATGTTAAACATGAGGCCCGACACTGACTTTTGAGATAACGACGATGGGGATTATTACAAGACAGTAATCCCAAAAAAACTGCTCAAATGGGATGACCAAAAGCCAAGGAGGATGTATGGTATTTAATGCCCTGAAGAACTGTAAACTAGGTGTTACCCATCAGAGCCAGGCCTGGAGGGGGAGTTGTCAGAGGAGATGGAGGTGACTGAAGCCACTGACAGCGGCCTCTGGGAGGAGGGCATGGTGAAGGAGCGCACCATGGAGTGAGGACGAGGCCCCCGACGTTCATCTGCTGCCGGCTGACACCGCAGAGGAGGAGAAAAACAACAGGAAGTCAGCTTGAAGTCACCGACTCTGCTCTGTGCATTCATATTTTTGTTTACAGTACTAGAGATACAGGGAGGAGTCAGTCCCTGTAGCATCCTTATTCTATGTGCCGTACAAAACTCCAACACAGCAACACAATGGAACATAAAGTTAGAGGAAAAGAACTCTGGTAGTACTATTTACTTCTGTAAAAAGAACCTGCTGGAGGAAAAAAACTGTTAAGAGCAGCTTTAACAATGAAGCCCTCTGCATTTAAAGAGTCTTTTTGAGCGAAGAAAGGGGCCATCACACATCTGATAGGATAACCTTATTATCACACCCTGGAAAGTGATGGCTTTTCTCTAGTTTGAAAGGTCACCACCCTCTCCCTTTAAATTGAGCGAGGGCGCCTTTACCTCGGGCAAGATTGAGGGAGAAGCTTGGCCGAGCAACAATTAAATCTGTAAAAGGGAGAGAGGGACGGGAGGTGGTCGCCAGCAGCATCCTGCTGCAAACAAGCTGACTTCAGCTGAAAGTGAAGGGCAAGTATGACATACATGTTCTGAGTGCATTTGGAGGACGTAGTGTAAAGGAACAGGGAACTCAGAGTCAGACATTAGTAGCTTAATGAGGTATTTGTTAATTATGTTTGTGGTCCTGACATCAGCTCTTAGAAATGGAATACAACATTGCTGTCTTAATTATGCTGTTTGTTTTTTTAAAGGGACACCTAAAATCATACATACATATTTTTCCTCTAAACTGTAGTGCTATTTACCAGTTGTCGAGTGTTGGAGATGTCCGCCGTAGAGATATCTGCCTCTCTCCAATACAGCAATATCTCTTTCCAGAAATCATGACCAGATTACTCAAGATAATCCACAGACCTTGTTGTGAGCAGTTTCATGTAGGAACTATTTTCTTTCTAGTGGCCTACACCCGCCAACCGTATCACTGCACAGAAGGAAGCGCATCTACGGCTAGCTCACCTGGTACCACTGAGCTAGCTTACATTACAGCAAAGCAGAAGAGGATGATATATGAATCTGCTCACAACAAGGTCTGTGGATTGTCGTGAGTATCCAGGTCATGATCTCTGGTGATTTTTTTTTTTTTTGGCGCTTTGAACACCACAAGCCGAGTGTCATGTAGGTAATTAGACTGGAGAGAAGGCAGACATCTTTACGGCCCATATCCCTGACCCAATGTGCATGTGAAGGTGGAGCCCTGTCCTTCCACTTCAGGAGAATTATTCCGCGGGCCAGAAGGGACGCAAAGGCCACAGAATTTGACTGGCTACTTGAAGGGACAAGCCCTCTGGAGCTTCTTCAAACGCAGCAGTTACAGGGTTCAGTGGTGTATTACGACCAAAGAGTTTCAAATATAGACGACCAAAATGGGGCAATCGAATGACAGGAGGGAAAAATGTGGTATGGGGTAGCGGGGGCAGCATGACACCTCTGACAGGTGGGGTCAACCTCAGGGTGCAGTCTGGCAAGTCTGCTTCTGCAGAGACGTAAATGGTGGAACACTCTGAACACTATTATTATGTATAATGAAATGGTATCATGACTCGGTATAGGCTGATATGCATGGTCAGGTATATAAATGTGTGTGTGTGTGTGTGTGTGTGTGTGTGTGTGTGTGTGTGTGTAATAAATGCTAAACCAAACAAAGGAACAGAAGGACAAGAATCCAAGATAATGGATTTCTGGAAGTTGTAACAATAACATATTGATGTGAAATTCTCGGTCAACACAGCAGAAGAAATAAAAGTAACTGCTGCAGATTCCATTAGTGCCTGCTAAAAATGACCACACGGAGCTACAAAGCACTTTTCGTGTAACAGAAAGGTCACAAACAAGGAAAAGCTCTTACCAGGGTCTTTACCCCATACTGTTTCTCAACCTTCTCCCGCAGTTGCTTGAAGCAGGCCTCCAGGCGGTCGTGGAAAGGCCTCAGCGCCTCCGTGACCTTCTCCCCGTGGATGCGGACACCTTCGGCGAGGTGTGGGATCTGGCGGGGCAAAACAGTAGCGTAAGAAACCTCCATCCAACATACCCCGGAGAGATGAGAGGTTAGCGGCACGCCGGTTCTCCATTCATCAGAGGAATACGCTGCTGTCCCGCCACATACATCCAATTTAACTCACATGACCTCTGGTCCCCCTGGCGGTGCATACTCAGCACATGCGGTGAATCTACATCAGGAAATACCACTGCAGCCTTATCCAGGTGGATGTAGACTTTAGAGAACACTGTTGCTATGAGACTCCCTCCCCCTGCCTCCCACCCCCACCATCAACACATCACTGGTATATTAAACAAGGACAGAAAACATGTAGAGGTATGTGATGGATGTTTTCCCCTTAACCTGTGACGCAAATAAAGACGCAATGCACCTTTTTCCAGCACACTGCTGTGTCTCACACTGTAGGCAGGTTGTGAATAGCAAAATCTAAACACAAAACAGAGGCAGGTAGAAGGAGGGGGAGAGAGGGAGAGTCGAAAACTGCTGAAAACTAGTAATTAGGAAACCCCAGTGCCACAGTCAGTGTCAGCAAGCTCTGCTGACTAAATCTGGCAAGAGGAGGAAGCGTCATCCCCAGGGAAGCCAGCATTTGAGTGATTTTTTTTTTGTCTTCTGGTTGAAATCACAGGTCAATTGTTTTCTGTTTTTTTTTTTCAGAACCTGGTGTTTTAGTGCAAAATGCCATCTTTGGCTGTGGCAAAGCAGTGGAGAGCTGCACAATAACTCGCCAGAAACAGGCAACGATGTTACATTCAGCTGTAGTAATAACAGACCTTTTTCTTTCCCATGGCAACTGTAAAAATATTCCCTGACTGCCGCGCTGCTATAAGTGAGAAATACTGTTAAAGGTGAAAGGAAAGCAGCTTATGCTTTTATGCTTATGAATAAGTAAAAAACAAAACAAAAAAATAAACCACATTAAAGGGGATTTAATTCAAACGTTTATATTAATCGGCCCCAGTCAGAGTGGTGCATTTGCACACTTCAAAAACAAGGCAACACTAAACTGCAGAGTGCATCTTGTGCCTCATCTTAAGTACAGTAGCTTTTACTGCTAACAAATTCACCTAAGCCTTGAGCAAATGGAACAAAGGATGTTGCCTCAGAGAACAAAGACGTGTGTGAAGTATCTGGCATAGGTGGGCCAGTAAAGAGGAGGAGTGTGTGTTTGCTAACCTCCGATTCCCTAGAGACTGCTCGCCTTTCTTCCTCGCCTCCGAGGACAAACTGCCCCTCCACAGCAGGCTACAGCGAGAACCGACTTCACTCAGCTGGCACACAACACCAGCTCACTTTCGTGATGCAACCTTTTGTAATAATCTCAAACGGTGCATGTTTTATTTACACACGTTTCAACACACGGTGGGCTTATTAACGGGGAGAAAATGAATACTGTAATGCAGAAAAACCGCATCTATAATACTGATGATTGAAAAACCAGCTCGCAGTCATGTATTACACTGCAGCAATACATTCAACAGCATTCTGTGACAGGCAGCGTGCAGCAAGCAGATTGAAAAGAGGTACTGAGCATGTATCACAGTGTCTAACATCCAGAATATTTAACTCACTGAGAGTTAGTTACTGTGCTCCGCAAAACTAAAGCTCTGGCACAGAAAGATAAATGAGAGAAGGCTGCAGACACCCTGCGAGGATTTCCCCTGATATTGAGCACCTTCATCATCACCGCTGGGACCTCTTGGAGAGGAGAGGAGAGGAGAGGGAGAGGAGAGGAGAGGAGAGGAGAGGAGAGGAGAGGAGAGGAGAGGAGAGGAGAGGAGAAGGCTGAGAGAGAAAAGGTGAGAGGAAAGAGAGGCAGAGTGGAAAAGGGTTAGAAGTGAGAGAAGGGGGAGGGAGAGGAGTCTGAAGGACAAAGTGTTGTGAGACGGAACAGGCGGAAACGGGGAGAAGAAGCAGCGAGAGTGAAAGCTGAGGCAAGACTCACGTCTCTCAGGATACCCGCATCTTTTTATAGACCTTAGGATGATTGAGTGCGACTGAGTGGTGGCATGGCAACAGAATTCTGCTTGGTGGCTGCACAAAGATGAGCTCATTGTGGAAGGTACTTAGGCTCAAGGTTGCAAACACACACACACACACATATACACATGCACACGCATACTGTACATGTTCGGTAGTTTAATTACATATGCCAACTTTTTAAAAAACTTTTTATTCTGCTCCAGCAGTCCAACAGAGACAGAGAGTTTAGGATTTGGGATATCAGTAGGAGATATTACCTCATGTGAGGCTGATGTTAAGATAAGATAATTAGGCACTGGAGACCAGGGGCTAGTGAAGGGTATTGTTAAATGTATAATAAGCAGGACTGTCAGTTACTGTTTGTAAACATGCACACTAGCAAAAGTGAAAGTATATCCCAACCCCAGAGTCACTCTTGTTTGGCGTTTCGCCTCACTATGACTGCGTTTTTTCAGTACTGTCCCTCTTGGATACCTGCTGCTTACGGTCTGGCGCCTGGTCGTCATCTTTTTATAAAGCCCTGACCTCACCCGAGTACTGTGGGGGTACATGCCCATAAACGTCGTGGCACGGCGCTCTTAAAATGACGATGGAAACACAAATCAGCACAGCACGGCCAAAAGTGACAAGAAAAAGGGCATGAAAGAGAGTCTGACGTGAAACAAAACATGCATCGATATCGCTAAAATTTCCAGGGATGAAGAGAATGTTGCTTCTGCTAACAGAAGCGAAAGGCTCACAGCTGCAGTTTCAAGTTTACGTTAATGTAGCTACTGTTAGCTTGAGCACCTCACCGTCTGTGTTGGTCTGGTGGGAGGGGCTTAGAACAGAAGAGGAAGGCTGCCCCCCCCCCCAGCTTTAAAACAGGGTTTCAGTATCCATCTCTACCTGGGACTGAATTCATAAAAACCCTGCAAAATTCCACTCTAAAGGTTAGCTTACAAAGAGTTATTTTTTATAGGAGAAAAGGGCAAAGTTGGAGTGCCAGACAGAAATTTCTGTGAGATACTGAAATGCTGGCTGAGAAAGTAAGAGCAGAGGTTTGGTTTGGTCATCCTGGCAGGTATGAAGGAACACAGACACGGGCGGAAAATGGTCAGGCACAGTAAAGTAAATTAAAAAATGGAGAGAAAACCCTGAGCCAAGTGTATGCTAATGTTATCCTGCCAGTACAAAACAGCAAAGTGCCAAAGTAAATGAGGGGCTGTAAATAGAGTTAAACATACAAAAGCTTAAAGGAAAGATTAGCTGAATACCCGCCAATTGTGTACAACTAGTGCCAATGGACACAATGCAAATATAATGGTATGGTACATATATATGGTAAGCGACAGATGCTCACTACTGAAGACATCTGTCAGCTGGTGTCGGAGCCTGAAAAGGTCAACCAGGAACACTTGACAAACAGTGAGTAACTCAAGGGTAACGTTGCAAGGGCTACGTTTCTGGGAGTTTGCTCAGTTTTTGTGCCCACTAGTGGTCAAAAATCACTGATTGCAGCTTTAAATGTGACGCACACTGGGACGTCATGAGGCCATATAAGTTTACTGTAAACAGGGAGCAAACTGGAATGCATTTAGAATAAAGCAGCAAATAAAAAAATCAGGCCTAGAGGTTCCTCTGCATCAAAGTGTTTTATTTTTCTGTACTTCCAGAACACATAAATGCAGGGTTCATGTCTCCTTGTGTATGTGCTTAGTCTCCCATCACATTTCCACGCGAACCACAACTTTTGAACTAAACATTCACCTTTCAAGCTGCACTTTGTGGACAAGCTGTGATTACAAATGAAGCCCCAACCCCATTTCTGAACAGGTGAATGCCACTGTTACCCGCTGAAAAGAGGTATGAAAGAAATGGCACTGCTGCTTAATATCAGCGCTGTCTCTCAGATCCCTGTCTTCATAGCTGAACCCTGTCACTCTACCCCTCTCTAATGCACAGTGAGCAGACTTCTGAGCCACACCCTAGGGTGCTGGGGCAGCCACATTTCCTTTGAGATGCTGGTTATTAAGGCTATGATGACATATTAAGACCTTTCATGAAGGTCACAAAGGTCTTAGAGAAGTACACAGCGAGTGGTGAGTCAGACAGACTAATAAGCAGGCAGACTCTGCTATATATGAGACGAGGGGACCAAAAGCACAAACAAAAATCCTAATCAAAAGACACTTAAAAGAACACAGAACTCTCACTGAAATACCTATTTTCCATGTGTATCTTTTTTGTTAAATGCAGGAAACCCCGGTTAAAATAGATGTATAAATCCTTTTTTCTGAGGTGTCCTGTTCAATGTTAGAAACGCGTGAGAAAACAGTGTTAAGGTCCAGACACATGCCACATTTTCTGCACCTGTAAAGCTATTGTTGTCAATGTAGGTGGGCAGAATGTGCGCTTAAAAGTGAGAGTGATGCTAACGCGGCACACAAGCATCCCAGAGCACCTGTTTTTCATTGTGATGGCTGTATCTCGGGATGTCATGTGACGGGGAACAGCTGATTACAACCACTAGATATCGCTCCTTTCTTCCATTAATACCAGTCTGTGGTAAATATGGAGAAGAAGGAGACCATTTTAGTGCAGGGCTAGCCAGAGCTTTGCAATCTGTCCTACAGACAATATTTTCTATATACAATTAAAAAACACCTGGAAGAAGATCAGCTGGCAGAATGGGACCACGGGAAGGATGGGTGTGACATTTTGACATACATGTGTGCAACCAACACCTGGGATATTTAAAAAAAAGCTGCTTGAAGCAGTTAGCAGCTAACTCGAAGAACGAAGATCAGCAGAAAAAGGTCTGCAAAATTGGGGAGACAACAACGTCCAGGAGCTCCCTGCACTGCGAGCAAAGGACGAGATCAGCCACCATGTAACAGGGATGTAAACTGTGGCTATTGCCATGTTATGCCATTGGTGTTCAGCGCTGCCGGCGTGACTGTTAAATGTCACACATGCTATCTAAAATTACACACGGGGGCAGCATGATGCCGTCGTTGTTTGGTTAAAGAGCTCACAATGTTATTTTAACCTCTTTCTTTCAGTTCCAATGCAAAGGTGGTGCAAAGAATAGACTTCATAACGTCCCTATAGTGTGATCGCCGCGTAAAAACAACTAATGATACAGTGCTGCTGTACCTTCCTCCACGCTCTTGAAAGTTGGAGTAGCAACCAGTGCCAGACCTCTAGTTTTCCCAGAAATAAAAGATGCAGCATGCGCTCCAGTCCTTCGAAAACAATAGAGAGCAGCACGGTACTTATTTCGTCTCTCGTTCAGATTTGGTGCCGACTATTTCAGAATGATGTTTGTGCGCTGCTCGGGTGGAATTTCAGGATCAGAGTTGCAGAAGTTCCAGAAGTTAGTGACGGTCACGCTTGAGAAGGGGCATAAATTACCGTGTCCACCCAGATACTGCGTTTACATTGCTGCTGAACGGAGCTGGAGTTGATAAATACTGGTGACGACTGCAGTCATTTGAATGCTGATTGTAACTTTTCCCACTAAATGAAAAGAGCCAGATGTTAGTGGGTGTTTTGTCCAGTGGGAAAGGGGGCTAAATATCCTGTTTATGTTGATGGTTCTCTTGTGAAAACTGCCTTCTTGGGTCTTTGATTCAATTTATTGATCACCCGGCTACCCTTAACAACTTCAAAATAGAATGGATCATGGTGCAGTGAGAAGTTAAAGCTGCTAATTTAGGCATCTGTCTAGAGTGTTGGCTAATTATAACCAGAAACATCACACAAAACACCTACTTTGTATTTGCCAGGGAGCTTTCTACAATACCTAATTTCCTGATTTCCAGTTGCTCATTTCCTCTCTAATTACTAGACGAGGACAATGGGTATTTCAGAATAACAGTGCATGCTGGCTCATTTCGAAACGTTTAGTTTGTTCATTGGAGCAGGCTCGCCTTCATTTGTCTCATTTAGACAGATTCAAGACGCGAGATAAACAAGCATGCTGTCTCTGGCAAGGAGACAGCTGATACCATTTCATATCAACAACTCTGCCTTAGTCATCTCTTTAAAAAGGGTTCCTTGTGTGTATGTTTGGCGTGGGCTCGGCAAACGTATTTCTGCTTTCTCTATGACATGTCTCTGTGATGATCACACCAAACGACTTCAATCGTGTCTTTTTGTGCTCATGGAAGATACATACCACCGTGATTTCAAACACTTGGTTAGCTTGATGTGAGGGACGGTTTTTTTAACCAGCTGCCAAGATCGTGCAATGCGTTTATCTCATACTGGTGTGACCGCGTGCACAACTGAGCTCCTGCTAATTAGTACTGTGGATTGTGGGTGGAGGATCATTTCAAAATTGCAGTTTGATTTCCAACACTATTCTAGTCGGGCTGAAATCTCAAATTGATGCGGAAATGGTTATGGATCTTTCACATTTTAGTATCACATTGGAACCAACACAAAGCTTTGGAACAAATGTAGTCTTATAGACGTTATTGTTCAGTGCCTTTGCTTCGAGATGGATATAAAAATAACTGATAGGTCTTAAAGGTAAAATCTGGTTGCATACTCCAACCTTGTCAGATATAATGCATTTATGATATTCACATCTTTTCAGGAGTAATGAAGTAGATTATTTTTAGGCTACCCTCACCTGCTTTGTCAACTTCTGCTTCAGTCAGTTATACCCTACATATCCTCATGTTTACACAATCTGAATGTCTTCAAAAAATGAATATGGAAACACTAGATTAACGACTAATATGGATAATAGTAATTTTAAAACACAGTTTTACTTCTAAGGAGAAATAAACATGCGAGCAGCATCACAGATGACATCAAATGAGGATCCAATATATTCCTGTGTGAATCATCGTGCCTTGCAAAGACAAAAGGTTTCACAAACACAAAAGAACTTTTCAGATTCGGAGGAGTTCCGCCAGAGATGCAGAGCACAAAGTTGACCTATTTTACAACAACGGAGAGGGGAACAACTACTGCAAATTCAATTAACTTCCTTTTTCCTTGCAACTAGCGATAGGACGCAGACAGAGAAACTTGTATCTGTGCTCAATTCCTGGGTGAACCATAAGGCAGGAAACAATGACTTCCTGATTATTAAAGTGACCCCTAGTTCAGAGCGAAAGAGTTAAGAGAGAGTAATAAAAGGAGCAAAACAAAACAGAAAACCAACAGTGCAGCTTTCTAAGAGCAGTTTTGTTATTCCACTAGAAAGCAATGACAAGCTGGGGGTTTATTAATCAAAGATGAGCCACAAATGAGCTAAAGATCTGCGGAGATTCATAGTAAGCTGTTAAACAGCACGTGTTGCGACGTACTCCAGCAATATGTGTGTATGAGCATTTTCATGTCTGCTGTGTGTGCACTTCCTCCAGGCTGAGCGAGGGTGCAGAGCTCGCAAAACCGCCAGTGCTGATCTCTCGCTGTCTCTTCACGCAGTGGAGCGTCCTCCTTAACTTCAGAATGTTTGCTTCAGCACTCTCCCTCGCTATTATCTCCACTGAACTCTTTAACACACTTTTCCCCCTGCTCACTTCAGTTACCGTCATTGGACACTCTTGGCAGTGCACTCACAAGTTCTTCAAACGATATTATATTTTCAGCTGTAACCTTTCAGAGTGACTTTTCATTTTGCAGCAGCAGCGCTTTAGTAAGGGGACAACATTTCAGATATAAATGCCGTAATATACAGAACCAAACAAGTATCCTTCAGCATACAAACTCTCCGCTGTGTGGTGAAAGACTTTCAGGTGTCAAAACACACTGCCCGGTGTCTACAGGACCCTTGCTGGGGTGGTGCTCGCATGGCTCCCAAATTTCTGCTTTTGATTCCATTAATTAACTCCTTAATAACTTAAACCACAGCAACTTGCATATAAGGCCACTATCTTTTCAGCACCTGAAAGGCTAAGTGAATAGCCCAAAGCAAATCCATGCAAATTAGGAAAGCCCACTCATGCTGAAAGGCCAAGTGGCATGAATTCAAATTTTCATGCATCTCATGCTCCCCCATACCATCTTATCACACTCAGTATTTTGGCTGCCTGTAGGCTATTTATTCCTCTGCTCTTTCTGTGTGCCATGGAAAAAGAAATACCATGTAATATGATGAAAATCGTCATCTTTTAAAGTAAACAAGCATGTAATTTGTGACGAGCAGGCCATGACACTTTACCTTGAACCCTGATATGTTTGGCGACACAGACTGATGCTTTACGAACTACGGTGCGATCCCTCACCAAGATCATATGCACTCCACATAGCTGCGGGTGTAGGAGCTTCAGTCTTACCTGCCAGGCAATCAAGTCCTTCAGTTTCTCTATCTTCTCAAGGTCCTCTGGGTGTTCCTGCATGTACTTATCATTGAAGAAGGCCTGTAGGAGAGAGAGACAGAGAGAAAATACTAGAGTAAGTCTGTTTGTATGAAGGGAGGAAAACGAGGGGTGACTACAGAGTAAGATGGAGGGAACAATCTGAAATGTGAAGAAGTTTGTAATATAAATAAAATGAGAAACGAGGGAGAAAAAAAAAAAGACATTCAAAGGGGGGAAGCATCAGGAGGGGCTGTTAAGATGAGAAAAATAGACTCGAGACATCCGTCTCTCCTCCACCACCTGCACTATTTCACCGAGACGAAGGAGTGACCTGAGGGCAAAGAATTCACGTCGTTCCTCCTCTGACTCATACTGCACCGTTTCACGAGACCAATATGAATCTATTCCAGGTTGTGATATATGCTGGGAAACCAGCAGGCTATCACTTTTTTTATGATCAAACACTATTTCAGAAGAGTTTCTCTTTCCACATGAATCGCTACTGTGTTACAGTGAATGGAGTGTGCCGCTAAAAAAAACCCCAAAACAGTGAGAACACTAGAAATGTGCTAAAAAAAACAGCGTGCAGGGAAGATTGAGTTTTTAAAGTAAAAAAGGCTCAGGTCACATCAAACAAAAACGGATTTATGATGCTCTGTGATGCTGAGAGGCAAATGATGTGTGAGAGACTGGTCACAAGTGCAGTGATAATAATGTTAAGGCTGATGAAATTAGAGCTTCCAGGATCTAAAATATGCACGAGATTATGATTTCATTTCACAGCATGAAAACAAGGGCTTATCTGAAATTGCTTTGAATGTAGATTGATGTATTAGAAATTTACAGACATTTTCAGGAATATGAAAATGTGTCAGAAGATCTTGTGTTGGATATTATGGGAAATAAGCTTCTTCACTTCGTTTTGAGTGTGAAATTAGGGGACTGGCGCGCCACTACTGCAGCGGAGTGCACGTAGCATGTAATTTCACACATGCATGTTGGGACTTGCTATTAAAGTTTGCACAGCTAATGTCCACTGTAGCTCCATAATTGCCCTCCATTTTCCTATGCTTGACGAAAAGGAAGAAGCCAGGAGCTGATTCTTTTTGCTAAAATGTCCCTCAGAGGCTTCCGTTTACAAGAAGACTCTCCAACATTGCTCTCCAGCTATTTGACTGTCTCCTTTTGGGAAGTGTTAACTACAGTAATTTTTTATCAATAATACAAGTGTTGACATCTTCTGAGCTGCTCCGCTAGCCTTTCTCCAATCTGGTCCATGCTTATTGCTGTTGTTGCAACGAATGTGAGGTACCTGTCCGCAAAATCCCACCTCCTGGCTCTGATGTCCAGTCAAACTTCAGTGGCATCTGCAGTGTGAAAGCTCTACACAAGCTTTTTTGCAAAAGTATATATGATGCATGAGGGAAACAGCAAGGCCAGGCTCTGTCCAAAGGAAACAACATCTGCCTTTCAGTGCTTCTAAAGCAGAGTCCTGCATCGGGTTGGATAGCTGTGGGTGGTTGACCCGCAAAAAAGGTGATTTGCGGGTTGTATTTTATCTTCATTTTATTACTGGCTTCAGTTCTGGTTTCTTTACTTACTAAAGTTTTAAAATGTATTTACCATCTTAGTTTCACATGCATAAAATGTCCCAGAATGATCACTTTAAATGTGCTGCCTAACTGAATTATTTGAACGGTGCATGGTTATTGAAGATTTGCTGTTACGTGTCGTGCCACATATCTTGTGTTGGCAGGTCGAGCTCTGAACTAATTGGTTATCTGTGCAGGTGGTGGGTGCAGTATTATAAGCCACAGTTCAGGTTTGAGAGCAGGTCTTGTAAATCATACCTGTGCAGGACTCTGCCCTAAAGCTCACTAATTAACACGTTTTGGGTTTTTTTGTCATTTCCTTACAACCGCTGAAGTGCACAAAAACAACATGTGTTACAGGATTTTTGTGCCAGAATACATCTTTGAAGTCCCTGAGGTCTCCTGATCGCCTGGCAACCTCACTGTGACGACAAGGATGTTACATGAGGTAGGTAATGAGCTTTAGAGGTGCTGGTAGGTGGATTTTGCTACCTTAAGAGAGGAGCAGGCTAGCTAGCTTCCCCCTGCTTTCAGTCTTTATGCGAAGCGAACCATCTTCTGGCTTTAGGTTCATATATAGTGGTACTGATCTCCTCATCAACTCAAACAAAAAAAGCGAATTTACCAAAATGTCAAATTATTCCTTCTCTTAAAGTAGAGTGACACTAAAAATGGAGTTCAGTCAAGAACACTTTAATCAGAGAAAACCTTATTTCCATTTGCGGTATTATATTTGCCGGTATGGCTCTGTTCTGGGGCCTCTGCCTTTCCTCGGGCCTTTGCAGAAAGTCACTCATATGTGCCTGCTTGGAAAGCCTTAAGGCAGAGAGAGCACACCTATCTGCCCCTCCATGTGCAAACAAGGAAAGCCTGAGGCAAAGAGAGGAAACTCCCTGCCCTTCCATGCGCCTACAAGGAAAGCCTAAAGCAGGGAAAGCAGCAGCAAATAAATCCAGAACTTTTTCATGTTTTCTACCTTCTCATAGTTGGTAAAACCTCCCATCACCGCTGGGTCCACAATCCCATTCAGCAACATGGAGAGGGGGTTGATTGGAAGGTTAGGATCGTTGAGATGCCTCTGCACCATGCTGCTGATCTTCTCATTGGTCAGCTGCATCGTCTCCAGGGCGTTCTCCAGTGGACTGATCTCCTCCTGTGAAGTTAAGTGAAGGTGTTATCAACTATCCTTAGCGCTTATACACCTCTTTCAGTGCATACACACACATACATCACTACTGTCTCTGTAATCCCAATAGTAGAGCAGAAACATTTTGCGTTCACTGACTAGGGATAAGTTATTAGAAGATGGGCTTAGAAACCCTTAACTACGCACATAAATCATGGAGGATAGAGAAGCAATGAATCATTTTCCTATGCGCCCATACATGAACCTGCATCTGTCAAATGAAGATGGATAGCACGTTGGTATAAGGGAATTTCAGTTCCCATGTCAACAAAATATAAGTCTGAGAAAAATGAATAAAATACTTGGAAATGCTGACATAAATTCCACTATTGTGTGAAGGAAAATTCCAACTCAATCCGTGTAACTCCACGTGGAAGCAAACTCATTACTTTGGATGGGGGGAAAAAAATCACCTCCTTGCAGCTTGCTAGTAAGAATTTAGAGGAAACATGAGTGGATTGTTGAGTAAATGTCAGACTTAGACCCCAGCCAAAAAAATAAAGATGTTGTGCCAAGGAGACAAATCTCCAATCTGTGCCGGTATGTCTCAGTCCAGCTTGATAAAAAGCATTGTCAGATGGAGGGTTTTAGCTTGGTGAATCTCAGCCCAGTCATTAAGCTTTAAATAGAGAGTCTAACCTCAGGGACCTGGCCTCTCCCTGGCTCATCTGGAGGGCAAGCTGCTCCTGACAGTATGTTCCAACCCAGCCTGAAGGAAGAGGCCTCTGCTTTGAATTAGTGTGGCAACGGAGAATAGCACTTCGCTACATGGACTAGGGAGTTAGGGCGGGATCAGATCTTTGGATTGAAATGATTGTGCTGAGGATGTAGCAACTAGAAGGATTATTGTGGTGAGCTAAATGTCCAAGCTGCCTGGTGTGTGGCTGTCATGTGGTGCTGGGCTATGAAAAAGAGGTCAGGGCCTGGATTTCAGTGCAGCATTGGGGGTACTGTGCATAATTTCATCAATTACTGCAAATTTGGCACTTGTGACAGGGGTATTTCTGCACACATTTAAAGGAGCAGTGTGCAGGATTTAGTGGCATCTACTAGTGAGGGGTGCAGGTTGCAACCAGCGGAAACTTCTCCAGGTAAGGATTCCTTCAGTGTTCATTGTTCAGGACATTAATACCAGGAGCCAAATCATCCACAGAGGTCTCTTCCTCTTCATATTAAACAGACCAAGTGATTCAACCCTCTAAAACCTGAGTTAATTGATTTATTTAAAGACAAGAAATGACCCAAATACGAGCATGATACCAGTAAAAAAGTTCCCAAAAAGTGAAAATTAGGACAAAAAGAAAAAAGAAAAACTAAAAATAAAATAAAAATAATAACAATAAACATACAGAATATATTTTTTTCTATAATCTAATTTTAAATATATAAACATAAATATTATAATTATACACTGAATTTTCTGTACATTTTCCCCTTGGTTTTTTTTTTTTTTTTTTTTTGGGTTATAATTTTCTAATAATTCTCTCTCTCTCTGCTTTCTTTTTCTTCACCTATTATTTGTAGGATATTTCTTGCCAAAAAGTTCCTTATCTTTTAAAAGAAACCAAACCAATTAGTTCAGGTATCACAAAAATACTTGCAAAAGGTGTTTGGAGTGATGTCGCTGCATGTTTCAAAGGGTAAAAACTGTATAAAGCAGTTTCATGTTACAAATCAGTGTTTCTCTGATGCTGTACGGCTTGTTGCAATGGCAACTTTTAGTCACCTCATACAGCTGGGAAAAGGAAAGAACAGAATATAAAAATAAAATGAGAGTAGAACAAACATTCCCTTTCTAATCGACACAGCAGGATGGTCAGGGTGGCAGCCATTTTTATGTGTACTGTTGCCACTGCTGCTGTTTTAACAGGCTAACTTTGGTAAAGACGTTTGTATTAACAAACAAACAAACTTGCAGCAAGTCGTAAACTCACTGTGGTGAAGTTTTTTGAGGTTTTAACAACCAACTGTTACTTTTAAACTTGTAAAATACTGTATTATGTAGTTTCTTTTGTTGAAAAATAAATCAGACTCTCCTCGTTAAATTAAGGTTAAAAAAAAAAAAAGAATACTGAGTGAGCAGACTGTAGGCAGCACCTTATCTAAGGACAGACTCTCAGAAGTGCCCCTTTTCTAGAGCCCTCACCAGCACAGACATGAAAGTGACTAATCAAGGCGACAAATAAAGAGTAATTGATTGCGTAATACATTGCCGGGCTAATTACGCTAAGTAGTGCATTTGTTTTGGGACAAACTAACGACACATTAAAAGGATGAGGCGGGATGTTTTGGCTCTAAGTGATACTGTAACCTGCTCTTGTGCTCCCAACTTATTTTACTGCACTCATTTCTCCACACTCCCTCTTCCACCAGACAACATCCCGGCTCAGAATGGGGACACCAGACCAACATTTTTAATTAGTCAAAACAACAGAGCTAAAATAATGAAATTTTAATGCAGTTTCAGTGGGACGGAGGGGAAATGTGCCCATTCTAAGTGCTACAGTAAACACTTAAAAGTCATTTGTTGCAGCTGTTACATCGTCCTCTCATCAACTGGTTTTAAGTACAGCAATCCAGGTATTTCTATTACAGGAAAGTAAACAGTGACTGACTGAGCTCTGAACTCTCCTCCACTTGTATTTGTGCTGTGTAGCTATTTTCAGTGGGAACAGTCTTCGAGGAGTGCTTGGCGAATCAATGTGGGCCCTCTGGCAGAGAGCGAACGTGCCCCGTCGTTAGTCCGGGGAGTGGCATGTCTGCGTCCACACGGCTGTCTATACAGCTTAAGTGGACAAATCATATCGATTGCCTCTGAGCAAGGCTGCAGATCCTCATCTGATTAGGAGGCCTGCCTGGCACACAGGCCCTTCATACTCACTGTGGAGACTGACTTGACTTCAAACCAGCGCAGGATGCCAGGAAGCTTGTATGCTGTCGTGTACGTGGTCCTCTCAATCCACATGTTCTGTTGACAAGAAATGACAGAGACACAAAATCAGAACGCGGTGCAGAAGACACGACAGGCACTTTAGACATCAATTTGCTGCCGATTTTGTGCCAAACCACATCGAAACAAGCTCTTAGACTGTTGTAGCATGAATGAGAGTAAGATGATGTAATGGCTGTTCAATCAAAGCCCATTGTAGAGGGGAGCTGGTGGGATGGAGGTGTGTGCTACCTCCCTGTCTGGATGGCAGCTCATTAAGGCCCGCTCACTGACAGCCCAAATAAGATGGAATCTCCTCTAATACATCATGGAGCTCAAATAATGACTCTAAATCTTGAGAACAAAAACATACACCACAAGAGACGACGGCTTCCCTTGCAGAGGGTTTCAGCATTCACAGAGGATCTATTGTGCTTATTTTCAGGCTCAAACTTGTATTCTAGGTTTCTACTAGAACATGCTAGCTAAAAACACTATTTTCATCATACTGTCTGCTGGTCCCCATCTGCGAGAAATGGGGACAGAGAATTCAGCAAGGGGCCAGAGTTGGAATTGCAGCTGTGGCAAAGACATAACCTTTGTGAATGGGGCACCTGCTCTACCGAGGGAGCTAGTGGGCGGGCCTTTTTAGGATTTTTAAAGCGGAAATGCAATTGCCAGAAGCAAGAAGCTAACATTAAACTATAAAACAAACTCTCGTAGTCGTATTTAGCTTGTTGCTAGACGCCTTTTTAAAGACAAATAAAAGCTTCAAAATTTACAGTGAGGTATTTTATGTTGTAGAACAAAATGCAAATGTCTCTTAAGCTTGTGTTAACTACAAACCTTATCTCAGGCATCTAACTAAAAAAAACACTGAAGTGCTAAGATGCTAACTCATTCCAGGTTGTAGGACTCATTCCTGCACCAATCTACTGCAGCATGTAGAAGAACTGTAACGGAAAATAGCCAAAAAAAATCACCAATAAAAAGTCCCTCTGCAATATCGCTGGCTGCTTTTGGGATTATAGGAGCCTGAAATGCCTAACATCAGCTTTTCTAAAACATTTCGATGCATGTTGCAATGTTTATGGCCATTTTTATATAATTTAATCAATTTTTTTTTGCAATGAAGTTGCAGGGGAAAGTGAAAACTGCAAAAATTGCTGTGCTGCTATCTCAGATTTGGAGCTTATTATTATACTGTGTTTCCCACAGAAATATAATCTATTTGTGATGGGGGACAGAAACAGTTGATCGCCACCGAAGTTGTGGTGACTGGACAAAATTGCAAGGTTGCACAGAACTAACAGATACTGGCAAAATTTCCATTTTCCATTTTCCAGATTGTTGTGATCGCAACATTGTGAAATCTTAGAGGGACTGAAGAAAAGCTTCTAAACCAAAATCTTTGCAACCAGACATGTGCCAGCAGGACTATGATCTTTAATCGGGGAGAAATCAACAACATCTGCAACCAAGATTACATGTTTCCCTGACGTTAGCATGTAGCCACTTGTAGCAGTGTAGGCTACATAATGAAAATACTTGCAGCAGGTGTGCCTGGAGTAGTTGACCATATAAGGAAGTCACAGAGTATTCAGAACGGTTTGAAGCCTGAGGTTTTTGCTGACAGGGATTACTTTTTCATTATGTTTTACATTATACTGTATATACGACAAAAAATAAGCAGCCTAATAGGTCCCCTCTGAATATTTTTCATTAGTATGTTGGAGGAAAAACAACACCTCAATTTGAACAATTAAATAAAGTGAGTCAGCTATAGCATACTTACTCACATAGTTAACAGGTTTGACAGCTGCAATATGTCTAGCAATAGGTACCCATCACCTCACTGTCAGGACGGAGAGAGACCTATCAGTCAGTCTGAGATGAGTGAAATACATCATCCCGCTCAGCTGAATTGATGCCACAATAAACAGAGGAGAGCGTGAATGGGTTTAATTTGTCGCCCTTGTCATTTGCAACCTGGATATAATTAAGTGTGCATGAAGCGTAATTCATAAGACGTAGTAAAAATCAGGACTCGACAGTAATAGTTGCAGTAGGCAACCAGATTTGGATCACTGTCAAGAATTTTATTTATTCTGGATCTTCTTGTTGGCAGCCATTTTTTCCTGTGTTTAATGAGAGTTCTGCTTTCCTATTGATGTATTCTGCTGGAAAAAAAAAACTGTGGAAACCTCAAACATATATCTCAGGCAATATTATAGCAGCATCCTATAATAAATTGAAAAAACAGCAGAAGCGATAGCTCGACAAAGAAAACCTGATCAGAACAGACAAAAACGAAAAGCCCTTCGTTTGCTGCATCTCAGCATCAGAGCAGACTGACAAACTGTTTGATCAGGCTTGAAGATCATTTTTCTGCCTGTTGTAACTCACCCACCAAAGTACATGATGTTGCAGATGTGCAATTTTTTGCCCTGTTAGCAGAGCTGAGTCACTTGCTCCAGGTGAAATCTGTTGTATATTTAACAGTGTGTGTGTGTGTCTGGGATTCATCTGTGAGTGTGTGAGTGAGAGACAAACAAGAAATCTTTGAGATAGACAAAAAAATCCATGTTATGTAATATCTGTTTACCTTTGTTAGGAATCATTTGTAAAAAACTAAAATCTGGGATATAAATACACAGGATCATTATCACTCAAACCATAAATGATTAAATCTCTGCAAGTTTTTAACGCCGGCAAATAAAGGATCAGCCGCAACATTAAAATCACTGACAGGTGATTATGATGCAGTTTTCTGCTGGGAAACCCTGAGTCCTGGCATTCAAGTGGATGCCATGTGACACACAACCCATCCAAACAGCATTGTTGAAGAAGTTCACTCCCTCATAGCAACAGCTCAACAGCAGTACAGTACTTCATGCCACAAAGCCCCAGATCACAGTCTGATTTGAGCATCCAAGGGACATGCTGGCAGCCAAGAGGACCTGTGTCCATGCTGACTTAAGTCCGATCTATGGTGGTTTAATCTTTTTTTTTTCATTCAAAAAAACATAAAAATTATACTCATGGTGACTCTAATGTCAACAAATAATTCATAAAACATCAGAAAAAAAATGAAAGGGACAAGTTAAGTCATACTGAAAAGAGAAAAGAAGACAGCAATTACCGCAAACTCATTGTCGGGGTCCTTCTCTCCTTTCCTCACTGGCCTGGAATACTGGAATTTATGGACTTCATTTACCGTGTAGAAGCTGGGGAGGGAGAAAATCAGCGCCTGAGTAAATTAAAACTGTTATGGGCAATCTACGGCTTGATTCAAAGGTTGATTGCTTTGCTTCAGGTCAAACACAGGACAGGCCCCCCTCCAGGCTAGCCTCTGCCAGGAGCTGTGGCATTTACATGTAGCATGTTGGTTTTGACAAGCTGTCCAAGAAGGCCTCATCTACATGGTAAATAAATTCATATCTGGGTCGCACACGTCACTGGCAGCCTCTGACGTTAGCCTAGAGAAGCTGCAGCATACGTGACTAGCGGGGATGAACTTTGCCAAATCAGGTTAATAGACTTTTCACACTAGGAAAATGATGGTGTTGTATGGTGGCTGTGGGAGCAGCTGTCTGGGCACATATATGGTCCCCCACATAAACTGCTCTTTTTCCATCTTTCTATCTGTCTCTCTCGCCAACAGAAATTTACTCTCCTAGGGAAAAGAGTGCAGATATACTATCCTCATAAAGCATATTGCATTCCTAAAACAATGCCATATGTTTCGAAGAGCATGCTCTGCCTTTATTAGTAAACAATTATGAATAAAATATGAAAGGAAATCAGTGCCGTTCCAAAGCTGCTGTCCTTTTATGTTTGTAGCAGCAGCAATAAGCGTGTACAGATGGGATGCTACAACTTTTGACCTTTTTTTTTTTTTTTGTTTTTGCTAAGGACTGTTTATGTTTTGCTAATGAACAGACCACACAGAGCTTTCAAACTCCACAGAGCAATTCCACTCAGGTCCTAGGGCCCTGAAACACCAAGCTGACGGATGGCTGTTGGTCATTGCTGGGCCGTCGACGAGCATCTGTTGCCCTTGTTTTGGCGGTGTGCCCTGCACCGTTGGCACTAGTTGTCCCTTGTCTGCTTTTTTTCCGACCAATTCAGCATGTTGAATCGGCATCAGAGGAGGCAGACTGACTGGTAGTTCAAATCAGTTACAAGAAGGGAAACGGAAGTGAGGAAAGCAAACAAGCGGCTAACGTCAAGGGTGAGTGAGATCAAAACGAAGTTGTTATATAAAGGTAAGATTAAGTTTTTTAGCCACTGAGCTCTTTAGCAGAAAAACTTTGGACTGTCTGTGCTATTGTTTGCGAGCACAGGGTAAATATCAACACCAGGTTGTGTTGTTAAAGGGATAGATTGGATTCTTTGAGGTGAGATTGTATGGGTTACGACAATACATGTCAGATGGAGTGCCCCCAGTTTGGAGAAACAGGCTGACGACCGTCACAGAAGCTATGCAATGTACCGCTGTGGAGAGGGGTCAGCAACAAAACGTATTTTAGCCACCTAAAATGAGTCCTACTTAACAAAATCCACATCAGTTTAAGTGTATGATATGTTGAGAGTATTTTCACTGCTTTACCTTGACTCCTAGTTTGTGTTACTGTGACTCTGGTGAACTGAACTAACCCTCTTAAATGGCAAAGTCACATAATAACACAAACAACACAAGTGTTCAAGGCAGCGGTAGACCAGCAGCACTGGACTTTTATTTTGTCAGTGGCTGATCCCTCCACAGCAGTAGATTGCTCAGCTTCCATGTCAGACTTCAGCCTGCTTCTCCAAACTGCGGGCATGTCAACTGACATCTACTGAATTTAATATACCGTCAATGGATAAGTACCTCATACAACCTCATTTCAAGTAATCTAAAATATCCCTTTAATGTGCTAACTGGCTAATTAATGTTTTGAATACCACTTCCTGCAGTTATGAGTTATTTCCTCTCATGCAGGGGAAGAATGTACATGCTAGTTAGCTATTGGTTGTAGTCTGTGCTGTGTGTTCAGTGAAACAGACACAGGCGACGTGAGGCGACGCAACAGTCAGGCTTCTTTGCCACTAGTTCTTTGATCTAACTTTGGTGTGTCTGGACCTTAACTGGAACTTGAGGGATTTATATTCTACCTACAATCAGCTGTTCCCTTTCTGTGCCTGGTCACAAAGGGCAGCACACTATTTAATGAACATGATGAGAACCGTTCCCAAATTAGCAGAGAAAGCGCAGCGTTAACCTTAAAAAAAAAAAAAAAAAAGGGAAAGAGCATCTGAGCCTCTGATCTAATAAACAGATTAATAAAGCAGCTTTAAATCAGCGGCGCTACCCCAATTAGGCCTTTTACATGTCATTAGCTGGCGGGCTGGTGATGATGCAGTGGCATGGTGTGGACAAAGCAAGGTCAGGAGGGGGTGTGCTCTGCGTGCTGCTGTGACCCTTTGGCTCAAACAGCTCAGTCTCATTGCTATGCACTGCTGTTCTTTTGCACTGAATGAGAGAATAAATGAGAGAAAACAGGGAGATAGCGACGGCGAGAGACAACCGGGGAAAAGCACGATGAGAGCTGGAGGAAAAAAAAGAACAGAGTTGGCAGAGAGGGAGAGACGGACAGACAGTCGGTGTGGAACAGTCCTCTATCACTCTCTAAACACGCCTGTCTAATCTAGGCTATTAACAGAGTTACATATTCCAATCAGACACAGTTAGCAAACAAGCCAACAGGCTGCTGCAGGGGGATGTGACCAATGGTGCAGGCGTGTGATAAGATCAGTGCGCAGGTATATTTGCCTAAAGGTTTTCCAAGTAAATGTCTTCTTTTAATTATGTCCATTGATGCGTTGGGTGGCATATCAAAGTGAATTTGCACAGCTGACTGATGCAGTGCATGGCTGGCGTACAGATTGGGCAAACAAGTGGGAGTGTAGGGGGCCCGCTGTTTGCTGTGGCCCCGGTGCGCGACACAAAGGTATTAATGATGTCAGAGAAACAATGTTGTACTTGGCACAGTGACTAATAGCAGATGGCTGGTGCGAGTTAATAACCACGAGAACGACAAGAAGGTCAACCGCTATTGGTTCTACGCAGACACACATTTACATCAAGATTTAATCGCTCTCACCAGAGTCGCCCTCGATACAGCACTTTAAAAAATGCTAATGCACTTTTGCATGTCATCACAAGGTCTCTAAATTGTTTTTGAGTGACAGGGGAAGTAAATTGGGCTCGCTGGATTGAAATGCATGCTGTGTGACTTTGAGTAACACACTCGGTAATTGTAAAGAATGAATGTGTGCGGAGCGGGGATATCCTGCTTACCTCAATATTTGCTCAGAGACGGGTTTGTTTTGGAACTTGGCAGGCAGGTCGAGGATGGGTTTAACCGTGAAACACTGGATGTCTTCAGCAGAAACGTCAAGGAAATAAATGAAAGTGTTGAATTCAAATGACTGAAATACAATTAATTAGGACCTGGTGATAATTCAGTATTATTGTTAACAGACATTCAATACAATCCAACTTGTAAACATACGTATTATGTATATTTATACATGTGAAGCATGTTGTCTGTAACACAGACAACATGGCACTTACAGACACTTATTTTAAGGAGCTGGATACAACATTCAGAGCATTAATATAGCAGCAAACACCTATTTGCTATGTGATGATATAATATTAAAAAAAAATATATATATATGTAATATCAAGGCATCCTGAGTAAAATATAAAGTCATACTCCTTTCTGTGTGTTATAATACGAGCTTCTCTGTTCTTTGTTTTGGTAGCCGGACCGGCTGTGCGTGCTTGTGAAGTGCATGTGAAGGCCTTTGCACACTGAGTCCATTATTGTTGGATGCGTTTTTTTAATCCGTCATCTGAAAAAATAGTTGCGCACAGACACCTTGCACACAGATTCCGATGCATTTTATTGTTTAATTCGTTGTGATAATTCGCAATACGTGACAAAAGGAAAAGACACATTTCCTCCTTTTCCTCTCTCCACCAGAGTTACCTGTCTGATGTCACCACTTTCTCCCTGTCTTTCATTTGGCACCGCAGCTGCATGAAGGGGCGGAGCTGTTCTCCATATTGTATGCGGTCCAAATCCTCCTCCTCCTCCTCCTCCTCCTCCTCCTCCTCCTCATCATCATCAACCTGAATACTACTACCTGACCGGCTGAACGTAGCTATCTGAGCTACAAAATGATTCTGTGTGACCTGTTCCTCTGTCTTGTCGCAGCTGTGTCCCCGCCGCCACATGTTCTTCACTAATGCTTGGTGAAACGTCTGTTTGGAAAATTTTAATGACAGACAAAAGTTTCAGACTCAGTGTGTAAACATGATTGACAAAACGTTTTAAATGTGCAAGATTTTGGACAAAAAACGGACTCAGTGCGCAAAGGTCTTTAGTCCAGGGTTTCCTATACATTCACTTTTTTGTGGTGGCCTGCCAACGAAATCAGTATTTGCTGCCACATATTGACGTTCTATTTTTGAGGCTGGACCAATCATAAGAAGCGCTGTTGGAATAGTTATACTGTTTGGTTACTCAGAGCACCACATTCTCAGAGTGCAGAGTGTACTCTGGGCACTGACTGAACAGCAAAATACCAGGCTCAGTGAAAGTCAACTTAACCATTCATTAATTCATAAAACGCTTCATTTCTTACTGTAGAACAACAGTGCTGTCATTTTAATGCTGTCCAAAGTTCTTCAGACCTACTTTAGATGAAATTGGCTGCCTATCCATGGAAATCGCACCCTGCGCTGGGTCTTAAAGTTTGCTTTCACTTGCCTATGCAGCGGCTGCTCCTCCTCTGACCACAAACTAAACTGATCAATTTTCCAGCCCACAACTCAAACTAAGAAAACTATTCCTACTAAAAATAAAAAGTTTGTTTCCCCGTTCTGCGTTCACAGACCCTCAAAAACCTCAGAATTTGGAAATGCACAGACAAACAAAACAGGAAGTTTGCTGATCCCTGTAAACCCTGTCAGCACTGTTGTTAATGTTAGCACTCTTCATGCTTTTAGCATGGTTGACTGCTTGCTGCGGACTCAGCCACATCCATGTTGAGAGCCGTGTGCAGACAATCCTGGTTCATGTTCTGAATTGTTGGTTGCATACAGCTTTCTTATTGATATTAATATAGATATAAATATTAATTTAAACCATGTCTCTGAGCCCTAAACTTACTTCACAACTTACTTCACAAGTACGCAATTTGAAGCATATAAAAAACCATTTCCTTTCATTTTGTGTACTGGCAGCATTTAACACAGCGGCTGTGTCAAAAGATATTACAAAAAACAAACTGATGAAATTCTTCGAACAAAAACTAAAACACAAAATTTACTTAACATCTTCTACTACACTATCACGAATTAGCCAGTGACTCGAGCTGAGGATACATTGTCCAGAGGAGCACTTTGTGTCCTCGCTGGGTGGTGTCGTCGTCTTCATCTTCTCTGCGTTGGGAAACTGCGTGAGAAGACGCGCTTCGAAATCCTCTCTGCGCTCGTACTCCTTCCCACGGTAGATGAACATCTTGTTCTGTAGTACGACAGAGAAAACGGTGAGACCTTGGGACATGAACCAATCATGCAAGCAGGTTTTCACACATTACACAGACAAAAGGCACATTGTCCCTATTATTATGAATATGGCAGTATTGACAGCACACAGGGTCATTTCATAGATCATTTCACTAAAGGTTAGATCCAGTAGCTGACAATCATTCAATGATAGCAGTAAGGACAGACATGGGACAATGACAAAACTGTAATATTCAAAGGAAGTTACATGGATGAGAGCAGCTTTGATTTGTAAATCTACTTGGCCCGGTACTTTGGCTGGGTTAAAATACATTATCATAATCTCCATATTAAATACTTGGAAATGAGGGTGACAGAAAGTTCTTGGCACCGATTCAGTGATTAGTCAATCCCAGCTGAGTTCAGAGTGGGCTTGCTTGGGGAGGACTTCTGTTTCAGCAAACTGACAGACTGCAAATGGCCACTACCATTTTTGCTGGGGGTCCTTTCACAACCTGCTAACTACAGCTACTGATGGAGTCGCCTTCAAAACCACAGTCATGGTTCAGAAATTCTGCAAGGTTTAAATCAGTGTGGTAAGATCTTGGCAGCTGAGGGTGGGCCCTATTCACATCTTAGCAGCTTCATCTCTTACCCAGGGAGAAGAGGCGAGCCATTTTTGTTTTTGCATTTCCGTCTTTCTTTCATAAACTATCACGGCACAATAGCTGACACACAGCAGGCCCTATGCTCATGCACAGCACACATCTCAATTCCCCAATTAATTAAAGGAATTGCAGCCATGAAATATGCCTGGGGCCATTTTCAAATTTGCTTTGACAGATAAGTTGACAAAAGCACGTTGATTTCCAGAGCCATTCCCTCAAGCCGCGGGAGATTCTGCTAAATCTGCCTGACAACACACTGCTGCAACTTTCAGACGGTGAGTCTGCGGGATTTGCTTTCCATAAGTTCTCTTAATCGTTCAGATCTGCTCGTGAACATTTAATCTTTTTCCCATCACTGTATATTGTAATCTCATTCATAAGAGAACGGCAGATTTGCATTATGTTGTTGAGCATTCTGGTCCCTGTGTACAGTAATCTCAATGTCACGATTCTCATTTTCATTACCCTCAAACCTACACGGGCTAGTTCTGGCAGAGAAAATCACTGTCATTGAGATAATAATTCATGCTCAAATGGTCCTTTTCTTTCGCCGCTGGTGGGTAAAAAGGCAATTTCATACAGGCAAGTGCCAAAGCAGCTCCAGTTCGTTTAGCTGCAGTGTTATTAAGTTCAAATGAAACACATACGGTCAGGATTTAACGCTCCTTGGATGTGCTTGTAGCAAGACTAGAAGATTTGTAACATATGGTAAATGATGTACAAAAAGATACACAGATGTATAAAAATTCAGTTTTTTGCCCTTTATCTGAAAAAGATAATATTCTTACTAAGCTGTTTACAAGGCCAATGAAAAGGAATGTTCTACTAATATTCCTGTTTACATGCAGCCATGCATACTCTGAATAACGTGCCCGAGCACATATCCAAGAACCTGTTGATATCCAAGTCTTTCATAATGTTTAGAAGTCAGTGGGTTTCTCCTTCAAACCAGAAATGTATCTTTTCTTTTAGACGTGCATCTGTAGCTCAGCCTTGCAAACTTTTGGCAAGTTGGTCTGCTTGTAATGCTTCCTCGACAATGCGCAGAGCTGACTATACACAGGCAGGATTCCGTGTGTTGTAAACTGCGGCGAAAGCCACAACTGAGGTGCATATTCTGAATTCCCTGTATACATGTCTAGAGAATGCAACTAAAACTTGAATAATACCGACATGTCTTAACTGGAAAAAGAGCCACACTCGGAACAAGGCCATTTTCAGAATATGCTGTTAACATGACTCACATTAATTTCAGGATTTGTCATATTCAGACAGTGGAATATTAGGGTGCACATGTCTCAACTTCTTGGCAGCGAGAGTTTCCCAGAAAAAAGAAACAACTGTAAAATGTACAGATACTTCCTTTCAATTTACTGCAGAATCTTTCTAATGTTTATCAGACATGCAGGCTGATAAAAAGGTCATCTTGTTTTATTCCAAAAACAAAAATACGTTATATGAGAAGAGTGCACACAGAGTGCTCCTGAAAATGTATGAGCCAGGAAGGTTCCTTCATCTCCCTGAGTGTGCTCAGGGGTCTGTCTGAGGAACATTTTGAATGATAGAACATGACAGCTCATATCCGAGTGTCTCCGAATGTGGTGTGTTAGGATACATATTTCAAACCAACTTTTACACACCCTCAGCCGTTCTTTAAGCGGAGCGCTCGCAGGAAACTCAATACAGGGATTAAGTAAAGTTTAGGATTGATAGGAAGGAGAGGTGGAGAAGTACGCAGACTGGATGTAAAGTGAGAGAAACAAATGTGTCTTTGAAATACTGAGAACACCTTTAATGTGTCTAAAAACTGAGAGCAACTCAGGATTCTTTATAGAGCAAACAAATACAATAGAAGCTTTCAGTAATGCATCAACGCTTTGTTCACAAGGTATTGTGAATTTCAAGGTTAAAATAATGACTTAAGAAAAGTATTCTGTGCATGTCTTTGCAGTGTTTGGTGAGTAACAGAAAAATTTAACTAATGTCTCTAAACAAACACAAAACTACAGGGTTTTAACACAGAACTACACAAAAAAGAAGATAATGGCTAAGCTGCACATCGAAACTACTGCATTAACTTTACAATTAGCAAGTACACTAACCACATTAACGACTAATAAATCATAAGCAGCTGATTCAAGCACTCTTGCATAAAATCAATTCTTAAGGGGGGTGGATACAAAATGCCTTTATCAGAGTATTGATTTTCGCACATAATTGACTTTTCCCTGAGGACACTGCAAGGCTGCACCACAAACAGCGATTTGGGGTGTGAAACAAAAATCCTCCTAACTATATTTATCTTGATAAGTAACCCACACTTTAACACTTCCCGTTATGGCTGCTACTACAGAAATCCTTCAGCGTGATTATGAAATATATCAAGAGGAAGTACAAACTCGGAGCCCCTACAGCAGGTCAATGTAGGAGCCGTATTGTCAGAGAAGTGACTCGCACTCTGTCAGGATAAAAATGCTTTACATGTGTTTGGCTGCACTCATTGGACAACACTGGAACGCTGGGAAATAATTAGAAAAAAGGGTTGAAGCTGAGGCTAATATTTACTGACCTGAGTATTCAAGACCAAATCATGCACCACCTTGTATCTACTGTAGCTAGGGATGTGCGCCATTAGCCAACTAGCCAATTAAACATTGCTACCCTCGCTAGTTGGCACCAGAAATACTGATTGGTTTAACTTACTATCAAGAGCTTGGATGGGCTCCGGTCATCAATGGCTCTCCCTCTCTGTCACAAACACATGCATTAAGACATGTGCTCTTTTTCTTCACAGACCGTTACTTCCTCTATTTAGTCGGGTTTGATCGTCGCATCACCAGGTCCGTGAGTGGGGCCGATCCTAGTACTTCACTCACTAAACCACCCAATCGGCAGTGGTGACCCACGGCAAGCACAAAGGGCAGGGACTCAATCAAGACAAGGTTATGTCCCAGCCTTACTGGGACAGCAGGCTCAGGAGGTACAGCAGGTTAGCCACTAATAGGAAGATCAGTGGTTTGATCTCTGGCTCCTCCAGTCCGCATGTTGAAGTCTTCTTGGGCAGGATACTGAAACCCCTTGTATGGTAGCCTCTGACACTGGTGTATAAATATGTGCGAGTGAGTGAATGGGACATGAAGTGTGAAAATGCTTTGAGTGGTCAGATGACTAGAAAGGCACTATACAAGTGCAGGTCCATTTGCTCCTGAATGAGAGAGTTAGCGTGCTTTTAAATGGAGATGAGTCACAGTAAATTAATGTTTTTTTGTTAACTTTTATTTGTGAGTTGTTGCCATGTTTTATAGGACAATGTGAGATGTTCATGATTTATGGTGTCATGCAAAGTGCCATACATTTCAGCTGCATTTACAATATGATTAGTTATTCTGAAACGTGATTAAAGATTTGAAATGGCTCTTATAATAAATGCAGTCGCCCTCATTTATCAGTCTATCTTACAAAGCAGCACAGATCAGAGCGTAGCAATCAGCTAACGACAGTGTTCTTGTGTGATTCATGAAATGTTCTAATCTCATCAATCACAGCATAGGAATGATCAGGTGTTGATAAATGTGGCAGCTGAAAACAATCGTCATTTACATATCCTGTGCCAATATACTATTGGTTTGGAAGCCTCGCCCCTTGAGTTTGCGACATGGACAGGTATGATAACTTCTCTGAGCTAGAAATAGAAACTCTGACGTCCCAGGTCAAATTTAACAGAGTGCTTTTATTTGGCAGCCTCAAAAGTGACGGCAAAGGAAGTCAGAAAAATGTAGTATGGAAAGAAATCACTGCTGCAGTGTTGCAGTGGACAACCGGCCTCGAGGTGATCCATATCCATGATATGTACCGACATACATCAATAATATAGCCTTTATATTATTTAATAATGCCAATGTTTGTGTGGAAATGAATGTACGCCCAGTTTTCTGTTGTACGTTTGTTTCCTTATTAGAAATTAGGAAGATCCCAAACTGTAGCATAAGGAAAGACAAAACAATAAACAGGTAAATTCCGGATATATTCTCGTAGGCAAAGACAACCTGCCGTACCCTTGCCCTAGTTATTACAGGTAAGGTCAAACTGCTGCCAAAATAAATAAGAAAAAAGAGAAGTCAAAGCTGTTCTTTAAAGGCTGTCTAACAGCCAGTTAGATTAGAATGCTGCAGCTTGCCCTGTCTGTAATGCAGTTTCTGCCCTGCTAGATGAAAGGGCTTAGGAGGGGCACATGGATATTGGAGAGCGGCAAAAGACCCCTGTGAAGTGGCTGTTCTTCATAACAGAACGAAAAGTGTACGATCAGGGTTGCTCTTGAAACTGGACTCTAACAATATCTTATTCCGCGAGGACTTCAGTGTGTTGCTTGTGTGTAAAAATGGCTTTAACAACACCTTCAGCAGCGTGCCTGATGACAGCCTGAAAACAGCTGTTATCGAGGAATATATTAAAAGCAAACAGCACTGCAGTCTTGCTCCTTATAAACAAGATGTGGGGGACAAAAGCTCTGACCTCATTTCAAACCTATGCAGCCTCACACGGAGAAATTCCTACATCAATTTAATTTTCTGTTTAAATAAAACCTGATATGTGGACAGAGCAGGACCTCCTTCACAGACAGAGAGCAAAAGAGGTCTGATATGCACACAGTAGCACCCGAGACAGTGAAGACGGCAGGTGAGGAGATATCAAACGGCTGTTAAACGCATACTAAATTTGTGATAAGCTGCAATCAGATTGGCATGAGGCCAGCCAGGACATTTAGAGGGGAAAGACACATCAGTTCAGGTTTAGTGGCCAAGTATACTTGGTAAGGGCTCTAAATAGACTTGAGTGTGATTATTCAGTTTAAGTGTCTAATTCATAACGATCAAAGGCCAACTAATGGAGGTCATTTCAGAGCTCAGGATGGCTGCAGTCCCACCGCTATGGTCCAACTATCTGAACAAGCTCAGGTGTGAATGTTTTGGGATTATAACCCACGATTCAGCAGCCACCGAAAGCAATTTACAATGTGACCATTTCACTTCCTTTCACTTTGTACCGGGTGCATGTTTTGTTGTTGTTGTTGTTATTGTTGTTGTGCAGGTGGTGGTGAGACACCTTGTGATGCAGGCCACGCTCACGGCGTGGAGAAAGGGGTGTTCAGCTGAAGTTCAGGTGATGGAATTAAAGGCAGTGTTTGCAGCGTGATCAGCCTTTTGATGGGACAAACAAGATTGGCTTCTTTCTTGTGCTCATTCGTCTGGGCTCAACAGTCTTTATAGCTACTAGTGCAGTGCCCGGTCAAAACATGCCTGTTCAGAACCGGCCAATTGCTTCGGCTGTGGTATTGCTGCTTGCAGCTTTCTCGAGAGCCGCTCACACAAACAGCTACACACTCGTCGCTGTGCTTCCTCCTGAGCAATACACCTGGGCCCTAAACAGCCAGATAAAAAAATGTTAAATCATGTTGCTATGCCAACTCACTGTACCCCAAAAGCACAGAATAAACAAACAACTATAAACAAAACAATACACCCACTAAGTGTAAAGTAGACGGGATGATGATGCTTTACAGATAGATGTCCTGCAGTAGTGGGCTTCAGGGGAACTTTTAGGGACTGACCAACTGAGCAGCAGACAGAGTGACTGTAACAGTACCTGCTGCTAACAGGCAGATATTAGATACATAGAGAGAAGAAAGGCCACAAGAGCTGGGAGAGATAGACCATGAATGAAAGAGCGCGAGGCTGTGAGGTAGAGAAAGAGATCTTTATTCACAGCTTTTCCAAGAGACCCACTTTTCCCTCACTGTAGGGCATCCGTCCAGTACATAATTCTGGATATTCTCTCTCGCCCACACATGGGACAGCTGCTTATGATTCACAGTTTGTTTTCTGTGAGTAAGTAAGTGAACCGTAAGTGAAAACCAGACCAGGTGGGATGTTGATCAAGTGAGTCTTGCCGAAGCAACCGAAAGCCCGTGGGAGCGAGACGTGTGAAGCACATACGAATTGACGGCTGAGGCTGAGAACTAAGCAAGCACTCGTAAATCTATTGATCATCTGTTTTGACAAGTGGCTCGCCCACGCTGTGCTATCAGCCATGTGCGGGCTGCTGAGAGTTGCGGGGGATGTATGTTGATGCGAGTACTCACGCGTAGGAAGGAGGGGAAGCCCATGCCGTAATAGCCAACAGCAAAGTAGTCTGGTTTGGGCCGGATGACCTTCACTATGTTCTCATAGAACTGGGCCTGCTTCCGCTGATGGGAGATACAAAGGAGAGCTTCAGAGTCATGGAAAAGCAGTGATGAATTTCATCTTGTATGATCCTAATTGGTGATTTTATTGGTAAATTTCACAAAGTCGCCTATTGTTTAAAGGAGTACTTCAGCTCCCACATGGCTATTTGTGTATCAACTAGTCATGCCTGCACAGAGAACGAAGAATCCAGAAACAGAGAAAATTAACAGATGAATTGAAGTCATAGGGGTCCACGTTTAACAACAGCAAAACTTAATCAAAACATCCATTTACAAACTCTCACACCACATGCGCAGCATAATCCAAGTCTCATTTATCCAGTTGTACCCTTAGTACTTCCCAAAAACACAGCCCTTTCCGATGGGGATCTCAACCAAAAGTGAAATCTATCAGTGTCCTCTTTAAAGCCAGACTCCATTGACAAAAACAGTAATTTTGCCTTGCTGAACACTGGAGCTGTTGGTCTACCACTGCCTCGATTGGTGAATTGTTTCTGTAACTTGTGACTTTGGTGAATCCAAACTAATTCCTGAAAACACCAACGTCACACAACAACACAAACAAACTAATCGAGGAAGAGGTAGACCAGCAGCTCCCATGCTCTCTTCAAAGCCAGACTCCAGTGACAAAAACAGGACACGGGAGCTGCTAGTCTACCTCTTCCTTGATCAGTTAATTTGTTTGTGTTATTGTGGGACTTCGGTGTTTTCAAGACTTAGTTTGGATTCACCGAAGACACACAAGAATGGAAACAATTCACCAATCGAGGTAGCGGTAGACCAACAACGCCATGGAGGTAAAAATGGAGTTTGGCTATGAAGAGGGCGTAGAAAAGTTTTACTTTGAGTTAGGTCCCTGTTAGAAAAGGCTGTCTGTTTGGGAAGTACTGAGCATACAACGGGATAAATGAGACTTGGATTAGACTGCACGAGTTGTGCGAGTGTTTCCAAACAGATGTTTTGTTACAGTTTTGCTGTTTTTAACCACAACCCCCTTTTACTTAAATTCATCACCAATTCTCTCTATTTTTTGATTCTTCATTCACCTGAGGAATGAGAGAAAAACTTTTTCTTTATCAATTCAATGTAACCTGGAGTGAGAAACTGATAGAAAATTGGTTATTTGAAGGGTGAAGTATTCCGTTAATTCTCATCTAGTGACATGTTTTGAATCCTCTCTTTTATGTTGCTGCTGACCAGAGTACACTTGAAAAGGTGATTTTAAATTCAATGAGGCTTTCTGGGTTAAATAAATAAAATCAAACACATCACAGCCTCCTTTCTCCCTCTAAAAACTCAGGTCAATGTGCTCTAATTTTTATATGTCAGAGGAGTAATAGTCCACATACCAAAACGACTCTATTTAAGACTTTTAAAGTTCAACACATAAAATCACATTACTCACCAAGGATGCGCTGAGCTGCTCAAAGTCAAACATTTCATTCTCATACTGTTCAGCCAGTTCCTTGCCCAGAATGATTGCCTCCTCCCACATCTGTTGGACACACAAACACAAACAGATGAATGAATTATCAAGATTCAAGCTGAGATAAAGCATTCCTCTTCCAACCTGCTGAATCAAACTAATTATCTCTCCCAGGCAATGGGATTCAATACAAGCTTGTTTTTTTTTAATAAATGTGAATTATTTTTACTATGTCAATATTCTTCTTTTTTAAAAAAAAAAATTTGATCTACAACACTAAAACTCAGATGCTATCCTCTTTGGGGGAAGCAAATTTATTATAGTGACGCATCTCCCCTCGAGACTCATCCAGTGCAGTGGAGTGGTGTCACAGATAGATGGGAGGCACTCGAACATGTTGAAAGGCTTCTAAGTGGCTTCCTGACAGACTCGATTGGGCTGAACTGATCTGGGCCAGGCTGGAGGTGGACCGAGTCCAGGCTGCTACTCAGATCAGCCTGCCATCAGCGAGAGTGGTGGTGGCAACACCATCTGGGACTGCTTTCTGGATGACTCCGATGACACTCTTAGAAACTGTCCTCAGTTGATACCCCCCCTCAGCTCTCTTTGAGTGTTGAGATATTCTTACAGCCACTGTAACACTTCCTGATCACTCTGCTGTGTTTGTGTGCAGCCGACGCTTTTTCAATTTGTTGTCTCCCAGGCCATATCCTGCTGAGTGACAGTTGGCTAGAGAACCAAGAGTGGCGGCTGCACCCCAACACTGATGACACATGCACAGCCTTGGGACACCATCTCTGAGAGGCTCTGGCTGCAGTCCTGCAGAGCCATTCCAGGCTTAGCTTACAGGCTGGAAAACATTTTTCTCCTCTGGAACAAAATATGAAGAGCGTAGAAGAATAGCACAGTAGAACATTTTCTCGCCACACTATATCACGTCACAATAGGGCGGTATAAAGCCGAGATGGTATTCAAGTACCTCACTGAAGGAAAAAGAGAAAGCGGGAGAGACGCAGGTAAAAGGGTTTTATGAAAGGTAGAGGACAACACAAAAGAGCCACATTAATGCTTGTGTGGTCTGATATGCGCCTTGTCCATAAGAGCATCAGCTAAAAAAAGAGGATTATTTACAATCCCTGTTCTGTAGGAAAGGAATATGAAACTTCCATTCAGCAGCTCTTCTTCAAACCTGCCTTCTCATGCCAGAAGAGGTATTTAACAGAGATGACAGCGTCTAAAAATAGCATCCTCACAGTCCAGGATTTATCATGATTATGACCAGTCTTCTGTGTGTGTGTGCCAGAATGCCTGTGTGTCTTACCTTGCCCTTGTCGAAGTAATTGATAATCTGCTGGTAGAGCTGGTCTTTAAGCTGTCCTTGAGTGGTGGCCTGGTAGCCGTCTCTCTGGGTCAGGTGGGCTGCGCACTGCTCATCCGACCACTGCAGGGGACAAGTTAGTATCGCGGTCAGCGCGGTGCAATACAGTACAGAGCAAAAGCAGAACAGGTGACAAGAAATCAATCACTGACTTATAGCCAATGCAAATGGGTGAAATTGATGTGTAACTCTTTTTAAAAAAAAGCTGCCCTGCACTCTGGCAGGGCAAGATGGAAACTCGAGACATGGGCAATGAAACATGCGTCGATATGTATTGAATGGCTCAGAGGGAGCATCAGTGTAATACATGGCTCTCTGTGGCTAATACTCAGGGGTGGGTGGTGATATATTACAAATAATGCAGGAGTACGAATATGTTTTTTTAAGAAACAAGAGCTTTTCATGGTCTTTTTTTCAACTTGTAATTTATATCTTTGTTACAATAAGTCTGCTTTTAAACGCGGGGATCGAGTGCAGGGGAGGGTGAGCATGAGAGGAGCATCTCCACTGCAGATGCCACATTGCTGCTGTTGCTGCCTGGAAGAGAAGAAGCACCACCTGCCTTTTGACTGCGCCGTGATGATGACGGAGCAAAACCCAGAACAAGAGTCAGCTTTCTGACCACATCTGGCCACACTTTATACCAAAATCTAAACCAGACAACAGTTACACGATGAAGTGCTTGTTGTAGCTCCTGAAAAACACTGAGATCCACGCTTTTAGAAACTCCTCTTCCAACCTCCACAAGCTCACTGAAGTAAGCTGCACATACTATACATGAATAGGTAGTTAGCCAGCTAATGCTATCTGTCATTTTTTTATGCGTATTGTTATTTTTGATGTTATGATAAGACAGAGAGGGGTAGAGAGGAAGACATGAGGCTTCTCTGAGGCAAATTGCGATTTATGATATCGGGCTTTAAAATAAAAGTTAGATAGCATTGTGCTTACATTAGCTGACTTAAAAGGGGACATCATTCAAGGTAATGTGTCAGTGAAGATTGTGTCATTCTCCTGGCTTTTAACTATCTTCAAAATTTTGTTTTCTGTTTGTCACCATTTAGCACATAGCATATCTAATATAACAGGAAGGATGAAAGTTGACAGAGGTCCTGCCATGTTCCAAGCTTGCTCAACTGTTACACATAGCAAAAAGAGGCAGGACTTGGGAAGGGCTTTTCCTCTTTGTTTGGTCAACCTTCCTGCTCTTGAAGGTTTTAGCAACAAGTGCTGTTTTTTCATTATTTTGCACTGGCCCACACATCCTCACAATATTACATTTACAAGGTCAGGCTCCCTCTTATGTGGCTGAACTACTTCACCCAGTCTCTTCAGCTCGCTCTCTTCAATCTAATACACTTTCTAATACACTTTGTCTGTCCCTCACGCTCACCGTAAGACCCGTGGTGACACCCACCTGTGTAGAGAAGCCTTGGGGTAACTTGTATGTACCAGAATTGTATTTTATTTTTACTTTTTTATTTATATATTTATTTTTTGTGTGTACTGTTTTTTTTTCTGTGTGCCATTGTTTTGCTAGTTGTGCACATTAACCAGAGTGGCTCTTGTAGTCATGATGTCCTTGTGTTTTCTTTCTTGTTGCATATTGCATTTGTGAAGCACAAAAAGTGCTGTATAAATACTTTCCAATTTAAGTGACATAAGTAAGTAAGTAAAATGTAACTTGTACTTGGAGTAATTTATATTGACCAAGCACTTTTTAACTTTTACTTGAGTAGGTTTCTCAAATGGGGATTTTTATGGAGTAATTGCACTTTTACTTGAGTATAGTTTTTCATTGCTCCAACCACCTCCCAACAACTCAAAACAGCACTACCCCCACTGGATGGCTTCCAGTCCAGTGACGTGGAGCTAAGGGAGCACAGAGAAGCATCATTTACGCTCATGCTATCAATAAACATCAGATACAATTGAGTCATGCAGCAGTGTAATCTTATTCATTACAAATTCTGCTTGATTTTGTGAAGAGCGGCAGATGAGGATGGAGTGATGCAAAAAAAGAAACAACACGACTGCGGGGTTATTCTCCTTTTGTGCTGACCGTGTACTCCCATCATGCCTTTTTTTCACCCGGCATGGAGAATAATGAGGTTTCTGACAAGCTAGAGCAGCTTGGCTAACAGGGAGATGGACAATCTGATTGGCCCTCTGTGTTGAGGAAGCATAATCCCTTGCGTGCTGCCAGGACCGATTCATTACCGGCCAGTTTTAATTGGGATTCTGTAGTGTTGCGAGTAACCTGAGGAGTTAAGATCTCTGCGAAAATCGGACCAAGTTTTGTGTGAAGGCCACATTTGAATAGCAAAGCCGAGGAATTTGCATACCCAGTGCGGGAGATGGGCGGAAAAGTAATTGCCCTGCACATTGTTGCCGTGGCATGAGGAGGGATGCTGGGAGGCTTTGGACCAGGTTATTGATTCCTTTACAGCTGAACTGCAGCATTTACGGGGTAAAAAAGATCTCTGTTTATTCATGGATGGCTGCATCGACAGAACCAAAGTGCTGATACATCTCTGACAGTACACAAAGCGCCGCAAATTCATCAACCGTTATTATAGTGCTGCAGGTACTCTACTGGAGGACTAATTATTACTACAGGAGCCAGTTTTACTTGAGAACTGCTGGTGGATGCAGAATTATGCATCCATCATTCATCCTCATTCAAGCTGGTTTACACATGCCTGTGTGTGAATACAAAAGGAGGACAGTGACTTCAAAGATTACACAGGGCCGCTTATTGGAGAAGAAAGGATTTATCGAGACTCTGGTGGAACAAAATTAACCAATTTCCACAATATAATAGTGAATCCCCTCTCTGAAGGTATGATCAGGAACGCCGCAGCTGCCGGGAGATGAGCAGAATTAAAATAATAATAACAAAAACAACTCCTGCAAATGCTACTGTGACTGCTCGCCGAGGAAAATGTGATTCAGTCACAGCCTGCTCTCCCCTGTCGGGACCTGTACAAAGGCGGATGCAGCCAGCTATTTATGCAAATATAGATGAGATGTTGGGTGCAACCGTTTTGGATAAAAGGCAGAGAGGAACAACTCCAAATTCAGAGTATACCAAACCCCGTCTGGGAATAGACACTGCGGCTCTGTGTGTGCGGATGTGATATATTTTTGGCAAAGATAAAAAACTTTCCAGACCTAGAGAAGACCTACGTTAACAAAAAGGTGTGATCTTAAAAGAAATGCTTCATGATATCCTATAAATATTTATGCATCTAATTTGAGATATCATTGCACTGAAAGTGTGGTACCTGCCCCGTTTCCACCTCAAACCAGAAGTGCCTGCACTGTGATTTATAGCACAGGATTCTTTCGCTTCCAGCTGACAAAGAGGACAGTAAAAGTACCCCTTTATCTTTAAGCACCTCAGGTGGCTGCTGCTTTTTTATCCTCTGCTTTAAACTATGTCTTAGCTTTTTTTTTTTTCCAGGGGAGATCAGATACTGGCCGTGATTTGCATCGACTACGCAAGGTGAAAAAAAGATGCTGCTCAGCAAGTCTGCCCTCTTTGCAGCCATCTCATGCCATGCTGGGATTAAAGGGATGTGGCCTTATCTCTCTAAATCCTGTACACATTCAAATTCACAGATACACACTTTGTTTAATGCCTGAGGTTAAATGCCATCTGCCTGACAATAGCTTAACGGTGTATTCGGCTTCCGTTTGAAGTATTTACTAGTGTGTGCTTCGACATTGATTTGTTGTCAATACTGTGTCTGCGTACCTTGAGCAGTTTGGCATGTAGCAGCAGAGTGTAGGCAGCCTCCGTGTAGTTGTCGCACTCTTTGTGGAGGTCGCACAGCTTGTACAGGTACCTGGCAGGAAAAAGCAATGATTTATGGGTCATGTCTGGGTGGGCCTCACACACTTTAACAACAGACAGAAAGTTAACTCCGCCAGACTGATGCGTCTTGACAGCCTCTTTTACCTCAAATAAGACTCGACACACAGATGGAGAACTCTGACTTGAGAGATTGCGGAAATGGAAATGTATTTTAGCAAAACCTAATATTTTATTCTGGATCTCTGGGGACATACGGCTGGAGAGAACAGGACCAGAATGTATAGCAGTAATTCTTTGGCAGGCAAAGGAATATTTTAACCATCGTAAATGAAAAAGTCATGCTGTGTCACCTTGAATTCCTCCATGGAAAACATTTATTGACTGACTGGGGACTGCGTTTAAAAAAAAGCAAAACTGTATCATAACATCCATTTACAAACTCTCACACAATTGGTGTGGTGTAATCCAGGTCAATTATCCAGCTGTATGCTTAGTTCTTCCCAAACACATGCGTTTTCTCTAAAGAACCTTAGTACTGCAGTCTGGTTTTGAAGAGAGCATAGATAAATTTCACTTTGACATCAGCATGACTTACTGATATACAAATGGTCATTGCTTGCCCCCTAAGTGCGGTTCGTTTGGGCAGGTGTGAGAACAGCAATCGCACTCAGGTGTGCATTTTATCTGGTCTGCTTGTAAATGCTGCCGTGAGAACATGAACCAACTCTACGCAATTATACAACTGTGTAACAAAATTAGTCCCTGATTCAGACCAAAGCAAGACAACTCTAGGCTTGAAAGCAGCCTTAAATGGGTGGGTTTTAAATTCACTGCGTTACTTTACTTGCATGGGAAATGTACCAGTGTGTTTGCATTGCCAACACAACTTTTGACAATAGAAAACCAAAAGAGAGCAAGTCGAGTTGAGTAGAGCGAGTTAGTGTTGTGTGTAAAATGCCTCTAAAAGATTGACTGTCCGCAAATTTAAAAATGCTTCACAGGCACAAGGTTGGATATGACTTACCTGATGTACATCTCCTCCCTGTCTATCTCCTTGTAAAAGTTCTATAGGAAAGAAAGAGACCATTAAAAGGGGTTTAAAAAGGCTCATAAACTTTTAGTGACAACAGCATCATTGTACTGTTTACAAAGGTCCAGCGTATCATGCTTACATTGCATAACTTAAGAAATCACTGGACTGTAGATTATTTTTTAATCTTTTAAAAGAATAATATTTTGGCAGTGTGACAACTTAATTTTCTATAATATGGATGAATACCAATGACCTGGCTTGCAGCAGGCGGACGTAAAGTAAGAAAAGTAAGTTGGCTGACATTAGAATACACTGGTGTGAGTCACAATGCTCCCCTGGCTAAAACTGAAAACTTACATTTTACACAACCTGGCACGGCACTGAGAGAGCATGACTCAGATAAACGCTGAATATAGGCCACAGGCCTGTAGTCTTTTCAATGCCGGCAGTCACGTGAGACAAAATTGACATTTCAGTGCTCCGAGAAGAAATGTCACTTCACAGAGGAGAGGTGTCTCAGGTGAGCTGCTCTGTGATAACATCTTAATGCACTGTGACATGTGGTTGTTATTGTTCCTTCACTGCGGGTAGTCGCACGTTGTAATGGTCATTTTATTGGCAATAATGACCTGCGAACAATGCCTGGGTGTGGATAATATAGATCTTGTTGATAACTGTTGTTAGAGTGATTGATACATTTCCCCACATGTCTGTATGTGTCATCATTGCTGGGTTTGTGTGTCTTCAGGGACTGAGAAAAAGAATCTTACGAGCACGTTGACAGTGCAGCTCATGCGGTTCTCTTTGTTCTCGTCGTGCATGATGGTCCTGTAGTCAAGCAGCCTCTCCAGCAGACGCACCACCAGAGTGACGAAGTTCTCGCCCGTCTTTGCCAAGTACTTGTGCTTCCTGCAGTGCTCCAGTAAACTGGTGTGTGTTTGTTTGGATAGGGGTTGCGGAGGAAGAGACGCCAGAGGCAGAGAGGAAGACAAATGTAAAAGCATGTATAAGAGGTTCATCGACAGTTCAAAATGTCAGACTTGTGCCACTAAGGATTTGAGAGAAATAATGTTTTTTTTGCCCATTAAATCAGAGTTAACATCCAACTGCGCTGAAAGCAAATGGTGGCAAGCTGTGATAGTCGTGTGATCATCAGCACACTGTGATTATTTTGAGGAGTGCCATGTTGCAATTAGCATTACCTTACTTGTGAGAGGCTCAGGCGTAATCCTGCCCATTAATCAGCACTTACATTTTCTGAAAGAGAACTTTGTACTGCTCGTCTCCGCGGCCCCCCTCCACCTCGTGATCCAGCTTGGTGATGATCTCGTTCTCAAACTGCAATTAGACAGAGCAGGCGTAAATAATCAGTGTAGCTAATTTTTCAATTAATTAACGCCATCTCTCTGTCTCTCTCTCTCCATGTCGAGGCTTGGCCGAGGCGATCTGGGCTCTGACTTTAATCGTCCCTCTCTTGCAGCCCGGCTGGCTGTGAGCTGCCGTTCATTATTCTCTTATCTTATTATTATCTGTATAAATTTGGTTAGAACACAGAACGACGCTGCATCATGAGACACATCCGCGTTGCGTTTGCTCTGCTGTTGCTGCGGCTTCTGACAGTGATGCATGGACTTAATTTCTCTGATATTTGTATGTAGCAGCTGTATGAAAAAAAAAACAGCTTTTATTGTGCTGAAACAAACCAATTTTCCCTGACTTCTTTATTTGTTCGGGTATTGTCCAGACACAAACACAGAACAGGTGAGGAGAGTGCAGCCAAGTAAGAAAAGATATAAATGCTGCTCTCTGTTAAGCCAACACACACAGCAGAGGAGAGAGACCCAGTAAAGGGAATATGACTGTTTTACAGCATAAAAAATGGCTCAGGCGAATGTGAAACAGATCACATTTCACTTAAGGACAGACTCCCCAGGTGAAAACAGCTTTTCTAATTTTTAAGATTTTGAGCTGTTTTGCTTTCATGACATCTCTACTTTTAGATTAGTGGAAAGAAAATCCAATTTAAAATACAAATTAAGATTTATTTTATTTCGGATAATGTATTTAATTTATGCTAAAAAATACATATTTAATTGGATAATACCTTATTTGCATATTCAGTTAAAATAAAATCAGAAAACTTGTAATGCAATAATTGTCTTAATATAACCAGCTGGAAAAGTTGCACAGTGATATTTATTAGTTTTTATCCCCTCTTCAACTGTAGTATATTTTATCATATCTTATATTTCATTTGTAGAATATATTTAGTTTAGTATAATTTCACAATTCATATCTTCAAAGGCTATTCTCTCAAAATTTTGTTTTCTCATATTCTAATCTTTATTCCACCTGTTTTTGTTGTTGTTGTTGTTTTACAGAAGAGTTTGTTCTTATCATTCATATTCTCATTTATATAAAATTTTATTCCTAAAAATATGGCAAAATAATTTTTTACTTTATTTTACATTCTGATTTACGGAGTGATTAAAAGAAATGCACAAAGTTCTCTCTGTCAAAATTAAACAAAAATTTTGAACCAACCAAATATCTGTTCTAGAAATGTATGTAAATTAGTGCATGATATAATAATTATAATTAATATTAGTAATAGAGCACCTTTTATACAGGGGGTGTAGCTCAAAGCACTTAACAATAAAACGGAGGAACAAGAGAATAAAAAAAGGCACATTTTTAAAAAAGGGCAAAGACTGCACGCTAGAATCAAGCAACCACATGGATAACAAACACAAAAAGGGAAGCACACAGCACAAACGGATATGCTAAAAACAACAGAATACATAAGAAGGCATATGAAGGATTGATCATGTAAAAGATGCACATAAAATTGCAGAAACTTAACAGTTCTTTAAAGGCAATGCTGACTCAATAGGTTTTCAACTGTCTTTTAAAAATGTTCACGGAGCTTGCTTCTCTTCAGGCCTTGGGTAAAGAATTCTTTAATTTTGGGTGCACAGTTAAAAAAGGCTGAGCTGCCGATTTTCTTTTTCCTTATTACAAATGGCAGCAGAGGATCTAAGAGTCCGTGAAGGATGATAAAATGACAAAGAATTAGTAATGCAGGCTGGTCTCAAACAATTTAGAGACTTTAAAATCAGTCCTATAACACACTGGGAGCCAGTGCACATTAGCAAAAATGGGGTGATATGCTCTTCATTTCTTGTTCCAGTTTAAAGTCTGGCACCAGAGTTGATTAAATTAATTGTAGTTCATGAGTGGATTTAAGTGGATGATCGCTTATTTGCATATTTAAAAATACAGTTTGAGAAAACTGTCTTAAAGGAGCAGCGTGTATGATTTAGGGGGATTTAGTGGCATCTAGTAGTGAGGATTGTACATTGCAACCAGCTGAAACATCTCCTGGTTAGAATTCCTTCAGTGTTCACTGTTCAGGAGGTTTTTAGCAGGAGCTGAATTACCCTCAGAGGTCTCTTCCTCTTGTTCAGCTGGTCAGAGATGGGCCGCTAGCCTAGTACCTGCTAATGTGTGCTTACATTTGCTCTCTGATAATTTAAGATCCAGATGTTCAGGAGGTTTTTACCGGGAGCTGAATTATTGCAGAGGTGTCTTCCTCTTCGCAACAAACTGACCCAGTGATTTAAACTGGTAAAAACACTGAATGAAGCAGTTTCACCTTAAAAAAATCTGTATTTTTCTGATGGTGCCCATCGCGGAGGGGCTGCTGACTACAGTGACATGAAAACACAAATGGCCTCATCTACAGCCAGTATTTGGTTTGTCCATTCTGGGCTGCTGTAGAAACATGGTGGTGCAACATAGTGGACTCAGTGGACGAGGACCCGCTCCCTATGTAGATATAAACAGCTCATTTTACGGTGATGTAAACACAATGGGTCTCATTCATGAAAAGTGAGTAAATCTGTGTGTAGATTAGCACATAAAAGCCTACTCTACTAAAAACCTACTCCGGATTCAGGAACGCTGCGGGAAACTCAGATTTGATCGTAAACACGTGTGTATGATCATGAATGCCAATCCATCGTAAAGTGACAGCGCGCTCCCGGTAATCAGCAATTAACATAAATCCCCGCCCATGAATAGCCAATGACCACCATATAAGGAGGTGTAGGTGCATCCTGTCAACCTGTCAGTCATGGCGCAGAGAAAGAAAGAAAGATTTTTTCCGAAGCGGAGATCAAAATAATTTTGGGTGAAGTGGACTTAAGAAAAAACATTTTATTTTCTTCAGTTAGTGGTGGTGTGGCAGGCAAAGCGAAGGCCTGGAGGGAGGTAACAGATGCTGTTAATGTTGTCCGTAGTACAAAGAACCATGTCAGAGGTGAAGCGTAAATGGTTTGATATGAAACTGGAGGCAAAGAAACGCATAAGCACACACACAAAAATGCAGCGGTCACCAAACAAACAGAAGATTCATTTGTGGGGTTCTGAATGAAGTGGGAACGGGAAACCAGAGATGTTTTGTGCATAATGGATAAACTAAATCAGTGATCGCTGTCGGAATGTAGAGCTATTTAACATTTATTTTGTCAAATGATACGGATAACATATAGTCTACAGCAGTCTGTATGCATCGTCCTCAAATTATTTGAATCTTAATAGCCTAAAGCTCTGTTTGATACAACGTAAATTAATCATTTTCAAATCAGATTTATTCATTCAAACGATCGTCCTCCTTCCACCTGCTGCCCCTGCTGAACCCAGGCACCGAGGCCAAAGAGGCTGTGATCCGGCTGTCCTTACGGATATTTTTATAATCATCATTCAACGCGCAGAAAGAACATGTAATCTATTGAGTCGATTTACGTAGATAATTCACAATCGTGAACCTAATCTGGATCTTAAACCTGCTAATTGCCAAATAATTTAACTAAATGTGTTATATTTTTAATATTTTGTCATGTTTAGATTACGTGTTTCAAAGGCATCTGTGTATTGTGTACATAACAGAGCGCAATACGAATTAAAATTGTCATATCCAATAGTGAAAAGCAATATTTATGTGCATTACTAAATTTACACAAGCACTACGAGTGGTCAGGAGCAGGAATAGATTTTGTTAGTAGCTACGAAAAGATCGGAGCTACTAAAATATTGATGAATGCGGACACGCACGTAAATTTCCGTCTGCGAACAGTTTACACACAAATTCCTTCTGCTCACGTTTCATGAATGAGACCCAATGATTCTTATTCTCAGGTGATTATATGCTGAAGAAAACGTGCATATTTCATATTCCATTTCTGCCAATATATCCCCTTAAATCCTACACACTGGACCTTTAATCTAAGTCATCAACTGGGGAAGTTTCCCTGTGATATCTTTCACTTTAAAGTTTTATCCTGTTCACCTGGGGTGTCTCCCTAAAAGGGAAAAAATGTGACAGTGGCATTAAACTATGACTGGCTTCACACGACTACAAGGGCCAGCAGAGAGATGTAGCCATTGTGCTGCTTCACAATTTGATCCAAGCACAATAAGCGTCACATACTTTGCGCGCCCACATAAACATCACAAAGCTGAAAACTGCCTGAGACATCTCATGGCTGAACAGCTGTAGCCAAACGGATTTCCTCATGCAGAAAGGCTTCATTTTGCACTGTAACGGGGCATTACATTAAGTTCCACTTACCGTGGCTGTTGATAATCGGAGCACAACAAAATGAGATTTGCAGAATTACAAATAAGCTTGTGGCTATGAAAACTTTTTTTTTTTTTTTCTGTTTTAACGTTTACCACACCAACACATATGACTTCTCATGAAGTCATTTTCTTACTGTCCTCATGCTTTGTCATATTTCAGAGCACACACCCGCTGGAAGCTGCACGTGAAGTGGAACTCGCACTGCATCATGTCAAAGAAGATGGCGATGGTGGCCTTTCGCAACTCAATCTCAGGGACTAGCGTCATCTCTAGGATAGGACCCACCATCTCTGGGATGAATTTTATCTTGTGGGGCCCTTAGAGAGGGAAAAAAGGACATTTATATATAAATGCAGAGTACACACAACTCATTTGTAGACTAAAATCTGTTTTGAGCACAACATGTTGATCCTAACAGGGCATGAATAATCCTTAATGTGCTGCAGATTTAAAATTAGCTGCTCCAAAGAAATAAAAAATCTGCCTCCCTCTGTTTGTCAAGTCTCTCATCAAGAATTTTCCATGACATTCATGCGGTTAATGACTTCAAACTAAACACCTCAGGTAAAAAATAGCACGGAGCTCATTAAAAAACAGTGAATGAGTCAATCTAATCTGGTGGAAAGCTCTAATTAGGGGATCAGATGGTGTGGGTTACAATGAGACTTTGAGGGAGGCACAGGTGCCCAAATCTAACACCACAATTCCTGTACCACAGTCTCATTCTGTTGAGAATTGACTCTCTCATTACACAACATAAAGCTAATTAACACATGGTTCTCTATATTTAGCTGCTGTTCTTTGCTGAGCTGATTTGTAATGACTGCTAACGAGAGTAGTTTGCAGACGACCATAAACAAGAATCAACATGTGTCAATTGCTGGCTTGTACTGCGGAGTTTGTTTGACTGATCTTTTATCAATGCATTCATTTATTATTAAAGAAAACCACAATTTTCTTTGGCAAGAAGTGAAAATGAAAAATAATAACACAAGATGTTGGTAAATTACCTAGATTGTACCACATGTCCCTGATTTCAAAGCCAATTTGTCTTCTCATGTCCTGGTACCTGAAACACAAACAGAATCAAATGTTACACATTATAAAGGACAAAAAGGACTTGCTGACAACTTTAGGTGCGTATAGAAATGTAACATATACTGTATGTACGAATGGCTTTGTCACGTTCCAGCTGTCCTACAGTGTCGACAATCAAAGTCAGTGTTATTGCTTATACAGCAATAAGATTTCAGTTTAGGTGAGAGAAAAAAAGAGAATCAAGAAAAAGTGAAGTAACACATATATGGGTGCTTTAAATTCCTCCAATGGACATCTGTAACACAGTGGATGCAGTGAGATGCAACTCAAACAACTGGGTGACAGTTGCTATCAATTTGTTTTACTAAATCAGACGTGTCTTCTGTTCTCGGCTCGTTCCACAGCCCCTCTGAGTGCTGCTGTGCTCCGATGGAGGTCCATATGTGCAGAGACCAAGCTAAAGACGATAGGCCCTATTCTTTAAAGGTTTATAGCGCATTGTTTAAAGTGCATGTAGCAAGTGCACTGAGGGTCCAACTCCAATTTTGTTACTTAAACGAGGCAAAATTTGGGTGCAAAGGGGTTGTATTTAGTCCCTTAATTAATCATAGGTGTGTCATCTCCCATTCCCTTTTAAAGCCAGGCACACCTGCTATTTACATGGTGGATTCAGCAAACTGGAGAAGCAAGAGGTTTTCTTTCCGAGTAATGAAGTTAGAGCAGTGATCTCACGCAGCAAATATCGCGGGACATTTAAGCAGCAAAACTAAAACTGCAGTTTTAAACTTGACAGGGGAAATCAAACTAAACTTGGCTTCTGAAATGATCAATGAAGTCACGCTGCTCCTCGTGTGTTTATGCGCACAGTGTGCCTCTTAGTGAGGGCTGGACAGCAGCTCTGCACCTCTGCTCTGCTCTCTGCTACGTTCACATTTTATTTACCTCATTAAAGATGGATTATTGTTCTACCCACCTGCACATTCCTGTGTGTTAGAAGCAATGCGCCCATTGTGGACCTGCCTATGTAGAGGCATCTTACTATTTGAGTAATGCCCCCTTTAAATAGCAGTTAAATTCTGCACCATTGACTTTAGACCAGGTTTTTGTTTGTCAATCATGCAATTGTTTCTGCTGCCTCAAAACAGCAATATGCAAACAATGCACCTGACTACACTCACTCATGTGTAGGGCGCACAGGTGCTGGCAAATACATTTGCTGCTTACAAAGTGCAGGCACTGGCCATGAAAATGAAATCTGCGTTGGTCTGACACAAGCAAAGACAGCTGCATTGTGCTATGTGCCCCTTTGAGCCAAGTATAAGACATGGCTCTATATGTGTCCTCCTGCAGAAAGCTTAATAAAGGGTAGACAGCAGTTTCTTTAGTCCCTCCTCATCTATCCCTGAATGATGGCTGTTGCACAAGAATCGAATGAGACTCTGGTGAGTGACTTTTTTGTCTTTCTGTGATGTTCTTCGCAACACAAACACACACTAATGAATTTATTCCAGTCATGCAAGCTTGTAACATATCTATATGCCGGCAGTTAGTAGGCTGTCAGCTGTGGTCTGACTTCTACTATGTGTATATGTAATTGACAGAGGACAGATGACGCAAGCCAAAGAGTTGGATCAGACAGTCTCGGTTGGTACTAGTTCGCTGAGGTCGACTTGGGGTGTCAAGAGCCCTTATATAAAACAAAGATTTGCAAAAGAAGCTGGAAGGATCACTCCCGTTCTGACTTTTTGTCTGCCTTTTCCGAATGAGGGCTTGTAAGCTGATCAGCTCTGCCATGTCGAGGTCGTGAACCAATCTCCACGGCAGCTTGGACCCCCGTCTTCCCGCCTGCCACACAGGCCCAGGTCACAGAGAGGACAAATAGTGAAGCGTAAAAGGACAGAGAGGGAAAGACAGACAGTGAATGATGGAGAGACTAACAAGAGTGGAAACAGTGGGCAGAGAGGCAGAAAGTGTGACCGGTTCTGTGAAAACGATCACATGAAACCAAAGTAATGGATTTAGTTATTTGAAAAATCATTGGACAATGGGTAAGTAAGAAGAGAAGTTCAAGCCTGAAATTGTTTTAAGATGAAGAATATAGAACACAATGGAGATAACAGTCCTGAGAGAGCCATTTCTGGCTGTTTTTACCATATTTCCACTGGCCTGCCATAGCATGCTGAGATGTAATCAGATGTATTTTCACTGCTGGCTCACCGTGGGGAATTACTGCACTGAACCGCAATATTGTGGTTCTGTTTGGAAGCAGTGCCAAACCGCCACAGTCTTTGCTCTCAAGCAAGCCATGTGGCTGCATCACTGACCGGACAACTAAAACTGAAGTTACATACAGAGTAAATGCAGAAATGTATCAAAACATGCAGTTCTCCAATATGTTTAAACACTCATTTGGATTTGAATTCCCTCAAATCTTGCACGAAAGCTAGTTTCAGATCAGATTAAGGCCCTGATCACACAGAAAGCATTTTAGCAGCTGGAGACAGCTGTTTGTAATTGACTTTATTGAGAATGAAACTTTTTGTTTGCGGATTTTGTGTTGAGAGGTGCACTCTATTTGACGTTTTTGCAAGAGCGCTCTGAACTCCTCGAGTTAAAAAACTTCAACTCAGAGCAGAAAAAGCTATATGGCTCGATGATAGACAGCAGGCTGTCGAACTGCCCCTGGGTCATCCTAAAATATGCCTGGTAACTTCCATCATGGAGGAGAAGCTCCTGGACCAACTGGTGGTGCTCCCCATGATCCACCCTCTTTTTTAGGGTCTCATGTACCCACACAGATGTTTCCCTGTGAGCAACAAACTGTTTACTGACAGCCTCTCACCCTCAACCAGAGCTACAGCAAGTACCCTCTGCCTCAACATGTCAGGAACGAGCGACTTATTATTGCGGGGAAAGAAACTGCAGATTGATTACACGGGAAGGTTAGTGTAAGGACGTATTGGTGTGGTTGCCTGGCAACAATATTAAAAGTGCAGCATTTGTTGTTTTTTTTGTCGTTGGGTTTTTTTTTCACTAGCGGAATTCAATTTAAAAAAAAAAAAAAGACAATGCGGTGTGCCCTGCATTTTGCAACCTGCAAAGCGCTTTCTGTGTGATCAGGGCCTTAAGCGACTTCTCTTTATGCGATTTTAGTTTATGTTGTATTATGAAAATTGACTGTGTCTGTGTGTGTGTGACTGAATGAATGTACTGCTGATCTCTAAGGTTGTACCGAATAGTCCACAGCCTTGAAGCTTCATTCATCACATTGAAATTCAAATTCTACATCAACATTCAAACACTGACCTATCAGACCCAAATATGAACTTGAGTCATTTTGCCATAGCATGAATATGTTATCATGCTTTGTCACATGCTTTATTATGATGTGTAGCAGAATGTTTTAAATCACTGGGTTCATTTGTTTTGGAAAGGAAGCGACCTCTGTTGATAATTCAGCTCCTGAATGAACACTGAAGTAATTCTAACCAGGAGAAGTTTCAGCTAGTTGCAATCTGCAATCTGCACTGTTAAATGCCACTAAATCCCTCTTAATCCAACACACTGAGCCTTTAAAATACAATAAAATATGGCCACCGACATTCAAAGATTCATTAGAAAACCACAACAGAAGTTTCGAACGTAAAAAAAAAAGAGACATTAATCACAGCCTTTCTGATTTCACTCACTCTAACAACATCCAGTTCGTTAATGTGAGCATCAATACCACAGTATGGTAAATCAAAGACATACTGAACTCTTAATCGCAACACATCTAAAACCCCATAAATCAAATATCTGACACCACTTTGAGGGGAATTTAAAGTTAGATGTGGTGATAACTTTTTTCCTCCCCCAAGTCTCATGTCCTCTCCAGCTGGTGGCGCTGCAGGCGACTGCATTGTTTGCCCGTGCCAAGAACCAGGCCTGTCTGACATCAGACTATCACACTGAGTGACTGATGGAGGCACCGAGGCACAGTCTCCTCTCCCGAGCACAATGATGGCATGACACCTTGGTATGACATTGCAGAGAAGGACAAAGATGAGAAGTTGAAGTCTAAGCGTGACACCGCGCCTGACCTGTAATTAATATACATTCAGTGGCTCCCTTCACACACTGTGACATTTCAGAGCACCCTGGAGCCCTGACGGAAATCTGAAACCCAAATGATTGTTTTGCCAATATTTTACAAAGACACACTAACATATTTTGACAGAAAGGAGAAGAGCATTGAAAGAATCTTTAGCGAAGGAGCTGCGTCACCTCTTTGTAGTCTGGCCAGGTCAAAACAATTTACCACATTTAGCTGTCAAAGCGAGGAAGCATTGCCCAGGGATTGAGCTTTAAGCAGAGTATTGGCAAGATTATAAAGTATAAAAAGATGCCTGCCTCTATAAATTACTGTAAAGCTGCATGCATTATGTATTACATCTTTGAGTGTTTTTGCCCCTCATCCACACTTCGAGTGTGTCTTATAATTTATTCCTGCGTGCATCTGTTTCTATACGATTGTTCTGAGAGCATGCATGTGTGCCAGTGGAAGCATGCAGGTTTGTCTCTACATATGGACGTGCAGATGACTGCTGAGGAGACAGCGTGTCCTCATCTGAGCTGAGGCAGATGCAGGGTGCTGTTCTGTCACACTCCTGTAGGCAGCGAGACAGGCAGCTATGACTGTCGGCTGTCAGGACCTACAACACATACCTGTCAGCTGCGGGGCGGAAAGCTCTCGGAGAGGTTGACTAAGAATAACAGAGGGAGAATACAGAGGGACGGCGGTGAGTGGCGAGTGGATCTGGGGCTCTTGGCAGCTTGTGCTGTGTAATGCCACTGGGTCAGAAGAGGGCAAAGAGCAAGACTGGGAGGAGAGGAGGAAATGGACGTAGAAGCACAAGGTGATGGAGACGGAGGAGATGCAGGAAAAGCAAGACGGACAGGGTGGCAGATAGAGCGAGAGAGAACAAAACACACAAGTGATTGACAAGCTGCGGCCTGTAAGAGCAGATGAGATGTGATCAAAGCTTGAAGCAAAGCGAGTGTGAGATACTCACAAAACCTGACAATATGACACTCCCTCTTCTCATCACTCATTTGTGCATATCATGACAATGACATCGTTGCATGCTCATTTACCAAGCTACAGTGTGTGTATGTGTATGTGCAGATGTGCATTTCCCATCTCTGGACAGTACTTTTCTACATGAAAAAATCAAGACAAAATATGTTTTTTAAAGGAGCAGTTTGTGGAATTTAGTTGCATCTAGTTATGAGGATTGCAGATTGCAATCTGCTGAAACTTCTCTCATGCACCAAGCATTAGGATTCCTTCAGTGTTCAACGTTCAGGAGGTTTTTTACTGGGAGCTGAACTATTCACACACGTCTATTCCTCCCTAAAACAAATGGAAGAGGTGATTTAAAACACTAAAAACACTGAGTAAAGCAGTTTCACATTTAAAAAAAAATCATCCGAAAGTGGCTGCTAACTATGGTGGCTGACGCAAAAATGCAAAATACCTGCCCGCTATGTAGATTGTCTCATTTTAGGGTAACAAAAACATGCTGTTTCTTATTTTTAGGTGACAGAAGACACTAAGGATTATTTTCCATTTCTGCCAATATATCCTCATAAATCCCACACGCTGGACCTTTAAAACTTTGGTCTTAATTTTGTATTATTTTTGGCGGAAAACACTGAATCCATCTACATTGTTGCTGCAGTCTAGAGACACAGCAACACGGCTGCACACAGATGCATTTATCCTCCTATTCAGGCTGTAAAGACATGTTAGCCTGTTGCCAGTGTCCTGATGTAAATGTGAGAAGGAAATGAGGATCACACAGACCCCACTAATGGTCCAGATCCTCGCAAACAGCACTGGGAGACGCGTGTGACGCAGGGAGAAAAGCCGATGCTAAAGAGCCACGCTCGACACAACTCTGATTTCACCCCTCTGTTCTCTGCTCCCAGGCGAAGCACAATAATTGGTATTGCAGGCAGGACTGACAGTTCATGCGCCAGCACACAGGGAAACGGGATGCAGAGACGGAGCGGTAAAAGAGAGAAGGTGAGTTGTAGGTGGAGGGAGACAGACACAGAGACAGAGAGGAAGAGTGGGCGGTTAGAGGCAGAAAAAGTGGGTGAAAGAGAAATTGGCAAACCCTGTATAATATCCTCATCCATTGCTCTGGAAGCTACCTGGTTGTGTTTGAATGACATATTTGGGAATGTCAAATAAACAGTCTGGAAATAGCATGGCAGAGATCAGTCCTCTTCTGAGCCAGGAATGGCAGTTCTTGTGTATGTGAATCTGTTTTTCGGGGCAAGGCTGACAAGTGGAGAAAAGGCAGGGTGGGGGTGGCTGGGAACGTCTTGTTTGCTGTGTTTGGCTGTTTGTGTGGGAGCTTATCAGGTCCGATAATAAAGCACTGACCAACGAGGAGTCTCGCTGTCAGGCACGGGCCGGCGTGATGAATGCTTTAGTGACAAAAGCTCCTCCAAATGAAGATGAGAGCCAATATGCTCCATGTCTGCCCAGAAAGCATTTACACGTTTGGCTGCATTACCAGACTGTATGAGAAATACTAATGTAGATGAATGGCTTTTTGTAGACACAGGCAGTGGATGAACGGGAAACAAAACCGCCTCTGAACTCATAACTGAGAGGAGGGATAGGTCTTAGAGTAGATTTTCATAAGCAATAAATATCAAAACTTTGTGGCTTAAAAACTGATGTGACATCAACATTTGTCCCCTTCATCTGCTGAGGGAGGACGAACCGCGAGCTGCATCTCAAGAGGGGATTCCCAGCCTTGTCTGATACCTGGGCTTTCATGTGCTCTCCATAACCCTTGGAGTTACCATTAGGCCGCTCTGCTTTGTTCAGAAGTGCGAACAACTACAGCAGCCTCCGCTGGAGCCACGGTGCGTTGGGTATCCCTGCGAGCCTCCGTGTGATGAATTATATAAACCCTTCTCATGCTGCGGAGGGAGCTTGAGCTGTGTCGGTGTGCAATGAGTACGCCCTGTGGATTGAAAGAGAGCACTTGCACTCACTTGTGGAAGATCTTGGCTCTTTTGTCGCTTGAGAAGTTCTCCAACTGCAAAGACTCCTGGGTGAGGAAGGCTACAGCCAGGTGGAAGTAGTTGTTCCACAGCTGACACAGAGACAGACAAAATGTGTGGTGTTGAAACAATGAAACAGCATTTAACTTGCAGGTGAAAAGCAGTTTCACAACAATATCATTCAGTGTTGGCTGGAGGGCCTTATAGTTTCATACAGTCAAAAGGTTAAGATGTGATGGGTGTGCTTGTGTGTTGGGAAGCTTTTCCATTGTTTGTAGAGGGAGGTGATTTAGGCTACTGGGAAGTACTGCAAGTAGCCACGTAGCCATTACTGCAATGGTGTCTCCCTACAATTCGCGCCCTTTTAAATGCAAGCTGTCCTAACGAAGGGTACAGTTTGATCACTGCTGTAAAGATGAAGCAGATCACAATTTTTATAATCACATTGTAGCCCTCTAAATCAGAATCGAACCATCAGTGTCCCTAGATTCCCATCCCTACCATTCACATACACAAAACAGGAGTCTTCATGAGGATATACACTAGACACTTTTTACGAGAATACCCATAAGCAAAAAATACATGACTGTTTAAGCTACAGCAGTAAAAATGTCTGTGTAATTCTATCCAGATAAATTATCTTTACACCATCAGGCTGTAGTTTAAAGTAAAGAAAATTCAACACTTTATTCATTCGCCATAAAGAAGTCTCCAAGTGCTGTAAGTCTCACTGAAACACAGTTAAAATAATCAATCCATAAAGGCTTTAAAAGCTCAGCAGCTTAGTTGGTGACAACATTAACTTTCTCCCATATGTCAGACATTTAAAAAGCAAGCAGAAGAAAAAAGTTGCTCTATTCTGGAGGAGCAGGTTAAAATATTCTGAAATGCACATCAAATTGCCGGCCATTACACAGTAATTGATGTTCCCACTCTACAATTTTTATGTCTACTGCCTTCAGTGATCTTTTTCTTTCTCTTTCTCTATTCAGAGAGTCCAACAATACTGTATCTGGAACATTAAAAACAGCCTCAGTGCGAAACCGCAGCGAAGTGATGAACCAAAGCTGCTGTTAATAGGACTTAAAATGACTAAAAGAACATCCCTCTTTGGGAGGGTGGGGCGCTGCTATCAAGGCTGTTGAAAGAAAGAAAAAAAAAAAAGGCTTCAATGGTTCAGCACTTACCTGCAGCTCAAAGTTGGTTTGATCCAGAAATTTCTTGTTCAACACTGCTGCGTACTGACTAATGGCCCGCAGGAACACTCTGGAAAGATAAGAGGAAAGCGTTTGGATCTAGTCTTCTTACTGATGTGGTAAGGTTTTTTTTCTACCTTAAAATAAAGGCATTTACAGTCTATAGAAAGAGACCCACTGGCTTAAAGGTCACTTTCAGACGACTCTGTGCATTCCCTACAACTACATTTCGCTTGTTGATCTATTAAGCCCACAAATATCCATGTTCACACCTTCACCAGTGTGCGCAACACTTGAACTCACAACAAAAGTCATGTAACAACCTGCAGAGGAAATGTATCATGTTTGAAAGCAGATACAGAAAATGCTACATGCAATACACCAGTGTTTTTTTATGCTCAAATGTGCACAATGTGTTTATTATAGTAACACAAGTGATAAAGCTGATGATAAATTTTAAGTTCACTTTACTGAAAATAATGAAAGTGACATTTTAAAAAAATGCAACGTTCAGTTAAACTCCTGTGAAAGAATTAAATGTAATTTGTATTATCATGTTCATACACTCACTTTTATTGAGTTTTTTACTGAGTTTTTGTTTTTGAGGGTTTCTTGTTTCATTTCCTGGTCCCAGTTGCTGGGGGGATGCATCTTTAATGTGAATATTTTCTAGTTAATTTACTCCTCTATGACAGTAGATTCAAGATCTTTTCAGTTGTGGACAAAACAAGACATCTTGGGCTTTGGGAAAACTTGATCGACATTCTTCACCATTTTCTGACATTCTATAGACCAAACAAATCACTGATTAATCAAGAAAATAATTGACAGACTTATTGACAATGAATATTATTGTCAGATGCAGTCCTAATCTGAATGCAGACATGTCATTATTATATAGCCATTACATTGAGCAACCAACATTTACTTCTTAATTATAAATTAAAGCAAAAAACTTGTCTATTTTCAGTTTAAATCTGTGTGACACTCTCCTTTAAACAAAAAAACCAATTAAAAGAAATGTTTTTCTTAGGCCTGGCTAGGGGCAGGCCGCAACTTGGTTAAAGCTGGGGAAAAATGATCGACTTTTGATGAGAACCCTTGTATTTGCCAAAAGTTGAGCACATTGCACACCCATCTACCACACTAAATAAATGGCACTACTTACTGCACTGGACCTGGGTGTTGGCACAAGATTTACATCATACACTTCAGAACTGCCCAATATGAACTCATTAATTGGTAGACTGAGCAGTAGTTTTAAAGCTGAAGCCAGACAAGAAGAGAGTGTTTGCCCTTGTGAAAAATATGCACTCAGAGAACAGAGGTGAAACACAGGTTCAATCTTTCTCTTTGGCAGACTGAGGTACAGAAAGGGCTCGAGGCACTCCCGAAAAAAGATGCAATGAGTAGATCTTAATGAGAACACTGTCTGATGGGTTAATCCACTCTGATGTTGCCGAATTAAATGTTAATAACTTAAGTGGCATGAAGCTTTTAGAGGGGAATTATGATTGCTACTTACAGAGTCAGAGGCCCATCCGCTATTTAACTTCATTCCCTGGCGGAACCAGCCATACAACAATGTGTGTACTAATCTCGAAGAATTACCCACTGAGAAAAAAAACCCGCCTTATCACGAGTATAGGAGAAAGAACATCAGCACAGCATATTCAATAACCTGGCTTACTTTACCTAAAGAACACTCCAGGTACTTATGGTTTCTCAATTTTAGTTACTACTTTAGTTTGTGTAGTATTTTCCACACAAATCAATAAACAAACTGCAACAAATGATTTCCTTAGGCAGCATATAAAGATACACTAAGGTGAAACAAGGACAATTGTTATGCCACTTAAGTAGAGGTTTCATGAGCAGCCAATAAAGCGGCATGAAGATGTAACGCTCATGTAACTGACACTGGCAGGTGAGCAGACATCTGCTGCACAGCCAGCTCCAAGAGATCCTTCCCCAGTTTGTCATGACCGAAGGCAAATTTACTCAAACTGGGCCTCGCTGTGGGAATTCCTCACACATCATCTCTGAATCTCTTACTCTGTGTTTCAGCTGTGTGGCAGTAAGTCACCTGAGCCCGCTGGAAGGTTTCAGTTTCACTGGCGTAGAGACTGGGCTGGGGTTTCCCTCGCCTCCCAGTCTTACTGACCTTGAACAGGAATAGCCATCACTGTTGAGACGGCAATGCTGTGGGATCTAGGGCATTTTAAAGCTATACAATATTCATGTCCCACATTTATCTCCATTGCTGACTAAATGCTATCTGGGGCCGATGTGTGATACATATTAAGAGTCACCTTAATCATTAGCTGGAAAGGTTAACTGTCATTGAACGCCTTTGGATAAGCCATTAGAAGTGCATTTCTCTGGCTCTCTGGCCTGGGGGGAGACCCCCCCTCCCATCCCGTAAGCACTCAGACAGCCTATTACCACCATCCTGTCTGCACGAGCACAGGCCCCCCCTCCGCACACCTCACTCAATTTTCTGCAGCTGTGAACACGTCAATATAGTTGATACGCTTAACACTAGACTAATGCTAAGATGTGTTTCCATTTTTGTTTTTGCACCTGTTGGTTAAGAAATATTGCTGCTCAATATGTCATATCATTTTTAATTTTCGAAAAATAAAAACAAATAAATAAAAAAGGGGGCTTGTTCTGAATATTAAAACAGGTGACTACTGAAGAAATGCCTTGGGGATACTCGGAACAGTTACACTGGACAATCTTTAAGACTGCATTGATACTAAGGGGAAATTCTCTTTTACAAATTATTTAATTTTGCTTTCATTTTATGCTTTAATTATGCTTTCGCCTGAAGATGTTATGAGGGCTAGTTAGGCACTACAGTGCCTTTTTAATTTTGGTATTAATTGGCATTTTAGTATCGGTAACTGGTATTAACAATGTGTTTTGTTTGAAGTGCACTATTTTTATTTAACAGCAACTGTTTTTGAAGCATCACAGACTGTTATGGGTCCACAGTCAGATAAAAATTGCTTTTAGCTACTGAATATCTGGTGAAAAAAAAGTACTGTGCATTGGCTCTATGAGATAAACAATATAATGAAATAAAGAAATACATTACATTTATTTTCAGCAATCAACAAACAAAGAATCCATGTGAAAATAAGTCTGGAAGTCTGCCAGCAGCTGGAAACACAGCTTTAAAGTGCATCAGGACAGAGGAGTGAACCAATCTCCTTTGAAAAAATAAATAAATAAATAAATAAATATACAGGTCTTTTCCAATGGAAAAAAAAATCAATGAAAAATAAAAAGGATGGGCCTTATCTTTATGACCACAGGCTCAACTACTGACCTAAAAAACCTAAATCTGCATTGTACCATCTCTAATCAGTGGTATAATGCTCAGACATGGAAATGAATCATCAGTAATCAAAGGCGAGGGCTGTGGTTTTAACTCAACTTAAAGAACCATTTCACTGCTGGAACGATGGTCTTCCAATGAAACTGGGGCTCCCTATGCAGTAGAGAGAGACAAATACTTTTTAAATTGGTGCTACATGACAACAGAAAACTGAGTAAAGGGCTGTGGCATTGCTACGTGGTAGAAATCCTACAACTACCAGAATGCACTGCACCAGACTGGAAGCAATAAATGCTCCCGGGTGCATTCCGAATCGCATACTTTTTCTTTTTACTTTTAGTAGGTACCACAGCTGCCCTCAAAAAGTCCGTACTGTTGCACACAGTATGCATACAATCAGGACATGGTACTTCCTCATGACACTACACCCTGAACTTTGACCTCGTGCTTCTGTATGTTACTTTGGAGATAAAACAAACACCACTTACGGAGTTCGGATACCAGAGAGCATCCTGATATTTTTGACGTACTGAATTTGACATACTATGTACTCTGACATACTAAATCTACTTTTGGCATATTATGCACAACTAATGTGAACTTGTCTGTTTTGACACAAGAAACAATATGGCAGCCAGCTGGTAACAAACAGTCTGGTATTATAGTTAAACGGTGAGTTAAAATATGTTTCTGAAAACATTTTAGGCAAGAAATAGACAATATAGTAACAGAACCTTTGTTCATATTTGATTAGCGCTGCCTAATCTTACAGTTTTAACTTCCTGTTTTCAAATTCTCACATTACAGCCAAACAGTGCACTAAATTATGTTTCTGAAGACATTTTAGTCAAGAAATAAACAATACAACAACAGAATCTTGTTTGTATTTTATCAGCGATGCCTAGTTTTAGTTTTCAGTTCATTCACACACACGACACACATTGTTATGATACAAAGCAGGCTGAAAATCTGCAAAGTATCCCTTTATATTGTTGACATTAACCAATGCTAGTTCATGGGTGACGGGTGAGACAGGCCCAACTGAGCTCATTTATAATCACCAATAGCTCTACAAGTCTACAGACATTATCAAGGTAGCACACATTTCCCACTGCTGGGTCACACAGTGATGAAAAGAGCAAGATCAATACTCTTCACAGCTTCTGGCTAAATATGACTCAACAGGCAAAATGCAGCTGTAATCAACCATTTCTGCTTGATCTCTCTTTCCAGTAGCGGCACTCCTTCACGGTTCCACTACAATTGGTTGACGATGCTGGCGCATCTCCTGTTCTCTCGACATGACTGATCTGCGGTAACCTGAAATACTTTTCCATGAACATGTTTTATGACTTCCTCTCTCTCGTGTTGCAGTTCACATGACAATGTAAACTCTATTACCTAAAAGCCTATTTGAAGCCAGCAGTCTGCACGAGCTCAGACATATAATGGGCTTTAACGAACAGACAGGACAGTTCCTCTGTGAGCACATCCTGCCATTAATTAAAGTGAAAAACTTAATGAGGCGGATGAAAATAGAATATACTCTCCCTCACAGTGGGCTCTGACTAAGACACTCTAAAAAGGCCATTTCAAACAAGATTAAAGGCATTCAGAGATAATTTCTTGAACTTTGGAATATATCTTGTTAATGTGAGGCTAAAAAAGTATGAAATTTTAAAACTGTGGTCCTTAAATAAATGTGATATACTAACAAAAGCTCCATTCTGTCTGTATTTGAGTTAGTCCAAGAGGAATTATTCATAAAAGATGTAATTACCGTGCAGTCTGTAATTAATTGCCATATTGATTTCAGGGAATCTTCTTTGCACAGACACAGCGTTATGAGTGTGAATCAGAACTGTCTGCATAACTGCACAACAGTCTGTGGTGCCACTGCTCTTTAGAGCTTGCATTATTAACAAAGCCAAATGCCAGAGGGAAGATGCTTGGCTGCCTTGCAACATCTGTGACGGCCGGTCATTATGCTGCAGAGGGAGAATAAGATGCAGATGCAGAGGGAGAGACAAAGACAAACCAGTTTCTTATTACTCCATTACAACTACAAGCAAAATGCTAATGACTGGGAAATTTAAGCTGCTACTGTAAATGTAATCAAAGACTTAAACAGCGGATTCAGTGTTTGCTTTACGCCTTCAGCTAAGACATTAAGCATTTCTGTGGACACCCTAGGAATGTGTGATTCCTAAAAACAGCCTGCCCTCTTACTGCTTTCTGTTTTTTTTTTCCATCTAAAGTTCAGCAGGGAAATCAAGGTAGCTCTAATCATCTGCAGAAATCACAGGCTTCCCTATTTTCTGCTTAAGGAGACAAAAACGCAGCTCGGAGATCCTTTAACTTTTTAATTAGGCGGTGCACAAGCAGCATAGAGCCTCCTACACATTAGAGTCATTCTGATACTGTATACATATGGCATCATTATGATAAATATGCTCCATCAAACTGTCAGTGTCAGAAAAATCGCCCCATTACTGCTGATTGATGGCTGTGCTGTACATTTACATTTCAGCAAAGACAACAAGATTTACTTATCATACTCTGGTTGCTTGTTAATTTTCTTTAAAATCAGCTTCCTGCAGCCTTGGCGCACAGACTTGAGCTCTGACAGATGACGCGCACCGCAGACACCTAGCATATATGCTAATGGAAAGTTATCAGCAGATCATACTTGCTAATTGAGTTCAGAGAGCATCCCTGATAATGATCACAATCTATTTGCATACTGTTGCTGTAATAGCTGGCATATCTGCCTGTGCTCAAAGATAAGGCAAGGTCAAAAACCTTTATTATCAGACCCATTTATTAAATTAGATTACCTTTATTTCAGACCCCTGATCTAATATTAGATCAATTTATCCGTCAACATATTTTCAACCCAATTCTATCAGACTCTTGATAAAGTTTATCATGGCTTTTCAGATAATCTAGGCTGTGAGAATTTATACTGAGCAGCATACCCGAGGGAAGCTAAGGGAAGCTCTAATGACACAAAAATATCACTGGAGTGAGGCAGCACTGCTCTCATCTCTTAGACTTTTCTATTCCTCACTTCACTTTAACATTTAAACCACTTTCACCAATAAAGAGCTCTTAAATCTAACTGAGATGGTGCTGCCAAAACACAAGCCTTGCAGCAGATACAGAATTGGTCAAATGTCTTACTGCTGAAATCCTTTAAATACTCACTGGGATATTTTTCAACCTATTTCCCCATGTTTTTGTGTCTAAGGGACTCAGTGAAAGTTTTAAAACCGGTCCAGTGTTGAGTGAGAGTGCTGCAGCCGGCAGTGGTGAAACATGGCTCAGGGCATGTGCTTAGCCTTTAAATTTACATCCACTTATTTTGTTTGTTTTTGCCACTGACAAGCTCAGATTGTTATTTTAAGTGTCTGACAATATTATGGAAAGGATCCCTACAGAGACAGACCTTTTTGTTAAAGAGTAAGATTCTTTAAACCAGAAAACGCCCTAAAATTGCTATAACCAAACCCACCAGACTCCATTTAAATAAACACTGATTTTAGTGTGTGTAAGGGGTCGTACATATGTTGCGTTTTTTGCGCTCTCAAATTAATTGCTTTCAATGTAGATGCATGGCAGCCACGCCAAACCCCTATTTTTCAGGGCGCAATGGCTGCACCCCGAGATAACCGGAGAGCAGTGGCACGCACCGCATTTCATGTGACGACCACCAACCGATCACAGCCGACAAATATCATTCCCTTCCTCCGGAAATATCTGTCTGTGGTAAACATGGAAATGTTGGTCATTTTGGTGCAGGGCTGGCAGAGCTTTACATCTGTCATCCCCCCCTTTCCCTGCCCCTTTCATGCTATATCTGTCCTATTAAATAAAGCCGAAAGGCCCCTAAATATATCTAAAAACAATAATATTTCTATATTAGGTTCATACAGTCAGTGAATGAATATCAACTTAATTTCTCTTGGAAGTCACTGAGATGACCAGAATACACTCAGAGGACTTTTGCTGCATTTGTCTGTAGAAAACTAAACTGATGATCAAGACAATGTAAAAGATAATGTTAGATGTGTGTGTTTGTGGGACACACACAGTGTGTGTGTGGGGCTGTATAAAATGACAGTGGAAAAGACATGAATTCTGACTGACCCCACACGCCAGTGAGGGCCCCATCTGTCATGCGAATGCTGTGGAAAAAAAAAGCCGCAATCCCTTTGACTTGGCAGCACCAGGCAGTGCGATGCCAGCGTCAGAGCTGAAGAGTGCTAGCTTCCGCCAGCCTATAAATACAGAGATCAGAGATGTAACAATGACAGCAAAAGGCTGCTTTTCATCCAGGCCAAAAGTTTGTGAAGAGGTGAGCGGATTACTAATGAGGCAACACAGGCTGATTCAGACACAACTCCAAATACTAGTGAGCAGGAAAACACCCACTTTCTGCACTGGAGTGTTGGCGAAGTTCATGTTGAGCAACGGATGAGATAATGAAGCATTTTCAAAGTTATCAGATGAATCACGAAGCAATTAAAACCGATTCTAACGGTCTAAACCTTTAACAGTTTGTCTTTTTTCACAGTTTCTTTTGAATACAAATGACATGTCTGCAGAAAACTAGAGAGTGAAAAATAAAAGCAGTTCTAGTTTTTTACACATTTAGAGGAAAATGTTCACAATGACAATCTTTTGATACAAATATAGCCATGTTTCATCCTTTGAAACTCTTTACCTGGTTTCATACCCTCGACAGCATTCACAACCAGCATATTACAGGTTATTATATATTTAGTCTTACTATATTAGCGGACTGACATTCATACCTTGGGTGACCTTTTTATGTTGTGCATCAATGCTGATTTGAATGCCAAATTAAATACACATTAGATATGCATTCATAAAATGGGACCTTTTAGTCCGATTCACTGTTGATCTAAAGACAGAAGTAATTGGGTTATCAAAGTGAAAGGAGCATTCAGCCAGTGTTTCAGCAAATATGTCTGTTCTGTTTAGAGAGGAAAGACAAAAATGAGCTACAGCATATTCACTGGGTCTCAAATGAAGCATCTGCCCCAGTGTAGTAAGTGATCCTTATTTAAAACCCAGCAGACAAAAAGTATTTTTGCTTGTACGCCAGCAAAAAAAGGAAATGAAGTTAGTCATCTAAAAGACAGGGGTGAAAAGTACGGTGCAAATTCAAGGTACTTAATTATAATTTTTTTCATCTTTTATACTTCTACTACTCTATATTTAACAGGGAAACAGTCACTTGTCATCAAGTTTCTAGCTACTTTGCAGATTAAGAATTCACTGCACACACACATAACAAATAATCATCTTGTAAATCGTGATGCACTGTCCTGAATCAAATCTAAAAGGGGAAATCAACCGATCCTGCCCCCCTTAGTTGGTAGGTCGAGTAAGCTTGACAAGAAGAAACATGACAACACTGATTCTGTTTAACTGGGTGCTGCTTTAAGAAGTTGACAGCAAAGACTACAGTATGCGATGGAAGGATATATTCACAACGTCAAGGCAGAACTGTGAATTTAGGCTACGTCATTCCCGTCTCGCGAAAAAAAGGGGAAGCCATACTCTTTGTGTAGGAGACAGAGAATAACAGAACTATCAGGTATGTGTCTTCCTTCTGGGGATCAGAAAAGTACTAGTGAATGAATATCAACTTAATTTCTTAATATTTGAGTGGTGTACAGGTACAAGAGGGGTTTAAATCAAGCCCTTCGCATTAGATTGGACAGCTAAAACATGGGCAGGCTTAGAGTTCTCCTACCTGTTAGCTCAGGAGGAGGACGATAAAGAGATGAATGAGTAAGACTTTCACCACATTATTTTGGAAATGAAAACAAAGGTTTTGCCCCCTGATACCTAAACACAAAACTCTTCCTCTCTCTCTCCATGTTGGGTCTGTTAGCTCCTACAACCCACAAACTGTGAAGTGCAGTTTTATATGACCAGTGTGGCTAACTAGCTGCCCCAAGGCTTATTTGATTGGATGTTTCTTTTATAAATGCCCCTCAGCGCAGGATGAATCATCAAACAGGAAGAGAAGAGGGATTTTGAGGTAAAAATACTCCCACCTTTCAACTGATAGAGATTTTTTGACATATGTTTGGCATATAAAAACAGACAAATGATCGATTAACACAGGGACACAGGATTAAAAAGGGGGAAAGTATTTTTCATTTCATGGGGACTTTACCTCCTCTTGATGTAGCCAGTTAGCTAGCATTTTGCTAACCTTAGTCAACTAAAGATGTGACAGAAAACAGTGCAATGTGACGTGGACATAGTGACATTCCCTGTGACAGGCCACGTCTCTCAACCATCTTTAACATTTTGTTCTCTTGTCAACATAGATGAGCCTTGCACATAGCATACCTAAGTACAACAGGAAAGGGGAAAGCTGACAGAGGTTATGCCAGGTAAAAGGCTTGGCGGGCAGAGTGAAAAAGGCTGGACTTAAGAAGGCTAATTCTGTAAAATCAGTTCTTTGATTTTGGTACAATTTGCCTCTAACACTTGTATGTAAGTAAGTAAGTAAGTACAGTGGCAGTCAATGACCTGAATACTTCCACTCAGGGCTCCAGTGTGGTCAGTCCAGTTGACAGATAGTTTCCCGACACAGTAAGCCACCCTGCTGCTTCTTGATAATGACTTTGATAAAACCATGTTGAGAAAAATCACATCAGATGTTATCTCACCTCGGGGGCACTATTTAAAGGCCAGCTGACACGATGCCATCACAGCCACTCATGAGCACTGCACTGCACTCCATGGGCAAAACAATATTACTTGCCTGGACAAGGGCTTCTGCTCAAGCAGATACACACAGAGTGACAGACACGAACACAGATTCCAAGTAGTGCGCTCCAAGTAGTCTGCAAAGGGGGTGTGTTTGGCATTTACATCAATGCTCGTTAAGCATGTATGGGGATGGAAGATTAACATAAGACGTCTAACCTACACTGGCATGTTGGCAAACAAATACCCAGACATACAGCAGCAGCTGGTGATGCAGTGCAGTATGCAGCGATATAAGTCACAAAGCATGTTTCATGACTCTCCCACAGTCCCTCGGTAAAGCTGTGTTAATCTCATTCTCGCAGAATTACCACTCAAATCACACACAAGAGAGAGAGAGAGCGAGTGGACAACTGTCATCACATTAACAAAGCAACATAGTAGGAAAGCCATGTAAAGGTCAAGCTGTTCTTTGCAGCTCACAATGCCAAAAAGCTGAGGCTTGAGAAGCACTGGCAATGTGCACTGAAATGAGTACGCATAGATTGTTGAAAAGGCTTATCGTCAATTTTCTATGTAGCTACATTTAATCATTTGTACTGGAAATTCATAATTAAACTTCATGAATGTACAGTAAATCATCAGTTTATGTTTATACCGAGCTTAACTGCAGTCTAATACACCAGCCCTGCAAATCCTGCATGTAGTAAGTTTAAAATGTTAGTGTATTCAGGAGGCTAAGATGACACTAAGAGCGATATAAACTTTGTATAATTGTACCCTTACATTTAGGGCTGCCCCCTTAATCGTGCACCAAATGTTAGTTGACCAGAAAGGTTATCAGTTAGCAAGATTTCATTAGTCTCTTAGTGCAGAAAAAACAAAACAAAACAAAAAAACATGAAACTCTATTAGGAGCTGCGCATTGTCAAAATAAGTCAAAACTTACATGACTGGACCATGTGGGAATTTAATTGACAGGACAGACACAGGAAGAGGCCACACTCAGCAGTCAGACAGGAATCACGTTACAAACCAATCACAGCTGACAGATATCTTTCCCTTCTTCAGTCTGATAAATATCAATAAGTTGATCATGTTAGTGCAGGGCTACCCAGAGCTTTACATCTGTCCCACAGACGATAGGCCTACACACTTATAAACAGCTCCTGGAAGAAGATCAGCTCTGCACTCAGGGTTTCAGGTAAACAGGCTATACAATGCTTGTTAAGGTTGCTTAGGAACCTCAGACACAACCTGCTGCCGTACTCTTGAAAGCTGGCACAAAGAAAGTCACAAGAGTAGCGCCCAGTGCCCGACCTTTCAGACACAGCATGTGTGCGGCCCCTAATTTCCAGGGCTGGTACCTGCAGTTATTCCACAGGCTAGTTAATAACATGTCGGGCAGGAAATCCAAAGTGTGGGATCATTTTGAGAAGGTGAAGGACGAACCCAAGATGATATGTAAACTCATCTTCATTGGTCGACTACAAACACGACGTATCATCTGAAACATGGAAGTAGATACATGCCCATTAGCCCACAGCATCATTAACAGGCGGCTCGCTCAGTGTGTGACGTGCACTTGTAGATAAAATACAGGCCTATATTAATGAAGGTTCATTAGTACTGTTTGTATTTCTCTGTAATGTAGCACAGTGTTAACAATGTTACTGATACTATTCTTTCTCACACCTTCAACTCAAACCATTGTGTTGTCGTAAACATGTGGGCGATTAGTCAACTAATGGTTTAAAAGTTACACAACTGAAAGGTATTATCTGTAAATGTTGTTATAGTGCCAGTAAGGAGTCAAGTTATTACATAATTGGGTTTTATTACATTTTAAATCAGGTTAAGTGCAAATTTTATTACATTTTTCGGGAAACATAACATTATTGGGTGCTATAGTCTTGCTTACATTTTGCAACTCTTAGCAGGTACAGTCTGCGAGAATTATTAAGGCCCGATTTACGGCCCAAAGGAAGTGCATCAACCATTGTGCAACTAAAAAAGGAAGAGGCTAGCACTTTGTTTTATCTGGTCACTTTTGGCAGCTATCCCCAGGTGCCAAGGAGTATCAGTTTAGGTTCTTGCAGTTACTATGCCCAGTAGTGGAAATGGGAGACGATGGAAAAACTGCAGCAACTGTGGAGAACAAAATGCAGTGTGTCCTGTGTTGTGGTAGTTGCTCAGTGAGGAAAACGTAAAGCGATGTGGTCGTCTTTGCAACAGCGGTGCCAACAATAATATCACTTGGAAATGCTATGGGGGTAAAAGTTGTCTGTTTCCACTTTAAAAGGAGAGTATGTCAAGTCAGATACCCACAAGCCCACAGGCACTGTTTTTTTTATCTTGGTGGGTGGTGGGTTGTACAGGGGCAAGCAGGATCACAACATCATTGGCAGTCTTTTCACTCTCTGTGAGTCCTCCTTCCTTCCTGCCTTCCAGAGCTGCCCTCCAGGTCCTGGATTAGTCATGGAGAGAACTCCAAACGGCAGCCATCCAGCTTCAGAAACCCTCTCCTAATGAGTCTGTGAGGGACTGATGGCATGGGTTATCGAGTTAAAGAGCTGCTTCTTCAGCTCGTCTGGGCTTTCATCTTTTCATCTGCCACGCTGGGCTCTCTGAGAACTCCCCATTCATCTCCCAATCTACCATTCTTACACATAATTAACAGCTCCGCAAGAAACTTTTGGTGTCATTTGGGGAAATGAACTGATTTCGAGAAGGTCATCTGATGTTAACTCAAATCTAATATTAAGAGTTTGATCACGTGTCCTAATAAGCCTATAAGGCATGAAAAAGACGTGTTATGTATTCTTTTGCATGTTGATCAAAGATGAAAATAATAAAAACAGCTGCTGGGTTTATCTCTGTATTTTATCTTGATAACACAGTGAATTCTAACTTTTAAAATCTGATTTTTAAGCTTTAAAATGTCTATTTATTCAGCAATGATTATCAAACAACATTTACTTGATGTGTTAAGAGTCCTTTTGTTAGAGTAATAAGAGCGGTTAAAGTGTTGAGCTTTTATACCGGGGGAATTAAAGACTCAACACTTTATCAATTTGTTAAATAACTAATTACAGCTGATCATCAACATCATTTTTACTCAGTCAGTTAATTAAGTCTTTTGGTGCCTGCGACATCAACAGCTGTTCAAATGCTTCGCCTTCTGACTGGAAGGAAAAAAGAGAACATTGCCAATGAACATTGTTCAGATTGATGATGATGACAGCACTTAGTATGCAGTGATTCAGCATATCTCGAGGTGTGAGGTTGAAGAGTGCGGAGCTCTTGAAAAGTTTACTAGGCGAATCTGTAAGGGAGCACATTAAGCTGACTGTACAAAGCAGCCAGCAGCTGTTGTCTGGTAAAAAATGTGATGCGAGGTTTTTCATCCCTGGGAGAAAACCGACAGTAGCTATAGTGCTTAAGCAAATGCCAGCTTGTGCTAATTCAGTAAGCGCTCTTTAACAAAAATCAAGGTTTACCTACAGGGCACTTGTACCTCTAAAAAGGTAAGAATAAATTCACACTGAATGTCATATCTGCTTTCCTGTAGCTCCTGCGATATTGTCACGTTAAAGGAGGAGCTTTAATTGTTTGATACTCACATTAAGTACTTCATTTTTACAGGGGACATTTCAAGTGAAATCCTCGTATGGTATTTTTCTGTGAATTTTCAACAAAGATGGCTAAAATGCTTTCAAATGTGAACAAAATCTAGGTCTCTTGCGTAACACCAGACAAGCCAAAAACAACAAGTGGGACCTCAAGGTCAGGATCCTCAGAGCTTGACACACATCAGCTTCACACGTCTGCAGAAAGAAAATACTGTGCAATTTTGTGTGCTTTGACCTTGGTGACATAACTTGTTCCCTGTCACTTTGGAGAACGAGTGTGAGTCTATCTCTACAGCCGGGTTAGCTGTCACTATTAAGCCGTGGCCAGTTGGCACAGGCGGAAATGGAAGTCAATGGCTAACCAGCCTGATGCTGCTGTCCCCGGGGCAATTAGAGCCCATAAATCAGTTTACAACCTGGAGGAAGTAAGAGGCGATGGGTGGAGAAGAAGGAGTGGGAGGAAACGACTTCTGCTACTGCTGATGCCCATCTCATTAGTGGTGCTATCATAATGTGTGGACATGAAAGAACCGTCTGCTGGTGCTGTGGGTGGCTATCTGTGTGCTGAATGTGGCATTTGTGGTTTGCCCAGAAACAGGACACTCTGAGGAAGGACCAAGGGATATTCAAATACGCTTCACGAGGCTTTCAAATACATTTAAAAAAGTTCTTAAAAGTGACAACTGTGTGTGATGCTGTAAGAAATGTATAATTTTAAAGCACTTGACAAAAACAGCAACAAGCAGTTATAATAAAGGTCTAATAACCGAGATGTTTATATTCACAATGGATCAAATGACTACATCTCTTATAGTGGTGACCCTACAGAGAAAATCATCTCTTTAATTATCCTTTGCTGTGGAGGTTTTAACATCTTTTAGCTAATTGTCCTGGATTTACGGCACAGCCACTGCATGGTTCAGTCTCTCTGCTCTGATTAATCCTTTTTCCAGCAGCAGCAGCAGCAGCAGGCAGCTGTTTTCAGCCAACAAGCTCTGATAAACCCACTCCACACTACCTGCACAGCACTAATGGGACAGACAGAGTTAACAGGTAGCTGTTGATTACAGTTGAACATCTAAATCTAAAGAGCCAGTAGTGGGTCGCACAACTTAATAAGCATAGTCCTAACTTGTAAGTTGACTTTTGTAAAGACCAGCCTTTAAAACAGACTTATTGTCGGTTGCACTAACTAAACGTAATTCTAGTCTTAACTACATCCAGTCTTAGCGATGCAGATTCATTTGAATGCCCACACGACTATGGCTATTACTCAGCTGCACATGCATTGCTAGGACGCATTATTAACAGTCTCCCACTGTCTTAAATTGCCTCAACTGCGAAGCATTATAGAAAAGAAAGAAATTTCACAGACGTTATGAGCATTAAAGGAGCTGTACAGGAGAGGCGTATCTGTGTTTGATTGTCAGCAGCTGACAGGTGAAGCTCCACGGGTAACGTAAAAGGCGAGAAAAAGTGAATGAACCTGGACGTAACTTACAACTCATGGACAGACAGTGTGTTGTTGTTAAAGAGTAAGTACCACACAAGCATTTGAGTGGACCAAAGTGACAGCTGCAGGTGAGTTTATATGCTGCTGCTTTTTGTGCTGTTGCTAAGCAGCTAGCTAGCTCGCTTGATAACTGGCATTAGCAGTGCACTTTTCACCAGTGAGAGTTTGTTTGGTCGCTCAGTCAACAAGGTGAGGGCCAAGACTTGTGTTCACGTTTGTAAGTCAGTTCAATGAAAAGGAGACTTCAGTGGGAAAGCTAATGTTGTTGTTTGTGCCCCTCATGTTATGTAACTTTTCAAAAGCGTAGCGAACTGAACTCAGGCTATACAGAAACAGCAAAGATTCTGACTTAACACCTGCTCCTTATTAGGCATAAGATTCACACCCAGTCTTAGCGAAAGAAGAAGACCGAAGCCGAGATGGTCCAACCAGAGTAACTATTAGGTCAGACTTAGACCGCCAGGTGACCTCTGACAGGGGTAAGCCCTGTTTGTGCAGCAAGCCCTGAATATTTTTCTCAGAACAAGGCTAAAATGAAAAATATTTCATTTCTATTGAATTCTAATGCTGCTCCATGTCGACTGGAAGTATACATAGGCCACATCCAATAATAGCTATATAAGCAAAACCAGTTTTATGAGGCAATAATGGCCAAAAATAGAAATTAACACCGCTTTAAAAATATATGAGCTTAAGGTTTGAAGGGGTGGTCTTGGTTTAATGCTACAGCCTCTGAGACGTGAAGCTTTCAAGTTAAATCAGTCTCCTGTGCTCTGGCAATCAAAGAGCGTGACACACACCCACAGCTTCTCTGCCCTTAGATAGTTTATGCACAACATTTATGGCTATCTCATGGGATGAATGAATGTGTCACCTTGGGTTCTTCCTGTGAGGTGCGGGAAACTACCGATCAAACACACTCTGACAGATGACGAAAAGCAGAAGAGTTTGGCTAATTGGTCGCAAAGCCGACACCTGCAGCATTCAAACAGGCTGAAGTATAAAGACTGTGAGATGAGTCAGACTTTGACAGGCTTATTTTTCATTGAGTTCAACAATGCTTTAACACCAGCAAGTGGCTGAATGCACTGACTAGAATGCAGAATTAATCTACTGACTGTCACAAACAAGTGCAAGTAGACAAAAGGTTTGACTGAGGAGGATTCTTCTGGGGTATGAGAAATGACACATTGGCCTCTAGTCTGAGAGTCAAAAATAATGCATTTCATACACTACAAGCATGATCTGAGAAGGAACTGTTGGGAGTGTGTGTGTGTGTGTGTGTGTGTGTGTGTGTGTGTGTGTGTGTGTGTGTGTGTGCTAGGGAGGGTCAGAACAGCATGTTTTTGCTCCAACTCCGCAGCTCTGTCTTCAGCAGAACAGATGTGATTTGCACACCTGCAGGGCACAGGGAGCATCATCACCAGTGTCTTTGCATTGTGACCCAGGTGGCTGATGATGTTTTTAGGGGCGGCGGTGCGAAATCCAAAAGGAATCTGGCTTGTAGCAATCAAATGGACTGATGAAAGCAATAGAAGAGAAATTGAGTAGCAATGAAATCTCGATTCAAATATCCTAGCTGGTGATGATGTTAGAATGGTTTTGGAAGGAGTGGGCAGAGAGTCAAATAGCTCACAGTCGACTCGTGGCTCCCTCTGTAAGCCCTGCACCTGCCGCAAATGGCCACTTTGAAGCCGCGCTCCAACAGATACAGGTCCAGGTACTGTGATGTAAAAGCCTTGTTATATAAAATTCAGTATTCCTCATTCTGTTCTGTCTGATGCAGGTTCCACTCAACTGATTTTTCACATCAGAGTCTGTTTACAGGTGTTGGGGACTGTGTATTAAAAAAAAAACTGTACAAAGCTTTTCTGGCTCCAGAGGGAGCTGTGTGAAATCTGATGTTGCCTCAAGTGATGTGATTTAAGTCAGTGTCCAGTTTGAAAATGAAAAAATCTGGGGGTGTCGAGTTAGAAGAAGTGACGTTACCAGACCTCCATTACTGCTTAAGGCTCAAGGCTACATTAGCTACTACTGCACAACACACTTGTGCTAGGCAAACTACTCAATAGTCAGATCGGCTTGTCCTCACCCTGTGTGTTTGTCAGTACCCAATCCGATGGCCGGGCAGGATGATAACAAACACATGATGGAATTACTATCATCACACAACACAAAATACTAGAATTTATGAACAATTTTAACAACTGAAAACAACAACAACAACACTACTTAATAGCTGACAGCATCAGGTCATTCATATAAAAAAAAAAAGATCACATCATTTATCCGCCTTTCTCCGTCTTTTTCATCTCTTTCTCGCAAGCGGCTGAACTGCAGCACCATGTTCTGTCTATAGCCCTTTTTATCCCATGATAGGGCCACGTCAAAGTCCCTTTATTACACCAGCTTTTCTACACAGAACCCAACAATGCAGGCACGAAGCCATCCCAGTGTGTGACTTTAGACAGCATGCTGGTGTTCTTCAAGCAAAAGAAGCACGATGGGCGTGACATGTAACACGACAGCATCAGCCTCTAGTGTGATATATATAATTTGTGTCGGGCAGCGCTGTCTAATCAATAACAATGGAATAACATGGCAATACAATCATTTACCGTCCCTGTTATATGACGGCTGGTCTCATCCTTTGCTCGGAGGGTAAAGAGCTCCTAAAGCTCACTGTCGTTCCAACTTGCGGACAACTTGGGGTGCCGTTCTTCTTTTTTGAGTTGCCTGCTAACTGCTGCAGCTGCAATATAAATCTCCCAGTAGTGGGTCACACACATCGTCAAAACATCACACCCATCCCCTCCTACCGGTTATCCTTTTTACACAGACGTCGATTCGTCACTGTTACTACCTCCGTTGCCAGCTTAAAAACGAGACTACTTTGTCCCCCCATTTTGCGATTGTCCCTTTTTAATACAGAACAGCAAGCCAGAATAATGCCGCGACATTCATGCCTTGAAAAAGCAATATAAAAGCGGCAAATCTCTTCTCCACTCCATTCACTACCAGGGACAGCACCATGCTCTCGGTTGGCTAGAGTGTGTGTGTGCATGCGCATGTCAGTGTCGCTTATATGCAGGGGATGCCGATGTGAAAGTATAAAGGGGTAAATTGTATTTTATATTAATTTAATACTACTGCTTATAATGATTATACTAATAATGATAATCTAATACATGAGCCAAACATCATCTTGACATTGGCAAAGGTATCGGCTACTGCTGATTGCTGTAACCACCGCTGATCCCTAAAGTCATCATCTATCGGCACAACCCTGCAATGGTTGAGTTGCACTGTGGGTACTACGGGCACCAGATTTAAATAAGGAAAAAGAATGACAATAGACAGTGTCTAGCTCTGCGTCACTGGTGTTGACCCTTTTCTAACAGTCCATCATTAGTGTGACAGTGTTACAGGAGTGCAATGCTAAATCGGTGTGTTCCTTAAACAGACATTTAAATTTCATGGTGGCCATGAACCTTTGACCACTGTTCAAAACACATCCAGCAGTTTCAATAATGCACGGATGGTGTTGGGGAATACAAAACTGTCTTCCTTCATTGACTGACTGACTTAAGGTTATCATCTGAAAGCTGTTGCTGTGCCATTGCATAATGGAGCACTACAACTCATTCTGGTCCATGTCTCTTCTGAAAAGATACAAATGGAAGTAGAAAAAAAACAAACACAAAAGCGCCTTTAAATACTTTCATGGCTCTAACTTCATCTGACAAGTGCATAAAAGCACAGCTCTTGACTAAACTCCTAAACTGCAAAGCACATTTCAACTCTTTTTATATTTTCAACAAAAAATGGAATCAGGCAAGGTTCACATTAATAAAACAGAAGGCCGTGGCAGCACAACAAGCAACAAAGTAAAGAGATGCTGAGACTAAGTTTGGAGATTAGCAGGCAGCATACACCCGAGCATCTATAATTCATGTGATTGTTTGCGGCTGCGCTGACTGCTCATCTGATTGCTACACTGCTGAGGCCTTGTGCCGATATTTGCATGGAGAGAAAAACATTAGAAAATATCCTTACCCACTTCTGACTGCTGTTCCTTAGCAACAACAGTGTAGGGAGTTTAAAGCAGCATGCTTTATGTGTGTTTTGGGAGCGTGCATGTGTGTGTGTGTCCAGTGGTGTCGTACTTACTTATTTTGCATCATGTTCATTATGACCCAGTCTGAGGGGTAGACGTTTTTCCCAATGAGATCTTTAAACATGATAAATGTTTCCATTAGGAAATCCTGCAAGAGAGAGAAAGTTTTCAAAATGAAAACTGTTATTCTTCCCACCTCCAAGATAAGAGCAATCTGAAATGAACTGTTTAGAGTTTGTGGCTTTCAGGCGGAAACAGCTTTTAGATTAGTTTTTAAGGTCAAGGTGACACATATATTTTCCTTTTGCAGGTGGCTCTTGAGACCAATCATCCAGCACGTGCTCACATGTTGTAGTACAACGAGAATACAGCTGGCTTACTTCTCACAGGAAAACTATTCTTGTGATATTTAGTTAACAAACCGAATGCATAATTACCAGCTATTAAAGCATAACATGACAACTTGATAACTAGGTTCAGTTAGACTACTAATAGATGCTCAGCTCTACCTTCTCTATGGCAACAGGGCCTCAAAGTCTCCCTCCTTAAAGTCATCAACTTTCTTCTTTTCATTTTACTGTCACACCTACAATAGCTTTCTCTTAATGTGAATTTCAGCTAAATACCAAAAACATAAATATGCATGTAAGTCTATTTTTGGCTGTAGATGTTTCACTCCTGGATGAATCCCTGTGCTTTGTGGTGGCGTGTTTAGAGAACAACTGCAAAACAACAAAGTCCTTTGGGCAGCAGTCAGCTCTGAAATGTGGATATGGCCCACGCCAGCTTCAGGAACAATAAATCTGTGGGAAGATCCAGCTTCATCACAGTGATTGTTTATCCTGCTGTGGGAACTAGACAGGCAGCCTCAAACAGGCTCTGTGTAACAATCATGAAGGTCAGAGAGTTCCGTTCACGTTGATTTCATATTATAGTCACCTGACAGAATATTACTTATGCCTCGATAAAAACATGTAGATAAATAAGTGCTGATTTATTGGACTGAGGAGGACGTCCGCATACACAAGCTCAATCAAACATCCATAAGTTCAAATAAGTGATTATCTCGTCTATTCTAAAAATCCTCACTGGGACATTGATTCATTTAAAGCGGGTGTGGGCAGAAAACAAAGCAGAATTTAAAAATACACCCTCATCCTGCAGCTTTACCCTCACTGTCCTAAGCCCGTCCCACCACACGACCACAGGCTCATGCACACACTTCACACAGTAACACAGTGTTTCCCATTTATTGTTTTTTTTTTTTTAGAGAAACTTTGCTGATCTGGCGGGAAGTCAGGGCTGTCTTGTCCCTGAGAGCTGGTGTTTGAGCTGGCTGGATTCGGGTTAATGCAGCTGCTGACTGGGGTCAGTCTCAACAGCTGCCTGGCCAAGTGGTGTGTAGCAGCAGGGACTGAGGCAGGGGACACACTGTGATTGGAGGCTCTAGCCAACATTAGCTACATAAACGTGAACATGAAGCCACAGCCGTGAGCTTTTTGGTCTGGTTAGCAGAACGCTAGACTAGGAACAACATTTCTGTCCATCTCTGAAACGCTTTCGTGATACTGACACATATTTCATGTCCTTGTTGTCATGTCTTTTTCTTCTTTTTTTGAATTGTTCTGCAGTGTAGGCAGTTGTTGCTAATGCTGGAGTAGCAACTTGGCCCGATCACACAGAAAGTGTTTTACCAGCTGGGTGCGGCTTTCGTAATTGATTTTAATGAGAATGAAGCTTTTTGCTCATGGTTTTTGTGTTGCGACGCGCCTCAGTTTCTGCTCTCTGACCGCCTGGCATTTTGGCCACAGCGCTCTGAACTCCTCGAGTTGAAAAAACTTTAACTTAAAGCGGAAAAACGCCTCACGTCATCTCTTTTTCCCTCATTGTCCAATCTGATGATTTGAGAGTCGGGCCTTCTGTGGTGGTCATGACACAGTTACAGTTGGTAAACAATGGAGGAGAAACAAATTGCCCCTGAGTCATCCTAAAATATGCCTGGAAACAGCCATCATGGAGGAGAAGCTCCTGGACCAACTGGTGGTGCTCCCCATGATCCACCCTCTTTTTTAGGGTCTCATGTACCCACACAGATCTCTGTTTCCCTGTGAGCAACACACTATTTACTGACAGCCTCTCACCCTCAACCAGAGCTACAGCAAGTACCCTCTGCCTCAACATTTTAGGAGCTAGATACGAATTACTGTCAAATAACTAAAATAATACACAGGAAGGTTAGAACAAGCTGGGGACTCTGTGGTTGCCTGGCAACAATAAAAAGGCGCAGCAAGCGTTTTGGATTTTTTTTTAACTAGTGGCATTCAATTTTTAAAAAAGGCAGTGTGGCCCGCCTCGCGTTTTGCAGGTTGCTAAATGGTTTCTGTGTGATCGAGGCCGTTCACTGCATGTTTGTCCCCACTTGAATCTGGTTTTCATTACGCGAAGGACGTGCATGCACATCCGCATTTGTAGAACGGCCAATTAGAATGTCTCTTTGAAATAACCTGTGATTGCCAAAGCCAAAGCCTCCTGCCATGGTTTAGATTATCTGAATCCTGATAACGGAGCCAAGAGGAGGTGCAGAAGTCTAGTGGACACTCAGGCCAGTAGGATAACAATATGCTTAAAGTTTATTATGGGATTTTTGCCCAGTGACACCACAATAAAACTGCCTACCCCAGCACTAATACCCCCCAAAAAAAGCAGTATGTGAAGTGAGTGAAGCCAGAATCTGTCTACTTGGATTATGAAGCTTTACCTGTAATATAAATCAGATCCTTGTCCTTGCTATGGGGCTCAGAAAGTTGTTTGTTGGGATAAAAGCAAACAGTGGGATTCCCCCACTTGTCAGAGTACAGTAACATAATGCTAATCTGGCAGCAGATACTCCAGAAATACCGCTTTGAGGGAGGAATTATTCAGAGCTGAAATCCATAACATCAATGAGATTTATCCCTCCTCCACAACTTGTTGGCTGCAATGAGTGATCTGCTTCCCTTAGGAGTTACTATCATCAAGAGCATGCTGCGCATGAAGCAGCCTGAGAGCGAGCACTAACAGAAATTCAATTTCATACATTATTGTGGAGGAAAAACATTTTCGTAACAGCTCTGATCTAACTTTTGATTTCTAGGAAAGACAGAGCAAAATGATACCGAACAAACGGCCTGCAATTTAAGTTATTACATGGCCATGTAGCCTGAAGTGTCTCATCTAATAGACACGGACACACTGGTAGGGTGTACTCACCACCACATCACTCCTTATCTTGCCAAAGGTGTTGATCAGATGAGCATAATGATAGTCGTCCATCTGCCTCAGTGTGGCAGTCATGCTGGCCACGAAGCTCCCCTGGAGAAAAGAAAGAAGTGCGTTCAATTCACAATCAAGTTCAAATTGAAGGCTGAGGACAGAATGACTCCGTGCCTGTGATTTTGATGGATACCGACTGGCTGAGTTGATTGGATCTGAATACTGAAGCTGGCCTGGCCTCCCAGGTTTGAAAAGGTAGGCGCCCTCGCTCAGTGGCTGATCTCATTAACCTGCTGGCCTCCACTCCCCAGCTCTTTGTCTCCACTGATTATAATGCCTGTGAGGTCCCTAAAGTGCTGTCTCTACTTTACAGTGCGCTATCCTGGCTCTGTGTACATATGCTGCGGAGAGCAGATAAGGAAAGGCAAATGTGTGGTAGGCTGGGTGGAGAGAGGATGTCGCTGCCAGTGATGTGTCTGGACAAAGGCCGAGACATACTGGAGAAAAGAAATGGGAGTGTATTGACATATTTTGGAGGAGCCCTGTCTGACTATTGCCTGACTAGAATGAACGAGTGCATACTGTTGAAAGGGACAGTTGACTCAAAATTCAAAAATACATATTCTTCTCTTACCTGTAGTGCTATCTATTAATCAAATTGTTTGGTTTGAGTTGTCAAGTATTGAAGATATCAGCCGTAAAGATGTCTTCTCTGGAAAATAATGGAACTAGATGGCGCTCAGCTTGTGGTGCTCACAGAACCATTTGAAAAACTCAACAGCAATGTCTCTTTCAGAAATCATGACCTCGTTACTCAAGATAATCCACAGACCTTGATGCGAGCAGTTTCATATAGAACTATTTTCTTTCAACCATGTCACCACGCAGAAGGAAGTTTGCATCATCTACTCATGAACAATAGGCCAGTGGTCTTGATAGTGCAAGTTGTAAACATTAATGGTGTCCATTTCGGCTGGCTGTAATGTTAGCTAGCTAAGAAGTGCTACGTAAGGTCTAGGATTGTCATAAGAACCGATACTTTGGTACCAAGTCGATGCCAACATGCAAAAAATACCGCAAGTACCGGATACAACTTTGCCCTCAGCGGCTTGTCGATTCATGTTGGAACTGACGGGGGCAGTATACGCGCGTCAGTCTGTGCTGAGGACGAGCGCCGAAGAAGAACGCCTGCTCTCCATCGTCTTTGCTACTAATAACAGCTACTAATACTTGCTAGTGGGCTTAAATATTTCAAAGTTTGAAACAGTTTTAATGAAGTAGTGAATTTGGAAATACAAGAGTTCTGTTTTTTTATTTTTAACGTGGTATCGAGTATTGAGAATCGTGGAAATTCACTGGTATTGGTATCGACTACTGAAATTCTGGTATCGTGACAAGCCTAGTGAGGTCTGTGGATTATTTTGAGTAACCAGGTCATGATTTCCGGAAAGAGACATTACTGTTGAGTTCTTCTTTTTTAAGTACCATGACCTGAGTGCCATCTACTTCCATCATAGTGAAGAGAAGGCAGACATCTCTCAGGCCGATACCGCCAACACTCAGCAACTCACACCAAAACAGCTAGATTGATCAAAAACACTACAGGTAAGAGGAAAAATATTTTTGTTTTTTTGGTGTGAAAGACCCTTTAAGGCTGGCAGTTAGGTTGTATGAGAAATTCACAGGAATGGATGACTCAAGTATGGGATTCATACAGAGAATCATGATAATCAGCTACCAAGAGACTCACACTAGAACAAAAGAGAGAAAGACACAGATGGAGATCCCGCTGAAAGTGTATTCACTGGACGAACAAAGATGTACTGCTAATTAAAAATCTAAACAACACATTACAGAATTTGCATAAATACTTTTGAAGAAGAGGAACATACAGTATTGTTATTGGAATACTCCTCGACAGCTTCACCTTAACTAGCTGATCAAAGAAATGCACCAAAGATAAGAGAAAGTAATTAAACCTGCTTTGTTACAGGATGCATGAGAGCACATGCAGATGAATAAGTCTATGGTCTGATAAGCATTAAGATGCACAAGTGTATCTCCAACACATACGTCTTTAACTACAGCTAACAAAAACAAAGACCTTTGAGAAACTGATATATCAAAGTAAAGAAAAAGTCCAAAAGGAAAGTTTGCCAATTTGATATCTCTCCAAAGACATATTTCTAAACTGATTTATTTACTCTACCCAATGACAGATACACAGGAAAATGAGTAATATTTTGACATCTAAATCACTATTGTCCAGTCGCAATCCCTTTTATCTTTAAAAGTCAGTGACACAAGTCGCACCTTTGACCCTATCGTCACATTTGTCACCTAAGTGGAGGACTGAAGGGTGAAACTTTGCAGCCTGAGGATGAGGCGGCCGCCTACTTTGAGTTCAAGACACCCAAGGAGGATCCTTTTGAAATTTCATGGTGGTGGAAAGAGCATGTTAAAATGTTTCCTAACCTGGCAGTGACTGAACATGTTTGCCATCCTGCCTTTGCAGCCAGCGAAAGAGACTTGTCCTCCGCTGGATTTGTTATTCAAGAATGGAGAACCCAGCTTAATGTGACTGAGTGTAGACTGTGTGTGTTTAATCACGGGTGCGGGTGAGGTCGAGGGACTTTTATTATTAACGGGTGCGGTTTTGACTTTGGCGTAATGATGGGTAACGGGTCAGCTCTGGTACTGAGCTTTTACAAAGTAAAAAGTTGATCTTTATTCATGTCATCTGTAAAATAAAATTTAAGGAATTAAGGAAAGCAGACGTGTGTTTAAAGCAGAAGTGAGTTTTATTACTGAAGGCCGACCCCTTTTCCACAAGCGAGTATTACTCCATAACTAATCACCTGAACAAACCCCAGGTTGGAACTTTAATCTGGACAGGGACTACCTCAGTGCAGTGAGGACTCTGTTAATGTAGCCCTCATGCGATGGATATAACTCAGCTGCTTCATGGTAGTTAATCCTCACAAGGCATTCTGTTTCGCTGGAGAATCTCTCCTTGAGCTGTAATTAGGCCTGACCCGCCAAAACACAGCAGAGCAGAAACGATGCTGAACACGCACGCACACACACACACACACACACTTTTCCCTCACCTGACCCCTCTCTCCAAATCTGTTTTATATTCTTTTTTTCCCTGGTGTCCTTGTGGTAATTGTTTGCTTAGTTTTCAGTACAGCAGACAGTATTATCTTTAGACAAAGGTTAATTATTATTGTTAATATGTATGGCAATTACCACATCAGCACTAACAATAATGTTACATTCATCATTTCATTTCAAGTTTATTCCAGCCCCCTTTGCACTCTGCACCACTGCACTATTTTTTTTATTGTCTACCAACCTCATCGTTGTTGTTTTTTCTAAATATATATAATTTTTTATATACATTACATGTGTACATTTAAAGAAAGAAAGAAATATTTAAATATATATATATGTTAGGGCTGGACACTGGAGAAGATCACATTATAATATTTTTGACCAAATACCTTGATATGGTTATTGCAACGATACTGTATTCTGACCACAATTAAGTTCAGAAAATTACATAATTTTTACTGTAACGCAGCCTTTAAAAGACATTGATATATCCGAATATTGATAAAATATTGCCCATAATTATGTAAAAGACAACCAAACAATCACTAATGTCAACCATCTATTATTCATCTTGCCTTCACTTTTTCTTTGTTATGCTATGTGGAGCTGATGACTGCTTCACTTCCCTCTCAGTAATGCTTCAGTGTGACTCATGTTATATTAATATGGAAATGTTTTTCTAAAGCACAGAGGGCAAGACTCTTTCATCTGTGAGGGCATGTAAGCCTCAGTTCTTCAGCATTAAAAGACGGAGAACAAATTTAGACAGAGCCTGATTAGAAAGTACCAAAGACACAAGTGTGTATTGAGTGTGTAAAGAGGCGGGTTCTGTCACACTTCTCTAACATCTTATTCTCTTATCCGCAGAACAAAAGACGGCGTTACTTGATCGCATGCGTATGGAAAACTGATAAAGTGGCACTGGTCTTGCTGGGGGGGGAGATTTGACGTATAGTTCCCTGCCAAGAGCACCATGATTCAAGAACCCGTTTGAGGATGTCCAAACCATCTTTCTTCATTCAAACTCCAATTTCCCAGATCCACGCGTCTAACTGGCGGGAGGGGACGGGCGCTGGCTGCTGCAATTCCCCTCACATTGGGCAGTCACTTTATTAATAAAAGGAGCAAGGGCTTCAAAGCAGGCAGCAGTCTTTAGAAGTCATTGGCGCCTGCTGCAGCATCTCCCCTCCCCACGCAGACTTGATCAGCTGGAGGGTATCCCACGCTCGCTCATTCTTTCTCTCTCCTCAGCCGTGAATGAATCCCCAAGAGAAGGAGCCTTCAGAGCAAACTCTACATGCTGTAAGCCTCAAGTGTGGGACTCGCCATAAGGCTCCAGTACTGCTTACAGTTGCATAAGCCCCTTCAGCTTATTCCCAACGTTCAATCAAGACTGCCAACAACACAGGCATACATATGCCAATGTTACTATTGATTTTTTGCTGTGATGTGTTGCTCATGAATGAATCTTAAGCCTCAAAACAAATGTAATTGCTGCTACAGGCAGTAGGGTCAGCTAGTAAATCATGATGGCTATAAAATACAGGTTAGGGATCTAGCTGCCATAATCCCCGCTTGACGTGGTCTCAACGTGAAAGATACAGACGATCTCTCCCAGAAAAGGGATTCAGACATTTTACTGTGCAGCGATTAAGCTCTAGATGCAGAACAGGAACACATGCCACACCAGCTGTTAAGGGCTAATGTGAGAAATAGAGATGTGGGGGCATGACGGCAAATGGAAAGGTTCAGGTGCGCTGCTCTGAGGTCTGCAGCTCTAACTTGATAAGTGCAAAGTAGCGCGGTGTGATAGCCTTCGCTGTCATACAGCTGACTCCACAGGTCCATCAGAGTGACCGGCGGCGTCTGGAGTGAACCAGAGGAACTCAAAGGCCAGCCTGTCCTCTCATGGCTCATCTCTCCACTTTTATCGCTGGGATAAACCCCGGTGGTGTCACCATGACGACGAGTTTATTTTATTTTTTCCCAAGCAGTGAGAAAGGATGGTAGGAAATCAAATAAAGCAGGCGAAGAAAAGAAGGGTTCAGTCTCTCTCTCTCACTAGTCACAAGCAGGCCTATCAATTCTGATTTTGGTGTGGGCGACGGAGGTATGTGACACACTGAGAAGCTGCAGAGAGGGGTGGTAGTACAGAGAGAGAGAGAACCAGAAAATACCCTTCAGCTGCCTGCCTGACAACAACAACTGAAAACCAAAACAAACAAAGACACAGGAAACAAAAACAGAAAGGGGGAGGTTAAGAAATCGTGACACAACTCCTTTTATTGCTTTGAATATACAAGGTTACTTAAAGTTTGACTGTGTGATGCCTCCTGCTTGTCAGGATTTGTTTGCATACTAATGTGATGACTGAATTTATTTGAATGAAATCACACAACAAAAGAGTTACTTCATCTATGATGCAAATTCTGCCAGTAGACAGAGGATTTGACACTTGATACCGATCTAACAATCAACAAGACTAAATATCTGGAACCATAACCACAATAATGAACAGCTGAGGGCGTGTCAGCTCCACACTGGGGGACATTGAGAGTTCATCTGCCCCACACACACAGTGACAGGGCTAACTGTTAGCATCCCACGGCTATCGTTTCCTGATAGGTTTCAAAGCACAGCCGATCTAAGTGTGTATTTGTTCGCCTGTGTCCTCTCTTTAAATTCAGAGGTTTTTGTGGGCTGGTAAACGCAGCACTGGCAGAACCCTTAATGAGTTTTTTCTTAGCAGCCGTTCGCAGCGTTTGAGTTGCAGAGTTGATAACTGATTAGTCGATCCGACTGAGCTGCTGCAGAGGCGAGTAAAAGCAAACTTTTAGACCCAGCGCAATGAATGGTTAAGCGCCTGGTATTCTGATGCTCCGTGTGGAGCAGTGAATAGTAGTGCCAGTTTGTTACATCTAATATATATTTTTAACTGTTTAACTGGTAGTAACAATCAAAATTCCTATGTCAGTTAACAATTACACTGTTAATTATAACATCCGGAATGTACACAACCCTTTGCTAAAAGTCTCATAATCCAACATTTCTTTATGCCTGAGAGAGAGAGAGACAGACACAGACATATAAATTGAATTTCTAAAACAGGGTGCCATGTTGAGTTTTTGTCTTGGAGGGATCAAGGGGGGCATTTTGAGGCAAAGGTCATGACCTCAAATGCAAATGACATGAGCAAACCATGAACCCACAATTTTATATATATCGACCACTGAGCTTCCACTGGAGATGATGAAGCACCTGAGAGATGCTCCAGATGTTTGCGGAAGTCAATTATTTAATGGCCCACCGCTTGAGCTGCCATCAATCTCAAGCATTTATCTACCCAAACAATTTCTCAAGCTAAACAACAATAAACAGAAACTTTACTATTGATATCTATCACCGTGTCCAGAAGCTGCAGATTTCCGAAACCCTGCCTCCATATCCATCTTAAGCTCGAGGGCAAATGAGGCAGAATCTTAGCGGAAATGAAAAAGCGGTTATTAGAGGGCAGGGCCAGATCCATCATATGCCGCTCTGTAGCTCGCATCTCTCTGATAATTCATCTCACTTTAGCGTCTGACAGCAGAGAAGCAAAAATTGATGTTTGCTCTAGTAGTGAAGGGTTGCCCCATAAACAGAGCATTGTTTTAAGCCTCTAATTAAGCCAGTGGGGAAATGGCACGTCAGTCTCTGGAGAGATGTCGACTGAGAGCCTCCGCCCGTCTCTGGAGGAGAGAAAACTGACACAGGCGGATAGAGAAAGATGAGGAGGAGGAGGGGGATGACCAAAAGGGACAAAAATGACTCCCTCTTTCTCTCTGTTAGCTCCAGGCCTGATGAAATATGAATTTGCTGTCTCATTACAACGGATATTACACAAGCACAAAGAAAGAGTCACGTGGTCGCTATGCCATTTAATCCAGGAAGGGTGAAACTCTCCGCCTGTGCAGGAGGAGAACTCAAATGAAAATGTGAAACGACGTCAATAGTCTCTGGGAGAGAAATAAAAAAGAATGCAACAAAAATTATATAAAAATACATCAACTATCTGTGGATCAATCACCTTTTAAAATGCACAAACATAAACTGTCAATTTATATATTACTTTTCTAACCTGAACTCACCCATAAAACAATTTATTTTTCACTTAATTATTATATATAATAACATGGCAAATGTATGCAATGTAATACTTTAATGAGATAGTTCACTTACAGATAGGTTATCAAGTATTTGTAACATTTCAACAGCTGCAGTTCATTACCTATCTTTAGAATAACTCATTTGAAACTGAACTATTCAAGCTACACGGGTTAACACTTTAACAAAAACATTCTGAGAATATGAAGGTGGGTTCATGAGCTGTCATATATTCTACAGACCTTAGTGCTACAGTTGTCCTGTTGCTCATATCTGCCCTTGCTTATGTCTGATTCTGTGCAGCTATGATGTAATTAAAGATGTTCTTGATTGTTTGTTTATACCTGGTTGAACTGAAATTTATTTTACTTTTATTGCTCCCAATGTCTGTGCCCATCTTATGTCCGTCTGTGTTTTACTATTACCATACCTGATATGGTTAACAGCACAAGTATTGTTCTTGTACTTGTTTATTGATTTTAGGCTGCCACATTCACATCTAGACAAGGAAGCCTTCTGGCTAATTCTGGCATATTTAGAAAAATTTTATTGATATGCACTGCCCCTGAGAAATAAACAAAATGAACAAAAAATGATCTGTCTAACATCTACAAAATAAATCAAAACAATTTAATTTGAAATCTCCAAAAAATAAGCTGTTAAAATGTGACAAATACTCAATAAACTTTCTGTAGGCAGACTATCCGCGTAAAGTGTTGCTATCTGCAAAATTCCACATGCATTTAAATGTAATAACACTGATACTCAAAGATGAGTATGGGACGAGTTAAATGAGACAAAAATCTTTACACATTAAAACACAGCCTTAAATATACTATATCATGACCCACTGGACCCACCATGCAAATGAGACAGCACAGGAAAAAAATGCAGCGAGGTGAAACGCTAAATGATTATTTCGAAGACATACTTTTGTAACACAATCAATTAATCAGATTGTCATGCTAGGATTCCACTAAAATTCGATACATGAACATACTTATAATATAACTATTATTTATTAAAACTCTTGATCGTAAGGCAAGTGCATGTTGTTGTTTTACAGGAGCAATAAAGATGTGATGCAGTTGCTCTGAATTCACTAAAAAGTGTAGTGTGTCTTATTGCACCTGTGCCTGGGGGGTAAATCCATAAGTCTACCTCTTTCTTTCTCTACACACAACGATCACACACACACACAAGCAGTGCGGGCAAAGAACAGAGAGACTGGACAGGCAGCAGCACTTGAGCACTTTTCACACGGGCCTGTCAAAGGGAGGCAGAGCCGACACATGTGAGGTACTTGGCCACTGCTGCAGGATTCAGCAGCGAGCCCACTTGGCTCCAACATCAGGCCAACAAGGTGTCAGGCAGGCGGGTCAGCCAATGGGAACGAGTGGCGGACCTGTTCGAGGCCAGCTGAAACCGTTCACACTTCATTTTCTTCTTCAGCAGAATTTGGCGTAATGCATTGTGACGTCCAGATAAACATTTCAGAATACATAGGGATAAATAATAACCACGGAAAAACCTGGGCAGCCAGCCATGAAAGTGACCCGTTCTGCCATTCATTCAGACAGCATCCAACTTAGACAAGCTCGAGGAAGCACTTTCACACTCTAATACATCAAAGCATTATACTTCCTTGAACAGACACCTTCATTTACACAGGAAACCCTATTGAGCCAAGGCCACTTTCTCTCAAAAGAAAACCCTGCGTGTCCAATGCCAAGCATACATCAGCTGCTGGACAGGAAATAGATGTTACTGACCATTGCCCAGTTGGTGTGGCAGATTGTGGGGATGGACTGGAGCATGAGGGAGACTGTGTAAGTCAATAATGCATTGTCAAGTCTTGAAGCTATAACACAATGTCCAGACAGTTAATAGAGGTCAAAGCCATAGACTGTGATAGACACTTCTTCAAGTCCACCCACGGTACAAAAATGAAGCCAAAATATACTGGATACCGGCGCTGCCATCATCTGAAACCAGAGTTTGCGTCTATTGAGGTCCTGCCAATACACCCACCCAATTCAACTATGAGTCAATCACAGCTGGAAAACATGACATCACGCCGCCTTTTCAAAGCATCAAATCAAGGGTGGGCGATATATGGATTGTACTCAATGAATCACAGCTTTTCACATTGGATGTGGCAGATTTCTCCATCTTTAAGTTCACGTTCACTGTTCTTGCAATCATGAAGGGCCGGATCGATAGGGCGCTCACACTGCGCTTTGCCTCACAAGAGAAGCAATAAGAAGCAAAGTCATCAAGGACAAGAGGGCCATACTGTCCTTCACCACTGTGTCTTATAAGTCCATGTTCAGTGCCAATGTTTTACTCTCTCGTAGGCGGCGGTTAACTCTGAGCAGGTGAGGCGTGTGTTTTGTCTCTGCAGGGCTTCAGACCATGAATACTTAGTTCCATTTTGCGACCATGGAGCACCAGTGCAGCTTTGATATTATTGTATGTGAACCGGAGAGCTGTTAATTTGTTTTTTTGCCCACAGTGAATAATTCCTCTCCTATAACGGCGCCGCAGTAACGGTTTCATTTTCTGTTAACATCTAACTGTTGACCCAAAGATTCCAGTTCACAGCTTGCACATTAACACTTCGGGCCCCAGACAAGCCAGGTGCTCCAGAATAAAAGCAACAGTGGTTCCATATTGATTTTTTTTTATTATCACAGTATGTTATTTAACTTGATTGTAACAGTGCTTTATTTTTACTTTATTATAAAAGTACTTTTAAATTTGTTTCAAGAGTATTTATTTAACTTTATTACAATATTTTATTGTGCTTTTATTACAGCAGTACCATATTAAACTTTATTATAACAGTATTTTAGGTGACTGAGCTTCAGTGTCACAGCAGTTTATGACAGAAACCATCTTTGGGAAAATTTTATTTCACATGCATTTTGACATTTTAGTTTAATGCCTACACAGCAGAGTTTATGCCACCAGGGGGCAATCAAGATGTTACTGCTTCACTTTACAGTCTACTGTCAGAACCAGCTTTGAGGATGTATTTCACAGCTAGAAAGATGGTCTTTTCAGAAAGTTAGGGTGTCTGTGTAGTGGTAAGAGGCAAATACTTATGAAACTGGTGCTGTATGACCAAAGTAAACAGAGAAAAGGGGCTGTGGCAGTTGCTTTTGCTCAAGAGGTAGGTGACATAATTTAACAGTCGGCTAAAACATGTTTCCGAAAACATTAAATGCAAAAATAGGCAGAGCAGTGACATAGTCTTGATTTAAATTCGATCAGCACCGCCTAATTTTACCATTTGATTGGATTTCAGTCTGGGTTTGAGAGAGAGGGGGGCAGGTCTGTCTCTTGATCTGCATCTATACTCTTGTGTCCATAATGGCAGCATGGGTGGCGGGAAATATGAAAATGCGCAAGTACAGCCTATAGTGCGAGAACAGCCTGAGAGAACCAGCATAACTCTGCTGGATGATGCGTTTTGCTTCATCTGCATCATCCGGCAGAGGCTCGCTGGGAGGGGAGCAGGGAGATCTAGGCAGTGGATGATTAAGGGCAGTTCATCATTTCATTCATTCTTCATTTACCCATAATGCTGGTTGACAATTTGCAGAGTATCCCTTTTAAATAATATATTTAGAGACAACACCTACAGACTTGATGATACCAAATTACTCAAAACAAACTTCCGGTACCTTGGAAGGTGATATTTCTTCCATGTTTAACCCTATCTATCAAATTTTGCATCGCTGGCATGACAAGCATACTTGTGCTGAACTTTACTTTTATTTTAACCCCCTTTGCACTGTAGATGCTTTTTTTGGACTGACTTGGAGCCCTCTCTGTATATACGTTTGATGAAAAGACCAAAAGAATGCAGCAGATGGGGACAGGCTCTCGCCGACATGTCTGCAAGGCACATTTTCAGCTTTGCTTCTCACTCGGAGACTTGCTGGGGCAGTGCAGACACATCATATCAGCCTGTCAGCTGAAATCCACACACACACCCCAACATTTTCCCTTTTTCTTTCATGATTGCTGAGAGATCTAAGCTACAATAAACTGACAGCTCTCTTCACCATCTAGTAATTCGGCTCCATACAGCTATGACACTCAACACTCTAATGTACTCCGTGTGGATGAATGCACTCAGGAGCTCAGGGCACAGATTGGAGTGGCGACAGAGATGCTACTAAAATGAAAAGGTGCATACGTATGTAATCTGGGATTCAGCGGTTTAGATGTTTAGGTGCATTAGATGATTAATTGTGTTAATGTAGCTATCCTTTCCAAAAAATATACCATTTAGCAGGATGACATGAGTATGACAACACAGCTGAGAAAAAGCAGCATGAGGGATGACAATGAGAAGAACACTCCTATCCCTTGGTAGGTGTCCATCGAACTGTTATTCAAGAAGATGTGACAAGATTATGTAATCAATTAAGCACCAGTGATGCAATAATGATGCGATACATCACTGCATTTCATTACTGCTTCCCGTGTAAGATGACACTTGTGTTTTCTAATGAATTAATGTGTCTCTTCTGAACAAGGGGTTATCTCAGGGTCTGAAAAGTGATGCCAACAAAAAGTGCCTGCGTTTTCTCTAATGGCCAGCAGGGGGTGACTCCACTGATTGCAAAAAAGGCTGATTGTACACACGTCTTTAATAATTCCCCTCACTTGATTTATTACCTTAGTAGACATCAATCTCAATCGCTAGTTTCAAGTCTTCTTCAACACAGCGTGACATTCATTTTGTAATTAATGGTCCCACTGAGAGTTAAATAGACGATAAAGCAGGGTATGCTTTAGGGTGTGGTGGCCTTGTGATTGACAAATACGGTCACATCTAGCTCCAAAAAAATCAATAATGCGATGGCCAATATGCCACAACTCAAGGTCTCAGAATGGTAGTCCACAAACCAGCGGGTGACGCCATGCTGGTGACATGTACTTCTTTTATACAGTCTATACTTCTGATCCACGTGTACCACCTGGTGACAGCAAGGGGGGGTAACTCAAGACAAGGGCCACAAGTGGTCTTGAACTGGGACACTGCTTTACACCCCTTATACAATTTATTTTTTGGGCTTTCTGGTGGAGGGAGGCATATACCAGTGATTGGTAGAATGATATAAATGCTTTGTCTACAATAGAAGATGCACATGTTTCACAGGCTTCATGTCTTCTCTGCTCTGTTTCACCTCAGCTGAGGGCAAATGTTTGCATTAATTATAATGTTGGTGATAAATTATCAATTTAAATGTGACTACTTAATCTATTGTATTGAAAACAGCCTACCTTGTTTATTCAATGTGTTTTTATGCTCTTATAATCAGAGTTGTCTGATATTCAGGTCAGTATATTTTTGTAAGATTTCTTTGCTATTTTGCTTGTATTTGACAGTAGAGATACTTCTGTTGAATTGAGCAGCAGCAGAAATGAAGGACTGAGTCCGCATCGTCCTTTAACTACAGCAGTGAGTTTAGCATACATGCAGGGGGACAAGGACATCAAATAGTAGTCCCCTGAGGGCTTGGCTTTGAGGTAATGAAATCAATAGATGAGAGTCACTCCAGTGACTTGTCCACTGCCACCGGTTTATCCATCTGAAAAGCAGTTTGCTTACACAAGCACATCGCCGAGCAGATTCCAATAAAAGAAAACAGCAAAGCCCATTTCAACCCCACATACAGTAGACATCGCCTCCCAGAGGAGTTCTATCCATTAAACAAATGCCATTAACCCCGGGTTCAAATCTACACACTTGCCAAGCAGCGAGATGTTCCAAGGTCAAATCTTTACAGACATTATTCAGCTTTCTCCCGTGTCAAACCTGCAGCCCGCCGTTGCCTGGCAAAGCAATAACAAGGCTGTGAAGCAGATGTGTTACTGTCACTCCAAAACAAGAAGCCAGTCTCATAAAGCTGTGTTGTGAGTGTGAGTGCAGTGTTCAGCACCTCGAAGGCGCAGTCAGTCAGAGAGGAAGCAGGGGTATTTTATGTCGCGTTGTAGAGAGGCGAGATGAGGCGGGGGGGGGGGGGCAAAGAATAACAAAACTTTCGGTTATTCACATGTCATAAAGGGCCTGGCTGAGAGAGCTGTGACGCAGTGAGAGGGTGATAAACAAGAGGAGGAGGTCTAATGGATTTATGTGTGAAGTGAACCTGAGACTCAGCTGCAGTTCAGTCACATCTCCCCTTTTATTCTCTAAGATGTTTTTAGCACTTTCTCCCACAGCTGGATCAGCCGTCCTGCTGACTGCAACTGAATTTGTGTACTTAGCTGACAGGGCTGTCAATCATATCGTTGTTTTGTTTTTTCGGCATTAGATTGAGGACGCTGACACTTATTTAGATCTTTAGGAGAAACAATCCAACATCATTATTTTGCTTTTCAGTTTTTCCTCTGCTTCTTTTCTTCTACCCTGTTATGAGAAACACAAATACATAAAGGTGGACCTTGAGAACTCAAAATGGGTCTTGGTCCCGTACATGTCTGGATATCATTGTGCAAAAAAGAGTATTAATTAAAGATGGTAAGGTAAATTTCAGCTCCATCACGTAGTCTAAGGGCTGCTGTGAAACTGTGCCTACTTAGTGCAACAAAAAAGTTTATCCTGGGTGCACTGGTACAATGGACAACTAAGAAAGGATGGCAGAGACACCCACACACCAGTAGAACTGAGCTGGAGCAGACACAAAAAAGGTTCACAGGCTGAGATCAATGTGAAAAAATTACAATTCATTTAGAACATCTGTGCACAAAGTGAATAAAAACAGTAGCAAACGTTTCAGTCCTTGACTATCATCAGTGCCTTGATCTCGGCCTGTGAACCTTTTTTGTGGTTGTAAAGCCTAGTTCTATTGGTGTGTAGGTAGCTCCAGCGTGTACACATATATACTGTATATATGGCAACAAAAGAGGTGAATAAGCAGGATTTTTTTTCCTGTGGGTGTTTTTATGGGAATATGGATGTTTCAGATTAATTCCAGGAGTGCATGTTTCATATTTTATCCTAAGTGTGTCATACTGTGTGAAGCTGGTATTGGTCTGGTCTTGACTCTGTCTTGCCCATGCTTTGGTCTGGACTAAAGGGGCTTCACCCTTTAAAGTCTTGGTTTTGTCTTATCTTGATACAATTCTTTTTTTTTCTTTTTTTTTTTTTTTTTTTATACATATGACCTTAGATCAGTTGGAAAATTACAGATTATGATTTTTTTTGCACATCTACATGTCACTGAGCATGATGTATTTGGTGTTTGTGGAACTCTTATCTAAATATATAATGACAAAAACTCTGTCTGTGTCTGTGGGTGTGTCTGTCCATGTGAAATTTGGCACAGTGGTAGAGGGTCATGGGAGGATGCGAATGAAGCAATATTACATCAATTGGCCAAAGGGGGGCGCTATAGCAAACGACTGAAATTGCAAACTTTGAATGGGCATATCTCAAGCCCCGTATGTCGTAGAGACATGAATCTTTGCACAGAGATGTCTCTCCTCATGAGGAACAATTTGCCTCAAGAACCCATAACTTCTGGTTATATAGATTTTCAGCCATTTTGAATTTTTTGAAAACCACTTAAAATCAATCTCTTCCTAGGAAGTTTGAGCGATCTGCACGAAACTGGGTGAACATAATCTAGGGACCAATATCTTAAGTTCCCTCTTGGCAAAAGTTGGAAAACTTACTAAAACTGAGCTTCTATAAGGCAATGAATATTGCGGAGGGCGTGGCTCATCACATAAAGGTGTGTAACATCTCAAGGGTTTCACCCATCGCCACGTAACTTTGTAGGCATATGACCACACATAATCTGAGGGGACCCCTCCATTATTGACCCCATCAAACAAAATGGGGGCGCTAGAGAGCCATATGGATTTTTACTAAACTTGGTAGATATGTAGAACAGGATGCCTCAAGGTGACTGGAGAAATTTAACACTAACTGGCAACTGGGTGGCACTATAACAAAAGAGAAATGCTTAAAAATGGCTAAAATACGCCAGATTGCTGTGGCTCCCCCTGTGGCTGAATGTTGTTGTTTTTTCTCATTTCTGGTATGACTAAGTCATGTTATGGTATGCTGTACATAATCACGGAAACTGTCAGTGTGTCATTCTGTCTGTTCATGTTTTTCAAAAACTCTGTCTGAATACATTGCTCTTCTTAATGGGTTCAGTTGACTATTTAATCTGCAATTTCCAATGACCTGTATCCCAAACACACACCATGTGAAACTGTACGTGAGCAACTGTGCACTCAACGGGTGTGGACTAGTTGTCTTATAAACAATGACTGTGGGTTTAAACAGTGTTTCTCTCTTTTGAAGGGGGGTTGCATTCAATAATTTAGCAAACTACCCAATTATCTAACTATGGCACTCTTGTCTAATTTTGCCCATAAAGTATTACGAAAGGTTAAATCATTTCAGCTCACCAATATGACAGATGTCCCGTGTTATAAATGTGTTTAATACCAGTTGAAAATTGCTGAATTACAAAATAACTGTAATAACAAGAAATTACTTTACAACAGCAAACAGGATTTGAGAATGATGAGAAAAAGATTCAATGGCAAAAAAATTGGTCCAATATCAAGAAATGCTCCAACAGAAAAAAAAATTGGTAAGTATTTAGAACTGATATGGGAATACAACTAATAAGAAACGACATATTAATAAAAAAAAAGTGGCACAAAACAAGATGCAATAATGAGAAGTGGCTTATTAAGAAGAAGTTAGGTCAGAACTGTTATTACAAGAAAGCTGGATTTTATTAAACAAAGATGAACGCACTGTGGTTTAATCTGAGTTATTATCTGAAACAAGATGGCATCAACTGGATTTCCATGACATATTGTATAGATTTTTATATGGTTATGGGTTTTTTCCACTGGTGTGACCAAAATCTTTACAGGAACTTAAAGAGGAAATAGACATTTTTTGTCACTATGAAGCAAATGTTGACTTCACAATGTAATGGCTATGGTATAATGACACCATCAGCATTTAGATTGGTTCCCTGTAAGCCTCCCATTCCAACTGCCACCAGATACAATCTCCCAGAAAAATAAAGGCTCAAATTTACAGCACAAACAAAGAGCGCCAACTTTTGTACAACCAAAACAGAAAGAGGACAACCGCCGAAAGGGTGGTCGGTTAAACAAATGAGAGAGAGAAACAAAATGCAGTGTGTCCTGTGTTGCTGGTTTTTGCTAGGCTCTGAGAAAATGGAAAGTGATCTGATTGTCTTTGTGACAGTAACGCTAACAATAATACCATTTGGAAACGCTCAGGGGTTACAGCTTGAAAGGCTGTCTGATTCCACTTTAAATTGGACGAATGTCTTTAATTTTCACCCAAAATGCCCGTCACGATAGCTACTCTTGGTGGAGGATAAATTGTCCTAGAAATGATTATGCTTAATGACATTAATGTAATTTTAACATCATTTTATGCCACTGATATTGTTATAATATAACAGCCTCATAATGCAAATGCACCCTGTCAAAGAGCAAAGAATTTTTATTCTTAAGAATGTTCAGACATTGGAAGTGGAATGTGAAAACAAAAAAAAACAACAAAAAAAATGTTTGTGTGCGTGTGCGTGTGTGTGTGTGTGTGTGTGTGTGAGTGATGAGCTGAGCCCTGCCAATGGTGAAACTCCAACACAGAGAGCAGACAAGAGCACAAAAGCAACGTGATTAGAAATGACAGTAAAATGTGTCTCAGCACAGTTTTTTTCTGTTCATTTGGCTGAGGCGCCACTCAAGTCCTACAGTGGTCAAGAAAACCCTGCTGTTTATTCTGTCATCATGCCGGCTAAAATGCAAGTGACATTTTTATGTAAGAAAATAAGCATATCAACACGAGGGCTTTATCAAATGATGTATGGACATGACCAGTCATTTCTGCTGACCTCGATCAGTCGATAACGTAAGTATCGTGACAGGCCGAGGTACCATTCACATTTCAACTGATGCTACTGGTTCCAGTGTCAGACTTTGGTACATATTTTCTGCATTGTACTTTTTTTTTTAATTTCAAACATCAACTGGAGAGATGTAGTAGAGTAAAACGCAATTCTGCTTCTCTTCTTTTTCGAATCACACACAAGATGTGCCATTAGATACCCAAATTTGGCACCCATGGATTTACCGTAAATCAGTGCTCGGTAGTACAGACATGAATTGGTCAGTACCTTTAAAGATATCCAGCTCTAGTCACTAAATACATGAATCCCCAGTTAAAAGCTAAACATATTGACTCTGAGTACTAAATGGTGAATGTTGTTGCCAACCTTTAGGGCATGCATTACAGGCAGTGCGTCATATATAGGTTTGTTCACTGGTAAATAAAAGGTAAAAGAAAAAAATCCACGTACACTAACTCGCATAAACTTAAATGCAAAAACACACACAGTAGGAGCAGCTGCTGTCTGGAGAGCTGCAGCTCATTACCATGGTACCTGAGGCTTAAAGCAGAACGAGGGGTTTCCCTGTGAGAGAGTGAGGACGAGCTGTGGCTCCGAAAACATCCAACCAGGCATATAATACAGCTCCACTTTAACATGATCAAGGTCTCACCAAGAGTGTTATTCCCCTCCCTCCTTATTTTGTTCATTGAACGCTACAATGGTGCACCACAAATCCAATTAAGTCTAAGAGGAAAATGCACACTCCCAGATGGAAAACAGGTCTTCTGCGCAAACGGTGTTAACGACTAACTAGCTCATGACAGATGGATAAAAAGCCGAGTCGAGATCAGGCAAACAAACTCTTGAGAGGCGGGACAAGCAGATGGAATCTTCTTCCCACACAAAGTAAAGAGCTGTGAGGAAACTGAGACGACAGAAGGTGAATGGACTTGAGATGAAAACACTCAAGGTTGACGACACATGACGAGCATCACTCTATGGAAACACCAGGCAACACACAAGAGTTACACACACAGGGAGGCGTGCAGACTTGTGTCTTAGTCAACACATCTGTCCGTGTCTTTCTTGAGACAAACGCTTGCAGGAGGATCTGCAGAGCTGTGAGGAAAAGTGCACAGTGAACAGATCCATTCAAAGTTGGAATTTAATTCTTCTGCTCCTGACAAAGACAGCAAGTTTTGATGAGCATATGGTCTCTACGGAAGTGAGGTCACTGCCAAAACTGCTTTAACTGATGATGAGATAAAGGAATGATGCATGAACCTGCCAGATGTAGCCAAAACTGGAGCTGCACTTTCTCCACTGCAACCTTCCCTCCTCCCTCTGCTCTCTCTCTCCCATGCTCCCTCCCCCTCTTGCTTAATCTCTCTACCTCTCTCCCTCTGTCTCTCTCCCTCTCTCTCTCTCTCTCTCTCTCTCTCTCTCTCTCTCTGCACACACACACACTCAGATGCACACACGCAGAAAAGAGGAGAAAGCCAGAGAGGAGAACTGCGGCGGCACGATGGGGATATTCTGCCTGCGTGGGCTCTGTCGCTGAGGCGTCCGGAGTTCAGCCACTGTGTGTGCGTGTGTGTGTGTGTGGCTGTGTGAGTGTGTGTGTATGCGTGTGTGAGTGAGTGTGAGCCCCTGCCGACGCCGTGCGGAGAAAGGAGAAGGGGAACAGAGGAGAGCTGGTGGAGAGGAGGAAAAAGAGAGGGGGAGTGTTGACTCTCACTGGGGCTTAGAGGAACCTCACGCCACTGGATCAGAGGACGCCGATGTGCAACAACTACTCCAACTACTGCCGCTGCTGCTCTGCCTGCGTGCCGCTGCCTGCCTGTCCTCTCAACTTCTGCCATGGCATAGCCACCTCTTCCAGCTCGCCTCTAATCCACTAAGGAAACGGGCATGCACGGGCACAACCGGGGATCTAGGCTAACATCCTTTACGTCAGTAATTCACAGTCTGAGGTGAGTCTGCTCCTCTCTGCTCTTGTCCTCTCCTCTATTTCACCTCTCAGTCTGCAACTGCAAGGGGGGAAAGTCTGTTCAAATAACCTCTGGAGGTGGGGAATCTGAGGGCTCTGCTCGCTCTGTGAGACTGAGCCCAGGATAATCCACAGGGAATGTTTCCACTGGAGATTTTCCCTTTTAGTCGGCTGATCAAATATCAAATACGTGTGGCAGATGAAAGGAGGTAAATCTCAGATTGATTTTAGTTCGGTTGAGTTGCCTCTGCTGTGGTGAAGGGAGATTTCATGCAGCAGCTGTGGAATGTGCTGGTGCTGAGTTTAAGACATGATTCAGTCAGTTTAGAAAACTTTAAACGTGACAAATGTTTATCTCAGGTGAATATGAGGAGGGGGGAGTGTGCTCACTGCCACTGCTACCTGATATTTATCAGATGTGGCAGGTCAGTTTTTTTGTTTCTGAGAGGACTGTGATCCAGATTTAACCTGACTGGCTCCGCATACATAGCTGAAACACTTCGTGCGTACAGGGGCTCGCATGATGCTGCATTTCCTCAGTTTTGCAGCTGACTGAGCGTTACATAAAACACACTGGTATCCAAACCAAAAGGAAAAAAAAATTGCAGAATTGTTGCATGAGGCTGCTGTCCCACGTACGGAGGCAGCAGCACAGAGGAATAGGTAATGAGGGCTGAGCATCAGACAGTTGGCTGCATCTGATGAAGGTCCTTAACTAAAGACTAATCTAGATTAATGGACTGGGTGAAGTCACCATCTCCTTACAGATTATTGGAGCATGGGTGTGTGTGTATGTGTGTGTGTGTGATGAGGGGAGAGGGAGAGAGAACATGGGTTGCCAAGAACCCTCACATCTCCACTGTCCTTCAGTTGCCACACAAAACGCATGTCACTCCCACTCATCTCCACAAACCTCCTGCCATCGCTCTCTGTCTCCCCTTCAACCCTATCTCACATCAACGCTCTGATACAATCTCCCCTCTGCTCTATTTCACTTTGCGCAGACACTGTGAAGAGGACTGAGGGAAGCAGATGAAGATAGATAAAGAGAGAGAAAGAGATATAGAGCAAGGGGAGAAGACAATGTCTGTGAGAAATAATAGAGTGGCAGGAGAGGATATTGAATTTTGTCTCTTTTTTTAATACAATTGTAGGGCATTATGTGCTGACACTCAAGATTGACGTGAAAAGTACATACCTGCTGTCACAGCCTCATTTATGTAACGCAAATACAACTATACAAAATGACAGGATAGGGATGAAAGTAGGATGTCGCTCTAGAAATGAAAAAAAAAAGACATGACATGCTCCCCTTCATCCGTCACTGCCTGTCTTCCTATAACCTTCGTGCCGCCTCTGTGAGAGCTGGGCACGGCCGTCCAGGAGTGATGGGCGTGAGGGCCCACTGCTTCAAAGCCAATCTTTATTTTTAGGAATCAATCACATCAGTCTGCACCTCACCCGGTAATGCTCTGGAGAGAAGACTGACTGTTCTGCCACGTATGCACGCACAAAAAAAGGAGCGTGTGCATGTCACCCCTGTGCACAATCCAAATTCAGAGGTACACGAAGATTAAAAAAGGTAGAACAAAGCTACGACAAAGCTTCTACTCGCAGAGATGTCGTGCTTCAGCAGAGAACTGACAGAGTTGGCCTGCGCGAACAGCATTTACGGGAACTTGCACGACACTTGCCTCCATAAACCAAGCAAATATGGCAAAGAGGGTGGGAACAGGGGGAGAAGGAGTGAGGAGGAGAGCAGGGTTTCCAAACGAGTGGTGAAGTGGGCATTCGCCTCCCGTGGCCCTGCTCGCTGGGAGGGGTATTCATTCATCCAGAAAACAAATTGCTCTCCTATAAAAGAATGACTGCTTTTGGAACAAGCCAGATGTTACCTTTCATGTGCTAATAGGATTATTCATTAAGAGTCAGATTTTTTCCCTGGGAGCGCCACAACAACGCCAAGCAGTTGAGGTGAATCGCGTGCGTCTGGTGTTGAAGTGGGGAAGGTGCGTGTATGTGTGAGTCACTCCGTACTTCTGTTGCATACAGAAGGGGGACTCTTTGCACACAATCCCACCTGGTTGTAGTTGTCAGAGCGTGCCGGTGTATGTGTGTGTAAAGCATGTGTTCCCCACTGATTTGCCGTAGGGGCCCAGTCAGCTGGGGCTCCGACAGGCCCAGAGGCAGAGAACAGGAGATGGGAGTTTTCTGTGGTAAAAGGAAAAAGTAGAGTCTAGGTACCTATATATATATCTGTTCTTTCATTACTTGTAGCACCGCCTGAAACTAACAGTTCTTTTGATTTAAAAATTAGCTGTTTATTCAATTAAGAGTTTTGTCTATAACATAGTGAAAAAGGCCCAGGGCAACATCTCAAAACTGCTTGTTTTTTTTTTCCAGTCTAAATCCTCAAGATATTCAATTTCCAATTACACAAAAAAGAAAGAAGCAGCAAAGTCTTATTTTTGAGAGGCTTAAAAAAGGAAATGTTTTCCATTTTTACTTGATAAATCTCAAACAAGTTTCTGTGGGTCGACTAATCATTTCAGTACTAACTACTCGTGGCCTTAAGGTGACTCGCTAACAACATTGTGACTATCCCTCGATACAAACTACTGACCTCAGCAGGTGGAGGTCAGAGGTCAGGGTTAGCTGTCATACAAGCTGGTAGGCTTCATGTGCATTTGAACCATTTAAGGTGCCCTACAGTTTCCTTAACTAACAAAAGCTGTTAACATTACAGTGTTCAGACAGCTTAAGACAGGTTAGTTTTAAGACATTTAATGGCATGTTTTAATTAAATATTGCCATTGTTTTTGGTTTGTTTTCTCAATTTTACAAAGAAAAATCAGTAAAAATGATTCATAAAGTCCCACATCTCATGTCTTAGAATTTTAAAGATTGAAAGAAAGTTTGAAAGATTAATTTAGGAAATTTTAATACCAAATGAGGCTGTTTGTTAGATTAATAAATTCAATGCCTCTGAGGACTTTTCCATGGGAACCCTGCACTCACTAAAGCACATTTGGTCTATCCTTGAGGTTTAAAAAACATGTTGAGTGCATGTCCTTCTGCTTTTTTTTTAAACTATTTTAAATTCAACATTATTAATATCAATGTGTACTAGCTTGCAATCTTCTTCTCTGATTTTGCTGGCAGACTGAAAACATTTTAGAGTTCCCTCGGCCACCTGTTGATGAGTGAAATGGTTTGACACCAGTGCTTGTGCACCCTCAGGGGCCCAGTCATATCAAACGGCACTGTGGCACCACTAGAGGTCTAATACTCTGCAGCCAAACTTTAACTCTCTGTTGTGTTAAAAAAAAAAAGAGTATGAACGCAGACATGAGATGTAAATCTTTGTTTAATTCAAGTGAGAACAACTTAAAGTTATCGTATATGTCCTGTGAACAGTCACTTAGACTGTCACTCACATCAATTTCCTCTTATCTAAGAGCCTGACGTACTTTTGATTTTATGTACAGTGAGTACTAATTGGACCTTGACTACAGAAGACAGTCTTTACAAAACAGCTGAAAATAGAAAATCTTAAAATTACAGCCTTTTGTTGATTGTAGAGTGGCTTCATGCAGCCTCTCCCTCCTCTATACAGCTTTCATGAGATTCAGTTGAGCTGACAAAATGATATATCTTATCGACAAGACAGGATGGCTTTTGCCGACTCTCTCCCCCCCGTTCTCAGGGTTTCAATTCTTGTTCCTGGATCCTTCTCCATGGCTTCATCTTGCCTCATCTCGTCATTATCTCCGTCTATTTTTCTCACATTCAATTCTGCTCAAGTCAAGCACAGCGAAAACTCTACCTCTACATCCATGCACCTGTTTATTCTGGTCTTTTCCTCCTCTTTCCCATCCGTGTGTGTGGTAGTGTGTGTGCGTCTTTTTTTTTTTTCTTTGCTAGGGATGACTACTGTAGGAGGAATCTGAGAGCAGCAGGGGAGTTCTCTAGTTACCCATCAGCTTTGAAACCTCAGCTTGTCTAGAAGGCAAAGACAGAGGGAGAGACAGAAAGATGCGGAGAGGGAAGGCAACAAAGAAGGAGAGAACGAGAGGAGGGGGACAAGAAAATGAGTAAAAGAAAGAGGAGGATTCAATGTTCTGGAGAAAGAGAGAGGAAAGGAGAGAGTGATCTGATGCATTCTGATTAGAGCAGGCAGCCTCTGCAGCAGTACATCCTTTCTTGAGGATCTGATCTCCATCTAGCCTGCATGTTCACTGACGTATGGATTACAGGCTTCCTGTGAATTCATCAAGCTCCCAAGAACCCACCTGGGTGCAGGCGTAGCACACAAAGCCAACTAACTACAGCATGTAAGGAAATAACAAAGAAAAGTACAATTCAGTGGGGACATAGTGAGTAAAAAATAATAAGGCTACAATGTCCGCAGGCTACAGTCCAAGGATAAGAAGTCCTCCATGATAACAGCAGCAGGCTGACATGCAGTATACTGAGTTCTTTCATGGTGGTAATTTCTAGCATCACGCACAGTAGGGATGGATACTAATGACGTGTGCAGCACACACTCTGAGGCTTTGGGGGCTCAATGAGAGGCCGTTAGCCTGCATTAAGTCTTGTACTGTAACTGCAGCATCTCTCTCTCACACACGTTTTATTTTGTATGAGCTTCAAGTGCACATCTGGAAGCAAAATAATATGAATGTAAAATGTGACAATATATCTAATGCACACATGGCTTTTCGATAAATGCGGTGCATATGGTAGAGACACAGCATATACAGTAAGGATATCCTGAGTGCTGTGGATTAACAGCAAATCTGGATTCATCCTTTCACAGTATCAGACTTCTGACATTAAAATGAACACTTTATATAGAAATTCATAACTACTATGACACCATATTGATGGTTACACTGACATTTTTCAATCTTAACCCTGTTTGTCCGATGTTTTCGAATTTAAATGATAATTTTTGAGGCTCTTCCAGCATTAATCAAGAGGGCTGCAATGTAAACACTTGAGGAAATTATGCATAGTCCATTTACGTCCACTGAAAATGTTTTTTTTTGTTTGATGCCACTGACAGGCTCAGATTATTATTATTGTATGAGTATGTGACAACACTGTGGAAAGGATCCCTCCAGAGATAGACCTCGTTGTTAGAGAGCAAGATCCTTTTTGTTTAACCATAAACAGCCCTAAAATCGCTATCGTCAAAGCCACCAGATTCCATTTAAATAAACAGTAATTCTAGTGTACATAAAGCCTGCATATATCTTACTGGGTGAATTAAGAATTTATTTCAACCAAACCAGACTTAGTGATTGTTGGAACAGTTGATAGGATAAAACTGCTGTTTTTTGGTTGTTTTTTTTAAATAGAGTCTGGTGCTTTTGGCGACGGCAATATCAGAGCTGTTTCTGATTAAACAAAAAGCATCTTACTCTTTACAAAAAGGGCTGTCTCTGTAGGGATCCTTTCCGCATGGTGTCAGACACTTTGATTGGGAATCTGAGCCTGTCAGTGGCAAAAACAAACACTTTTAGTGGACATAAATTGACGGTACATGCGGCCCCAAGTGGTTACATTGCAGCCTATTTCGCAGCTACCTGCTGCAGCGCTTGAATCAATACTAGACCAATTTCAAGAACTGCTGTCAAGTCAGACACAAAATGGGAAAACAGGGTCCAGGTTGGAAAATACCAAAGTTACCCTTTAACCCTTAACAGACAAGGAACAATAACCCTAATCAGCTATTGCGTATTACTTCTGTAGTCCAAATAAATTGGCCCTATACATGATTTTTGTCAACCAGTTTAGGAACATTTGATTTCAATCCAAGCCACGTTGCTACTGCCACATCTATCTGACCCTAATATACAGAACTATACTCACAGTGTACAGATTTCTGATCTTTCAGGAGACTGCTGTAAAATCACAAGGGTGTTAAATGTCAGCTCCCCTGGATCTAAATGTGATGTTTGATGGCGTAAAGCGTGTTTTCCTCTGTTTATAATTAGGAAATTTCAAACTGCACTCTAAACAAAAAAACATGTTCCTGGTGTTATTTAGTCATTACTACAACACTACATGATAATTCTGAGCAAAATCTTTAAAATGGTGCTAGGCAACAGCGCAGTGGTCCATGATGACTGAGCAACAATTACTAGAGAGACAATCCTGTGATTTCCAGCGCCGTTCCATCTTACGGCATTAAGCTACCATTAACTGACAAAGGATTTGCTGCGTTTGGTGTCGGCCTAATGCACTGTACCGCAGTTATCCCTCAACACTGACCTGTACAGTCAATCACTCGGCTATATATACCCTCACATCACACCCTGAGAGCATGGGTGCACCCAAGCTTGCTCACATGCTGCAGCGCAAGAGACAGACAGAAAATAAAAACCCCACAATAAACCCACACTGTCAAATGACCTTACCAACACAAACTAAAGTAAACGACAAGCCTGCATATCTTTTTTTACTGCATAATCAGTGTGCTCTTAAGAGACAGATCAAAGACTTTTCAAAACACTACTAAGCCCCGTGTAATTATGAGCGGAAGCTGACAGAAGAGAGAAAAGAGGAAAACAAAACACGAGTAGATAAAGCTGGATTACAGTAGAGTTTGGAACTTCCATGACTGTGATGATACTGCTACACTCATTTGTTCAAGCAGCATATGAGGCCACGCTGAGCTGGAATAATGTAAAACTGCAGCGGTAGAAGAGCAGGACTTTTTTTTTGTTGATCATGTAGCACAAGGGCAGACTTCTAGCTCACTGTGTCTGTAATTCAAAAAACGCAATAATGGCTGTGTGTATTTCCCTCTGAGTTTTACTCGGTAAACGAGAATTATTGCCAGGTTGTATGCCTCCACTAAGCAGTCAAGTTGCAGTTACAGACTTATATGTAGCCATGACAGTAGACAGTGCTGCAAAGAAGCTACAAATTGTGCTTCACACACACCTTTGACCTGGCTGCACAGAGGATCTATACAATCAGCACAGTTTCACAATGGGCAGTGTCAGCAATTCAGTATCTGACCAAATGTCTCCACTTCTGTTCCTGAGTTATGGCTTTGAAAAAGGGCCAGAAAAGTTTTTTTTGCAGAACATCGTGAGGTCACAGTGAAGTTAACCTATTACTTTTGACTAGAAAATGTTATTACTTCATTGTGGCACGGTGATGCAGTGATTGTCATTGTTGTCTCACAGCAAGAGGCTTCCTGGTTCATCTGTGCAGTTTGCATGTTCTCCCCGTGTCAGTGTGGTTTTTCTCCAGGTACTCCGGCTTCCTCCCACAGTCCAAAGACATGCAGGTTAATTGGTGACTCTAAATTGTCTGTAGGTGTGAATGTGAGTGTGAAAGGTTGTCTGTCTCCATGTGGCAGCCCTGTGATAGTCTGGTGACCTGTCTCACCCAATGTCAACTGGGATAGGCTCCAGCCCCCCTGTGACCTCCAACAGGATAAGCGGTTACAGAAAATAAATGGATGGCTCAATTCATTTCTTTTTTCTAATCAGACATTTAGGTGAAGGTTTGTCATAATTAGTGAATGAATTCTTGAGTTATGGCCAAAAACATGTTTTGTGAGGTAACAGTGGCCTTCGATCACCAAATTCTAATCAGTTCATTGTTGAGTCCAAGTGGATGTTTGTGCCAAATTTGAAGAAACACCCTGTAGGTGTTCCTAAGATATCATGTTCACAAAAACAGAAGAGACAAGCAGTCACAGTGACCTTTGACCACCAAAATCTGATCAGTTAATCCTTGAGTCAAGTCAAGTGGATGTTTGTGCCAAAATTAAGGAAAATCCCTCAAGGCGTTCAAGGGACATCACATCCAAGAGAATGGGACAGACGGAGGGAAAATCTGAAAACATAATGCCTCAAACCACAGCTTTCGCAAGCAAGAGGGCATAAAAACACAGCTGACCGATCACTGGGAAGTTTGAGAAAGCAAGGACTTTAAATATTAGGGAGTATATTCTCTGTTCAAAGTATTGCCAAACACTGCATCCATACAGTATGGACATTTTCAACATCTTGTTTCAAAATATGGACCTTTATACATTAATTTATTAATTTCTTCTGGTACACAAAGATTTGCTTTCACTCAGTGACATGCATATTAGTCAGGCTGACCACTGATGTTGGGTGATACGGCCTGGTTAACATTTGGCGTTCCAGAGTATCCCAGAGATGTTGGATGGGGTTAATGTCAGGGCTCTGTGCAGGCAAGGTCACACTAAGAATAGAAAAACTTTGCTTTGGGCACACTGTTACATTAAAATAGGAGAGGGCACTCCTGAAACTGTAACCATAAAGCATGGCAGCCCAAGACCAAAAGTCCACTACAGTATGTGGCCATATAATGTATGGCTAAATATCTTACTGCTATGCTATTTGTTCTAAGCTGCCAATCAAAAAGCTAAAGGATAAACTCTGCATAAATTGGAAAAAGATTTGACTGATGTAAAAGAAATAATGAGATAACAGAAGAGCTCAGTGAAACATCCAGTTAAACGCTTTAACGAGAAAGGCTGTTCAGACGGCTGTCACTAATTGACATGTATAGCCATATTTCCAGTGTTTAATCAATTCGCTGGTTTTGTGGTGCATGCTATATTAATGAATTTTCCCTTCGTTGGAGCAGAAGCGATAAAACAAAATTAGTCAGGCTCAAAGTAAACGGTAAACATCCAATCCCCAGGTTGAATCAGGACAACGAAATCTCCACCTTTTAAGATTTTACCTGGGCGACCAAAAGTTCAATTAGGCAACTGCCATTCACGAAACTGCCGACTCATATGCAGTTTAATGCAAGTAATAGGGATCCATTTTTAAAATGCAAGGTGTGTTGCATTAAATGAGCATGTGCTCTGAGCATAAAGACCATTTCCATTAAAGAATAATGAATTGCATTACCGCAGTAATCTGGATTGTCCTTGCAGCACTGCAAAGGTTTGAACAATGGCTAAATCAAAAAGAACATTTTCCCAAGAACCAACCGGCTCTCATCATGGATAAAATGCACTTGTGGGCCTAGAAATAACCCAAATAATGACCCTTAGTGCCAGCGTGACAGCCATGTGAGCTGTGCTAAAACAAGGTCAGATGTGAACATGTCTGATGTGTTTTGCCATGCGCACATGACCCTGTGAGGTCTGTTTTTGGTCTGTCCTACTGGGTAGAAAATAGTGGGTCAGTTCACTTCACTTACTTGCCCCTGAATTGAGAGAGGAAAAAAAAAAAAGGATCAGGGCCACCCTAAACAGGGGCAGTTGTCACAGCCTTGCGTGATGAGTCATGCTGTTTATGCGAGAAGCCAGGGGGTGGTGTTCCAGCCGGAGGTGAGATACGAGTGCTGCTACAGTCGCCCGGGACTGAACCCAATGGGTAACAAATCAGATATGTGGAGCCAGGGACACATCATTCAGCCTGCAGTGCCGACATGTCAAAAAGTATCAAATTTAAACGAGGATATGATACAATACCGTGAAACTGTATACATTGTGGAGGCTGAGTGTAGGGAAGGAAAGAAAACACTTGTTGTTTACACTGACAAACTACATCCATGTCTCGATATCTGATGGTTCAGAGCAGGGTGACATCTTGAATTGTAATCAGATGTAATTTTGCACATATTGAATATAGTGTTTAACTTGGGCCTGGCTTATATCATAGAAGTATTCGCTGACCTCATTTGAAGAGGGCGTGCAGGGTAACAGTTTAATCTCTTATTCAAAATGTCATCCATTGAACAAACATGGAGGGGACACTGACAGTGATGGAGCAGGAAAGCACAGCCATGCCGGTGAATAGATAATAGTCTGGGAATAAACGTCACACAGTCAAACAGTCAAACAGTCAGACGAAGGGAAAAAAAAAATGTGAGCGAAATGATTTAAATGCTGCACAGCCGGGGGAATAATTGGAAAATGTATGTATTGGATTGTGCTACATGCAGCTTTGATGCCTCCCCTTTACTCCGTTGTACTTCCCTCTCCTTTCACAGCTCAATCAACCTCATGGCAAGAGAGGTCAGGAGTCACTGAGTGATTATATGCATACAACACAAGGTGGAGAAGTGTATGGTAACACTGTTTCCACTTACTGTGTGCTTTTTAGAAATTCCCCTAGCCTCTCTCTGCCTGTAACTGATGCGTTCATGGGAGCCTGAGAATATGTTATCACAGAATGTCCCATAGGTTTGGGACAGGTAAAAAGTGTATAATTCCTGTAATGTATTGCAGAAGTGCCTCTCATAGCCTTGTTACTGTTGGCAGACTATCTTTCCTAATGTCTTCTGCGTTGGGCGTGTAGTCAGTTTCCACAAACACTGCACTGTACTCCCCGGTCATTTGGACACATTGGTAATTACCTGTCTGTTGAGAATCAAACAAACATCTGCCTGCACAGCAGAAAGCTGCCATCTCTAACCTGTCTATATGGGCATGCTGTGCTGCTCTCAGAAAAGTGTTTCCAGTGACATTACTGAGCAGTGTTTGGACAGTTACAGGGGGGGTGAATGTCAATCTGTAACATTGCTGAGTCCATCTGTAGGTAATGGATTTCTAAAATTCAAACACGAGTTTCTTTTGACAAGACATTTACAAATAAGAGTCTCGGTGCCCATGAGATATTTGGCACCTGGCACATGAGGCAGTTAGGTATCATGTATCAAGCAAAGATTATTCACAGCAAAACAGGGCGGCTGACTTTTGAAGCTGAAGATACTGGTATCATGTGACACTGGACGACCTGAGGAATCCATCTGTACCAACTATGTCACGCTAGCTTTTTGGGAAAAGAGCTAAATAACACATAAAGTAAGGAAGGAAGGAACCCTCACCTCAATATATCTGAATGAAAATGGGCTCTGTGGACACCCATGAGTCTCCCTTTTGCAGACATGCCCATTTTATTTAAGTCACCGCAGTCTGGGGCAATAACCATGCAGTTTTTTTTGCATGCAGTACAGATGAGTTGTTTTTGAATATGGTATTTACATATTTCTGCATTCTGGGGTCACTAAAAAGTCTTGGCATTGTGTAAACTGGCTGTGACTGCAACGCTGAGACTCTTGTGGATTCACTGAGCACAATTTTATTCACATACAGTACGATGTTAGTCCTCATAGCAGGCCACTGTAGTGAGACCATTTTTTGAATTGGACGTCATTGTAAAAAATGACCTATTAAGATCGCTAGAATTATCACAGCCTCGTGAAACTTTGCAACCACAAACCAGAGACCCTGAGCATTCAGAGGATGTATGGCTGGCTTAGGTATATTGACAATAAGGGTGTTTTATCAGTAGTTTCCAGAACAGAGGTGCTCTCCAGCTCTTAAGTAAAGTTTTTGATACCAAATGAGATGTTTCTAAAGTTCTTGGTGTCTTGATGGGCTGCATGCAGTTCTCAAGTGGTCATAAATGCTTAAATTTATCGCCAAAATCCGTGCAACAAAACAACCCAAAGATTGCTGCAACAACTTATGAGCATAAGAATGTCCATCATATACATGCGCATGATGAGAAAATGTTACTCTATCTTTTAACATTATTCAAAGATCATGCCAACATGTAAAATAACTGTATTTACAAATGATACTGCACGTCTACAGGGGGCTATCAATGTCTGTAGAGGAGACTGTTATGTTAGATTTCAGATGAGATATTCAAAGATAGGTGGCTGCCTCTCTCCGAGTCGAAGTGGAGACTATAATTTAATAATACAGAGCCAGGGCGATAATGTGATAGAGAAGACAGCGAAACAAAATGTCCATTCTATAGCTCCCAGGTAAGTAAACAGACAGGTTTGAAATAGGAAGTCGTTCCCTGTTGACAGAGAGCAGTCATGGCAGATAAGCCGAGACGGATAATTGTCCTATCTGATTCAGCATCTGTATGAGCGTGTGGAGTGTTTGCTTATTGTAAATCAGCACGCAGAGGAAGAATTATATTCCTGTCAGAGCATCAGAGGCAAACTGCAGAGTTGCGGTGCCTCCACCGTACCTGTGGTAGTGGGAAGAGATAATTCATATCTCATGTTCATATCTCTCTGCTTGGGATAGTTCTCCTTAGGGGGTTGTTGTACAGTTCACTGTCAAAAAGTTTGCCTGTTTGCGGGTAGCGTCTTCATTTTTTCGGCATATTCTCCTGTCTCTGTTCGTTTAGATTGCTGAAAATGAGCAGATGGCATGCTCACATATGCTGGAGGAGTAAAAATGTGCCCGCAAATGGGGCCCAAAGTCCTATTTTTACTTCATTATTAACTGAGAGAGAAAGGTCAGAGACAGTGAAGAATCCTGCTGAACCTAATGAACCATTGAAATAAACTGCAGACCTCAGGCACACTCTTCAGAAGAGTCAACAGTATATTGCCGCTGTTAACTAAGTGTGTTCGAGTGTGTGTATGACTTTAAGTGTGGTGTCTGATAGCTCCCATACAAACAGAGACACTCATCAACTTAGAAAGTGGGAGAGGAGGAGGAGGAACTGGTAGTCAAAGCAGCCTTAACTGGCAACGATAAACGGATGAAAATGATGCTGAAATTGGAGTTATTGGTTTTCACAGAGAAGATTAAATGCACCGCGGAAATCTGCTAAGATTATTTTTAGGGCATGCTTAAACCATAACGCTTGCAGTTTTTCAGTAAATAAACACAGAAGGATTGGCAAGCACAAAAAATCCTCGCCAACTGGCAATAAAAAAGAAGGAGAAGGGCTTTCTTTCTAGGGTAAATATACTGTTTATGCATATGGAAACATTAGACGTGACACCACCACGCCCCCAGTGTCAAATGCAGAAACTATACTCAATGTCAAACTCAAATTATTCCTGTTAAACTCAATTACAAATGGAAGTTATTTCAAATATATGAAACGTCTGCCCCTTTAAAATTCATATTTGCTATGCTTTTTGGCATGCATAATGACAAGTGTCTGATAAAAGCACATTTTAATAATATTCATTAAATAACTGCACAGGTTCCTCCCTTCTCCCTAAGCTGAGACAGCGGGTGTGTTCTGTTGAGTGGGATGTAATAGTCAGACAAGGGTCTTTGTCTAAGACGTTCATTACTAATGATTAACATAGCGTCTTTCTCCCTGCCCCTCAGGAAACATGGTGAGCAAGGAGGGTGGCAAATGCATGCTCACCAACTCAGAGTCTGACTCGGAGGCAGCGCCCTTGCCCTCCACCTCGCTGGCGCTGGAGGTGAAGTATTCCCTGGAAGCCAGTCGACAGGTGAGGAAGAGAAACAAGGCCCTGCAAGTGCGTTTCAAGGATATCTGCGAGGCACAGAACGAGCAGAGGGAGGCGGAGTTGCAGGCAGCTGGGAAAGGCGGCAAGCCGAATTCATACAAAGTGGCGTACCGCAAGTACATGACTGTCCCTGCCCGCAGATCCATCCCAAACGTCACAAGGAGCACAGGCGTGCAGACGTCCCCTGACCTGAAGAAACGCTATCAGACCTTTCCCTTTGAGCGCAAGAAAGGTCACACCTTTAAACACGTGGCGGCCGTGGAAACTTATAAAGGTCAGAATAACGGTTTTGTCATGGAGGTGAAGCAGTCCAAGGCTGCTGAGCAGGGTTTAGATGAGGAGGAGGAGGAGGGAGCCTGCGGGGGGAGTGGAGTCCGGAGGACCAGGGCTCTGCTCCATACTAATGAGTGCATTGCCACAGTGGAGCAGCACACTGCACCTGATGGCCTGTGCTCTGACGCTCTGCTGCTCAGTTGCTCTGCAGACACAGACTGCCTTGCAGACACACAGAGAGGAAGCGGAGCCGGAGCACAGGCAGAGTACCAGCTCTGCAGCGTCCCATCCAAAGCCAGGACAGGATTACAACACAGGGAGGCCGATACAGACCGCTCGGCCAAGAGGCAGCTGCTCAATCTGGAGGAGGGCTCGTCCCGAACCCTGCCGGACAGGGCCTCCAAGGTTACGGGCCCCATCGCCTGGAACTCCCTTACACAGGTGGAGTGCCTGGACAGTCCGTCTGTGCGGAGCAAGCGGAAGAAAGCCCTGCAGCTCAACGGGCTGCAGAGTGAGACGCTACCACGTGCCAGCGGAGGCTGTACAACACAGGCACAGTGCCACACGGGACAGTTATCTGCCCGGCCTCTACGGGGCATGGAGGAGCCTCTGACACCCTGCAGAGGTGGCGAGGCTGGTGGGGCACCGCCCGACCAAACACAGGAGGCCTGCAAGCAAATTGTGCCTATGAATCAGGACGGGGATGTTAAAGCACAGCTCCAGGCCATGGAAAATCTCATCAGCTCCAGCCAAGAGACCATCAAGGTGCTGCTGGGGGTCATCCAGGAACTGGAGAAGGGGGAGGCCCACAGAGAAGGGTAAGACATGTCACTGATAGCACGTGCTTTACACTAGACATGTGCCGCTTTGACTTTTTTGTCTCCTGACACCGAGTCCAATACTTCACCTCAGGGTACCTGCCAAAACTGAGAACCATTCTGATACCAGCACTCTCTTTTTCCCCAATTTAAAATCTGCACAGCTCACTGCATCAGACTCATTTGAATCATTTTTGTGTAAAAGAACATGAGGCCAAGGTTGCTGAAGCACTTAAAACTGAGCTGGCGGACAACCATGACTATACTGATAGTGGTAACACAAAATTTTCTAACAACACTGACAAAGAAATTGTGGATTGGTCACTTAATGGCCGATCTCCTTCATAAGGTCAGTGTTGGGGCCGAGGCTGATTTGATGAAGTGGATTGGTGCCTACCTACTTTACACTGGTGTCAAGTACTCATTAGCAAAAAAGAAATGCCATATATCTATCAATCACAATTGAGAAAAGGGAAGAATGTTCACAGGGCCAAGGAACACCGGGGATACAGAGCACATCCATGATTCAGCATGAGCGGGAAAAGTAGCCTCTTGCTGTGTCACATTATTTCTAGATCTTGGGGACAAGCTTGTATGTGTGACAGCTGTTCAGCAGAGCCTTGACTGAAAAAACACAGTGTTGAAGAAGAGATCACAGCTGCATGTAGCTGGGATAATGTGGCTTTTACCTAGATGTGCCCTGCATTGCTTTTACAGCAGTGTCTGTTTTTGATGATTTTTCTCCAGATATGATGAAGCTGCTGCAGAACTCATTTACAGACAAATTATCTCACACAATATGGCCCAAGTAGTTTGGCGACCTGCCGTATAGAAGCGCTGACACTATGAATGTGGCCTTTAAACTACATTTAACCCCAAGGCCAGGAAATTGCAGACACATTTTCACTATTTTTACTGGAAATGGTTCACCTACTGAAAAAGAAATAATAAGAATAGGTAAAGGGACAGTTTACCTTACCATCAAAAATATTTTTGTCCTCTTGCCCGTAGTGCTATTTGTCAGTCTAGGTTGTTTTGGTGTGCTTCCTTTTACACAGTAATACAGTTGGTGGGTGTAGTTCAGTAGAGAGAAAATAGTTCCCACACTGCTCACAACAAGGTCTGTGGATTATCTGGAGTAACCAGGTCATGGTTTCTGGAAAGAGACATTGCTGTTGAGATTTTCAAATGTATTTTTTGTTGTTGCTTTGAACACCACAACCCGAGTGCCATCTAGTTTCATTACATTTGAGAGAAGGCAGACATCTTAACACTCTGCATCTCACACCAAAACAATCTACATTCATAAATAGTGCAAAAGGTAAGAGGATTGTTGATTTTAGGATTTAATTTGTCAAATTCCAAATATGTTTAAATATGGGAATTTAATCATTATGATGCTGAATAAATCTTATTTTCCACAGAGGTGATCAAATCATAGAGTGACACTTGCTTAAACAAAAACTAGAAATTTAACAATTGGCCTCATCCAGCTGCACACCATGTTTATCTAGTAAGTCCAAGGCCTTTGAAAAAGCCATGGCCTGTGAAAAAGCCATTTACTGTCCAATGGACACTGAGTATATACAAAAGGGCTGCAGATAGCATCTAGCCCGCTGAAATAGAGGATTGTCTATCCAAAGGGATGAGGCAAACAAAATGGCCAATTTGCTGAAGTGAATTGCTGGGGCTCGGCACTCAGATCCCTATCTGTTTTGACCGGCGCTGTGGAGAGGTACGGACTGAGAAAAATCCATATAATCAACATCATGCCAACGTGGAGTCCAGAACCTTTGGGAATTAACCACACAGACACACCTGCCAGGCTTCTAGCCACACAACCACAAATGCCTCAAAGTGTATGATAGCAACTCTCAGTATCAACTTGAGTGTAAAACTGTTCAACAGGGCTGGAGCGAGAGGCAGATCTTACAACAGTGCGAGTTTACACCATCTAAAAAAGCAATTATCCTCTTTCAATCTCGCACAAGGCAGCCTTAATCTCCTTATCAGCACACTCATAAAAGTGTGCTGTGTGAGTGAAAAAGTGAGCGGACATGTGGTGCAGCATGGGGAGCCATCTTCTCTGTGTTGCCAAGCACATCTGGCTTATCAGATGTGTCTAAAGTGGCAGGTGGGAGAGAAGAGGAGAGGGGAGACTTCATTTGTAAATAAAAATTAGTGACTACTGTTTAATTGTGCCATCTGGTCACATACATAAAGAAACAATCACAGTCTTCCCATACCTTAATTACAAAGCCTACAGTTAAAGTCAGTGAGCAGTATAAGCCTCTTGTAATCCATCGGAGCTCAGCCGAACCTCCACTTTTCTATACGAGCACAGTTGTCTTCTGTCTGTACATATTTCCATTCTTTTTTAAGCGAGCCAAACAAAAATTTCTAATGCTGCTTTAGTCACACTACATTAGCTTCATGCTCCCCTTACATAAATGTCACTGACACAACAAATAGGAGTGCCCACCGGCTATAGGTGAACTGTGAGCGCAATTATGTGTGATATATAACTGCTTATGTTATATGACATTCATTTTTCAAGGAAGGAAACACAGCGGCATGGGCATTTATCACGACGTATGTGTTCATGACACGCCGCTCAGACACAAATTGAAATTCAATGGCTAATGTGCTGAGACTAATAAAAAACAGTGTTCTCCCCTGCACAAAACACACACACACTATATCACACAATATCCACTCTACAACTAAAGACTAGCCATAATAATAATCCTTAAATTTTCCCTTTTATTTCTCCACTGTTCCCCTGACCTGTGTGACCTCAGGAGGAAGACAACAAGGATGTGGGATGGAAAAACTTCAGTCGAAGTTTGTAGGTTAAAGAAGTAAGTAGAGTGAGAAGTGCAAATCAAAGCTGTAGCAAAGTCAGACGGAAACAATACCACAGTCGCTAAATTAATCTAAAAGTAAGCCAGAATCCTGCAATGAACTTACTGTATTTAAACTGCTGAATCACAATTTTAGGCTTGATTTAGTCAATCAATCAATTTTATTTTTCATATGTAATCATATAAGCTTGGTGGCCTGCTGCATCTGTTACGTTCTTCCTGCCGTCAGGCCATAAGTTATCCGGGTATTTTGGATTCTCCTAGCCTTAAGCCCCGTTTCCATCAAACACTTTCAGTATGGTACCTTTGGAACCAAAAGTAACCCTTCAGACATGGTACCTAGACCTGAGCGTTTCCACCGCAAAGTCTGTATTTTCTCTATGCCTTTCTTTAAATTCATCATCCAATAGAAACAGAAACCTTGCACACTGAGTTTGATGCGTTTCACTGTTCCATTAGTTGTGAAAATCTGCAATACCAGACAAAATCCAAGAACACATTTCCTCCCCTGCTGCTCTCCACTGGAGTTTCCTCCTCGTCTGTCACCACTCTCTGCCTGTGTCTGACATTTGGCACCATGGCTACCTGAAGGGACTGTCCACCCTCTCTGTCTCCTCACTGTCGCTGCCTCTCTCTCTCTCTCTCTATCTGTCTGTGTGGAGTCTTCATCGTCTATGACATCCTCCTCCTCCTCATCAACATCGGTATAAACATCTTTCAGGCAGGGTAGAGCAGCATCTACCTGTATAGTAAGTTCAGCTGAACAAACATGCTGTTTTTATACCATGCGGTGATGTTCCCTGTCAGAGCACTGTTGATACTGCAGGAGTAGAAATTCAACAGTATTTGAAGGAAAGTCCTAAAGTGTCTGAGGTGAAGCAGTCTATGTCTTGCTTTTCTCACCACTGAGTCTGTATGTGACTCCCAGGTCAGGCCCTCAGTGATGTGGGCACTAGGGTACTTGAAGCTGTCTATCCACTCCACTAAGGGCCCACTGATAATAATGGGAGAGTAGTTTTTATGCACAAAGGCTTGTACTTTTCACTTTTGTTAAATGATCTAGATATTTTCTAATACAGATACTTTCCTAGTACATCATGACTATTCACTAGTTATACTTCTGTGCATTGGCAGCACTTTTTTATTCCGCTCCTGCACTTTGTGATGGGCCCGGGTCAGATACGTGACTATCAGTTATTTATTTCAAAAGTGAAATGATACACATTGCCATTTATTTTTACTAAAGCCATTTGCATTTGTTTGACATTTGGTATTATCAAAAGCTAAAGAAAAAAATAGGCTTGAATAGGCTTCTGAAAATGTCTGGCACATCTACATTTCCTGGAATTAATATCGCGTCCAATTGAAATTGTAATTGAATAGCCCTGCCTTACATTGTTATATTGCACAAGGCCATTTAGCTGTAATAGTTTTATATTAATACAAGAGTTGGATATTCAAGTCACCTATTGTCGTCAATGCAGAAAATGAACGGGCTCCCTAACACCCAAAACAACTTCTTCAACTTTTCTACTCAGAAAAATACAAACAGTTAGAGAGGAAAATGGGTAAAAAGCAAAAATGTGAAAGAAAGTAAGTAAGAGGAACAACAAAGGGCTATAACTCTTTTACCAACTTGCTGGGAAAAAACAGAAAGACTTGGAGCATACTGACTCGCCTTATGTCCCCACACTCCATGCATGCAAGCACACACACACACACACACACACACACACACACACACACACACACACACACACACACACACACACACATACACACACATACATCGCTCTGATACAGCCCTGCCCAGGGCATACGACACAGTGTGAAGGTTGGAATGCAGTTCTAGAGTTTATCATTGGCTGCATCCAACGGCACAAAGCTCGGGAATAAATTTGCTGCATCATCAGCCAGTGTTGGCAGGCCAGACCCAATTAATCACTCTCATGGGGACTTGTTGCGAGCCTGTCTATTAACACTGTGTATGTGTGCATGTTTTTATGCCTTTGGACTCCCACCCACTCAGTGACCTTTGGGAGAGCTCACCTAGTAGCACAAGGGGGGTAGGGTGGATAAATATACTGTTAATGGCACTTTTGGCTCCACTCTCCCCAGGGAGGCCTGCCGAAATGAGCTCTGCTCTCTTATTTTCTCTTATCAACTCAGCGTGAGAGAGGGGGCGGGGAGGAAGGAGAGATGGAGGGAGAAAGAGATCTAGACAGCATGAGCGCAGGAGATAGAGAGTAAAGGTGAGTTGTTTAAAGGACGCGACCCAGTTGCCCGTGTACCCCATCAGCTGCTTATTGATCGCTCACCTGGGTGGACGGCCTCCAACATCCCCACTGCACTGCACTGTGAGCCCCTCTCCAGTGGCCAGCCTTTTAATGATAATTAAACCAAGCTGCAAATTTCCCCATATCACTGCACTCATCCTCTCTTCATACTCTCCCCATTACCTCATCCTTAAAAAACAATATTGATATCAACACCACTCATATACCTGCCGGAGAGCGTAGCACGGAGAGGAGTGGATAAGGAGAAGAAATTTATGGTAGCTGCTTAATTTTTATTGGTGTCGCACCTTACGGGCATCGTGACAAGAGTGCCTGAAAGAGAACTGAAAAATGTCTCCCCTAGTGCAAAGATTAGAGACAAGAACTAAATGTGAAAATTAGCACGTTAATGTCAATGAGGAGAAGAATCCAGTGGCTTTTACAGCCATGCTCACTTTTCTCAATTTCTCTTATATTTTCTCTTTAATTTCAGTGCACCAAACGTTCTTAACCATCCAAATCTGCTCTTACCCGTGTGTGCTGAAAGATGAATCCCATTTAATTATAAGTTACCTATTAGCATCGTTAATACCCCCTAAACACTATACAAGGGCAGGAGTTGTGCCGTGTAAAAATACTCTGCCACGTGCCCAAGTGTTGGAGAGATGCCACCGAAAAAAGAAGAAAAAGAAATCTTGCAGCAGTGAAATCAGCACACTGTTCAATAAACTTAAAGTAAACCTGATTTTCCAGAGCATCAGTACTGCGTTATGGGAAAATCAAACACCAAGCAATGGCAAACGTTTGTGATGCTGTAAATGCCGTGTCAGCATGCACAGTAACTGAAATTACAATATTTGGCATCAATGGACTACAAATAGTAGTATTTTAAACATACAATTGAATTTGATATTCTTTTTTTTTATATTTGTCAAATTTAAAACTTGTGTCTTCTCACGTTCGACAACACTTTGTGGACTGCTGCGACGATGAGATGTTTTACTCCTATCTTTTTTTTTTCTTAGAAAAGAGGAAGAGTACGAAAACACTGGTAAAATCACAGAAATCAATGGGTACAAACAAAATAAGAGAACATTTGTTAGTATATCACTTCCTGCATGGGGGCCATTGTGTGTTACAGGGTTGGTTGACCAAATTACAAAAAATAAACAAACACAAAACATTTTCTCGCCTACCTCTTGTGGTTTCTGGCTACTTTGATTTCTGCCTCTATCTCAACACAATGGAGGTAAACAGAATTTCGTTTGTGGTGATACAAGCATTGAAAAACCTAAATTCAACACCAATATCTCCCCTCAGACACAGTGTCCCCATTATCATCCACAATCTATGGACCTCATAGTGAACAGTTTTTCCATTGCCGCACTGAGATCCAGAGTAACAAGGACATCATGGCTGGAGAGATACGTTGCTGTAGTTTTTCATTGCTGTGAGCACCTCAAATGAAATTCCTTTGACACCCATTATAATGGAGCGAAGGCATAAATCTCTAAAACAGATATTTCAGGACATGGGCAAATAAAACCAAAACGAATTGACCTTTTCACACAGAATGTGCTTTTCGCTGTGATGAAGTCAGCTGCTCAGATTTCGTACCTGTCTACCAATGTGACTGCTAAAAAAAACTGCTTTGGTAGATGATATCTGGGCAAATAAGATACGATAAGATACACCTTTATTGATCCCACAATTGAGAAATTCAACAGCTCCAAAAAGGCCAGTTGTACTTAGAAAACTTGCTTGTATTGATGCAGCAGTGCAACTACAAACATCAGCAGATTTTCCTTCTTGTCCATGTATTTGGTGAACTCAGCCCACAGTGCTTCCATTGCAATATGTCACTAATTATAAGGGGAAGCTATTACTGTCAATCAATATGCACATTCCCACATGCTAATCCAATAAGAAAGCCATTGAGCCTATGAAGCATGTAACCAAGTAGTTCCATTCAGGGCCATAACCTGGTCTTTAGCTGCCCCGTGGGGAACAGGAATCTATGAAGGGAACTTGGTTCAATGGCAATATTTTATCTCAACTGATAATAGAACGATATATAAGGACACACAGGATATAATATAATAGAATATTGATGAGTTTGAATGTGAATTCCGTGAATCAATATCACAATGAGATTAAGACGGGCTGACTGTATACAGCCAAATGGCTGCTGTCCTAAGCAAAACTGTCAAATTTTATCGGCTTAGGGATCCCATCTCATTCCATTCCTGTATTTTTCAGATGATAACTGGTTATAAAAAATGTTCATACTGAAGATAACTCTAACTGTGTGTTTTACAACACCACCCAGTACAGAATGGATTAATCAATGGTGGAATTTCTCTGTGGGAGTAAAAGCCTTGGTATTAAGAAATGCAGATAGAGATGTCATAGTGGGCTCTGGGAAAATAGGTTTGGTATTTTTCTCACATTTTATATCCATAAAATCATCAAATGATAAATTGATAATAAAAATAATCATTAGTTGCAGCCCAGCCTGTTTGTATTATTTCACAAAGACATTTATAACGTTACTGTAAACTAATGAAACCTTTCCTTGATTAAAGCTACCTTCCACTGCAGCCCAGAAGCTCATCCTGTGTGCTACTTTGCCTTATCTGACCTCAGATCAGTCAACCACTGCTAATGGCTGACACTTTGCTCTTTCTGCCCTGGCAGCCGGACACAGGCCACTCAGGAGGGCAGTGTGACTCCTCATCACCCTCATTTACTTGGGCCCCACTAACGAGGGATGACAAACAAGATGAGAAAGGAAGGTGGGAGGGAGCAGCTTAACAAGTCCTGTAATTACTCATTCACGACTCTTATCTTCCCCGCAGACTCTCCTATCGAACCGGACAGGACACGGCCAACTGCGACACATGCCGGAACAGCGCATGCATTATTTACAGGTTAGTGGCCATTCCTCTTCAAAGACACCACGATCCAAATGTGCCCTGTCCTTTCTCCTTGAGGTAAAGTGAACAGGTGGAAAAGGGATGGTGGTAGAAGAAGGGGACGCAAGACTAATGTGGATGCTGTTAATGAGCACACGGGGACGTGTGACATTTGCACACCGCTCTCATTCTCTCTCAATCTATACATCTTTGTCTGATTCTCCCATGGTCCGTTCACACCCTTTCATTCACGGAAGGGGTTGTAGCAGGTGTATGGTTGGCTGGATTTAGAGACAAAAGGTTGAAAAGCAGAGAGGATGCATATGATAGAAAGCGTGAGCACAGGGCTGCGAAAGGTGAAATTAATTACCAGTCAAGCATCATGAAATATCATCTCTGTGTGCTGTTGCCAAGCCAACTCAGCCTCTGCATACTTTCAAATTCAGTTATATTGATTTGACAACCAGTAAAGATGTGAGTCCAAAGTCATTAGTCTGCCACGGTACATAGTTTTTCTTTATGAAGGTATGTATGTGTAAGCATATGTGATGCTGGCTCGTCTGAGCTCAACTCAAGACAGCTGATGGAGTCACCTGTGACTCAGCCTGTTAAGTTGCCAGCAGTTCTTTCTTTCAGAAGATAAGGCACGTCACCTTCAACAACCAGCCTTCAATAAAGTCAGCTGGCCAAGTCAGTGAATTGTCTGCAGACAGTTTGTTTGCTTGATGTGGCATCTCATTTACGTCCCTGCATCTGTTGACACCTATGTTGATCTCTGTCCTCACGGTGTGACGTGTTGGACTGTGGGTCGCTAGCGCTGCTTGCTGTACATGCGCATGTCACACACACACACACACACACACACACATAGCTTACTCACTCACTGACTGATTAATCTGTGCTGGTTGTTTGAATTATTGTGATGTATTTATTAGAAATTCAGTCCATCTGAAGCTCAGGTTGTTTCATGTTTTCGCTGTTTCATCACTACTAGAAATGCAAATGTAGCATCTATCTCACCATCACTATCTTCATCCATATTTCAAAACGCTAACATATTGTATTCGGCTGCGAAAAAGGTCTGAAAAGCTGAAAATCAGAATGCAAGTACAGAGAGTCTTGTCTAGTGGCAGGCTTTCAGAACATTGCAAACAGGCACAATGTAACTTAGATGTTCCATCTCGTCTCACTGAGAATCTTGGGTCTGAACTAGGCTTTATAGTGACACCGATACCAATAGAGTACTTCTTTTGATACCTTTTTTCCGGCTTCATTCCATACCCATTGTGTGAATGGAAGCAGTCAGTTGGGTAAAATGCCACCAGACACCACAGACGTATGATATAGCCATACTTTCGAGTGTTTTGATCGCATCTCGGCACGCTGAAGGGCCAACTCCACCAAATGCACTGCACTCGACTTCATCATGCCACAAACTGTATGTGTTGTAGCTGCTGCAGTAGTGTGCCAATCACCCAAAGCTTGCAGTGATTGGCTGAGATAAAAATTGTCTTTTTTTCTAGATTTAAAAAAAAAAAAAGCAAAAAAAGCAAAATGATGGTGAGGGCAGTGGGCAAGTTGTATAAATGGTGTAGGCTTTACAGGTTATGTTGGTTAATATCTTGACAGTCTTGAGTACTGATGTCCAGTCCTAGTATTGATTGTTATTTTTTGACAGTATAAACAAAAAACAAATCACAAATTTATCGTAAACAAGATTGGGGATCTACAGCAACTCCAACGGCTCTAAGCACAGCAGTGCTTTTAGCAAATGCTAACTTCAGCATAATAACATGTGACGGGGACAATGCCAACATGCTGATGTTTAGCAGGTATAATCTCCATCATGGTAACCCTCTTTAAGTTTAACTGTTAGATGGGAATGTCATTAGTTTTGCAGGTATTACCAAAGTACTAAACAAATTAAAAATTTGACTTGATTATGTTTCTAGATGAAAAGTCAAGGGATGACCAAAGTCAGCAGAATTTAGCCTGTGGGTCCTTGAACACTGTAGCAAATTTCACAGCAAACTATCAAATATGAATGGATGCGATATGAATTGTTGTATGTCTCAACTCCTAAAACTCTATAGTAGAATGAATGCCATAAAACTTTTTTTTAATCATTATTATCCAGTGTTGACACAGATCAAGACACAAGTTAAGGTGCAGCCACACAATTTGGTAACAAATACATCTTAAAGGCTACAGTAGAATGCTTTTTAAACTCCACTCCGTTTCCGTTTCGTTTGCCTGTAGTGTGCGTATGCATAATGACGTGAGGCATTACGTGGTAGCGGATTGGTCATAGGCTGTACTCGCCGATACCCGATACCGCATTTTGAGCAGTATCGGAGGCATTGGCGATACTGGTATCGGTACAACTCTAAATGTGAACCTCACAGTCGTGTTCAAAAAAATCAGGGGATCACCAAAGTTATAAGGATGCATGCTTCAGGCATAATGAATGCCTGTACAAAATTTCATGACAAACCAACCAACAGTTGTTAAGATATTTCAGCCTGGACTGACGTGGTGAACTTCCCTGGAGTCATGTGTGGAATCCATAGAATAATCATATAACAAAAACAACCACTTACAGCCCTTTTGTGAAACTGAGTGGGATCAAGTTCACAGTCAGTGGCCCTGACCTCCCAACACAGCCTTGCAGGTCCTAACAGCTCTGTCAGGCCTGAGCCTTCCTCTGTGATACACAGCGAGACTGACAGCCTGCAGCCCCATGAGGGCCCTTTGCTCACAGTTAGAATTGCATGACACATCCTTAACGTGCATATGTGCATGAGTGTCCGGCTGTTTTTCTGTTTGGTGCTTAGAAAAAAGTGTAATTCCAACAGTCAAAAAATAACAGGAGGCGGGAAAAGATGAGAAAGAAAAGAGATTTAAAGAGTAGGAGGGTGAGAGGCGATCAATAAAACTGTTTTTAGTGGACACTGCTGTTCCACTCAGTCGGCGTTTCGCCTCTGAAGAACCATTTAAATCATTTTCTATCTACTGCTCTCAATAACTGATAAGCCTCTGGCCAAACTTCAGTCGGCTCCTGAAAATGAAGGAGCAGGGCGCAGCTCTGTTCCCTCTGATGTTCGAGCTGAGGAAGGTGCATCGTGTCTTAAAGCCGAGTGTGTTTAAATTGCGGCAGGACCCCATCATGGCCGCGGGGTGGACAACAAGAACGGTTGCTTTTTACAACAATTCAATGACAGCAAGATAAAGTGAGGTGAGCTGAATTATGGCACATGATGTGAAGGACACTGGAAGAGCACAACATGGGTATGTGTGCGGGGTTAAAGGATTGGATGACAGGAGAGACTGCTGAGACGGGAGCTCGCCTGGTATTATAAATTAGTCTGCACCATGTTTAATGTGATTTGGCCCCTGGGGACGAGAAGGCCCTGCTCCCTCTGGTCTACCTATCCTCCATCTCCGCTCTGCCTGCCTGAGTAAAGACCAACTGTGCTTGCCCTGCTGTGCCAGCCTCTGCAGACTTTAGAGACGCTCGCTAACCATCCCTCTGAATCTGTGAGCACAGACCGCAGTGTGATAACACGTCTGAAATCAAAAAAATATCAGTAATTACATTCTACGGCTCTTTTTGTCAAGATATCTTGGCAGCTCAGAGTGTACCTATACTCATCACTGGTGTGTTGGGGAAGGTGTTTCATTTATATATCACCATGACCTGAATTCCCAATGAGGGTTTAAAATATGCTAAATGCAGGTTGCTGCGATAAAAGCTATGATAAAATGTGCCCATTTGAATATGAGCCAATTATACATACGTATCAGTCAGAGGTCTAACTATAAGTCTTATCTTGATTTCTCTTACCTTCACTTTAAAATCCCCGGAGAGAAACTGAGTGTTTTATAAAGGTGTCATGCACGAAGACAGGTTCAATTTATCTTGACGTGGTCATACTTGAGTGTACAATGAGTGCATTTACATGGACATGAGTAACAGCTTTATGATGAGGTTTTTGGAGTATCCTGTTTATGTGTTTGAACATGTGTGTGCGGTTGAGAGAGATGGTGGTCGGCGCCCTGAGCAGACAGCTGTTGGCAATCGGAGCAGAGAAGAAATTAGGAGTTAAATTGTCATTTGTCAGTAATCTCCTACCGCCGGTTTGTTTATGTAAACATCACAGGTGCTTACATGAATAGATTGCAGTGATCAGTTACCAGGTTGCTGGTATCTTTCATGTGTACAGGGAATATGAATAACCCACGTAAACACCATATCCCAAATATGATCACACCCTGGATAAGCCTCATAAACGGGTTAATTATGTCCGTGTAAACGCACTAAATGACAACTGTCTTCGCACAGGTGCTATATTAACATCAAATCTCCACATTCAGCTCCCCAGATCTGCCACAATCAATTGAAACGCTTCATCTGTGCAGGAAGTACGGAAAAACAGATACTCGATGCAAAACAGAAGGCTGGTTTCTGACAAAGCTCGCCGGTGCCTGGCAAGGTTTCAACTTGATAAAGGGCAGAAATTTCCAAGTGAGATGTTTGAAATCTGTTAAATTGACCCAAGTTCTCCTTTAAGAGACTCGCTCGGCATGGTAAATTGTGTTGATTGGACACAGAATCAAATATAGCAGTTGTATTCACACAGGCAGGAGGATTAAATGGCAATCTAATTACTTAGATCTCCATGAAAACAACCTCTCTGGAGGTGGAGGAACACAGGATAGGAAGCAGAGCTGTGAAGGAATGCACACTGTATGTGGGAAGAATAGCGGCCTATGATATTTATTAGGATTTTTTGCTCTTTTTGGTAGCATGTTCTTGCCTTTGTGCCATGGTCAAAACCGTAATGCTCATGTTTATGATGTAGCTGGTCTCAAGACCGGACTGGACATATGGGTCCATAATTCATATTAACGCAGCCCACTGAGGAGCCAGCCATGCACTCTTCAGTATAATCAATTTGCCCAAGACTGTATGGCATCATCTCAGAGCCTGTCTTTAGCATAACAGCAGCACCAAATCAATACAGTGCTGTGGCCTATGGGCACGGACTTTAAACACAATACACAAAGCGCTGTAGTCTCTGGGCCTTGTCCCGTCCCACTTTGCTCAAACTTCAAACCATCTTGAACTCAATCAGTCTTTCTTTTATCCTCCCTCAGTAACTTTCTCTCTGTCTCAATGTTTCTCCTGAACACGTTATCTCTTCCAAACGGCTAACAGTGTGTGTTCAAATGAACTTGGGGATCCGATTCTTAATACAACGCTCATGACATTGAAACAGAATAGGAGAGAACGGGATGAAAAGATTATTGCAATTCATTCCATCTTGCCAGGTGATGTAATATCTGCTACTGAGAAAGGTCGAGCAGAATAGAAAAAAAAAAAATGAAAGAAAAGTCAGAGAGTAAGCATGAGAGACAAACACTGAGAGACTGAGATGGGAGGAAAATGAGACAGACAGGATGGTGCGAAAAAGCCGGGGATTTGAAATGCATTCCACTTATTTCAAAACCACAGGCATTAAGTCGGGATGTGTCTTGACGCAGAAACCCTGTAATCTCATTTTCCTCACATTGCATTTATATGGGCTAATGTGCTGATCAAACAGGGAGATAGATTTAAGTGGTTGTGATTAAGGAAGGCGATCGGGGAGGTCCCCACCACTGGGTATCATTGCTCACAATGGACCATAGTTATTTCCCATCAGTCCAATTTTGTCATTAGCTTGCATGTCCTGCGATTAATCTGGCAACAGCTGATCATTAAACTCACTATCTGATGGTAAAACATTCTTTGAATAACACTGTGCAGTGCAAATAATAGAATAGAAAAGACGACGACGAAGGAATGGGTATTTAAAAGGAGGGAAAAAAAAATCTCCAATCTATTGTGCGAGGCTATGAAAATCAATTAAGCGTTGCTAAAGGCTGAAGAGCTGATTACATTATAACATATGGAAATTACTGAGCGGCGAGGCTGTCCTGCCGCACGACTCTGCTGGGGGAAGATATCTCTTTTTGTGCAAGCATAATGATGTTTTCCAACATGGTGGCAAGCTGGTTACCATAGCTACAAAAGTGATCCTCGGCAGGACAGACAGTGTGAAGGGACAGTGAGGACAGTCAGGGAGAGCACATTCACACCCGGGGAAGATAAGGCGACAGAGAGGAAGGCAGGGTGGGAATGTGGAACAGGTAGACGGAGAGAGGATGAAGGTGACGAGGTGAGATAAAGACTCACAGATGTTTTAAGTGGGGGAAAGGGCAGGTGAGAGGCGTGTTACGTCGATGAGTGAGGGTTTTTTTTCCTTGTATATACACTTTTTGGAGAGCGGGGACATGACAGGAAAAGAGTGGGAGTGAGAGAGACAGAGACAAAGCAGGAGTCAGAACAAGTGGGGAAGAGAGGTTAAAGACTGACAAGGTCCAAAGTGCCGTCTTCAATTTGTTCCAATCCAACAACCCACTCAGGGGAGCAGCAGCTAGGGGACGGGAAAATGCCAACAAAATCTGCTTTCAGCAAAAAATCAGAATGTGGAGCGACGCAGCAGGGACGGTGACAGTTTCATAAGGAGATGCTGATAACTGGGCCGGGTAGAGACTAATACATTTTTCATTAAAAGGCCTTTGGAGTATGTTTCAAAGATGAGATGATTATCTTTTCACTCTGCCTTTTTTTCCAAATGAAGTTATGCAGATTTTTTTTCCTTTTCCATGACATTTAAGGTTTTTTTGTTTTTTTTGCGCCATGCTATTCCCAAGCCACAGGCCACTTTACCTCATCTTTGTATGATTCTCCTGGCAGATTGAAAGCTGTGCTTTTGATAAGAGTAGCAAATTTAATTAAAGTGCTGCACAAAAATAATGCCAGCTAAGATTAAATAAACAGCTAGCAGGATCACAGTTGTGCTCTGAGCATCAGAAATCTACAGGTTGTTTAAATATGTACACAGAGGATCTTTGAGAGTGGGTGCTTAAGGATTTAGTCTGACTACAATCCAGCTATAGAGCTTTAATAAGCCTGAAAAATACTGTGATAAAGCACTAATACAGGTAGCATGTGAACTAGGGCACTCAAATGATTGTAGCTGAATTATGATTCATAGTCTGACAGCACATACATGGTATCAGGTGGGATAAACGCTGTAAACAATGCTTAAACGTGTCAGAGGAGGCATGTGAACATGATAAATACAGACTAGAAACTGTGAAGCACAAACAGGGTTTCGACATACGAGCTCAGATGTCAGTGTGAACTTTTATCTTTTGAGAATCATGTCATGACATTTGTGTTTGACTGGGCCAGTGTAGCATGGGATCTGACAAGGAGCATGGCAGAGAGGGAGGGATTGACATGCATCAAAGGTCGAAGGAGCGCATATTCAAATTTGCAATGTTCACAATGTTTTTTGAACCATCAACTCGAGACTGCTCTCTCAGGTTAATCCCTGGTCACTGCCATTTACTCAAGATCTGGCTCTACAGGTGAGGTTCAAATTCATCACTGCTACAGACGTACCGGAGATTGGGTCTAAATTGACCTTTCACTAAGGCCTACCCCAAGACGCAGACTGGCCAATCATAACGTAGCATCGGGTCCAAGAACAACACAGCTGTGCTCCATTCGTTTCAGATTTCCTTCATTTTCAGGCTGGTTTTGTGGATTTGGAGCTAAATGTTGTCGTGTATTAATGATACTAGATAACCTGGAGAGGTTGGAAAAAGATATACGTTTCTTTCCTGTTCCAAAACCAAAATCAGACCCTGAAAAGTGTAGGGTTAGCTAGCTAGCTACTGAAGATATAGCCTACTGAATGTATACACATGCTGCTTTTGCTTTTTAATGATTATAACAGTGAAACAAAGACCGACCCTGCTGTACAGGAACCAGTGAAGGGAAGCAGGTAAACTTTGCTCATATTCAACCAGCTGTGTGTCATCACACTGTTTGACGGCAGAGGTCCAGGTGCTGGCAACCAAACACTGTTCATCTGCACACACTGTGATGCCACACAGCTGGTTCAATATCAGAAAAGTTTCCCTTTATATTCATTGTCTTGTGTGGTGATCAGCAGTGATGTGGTGGTTCACTTTTACACTGTGATCTGTAGCCTATAGTTCGGCTTTAGCTTCTAACTATCTTTATCTTTTTAACCTGTTGTTGCTGCTGAGTCAGTTTGACATCCTGGATATATCCTTCAAACACAGACTGTAGACCCCTCTGTCTGCTTCTCTCTGGAATCACTCTTTCAGTTTTCCAAAAATATGTCAATATTTCTCAGGAAGTGCAGTTATTTACAGTGTGGGCTCTATGCTTACTCTGACAGCTCTCACAAAGGGGCGGGGCTTAGCAAAAGGTCAACTGCAACAGTGATGTTTCTTTAAGCCTAAACAACTACAATTTCATATGTGAAACAAGAATTACTATCTCGTTGTCGTATGCCTCCATCAATCACTCAAGTTACAGTATACATCCATGTCTGTCCAGGCTTGTATGTAGCCATGACAGTAGACAACGCTTGAGATATGGATGCTGCTGCAAATAAGCTACAAACTCTAAAGCCTGAATGCTTCACACATCTTAAAACCAACAGCAGAGAAGATTTATATGAGCAGTACAGTTTCAAGATCTTCCCTTCTGTTCCTGAGTTACTGCATTGAATAATGGCCATAAAAGTGTTTTGCAGAGATTGTGATGTTGCAGTGAAGATGACCTTTGACCTTTTGGATATAAAGTTTTATCACTTTATCCAATTAAATATTTGTATGGAATTTTGTCATACTTAGGGTATGAATTCTTGAGTTATGGCCAAAACTGGTTTTGTGAGGTCACAGTGACCTTGAACTTCGACCACCAAACTTAATTAGTTCATTTATCTTTATCTTTATTAGGATCCCCATTAGCACAAGCAACAGCATCGGCTATTCTTCCTGGGGTCCAACATACATACAACATACACATAAACATTCTCACTTACACATAACAAACACATATCAAACATACATTTACATGTAACAAAACGAAACAAAGCAACGACAGCTCCCTTAGTAATAAACAAACCACATAAGAAAATCTAATGGTCATCATTTAATGGACATCACAGATTTACAAAATCCCTTAACTCATCTTCACATTCAGATTTCATTCCATACTTCAGTACTACCTTAAATAATGTAATATTAATACACCAAAAAAGCAAATCAGTCTGAAATGACCTTATCCTTGTATTTTGACCACATTTGACACACATTAATTCCAAAAAGGATATACACTGACTACAATTCCATTCAAACTAGAATTATTCCAATTTAAGAATATGAAATATGTTAAATCATAATTCATTAAATACTAAGAGATACTTTGTGCCAAATTTTAATACATTCTCTTGATGTGTTCCCAACATATTGTGTTCACAAAAATGAGACAAAGACAGAGCTGTATACAGCCTTTTTTGAGTTATTCTTCCTTTCAATTCTTTTTCTGTCTTTGTTTGACGACCTTGATATATAATATTTGATGTATTTCAAGCATCACTTAGATTAAAAAGAGTAAGGTTGAGTGGGAAACAGGTGAATACTAATATCTACTGCACGGCAGATATTTAAGTTTTAAGTAAGGAAGGCAAAAAATTCAATAATATTAAATAACCATATATTGTTGGGTGTACAGACACACACACACACACACACACACACACACACACACACACAAACTGCACTGATCATGCGCAGAATACCCTCAAAGCATAAACTGAAAGCACATCTGCTGATTGTACCAATAAAAACAATACTTGTGTTTTTTAATCAGCTTAAATGGCTATGTGTCCATGCAGGGCAATAACCTCCAGCCATGGATGCACAGCAACAACAGCCTTAGCAATATTAGAGGCTTACATCGAAGAGCAGGGAAAATCCTGTCAGTGTTAGAGCGGATCTGTCTATTTGTAAGGGTTTTTGAAAAACATATCCAACAAGATTGACGCAGCATAAAGACACTGCACTTCCCCAAAGATATCCCCCCAAAAAACGGCAGAGAGATCTGTCTCTCTGTGCCTTTACACACGCTTAATTGAAGGTTTTAAAAGAGAAGAAAAAGGCACAATAATGAAATACTCAGCATACTGCTTCACCTAGACTATGACACCACCACACACTCATTAGACTCTGACAAACACACAGTCATTGATCACAGAATCCTTTGATGCTGTGTTACTACAGTTATTTGTGCTGCAAGAGCCTGTTAATTTCATAGCCCATGACTTACGTTTCATATTTGAGCTTGAGTTCGACTTCTGAAGACATGATCATACAGTATTATACATCGTGACGCAGAGAGCTGCGTTCATGCGTTAGTTTGGTTCCCTTGGGCCTGACCAAAGGAAAAAGAACTGTTATCAAAGTCTTTTTATAGATTGTAAGACAAATAAAATCAACAGTAAGAGAGCGTCAATATAAGAAATCATAAGACACTGAAAAGATAAAAATCCAAACGGACTGAATAAAACAAGATAAAGTACACGCATGCTTACAGCAGAAGTTTTTTGGTTTTTTTTGGAATTTAGCAAGACTGTTACAAGGCCAACTCCGTCTGCTACAGCTCAATCACCCCGCAAAATAAGGTAGGTTTTCGGAAATGATAGAAGCTTATTGTTGGAGACCAGTGCAGGGTTAAAACAAAACAAAACAAAGTATGAGTAATACAGTCTCTATCCCTGGCACCTGCTAAGAGCCTGGCTGCTGAATTCTGGATCAGTTGCATGCCAGAAAGATTCTGAATAGTTTGAGTGAAGAGAGCTGCAGTAGTGAATCATTATCATGGCATGAATTGGTCAAGACACCTCAAGACAAATTTCTTTTCCCAAGCGTCAAAAGTGATTCACAGCCAAACAAAACACAGACTTTTCGTGAACAGGGCTAAACAATTCGGTCCAAGAACTGCAAACCAAACAGAACTGCAAAGGATTCACACTGCATTTTGGTTGCAATCCATTCCAGGTTCACACATATTTACAAATATTGGTTCACAACTGAAACAAGATTTGTAAACTAAGCACCCCAGACGTCCCTCTTCTTAGCATCACTTTCCAGTTCCCAGGCCAGGTGAGATATGTAATCATTCCAGTGTGTTCTGGTCTGCCCCAGGGCCTCCTACCAGAAGGACGTGCCCTGAACACTTCTAACAGGAGCCGTACCAGGCGTAACCTAGTATTAACAGCTTCAAAATCATTGGACACACTGACTTGTAAAAGGGAGATTGGCGCCTGTCATTCCCACTGCGTTGAACACCTATTCTTTAGGATGTAACTTTGGTGAGCAGGTAGGATCTCCCAGGAGAAGTGGGCGTAACACTTTACAGCACTAACTAGCTTGGCTGTTTGGCACTGCTTTTCGTTTTATTTTGTCAAGTGCTTCATCTGTATGTGTGAGATCGAAGAGGATGTTGACACAGGAAGCAAATAAGAGCAAAAGAGAGTGTGAGTGAGCAAAAGGTTGGACGAGAGTAAACTAACAAACTAATGCAGGGTTGCGAACGTCCTGATGTGGGCTGTGGAAATGGAAAATAACAACAATTCGCGAGTGTCCATCTCTGTCAGTGTTGCTTATGAAAGATTGCAACGTAGGCTGTGACCTTATCGGTGTCATGCTTGTCTCATTGAGTTTTGTTGTTTTCTGGGACACCGAAAGTCACAATCAAAGGCTTAGCAAAGTATGTATATGGGCTGGAAACACGAGAAGTACTTCAGCAAAACTAAAATTTTCTGTCAATCTTTTTTGTTGTTCTTTTTGTTATGTCAGTGTTCATCTCCAGTGTCACCTTAAATAAAACTTAGAGTCATGTTTGTGCAAAATCCTGTAAATTTACTTCATCGGTTGAAAGGGTTCCTTGGCTTCTGATGTTGTGTTAAATCCTTCACCTTGACAAAAAAATGCACGAAACGACACCAGCAAGGTTTCGGCCTACATCGCAATCTTTCAGAAATAACACTGGCAGGGATTTACACAGTCGGGTTGTTGTTGTTTTTGGTTGGCTGTGAGACAGATCACTACAGCTTACATCAGGAACACTTTGCAATCTGAAGGCGCAATTTGTTTGTACAACAACGATGTACCACTCTGAAACTGGAGGGGCGCCAGATCACAAAAATACCATTTCTTGAATAATGCCGCTTTAAAGTGCACAAAATAGGCTGGAAGTGAGCCCTGCCTAACTTAATGGTACACACATGGAGTTGTTTGCGCATGCACACACAGACTCTTACAGACTTCACACAAAGAGAAGTGGGTTTATACCAGTGTAATTAACAGCCTGTGATTTATTGCTAATAGCTGCAGTGTTCTTGGCCCCATGTAAAGGCCTGAGTCGAACAAATGCAAAGTGCTGAGTGTCTGGTTCAGCACCCAACATTCACTTGAGTCACTGTCAGACACCCACATTTATATCTGATCTGTTGTAATCAATGCCAGACATCAACGTATATCATAAAAACTGAAGCACTTTGTGTTGAGATTCTATTCAATGTGAATTTTGAAAATAGTCACTCTTCTAAAGGCTTTCAAAAAAAGATGTCTCATGTAGCAACAGGCAATTATTACAGATGCCTTGTTTTTCAATCAGAGCAGGCAGCCAACCGAGCTCACCTTGACATTGCATAATCTCTCACAATGGTAAACGGAAGCCTCTAGCCAGGCAAACTGCAGTATTCATGAAGTGAATCCTGCTGCCATTATGTAAGTCAGAGTCCCCACCAGCCCGACTCAGGCTGGTGGCTGGAGGAGGCTTTAGCAGATTAAACCCCCTCTACACTTACCACAGCTGAGGCTGTAATCTGAGTTTCACTTAACAGAACCTAGTAGTCAGATGTGCGCGGGCGTGGGATTACAATGATGGCTGGTCCAGATAAATCCCCTGGCACCCTGGGGGAACGTGGAGTATACTAAGAAGGAAAAGACTCTGTTTGTGCACAAAAATCCCACAAATTAATTTGTTCCGCATCTCAATTACCTATTGCGGATGTTGTTATATTGTTCAGTGGATCAAAGCAACATGATATCAACTAAAGTCCTAAAAGGCTCGCATCAATACCCAGGCTCTGATCTCAGTTTTAGCAAAGCAAATGATCTTCGGTTCAACACCCCCTCCAGTGACCCAGCACTTCTCAGTGGGAAAAATACTAATGGGCTTCCCTCTGGCTTTATGAATCACGGTAAGAATGCAAATAACAAAAACTACAACAGCGGCAGCCAAAGTGGGCAGCCACATGCAATCAAAGACAGTCTAAATTGGAAGGTTTTACTGGGAAATGAGGATTGAGTGAGCGAGAAATGTAGGTCGCTGTACCAGGCTGAGCAATGCTGTGACAGATGCCTGTTCAGGGGTCAATGAGGACAGGCCAAAACGTAGACGCTTAATATGGTTAGAGGGAGAGTGTGGCAGTCAAAACATGTCAAGATTAAAAGAAGCGTGAAGGGGAAAGAAACCTGAGTGGCTTCAGTGGCGATGAAGAAAGAATATGCAGGGTAAAATCTATGGAATTAGAGCCAGTTTTTGCGAATAACGGCCAGGTTTGCAGCCTGTTCAAAGAAATTAAGGCTGTTCAACATAAAATTTTCACTGCTGTGAGAATAAGGGAAATGCAGTTATTACCCTCTGATGATTCACTCTGATCAATGCTGCAAATGTTTCACAATAAGAGTCTTCCTGGAAATGGCAGGGATTATCCTAGCTCATGTGAAGACAGTGTTTGGGCTGCATTAACAGCAGCAAATTTATAAAGCAAGCAGTAAAAACAAAATGAGAACACAGGGAGGCTTTCTACTGAAAAAAATGCAATAAAATATATGATAGATTATGCTTACCTCGTACTGTAATAGTATCTGGTGTTAATACCTGCACACAGATAGTGTTTGAGCTGATTGTGTGTGTCTCTGTTTCTTTGCCGCAGTGTGGAGCTGGACTTCAAGCAGCAGGAGGACAAGCTGCAGCCGCTGATGAAGAGGCTTTGCCCTACGGAGGAAGGCCACTTCCCCTCCCTGCCTTACCCCCAGGAGGCCTTCACCTCCACCCCTAAACGCAAGTCCAAAGCTGACTCCAAGAAGCACGCTCGCTGGAAACTTTGGTTCCTCTGAAACACACAAGACTGTCTCCTCACCCGCACTACGGACGCACAGGATTTATGCGTCCGTCTGGTCGTCCATATTTGTTTGGGTTATCCATCGTCTTCAGTTTTATCACATCTCCCTTGGCTTTTTGTAGACCTGGTGACCAGTATTGATGGAGAGCTCCACCACTGGATACTGAGCCTTTCTCGGAGATGACAGGATGTGTAACGGGACACAAGTGTGGATTCCACGGAAATTTCTGAAATGTCATGCTTACCAAAAATGGATTCAGAGTTATTTTGAACTAATTTCTTCAAACAGGGTGTGAAATTACACCAGTGCGACATATTTGGAGATCAGCAAGGTGAGAAGACGAAATTTGATTTCCCTCTGTCTATTTGCATATATTTTTCTAGCTGACGTCTACGGGGTCCTGTTCTGTGATAATGGTTCAGTGACGGTCGCATTTCTATTCACCAGTTGGGACTTTTCTTCCCAGCCTCCAGGAGAGGTTGGCGACTCAACCATGATGCGCTGAGGTCTACATCAACAGCATATCACCGTACTGCAAAGCACAATTAACACTGTTCAGGATACATTTTTCTCCAGAGTAATTAAAAAGAACTATTTTGAGTATTAACTCACACATGTAGATCACCTACTAACCATGACAGATTGAAGACTTTCATAATATCTAAAGAAGAGACCTAAAGGACAAAGAAGTCAGAGATGTTTAATGGAGTTATATGATCAACTTTCTATCCATCTCTAAAATGTCTCCTTGAATCAACTGACTTTGAAGTAAAGAATGAATAAATAACACTTATTTTCTTAATAACATTTGCAAAGTTAGACATCAATGTACTTTTTTCTATATAAATATATATATCTATATACATTCACTTTAAGGTTTAGTGGGATATAGTTATTTGAGCTGCAGTGAAGGGGGGCTGTGCATTTCAAAAACTACACTGCAAAGGAGGGGCAATCAATGATTCTTAATTTCTTTTCATACATCAAACTTAGTTCTGACTAACCCCACAGTGAAAATGGTGATCGAAACCCAATAGCCCAAAATAAGTCCATACAAAAAAAGCTTCATCAGTGTAAATCTAGAGAGAGTTGTGGATCAACACATAGAAAATCAAGTTTAAAGGAATACTTAACAACCAAAATGATCATTCGTGTATCAATTATTCACCCCATGTTACGTTGAATTTTCTTGTATACCTCTTTAATGAATGAAGAATCCAAAACCAGAGAAAATTCTTGATGAAAAGAAACATCAGGGGGTCACTTTCAACAACAGCAAAACTCTCACATTAGTCATGCAGTATAATCCAAGTCTCATTTATCCAGTCATATGCTCAGTGCTTCCCAAATAGACAGCCCTTTCTGACGCGGAACTGAACTGAAAGTGAAATTATTCAATGCTACCTTCAAATCTAGACTGTATTGGCAAAAACATTAATTTGAAGAGAAGATTGTTTGTGTGTGTGAGTCTGGTGAATCTGAACTAACCCTTTAAAACACCAAAGTCACACAAACTAACTAACGGCTAACTGACTGGCAGCTGTAGGCCAGTGAGGTAAAATCACAGTTTTTGAAGAGACATAGATAACTTTAACTTTCAGCTCAGTTTTAAATACTACATCTTCACGAAAATGCATGTGTTTGGGAAGTACTTGGCATGCGACTGGAAAAAATGAGACTTGGATTTTACTGCACGAGTTATGTGAGAGTTTGAAAACAGATGTTTTCGTGTAGTTTTGCTGCTGTTGAACGTGGACCCCTTTGACTTCAGTTCATCGAGAATTTTCTTGTTTTTCTGATTCTTCCTTCACCAGAGACATACCAGAAAAACTTAATTTTCTTCACAAATTCAACTTAACACAGGATGAGGAGCTGATCTACAAACGGCCATTTGGGGGGTGAAGTGTTCCTTTAAAGATCCTTTTTGTTTTTTCCAGTTATGAAACCAAGTATATTAAATAATGTTGGTTCTTAGCACATGTGAGGGGTAACAGAAGATAGCTGTGATTGTATTGCTGCAGTATCCTGCATCAGCTACTCCGTTAGCTACTGAAACCAAGCCAGAGAGACTGAATGTGCCACTTCTGATCACAACCAGGGCTTCTACAGTGCAGGGTGGCAGGCGTGTAGCCTTGCATGCTTTTTACAACCCTCGGATTTTGCAGGATATTTTCTAGCTTTTAAAGAAACAATTTTTAAAGAGAATGATAAAAAATTCTTTATTTTTTTTTTGTTTTGTTTTTCTCCAATTTTTTTTTTTTTTATTACTAGCTCCTGCTCATTGCTTCCCATCTAGTCGACTGTAAAGTAAAAGCTCATGTAGTAACTCTATACAGGGTTCAAAGACTATGTACAGCCAAAATAATATTTGCATTTACTATATATAAATATATGTTGTATAGCATCAAATAGGGCTAATACCATTTAAATGAGTGGGAAAGCAGCCAATAACTAAAAGAAAACAATATGCCTGCAGGAGCATAAAACCGAAGTCACTCTGAAAGCCAAAAACACTGCCCCAAAAGACAGGAAATGCGCCAAAGTGGTTTCAAGGGCATCAAAGAAGAATCTTTATCTACTGTCACAACAACACCTTGCAAACTGCGAGAGGTCACTGGTTTTACCCTCACAAGCTCCAACATGCTGCTTTCTGTTGGCTACATGTGATTCACACTCCACTCTTGTACATGCCGAGTAGGTTTCTTTCAGTAGTTATGCTGTAGCATCAAGAGAGAACTAGATGTTTATCTGTACCTTAAAGAAGTGCAATTGATTTAATATGTGCAATACTGTGTATTTTATACTGTTTTTTTAAAAAGAAAGAAAAAATAAAGATATTTAATATGCAAAATATGAAAAATAAAAACAGACATCTACAGAGCTCTCAAAGTCTGGAGAAGACTGAGTATCATTTGCGTAGCATAGTAGGTTTTATCAGGGCAGTTACTTGCCTCTGATGATCTAGCAGCTAAAGGTCCGGTCAGTATGTATGGTATGGAATATAATATAACAAGTATGTTTCCTTTAGTGTATAATCGCCCGAAAATAAGAACGAGATGTTTATATCTTCATAGGGAGCTCGTCCTTGTCCACAGAGTCCAGAATGGACAAACCAAACACTGGTCACAGAAAGTGTCATTCGCCTTTTTTGTGTCAGCCACTGTATTTAGCAGCCCCTCCACAAAAAGCCAAACAGATTAAGAAAAACATTAATTTTTAATGTCAAATTGGCTCACTCCCAGTAGAAACCTACTGAACAATGAACACTCAACAGAATCTAACCACAGGTTGACACTTGGCACACGGGAGAAGTTTCAGCTGGCTGCAATCTGCAAATCTCACTGCTAGATGCCACTACATTGCTCCTTTAACTGCAGTTTAAATTACATTCACCAAGGATTGTGAGGAATTATCAAGTGTCACTGTTTTGGGAAAAATATGATGCTTTTTAAAATTCATCAATTTTTTTTTTCAATGCTGTGTGTACCACAAGTGAAATGTCATTCACCTCTATTGCAATGAGCAAAAAACTCAGAGACAAAGATCTCAAAACTTGGGCAAACACAATGCTTGGATGAACACAACTGTCAGGAAGTGAGGACCTGCATTATTTTGGGTGAAACAACTCTGCAATTTAAGATTCCACTTAGGCTTAGTTTGAAAATTCTGTATGCAAAACAATCAGCTCTACAATCTTATGTGATGAAATCCAGTAGATACGGTTAAAAATCCACCTTAAATCAGGCCTGCATCTCTTTGATGTAGTGGGGTGGCACAAAACGAGAGCAGAATACAACAGAGGGATAAGCAGCAAAGGGCTTCTGGTGCACGCAGTCAACCTGCCTTAGAACCTGCTTCTGATCTGAAGCTTACAATCACAGCACAGTTCTTGCCCTTACCAACCTTACTTTAACGCCAGCTGCCTGATGTTGGCGCAGACCAGCAATGAGGTGAAATCATGAGGTAAACTGAGGGCAAAACTCTGAGTAAATGCCCCACGGACGCAGAGTCACCCTCACATGAATGCATAAAACTGCAGGAACCAATGTTGCTCGAGGGCAACGCTGCCCCCTGTCCTCTCACCCGTGGCAGGGCCATCTCCACAGGGCTTCCCTCAGGTGGATGTTTACAGCACAGTACCAGCGGCACAAACAAGACACCCAGTGCAGCTTCACATCTCGCATTCTTACACCCTTTAACCGCAGAGGGCTGCAGTTTGAAGGTGACGAGCATCACCACCTGAGTCTCTGTGGTTTTCACTCGGTGTTGCCAGTGAGCACACGTCTGACATGAGTTGTCGCATGGTCAATAAAACCAAGAGGATGCTCAGTCAAAGTTCCAGCGCAGGAGAGGAGGGAAGAGGTGCAGCGAGTGAGTGATAAGTGCACGTTTGAGGCATTATGATGCAGTGCCATATCTCACTATGCTTCTTTTCTGTAAGAGCTCTGCAGCAGTCTGGCCGGCAGGAGAGAGAGAGACGGAGAGAAGACAGAGAGAGATGCAGGGAGAAATATTTAGACAGAAACAGATAAAAAGACAGGGATGAAGACAGTGAGTGATACAAAGAGCCAAGGAGACGGGGGAGGATTCTGATCTGAATAGACGTCATCCAAATGGCTTTGTTGCAACATATTCGGTCAGTGAGAGCATGCAGCAAAGAAAGAGCCCCAGCCCCTATAGCCGGTCAGCTACATACTGTCAATCAATAGCACAAGTCCTTCCCCTGCAGCTTTGCACTCCATTCCTCCTGCACACTGCAGGAAAATCGGCAGGATAACCATGAGACACTGCAGCCAACCATCACCACAACCTGTTGTCGCTTTGTCCTCGAAACTACAGCTACAAAAAGTTTAACAGGTCATTCAGACACCATTAATGTAAAGGCATCTGTCTAGCAGTGTTTCCAATATATCCTCAGGTCTGGCAGGAATTTATTATTCTATAATATTCATTCTGACATTTAATATACAAAGGTCAGTGGGGCTAACATGACAGACTGAGAAAAACAAGGTTTGTTTCATTGGTTTGGTTGCAAATTCAAAAAAGCAAAAGACAAGCGTGTAACACATTGATTTTTCCTGCTGCAGCTTCCTCCCCATGTGTATCTGCGGGGCTCATCCAGAAGCTTAAAACCAAATGAAAATGAAATTCAAGGGCATACAGGTAGAACTTGGTAATTTCAGCAGGGACAGCCGAAAATGTTTCTGCTACAACCCTAATGTAAATGTATTCACAAGGACTCATCTCAACCTGCGTGAGGGTGGACATGAATATAAAGATGCAGCCTGCTGGGATGTCCGACGATGCAAATGTGTGGCGATGCTGTGTGAGCCGCTAACAGGCGTAGCACTGCGGTGACAACACACAACAAAAACTGACGCCCCCAAGCCGTCACTGTGATCATTCTCATCAACATTCTGTGTCCAACACCTCCAGGAGAGAGCAGAGAGGAAAGGGAAGAGAGAGGGGAAGAGAGGCGGGAGACAGAGTAGAACGTTAATGCATAAATCTAAATGTAAGAGGCTGCCACTCAGAAGAACAAGGTCGGTGGTTGGCTGCGGTGTTGTGTGAGCAGCGGCGCGCAATCTGCCTGCAGAGTAGGCAGCAGTGCCCAGCGGCGGCAACAACACTCCTCTGATTAGAAAGCTACGACGCTTCCAGCAGCACTAACTGGGTCTCATAGCTGTTAAAAATTCACACCAACCTTATTGATCATTATGTAGTGATTTGGGGAGCTGCTTCAAATGAAGCTTCTGTCCTCAATACTACATCATGTATAGTGTGTGTGTGTGTAAAAAAAGACACGGTGCTTTCAAAAAGACGGGGCTTTGATGTGACCTCAAACTCCCACTGGATAGAAGGACACCCTGCTCACTGATATTATGCAGGTGCTTAGAAATGTCAAGTGTAGTGGCCAGCTAGCAGCTGACAAAAGGTAAGGGTCAGTAGAGACAATAACAGCAAGCTGTATATGAGGGAGCGAAGTAAGGTGGAGGGCAGCTGCAGCACATGTATACAAAGTAGATAGTTACAATAAGGGCCACAGGAGGTCAGTGGTAGAGCAGTTTCATTAACCAGAGAGGAGGCTGGTCTGTTTTTGCACCATTCAGCAGCCACGGCTGGAAGCAGGGAACGCCATTTCACCTGCGCCACAGGGGGCGCGCTGAAATGGATGCACTTAGTGTAATACAGCAGAGAGGTGGGCCTACTTGTGTTGCCTTCATGAGCGTCGATAGCCTTTTAAACAAAGTGGTGGGTAAGTTCCATAGCTGAAATTCATCATCAAAAGACCCTCGCTGCAGTGAAAAATAACAGACGGGAAAAAAAGGCAAAGGCAGCTGGTCCGAGTTCTGACAAAATATCTACCAGCGTACAATCTCTATTCCAAATCCGACTTTTCAAACTCTCTGACTGTGAGCCAGGCGGGACGGTGCAGAGCGTCAATGCCCTGGCATAACAATGAATAGACTGGAGAGGGAGAGTTAGTGGGAGTCCTAGACCCCCTCCAGGCAGCTGGCTGGGAGAGAGGGGGCAGCAGGGAGGCTTCGGCTCAACTCACAGCTTCATTAGCTTTACATTATGCAGTGCGAGGCATGCTGGCGATCTGTTACACAACAGAGGGCTCACCATTTACACGATTAGCTTGGTGCATTGCTGAAATACCTTTAAACAGAGGAAGAGGTGGAATAAAGGAATGGATAGAGAGTCGTCGCGTTGAGAAGAATGAAGACAAGAGTAAGACAGGACACAGAGGACAAAGGATGAGTGCTGCGGATTTACAGCAGTGACATAACACACACGCTCACAAACACACGCTGGATGATTAGTGAGTGATAACTCTGGCTGCTGTTGGCTTTTTTTAAATCTCTCTCTGCTGGTGTGGCTCAGTGACTGGTAATAAAAGCAGATAAGCTTCCATTTAAACAGGTGACGCCGGTTCCTGCTGCTCCCCAGATGGAGAGGGTGCTGTGCGCACACACATGCGATAAATAACCCGAGACAGGAGGAGAAAGGATGCTACGCCAACCTGTAACAGCATCAATATAATGAGTCAGTGTCATATGACTCCCCATTTTCCTATACATAGTTGAAGTCCGGAGAAAATGTCTCTCTCATCACTCTGCTGTATTTAAGTGAGCTATAAAAGTACCTTTAAGTGCCCTCAGAGGAATCTCCTCCATCATAAAGCCTTGCATAAAAATTATATATGTTTATTACCCAAGTCTCACTTTCAAAGTCATATCACAGGCTACGTGCACATCCAACAAACACAAGCGTCAACAGGATGCAACAGAATGACTCAACGAATACCAAACTTAATATTCATGACTCAACGAATACCGAAGTTGACATTCATTGGACTCTTTGGACTCATGAAAATGGATGAAGGCTTTGCCACGGAAATAAAGCAGACAGCACAATATTTATACTATGACTGATAAGTGCGTTAATTGCTACCGAGCTCTAGCTGAGAGAGCGACTGGGGGAAGGATGCTAACGGCAGTGAGGGGCTACGCGGGTTTGTGTGATTAGATTACAGCACGGAGCATCAGCAATGTTCTAATAAATGAGGGATCAGACAAACAAACAGGCAAAGACACGTGAAAAAAAAACCAAACTCGTGAAACAGCAAAACACACACATACAGATCAGCACACAAACAACTGGCTGGAGAAAGATATGAGCAGATCAAAGGCACTCTTAGATTGAGGTTGTGTGAAAGCATTCTGCCAAGGTAGACTTTACCTTTAATGATAGCTTTGGAATGGAATTGGAGTTGCAGTGGGCCTGTGGGAGTTAAGCTGGTTGTGGTACAGAGGCCTCGAAATTGGAGTGTGCGTGCGAATGTGTGTGCGCACAAGTGTACGAGTACGTATGTGTGTGATAAACAGAAGGAAAAAAAGACGGCTTGCTGTGGGTGCACAGCTAACAGTTGCAGAGAAGCGGACACACTTACTATGTGAGGGGAGTCGCGGCCCATGGAGATGACTGTCCTGTTAACTGTCCTCAGGAGCTTCTCCATGACGATCTGCACGTGCCACTGGGTGGGACCCTGCAAAAATACACAATACACAGTGACTTTAAATATGTCTTTTAATGTCAAAACTGATGTCTTTGTGTGTGTTTTAGGGTAGATTCTGAATGACAAATATTGTGAATGGAATGATAATCAAATTGCATAGCACCAGTCTTCCTACCACTCAAACCTTTTACATTACAGTCACATTCACCAATTCACATACACTTCACTGCCATACAAGGTGCCACCTGCTACTCAGTTTGGACATTCACACGCACACCGATGGAGCAGCCATCAGGAGCAATTTGGTGTTCAGTATCCTGCCCAAGGATACTTCGACATACAGACAGGAGGAGCCAGGGATCAAACCACCAGTCCTCCAATTAGTGGACACCATACTACACCTCCTGAGCCACAGCCATAGGACAATGGACCAAAAATAATCAAGGTGCACTGCCATTAACTGCTAACAGCAAATTTCCACAACTGAAATCAGGTCTGACACATAACCCATCATGCGACCACTAACCACAAAGTCCTAAAGATCCCTCACCAAAACCACTGCTCTCTGCTCCACCATTCATAACTCCACTCTGCATTACTCCCCACACATCCACAACCTTGGAGGTATTTTCATCAGCAACCTATCCTTCCAACAACATGTCAATCAAATTACCAGAACTGCCTTTTCCAGGATTGACTACTGCAACAGCATCCTCTATGCTACATCATCCAAAGTCCTGAAGGACATTCAGAATTCCACTGCTCATCTGCTCATCTATTCCTGCGTCCATGATCACATCACCCCCGTCCTCCAGAGCCTCCACTGGCTTCCTGTCCCACAACAGATCCAATTCTCCTCACTCATAAAGCCCTTCACAGCCAGGCCTCCTCTTACCTCACTGACCTGCTTCACTACCACTCTCCTTCCCGCAGCCTCCCCTCTTCTGATGCCAACCTCCTGACTTCACCACTCGGGACCAAGCATCGGACCTGGGGTGACAGAGCCTTCTCCCTCCCTCAGAAATTCTCCTCCCAAATGCATTCGGGACTGCACCAACTCCTCCCAGTTCAAATCACTCATCAAAAATCACATTTTCAGTGCTGCTTTTAAAGTGTGAATAATGTTGGGGGTTATATATTTTTGTGTGTTCTATTTATGATCATTCTACACTTTTGTAAGGTGTCTCAGAGTACAACGAAAAGCGCTCTATGAATAAAATGTATTATTATATTGTTAAAATTATTATTCAGTTTCCCTTTTGTATGATGTTTTTTAACAGAAAGTGCTTTTAGTTTTATGCAGTATCTATTCTCTGTACCTTTATCTGAATTATAATATTTGACACCACCGTTCTTTTGTTGAGTTGCCTGCTCAGGGACTGCTAACGACGCTATCTAACTAACTCTGGGACAGTCACTGACTGCCTATTACACGGTTTCCCCTAGGATTTTTTTTCAGCAGCGGTGCTGACATACATGAGCTTTATATTGTGCTGCCTTAACATATGTAGCATGTCTGATGACACAAGGAGAGCTTTGGACACGCATCTGTACACTGTCGAGTCATGTTGAGTCATGGTTTATAAAATGCTTCCCATACCACAGACGCTGTTACAATCGCTCCTGCAGGTGGAGGCAAACGTAATAATTCGACAATGAGTGCTTTTATCAATACTGTGACTTTAACATTGCTCGTAAAAACGACTGATATCTGTTAACATGTAGAACACAGATACAAGTTACCTACATAAAATCCAGTGGTTCAAGAGGTTTTTGAGTGATGACATCAAAACCAAAATTTGTAACAATCGACCCTGGTCTCCCCTAATCAACTCTGCATTTCCAGTCGGAGACAAAACGACTCAAATCCTCGAGAAACGCAGATGCGAAAGAGCCGGTATACGTGAAGATGCCATGTTGATCGTGTAGGTTAAATACAAGACAAAAGAAAGCTAAATGTAAACACTGTCAGAAAACAGCGGAGTATATCACAGCCTCTAATGAAGCCCTCAGTGTGGTGTGTGTGTGTGTGTGTGTGTGTGTGTGCGTGTGTGGTGAGTGAAGAGAGAGACGGTGTGTCTGGACTGGGAACAGGCAGATAAGCTGGACATCAGGTTGGCTGTAAACCATGAATGTAACAGTGAATGTTCAGTGTGAGCTACAGATTGTCAGAACCGTCAGAAGCAGTGAAGCTCCTTAAGCGGTGTGTAATGTCTTTTGTGTTTTGTGTCATCTGATCAGCCTTCTGATTGGCCCTCAAACTGTACGAATGAATATCAACTGATAGCAATTGGTGGCCGATCAGAGCACCAAATCTTCCGAATGGATTCACAGACTTGCATAAGATTTCGTGGAAACACTGGTCATGAGCCAAAGGACAGCTGATTAACTGGTCATGCAAACTGGAAAAAAAGAAGGTGTGGCAGGGGGAGCGGCTTATAACAAAAAGGCGCATAACTTCTTAACAGCTTCCTGTACACTCACACAGAAATACACATAAAGACAGCCCATTTTGACATGTCCCCTTTCGTAACTCATGAAACAGCTGTCATAGTGTTGTCACTTGACTGGTGACAGGTGTTTGTGACGTTGTGTGAATGCATGTGTGTACGTAGTTACAGCTATTGCGAATTTGCACTTGTCAAGACATCCCTCTAACTGAGAATCTGACTCCTTCACTGCTTTCTGTGACACTACAAAACAAATAATCCGTCTGTCTTTATCAATAGATACAATAAATAATAATACACACTCTTCGAAACTTGAAACTCTGAGAATACTTTGAGGAAATTTGGCGCTAAGAGACCTGACAAATATGACTGATGCAGCCAAGATGATTTATACATCGTGAATCCCAGCATTTGGAGGGGGAAAAACACCCATGGGGCAGTTGTGCCGTTGTCATAAGTGGGACGATTTTCCATGGACTTGCTTATTACAGTAGTGAGTTTGAGTGAGCACAGGGCTGTTTCTCACTGTCTCTACCTGTCTGTGGGGGGAGTCTTCTAAGCAGACCGAGCTCTGCAGCGTCAACCTAAACTTTTAATAATTTACACAGCTCTTTCTGCGGTTGAAGAACTCATGCATGCGGGTGCACGCACACACACACACAAACATTCACACAATCGCAGAGGAGCACTGGGGAGAATAAACTATCTGAGGGGAGTTACAGATATTGCCTTCCAACGCACCAAGTGTGATGCACATCTTTGGTGAAAACCCACATGATTCCCAGAGTTGTGGTTTTTTTTTTGGGTGAGAAAAATCCAGGCTTTTTAAACTTCCCACACAAACCCAGTGTGTGACGTCCTGATTCTTACAGTCAGAATCCAGCTATTCAAGAAGGAAATATAAAATTAGATCCTCGTTTCTAATAAGGTATAAACTGTTTGATAACTTAGACACTCAAGTTTCCTTGTGTTTGTGTGCATGGAAGAGTGCAGAGCAGGGAAGGTATGAAAGACGGAGCAAGGCAGGGAGACGCAGCACAAAGAGAGACAGAAAGAGTGTGAAGGCAGAGCAAGTGGGAGATAATCTCTCGCAGAGTGGAGTGTGGGAGGCCGGGCCGTGGTGACCAATGGCAAGGGGAGTCTACGAGGGCCTGAGGGAGGACATCAGGAGTCTGGGCATGGACGAGGATGAAACACAGCCGTGAAGCAGCTGAGCGCTCGGGCGCACCTGTGTTCTCAAGTGTGCATGTGAGGTTGTACACTCCAGTGAAAAATTCATTGTTTAAGTCATTAATCAGGAAAAATGTCAGATGCTTTTCTTTATTTTATGTAATTGTTAACTGAATATTTTGGAAAGTGTGGGCAGGTCAGACAAACAAGCAATCTGAAAAGGTCACCTTGGACCCTGGGAACTTCTAATTGGAATTATTTAACTATTTTCTGCCACTTTATAAACTAATAAATGAATTCAGGGTGTCTGCAGGCAGTGTTGGGAAGGTTGTTTTAAAATGCAATAGGCTACAGATTACTAGTCACCCTGTTAAAAATGTTAGAAGTAATGTACCTCATTACATTTGATTAGTTTTCTAACATTTTAATGGGCAATAAAACTGATAAATGTCCAGAAATAGGCAGTGGTGAAGTGGACAGTACAAAAAGGTATACAGGGTAACCGACCCATCTGCTCAGTAGAACACCCACCTCATTAGCTTACTACAACTATATTTATTTTGTGATGTAATTACACCTTGCTAGTTATTCCCAAACACTGTCTACAGGTCAGATCATTTTTAACCAAATTTTACACTGATTTTTTTTTTTTAAGACAAATCATCTCTTTCTATTTCAAGTATTGCAGGTAAGTATGAAGGTAAGTAGTAAATATGTGCTCCTGTGCAGAGGTAGGTTTATGGTTATGAGAGTGAGTTAGGTTAATGTGTATTTTTGGCAACAGGTAAATGCAAGTCGAAAGTAAAAAGTGGTCGGTCAAAAGATTTCTAACATCAGAAATGTGGACTTTCACACAGAAAAGCTCGACTCATGCTGACTGAAAATAATTTAAAATGAAAAGTTTGTGGCAATTAAGACCTCACAAATTCAAACTTCAGACTATTTAATGATTTAAGGCCTAATATTTGTGAAAAAACTTAATAATGACATGTAGATGCTGTAATTGATTAACTGAAAAAACAATGCATAAACTAATGAAGGAAAACAATCACTACCTTTAAATAGCTACATAACTGGCTCTGTTATTGACTTTGATGGTGCTTAATCATCATGTTGACTGCTTCGCTATAGGTACTCTGGCTCAGCTTTACCATGGAGCTCATCACCGTGTTCTTAGAGCACATTCATTTGTGTTGAAGATGGCCTCTAGCCACACTGAGCAATGAATTACTGAGCACAGCCAACTCTACAGGTTAGTAAATTAACAGTGCTGTAAAACATGCTCCTTTCAGGGCACGCAGCGCAATAAAATAAATTAAGAACAGCACACTGATTAGTAGCTATTCAGTAAAATAACCACAGTGGAAACGTGCTTCTGCTTTATGAAGGGACTCCTGGATTCCCTTGTTATGCCGCTATTTATCCCAGAGGGAAATAACAGTTCACAAAGCTGGAGAGTCGTGTTTCTCACCACATCCTTCCTGTAGAGCACTTCCAGGATGTCACTGAGCAGCTGGCAGCAAGCCTTTAGCTCCTCACGCTTCTCCAGGTGGAACTTCAGCTGGTCCGTCATCAGAGGCAGGAGGATCTCACGGCAATCTGCAGGGACACGGACAAATACAGACATTCAAAACGCCGCTAAACACACGGAGCAGATGATGGATCGCGTGAGGCAGTGCGGCATATGCTCTCGACACGCTGTCGATGAAGACGCACGCAGCTTGTTGATGGCTTCCTCACAGCTCAGAGGATTTAACTAAAGCAACGTACAGATAGCAGTTATTAATTAGATTAAATGTGGCAAAATCTCCCCAAATCTCTTGGAACAGCATGAATGTCAGAACGAAAGCCAAACAAAGCCATACAGTATGCATTTTCAGAACACAGCCAATCAAAAACCTCTATTGAGAGATCGGGTAAGGGAAAAAAAATCTGCGTGAAAAATCTGCCAAATTGGCCTCATTGATCCCTCTCCAATACTGTCCACTGTTGATGTGACCCTAAAGATTCAATACCTGCTCTCCCGCATTACAATTTCCATGACTAAATAACCAATGTTAAACATATTTTTTGGTTGTGCACTCATCCCAAATGTTTCCTGCAATGTGTAAACCCAGATAAATCTGTAATTTTGATAGAGGACACAGTCTACGTCATTTGGTTGCCGTCACCTCAGTGGCATCACATATCCTTTGTGCATTGTGGTTGTCTTTCAGACGTCGTCATAAACTGACTTTTTATCCAGTCTTGAGAACATTTTTAGGACACACTTTTCAGATCTATGTCATTCATACTAAATGCTTTAACCTGATGAAGGACTTTCTTCATCAGACGTCTGGATCTTAACCTATCAGAGAAACAAGTGCAGCAGCTTGGCTCCAGCCCGTGCTATGCAGCACAACATTAGAGAAGTACTGATTTTTAACATAAAACTGCTTTATCCTTCGCTTTTACCAGATTAAATCACTGGGTCCGTTCATTTTGGAGAGGAAGAGACTTCTGTGGATAATTCTGCTCATGGTAAAAACCTCCTGAACTTCTGGATTTTAAGTAATCAGGGAAAGAAGGGGAGCAGACATGAGCTGGAGATGGGCGAGCAGCTTCTCCACGACCAGCTAAACAGCTTTGGAGAAACACTGATTTTTAACATTAAACTGCTTTATTTAGTGTTTCTACCTGTTTTAATCACCTTGTACGTCTGTGGGTAATTCAGGTCCAGTAAAAACCTCACTGAAGGAATTCTAACCAGGAGATACTGACTGCAATTGCTCTGCCTCTTTGTTATTCATGTAATTGAGAGACCATTGCAAAACTGACATATTGTACATTAAATCAAAGCACCTAACCTCCTACTGCCTCAGTTGGTAACAGCAGTGGTTGTACTTCTGTGAATGTCAAACTCTCGTCAACATTACAAACACTGTAATGTTGAAGAGATTAACATGTTTGACAAATTGATGTAGATGAGAGAATAATTCATACTTCATGTCCCCCTAATATAGCACGTAAAAGCAGCAGACAACAACAACTTTCTTGCTAACTATGTCAAAGTAACAACTAACGCAACCAAACTCACCTAAAAGCGTTCGGCTGATGTGGACGGCAACATCAAAAAGCAAATTTCCATACGCAGAGGGTAAAGAACTCGGCTGGCAATTGGACATGGAGGACAGCAGAGATAAGCCAGAGAGTATTCTCATGGAAGGTAAACCTAAGGCAGTCGGCCACAAAATTATCATATTTTTTATTAAACCCTCTGATTCCAATCTTCGAGGCATTTGTGTATGCGAGTGGGTGTCACATTTAAAGCCTGGGGACAAATACTGGAGTTAGGTTGGTTCAATAAAATGATGGAGGAGGATCGGTTTGGGGGTTAAGTGAATATCTTTTGGATTTGTGGAGAGAATATAAATTGATAACCCCTCTGTAAGAAGGGAAAAGACGTTAAAAATAAAAACACCTCTCAGTGGCCCCATGCTGTGAGCTGACACAGTCTTTCTGACAAACCCGACGGCAGAGTATTGATATTAATGTCATATTAAAAGAAAAGAAGGAGAACAAAAGAGCAGTGAGTGAAATCATCACCGATACAGTGGCAGCCTGCAGGGACAACTACTCTTCAAATAACAATCTTTATAATGACAGGGTGGAGAGAAACTGCCGCACTAAAGGGCCACCCAGCAACGGATTTCAATTCACAATCAATACAATCTCTCTGCTTCACAGAGAATGTTACAGCTTTAATAAGCCAATCAACTGGGACAAAATAAAACGTCATTACTCATGAAAACAACAACACACACACATACACACACAAGCTTTGCCAATTGTCAAAACTGCTCAAGGCCAATTGATGAACAGCAGGATGTAACGAATAATGAACAGCATGAACTATGGTGACCTCTTCATAAACAGTATCCAAACATGAATCTAATCAGTATTTTATGTTCTCTGACCTCTTCCTAAAGAAATTACACGCACCAACAAAAAAGAGCATCCTTGACTTGAGTCGACTATCTTCAAAAGCAGTTTCCATTTCACTATCATTATCACTAGAATTAACCATAAACCACAAACCCACACAGAGATCATGATGAGGCTCTGTAATAAAAGGGTAATGAATGCATTGCGTGGTAATTAGCAATTTCACAAATACAGACTCCTGGAGAATTTCAAATTTCATTTTTAACGACTCAAGACATTGATTAGTGCATCAATTACATGATGACTCTCTTCTTGCGATCTAGGAAATCTCACACAGCTGCTGGACTCTGTTTGGATGGCTTTTAATAGCCCTAATTCAAAAATAATTACAGGGAAGCTTCTACTTGGATATAGCTTATGAACTAAATGTGTACAAACATAAATTATTATTGCAATTAAAAAAGGCATCAAGAAGCAGCAGGGTATGTTTGTCAGACATCAATATCTAAAACTATATCTTGACAGCAGTCCAGTGATGGCTTAATGCTCAATGCATCGTCATTTACCCCTTATTAAACCAGGTAAGTCCCATTGAAATCAACAGTCCCTTTTACAAGAAAGATCTGGCTAAAACAGCAGCACACAAAAAAGTTACACCCGAACACAGAAAAAATACATTAACATGTACGAATATTAGAACACCCACGCACAATGACAAGAACCAACCGACTCATTCGTCCTCGTACTTATGAGAGATTTAGAGTCAGGTAGAGAGACCAGTTCATCAAGTTTCAAATCTTTTTGAAGGTTATTCCAAGTGAGAGGAGCAGAGCACTTGAAAGCCTTCTTTCTCAGCTCAGTCCGAGCACTAGGGACATACAACAAAACTAAATCTTGAGAACTCAGTCTATAGTTACAGTCAGATTTCTGTTCAATCAAAGTGCAAATGTATGAAGGGAGTTTACCCAGTATGGCTTTATAAATGAACAAATGCCAGTCACCTGCGACAGGTCAAAGATGGCCAACCAGCCCTGGAATTATAAATCTCAATGCACTATGATATGAAGCATCTAAATTGCACAATGCAACACATTATAAACACTGGATTTGGAAATGGTGATGGATAAGGGTAAATTTAGGCCTATTTGTTTACTCATGATTTGATCTTTGGATTTAATGCTCTGCAATCATTTCCATAATGTTTGATTTTACTATTCTCTAATCATTCATCTGAGGGCATTGTTTTCTCGGTAAAAGGATGACAACAACTGTCACAGTCTTATTTCAAAGAATTTTCTCCCTTTGTTTTGAATAACTGACTTGACCTTTTGTGTTTTGTAATCACATTGAGTATACGTATGCAAAACAGAGCACAGCCTGGATGGGTCCTCAACACTGGATTTGGAAATGGTTGTTAGAGACTGCTGCTGTGTCTCAAATCGCGTACTTCTGTACTTACACTTAATATTTAGAGTGCATAGAGTGTTCACACTGAGAAGTATGGAAAAATGCAGTGCACCATGAGCACCCTGATGGTGCACTCAAAACGGTCAAGAAGTTGAGTGTGGAACTATAGACACTTCTCGCCGTCAATGGTCGCCATCTTAGCTACATACTGAAGGGGAGGGACCACTTTTCAAACTGGAAAAAGCGGCTGAGGACTTTGTGACCGTGAACGTCGCTGCATTGTACAAATACATGTGTTTTTTGCACTAAGCACCACTATACTGTTGCCGGGTAGAAGCCAGCAGTATGTCTATTGGAATAATTTAACAGTCTGTAGTTATTTGGTACTGAACCGCTCATTTCTCCTCTGACACGGTCCTGTGTGCCGCCACGGCTCGGCTGTCCAGGTACTTTTGGGCAGTCATGACACCACGAACAGGACATTATTGGAGCCGGACTTCTCCGTCACCGCCTTATCTTGCGCCACGGAGCACTATGGCTGCCGTATTGCTGCTGCTGGTTGAAATCTGTACTTGCACAGTGTGCTGAATGATTTATTTTGCTCGCACAAAACTATTTTTAGACGCATATGCGAGTGCGGTAACAGACAGAGTAAAATATCGCCACACTGCCGACATTTTACTCCGTCCGTCACTGCACGCTGTTTGATTGCGTTATCAAAAAATGCCTCTATTATTCGGCCCTGCTTTTCACTTATTCCACTGAATAACGAATGTGTAATTTTTTTGCAATATTCAGCCGAATATATTCGCTTACTGAATATTCGGTGCATCCCTAATTTTGAGACATATTACATGGAAATGAAAGGCTGACACTAAAATCAAAAAAGACTCACTCTTTGGTGAGCGTGATTGTGCTCAGCAAATGTCATGGCGATCTCTCCTGTTTATTTTGGGGTGTCTTGTGCAAGAAATTTACCATCTGGCCTGAGTGTGTTTCTACAGGGCAGGAGGTCATCAAAATTGAGAACATTTATCCTAATATCTGACTATCATGATTATCCTCTTAGGATGCACTGATTTACTGGACGCCTTCAGGACAAAAGGACACAGTAGATTCACTATCAAGGCATCATGGGATCTAATCTATTTTGTCCCTGATAATGCTAAATTGTCAACAACATATCTGTGTTGAAATCAGCAGGATGAGAGCTAGTTAATGTTGGCTGTTAGCAGACGGTGGCCAACAGAGGCTACATTTAGTTACATTATGATGCATTTAAGCTCTATTCAGTAAAAATTAGTATTGCAATGGGATCAAATGTATTTTGTAAAAGCTTTTGGGCTTGAGTAAATACAGTTGTTAGATGGAGAAATTGGTTGATGCTCTCACAGCAATATAAAATAGATATTTTTTTTTACAAATTAAATGGAAATTTAACCATCATTTCTAGTAATATCCTTAAATTTAGGTGGTGTTGCTAGATTAAAGCTCACAGTTTCAAAGCTAGAAGGATTTTTCTCAGTCTATCAAATGGTTGTCAAGATATTTCACTTTGCACGTTAAGTACTGGGCCTGTCGACTCTGCCACCCCTAGAGCCCCATTAACAATAACCCCAGTCCTCCTCAGTGGCTCTACCCAAACATGCTTCGACAGAGTTTACAGCATTGACAAATGCTCTGACTAAACACCTAAAAATGCTTCACAAATCATTAGTGAGCAGGCTCTGATGTCTGATGGCAGTGTTGTGGACAGGCTGCTCTACAATACAGCTATTATCCACATGAAACTTTCACTGATAAACACCCGAAAAGGAATGTAATGGGTGTTAAGAGTTTGCCCTGTCACGTGTTGTCCAGCCCTGACACAAAGTGACAACCATGTCTGCAGTGGAAATATTTTTAGCGCTGTGGAACAGATCATCGAGCTATCAGCCAAATTGTATGGTTTTATGTATATGTGTGTGTTTTGTAATCCCCCAGGGTTTGAACACAAAAGCAAATCTCCTATCTGAGGGTGCCTAACATTGTGTGGTGTGTCTAATACCTTGTTTTTACAGGGCCCTTTTCCCTTTGTGCCTACTCCAAACTCAGAATACACACAGGTGGGAACACACACTGACACATAAATGGACATCGACATGTGAGTGTATATATACATGCACACTCACTCGTACACACACACTGGTAGCAGGGTGGGGAGCGGGACAAGCAGAGTGGAACTATCAAGCCAGGCCATGTGCGCGCTCCTCAAACTTCCAGCGCAAACAGATTTTAGACGCTACAGTGATTTTCCCCTTTAACATAGACCAGGAGAGCAGCTGACATATTTGTTCTCTTCCAATGAGCCCATTTGCAAGTGATTTATGCGCCCGTCCCCGCTCTCTCCTTTTATATCATAAACAGTTAAGGTGACACAACGTTGTGCCTCTGAAATAAAAAAAAAAGAAGACACAAAAAACTTCCCTCTTTTCTGAGTTCATTAAGTTTCCATCTGCAGCAGGGAATTGCGTATGCATACCAATCACATTCAGCGCAGCATTTCAATTTCAAACGTATAGATGAAACCCTAGGAGAGAGGGATGTCGTCTTATTGTCTAAAGTCGACATTCTGAGCAGAAATAAGCCCATTGGGGACCGAAAAATACTCATTTAAGACGTGCTTTTACAGAGAAACAGTTAATATGTTAATCACTGTGCAGCCTACAGGAAAGAAAACACATCCAACAGTGAGCACATTCAATGCATATTGATGAGCGTGTCGTGTTAAGAAACTCCCTGCTAAGGTGTGACCACCTAGGTAGATGTCTCTCGCTGGGCAGTCATTTGCTGCACACATTCCAGTACATTTCACTCTGGGATTGGCTGTCAGGGGAGCCTTTCAGGGACCACCTGGGGACCAGGATGTGGCTAACAATGAGTCCCGAGAGCATGTCCACTTACTGCAGCTGATTAGACTACCTTTAAAAACTGCCTGGCTAAGTCATTTGCTCATTATCTGTAATAAAACATCTCCAAAGTGGAGCTCAGCTTGGTGCTGATGTCGAAAGGACAATTTCACTTGGCAGTTAAGCCTTCTCCATCACTGGTTTTGCACAGTTTAAAAAACCTCATGCACCTAATAGACTACTGGAAGCACCAGCGCGCAGAACTGTTGTGAGAACAGACCAGCAGGTAGCCTACATCTACATCACAGCAATGAGTCCTCCAGCTGATCAGCGGGGCCATTCACAAGCATCAGGGAGGCTCGTCTGTCTACAATTACACCAACAGATCAATAGTAATGACCAGAGCACCACACACTGGGCACTGCATTTCAAAAGGTACTCACTAAACTCTGCAAATCCACCAAATCCATCAGATTTTATGTTGCAAAAGTATGAAAGGACTGGATCATTAAAGCCGTGAGGACTGCAGGTGGCAACCAGCTGAAACTTCTCCCACATGAACTCCTGGTTAGGATTTCCTCAGTTTTAATTGATCAGGAGATTTTTACAGGGAGCCAAATAATCCATGGAGGTCTCTTCCTCTTCAAAACAAACGGAGCAGGTGATTAAAGCCAGAAAAAATACTGAGTACAGCTGTTTCATGTTAAGAATCAGTGTTTCTCTGACGCTGTTTGGCTCGTCCCAGTTGGGCCAGTAACCCAGCACCTGCTAATGTGTGCTCACCTTCGTCTCTGATAACTTAATGTTAAGATCCAGACATTCAGGAGGTTTTTACTGGGAGTAAAATTATTGCCATGGGTCTCTTCCCCTCCAAAACAAACAGACCTGATGACTTAAAGCAGTTAACACATTCGAAAAAAGCAGTTTAATGTTAAAAATCTGTGTTTTCTCAACAGTGTTTGGCTTGTCGAGAAGGGGCTGCTAATTATGATGGCTAACCTGAAAATGCTAATGGCCCTATTTAGAGCCAGTGTTGGGTTTATCCACTCTGGGCAACTGTAAAAACATGGCTGTGCAACTCGGTAGGTATCAACGGCTCATTCTAAGGTAGAGAAAAACACTACAATTTTTCGTTTCAGGTGATTTTACACTGAAGAAAACATACTTATCATATTATATCCCATTTCTGCTGATACATCCCCCTAAATTCTACCCACTGAACCTTTAGCTTAAAAGGTAGAGACATTTACACTGTTTAATATCAGACTGAATTCTTCATTAGGACAAATCAATCAGACCTTGTCCAAATTCCATTTCATGATTTCATTTTTGTACATTCTTGCTGAACTGAACATGTTGCTGATGCTGGAGGAGGAGAGCAGGCAGGCAAGTGGACAATTGTTGTCCACTTGTTTTACGTTAGCCGACCGCTTTGAGGCATGTGCTGTCCCTGCCAGCCGCATTAAATCACTGTTGCTATTTCATTGGGTTAGGAACTTTGCATTTAATTTACCACCACAGGACAGGACAGTACAGTGTGTGTGTGTGTGTGTGTGTGTGTGTGTGTGTGTGTGTGTCTCTAAATCAGGACCTAACCTAACATGGCCTCAGAGGACTGCTGCCTCTAGCAAAAATGTTTGGCCCCTCAACCATCACTGCAGCAGGGCCCGACTGCAGGACGCCGCAGGCTAGCCTGGCTGCAGAGCATGGAGGCCGGACTGGACTCTCATCAACAACCCTGCTGTTCATATTTAACGTTACTGCAACGTGGCCAAAATATACAACAGTACGCTGCTCATGTGTACTATGAAAGAAAAAAAAGTTTGTTTGAAAGTGCATGATATTGGAGTGCTGTTGGGGTGAGACAAGGAAAAGGAAAAGACACCTGCTAAATACACTTTATAGAAAAGGGATTAAATAGTAAAACGCAGAGGAAATGATGGGCGAAGACTTGAAGACCAAGCAGATGGGAATACTGATATTCTAATACAGACAAGCTCCGGTGATTTTAGCAGTGGGATTGCTTAACTATCTTAAATAACAAGAGGGATTTCCACTACGCTTCACCAATGACCTTTACTATGAGCTCATACAGAGCTGGCAAGAGGAGGCAGGTGGTGTGTGTGATTGCCTATATTACTGCACCATGAGTGAAGGTGCACGCACTGAATAACTGTGAGTAGAGTTTGTGTGTGTGAGTGTGTGTGCTCTCTCACCGTGATGAGCGAAGAGATCGCTGTGGACGATGTCAATCAGACAGTCTAGCTTCTGTTTCACCAGGCGACCCAGAGGAACCTTCAAGATGAACTCGGTGAACAGCTTGCTACGGAGACAGAAGGAGGACAATAAAGACGAAAGGTCAGACTGATCAGGCATCTTAGGCTGGTTGACTGCTTCCCATCACGAGCAACCATCCAAAACGCAATTAAAGGCCCTGCACACCCACACAGGTACTTCACAGATATTTTGGGACGGGGTTGGAGGAAATGACAATGTGAGACAAAAGAGATTTGTCAACTGACCCAGAGGAACCGATCTGGGGTGAACTCTGAGAACAGCTCGCTACCAGTGATAGCTATGATTGCATTAGAGGACAGCAGTCAATGTTGCAAATCAATGACAAGGATCGTGATTGTTTTACAAAAGTTTTATGTGATGAAGTACCTTTATTTCTCAGGTATTTATTCCCTCCTCTATGAAAGGTCTCCTGACTAAATCACCGAGAATATGCCACATTACAGTGTATATTGTTACTACAATGTAAAATTAGACATAACTTAATCTTAAAGGTTTATAAAGCCCATTTACACACCCACTTAGATCTAGCTTTTGTATTTCATAGGAAAACTTTTTGGATAGGAATTGTGCAAATTTGCAGGAAAGCCCAGTCAGTCTTTTTTTCAGCATTGGCATTGGCCGCCTACCTACTTTTGTTTAAACAAAAAAAATACACTTATTTTAATTGAGTTTTCCATCATTTAAAAAACCTGCACATGAATCTGATTTATTCTTTCGCTCCTCACAGGCTAGGAGATACATATGAGAATTTAGTCATCTCCAAATAAGATTTATTTCTGATGAGACAAAAAAAAACAAAAAACTATTGTGAGCAGCAAAATTTTCCTCTGGGACCTTGCCGGTCAAAGACACATAACCATAGTAAGCCGTGCCAACTTCAGCTCTACCAGCATGTTTCATACCTGACAGCAAGCAAGATGAACCTGTTGGTTTTTTGTTTTTTCTTCCATATATTACGCCTAACAAAAGGGAAAACTTCTAGTTACACTCAATATGTAGCGTAATTGACGTTAAAGAGCTGTCTGACGTTTTCTGTTATGTACGCTGTCGTCGCTACTGCAGTACATTGTTGGATATTTATGCTGGTTTAGTTTCCATTGTTTGCATACTGTATACAAGCCACGTACAACTGGTTTTCATACTAAGGCTGCAAATGAACTAAAAAAATCTCAAATGTTATCAGTGTGCTAAACAAAATGCTAGTATGGAATTTGGGACGCAGCAATGGATTTTACTCGGTTGTCATGGAGATCACTCACTAAAACACCTCCTCTGGGGTTCAGTATCTTTCCCAAGGACACTTCGACATGAACATTGCAGGGATCAAATCATCCTGAGACACAGTAACCCCAAACGACATGATCACACAATATCGACTGAGTGTATTCCATGTGGTGATGAAGGCCACAAGATTTGGCTGAGAGCTCTAGAAAATATCCTGTGATGAGACCTTAACTTTTGTTTGTTGTGCATTTTTAATTTCTCCCAGCTATTTGGGATCAGTAGGACCTGATAAATACAAAAAAATGAAACATTTTCAATGATTATTAAGTGCCAATGTTCTCAAACAAGACGGTAATAAAATCCCAATGTCCCCAAACATGTACTTCCTAATTAACAATGTCTTAGCTTGTTACTGTTGCTAAAATTGGTCAAATTTGTGACCATATCAAACTACATACATTATTAAACATAAATAACTAAGTTTCAACCATAAAATGTGATCAGGTTTTGGACCTTGTCCATTTTTGTGTCGGGGTCGACTGCAGACTGACTTGGCAGAGATGGCTGCCATCTTGTTTTTACATGGATTAGTGTATTGTGCTATTACTACCACAAGAGAGCACAAAAAGTGTCCACAAACAAGGACAACAGGTGTAAGTTAAATAGAATGAAGTATAATGTGATGTCCTCAACTGAATAAAAAAATCTATCCATATGGTCCACACCTGGTATCAACAAATTAGACCTGTTTCCTGCAGGGCATTTGCTTAGGTCTCTAAACTTAATAGATTTAAAATGATAAAAGTGATAAATTTCCCAACAGGACCAACAAAACTGCCAGTGGAGTCAGAGAAATGTCGATCAAGCACAGTCTGTGCACCCACACAGTCCTGAGAGGAGTCTAATCAGCCCAGATGAGTGAAAACACCTGTGTGGGTGTGTGTGGCCTTCACCTTCAATGGCTGCAGCAGACTTTAAATGTTGCTTCTCTCTTCACAAAGCTGTTGTCCTGAAGAGTTTCCCGTTCTATACATCCCTTTATGCCTGCACATACTATTCAACTAAATATCTGTACGATTTTTTTTAACACAACCAACATGTAGCTCAAGATCAAACTATGAGCATGCGGCAATTTAGAGCCTGAAAGATAAATGTGCATTCATGCACACACATAAAGCTGACAGTTTTCTCCTCAATGAAGAGGCCAGATGCCTGTTGTGCTGGCAAGCTGAGGCTCAAGGAGGAGAGAAAAGGTTCTGGCAGGGGATGAATCACCCCCCGCCCCCAAGGCTTCAATTTAGTCGCCTCCAGCTCAGACGCTGAGCCAGGTTTGCCCTAACAACGGGAACAGCTGATGCCACCTTTACTCAGGCATGGAAAAAAAGCCAGGCCTGTGATTTACAGGTAAGTGAATGGTTCATAAGAAGCGCCGCTTTCAGAATTAAAGCTGCGATCAAGTTTCCTCATGTGGTTTCCTCTCAAACTACAGAAAAGATGGCAGAGTTCACGTTACGCTGTCCACTTAAACACAAATACTTTTTACTATGAACTACATTGGAATTGTCAACCCGACAGGTGCGACCCAATAATTCAATCAACATGTCCTGACAGCAGTCCAAAATGTCTCCACAAATGTGCCAATTTTGTGTTTTACTGTACTTAACCATATAGCTGGAGAGCATACAGTTGCTTTGGCTGCACAGTACAGGGAGGGAGTGAAGGGAAGCCATCAGTGAATCATCTTTAAAATCTCAAACTTTTATTGTGCCTTATCATAAGTGACACAATAAGAGTGAGCACTTTATTGGAAACAGAATCAGTGTCCCACACTGAGGACAAGTGACAAAGAATTAAATCCAAAAGGACAGTGGAAAAGAAATCATTCGAGGAAGTGGCGAGAGCTGAAAAGACAAACGGTGTAGAATGGATGGATGGGCTGAAAGACTGTCTTCCACCTCGACAAAAGACCCCCCGGTTCACTGCAGCTGCGATAGTGGAGCCGAGGCCAGAGGTGGGGATTGGAAGTCCTGTGTGGCCCAGAATCTGCTGTGAGAATGGCTGCTGCCCAGGTGTTGGACGTGGGCAAATGGAAGAGGCTCCTTGCTGTGTGCTTGCAAATGAACAGGCAAAGCACATTTCAAGGTCTGGGAAAATACTTACATGTAGCAGCGCTACTTGTGCCAATGTTTGATTCGCCATAAAAATAGATCCCAGTGTCTAGGGTGTTTTAGATGGTAAAGTATTTGCTGAAATAATGTGCAACAACACCAAGTTTCCCCTAATAAGTCTGACTAAGCGGAGGCGGGCACATCCCGTCAGCATCTTGTCTCATCTTTTTTGATTAATTTAGCAACTAGATGATATAAACAACCGCCTGAATCATCAAATATGTGCCTTTGCTGTGAGAAACTGTACTTCAGGTTTTAAAGCTAGAAACCTTTTTCGACCCAACATGTAAAGCTTTTCGTTATTGCTGAAATTATCTTAAAATAGCCCAGAGAAAGAGCGGCAAGCGTGCCAGTTTTGGCTCTGCCACTTCCCACAGACATTTTAATTCAACCTTTTTCTAACTTTCAGCAGAAGGAATATTAAATGATTAAGGGAGAGTGTAACTTAGTTTTAACAGACAAACATTAGACTCAGCCTGGTCTGAAGCAACTTGCTTATTTTCCCAGTGTGTCCTTCCTACTGATGCAGCCGTCTGTGTGCGGTATGCATATTTTATTATGAGACAATCAGTGTGACTCATGTTTGACTATATTTGTTTGAACTAAATATTTACAGATGATAAAAATGTTTGAATGAAAATGTGTTTTCAAAGACTCATTTGCAGCTGAGAAGTATTTCACTGAATACATTAGTGAAGCTTTCTTCATATATTTGTAAATATAACGCTCCATAAACGAGGCCAACTTTTTTTTTTTTTTGGTGCTGTGTCCTTATAGCATAACAGATTAAAGAAATTCAAATGGGCCAGAAAATCAAGGGCACGTCCATGAGGCATTTGTCACAAATGAAATGTCTTCTCAGTTTTGGAACACTGCCCTAAAAACACAAATTAAGTTTTGGTCACTTCAAATTTAAAGTGCATTCATTTCTATAATGTAAGAGAAAGCCATTGAGATGGATGATCAAGTTTTCCATTTTGTCCAACATAACTATAAATGTATGATTTAGTGCCACAGTTACATCAACATGTGACACTTCAGAAGTCATTTATTATTAAGACAAGCATTAAGCTGTGCCAGATGACATTCACGGTAGACAACATTAACTGAAATGGACACTTGAGTGGAGCAGTTGGTGCGTTTCCAAGGCAACCTGAGCATGTTTAACCGCTGCCCATCAGAGTACAGCTACTGAATGTAAAGTTGTTGAATAAAAACAGCCTAAGGTAGAGAGCCAGACACAATAAATATATAAATAAATAAATGGTGTTTTCAAGTCTTTGCAGAGGCACGATGTCCCATCAAGCTGTTAAAGAGTCATCTAAACATGAAATTTTAATTTAAGTGGACGCTTCAAAAAACAAAAGCAATTAAGATTTCGCATTTCATTCTTCAGCAAAATGACATTTAAGTCCAATGTGGGCATTTTCTAAACATTTGCTTTGATGTGCTGCCCTGGTGCTCTCCAGAAAAAACACAAAGGAAGAAAGAAGTACATTAACTGTTCACAAAGAGCTCAGTTCAACTCTTCCAATGAAAACTTTTCCCTCGTACTATTAGGGATGCACCAAAATTCACACACATTTATTAAAAAAATTTAAAAAAAAAAAAAAAAAACTGTTATAAAGTTATTCAGCCCTTCATTACACTATTCATCATTCAATTATACATATTGATTAAATTCCTTAAAAACTAACCTTCTTTCACATGAAAAATAACTTTTTATGTCATTGCTTCAAAAGCATTTTTACTTTACACATCATTACAGCCTCTCTATCTACTATCTACTTTATACTGCTGTGAAAACATCATCAAATTTCTCCGTTAAACAACTCTATTTATTCTAGTTTCTCGCCAAAACTACATTTTGCAAGACTGCTTTTAAACACAGCATGAGTGCGTCATAATTTACCTTCTCAAATTACTCATTTCTACTGAACTGAGCATGTGCAGCTCATAATGTAACTCAATGCGACCTCCGTTAGCGGTTAGTTCCGGCTGGCTGCCTACTGATGTTAACAAGCTCTCTTCCTGCCAAAGTAAACACAGAAATATTTAGATTCAAATCGATCTTCATTTGAATGATCTGATATTAACTCATAAAATCCAAGATCAATCTTTCGATACACGTTTTTTTTTATACAGATCTGTGAAGCTTTAACCCTGTTAATGTCCCCTGTAGTAAACAGCCGTGGCGCTAAAGTATTAACAACCATAGTCTTGAGAAGCTCTGACCTTACCAGTGCTTTTATCTGTAACTGTTACCTTGCTGTTTTACTTTTGGTGTAATTTATTATCGTGCTGCAGCAGCTTCAGGGCTGCTGCGCCACTTTGACGCACACACGTATACACACAAAAAGAAACAAGTAGAGATGCCGTGGTGGAGACAGAGAATCTTCTTGAGGAAAAAGTCAGTACTTTCTATGTACACCTGTGTAGCAACATGAAAACAGGTAGGAAAATTATATTTCATTCTGCTTTGTCCACAGTCTCTCATCCACTGGTACTAACGTTATGTTTTGAAGAAGCACAGAGCGCTTTCCAGCTGATAGGAAATTGTTACTAACAAGCCAAAACAACAACTGTTTGTCTAACAGTTTAGCTCAGTTTGCCACAAAACCTAAAACTTAAAACTCAACAATGGTATTGTGAGCTGCAGGCAGTGACTGAGTTCTTTATTCTTTCTAAACTTCACTCAGTATTGTGATTGCAGGAACAGGATTTCTTTTCTTGACATTTTAGATGTGTTTCCAGTGAGATATTGAGTTTTTGTTGTGAGTTTGCCGTTTTAATTTTACTGTTGCTGCTCTAGAAACATTTAGTCATAAAATATTCAGTTTTATTTCTGTTCTGAATTTAGTCTTTTTTTTTTTTAAATGGTTCCTTGTAAGATATACAGTATTAGTTCACTGACAGTCTCTTTCACAAACTAGCAAAATTGGTATTGTAAGTGAAAAATCCCAAATAGAATCGATGCTGAATCGAATTCAAATCAATTTGAATCGGGACCTTGTGAAATGATACCAAATCAATTCAGGAAATCAGTGGAGATACTTTGCACGTCAATATCCCACTTTACTGCATCTTTACTGCGTCTTTTCGTCCGGAAGGTGTCCCGGGGAAGATCTCCGTTTGTCCCAAACACGTTTTCTACTATCCCCAGGACGTCTGAGCGCCATTAGGCCAGAGCCCTGCTTTTTAACCTGCACAAAACTGATGTGACACAACAGAAAGACTTCTGCTTGGCCAATAAATCAGTGTATCCCTACATATTCTAACTCTGTGTTGTAGGTGTCACTGTAACAACAATAGAGCATATAAAGTTACCTTAGTTCCTTTGGATCAAAGACCTGCTTGACATCATTGACGATGGTAGGAATGTACTTCAGTGCAGCACCCTTAATGAGAAAAATAAAACGAATCTGTTAGCACATCATCCTCAGCTGCACGTTAATTAGTTCAGTCATTGATTGATATTTCAGCTCCTTCATCCAACCTTATGAGACACATTAAGGTGGGGATTGCGTGTCGTTGCATTGTGTGTAGTTAAGTGTAAACGTGTCTGATTCTGTGCCCTCCTCTTTTGTTTCACTAGTAAAAACAGCGTGGCTCTCAGTAGAGTAACATGCTGTAGTACACATTTTGCCTACTGTGAGCCATGAACAAGAACAATTAAACAGTTGATGACCAAGAATACATTTGTTGTGACGCGTGTTTGCTGCTCTGTTTCTACCTAGTGTTCGTCTGATACTGTGAGCGGCTATGCTTTAATCAACTCCTTCCCACTGTATCTTCATTTATTACATTCAGTCTACCTGAGGGCAGAGGGGTGTTGTTAAGGCTTGCAATAAATAAACTGGGACCAAAGGAAGATCTCTCTGTAATGATACCTTGATAGACACAGCCAGATACAATCTACACTTACCCATCGATACTATAATACAGACATCAGTTGCACCCAGTGGCTGATTACAGAGCCTTCCATTAATAATGGGAATGATTAAGCAAGCTGAAACTTCCCTCTCTAACTGCCTGCTGCTAAATGCCGGCCAAGGTGGGTTGGGGTGTTTATACAGCATCTGTGCAAATTAGCAGCAGTGCCAGTCTGTCTCGCAGAGGTTGATTAGCCATACAGCACACTGAACATCACCGGCAACAATCCGCTGTTTGTTATTGTGCATGATTTATTTCTGAAAATACGTGAAAGGTAATTAGCCATGTTCAAAGGAGGAGGAAATACTTTGTTACCAACTTCAGAAAACGTAATGATGTGAACAAAAATTCTGTTGGAAACCCTTTCTGAGGAACACATTTCTGAACATCTCTGGCAGAGTCTGAACACTGCGCAGTGTCTCTGGCTTGATTTTTCAAACATGGATCTAGTCGTGACCTCCAAATAAAATCCTCTCATCTAAATAAGTATTTTTAGTGTTTGTAAATAACCTTCACATCTCTCTGCAGACGGGGAGAGGTGGGGGGACTGAAACTTGGATTTCAAAAGTTGGTGTTCGACTTTGATTCAATTAGCAATTCTGGCTCTGCTCAACTGCATCTGTTTACCCCTTGAAGAAGCAATTTTAACAGAACGTCTTTTTTTTTACTTTGTTCTCAGCAACAACTTAATTCCCACCTGTTGTGCAGGGATGTGATGTGTGAAGTGTCAAAACAAGTCTCAGAGGAGTTGTGTCTCCTGCTCCTGCATGTGCCTCACAGTCACCAGAAGTATGCATTTATTTGTGTGTGTGTTTATCAAAGTTTTCCACCGTGTGTGTGTGTGTGTGTGTGTGTGTGTGGGTCTGTCCAGATGTTCATCAGGATTCAGACTTGAGGTATGATGGGACTGCTCATTAGCTTCCACCTGTCACAGTGCTTTCACAAGGGCGGACTTGGGAAGAAACCAGCATTGCTCGCTTTCGTGCCCGTTCCTCAAGATCAGTTTTTAATTTACTGACAGTAAAGCTAATATCTCACCCAATTACACAGCAACTGACTCCTAATTGACTCCTGAGCTGCTCCTATGGTTGAGCGTGCACATGGATCTACTGTAGGTGTGCCAAGGTGCATGTACGCTGTGATTATGTTATCTCTAGAAGCATAGGTGTGTGCACATCAGCGTGTGTGCGCACGTGTGGTTTCGAGTGCATCTGTAAAAAAATATATATATATACGCTGGTGGATTTGTTTCGTATCTGGAGTCACTCAGTTTGGGGTCAAGGACAATGAAATGCAAACACAATGGAAAGGAGCTTATAGGCGCAAGGAGCAAAGGCAGAGAAATAAATACCTTAAGGAGCAGCTAGAGGCCAGAGGAGCCCCAGACCACAGGACAGTCAAGGTCAGAGTGAAACGGAGAGGGAGGAAAAACACAAACAAACACATACAAGTACAGACAGACAAAAGAAAATAGCACAACTCAAACATACATCATGTGTTTGGATGCAAGAAAAACCTGAAAGGTTAGGGCTGCACAGAAAAGCCTTGAATAATTCAGTTCTTGATTTTTTGTTGCCGCAGATGCATTTCGGTCAATAACAAAAAAGTACTGAGGTTCCAGGCTGAGCCATAATCTTCAACAGTTTGGGAGATACACTAACTCACTGTCTGGGTGAGGGCTGGATGAGGAGATCGATACCACTCTCAAATCTGTGCAGTAAATACTGTATAAATCAACACCCAGAAGACAGTTAGCTTAGCTTAGCATTAAAACTAGAAACAGCTACCTTGGCTCTACCTTGGCCCGAGATAAAATGTGTAAACTAATGAGCGTCAGAGGGGCTGCTGGGCTGATTTTGTTACCTTTGGACAGACTCTGGCAAGCCGTTTCTGCTGGCTAGGCTAATCAAATCTAAGCTGACTGGCTGCTAGCTTTGTTTGTATTTTACAGACATAAGAATGGGTGAATAAGTGCATTTACCAAAATGTTAATGTATTTAACCTTCATGGTTCATACGCATTTTTAACCAATACATTTCCTGAAATAGTCTTTTGTTTGATGGAGGACGAACAGAAAGCACTGCAGTTGGCAGCAGGTGTCTTGCTGGTCACTGGGGTAAAAACACCCAGCAATGGGAGTTGATTTGCGCAGCAGCAGCAGCTTGGTGCTCAACATTAGCTCGTTTAGCATGGCTAGCTAGTGATGCCTCTTTCATATTTCGAAAGGTCAAAAGTTTAGCTACGCCGTCTGCTTTCACGCAAGTCCTGGTCTTTTTTATGCAATGTAATATACTTGTCCAAGTGAAACTAGACATCAGTGTATATAATATTTTCCAGGCATTGTGTGAATTTACATTTGGACTCAGCGGAAGGTGCAACTCAGGCCCAAGTCTGATGTTTCCCATACAGAGTGATGCAACTGATCTACGGTATATATGCACTCTATCATACAGGTATTTATGAAGCAAGTTTCCATGACTTTTCAAAAACTTTGCTTTTTGTTGTTGCTGTTTTTAACTTTTCAAGGGCTAGAAATTGCAGTTTTCAAATTATATGACTTTTCCAGGTTTTTCATGACCGAACAAACCCTAAACCTTGCTAACATGTCAATTTTTCCTTATGCTACATGACATATCATGAGAGAGACAGGCAGTCAACACCACAGCTGCACATTTTCAAAAGCACAGATTGATACAGCCAGGGTTTGTTATGTCACAAACCTAAGAAACCAATCCAATAACACTACCGCAAAACAGGCTAAGAGGAGAAGCCAGGCTACGCATCGGTATTTTGCAAGCTTATTTTTACTTTCACTTCGATGTGTCTGAGCTGGTGTTTGGGAACAAGGTTTATCTAACTTAGGTAGCACATTATTAGCTGTTTGATATGGTAATCAAAAGGCTCATGTTGTCTATTACTGTTTACAACTACAGTTCTATGTGTTTGATGAGCAGAGTTGGATGTAAGCAGGTAAGTTCCAGCTGCAGGAGAACAGCAGAGGGGTGTTGTGAATTTATATGTTCATAGCTCTGTGCATACTAAACGAGGCCAATGTGTAAAGTTACACCGAATCCATTTTAAGGCGTAAAGAGATTTTTTTCATGGAATAAACTCCTGAATGTGTAATTCTGATGAACAGAGGTAAGTTTTAGGAGTTTAATCAATGCCAGGAGAGGAACTGTAAGTACCTATTTGAGATGCTCTCTAATACACCTTGTTTTATTTTATGTGCAGCCCTACCGAGGTCACATGGAGAGCAAATGAGAGTAAAGAACAGGCAAATCTGCACAAAGAGATGTGACAAAGGTGAAAGAAACAGATAATACAAGACATTAAGACCATCAGTGTGCAGCAGCCTAACATTAGCAACACACAGAGCACTAACATTAATGTCTAATAAGCTGCTGAATTAGTTTACATCTAACAAGACAGATGCATCTCCAATTACAGAGCATGTCATCCAAAGCAAATCACAGCAGATTTATTTACTATTCACACAGCAGCAGTTATTTACTATTCACGCAGCAGCAGCAGCAGCAGTAGCGTTTTCTTGGCACTGACTTTGAGAGATAGCATGCAGTTGGACTTGTGTGATAGTCAGCCTACCTTCACCATGCCAGTGTTCTCTGAATTACTGTTCATCATGTCATTAAAGGATGTGAAAAGGTTCCTCAAGGACTCCATGAAGTCGGCCTCTCCTTTGTTCTCATAGAGCCTGGGAGGAGATGAAGTGGAGAATTACATTGGCAGATGATCACAAGGCTGTTGTTTGTTTCATCCCTGTGTAAACAGCCCCGCCCGCAGTGGAAATAACAAGAGTTTGATGCTTCCCTGTTAAATCATTAAAAGCAGCCAGCAGAATGGCCCATGTGTGTTATCAATGCAAATATTATTGGATCAGAGCCACAGACATCACTCTAGCTGCCAGCCAGATTAGCATTTAAAACAACATGACAAGACCCTGAAACACCTGCCTGCTGTCATGTGGAAACAAAATTCAGAAATATTAATGATCTATGCTAATGGCGCTCCTCGAATACTATACGAGGAACAGAAAGCAAATGTCATGTGCGGGTTCAGTGGCGTTAATTTCTAATCATTTCTAATAATGTCTAGGCTGTAGTAGTACTAATGTCTCTTCTGCCAGTTTGGTTATGTGGAGCACATGCTGCCCAGCGACTGCAGCTACTACAAGCCAATGATCACAGAACAATTGTAGAAAACACTTCCCCCAATTTTCTAAGTGCATGGGGAACACAAAGCAGGGCTTCCTCCATAATCCCCCCAAAAATGCAAATGCTTTTGATCCCACTTGCAGAGCCCATAAATCTCCACAAACTGGGTATTAACTGAGCCACGTTGTGCTCCCTGCAAGGTAATTAAGTGTGTCAAGCACTCAGATTTAATGAATTAAAAATTAGGATTTGTGAGCGAAATTGAAAATGTTTGAAAACACACACTGAAGCAGAGGGAGGCAGGTCAAAGAGGGGTGAAGTGTTTAGATTGCTCCACCGCATCAGATTTCACTGGCTTTCTTCCAGAGAGGAGGGTTTTGTGGTGCTACAATCTCTCATGGGGCTGCGGGTATTACATGGTCCAGGATAGTCACTGTTGAGGGCTTACAGAAATCATAGGATTAGAGGCATCCGTCTCAGGGCTCCCACAACAACAATTACTTAAAGCTGCTTCTCACCTGCAGCACCAGGGAGCAGAGTGAGCTCCTGACAGCCACACCAGTCTCGAGTCACAGGGGAAAAGCGTGTGATTAGAGCATCTCCTCTGCCATTTCATAGAAATGTTCCACTGGCCCGCAATGAAAAGCCGAACACGTGCTGATGTAGCCTTGGCACCTTCTAGTCAGAGCTGCAGGAAGGGCTTCAACAAACGCGGCTTTACAGCTTTGAAGAATTCCTAACTCTGAGTCTAACGCGGCAACAACAGCGCTGATACTGGCAACCAACCAAAGCAAGTGCTTCAGCAATGGCAAAACACAGACAGGAGGTCCACTTTAAAGTTGGAGGCTGCTGCCGGTTATCCTGTGACAGAAACCACTTAACACACTGTGAACATGGACAGCCCTACATGAGAGAGTGACGTCGTTGTAGTCTGATAAGTGAGCTAAAGGACGAAGCGTCCTCTAGACATCCAGCAAAAACCAATCAAACTCTGCACACTCAATTAGACCGGGATCATACATCAGCCCCTCTGCCACCAACAGCTTCATTCTGCGGCTCTACAACATTATCATCCATCTAACATCTCCAGAGCCAATTATAAACACATCCGTAGAAATTAGCTCACCGTAAAGACCAATCACTTTTACCCGTTTCAACTTCATTCCACAGCAGTCGAGAGCACTGCACACAATGCTGATTTTGTATTATGAAATGACAATGAAACACTTGCTTAAAGTTGTAAGAGCCAGGCTGTCAGTTACTGTTTTTAACAGTTTTTAAAACGATTATCGATGCATCAGAATGTTAGATTTCAAAACATGATTAACTTTTCTCTCTCTGTAAGAATATAACACACTGTATTTTTGGTGATCCATAATTAAACAAACAGATTATTTTACTTGCATACAGTGCCAGCTCAGTGGCCTAGTGGTAGAGTGTCCGCCCTGAGACTGGGACGTCTTGGGTTCAATCCACGGCCGGGTCATACCACAGACAATCAGTGGAAGTTAACTTAACTACACTACTTGTCTAGGGTTGACAAAAGTATCGATTCTCTGTAAACCCCTGGTTCTCTGATCACAGTGAGGTAGAAACAGGAGCATCCTGAGCCTAAACTACCAACTCTATTTGATCAGCAACGAAAATATGGTGCCAATTCACCAGAGGCACAGAAAATAAACAGGGCTGTAGATAAATACATTTGTATGGAAAGATCTTGTTTCTGGTTGTAATTTATTTTTGGGGGATTTTTTGTTGTTATCATTGATATTACTGTTCTGATCTTTATTTAAAACAAATGACATGCCTCTTAATTTCTTGCTGCTGTATCGAAAATGGTATTGAGTGTTGAATATTTTCCTGGGTATCGATATCGAGTTTGAAATTTTAGTATCGTGACAACCCTACTCTTGTCCAGGTCCCTTTTCCCTTCGACCTCCCTCCATACCCTCACTTTTGAACCAGGGGGTGCCAGTCAGATTGTATCCATCTGCAGATACTCACTATGATACTTCCCCTGAAACAGTCTGCAACTCACGTTCTATTCAATAATATATGACCTGCGTCCTTTATATTCTAAAAAGTTAGAGCAACACTTACCTTTCTGGAAATTTTTAAAAAAATAAATAAAATATGAATAATAAAGATGAATGGCATGACAGCTCCCCAAAAGTGAAGCCAAACTATCTTGATCGCCCCCTGGTGACTGGCTGCAATATAGATCATTAAAACCCCACCAACTCAATGTTAGCAGGTGAAACATGAACCAAACTAAAAGACCAGGTAGTTTTCAGGTAGGTCTTATGATGCTGGCGTGTGTTCATGTTTTCATTTTCTGATAAGTTTGGAATTAACAAGCAGTTTGGCTCCAAATGACATCCCCAGCACAAGATGGCAGCGCATGTATTCAAGATATTTTGGCTTCATTTTTGGTCAGTGGGAGGAGGTGGAGATATGCTGTTCATCTTTATAGACAGTCATTGGTATGGTATATGAAATATTTATATATCCAAATCGATATGTATCCACAGTGTCATCAATGTACCGGCCTTTGTCAGAGTATCACAATATGTACATGTATAGTGTGCACGAGGACTTACTGGTTAAAGAGGACTCTGGAGCGCACGATGAACTTGAAGATGTACTCCAGAGCCTTCATGGCCTTCAGCAGCTGTTCCGTCAGCTTCTCAGCATTGTCCACGTAGTTCTTCAGAACTTTGGTCAACTTCCTGCAAACACAATCCCACAGAGTCTGTTAAATCTGCTAAACACAATGTGGGGTCTTACTGATCACTGTAAATGCCCTTGGTCTGTTTGTACAGAGGGCGATTAACTCACGTGTACGCCAGCGTGGCACTGAAATGCTTGCGAATGTAGGTCTCAAGAACAGGGTTGAAGTGCTGGAACTTTCTGTCAGCTATGAGCCCAATTATGAACACCTGTCAGAGAGCAAAGACATATTCATTAAGATGTGAACCGCACGGCTCATAATGGAGAGCAGCAAAAACTGCCTGTCTTACTCAATATGCTGAAATAGATTGGGAAATTAAACAAGATTGCATTTGAGCAGAAAACCATTTTCTCTCAATTCGCTAGCCTGCAGATAATCTAAGACCCCCGACAACACAATTTCAACCTCCTTTCTCTATGAGAGAAAACTGTTCTTTTGAGATGTACCCCGTGATGTTAGGTGATGACAGAGCAGATAGGACTCTGCCAGATACTTTGTCGACAGTCTGGCTACAAATACTTGATTTAATACATGACAGAGGTGAATTTCTTTGGCCTTTTATGTGCTCTATCTTGCAGGAAGATGAGACCCTTAATGTTTGACAAACAACATGAATGAAATGCTACCCTGGTGCTACAAATTCATGCAGATTAATGCAGCAGTGAAACCACATAAGATGCAGAGTGTCTGCACTTCCCTCTCTAAATTATGAGCCCAGCTCTTATTTACAAACAATAGGGAACAATTTGTGAGCTGCAATACACACATTTTGTTTTGGCTCTGTAATCTAGCACATGGGGTGTAAATGAGACAATGACTGAGGGGCTCAGGTGTGACAAAATGGCTCGATAGCGCCCCCTAACAGCAAAGACAAAGCCCCCACCTTTAAATATCAAGCAGATGTATGAAACTTTGCAGATGCTACATCTCCAAACCAGAAAAAAAAGCCTCTAATCCCACCCTAAGCAAATTTGCATTTCCTAGCGAAGGCATGACTTCTAGACTAGTGCTCGTCACCTTCGTTGGTTGGATTGGTTAGGTTTAGGCAAGTGGAGTGAGATTGGTTAGAGTAAGGTAGAGTATGGCGGCTCATGCCTTCGCTATCCCAGAAAATACAAATTAACATACCCTAAACCTAACAGGAAGTCAGCCATTTTTAATTTACAGTGCAATTTTAGAGCACTTTACTATTATACTGTCATTTTACCTATATTTACTTACTTTTTTGACAACTGATTACAACTCTGTGTATATTTATTATTCTCATAATGTACATACATTTACTACATTCCCCTTTACATCCTGCTGACATTCATTTCATTCATTTGCAATACCTTCTACTAAAAGTTGTATTTCTATATTATGCTTTATACATCTAAACTTGCCCTATTTTATTTCTTAGATTCAGATTTAGCTTTTTCTTGAGTGAACTTTTTTAAAATAAATACTTCATGAGAATTGTTGGAGGGTGTCTGAGGCCTAGGGTTTTCACTGCCAACAACTACTCCTCTATAATTGTTGACCTTTTTAATTTTTGATAATGAGAGAGATGCAGGGTAGGTAGGGGAGAAGGGATGAAGTGCAGCAAAGGGCTCTTGGCCAGATTCGAATCCAAGTTGCTGTGGTAAAGACTCAGCTTTAATAATACACGCTCAATCCAGTGAGCACCCTGATGCTTGAGAATTGAAAAGAATAAAGAACTTGAGCTTGGTTAAAGTCTGACTTTGGTGTTGGAGAGAGTTCAAATAAGGCTTGGGTGATACCACGGTATTACAGTACTGTATACCTGGATATTTACAAATCCTGATGGTTAGCTTCTCAAACCTGTCAAAAATACAGTGATTTCTCTACTTTCTATTAAACTGATGCGGAGATCCTGTGTTGAGACGATGTAGTGCACAGCACACGCCACCAGAGGTCAGTCTCTACTGGCAGCTGAGCTGAGAAAGACGGTAGCCCTTTTTAGATATGAATTGTGCGAATTTGCAGCAAAGCCCAATCAGTCTTCTTTCAGCATTGGCAGTATAAAAACAAAATCGGGGATTGCAGCAAAATGTCGCCTACCTACTTTTGTTTATACAGAATGCGCCTTTTTTGGGGCAATGGGGGGGCGTGAGCAAGTAACAAAACTTGTAGCTCAACGTGTGACGTAAACAGTGACGTGGGAGGGAAGCCGCGGCTGGTAAGTCCTTCGGCGATTCTCTTGTAAATCGGCCCGTCCTTCACCGTCCCCGTTATATGACGGTTAATGTCCTCTTCATTTGCGAGGGCGAGGAGGGCGCGCAATTCCTTGTCTCCCCAGTTGCTCATCTTTACAGTGTCTGTCAGGTCTTGCTAAAAGCTGCTCGCTAATTCCTGCTATCAGCTGTTTCCTGTTTATCCACTGCCAGTGGGTCGTACGTACAGCGTCTTCAACAGCCTCTCCCGTTGCGGAAGGCTGCCTTGGTCTTTTTAAACTAAAAGGGTTCCGCCAATAAGACTACCCTGTGAGACCGAAAATAGAGCACCTCAGATCAACTCGCCAACCCGGCTCTGTGTGTCTAAACGCTCGCAGCTTGCCGGCAAATGGCCCAACATTCACAGAAAATCTGGCAGTGTAAAAGGAGCTGGTAAATGCGAGTGGTGGGGATAACCTTACAGGACTAGTAAAATGAAAAATGCCTCTGCCCCTGTTTGGGAGTATTGCTCTGTATACCTTTATCTCCAGATGACTTCTTCCAACCACAAAAGCAGTTTATTAGCCACATGATTTTACTGAACACATCACCTCCATTCAGCCCAATGATGTGCAAGAAAGGCACTTATTTCCTATCCACTGATTATTCTATGGGCCATGTGTATTTAACTCTAGCCAGACTAATCTAAGTAAGCTAATTGCATATTAGAAACACAGCACTGTAGGCATACATGCTATAATGACGTCTATCACCTTTTTTTTTGTTTTAACTGTCATATATATCTCAGAAGGGTATGAAAAATAGACACTGCCAAAGTCTCTTACAAATCTACACTGTAGAAATCACAGCGATTTTAAAACCAGTATATAAGATCATATTATTAAAGGTACATGTCAAACCTGAAACTCCAAATACTTGTGGACTGCCCTGCAATGCTGTGTTAACAGAGATGCAAGTAGGTGTCCCAGTTGAGGCATTTCCCTCCGAGGCGTATCCCTGGCACACACTCTACATTCTTGTGGGAAGTTAAGGTGTGTACTCTGCATACCTTTAAACACATCCTGTCACAAAACTTGTGTGCCACAGTGCCTTTCTTCTCCTGAACATTAGAAATTTGTGTCGTACACAATGACTCTTTATGGCTCAAACAAACCAAAACACAGAACATAATAAAGATTGTGAAATTATTCTTGTGATGCTTTGATGGTTTACAGTTCTATCCCCACACAAAAAAATGGATTTGTTACCGCCTTATTTTAGAGCTACAGCTTAAACAGAAAACAGGTAGTTGCAGACAAACAGGTTATTCTTGTGAAATCAAAAGGCCCAACACACAGAGTAAAGATGCCAGTCAAAATAAGTGTTTAGCATATGAAAGATTTGACAGCATTTTATATTTGCATCTGAGCTTTGAATGCGTCTAAGTGCTTATTCCCACTGACATGAAACCTCTGCTGTTAGTGCTTGCTTCTTTGCTTACCAAGGCGTCGAACACCAGAGTATCAAAAGTGTCACTGTCAGAGTTCTCCATCATGATGTTGAAGAGAGCATCCAGAGTGTCTTGCAGAAACTAGAATGACAGATACACAGCATGTTATGGCAGGCAAACAATAAAACACAGCACTCAGGAAAAAAAAAAAGTGTGGATATGGAAAGTCTCAGCCTCACTGCAAAATGGCAGACCTGCTTTTACTGCTCTTTTAAATCAAACCGAGTCAAATTGATAGTCATTTCCTTCTTTTAGGGAGGACATTTCACATCCAGCTGGTGACATTAAAGTGATAAATGACCTTAGGCCGAGTGAATTTATCTGTCATATCAAGAGGAACAAGACATAAAAATCCTGGTAACAGAGTGAGATGTAATAAGAGACACTGAAATACATAAAATCAGTCAAATCAAGGATGTTTGACGGAGAGAGTGGGGGCAGAAAATCAGGAGCAGGGAGACCTGGGCGTGAACACTATTTGAAGAACAAAATACATCCCAATTGGAGCTGGGCAGTTCAAATCCTAATGTGACATTAATGTACGGTACATATCAGGACATGGCAAAAATATGCAGTTGATGTTCGATGCAAAAAACATGTTACGCAGGGAAAACAATGCAGACTTTCAGAGCTCATCTGCTAAGCTGGTGGGTGGCAGTTTATGGTGTGAACAATGCTAACAATGACAACAGTGCTGACAGAGCTGATAGTGTGAAGCTGTGGGAGAACAAGGGATGACCATTGCACTTTGCAATGATGCTGTCGCTGTTACCGTAACTGCTGGTAACCACCATATGAGAACAAATTAGCTAGCCCAGGGGTCGGCAACCATTTCTACCAAAACTTGCCTAAAAAACCTCTGTCTGGAGCTTTGAAACATATTTAAGTGTTATAATAAAAGTATCAACATAACCAACAGATCTAAATAAGCAACCATTAATATATTTTACCACGAGGTGGCTAGAGTGCAGCGGGTATTTTTGATTATTTGATACTTAAATTTTACAGAATTGGTGGTGAAAGCAAATTAATCTGTCCACACAACAATATATTCTCTAGTTCCTCCGAGACTTTTTCTTCTACAGAATCCACAGCAAGCCCAGCTAGGGAGACTCTAGCCTAGCCATTGATATTGAGGTTCGGCAAAATTTAGCAAAAAAAGGCACTGGTTGTAGACGTGTAACGCACATTTTAGTTGGAAATTTGTTAAAAGACATGTTTTTATTTGGTGTATAATCTACATATTTATACATTTGGAGGATGACAGAATCACTTTAGGCTTACAACAATGATGAATTACAGAAACAAATTAAATCATGTTATCATGATCATGTTAAAAATCCACAAAACTAACATCATAACTGAAAACAGATTATGGTCTCATAAAGGAGCCTCTAGAAACTGCCCACTAATTTATTCAATTCTTCTCTGAAATCAGAGAGAACATGACTTCAGAGATTCCACCTAGTAAAATAAATGAAAACTAAAAACAAATCTGTGATTCATTACCATTATTTTTTTTTGTCAAGGCCACAGAGAGGAGATGAAAAGCCGAATGTGGCTCCAGAACTGCAGATTGCCTACCTTGAACTTGCCAGTAGGATACACACACAGTTCCTTAAATGCACTAACACACAAATGTGGCAGAACCGTCTACCACAACGAAGAACAGAGAAGCTTAGATTACAACACACATGGATGGAGCGTGACTTCATTCTTTGTTTAGGACACCATTACTCCACTATATCTTAACATAGTAAACAGGGGTGTGCGGCTATATTTGTGTTCTGAACGTTGCATACAGAGCCTTCAATAACTAACAGTCAATTTTTAATTCAGTAATTGTGGATATCATTGATTTGGGCAATTTTGTTGATTGTTTTCCAACATGTTTGGTGCCCGTTAGGAAATGAATCCACTTAAAGTTGATTAACAAATATATGGAATTCTTATGAAGTCTTAATCCAAATATTATGACTTCAACATGTTGAATATGAGCCTTTATAACCTGTATGGTGTAACTCCATGAACTCCTGCACTGACAGCACAACTATATGTGCTACCCATTACGCACCCTTTAAAGCTGTTAACATGAGCCACTGTGGTTCTCCGAAGACAGCAATAATTTCCCTGTCAGCAGAACCTCCAGAAACACTAACTATATACACCCCGCTTCTCTGGGGAAACATGCTCCATTTACTCAGCCAATTCTGAGGCGACGTGAAAACAGATGTAAACGTGTCGGAAACAGAGCCATCACTCTATACTGTGCTTGGTCTGTCATCTCAGGATGGATGAGATTCATCACGCTCTCAACGAGAAGCAAACACGGTGTGCACTGTGTGGAGTTTAAAGCACGATTCGATCGCAGTAGGATCAGACTGAGTGACAGAGGCGAGGAAAGAGTAACCTGTTCACACAGAAACAATATCACATTAGGGTGATTAAAGCAGAAGAGGTATTATGATAAAAACACCGCACTCTGAAACCTCCCAGGATTTATCTACGATCTAATCTTTATGCATAGTATCTAATATACAGCACACACCCATAACAATGTACTGTACACCCCCGTTGATAAATTGTCTTTTAAATGCCAAGCTGAAAGTGTTATCTAATTGCACACCAACAGCCTCGAGCGCTTTGGGGAGATTGAGTGCTAATGTGGTGGTAATAATAATAATCACACCCCTGTGGTTTAATGAACTGGTCCAGCTGTGGTTGAAACATCTATCTGGTCTGATCAAAACTGTCTAGGTGAAGGACTTCGTCAGACATGCTGCAATCCGCCGGGCCCCCAACCAGCCCATGCTAAACTTTGTCTAGAGAGTGATTTATTCATCTGCCCCACACTGAGCTCTTAAAGGGCCTGCATGTACTCCTGACAGCAGGTCACCTCCTGCCCTTCAGTACACCGTGTGTGGTCCTATGTGCTCCCTCCTCACTACAAAAAATAAAACAACCCAAAAAAGATTAGCAACCTGTTTCCTCCAACAGGCAGTGAAATCATTTGTGGAGCTGCTGCAGAGAAGCTGTAACTTTCAGGAACACTAAGGTTTGTGAGTGCATTGTTTATGTCGCCAGCTGCTGAGACTGTTAAAGCTTTGAGTTGTTAATCTGTATGCAGGCAAAAGGGTGAGGTTCTTTTTCAAGGATACAACCTTTGAGCTCTGCAACAGAAATAGTTTGCCAGTGCCTACATTGGCATTTTTGTGATGTTATTTCTCAGGGTATCTTTAAATGCTTCATCAAATGCCTCCCTAAAATCTGCACAACCTGCACTAAATGGTTATGTACATCAATACATTTTGATTTCAGTTTGATTTAAGCAGGATCATGCAAACAATCTCCAGATCATCAGTTTTTGCTCCAGCTTTGAATGCACCTGTTTTGCAACTCATTAAAACAAAGACCACAGACAAAGTGTGGTCAGCAGATTGCAGGATGACTTTTGCCACTGACCTTGACGACCTCGCCGCCTTCCACCTTCATCAGCTGACGAAGGTTCTGCTGCAGCAGGCTGGTGTTGGTGCGCCACTTCAGGAGGCCGAGCAAGTCCACTGAAAACAAAGCAAACAAACAAAAAAGTCATTGCCACAAAGCACAGCGTGAAGTTCGTCCTGCCAATGGTAATACAGCGTGACGAGAGATGGAGAGGAAACGAGGAATGACAATTAAGGTTGAACATTTGGATTTAATGAGTGTTGTGGGGCCATTTGTTTAAGATGCCCCCCCGCAAACACACAAGTCAGTTTGTAAATTTCCTAAACACGGCGTTAGTCATTCTATTAGATCTCTCACTTTAATCATGGAAAATGAATTTAGGCACAAGAGGATGAGTCATGATGTGATTAATCACGCTCAGGGGAGCGCTTGTTCAGACCACCTTTGGCAGATTATCAAATTGGGAGCTTTAAAAATGCACTCATGTCAATTTGTTAAGTCACTGTATACGCCAGCCTCGTGAACAGCAGTCAGACCTTTTCTAAAGTTAAAAGACATTTGATCAATAATTGATGACTCGACTAATCGTCGCAGTTATCCAGATGTGAGGCAGAAACAGAAGCTTCTTACAGCATATTCATGATGTACCATAGGCCAAGCCTGCCTGGAAAAAGCAGGACACATGGTTTGCAGACCTTCCTGGGACCCTCACCTCTAGCTGCTCCCTCTCTCTGCTCGCCATGCCTGATTGGCTACAGGAGAGCCAATCAGGCATGGCGAGACAGTGATATATGCCTATCATCTGCAAGCTGACAACCTATCGGGGTTTAGTCTGAAGACCTCATCTAAGCTACAAGGATCTCCTTCCCAAAGGAGATATAGATTTGAAAATTGACAGTTTAGCGGCTCACAGAGACAAATGTAATGAAATGAAAATAAATCATCAGGCATCGCGGTCCCATCAGGGAACTGCTGTTAAGAGGCCACACCGTCTGTAGCACATGGGACAGCAAAGCGTGTGTGAGCTCTGGTTTGCATGGGAGTTACAAGAAGCAAAATAATATCGACTTGAGAATGGATGTCTTTGTAGGCAGCTGAATTTAAAAGCTGACAGATGGAGAGTGCCGGAATAATTAATTCTGGGAGAATAGGTTACGTTGTCACTGTAGAACTGAAATGCAAAAGACCCCACATTATCATTTGAATGTTTGTTTACAGTACATCTTGCCTGACAAGACAATTTTCTGTTCATTTTACACACAAACACAGCCACTAAGTAGAAGTCTTAATAGCTTGTTCTTTTTTCCTTTAACAGTAACAACCTTGTTTTTGATTGTTACGTTGGAAAGTGCAGGGTTTTTAAACACAGAGATGTCAGAGCAGCTAGTACAACACAGTACAACCTTATTTCTCAATATTTATTTTATGGCAATATTTTTCTGCTTCCAGCTGAGGCAGAAACAGGATGTTAAAGGGGACCTATTATGCTTTTTCTGTCAAATATATCACGTTACAGTGTCAGATGGTTATAGTGAACACGGCCAAAGCTTCAAATAATATGGTACATGTATGTAGAAATAGTCCATGTGAGACTGTTCTCCCTACTTTTGAAACATGATTACAATCATCTGCTTCAGACACGTTTCTTCAAGTGTTTACATTATGTAGCCTACTGCTACATGTAGCTACATGCTAAGGTCAGGGAAACATGTCATTTTGGTTGTAGATGTTGCGCATTTCTCACCAATTTCAAATCATATTCCTGCTGGAACGTGTTAAGTTATGAAGACTTTGGTTAATAAGCTTTTATTGGTGGTTATTCGCAGTAGAAAGTGAAGCAATTTTCCGTTACGGTAATCCCCGACTGCAACTACACTGCTACATGTAGCTACATGCTAACGTCAGGGAAACATGTAATCTTGGTTGTGGATGTTGTTAATTTCTCCCCAACGACAAAGGGGAAAAGGCAGAGATTCGTGACGGAGTTCCAGGACAGACATTCATTCATTATCCTTAACTGCTAAACAACCAGGGGGGAGCTATGTCTTGTCCCAGCTGACATTGGGCGAGAGGCCGCCAGAGTGTCTCAGGGCTGGTGCACAGACACAGACAAACATTGACGCTTACATTCAAACCAATGGGTAATTTAGAGTCACCAATTACTCCAACGTGCATGTCCTCGGACTGTGGCAGGAAGCTAGAGAACCCGGAGAAAACCCACGCTGACACAGGGAGAACATGCACAGATTGCCCCAGCTGGCTTGCTTCCTGTCTAAAGTAGGAAAATAAAGTGTTTTTGAACACTTAAGCATGTAAACAAGTTCTAGCAGAAACCAACAACACTAGCATGAACCTGAAAATGAGCATAATAGGTCCCCTATAAAACAATTGTTCACCCAGCAAGGTCCCCTCCCAGCTCTGCTGTCATCAGATCTCTGCTTCTCCTCCAGCCTCCGTAAAGTCAAGCACACTGCATATACCCAGGGAAGAGCCAGCAGCCACTTCACACGAGCTCCCAGCGCTGGGAGACCGCATGCATAAATCTAGCTTAATTAAAAAGAGTGTTTCATCTCAGATGTGGAGATCAGGGATGAGGTGTCATGTGTATAAAGCAAGCAGTCTGTTGCAAGGGGCATTTGAGTGCAATCCCCCCCCTCCTCCCTATGCCTGAGTAAGTCTTCAGGAGAAATGTCTTGTGAGCAACCAGGAAGCCTGAGGTGAATTTAAACTGAGCGACGATGGAGGAGCTTAGACCTGCAACTGAAGATTACTGTCATTATTGATTATATGTTATTTGTTTGCAATTAATGAATCCATTATTTGTCGTGGAAATTACAAAGATCAGAATTTCGGCAGAGCCCAAGGTGACATCGTCAGATCGCTTATTTCGGTTTGGGCAGCAGTGGCTGAGGAGGTAGAGCGGGTTGTCAAACTAATAGCTGGGTGCCTTGGGCAAGACGCTGAATTGCTATGGTCTCAATGGTCATGAAGCACTTTGGATAAAAGTGCTATAAAAATTCAGTCCATTTACCATTGTCTGATCAACACACCAAAACAAACCTGGATCATTTACGATGACATACGACAGAGAAAAGAGGTACGTCTTCACATTTGAAAAATACGACAAAGACAGGAATGCCTAACATTTGAATGATTTGAAGGATTTTTCGATTCTCAGATGTGTTAGTTTGTTGGCTCTCAACAATGTGCCAGCCTCTAACACTGCTGTAGTGTGAAGAGGTGTCTGAAATTGAAATTGAAAATCGAGAAAAAATTAAGAAATTGTACAGAAATATAGAAGAATGACGGACTGACTGAGCGACGACGCTTATGAGTGAACTAGCTGTATTAGTGAGAGTTTTAAAGAGCCTCTAGGTTTTAATAAAGCAGGCTGACTCCGGCACAGTCGGAGAGATTGGCTCTGCATTGCTTTATTAAAAGAACTCAAACCTTTTCCTGGAGCTTTGGCGTGGGATGACATCCCGTGGGACACACACACACACACTCACACACACACACCTCTCTGTTTAATCAAACTCAGCGTGCAGTGACGAGGCGGCCTGATCCCCAAGCACCTATTGGTGCCTTGCAAATCACCACCACAAGTGCCAGGTAAATATCAGCAGTAGAGCTGCTCCACCAGACTGAATCTTCTCACCTGGACACACACTGCTGCTCGTCTCTCTCACACAAGGAAACGGGGAAAGTTTCAAAAGGAAAGCAAGACGGACAAATCCGAAGAGAGCATGGTGCCGATTGATTTCTCCTTGTGTTATACACTGTACATCTACAGTTTAGACGAGGGTTTGAGCTTCTAACATTACCTCCCGTTCTAGTGTAATCAGTGTGGGCAGGTTCTGCTTCTGTAACTGAGGCTGCTGACATCACCACCCACTGAGCAGAGTAGGAGGGCACACACGACTGTATTTAAATGACAACTTATACCGCAGACTAAACTTAATAACCCTCAAAGGGAACATTACTGTAACAACACACAACGCCCCCCTCTTCACACAATGTAAGCAGCAGCACTTTGCAACAAAATTCTCCCCTCGTCCCAGACAAGAGGACGAGAGGAAATCTAACCGAGGCCTGTTCTGGGGTCCGCAGTGACCTCATTACTTTGGCTTTATGAACGTTTATTGTGCATGTTATTGGGGCCACATCTAAGACAGCAATGACAAAGAGAACTGCTTCCTCTCCCATGCAGGTCTCCGTTAGACAGCAGAGATTTATCACAAGGTCACGCGAGGCCTCCGCATCAGTATGTGGCTGGTGGAGAGATGATTTCGACTGAAGATTGATGCAGACAGCTGCTCCTCTTCCTCAAAGCCACTGTCAGGTGAAAATCCTGTGTTTCCAAGATGCCAGCGAATCAAGATCAACAACCATGTGGGTTTTTTTTTAAATCATACACAAGGTGCTGAGGTGGTTCTGTGAGTGCAAGAGACATAAAACTTTTGCAGCTCTGACAGTCCTGCAATGTGAGCATTTACACTGAAGTCACATTACGTGGAGTTTATAACCTCAGATGCCGTGTCCATCATATTCACATTAGCAAACCAACACTGCGGCGCCTCTGTTTACTGATGCTGAGATACACGAAAGCAGCAACATTGATAGAACAAAGTAAGAGGTGACTGTGAAACACAAACTGTCAAACGATCATACAGCTTTTAATCAAACCTCCAGGTCGACAAAACCTTTCTGGAAGCCTGCTGTAAATGTTCATCATAGTTTACAGACTCCTGGTTCATTTTTGACCTACTGTAGTTGCCGTAGTCGTGCATGCACAATTTTCCTGTGTGCAGTGAGGGATTATCATGAGCTCGCTTTCAGCTCTACCTCCAAAATAAAGTGATTTGGATAATCTGGCTGAACTGTTGGCCTGTTGACAACCTGTCTTATTTTCTAAGTGTCATCTTCCATGCCCAATATAGATCATTCACAAACAAACACAGACTGTAGACCCCTCTGTCTGGTTCTCTCTGGAATCACTCTTTCATTTTTCAAAAAATATGATAACATTTCTTCAGGGAGTGGAGTTAGCTACAGTGTGGGCTCCATGCTTACTCTGACAGCTTGTTGGACCATCACAAAAGGGCGGGGCTTAGCAAAGGGTCAATTAGTTGTTTAGTATATAAAATGTCTCATCATGATTTCCCAGAACCTGAAATGATGTCTTCAGATAGCTTCACTGTCTAAACAACAGTCCGGTACCCAAAGACTCTTCAATGACTCACATCAACAATCATAAATGATGAAGAAAAGCAGCAAATTCTGACATTTAAGAGGCTGAAATCAGTTTTAGTGTTTTTGTAAACGGAGTCTGGCTCTGAAGAGAGCATAGACAAGTTTTACTTTAATTTCATTTCCCCATTGAAAAGGACTGTCTGTTGGGGAAGCACTAAGCATACGACTGGATAAATGAGACTTGGATTATAGTGCACGAGTTGTGTGAGAGTGTTTTGTTATAGTTTTGCTGCTGTTTAACAGACTCTTTTACTTAAAGGTGCTGTATGTAAGAATGTGGCCAAAACGGTTACTGCACTCAAATTCAAAATACTGCCGCGAGTCGTGTCCACCGACATATATCATGTTCTGCACCTGAAGAAGATAAAAACAGGTATACAGTGCGACTTCTTACAGGGATATAAAAGGCTTGTTCACTGAACGCTCTGATACCAAGAAAAGACTGCAAAATGCTAAAACCACACGCATCAATTTGTTTCAACGGTTCACTCTGAGCATTTCCTTTCACGCTGCCCTTGCTTGACTATTTAAAATTATCTTTGCGTTACCATGAATAAAAACATAAGGGCATGATGTACTCCTTATTTAATCAGGGTGTTGCTTTGGGCATGTAAAACAATTAATTTCAATTCCAGTCAAAGTTAGCCTGAGGTGAATCTGTCCCTTTCTCATTCTAACTCTCTTTCAGGCGTGGCCAAAAAACACTGAGAGGAATGAGGAAGCTTTTATTTTGGCTCTAATTAAAATGGTGACTCAGTCCTGAATACCAAAAAAAAAAAAAAAAAAAAAAAAAGGAAGCACAATGCATCAATCGCAGAGGAAAGTAAAGAAGTAAAGCAGACGTTTAGAGTGGCTCTTTTTAGAGTAACTGTGAAATCTGAGCTGGGAGCTTCTGACTGCTCACACACACACAGCAGAGCAGCTTTTCACACAATCCACACTGAGAAAACCACGATGTTACGAACACGGTCAGAAAATACCCACATGTTCAAGAGGGTTTACAGTATTGTTGGTATTTCTAAACATGTATGAAGGCTGTGGGAACACAAGAGGCCAAAATCCTTAATCCACACGCCGCAGGACAGAGATGGGGATTTCCTTCGCTTAATAAGAGTAGATCTTCTCGGCACCATGGGAAATACTCTGCCAGACTGACAGCAGTAAACAGAGCAGAGCTGTCGTCTGCTCGGTGGAGATGGACTGAAATTTACTGACTGACACTGACTGATAGGAAGAGTTGAGAAAGAGAAAGTAGGTTAGAAGGAGGAAAGGATGGAGGAAAACCCTTGAGCGAGGGCAAACGTCCAACATGTGGACACGTGTAACGAGCAGGTGGAGGGAGCGAAGGACGGCACAGGTCCCAGAGTCCTACTTTAAGTGATATATGGTTACTCTGCATGAATAATCTGTCTTTCAAAGTCAGAGGCTGTGGCCCAAAGCTGGTTTCAACATCCAGGGTCTACTTGGCAAAAAATACATTGTGAAATGTACTTTTCTTCGGTGAGAGCGCTTTTTACAAGAAAATGTGACAATGACTATTGAAGTCATGTTTCTCTGGGCTGCACATGAGCAAACGTTCACAGGTGTTGTTAGAACACATTCACGTTAGCCGTGGGCATTATGCCGGTTTAATCATCATCACAGGTGTCACGTTTTGCCACGACATGGATTTTGCAAAACCATCAACTGTGAAAAATCCACTTTTCCACCAAAATTATGGAAAGCAGTCTTTTTAAACACTGGAAAACCTGCTAAAAATAGGCCATAGACTCCTTTTCCATTGCCAGTGCACTAGAGCCGAGTGCATTGCTCTGCAGTAGATGAGTGTGCCTTTCTGTTTTGTTGCTGGTGTATCACGTTTGACGTCACTGACAGGCCAGACAACAGAATAAGTCAACAGCAGAAAGCACCATAGAAGCCAGTAAACCTGATACAGTGGTTACTTCTTTTTTTAAACCTGTTACTTATGTGTTCAGCCTCTCTTTCAAACTCGTTGCAGACTAATTTCAAATAATGCTCGAGTGGTGCTTGGACTGGGGCAGACAATACTGTGCGGTCGTGCATTATTTCATCAAGGGCTGAAAATTACTGTATTTATCCGAGTGTTGTTTTACATCACTGGCGACTGGAGCAGATCAGAGCTGGAGCTGATAAATACTTGTGACTATTGCAGAGTCACTTCTCCCCAGAGTGAAAGCTGACTGTAACATTTTATATCAAAAACAAAAGCCAGACGTTACAGGCTCTTGGTGGTTTTACTGTCCAGTGGGAAAGGGGCTCAACATACACGCTATTGGGTGCGTAGTTCATCAGGTATGCGGCAAGTAGATCTCCCTCATCTGTGTCCTTAAACACACCAGTTTTACTGTCCAGCACCATTTAAAGAGAGAGTTGCAACACTCCTTGATCCTTGGCCACCATGTAGCAGCTCCCAGGAGGTGAACTGGCACCTCTCCAGCCACCAGTCCACGCTCTATATTTTGGTCCGGACGGGGACTCCAACAGGCGACCTTCCGGTTCCCAACCCAAGTCCCTATGGACTGAGCTGCTGCTGTACTACTGTTAACATAGCATAAAATACATTTACAGTATGTAGGCCTTATGCATTAATATTTTTATCATGCTGCTATGACCATAATTACTCACACCATAGAGGAAAGTAACTCAGTACATTTACTCAAGTACTGTGGCTTACTTAAGTGCAGATTCAAGGTGTTTGCATATTATGCAACTTAATACTTGTACTCCACTACATCTCAGAGTCAAATCTTGTACTTTCTACTCCACCACATTTATCTGATAACTTCAGACTCTGAGCTTGTGGTTTTTTGCCTCCTTTCCTGTGCAGAGAGAACCCTGTATCTCCAGATGTGACAACTTTGGATGTTTCTGATCAACTAAACCTATTTTTTTTGGAGCCAAGAAACACATCTGGAATTTTTTATGTATTTGTTTCCTTTCTTAGGAGTGTCCAGTTTAATTTTGTAATACGATGATGTAATACTGTCACCGCAAAAACAGAAATGTGCACGTGTGTATTATACTTGTACTGAAGGGGGTTATTATAAATGAATTGTTATGGTGCGACAGAGATGCCCCGGCCCACAAATGATATTCCAGATGAAAAAGAAAGCATACTTGTTTGGTGCAGACCCCAGGAAAAAAACACATCACCATCATTTTTATATATCTTTTTTTCCAGTGAAAAATAAAATGCAAAAAGTACCATTCACACACTTTTTTTGCATATCATCATGTAGCCCTGCTTCAGAAAGGCACTAAGTAAAGACAAAGTCAAAAGACAACAGATTGTGAAACTACAGAAACGCTAATTGAAGTGTAGTAGCTGTTACCGTTCTGTGTGAGCTTGGTGGAGCAGACCAGGGTGGAGATCTGGAAGGAGTCCTTGCTGATGGTACAGTTGCCCAGGTTCTGGGTGTTTTTCCCGGTGGTGGAGTAGCCCTTTTCCTCCAACTCCAGCTTTGTGGCGGGAAGGTTCAGGTACAGAGAGGAGTCCTCCAGCTTCTTTGCTTCTGCCTGGTTTCCCACATATAGGAAATTAGAATTTACAATTTAGAGCTGAGGTCTTCTTAGGCAGCTTATTTTGCAGAATAAAAGAAATCCATGTGTGTTGTTCATTTTGTAAGACATTTGACAGTAACCAAACCGGGCAAATTTTCCCACATTAACTTTTTAATTAACATAAATGGGCAAAGTAACACAAGGGTATCATTATACAGGGGATTTTAATTGGAAAGTAATTTCATTTCACTGAGTGGGTTGATGCCTTGCTACCATACAATTCTCCATACAAGGCAGTGAAGCCATTATAACGGTAGCTACTAATAAGCCAGTTTTTCACCTTGAACTCATCCCCGCTGTGGTCACGTGGGGCGGCCTGGCAGGTAGGCAGCTACTAACAAACATTCCAGAACACCACGCACTGACTTCTAACTGTGTTATGGCCTATTTCACATTTACCTTGTACACAATGAGATCATGCTCGCCGTCCCTCAGGGTCGTCCCATCATACCTCATCAACTTCACGAAAGACAAGGCGAATATCTTCTCTGACTTGTCTTTGGCTGGGGGGACGAAAAAAGAAACACATGGCAACATGACATTGTTGTTTATATTTGAGATTGACTGCGTGTTCATACTTTATTTTTCTGTTGATATACAAAAGCCTACTTATGCTCGTTGTGTATATTTGCAAACTAATACACAAATAACACACAGTACGTGTTTAAATGTAACATGTGCATCTTCAGGAAACCAAAGACAACACCAGAGCTGGCTCCATTGTAATAAACCAGGCTACAAGGCTGGCTTTACAACAAGTCATTAACAAACTAACAGACAAACCAGATAATCCCAAATGTAAATCTCGGCAGTACAGGCCCTGAGTCAGTTCCTGAGTTGGCACAAGAATTTAATGTTCCCCTCTGATGTCAGTGTTGATGCTGTGACTGTATCTGTGTATGAGCAGTTTATTTATTTTCTACTTTATTAAGAGTAATTATGCATGACTGTTAATGAGCTGTGCAAGGCAAACAGCAAGTGGGAGGTTCAATGACAAAAACATTTAATCACAAGCTGATATTTCCACCATGTGAATATTAATCTGTTAAATGTGTGTTTTTAAAAATCATATTTGCTCAGTTTGAAACTCTAGGGTGTGCAATTCCGTTGGATCCAGTGGTGAGGCTGCAGAACTGAAACCTCTCCTGCGTATCAAGTGTGAAGGAGAACTACGGTGGCTGATACAGAAACACAAATGGCCTTATCTGGACACAGTGTTTGATTTGTCCATTCTGGGCTACTGTAGAACAACATGGTGGACATGCTCCACATATAGATATAAATGGCTCATTCTAAAGGTAACAAACACACAACGATTCCCAATAAATAGTGAATAACATTTTATTACTCACTTTTATTACTGATATGTTTGGATTAAGCTATCATGCATGTCCACTTCCTGTTAGTATACGAATAACTTGCACTTGATCTCAGGGCTGCAGCTGTGAACAGTTTGTGTACTCCTGCTATGCTGGAGAAAAGATGCTCATTGCTTGTGTGTATGTGCACACACACACACACACACACACACACACACACACACACACACACACACACACACACACACACACACACACACACACACACACACGTGTGACTGTGTTTGGAGTTGCCGAGGGGAAGCGCTGCATAAACAAGCGGGAGAGTTATGACTTTGTCCTGTAACCAAGCAGTTTGGATAGGGCCACATATATCATCATTGTGGATCAACAAGCTCAAATTTACGTGCAGGGGAGACGTGATTCATTGAAGTATCTCGTGCATTCTATCTGCATAAATCCCCTCATTGGTTTGCTGCCTGCAGCCTCGCCGGTGAATAATTGCTGGGCAGGCTTGAGAGGAACCAGTGGAGGGAAAACAGTGTACGCATGTCACCCAGTTGAGAAAAAATGTTTAAGTGACTTCCTCGGGAGAGCAGAAACTCTGCATTTGGGGGAAAAAAGGTCACATTCAGGACGCAGTTACTTTTTTTCAGCCAATCAAAGTTGTGTGGAAGTTCTGCAGACTTCCACCTCTAAGGTGGGCTGTCACTTCAGATTTATGTTGAGTGTACTATGCCACATTTTAAAGCCTACCCTCTACCCCACTCACCAGGTAGTGGCATAATGACAGATGAAACAGAAGTGAAAAGATGGCGGGGATCTCTTACAGCCGTGGCGGCATCCGTGATAGCGGCCATCAGTTTGATGAGGCCTGACAATGTTAGAGTGCTAGTCTGATGCACTGCGTTAAGAGCTGACCTGATTCTGAACCAGGGGGCTGAGATACTGAGCAAATGAGCTCCAGTAGTGGCCTTGATGAGCAGCTCTGTCACTCTGTGTTTCCACTAAAAGTTCAGTACTAGCTAGGAGCAGTGGAGGAAGCAGGAAGGACACAAGCAGATGATGGCACAGGCGGACAACTGAAAGGACTTCATCCTACAGACCATCTCTGTTCTGCTTTTCTTCCAAAACTCTACACACGTAGAGAGAATGATGTTTCCTCACTACAAACAAGCAGGCTTTGCCAATAGAAGTGTGTAAGATTTAGGGGAATTTCATGGCATGTAAGAGTGAGGATTGCAGATTGCAACCAGCTGACACTTCTCCTGGTTAAGATTCCTTCAGCCAGATTATCAGCAGACATCTCCTCCTCTCCAAGGCAAACAGACACAGTGATTTAAACTGGTAATAACACTGAATAAAGCAGCTTTGCATTACGTGTTAGTGTTTCTCTGATGCTATTCAGCACGGCAGAGACAGGACACTAGCCCAGTACCTGCTTATGAATGCTCATCTATTTGCTCTGGTAACTAAAGATCAAGACGTTCAGAACGTTTTTCTCATTGCGAAGGGGCTGCTAACTACGGTGGCCGACACAAAAACACAAATTGCCGTATCTACAGTCGGTGTTTGGCTTCCGTTCTGAGCTACTGTAGAAACATAGCGATGCAAGGACCCGCTCCTTATGCACACAACTCCAATTTTTAGCTAATTACGCACTAAAGTAAATCTCATATTATGTTCTATATTTGCCATCATATCCCTGTAAATCCTACACACTGGAACTTTAAGCGACTGTAAGGTACCGGTAAGTGACGTGATCACATTTGATTTTCTGATTACTTTTAACACTCTTTATGACCTCTCTCACAGCTATACCTCTGAACTTTAAGTACTGTACGCACCAACACGTACTTTGAGATCCTCCGGTAGAGGGCTTTTGTCCACGCCAGAGTCCGGGCTGAAAACTAATGGTGACACAGCATTTGCAGTCAGAGCCCGGAGGATCTAGAAGCCCGAGGTAAGCAGGTCAGCTGAGTCAGTGATTACCTTTATCGGAGAGCCGTTCCTGATTTTATTTGAGCTTTAATTTCCTTTCAACTGTGTTTTATTTGCCCAGATTGTGTACACCACATTGTTTTTTTTATCTGTTTTATTTTAAAACCTGTTGATTTTATCACTGCCTATTTTATGTTGCTGCCTTGTAAAGCACTTCGTAACACCATTTATGAAAGGTGCTCTATAAAGATTTTTATTCCTATATGTATTATTGCTGTGATATTCTACCTTACAAGGATTAATATCACAAAGTAACTGATTACAGAATAGGTAATGACTGTGTTCAAAGACACACTACTATGCTTGGTATTGTCAGGATTTGGAGTGTCCCTGTGATCAAAAGCAAAATCCAGCAGAGTGGCAAATGCAACAGATTCTACAGCGTTTGCAGGCAGAAAAAAATCCAAAAGGATAACTCAGTCACAGCAGAAGTGACAGAAAATGGCTTGACGCCTGCACAGATGAAGACAATCACAAACTTGGATACAGTTAGATCAATGTGTACAAGAATATGAATGACCAGGTGTCTCTTTGAAGGGGTACAAGTGTAAACACACTCACTGGCAGGGAAATACACCACACACAAACCCATATAATCCAGCCAATACCCCTTTTTCAACACATCTCCCTATTGTCAATTGTCAGTGACAAGTTAAAGTTTGGCAGCATCAGCATGCCCCTCCAGTCCCAGAGTCACTTGAGGTGAGCCAGTTTCTAAAGCAACCGTTGCAGCGAGATAACGGCAAGCCACAGAGTTTCAAAGGCATGCCTCGTAACAGCATTAGTCCCCGCAGAAGCACAGTCCCAAGCATGACAAGAAGGCTCTCCAAGTGGATTATAAGCCAGCGCTGAGCTCTGAGTCCTGGCCGTTTCCTCCAAACCACCTGCCTGCAGGTGAGAAGCAAACAGAGCTGAAGGATTTAGGGACTAGAGGCTGACAGCAGCTGCAGATTGCTTTGCGAGGGAAAAGGTATACTTTCCCGTGCTGATATCCTCCCAATTCTTGTCTTCTGTGCCATATGAATTGATCGTTCAATACATATACACCTGTCATGGCTCCCATTACCCCACCAAAATCATTTTCCCAGCACCACTCCTGCTGCTGGAGGGATGGCCTCGCCATGTGGTGGGCAGATGGGACGGCACTGATGCCAGTACCAGGCTTCCCTGCCCTCTACACCCCCAAAATTAGAAAGGATGTTAAAAAACAGAAGGACATAACAACACTGGCTGCATTCAGCTACACGCTGGTCCCAATGAACAAACGAGTCCCCTCAGGCATTTTTCACATCCCAGCTGTAGTGTCTGACACTTCATGATGCTGCTTTGTGCAGGGGCAGCCTAATACCTCTGATTAATGTGACAAAGGGTGGGCTTCAAAGTATTTATCACTGTGCAACACATCTGCTTGGATTGGATATCTTCCATTACATTTTGCTGCGGATAGATTAGCGGCCAATTGTGCAGCTGGTCATCGGCAAAACTGATTATTCACACGCTGACATTTGTACTCACAGTCCTGCGATGAGCGGTGGCGAAAGGTGAAACGCAAGTGGCTCCGGTTCACGTCTTCAATAGGGATGGCAACCTGAGACAGAAAGGGACCGTGTGAGAAATGGCACCAATGCACACATACTAAAAAACAGACGGTTATGGAAACGCCATGAGCAGAATAAGCCCCAAATGCTGGATTTTTTACACTGTATAGAAATGAATTTAAACAGGTAGAATGTCACAGGGCATTTCTGCTGCCACCACGTTAACCATTAAATCTACCGCATGGTTTAATATTCACCACCGTCTTTCTAAGCTTCAAAGACAAATATCCAACAGACACCACAGTCTTGATGCTACAGACTACCTGTGCAGTGATGAATAATGATTTTGGGGATTATATCAAAGGGTGGTTTGCAGTCAGGGTGGAAAATAATGACTAAAATATTATTCGGGGCAACAAAGAAGAAACAGTACATAAGGAGAGAGCCGCACCTTTATTGTTTCAAACCAGCGTGGCTGCTTCACTTGGTAGTAGATGACAGACTTGTACTCATTGATCCCGTCATCTCCAGCTCCAGGGAAGATCACATTCTAGATACAAGAAAAGAAAACACAGATCAAACAATGTGACTGGTTATCTGGTTAAACTGGCTGAAGCTGTAAGTTCATTCAAAGCGGCAAAATCCTGATGGTTGAGCCATTATTGCTCTGTCAAAACATTAGCACACTCGTGGCATGTGGAAAATTGACTACCACTTATTTCATAAAATGTAGTCCCTGGGGCAGAAAGCAGAATGGCCTTTAAAAGTCTGGATGCACTTTATGCATGCACACCTGCCTGTTGGCTGCCAATCTCATGACAGCATTGTGGAAATAAGAAATAAATTAGAAATTAATTATTTAAGAAGGAGGGGCAGTGGCTCCCATGCAGGGAGAAATGGAGGGAAGCCAGGCACAGGGAGGACCAGCTGGTGCTGATGGATCCAGCCATGTAAATTGGTCTTCTTGGTGGGTCCCCTGAGTTTCAACAACAGGTCAGGGTGCGTATGTAAAATACTAGGTGCCCCCTAGGGGATTTGGCACGAGGGCTGGAGTGACAGCGGATGGCACGCATGCCTTGTTTTCTATCAATCTGGGCTCAGCCAGCCTTCCTCTTTCCTCCCACTACTCCAGCTGACTCTCTGGCCTGGTGCTGCTAAAATACTCCGACACTAATGGCTTCTGACAACCAGCAATTATGAGGAATAACAGGCCCCGTCTCCCCCAGCCACGCTGAGCAGATCTGGGGGGCAGGTGCTAGCTCTAGCAACTCTTCCCTTTTCACTGAAAGTCCAGGATTCATGACAGCCTCAGATTTTTGGAGGGACGAGGAGGGGAAAGTGGCTGAAGTCTAGCCATAGGTGAGGGGGGCTTTGTAGGGAGTGTGCCAATATGTCAAGGTGAAAAGAAGTCACTGTCCAGCCTCTTACTACACAACATCACAAATCCTTCTTGAGACAGGAGATGGATGACAAAATCCAGAGGCAGGAGGAGACCAGAGAGACAGGAAGAGAAAGGACAGAGAATAATGTGAGATAAGACAGCTGAGACAGAGGCAGAGAAAGCCACAAACACTACAACTTGCAAAGTAAACCTATTATAAAACTTTTAACTCCATTTTGCTATTTTCAACCGCCTCATGAATGGAGGCGTCTTTATTTTATTGCATAAATGGATGATAAAAATACAACTTTTTTTTTTCCTTTTGAGTATAGAAGTTGTTGTGACCTCATCTAAGGTTAGGGTGAATTAGAGAGAAAGTTTCTATTATCAAAGATCATACTGAAACAGCATCAGACATTAAAGTGACAGCGTCTTTCTCTCATCTCAGAGACAGAATTTCCTTCCTGCCAATTAAAATCCAGAAAGGAAGAGGGGGAATTTAACCAATTAGCACTGATCCCTGGAGAACTGAACAGATGAGACTGAGCGCCTCTGTGCGAAGCTGCAAGACAAGATGTTGAAGGGAGCCCCAGCGCTTCAAGGACAACATGACCATGACACCCATAGATGTGGTCAGTATCACTTGATCACTGTCGACGGCTGTCACTGACTCCAATCATTACAGCCAAAAGGCTCTGACAGCCTTGGAAAAGTTAAATGTTTCATTGACACTAGTCCCGTTTACAAAGCAGGAATGTCACTCCGCCTCACTGGTCTGTATGAACAGTACGAACACAAAATGGAGGGTAGAGTTGTCTGGCCTTTAAGTTGGCAGCAGAGAAGTAACGGAGCCAAATCGACATCTGGGTAAAAAGTGTGAGCTGGCAGGAAGGGAAGGGTGTGATGTTTTGAGGGCGTGTTATGTGTCGGCCCACCACAGGGAAACTGAAACAGCAGTTAGCAGCTAACTTTGAGGAAAAAACACAGCAACCAAAAATGTCCAACTCCATATTAATATAACTACATTAAAATGTGTTTCTTAAAAAATTGAGGCAAGAAATAAGCAATGCAGTAACAGAATCTTGACCTATATTTGATCAGTGCTGCCTTGTTTGGCAATTTGAATCTGAGTTTGCATAAAGTTGATGCAGCGTTGAAGCAAATTCGGATACAGCGAACGGTCAGTCAACTTGCCATGCTACATTCATCAAGCAACTCCAGCTGATCTCCTGCTCTCCACAGAAAATGAAGAGGATTTGTCGACCTCACATGTGTCACTGGATCCAGTGTATCTCCACCATTTCAAGTTACACCCATCCTGCCTCTTGTGCTTCCAAACGCAGGCATGCTATCTAAAAATCACACACTGGGGCACTATTATTTTGGTGTTTGGTGTGTGTCTGGTCTGTGTAAAAAAAAGCATAACCGAGAGTCTTTGATGCAGCTGAACCTGACGAATTGTACCAACCATGTTTCCAAAAAATGAAAAAAGTGTTGTACACTAAATCATAGCTATTGTAAAAGCGAGACCGTCTCATTAACAAATTTTGCAAATTTTAATATTGATTTTAATTTGGCTATTTCTTTCGGGATGTTTTTTTTTTTCAGTGCCGAAGCTCAGGTATCACACCTGCATCACACTGAGAAAGCAAATCAAACCTTTTTGCTGTACTGTAGGTGCAACAAGCTGCTTGTAGACACTTAAAATGGACTATAAGACATTCAGAGTCTACAATACAAATACATTTGCAAAGAGTATATAACTAGTAAACAAATGACACTGAGAAGCATTATCTTCTGTTTTTAGCTCATTTATAAAAATGAGACAGCAATTAGACAACAGAGCACTGTCCATGTTGTCAGATACTGCACCATCTGACAGAAGCCAAGACCATCACTGCTTTCTTCCTACTTCAGAACTGCCTTTACAGTATAATCACCACTGATCCTTACACTTCAGCTGCCTGCTGGGCCAAATCACTGATGAAGCCTCTCCATCTAAGACAAATGTGTATAATTGAGGCAGCTAAGGGTAATAGCGCTTTCCTCTAATTGGCTGTTTGCAGGAGGTCTCCCCATGACCACGGATGTGTCATTTCAAATCACTCCTCCATCATCAGTCCTTGTTACTTCCACTCTCACTTCAAGTGCGTAGAGTGTGGACTTAATAGCATTAATACCTGTGTAATGTTATAGAATTTAATCAATAGCCTTGCAAGAAATTACGAGGTATACCTGAACTTGCAGGCCAATGCAAACTAATGCATGATCACTACAATCGGTGGCCCCATAAAGCACGATAGATAGACACAGACATGTGAGCACGCACTCCCACAGACATGCACCTCCTGCTCCACTTCCTCCTACATACTCTTCATGTCCAACTACTCTAAACCTCTCATATCCCACATTGACTGATGGCCTCTGCAGAACAAGAGGCAGAGTCAAGCAGGGGGTGACAATAATTAAACATCAGAGAAAGGGGTCAAAAAGCTTTATTCGGACTTTAGACGCTGATGGGTTGGCACGTGATTAAAAAGTAGACAGCACTCAGGAGCAAAAGTCCACGAAACATGCTCCAACTTGCAAATTGGTAGCAACCATAATGATTTATGCTCAGTTGTTGGTGTCTACCTGTTTTGATTTTCTAGAGAATGTCAATGCAATTAATGGTGTTAGGCTATAAACCTGGATGTCAAACTTTCCTATCAATGCCTATAACAAGTATAACAGAAATTAAAAGAATTAATCACTGACCTCCACCAAAATATAATTAAACAACCTCTGCGTCGAGGGCTGCAAATTTCAGTGAAATAAATATGCAACAATTTGAGACAGCTCGCTAATAAACAAATAGACAGGGAAGAAAATTCTCTTCCTAACTTCATTAGCAAAAGTAATTATACAAGAAGGGAAATGCTGCTTTCACATCTCTCATCACTTTAAAGTTTTAAACTGCCCGTGCTGCCTGTCCACACACTTGCGTCTGTACTCTTGACAATGACAAAGGTTGATTCCCGCAGTGGTGAGCCAAATTTTAGGCTAGTCAATCAACCACAAAGCACCGATATTGCATTCTGTCATTTTTTGACGGGTGGCAAAGGCGCACAGTCTGGCCTGTGTATCACACTGCTTTATAGGAGTCCTGGTCAGTTAAGCAGCGTGCTGAGCTGTGTGAGATTAAAGAAAGCCCGGTAAATCACAGACTGTCTGGGAGACCGATCGGCTATAGCACTTGTGTTCTGAATGCTGAGAATGAGCAGGACCCGGGAGAAATACCAAATAAGTAAGTTAACATTCCTCAGCCGTACCTCTAGTTTCTTGCCGTCCTCGTCATAAACAGACATGGTCACTTCGACGTTTTTCGGAGTGGTCTTGCTCCCCTTGTCAAAATCCCCCAGGACCAAAGTCACATAGATGTCGTTTCGCACATCACCTTTGGGAGACAGAAACAAGTGGGTCAGATGGGGAGAATTCCTAACTTTTAAAGGACTACTTCATCTGCAAAATGACCATCTGTGTTTCAATTACTCACTGCGTTTCCTTGAATCCGTAAAGAAAACTTTGTGCTTAACAAAAGCAAAATTATACTAAAACATCTGTTAACAAACTCTCACACTTCTCGAGCTGTATAATCCAAGTCTCATGTATCCAGTCTAATGCTCAGTACTTCCCAAACAGTGCATTTTCTCTAAAAAATTACCATTTACAGGGTTTCCACAGATTTTATCAATGAAATTTAAAACGTTTCCAAAACACTGTGTTGATTCCAAACCATTTCTAGGTCTAGTTTCACAACTTTTCCAGGAATTCCATGACCGCAGGAACCCTGTGTCGAAAACATGTCAGTAAAGACACTCTCAAGCATTGCAGAGCAGTGTAAAGTAGTCGTGTGTTTTATATTGTAACATTTTTAGTGAAAACGCTAAATAAATAAGACTTGAATTATACTGCACGAATTTTGATTATCTATAAGTAGTTAAACATGGCCCCAAGTGACATAATTTCATAAAGAATGTTCCTCTTTTTTGGATTCTTCGTTCACTGTGGAGCAGTGTTGCAGTGGTAGTCGATGGGGTGGGCATACTATTAGGTAGATGGGTAGGTTACTGAAGAGGAAGTGGGTATACGCTCGTATATATTCCAATGGCTTTTTAGCTAAAAACAGACAGAAAAACTTGTGGGTATAGCTGAGTATAACCCCACTACACCACTGCTGTGGAGGCATGCGAGAAAAACAAAGCTAGATGGATTCATCGTAACACAGGGTGAGCAATTGATATACAAATGGTCATTATGAGGCTCAAGTATTCTTTCAATGGTCTTTGTGGAGCTCAAGGTTCGATATATATATATGAATATTACTGCACATCTCATTACATCTTAGCTGGCTTAAGTGGATATTTGGCACCCTATACTTCATGGGTGACTTCAGTCCATTAAATAACTAATGTCTCCATCTAACCTTAATGAAGTATGCTATGTTCTTTTCTCCCTCACTCACACTTTGTAAAAGAGTAGCTCTTGATTCTAAATCACTTTCTGCATGAATGATGTGTCCAGCCGATCAAATTTAAAAAGGAGACTTGCAGGGACAAGCAGTTGAGGTGAAGCTTTTTTAAAAAACTTTTTAAAACCTGGCATGATGATCTCAGGGAAGCCCATCTTGCGAGCCACAGCTGTGGATCGGTCCACCAGGTGAGGGAAGTCCTTCCTTATCTGATGGATGTCTCCAGGAAGCAGCTTCAGAGTCACCCACAGGCCTGGTGATGAATTCAAGGCAAGGAGGGGAGGGACCGAGATAACGTCAGGAGAAGACAGTGTGAGAGCAAACTGCCCCAGGAAAATACTAAAAAGAGATTTCTTCTTGTGCTTTCTGCTGTCAGTTGTCAGAGTGACATCTAACAGCTCGAGGGCAAGACACTAAATAGATGCTGCCCTCGGGGATGTGATTAGGAAAGCATAATAACAGAGGAAACAAGTGTGTGTTTTCCCTGTGCTTGTTTAAAAGTGCAGTATAGTGTGCAGGGTGTGCGTAACTACAAATATCTGACAACACTGACTACCTTTGGTATTGTAACAACACAAAAAAAAATCACAGAAGATATTATTCAATTGTGCTGAGCCCAGATGGCTGACGCCAGTTTAACGTCAACCATACAACCTTATTCCTGTTGTGGAGGGCTCATGTCTTCTTAATCTTAATCTTTTTAAATGTAACATAAGAAAAACAGCACCAATACTGGGAGGGAATAAAAGAGGTAAATGTTTCTCCATAACAAACAAATAGACACTGTGTAACCTAAATGAGAAAATTTGAAACAAAAAAAATATAATTTTCTTTTCCAATGCAAAATTCATGATAATGTTCCAAACGCCCCAGACTTCTTCTTTAGGCACTTTTTATTTTAATAAGAGAATAAGTGACATTTATGGTAGAATATTTAAATTGCACAGTAATTCCCAGACTTATATAATTGGTCTTGGAAAGACCTGAGAGTGTGAAGCTTGAGAGGAAACGCTGAATAATTCTGAAACAAAAGGCCTTAAGGGGACTTTCATGGGTCATATTTCCTAACAACTTAACACCAGTAGCTGCACTGCAGCCAGCTGCTGCTTCTTTTCTGCAGACACTGCATAGTGTGCCAGCTTCGGCTCTGTAACCACACGCTTTTAATATTCTCTCAGGAAAAACAAAGTAGCATCGGCACATACCTCTGAACAAGACTGAAAATGACAAAAAGAGGGATCCAATTAAAGCAGTCATCCTGTAGTGCGCCCCTTCACAGGCCACCAAAGTGAGTGGTGGCTGTGAACCCTGAGGCTTTATTCACTTTCACGTTACAGGCCCCATATTGTTATGAGTGACACATCTCTCACTAGCCAAGCTGGAAGCCTTTTGATATGCGAGCGTGACCGAAACAGCTGCTCTCAGTGCTCCGCTGTTCTTCCCAGTGTGGGCCGGAGCAGACCTGACATTTATCCAAGTACATCTTCATAGGGCATGACAATACCATGGAGGCTGTCATATTGTCCCCCACCCTCCCAGCACAAATCCCTTAGATTGCTAATGTTATTCTTCTAAGCACAGACGTGTCAAATCACTGATAAGATCCAGTCTTTGCAGAAGACTCACCAGCTTAATTAACAGCTGGATTACTTACATCCTGTAGTCATGGTGATGAGGGCAACTATTTATAGTATGAGCTGTGATTTATAGTGCATGTACTTGACAAAGAATTCTGTTCTTATTAGCAAGATGAACAGTTTCAACTCCCTGCCAGTGAATTGGGTGTAATGGTACTTTGTATGAACAGATCAGAAATTTAGTATGAAAGAAGGTACAGCAAGATGCTGTTAAGGTTAAACTAGGCATGTTGTCAATATGTTTAATATTACCCTCTAACCTCCAAGGGGAACTATGCCAATTTTCACAATTCATACATGTTTTTCCTATAGTCTAAGACAGTCCAAAAATATTAGAAAACAAGATGAACTGTCCCAAATCCAAAAACTAGGGTGCTAAAACACAAATTTGCAATGTCATCAAGTATAAAGTCTGGAACTGCTCCATAAACAATGAACTGGGCAAGATGTGAAGATGAACAACACCAGTGGGAGTGTTCCGAGTATACAGATACATTTTCTGTTTCATAACTGACAACAGTACAATAAAATAAAGCTCATTTGGGTATTAAAAAAAACTGTGGGTTCACAAAATCAGGCTCCAATTCATTGTCTATGGAGCAGCTCCAGATTTTATACTTGGTGACATCATAAGTTTGAGACTTACAACTCTGGTTTCTGGCTTAGAGAGAGAGTAGCTCATGCTCACAAATTCCGATAGAACTTTTCTAGGCGATGGAAATAATATAGGAATCTAATTTAGGTGGTGTTCCCCTTAAATTACAAGTAAGCTGCCTTTAACTATCAAGCAGGCTGAATATCTGGTGACCTGGTTGACTAAAACCTCGTTTCCACCAAGCGGCCTGGCTGTCAAAAGTTGTGGATGGTACCAACAGAACAGTTCCATCCTGTGCTGTTTATCTGACACCCCTCTACTTAGGTGCGTGGCACACTGATTAGATACTAAAAGGTGGAGCTTCAAACACTGCAGTCCATTGATTGGTCAGGAGAGAATCAGAACTCTTATCTACAAGGACGCAATGCACAAACCCTTTATTTTTAAATATCCCTTTGATTGCGACAGAGACTGTAAACACTCCAGCCTCTTCTTTTTTGTTTCGAAAATGTCAGGGTGCAGCCCTGTGCATGGACAATCAGTGAGGTGAGGATGTTTTTCTGCTTTGCCCATGAAGAGGAAATACAGTGAGGGCTGGATGAGGCAGTGAATAACAACAACCCCGCCTACATTTAACAGATGTAGGGTTTAGGTACATGTCTGAATGGGTTATGTGATGGTTGCAAAGGTACTCAAAGTGGAAAACGGTGGAAATGGAGCTTAAGAAAATATCCAGATCAAAGTTGGATTTCCATCAGGCGGCCTGACTTAGTATTATCATTTAATAACACGAACAAGACACATTTTACTGATTAAAGTCTGACAGTAATGTGAGTTCTCTCCTTGACCGTGGTTCTTGTGTCTGAACCATGCACTGTACCTTGGCCCTTGTGATTGACCTCTTTGGCGGTGATAACTTTGTTGATGACTGTCTGGAGGAAGTCGTTCTCCCCTGCCACCCTGGGTGAAAAACGGGAGATGTTCAGCTGCTTGTGGCGAATGGCGTCATCCAACGCTAGCCTGCAGTATGCACACGACAGGCAAACACCACAGAGAAGAGGAGAAGGCAGAGAAAGAGGAGGAGGAGCGGGGCAGAGAGGCCACAAAGTGATGGTTGTGAGGAGGGGAGTGGGATGAAAGAGAGACGGGAGAGACAGACAGAGACACACCGAAGAGTGATGCGAGTACCGTGACAGACACAAAGCCGCTTGTTAGCAGTTAACAGTGAGGCAGGATGGGTGATGAAAGAAACACACAGAGAAATCATCGTTTAGGAAATGATGCCCAGTCAGCATTTAGAGCGCCTCTGGATCGGTGGGAGGCTTGACCTGCCCACGACCTTTAAATGTTTTCAAAGTGGGCAACTGAACACCCAAGGCTGTGAGCTCGAGACTGCACCCAATCTGAGAGTAACATTCCCACTCTGCTCCAGTGAGGAAGCAAGCTAAAATATAACATCATGTTTTGCTCTCCGTGGGGCTTCAGGTGTAGACAGTACCACACTGATTGAGACGAGTGATGTACAGAGCATAAGAAAGTAGCAGATGTGATCTGAGAAGCACCACATGTGTGGCAGCTGTGAGAGAAATGTGTGCAGTGGGTGGGGGATGCCATCTGCAGTAATAGAGGACTCTAAACAAGCAGAAGAAGTAGAGCATGGAGGAGAAGACAGTGGTGATGTCAGCATGGAGGAAGTGGTAAAGGATCTCTGTCACTCAGGCTGTCTTCAGTGCCTCCGGCCTTGAATCCAAAACCAATCCAAGCAAGAAGATAGAATAAGACAACACTGTAACACTGAACGACAACAGCAACATGGCAGGTTCTCTCGCAAATTTGCAATAATAACATTTTTAAAAGTATTTGGGTCAGATTTTTACAATAGAGCTGGACACAGTGGGATGTTGAGAAAATATTCATTTTTTTGTCGATCAACTGATTGATCACAGCGTGAACTTTTGCTACAAATGCATTATCTAAATGCAAGTTGGTTTGATTCCTGACACCATGCCAGAGATGAGCTCAACTCAGTCTCAGACTTAATGAAGGAGTGTCTGGGACAAACAAGAAGTATTTCAGCAAGATTTCAATCTATCTGGTTTGTTTCTGAGAGCCATTTCCATGTCTGTTTGGATTCCAGGAGTCTGTCCCAATAACATCACTACGTCAAACCAGCCTCCTTCACTTCCCGTATCTGCTGGCCTTAAAAACGCGCGCAGTAATGTGTGGTGGAGCAGCTACCTCAAAACTTCATCAGTTAAAATTTCCCTGGCAAATATTCACAATTGGGACATAAATAACGCCTTGTAGAACCTGTTCTTCTCTTCACACGGGAAGGCTCTAATTTCCATGATTTATGCTCACAGATAAAACCGTTAAGTGAGGTGATCTGCCAGCTAAACTGCCTGAATCTGAAGCCTTTCCAATTATGCAGGAAATCACGTTAAGGAAAAGGTTACTCTGGCTCTGTACGCAGTCCTACGAGAATGGCAGCAGTTAATGAGATTGCCTTAATTGAGTCAGCAGGGAATAGAGGAGCGCTACTGTCTTAAAACCCCCGCTAATCAGGTGTCAAGAATTCAAGACTTAAAAAATGAAATTAAATACAACCGCTGCGTTCTGACATACTGTACATGCGCAAAATAATGGAAATAAGTGTAAGAGCAGAACTATATCGGCTTTGCCATTTTATGCAACATTATCCCAAGTTTAAAGGAACTCTATGCCCCCTCATGTGTGAATGTGATTTATTTTGTGCTGCTGAACAATCCACTTACGGCTGAAATGGGATAAAGTGCTGCTTGTCCTCATCGTCCATTTTGCCCGTTATGATGTCGGTGACATCCATTACTGTGGAAAAACAAGGAGAGAGGGTTAAAACATTCTCAAGGCCTGCAGAACATAGCACGGCTGTGAAAGAGCTACAGGTAACCGTGTGGCAAGGTCACATCAGGGGGTGAATGCAGCCAATGATAGCTCTTTGTCAGTGAGCATTAACTAAAGCAGATGCATGGCTACAATGGAATAAGCATGGTTTGTGCCTATTTTAGGTGAAATCAAGTCAATCCTGATTTCTGTGACCTGAATAGAGATCACACAATCAGACAAATCTCTGATCTGACAGACACTCAGAATTTCCGATGGTTTAATTTCTCAGCTTGCTCCAGAGATGCACACGTATACTCAAGGACCCTGTCATATCATCGCTGGGTGTGGTTACGCTTTTGACCACACCCAACCGTCAGGTGTGAAACTTTGAACCAGGGAGGGCAGCAAATCACTTCTTTCCAGTCTGGTGTCGTATAAGGCTGAACCCAAATGTCCACCCTTCAGTTTGCCAAGTGAGCCCTCGCAGACTTTTATTTTATGTACTGTGACGTGTTCACTGTCATCACGTAAAATCAGTGAGGGTGCAAGACTGCAAGCACAACTAAAATAATGCAAACAGTGATTGCTGTCGCCATATTCCTCACGCAAGTTAATGAATATTGTCAGCTCATCTGTCCCTACAATTGTCACTAACGGATTATATTATTTATTAAATTAACATAAATGTATTATGCAGTATTACTTATTAAAATTGAAAGATGTTCCTTTGTTGTTTGTCAGCCTTTTTCCTTAACCTATATATTACACTGTGCAGCTTTTATAGGGTAGGCTGCAATAATTAAAATGCATTTCAATTACCTATGTAGCCTACAGTTGTAAATACTTCTGTATCATGATGTGGTTGAACATTCAGTTAGCGCTTTAATACATTAAGTGTACACAATGTCACATCTGTATCACAAATAACTGGGTAATGAATCTTTAAAGTCTGGGAAAGTCTTCACTCCAAGTGGACTCTGTGGAAGTCTGCAGAAAGTTCGCTTGAGGCCCCTTGAGGACTTTTGGAGTTCGACAGGCCTCAGCACTCGTAGACTTTCCTAGAACGCATCTGCAAAGCCGGCGATTCTGCAAGTGCAGCAAAGCCTCCCTCTTTAAACTGCTTTACATTTTCTAGCAACAGTCACAGCAGAGTACAGAACTGGGCCTCGAGGTCTATAAGAGCAGTCTGATAGTGTAATACCAAACAAAATGGGCTGACGTAACACTGCTAGAATAATGAACCCAGTGTTTCCAAACACACAAAGCATTAACACTTCTGCTATTTGCAGAGTGTGCACATTCGCTGGTCAAATTTGACCACAGCTGAACTGTGACCAGCAGAGCCGGACACCAAAATAGGAAACACATTCTTACACCTATCTCCAATTGAAGTGAATGAGAGAAGGAGCACATTTTTACCCTTACTCTATCACCCTACAGGCCAGAGGACAAACATATACAGCCCGTTAAATCTGTGTCTTAAAAGACGCTAATCTCAAACATCACGCTGTGTACCGGAGCAATGATGATGATATCTGAAGATAAGCTGTCATAAATTAGGGTGTCATTTACCTTCCCTTCAAGCAGCAGTGGGAAAAAGACACTGAAAGAGGGGTATAATTTTCTCTGTTGGAGAACTGTGGGGAAAACATCTACATCTAAAAAAAAAAACCATCTAGATTACGATATGCCTGGCACCTTGCCAGCAGGAGATGAATCAAACTTTAATTCTTCTCTCTACTTCAGCTGGATATCAATGAATTTTCGCCAAATACATTCACTCATCTGGGCAAAGACTTTGGCACAATACTTACTTTGAAGTGTAAGGTAAAACAGGGGATCTGTTCTCTCTGATCTGATCTCACTCACATGGGGATATTCGAGCAGAGCCTCGGCTACAACGCTCTGAGATAATCAGTGTTTTTAAAAGGTGACCTCCGACTACAGTAACAGCACTCGTGCCTCGCGGCTTTTTTTAGAACAACAGGGTTATCACTGAGTCTCTGTGTAGTCTGCTTTACCTGCCACTCCAAAGGGTCGTCTCAGTCCTGACGTCAGCTTCTTGGTGTTGTTGTCTCGTAGCTCCATGCGCCCCACTCTGACAATCTGACACACAAAGCTGATCTTCTCTCTCTTCAGATCTTCACTGCCTAAGTCCTGAGGAGGGAAGAAAAGTTGTGAAAAAACTGCTGATGCCTTAGAGTCGATAACAATTACTTATACTTTAGGTAGACAAATCCAAAACTCTTACAATCAGATTGTACATTTACCCCTGGAAAATTAAGTTATATTTAAAGCACTTTTGTCAGGCAACAATATGCTAGGGTGCACAACGACGACTGATCGATTAATTCCACCCTCTTAGGTGAAGATGAGTTTGTGTTAAAGGTAAACTTTTCACCACAAATTGCTTCAGCTACATCTGTGATTGTGTCCACAGATTCATTTCCTGTGGGCAAAACCTTCCAAAACTAGCAAAGTGCTCCCAGTGGGTGCACACTGACCTCTCCGCCCTTGGGCTTCCATTAGATAGAGGTGACTGCCTCGGTAAATACATACAGCGAGGCAAGCTCTTTCTGAGAGAGCTTAACAAATACAGGCTCTGCAAACAGGCTCCCACATGCCTCATAACATGGCTGAATAAACAGTGGACTACCACGGGCGAGCGTGCGCACACACACAAACACGCGGACACGCATACAAGCAAACACACTCACTGTGAAGACGGCCCGCAGATTATGAAGCTGGTCTATGTCTTTCGCCAGACCTGAACTTGACCATTTCACCAGGTAGTTTTCACTGTGAGGGAGAGAAGACAGAAAAAAAGTATGACGTTATGAGCGTTATTACAAGCGTAACAATCCACAGATTGGATTTTTCGATTCTGCGATCAACAATGCAATATCATTGATGCAAAGTGAAAACATTGATCCATATCATCATCTTTAAGACACACATTTATTTTGAAATTCCCATGGTGTGTCTGAGTCACTGTCAAACAGTGCCAGGCAGATAGTGGCAAGTAGCAAAGAAAAAGGTGAAGAGGATATTAACTCCTCAGAAGTACATCGTACACAATGTGGAAATATTTTGGATTCCAGAGAAAATACAGGTCAGCAGACAAAAAGCACATCACATGCTGTGAGCAAATAGTGATGTCACATGATAAAACACTGAGGAAACACAACAAACCTCTCTCTGCTAACTTGTTGCTCTCACTACAGCAACATGAGCTGCTGCCTGACTGACAAAAATGTGTATGCTGGTTGAAATTTAACCATGCTGTTCTTGTCAGGAGATGCAATGACCTAAACTGACAATGAGTAGTAAGAATACATGAACTTTGTTAAGCTATGAGTAGAGGAAAAGTCTGTTAGCGGTTAGGCTAATATATGCATTGTAAAATAGCTTAAGCTAATAATGGCGACCAAGACAAAAAGTCAATTTGATCACAGGCCCCTGAATTGAACTGAGTCAGAATCCTATCATGGCAGTCTTTGTGATATCAGCAAATATTGTGTCATTGTCCAAAGAAGCAATACAGTATCATATCACCTGTCTCAGCACTTTCTCAGAGTCACATAGAAACATTTATGACACAGCGAATTAAGGCAATCAGTTGGGTTGCATTAACTAGAGTTTCCTTCAAAGCTGAGGAAGCCTGAATGTTAATCCAGACACCGATCCGCTTGGGAAACAAAATACATGACTGCAATGGATGCAAGAGAAAACATTCCACAGTCGAGCTGCTCTACTTGTGATAATTTGCTGTCACAATCCTAAAACAATAGCAAATCCCTGGGAAGCAGGCTGCACTTGTTCTGGTCACGTTCCTGCATGGTGTGTGTGTGTGTGTGTGTGTGTGTGTGTGTGTGTGTGTGTGTGTGTGTGTGTGTGTGTGTTGTCAGTGTGTGAGAGTGCTTCCAAATGTATGTCAGTGTTTGTACTCGCTGATACTTGACGTTCTGGAAAATATGCCTCAGTCTCGAACATCAAAAGCCATCTAGACATATTATCTGGTCCATAAAGGGCATTAGTTTCAGCACTGTACATATGAAGGGCACATCTAAACTCATCACCACTCGATTTAGAAAAGACGACCGTATTTGACCGTGAGTTGTCACGATTGCTATGAAAAGAATCTTTGCTGTCTGAGCTACAGTCAAATACAGAGCACGGGTGTACAGTTCAGACTGCGGCTCCAGGCACGAGAACATCATCTTTACGGTTTCCCACTAGCAACAGACAGAAACTTGGAATTCAATTACCAGTGCAACAATAGAGGTAAAATGTAAAACTGAAATGCTGCAAGGAGCCAAAAAAATCCCAGCGCTTAATCAGAGCTGGGTTTGAGAATGTGAGTGAGCGAGTAAAGCAAAGAAAGAGAGTGAGAGATGAGTGAATATGCAGCCATGGCTTTACCTGATGAACTTGGACTCCACTGGGTCGTAGAGTGACATGAGCACCTCTGCGTCCTCGCCGATCTTACACACCACATTTTTTAGAGTCACAAAGAGGGCAAACGCTGGTGTGGAGGCAAACTTTGCTTGCCTGGTCAGATCAATATTCTGCTTCTGAGACTGTCGGAGGAAAACAGAGATATTGCATTCAATACTGGGCATTCTTCCACAGTTTGCTGTCACAAGCAAGTAGACCTCAGGCCTGTGAAGTTTAAACAATAAGCCCAGGAGAGGATCCAAGGATTTCTAGGACAACACTAGAGTGTGAAGAAAGAGATACTGTGATGTAGTTAAAAACTGCACTCCAGATTATTGAATGTCAGCCACTGCCTCGGTCTTTCTGAACATTTCACAAATTAAGAAGCAAGATTTAACAACATCTATAAATCCATAAGAATTCAGCATAATATATTCTGTCCCCACTGGAATAAAAAGCCTTAACATTCCCTTGATGTCCAGAACTGCATCTGCAGTAAAAGGTGGACGGATTGCATGATTCCTTGGACGCCCTTCAGAAATATGCTGGGGCCACATCATTAATATTTATCACGTTGACCTGGACACTTTCTTATTGCCCATGCATATGCAATAAAGACCTCTGGATGAGAAGGTCACGTAAGATGAGACCACATAACTGCAGGGCACTTAGCGTCTGACACTCCTACATACTGCCAGCTGACATTCAGGTGAGGGATGCCACTGACGCACCAAGTAAAATAGACAGGGAATCTGGCTGCGTTCCTGACTTTCTGAGGAAGCAGTCGAGCGTCTTTGTGTACCAGCAGTGGCCCCATTTTCCACACTGATGTACTGAAATTGTGCAAATGCCACAACTCCATTTTAGGGTGAACTGCAGGGGTTCTGTGTGTTTTATGTGCATTTTCTTACCGTGTAATGCACTTTGTCCATTTGTTTGATATTGAAATAGCCTGTGCTGCTGTTACTTGACAGGAGTCAGTCAAGACGTTATTTGTCTAGAGCAAAATAGCACAACACTCTCTCCATAGTTTACAGAATCATATAAATGGCTAAAGCAAACTCTCTTCGTTCACAGCTTTAGAGGCAGTGGCAGTGTCTGGGGGGGGGGGGGACTTGTTTTGGTGGAACCTTTGAACATTTGTCGACTTTGTGATACAACTTTTACTGACAAAAAAGACAAACGTAATTTGATAATCGGTGCCCTAGCGCTGATTATACTTGAACGTGTTACACCACAGACCATTTGCTAGCTGTATGTGGCTGTTGCAGAACATTATGAAGGCGATATTATACAGGCTCGGGGTAAGTGGAACAGATTGGCACATTTGTGAAGTAATTTTCACTGGCACATGCTGCTGCCGGGGTAAAAACACGTGGCAAATTAATTCAGACTGGCCGTGTCAAAAAACAGATCGACATCAGGCATGACAGTTCTCTGAGACAGAATCTAGGCTCTTCTGAAGTGCGTTTGCGTGTCGCTTTATTCGATGTAGATTTTTACAACCATTCACCGGAAGAACAAAGTAGGCATGCTTTATTCTTTGTCTTAGCTTGCCATTTTCAGTGTGTGGGTTGTTAGCTTGAAGGGTTGTTGTTGTTGTTTCCTGTAGCAAAAGGGATCTGATAACACGCAGAAAGAGGAGGGTGGGGAGAATGCCAGCCTTAATAGCCACAGTCTACACCCTGAGAGTCAGACTACACGTAAATGAAAATACAAAGCACAGCAAATATGTAGGTTTTGCAGGTTGGACAAATTGAAATTTTGACCTGTTGCTGGTTCCACGTGAAAAGTTAAGGGATTGCCAAAATAAGTATAATTTATCGTCTTTGGGACTTAAAAAATCTGCTCAAATCTCACAAAAATTTATCCAACAGTTGAGATTTTTCAGTGTTGACCAACCAACCCATATTACCATCCCTAGAGCCACTGCTAGCAATGGCTATAAAGTTTTTTATTATTGTGCCTAAGGATAGAGCAGACACTACTGTGGAAGGGAGCAGTCTCAAATGAAGACAAATGAGGGGTCATCTCAAACAATTATCTGGTATGAAGAGCAGTGTTAACCCTTCTACCCTGCCCTGGTTTTGTTTTCCTAATGCAGACACTGTAACTGCACCTGTTTGACTCTTGACTGAGACTTAATGAGCCAGGGAGGACAAGATCCAAGTGTAACTACATTCAGATCAAACTGTGCACCATGTTCATTCACACCGTAACTAATGTGCTTTTACTTAAAGTTGATTTTTTTAAAAGGAAAATGACGTCCAAGAGGCAGGACTGGGTCCTCTATCTTTACCTTCTCCTCTTGAATCCGATCCTCTATTTGTTTGGACGCTGCCTCGTGTGCTCTGAACAGGCTGACGGTGCTGGTGAGCTCTGGATCCAGGATGTTTCCATCTTTGTCTCTGACCACCAGATCGAGATCCAAGTACCTTGTATAAGAATAGAGAGTTAACGAGTGCCAGAAGAAGATGAACATACAATAGCATACAGTAAGAGATGTGTGGTCACATTTGTGAAAGAGAAAACAGTATACATGAAGTGTACGCTGCCATTCCCTTGCCTCATTTTCTCCTCGTATGACATTCCCTCAGCTCCACTGTTTCTTTCAAAGCACCCCTACTTTGTCAACTCTTAATTCTATGGAGGAATTCAGTGCAGACAACAGCATGCTGCCAAACATGCAGTCAATGTATTTCATCAACTCATCACTCCCTGCTTCTGCAGAGGCAAAAGCCATTTCTCTACCTGGCCAAAGGTTTAAAGTTTCATCACAGGAGGAGAATGAAGCTTCACAATTTTCATTTTCAACCGATTTTCTAGGTCCACTGCAGACACAGCAGGAGCTGTCATTTCATGATGGAATACAGTACGGTTTGCTGAAGCTAAATCCCCCCAGTTTGTCCTCAAGCTAAGTGATGACCTGTCATTTTCTATTGACTGACACTGCTGACCTATTCCAACAAGACTCATTTTTCCGGATAGATATGAGGATAAAGGGATATGAGCTGTGGGGAGGGGAGGACGAGGCAGAAAGCCTCTAAAGACTAGATCCTCACTTGTTGCCGTAGTCTATCTTGGAGGTGACTTTTTGTTTGAGCTCGGTGAGCTCGTCCTGCGGGAGGGTGCCGGACAGGATCTGGGAACGCCATTCGATGAGGTCGTAGATCATATCACGGACAGAGTTGAACATCTCGCGTTTGTCCCCCTGGCAGTAGAAACAGACGGGTGAACATGTGTACAGCTTAGATACAAAAGGACATTTAGAGCGTCCAAGTGCTCTTGTGTCTGAACTGTTGACTGGTAAAAGAGGTCTTGTTCACACAGGCAGGTCAGACATCTCATTAGCAGGAGGTACACGACAGTGTAGGTAAACAAAGCTTTTAATTATTGAGAGTGAGTGGAATTACCTTAGGCCACATTCAACAACATATTTTGTAAGAAGAAAAACCCACCCAAAAAGCCCGAGCCAATACTAAATTTTTTAGGAAGAAGTATAAATAAAATATGTCGTATTAGTGTTTTATTTATCTGTTAAGATATGCATACATGGTCAATAAAAATTTAAATACAATGAAATACAACGAAATTGAGTAAAACAAAGGTCAAATACACATGAAATTTTGGTCAACAAGATATTAACACACATTTTTTTCAGTGTATGGCAACACATAAGCTAATACTGACACATCTGTAATGAGCTAATATAGTGTAGAACAGTGATACACAGATACACGCTGACAATTTTCTATTTCACAACCAAAATAAATTGATTCAACAGATTTCAGGTCCAGATTTCTCCTTAGTCATCAGTTTATGGTCCACACAACTTAATATCGTGTGGCACAGTTGTGTTTGGCCATGCCGTTTAGCTTGTTTGCTGTCAAGTAGCTGTCCATTAATGACTGGCAACCACTGCACTATAGTATATTTCTGGAAACCTTTGAGGTGAGAAATATTTATTGTCTATTTGATCAGTGCTGCCTAGTTTGACAGTTTGACCACAGTTAACAAGCAGTGATTGACATGATTGACAGCTGCCCTCTCTGAATATGCCCTGTGATTGGCCAAAGTCTCCTGTCATGGGCTAAAAGTCTTAAAAGCAGAGCCAAGCAGAGCTGCAGAAGTCTAGTGTACACACAGTCCACTTGAATTACAATATGCTCAAAGTTCATTATGGGATTTTTGCCCAACGACGCCAAAATTAAACTGCCTGCCCACACTTTAACTGGCCCCTCGCCTCCTGTCATTTGGCAAAAGTGGCCCCCAGGCAACGCAAGGTGAGTATCTCTGCTGTATAAGCTCAATCATCTCATAAGCCCGTCTTTGCCCTCTGTCTTCCATACATTTCATTATCTCCCCCAAAAGCATATCTCACATGAATGTGTATGTATGTGCGTGTGTGCATTTCCACCGGGGGTTGGACAGGCTTGCTTACCACATACAAGTCCCTCCATATTGTAGCCCATTCCCGCAGCGTGGTGGTAACCTCCTGAACCAGGGGCAGCTCAGTGGGAATGACTGTCTCCTTTTGCCTGCAGTGACAGTGAACGAATTTCATACAGTGATTCAGTGTCCTCTCTGCCCTTTCCACCCCACATGGAGACACAGTCAGTACTAAACATGTTGCCTGTTATCTAAGTATACTGGTTTGTTTTTATCCTTCAGTTATAATTCAATGGAAAACCAAATATCTGTTCCTCAAGGTTCCACGACTTTGAAGTTTGGGGTTTATCTTTGTTTTGAGCGTGTTGTGCAAGTGAAATCAAAGAAGACAGATCAAAACAAAACAGTGCCACAAGTTGTGCAACAACAAACCCACATGTCACATCATATCAAGAGCAGCCCTCTTTGCTGACACTATCGCAGAGGCTGTCTACATACAAGTTGAATTTTATCTCGCCAACAAGCTTCTCAGTGGGTCAGAAAATAAGACGGGAGAACAAACTTTTCATCTTTTCATCTATTTGCTTCCTATTTGATCTTCGTTGCTGTCTTCGGCTCAGTGCATGATTACATTATAATAATATAATTCATCTTAGTCCTAGTAATAATTCAGTAATGTTACACACGAAGCAGTGAAAGTAGAAGCAGTCTTCTTGCTTGTAAAAAAGGAATTCTAAATTCATGTCATTCAAAAGTGGAAGTGGAGAGATACTAACCCAATGCCCTCGACCGTGGCCTCTTTCAGGTGTATATAGCAAGCAGGAAATATGCCCTAGAAGAGGAAGAGATCGTAATGCAAACATTATCATGAGACTGGGACAGAAGTTAAAACAGCTGCACAAAACCAAAGCTGTAAAAAGAAACCTTTCAGTAACGGATATGAGTGTGTGAAATTTTTGTTTACTGGCTTCTCACCTTTTTGGATTTTCTCCTCAGCCTATGCCCTCTGTACCAGTCTGTTGGAGAGCAGAAGTATGTTACATGAAGCTGCTTGTCACAAACATAGTACACAAGAAGAATAAGGACTTTGCACTTAAATTAATATTTTAAGGGGAGACACTTCAGGTGAAAACATAGGTGGTCAGTTTTGAGATTTGGGGCTATATGCTTTCATAACATGCCTTTGCTTCGATTAGTGGGAAAAAAAACACCCAAAAAACACAAGGAAGTGTTAATTTTAGTTCAAATATCTGCTCTGGAAATGTACACAAAAGTACATGTTTAAAAGTTGAGGAACTTGAATTACAAAAAGTAAGTTCATGTTTACATTACAGGGCTTAAAGCTCAATTTCTACTTCCCCCATCAAGATCAGATCTTTCTATCTAAACTGTTGACATTCATGTTTGAAGTGACCCCTATCTGACATCAGTATAAATGGATCTCTGCCCTGAAACGCCTCACATGCAACCAATGACATCACACGTCACATATGTGAAACAGGTATCTGGGGGAAAAAATGAGTGACACAATGGTACAAAAGTTCATCTTCTGAATGATTTGCTTCAGAGGTCGGAAGACGATTCATAATGTGTTGAGGAGGGGACTGATTCCTGTTCCTACGGGCCAGAAGCACGTGGCTAGGAATACAAAAGTCACAGCTATAGCTCTATTAGCAGCTTCCGCCCAGTAGCAGAAGTGGTTAGAGTGGGCGACTGTGGGTTTGATTCCTGCCAGCATCCCCCTTCTCTCCTCATTTCACAATTAGATCTGTCCTGTCTAATAATGCCAAAAAATCCTTTAAAAAAAGAATTTCCAGGACTACATTTCAATATCTCTGTCGGCACCTGACGGCAGCATTGTCACTGCATACAGGCAAGCCGTCCTCGTCGAAAAACGTCTGACAATCTAGTGGCTATTGACTGGGGCTGTCTGAAGCGGTACGACTACAACAGCCTTCAGTAGTTTCAACAGACTGGTCCGATGCTATATGGTGAGTGATCTGTGGCTGCACGGTGCGGTCGTACGGTAAAAACACACATAAATTCCAATATGCTTGTTTTTACAGTGGTTGCATGGCCAGTGATTGGATATGTATGAGATTTAGGGCCTTATATGAAAGTTGCCCACATCGGATCGGAAAAAATCAGTAAGAATCAGATCTGTGGCTTGAAATTTGAACACAGCCCAATTGTCTTAATATAATTAATCAACTGGGGAGGTTTCATGGTGATATCTATTAGCTAAAAGTTTGACCCCATTCACCTGCGTGTACTAAGGTAAACTATTTTATCAATCAATTCACAATAAAGAACGACATTAAAGTTAGAAAATAACACTGAATACAACACTCCCTTCATTTACAGGAACACACCATCATTATCAATATTGCTATATTTATATTTTACCTTATTGAACACATGTAGAAACATTTGACAAAACAAAAGAGGTACTAGTAATGACAGGAAAATAATGCCCGACATTGGCGTGTCAGCTCTGATCATGCATGTCATCAGTAAGCCTGTTCTCACCTTCATGTGTCTCAAGTATGTGCACTGTGTCTCCAATCTGCAGCGACAGCTCCTCCTCTCCCCGGGCATCGTAGTTATAGATTGCTGGAGAAAGATGAGAGAGGACAATATAAGGAGGAGGAGATATTACAGGAGGAGGAAAAAGGCAATAAAGCGTTTGGCTCCCTTGTGGCGCTAATTGTGTGCCATTGCAATGTGTAATAGAGGCATCACACATCCACAGGATGTCCACCCACGCAGTCTGACACAGTGATGGTTGGGCCTTTCACCATCGATGCTGTAATATCAACACACTTCTACCGCCCACTGCAAAGAAACCAATAATGACGGAGAACGCCAAAACAACAATAATGCCGGTGGAAAAACAGATTTGCACAGAATTACAGGATGGAGGCAAAGAGATAATAAAATACTGCAGAGTTCCTGATTTTCTTAGGTGTTCTGAGACAAAACAAACAGGTGACATGAAGATGATTGTCTGCCTCTCTAGTCAACACTACAAAAACATATTTCTGTCTGTACTGTTTGTTTGCTGAATGAACAGAATCAATAGAGCACATTACAGGTGGCTCCCAAAATTGGTTGGCAAATCACCAGCACATTCTGGGGAGTTAAATGAAGTTGCCAAAAGGAAGAGTGTGTTGGCACCTACGGAATTCATTTGAGTGGAATTAATATGTCTCTCTCTGAGGCAACTTAAAGAGCAGAGCCCCATCTGAGAAGTTATAGTCCTTAATACAAGTGGGAAAATGTGGATGCCTGTCGACAAATCCGACATGTCATGCCTTTTTGAGACAAACATGCTTAAAAAAAACTTTGCAGCGGTATAAAAACCTTCACACAACATTCCTAGATATCCTCAAAAAAACTCATTGCTTAGGTTTCACTTCAATCAACATTCATTGAAATGCAGAGGACTATCTTTGGAACAATGCTTTACTGCAATCAACATTATCATCATTCAAAAAACATCTGAAAAGGACTCTAATTTGTAAAGATTAATAACACTTTGTGGATTTCTCTGTAATGCATCTCAACTTCTTAATATGAACATTTTTGCAATTTGCACATTTCTATCATAATATTGCATTGCTGCTTTGATGAATTATTCATCTTTTTTCTCTGTTTTTCTCTGAAGTATGACTAGTGTTATTTGATAGGTAGCTCCTGTAGATTGGGTATCAGAAAATGCAACCTATACCTGAGGCGATCCTTTCTCTTTAAATCCATTGCGATGCGAGCTATGTCATACGTCATGGAGCGAAGGAGAGAATCCGCTGTGTGGAGGTATTTCACACTATTTCAACTGCTGTTGCACAATTGTTTATTTTTGTTAAAAATACATAGTTCATCATTGCATTAATCTGTTTCATCTTGTTTCATTTTATCAGAACTGGTCAACCAAGGTATCTTCACAAGCCGTTTTGGCTTCTAAACACTCCCATACAATGTTAAAACTCCTTTTAAATTCTTGCTGTCTACAGTTATACGTGTACATGTGCAAATAAGGTAAACTTTCCACCAAATGTAATCAAAATCTGTTAACATGTATTTGCAATATCTTGCTAACAAGCAGTGACAGCACAGTGGTGCAGTGGTTTGCAGCAAGATGGGGTGGGGGGTTTGAGCACCAGGGTGGGAGGGCCCCCTGGAGTTCGCATGTTCTCCCGTGTCAGTGTGGGTTTTCTCCAGGTACTCCGGCTTCCTCCCACAGTCCAGAGACATGCAAATTAGGTTAATTGGTGACTCTAAATTGCCCGTAGGTGTGAATGTGAGCACGAATGGTTATTTGTTTCTATGTGTCAGCCCTGTGATAGTCTGGCGACCTGTCCCGCCTCTCACCCTCTGTCAACTGGGAAAGGCTCCAGCGCCCCCGCGACCCCTGACAGGATAAGCGGTTACAGAAATTGAATGAATGAATGTTAACAAACAAACAGAAAAAAAAGCAAATGGGGCACAAAACAACAAAATCATTAGCAAAAATCAAACTCTAACTAACAGTCAGTAGAGTGCCACATGAAAGACATTTCTTTTCCTCTCCATGAACATCTCTATTCCCTATCTACTGTGAGAGCTCCATCAACATGTCAAGGTCACGATGTAACGACAATAAAATCCTGACTGGTAGCACTTGTTCATTCACTGAGAGGTGAACAACATGTCGCTGTCAAACCAGCCATGACCGACACCTGTCTTTCCAACAAGGCCCCCCCCCCCCACACACACACACACAACCACACATCCTACACACAACCTAAACACTGACAGCATGACAGGTGACTGTGCTGACGGAGGTGTTCATTTTGAGAGGACACCTGCAGGGAGAAACGAGACAAGTGTGTGTGTGTGTGTGTGCATGTCCTGCTGAGGGAATGCATGCAGGGCCGCTTCCACAGAGGTTTCAAGAGGTGAATGACGACTTAATTAAAAAAGACCCTCCCTGCAGGCACTGAAGTCTTCCCAGCTTGCAAATGGTACAAGTGAATCGACCGTTTTCTCCCACATCACAGGGGCTTATTATATTTCATTACCATATCAGGTGGCGGGCAGTACTTTTTTTTGTTAACATTAAGCTCTTAAGTTGTTATGGTGGACAATTATCTAGAACAAAGGGTTTCTGTTTTGTCGCTTCTGCTACTGGGGTGAAATCGTTTAATGTGTCCTACTCCCACATGGGAGTCTTTTCCTGTAACAGATCATCGGAAAGTATGTGAAGTCAACAGATCTACCTTGTGTTTTTAAAATGCTGGTCAAAAAAAGTAAGTATACCAACATTTTTTGGCATTCCTGGGTATCTGCTGCTATTATTGATTCTTCAAATATCAAATAATCACTTAATTATCACATTAAGTCATCTTCCCAAATAATACAAAAAAAAAAATCTTTGAAAGGGGAAGCAGATCTACTCTTTCTCCCTCAGTAAGAAATTCTGGACCTGGCCTTGCACCCTGCCCACCACCACTGTAGAGGTGGAGGAATGTGAAAGCACCTCTCTAGTGACAAACTTTGCACGGATACAAGTCAGAATAGTCAGGGTCAGAGATTTAGATGGGACATAAATAGAAGGAAAACTTTCTGAGTGGAGGGTGTTTTAAATCACGGTAACAAAGGCTGCTCTGAAAACAGAGAGAACTAATTAGCACACTATGTGACAGCTATAGAAGGCGTCAGTCAACCTTGTAAGACTGTATAATCGAGTACTAAAGACAACATAAGACAACTTTTAGAAGGTACAAAGAGGCCGAATAAACACTAGCTGAATGGCCGGTCTATAACTTGCAAATACTGTAAAACATTTGTTATTTGGCAAGAGGAAATGTCTCAAAAATATTTACAACATAAGACAAACACAAAGACGAAGACTGGTCAGTGGTCAAGCAGACTATCATCGCCACTGACCAAGATGTTTCATGAGATGTCTGTTGAAAACCATCATGAAATTCAGCCTCAAAAATGACTGTGTAACTATGCAATACCTCCGTCTGTATCTGATGTTGAGCATGTATAGCATAACTCAGGCAGCCAACCACTTCAACACTGAATGGAGGGTATGAAATACCATGTGTAGCCTGTTCCATTCAGCCCTGTGTTGTTTTGTTATCAAAGTGTATGTGCATATACACGTGCGTGTCCACAATGCATTTTGCGATCCCCAGAACAATCCAACGAGCCCAGCGAATCCACCAGAACACGAGCCACGGGCTGACAATGGAACAAAGACCCCAGGAAATGAATTCAGTGGTACCACGCTGGGATACAAAAAGGTACCTACAGGGGGAGAAAGCAACAAAACAATCAAAAGGGAGGTGGGATTAATCTATGAGCAGCCATCAGAGAGCAGCCTAGTCACCGTGCAGCGGGGTGCGCTCAATTAAACTATCATTAAGAGTGGCCAGAAAAGCCTGTAAAGCCATCAACTGCTGCATCTGTGGGTTTGTTTGGAACTGGGTCACGGGTCCAGCTGATGCAGCATGTTATCTAAATGGCAGGTGCTGGGAGGGAGCAGCCCAAACAAACAGCTTTCTGATAGAGACATAAAACATCATATTTCATCAGAAAATGAAAAACTGCCCCTGTGATCCCTGCAAATGAGATTAGGTCTTCTATCAAACAAATGGGAGTTCAGAGAACTGGGGAGATTCTCACTGGGCAGGAGGTGCAATCACAAAATGAGCGCAAATGACACCCTGGGAAGATGCTGAGTAAATGACAACCATCAAACATAACCCTGACATGTGAGGCAATGATGGTTCAATTTAACACAGGAACCAAAGTGATTCTTGTCGCGTGGGGTTTGAATGACAGCTCTGATTACTCATAAACCTGTATTTGCATACCCAAGAGTAAACTGATGTCAATTTGGAAGCAGTGAGGAAGAGAAAATCTATCAGGAGGAAAAAGACGAAGAGGATGAGGAAGTGGACCATATTCTCCCAGGAGAATAGTATGCAAATTATTTTTTTTTTTCTTTTTGGGGGGGGGGGCGTGATAAACAGTGGCATCATTTGCCAGGGGCTCATTATCATACATAACCTCTTGCATAAGGCTGTGCAAACTCAGAGAACATTATCATCAGAGGAAACGAGTCAGGAATCAGATTACAGACCTATCCACTTAGGCAACGCACGTCTACGCCCTCTCCACAATTATAAGCAGACTCATATAAACACTGGACTGATTGTAATTCTACACTTTGGGCTCACTAATAACCTGCACTAATCCACGCAGAGTATAACATATCATTACACTCAGATGAGAATACAGTGTAGTGATGGAGGGGTGGGAAAAAAAGGGAAGAAAAAGAAGCGCATAGAAAATGCTCGCTGGAAAGAGACTGAGCCTCTTGATGTTTTGTATAAAGTCCCCGTGGGCTGCGAGCCCGCAGAGGGAGCCGGCCAGGAAATCCCAGACAAGAGGATTCTCCAGGAGGAAAAGGCAGAGCGGCGCATGAGGCAACTCTCAGTCTGGTTGGGCTGGCCTTTTGAAGAGCCAAACAGGCAGAAAATCCTGCAGTGTCAAGCAGCAGGTAGGTGACGTCAAGGGCTCTGTCCTACCACCACATCACATCTCTGCAGCAACTCAGTTCAGCCAGAGTGAACATCTGTGTGAAAGACCCCTGTGAGATTTTTTTGCAAGCTGGAAATAATTTTGAATTAATTGATTTTGAATTGAACTGTGACCCACTGACTCAAAATTGAACCATAATATCATCCAATGTTCCCATTTGTGGATTCACTGCAGACACCTTGTCCACTGTTAATCCCTTTTGCGATGTTAAAAGGAACATTACAGTATAATACATGCAACCTGTGCATGTTGTGCAGTGTCATTCAGTCTAATTTAACGCTGACTCTGGAGCTGACATGATCAGCTAATTTGCTAAGTTGCGCCCTCCTTGGTTGTCAAACCTTCACATCCCGCATATCAATATGGCATTTTACAGCATCACTGAGAAATATTCCAAAGGAAATGATAGCAAATTTCTGAAATAATAGTTGTAAAACATGCCAGAAGAGAAAACAGAAGGGACTGCATTAAGCATTTTACAGCTGCATTCACAATATAATTTGTCGGTCGAGGATTGTGAACAAAGAGGACATTAAAATCAAGGAAAAAGCTCACGTTTCCAGTGCGAGCATCAGGCACTCCATGTTTTTAGAATTCATGTGGACAAACATACAGAGGAACAACTATGTTCCCAGCAGGGTAGGCCAATACTGGAGATATAATGATAATAAAAATTTCATATTCACATTATCATGGTTATCAGTGTCACTGCGGTATTGTTAAAATGTGCTGAACATGTTTAAAAAGTACTGATAAAATCCTTATACGTCAATCAAGTTTATCTAGAAAACCACAATTAAAACAAGCCGCACTCTGCACTTTTTGTTTGCTTACACATTAAAATAGCATATCCTTAAATTTGGTTCACAAGCAATAGGTCTTTGTCACTTTTGATGAGAAAAAGGAACCATAACTGGGTGTCTCTGCATGCCTTTGTCTGAGCAACTGTTGTTAACTGTTGTTGATGCTGGACTTTATAAAGCATGGTAACTTAATATGGTTTTGTATTATAATTTAAAAACTTTAAAACACAGTAATACTGTTAGAAATGTTACCGTGGTTTATTTATTTATTTCTAGTTTCTAGGTTTTTTTAACATTAAATTATGAACACATGTAGCTTTCACTATCTAATATTTATTTTAGCCCACAGCTTGCAAAACTTACCTATCCTGCTTTTCTATTTCTTTAAAGAGCTAACAGCCTCAAATGGTTTACAACTACCTAACCTAAAGTTAAAACATAAACTTCAGCTGTCTTTGTTGCTAACATACTATTTTCAGCTATCGTTAAAAATTTTACCAGGGAAACCTGTGGCCATTTCATTGCTAGTTTTTTAGCTTGGTTTTAAGCTTACATTGGATTATGACTACAGCTTTCACTAATATCTATTGTAGCCCATAGCTAGCAAAATTAAATTATCCCGCTTTTCTATTTGTTGGAAGAGCAAATGTTTACAACTATCTAACCTAAAGTTAAAACAAAATTAACTTCAGTTGTCTTTGTTGCTTCCATGCAATGTTCAGCTAGCTTTAAACATTAATACTAACTGTCAAAAATTTTACCGGGGAAACCTGTGGCCATTTCATTCCTAGTTTTAGTTTTTAGCTTGGTTTTAAACTAACATTTGGTTATGACTACATGTAGCTTTCACAATCTAATATTTGTTTTAGCCCATAGCTAGCAAAACTTAACCGTCCTGCTTTTCTATTTCTTTAAAGAGCTAACAGCCTCAAAAGGTTTACAACTACCTAACCTAAAGTTAAAACGCAACTTTGTTAGTTAACATGCTACATTTAGCTATCTAGTTAAAACAGTAACATTAACTCTCAAAAAATTTAATCTGGGAAACCTGTGACCATTTCATTCCTAGTTTTAGATTTTTTGTTTTATTTTAAGCTAACTAACGTTATATGACTTCGCAGTTTTCACTATCTAATATCTATTTTAGCCCATAGCTAGCAAAATTTAATCATCCCACTTTTCTATTTGTTTAAGGAGCAAAAAGCTTGAAATGGTTTACAACTATCTAACCTTACGTTAAAACGTAAGTAACATTAACTTCAACTTTTAGCTAACATGCTACAGTCAGCTAGCTAGTTAATGTAGTCAGTGTCTTACCTTGAAGCAAAAGAGGGTTGTTTTGTTTTGGTTTTTTAATCTTCATGGTTTTATGTGTGAATCCATATCCAGCATCTTTAGTTCTAAGACGAGGCTTAACGAAGGTTCAGCTGGCACAAAAATTAACAGAAATGATTTTGATATTGCTTCAGTTAAGTAAAAATACACAACATTCCCTACTTACAGCTTCTCAACAATTCTCAATCGCTTTTCTTCATTTAACGAGCAAACAACTTACAACTACTTAAAGTTAAAACATAAGCAACTTTAACTGTGTTTGCTAACATGCTACGTTCAGCTACTCAACGTTGGCTAGTGTCTTACCTTGGAGCATAAGAGTTTTCCTTTTTTAATATTTGATGGATTGTGTGAAGTTTACTACATTGTTTAATCCACACCCAGCACCTCTTCTTTGAGGTATTTGGCTTTGAAAAAGCAAAAAATATGACCATTTCGACATTCTTCCTTCTTCTTGAATCTTAACAAGCAGCAACCGTTTGCATAACTTCCGCCAGGGAGGCCGAGTTATGGTTGCTAATGTAGGACTGGACGGTGGCTGTTCTAAGAAGAGGCTTAACGAAGGCACAACTGGCACCAAAATGATCAGAAACTATGTCATTAAAGTAAAAACACAAAACATTCCCTACTTACAGCTTCGCAACAGACCTTTTTCACAGCAGACATTTTGACTTGCAATAGCTGGATAGTAACGTTGGGTGTTGCTAATATCACTAACGATGGCTCCCTCCTGTTCAAGAGTCCCAGTTAGAGTGACAGCGAGCCAGCATGCACATATACCAAGACCGTGAAATCAAAGCAGCAATTTTATTAATCGCCTACCGTGACATGTCAAAATTCTGTGGAAAAGGCTTGTTGACCTTCACAGCAGACACTTTGGAAAAAGCACAGGTAAGAGTGATAACATTAACAATGGCTCTGTTCTATCAAGTGTCCCAGTAAGTTATTCTAGTGGACCAGCATGTGTGCTTTTCCTACTACTGATTAGTAATTTAGTCTTGAAAATGTCAGAAAATGGTGAAAAAGGTACTCAAATGTCTTGTTCTTAGGGCTGCCCCCAACTAAGAATGTTCCTAGTTCACCAATAGCCGTCATTTAGGGCCATTAGTCGACTAGTCGCCTACATATTTCTGATATTAATTTAATTATTAAATTATATACATATGGTTGAGTTCAAGGTGTAAGAAAGAATAGTATCAGTAACATTGTTAACACTGTGCTACATTACTTACATTACTTGTTTTGCCCACTACTAAAAGATATTCAGTTTACGGTCATAGAGGAGTAAAGAAACCAGATATTCCAAACATTTAAGAAACAGGAATCAGAGAATATTGCCTTGAAAAGGAAGCTCTAATTATACAGAGAAACAATTGATTCATTGAGGAAATATCTCTGATCTGTGATAAAAGTGATCGTTAGTTGCAGCTCTGCTTGACTCCTGATCCTGTGACCTTTCAGTTCTTGCGTCTATGATGCGCTCATGGAAACACCTAATTGATCCTGGCAGTAGCACATGCTTGTTTCAAAGATGAAGCCACACAGCCCAAGTCCACATGACCAGCACAGTAAAACTGCGAATAGCTCACAAAATCAGTTACATAGTTATGTCACTTGATTTTAAAACTGAGGGTACGCAGTTAATTAAGATCTTGTACCATCCCCATCATGCCTCGTGGTTTTGCCTTACTTAAGCAAGGGCAAACTGAAAGTACGGACAGAACCGCCCAAGCACGTATGACACAAAGAGAGAGAATCGTGGAGAAAATAGTAATGCACAGTAATAAAGAGCAAGGGAATATGAATTTAATACAGTTCTTAGCTTGAATGAGGAGGAGTTCAATAAGCACACAGCGGACTGAGAACGCCCTTTTCCAGGCAGCAGGACTGAATAGAGGATGATTATTACACTCCAGCTGCACTATGGGTCTCTGAGGCAAGACAGAGGAGTCAGCAGAGAGGGGTTACACACACACACACACACAGAGCACATACTGTATTCTCTAAAGGACATATCTGACTGTAAATGACTGACTGACTTAAGAGATCTAAAATTATATACCTCTTACTACCTAAGTACATGAGACTGCATGGCTACATTATACATCTAATCAAATAAATATAATGCATCTATGTTAATGGATTCAACAGAGAACTCATTCATTTAAAAGCATCATCATCAAAGCATCACCTCACTGAGGATTAAATTCAACTTTCCAGAGCGGGAAGATGCTTCTATCCAGACACATGATGTAGGGCTCAATTTTGAAAATGTTCCCTAATTTAGCAACACATAAAAATGTCTTTTGAGGCCGGTGCTGTAATTGTGAAGATGCTACAATTTTTTCCCCCACCCATGTCACAAGTATCTCGGTAATTTCAAGGGCGAGATTTTTAAGTACGATGAATTCCAACAAGCAGCTGGATTTGGCTTCATGTCCAGCTGGCGAAATGTTTTTAAATGAGCCTTTAGAGGACACGGCGGGAGCGGGAAACAAACACACCCTTGTCTGACATCAACCTGCTGAAGTCGTTTGTATGGGACAAATGTGAGCTGATGGAGGTGCCGTTGCAGGTGTTCACTGCGTTTCCCTGATGAGCCCTGCTGGTGGTGAGACGGAGCTGGCTGCGGCGAGCCCGGCTGCAGAGCTGACAGGTATTCTTCAGGGATCTGCCAAATGCTGTTAGGGTAACGGGAGGAACATCGGCCTGCAGGGGGGGGGGGGGGTGGGGGGGGGGTGGAACGGCCTGGTGTATCAACTGAATCTCTGCACTGTCTGCGCCCTCTAACACACTCCTCTGCTGGGTCCCTCAGTGATACACACTAAAGAAACTCAAAGCTCATTGTGTGTATCTTTGAGGTGAACAAGTGTGTTGAACGTGTATGATCCCTGATAAAACATTCACAAGGCCGTTTCAAATCCTGCATGTTTACATCCATGATTACTAGCTTGCACAGTCTTCTTCCCCGCCTTTGCATTTCTCGGCACGTTACCGGCACGTGAAGTTCAGTGGAATAATGTGAAACCATTGGTAGGAATGTGAATCACGTCACCTGCAAGGTCAAAACTCCACTGGGTCCCTTTAATATTTAAGAACTAAAAGCTTCCATCAGATTCTCAATATATTCAGATTCTTACATTTTCCAGATACAGTAAATGCTATATCAGCTAAATAAAGAATATTTGTGCATTAAAGTTACAAAAGAGAAAGATGGGGGCGCTCTGATGGTCTGGAGGTTAACAGTGGCAGCCGTAAGCCTCAAGGTACTCTGTTCATGAACTCATTCTCTGTCTTGTTTCTCTTCTCATACACTGTTATCTCTCTGTAAGCGACCCAATAATAACGGCAAATAAAAAACCCAAAGATCCTTAATACATTTTTACCCCTCAGGCTACTTTAGCCTAAAAAGTCAAAACTGTGAAAAATTGCCGTCAGTCTCCAAGAGTTCGAAGAGTCATCTTATAATGTCTTCTTTTGTCCTACCAACTTTACTAAACCCAGAGGTATTCATCATTTTGAAATTGAACAAAACAGACGAGCTAGAGCCAGAAAATGTCTGGCAGATTACCTTAATAAATGACTTTAAACAATTAGTTGATTCAGGGTTTCCGTTATCCAGTAATTACTGTTTTTGACCAGGAAAATCTGTTGTCCAATCATATTTAAATCTCTCAGGTCTGGTGAAATACCACCATGTCCTAACTAAATGAAACATATTTGTATTCATGTGTAGTTGCCGTTTTTGTGCAACATATTAACATACTTTTTGGTTTTTCTTTGTAGTTATTTTGTGGTTTATATTGCTTTTTTAGAGCTTTACATTTTTATTCAGTATTTTTTTTCCTATATTGTCTGTCTGTAACTTATGTTGCTGTCGGTCTTGGCCAGGACACTCTTGAAAAAGAGATTTTTAATCTCAAGGGGTTTTCTGGTTATAAAAGTTAAATAAATAAATAAAAATAAAGGGAGTGTCTGCAACAAAATAAATATGCTTCTATTGTTTGCTGCTGGAAAGTCCTAAAAGGCAGTGACGTCATGTTGCTATTTTGAGCTGAACTTTTGTTAGAAGTCCTGTTTCTATTTATCCCTGTTGCCCGCTTTGAAAGCTCTTCAGTGATCAACATATTTCTGATTCATGAAGTCTAAAAGTGCAATATCTCCTCATTTCTCTTCAAAAATGAGCCTTGAAGGCTAATTTTTTTTTTCAGGGTAATGGGGGGCGTGACCAAGTAACAATACGCGTAGCTCAGCGTGTGACGTAAACAGTGATGTGGGAGGGAAGCCGCAGCTGGTCAGGCGGTGATAGTCAGGTGGCGATTCTCTCCTAAGTTGACCCGTTCCTCACCGTTCCCGTCATCTGATGGTTAATGGCCTCTTCGATTGCGAGGGCAAGGAGGGCGCGCAATTCCTTGTCTCCCCAGCTGCTCATCTTTACAGTGTCTGTCAGGTTTGCGTTTCCCTCTTGCTACTAGCTGCTCGCTAATTCCTGCTCTCAGCTGTTTCCTGTTAAATCCACCGCCAGTGGGTCGCATGTGCGGCGTTATCAACAGCTCCTCCCGTTGCGGAAGGTCGCCTCGATCTGTTTAAACTAAACAGCTAAACGGTCCAACATTTGCGGAAAATCTGGCAGTGTAAAAGGGGTTTTAGATGCAGAGACAGAGACGGACGAAGCCTTCTACCCGTACTCTGCATTCACTTTATCTGTATTTCTGCATGTTTTCTCAGATCTTACAGATGCGGGCAAAACGGAGCGGTACCACCGGATATCGCGTAGACAGTGTAGTGCAGTTCAAGTGATAGACGACTGTAGGAGACAACAAAGCAATTGAAATAATGGGTAATATATAATAATATATAGAAATGTTTAGTGAAAATAGTGAAAGGAATCCCAGATATTGGGATGTTCTTCGGATATGTTAGTAACATTTTTTCCGACATTTTATTAACATTTTTACCAACATTTTATTGATACTTGTTGGCCATTTTATTAATATATTATATCTGTTGTTGTTGTTGTTATTTGTTGTGTGAAACTTTAATAAACACAGAAACCTTGAATTGATTATCAAATTTGCTGACGCTTCGGTCAACTGACTGATCGATTCATCGTTTCGGCCACAATCCCAACCTTTTCTGACATGGGTGACTCTTGCACACACAGGCTATGCGTTTCCATGGGTGGCAAGTGCATCAAAGCTGAAGATTCATTGTCTCAAACTGAGTGTAAATGAAGCCCATTAGGAGGAGATAATTGTATGAATGAACTCCCACAGTTCAAAATAACACTCAGGTGTCCCCCGTAGCACAATAGTTGACAAGATAAAAGTTGAATACAAAAGTATCAGCAACATACTAATAACCCTAAGAGCACTCAGAACTCATCAGAATCAGCCTGTTTGAGGGAGTCGAGGGATATTTCAAGGACTGGGAAACTGCAATTATTCTCATTTTCTTTAATTATTTTCTACTCTTACAGAGATCATTTCAAACACTGTAAAAGAAATGAAAGCCACTAAGTATGTTATTAAAACACACGGCGATGTCGTCCTCTGGGGTTTGGCTGAGACATTGTTTGCAATATATTCTGTGTCAGCTATACGGCATGTTTGTAACACTCAGATGGAGAAAGAGCTTTCTCACTGACGTACACGGCGGAGAGAACGTGATAATTAATTTCAAGTCCTTCTCTAATAGGGTTTAATAAGAGGTTTAGACGGAAGCCCGATGGTTCTAATTTAGAGGCAAATGCAGACAGTGAACCCGGGATTGTGAAATACCAACAAAATCACCCTTTTTCTTAAACCAATTATATACAACAGCCTTTTAGCTTTATCTGCAGTTGGAAAGTGGAGATAATGCTATTGTAATTAACCTGAAATTAATACGACAGCAGCTGAGCGAGGAGAGAGGAAAGCCCCGGGTCTCTCCCTCTCTCACACGCTCCCTGGTAGGACCAGATTTCTCCTCCCTCTGACTGGAAACAAGCAGGAAATGCCACTCGAGATTAATACTGTATCACAATAGATGGGGCCTTTCCAGTAGGCCAGGAGGAAACACTGATGCTTTTCATGGCTACAGGAAGATTAACAATACCTCTTTTTAAAAAAAAAGATAAGGTAAACAGAACACTGTAAAAATATAATAGTGCACAGTGGAGGATGTGTGTGGGTTTGGGGCATGAGGAGAGGTGAAGGGAGGAGCAGGTGGAGAAAAACTACAACGTGCCAGATCTGGATGCCAGCAGCGGTAATACCTTTTGGCAGAACTTCCTGCCATGCACCAAGCTCCAACACAGGCCTCGGGGTACAATCTAACGCAGGCCGATTCCGAGTCGGCTTCCAATGCCTCTGCAGAGCCTTTAATTGAAAATCATCTTCCCAATACAACAGGGAGGGAGAGCAGAACGTGGCTCATTACAGAGCACCGAGCAAAGCTTTTCACACAGACTTTCTCACACAGCGGTCTCTGGTGTTATTTGTGGTAGTGCACGAGTATCTGCACTGGCTCTGCAAAGCAAACCTGTCTGCACTTTGCACAAACTTCTCACGAGCTTCACGAGGAATAAGAGCTTTTGAAACACTTCATGACTCGTTGATTCAACAGGCAAATCATTAAAAGCCTCTTGAAAATAATATCCAAGACTTGAACATTTTTCAACTGGCAAACACATCTTTGGTTAAACAATGGGAAGAGATCACAGGGTTGTATTTATTCCATCCATACTCCGTTACACAGCATGGAGAAGTAAATTGGCAGAATCCACACAGATTAGCCTTTTGCACAGCAAGAAGTAGCTAATTATTTCCTGCCCTGTGTTACATCTCTTGTGATACGCATGCTAATGAGTGCATAATTACCTTCAAATATTTGAAGAAACTCCGCAATTGACTCAGCAAGTTTACTTTTGAAACCTCTACGGTGGCACTCTGCCAAAAATGTGGCTTCACCGACAAACATATGATGCCGTGCTTGACCTTCGTCAGATGGTATTTGCCGCATCTAGTAGCAGCAAGTAGAGCAGAAACAGCCATATGCAACAGGAAATGCCTAGGACCTGTTCTCCGTGCTGTTATTTATAATCACAAGGCTGAGGCTGTGTTCTACTGAAGCAGAAGTCACACTGGCAGTGATGAGAGAGCAGCGTGGCGTCAATACTTTGAAATGTCCTACAGAAAATAAGGAGGTCGGGAAGATCAGTAATAATCTTAGAAAAGGTTGCCTGCAGTCACCCACTGCTTCTAACTGCCAACATCAAACTGTCAGATAGTCTTAAAAGCCAGGCAGGCATCCTTGCGCAGCGAGGAACATTCAAAAGACAACTGGTGAATGCGCGGATAAAGCAGAGACTGCGGCACAAACACTTGGATCCAATTTAGCTGAAGAAAATATTTCTTAATATTCGTCAAGTGTACCTGCTCCACATCAGATCACCTCTAAAATGTTCCGTGTTAAATTGCTTGAAAAGATGAAGTCAATTAACTCCCAGTATAATCCACTGAACCTTGTCGCCACCCAACTGGTTTAGTCGCCCGGAGAACGCAAAGATCCGACAATTAATTTGGCCTGAACATTGTAAGCTGTTGAAATTAACCACCACCCTGTTCTCCCTCTGATTGCAAAGCACTTTTTATAAAAGCAAGTACATAGCGTACCAGCCACTGACAACATCATCACTAAGCCTTTAGAAATACATCTATGATCAGTGGACCTTGGACTTGCTGCAGCACCAAAGCTTGAGAGTGTGAACCATTTCCAAATTAATGACTGTTCTATATATACGCAGGCTGAATGGCTCATAACGACTGCAAAGGGACCTTGATTCCATCCCTTTTTAAAGCAGCAGTTTAATCAGTTCAACTGTTATTAGTATACATCAGCATAAGCTTTCAAGTAGAAATAAAAACATGCATTTGAGGAATAATAATTTCCTCCTTTTCTAAATTAAATTTCGAGAAACACCTTTTACTACCCCATCAATTGTTTCATTTAATAACTTAAGTGGAGTAGCACAGGCCAGACGCGAGCTCTCGGAAACAATTTGCAGCCTGCAGCAAAACCAACAGTATGCATCTAATGATGTATTTATAGGCTCGATTCTTCTGTTGCCGTGTTTGCAGAGCCTCGCTTATTTGTTTACTTTCACTATCTCATAGGTTACGAGTCTGCTCAGAGGCAACGCTTGTGGTTTCACAAATGACTGTTGAGCATTTGATTTCAATCGCAGGGGAGATATTTTTAACCATTACTTCTGAAAGCATGACTGCACTGCTCTGATGATGCAGGAAACCCCTCAATTATCCTATAGCTGGGCCTGAGTCATGCTTCACATACAGTATAAAATACTAAATACACCTAAACTATAGCAATTCATATACTTTTTCCCACAATTTAATTACTGACAACTTTTTTATGACTAGTGTTCTTCAATGTGATGCATTTCACTGTGAGGATTTTGGACACACTCCTATCAGACAGAGTATTTGCGCCAAGCTCAATATTCAACATACTTCCATAACACATCAAATTTGACATCAAGCATACTAGAACCCCTTAATTGTCACTATCGATATGCATAAAGCTCACAGTAAGTCTGCTTAGCGGTCTTGCATCATAAATATTACTATTGTAACAAACACTAACTGCTCTTCAGCTACTTTACTGTAAAAAAAAAAATCTTGAACATAAACAGGCTGCTGTTGACGAATACAGAGATGCAACAACTGGTCAACTAATCAACTAGTCAATCTGCAGAAAATTAATTGGCAGCTATTTTGATAACTGAAAAATCATTTCTGCTGTTTTGTTTTTTTTAAAAAAGCAAAATAGCCATTACTTGCTGATTTCAAGCTTATTTAATTTGATGCTTTTCTTTGTCATCTTACTATATAATGACGAAAACTCTGTCTGTGGGTGTGTGTCTGTCTGTTCCACATTTTTCTCCTCACTGACTTGGTCAATCCATGTTAAATTTGGCACAGTGGTAGAGGGTCATGGGAGGATGCGAATGAAGCATTACTACATCAATTGGCCAAAGGGGGGCGCTATAGCAATGTACATGAAACTTTGCACAGAGATGCCTCTCCTCATGGGGAACAAATCTGCCTCAAGAACCCATAACTTCCGGTTAAACAGATTGTCCTCCATTCTGAATTTTTTGAAAAACACTTAAAATCGATCTCTTCCTAGGAAATTTGAGCGATCTGCATGAAACTCGGTGAACATAATCTAGGGACCAATATCTAAAGTTCCCTCTTAGCAACAGTTGGAAAACTTACTAAAACTGAGCTTCTATAAGGCAATGAATATTGCGGAGGGCGTGGATCATCACATAAAGGTGTATAACATCTCAAGGGTTTCACCCATCACCACGCAACTTTGTAGGCATATGACCACACATAATCTGAGGGGACCCCTCCATTATTGACCCCAGCAAACAAAATGGGGGCGCTAGAGAGCTCATTTCTTATCTAGATCTAACCGCCATATGGATTTTTACTAAACTTGGTAGATATGTAGAACAGGGCGCCTCAAGGTGACTGGAGAAATTTAACTCTAATTGGCAACTGGGTGGCACTATAACAACAGAAAAATGCTTAAAGATGGCTAAAATGCGAGCGATCGCTGTGGCTCCCCCTGCGGACCAAAGTTTGGGTCTAATTTTTGGTATGACTAAGTCATGGTATGATATGATGTACATAATCACAGAAACTGTCAGTGTGTCATTCTGTCTGTACCACGTTTTTCTGCTCACTGACGTGGTCAATCTATGTGAAACTGCACATAGGCATTGAGGACTGGCATAGGTAGAAGGTGACAAAGCTACCAGTGGGTATGGACTAGTACATGATAATAAACAAATATCTTTGGAATTTCTAGACTGCTGGTTGAACAAAACATACCATTTGAAGACGTTACTTTGGGCTCACAGGGTATGTTTCACTATTTTCTGACATTTTAATGACAAAACAATTAATCAAAAACAATGAAAATAATCATTAGCTGCAGCTGTTTTCAAACTATGTTGATTTTTTACACCATTCAGTAGAGCTGAAACAATTGATGAGAAAAAATTTTAAATTTTGATATCTGATTTATCATTTTAGTAACAGTTTTAGGAAATTTCACTTTTTTCTGATTTTATAGATCAAATTTGATCAGGAAAGTAATTGTAGCTGGATATGTGTATAACTTTAATTGACCTAGCTGTATCCAGCACACACATGCAACTACAGAGGAGGGCTTCAGTATAAAAGTTTCAGGTAGATGATCTGATGGCCGGATAAAAATTCATTTCATGTCTCCACGATCTCTGTCTTCTTTTTTAAAACAAAAGGGACACTGAGGTGTCAGCAACCGCAGTGAGACGACTTCATCTAAATCCCCAAAGGTTGATCACAGAGTAGAGCTGCCACTCACTGAAATCTAAAACTGCCTCAGGGGCCCACCAACATCTGAGCTGCATCGCTCTGACTTTATCAAGTATTTAGCCACACACACACACACACACACACACACACACACACACACACACACACACAAAAGGCCATTTCATCAAATGCCAGCCGTACTGAAAGGCTGTCTCTTGCTGCACGTGGCAATCCCAAGCCCGTCTGCGACCACAATCAATGACTGACACCTCCATTACAAGTCCCCAAAACAACCCACGGGACATTTTAAAGGTGACAAATGCAACATTAATATGGGCTGCAGCTGATATTAATGTTGACATTTTTATAACCTCAATAGCCTCGTAGTTGTTGAGCCCTATGATTTCTGCTGTACAGGAATCTCAGCATGTGGGATTAGAAGATTCAAAACCAATACAGTATAATGACTGGAAAAAACATAACTCTGGGGAAGTTTAGGCAAACTAAGTATATTCAGCAGAGAATGTCTCTCAGCTTATGGGACTTTAATAACAGCTTGCATGTTAATGCCGTCGGCGCTCATCTTTAAGCTATGCATACACCCCGAGTCATACCTGCCAAGTGCTCACAGCTAGACTCTGTCTTCTAAGGTACACGGGAAGTGAGTCTTCCCAGGGAGCTGGTCCTTTTAGCCCATGTTGACCCACAGAAACAGACAGGTCGTCCGGTGTCAGCTCACCCACTGGCAGCTTGGCACAGCCTCAGCTCAGCTGCGAGCTCATCATCACTCCGGTAGAATAAAGCCTCGGCCAGAGTGGTCAGATAGATGTTGTTAAGAATACCAAATACAGGCTGAGTTTAGAGCCTCATATTCACTGCCAGTTCTTTCCTCTAGTTTTTTATTCCAAGACATTAAAATTGGTTTCCACAAAGCAATTGCGCTGCTTTTTCTTTCTTATGACTGTGTCTCCTCTGAAGAAAAACACCAATCTAAGGAAATATGTGCTTCTTGATGTTCATGGTTGGGTATCTTAGAAGTATAAATGCAACACAAGGCTTAGTTCTCTCAAATTTTGGTCACACATCTGCGTTATCTCTGTTAAAACCTGTGTTAGTGAGCACTTCTCCTGTTCCAAGATAATCCATCCACCTGACAGATGCTGATTAAACAGCATGGTCATTACACAGGTGTGTCTCCGAGTGGTCACAATTAAGGCCAGTCTAAAATGTGCAGTTTTATCACACGGCACATGCCACAGATGTCACAAGTTTTGGGTGCGCCTGCCATCGGCATGCAGATTGAATGAATGTCAACAAGAGCTATGGCTCTGTAATGTTCATTTCACATCATTTTAAAGAATTTGGCAGTACATCCAACCGTCCTCACAACCACAGACTATGTGTAACCATGCCAGCCCAGAACCTCCACATCCAGCGTATTCACCTGTTGAGACCAGCCATCTGGAGAGCTGATGCCCGATCAAACTTTGAGAAAACTAAGTCCTAACTAAGACCAATCACAGCCAACAGATATCTTTCCCTTCTTCTGTAAATATTCAGCCTGATAAATACGGAAAAGTTGATCGCGTTAGTGCAGGGCTACCCAGAGCTTTACGTCTGTCCCACGGACGATAGGCCTACACACTTATAAACAGCTCCTGGAAGCTCTGCACTCAAGGTTTCAGGTAAATAGTAGGGATGCGCCAAAATGAAAATTTGTAGCCGGAGCCGAGGCGAATAAAATTAAACGTTTGGCCGAATACTGAGTACCGAATACCGTTGTTTAGTTTTTCATTAGTTTTTGCAGATGAACCCCCTCCAGGTTAGTGTTGTCACGGTGCCAAAATTGGGACCCATGGTACGATACCAGTGAAAATATCATGGTTCTGAGTAGTATCAAGATACCACCGCGAAAATGAGGCAGATGTGCCTTTTGTCATTTATAAAAAGATAAATCACTTTTCTATAATACATCAATGATATTTCAATGGAATAAATTACTTATTGACTTATTCATACTTCAAAAACAGCATCAATAAGTGATTAACATGGGGGGATTGAAATAAAATAAATTAATAAAATAAAAATCAACCAGCCACCCTCCTCCCCTGACAAGTAAAGAACAGTCCCTTCATAAGTAAAGAACAGTCCCTAAAGTGCGGTGAGGTTTGTGGACCGTTACCTGCCACAAAGACAGAAATGTGAACGGCTCGTTTCTCCTCTGACACGTCACATACCTGTTGTCCTCAGTTGTCCAGGTACTACTGGGCAGTCATTACGCCAAGAAGAGGACATTATTGGAGCCGGGCTTCTCCGTCGCCGGTAAGCCGCTATCTTGCGCCGCAGAGCACTATGACCGCCATATTTGACAGGAATACGTATTCCTGTCTGTGTCTGTGACCCCCGTTCAACCCACAACCGGCGGGATTTGCCGTCTGTTTCTGCTGCTGGTTGAAATCTGTACTCACACAGTGTGCTGAATGATTTATTTTGCTCGCACAGAACTATTTTTAGTCGCAAACGCGAGTGCGGCGACGGACGGAGTGAAATATCGCCACACTGCCGAAATTTTACTCCGTCCATCACCACAAGCTGTTTGATTGCGTTATCAAAACACGCCACTATTATTCGGCCTTGCTTTTAACTTATTCCACCGAATACCGAATGTGTGGTTTTTTTGCAATATTCGGCCGAATATATTCGGTTACCGAATATTCGGTGCATCCCTAGTAAATAGGCTCTACGATGCTTAAAAGCTGGCACAGAGAAGGCACAAGAGTAGCGCCCAGAGCCTGACCTCACGTTTCCAGGCAGATAAGACACAGCATGTGTGCAGCCTCTAATTTCCAGAGCTGATAACTGCAGTTATTCCACAGGCTAGTTAATAACATGTTGGGCAGGAAATCCAAAGTGTGGGATCATTTTGAGAAGGTGAGGGACGAACCCAAGGTGATATGTAAACTCATCTTCATTGGTCGACTACAAACATGACGTATCATCTGAAACATGGAAGTAGCTACATGCCCATTAGCCCACAGCGTCATTAACAGGCGGCTCGCTCAGTGTGTGACGTGCACTTGTAGATAAAATATAGGCCTATATTAATGAAGGTTCATTAGTACGGTTTGTATTTCTCTGTAATGTAGCACAGTGTTAACAATGTTACTGACACTATTCTTTCTCACACCTTCAACTCAAACTATTGTGTTGCCCCACCCAAAATATATCATTTAATAATTAGATTAATATCAAAGACATGCAGGCAACTAGTTGACTATTGGCCCTAAATGACGACTATTGGTCGACTAGGAACATTCTTAGTCGGGGGCAGCCCTACTTTGCTGCAATCCAGCTCACATCACCTCCTGCCTGCTTGTCTACCATGAGTTCTAGAGCCTTCAGCCGTTCTGCTGCTTGTTTTTAACTGTGTCTTGTTTGGTGTCCTTGAGTGCTGTAAAAGGTGCTGATAGATAAAAATCGTTGCTGTTGTTGTTGTTGTTGTTGTTGTTGTAACTCCTTTGACACATGGTGGCACCCTGATTGACTGATCACTCCCTTACTTCTTTAGATTAAATTCTAATAAAGGTGCTGAAATAACTGTGACTAAAACTGTCACTGTTCCTTTGCCAACCTAATAAAGTCATTTTTTAAAAATTGTGTCAAAGAGGAAAAGTGCTTTGTCTTAATAATCCACCGGGAATTACATTTGGTTCAGTTCTGGTGATCATTTTAGATGAAAGTCTTAAGATGTTAAACTAAGCTGAAGTCCATGAATATGAACTACCAACTTCATACAACAATGTTAAGTGCCTGCCTGATATAATATGCCACTTAAAAGGCCCTTATATATTAATTTCATCCAGCTGAATCTGAATTATGTAATAACACACATCTACATCACTGACCTTTGTTTAACATTGACGTGTTACACACCATTAGCCATCTGTCAAGCTAGCAAAAGCAGCACAGCAGGATTCTTTTCAGACAATGCACAAGCTGCTTGGCAAGTCCGCAATCAATACTCAGGGTACTGGAGACTGCCTGCCTGTGTAGCAGAGCAACGGGAACGACCCACATCAATCACTCAACCGTACGGCGCCATCTTACATGATCAACCCACATGTGTGTGTCCCTTTGTCTTCATGTCTCTGTGCCTTTTACAAAACACCAAGAGGGAACATCACGGTCCACTGTGATTGTCATGGAGGTCCAAGCACGCTCAGGCCTACATGTTTCACCTTTCACTACAAAGATGGTCTGTAGAGTCAAACTGCATCACTGTCTCAGAGTGTGGATACCCGCTGCGTCGAGCCCGGGTCGGGTTCAGACTTAAAAATCAGAAAGTCTGTCAAGGTTGGGCCGGGGTAGGTTATAACTGTCTCAGATTCAGGTCAGGCTCGGGCAAGTAAATGCGTCCCGAGCCGCGCTCTACACTGTCTGCCACCGTCATCAAAGGCAACCAATCACATTTAAGCTCCAGTGTAACTATTAGCCATTTAATAGTTTAGCTAAAGGTCTTGTCATTGTCTCACTGAGATGGCACTTATTTATGAAGGCAAGGAAAAAAGGTTTGCTTTTAAAGGGGTGAGCAGATGTACACTTCCTTCTGTGCGATGACATACTTCATGGGTGTAGTTCAGCTTAAAGAAAATAGTTCCTCCATGAAACTGCTCACAACAATGACTTATGCGTACTTATGCAGGTCTAGACAGCTTATTTCTATGATGTAGAGAAACAGCTTGTAAAAAACATGAGGGCTACATATTGATGACAGCATTTATCACCACCAGCCAGATGTCGCAGCAAAAACAAAAACAGCTGAGATCAAGAACGAGGACAGAAAGTCCACACAAAGGGTACAAATGATGATTTCACAGGATGCTGACTCATTTCTGATTCATGACATTAAATTTTAAGTGCTCTCCAGATTTACTTGTTCCCTGTCACTGAAGCAGCTCCACGTTTTGTTGTCAAAAGGTTAAACATCATAGCTTTGTAAAAAAAAAAAAAAAAAAAAACTATGGTTACAGCAAAGGGACAAATTTTCACCTGTGTAAATCCAGGGTTAACTTGTTCACAACCGCTTTTCCCACCTCCCTCTCGTCTCAACCTTTAGGATGACAGCGACGCTTAAAACAAGATGTAGAAGTGTTCCAGCTTTGTCTCAGTGGTGAGCCAAAAAGGAATAGTGTGGAACCACTTAGCTATGCACTGATTAAATAGGCCAGCTGTCATTTGTCTTAGCCACCATCTCACAGCAAGCCATTGGGAGCTGTACTATTAGAATTGCCTCACCAAGCAGCGTGGCCCATAGTTAATATATAATTCCCTTTCAGAATGAATAATAGCAAAGTCATACTGACCTCCAAAGACAGAAGAGGAGGAGGATGACGGCCAAAGTTTTGACTAAGTCTGAGAGACAGTGTCTAATGAATACAGAGACGATGAAGAGTAAATGACCAACGTATCCGAGTAAATGTTTAGCGAAAGTTCACTCAGGAACACTTTTTCATGCTTAGGCTGTAACTTTTGTCCTCACCCTGCCATTCACTCTTGCACCCATGCTCACTCTCTATCTCCGGCTGTCAGTGTTCGGGGCTGTCAATCGAGTCATCAGCTGTTCCACAATCAACCAATAGCACAGATGCAGCCTCTATTCGCCTCATCATCCATCAACCAAAGTCATCAGCCACCACCACCTCCACCAGTGTCTAGACTCCACGGGGGGATTTATCTTGCTGCCACTCAGATGTCCCATGATCACAAATAATCTCCCTCTGGTGTCAAAGCACCAAATCTTATTAGCACAAATCATCTGTTAATCTGTACACTAACATTTTGCATTAAATTTCATCTTTATGTCATTCTTCTGTCTCTCCTGATTGAAATGATATCACTGACTCCGGCAAACATAAACACATCTGACACCATTTCTGAAATAGATTCCATCCATTTTTCAAGATCTGTAGAGGTGTACTTTTCAATCTGAGAATCATTCGGTCAGCTGTAACACCCCTTACCTTTATCATTGCTAAGTAATATTTTTGATGTACTGGCCAATTCTGTTTGATCTCCCGGTAGGCATAATCTTGGCAAGACAGGTACTGTCAAACCTAACCACTCTCGAATCGAAGTTTACACTCCCATATTGCATGTAAAATGTCTTTTTCTGTTGACATTTTCAACACAAATTATTGGTCAGCAAGCCCGTCCAATCCAAACCTATGTATCTTACCATAATGACGAAAACTCTGTGGGTTTGTGGGTGTGTCTGTTCCACGTTTTTCTCCTCACTGACTGGTCAATCCATGTGAAATTTGGCACAGTGGTAGAGGGTCATGGGAGGATGCGAATGACGCGATATTACATCAATTAGCCAAAGGGGGGCGCTATAGCAACCGATTGAAATTGCAAACTTTGAATGGGGATATCTCAGCCCCTTATGTCGCAAAGACATGAAACTTTGCACAGAGATGCCTCTCCTCATGAGGAACAAATTTACCTCAAGAACCCATAGGTTTCTGTGTGCTATGCCAAGTGAAATTAAAAATTCCATCACTGGATTCTTGCCCTGAATCAACTGGCCATTTGTGATAGTCTTCAATTTGTAAGTACTTCCAAAAGTTACATTTACTTTTTCATAGTTCAAAGAAAAATACTAACACCATATATTGTGATATCTGATTTTCTTTATATGGCCATAGCTATGTATAAATCAAAGGTTTTGCGCGCAGCTAGCTCAAATTGTGATGTAATCTCACCAACATGTGACACTGCATTAACTAAGTCACACAGTGTTACAAATGTTAATGCAGAGTTGGCTTACAGAAAGAGGAAGATGTTTTGTTAACAGATCTGTAGGGCAGCTCAATAAGTGCAGCACGTTTGTATTAAATGGGGGGGGGGGGTAGAGCAGGATGAGTTCCCAGGTGGAGGGTGTACGCAGCATCTGACAAAAACAAATAATCCAACGCCGTGATGCACAAACTCATAAAACTGGAAATAACAGTGTTAACTTAGCTTTCAGGCTCCAGGCAATCACTCAAGGGACTCAGGCAGTCAGCAGTGCTTAATAAAAACACTTTCTTCTTACCAAACATAACCACACACACACATTGGTCATTGCACCGAAGGAAAGATGCATGACCAAAAATAAATCCAGCGTATCAAACTGTGGCTTTGTGCATCGTTTACTTTACTGCTGCAAAATATGAGCAATTTCTGTTAGTGCAGTTTTATTTATGAGCAAAGGTAGCCGATCATTAACACCACCTGGGTGTAACACAGACCCAACAAAGATGAAACTGTTGGCTTCCCTCCTGACAAGAAAAAAATACACCCCTCTTCTGCTTGTCTCCACAGCATCTCGCTCCTTCTCCCGGCTCGTTCCTATTAATCAGCTGCTTTATTTCACTCTAGTAAAGGCGCCTGTCTCCGATTTCGTCGGCTCAGCTTTTTTTTCCTGGACAAAGTTTAAGTGTAGGCAGAGAGGAATCAGGTGCCTTCTTCTAAAACTCCACTGTGTAGTTAATATTGTTGAATGCTTTGTTATGTCAGAATTAATAGCTGCGATATCTGGCAGGGAGTGCGGCTCCGACAAGAGCCACACTTTTTCCCTTTTCATATTTATTGTGCCTTTCGTGAGACAAGGCGTTTTTTGAATGAAATGTAATGAAAATAACTCCCGGCGTATAAAACCAAGAAGTAAACTGATAAAAGGGAATGACATGAATTTCCCTCTCCAGCATTTCACACCAAATAGCTCCAGCCCGGGCTATAAGAGAAGTGTAAAATACGAAGCAGGGAGCTTGAAACACATGGGTAGAATTTATGTAGTAACCCAGACTGCTCTTTAATTGCAACCATATTTGTTAGCTTACTGCACTTTGTGGGTGGGAGATGGTTTTCTTGGGTGCAGGGCGGGGGCTTCACAAATTACTCACGGCCTCAGTCGAGAGACGGGGAGCGACTGCGTCTCTATTTTCTGCTCCCAATGTGTCACTCACCGCTAACCTGTTCCAAATGAGAGCTGTCTAGGGTTGTCAGTCCTGTTGGCCTGCAGTCTGCCTGCCACACACCAGTTTAAAAATATGAATCACAGCCACACCAGAGCGTGTAACATTTAGAGCTCGGTGTGTGTGTATGTGTGTGTGTCCAATTGTCGTCTTAGATAAGCTGCCACTCTGTGATCTGACCTACAGGAAGCAGCGTTTCCTTACTGTCCAAACCTGTGAGCCGGAAAAAGAACTAAATATATTTTGTACAATCATGGAATTTTCTATATTCTGAGCTGGTATTATGTTAGATTACTTAAAGCTAAATTACAAAGTGAAAGACGCTGAGAGGTGGAAAACATTTCTCATGACAGCACACGCTCACAAGGGTAATTTGTGCTGAAGTCTCAACAGCGATGTGTAGATACAGTAAATAGTCCTGTTGCTTAGTGTTCCCTGGTTTGCTTTCTAGAACCACAACCCTCTGAAGTCTCTCTTAAGGAACAGCAACATCCTGATGAAACAGAATTAATGAGACAACACTTGAAATTAGCATCAAAAAGTATTTCTGGTTAATTCATCACTGAGCCGCGAGACAGCTAAAAAACATTTCCCCGAGGCCCTGTTAAATCACTTTTGAGATGCCACAAGAATAACTAGGCTTCAAAACTCCTGATCCCTTTGATTTATGCCAGGCTGGTTGGCATTTGACAAAAAAGAACTGTGTAATGAAATTAGTTCAAGGTCAAGAGAGATATGATTTTAATATTTCTTTGACGAATGGATCGCTGTTCTCCTCTTTTAAGATATGAACAGGGGTCAAAGAATGAAGTTAAGCCCTCAGCCCGAAACCTCACATTTCATTTGAAGTTAGTCAAGAATCTTTCTGTACGCGACCACCTCATGAATGCCTACGATTTCTGTCGATTCACCAGATAGGCGGAGTTAAATGCGACCCGATGGGCAGCATTCTGAAAATGCCAGCAGAACTGAAGACAATGTGCAGAAAAGGAAGTGAAGCTCACGCCTCAGGTGACAATTATCTCGAGAAACAATGTAAAAAGACTGAGAACCTTCACCAACAATGTAAAAAGCAATAAAGTTTGTTGCCTCTGGTGAGATGAAGAGGATTCTAGACGCATTAAGAACATGAGTTTCCTAAATCAAGTCAAGGTGCCCACATACCAAACCTTGTTCTCGTCTTACAGTACAACTGATGTCTGTGTGCCTGTGATGGAAGAATTATTCTGATCCTTTACAGAAGTAAAAGTAGCAATATTACAGCATGAAAATACACCAGTGCTGTATTAAATTTTTCATCTTAAGAAGAGGGGTTAGGGTGGGCGATATAATGACTACACTGTTTATATCGATACAGGGTTAAGTTACATGACGCATACCAGTGTGCATCTCTCCTCTGACACACTTTCCGCACAGCTCCACCTCAGTCATTCACTCACAAGTTCTCCAGCAGCACTACATGTCACAGCAACACAAACCTCCTGTCAATGGAAACGAAGCTTTAGATCGTGAAGACAATAAAGCCTCCACAAAATAGCATTTAAAGTATTGTGTGTGATTTATCCTGGTTTCATATGAGCAGAGGAAATGTCTGCGATCTGCTAGGCTAATTTATACAATGTAAAATGCCATAGGCTTGTGCTAATAACATTAGCATGTTATATTTGTTTGGAAAACATGTTTAGTATAAGACAGTTGTTTTGTCAGTGAACCTTGTGAGTTGTAATGGAGACAAATTTGTATTACCTTTGTTAAATGTTGCTGTTGTCCCTGGCTTCATATGAGTAGAGGAAAAGTCCGCTAGCAGCTAGGCTAATTTATACAATGTAAAATGCCATAGGCTTGTGCTAAAAACATTAGCATGTAGTTTTTTTGAAAAAAGATGTTTGCATGTAACAGTGGAAACTTTACACTTCCGGTCAAGAATGAAGTTAATTTTAGAAAGACACAGTGAACGAGAAGAAATTGACACGCTACCTAGAGCGTCACAGTTTGACGTGTGGGGCCACTAACCAAGCGCCAGTATTTGATGAGTTGGGAGTGTCAATATGTTGTGTAGGCATTTAGGTGTACTGTCTCCTATATAACCCAATGGCTTTTTGGCTGATAGGTCTCTAGACTGAAAACAGCAAGAAAAAGAGGTGGCTATACCCAGAATACCTGCATATACCTTCCACTACACCACAGTACTTCAGTAAATGATTAATGATTAATTTGTGGACAAAACAATTAATAAGGTTACTGAAAAATAACAGGCTGGTTCAACAATAATGAAAATAATCTGTCGTTAGAACCCCTGATCATGATGTTCAAATAAAATAAAAGATGATCTCAATCTAGTCTTGTGTTACAACACTGATATAAAACTAATACCCAGCTCTAACTACAACCGATCACTTGGGATCACTGAAGAGCTCTTCTGATGTTGCTGAGGCTAACGAGCTGGTGAGGTCACACACACAGGAGCATAACAACCAGCAAAGAAAAAAAAGAGACATCCAAAACCATGAATATTTCACTGATATGTGTGGATTTTTTCCAGTTATTACTCTGACACAAGTCGAACATGGTTTAACGTCTAATACTGGCTGTTGTGTGTGAGCTAGCTGCTGTGCAACGCCTTGCTTTCACAATGATACTGTAGTGTGAATCTGCCAGTATGATAACAAAGCCCTTTATTATCACTACTATGCCCTGTGTAAGAAGACAGTAGCATTTATTATTAATACTGCTGTGAAAAGACTAAAGGAGATGGTTTCCCAGCATCCACTAATAAAGCCATGGGGCCATTATGAAAGCAGTAAATGCTATGACAAAAGTTTTGCTGAAACAGGAATAGGTCCACAGTGAGTACAGCCTGCATAAGAGGTCTCACAGAGTGCTCATTAGTGCTACTTGGTCAACACATGAAGTATTAAAAGTGCAATGGCTGTGCACCCTATCAATCCTCTGCAGCAGTGATGTGGCAGCTGCCTCTCTTTCGACTAATGACTCATCCACTCCTACATTCAGCGAGCCCCGTGAGAATTTTGAAAGATTTTTGAAGACCTTCCACTTTCAAGATCTCATGGATATTTGAGAATATACCCAGGCAATCATTAGCATCAGAATAGCATAATTTTCACCCCGACCATAGGCAAACGTATCTGTTCGGGAGACAGGAATGACCACGGGCTCGTGTGGCGCGGCCTGGACTAAAAAACAAAACAGCTCATTTGTAAGCTGTGTAGTCCGAGACGCCAATCAGAGCTTTGGTGTAACCTGCTGAACTCAACCATCAATCAGCAGCGCTCATGCAGCTGCAAGCCCTCCGTCCTACTAATGGACACGGCTAAAATGGGACTAAGTATGCACGCGGCCGAGTACATAGCACACATTAAAAATAACAGCCCATTGTCGTGAAACCAGATTCTTCTGGGGAAAAAAACGTGACTAGTCTAGTGCTGAGTGAACAGGATCAGGATGTTCCAGGGATCCCCAGAAAAATCAGGATTAGTTCCATTACACTATTATTTCAGGCACTCAAGCACAGCACAGCGAGCATGTTTAACCATGACTATGTTCCCCTCATATTTCACACTACCCATTACGAGTCCATCAAAGTTAAAGGGACAGTTCACCCTATAATCAAAAAATCAGATTTTCTCTCTTACCTGTAGTGCTGTTTATCAACCTAAATTGTTTTGGTGTGAGTTCCTGACTGTTGGAGAAATCAGCCGTGGAGATGTCTGCCTTCCCTGGACTATGAAGGAACTAGATGGCACTCAGCTTGTGGTGCTCTAAACACCAAAAAACAGCAATGTCTCTTTCCAGAAGTCGTGACAAGTTTCTCAAGATAATCCACAGACCTTGTTATGAACAGTTTCATGTGGGAACTATTTTCTTTCTACCGCAGTACACCCACCAACTGTATCACCGCGCAGAGAAAGCGTGCCGGTTTCAATATAGACCTTGGTTTGAAAATTGAAATTATCATACTGTGCATATTGCTTATCTACAGTATTTTAAAAAATGACTTTTTACCCAGACTTTTGTTTAAAAATTGGCCTCAAGTTTCAATTACCGTAATAAAAAGCCCTCTGTTTTCATTCCTTTAAGGGTCACTGTAACTGACAGAACCATGACACCACAATATGTTCTGAGATGGTTATCGCACCACAACCTTAATCTACTACTAGCTCACCTAGTGCCACTGAGTTAGCCAATCTTACCTCTCAACTGAAAAGGACGCCATTGCTGTTTACATCTCGTGCTGTCACAAGCACGGGCCTATTGTTCGAAAGTAGATGCTCGCTTGCTTCTGAGCGTTGATAAGGCTAGTGGGTGTAGTTCAAACATGGAACTGCTCACAACAAGGTCAGTGGTTTACATTAAGTAACTGGGTCATGATTTATAGAAAAAGACATTGCTGTTGAGTCATTAAAACTTTTTGGGGGGGGGCACTTTGAGCACCACAAGCTGACACCTAGTTCCGCTCTATTTGAGAGAAGGCAGACATCTCTACAGCTGGTATCTCCAACACTCGGCCACTCACACCCAACAGTCAAGACCAGTCGTTCTCAAATGGTTTGCCACATTATTATTGCAATATTCAACTGGACCTATACAAAAAGTTAAGAATAAATGTTTAACTGACTGAGTCTGTAGCCCTTTTTAAACAGGAATTGTGCAAATTTGCAGGAAAGCCCAATCAGTCTTTTTTTCAGCAAAAACAAAATTAGGGAGTGCGGCAAAATGCTGCCTACCTACTTTTGGAAACGAATGTGCCTTTTTCGGGGCAATGGGGGTTGTGAGCAAGTAACAAAACGTGTAGCTCAGCATGTGACGTAAACAGTGCCCTACGAGGCGGAAAACTGGGCACCACGAATCAACTCGCCAATCTGGCTCTGTGTGTCTAAACGCTCGCAGCTTGCCGGCAAAACGGCCCAACATTCGCCAAAAATCTGGCAGTGTAAAAGGGCTAGTATGTCGTGCGCAACCATTTCCTCATAAAGAGGCAAACTCTAGCTAAAAAATGTAATTTAATTTAATCTTAAACAAAAGCCTTAATGGGTAACCTATTTGTCGCCTTTTGCTCGCAAGAACTGTAAGTGTGTGACACTTCAAAAGCCCTGATTGGCAGCCAGTGTGAGGGATGATAACATTTAGAATGAGAAAGCCGCGAGTGGGACAATTGATTGCTTTTTATATGGGGCAAATTACAACATAGCACAAGCAAAGACGACCTACTGCCGAAAGAGAAGAGAAAGTTGGCAGTATCATGAAAGCGTCGCTACCTGTCATATTTTTTTATTTTTATTGTCTGACGTTGTGATAAGAGTGATAACACACATCATGGAAGTTATTGTGCACAGATATAAAAGCAGGTGTGCCTTGAGATTTTGGCTTGTCTTGTTTTGGCTTGGTGCTACAGGTGACAGGAAAAAATACGTATTTTTGATTTGAGGATGAACTGTCCCTTTAAACTACTCTTCTCCAATATATCACACTTACTTATCTCTGTCTATTTTGCCTTTATCAGAGTGGTTTACAATTTCTTTACATACAATCCATCAATTCTCAGAAGAGGAATATGTAAAATAAAACACTCTAACAGTAATTACAAACATGTGTATTATGTGTTGCGGATATGTATTCAAAAATTACATCTAACGCCAAGGGGGCGAACAGATTTTATGCTCCCTGGGGCCAAAATTTAAATGAAACAAACCCTGTGGTTCGATGCAAATTTTTTAAATCAAGTTCCTGAAACTAAAAGGTTTATCAGCGCCTGGAGGAAAGAGCAAAAACATATGCTACGACTGCTGTACAATCTGGCAGTAGGATGGGTGATTAAAACATAAATAGCCTCAATATTAATATTCATGTCTATTCTGCAGTGATGCAGAGTATATGCTGGACTTGTAGTGTTTTTAAAACACATGAGTGATCAAAACAAAGTCAGTTACACAAGCTGAGGATATTTGTGGTGATGATATAGATGTATATATATATATGAAGTGCTGAATAATCCCCTGCAGGAGAAAGTGGCAGCTAAACGGGACAGTGTTCTCAGGCCAGGGCGCCTGGTTTCAAACCATTATGAGGAAGTGACAATAACCAACCACAAACAAAGGCTTTCCCTGTGTAGGAGACGGAGCAGTGCACCAAAACAGCCATCAGCTATACTGTTAAAAGTTTAGCCTGTGAGTAGCTGGTTAGTTTGCAGCGGAGGCCCCATAACACAGGAAACAGCGCTACAACTAGGCGCGCCTCTAACAATTCCCAATCCACACACACACACTCACACACACACACACACAGCACTCTTCCTCACAATAGACACATTCCTTGTTTTGCGTTTCATGCAAAACTAGCTGGCAAATCCCCGACACGTGAGATTTGCATTCACACAGTTAAGGCAAATGTGACAGTAGAGGAAACAATCCCACGCGAGGGAGCGAACAGCCGGTCGCTTTCTAATCACAATCCTTCCCAAACTTGTGCAATCTGAGCGCTAGTAGGACGAGCTAGCGATGGAGCATGCAAGTTTTCTTACGTACCAACACCATACTTTTCCTTCTTGGTGGGCACCCAGCGAGACATGGTCAGTGTCGAGGCGTCCCCGAGTTGTCGTGTATCCTGTTGGAAAAAGGTCCAGCTGTGACCTCTTGTTGGTAATGGAGACTTTTTTCCTCCTCAGTTTTCTCTGAGCTTTGGGGAGCCACTCCGAGCAGCCATTTTCCACCAGTGACAGGACGCTCCGCAAGGGGGAGGACGGGAACACAACTTTTTCAGCCTGTAGGCGTTCAGGCAGTGGGAGTCCTGCTCAAACTTCCACTGCTGCTTATACTGGGGCGGAAACTGATGTGCGGTGTTACATGAACCACGGGATGACTCTTTATCCACCTGGAGGAACATATTATTACAAGTGTAACATAAAGGGATGACAAATAAAACAATGTTTGAGCTACAGGACTTTCGTTTGGGCATTACATCCACTAATACCAGTGTACTCAACCTGAGGGTCGGGACCCCCAAAGGGGTCACAAGATAAATCTGAGGGTCGACAAACTTTATTTATTTATTTATTCATTTATTTATTTATATGTTTGTTTGTTTCTCTTATCTTTCTTTTTTTTCATGTAAATTACTGGAAAATTATACCTGAGTACAACTTATTCAAATAAAAGTGGAGGAAAGTTTGGCTGACCCTGCCATAACATAACCTGGTCAAACCATCCCGATGAAGTTATGCTGCGTTCGTTTTGTACTCGGGTCGGAAATTCCAGTTCCCAGTCGGAAGTTTGAACTCGAACGCACCCTGAGTCGGATTTCCAACTCAGAGCAACCGCATCAACCCCGACTTACGAATTCATGATGGCTGCCGGTCACATATATAGTGAGTAAACACTGCTAAAGCCTGATTTATGGTCGTGCGTTGAATCGACGATGTCGCTACGTGGTTGCCGTGACGCCGTCATGAACCCTTCGAACTTCTCCGTCACTCCGTTTCGTTGCGGTGTAATTCACCGCCAGAGCAGTAGGAGTCTGTGTTCCTTTCCTGAGTGGTTATCGTCATCTCTAGTTGATTCTTTGTTTAGCTTCCGGCTTTTCCGGAGCACAGACAGACGGCTCCGGCCGTATCCGTATTGAACGTTGAGCATAATGGCATATGTATAATGAGCCTTAACATTGCAACATCTACATCGCAACAGAAGATGTTTAAAGATGGCGGGGATGGCGGAATCTGGAAATACGGCACCGGAAATGCGCTGCTACCAAGCAAACCAATCACAGCCGTGCCGGTCTGCGCTGGGTCTGCGTCACCTCGATGCGTAGTTACATTTTTGGGGAGGTGCACGTCAGGCTACGCCGGGGGCTACGGCGAGCCATCTGCGTAGCCCCGTACCCTACAACGTCGATTCAACGCACGACCATAAATCAGGCTTAAGGGCAGGGACAGGCGAGCGGCTATCTGGTTCCTCTCCTTCACACTTCGACTTATTTTCATTGTGCCGCCCCTAACTGTGTCACACGGGCAAAAGGGAAGGCGGCCGGAGCTCAGCCAGTCCCCTTCTCCACACTGACTTATTTTATCCCTCTCTGGGAGCCTGGGCTCACCGTGCAGCAGCCCACCACATCCATCCATCCCTCCCTCCCTCGCCGCCCCGCACATATACTCCCGAGCCTCGGCGCCTCTCCTTGACCAACTAACCTAAATACTATAAACACACTACTAACTGTAAACCCACAGTAAAATACACTATACTAACAATACAATTCGACAAATTACTAGCTATTCTCTCTGCTTTGATCCAACCTCCTCGCTATCAGTTTGATAACTGCGGACAGAGTGGTTTTATAGTAAGGGGAGGAGTAAAGGGAGGAGGGCAGGCTTTAGCGTGGACGGTTAGTGACGTCATTCGCCCCGAAAAAGAGTCGTTTGCCTCCAATGTAATGTAATGTAAATTCAAATGTAGTAACCAGGTTTCAAGCTGTAGAGGGCACTCCACACCACATTTTTAAAATAAAATGTAGATTTTTAACAGTTTGCACTAAACTGTCAAGATTTTGAGCAGGATCAGTCAGTAACACTACTTCACTACCAGAAACAGTGATTATCAGCTGAAAAAAAATGGTTTTAGGGTTTAGTTACTTTTCGTTTTCTCTTTTCGTTTTCTCTGAATTGTCCATCGCTGTCAACTAGAATGCAAGAATGTGTGTTCCTCAAATCTTTTTTTCATGGAAATTACTGGAAAATTTTACCCGAGTACAACCTATTCAAATAGAAGTGGAGGAAAGTTTGGCTGACCCTGCCATAACATAGCCTGGTCAAACCATCCCAATGAAGTTAGCCCTACATACTGTTTAGCTCTTCGTGGGTCTGCATCGTAGACTGTATATAAAGATGGACTCAACCCACACGCACACACACAACAGTATCCACAAGAGGAAAAATATCCCCTGCAAGCACAGCGCTGTGACAACCGCGCACTAGACCCTCTCTACACGCGCACTCGACTCTCCCTACCTACTCGGTTCTGCTCAACATTTTTGTTTTGCTTTTCTTGCTCCTCTAATCTGATTTTCTGATTAATCTTTTTTTCATGTAAATTACTGGCAAATTGTACCAGAGTACAATCTATTCAAATAAAAGTGGAAGAAAGTTTTTCTGACCCTGTTAGCCTCATCATAGACTGTATATAAAGATGGACGGATGATATGGATCTATGATAAATATATAAGGGCGTGACTTTGGTTCGAGGAGTGAGGGGGGTAGAATAAAACAATATTTTAAAAGATGGAAAATACACCTCAGTGTAGAAGTATGGAAACAGCATGTGGATAAATAAAATGAATATAAAGTAAGGTGGTATTGAATGTAGTGTGTTATGTAGCCTACCATTTGTTATAATCTACATAAATTTGCTTATTTATTTATTAACTGATTACACACGTTTCACCTTATTTTAATCCTGTCAGTGTTCCTGTAAATCGATATGTTTCAGTGTTAACCCCATGGCAAAACACACAGAGATTGTGCCTCTGATTGGCTCAACCACAGAATTAGAATTCATGCGGTCTCTGTCCACTTCCTTCCTTCTTTCTGCTTAATGGTGAAGCTATAGGAGCCCGAGCGAGCCTGTTACTCTGAGCCGTGATGTGCTGAACTAATAAGAGTTGTTCCTCAGAGCTGCAGGTGCTCAATAAAAGACATCAGAGGGATGCACCTGATGCACGCATTCGAATCCACTCATCTCTATTCATCTTATCTGCACAAATGTTGTATCCTATGACTGCATCCCATCTTCAAGAGTAGTCTTTCAAACTTATGACCCCATGCCTGCCCTCTGCACTTGTCATGTTGGAGTTTTGCCAGCAGAGGGCAGTGCCGCTTTCAAACGTCTTTTTGAACCTTGCTCAAATCTGTCCTCCTTGCTCAATTGAGTTTTTGATTTGTTTTGATGTTATCTCCCGGGCAGAGCAGACAAAAAGATGCAAATTGCCTTACACTATTGCATATTCCTTCTGTGTGTAGCTCCTCAGTTTGATAAGGTGTCTTAAAGCAGGTCACAGCCACTGATATTTAAGTTATCTCTGTCTTATCTCTGCCTTTGAAAGACGTGTGGAAAATGTTATACCACCGAGCGGGACTGAAGTTGCTTTGAAAGACATCTGGGGACTGTTAATCCGCTGAGAAACACTGAAATTCATTAAACATCCAAGCAACTGCCAATTCTTTTTTAGACGCAGTTGTATCTTTGAAGATCTGTTTTTAACTGCCTCTAAACAAAATCTTAAGCAGAATCTCGCCTGCAGCTCGAGGCAAGTTTCCTCTGTCTTGTAAATACGCTTCACTCATGCATTGTGGGACATCATGTGGGTCACGGTTACTTACCAGAGAGGACACTGGCCCATTTTAAAGACGGCCTCGCAAACGTCACATGGCTCGGGTTAGAGGCTTGAGGATAGCAGTGCCTCATCATCAGCCACCAACCACGAGATCACAGGGACGAGCAGAAACAGGGGGGAGTTCAACAAAGAGGATTTCTCAAGCAGCAAGTGACTCATGGAATAACATGGATAATCTGCTCATTAGCGATCCTTTATCATTTGTAAGGACGCCTGAATGTCAGAAAGTTTGATTCGCTCTTTCAAACATTGTGTCTCAGACTTGCACAAACCCAAAATTAGACAGTGTGATAATGAAAATACTGAATCTTAATGATGTTCTTGGTTTAAATGGAGATCATGTTACATCATGCGTTGTATCAACAAGTGTTTGTTTTTTCTTTCAGCCCGCCCACCCCTCTGTCTCTGTCCATCTCCCTCTCTCTATTGGATGTTCAGCTCCTGTGCTCAGTAACTCTTTTGTTTGCCAGAGCATCCCTCACATTGCTACATGCCTTACTGGAGACAGTACCCACTAGCACCTAGTTTATATCAAGACAGAGAGTGTTTACTTCCTAAACACCAAGGACAGAGGAGTTGGAAGCAAGTGAAAAAGAATGGTTTGGTAAGTAATGGTATCAGCAGCACTGTGGAGTGGTGTAATGAAAGCATGAAATTGTTGTTTGTCTCATGATCTAGAATTATTTACACTGATTTCTCCTTGTTATCCTCGGTATTCTGATACCTTTTTATAACAGATCCCTAACGACGATGACCTCCAGCATTCTTGTGGCTGCTAATTCCTTGCAGTACATTTCTGGCATGCCTCATGGTAAGAGGTCCAGTTGAGCTAGGGGAGTCTCATTAATACCTCCACTGTAAAGGGCCTTTATTGTGGGCTGAAACTTGAGAGCTGTGAGTGGTTACCTGAGCTCCAGAGGGATGACTCTCCGCAGGCCAGCTGCCCACCTACGAAGAGCTCCGAGCTGGAGGAGATCAGGAGATGAGTCCTACTGGGAGAGCTTGATACCAGAAGGGGAGGTTCTGCCCCGTGTTTCTCGCCCCCCACGAGCACCTCGGCCCCAGAGTGCCATTGAAGGGCGCCAGCTGGACGGCTGGCTGGAGCACCTGCAGAGGATAGAGAGCGAACTTCTCAGAGCCCCAGTACATAATCAGGTTCCAGCTTTCAGTGATCGGACGACGTCCATGCCTGCTCTCCACAGAGAGCCAACTGGACGTGCCTGGAGACAGACGGGGACTCCCTCCTTCAGCAGAGGTTCATCTTCATGTGGGAGTCCCAGTCTGTGTGAGAGTTCACTGGGCAGCCAGGAGTCCCTCCATACTGGGTTTCTGTCTCCCCCAGAACGCAGAGGAAGCTGGGAGAGAGCTCACATGATGCAGGTCCCAAGGAAGGAGCAGGCTCAACTCAGTAATCTTGCTCCAGTCAAAATTGGGTGGCTGCCGATCCAAAGGAGAGTGATGATAGTGGATGATTCTTGCAACCAAAACCAGGGTTTGGAGAACTCTCCTAGTCAGGTAAAACGCATTACACCTAACAAAGCATGAAGCATATATATAGAGGTTTACACCAGCAATATGTTGTTACCACTGACAGAATAAAATAATGGACGTAGCCACCGTTACCTCTCTATTTGCTTTGTCAACTCCCATTTAGAAGCCACGAGACTAGCATTTTGGCCGTCGCCATCTTGGATTCTTTGAGCCAAAAGTGACCATAGTAGAGATAACCCTAATGCTAACTGCTAGCTTAGTTAGCACGGTACATTTACAGCTGTGCTTTAACAGTGATAATACTAATGCTAATTTTCACTAGTGAAAACAGTGTTAGAACCATTGAAACAAAATGTAATGTATGTAATTTCCATTGTCTACGAGGGTCTTTTAGTACAACCAAACGCTGAATAAGACTTTTTTAGACAACCAAAACATTACAGTTAAAATGAACAAACTGACAACACACTGAAATAGCATCAGCTATGGCTATGCCTATCTGCAAATCTGAAATTACGCCATGTTTATGTTACCTAACCAACTTTGTCACAGTGGTAGCATCTTGTCAACAGACAGCACCCATCTGTCAATCAAAGCGGCCGCAGCCTTAATTATGCATAACGTTAAGCCTTCATACATTGAAATGCACGAGTTGCTGTAAAGTGTTTTTACATGGTTGTCTATGGGGATTGATTTGCTTTTGGAGCCAGCCTCAAGTAGTCATTCAAAGGACTGCAGTTTTTGGCACGTTAGCATTGGGAGAGGTTGCTCCTTGGTTGTTACATTAGGAGCAGAGATAAATGGCTGAAGATAAATTACAACACTACTATCTAGAGGTTGGGGGTTAAAATGCAACACAACATGAAAAACTGCCACAAATCTTTGCATGTAAATCATTAACAAAAAATTGATGCAGTGTTTTTGATTATTAATACAGTATCACAAAACGTAACATTGCTATTTTGATATTTTCATACACCCCTACTCACTACTCGAATGGGAGATTTATTTTGGAGTGTGTGACTCTGGACTGATTTACCCTGGATTTGGCACTGACATCCTCTCAGGCTGTGTGACTCTGATTCTGACTTGTTAGTGAGACAGTGTAAGCTCCGCGAGTCTGAAGGTAAAGTGCTGTGTAATGGAGGTGATGGCGCGTGTAGTGCCAGGCAAGGCAGACTAAAACACACAGAGTGCCACAGAGAGCCATTTGTAGTCAAGTCTCTGTTACCCGGGGAGAAGGCAGAGCTCCGGCATCCTTTGAAAACAGCTTACTCTGCAGGAACTCCACGCATTCTCGAAAGGTTTACGACTCATTTGGAGCTGTGGCGGCAGAGATTGAGCTTTGTGCCCTGAGAGGATGCAAGTCAATGTACAGAGAAAATTCAATGGGAGTATTACCCAGTGAACTGATAATGTGACTTCAAAATCAATAAGTTGCTGTGCTGAACCAGAGAGTCGGCTGAATTGATGCACAAAGCACACCCCTTCCCTTATGACTCTTCACTGAAAAAAAGAACATTATGTGAAGTCGTTGTTGAGATTTTTTTGTATTTTATACAGTAACTTATATTAAAAATTCTTTTAACTGATATTTATGAGCCCCAGTTCTAAAAGGTGACACTTAAAAGAATAGTTTTTTGGGGGGAATACGCTTATCGCTTTCTTTGCCGAGCTTTACATGAGAAGATTGATGCCACTCTCAAGTGTGGGAGTGATATCGATCTTCTCATCTAACTCTAAGCAAGTACGTGTTTCTCCCAAAGTATTAGACTATTATTGTAAATGTATCAGATGCTTCTATCAAAGAAAAATCCACTTTTTTTAAGCCAGGTAAAATTGAAGCAAAGGTACCTTTTGTGTAAAATTACTTCTTTGTTACAGGTGAAACTGAAACAAGCCATCACTCCAACATTTCAGAAGAATCGAGCAACAGCCCACAGGCACCAGGGTAAGTAGTGACGTGCAATTTGCTGTATCAGTGTACAATTACTTGTATAACTGCTGGGTTTTTACCTCACAAGTCCAACAAATGCACATTTATGCAAGAGTGATCATTATGTAAGCGTTGTACCTTAAAGCAAATGCGTAAAACCAAAATTAAAAACATGAGGCACAACAGAAGATTCCCCGAAACACACAAAGCTTCTGTTTCAATTGATGTTTAGTGCCTGATCAGTGCTAGAACAAATATGACCGTGGGGTAACTGCAGGGGCCGGGTTAGCCAGAGGGAGAACAAAAGCTTATTTCAGGGCTGACTTGCCACACAGTTTACCTGCCTCTAATCAGCTCCTTGCAGCAGTGTTGCCCCTGTCCTCTTTCAAACGCTCCACACTGACAGAGTGTATGAACACTTTAAACAAACCCCGCAAAACAAAGTCAATTTCAAGTACAACTGGTCCCGACTGTTGTGCCACAGTATTCTGGCAGGATTGCAGGTAAAGGAAATAGACGTTATTAGGCTTGAAACGGGGACGAAAAGAGAAGGAGAGGGAGAGGGGGAGGCAGAATGATAAGGAGAGATGCAGACTGATTGGAAAAGGAGCCCTGTTAATCTTTGAACATGGCAGCCCCACACTCGCTGGGTTTGATCTGAGGTTTGATCTTTCAACCCTGTCCTTGTTTATACATAGATTATCCTGGCTAAGTTCGGGCGGCTTGCAGAAATCAAAGCAATCTGTCCACAGCAGCCGGGAATTTTGATAGAAAGGGCAGGTGTTTTAAAGAAACAGTTCACCCCAAAATAAAAAATACATATTTTTCCTCTTACCTGTAGTGCTGTTTAGCTATCGACATTGCTTTGATTTGAGTTGCAGAGGGTTGGAGATATCGGCCGTAGAGATGTCTGCCCTCTCTCAAATATAATGGGACTAGATGGCAATCGGCTTATGGTGTTTAAAGCGGCAAAAAATGCATTTGAAAAACTCAACAGCAATGTCTCTTTCCAGAAATCATGACCTGGTTACTCAAGCAGGCTGTCCTCATTTACCGTCTGTATGTATACCTGTGTGTATAACCCATGCAATCAAGAAGGCTGTGATCACATGACCAATGCACTGAAGGAAGTAGTATAAAAAGCAAAAGTCTGCGTAAGGAGGCAGGTTGGGGTGGTGCATGGGTCACAGGACTTTCCCCTTGGAGACCTTTGTTGAGTACAACATGGAACTAAGTGAACTTAGAGTAATTTTGAGGTACATTGTCTTGGTGTTTCTTTTCCGAAATCTAACCGAAACAACTTTACTTTAAGTATGTAACATGATGGCGCCATTTGAGGGACACTAATTCGTAAGATATTAATTGAATTGAATGTACAAACTATTTTCTTTCTATCAATCTACACACGTCAACCGTATCACTGCGCAGAATGAGATGTGCATCTACTACTAGCTCACCTAGCACCACTGAGCCGGCTAACATTACAGCTCAGCTGAGGAGGACGACATTAATGTTTACATCTCTGTCCATCACAGGCACAATCCTCTCATCCATGAGTAGATGTGCGTTTCCTGTCGCGCAGTGATTCCACTATTTTCTTTTTACATTGATCACCACACATAAGAAAGGGTGCATCTATTTACTGGGGATGTTCATGGCGACTAATTTCCCTGTCGACTAAATGAAAATTTTAATTAAGATTAGTCGACTAGTCTAAAAAGAGGAAAACACTCAGAAAACAGTCGAAATTTAGCACATTTTATTGTTAAGTATTTGAAACATTGTCCCAAAACATTAAGAGAGACACAGCCTACATGCTACCTTGTGTTCATTTTCTAAATCAAAGTGCTGCCAAGCCGTGCTAGTTTTGTGAGATGTCTCTTATTTCCCATCTTGCTATTTTAAAACTCTAGTCTACTCGAGCTTTACCGCGAGGAAGGGACCTGCTCTGTAGCACCCACTAGTGGCGGGTGGCCACATGACAGTTAAGCGGCCTTGCACAAGACCATAACCATAACAGACTAACATTCCTGGTGACAAGCGAGGGGGTGGACCTTTAATCATTTAATCGATGACTAATTGCACACGTCTACACTATTTACCAGCAAAGGGCTTATGTTTGTGACAGTGGTGCTAAATGAGCTACACCTCCCTCTGTGCTGCGATAATGTTGGCAGGTGTAGCTCAGCACAAAATGGTTCCTTCAGAAAACTGCTCACAGCAAGGTCTGTGGATTATTGTTTTTGTTTTGGCGCTTTGAGCACCACAAGCTGAGTGCCATCTAGTTCCATTATATTCAAGAGAGGGCAGACATCTCAACAGATGATATTTCCAACACTCAGCAACTCACACCAAAACAATCTAGACTGATAAATAGCACTACAGATAAGAGGAAAAATATGTGCTTTTGCTTTTGGGATGAACTGTGCCTTTAAGTGCCAAAAAGCTTATTTAAAAAAAATCACTGTTAGTTAAAAGCAATATGCAAAAAGAAAAGCTATTGTTGGTATAATGACAAGTATAATCATGTCATGTTAGACTGTGATAAATCTCCATATGGTCTATAATATCAGTTAAATATTCATTTTTTCAGTTACTTCACAGGGAATTATAATTCCGTGCAGGTGCATGTACACAACAAATTGGCCACGGCTGAAATCCCAGCAATGAGTCGAAGACAGATGATCAACAAGAAACAAGAATCTCCATGCAGGACTGCTTCCCAATATGTCTTGTTTCGATGCTAGTCGCTTTCGCTCTGCCGTCAGTACATTTAAATCCACAATTCCACGCCCGCAACCAAATGAAACTATCAGAAATTCCAGCCGCAATTATTCCAACAAGAACTGACTCGGTTACACTCCAGCTAGCAAATTATTCCACCTCTTTCTCATTGTCTTTCTCCCTCTTTCTGGATGTTGCTGACAACCCTTGCCGAAGTAGTTTTAATCAGACTCTGGGTCTTATTGCAGACACTTAGTACCCTCTCCCTCCACAAAAATCACATTTAACAAACTTAAAATGGCCTGATGTTAATGAGCAAATGATAATAAAATTGGATCTTGTGCTCCAAGGGCCTTCATGTTTAGACAGACTGGCCAATTTCCACCCTGCTCACACGTACTATTTAGATAAAACTCACAAGGATGAGGAATAAATTGGGAGGGTGGGGACTTCAGAGGGCATTTGCCATATGGCCTTACTTCTTTATTTTCCTGTGGGATATTAAGCTGCTGTTGATTCAGAAAAAATGGTCATTTGAGCTCAGCTGTGGAGGTAATGAGAGAGGCTCCTTCCAGGGGGGGCACATTTGTGTGGGGCCCTTTATAACAGCAAGAAATGAGACATATAATGACGGCAGAGAGACCAGAACACCTCTAAAGACAATCCTTTGTTTTCCGAATGTAATCACATTTGCAAAGTGGTGCAATTGTCACCTTGTCTCTTGTTTTTTTATTCCCTTAAAATGAAAAACACCACAGATTATCCACACAGCATTCAAGGGTTATCCCAAAGAGAGAGCCAGTCGCCATGGTAACAGCAGCAGGTGGAAATGCAGCCAGGCAGGCAGTCAGGGTGGCAATAGAGTATCAGTCAGGGCTGAGAGAGGCAGGCCAGTCAAGTCGCTGTGTCTCCTGAGGAAGCAGAGAAGTGGCTCCAGGGTGGTGCTGGATTCACTTTACAGTGCCAACGTCAATTATTGACAGTGTCAACATTGCCACAGTCAGAGGAGTGTGTGTGTGTGTGTGTGTAAAAGAGAAAGAGAAAGGCGGGGGGGTTGGGGGCATGTCTTGTGAGGAATGTGACATGCGATCATTTGTTTTGCCTTTATACATAGATGGAGAGGTGGAGAGAAGCCACACCAGTCCAAGTGCTTTGGGTGTTAAGACATGGCAGATACCCGATCAAGGCTCTCCCAGTTTTAAACAGGTAACTGAGAACGCCTCTCTGGTATGATTACTTTTCATTCTTTTCACATTGAGTTGAGGAGACGATGGTTATCAGTGGGTCTGTGTATCATGGGGAGCACATAGTAAGTCTGCCTGGGTCCTGACATGACGTTAAAATCCAGTGTGTAGGATTTAGGAGGATAAACTGGCAGAAATTAGTATATTATAATAAGTATGATTTAATTACTGTGTGTTTTTGTTACCATAGAGTGAACTTTTTATATCTACATAGGGGGCTGGTCCACGTCTACAGTTACGCCATGTTGCACTCCCATGTTTCTACAGTAGCCTAAAACGGACAAACATTGTGTTTTTGCATTTATTCAGTGTTTTTGCTGGTTTTAATCGCTGGGTCCATTTGTTTTAGAGAGAAGGAGACTTCTACGGATATTTCGGCTCCAGGTTAAAACCACTAGAATGCATGAAACTTTAGGCCTTGTTTACACGGATACCAAAACAAATAAAAACGGGTTTTTATATATACCGTATAAAAAAAATTCCGGGTTTACACGATCAGTTGTGAAAACGATATACCTGCTGACATGAGAACGCTACAACAGCAGTTTTTTGATGCAATTAGCATGCCAAGCCAGTAGGTGGCGTTACGCCATATGTCAAACACCATAGAAAAACGTTATTTGTTTTCCCCTTGTCACTAGTGATATATATAAACTACATTTTGACCTTATGTAGCATAGTTAGCTGCTATTCCCTTACTAATATTGGGCACAGCAGACGTCTTTGTTCGCCGATGTAGCGGAGATGTTGATGCAGCAGTGCTAAGTTCATTTGTAAGCTTGTAAGTATTCCCAAAAGTCGTAACAAAACGGGCAAAATGGGCATGCGCGAACTGGTTTGCAACGTCATCGTTTTCGAAAATCTCCGTCTATCCTGTTTACACGTCTCCACAGCAACAGATATATTTAAAAACTTTCACTTTGGAAGCCGTTTTTGAAAATCTCCATTTACGTCAAAAAATTTTCGTGGTTACGTGTAAAGGATAGGTGCAAACGCAAAGATAAATACCCGTTTTTAGATATATACGGAACCGTATTAACAGGCCCTTAGTTATAATAGAAAAAAGGTGATGACAATGTGTAGGAGAAACACTGTTTTGTAACGTGAATCGTCCTCATTCAGTGTTTTTACTGGTTTTAATCATGGGTTCATTTACTTTGTAGAGTAAAAACCTTTTGTGGTAAAAACCTCCTGAACAATGAACACTGAAGGCATTCTAACCGTGAGAAGTTTCAGCTGGTTGTGATCTTACAGACTGTTCCTTTAAGTCTTCTATTCCTAGTGATATACTTGTGTTTTGCTTCCTGAAGTTTAGGGCCAGTGTCTCCAGTTTATAACAGTGATAAATGTAGTGATTCAGTGTTCGCTGGGTGGGATACTAATAATAATAGACATGCCAAGGGCCTCATTTATCAACACTTTGTTTAAAAAGCTCGAAATTCACTCCTACTAAGAAGATATTTAAATGCTGATACAAACAGAGGAAAGTTATTCATTTTCATTTAGTTTTTTTTCCCCGCTTGCCTCCTACACATTCTGACCCTTCATTTATGTGACAAGAAAGTCTCATTTACATGAAGAAATGCCATGAAACAATCCCTCATGTTCACAAGCCATTCCCTTAAAAGCTGAAGGAAACAACACTAATTAAGATAGAACAGTCCATGGGATCAGAGATTGAGAAAAAACTTTTGAGATTGTGGAATTAAAGTTTCAAAAAAAACAAAATGAAAGACTGTCGAACTTAGAATAGAGGCTTAACAAATAGGAGAAAAAAAATATATAGCAGGTCGAAGCTTCAGCGCCTCATCAGAATGCAGAGCAGTCACTGAAATGGAAAAAAAAAAGGAGAGAAGTGACTTATGATCAACACAAAGGCAACTGGCTGATGGCAGACTCCTTTGCTTTATGGACCATTATCAGCACAGATGTCAGTGTCTGTCTGCTGCCTGTCTGCTGCAGCAATTATCCAGAACTATGCAAAATTAGACATTTGTACAGTTGACAAACAATGTCTAATTGTTGCCTTATACAAGATTTAAGTGGTCTAAGTAGAGTAAATTGTCTGCAGCCTTGATTACCACTGTCTTACTGTCATAATCTCAAGTTATTTAATGAGTGACTTTGTGTACATACGACTTTGATCTTAATATAAGAAATATGTTGGTATACATACAGTACGTTTTATTTACTATTGTTCTGAACCACTATTTTCTTCACATTTGGTAAATGGTGTTTTGTTGACAGTCACAAATGTTCTTGCAAAAGCAGGGCTGGTTGAAATGTGTCAAACATAAGCACAAATCTCTAATTCACATACTTTAGTTTAGAAATTAGCTTTATGCAACATCAATAAATGAGGTATCAGGGCGTTATGTCACATTATAAACCTTGTGATTACAACTGAGACATATCAGCATGCTCCATAAAACACCACCAAAAGCCAACGCAAAAATGGCAAAAAAAAAAACTGCAGTTCCTCAAATGGCCACTTGAGGCTGGCTCCAAATGTGAGTAAATCTGTATTGACCAGGGCTCAGCAACCTTTACTATCAAAAGAGCTATTTTTGGCCAGAACAACCTACAGCCTATTCAATCTACATTAGCCTGTAAACATTCCTAATAAGTCTAAATGAGCATCCATTAATACGTTTAACAACAAATTAGCTACTCTGCAGTGTGCTATTTCTGATCATTTGGCACTAAAACTTTGCAGCATTAGTGGTGCAAGCAAACAAATCTGTCCACTCACTGAAATTCTGTATTTTCCTCTGAGAAGTTTTGTCTTGGATTAGGAATCAATAGTTAGCCTCACTAAGGAGACTCAAGCTTAGCCATTGCTACTGAGATTGAGCAAATTTTAGGAAAAGGTGCAAGGAGGTAGCTGTATGACAAACATAGTTGACGAAATGTTTAAACTTTGTTTTTGTTATTCAGAGTGAAGGCTACACATTTATACAATTGGAAAATGTAAGAATCAGGGCTACAACAATAAGTGACAATTAAAATAATAACAATAATAATAATAATAGTAAAATAACTCATTCATTTACATATAATTTTTTTTTGTCAAAGCCACAGGAAGCGACTGGAGAAAGGCTAAAGAGTCGCATGTGGCTCCTGAGCTGCAGGTTGCCTACCCATGGCACAGACTCTCATGTTAAAATTTTTTATAGAATTCACCAGTTTACATTTTAAAGCGGCTTAAAGTTACATGATACGATGATGCGATATGTGAGGGTTAAGGAATCCCATACAGATATACTTTGATTTCTTATTTTTCACTTACTAACTATCTGATGTGCATAGACTAATGCCGGTACAGTTGTCATTTTGGGTCCCACTACAATTCTGTTTTAATGTGTTATGCATCTCTATGTATTCATTACTCTTCAAACAAACAAACAAAGTTCACTTTAAAGGAGCATATTGTAACAAACAAAACATTAACTGGGAATAAGCCTCCTCAAGTTCAAAAACACCACACAGGGGCCTCCAGTTGTTTTAGATTATTTTCGTGGACAGTGCTTGTATCAGGGTGGCCGTGTCCCCTCCTGGCCACCCCTTGGCAACGCCACTGATCCTGTGGCCTAAGGACCAGAATCTTTGCTTTTTGCCTCTCAGTTTCAATTGAGGATAGAGTCTCATTGTGATTCTGTGAGGGATAAGTCACGCTGTGTGCTGGCTCTGCCTGCTGCTGCTTCCATTGCTACTGGGGCATTCACTGTGTCAAGCATGGGGAGAGTCATCTGACTAAAGAATAAACAGCAAAGCCCTGAAGAAAGACAAGACAGCTGACCCGCTGTTGAAATGTAGTATTAGAGAGATGTCATATTGTCAATATATCATGCTGTATTAAATGAGGTTATGCTCCATTTTCTGTATTTGCCTCTTGAACACGGAAGCTCAAATTGGCAAGTATGAAGAGTACAGCATATGTCTTATTGTGTTGATTAATGGAAAAACATTTAGCAGGAGACATTAGCAACAACAGAAGGGTGGGCTGGGTTTCCATGCATAATTAAGGATCTTTATCACATAGAATCTCTTTTATCCACATGCTGTAGGTGCCAGAAAAACGAAGCTTTCCTGCTAACGAAGGGGACAGACCTGTGGGCTGGCAAACTCTGAGGCGAGTCTGGAATACCAACAGGGTGTCGGCTTTCCCTGGAGGCAGTCGGTCCAATGAGCTCCCCGCAGGGACCAGCTCAGACCCCAACAGGAAGTCTTCTCCAATGAAAACAACCAACACGGACCCCCTCGAGCATACTCCTCTGCATCGAGCAACTTTTGCTGAACCTTGCAAACCAAGCACTCCGCTTCAAGGGACAAACAGCACAGATACGTACAAGTCACATACGCCTCTGCGCAGGACAGGCAGTGTTCAGCCTTTGAGGGCAACAGCCCCGCTGTGTACAACAAACAGTGGCTCTCAGCCCTCGCACATACAGACAAACTCTGCTGTAACTACACTCATCCCTCAGAGCAAAGCCGGCTTCTCCTCCATCACGATCTCCTCCAAGAAAGTGAGCAGATCGGCCAGTTTGCCCGGCTCTGACACCTGCAACCACTCCTCCCGCGCCAGTGAATCCCCTTCTCCGCCACTAGCCCATCAGTCCATGGACCCAAACTCCAGGCAGGTCACAGTGCAGAGGAAGGCAACTATAGTCAAAGTGACGGAGCAAAGGACGATGTCCAGCCCTGTCCCAAGCAGAAAAACAAAGGGGACCCCACCAACTAGCCATGGTGTGGACACAGTGGTCCACAGAAGAAAGGCTACCATCATCAAAGTAACAGAGCACAGAGAGAGCTACAGTCCAGCAAAAGCAGGATCTGGGACGAGGCACCCAGAGTACAGACACAGCTACACAGAGGGACTGTACAAGGAAAACAGCATGTGGAGTCAGGGAAACCATTTGCAACACAAGGCAGCACCTTCCTATCACCGTCTGGATTCCTCAAACTCTGCTGTAACACCAAACACATCCACCTCAGACCCAGAGAAAAACAGTGGAACACTACACAGATCCACACTCAGTCTTTTTGTGAGCAACCCCCCTGCCATAGCAGCACCCGTTCCCTCAGGGGTTTCACCAAAGGCTGTTGGACAGAGATCGGACAGGCCGCACAGACCGCTGAGCTGCTATGGCAATATGTTTGGACACACTGAGCCGAGCAAAGAGAATGTGACACAACCGGCTGCCAGGAAATGGAGCTTTGGGCTTCCACAAGAGACCAATATCAACCCTGTGAACTTCGACAGTAGTTTCATCAGCAGTCAAACAGCAGTGAAAGAAGCAGGTCAGCGAGCGGCAGACACCCTTAAGCCAAACGGAGACCAGGAAGAGAGACTGCCGCCAGAGATTGCGGTGAGGAGAGCGTCCCCCTGTCTAACTCTCATCAAGGCCCCGGGTAGGTTTCTCTGTCCCACTCTGACAGTCTTCTTGTCAGCACACAGGCTCCCTTTGTCTCTGATCTCCATTTTCAAAGGATGGCGATGTCTAAATATACACCTCCTCTGTGCCATTTGCGTGTTCTAGCTTGAAGTTATTACACACTCCGCAGCGTTCTGGGGCCAAACTCTCAGGTTTGATATTGTCTTTCACCTTTGATGTCTTATTGATAGGCATTATTTGATTGTATTGAGATGATTCATTTATCTGCTGCTTCGAGTGCAATTGACAATCATACCAGATATCTGCGCCGATGTCAAACAGCATTGCCGAGACGCAGAGGCCCATTGGCACCTACAGATGCTTTCTCATTTTCACCTTCTTTCATTTTCCCACGCATCTCTTTGCATGTATAATCTATTCTAGTCCCCATTTTCACTGACAGCGCAGGGGAGGAAGAGAAATCACAAGCTGCTAAACACGGTGAAAATAAAGTATCAGGATGTGTTAGAATCAATTTTTGCATCCACATCCTGCAGTGTAGCTCAGCTATTACATTTAGATGTGTGTCTTTGTCGTAATCATGTTGTGGGGACAAAATTCTGTTCAAACTGTCACGATGTGGGGACTCACTGGCCATCTGGGGGCTGAAATCCAGTCTCACAAAGCTACCTGCACTTTAAGATTAAGCTTAGTTTTTGGTTACATGTAGTATGGAAAGCGAGGTTAAGTGGAGCCTGTTTCGCTATCAGGTTCATTCATGTATTTCGGGTTTCTACTTGAACATGATGACATACTTTAATGTTCAAAACATACCTTTTCCTGTCTGTGTTGATACACCTGTATTTGCCCTCTGTCTGCGAGGGCTGCATTTAGCGCCTTTAAGCCCCTTCCCAAAAAAGCCCAGTCCGCTTTGATTGGTAAGTGTTGGTGAAAAATCACTAATAAAAGCTTCTAAACACAAATGGACACATTCCAGCAAGACTATGATGTGAAATTGGGTACAAATCAACATCAGCAACTGAGGCTACATGTTTCCCTGATGTTAGCATGTAGCTACGTGTACATTAGCAGTGTACTTGCAGCCGGGGAATGACTGTAATGGAGAATAGCAGCAATTTTCCCAGGAAAAAAAAAGCTTATAAATACAACTGGACATGTTCCAGAAGGACTATGATCTGAGTCTGGGGAGAAAATAATATTTTTTTTAATTTAATTTAATTTTTAATTTTATATACTTTATTAATCCCTAAGGGGAAATTCAATTTTTTCACTCTGTTGTCAATTACACACAGGTCCGAACACACACATGCACAAACAGGAAATATACATGCACTAAGTGGAGAGATGTCAGAGGGGCACTGCCCATGACAGGCGCTCCGAGCGGTTGGGGGGTTTCGGCAGTGCCCAGGAGGTGAACTGGCACCTCTCCAGACACCAGTCCACGCTCCATATTTTGGTCTGGATTGGGACTTGAACAGGCAACCCTCCAGTTCCCAACCCAAGTCCCCATTGACTGACATGTACTGAGCTACTGCCGCCCCACATCAGCAACCAACATTTCCCTGATGTTAGCATGTAGCTACATGTAGCAGGGTAGGCCACATAATGTAAACACTTGCAGTAGTGTGCCTTGAGCAGATGACCATATAAAGAAACTATCGAGATGATGTCAGCTTTCCTTAAAAGTAGAAAAACGTTAACAACAAAGCGCTCTGAAGTCTGAGTTTTTTGCTTCACAGGGGTTACTTTGACATAATTTTACCCTACTATCTGAAACTTTGTTCATGTTCAATATAAACATCTAACATTGCAATATTATCTTTATGACAAAAAAATATGGAAAAGATAATAGGTCGCCTTGAAGGTTATGACTCAGTTCAACATTTTGAATTACACAAGAAGATCTGTACCTCTCTCATATCTGTTGAATATGAGGTCACAGGCAGAGGGCAGTTGGTTTAGCATTAAGACAGGAAAACTGATAGCCTGGCTTCATCCAAAGCTAAAAACAAAAAAATCTTCATCATCATGGTGTTTTTTTAGTCCGAAGTAAAATCTAAAATGAAAACATAACTGTGGTTTCAGTGGGTTATGTGCTTTACTATTTCTTTGTGCCACTGCTGGTTGCCAAACAACCTCAAGGTGACAATGAGACAATCAGACGTGTTAACTGATGAGCGTCGGAGGTGCTAGGGGGCAGATTTTTCACTTTTGGATAAACCCAGGCGAGCTGTTTGCCCCTATGCCAGTCTGTAAGCTGGGCTGAGCTAATCATCTCCTGGCAGTAGCTTAATCTTTAATGGACAAATATAAGAGAGGTAACAATCTTCTCATCCAACTCTTGGCAAGAAAGTGAATAAATGTTTTCCCAAAATGTCAAACCTTATTCTTTTAAGGTTGAGGTAAGCCTCCAGGCAATGCAGAGCAGTTTTAAGTGTTCTGGTGAAAGTCCAAGTCTTATCACAAGTCTTTACAAGTAAACTGCACATCAAGATGCAAGTTCTTTCACTGCCTTAGGTAAATAATCAAATTTATAAGATGAAGGGTCATACAAGGCCGAACTAATTTTGTTTATCTTTTTTTTTGCTCCACGATATTTTTGCTTTACAGTTCTGAAATTGGTCAAAATCTTTACACCGAAAATTAATTTTTAATTACAAAAAATGGCTGAAACTGTCAGCTTAAGCTATTGTTTGTGCAGGCCGAATATTCAGGTGAATTAGTAATACGAGGAGGGAGTTTTCTGCTGAGTATGTGTGTTTCCTCATTCATGATGTCTTTTCTCTGTGTGAAATTATTAATTATTCCTTAATCACATTCATTAAGAGTGTCATCAATTAATTACAGAGGCCTGAGGCAACATAATTTAAATTCAACGTTTGATACAGTCAACCTCCAAATGAGGCAGGACATTATGAAATACTGTTAATATCTGCCTGTGGTGCACAGCAGCCAATATGGCAGATCAACAACAGCCAGTCTCACTGTTTTACTTACTCTTCACTTACATCAAAGTCCTCTCACCTTTCAGATCCCCACTCACATCAGTCTCAAGAGGAAGTGCTTGCTCTCAATGCAGCTGCCATCATAGCAAATATCAAACTCCAAAGACAACTCAGTAAGAAGAAAACACCAAATGGCAATTCTGAGGCGGACTCTGCTGCATCACCCCGGGGAAATACTGGTATTATCACTTCTCTCTTCCCTTCCTATGTAATCATAATTTCTTACCTTATAAAACATTGATCTTGTTTGCAATTACCTGAAAATACTGCAAGCTCAACACTTTGTTCACAGGGCAACAGATTTGATTGAATCAGTACAGATCCAGTGAACTTCTTTGGTGCTGACATGCTGTGCCTATTTGATTCATACCAGGAAGTAATATGTCATGGCAGGCCCAGAGGGCTGTTGTGCTCAGGCATGTGAAGCCATGGAAAGTTTAAATGAGACGTAAACTATTTGATTTACTCTGCCTTGGTAGTGACAGATGGGGGGAAATGTGTAAAGCCACATCCTGATCAAAGAACAATCCAGCGTCACAGCCAGTCTCATGCAGCATTTGTTCCTCTGAGCCTCGACCCTGAAAGGTCACCTCAAAGTATTTCTCTACAGGTGAGTTCAGAGGTATTTTTTAGTCAATAACACAATCAAACAAAAGGTTTGGGTTTTAATATACTTCTCCAAATGAGAATGTTAAGCAAATAGATGCCATAGAAGATTGATTTGTCCTTTGAGAACAATGCAGTGTCTATTTGTAGCTTATGTTAGTATGTTGCAACCAGTATCACCTGCAACCCAGTTGCAAGAAAAAATGTTGGCATTGTTTGTTTCTACAAACCATGGATATGTTACATTTTCACATTATTGTTAAAAATTTTATGTCTCAACAATGCTGTGGTTAACATGTGGTTAGGTTTAGGCACAAAAAACACTTGGTTATGGTTAGTAAAAGATAATATTTTGGCTTGCAATACCAGATTTTGAGAGCACAGTCCCCACTGGAAGAGCAGTGATGTCTCCGTAAAAACAACAGCTTAAAAACAATGGCTTTTTGTGCCATTATAATCCCTGCTGAAAAAAAAAGGAGTGGGTCAATACAAGATGCCCATTTTGGTGCCTCAAAAGCCACTGAAAACACAGCAACAGGTCACCACAAAACACTTGCATTTTCATGGCCAGAAAGCAGCTGAAAAATCAGTGACAGGTTGCTACAAAACACCCACATTTGGTGCCTATAAAGACGCTGGAAACACAGTGACAGGTCACTACAGACCACTTGCATTTGGTGGCTAAAACGGCGCTAAAAAAAACAGTGACAGGTTGCTACAAAACAGCCACGTTTGGTGGCCAGAAAGCTGCTGAAAAATCTGTGACAGGTTGTTACAAAACAGCCACATTTGGTGGCCAGAAAGCAGCTGAAAAATCAGTGAAAGGTTGCTACAAAACACCCACATTTGGTGCCTATAAAGACGCTGGAAACACAGTGACAGGTCACTACAGACCACTTGCATTTGGTGGCTTAAACGGCACTAAAAAAACAGTGACAGGTTGCTACAAAACAGCCACATTTGGTGGCCAGAAAGCTGCAGAAAAATCTGTGACAGGTTGCTACAAAACACTTACATTTGGTGTCCAAAAAGCTGCTGGAAAAACAGTGAGAGTTTGGTACAAAACCCCCACGTTTTGTGCCTAAAAAGCCACTGGAAAATCAAAGAGTCACTATAAAATACTTCCATTTGGTAGCTAAAAAGCTGCTGAAAATCACCAACAGGTCGCTACAAAACACCCACATTTGGTGCCTAAAAAGCAGCTGGATAAACAGCGACATGTTTGCTACAAAAAAAGCTGCTAGACAATGACTTGCTCAATCACAAGCAGCGACACACATAGAAACATTTGTATGATATGGATAAAATGTACAAATGTAACGTAACTGTCGTTTGCAGAAACGTACAATGCCAACATTTTATTTTGGCGACTAGGCTGTAACCAATGGGTTATGGTTCCCCCTACTGATTTGTGCTGGAGAAAACATATATTTTTAGTAGCAGAGTTGCTTTTTTTTTAATCCCTATGTTTTTAATGATCTGGCCCGTCAGTTTAATTTTAACCCTAGTTGGGGATTTTGACCTCTAGGCTGGCAACCACTGAAGAACACTACAATGTCAGTGAAAGCCAATGACACATTGTTACTGGATTTGGAGTTGTCCACGGGGTGCCCCAAAGCTATATTCTAGAGCACCGGGAGTTGTAAATGGTTATTTGGGCTTAAGTGTTTTGTCAAGAAGAGCAATATGTTTCTGCTTTTGGCAGGACGCACTGCAGAGGTCCAGACCTGACTTCATCAGTCGTTCCCAGGGCAGACTGCGAGAGCTGGAGCGACGGGCGCAGGAGAGGAGGGAGCTGGCGGATTCGGTAAACCCACGGTCGGATGCTGCTCTCAGGCAGAGGAGAGCCCAAAGTGCCCGGTGTGCCTCTCTGAATGGTACTGTGCCAGCAGCCACCCTCACCTCTCTCATCCACTGTACTGCCCATTGTCCTACTGCAGCTGCACTGGCTGGTTGCCACATCATAATCACACACATACAGACACAGAACAAAGAGCAAGGGAGGGTAGTTTTCAGCCAATACATGTCGTTTTTGAAGACCAATATTTTGGGATTTAAGCTGCTGATAGGTAACATTTTGCTCAACTGCACATAATATTCACATTTATGTTTTGCTTAAAGGTGCTCACAATCCACAAAATCCTCTGCTGAAACCCAAAATACTGAGTTAGCAGTAGTTTCAGACAGGGTGATCCACTACAGCGTCTCAATGACATGAAACACTTCATTAAGATTCTGCACTGGTAGTCAGTACAGGAATTAATATACACATACTATATACCTAAATGAATGAATAAAACAAAGATAAAATGCACAAAGAAAATGATATATTCAGGAGGGATCGCATAACAGGCCAGTATCTGAAATGTAATTAAAGGACATTTTCTGCCTGATGTAACATCTTAACTATTTTTAGGTCAGCTGTAAGGGAAAATATCCTGAAGGAGAGAACATGAGACAGAGACGTGGCACACCAGGCTAAGCTGTGACTAAATACAATAAAAGGCACTTGAAGTAAGATATGAAACGAATGGCTGTATTGCATATATATTATATATGCAAGTGCTCCTCTATTGAATAACAAGGTTTCAGAATGATTGCCAGCGCTGGATTTCAGCAAAAACTATTTCTGTGACCTTCAAATGTCATTAAGCTCTCGACGCAGCGTTCTGACTGATGAGATTTTCATTCGGAGTGCCAGGCTTCACAGTAAACAATAAAGAATTTAAAGATCTGTGGCAGTGATTTTGTAGCTCTTTCTGCCCTCTACTGGCCGTAACAAGAAAATACACCAGTGGGCCAATGACAGCTGGGAAAACCGCATTTTTCACCAGTGTTCATGTAAAGCGTTTGTGGGAACTTACAGTTCTTGCGTGATGGTGAAATCAGATTTCATAAAATGTCTTACAAAGCTAGTAGAAAAGTTGGAACTCATGCCCTTATTTAAAATAATCTTGTCTGCTCTTGGGGAGATTGCAATATGATCCTTCTTTTCTGTAAGAGAGCGGGCCTCGTTCTCTTCAAACACCAGGAAAAGCTGGAGTGATTTACTGCCATGCTTTTGAGCCTTCAACTCAATCAGCATTGTGTGTGTGTGTGTGTGTGTGTGTGTGTGTGTGTGTGTGTGTGTGTGTGTGTGTGTGTGTATGTGCCTACATGCTCGTGTTTCCAGATAACCTTTTCAAACCCAGAGATAGAGCCATTACTGGGAAAGAGATGCAGCTGAGATCTAAGCGGTGAGTTCCATCTCAATCTCTACCTCGGCACGCTGTCAGATGTTTCTTCTTTGCAGGCAGATGCATCCTTATCTCTTGCGTTGCTTTCACGTGTGAAAGCAGAGCTTGTATCAGTGGCGTCTCCAAACAAAATATACCGCTTTTGTTCCTCTGCCAAGGCTTTTGCTCTAATTATGTTTTCCCCCTACCTTGCCTCACTGGTTTACTTTGCTTCCTGGCAGATCCACCTATTGATTAGGAAGAAATTTTAGGCTGAGGTGTTAACCTGTGGATTTATACAGGATAAAGAGTTGATAGCATGTAAGTTGTGCTGCATGGAAAGCGAATGACTGTATCCCACCCTTAGGTAATACATGAATTTAACAATAAAAGTTTCTTATTAAAGGATTGTATGCGAATGAATTCACGATAATCCATTTTTTGGGGATAATAAATACATTATATATCAACACTAAACTAAAAAATTTTTTCTCTACTCAACTCTACTGACAATAATAAAAGATACAAAATGATGGTTTTGTTACAGAACGCTTGCAGAGGTGAAGAGGAATAAAGAGGAAGAGAAGAAGAGGGAGGCGTGTTTGAGCAACAGGCAGCGAGTTGAACTTTTCAAAAAGGTAATCTCTACACGTCCTTTTCATAACACAGATAATAAACCTTGCTAACCTGCCGTCAACCATCATTCAAACCCACAGCACTTTATTTTTTAAGTCTTATGCAGACAGACGCTAAAGTTTTCTAAAAATGCCAACTCAGGTGAATTTGGGGGATTTATGTAGAATGATGCAATAAAAAAAAAATCTATATACAGTACATGATACTGACAGTGGTGGGGCCAAGTCACAAGTAAGGCGGAATTTATACTTCTGTGCTGTAGCCTGATGTGCACCTCCCCAGAAATGTAACTACACACTGTGGCAATGCAGACCTCCTGTCTGTTTCTGTAAGCTGAAACCATTTCCCTCAGTGGAAACAAAGCTTTTATTTACTTTAATTTCACAGATAAGAAACAATACATCATGAAGACAATAAAGCCTCCACAAAAATAGCATTTTAAGTCTTGTGTGTGATTTATCCTGAATGCTGCGAGTTATAGTGAAGCTGATTTGTGTACTTGTGTTTGAAATTGTCTCTATTAAACCATGTTTAATGTGTGTTTAATGTGTGTTTTGATTCAACTAAACTTTACAGTGCTTCACAGAAACCCTGCTGCCAACTAGTGTTGTGGAGGTGTAACTGCAGAGTGACAAAGACACACCACCACACAATTATAAATGCTCACAATGGCGTAGGCGCCGTCCGTAGGCTACAGTGTAGAGACTGCTGCACGAGTATAAATCCCGCTTTTCTTTGTACTTGATTCCCAAGTCAAGTCTTAAGCATATCCCACGTCCGGATTCACAAGTCAAATTCCAAGTCCTTAACTTTGAGTTTTGAGTCCTAAACAAGGAATTATGTGCTCTTCACCAAATGTGATGCCATTTTAACAACAATGTTATTTACAAAAACCATGAATGCTTCTTAAAATTTGCAAGCACTGTAGCAACCATTAGATTGATTCCAGTTCACATGCTGTCCCCCTCTTTCTTCCCCACCACTGGAAACCATCCTGTAATTAAAGGCAAAAAAGTCCCCAAAAATAATTCTTAAAATTTGCATTTATTTGTTTAAACAAATTTGGTGAAATTTATTGCATCTCTGCCTGTAATTAAACTTTTTTTTTTTGTAAACCACCGTAGTTTTTGTGTGCGAACCAAACTATCTTTGGTATCATTTTTTTCCAAACACTTCTCAGTTACGTAACTTAAGTTCTTTACAGTTCTCTTCTGAGACTTGATTGGATGCTGTTGGTTCAAAGGAAGTAGATCTGGGGGATTAAGCATTGACTTGCTGGGAATAAATAGCGTTGATGTTAGATGAGTCAGGAAATGGAGAAAAATGAATCGCTTCATGACACACTTTCTTGGGGCAAGTACTTTCAAGTCAAATGTCTCAAGTCCAAGGGAAGTCACAAGTCCACGTCACGTTCCAAGTCTTGTCTCTTAATGTGACTTGAGTCCACACCTCTAGATAAGATTATTTCCCTACCTTAATACATAAGGATGAAAAAACTGTATATTAAGAGGTAAGATATGTAAGATATGTACTTAAATTAATGCCAACAGACCTATGCATATGTTCCAGTGGTCATCGCTTAATATTTCAGCACCTCACCTGCCTGTTTTGATCTCCCTGAAGTTGTTCCAAATATATATATATCTGATGCACTGAATCACCATATCCCTGAAAATATTAAAGTAAATCACCTCAAAACAGCTCGCCACAGTGTTAACAAGACTTGAGACACTGAACAGAACATTAATTGTGTATATGACCCACAGGCAATTGAGCAAGTAATAACACACCTTCCCCCTACAAGCTCAATTAAACCCTGCAAAAGGTGAAACATTTTTCAGTAATGGCCAACAATGTCCTTTTCCTCTCTACACAGCAGCGCAGCTGTTGATAATAATGGCTTTAAATCGCCTACTGAGTCCATCATGATTAACTGAAAAGACTTTTAGTGGAGAACATGAGGTTGAAGGATATTTAAACAAAAAAACCCTAGAAACACAGACACAAGGGGGAGGAGGATGGGATGCACAGCGTATTCATGAGTATTTTTCTGTTGAGGCAGACAGGTTGGCCTTGTGGGCTGAATAACAAATTACAATAAATAATATACAACGGAGCCTGGTGTTTATTCTCTGACGCACAGAGATTGATTTATCTCCTTTCATATAGTGCTCTGATAAAGCAATTTTGCAGTTATATTTGAAGTAGAAATTCATACTTTTATTGAGCGTCTGGTCACCGTCTCTCATTTTGTAATTAAATCTCCCCAGATCTGATAATGATAATTGTAGGGCTGCAGGAATATTGTATTTCTCTTTGGTCACTTTTGGTAACTTGTCATAGAGGTGACCATTTATTTATTTATTTATTTATTTATTTATTAACTTAAATACCAGCAAAGAAAAGAAAAAAAAGAAAAGAAAGAAGAAAAGAAAGCAAAGAAAAAAAGATTAGAAAAAAACAAAAATTAAAATGAAGTAAAATAAGAAATAAAATAAAATGAAATGAAATAAAATAAATAATAAAAATAATATTTGATTTTTTTCTACTGTTCTGATTGTATTAAATATCTATTCAGCTTATTTTAAAAAGGAGCGTGTTAAATTGAATATTTAAGTTGCTGGGATTTCTTTAGCTTCTTTGCTTTCAGGACAATGAGCTTATTACGCCACTAGAGGTCGTTGCTCCCAAACTTTTGCTATTTTCTTGCAGTTCTCCAGGAGCTTCATTTAAAAAGCTTATCTTACCAAAATGTGTGCTGCAGATGCATTTTCTGCACGGAAGTTATTGCTTTTATTCAAATACATGGTCAATAATAATCACCCAGAACAGAGTCAGATTTGTTGAAGGAACTGTAGTCACTCCCTTTCATACTGCACTCTCCACCCTTTCTCTCATTATGGAGAGAAACTGTGAACCGTCTCATTGTGCCGAGTGTATGAGGCCCGTGTTCCCCCGTGAAACAAAAGGCCCTTCAGTGGCAGAGAGAGCTACAGTGCAGTGCCACCATTCAGCCGAAGCTGCAGGCAGCGTGGGTGCCCACACGCAGCTGCTCCGCCCACACCGCTGCTGTGGCAGATAACACAGGGAAGAGGGGCGATGCCAGAGATCAAGCAGGATCCTGAAAGAGGAGCTGGGAACCTGAACGTGTGGGTGAGGGGACTACAGGGACGAGGCCTCTCTCCTGAGAAGCTGCGCAGGACTGTTTGATTCCCATCTGAAGCTGGAAGAAATAAGAGCCACGTGGGGTTCTTGTGAGGACTAGACTGGTGATCTATAGTCATCAAGTGTTTTAGTAATCTAAGTTTTTGTTTTCTCATTGCAGAAACTGTTGGATCAGCTTCATCAAAGGAACAACAGCTGAATGACAGATGAAGACGATGACATGACAAAGCCTGTAGCATTACCTAACAGACTGATGGTGTGAACTTTGCCCTTTGACAGTGCTGAATATTAGCGTAGGTCATGATAGAAGTCCAGCTGTCCTTTCGCCCCCATTTGTTTCTCTCATTTATCACAACCATTACTTATTGTTCGAGTTGCAGAGGTTAACATCTGTTTTTATCTCAAAGGCAAATTCATGGCAACCTTTCAAAAACCCAGACAGTCATTTAACATTACTTACTGTACCGCTGTTTTGAAGGTTTTTCCAGAACCTTCAAAGACTCTTCTGCCCATCTGGATAAAAAATATATACTGTATATTCTGATGCACAATAAAAACGAGATCATCTTGCAATGGGATCACTCCAGCTGCAACACAGCAGTCTGCTACTTAAAATAAATGTGGCCCAGGGGCGTAAAGTAGGGGGTAATGGCCCCTTCTCTACTTCCTACTTCCGACGCCCTTGCTAGCATAACAGTACTATGTAATTTCGCCATAGTTGCCATAAGTTGATGTCTGTGTGTAGATTTGTTGGCTCAAGGGCATCCTCTCTTAGATGTAGTAGATAAATGCCACTGGCAGTTTTGAAATGCCGCCAGTAGATGAGACGAGTACTGCACCACAAAACAGGAGGTTATTTTAGCACAGAGGCTAACTAGCTAGCTTAGTGTGCAGTTATTTGGATGTTTTTGCACTTAAAAAGCACAGCAACCCACTCATAACTCTTCCTAATGACATTTCCATTAATCAAAGTGTACATAATTTTGATACAGTGGACCTGCCAGTGGCATTTATCTACTACTTCTAAGGGGGGGGGGGGGGGCCCTTGAGTTAACAAATCGACACAAAAACATTGGATCACGGCAAGTACAGCAAGGATAGAGGTCCACCTTTGGATTTTCAGTTTTAAGGCTAAATGTGCTAACAGTGGTGTGTCTTGTGCCAAGTACAGAATTTATTTAATGCACTTGAGCAGAGGAGTCTTTAAGGATTCTGGAAATATCTTCAAGACGGCGTTAAGTGTTGTTAAATGACCTTCTGGGTTTTTTGAAAGACTGCCATAGATTTGTCTTTTGAGGGAAAAAACAGATGCTTATCTGTGTGATTCAGCTGTCCTCGCTGCCCTTGCCGTGCGCAATTACAAATGAAGATGGCCAAAATGAATGTATGAAATCACGTCTCAGCATTCTGTAACCGAATATGACATTGGGCCTTTTAAACACGCTGGCTTTTGATGTAAGATACAAACCAGTAATGTATGCTGTTTATCGGCGCTATCTTGTTTTCACTTGATTGCAAATTGCCTTTCTTTTCCAGAATACTTCGTGTAATGGGATGCAGAGTGAGCTCTCAAAGCGCTGGTGTCCTCACACAGCCACTTTCACATGATCTCATGTGATGTGAAGCAGTGATATAAGACAGAATCATTCATTATGCTTCGCAGTCCCATCCAGGACGGTCTTCAACCGTCATCCTCATTATACAACCAATAAGCAGAACGAAGCCTGAAGTGGGCTCTGCCATCGCTCAGTGCCAGCTATTAGCTGTAAGATGGAGGAATGTGACCTCTTCTCACTGGAAATGCCCTGTTAATGGACAGTGCCGATTTGAATGGAGCTTTTGTCCCCGTCTTTGTCTCATGATGGACCGGGGCCCGCCGTTGCAGATTTAGATTTGCGAGATCCAAAGCTCACAGTGCTGGGCATGAATCAAAAGTGAGATGTGGTGAATGTTTATTTTTTGAAATAACAGGCAACAGAGCAGACACTCTTCATTATTCTTAATTGTTGTTTTAATCATTAGCCTTTAAGTCGCAGTTCTTTCACAGTCCAGCTGTTTCATCCATCTAAATTTGCGCTGATGTCTGGGAGATGACAGACGATTGCTACTGACTGCTTTTGTAAACCTTATTCCATGTCAGTGCACATGCATGTGTGGGTGTATTTGGACGATAAGAGATCATTAATTAATAACATGGTTCATGATTGTTTCTGCCTTTCTAAAATGAGAAGATAGAATTAGACATTTGTTGTTTTCCCTGTTCAGCTTTACAAAGAAGGTTTCACTATGTAATGTCATTCCTTAAACTTCAACTTCAGGTATTTTATATTTAAATAAATTACATGTATTTCATTTGTGTTTAGGTATGTTGTTTAATATTGTTCCAAATGTGGCTACAAATGTGACTATGAGTGGATTACTGCCAGTGTCAGGGGCCCCCAGGCTTTCACCTGCGATATGTCAAATGTAACATTAACACAAACCAACCAAAAAGATTCGAAATGAGCACAAAGAGACACAGAAAACCCCCCACAAAGAGATGCAAAGGAACTGCAAAGAGACTGAAAATAACTACAAGCACAGGCAAAACAACACCAACAAGACACAAAACGACTACAAGGAGACATAAAACTACAAGTAGACACAAAAGGACGACAAAGCAAATCAAAATGACCAAAAAAGACACTCAATTATCTCAAAGAGACCACAAAGAGATGCAAAGGAACTGCAAAAAGACAAAAAAAATAAGTACAGAAAAACCAGTAAAATATCTACAAAGAGACACAAGACAACCACAAAGAGAAACAGAACTATAACAAGTAGACACTGAAAAGCAAAACAAAACGAACAAAAAAAGATACAAAACCCCAATAAAACACAAAATTACCTCAAAGAGACCCAAACAACTACAAAAAGACAGAAAAACGACTACAAAAGGCTACAAAAATCACACAAAATTAACTCAAAGAGACCAAAATGACTACAAAATGTAAAGTTAGCACACACCGACCACAAAGACTCAAAGACCGCAAAGAAGAGACACAAAAAAAAAACACAAAAAGATGTAAAACAACCACTAAGAGACATAAAACTATGACAAGCACACACAAAATGGCAATTGAATTGAATGCAACTGGACTTCACTTTGTTACCGAAGTCCAGTTGCATTCGATTCAATTGCCCTGCGATAACTAAGACCTGAATAAATGAGAATATCCACAGGCAATGACAAAGGACACAAAATCACGTCAGTAAGACACAAAATTACCTCAAAGACCTGTACGACTACAAAGAGACATGAAAACGGCTACAAAGTAATTTAAAAAATACAAAAAAATGCAAACAATTAACTCAAAGAGGATGAAACAACTACAAAAAGATACAAACTCAGGAAAAAAGAACTACAAAGAGACACACAATGACCAAAAAAAAGACACAAAATTACTTCAGTAAGACTCAAAATGGTCTCGGAGCCACAAATAGATGCAGAATGACTATGGTGGTGGGGCCCTTTGCATATCTGTGCCCAGGGGCCCATTGTCTCATGATCAGCCCATGCTCTGAGCACTGGTGAAAAGTTGTGGGTTTTTGTTTTGTTTTTCCAAACTGCAGGTTAGGTGTAATAATTCCCAAGAAGCTGGGATTTATTATTGAGTATTATCTGTCTTGGCACACACACAGTAAGTTCTATTTTCCTGCCTGCTCCTCTCCGCACCTTATCTTCCTTCAAGCATCCTGGTTCTTAAAGAAGAGCGAAAGATCAGCTCTTTGTAACATCTTATAGCCGAATGTTGAGCTCCAGTGAAATCAGCATGCAGAGAAATACCCCTCTGTAGTCTTTTATTTCCATTCATATTTGATCCTGAAAGAACTTTTGAGAAATTGAGGTTTCTGAGCATCATGACACTCGGCTGCACCCTATAGTTCCTATTTCAAACGGTGTAAGGCAACAATTGGATGTGCTGCTGTGACTTCACCTTGGGTCTTCGTGCATACTGCACCTGGAATGCTGTGCATCAATTTTCTCCTGTTGGGGGGAGAAAAGGCTCCCAGGGACACCTGCCTGCAGTCCCTCCTGAAGTGGATGGCCGTGTGGTGCAATGCAGAGTGCACTCACTGAATAGTGTGTTGAGACGAGCCGTAGTGTCTGAATGGGCCGCGTCCATATGTAGGTCCGTGTACAATAATCCTTCGGTGCATCAGTGTCTTGATGACAAGATGCTAATATCTCAAAGGAGATCAACGTGCTATTCAAATTCATGGTTGATACTTCAGCTATCAGGAGTTTTGTGTCCCTGATTGAGAAAATAAAACCAATTTATTATTGTCCTGCGTACTTGACACCAAAAGAAACATAAAAAAATTCAATGATAGATTAAAACTGCCTTTTTTAAGTGTCTTTTTTTATATTTCCATTGTCCCTGAGCCAGATGTTGGACATTCAACCCTGCTTAATTTTGAATTTTGATATTAATCTAATATTCACTTTAAATATATATGACAAAGAAGTGCCTATTTCGATGAAATGCATCATGTGTTGTAAGATATATTAGTATTTTCCATATTTTTTTTTTCATAGAAAGAACACGTGTGCCTTGGAGTTACTGTCAGTTCCATGACACAGGAGCACATGGCTGGAGGACAGTTAGCTCCATGGCAGTAACTAAAATAAAATCAAATAAAATATTTTAGTAAAATTAAATTGAATCAAATTAAATCGAATTAAATTCAGTTAAATTGAACTGATTGAATTGAATCGAATCAAATCAAATTAAATGAAATCAGATCAGATCACATTAGATTAGATTGAATTGAACTGAATTATTAAATTGAACAACTTTTTGTTAAATCAAGAATATGTTTATTGGCTCTATTTGCTTTTTAATGTACAAATAATCAGAAAACCAACTAATTAAATAGTGTATTGTGTGTATATTTAATGCTAAATGGAAATTAAAAAAGTAAGATATCATGAGATTTAAAACAAACAAACAAACAAAAACGTGACAAAATATCATTTCCACAACAATCATTTCCATCACTGTGTTTATTGTGATGGAAAAGGCGTATGGCAATGGAAACAAAAACATAATAGTCTTTATTTATAAAGTGCTTTTCACTTTACATGTCAATAATTAAAACAGACAAGACATGAAAACAACAACTTTTAAAAGGACTGATAGAAACATGTCAGAGTATAAAAACAGAGGAAAAAAAGATGGTCTAAATGAACTTAAAACTAAAATAAAATCAGGAAAGGCTCTCTGATAAAAGTGGGTTTTAAGAAGGGACTTAAAAGCGATCACTGACTTGGCTGACCTGATTTCCTCGGGCAGATTGTTCCAGAGCCTCGGGGCCCTGACAGCAAATGCTCTGTCCTCTGTAGTTTTCAGCCGGGCCTCTGGAACACACAAAGACCTCAAAGTATGTCCTGGAGTGTAAGTTGCTAAGATGTCCGACCATAGACACATAGCTGGGAGAGAGACTATGAAGAGCCTTAAATGTAATCAGTAAAATCTATTCTAAAACTTACTGGGAACCAAAATGAGTGTTATTTTACTGAAAATATTATATCAGTACATTCCTCTGAAATGATTTTAGATTTTTTCCAGACCAATTTGGGCCATAACTGAAGAATACAGGTTATTTCCGTGGTCTAGGGTTGTCCAAAAATATTAACAAACATAGGCAGCTCTCTACAAAATCCAAAAACTAGAGCGCTAAAACTCAAATTTGTGATGTCAAGAAGAAAAAGTCTGGAGCTGCTCCATGGACAGTGAAATGGGAAAGATGTTAACACCCGTGTTGAAAGTCAGGGCACTTTTTGGTGTCTGCTCTGCACACAGAGATCAGACTATCCAGTTTTTGGTGCGGTACCAAAGCTCTGCATGCGTGGATTCAACATTAACCAGGGATTTGCAAATGTGCATTGTCTTCCACACAATGCTGCTTTCAGCTCACTCTGACTGAATAACAACATGTATGCATAATAACATCTGTGAGTGAGGGCTGTGTGGGCTATATTATTCAAATTTACACTCAGTGTGGGCTGCTACATTATGTGTGCGCCTGTCGAGTCCATGAGGTCAAGTTAAGCAACGGATTCCAAGAGAGAGGCTGGATGTTGAAGGGGGTACCTTCAAAATAAAATGCTGGGTTCAAGCTAAGGGTCCTGCACCTTTTAGGCCGTTTGAAGAACAATGGCATACATTGTCCACTATCAAGAGCTGACAGTGCCTGTTTTGTCTGACCTACTGTGTTCAAATATTCAGTTTGTAATGATATGAAACAAAAAGCAGCAAATTATCAAGTTTAAAAAAATGGAACGAGCAAATATTTTGGCTGTTTTGTTTTTCCTTTGATGAAATGACCAAAATGAGGTCTACATAGCCTTGGGATTTATTATTATTATTATTATTATTATTATTTTTCATTTTTATGAGCTTTCAACTGCATCTCACAAGGAAAAGAAAAATATGAAATTTGGGGTTTCAGATACTCCCTTCCAACATTATAAAATCAAACACTTACTTTTTTGCGTTCTGGTGAAACTTTATGCATCAATTTAAAGTGTAAATCTCTTCAATTTTGTTGTCTATTTTCATGTTTTTACTGTGGAGGACGAATGCACCTGCTCCAAACACTGAGGGGGACGTGTCCCCCTGAAATCTACTCCTATGGAGTGGACAAACACAGTAACATTAAAACCAGCATCTAAGTTAAGTTAGGGACAAATTATTAATTGTGAGAGGGAGGGGTGGTGCAAAAAGGACGAGGGATGTCAAATCATGTTTTAAGCACTGGGGAGGAGCTTATGTTTTATTTTTTAAATTTAGCTTAGGGAATGCACATTTAAATGGTTGTATTATATATTTATTTAACTATAGGAATGTTCCCTTTAAAAGAAAAAAAAGAAGCCAAAAGTAGACCGTTTATCATATAGACAGAAACTGTAAAAACAGAAATTATTGTTGGATTTTTAAACTTTTGATAGTCCTCGGACAAAGTATGTGCAACAAACACTTCAGTCAGAAAAAAACAACAACAAAAAAAACGTAAACAAATCCAAGCTTCAAATAGTGATATTTCAACCTAATCTCTTTAGTTTATGTCTGGCAAAACAAAACAAACAAAAACAGACAGCTCTACCTGACCAGGCTTTTTTCTGGGATTTCATCTTCAACTTTTAACTTTCAAAAGTAACAGGGTAATTTTTAAAAATGTAACAACTTATCTATGGTGGAGGGAGGGTTGTGCATTTTCCGCCAGTCACCATGCACCCAGGACAGCCGCTTAGCCTTGTGGTAAATTTTTCCAAAAAATCCCCTGCGGCCCTAAATGCATTTCCCCATAGGCCACTATTATTTAAGAGATGTCTGTGAAACTGTTGACAGAAAACCTTGAACTGCAAACAAGATCAATTATGAATCTTTCTATTCTGAATTTTTGAGCCATGGTGGTTTTATATTAGCCAAGACAAGCTATTCAACAATCTGTGGCGTCATCATAATGTAAGTAAATACTCATAATATAATTGAGCTGGCTTTATCTGGTTGTATGTTAACTGTTTGTCATTAAGTTCGCCGTGCTTTTATTGAGGTAAAATGTCATTGTTATTAATTTTGTTGCCAGTAAATATTGTCCGTGTGCTGTTAGCTAACAGTTTTATCTGAAGTACACACAAAATAAATCATTTGATGATCAGGCTTCATCTGCCCATTATGTGGGGGGGATACAAATTCTGGCAGACTGGAAAAGCAGTCTGAAATAATGTGTTTCCCCCTGTAACATTGGCTAGAAGAGAGGAAACTTGTTCATATTCACAGAGGTTATAGAGTATTATCTGAATTACACACAAAATAAATCATTTGATGATCAGGCTTCATCTGCCCATTATGTTTTGGGGGGGATACAAATTCTGGCAGACTGGAAAAGCAGTCTGAAATAATGTGTTTCCCCCTGTAACATTGGCTAGAAGAGAGGAAACTTGTTCATATTCACAGAGGTTATAGAGTATTATCTGACGTACACACAAAATAAATCATGTGATGATCAGGCTTCATCTGCCCATTATGTGGGGGGGATACAAATTCTGGCAGACTGGAAAAGCAGTCTGAAATAATGTGTTTCCCCCTGTAACATTGGCTAGAAGAGAGGAAACTTGTTCATATTCACAGAGGTTATAGAGTATTATCTGACGTACACACAAAATAAATCATGTGATGATCAGGCTTCATCTGCCCATTATGTGGGGGGATACAAATTCTGGCAGACTGGAAAAGCAGTCTGAAATAATGTGTTTCCCCCTGTAACATTGGCTAGAAGAGAAGTAACTTGTTCATATTCACAGAGGTTATAGAGTATTATCTGATGTACACATAAAATAAATCATTTGATGATCAGGCTTCATCTGCCCATTATGTGGGGGGATACAAATTCTGGCAGACTGGAAAAGCAGTCTGAAATAATGTGTTTCCCCCTGTAACATTGGCTAGAAGAGAGGAAACTTGTTCACAGAGGTTATAGAGTATTATCTGAAGTACACACAAAATAAATCATTTGATGATCAGGCTTCATCTGCCCATTATGTGTGTGGGGGGATACAAATTCTGGCAGACTGAAAAAGCAGTCTGAAATAATGTGTTTCCCCCTGTAACATTGGCTAGAAGAGAAGTAACTTGTTCATATTCACAGAGGTTATAGAGTATTATCTGACGTACACACAAAATAAATCATTTGATGGTCAGGCTTCATCTGCCCATTACAGTACATTTCGAGTGAAATAAATGTAGACTTAATCGAGGCCAGCAAACAATTACCGTGATCTTGATTTTGAATATCGAAGTTCATTTAATTCAACAAATTCCTTACAAAAGCTTGAATTACAGTGCATTTTATGTCAAATTATAGGAGGAAAATTCATGATTACCGTGTTTTTTCAGTTCAGTGCAGTGTGTAATACGACGTTAAGATGTACAGAAAAATAAAAGCATTTATTTTGATGGGTGAGCCATGTGTTTCTTTGCAAAATCTCGTTGATAAATTACAAAACTAAAACGATTAATTAAACAATGCAATTGTTGGTAGTTTTCATTTACATGAGTGAAATCAAGCGCAGTGCTGTAGCTCCACCTTCACTGAATGCACGCGCGCTCCTGTGGCCAGGGGGAACACTCCTCTAGTCACTGAGCCTCGCCTCCATCTCAGCAAATATATTACATTTATTACAGGTACCATCATCATCAAAGTAGGCAGGGGAATAGCTAAACACAGCAGAGACCGAGACATCGCTAACTGCTGGACGACGCGTGTGTGAGGGGTGGAGAGCAGAGGTAGAGGGAGGAGTGGCTCATGACACACTTTGTCTTGGGCTACAGGCAGCGCACAACAGCAAACCCAGCGGTGAAATGATTTCACTTATTGCTCCTTTAAGTAAAATAAAGTATAAGATGCAGTAAACTCCAAATGTGTCGTCCTCATGAGGACACAGGGTCTCAGGTGGATATAGGCCTCTAAAAAAGGCAAAGAAATCTCCATCATGTTGTTTCTTTATTTGTAAAACAGCCAGTAGCTTCTGTAACAAAATTATTCTTTCTATTCTGTAAATATATATCAGCTATTCTGTGACTGTAATCAGCTACTAAAATTGTTAAATTTAATTAAGAATTTCTTAATTTTTTTTATTATTTGATATTTATTCTTTGACTTTTTTGTTGTATACAGATACGCAATAATGCTGTGAAGTCTCCATGCAATTAAAACTGGAAATGTGCAATACCTATAATGTGAAAAACCATCAGATTGCCCTGCAGGTGGCGCTTATAGTCTTGTATTTATTATACTTTTCATACCTTGCTTCGTGCACTTTATGTTTTACTATTTATTACCTGTCTATTTCTGATATGTGCACGATAGTGTGCACTTGGGCCCATCTGCTGCACATTAGTGCAACAAAAATGTCGTTGGTGTCTTCATTTTGAAAGCTGGGAACGGAAATAGTGCTGTGTGCGTCCCTGCTGGCTTGACGCTGCCCGTCTCCTATTAATGTGCGCTGTAGGTGGCTCTAGGACCTCGCGGAGCGTTTCATTGAAGCACATGGTCCCCACTCATAAGACAACACTTCTCAGCAGTAATTGCCCTGGAATTGATGTCATTCCAGTGGGCGACTGACTGACACCGCAGCGGCTTGTGCGTTTCTTAATGTTTCCACCGCTCGCGCTCCATTTCCCTCACTTTACGCGCGAGTCATCTGTGGACTCGGACTGTGTGTGAATGGGGAAAGTGCGCCGCGGAGTTGAATCAGCTGTCCTCGGGATTTCCTAAGGCACCCGCTCGTATAACTTGATCATATTTCAGGAAGTCGTTTTATTTTTTTTGGAGGGGGTGCTCTCTCGCACATCAGCTGTTGTTGGAGTTGGATTGTATGATGCTGCAGTGAAACAGTTGGCCAGTCCCGTCCACGCTTCAGCTGGGCATCATGAGCCGGAGTCTGAAGTTTGTGATTTTGACAGCACTTCAGGCTTTATGTGTCTCTGTCTCGGTGTGTGACAGTGTGCTCTCCAGATCTGCTCAAGGTAAGAGAAGGAGAAGGAGACGGGGGCCAATGCATTTTGCTTTTACATATATGTCAAAGATCCATGCACAAAACCAGTGAAGTCATTGTTTTATTAACTGATTTATCACCTGGTGAATGTAAAATTTAAAAGACTGACATTTTGGAAAAATCTAATTTGAAATGAACCTGTCTGCTTCTGTCACTGTGCATTTCGCCTGCTATGTCTATTCCATTCTATTGTTCATTCATGTCTCCCCTTTGGCTGTTTTGGGTACATCATGTTTTATGAAATCCTTTGTTAGTGCACCAGACTTACAGATCTGTAACACATGTTTGGGCAGAATGAGACATCTTCAGTGTAAACAAGCTCTCTAAATTCATGCCTTTCTTTCATTGTCTCCAGTAGATCTGTGTGTGTGTGTGTGTGTGTGTGGTGTGTGTGTGTGTGTGTGTGAAAGAGCAGAACATAAAATTTTAGCTCGCAGTCCATCCAGTGTGCACCTCAGAGGAGAGGAGTCGCTGTATAATTGATGATGCAGAAACTCTCTTTGGTAATCAGTGGTAGCACTTGAGGCATTTTTGCTGGCGCTTTAAGCCTACTTCAGTTTTTCAAGGCACTTCAAACATACTTCAATTTTTCAATTATGGATGAATTCCAGGGTTATTTTAGTGGCAAGCATAAAAATAAAAGTCACATTGTTGGTTTGAACTTAAGGAGTCAAGTAGGTTTTTAGAAAGCCGTAAATTGTTATGTTTATGACGCCCCAGCAACACATGAAAAATAGCAGCTCCAGAGCTTTGGGGGAAAAAAGTCCAAATGTGATGTCAGAGTGTGTTTGTGTGTTTTTCACTCACACTGTGATTGCAGCCCTTTGGGGCTGCGGCTCATGACATCTCAGTCACCAGTGTTCCATGCCCTAGGTGAGATTCAACAAGGACACCACACACGAGTCGAGTACACTGTGCAACAGTGTTGAGTGGAAGAGATGCGCTCGAGCGTCGGCGCCTACAGAAAACTTTCGCATCTGAATACGCTGCCAGTCACGACACTCACTGCAGAATCCTGGGAATTAATTACCAGCAAGGGCAAATGTGTAAAGCTCAATCCGGAATCAAAGTGTGAGGAAGTTGTTCATTTATTCATCAGCAGTTTGTCGTCATCCGAAGCTATAGCCTTGATGGGTTCATTCTCGGGGGTTCAGGCTCGTTAAAAACCATCATCGCCAGTTCATTTGTGCGTGTGTTGCTGGGAGAGTCTGAGCCCATCTGTACTGGCAGGATATTTTCCTGCTAGGGGGGTAGCTCGAGCTGATTGAGATAAATGGAGGGAGCGGTGTGAAGAAGTGCTCAGGAGATGGGGTTACATTTAAAGGAACAGTGTGCAAGATTTGGGGGGATTTAGTGGCATCTAGTGGTGAGGTGCAGATCGCAACCAGCTGAAACTTCTGCTGTTCTCACTGGGAGCCATATTATCCGCACCAGTCTCCTCCTCTCCAAAACAACCAAACCAGGTGATTTAATCTGCAGAGGTCTCCCCCTCTTAAGAATAAACTTGATGGGCTGCTTACCCAGCACTTACCAATGTGTGCTCACCTTTTTTTCTCTGATAACTCAAGATCCAGGAACTGCATTCACTTCATTCATTCAGTCTGAGAATCCTCCTAACTTAGTCTAAAAAATTTGAGCAAGGAGTTCTAGCCTGGGAGTGACTTAGGAAAGATCTCAGAGCAACTCTGAGCAAGGAAGGGACAGAAACTTTTGCCTTGGTGAGGAGGTGTGGTCGACCCCACTGCTAGGCTTGACGCTTTCTTCTAACAGATGTGATTGGTTGTCACAGACACGCCCTTTTGTGAGCCTGCAAGGTGCGGACACCCAGTGGAAATGAACTGCTGACTGTGAAAGTGTTGTCATTAGTGTGGTCACTCTGCTAGTGGAACGTTCAGACAGAAAAAAGTATTCACTGCTATCTTAGTGTTGTGATTAATTTATTTCTGGGGTTATAGTGTAATGAGATCGACCACACATATTATCCCTGCACAATCTAATTAATCTGTAGCATTTCATTTATTCACTGTCATCCAGCATTTGGAGAATATTCCTCCTACCTCTTCGTCTTTCTGCCATTTTCTCCTCCGATTAAGAAACTCTTAAGCCTCTTAAAAGTCCTCCTTCCTGCTCCTAACAGTTTTTCACCTTAGGAGCTCTTTTAATGTCTAAGATACTCTGTGAATAACTTTTATATTTACCAGGACCTAGTCTTAACTTTAAGGGGAAATTCTGAGAAACACAATTCTAAGAATTTCCTCAAAATCTTGTCTTTGTGAATACGGCCACAGATGTTCATGAGGTTTTTATCATGAGCCAAATTATCCACAGAGGTCTTTTCCTCTCCAAAATAAACAGACTCGGTGTTTTAAACCGGTAAAAACACTGAATACAGCAGTTTCACATTAAAAAAAATTGTGTTTTTCCGGCTCTTGTTACGGAGGGGCTGCCAACTATGGTGGCCGGCGTGAAAACATGAATGGCCCCAATCTAGAGCCAGTGTCCCTTCTGGGCTACTGTAGAAACATGGCAGTGCAACATGGGGATCTCCGTAGACAAGGACCTGCTCCCTGTGTAGATATAAACAGCTCATTCTAAGGGGATAAAAACACAATATATCCCCCTAAATCCTACACACTGGACCTTTAAAAGACAAAAAGAGTACAGTTGTGTGAAATGCAGAGTGATGCTCGACTTTGTGTAGCAGCTGACACCATCAGATATTTTTTGATAATCCATTAATCATGAGGCCGTTCAATCAACTCAAATGTGAGGTTTTGCTTGTTTTCTCTGCCTTTTATTCAAATGAAACATTTGGGACTGTTGGTCAGATGTTACCTCGGGCTCTCAGAACTTATTAAACATTTTTTGGACCATTTATAGACAAGATGATTGTTCAATTAATGAAAATAATGAGTTGCAGCTTTCTTCATGTTGGAGCATAATGAGTGTGAATCATTAATGCTCCCTTTTATGAGTCTCTCCTCCGTCTCCAGACTGTGCAGACTTTTGTCTTTGCTGTCAGGAATTCAAGGCTGCTAAGAAAAGATGGAGCAGCTCAGCTCCATGCAGCGTCATGTTTGCATACATATTTCATGACACCGCCCCTTGAGCTTTCTTGTCGCTTTTCCTCTCCCTGTCTGTCTCATGCATGCTCCTGTCCTAGCCGGGGATCATTTGTGAGTGATTTCCTCCGATGGTTGACACACTTAGTGTCAGCCAGTATTTACTAGCCAGCTGTACGGCTTCAACCGACATGACTCTGTCTGCCTCGAGCTCTTCATGCAGCTTGCGTGCAGCACGCTCCGACAAATGAAAGTTGAGCTGAGAATATATTTTTGGACTGTAGTAAAACATTCCTTCAGCAAACAGTGTCCTCCCCCAGAGACACATTATCGCCATGATGTGACCCATCTCAAGTCAGAGGCATTTAGTGTCTTTTCAGTATGAATGGATTCAGATCTTCCAGATGAGTCGTTCAGGATAGTTAAGACCCAGGAGGCCGGTAAGATGAGCTGATGTGTGGTGGTGCATTAGGCCAGATTGATCAACCAGTTGCTGTTCCACAGTGGGGATATTTATTTATATAGTAAGGAGGGAAATAGCTGGACTGTGCTCATGTGGCCTAACCCTACATGTGTTGCATTAATTTCTTCGAAGCTGCTTTGGACTCAGTTGACCCTCCCAACAAAAGCTTAACACACGAGCTGAAATCCGATGCTGGCTCTGGACTTTCTCACTGGACTTTCACACCCAGTCAGGTCAGAGTTGAGCTCAGCGCAGCTCTCCCCGAGCGTCTTCTCTCGTCTGGTCAGAGGGCCCAGTTGGCTTGGATATCTTTTGTCAGTGTCAAGTCTATCTAAGTTCATTTAAGTTCCACCTCATCAGTGTTTCACACACACATACAAAAAAAATCATTGACATTTTATAAGCCTGCTCTGGTCAGTTATCGTGCTCTGTTTTGTGCAGGACTTTTAGCATAATGAATAACACATGCTATATATAATGTCAGATAGCTCTTTCTCTGGCCACAAGAACAACTAATAGCAACTGGATTCCATTTAGATTAGCAGTTCCAGGGTTTTGCTTTTCTGCGTGCTGGTTGACTGGAATGGTCCAGTGTGTAGGATTTAGGGGGATATACTGGCAGGAATGGAATATAATATTCATAACTATGTTTTCATTAGTGTATAATCACCTGAAACTAAGAATCGTTGTGTTTTTATTACCTTGGAATGAGCCATTTACATAAGTTGGTCGTCTTCCATGCATGGATGTATAAGGAGAACTACATACAGCGTTGGAGGCGGGGGCCCTGTTCATTACTATGTGGCGCATGAAGCCACAAAAGAGCAACTGCTGCGTAAAAAATGACCCGGTTGATCAGTGCTGCTTTCGCACTGTGTGGCCCATAGAGCAGGTGCACGAGAGACTTCTGCCGGGCTAGCTGGCTTCTTCTGGTTTAGCGCTCTGTTTACTTGAATGGGGATGAAATGGTTTCAATTGTGTGGCTCTTCAAGACTTTCCAAATGTTTCTGGACTGAATTGTATTTGAATTGTTTCGTGGGGGTGGGATGATCAACAGCTGTAGTTATGTAGCGTTTATTAGCTCTTCTGTCTCATTTGTGTCTCATTAAAACCGTCAGAGACAGTACCGTGAACATGTTGCTACGGTGTTTGCATGCACAAAAAACAGTGTAATGCCTTGTTATCCACTGGAAATTGGCAGCACGGTGGTTAGCATTGTTTCCTCACAGCAAGAGGGTTCCTAGTTCTCACCCAGGGCGAAGCCCTTTGTGCGGAGTTTACAAGTTCCCCCGTGTCAGCGTGGGTTTTCTCAAGGGAACTCCGGCTTCCTCCCTCAGTCCAGGTTAATGGGTGACTCTAAATTGCCTGTGGGTGTGAATGTGAGTGTGAATGGTTGTCTGTCTCCATGTGTCCCGTGATAGTCCCCCCCCCCCCCCCCCCCCCCCCATGACTCCCAACAGGATAAGCGGTTGTGGAAATTAACTGGCTGAGTGATTAATAGACAAATGGTGGTTTTGTGACCTTTAAAAGTACACAAATTAGGTAAAAAAAAAGGTCAACTCAATTGTGACATAATTCCATAAACTACCAAGTATATTGGTTTATTTGTTACAATGTCCCAGGTGAACAAGAATAAGCCATCTTTACAGTTATTATGACCCACAGGGATTAAGTATATTTTAAATATTTACCTATTATCATCCCTTTGACTGAGCTTGAATTTGATAAATATCCAAGCAGTTGTATTACCAGATATTACCTTGTGTCACAAGTTTTTAATCAACAGAATACAGAGATCGCACCTCTCACATTGTCCGTGTTAATTTATTCATTTTGTTTGCGACTTACATATCACATCACCATGTACCATTATAATCCTGTCAGAGCATAGACTGGAAATCAAGAACAGGTGCCAGTTGCCATGGCACACAAACACAGAGCTACACCGTAGGTATTAGGGAAAACTTTACCCAGTTTGAATAGATTCCACATGAGTATCAGGTCATTGTCTTCCACTGGGATTTGAAACCCAGAATTTAATGTCTTAGCTCCAGATAATTTATCTTCCAGCCTGGCGTACAGCATCCGCCCAGTCTTCACCTCGCTATTCTTCAATGAGAGGGACAAGACGAGTCACCTCCGACTCCCACCTGGGTAGGATTCTAACAAATTGGCCCGTCCTGCTGCAGCTTAGTTCCTTTGTCTGAGTCTGTTTGAGTTACGTTTCAGAGGCGGATTTGTGATGTATTTTTAAGCGAAGCGGAGCAAACGGCACATCAAATAGGTACAGATGGATGAAAGCTTGAAAAAGAAGCTCGACAAGTTAAGACTGTTAAATATTGGGGTTGGTTGTTTTCAGGTTTTCTAATACCTGGTGAAAAATGGATGATGTCCTGAAATTGCTTTTTTTGTGTCACCAATGGTCCAAAACTTAAAGATATTCAGTTTACAATGATATTGCTTGCTAAATGAGATTGACATTAGTGTGGCAGCTTAATCGATTAATCCAGTAACTGAGCTGTATCAGTTTCATCATACACAAAATATTGTTTTTGTTGTTGTAATCCTATGTGACATTTAAAGACACTCTCTCCGCTGGTTTAATGACACGGTTGCCACCACATACTGTACGACTTGAAGGATCTCTGATGACATAGCCGCCCCCCCTCATTTTCTGTCTCTCTGATGGGGCTTGAGGTTTTGTTTTTTAGTTTTTTAGCGCTTTGAACGTGCGCCAGACATGTGCTTCCCATGACAGAGGGGAGATGCAGGGCGCTGTAAATGAAATCCATCGCAGGGACCATATTAACAAGCTTTCACACAGCTCTGCTCCAGAAGCTCTCTGACTCTGACCTTTGTTGCTAAGGCACACAGGCTCCATGCCAGGCAGCGAGCACAGCCCTCGCAGCAGGGGAAGCGTAACAGTGTCACCCGCCGGGGGCTTAACGGCACCGGTTCTCGGACAACATTAACCTCCTGCTGAGCCAAGGGGAATTTTTGCTGCAGGACCATCTATTTCCCATAGAGTAATTATGTGCTGACATCATGCTAGTGTGACAGTAAATGAGTTCAGAATACAAGGTGGGGGTATAGAGACAGGAAGAGAGAGAACACACAAAAGAGCTATTTACCAGTAGAGGGAGCCCCGTGTTAAACGGCTCAATTATGACCTTAAATATGCTCTAAAAAAAAATCATCCGCCTATAAATTCAACCATTAACAACTCTCATAGCTGTGACTTTTGACACGCTGCTACCTTATTAGATTTGATTTAAGGAGACCCTCTCTGCTGTTTGTGCGGATTCCTATTGCCATGACGTCACCTACAGGTTTCTATGCTACCCAGTGCAACCCTTGGGGTGTTGACATAATGTCCCCCACATGGGTCAGATGTTTACTTGGGAGTCAAGCCAAGATTACCAGGCACTTTTCACCTTTGCTCTGTAATCCCTGTGAACCCTGCACCGTGAACAAATGACAGAGAGCAATAGGTGAAGACTAGTCACTGAGGTGATCAGCAGAACAGTCCTGCTTCCCAAACATGAGAGTCTTTTCTGTTTTATATCATTCAGGGCTCTGAGTAGTAATTCTTTTCTTTAGCATTTAATTTTGTGTTTTTAAAGGAAGACTTCACCCACAAAATGACCATTTGCATATCAGTTATTCATCCCATGTTGCCTTACCAATGTCTCAAAGATGAGCATCAGCTGCCTTTTTATATACTTAAAGGAATACTTCACCCACAAAATGACCATTGGTATATCAATTACCCACCCCGTGATACCTTGAATTCATGAGGTAAACATAGTTTTTCTCGCATGTTTAACGTCCAACGAAGATTCCAAAAACAGCAAACATGCTTGATGAATGGAAGTGAAGGGGATCGCATTTCGCAGCAGTAAAACTATATCAAAACTTCCGTTTACAGGCTCACACAACTCAAGCAGTATCATCCAAGTGTCATTTATCCAGCTGGGATAAATGACGGGATTGTCCTTTGGGCGGGGCAACACAATGGTTGAGTTGAAGGTGTGAGAAAGAATAGTGTCAGTAACATTGTTAACACTGTGCTACATTACAGAGAAACACAAACCGTACTAATGAACTTTCATTAATAATTTGTCAAGGTACGGCACCTAATAGAGTTTCTTTTTTTTCTGCGATTAAGCGAACAATTAATCTTGACGACTAATGACCTTTGTGGTCGACTAACATTTGGTTGACTGTTAGGGGGCAGCCCTAATACAAGTAGAGTGCATGGACAAGCGTGTGCATTTGAACTCTGCTCAGTGTGCTACTCATGAGACTGTTTATGTGTGAGAGTGTGTAAATGGATGTTTTTATTAGGTTTATATATGGTCCCCTTTTACTTCAAATCCTCCAGAGTATTTGCTATCTTGGGTTTCTTTGTTCTTTGTTACAGGCATGTAAGAATTCAGCCTAACATGGGGGTGAGTAACTGATATACAAATGATCATTCTGAGGGTGAACTATTCCTCTAAGTCTACTTTTAAGTCTATAAAATGTCAGAAAATAGTGAGATATTGCTCATCAGAAGTTCCCAGAGCCCCAGGTGTTGTCCTGAAATTGCTTGTTCTGTGTGATCAACCCCCTCAAGGATACATATTATTTTTGTAAGTATATAAAAAGGTAGCAAATGCTCCAGTTTGAGACACTTGAACCAGCAAAATTTTGGCATTTTTCCTTGGCATGATGACTAAACTTGTTCATGATTAATTCTTTATGAATCACCTAATCAGTTATTTTTGCATTAAAGGTTTTTGCACTGATAAATTGACATTTAGTATGTTTTGGTTGATGATGGTCTGTGGCCTCAAGTTCCGCATATTGGCAGTTGCCATCTTGGATATTTGGAGCCAGAAGTGACTATATTTTGTGACTGTTTGGTTATAGAGGGTGGAGCTGTGGAGGAGTGAGTGGTGGATCTGACTCACAGACTGTGGTGACACCTCACAGACAACCTGTGACTCAAAGGGCCCCACCCTTAAATATGCTTAAATTTAAGCCTTATTAAAATTAAAACAGGTGTTAAAAGTCACGCACGGTTGTCATGAAGAGGGGAATGAGTTATGGAGGTCACACTGTTTTTTGTACCAGGCTGTGAAGTGTTTATTTCTGCTGTAAAGTTGGGCATTTTGACATGGCTATCAATGTGGATTGACTTGCTTTTGGAGGCAGCCCCAAGTGGGCATTTGAAGAACTGCAGTTGTTGGCACTCGGCATTGGCTTTATTTTTCAGCCCCAGATGTTACTGCTTGATCAAAACAAGCAATTTAAAAACATCTTGGGCTCATCTTCTCATTTTTTCCCCCTGACATTTTATAGAACAAGAATTCGCGTTTAATCAAAAAAAGTATTGATATGACAGTCAATATTAACAATCATGATTTGTCACAGGCCTGGACAGAGGATGATGAAAGAAAGAAAGAGATAAGGAAAGGCAGCAGAGTTCATTGCTTTTGTCTCCAAGGTCATTTATGAAAGAGCGTCTGCCTCCTCCCAGTGTATCATCATTCATCATCCTATTCCCAATCACCATTCTGTTTGAATTAGCATAATTTGCCCACTCTGATTGTGGATAAATTGAGTTTGTGGCATGCCTGTCAATCACCTATTATTAGATGAAGAATAGCCATAAACATTAACCAAGTTTCCCCCCATGGGCTGATGTCAGGACCAACTTTTGGCACAGAAACTTTTGCTGGATCATGTCCCCAATCCAGTCAGTGCTCTGATTAAAGACATCCACCAAATGTGGATAAAAACAGCAGTGGATACATGCCCCTTGATGGAGAAAAAGTGATCATTTTATTAGATTTTCTTGATCAAGAGCACATTTCCATATGGAACCAGTGAAAGAGATGCTTTTCTGTTTCTTTCATACCTTTTTTTTGTCTTAGTTGTGTTATAGCTCTGCTTGAAACCGGCCACTTTTAACTCATCACTCTGCCCAAATTAATTCCACATGCTCTTATTTCAAGCCCATTTCCTTCCCGAGGTTTGAGTGGTAACTAAACAGTGTCCACCCGAGTCAAACAATGCTGGAATCATCTCAAGTGCGTCTCCTCCGCACTTGTTTTTGTATCATTCAGGGGATTTTTGCATGTCAAAGAGTGTCATTCAAGCTGCCAAAGGCGTTGTTTTTCATTTTCAATCTGACATATTCTCAAGATCGGAGAGAAATGCTGTCAAAGTGACTTTGGAGTGCGTCCTTGTGTGCTTTTCCTGCGCCAGCCATCAGGCAAGGGTGACTGTGATTAGGAGTGCTCTTTTATTGATGTGTGCCGTGCACGTGTGTGTAGCCTGTATCCCATCTCACTGAGGACCTGTGCACATGCGGGGGGGCATGGCCTCATCAAGTGTGCAGATGAAAAGAACAGCATGCCATTTGTGTTGGAAAAGCAAAGATTGTTATGAATATATTATTTCATGGTTGCCTGTCAAGGATTGAGTTGCAGCTGGTTGCGAGGAAGCAGGCTCTGGGGTTTAATAAAGCCGAACAGTTGTTGATTTGTTTTGGTGGTACAGCTGGAAGAGGGAAGAGAAGGCCTGGAGTTGTGAAAAGGGCAGTAAGAAAGGACGTCTTGACATCTGCAAAGAACTGAGGAAGGTCATGTGTTCCCCTGGACCAGCAGTTCATAGGCTGTGGAGAATGCATTAATTCAAGAGTGCTGATAAAGCCAAGGAGTTATATACTGTGAAATACCATCAGGAACTGTAAACTACTCCAGCAAGCACTGATTTACTTTACCCAGCTACACAGCAGGATATCGAGGTTGAAACAGGCCAGACTTTGTTTGAAAAGTGAAAGAGGTCAAAGTAATGCCGTGCAAACAACTTTATCTTTAACTTTAAACTTCATTTTTCAACCAAATTTCTCTTTGGAATGACTTGATCATTTGCCTTATTGTGCCTGTAAAAAATATTCTTTGATCGGTCTCTTCATAAGCAACAGGTATGTGCAACCAGTGATGATGAGCAACAAGTATGCTTTGTTTTAAGGGGCCACAAACTAAAAACAGGGCTCCTGTTTATCCTTAAAATATTTTCAAAGGCATTGAATTCATTCATCTACAAATAAAGCCGTAATTGGTGAATGCTCAGACATGGGAAGTAGGATTTCACTAAATGTTTTGTTTCTAATTTTGAATTGTAAAAGCTTAAGATAATTGGTAACATCTACCTTTAAAAAATAGTCTGTCTGTTCCATAAATGTCATGCAGATTAAGATGGTAAACCAAAAACACTCATATTTGTTTCTTGCCGGGATGCTCAGAGCAGAGGATCCACCGTTTGCTAGCTGTCACGATGCCCTGGATGAACTGGGGAGGCGTCAATTCAACAAAATTGGATTTTTAACCTAGATTTTGTGGCGTGGCTGAAACTGGTTCAAGGCAATGCATACAAGGCTTGGGGTATGTTATGCAAGACGTTTTTCACACTCAGCACAATGGGAATCAAGGCAGTGAAATCCCATATGTACAGATAGAAACACCAAATCATGTTTTGGGTCACAATAAACATTTGGGCAAAATTGTCCCTAACTCTAGTAGTTTATGTCAGCTCTTGTTTTTTTTTGTCTTCAGTTTTGGTTATTGTATAACTGCCTTAAATTTGATTCCAAGTGACATTAAGAAAGACAAAAAAAAAGTGTAAATCTAACTTGCCTTAAGCTACAGGAACCATGACAAAGCCAACTACTGACTGACCCAGACCAGGGATTCCTGACCTTTTGTCTTGTGACCCTTTACCCCCTCATTACAAGTTCCATTTGCCGGGTCCATGTCATTGGTCTGACAGCCCATTAGTCCGACGGTCCACGGTGCTGAACGGCTCCCGGTGGGCGTATTTCCACGTTGATGGTGCGCCGCGACCGACCAATTCACAGTTGACCTGACCAGAAACACTTTTTCCTCCTTGTCTATCTTGTCAGTCAACTCGCAACAATGCAGATTTACTTACAGACCCCCTGGGAGATCCCAATCCCCAGGTTGGGAACCTCTGACCTTAAAAACCTTGCAATCAAATTTAACCCAGTTAGACGCCTTTTGACCTGCAGTTATTTAAAGTAGCACTTCACCCACACAATGATCACTTGTATATCAATTACTCACATTGCGTTACGTTTAAAATGTGAAGAAAACTTTGCTTTTCTCGCATGCCTCCATGGTGAACGAAGAATCCAAAAAGTCAACAGCAAAGTCATATTTATACAGTCATTGCTCAGTAAAACCACAATGACTTCAAGACTCCTGATTAAAAGACAGCAAGTTGTGTAGGGTGAACAGTACCACGATATGACGACTTTAAAAGTGTAGTTGTGTAAATTTAGCTTAAGGTGCCCTTAAACACTACATGTATGTATAACTTTGTGATTAGCTGACTTTACGCTACAGGCTGGCAGCGACCAAGCCTCTGATTGGTTTAAACACTACCAAAACTGAATTATCTTTCATTTGTAATATAAGTTTATTGGAGATGCTACATGCGTGAAAGAGTAAAATGAAAAAGTGCATTTAATTTCCTGGCTAGCAAACTGCACAGGCTAGCAGTTAGCGACAGACATGCTAGCAAACGCAGCTTTCCTGAAATTCCTAGAGTAGCTTTTACTCTAGCACAAAACAAAACAAAAAACAATTTAAAACACTTGCATGAACAGAATTCAAGCGCCACCTGTATGTGGAAGTGTTTTTATTACTAAGGTTTAAGCAAAAATAAATTTGTTAATTTGCGAATGAAGAATCTATAACTGAGAAAATTCATGGTGAATTGAAGTCATAGTGATGTAAAATCACTGTTTATACGACCGTGGGTCTGGCTTTGAAGAGAACATAGATAAGTTCCACTTCTACTTAAGCTCCTTGCTGGAAAGGTCCGTCTGTTTGGGAAGTACTGAGCGTATGACTGGATAAATAAAACTATGTTTATACTGCATGAGTTATGTGAGACTTTGTTCACGGATGTTTTGATACAGTTTTGTTGTTGTTAAATGTGGTCGCATATGACCTCAGTTCATCAAGACTTTTGGATTCGTCATTCACTGTGGGGGCATGCGAGAAAAACAAAGCTGTCTTCACATTTTCAACGTAGCATGAGGTAAGTAATTGATATACAAATACTCATTTTGTGGGTGAAGTATCCCTTTAATCTGTGCTTTTTGTTAATTTGCTACACCACTAAAACAACCAAACAATGGCCGTACATACTGAGTACATAATAGGTTTTGTTACTTTTCTCTTAACAACACTGCTGGGGAAAACCAAATTAATTACTTTATCCAGTCAGAGGTCTGTATCACATTTCAGTCACCCACACGAGAACAAACACACACACAGTCACACAATCCTCCCACCTAGCATTGACTTTATTGAGGCAATATAAATGGCACAAACTCTCCTTGTATATGCTGAAGCATAAAGGGAGCTGATCATGGCCAGAACTCTGCTTTATTAAGACCTCTGTTTACACTCTCCTTTATTGAACATATAAATAAGGCTTCGGGTTCTGGTGCCACTTTTACCGCTCCCTTAATGCTTCTGGTGGCTCTTATAACATTCTAGCTAACAAAAGCCACTTACACACTCCGCACACCACAGTCTCGCTACGCTCCAACTTTACCAAATGTCTCGGAGACTGCGGACTGTTTCCACTAATATAATGCCATTTATAAGCGGGAATTAAATCTCATAGCACACCACATTAACAAAATGGTCATTCACTGGCAGACTTTGAAGTCACCAAATCTAGTCTTCAAAGTTGATGTGGAACATGCCACAGAAAAGGCCGCTCCGTCTGTGTGTGTTTTCTCATGGATCGGCTAACCACAAAGTGGACTTGACCTTTCTCTGTCAAAACTTCTCTCTGCTTTCCCCTCATCTGTTGTGTTTATCCATCCGTACTTTTCACAGAGGTTGTCATGCGTTCCCTTACTCAGCATGCCCACCTCCCCCAGACGGTGTGGTTTTCTGGGACTAATGAGGGTAGGATGCTTCTCCCGCTGGTGTGTGTGTGTGTGTGTGTGTGTTGCCGTCCCCTCCTCGCCGGAGCCTGCTTCTCATCATCAGGCTGGAGCTGGATGAGGACTGCTGAGCTGGTCACCTCTGGCTCTCCGCTATCAGCTGGAGAGGCGCTGTGATGAACTCCAGAGTGGTGGTTTCCTCAGAGGAGAACCAGAACAAAGCTCAGCTGGTGGGGCGGGGTGGGGGGGGGGCTGTGCCTGACCTGGGTTATTAATGCCGGATAATAAGCAGACTCAGCAATTTAGCTGGGTGAGTCATGCGTGGAGAGACAGAAGTGATGTGAACCTCGAAAGAGGAACCTTGAATCTGCTGGTAATAATCATCCGCGCCCCCTTGAGTGTGTTGATATTTGTTTGAAATGTGATTCAAAATTAAGAAGTAACGAAAGTTCAAAACATACCATAAATAATGCCCAGACCACACGCATAACTTCTCACAAGTCCACTGACATCACCCCTCAAGCTAAATCTGTTTCCCTGCTGTTTGGAAACACTCGACGGAGCATCAGTGGAAGAAAACAAAAAAAACAAGCAAACATTTGATTTAGGATGTTTGCACTGAAACAAATGGTGCTAACAACCCCTGCTGTTTTAGTAAGAGACCCAAGCTTGGAAATAGCTTCCCCGCTGCAGGGAGCTGATTACTGCAGGAACCCTGTTAGCAACGTCCTCCAGTGGCTCTAACTATTGCATTCACACTCTCTGTGTGCTCATGATGTATGTTTAGAGCGATTGCAGCTTCTTTTTCAGCTGTAAGTGGTTGGCTTCCTTGAGATAGTAACTGTTTTTCTGCCACTTCAGGTCCTGGCGGCACGCTTGGGGACGTCAGTATTGGATTTTGGGGACGAATATATTCTTAAACGACTGGCAACACAGCAGAGCTCAGAGAATTGTAGCCTGTCTCGGAGGCTCGGTTAACACCCTGTCAGAACACAGAGAGAGGAGATAAAAGCATGCTGGGAACAATGCCCCAAAGCTACGTCTAATCCCTGCACTGCATCCTGGACACTAGCCTTGTGTTAGGAGTTATCACAGCAGCAGCAGCAGCAGCAGCAGCAACCCCAGCACCATGCTCAAAACTCCCCGTTTGCTGAACTGTGGAGATTTATGGAGCTTGAGTGGCAGAGGGGGTGGTTACGGTTTCACCACAGGCTTCGGTTCTCATTGCTTGATGTTTGAGAGTGCTGATTAGTGCTGTTGTGTTCATGTCTTAATGGCGGAGCAGACGGGCTCCGTTCTACTGACAGCCTATAGAAGGGAGGTGAACATATGCTCAGGAAGGGCGAGGACATAGCGGAGATGGCATTTTGTCAGCGTAGATAATTGTCAGTTATGAAAAACAAAAACATTCATTATTTGCGTGTCGCTGACTCAGAAAAGCCATCAAATACAAGTACTGTGATTTTGTTTAAGTGACACTTAATATTACAAGGCAGCTTTACTGTCAGGTTGTGTTCTGATGTCGTTAATGAACACCAGGCTCAGGCCTCTAATAGCGGGGAGGAATTCATTATCCGTGCTGTTTGTTTAAAATCAGTTTAGAAAATGTACCCATTATTTGTGTTCGCAAACATGGACATGGTCTGGTTTTACAGATGCTGAGAGATTTTAGAATAAAGGAGGAACACTTTGAAGTTTTCTGTGTGTATTCTCACATGGTATTTATATGTTTTCTCTTACAGGGAATCTTTTGAGCACGACTGTTCAGCACAGACCAACAGCAAAGCAGAAACACTATGGGACCACAGTACCTCTTCAGCTTGTTGGACAAGACTGGAAACCCATCAGCCACCTCAAACCCCAGGTGAAGAAAAGTAGTGGATGAAAATTGAACAAATTGTTTTTTACATATTTGCTCTGTGTTTTCTTTTACACTGCTCCAGATATCCTGACGTAACTGATGTCATGAAATTTGGCATTTATAATCATGGTTTCCTGCAGATGACTCCTAATGATTTTGGTTACCTCTTCATCTTTGATCTTGTGCCATTAGGTCAGATTTTATTTTCATTACATTTGTGGAGCACCACCAAAAGAAATCCAGTGTATGATCGAAAATGAATAACAGTTGAAAGTATCTGAAATGTCCATTCCTGTCTAGCTATGATGCTAGTTAGCCAACTTTGCTAAAGCTTACCTGTCGAGGAGAAGAGTAGCTACGCTGACATCCGATTTCAAATTCCCCTCCGCTTTCAACCGTCTCCACCAAGCATCGCCTATATAGACCCTCGCTTTGCCTCGAGTTTTGTCTTGGCGTTTTTGGGAATCATAACGAGGTCGTTTGGGTTTAGACGCACTGCAGCCATTGTAGCTCAGTCGTAGCTGTAACTGATGCTGAGACTATACTGACTGTGTGACTGGTAGACGGGAGTGGGTGGCACAACAGACCAAAACACAAATTTAAAACATAAACATGATTTGCAGACCGTAAAAAAATGTTTTAAATGCGAATATTCTGGCTGTACTATTGTTGTCGGTGAGATCAGTATGTTATATTAACATTATTCCTTAGTCTCTGTGACATATTAGGAGGATTTTACAAGTATTTGCTTTAGATTTCTTACATATAGCTCCTTTAAAATAGCGTGTGTGTGTGTTGGTGGCTGGTGGGGGGTTTGATCTTTGGCCACCAATTAAGATCTTAAGTCTTGTAGAATCAAGTTTTGCTTTTAAAACTGTTGTGAAAAAATTCAACCCCACATTAAATGTTCAGGAAGTTAAATGTAAGATTGGACTCATTCAAAGTTTACAGCACTCTGCCTCTTGAATTTAGAGCTAAACTTTAATATGCAATATCAGAAACCAATAACACACTCTGTATCTCTCTACCAGTATCCCCTCTTCTCCCTCTCCCGTCTGTCTCCCATAAACACACACATGGACACACCTCACGTCATGACATTTTCCTCTGAGGTCAAAAGTTGAGAAAAATACATTGGATGTATTTTTTATACAGTATGTGGCAGCAACAGCCATGTCTACAACAACAAAGCCACAATATAAACTCAATGAAACAATTTTAAATGTCAATAAAATAAACAATATTTTTGTGGTCACAATACTGAATTAAGTAAATAAGTAATGTTAATAAAGAATGAGACACAGACATCAGTCATGGTTGGTCAATACTCCTGTCCTCTGTGTGCCTCCTTTTGCAGCTCATGAGAATACAGGACGGCTACCTCTGGTAAATGTTAAGCTAAACACTTGAACTACAAGCAGACAGCTTTTAATCTGGCTTGTTTCTGACAATCTGATATTAGCCGAGCTAGCACGCTGTGCGAGTTTAAAACATAACATCGGTGGATGAGAAATTGCGGACAGATCAGATTGAAATATTGCCTTCTACATGCTGAACACGTGTAGTGATAAAGTGTTGTCTTTTTACTGGCAAAGGTTGCTCTGCACTTACATACAGTAAACTCTCCATGCACATGTGAGGAAAGCCTGAGGCAGAACGAGCACACCTCCCTGCCCTTCCATGCGCATACATGGAAAGCCTAAGGCTGGGAGAGCAGCAGCAAAGACCCCTAGGGAACAGAACAGAGCAGCATCAATGACAAACAGAAATGAAATTTGGATTGATATCTGAGGTCATGAACACCACAATCAAGCCAGAGCCTCTGCTCATTACTCTTGGAATATCCGAGACCTTCAGAAAGCTAAATGCGACACAGCAGCATTTTCTCCCTTATTGCCTCATAACAGCAAAGAAATTAATTCTCATTTTATGGAGGCACACAACAGTCCCTGTCTCTCAGATGTGGCTAGAGGATTTAACTAACAGACTCCAGTTGGAAAGGGTAAGATGGGCCCTGAAAGACAGGCTCCAACAATTTAATAAAATCTGGAAACCCCTCATATCATATGTTGCAACCACAAATCTAGCACAACGGTTCAAACTGTAGCACACACTGTACAAGTGCGATGACTGAAGAGTGATGGGTCTAGGAGTGGAGAAGTAGTGTGGGTGTAGGTATAGCGTGGGTATATTTAAGCACAGACGGCTGCACAGTATCTGCATCTAAGATAGGAAGACAACACCACACAGTCTGATGGAACATTAATGCAATGTTTTTGAAATCTGGGCCTCCTTGGCTCTGTTTGGTGTTATAATCCCAGACTTTATAAAAAAAAAAACAAAATACATGGCTGCCAGGCAGACTTAAAAACACAGCTTGAGTTTCCAGGTTGTGTTATTCAGTCAATTCATTAGTGAATTAATTTGTTCTAGCTTAACCAAACAGACATGGTGCCACAAGGTTTCTTTGGGATGTTATTACCCAAAAAACAAAACAAAACTCCCGATCAGCGAATTAAAGAACACTAATAATGAAGGTGAATTTAAGAGCTGATTTGAATATATTACTCCCCTGATAACAAGTACAAACAATCGGTGTACTATCTATGTTTTCCCTGAAGTTAGAGAATGGCAGTCGTCACAAACACTGCGCGGGGTGAGTGAGGTCAAAGCGTGCATATAGGAAGCTGTCGGAACAGAAAATAGCTGGAAGTTCAGTCCCACATGGCTTTTGCGATGATGATACTGCCTAAAACCTTAAGTGTTCTGCTTCCATATCCTCTTATGATCCACTAGACATTCTTCTCCACGGGGGGTGATGGATGACTTAACCCAGAGCGGCGCTCTTTGCCACAGTTGACCCAGATTGAACTATGTGAGCGAAATGTGTTTGTGTGTGTGGTTGCCAAGCGATGGAGAATGTGAGACAGAGGGAGTTTTTGTGTGCGTTTCTGTGCCTGAGCAAGAGCGCGGCACACAGGACGTGGTGAGGATGAGTGCGTGTGTGTGCACGGCACGACCGACAGAAGTGATGTACGACTCGGTGCCACTTCATCTGACTCTAACAGAGACACACAGTCTCTCCGTGTTGTAACTCAGGGGTGCGAAGACTCGTGGCTTTCTGCGGGATTAATGTCAAATGGAATAGAAACATAAAGCTAATCCTCTCAGCCCTTGTTCTTAGATACAAAGTCGCTTCATAAGGATTTCCGAACCACTCAATTGAAAACAGCTTTCTCGCATGTTTTCTCACAGCGCTGGGTGGCTCAGTCAAAGTTTCATCAGGATTGTAATTAAGCTTTTTAAGAACTATTTGCTGTTTCTTGTTTTATTGCCACACAGCACCCATTTATTTTCTCAAATCCAAACCATGCTAGCTACCAGAGAACCAAAGTCATCTCCCTTCAATCAAAACACTGTCTGGCTGTCTCCATAACCGATCTTTCTCATCGCCTCTCCTGTCTGTTTTCTCTTCAGAGTCACCCTGCATCACTGAAGCTCCTGATTGAAGCGGAAGGTGAGCAGCTGCTCTTGGCTCTGGAGAAAAACGAGTAAGTGTTCCCTCCATTCATACTTGGCCTCAGAGTGCTTTCCGCAGTACAAATGGGTGACATATGCACTGCCCAGGGGCTACAAGCGGGGCTGTAGCCAAGTTGTGTGTCACACATAACAGCCAGGGAGAGGGGGAAATCTTTCTCTCTTTCACCGCTAGTGCAGTGCTCTCCGCGCTTTGGTCTTTTTCGTGTGCTGAAACAAAGACTTGAAAGACAGGAATTCCTGAATACATCAGCCAGACATTGATGTAAACCGACATCTTCCTCCTTCTTCTCCCTCTATCTTTTTATTTGATCTATTGGCATAACACAGGGGAGAAGGCGGCTTTTGTTTGAACGCAGCACACACTCCTCACTCTGTATATTAAGATACTGTCAACACAGTGTCAGTCAAGGGACCGGCACGGAGGGGGAACATCATTTGAAAGAGATCAGGTTATCGGAATAGGTACAGTTTGACAGAGAGTCTGGATCTGTTCAGAGGAATATTTGTCATCTTTGCATTTTTACACGAGGGCTGACTGAACGTGGCCTCGGCTCTCAGACAACCTCGGTGTTGCTGAGAAGAATGGGACGTGATTGATGGAGCAATATGTTTTCCATCCAGCTCTGCTGCCACACATGAGCAACCAGGAACAAGCAGAGCTGTCTGTGTGATAGAGAGCAAAAAGGGAGAGGGAAGCAAAGAGGGAGAGAGCGGATGGGTTTTTATGTCAGAGTCAGCCATGAATCTCACTTGTTTTCCCAGACTTAATATATGTAAATTCCACCTGCAGACTGTGGGACAAAGCTTTCAACACCAGCGACCGCAATTTTATGGCTTACCTACTTTGAAAATATTTTGATGGGAAATCACATTCAGTCCTTCTGTCGAATAACATTCCAGCTTTGCACAGGTGGGGATTTTGCAAAGCTGACTTGCAGATTGTCAAATTTTCACCAGCTCCATTTATAGCAGGGAATTACGTTCTCTTACAGTGAAAACATTTCATTTCAGAATGGGAACCAAACTTTCCCCCTGTGATCAGCTACAGTGGAAAAACACCTTGCATTCCCATGCATCGCCCTCATCCAGCACGACTGTCATCGTTGTCCAGTAGCATTAAATGTAAAGTCCACAGCTGAGCTCGAACCCCGGGCCAAGAGGAACAAACACAGACGGCGGAGAGGTGCAATCTAGATCTTTCTAATGAGCTTGAGCATGATGGAAAGACTTTACTCAAACAAACCTCCATGCATTCCAAATACCAATCTGTCAGAATTTACTCTCAACACTTACAGCAAGTCTGGATAACAAGGTTTAATTACCGGCAAGGGCTGCATTTTCATCATCTGCGGATTCTCACACACCCCTGCGATAAGTCAAAATACCACTTTAGAGAATCAAAATAGAAACTACTTTACGCCACGCATGTTTGACAAGACGAATCGCAAATAGGATGTGGATTTGAGGAGGATGTGTGCTATTGAGCGAGTTTGCTCTGCGGATCAGCGCGCCGGAGCCGGAGCCAGAACCGAACCTGCTGTGCTGACATTAAGTGAGGGTTTTTTGTCTGAGGTTGCTGGCAGATTGGCCGCATGCCGCTGATGAAATCCAGTTGTTCAAACACAGCCGGCATCAGTAGAGGAGGGGGAAAAAAAAAAAAGATGTGGTCCAGAATTAAATGATTTGGTTTAAACCCTCGGATTTATTTTTGTTTTCCCAGGTCTTTGTTAATAAATAGCGCTGGCAACAAAGCACGAGCAAGGTGTGCTGCACAGCTGAACGCCATCATTTTTGTTGTATTGAGAGGTGAATGCTCAGTGTGTGTCTGAACTCACATCACCCCTGCAGTGTAAAAGAGAGTCGTAGAGGTCGCGTAGGAAGGCTGGGGTGCATGCATAGTTTATCACAGACTGCTTGAAATGATTACAGTCTTTGTTTCTGTTTTAAAGCCCATTTATTGCAAAAATTAAGTCATCTTTATTTAACTCAGTGTATTAAATATCTGGCCTTAAGTCTCCTTAATATGTTATTTTAGCTTGGCGACTGACTTATTGTAGAGGTTATAACTTTGACATTTGAAGATCTTATGTTTAAACTTCAGCTTGATCCCTGTTAGAACAGTTTTGGCCCAATAAACCAAACCTCTTCTTAGTGAGCCCAGTCAACAGCTTTAGGGAATTAAATTTGTCCTCAGTGAACTACACACTGAACAAAAAGTTTTAAGCTACAATCTGTGACTTTATATACCCGTTTTGATTTGAAACTTTCAATGTGAAACTTAAATACTAAGCAGCGAATGTCAGTTTCATCATATTCTTATGTAGAATTCAGATATTCTCGTCTTTCAAATCCATTTGACACCGACGGCACGCTGAGCTGTCACATACCATCAATCCATTTGTGACAAATTGGTGACTTTAACAGAGACAGACACTCTCAAAAGAAGTCATGAGCTAGTGACTTCATGGGGCGCTATTCAAATGATCCATGATGGCGCAAGTGCATTTAGGGTGTGTCCAACTTCACTTTGGCTGTATGGCGCATAATCTTGGTGCAAAGTAAAACCCAAGGGTCAGAGTGGTCATATTTAGTCCCTTAATTAATCCAAGGTGTGTTTTTTGAGTGTAGCATGAATTCAACCAGTCAGAGTGTCATCTCCCGTTCCCTTTAAAAGTCAGGCGCACCTGCACTTGCCGCACCAATTTACATGGTGGATTCGGCAAATTGGAGAAGCGGGTGTTTTTCTGTTGAGAGTAATGCGGTAAGAGCAGAAATGTCAATGCAGCAAATATCCTGGGACATCTAAGCAGCAAAACTAAACCTGACAGAGGAAACAAAAACTTAACTTTTAGCCTCTGAAATAATCAATGAAGTTACACTGCTCCTTGTGTTTAAATATGCACAGCGTCTCCCTTAATAGAGAGTTGGACAGCAGCTCTGCTCTGCTCTCTGCTACGTTCAAATTTTAGAGATATTTTCCTTATTAATGATGCATTATTTCACCAACCTGCAACCCCTTTGTGCCTCCCTGTGTGTGTAACAAGCAGAGTGCATGAGCATTGTGAACCCGCCTGTGGAGGCGCATCTTACTAACTGAATAATGTGTCCTTTTAATTGCAGGAAAATACTCAGCCATTGACTTAAGATTTGGCTTTCATGCATGGGGTATCAATCATTTGTATCTGTATTTATTGATATTCTGATTGTGGGTTCATTTTTTAATAATCCAGAATATTATTATGGTGTCTTTTGAACACTGGAAATAATTAATTAGGCAAAATGTTTCAGGGAAAATTAAAATTCTGTAACTCATCACAGCGACACTCAGGAATGTTCAGCCTCACGTGTGACTGAAATGACAATCACTGATGTAAAAGTGTTTCTTATTGACAGTCAGACTCTCTCTGACTTTAATTGTTTCAGTAATAAAAGTTAATGAGGAAATTACAGATTGTGAACAGAAAAATCTAATAAATGAAGAAGGTTGTTTATGCTCCTTTTCTTGTTCAGATTTTGAAGTTGATGGAAAATCAGAAAACAGATACTCAGAAGTGATACGCTTGAATTAACTCTCTAATTTGTCTTTCCTCTGAGTATGAAACTCCAGTGATGTTGTGATGTATTAAATCAGTCCGTTGAGCTGTCCAATCAATAACTGGGGGGTGTGTCGGTTGGTAAAAGACTTCCGCGAAGGCTGCACTCATGTATCCTTGCTTCCCTCCCTGCTGAATGCCTCCTCTGTCCTCGACTCCTCCGAGCACATTTAATAAATTCAGACGTCCTTCAAGATGGCGGGTGTCAATCGATTTCTGGGTCAAGTGATTGAAGATAGAGGATTCAAGGAGGGATATTGGGATGAACCCTTGGTTTTGTCAATGGTGCAATCACTTTCTGCTGCCTGAATAACAATACACCATCAATGTGCGAGACCACACCTCACTGTAAGACCTACACACCCATTGGTGGACAGATGGGCCCAAGTACATTTGCTGCTTACAAAATGTGGATGCTGGGTGTGAAAATGAAAACCTGGAAAAGTCATGGAATTTCACTTTTTCTTTTACAAGCCTGGAAAAATCATTGAATTTGTAAAAATCATTGAAAGCTATTGTGTGTTATGAGGTTGCAGCAGTAATCTCCTGTGGATAACTTTCCACGTGCAAATTTATTTTCTGTAGCTGTCGACTTAACAAAGCTCTAATATGTCCCGATGTTTGAAGTTTTGTGTACCATCACGTATGCTTCCTCATTTTTCCCTGCCTTCCCTTCATGTATATCACTGAGCTGAAATTATGTTTGAATAGAGTTTGAATCTCCTATGTTTGGAAACATTGGGAAAGTGGTAGCCTGGAAATCCAGACTCAAATCTAGAAAGATTTTGAGTTTAGCACTCGCCGATACGCCCTTCCTCTCCAAGAGGCGGCACTAACTGAGGCATTTCAAATGCTGCTGCACGCAATTGGATAGCACGATGGCCAATCAGAGCAAAAAACAAGGTGACGTATTCATTTCAGTAACTGATATATTAAGCTTTTGCTTTGTGGCTTCCTCCCAGTGACGATGTCTGGTTAAAACAACAACCATGTAAAGGTGACATCGTAACTGTTACCTTGTCTTACCTTACCATTTCCAATCACTATCTGAGAAAATGCTATTTCTGATGTCTGCCTGCACCAAAGCTCTGCTCCCTCCTCTGATGGTGAGCTGCGCTGTGTCAGTGGCACTGATGACATTTAGAAAGGCTGTAACATGATGAAAACTACGCCCGATTGTACAAAGCCAGTGTGTTTGTGAGCCAGTATGGAAGACTGTTTGGTGTGTCTGCTCTTTGGCATTAAGCGTCAAGGAAGCAGGAGACACAGGCGTCAGATATTCCTACATTTCCGGACACCCTTTGAAAGCAGCCTGTTGTCGGGACGGAAAGGGCGCACACCGCCTGGAGCAACATGTCAACCGTGTGAACCGGCGCTCCAAATGATGGTTCAAGAGAAGGCTGCCTGAGAGATCAAGGCCCTCTTCATGTGGAAATGCTGCCTTTTTATGCATCTGTGTTTTGCTGTATCTTCACTGCTCTGTTCTCAGCTGTCTTCTGCATCCAACTGCTCCAGAGTATCAACATCAAATAAACAATTTTTAGGGTGACTCAGCAATTAATGATGCTTGCTCTCATTTGTAAGAAGATGACATTTTTATGTGCAACGGCGTCTGCAGATAGACTCATTTAAACTCAAACGCGAAGGACATATTCGTTTGTATCCTCATCAATTGGGGCCTCGTGGGAAATAGTCAACAAATTACCCACAAGAGAAGAGCATGTGCTCTAGACAGTATTGGTTTTAGCTGCCAGTGTTTTTTGTAAGCAGTGTATTTTTGATCATTAGCTACTGTAGTCCTCCGTGCTTAGAGTTGGAGAAGCATTCATGCAGGAAAACCAACAGTGGATAAAGCCCTGAAGTGGATGTTAATTTTGCAACACTTCTTTAATGAGTAGTTTGATTCCAAAGTTCAATGCCAAACATATAAATCGGAAAATTCTGTTTGAGGAGATGTCAAGGACTAGAGATCTGATCAAAATGTAGTCAGCTCTCTGACCATACATGAAAGGTGGCTGCTTCCTGCAGGCGTGAGCTCAGGTTTTCATTAATTAGCAGAGGTGGCAATGATGATGCTATCAGTATGAAGGTACTCATGATAAAATGCGAGTCCAGCTGGTGGAAATTAAACTTTAAATTACCCTCAGTGCAGTGTTAGCACAGCAGTATTGCTCATGCTCTGCTAGATTTGCACCAGAGTCTAATCCCTGGTGGCATCTCATCATCTCAGATCAATTTAATTAATCATTGACTAAACGGAAACTTCACATGCCATTTGCTTTGTGAGATAGCGCCATTGTTCTTTATTACCTGAAGGTTAAGGTCCCTAATGCACACAAAGAAACCCTGAAGCTTTTGCACATCCGAATCAGTGGTAGGGACGGTTGTTGAGCTTTGACCACTGGGTATGGAACTATTTATGATCAAGCTGTTCTTGCAGCTTTTGCTGCTTTGTGGCTTTGACTGTGAGGCCTCCAGGCATATCAATATGAGTCCCAAGCTGAGCAGGCAGCATGCTTTCCATCCGTGTTTCCCTTTCTAATGGACTGCAGGATCACTGAGAGGAGGCCTGGGGCTCGTCAGCTGGGTGGAGGATGTTCTCGGTTGCCTGCACTTGGGGTTTCTCCCTGCTCATCATGTTGTTTAGCCTTAAGCATAAGGGGCCTGGAGGTTTGGATATCCATCTTTTGGAGTCTGTTGTGCTGCGAGACAGACATACACACTTTAATCAGGACTTTTCCCTGGACAGAGGGCAGGCAGAGGATGTGTTTCCTGAGTGAAAGGCCTGGCTGCAAACTTCTATCTCTCTGGTGTTCGGAAGAACAATAAAATTCAGCCTGGACGGGATCCAGACACAATTTGTCCCAGTTTGCGTATTGGGTCTATGGGATGTTTTTTACTCCATATCTCAGACTGGGCTGCTGCTGGTCTGTGACCTGTTGCTTCTCTCAAGAAGACGTCCTCATGTCTCATTCATAACATGGGCAGGAAATAGTCTCTCCTGGGGAGCTGGACAAACAGAAGGATGAAGACGCCACACAAATAACCAACCCTTTTGGAAAACAGACATCTCTTGTGACCTCTTTTGTAGGGTTGTAGAGTGTCGTTGGCTGCTGAGCCACACACAGATTGTTTAAGAAACGTTAAACTCAATGTGTGTCCCATGTGCGTCAAATCCTTCCTCTTGTCATTAAGCCAGGAGTGAGGCAAGGAGTGTATCAAATCCTTCCACAAGTCTGGGCTTCAGTGCTCACTCGAACTGAACAGTTTAAAGTGTGTTTATTACAGATTTGAATGTCTATAATAACTTCTTCATACTCATGAGGTTTGCAGGAGAATGTTTCTGGGCATGGCTTTAGACATTCAACACTGTACTGAAGGGTCTTTAAAGGTTCTTCATGTGACAGTCAGAGAATTAATATAGCAGCAAACAACTATTTGCATTGTAAAGATATAGTGGAGTAATGCTTTCCTGAGTCTTGCTCCCTCTGTGTGCGCTGTAACCCGAGCTTCTCTGTTCATTGTTGCGGCAGACGATCCAGCCACGTGTATCCAACTGGCTAGCTAATCACTGCTGCTCTGCGCTGTGCTAATTCAGTGGTTACATGTGGTTACCACTGATAACATTGACGGCGGTGTAGCTAAAGCATAGTGCTCACCCTCAGTTTTAAACCGGTTGATATTAGGCCAAAGACCAGACCGGATCGGTATAGCAAATCTTACCTTTAGATCTTCTTGCACTTGAGTCAACAGACACAGCAAACCAGTGTCCGACCATCACGTTGCATTACATACCTCTTACATCTCCGCAGGGGCTTAAACATAGACAGTACAGTGCAGGTCCAGTATTGAGACCTGTTTGTTATTGCCTTGTTAAATGAAGTCTCTCTATGAAATATCACGAGATGTCATGAGATGTCCCTTGTTGCAGTCAGACAATAGTGGAAACATGAGTGAGATTTGGAGCGAGTATAATAACTGGAGTAGTTTATTGAAAATGTTATAATGGTTGATCTACTGGTTGACCCGAGGTTGTTCTTGTCTCCAGACTGATTACAAGTGTTTTAAAATGGGTTTAAGTTTTCTATACAAGGCATTACAGTTTGTCAAATGTTAGTTTTAAACCTTTCACACATCTTACGATCAGTGAATGTGTTTTTACCACATAAAATCGAAACCCAGTAATTGCCATTCCTCTCCAGCAACACAAGTCTCCAATTATCTGAAGATTAACTGGATAAGAACAAAAGCTTCCCCTTGTTAAAATCCCATTAAATACTTTGTTCCCATAGTTACATGCTTGTCCAACATCCTTACAACCCCTCGTTGTAGAGCTGGAGTAAGAACGTGTGGATAAAAAGGAGCTCATCATGAGAGAGGAGAGAGGGTAGGAAGACGTTTCTAAGGATAGGCAAGATCAACTGGTGACTTGAAGTCTCTATCCACTAAGGCATTAAAGCTTGAGATGCTGTATGTGCTCTTCCTGCCGTGCTCCCGTAATCACTGTGGACGTGACGTTATCATAGAGCCTTGCTCCTGATTGTCTTATCTGAGGCACACATCTGTATCCCCTGTCAGTGAGTAATCAGCTTGTCCTCTGATCTATTAGCCAACATTCCCAGAGACATGGAGACGCATGGGCAGTTAGATAGTGGGCGAACGAGTCATTGGCAGGTGTGTACTGTACAATTTAGTGAAAGTAATTGTAGAGAGGGCCCAAACAGCCTTTTCCATCAGCCATTAACATACATGAACACACACAAAACCTGGATACGCTGCATGCTCCCACCAGTGCTCACTTATTCTCTCTCTTCTGCAGACAAATTCTCATCAGCAAAATTCAAACATGCTCACACCATTTTCTAAACCTTACTTCCCGGTGAAGGATGCACTGAGGTTAACTCTAGCCTTTGTACCTTTCTTGTTACCCTTGCGGCTGCAAGGCCATGATATACTGTGATTCATTAGTTTCAAAGACAAGCCTTGGAAATGGGCTCGTCTCTGTCCAGAGCCTGCGCCTTTTAACTACTTCCTTCAAAAGGGAATTTTTTGGAAAGAGCTTCCCTCTTTTGAATCGCCTTCTCAGAAGCTCCAATTATTTTCAAGCTTAGAGCAGTAATTAATAAGGTGGACTCGCCACTCCATGTTCCTAATTAATTAGGAGGCGCCCGGTTAACACTGGAAAGCTCTTAGAACGGCTTGTCCCTTCTTTCAGGATGAAGAAGAGTGAGATGCACATTCACGGTGTCCTTTTAATGTTGTCTTCTGTATGTGTGCTATAAAGGAGTTTTTATTGGTCTAGAAACTCCCCAACCGAACCTCCAAGCTTACTTCAAAGCTCCAAAACAGCTCAACCCATTCACCTGATGTTACTTTCTCTCTGTCTAGTTTTCCAGTCCCCCTTTATTCTTATTTTACAAATTAGGTAACAAGCTGTAATGTGTGAGGGTTTTGCCACTCACTTATAACAACTTCTCAGACATGCTTTGACACGTTTAAATATAGGGATGCAGCGATTTATCGGCTGAACATCGGTATCAGCCGATATTCCCCGATGTTTTTCTACTATCAATAATCTTAAGATTTAAATAATAATCACTGTCTGATAAACACAGATCATGCACAACATTAAAACCAAAGACAGGTGAAGTGAATACCATTGATCATCTTGGTACAATGCAACGTTCTGCTGGGAAACCTTTGGTCCTTGCATTTGTGTGGATGCCGCTTTATTCGCACCACCCACCAGGACAATGCGCCGGCATGTCCTGGACTTGGGATCTGAGGAATTTGGAGGCCAGGTTGATGTTCTCGTTCGGGTTCCTTGGGCCAGTTCTGAGCAGTGTGGTATGGCTCATTGTGGTTGAGTGGTTGTGGATATCAAATGGCATCCACATGAATGCCAGGACCCAAGATTTCCCAGCAGAACACTGCATTGTAAGGAGACGATCAGTGTTATTCACTTCACCTGTCAGTGGTTTTAATGTTGTGTTTGATCATAGTACTGTAGGTTTTCCAATTACCATGTTAAAAATCTTAAAACTGCATTTGGAAATGTTCTCATTTCTAAATTCTGAGCATGTGTACTACCTCCCTGAGAAGGAAGTCCACTCTGAGTCTGTGCACAGGAGGCCTCGTGTTTCCACAAAACTCCTGTGTTAGTTGCAAATTGTGCCAGGATTTTTTTTTTTCCAAACTAGTCATATCACAAAAGCATGTGTACACGCCTAAAACACAGATTTAAGGTGAGCGCGGAGTAACTTTCCCTCTTCAGCAGATAATGTGAAAACCTTGTAGTGTAAAATTCTGCACATACATCATCCTGCACAGTGAAGGTCAAACAAGTAAAGTCACATTCGTTTGCGTGGAGGGGGACTTTAAAATATAAAACTGCAGAAAATGAAGATTGAGTATCAGACTCAATGGCTTGTTAAAGAAGACATTTTGTGCAGTGATAGGGGTCTTCCCCTCTCCATTCTGAGCCTTTTACCAGACAGACCACGGGGGTCTCGGGGCTCCAGCTGGTAGATCTATTCCTCAGCCTCCTTCCCTTCACCACGAAGAACACAGACTGCTGAAACCTGCTGTAAGCAGCAGTTTCTCTCTGAGGGGTGAACCATCACTCATTACTTACCTTCACCAAAGAGTTTATGGAGGGTCCTGCAGATACAAAATGCCCCCTTTTTATGAGAGGGTGTCGGTACAAGTGTTAAAAACAAAGCAGTTTAAAATGTGGGGATGCATTTCATGACGTCTTTGTTTCAGAAGCCTGATCCAAAATCAAATCATTCTGATCATGCTTTCAATTTAGGTAACTGGTGCTAGCTGATGAGGGAGGGGGAGTGTTGACATGACAGCAAACAGAGAGACAATCAGACAGCTCTCACCCTGTTGTTTTTCATCTTTTGTATGACTCATCCTTTAAGAGCCCTTCCTTGCATAATCATGAACCTGGTGTGCAATATTTTGGCATTAAAGTAACAATTCAGAGTCTGAACAATAACTCATTTTATTTCACCCGCAAATGCCAGTGTCATTTTGAAACAGGTGCCTATACGTCTTTTAAGGTAAGATTACATTAAAAGTTACAGGGGAATGTGAATGCAGACTAGACCATGTGATTAATTTTCAGACCTTTATGTAACTTCTTTGTAACATTTAATAGAGCATAATACAAGGCTTTATCCACAAGAATATTTCAACATGTTCCAGACAGCTGATAATGTATAAGCACGTATTATTTCCTTTATTTCCAACTCTCCATCCATCTTGTGAATGCGTTAAGAAAAAAATCCTTGAATGAAGAGCATGACCTCATGTTTTATACAAGTCTGCTCTTGAATCCACTATGTCAGGCAGAAGAGGTACTATTTACAGAGCTCCAAATACTTTTTTTCTTCTGTGCACATCCTCTGGTGCGTGTAACTTTTAAAATTGCATGCACCAGTTTTTATTTTTATCTGCACCATTTAGTGTTTTTGTCCCACTTTATATGCACTTCTGCCCCAGCCGCAGCCGGATTTGACTAAAGCTACAGTAATGTACAGTGAAACTGCTTCAAAATTTATATGGATAGAAACATTTTGAGCAGCTTCTCAACAAACTTAATATGGAAGCTTAATTAATACATATTATTGATTAAATACTGACTTCTACACTTCAATTACCAACTTCTTATGATTACAATAGCTCTCAGTGCTGTTTGTGAATATGAATAAAACATGGAGTGTGATTTTTTTTGACAGCTATTTTAGTTTTAGTCATAGTTTTGAGACGAAAATGCTTTTTGGTTTAAGTCACATTTTAGACATTTTTATCCTTCGTCTAGTTTTAGTTTCATGTATGATTCATGTATCTGAAATTACAATCAAGGCGACAGATGTATTCGCCCTGGTAGCTCCGATGATTACAAGCACGGCGGTTCTCGGCTTTCAATGTCCGATAATCCACCGCAAACATTTTCACCACGTCTCATCTTGTCTCATCAACGAAAATGAAATATAGGTTTCGTCGTAGTCTTTATTATCAAGGTCTATTTTTTTAGCTCGTCATCGTCTCATTTTTGTCATGAAAAAAAGGTCATAGTTTCCGTCAACTAAATTAACACTGGTGTCATCATTTAGGTCTATTATCACACTGTTGCCTCTCACATTTCCACAATTAAAAGGACCTTTTGTCTTCTAATGGGATGTTACAGGACCATTAAATTGTTTAAATACTCGATGTTCCTGTACACATTTACAAGATTTATCTTTTTAAGCGTAAGCTCATACAAATACAAATAATGTGCAAGCATAACATTTTACTAGCAGCAAACCTAACATTTTACTAGCGTGCTTCCTCATGTTCACTACTTTGTTTGTTAGCATTACGATTTTTGAAATTAAAAAGACAAATCAACAAAGTACTGTAATTTTAATGTGGATTTTTCACTGTGAATATATGACAGCTGTAACCCAACTTGGAGTCGGGGAACCTGCTACCGTGCCGTATTTCCCTGTCTCCCCAAAATGCCTGCAATAATGTCAAAGCTGTTGTAGTTTGTAGACATGGGGGAAATAAGCAAGCAAAATAAAATAACTACCTCCAGGGGCTTGTGTATTGCTGAAATGCAGCTATGAAAGTAGAGCATAAACACACACCCTGTCTTTGTACATTTGACTTGTATGCCCATAAGGATTTTTACGCTCAATAAACAGTAGCAGAAGTGTAAGATGGAATTATTTGAATATAAATTGCCAGACAATTGCCAGAAAATGTGACTTTATTAGAGGTTCTTGAGTACAAAAGTTAGTTCAAGCGTCTCTACGCCAAGGCCCTCTGTCTTCATCTCGCTTTCCATTAGATTGTTTGCCTTTCTGCCTTGTTCTCTGGCTCACAATCTCTCCCTTTCACCTATTTAAGCAAACGGCTTCCATAAATTGTAGTGAAATCTCATTTTCTCAAGGCTTTGGGGTGCCAAAGGGAATAAACAAAAGCAGCCAAAGTTTTTAACCTCTGTGGCTGCTGACCATAAAGATAATCAGTCCAGGCTCACAGTCCTGGCTTCCATCCTCCCTCTGACAGACAGACAAATAGATGTGCCGGAGTTACAGTTTGAGTTAAGCCGGGAGGGAATGCTCGCTCTACTTGTCCTCCATCCTGTTTCTATCCGTTCTCACAGTCCACTGACCTTCCTGTGACCAGCGCTGCCTGCGTGTGGGGGTCACTGACTGAGCGAAGAAGCCACGCGTGGTCATCAGTCAGTCGGTCAGATTTGGGCTGAAGGAAGCCTGTCTCTTTCAGCTGATGTAGGAGTTTTTTCCCCCCTTTTGTTGCCCCACACGTGCTCACGCAGAGCAATGTCCTTGTGAAAAATGAAAGCTGGATAGAAAGCAAAAACAGCATCCGCTCTAGTTGACTAGCACAGCAGAAAGCTCCAGCTGCATTTCCCCTTCTTGCCCTATAACGTAGCATCTCTGCTGATGAACCTCGTCATTTTCTTCCTTTTGTTTTCCTGCTTTTGACTCATTTAATGCTTCAAATCTGCACCCGACTCAATGGGAAACCTGCGTAGGAGTTAGAGTTCAGATGCCTCTTTCATCACTAAATTTAGCTTAGTGATAAAAGGAAATGGTGCAGAGAAAGTCAGGGACCTAGAGCACGGAGTCTTCCCCTGTCTCTATGTCATGCAGAAAGCAGATGCTTTTGGTTTCCCATCCCACTCATCATTAAGGTTATGCGTCTGAGGCCCCACAGTGCTGAGAGATGGACACGCGGGGAGTAGACGGAGGCAGGGGGGAGGATGTGTGATGACTGGATTGGAGGTTTCTGGTGTTGTTGCGTTGTCAGATGAGGTGTGAAGACAGTCCTCCACCTCCTCTGTCTACCTGCCTCCATCTCTCTCCCTCCTTTCGTATTTTCTTACCGTCAGCAACTTCTCATAATTCCCTGTCGGCGTACGGGACACGGCAGGGTCTCCTACGGCTGGCCCCATGTATTCCTCCTCACTCACTCTCACCTAATCCCTCCAGCACTGGGGACAGGAGCGAGCTGCCAACAACAATAGGAGCTGCCAAGGTTTGATAAAGAGGCTGTGGAGTGCTTTGGGGTGCAGGGACCCCGTGGAATCGAGGCCCGAGTCCATGACACAGATGCCTTAAAATCATCAACAGAGTTTCCGAGCGAAAGGGGTCACGGGCAGGTTGTAAATTCACAGAGGGTTAAGCAGGAAACTGCATTTGTTGACACATGAGCTGAGGGAAAAGCTATAAGTTGTCCTTCTTGAAAAACAACAAGGCATATATTTAGCTGATGGGAGTCGATCCAGTTGTCTGATGCAGGAACATGGCTCCATTGAGGACACTGAGGACATGTCTTGTGTATTTTTTCTGCAGATTTGGGGCGGTTAGCAACCTGAAGGGAGTTAAAGGAATACATCCACATTTTGGGAAATACATGTAAGCCACATTTTCAACAAGTCTTGGACTACTTTTCCAGGAACTCTAAAGTTCATCAGCCTGAAAAACATGTTGATGACATTTACCGCCGCACATTGGATGAAATGAATGAAATGCAGAGAAGGAAAGTGAAACTAAGAGCGCCCGTCTCCACAGTAAATCATCTGTCGAGTGTTGGATGGTTATTTATTTGTGCTTTAGAACATAATCGCCATGAAACAATCAGAAAATTCTCTTACTCACTGATTTTCTCATTCACAGCACCGCGGCACTGTCTCTCTTTCTCAGCTCACTCACGCTATCTATGTCTCTCTTTTTGTCTTTTTGTAAATGAGTTAGCAAAGCCTGACTTCACTTTTAATGTTACCAAGCAAAGAGAAATGTTCTCCCCTTGTTGCACAGTAGTCTTTAATTGATACTGTAGTATCTCCTTGTGTTATGAATGACGCTGTACATGAGTTGAAGCATCTATGCTATGTGTGTTTGACTAATCAGCGACGGCAATCCCTGCAAACCTCAACACGAAAGTTCCTGCACTTTCAGCAAGCACTTCACCGCCAATCAGGGATGTTTGCGGGGTAAAATGACCCCAGAACTTAATTTAGACCCTCGTTTCTGTGGTCGAAATGCATTAAGTTCCTTAATTAGTCCCTGGGGATAGTTCGCAAGGTCTGAAAAGGCCTTTCTTTGCTTTCTATAAATATGACCTACTACAGTAGGTCATATTTATAGAAAACTGTTTTTAAACACCGTCCTCTGATATAAATATCTGATGGTGGTATATTCAGTTGGCTGATTCCGGTATTACACTCAATATATTCAAATTAGCCAATAAATTATTAAGTAAATAAATGATTGAGAAGATTCACTTTCTCCCCAGAAGAGCAGTGTGAAGCTTTCAAACAGCATTCAGATATTCATGTTGGGTTATAAAATTCACACAAAATATAGTTAAATAGTTAACTGAATGGTTAAAATATTAAAAATGCAAATAATTAAAAATGTTTTGAGGCTCTTTGTTTTGGTATCTGTTCAAAATGTTCAGAAGGGGTTTGGGGAGTTGTGCATGACTCATGACCCAAGATATTCTACAATCCTGGCTTTGGCTCCAATCTGGCTATTGATTTTGTTCAAAATGCAGATGAAAATTAATAAATGGATGTAGATGCAAATCAACCGGGCTCACCTTTTCTTTCTGCTCGAAGGGTCATTGATGTTGTAAAAACGAACGACTCCCAGCTGTGTGCTTCATCTGCACGCTCTATGATGTATGACATGATGTTTACAAACAATCTCTTAGAGAAAGCCGATAATGTTCCACTTCCTGGGTGCATCAGCTGAACAACAAGAGCTATATTCCTTCCAGGGATCAATGGACCGTGGATGATCGATGAGTTGGTTGTGCATTATCGGGAAATCAATCACCAACTTTAGAAACCTTTGTGAATTGATGTCAGGAGCTGATTTAAAGAAGCATGACATAACAGAATCTTTTGTCAGCATTTACTGCAGAAAATGGTTTTAATGAAAGCTGGTAGAGATTTACGAACGCTCCGGGGTTGGGAAACATGTTTTATTGCTTATTACATAGGACATTTAATTCCATGTCTTAGTGCTGACCACACCTGTTGCAAATGCATGAGGATTCTGACCTTGCACGTTACACTAAAGTTCACGTCTCTTTAAATAATTGAGTTGTTTTGGTTCTGTCTCCTCCAACTGTAATCTTGTAGCCTCCTTCTCCTGTCAGTCATCTCCTGAAAGAACACAGGGTCAAGGTGTATAACCATACTCACCTAATACATAAAAAGCAGACTCTTTACTAGAAAGAGGGAGGACATCTCCCTCACTGACATAATCAGAGGGGTGAAAGACATGAAGGGAGGGAGAGTACATTTGTATTCAGCCCTTAATTGTTTGATTTCCCTGAGGGCGTGCATGAAGGGGGAGAAGGGCAGGGAAAAAAGGGAGGAGGGTGAACAAGTACAGACAGATTTAATTAATTGAATTGCATTTTTTTTTGCATGTGCATTTACCTTGTGAAAAGAATGATAGGCTAGATTGTTGAAGTTCCCTAGTCGCTCATTAGTTCAGGCACGAGGTTGCAATGAATATAGATGCATGAGCTTTGGGCCTTGGGCCAGTTCTTTGCAAACCATTTGAATTAATGGAAAAGCTCAAAGATGTTGTATTACCATGATCCGTCCTGAAAATGACTTTGCATTCACCCCTCTTCAGTACATCCTCCTGTTCCCAGCCTTAACCCATATAATGATCTAAAAAAAAAAAAAAAAATGATGTGAAAGATGTGATGCAATTAATTCCTTGGAGGCTGCACATAAAGCTTACGGTTTCCACTTTGAATATAACAACAGAGAGGAATATGAATTTAATTTAGTCAATTTCTATCTGCAGGCTTTCAATATTTCCTTATTTTGCTACAGGCTAATCTCTATAATCAGATTTCTGCATGTGTCTGCAGAATCTGTCTGCAGTCGTACGAGATTTTGGCATGGAAAGTGATCTGGTTCCCATTTGTAGTCCATTTGTAGTCTGAGTGGTAGGGCAACCTCTGAAAGTCATGTATTCAAATCATCAGTCAGAGACCTCTCAGTCGACTGAGAATCTTCAAGTCGTCAAGAAATGTTTGGTTCTCTTCTGGGGATGCTGGTTTTTGGTACAGGTTGCTGCAGACCTAATGCCCAAAAAATATCTTTAAAAAAAAAAGTCTCTGGCTTTTGCTTGATATCCACTGATGGCAAAAATGTTGCTGATTTCTGATGTGTCATTAGCGTATATATCCTGCATTAGCCTGGAGGGCTAACTTGGCTTGTTCAGTCAAATATTCGTATTGAACAGCCAAATTCGATCCGACTGACATAATTTGGGTCCGCCCAAGACAGACCAGTCCTGACCAGTCATATTTTAGCAGCAGGTAGACAGTTTGTGTGAGGAGCATAAGAGGCAGAATGCATTGGCCAAAATGTAGTATCAGAACCCATCAGCTATCGTCTGACATTTTAGCTATTTATTAGCTTTTTAAAAATGTATCTGCATTTATATGCGGGCATTTGTTTCAAGAGATGAGCTGCAATGACCAGCGCATGGAAGAAGTCTTGACTGGGATATCTACCAGAGATATGCTTCCAATTTTTTGCAGTGGACTCTGGGAAAATCTCCCGCTGTCTAAAAAGCATTTGTAAACTGTTGACAGGTCATCTCGAACTGCACACAAGATGAATTATGACTATTCTTCTTTTTTGATTCATAGAATTTTATATTGTAAAACAGGAAAAGCAATTAAAACATTTATGATGTTATCACAATGTTAAGTCCGTGAGCAGAGTGGGACTTGCGGGTGGACCCAGCGGGAGAAACTGGCATATTCAGTTGGCCGCGCACAGCTGGAGTAAACCCGGAAGCTAGAAACGTTTTTGCAGTACTGCAGGTGAGTTATTCCCAGTGCACTGAAAGGTCCCACCTTGGGGTCCAATATCGAAATTTAATAATATATCCATAATATCCGCTGGCTACAGTGCAAATCCTGAAGTATCGGTCGTTGCCCTAAGAGCTAATGGGTTTTGAGACTGGCTACAAGCTAGAAGACATGAATATCAAAATTAGATTTCTAGCTCCACCCCGATACATTGGAGGTTTGTGGTGCCCACAATATTATAACGTTTAAATTCAGCATCTCTTTCCTGAAACTGTGTCCCCATTACTCACAGACCTCACTGTCAACATATTTTTTGGGACTATATCTTTGGTAGACAGCAGTTAACTGTTTGTAATTTGGGTGAACTGGCCCTTTAACATTTTGTCTGAGAGTTTGCAAAATACTTCAGGAAAGCATTACAGTCCTATAATGCCTTCCTGATTTTCCAATGCAGGATGTACCGAGGGTTGAATAAGTAGTTTAGGAAATCAGGCGGGGAGTGTTGTGGTCTGCTGATAGTGTTGAAAGAAAAGAATGTGTTGCATGATCTATAAGCCATGAGCCCGATGTGTGTGTAGCACAAACACGGTCCTCGTTGTGGAAACAGCACATGCGGTGATGCCTGCATGTGTACAAGCACACGCACATGCTCCCACACAGATGTGCATAAATCAAACCGAGCTACCAGCACATTTGGGTGATTCCTGCACACGAGCAGGGACACACTCTCTCTCTCTCCATCTCTCCCACACCCCCGCGAGCTGACACACAAGCGGAGCTCGTCCTGCGGGAGATGAAGAGGCAGAGCAGAGGCACGCTTTCTGCCACAGAGGAGCACAAGCCCCGGAGGCAGATAGGAGTAGAAAGCAGGATGAAGGATCTCCCCTCCAGTGATCCATAGCAACAAAGGCGATTTGAGAGACTGCTGCTTTGGCACCCGGCATAATTAGTTTCAGATAACAATGTCACTGGCCCGTGCCACAAAAAGAAAGAAGTAAAAACACCCACCTGGGTAAAACTGTCACGATTCTTCAGTTTTTATTTGTTTTCCTACAGTTTAGATTTAATTGTTATCACCTGTCTAATTGCAAGCATGAGAAATACGTAAGCTTCATATTCCACCCAACCTGAAGTGGAGCATTTAGAGTTCACACTGTGTCAATCAACTGCCTTTGTTTAGTCACATGTGATTACTTTTCTCTTGTCCGTGGGGATTGTGATGTCACGAGCAATAAGATGACAGTAATATCTTTTTAGAAGACGTGAAAGAAGCTCGCCCTGCAGAGATTCATAAGTGAGCAGGACATGATTTGGAGGACACAATTTGGAGTATGTGTGTTTGGGTGACAAACACCGCGGTGTAAGCAAAACACACGAGAGCCAGATGTGACTTGATGTCGCGTGTCAACAAGTGACAACAGGCGAAAGAACAAAAGAGGGAACGGACGATTGTGTGCAAAAACATGTGACTCAAAGTTGCACTTTTCCTGTAGTTATCCAGTCTGAGGCTGGTTCTAGTTAGGCCTTTGTGACTTGCAACACGCCCATATGTAGAGAGAAGCCGTGGAAGCAGACAGCCAGTGAGAAGTTAAACAAATGTGGCTTTTTATTATTTTATTAAGGTTTCATTGTGCTTGTCAGACTGGAATGGCTGGCCTATGTGTCACTCCACGTTGAACCGTGGTGCAGCAAGAGACAGAGTGTTTCCATAATATGATGAGGCAGCAGCATGTGTGCTTAATGTGACACGGGATGTAACTGTGTTGAGGGACAGCAGAAACAAAAACAACTACTCGTGACACTCCTTGTCCGTCCCTTCCATAAATGACCCATGTGACCATTCGGAAAACAATTCATGAGCGTTCTGTGGTCTGCCCTCGCTTTGGTTGAAGTGTCATTAAGTTAAAGTAACTGAAACTGCTATTGTAAGGAGACAAGCTGACGTTCACTTGTGGTAGATTTCTTTATATGGTCATCTGCTCCAGGCGTGCTACTTTACACTACATGCACTGCTACATGTAGCTACATGCTAACATCAGGGAAGCCTGTATTTTTTGATTCACCCCATTTTTAGGTCTTTTTAGGCATCATGTCACGGATGTGTTAAACTCTCGGGCGACAATGAAATTTGGCTTTAAAGCCCAGAGCATTTCGTTGGGGCCTGGGGCGGATGTAGAAGACGCGGAAACACTGAGCAATCAGAGCAGACTGTGCTTTTTTGGGTGGGGATTTTAAAGAGATTAGGACTAAAATAGAGCCTTTTCAGATGGAGGGTTAATACTAGCCTGGTTCCAGACCATAGACCCCGCCCACTCAACTGAGCAGGCTTGCATCTCTGGTCTGGCATACTGCAATGAATTTGCGATTTATCTCGTCCAAACGATGGACGGACCAATGAACGCTGGGGGTGGGGCGGGTCTAGCGATTAGCCGATCAGCGCCACACCAATGGCAACCGCTGCAGATCCTACAGACCACATTAACGATGCTATTGAGGTATTTCACCGCTACTCACGTTAATGGAGGAGCAAATTAAGGAAGCTGCTAAACTGGATTTAACGGCGATGCAGCTGGGCGTGCACGACGACGGAGACATTTGTTTTCGGCGTCCCCGAGGCATGGATACTAATGACGTCGGATTCTGGGTGAGTCGCTGATCTCTACTGATTGGTCAGGGAAAAATCAAATTCCCTCCCCCTTGTAAATCGCCTTCAATGGAGGCGATGTCAGACTGAAGGTTCTGGGAGCTTCAGTCTGACACTCATGCTAGGTTAATACAGGTGTTCCAGCACAGACAGCTTGAGAAAAATAATGTGTTCTTTGAATATTTAATCATGTAAACATGTTCCAGTAGAAACCCAAAATACACGTATGAACCTGAAAATGAACATATTAGGTCCCCTTTAAGATTGTGGTCATGGTCACCATCCAGCATATACTCATGAATTCTAGCCAAAGAGCTTTTGTGTTGGTGTAACTGTATCACACCACTTCCACCTTTTCTACTTAGGAGTCATTATTCTCGCAACCACAGGAGCTTGTCTCACATAGGTCTTTCTATGTGTTTTAACAAAGGACCAATACTGTTGTTTCCCCAGTCTAGACAGACTTAAGATTTGTGTTCGAAGCAAGGACCACGCTCCAACAATATGTCTTTTAAATGTTTAATTGTAATTCTGTTGAATGGATGCAAGTCGGGGGAGAAGGTGAAAGAGACACGTCTTCGGTTGGGTTGACCTGGGAGGATGTACTAGAGATCAGGCAGAGGTAGACTCAGCGTGGGGGTTCCGTCTCGGGGCGCCTTTCCAACCGAGCTGATTACCGGCCCCCCCAGACGGCACCTAGAATGAGACATGGGAGAGGTATGCACCAGATTGAATCAGAAGAGATGAGGGGAGAAGGGAAGAGAGGATGAAGGAATGTTGGAAGGTATGAGGTAGGGAGGATGATGGATGAACGGAAAGGGAGGGTGGATTTAGAAATCTGAGACAAACAGAGCAGGAGGGGTTGACCAGGTATAGGTAGGCTTGGCAGGTCGTTAGAGGTGTGATTGAGGCGTGGCCCTGCTCCTGAGCTCAAGTCAACAAATTAACTTCATTTCTTGGAGATGTTCTTGGTCCATTGATCACACTGCCTTACCTGATGAACATACTCAGCCTTTTCCTGCTGTGTAGCTGTAGTCGTGATCTATATGTAGATTGTATGTGCATCTATTTCAAAATACACAGCAGCAGATCTTTTGGTTAGTGGACCATCTCTGGTTTACTTTTTATACTCTAAGAAACTAAAAAACATTTATCTATTTATTTTGATAGTAACTAACAGACATGTGTGTCGTCTGCATCATTAACTTCACACTTTATCAAATATTAGTGTTGCATTTCTGTCCTAATTCCAATGGTCTTATCCATTGTTGGGGTGGTATTCATCATCCAGTCTCTGTAATTAGGATCCTGTGGAGTCATCCATCACTCAGACATTGCACAGAGATGACACTTTATTGATTTCACGGGGCATGCCTGGGCTTAACCACATCAATCTCTAGGTGACAGTCACTGCAATAATTGCGTGCCACTGCTGCTAATGGCTATTCTGTTTGACCATCTCGCTGACCAATTAACCACCCCTGGGATGCCACACAGGTGTAAAGAATCATAATGAGGCTGTTATGATAAGTTTAAATCGGGGTAAAGCCCAACCTGCTTCCTCTGTGTAAAGCTTTCTTTTTTTGGATTTTTCAGCACAACTGGCTTTGTTGACACAAGCCAAAGATTAAATTTTGTGTGTTTTTTCTTCGTCGTGCTGGACTGAGTGGTGGTCTCGGAGCCAGGGGCGCCACTGAGCTGCAAGTTAGCTCGCTACTGAACATGGCAGCTTATATGAATAAAGTCAAAACCATCTGCCTTGACTTTTTCCCCCCTTCCTCCCTCCTCCTTGAGCAGAAATCATTGGCTGGCATGCTCTAACGGCTCTGTTCATGACATGCTTCGTGAAGACTGGGACTTGCATTGAGCTCGGGGTAAGCAGGGGGAATTCTGCTTCTCTGCTCTACTTGGCACTGGCCTGCAACACTGCCTGATGTCAGACAGATCACAGCCAGGAAGACTGGCCTTCTTCCCTTGCGCCTGGAAAAAGAATGTTACTAACACTGAGACAAGGTTTTCTGGCTTGGGGGGGGCGTTTGCACTATTGTAGGGTTTCACGCACATGATCCCACTTTTTCCACGCAGAGCTGGGTTCTTGCCGCCTGCCACATGAAAGCGAGGGGACATTATTACTACCACATTGCCTCACGGGTCTCTCCGTTGAAACGTAATGTACTAATTGGGGCTCTTAGATTAGGTTTTACGAGAAACGTATTTCTTTGATGATGATTTCATCTGCTCTAAATGTTTATATTTACATCTGTTCTAAATAACTTTCCATTACAGGGCAGGGCATACAAGTGCAAGAGAGCTACTTGCTCTCCAAAGGCCTAATGCCTAGCTTCTCATTTATCATAGTTAACTGTAGGATTTGTCCAGAAGTCCCTGATTAGGTTGTCTGAGTTTAATGAGACATATCGGAGCCTGTGAGAGGGAAATCGCTGCACATTGATCCAGCTTGTATTCCAACAATGGTAATGAAGGCTGCGGTGTCAATGCACTGATCATAGCACATCAATTAGGGATATTCATTGTACGCACTCCAAAAAAGGATGTTAATGTACTTTTTTAGAATACTCCAATTAGTGCCACACAGTGTGTGAGCACTAACCTGTTCTTCGCTCAGTTATACTTGGTTGGATACGATATCAAGAGAAAAGGGAGAGTCCTCTGGAGCTTGAGGTTGAAAAACCTTTTGTGACTACTGACTGAAAAATGTACTTTTTATATTCTGCCAGATAGAACAGATACATGATGCCTCAGCCCAGTCAGCAGGAGAAAATGTTGGTGTTATACATTTCTCTAAACCACAAATACATTTGTACATTTCACATGTGTCATATCAATGTTTCAATGTAACCACTGTCTGAAGCCAACAAACAACAAAACAGGTTATTTTTTAGTGAGTCATCACTGTGTTTCCTCCATTTTTTCTAGCCACCAAACATGGTTGTATTTTAGCAACCCATGGCTGTGTTTCAACCGGGGATAGCGCCACGAAAAGTGATGTTTTTACAAAGACATTGCTGCGTTTACTGCCAGAATAATGCCACGAAATGCGGTTGTTTGTTACCCAGACAATACTGCGTTTCTTGTTGGGAAAGTGCCACAAAAGCAGAAACATCACTGCTTTTCCACCGTGAATAGTGCAGCAAAAAGCGGTTGCTGCATTGACATTGCTGCATTTCCTGCCAGAATAGTGCCACAAAAAGCAGTTGTTTTTTTTATCAAGACATTGCTGCGTTTTCCTACTGGGATAGTGCCAAAAACAGAAACATTGCTGGTTTTCTACCTGTGATAGTGAAATGAAAAGCGGTTGTTTTTTACCTAGCCATCACTGTGTTTCCTTCAGGGATAGTGCTACATAAAGCCATTGTTTTTATTAAGACATTGCTGCATTTCTAGGTGGGCCTGTGCCACCAAAACTGGCTATTTTAAGCCAAAACATAATCTTTTCCTAACCATAACCAAGTGGTCTTTATGCCTAGATGTGACCACATGTTAACCACAGTGTCATTAAATCATAAAGAAACCGAAAATTTCAACATACCAGCTACATAACAACGTACAAATGTAGCATATCCATGGTTTGCAGAAATGCACAATTTATTCTGGCGACTGGGCTGGATGCCTACAGCATGGGCAAGCTGTTTTGCAGGGAAACACTGTCTTTCTCACAATTAAGTTATTCTTTCTGCTGTCACATAATCAATTCAACATTTTGTTGTTCCCCCAAGAATTTTTTCTAAACTGTCCCAAGCAGTATAAACTTTCCTCTCCCCCACTGAGACTGTGTTTTTACGGTCTGTGCGTAACTTTGGCTCAGCTCTCGGTATGTCTGTATCCCTCTCTTTTTTTTCACCCCATAATCACATCAGGAGTTTTTAGTACGAGAAGAAGATGACGAGACGTGCAATTGTGTGTCATAGTCAATACAGAATCTTTGTTACATTAGCATATAAAAGCTGTTTATATGCTGTAAAGGACCTTACCTTCTAGGTCATATGCAGCACTCACCTCCAAATGAGACCTCCTGTTTGCTGTTGATTGATTAAGCACTAACTCCAATTCATCAAGCCTGTTACAATTAATATATCTCACACACTGCAATGTTTGCTTTACTTGCATAAAAGCGGAGCAATCGGGACCACATGTAAAAGGGTGATGGAATTTATTGATAAATCACAAAAGAGATTAATTTTCCAAGGTCGGCTCGGTCATATTTTCTCAATTAGAATATTCAGAACAGGGACTGTCTTTGAATGGTAAGCTTTGACATTTATGTCTATATGTGAATATATTCCATTTAGATAAGACGTTGCGAAATCCGGGTGTTATTTCCCTATACAAAGACAGGCAGAAGAGGCTGACAATGTTGAACTGAGATACAACAGAAAAAATATTATAATTTAATGCAGGAGGAACAGAAGTGGCATTTAGTGACTGGCATCCAGGATTAGCTTGAAGTGACTTCATTGTCTTTCTGTTGGCGTTGTCAAATCTACTGACAGGCTAATCTGACTCTATTCCCCAACCTAATATATTTTCTCTCAAAAAGTTATTTTGTCCTGTGCGGCCTGGAGACAGCACCACAAGACATAAACACAACTGTAATTACAGGTATTGCACCTGTCTGAAAGATGCAGAGGAGTTAACAGATACTTCTCCGCCAGAGTTTTAACACAAGTTCATGCAGGCGTAGCACAGATCTCAGTAATATTTGCCTCCTGTTGTGTCACACTTGCAGTCATTATGTTCTGTCGTGGTTGTGTAGGTCTCAGGCTGCCTACTCTCGGGACATGTTCGGTGACATCAACAGCCGTAACGCGGCATCTTCCTGTTGACTCATGGTGCCTCACCGTGATGCCGACTCCCTGTCAGTCAGACAGAGCCCTGCTGGTGGCCTGTCCTGTGGGTAATGCATTTTAAATGGGGGCGCAACCCCCATCCCCTTCCTTCCGCCCATGCCTCATTAACTTCCCACTGATTGATAAACAGTGAGCTGCTGCTGCCAGGCGGGGCGGGCGGCTTGTGGAATTAGACGCATGATGCAGTTGTCTGGTGGCTCATCGCTCGGCTGGGTTCAGATGAACCTACAGGTGCTGTCGGCTGGGTGGAAGGTTTTCTGTATATGTGTAGCTGTGTTGACTCAGTGATGTAAACATTGCTCCTGCATGGTGTTTTCTTGCATGTAAGTGTAAGGTAAAACTCTGATTTGATGGCATATCATGTTCTAGCCCATTTAAGGATAGGTTAACATTTTTCAAGTCTTTAAACAATAGCCAGGTGCCCATATAAACATTGGAACAGGTTTTGATTGCTGTAATCATCCCTTCCTTCTGTTCAAACTGACCATTAAAAGATTCCTTCCTATTCTGCTTTCAGTGTAATTCATGCGGGGGGGGGGCATGCTTTCCTCATTATGTACAAGGGTTAACCACCGTTGCCAGGAAACAATCTAATCTTGGCACCAATTATGATGTATGCTATAAAGCTACAGACCATGTGAGTTAGCAGTCTAGGAATGCAAGTGACAAGTCGACTCAGTTGCAGATCCAGTGCATTGCTAAGCTGTAGATTTCAAACGAAAGAGTGGTCATGACAAACCTCTCATTTAGAACTGCTGGGCTCTCATTTACTACTGGTGGTCCATTGGTGACCAGATCAGTCATCTGTTTGGGACAGGCATGGCCACCACTGCCCTCTCAGTCCTGTTTCTGTGAGGCCAGTGTTGGCCACGTCCAGTGTTGGGCAGTAATGCGTTACTAGTAATAATATTACTTTTTCCAGTAACGAGTAGTGTAACTCATTACTAATAACATTTCAGTGATAATATTACAGTTACCCCAAACCAAACAAGTCATTACAACATTACTTTTGTTATCACATCACCACTAATATGAAATACAACATCAGATCAGTGGACTCATTTCCATAATTATTGCAGCAAGCTTGCTTGGAAGATGGAAACGCTTACCTTATCAACTGGAAATTATTCAAATTACTTTGATTCTGTTGTAGGAAAGATGACAAGAACACTAGTGCTGCAAGGAGTCATACTAAAACTCTTTCCACTGCATCATACCTCCGGTCTGAAACGCCTACTGCGACCAACAGCACACAACATGAACACCCCACCAAAGATAAGCCCTCCTCGGCCACAGAGGTCGGCTGTTGCCCTGCACTTACTAAACAACCAAAACTGGATTTTAATCATAGACAGCTGCAGGCTACAAGAAGTTGTGGATGAAATGTTGCTCTATGAGTGATTCTCTGTCTTCCAGGCAGAGAGTTGTGGGAAAATACCGGTCACATGCTACTAAAAAACCTCAGATTACAAAATAAAAATCATTTGCATGCTATTCAGCCTGAGCTCTACTTACCAGTGATTACCCTGACATTCACACAGAGGAACACATCTGCAGGAAATAGAGTGCTGCAGGGATGACGTTTTTTTGTAGGCAAACCCAGAAGTCAACATTGCTCCGGTCTCGGAACCAATCGGACGCTAATCTGACGATAATAAAGCCTCTGGGGACAAGGGCTAATCTGGTGTAGCCAGCAGACAGCCGAGCCAAGACTTCCTTTTCCGTGTGCCAGCCATTTTGGCTAATTTCTATAAAGAGACATGCAGGCACATTTAAAAAAAACAAAAACAAAACACAAATAAATCTAAGTCATCGTCACACAAAGCTGAAGCATTCTGCCTATCCCCACGGACAGTTTGCAGTCTATCTGTAAACCAGAACACTTCCAATACCAAAATCTTGTCCCGTCGCCTATCAGCATCGCCCTGATTCCCTCGACGAAAAGCCATCGGGATTTTTTCATTGGATTTTGGATTTTTACAGGAAATGAGCTCTGTGGTAAAACTTATGAAACGTAGAAGTGTGATTTTTTAAGCATAAATGCAATTAGTAAAAATGGATATGAACATTACACACCATGGTCGCACGGCGTCACAACCACTAAGCTTGTTAATTTGCTTGATGACGTTTAATGTCCTCAACAACCTCTGCAGTCTTGTTTAACCACTTCCAGTTGATACATATAAATGTATTGAAGCTTTTGAGTTCTGACACTTGCCACTTTATCTGTGTAACTCAGTCATAGTATACATGCGTGTTCAACAGCTGCTGATGCCCACCCCACAACACTTTTCTGTAAAGCATTAACCAGTCATCCTGAATAAGCTAACACTCAAAGGTAAATATTAATTTTACTGCACTGATTCAGTGTCCCACTTGACGTTACAGAAAGGTCAGTGACCAACAATCTGTCCTTCACTGAGGTTCAAGTAGCAGATGTCCCAGTAACTTCCACAGCCTTGTGTTGCATTCATGCAGTGTCAAAAAAAATCTAAGAAATGAGTTCCCGATCATATTTTATGGCTCACCTGATCAGTTTCCCTTGCTCTTTATGAATAACGAGTTGTACGAGGAGCACGTGCATGCACCATTGGTCTTGGCTGGCGAAAGTTTCAAGCACTTATTTCCAAATCAGCTGCATCTTACTGTAGCAGGCAGATCTGATAACGGTAAGTAGGCGAGTGGGAGAGGCCGGGGATTGACAGGCTGACCCAGGCACATAACACACACGAAAAAGAGTTGTTCAAATAGACTTATTTGTTCATATTCACTAATCACTAGTATTTACTGATACATTTTATGTCTTAGAGGAAAACCTGAAAATCTCTGAAGCTTGTGTTAACTACAGACCTTATATCTGGCATCTAACCAAAAACCCATTCAAAACAACCTCTTGACTTTGAGACAAGGGAACTGGAAGATCAAAACTGCTAACTAATTTTTGAGTTTTCGGACTTTGTCTTGCAGTAACACTTATACAAGCAGCAAAGAAATAAAGGAATATTAGTTCTCCTCCTCTACCATTGTTAACAGTGCACGAATGGCAGTAATGACATAATCATTATATGCACATGGAATGCCTGAAACAATTTCAGCCCACCTCGCTCAGGTGGACGAAGGTGCGGTTTGTTTCATGTTTCAGACCCACTAAGGTGAGGTTTATTGGCTCTGTGTTGCACACACATGGGTGTCTGCAGTATGTTCCTTTAAACCCTCCCAGAGTGTTACAGGACAAGCAGTGAGACACACACACACACACACAGTCACCACACTGGATTGTCTATTGTGGGCAGATGTTGAGGTTGTGTGTCCGACCGAGAGCGCAGACCTAATTAAGACTGAAGAAACACATCATTTTATTTGGCTCTCTCTACTCTTTGGCCTCGCTTTGATCCGATGATTATTACCAGCTCTTTGGCTCTGCAGAGGAGTAGAGGGCGGAGAAGCATTGTGTCTCATGCTGACAGCTCCCAAACAAAATAACCCCCCTCCCCGGGTTGTTACAGCTGACACTCCCAGCTGGGTTGTCAGCGGTGAGGTCAGTAAGAGAATCCAGCTGCCTGCTGAGGTCTGTTCCTCTGCTGTGGATTAACACCAGCCAACCATCTGCTGGCGTCCTGCAGTGTAACACTGTACATGCACTCGCTGTATGTACAATACATGGACGCTCATCCTGGCATGTGCGAATCATGAACACAAATACACATGCTCGTGCTTTAATAATCAACCCAGGAGGGGTCCACATAGCTCTTTCGGATCTGTGCTCATTTGTTGATCTTTTTCTGCCGTTGATCCTCTCCCTCCTGCTGAGTGCCCTTCCCTCCGCCAGACAAAGGAGCGGTGCTCAGTAACCTTCGTAGGTGACAAGGAGGGCAGCCATCATTGTAGTTTGGCTGTGACAGTGATGTTTTTTTGTTTTTTTTGTCATTGCAGTGACAGGTCAGCACAGTTCGGCGGTTATGTAGTGTACTCAACCAAAAATCTATCTTTTGGGTGTCATATAATAAATCAGCTCCCCTATAGGCTTGAAAAGTCTACTCTGAAGAATTTATAGTTTGCTACTTCTTGGACGGCAGCTGCAGTACACACAAAACCGTTGCAGCGGATTCCATTTGTAACCCAGAGCCACAGCGCAACTGATAAGCATTAAAATCTTGAAGCATAATTCACTCCTGTGTTGTATGTTCAGTGTGAACACTCATAGTTTCTCTAGAACATTAAGCAGAGCAATCATTGTGAGTGAGATATACGTAAATGTATTTCCTTTGGATACAAAATATTGAAGGTTCATTCTTGACTGTGGAAACTGCAGCTTGATAAATAAATTGTTAACACAAGGTCCAACTACACCATCTCTATGACAATTTACCCCCTCAGCTGAAAGAGGCCATGAGATGCGGATAAACGCATAGACTGTGTAAAAGTAATGGACGTTGTTATCATGATGTCACCCACTGGTGTATGGACTCCCATTATAAGGCCTTAAATGTGGCATTTTGATGGTCGCCATCTTGGATTTTTGGAGCCTGAAGTGACAAGAACTGAACGCATTTGAATAAAAGGGTGGCGGTAACTCTAGCGCTAGTTGCTAACTTGGTTAGCATGGTACATTTACTGTCTGTGGTTAGCTGCGATAACGCTAATGCTAATATTCCATGCTTAGATACACTCACCGGAAAAACTGAACATCAGACTTCTTAGAGGGTCTTGTAGTGAACATTGAACAAGTTTTTTTAGGTGACCCAAACGTTACAATTAATTTTCATGAAGCGAAACTTAAACTGAGGGTTTAGTGAAGTCCAATTTTATCGACCCCGCCATGGGTCAGTCATCACCCTGGTGAAGCGCCAAGAAAACGATCAAACTTGACTATCTAGAGGAAGAAAAAAGTTGTAACGAGATTTTCGTAGGTGAAACTGCTGGAGCTACGGCTATGTCTATACTCTGTGAATTTGGGGTCAGACCATTGTCACGTTACCGTACCAACGTTGTCACCATGGAGCGTTAACAAATGGCACTTGCCTGTCATTAAAAGCAGCTCCACCCCTAATTATGCATAACATAAATTATGCATAATAGAGACCATATTTTTTGTACCAGGCTATAAACATGTTTATTACCGCTGTAAATTTGGGCATTTCAACATGGGGGTCTATGGGGATTGACTTACTTTTGAAACCAGCCCCCAAGTGGCCATTAGATGAACTGCAGTTTTAGACACCTATGTGTTGGCATTGCATCAGATTGTCCGTTAATTTAATGTTACCAACAAGTCAGTGGAACCTTGTGTCAACATTTTTGTATAAAATACCAGTAGTTGCTGAAATTTCTTTTTAAAGTGTGTATGTCTCATTCGACAAATTACCACATGACCATGATGCGGGTACAGCACATTTATCGTGGTGATGGTATCACAGACAAGTTGGACTTCACTGTAGATGTTACTCTTTGCAATATTTAAAACTTCACACACAAAAAAATGCCTGAAGTTTCATTTTTTCATATTCACAAGACATACTTTTACACACTCAGGAGTTCAGTAACTTCATGTCGACAAAGCCTACAGGGAGTAGTTGCCTCCCAGTGAGAGCCTTACAGTGGTTGGCAAGTGGAAAGCTTTAATTGTGAAGCAGTGATGAGAAAACTGAGTTTCCAGTGATGGAGATAAATGAGCTGGCAGACGGTGCCACATTACCAGAGCATTGTGGTAATCTTCCCAGGCCTGCATGGTAGTGACCCCTGAATTTATGCTTCTCCTTTATCCATTCTTACAGAAGCAGGAAGAAAGAGAGTAAAATGCGTCTATCTGCCCGCAGTAGAGATTCTCTGTATTGATTTATTGTGCTTTCTAGATATAAACTGTAAATGGATCACTTGGTAACCTCAGAGAGTCACTTTATAGCTTTATTGATTCCCGCCTGTAACTAAAAATGATTTCTTCACTGTTTTCCTGTCAACATAAGCTCCCCATTCCCGTTTTTATCAGGTCGTACTATTATGTCCATGTGCTCGTTACTTGCCATTGTCTGCAATGTGTAAACTAATGACTGTTCTACCGTATCACATGGAATGAGTTATGGATTGATATTGAATGCTTCTTCATGGTGCATGCATGTGGTGTGAAAGTGGCTTAATAGAAAACATCACAGCAGCCTCTTTTCTGATCAATTTTCTTTCTTGGTGCCTACAGCTGCTCAATTCAATTTCTATGAAACCAGGTAACGTTTTAAATCACATCAGACTGTTTGTCTTCCATGCAAGTCTGGCTTAAGACACTGTGATTGATTTTTGTTAGGATGAAGAAGCCCCTTAATGTCCCTCATGAGCATTTGTTGTCTTTGCTTATTCTTTCTAGGGGGCTGTTTGCAAGTAACTATACAGAAACCCATTACCTGGAAGATGGCAATGCGGTCACAGGCTCTCACAACTTCACGGTATGTTAACACCCTTTTATTGTCTTCTTTTTAAATTATGTTTAAGGCTGACACAATTCTCCATCACCCGCCCGGCAGCTCTTATGAACGTCAGGCTTCTATAGAGCCCCTGTTCTCGTCGGGTTCTGCTTCGTCGTGCTCTTATTAGGGTCAGCAAGGAAGTAAAGACAAACCGCAGTTAGACCCACTTTTAAATGGCCTGTAAGTGGGTAGTCTCATGCATAAAAAAGCCTGTACAGGTGAGCGGGCCCATTTTTGTTCTCTGCCAGCAGATTCATATTTGATGAAATAAAAGGCACACAGAGGTCAGGGAACAGACTCAGTTTTAGGAAACGGCTCAAGTCTTGTATAATGGATAAACTTCAGACCATTCCAGAAAATGATTTGTAACGCAGGTCTGCAAGAAGATACATCCGAGTGCACCTCAGAAGTCATACTGACTGTGAAATATTAGTTTAGATTAGCCCTCATGGTCGCCCTTAGGAGAAGTTTGCCTTTCACATGCCAGAGAACACAAACCACATGGCCACACACATGTACAATATAACTACAGTTACAAGAGGGTTCCTGGTTTGAACCCGGGGTGGGGAAACCCTTCTGTGTGGAATTTGCATGTTCTCCATAATGTCCGCGTGGGTTTTCTTTCTTCCTCCCACAGTCCAAAGACATGCAGGTTCATTTGTGACTCTAAATTGCCCGTACGTGTGAATGTGAGTGTGACTGGTTGTCCGTCTCTATGTGTCACTCCTATGATAGTCTGACGACCTGTCCAGGGTGAACCCTGCCTCTCGCCCAGTGTCCGCTGGATAGGCTCCAGCTACCGTGCAGCCCCTAACAGGATCAGAGGTTATGGAAAATGAATGAATGAATGAATGGATTGTTCGTTGCTGTAAGCCACGGACATGTTAGATTTCTGTGTTTCATACGTGTCATATCAAAGATTCTAAAGGGACGTAGTATATGAGCTGACTTTGTCATCAGAAAGTGGAGGGGATGGTGGATGGTGTGGCACCTAGGCGAGACACTTTTCAGCAAGTCATCACTGCGTTTTCTAGCAGCATTTAAGTCACCAAGCTGGTTGTTTTCTATGGTACCATTGCTGTGTTTCCACTGGTATAGTGCTATGAAAAGCTTTTTTTAAACCGAGACATCAAAGCATTTCTAGCGGGGATAGTGTAACAGAATGCAGTTATTTTTTACAGAGACATCGCTGCGTTTCCAGGCATGATAGTCCCAGGAGAAGTAGCTGTTTTTACAGAGACATTGCTGCATTTCCAGCGGGGATAGTGCCGTGAAATGTGGTTGTTTACCAAGACAATGTTTCCTGCCGGCATGGTGTGAAAAGCAGATGTTTATTATCGAGACACTGTTTTTGTGTTTCCTTTTTAGCCCCCCCTAAACCGGGTTTTTTAGCCAAAACATTATCTTTTTCTAACTATAACAGAGTAGTTTCGTGTGCCAAAGCCTACCCACACATTAACCACGAGTGTTGCTGAGACATACAGTTTCAACATATCTGCTACATGCATATGTAACATATCAGTGTTTTTCAGGAGCGTACAGTGCCAATATTTATTCTTGCAATTGGGTTGAACAAATCCTCCTTTTTTGCCTTAATGTTAATTACATCATAAAATGTTGGGTTTTGGTGTTCTTACAATTTCTTGTGATGTCTTTTAGTGCTTAGATGAATATATCTCATCTTCATTCAGCTCATTTGTTTTTTTTCCTGAGCAACATATGTTCTGCTTTCAAAAACAATGGCTCTTTGAAAACGTCTTCCAGGGATCCATAAATATCCCTCTATGGAAGGATTTTTATTTTGAGGTTTAGTAACAGCATGATGTTCGGAAACTACATGTACAGTATACTGTAATAAATGAGTGTGATATGGCCACACCACGTGGAACAGTTTTTATGCCTCAAAGCTTCCACCTGCTCCCCTGATTCCAGTGATTTGATCATCTGCAGTTTGGAAAGCAATTAAACGTCTAATTTTTGTTCAGATACCCAGAAAGCATAATAATAGACATGCTGTGAGGTCTGTGTACAGAACGCCTGGCCTACTTATGCTGAAATCCACAAAAGAGGAGATTAATATAATTCAATAATGGCCAGCCCACACAGTAAAATGAACAATATTTTCCACTTGAGACTGCTGTGCGACCAGAGCTGGACCGTCACTGGCTGGGCTCGGCCAGCTCATCACAATCGCTGCCATTCCAAAGCATGAAGATAATGAAGGGGTTGTAGCCGGTCAGCTCAGTGGGGTCACAACTTATATAGCAGCACATGGCATGAATGGATGGTTAAATGGACGGCTTAATTGGTGTAGGGCTGCTGCAACTGTTTTTTTCTTTATCAAGATTAATTGATTAATCATTAAGTCTGAAGAATATTTTAGGATAATGAAAAATGGCATCACAAATCACACGGCTCCCAGGCCACCCATCCCTCAAAGCGAACTGCAACACACTGGCTGTCTTACTGCGGTGTCCCCGGAGCTTTGGCAAGACTTATTTTGTTACAAAGCTGCATTATTGCCTAGAGTCGGTTCGTGTTCTCACGGCAGCATTTACAAGTCGCCCAGATCAAATACCTTCCGTGAGAAAGCTGCTCTTGATTGGTCAGAATTTCCATGCGGGAAAAATCCAGGAAGTAAACCAAACGTTGAAGAAGAGAACACTTGCAAGATAAATGTGACACTTTCTAATGTCACAATGGAGGGACAACTACGCAGGGTTGATTTTAGCGCTGCTCATCGTGGACTATATTGCTGTCATTGTTCATTTTAGTCAAACCATACAGTTTGAAAACGAGGCACGGCTCCAACTAGAAAACAATGTTTTGATGCATTGGATGTGCTGAATGTGCATATTAAGGCAGTACAGGAGGAGGTGCACATTAAATCCTCCAGGACTGTAACTCATGTTTAACCCAAACAATGTGTCATGTGACTGCAGTTGGTTCAGATCCAGGTCGGAACACGTTCTCACCACAAATGAACCGCACCAGAGTTCGTTTGTAACCAGAAAGAGACCATCTCTTCAAGAAGGTCTCAGGGGGCAAATGAACTTGAGTTCGATTGAACCGAACCAAACAGGGCAGGTGTGAAAGCGCCCTCAGTCACAAAAGGCATCGCTTGGTTTTGTTTTTGGCCAAATTTTGTATTAAGTCTCAAACAGAGTAAATTTGGGCATTGTTACGCTATTATACTGTCATTACATCAGTGATGTAAAATGGTCACAAAATGACAATTCTGTAGTTTATCACATTTACTTCTGGGTCAATATATCATCCAACAAAAGTAGTTATTTTGACAGGCCTAGTCCTTTATATTGCTTGTTTTTGTTTTGTTTTTGTTTAAATAGCCCAAAATATTCAAATTTATTTTTTATAAAACAGAGGAAAGAAGCAGGTCCTCACATTTGAGAACCTTGAACCAGGTGGTGTTTCTGCTTTACGTTTGACTCTAATGACTTCCTACTGATTTTCTGTCGAGCACCTAGTTGATTAATCAACCAATTAATCCTGCACTTGATGGATGGGTGGATTAAAAATTAAATGGATGGACCAAAGGATCACTGCCAGTAACCTGCATCTACCTGCTCAGTGTGAGTGGGAACTAACGGACATCTTTCGACCTCCATCCCTCCTCTCATTCCTCTCTCATGACCACAGTCAGCTCTTCATGGGAGGGTCTTTTTTACTGGAAACGGCCAGATCTTTTGAGACTGATCCATAGTTAATTTATTTGTCCTGCCGGCAGGGAGGAGACTGATATAGTGATCTGGGCAAGGGATCTAGAGGGTTCAGTTGTGTGTCAAACGCAAGGTACTGCCGGGAGTGACTTTAGCGTGAGTCAGCCCTCCCTTAGTTCCCTCTTGTCTGTTTTACATCCTCTCCCTTTCTCACTAAAGTCCACAATACAATAAATGAGTGCCATGTGCTGAAACAAAAGCCATCTACTGGGAATATGATTCCCTAGCATGGGTATTAAAGAGTTAACTTAGAATAATAAATGCATATAATAAACAATGTAATGTTCACACCCGGGGTTGCCTCCCACGATAATCTGGGTATTAGTTATTAATCTTTCCTATTCCAGATATGAAGGTGTAAGCACTTTTCTTTCTCATTTCTCTCTGCAGAAACCTTAGACACAAAAAGTCTATTCATATCCTTTATATCGATGCATCATAGTCATGATCTCATCAAAGAAACATGAGGTGGTAGCATTAACTCGGCACACTAAATCCAGCCCTGCTCCTCCTCGCTACACTAAAATTTCATATTTCATGTAATGGGCTGTCCTTTCTTTGCACCTTTTTACCTTGCTATAATGGATAGTTCTCTCTCAGTACACCTCTAGGTACAGATATGGAAAGTGGCCAAATAGACGAAGGCTTTCAAGGCTTTGGGTCCACGTCTTGAATGTCCTCTGAATAAGAAATTGTTTTTAGGCCGCATAGGTTTGGGCTCTGATAGCCAAATCCATTTTTCAACCCTGTCTCCAGAGAATTATGTTTATATTCTACTGAAGTGTTGTGGCAAATATGATTTGGATGAAATGTAAGTGCGGCATGGATTGTGTTTATTGGTAACATTTATTTCCAGTCCAATTTTCTTTTGTTAGTAGTATCTACGTTTTTGGAGACGGAGTTGCCACTTTGGATGAGGGTCCACGTTGCACACAAAAGCACAAAACAAAATGTTCAGATGTTTATTTAGCTCAAAATTCACATTTTAGTTATTTTAATATTAGATTTTTGTTCTTTCTTCATTCTCAATTGATATTTTTGGCCCCCGAAGAGCGTGAAATCAACATATTATCACCGTACAAAGCCGTTTATGGCAATTGTATTTGCAAACAGCTGCCTAATACACATCCAGCAAACATGGAGCAGCATAAGCATTCCTTTGGAGTTATGTTTCTGGCAATCCATTGAATGTAAGTCCATTAATCACTCTTCTTTTAGCTGTTTTGGTTTGTTGCTAAATGCTCATCTATGCTCACCAGTGAGTCACCAACTTTTTGGTTGAAAACAGCTGGGGTTTTTTTGCGGCTGGAAATCATGAGAGCGGTTACCCTGCACCAAAAAAGCAAAGTTGTGAGACATAAAACCAAAACAAATTCAACATGAACGAGACTAAAACACACAGTTGGGTGATATTTTCTCATGGGCCATTATTATAAGCGACCACTATCACATTACATTCACTCTGTTGTTTCTGAACATATTAATTGGTGCTGCTTTGAATATTACATTAATCATAATAGGCTTTTGGGCAGTATCACGGTATCACAGTATACCAAAAATCATGACCCAGTCACTCAAGATAATCCACAGACCTTGTTGTGAGCAGTTTCATGCGGGAACCATTTTCATTTTATCTACCAAACTACACCCGCCACTGTATCACTAGGGTGGTCTTTCACAATCAACCCCTGACAGAAGATTTCAAGAGGTTCTCTGAGCTAGCTAACGTTACACCTCAGCTGATGAGGATGAGCATAGTCTCTCATCCATGAGTAGATGCACGCTTCCTTCTGCACAGTGATATGGTTGGCGGGTGTAGTTCAGCAGAAAGAAAATAGTTCCTACATGAAACTGCTCACAACAAGGTCTGTGGATTATCTTGAGTAACCAGGTCATGATTTCTGCAAAGAGACAATGCTGTTGAGTTTTTCAAATATTTTATTGGCGCTTTGACCACCACAAGCCAAGTGCCATCTAGTTCTATTATATTTGAGAGAAGGCAGCCATCTCTACGGCCCATTTCCCCAACACTCCGCAACTCACAAACAATATAGTCTGATAAAGAGCACTACAGAAAAGAGGAAAAGATTTGTGTTTTTAAATTTTTTGGAGGAACTATCCCGTAAGGGATTCAACAATTGGATCCAGATTTGAGAAAATGATGAGAAAACATTATTGAGATTAACTTGGTTTTATTACAGAGTCACTGTGAATAAGTTCTGTGATGCAAGATTAAGCAAGGATCCCCTTTATAACCAGAAACTCATTCACACATTGAACATGCAAAATCAGCAGCCTCTCGAGGTTAGCCACCTAGACGGAGGTCGGACATTGAAATTTACTGCCTGCACTCTATATTTAGAGGCAGGCAAAGAGGGGGGAAACTCACATTTCCTTGTTTTCCAGAACAGGGTGGCAGAAGGAGCCGTTGGTCAGACCTCACCTGAGCAAGGCCGTCTAACTGTAGCAGAGGGGCTGTTTTCACTCTAAACCAGACGCTTCCTCCACGCCCTCTCCCTGCCAGGCCTGGTTCAATAAACATGGGCTTAATTAACTTTCTTTACTCCCTGCTGCAGCTTGACAGGTGGTCCGTGAAAGCGGGTACCTGGGAACGTAGCAGCACGCAAAGATTGTGCTGGGAAATGGGAAACTCCACACAGATTTCAGCCATCATCAGCCTGTGGTGATGAGTGTGAATGGCTGCTGCTAACTCTGCAAAAGGCTATTCCCCCAGAGTTAATTTGCTCATATTTCACAGTGATCCGCTGGGACGGCTGTTGCTGAACTGTGCTTAAACCTAAAGACATGTTTAGTGTCACACCGGTCCCATTCCTCCCGTCTTGAATTTCAAATACTGATGTCTTTTTGTCCGTGTTCCCTCAGGCAAACTGCTACTACCACGGTGAGGTGGAGGGTCATGTCAACTCGGACGTCAGCCTCAGTACCTGTGCTGGTATTAAGTAAGTGTGTCAGACACTTTTTTTCACTTTACAAAGCAAATACTTGCCATAGCTGCACCGTGTACAGAGTTTTTCCTGTATAAGAAGTAGTGTTGTACGCAAGAACACCTAAAGGGAGACCAAGGTATGACCAAGACCACAATATATTGGGACCAAGACAAGAGCAAGTCTCACACTTACTATATAATGTGAAATATGTATCATAGGCACTTCTGAAATTGATTGAAAAGATCCACATTCCTCTGAAAACGCCACAGGAAAAATGTATGTAATGTATGTGTGTATGTAGAAGTATACTACGAGAAATGTCTTGATAGAATAATCATTCCTTTGTTTTTAATGAGTGAACTAATGCAAACACTAAAGCTCCTTTCCCACTGCACAAAAAAACACCAACACTCACTCACTTCTTGCTTTTGTATTTTTTTTTATCTGAGACCGAGACAAGACTGAGTAAAAGTGTGGTTGACTCCGAGACATGTCCGAAACCTTCAAAAAGTAGTCTTAAGACTTGTCCCGAGACCAAGACAAATGTCGACTACTCCAACACTGATAAGATGTGATTATTACTGACATCTTGGGTGTTCGCTATCGGCTTACCACCGAATAAAATGGTGTAGGTAATGTGGCTAAGCTGTTGGCTTGTTTACAACCTGATTGATTATTTTGGTGAGCACAATGTCATCAAAACCATAAAAATGGTCATTAACATTATGAAGATCAGACCCAGGCTGTAATAAAAAGGAGTTATCCTTTCAGTCTAACTTGAAGCCAAGTCATAAGTTTCAAGTGTACTACTCCGAGGAAAGGCACGTCGACAGACCTCAGCAAGTAGTGAATTTTGCTACATTAATACATTGAGATGACATCCTGTATATACTGTTGAAAAGCAGTAAACTTGACGTATTGTAGGGTTTTAGACAAGTGAGGAATTTCAGTGTTGGAAACACTGTTTGCAGATGTCAAACGGGAATGATTGCAGTAATATCATTGGACACCATCAGGAATGTTTTTACAAACCAGCCAAACGTTTACGCCCTCTGCAGAGTGATTGGCCTGATTGTGAAGTCCCTACTGTTGCCCTTAGTTGTAATTCTTATTTATTTATTTATTCATTTCAGTTTTTCTGCAACCTCTCTGCACAATGAGAGATGCACAGAATCACTTTTTCAACAGAGAGCTAAACATTGCCTGGCTCACCTAAGACAAATGGTTCTTGGTTTGGGTTGGCAGCGCTTAGGTTTTGTGCTCGGGGGGGTTGAGTATGAGTTCATGTGGTTGTGAATATTGTGCAAGGTTTGTGAGAATCTCTCAGTTTATCCAGACTCACTGCATGAAGATGTCACTTTAAATCACAGAGGCCACTGTTCAAACATGAGAAAAGTTAGGAAAGAGGGAACAATGGAAAAACTTAGAGATACTCCTCCTCGGTGCACTCATCACAACAATGTATCATCTTTTCTGGTAATCTTAGAAAGTCACACAAAAGTCAGGATCTTTTTTATTTGAGCCAAATCAATATTAACATTCTCGTTTCTTTATGCATATCTGATGTGTTTCAGTGCAGTTCCAGTATTTGAATTCTGGAAAAATGAATAGAATATGACGAGGCACCTTGTCTAACCTCTGAGAAATATTCTCCCCACAGGGGCTTCATAACTCTTGAAGGCAAATCCTATGTACTGGAACCATCTGCTGATCACTCCGATGGGACTCACTGGATCTACACAGCTGAACACCTCAATTTTGCTCCTGGCACCTGTGGCCATGATTTCAACATATCCTATCCCATTGAACATGCAGACAGCAGTCCGTTCAGGGCTTTCAGCACAAGGGTAAGGCTCATTTAACTGTCTGCATTTTATCGCCAGCTACAGGTAAACTGTCTGGGAGATCTAAAAGAAAGTATCTGTCATAAAGATTTCTTACTCCTTCTCTGTCTTTCTTTTTTAAAATATTTCAGTTAGGACCACTTTAGTCAAAGAAAACTTTATTTCCATTTGCGGTATTATATTTGGCGGTATAGCTCTGTGCTAGGGCCTGTCTGCCTTTCCTCGGGCCTACGCTACGTGGAAAGTCTTAAGGCAGAGAGAGCACACCTCTCTGCCCTTCCACGTGCATATGAGGAAAGCCTGAGGCAGAGAGAGAAAACCTCCCTGCCCTTCCATGCACCTACATAGAAAGCCCCCCAATTTCTGATTGACTGTAGCTGCTAGCTCAGCATTGAGAACAGCCCTGAGGACAGCCTGCTCTGTCGTTGAGCTCTTCATCGCCTATGCCTATGCCTACAGACAAATCAGATCAAGGTGAAATGAAGGAAGAACCCAGCTACAATCAAATATTTTTGGAGTGAGGCCATACATGTTTGAGCTGAGATCCGAAGCAGAAAGCATTTAACTGGACGCATAATTCAAAATCTACATTTTTAAAATCGCTTTTCAGGAAATGACAAACTCTAAAATACCCACAAAACAACTTTTTTTGTATTTTTTGGGCCACATACTGCCATACAGGTGATGATCAGTACAAGGGGAACATTAAAGCTCTCCTTGCTCAGTATGTGAGTGCTGAAGAACCAGTTTTTTAGACTCCAGAGCACCTCAAACTTCCCCAGACTTCCCGCATTTAAAACAAATTGAGCCTTTTGAGTCTGCTTTTCTTTACGTTTGCCATTTAAATGTTTGAGTTGGTGTTTTAATAACACTGCCTTGAAAGGATGTACGGACAGAAAATCTGGTATTAGTCAGTCGGCAGGAAAAACGATGCTTCTTGTTGTAACCGGTCTTTGCATTCTGACTGCACAGAATATAAAAGATTGCTCACCTTAAACCCTCTTTGAAAAGATCATTTGCAATGTAGATATTGGTAAGTGGCCTGTTATATATTTCAGAAGCTACTACTTGTTGAATTATTCACTCAGTCCTTCCATCTGATCTGACGGCGTCCATTAGCGATCTGGAGTGTATGAAGAGCCGGGGTTGATAAACGCCTGTGGAAAGTACATTGGCTGTTCATTTGCTCTGAAAGCAAGATCAGAGTGCAGGCTTGTACATCATGCCTTCAGCAGGATCCGTCCATCCAGAATTAAACAGATTGCTTTTCAGAAACCTCCACCCTATCCCCCACCCAACACTCAGCATCCTTACTACCCCACTGAGCAGCAGGATAAATCATAAGGGCCATGGTCACAAGGAGTCTCTATCTTCAGAGAACAGGGCTTTAAAGATGATAAGCGCTGATAAGTGGAAAACACAGACTCCAGTGATCTCTATCTGACTGGTGAAGGATGGCAGGAGTGGACGAACACGGCTGATTTATCAGGTCAATACAAAGAGACACAGAGATAGGTGCTGTTCAAGATGAAACAGATGTTCAAGGACCCACAAGAAGGGTAAGCTCACATACCATAATGGTGATGCAGCATAAACATGGGGGCCTTTCCATTGTCTTAAAACTAATTTTTATTGTAGCAATGTCTGGTCCGTCTGTTCCCAGGTTTTTCAAACGGAAGCACCACTCAGCCGTTAGCTGAAAGCAGTGATGTAGGTTAGAGCAGCGAGTGCTTATAACAATAGTAACGAAAAGGGTTAGTTTGGATTTTATGAAGTGGGGTTGTATGAGATACTTATCCATAGTGAGTGTAACGTTTTCACTGCTTTACCTTGCCATCAGACAGCCCTTTTCAACGGGAACTGATGCTGTTATATTGCTCTCTTCAAAGCCACCAGACTCTTCTGACAAAACAGTAATTTAACCTTGGGGAACAACCCAGTCGCTGCATTGATTGGTTAGATTGTTCGTGTTTTTGTGTGACTGTCAAATCTGAAATCTCACTTTTTAAAGACTTGAGTTAGGCATTTCAGCCGTCACCATCCTGTTTTTTTGGAGACAGAAGTGACCATATCTGGACGTGAGGGAGGAGCTGTGGAGGAGCGAAAGGCAGATCTGACTGAGAAGCCGAGGAAGCGAGAGGCTGTGCCCTTAATTGCACATAATTTAAGCCTTGATAAAACGTAAACTGGTGGGTTATATAAAAATATACCTCCATACAGTTGTCATAAAGGGAGAAATTAGCTATAGACCAAAGCTTCTTGGATCGAGCTTTATTTCTGCTGTAAAGTTGGGCATTTTAAGAACTGCAGTTTTTTAGAGGTTGCTGCTTGGTGGTGCTGAGATGAAGATGGTGCGGAGATCCAGCTGTGATGGGGAGTGGACTTTTGATGTGCTCAACCTGGACACTGGATGGTGACTGGAGATTATATGATGTAAAATAGGCCATAGGCTTGTGCTAATAACATTAGCATGTAGTATATTTGTGAGAAAAAAGTGTCCAGATGAAGACAAGTGCTTTTTCTGTGAATGCTGTGAGTTATGGTGAAGCTGATTTGTGTACGTGTGTTTGAAATTGTCGCTATTAAGCCATGTTTAATGTGTGCACAAGTATAAATGCTCACAACTGCGTAGACCCACGTGCATAGGCTCTGCATTTGAAGTATAAATCCCACTTAATGGGGTAGAGGAGGTTGGATGATTGCACATGAGCTGACAGCGGACTGTAGCAGAGAGGAGAACAGGTTAAAGTTTGACAGCAGCAACGTGATTGGCCGAGGGAGAATATGGCAAGACTTGTTTAACTAGAAGAATGAACACCTTAAATCAGCCGATCGGAAGAAACATAAAAATCATAAAGAAAGTCTTCCTGACTGAGTTTCTGCTAAGCTTCATTACATTGCTTAGCTCCCTGGTTTGAGAATTGGGGGAATATAGCTGATTTAGAAGATCACAATTCTTAAAGAAGTCTTGGCTCAGTTACAGAGATGCACATTGGGTGGGTTTGCATGTAGCGAAATCATCATGCAGAAACATGTCGCGTGGGAAAACGTTTGTAGAAGGGCCCGGAAAATAACATTTTGACACTGAAACATGTGCACTTCGACCAAAATTTGAACACCACTGGGAAGCCGAAGAATGATATAAAAACCTCAGAAAAACAAAAACCCTTTAATCATTTCATTAAGGTTATATTGAGATTAAGTGTGTTTTCGGGAAGCAGGCCAAACATATGGCTGTGCTGTGCCCTTTCACATTGTTACTTTTTATTTATGCTGTTTTTCTGGTGTTTTACTTAAGTTTTTGATTCCTGTTGATGATTATAGTACTGGCTCCAATGGCAAGCATTGTCTTCAGTGTTAAGAGGGCGGCGGAGATTCAGCGCCAGTGAAGAAATCCTGACAGCAGCACAGCGCAGAAGTTTCACAAGGGGAGAATAAGATAACAACAGAGGGCTCATATTGATAATTTATACTGGTGTGAAAAATATGGTTAAAGTCTTTTTTTCATGAGAGGTTTTTGCACTGTGCTTTAATATGTTTTATCTGATCACAACGTCCTATTTCATTTCACGTACTACGTCCCGACCGCTCCTATATTACAGCGGGAGATGCCAGAGTTAGAAGGGAAAACATCTCTAAGTGGAAACAGATGAGGTTTGTAAGGGAGGTGGTCAAACACGGTAATCCCACAGGTGATTAAAAACATGAAAACAGATAATATAGTAAAAGATATTTCCAAAAAATGTCATTCGCAACCACAGGAGAGGTCTTGTTGAGATGTGCACGGAAAAGTGCGAATATAAAGTTTAGTTTGCTGCACTGGGTGGCATACAATCAAGCTCACCTCAGCCTGTTACACGAGGGCGCCGAGGTGTACTGCTGCTGCTTTGATAAGCTACGATGTGCCCTGCTTGAGGGTCTAAAGATAAAGAGGCGTGTTGGCAGAGTGCCCCTGGATGATGAGAGTCAGATGGGGTGGAGAAGGGGAGAGAGATATGATGGCTAGCTGACAGGAACCGCACGTCAACAACACGAGTTCCTGCAAATCGGTGTTACTGTCCAAGATTTCAAACCTGAACACAGTGTGTGATGGCATTTTCAGAGTGTCTTGTCTTCCGTGGCTGAAACAGAATAATTTCTGTAGTGTACTGTAATACATATGGATTTAAAGAACAAATGGATTCCAGCCCAAACTGTGGATGGTGAAGAGAATCTAATCACCAAGCTCAATTATACAGTTCTGATCTTCGTCCCCACCTGAGCCAGCTCCATTTGCTTAATGAAGACTGTGCTTGAAAGCTCTCAGGCTGGTAAGCTGGCCTTTGTTCTTAAATTCTCTTCGCCATATGAATTGTAAAAGAAGACTGGCCTCTTTCTTCACCTTAATTCTCTAATATCGCAGCGGAAGTGGTGCGTAAAACAAGAACTGAGGGACGAAGTGGGAGAATGTTTTGTTCTTTTATGCCATTTATATGAAGGTGAAGCTTTCAAATGTTTAGGAGACTGCTGAAAAATATTTGCAGATGTGTTAATAGTCGATTTCTTTTATGTGCATCTACTGAATTAGAATGCGGAAACCAGAAAGCAAAAGCAGGTATCTATACCTGTTATTCATCGGATTATATTCAAGAACAGGGCTGCTCTTCACTGAGTAGATTGACTACAGTGTTCATGTGTGTGTCTCCTCTCCAGTGGCCTCCCAGAGACTTGTAATCACCATAGGGTGCATTTAGAGCACCCTTGCCCATCCTGGCTTATCTATGGAGGAGGCAGATAAGAGCAGAGAGGATCCAGGCAGCCAGGCCAGCACGGATAAAGAGGCTCAGGTTGAAAGTGGGCCATAGTGTGGAGGCAGAACACTTTGCCAGCAGGATAGTATAGGATCTTTGTGTGTGTGTGTGTGTGTGTTAGTGGAAAGACTAAGCTTGTGCAGGTGAGACAGACCCGAGCTCATTGTGCGGTGAAAGTGAGTTGCTGCCCACACACAGCACGAGAGCAGCATCTGCTCTGCGGCCAGGGGTTGTATTTGTGTTGGTTTGGAAGAGCTTCAAAACAGTGTCATCTCCATACTATCTCTTCTGCTTTTTCCCCTATACATTTCTCATTTGTTTCTAATTTTTCAACAGTTTTTTCAGTATTTATTTACTTTTTCAGTCATTTTACTTTTAATCACGGTAAAGCAGCATTAGCGTGACATCGCCAGACTAAATTGCGGACGCGAATAAGTCTGGAACATCTCAGTTCATTTTTGATTTCCAAGGTGCATGATCAAGAGCGCCGAGCCACCAGTGACCAGTTCTGCAGGGTACAGATGGCCGATCACAGCACAGTAGAGCTGTCACGATACTGGAATTTCTAACATCGAGACAGTACCTTAAAAATATCTATATCTGATACCATTTTTGATACCAAGAAAAAACTGACACTGAGGAATGTCATTACCACTCTCTCTTAATTCATATAGGGTTACAATCTTTGACAATCTTTGACCGCACCAAAAGAGATAAATATAAAACAAATCAGATATGAAAATAACTTTGAGTGTGCTCCTGCTTGTCTCTACTTGGACATACGCTCACTGGCCCATACTCCGCTGTCTGTGTGTGCTGGTAGAGTCACTGTGAAGTTGTCACATAAATCAATGCTAAGCGTTTCTCATGCTCTTTGAATTTTGGAAAGAAAAGCAGGGGTAGTAGTGTTTTATACAGTGCGCCACCAACGGCGCAGGCAGCATTGTCTTAAAACAGTGATTTATTAGTTAATAAGCTGGTTCCTGTAGGAGTGCGGTCGGTATACGTGTGACCTTAGCAGCTCTTATCGGGTCAGACGTGAAGTGTAGCTGATTGCTTTGTGCTGATTCTCCTTCCTGCAGCCTTTTAGAGAGTAGTTCAGGTGAAAAGCCATATTGAGTGGCCACCTGCTAAATTTAGGCTGCCCTCTCCAGAAAGCTGCGGTTAAGTGTGTCCTCCTAATGTCCTTCTCCTTTTTCTTCTTCTCTCCCTACCTCTTCTCTCTTGTATCTCATCATCTCTATCACTCTGTCATCACCCCCCTCTGTTCCCTCTCCCATTTACCGCTCTCTCTCCCCTCGTCACCACCTATCCCCTTTCACTCGCCCCTCGCAGCATAAGCGCCACGCTCAGTCTACGACCAAGTACGTGGAGCTGATCATCGTGGCCGACAATAGAGAGGTAAGCAGATGTCGCACCGTCTCGACCTATTCACCTTTAGCTGCTGAATCCCACAGGAAAGAGGCTCAGAGGTCGCATGCCGAGCTGCCCCTCCATCCTCTTGAGACACAGATAAGACGGCTCCAGCACTCCCTCGTTGTCGCCTCTGATGTGACCTGCTCATCTGTTTCACTGTCCAGCCACAGCTGCAATACCACTTGACTCACAAATTAGGCTCCTCCATTATGTGCGCTCGCAAATCTCAGACTTAAGATCTTAAAGAGGGCAAAGAGAAGAAAGTGTGTATTGCTGACATGAGACACACAGGTCAATGTCACATGCTTTAGAGTGAATAAATGCTGGATATATAAGACAAGGTGGTTGAGGTTATCTCTTTAGCTGAAGCTAAAGAGAAGAGGAGCTCTGTGATGATAGCAACTGCAGCGGGAGCGCCGGTGGAATTAACATGACACCCTGCGAAAACATTTCTGGAGCTGACGCAGTGTTGATATATCCCCAAATAACGTCTTTGATGATGATAAACATTCAAGAGGGCGGATCACCTCTTTTTCTCCTTGCTTTATTCTGCCTGCTTGTGTTGTTCAGTTTCAGAAGCAAGGCAAGGACATGGAGAAGGTCAAGCAGCGGCTGGCTGAGATCGCCAATTACGTGGACAAGGTAACAATCAAATCAACAGAGGGGATGTGGTTCAGGCAGTGTGATTTATTAGAGGTCACATCAAGCCTGCTGAGAATTAGCCGACCTGCGAGCAGAGGCTGATTGGATTATGAATGGATGATCAATTCCATAACTCGGCTGAGAAGTGTTGTGAAGAGGCCGCTTTAATAAAACGTGCCGTGGGTGGCGGTTTAATAAAACAGGAGCAAAACATGATTTATTCATGTGGAAAGTCATACATTGATTAATGTTTAGGGATTTGTTCGGAGCCCTTTGTCATTTTTAAGTGACAATTGTATAGCACTGGTGTTTTAATAAGTAATGTAAAGTGAAGTGAGTAAAAGAAATGTTGGGGGAGATGGCTCGTAAGCCCTTGACCTGAAAACACATCTCTGTCCCGATCTCTCCTCAATCTTCAGTTCTACAGGGCTCTGAATATCCGTGTGGCCCTGGTGGGCCTGGAGGTGTGGAGTGATGTAGACAAGTGCCCCATCACCCAGGACCCCTTCACCACCTTGCATGAGTTCCTGGACTGGAGGAAGGTGAAGCTGCTGCCTCAGAAGCCTCATGACAACGCGCAGCTAATCAGGTAGATCTGCTTTGATACTGTACATAATAGCTGTTTTGAATGTCAGGATTTTATTTCATAATTACTGAGAGCACAAAGTAGCAAGTAAATAGTAGCTTTTGATTAGTCTTTGAGTTTTACTTACTTTGAGCAAAACTGAATATGATGTTTTGCAGTATGAGTTGTTGTTGTTCTTTTGACCCACCCTCAAAGGCGCTCTGCAGTGTGGATTTTTTATTACCAACAGACAGTTTTGTGTCACCAAAACAAATCTAACTTCTTACCTCATAAAACATTTGCAAAACCCTGTCTGTATCAGTGTGTGCCGTGAAAGCCTTATGAGATGCTGACAAACTGCTAAAAAAATATACACATCATTCTCAAATTTTGTTTTTTATTGTGGTGAAAATCACAAAGTTTGTAAAGTTCATAATGCAGTACAGATGCAGACAGAAAAACGATAGATCAGATAACTGGATTTACTTCTACAGAAAGGCTAAACCCATCCATGTACACATGCTAGTGGAACAGAGGTTAATAAGAAGATGGGGCAGGAGTTTTCATCTGTCAGTAATCTCTATGAACAGATATCTGCATAGAAGTTCACAAACTGTAGACGACAAGACAAGATATTGGTTTCAGAAGTGTCCTGGTTTCCATTTGTAGTCCATTTATTACTAAGCAATCACATTTGAGTGGGCTTTGGTTGCATGCAAGTACGTGTGGAGAGTAAAGAGGCGAAACGCACTGGCAGAAATGCAGTCTCGGAGCCCATAGGCTACTGTCTTAAGACAATTCAGCTTTTGGTATGTTTAATTTCATTTCTATAAACAGATACAGTATCTGTTTATAGAAATGACCTAGAGGCTAAATTGTCAGCCGACCAATAGCTGATGGGCAGAAGAGAAAGCCTTGGTCCAGATATCCTTTATCCAGATATGTGCTGGCTTTACAGCAACCTTAACAGCCCTGTGATCGCCAGGTGTACCCCGCCTCTCACCCAATGTCAGCTGGGATAGACTCCTGCCCCCCCACGACTCCTAACAGGATAAGCGGTTACAAAAAAATAATGAATGAATATACCGCAACAGCTGAAATATTGGCCATTGCCACCCTAAGCTAAAGCTAAATTGTCAGTCTAGTCGGTTACCAATTAAGTGTTTCTAGCCTTTGTTAGAAAGTCTTAAAAAAACTTTGCAGAAGATCTGAAATGCTGAACTTAAACTAGCATCCACTATCTGCATTGCAACTTTTTGCCGATATCATTCAACGATATCAACATTGCTCTACAGCACCACTGACCTCTGTTTTCTCCCCATTAGTGGGGTCTATTTCCAGGGCACCACCATTGGTATGGCACCCATCATGAGCATGTGCACAGCAGAGCAGTCGGGAGGAATCGTCATGGTGCGTAAATGTGCTGCAGGATGTATGCATGCTGAAATGCCTTTAATCCATCCCAAAGCAAAAACGGTACAAAAGAAATATTTGATGTGTCTGTGACTTCCAGAAAGGAGACCAGACTTATTTTATCATCTCCCTCCACCTCCCTCCTGTCTGACATAATACTCTCATATTTCTCCCCTAAGTCTCTTGTGTAAGGGTTGAGCTAAGGATTCCGGAGTTGATATTAACTTCTATTAACTTTAGGGCGCATACATCATTGAGTCTTTTTCCAGGAAGGCCAAGTTGGTATGCATAGTACCCTCCACTTAGTGCTGATAAATCAGAGTGTGTATCGATTACACAAGTGGAAACCTGCGCTTCTTAATGAGGTGCAACAAATGAGTGAATTCAAGGGTACCGCAGATCGCCGCCAGAATGAAAACGTAGTGGCACGTCAAAATGATCACCCATTACAGAACTGCAACCCTAGACTATGTGTTCGAGTCATGTTGTATTAGCGCAAGTCATGCTATTATTTTATGCTCTATGTCCCTGAGTGGCTGTTTGTCTTGTGGTCTGGCTGGCTGGCGGTGAGGTTTACAGCTAGTCCCCAGATGGTTCCTCACTCTTGTCCTCCCAGATGGTAAAGTGGGGACTTGTGGGGTCATTATGGAAGACGTCTACATACACGCATGCATCAGGTCAGAGACATAAAGGATTAGTCTCCAACCGCAGACTCTTCTGCTGGGCAAATCACGACTCTGTTGTCTCAGTTGTCTCCCTTCGTTTACAAAGTACCTTTAACTCATTAGCCAACTAACCCAATGGGTCTCATTGTTATTTTTCTAGGCTGTTAAATCTTAAACCATCTGGAATATCCATTTACCAGCCCTGAACGTTACATTAATTTCATTGGTGTGGCGAAACAGAACGCAGACAGCAGCATGTAGTGCCCGTCTGAGCCCTTCAACTTCACCTAACCAGTCAGTGAAGGTGTCTCGGTCGTTCCAGGAAAAAGTATCACAAGGTTTCCGTTGCATGAGTCCAGGCTGCGCAGTTGGATCGCGGCGAGTGCTGACAACTGATGACCGTTCCTTTCAAAAGCCCCCAGCAGAGCAGTTCATCAGTCTGGGCTCGACTTGCACAGCGCTACTGAATAATGCACAGTGACGGAAGACTCCAGAGGCAAGGTGCTCTGACGCACAGCTCTGCATCCATGAGGAGCTGATAGCTGCTGCCGCTACATTATTTATCCGCCCTCTTCATGTGTTCATGTTTTACACACCTTGCAGGAAACCTCAGCCAACAAAGCTTTCGCTCTGTGTCACCGTAGCTTCATCCTCACAGTGCATCCCGCAGCACTGTCTGTGTTTTTTTTTTTTCTTCTCTCTGTTGGCTGTGTGATTTTCAAGCTGTCCTTTGAGAGTTTTTCCTCTGTCATCCAACCTATTTGCTAGTTTTGCTCGGAGGAGGGTCCACGTCTTTATTTGCGAGGATGAAGCAGCACATCTGGCTCTGTCAAAGTTTGCCGAGCAAGCTGAAGGTGACAGCCCGCAGTCTGCCGATTCATTTCTCATTTCAGTGCCACAACGTCGAGCAGAGGAAACGCTCTGATAAGCACAGATCCAACAGCCTTGTTTGTTTAATCTTGGCAATATGCAATTACACTCACTTGTTTTGAGTAATGTTTCTCCAGTGGGTCCTGTGGGGAACAACAATTTGGCTAGCATTAAATTTTTTTTATTATTTGTTATTTTCCTCAGAGTATGTAATCAGAAACGTCTGTTTTTAATTAGCTATTGTTTGCTACAACTGAGCTGTAAACTGAACACATTTTATAATGAGACGTGGCTTGTAGCATCATGTCTAGCCTAGAAATATGCTTGATAAATCAGATTCATAAAGTAAAGAGGTTTTAGATTAAATATTGGAGGCAATGGCTTAGTTTCTGCATGATTGATCCTTTTTTTTTTTTTTTTTTTTATTGTAGGACCATTCAGACAACCCCCTGGGCGCTGCAGTCACTCTGGCCCACGAGCTCGGACACAACTTCGGAATGAACCATGACACCCCAGAGAGGGGGTGTGGCTGCAGGGTGACCGTGGATCGTGGAGGCTGCATCATGACTCCCTCCACCGGGTGAGTCATGGCGTCTATCTCGACAATTAAGAGTCAATAGATCTTTAAGATAGCTGACTCCTTACTGCAATATCCAAGATTGCGAGAGTTTTATTTCAGCTATTTGGCCTTCATCAGCCTCAGGACACGTGCTATCCTTCACTGCTTGAGTGCACTCCAGTGAGGCCGCATTTGGTTCGGCTTTACAGATGACGTCTGACTCCAAAACCATCCGAAATGCATCATCATGATGTCAAGCCCTCATTAAGTTTGCATGAATTCAGCCACTTATTAAATACAGTGTCGCTCAAAAGAGTCCAGATTGTGATCATATGTAAACACTATTCCACATGCTCTCCATTTGTAATTTATTGTCTATCGAGCGGTAAGCAAATAACGCCGTTGAACTGCTGGGCCGTCGGGTTTATGGCAGATTCAACAGCTGTGCTAATGCCCTGAGGCAATATGATTCATTCTGAATGGGAAGCTAGTGGTTCAGTGGCAGTGCATGCCAAAGCAGTACAGTTTTATTTATGCTGACACAATGTAGCTGATTTCCAATCAACTAAAGAAAACACTGCAGAAAGTGTCTCTTGTCTAAGTGTGTCAAAGAGATATTATATAAGGAGCAGTGTGTAGGATTTAGTGGTATCTAGTGATGAGAATTGGAGATTCCAACCAACTGAAACTTCTCCCATGTGTCAAGTGTGAACTCTCGGTTAAGATTCCTTCAGTTATCATTGTTCAGGACGTTTTAACCGGAAGCCGAGTAATCAGCAGAGGTCTCTTCCTCTCCAAATCAAACAAACCAGGTGATTAAAACCTGTAACAACACTGAAGAAAGCAGTTTCATGTTACAAATCTGGGTTTCTCTAACACTGGTCAGCATGTAGAGGACAGGCTGCTATCCAAGCACCTGCTAACATGTGCTCACTTCTTTTCTTTGATATCTTAAGATCCAGACATAGAGGAGGTTGTTTCTGGGAGCTGAATTATCTGCAGAGGTCTGCTCCTCTCCAAAACAAACGTACCCGGTGATTTAAACTGGTAAAAACAAGATACTTTTATTAATAATTCAATAAAGATGGAGCATCAACAAACAAACATAGAACCAACAAGGACAAAAAAGACAACCCCACCCACCCACCACCCAGGAACAAACAGAGAAAGCTAGACCAGTGAAAGGAAATCCAACAGACAAGAACGAAAACAACAGATTTTCTCTAATATGTAAATGATACATAACATCCTTGATCCAGTGTCCATATGTTGGAAGTGAAGAGTCCTTCCATTTACACAGGATGAGCCTTCTGGCCAGAAGTGAGCAGAAAGAGACACTGTCCTTTTCAGCTCTACTTAAGTTAACATCTATAGGAGTTACTCCAAATATTGCCATGGACATAGATGGGGCAACCAGCCATCCAAACATTGTTGAAATAAGTTTTAAATATTAAATCCCAACAAAGGAATAGTTTCAGACATGACCAGAACATGTTACACAAAGTGGCTGAAGAGTGTTTACGCCTGTTGCACCAAACGCTGGACCACTGGAGTCAGTGTACGAAAAATTGAACAACAACATGTCTCAGACAAAGAAAAGATGAATACATTTTTTGAATAGCTTTATGCCACACCTTGTGTGATATCTGCTCTCCATTATCCTGCTCCCATCTCTGCTTTAGAGAGTCCAAGGCTGCAAGATTATGAGCATTGAGTAATTGACTGTTTTTTTAACCACATTACAATCAAAAACAGAATCTAAGGGATGGACAAGGACGGGAAGGGAAACACCCAAAATGAGAAGCCACAAAGCTTTGGAGCCTCAAGTATCTGTAAAAGTGTACTTGAGGGATGTTAGCACTTTGAAGGTAAAGGTCATTGTTATTCTGATGCTGTTCGGCTTGTTATGGAGTCACTTTAATGATAGGATCTTGTTTTTCAAGTCTGTCTTTAAGGTCTAGTGTGTAGGACTCAGTGGCATCTAGCGGCTAAGGTTGCAGATTGCAAGCAAGTGAAAGGTCTCCTTTGTGCCAAGCATGCTGGAGAGCTACAGCGGCCGATGGGAAAGCACGAAAACACAAACCCAGTGGCTCAATCTGGAGCCAGTGTTTGGTTTGTCCATTCTTGGCTACTATAGAAACATGATAGTGCAACATGGTTGACTCTGTGGGCGAGGACCTGCCCTTTATGTAGAAGTAAATGGTTCATGCTGAGGTAACGAAAACAGGACGATTCCTATTTTTAGGTGATTCTACACTAAAGAAAGCATACTGTAATATTCCATTTCTGCCAATATATCACCCACACACACTGAATCTTTGACAAAAAGTCATAGAACAAATCAAGACACATGTGTAGTTATTATAAAGTTCACTTTGGAGTCTAATACCTAACATCTTGTTGTAGACTGAGCAGAGGGATAGGGATGTTCTGGGTGGAAACACTGGGTATCAGTTCCAGCTCAAGGTCTAGCGGTCTGTGGGAGCCTCAGATTGGTGTTTATCCTGGAAACATCGCTTTGTATTTGGTTTGGATCAGACCCATGAAAAACAGGGTAACACTATTCTTGATTATAGGCTCATAAAACAACACAGCAGTAAGATGTAGATTTATATTTAACCCTGATTGAGGGTATCCCTGGTCAAGGACTTTATCCTAAAATTGGCAACAGGATGAACACATAAAAAAAGAGCAAATACTTGTTCCCCTCTCCTACTGTTTCCCTCTGGCTCTCTCCTTTTCCTCCTTTTTCACAGCCCGTTAGAGTGATTCTATTCTTTGACATACATACAACTTTAATGTTGGAAAATCTCTCTGCAGCTCTAAATAAATAGTTAAATACCTCTGAAAACTGTCTGTTATTCAGTTTTTAGGTAGGGAAAACGTACCACCTCTCTCTTAAAATATCTCAGTCTGAAGTCATATGTAGCAGTGCTGAAGCTCTCTAAATGTTCAAGTATGTTGTTTTTACCAAACATAGACTAGTGTGAAAAAATAAAACATGAATATTTAGTTTTTTGTTCTGCTCCCTACAGAGACAGCTTTTTTTCTACGCTCCATCTGACAAAAGAAAGAACCGATCTAGCCCTTGGTTTTAAAATAATCCCCTCTACACCTCCTTATTGCTCCATATTTCTGCTCTGCTATTTTAATCCAGGATTAAGGAAGCAATACATTTAAATAAGGATGTTTAGGAACTCTGTATTGCCTCATTCGGCTTCCTCAGTTTATCCTGGGTCAGCACCATATACTCTGCCTGAGGCGGTACATCTCCCACGAGTCCAGCTCAAGCCCCTTGTAGTTCCATGCTTTAAAATGCCATGTGGCCACACACTGGCTCTGCAGCAGTCACCTGAATGTTGTTCATCACCCGGCAGCTACAGCTATTTGTTTATAGCATTGACTGCCATGTTTTTCTAGGCAGGCGACCAGCTCTTTTCAGAGCACAATGTGATTATACAGAATGCCTCTTCACAAGGCTGGGACTTGGATGAGTTGGTACAAAAGCCCCGCTGATTACCAGCCGCTGCATTCAGTAATTGAAAGTACTGGCAAAACTCGCCTACGCTCACTCAGTGAGGAGTACCTGGAGTTTTGTTGTTGCTGTTTTGATTGATCTTTCATTTTAATCAACTAGAGTACAGGGATTTCTTTATTGTCGCTGACATGTAAAGACAGATACCCATCAAGCTTTGCTGGCCTTGCTGCTGGAGGTAATTGGAGCCAGGTCATCATGATTATGCTGGGATAGGGGGGTGGTTAGGGGTTGGTGGTGGGGGGCAGAAAAGCTACAAGCTGTCCCAGTGCCAGCTGCACATCTGCACAGACCACTGCTTGTTTCCTGCTCACATTGGTCACGGCCAATTGTCACGTCCCCCTCTCCATCCATCCCACTATCTCCCCTATTAGCTCTAAATGAGAACAGGCTGGTGTCTCCATCCTTTGAGATTATAACACACAGGAATACACACATCAACTGAGCTGCTGCTGAGTACACCATGGACAGAGGAACAGACATAAATGTGCACAAACAATCCATCTCTCCTAAAGACCAAAACAGGAACTCCACAGGGTTCTGTACTTAGTCCACTTATCTCTGTTAGTCTTTCTCTTTAGCTGTATTTACACTGAATGCAAAGCTAATTTTTGTGCCGTGTTACGCAAACACTGTCACCAATGGTGAACACTCACCCGTAATAGCTGTGCTAATGGTTGTGCTGGAGAAGGCGGCTAACAGCTAACTTGGTTTGTAGTACAACCAATAGCTTGAATTAAGGTTTGTAACACCCACCCAGTCTCACTCTGAATTCATCAACATCAGGCACTTGGGCAGTGACTTCTTTCGACACTGACGGAAAAAGATGTCCTTAAACATTGGCATGTTACGCAGCCGGTCACCATTATATTTTAACAGTGCTCTGCAGCATCAGGGGGAAACAAGACAGGACAAGAACTGAATTTAAGGTGGCGAATGTCCAGGTAGGGTGGGCAGGAGGGGTGGTGGATGGGTCCAACAAACATGACTTTCCCACGGGAGAGCGGTATTTGTGTCCCATAGGATTAGAAAGAACCCTGCCCTTATTTTCTGTTCTGTCTCTGTATAGTACTGATATTGAGTGGAAGAATTTCTGTGGTCCTCACATATGAAACAATGCGTAGGATCCATTCTAAAAATGTACGTATGAACAAAAACCGAAAAATGGTATGCAGCAAAAAATATTCGTCAGTTTCTACAATCAGGCCTCCACCTCACCATCTGCATCACCAACCAGTCTGTTTCTATACATGGCAACCTTTGTCTGGGAAGTGGCATACGCCTTCTTCAGGCCTCGTTTTTTGCATATGCAGTGTTTATAAATAAGACCCTTGGTGCCCACAGATGGCGACAAAAGCTTTGTCCTCCATTTCTGTTTCTTGGTGAAGTCAGGAGAAGCTCAACTAGAATTCAACGCAGATATGCTTTTGTGACACAGGGTCCGGCAAATTTCTTGCTCAAGTAAAAAAAAATGTAACTCGCACAAATATGCAAATAGCGTAAATTTCACATTTTCTTATTTGAGTTGTGTCATTCACATTGCGCTGTGCAAAGTTGCGTCTATTTGCGTGTTTGCATCGACTTTGTGTGTAATCTCGCCACGTGAAAATCTCACTTACCTCAGTAGAGTGTGACTGGTCACCAACATTCTCAGGAAACAAGATTATCTGGCTCCATATGCAGTTTTTTTCCCCAAAATAAACTGTATATGGAGCCAGAGTGTGAAAACAAATTTGCAACCACAGTTTCAGAAAAATGACATCCGAATTTCGGTAATGGAGCTGGTTTCCAAATGTACGCAGATGATGCTATTATTTATGCATCTGGTAGAATTATATCCTCAGCTTTGCACAGAAAAGTTGTAGAAGTGTTGCAACATTTACAAGGTGTTGTGTGAAACTTTACTTTGTAATCAAAATGTGCTTAATTATAAAGTTCTAAATGCCATAATGTATGATATGTTTATAATATGTATATGTTTCTATGAAACTAACCATACAGTCACTTTCTTTTAAGTCAGTCACACAAACTGAGATGTTGATGGACACGATGCATTATTAAGACAGAGTTAAATCACTCATGGGTCAAGCCTGATTTAGCTGATGACTGCAGGGCATCATCAACGTCAAACAGAGATTGATATTTTTCTCTTGTCAGAGTCAGAGGCATGCCATGGAAATTTGACCCGTGCCCTGCTAAAGAACAGGAACTCTCTAGTATGCCTTTTTTAATTGGGTCCATAGGGAAATCAATGTGAAAATGCTCCTCAGTATCTACAATGTAGGCCAGACTGCCAGGCACCGAAGGCCACAACAGATCATATCACCTAATGTCTTCGCCCAAAGCTCAAGCTCTACATGCTCAAAGAAAGCCGTAAAATTAATATTAAATGTGTAGTGAAGCTGTGGTTTTGAATTACTTAAGCAAGTATGAAATATTTGTCATAGTTGGAGTCGTCACAGTGAGGTTTCAATTAACTTCTATGCACATTCGTGCCAGAGGATCAAGGTCTTCCAAATGTAAAACAACTCTGATAACAGAATGAAGATAGGGTCCCAATCGGTGTTTGCACATTTCATATTTTCTCTGAAAATGTTCTCAAGGATGGCGGAAAATGTTTTGGCAGATGCGTCACTGGAACGGACGGCAGATCTGATTCATAGCCTGAACGGTGTTTTATGGCTGAAAAGATGTGACATGAACTGGCTGTGCGGGATGTGCTGGATGGGTTTCCCGGCGTTCTGTGTGATTTGAACCACAAGGACAGACGGACTAAGAGGAGAGAGTCCTGCCCAGCTAAATTTGGGTTAAAGGGCTCTGTGTATGAATGTGCTACTTTGCCTTAAAGCAACAGCTCACCATAAAATCAGAGCATATTTTTCCTCTTACCTGTTGTACTGTTTATCAGTGTAGATTGTTGCCATTAATGTTTACATCTCATGCTGTTGCAAGCACAAGCCTGAGTAGAGTCCGTGAGTAGATGCACGCTACCTTCTGCACGGTGATACAGTTGGCAGGTGTAGTTTGGTAGAAAGAAAGTAGGTCCTACATAAAACTGCTTATAACAAGGTCTGTGGATTATCTTGAGTAACGGGGTCTGTTTTTCTGTTTTGTTTTGTTTTTGGCACTTTGAGCACCACAAGCTGAGTGCCATTTCTTTGGCTGATGTCTCCAAAACTAAAACTAAGAGGAAAAATATGTATTTGTGATTTTGATATGGACTGTCCCTTTAAGAGTGTTCCAGTCGCTGGTGAAATAGTTTTGGGTTTGTGATCATTGTCTGCAACAAAATCAAATGCAAACATGACATGCATGTGTTGCTCGTGCAAAATTTTAAAAAAGCGTTTTCATTACTGAAGGCAGACTGTACTGACTTTACTGCTGCCAGTAAATTTGATATAGCAGAGCAACCTTTGATCTCACTTTTTGCTTCATTTCTGCATTTGATTTTTCAACCCTGCACCTGTAAAAGCTTTTTGGATATGCATGCCCAACACTGACAGTCTGTTAATTAACCACATAATTGTACTAGGAACAGAAACAGCAGGTCAATAGGAACAAAAGCAGCAGAGCCAAAATAAAAGCATGCGGTTGTGGTTTTGAATTGTCAGAGATTCTGTTTAATCCATTATTTATGGCTTTACTGATGACTTCTTCTCTAACTCAACACAAAAATGTGGGTTACCTGTCACAGCTCATCTGCTCCATTGTTGAAGCACGAGGGTTTTGAGATGTTTGAAAGCCTTCAGAGCCGCATCATCACATTGTGGGGCAGATCTTAGGGGCTTGTAATAGATCTGGGAATGATTCCTTATCATCAGACCTCCCACCGGTCCATTAAAGCCTAGTCTGGCCATTGCTGCAGCTAAGTTGCAGTGATTGCTCTGCACACAATGTCGAGCATCAACTGCAGTAACTCTGATGCTTTGGAGCCAACTGTCAAACACTGACTATAGGTTCGAGACTAACAAAAGAACAGAGAAGAGTTGATCCTACAATGGAACTGGAGCACGACCAGGTGGAAAACAATGCAGCAGTATGAGACAGAACAAAGGGCAGTCCCAGAGACCAGGCAGGGATGAACGCGGCTCATCCCCTGTGAAGCCAGAACAGGAAGAGGACAAGTCACAGAGTCATACTGGCTCTTTTCTTTTGAGGTGGTGACCCAGACTCCCATGGGATGAGTGGTTGTCTAGAGATTCTTCAGTTCCCCATGAGCTCCAGATGTGCCCACAGTGACTGGCCCTGACACGGCTTTACTTGCCCTGGGGCCTGCAGCTGCTAAATGCCATCCACTGTAATTCATTGGTGCCTCTTCCTTTGCATAGCCATTATTCCCCCTCCCTCCCCCACGCCATCGCAGGGTAGACCAATTATTTCTGTATTGCCTCTCATAAGGAACAGCTGGATCCTGGGCTGCTCATGTATCTCAGGGATGTGTGTGTGTGTTTGTCATGGATTGCATGGGCCGTAGCGGTAACTGAAGAATGAGGCTGAGTTCATGGAAATTGAATGAATGCAGCGAAATGGGGTGCAACTTGAGCAAGCAATTTTGGCTCGGGCTTTGGGGGCAAAGAGGAAATCAACAACAGCAGTTGCTAAGGAAGTGGTCTGCCTGTTGAACAGCAGCCTTGACAGCTGTTCATCATAGCAAGAGCCCCTGAGGAGCTCAGCGAGGAGGAAGGGAAAAAGTGGATGAATTAATGACTGTTATTAGAGCTTTCCTCATTGTGCTTTCCTTTTGCCATTTCATGTAATTACAACTCCACTCTGATGTTCTACTTTAATCCTAAGAGTGCAGAGATCTGCTTCGAGGTACGCCACTTTCACCTAACACAACCTCTGGATAGTATTGACGTTAGAGAGCAGCGGGTTGTGTGTTTGGGGAGGGGGGTCAGCAGCAGGAGCTGATGTAAGCCGCCTCCACACATGATGGGAATCAAAGGCAAGCTGAGAATGAGGTCATGTCAAAACATTCACAGAGTGTCATGACATATTTAGAGCCGTATTAGATGTGAACCCCAATCAGAGAAAAAACACAGTTTGAAAGACTTGTCGACATTGAGCTACATAGGAATGCCTCCTCCTCTGAGATGAAAAACTCCAAAGAGAAGGTAGTTATTTTACAGCTCCTGCATCAATACCGCCAATGGGTCTGACTTCAAGGCTCAGCTTTACAGCTGAAAACAAATTGACAACTCCACCACATTTAAACTCATGCATCTCTCATAGAAGCACCTCAGTGAGCTGCATTTTTGAGCTGCCAAGGACCATTACATGGTTTACCCCTGTCAATGCCCAGGAGCACCAAACGTCATCAAAGAACTAGTGAAGACGAAGGCCGGCTGTTGCATCACCTCACGTCACCTCTGTCTCAGCCAAATGCTTGCACTTGAACACACCGCAAAGACTATAGCCAACGGCCAACTACCGTGTACGTTTTGTTGTATCATGTGGAGTTCAACTTTGGTGAACTTTGCCTGTTCAAGTCACAACCTCAGCCAGCAGCAAAGAAGTTCGTAGAAGGAAACATTGATTGTTTTCCTGTTTAACCAGCTTTTATTGTACAATGAGATGCTGCCTGGCTGGCTGAGAGTAGCGGGTAGTGGGATATTTTGCTGTATTTATTAGGGGTGTAACGATACATCGATCCACATCGATACATCGATTTACTTGATTAACGATCCGATTATATCGATGCAAAATGGAAACATCGATCCATATCATCATCTTAAAGATACACATGTACTTTGAAATTCACGTAGCACGTCTGTGTCATCATTTCTGGACAAGCGTGCCTCCGCTCAAAGAACAAACAGCGCTCAGATATAAAATGGTCAGATCATATTCTAGTTGTTTTTGTGAGCTGATGTAAATGGTTGTGTTAGATGGGCATATGATATCGCGGCATATCGATCGCAGGCTCCTGAATCGAATCGAATCAAAATCATAGCGTGACAGACTTTGTGATAACGGTAAACATTGTATCGTCATCCAAACAAATCGATATAATATCGTATCGTGATGAAGCTGGCGATTTACACCCCTGGTATTTATTAGCAAGCCAGCTAACATTAGCTAACAAACTAGCTTTCTGGGTGCATCATATCTGGCGCTGCCGACATTCACCACAAATGTCACCTCAATAGTCACTTCCGTGCATTCGCTCATGTGAGACAGTGTCCGTAGTCTGTGTTCGTGATTAAAAAGGGAGGACTGACAGAACAGAATCAAGACGCTAGTTGGCCAGTTAGCACATTAACAACACAGTCCGAGCGGCTAAGCTTGATGACGCTGTAGTCTCATTTAGCCAATTGTTAGCAAGCATGAGACACGTTCACTCAAGTTTATGAGTGGGGTATTTATTGACATGTGTTATGTCATAAAACAAAATGTGAAAGTCTCTTAGTTACCCAGGCCTTATTTCAGGCATCTAACCAAAAACCCATTCAAAAAAACCCGTTGACTTTGAGACAAGGGAACTGGGAGTGTAAAAATGCTAACTCATATCCGAGTTTTAGAACTCATTCCTGGGGTACTCTATTTATTGTGCGCTAACAAACAATAACCCAAACAATTACGAACCATCTCTGCCAACCAGGATGATTTTATTTACCAGCGGGCTGCGCCGCTAATTCAACATGCTGAATCTGTAGAAAAGCCGTCGTCAAGGGCCGACTTGTCCCAACAGTGCCGGACACACCGCAAAAACTAGGATGACATACGTTCACCGTGATCTGACATTGACCAACAGCCTACAGCTGATCTGGTGTGTCGGGGCCCGTACCCGTTTGATTGCCTCATACACAAGCTCCTCTTGAAAAATGCTCACTGAAATATTTGTAGGTATTACCAGTTGTGTTACAGCCATGATGACATGTTTGCTGTCCTTTCAACACTGTCATTTTCTAGACTACAAACACCTCACAAACTCACTAGCCAATTTCCCTTCCTGTCATTTTAGAAATACATTATGCACTGAAAATATGGTGTTTGTCTGTTGGCAGTTTGCTTATCTGGACTTTCCCTGCTGCTCTGAATTGTAAATGACTCTGAAATGGACACATTTTATATCGGAAATCATTAAAATTAATGCTTACAAAGGTTTACGAGCAAACATGCGGTTTCACTGCGTCTACGTGCCCTGACTTCGAGCTGTTGGCGGTGTTGTGCCTGTTGAAAGAAACATTTGGGCATCTGAGTTGATTTGGATCTATCATGTTTGTCTCATACATGCTCTCATCTCTGCAGATGCACACATCTAAGTGTGAATATTACATACATACACATTCACCCTATCTGGTCTTGTTAGGCTGAGTTTTATAGTGTAGGCGGAGGTATTAAAAACCTTGTATGGTGCTTTTTTGTCGAGACGCGAAGAGAACAAGATACAGTCTGCACATATTCATGCACACACACAGTGTTATCTAAGGCAGTATATTATCAGAGAAAAAAAGCCACATGAGGTCTGTAACAAAGCTTTTGGCAGACAGAACCCTGGGCTGCGTGCTCTCCCCACAGAGCAGACCACCCTCTCTGTCCGCTCCAAAAACAATATTAAAAACACACCATCCCCTGCTTCTCCCAAATTTATAGGTGTTGCAAGTCTTGCGAGGGAAGCACTTTTTGGTTCGAGTTTTTACGATTCCCTCTCTCATAAAATATGCCTTATCAGATCTCCCTCTCTCTGCGGAGGCAGACGTCACTGGGGCCCTGTGCTGCTCGCATGCAAATGGAGCTCTGGAGAGGTTGCTGAGCTCTAGTGGTTAATTGATTTTGTGATTAGCAGCAATTAGCGCTGATTACATCACAGTGAGGAGGACCCTTGTGGGGGGATCTCAATTGTCTTCCTCCTCTCTCTCGGCTTGTGTCACTCACAAAATATTTCTCTCGCTCACAGGTACCCGTTCCCCACAGTGTTCAGCAGCTGCAGCAAGAAGGACCTGACGCCAGTTTTGAAAAAGGCGTCGGGATGTGTCTGTTCAACATGCCTGAGGTCAAAGTGCTCTACGGTGGTCAAAAATGTGGCAACGGCTACGTGGAGGAGGGAGAGGAGTGTGACTGTGGAGAGCTCGAGGTGAGAGTGCTACAAGTCAAAGAGAGAGAGAAGAGAAAGTTGTTTTACCTCCTACAATTTGTCAGCATTCTTGCTTTATGCCCCTTCTGTCAAAACTGAAATCTCTGTTTTAACTGCCACCCATGAATCATTGTTAATTGTGTTTATTTGAATAAGAAGCAGAGGCACTTGTGTTGCTTTCTGCAGCTTTCCCGACAGAAGCATGGCACAAACCAACATTTCCCAAAGCAAAAGCAAACCGCTCACCTCGGTCTCAAAGCAAACGGCGCACAGCTCTCGTAATTCAAACACAGTCCTCAGAAAATGAGCTTAGAGATATGAGTGTGAATGTATTCATTCCACGCACTGAAGAGGTGTTTGGGAGGAGGGTTGTCTGATCGTGATACAATTCGCTGAGAGGAAGCATCGCTGACAGCTTCACCCTGTCAGCCGGTGAATTATTTAAATGAATCTGCATCGGCATGCACATACGTAATGGTGGCACACGTTGCTAACTGCTGCGACTGTGGGGTGATATAAACAGTTAATCATGATGCAGCTGACAATCAGCAGAATTATGAAATATAAAGGAGACATCTATTATGATTTGGAAGGGTTTTTTGAATTATATAACAGCTTATGTGAGAGAACACTGTGTTGTCTGTCGCAATTTGTTTACACCTCTATGCCCAGCGAGGCTTTTTGTGAGCTGTTCAAGCTTCATCCAGGGTCAAGCTGAAAGTGGCCTTGTCCTTCAAAACAAAGAACTGACATAAGCCCCGCAGGCCTGAGCCAGCAGCGATAATAAAGCTCTCCACAGAGTTGAGCGGCGTCATGCCAACCCTAGGCCAGATCAGAGTGCTCAGACAGCACCTCTCTCCACCATTAAAAAGCCTCATTAAAAAGCCTGGGTCCTATTCCTCAAAATCACAGGCTACTTCTTTTCAGCACGGCTCCTCCGCCTCCTTTGGCCCCGGGGACCATGGGAAAGGCCCTTAATGGTTTTCAGGCTGAGCGAAGTTCTGGAAGGCCCATAATGTCAGCTGTGTCCCCTGCCAGCTCCGTCTACTTCCTCCTGACTCTTACTGCACTCGGCAGCGCGGTACGTTCAGGGAGAGCGCTGACCTTCCAGGGTCCGATCATCTGTGTGAGATCATACATGCACAAGCACACACGTGAACACATCTAACGTGCTGAGCCTTGACTGAATAACTGGCATCAGTCTGCATCAGACGGCAGAGAGTTGCTGACTGGCGCAGGGTATGGCTCATGATAAAGGCTAACATGAAACAGATGGGCCTCCATGGTGAGATGGGAGACGTTACAGAGATGGTCTGTGTCTCTGTGGTTGGACCTGAGCAGACTGCTACACTAGCATTAACAAAAGTGATTTTCTTTATTCTAGAAAACTCCTGACACAAGTTGAGCCTTTTGTTATGATGGAGTTGCATGTGTGGGTTTAATTCCTGGCTGTGAGTGTCAGTGCACTGATTACTCCTATCTTCAGAGAGGTTGTGTGATTAGCTGGGGAGGGGAGTGAAAATATTTGTGCTCATTATACCCACTGGTGAAGATCCTCACCCTAACGTGAAGAAGCAGAAGCCCTGTTTAAGGATACGAATTCCTACATTGAGTCTAAATCTTGAGTTTCATTGGTTTAATCGATTTTTATTGACTCATTTTAATGTCAGATAGAGTCTGATGTAGCCTGGGACCCACACAAATCTACAAGCCCATGCAATAAAAGCAAATAAGATTTTATTTTATTTGGCAGATGCGTCTGCCCCCCGTCACATTCAAAAATGTTTCCAGCGAGCTTGGCCCAGGGCGGTCTAATCACAACTGTTTATCCAATAAGATGACTGACAACTTGCAGAGAATTTATGCTTAATGCAAAACACACAATGACGTCATTTTTGTCTCGTGCCTTTCCTAAACCACCCCTACACCCTCTCCCTGCCCACCTTCACTCCGTTTGCGCATTCTTGCAGTGGGTGCGCCACATTAAGTGCCATCCCAAACCAACTAGTAGGGAGAGGAAGACAGTTATAAAACCCTCACTTTATAAAACAGTGACCCTGTATTGATGCCGCCTTACTGACCACATGCGACGCCGTATACAAATAAAGTTCTGTGCGACTACCTTTACAAACGTAAATTGCTCAAACTAATGGCCAATACACTGTGCGATTTTGGGCTGTCCCAGACGAAAGATGGCCATTGTGGGAGAAACATGGCGATATCTTTGGTCGAGGCTCTAAAACGGTGGTCTTACGTCGCACAGTGAGACAGGTTCAAGGACGGCCGTTGTCAACGTCTTGCGACCAAAGATAACCCGAGATAAAATTCTGACGGTGTCAGAAATTTAGGATGACTATCTCACAGTGTGACAGCTGCTACGACCTATGTCTGCTAATCAACCAATGGAAATGCAGCACGAAATGACACATTGGTCACCACGACACCGGCACTAAACCCAAACAAATGATCACTTGCCATGGAGGTAAAACGAACAAAAAGAAGTCTGTGGAACTCCCAGAAAGAGGAAAAGTTGGTGGAGCTGTGGCAGCAGAAGCCTTGTTTATTTGATGTTTCCTCCAGCTGCTATCATGACCGCGAGAAAAAAGACGCTGCCTGGAAGGAAATTGCGAAGGAACTGCAACTTCCAGGTGAGCAAGCTACCTATGGTGGCACAGATGGATGACATACGCTGATGCGGTGCATATTGATGTACGTCGTAACCTGCGATTCAGTAGTAATCGGCCATCGTACAATCTGCACACATCAAACTTGACATCGTACCAAAGTTTATTAGATCCACGTCTCACAGTGTGTCATGCAGTGGTCTTATAAGATTGCTAAAATCACACAGTGTATAGAGGGCAACTAATCAATGACTAGTCGACAATTAACATAATCGCTTGCTATTTTAGTAGTTGACTAATTGGGTCATTTTTCATAGAAAAGTACTATAAAAGTATCCCAAAATAGTCTTATTGCAGCTTCTTATGTTCAGATATTGGCAGCTTTACACACTCCCATGACAGTAAACTAAAACCCTTTGGCGTGAGTATGAAACAAGACATCAGATGACATCATTTGGGGGTTTAGGAGAGACAGGCCGACATTTTTCAACATTTTAACACATTTTCCGATAAAATGATTAGTCGACTAATCGAAGAAATAATCGACAGATTAGTCGACAATGAAAATAATGGTTAGTTGCAGCCCTATTGTCATACAGACGTCAACAACTAAAGGTTAGATTATATTTAGGATAAAATAAACACCCATCTAGTCTCTAGAAAACAGTAGCTGTGTTTATGTTATTGTAAAGTATTGAAATTTACAGGGACTGGTGAAAAACGAGAATGAAGAAGAAGAAGAAGAAGAAGAAGCCACTTTATTTCTCTTTATTTTTTATGAGTTGATTGATTCTTTAATTTTCCTTTTCATTATGATGACAAAAAGATAATATACAAACATTTGAGTTAACAACAACAGTACGTAGACAACAAAAATGCGTGATACAAATACATACAAAAAACAGATTAAGGGCAAAAACCTGTCTATAGCACAACCATGTTGGAGAATAAATGTGGATCATACTCATGTATTTTGGCTCTGCCCTGAAATTGTTTTGGGTAAATATTCACATGGTTATTTTTTATTTTATTTTGGGTTATGATATACTTACGTCATGTTTGGCAACGTGACAGGAGGAATTCTGTTAAGAGAAGACAGAAAATCTTGTTGGCAGCCTGTAAAAAGGCCATCACAAAGAGATGGCATAAGGCAGAACCACCAACATGAGATGAATGGCTGAAAATTGTGAACAAATGTATGATATGGAACTGTGAACCCCCAGGATGAGGACTCAAGAGGAGCAGTGTCGAGAGATATGGGAGTGTCCAATGTGTCCAGGGGGCATTTTGGTCTGCTGCTATTAATAACGTCTCTTAATGAACTGTGAGGTTCCAAACTAATGATGTCAGGCTGATGTCATGGCTTGATTTTTATATTAGTTCCAGAAAAAAGCTTACCCATTGGCAGTTTAATCCTAGCAGCCGGATTGTCTCGATGACACAACATTTTGCTTGTTTGTCGAAAGGTTTATTTTTGCTTTGTCCTTCTTTTTGTCTCTCTTCTCCTCCTCACTTTTCTGTTTCCCTCACAATCCAGCTCATTGTTCCAGGGGTCTAAATGAGCTTGTAAGTCATGTCAGATGGAAACATTGTTGTTTTTAGAGAACTTGAAACTGCTGTTTCCTTCCCTCTGCCAGGTTTCTTAGTTGCTACGGTATACAGTCCTGCTAGGGCTGCATCGCCTCTGATAACAAAGTCTGAGCGTTTGCTCTGGGGTGAAATATGATCTCTTTGTGCTCAGTTAATTCTTCTTTACTTTTGTTCCACCTCACTTATGTCCCGGTTGCCTTCTTTTTCCATTATTTTCTGTCTGAAGGAATGTATGAATCCCTGCTGCAATGCTACTACCTGCACTCTGAAGGGGGATGCTGTTTGTGCTCACGGACAGTGCTGCCAGGACTGTCAGGTAGGATGTTTACTGATTAGCCAGCCATGACAGTTTTGTTTTTTTTACGAGCATCTTGACATAAACGTCACCACATGTATGTCTAAGCTTCACTCCGGGTTTTTTTATTTGCAGCTGAAGCCTGCAGGCACTCCATGCCGTGAATCCAGTAACTCGTGCGACCTGCCTGAGTTCTGCACCGGCACCAGCCCCCACTGCCCCTCCAACGTCTACCTGCATGACGGCCACGCCTGCCACAACGTGGACGGCTACTGTTACAACGGCATCTGCCAGACTCACGAGCAGCAGTGCATCACACTGTGGGGCCAAGGTATGTGGAGGGCGCCGTTGCTGCCTCGCACTGCCCTTGAATGTTCCAGTGATGGTCACCAGATTTTTGATGCATGTCGCTGTGTTTTGTAGGAGCAAAGCCAGCTCCGGGCATATGCTTCGAAAGGGTCAACTCAGCAGGAGACCCCTATGGCAACTGTGGCAAGGACTCCAAAGGCTCCTTTGCCAAATGTGAAGCACGGTAAGACCTGCCGTTCCCATAGAAACCAACTAATGTATTTAATTGTATGTCAGTTGTGGACTGCAGTGACTATAACTGAACACTCTTATAAGACAGGACTGTTTCAGTGCTAGAGACGAGAATAGATGTTCCTGACTTGTGCTGAAACAAACAGTTGGTTCATCAATTACTTGTTTAAAAAACAAAAATGCCAAATTGGTTCCAGCCTTCAAAGTGTGAGAATTTCCTGCTTTCTCCCGTTGTTGTTTTTCATTGTAAACTGCACGACTTCGGAAATTTGACTTAATCAGATAGAACAAGCAATTTGAAGACATTACTTTGCGCTGTGGCAGCTTGGGATGTTCTTTCCTCATAATTTTCCTGACATTTACAGACTAAAGTATTCATCAAAATCAAACTGACGCATTAGACAATAGAAATGCTCATTAGTCGCAGCACTAATTGAAGGTTACAGAGTCACTTGGTGAAATGCAGACAAAATCTCTCAGGTTGTGGTCTGAAAGCAGCACAAACAAGCTGCCTCTTCTGCACTTTCCCTAATTGGACGGCAAAAGCGAGAGAAATACATGGAAATAGAAAATAATTGCATATATACACATTTGGGAAAACAGTGACATGTTATTCAATTATCACATTGTTATTCTCCCTGTTGTTTGTTCTGTGTACAGAGATGCTAAATGTGGCAAAATCCAGTGTCAAGGAGGAGCTAACCGCCCAGTAATTGGCACCAACGCTGTTTCCATAGAGACGAACATCCCCATGCAGGATGGAGGGAGGATACTGTGCAGAGGCACGCATGTCTACTTGGGTGATGACATGCCCGACCCCGGCTTGGTCCTGACGGGGACCAAGTGTGGAGATGGACTGGTGAGAGCTGAGGCCTGTGACGGTTAAATACAGCCAGTGGTGATACACAAATCAATCCAGTGCACAACTGAGTACATTTACTCAAGTGCTGTCCTTAAGTACAATGTTGAGGTGGTGCTGCTTTATATTTGGACGCCACTGCATTCGTCTGATAGCTGGATTTGATTGCGCGGCAAATTATGATTTTACAAATGATACGTTTTTGTGTTATTATATATTAAACCACCAAACAGTATAAAAGTAAAACGTACACAGCAAAACCTGGGTTAGAAAGTGCTTCACAGTTACACATGATAAAATAAGTATTTATAATGAAAACATACACAACATGAAAAATACCTTTGCATAAATATCAAAAACAGAACAGAAACAGAAACTTCTAATGCTACCTTAACTGAAAGGAGGGTTTACGAAATTTTCAGGTCTGACTTAAGGCATTACTCACATGCCCATTTGTACAGTGAAAGACTTATTATCTCTGCCAAGGAGGCTATATTTTCTGTTCGGTTTGTGTGTTTGTCTCTTTGTCAGCAGTATTACAGAAATACTACCGGCCCAATTTTCCTGAAAATTGGTAGGAAGATGTAGCATGGGCTAAGTAAGAGCCCATTACATTTTGGAGTGGATGCACAAATTATTTTTCTTTTTTTATAGACTTTATTTTGCTTTTTCTGTTCAGTGGAAAAGGCACAGTTACAGTTGACGTCTCCCGCTCCGAACCTGCTCTCCCCATTCCCTCCTTCCTTCCTTTCCAAGGTTGACATACATACATACACATACATACATACATACATACATACATACATACATTCAAATAAACACAAGAAGTTTGTGCTCTAGAAAAGGATCAACACTCAGTGAATAATCTCCTAAACCCTATGATACACTATTATGGCAAGGCTTAACTATACAGACCAATGAGCAGTGATAACTAACATGTCTTTGGGTCATCGAGTGGGAACCTCCTTTCACCAGTGTTTCGTCTAGTTGGTCCCACGACACCTCCAGGAGGCTAGACAGTGAACTCTGGCGTCCTAGAGACACTCCCCTAATGCCAGGTCTCACTGCTCCACACACTGACCACACAACCTCCTTTACCTTACCTATACTACCACACAGGAGGTAGACCCAGGGAAGGAAACCTTGTTAGGCTATCTCCCTCCCCCGCCAGGTTAGGCAGTACAGTCTACCTCCCCACCTGCTGCATGGCCTCAAACAAAATGAATTCAACTAGGCCACTCCCACACTTAAATAACCTTCACTCTAATTCACACACTACATAACATAACTACAGTGTAAGCTAAAGTTAAAGGAGATAAATGAACTCACAGGATCAGCAAACACACTCACCCTGCCGCATGGCCTCAAAATAGCCACCAAATGGATTCGACTAGGCCACACCCACACTTAAATAACCTTCCTCTTCCTCCTTACTTACACATGGCTTTCACAGCCCTAATTCACACTCTAATTCACACACTACATAACATAACTACACTATAAGTTAAAGCTAGAGGAGATAAATGAACTCACAGGATCAGCAAACATACATACATGTGCATTAAACTAACATTAGAGAAAAGTACAGTGTTAAATTGACTGTACATGTTAATACAAACAGACAAACAGATACACTGAACAAAACAACCAGGGAAAGAAAAAAACCTGTGCAAGATGTGAGTTTATAAAGTGGTCAGATTGTGAATTCTCTTCTTTAATGTCTTATTACTATAATTATAGTAGTTAAAGGGGCCCCAGTATATTATAATATGAAGGTTTAGCTCAAGCAAAGGACAGGGTTCCTACGTATCTTATGAAAGGGGACTTTGTCTGAGATCCTCCCAGTGAATATCTTACTTTCTCTAGTTTGAGAGTGCTCTTCATCTCACGGATCCATCGTATAAATGAGGCAGGCTTTGTTGATTTCCAGTTGAGTTTTTCACTTCTTTAACACTGCGAGATAGGGCATTGAATAAATAAATGCCTTAATATCTTAAAATCCAGTAGATGGTAGTAAAGTTCAATAGTGGCAAAGCAAAGCCAACTGTAGAATCACAATGACTCCATATCGCAGTTAGCATTCACAGGTACCAGTTGTCATCTGGGGTAGCCTACACATATAGTGGCTTGAACTGCATACAGAAAGCAGTCATTATGCAGCATTCAGTGGTTTCATGGGAGATCTGGTACAGTTTTAACACAGTGCAATTGACCCTTTGCTAAACCCCGCCCCTTTGGGATTACCCGTCAATCTGTCGGTGCAAGCATGGAGCCCAAACTGCAACTAACTGCACTCCCTGAAAAAATATTATCACTTTTTTGGAACTTTGAAGGATATGTCCAGGATGTCAAACTGACTCAGCAGCAACAACAGGTTAAAAAGACAAAGATAGTTAGAATCTAAAGCCGAACTATAGGATACAGATCACAGTGTAAAAGTGACATCACTGCTGATCGCCACACAAGACAATGAATATAAAGGGAAACTTTGCTGATATTGAACCAGCTGTGTGGCATCACAGTGTGTGCAGATGAACAGTGTTTGGATACGCCTCTGTGCAGTTGCCAGCACCCAAACCTCTGCCGCCGGACGGGCAGGGATCTCCGGGGGGAGTCAAACAACATTCATGCGATGACACAGAGCTGGTTGAATATTAGCTTCCCTGCTTCCCTTCACTGATTCCTGTACAGCAGGGTCAGTCTTTGTTTCACTGTTATAATCATTAAAAAGCAAAAGCAGCATGTGTATACATTCAGTAGGCTATATCTCCAGTAGCTAGATAGCTAACCCGACACTTTTCAGGGTTTGATTTTGGTTTTGGAACAGGGAAGAAACGTATATCTTTTTCCAACCTCTCCAGGTAACGAGTATAATTAATACGCGACAACATTTAGCTCCAAATCCAAAAAAACAGCCTGAACATGAAGGAAATTGTTGTCGGACAATGGTCTGAGCCGGCCTGATGCTACGTTATGATTAGTCAGTCTGCGCATGGGAGCGGGACTTAGCGAAGGATCAGTTGTGACAGTGCTTATTCCTACTACTATGGTGCAGTTATGGAAACATAAATACAATCAAATGTGAACTGTCTGCAATGAACTCCACCAGTGATCTTAAGGAAAAATGTTTGAACTTTACGCATCATGAGAGCAACCAATAATATTGACTGTGAAGTTTGAACTTGTAGACTTCAACCTCATTTTATTTGGCTCTTCTATCCCCTCGTTGTAAAAGTTTTGGAAACAGATCCAGACGTATATAGAGGTTGAGTTTGCAGAGCTGAATATTATAGGAGACTGGATTATTGGCCTTGGCGGAGGTTTGCGCCCTCTGAGTGCTCCTGTAGTTGGTTGGTGTTATCATGTCTCCTCTCAGTACAAATGAAAACGATCCCTTTAAATTCCTTTTTTGTGTTGTGTGTAGAGAAACTAATGCAGATTTTGTCCCTCTTCTTCCCATTCCTGCAACATAAAAACTCTTTCAGTGTACATATGGGCGTATAAGCATTGTTTTAAGACGGACCTAGAAACTGCAAAGCTGTCCTTTGAGTGAAGTATTTCAAAAACCTCCAAGCACTGCTAAATAGCAGCAGTAGCTCCCTGTAAGACTGTGTGAAAACAATATAAATGTATTGCCCAAATGCTGGGAAATAAGAGTGGAAAAAGTGATGAGGAGTGACAGGCCATGACTAAGACTTTCTAAGAGGTTCTTCAGGGTGTGTCGTCTTGTCATTTCAGACTCGCACAGCCTCAGACACTTAATTGACTTACCATTATTCAGTCTATTTGGCAGCTTCAGTGGTCATCAATTCAGACATTGGTCACTTCAATGATACAGTTACTCCATTTAGTCTGATTTACTTCTCCAGGAACCTCCACCCTTAAAGAGGATCCAGCCTCTGCCCTCATCTGTCAAGGGTTCTGGCATTACTCTCTTTGCCCATTGCTGCCAAGTTCATCTTCACATTCAGCCTGGATATATTTGGGCGTGGTGCCTTTAAGGAGCCCACAGTCCACATCATACAACTTTTAAAAATCCGCTTTAATGCATTCTTGAAATATCCCATTGTTTACTTAATTATATTTCATGCTATGCTGTTTTATAGCTGAAGCGGTGGCAAATTAAAAGAAATAGAACGCTGGATGTGTTGGTCTTTTCCCTTGAAAGATTAAAGGGTTGGGAATATTACTGAATCTGCTCTTTGAGCTCACACTGTCAATTTTTAATGTCTTTGTCTGCTTCAGATGTGTCTGAATCGTCAGTGCCAGAACGTCAGTGTCTTTGGTGTGCATGAGTGCTCAGCCAAGTGCAGCGGTCGAGGGGTGAGTACGGCGCCTTTCATCCTGTTCCAGTGATGTGAAGACCTGATGTGATGGCTGTCTATCTCAAACCAGTCCCCACCCAGATTAGTTGTTGTCTTAATATCCCATTCCTCCCTCACACAGGAGCACATTTTGGCTGCGATATGTTCAAAATGCCCAGTATACGCCGGGTAGGGAGCCATTACATGCCTTGCAATCAATCATTCTGGATGCTGAAAGGTTCAATCAATTAGATATAATGGCTTCATTTATGCTTAGCTTTAAGTGCCATTCATCATACTCTCAGCCAGTCGTCCTTGTCCCAAAAACTGTGTTGAAATCTGAAGGCCAGGCTTTATTTGGTCAAACGCTAGGAGCAATGACACGCAGTTTGACTTTGAGCTGGGTAGCATGGATATTGGATTTTTTTTAGACTGCCACCCATCAAACGTCTATGGGTGGTCCTGCTCGAGATGGAATATGTGGCTTTGTGGTATTACCCTCAAATTCACTGGTAGGTCCCACAGGCTTTGGCTGCGACTGGTAAAGCTTCATCAGAGGAAGACAGTTTTTACTGTCACTTAAAATGAAACATCTCCAGATATTAAACGGTCATATTTGTTTGTCTAGCTCCAATTAAGACGTATCTATAAAGTTCTTAGGACTGTTTTATTCACAGAAATAAAAGGATGTTGCTCCTCTAGGAGACGGTGCGACCCCTGCATGCACAGATTAGATCAAGATGTTGCCTTGGAAAGAGGCCCTCACCTGCTCCATATTACCCTGTCGGGGAATCCTCTTAGACCGTACCATTCTTCCACTCTGCAGGACAGGAAGACGAAAGAGAGAGAAAGATAAAACATGTGGTATAAGGCAAAAAGTCTGCTCTTGTTTTTATAGCAGACATCTTTGCCATGTGGAGTCTAGCAGTGCCGGCTGGTGATTGACTGTCTTCTCCATGCAGCACATAGAGCATCTGCATCATGAGTGTCTGTTGACCGTGGCATCAAGTGCTAAATCAACATAGACGGAGAGATCAACTAACAATAGTTTTGATAATCAATTAATCATTTTGAAGCAAAAAGCATTCACTGATTCTAGATTCTCAAATGTGAGGATTTACTGCTTCTATTTGATTTATATCTTCGTAAACTGACATTTTCTTGCTCTGTAGCCCTGAGTATTAAAGGTTATCTTCGGTATTTTCAACCTGGAACCTATTTTCCCGTGTCTTTGTGTTGAAGTGAGTAATGGAGACAACACTTTCTTAAACTGGTCCAGTATTGAGCGAGAGGCCAGCCAGCAGGCTGCAGTGTAAACACCCTCGGCATGTTCGTGCCGTCAATATAAAGTGTTTGTTTTTGCTGCTGACAGACTCAGATTATTATTTTAAGAGTCTGATAACACTGCAGAAAGAATCACTGCAGAGATAGACCTTTTTTTACGCAGTAAGATCCTTTTTGTTTAACTAGAAACAGCCCTGAAATCGCTATCACCAAACCCACCAGGCTCCATCTAAATAAACAGTAATTTTATCATCATAAAACACATTAATTCAAAGTCAAAAGAAACAAAATAAAACTCACAAAAACTCTGTTGGCTTGTCTTTCCACTGTTCTGACAATCACCAGCTTTGGTTTGAATGAAATAAAACCTTAATTTGCCCGTTAAGATGTGAAAATATGCTGGCTCTATACACGCTAAAAATGACTAATTATTTAAATGGAGTTTGGTGGGTTTGCTGATAGCAGTTTGGGGCTGATTCTGGTCAAACAAAAAGGATCATACACTTAAAGAAAAAGGTCTTTCTCTGTAGGGATCCTTTCCATAATGTTTTCAGACACTTAAAATAACAAACTGAGCCTGTCAGTGGCAAAAAAAAAGCACTTTCAGTGGACATAAATCTACAGTGCACAATTGCCCCAAAGGATTCCATTGCAGTCTGTTTCGCTGTTGCTGGCTGCAGAGCTCTCACTCAATACTGGACCACTTTTTAAAATGGTGGTCTCTGTCACTTATACAACAACATTGAAATAAAGGCCAGAATAAAAAAGAAATACTGAGGTTACCCTTTAAAGGAATGTTACGTTACACAAATAGTCAAACATAGCGTGAAAACAAAAAGCTGATAACTGCATTTTCAGGCTCATCTAACAGTTAATTGTCCCTTTAATATACTGCAGGTGTGCAACAACAACAAGAACTGTCACTGCGAGGCTCACTGGGCGCCTCCCTTCTGTGACAAGGGAGGTTTTGGCGGCAGTGTGGACAGTGGCCCCATCAGATTAGCAAGTAAGTTGCAACTCAAGTACATCAAACGGCTGATTTCTTGTAGCTTGGGTCATGCTGTGCTATAGGTTTTGGGCATGGATTGTATGCACATCTCAACAGTAATATATCAATGACAAATAGTCCCCAGAACTGTTTCTCTCTGCAGGAAGCTGTAGTTTTGCGGTGTTAAAAGCTTTAAAGAAACCTTAGAGTGCACAAAATTGACTGGGAATTTCAGACTACAAACATTAAATATTGATAGACAAGTCTGCCGGGATGGTGACAGATACAGTCTGGCTGTCATTTTCAGTGCTACAAGACTTTTGTCTGTGAGACAACCGATTATGTGTTTCTGAGCAGACAGTGGGACTCTGACAGTGGGCATCCTGGTGGCTCTCCTCATTGTCCTGGGAGCCGGTCTGATTATCTTCATCAAGAGGAAAACTCTCCGGGGGCTGCTCTTCACCAGCAAAAAGAACCCGATTGAGAAGCTCAGGTGCTTTTTCATCCATTAATAATTAAATCATTTGTAATTATCTCTGAATTTTTAATGTGGCAGTGTTTGTAAATGGTGAAAATCTGTGTCAGACACTGCTGAATGGGAACATTTTTACAATTGGTCACACTGCGAAGCCATTTGCTGTGCATAATTTGTTTTGATTTAATAATTTTAAATATATTACCATCATAACTGACGTATGATTATCATAATAAAGTGTATAATTAGAGACTTCCTCTTTTAAATTCCAGATCAGTAAGCGCTACAATCAGCGGACCGTCCACTCTGAGCCAGCCTCCGTCGCTGACCACGACGTCTCCATCACGGCCGGCCCCGCCTCTGCCACAGAGCGCCGCCATCTTCAAGGTCACTAAATTACAAACACACACACACAGATCTTTTGCAGAAGTCAGTATCTGACTCCAGCGAACAGTGGATCACCACTAGATGATCTAAGCTGTGTAATATTCTTCCAGGAATGCCGCAGCTGTTTCGTTAGCTCAAATAATTCTCGCAAGGATTGATGTGTTGTTTTCACACAAATGGCAGCTCATTCAAATCCAATTAAATCATCCCTCTCTGCGTGGACATGTGGAGGAGATAGTGATAATGGAGTCTGTGGTGAGCAGTGTGTTCACAGCGCATTTCTTGTCATTAACACCTGCCTGTTAAAGAGAGAAAATTGATTTATCTGCACGTTTCTCACATGAAGAATGTGGATGCGGCGGCGGCGGCGGATCACTTGAGATACAAAGTCCTGTTACTGATAATTGCACATGGAGCAGGAATGTTTGCTATAGCGGCCCGCGTGTCGACATTGCTGTGTACGCCTTAACTACTCCATTACCGCCCCGACATGCTTCGTAATGGGAAGGGACCTGTGATCGATTGAGTTAGGGGTGCTGAAATAAGAGGAGGCGTGTTAGAGGTGACATGTGTGCTGCGGGGTGGCACCCGAGCACGAGCAAGGCAAGCTGTTGCGCATTTACAGAGAGATTGGTGTTTTCAGTTAGCAGCATGTGGTTTTCATTTGGGGTCAGAAGTAAGAGGAGAAAGGATGTAAGGCTGTTTGATGTAAGCACAGTGCAGGTGAGGTCATTTTCCAGTTGTCGGGAGCTGTGTTAAACCGGCGCATGTGTGCGTGCGTTTGTATGTGTTACATGTGTATGAGCTGTGCACATGGAGCCAGGTCTAAATACTAGGCAGACTCATATTTTGGCTCGATTCTATGTCTGATCCGTCTCAATAGGAGCGTGTGTGGGCTCCGTAGCGAATGAGGCCAAGTGGGTGCTTATGGCACAAGCTTTCCCTTTGATAGGTCACCTGAAGAGCAGTTGGGGTTAGGGTTAGGGTTAGAGCATAATGAGCAGGCGAGCGGGAGCATTTGATTTATACGTCTTTGACAGCACCAGGAAGAGCGGCAGAGGAAGAGGAGGAGGTTAACATGACTGTTTCTGATAGGAAGCAGACGGTTTCTCCTCTGTCTTCTTCTTTCTGCTTTTAGACAAAGCATACTCTTGACTCCTCTGGTTCTGCCTTTCATCTTTCCGCAGCCTCCTCACCGGGGGCCAGAGGCGGCGCTCCCACCGGCCCCCTACCCCTCCCACAGCCTGCGCAGACTGCCCCAGTGCCCTCCAGTTCACCTCAGCCACCCTGTCCCTCTGTCCCTCACCCTGTCTCTCTCCCCCGGCCCCGGGCTGCCGAGACCCCCGCTGCCTCCACCTCACATCCACGTCGCACCAAGAGGGGCGTCGTTTCGCACTGCATCGCGCCATAACTCCTGCAGGATGGTCATGGTAAGCGATTTTCCTGTTTCCTCACTTGGAAACACTTTATTTGATGATGTTAGTCCCAGCAATTTCTCCGCTTGGTCTTGGGAGCTTTCACCCACTACTACAGCCCATAATACCAAGCCAGGGGAATGATGTCGTTCACTGCACCTTCACACGGGTGTCACGACGTCGAGCGTTTTCATGGCTCTTTTGTGTCCCATAAAAGTATATGCATGTTGACAGTTACGCGCAGTCTCATAAAATAACGAGGTTACCCGGGGAGTTAGCGTCATCCGAGCGAGACTTCAATTCTACAATACAAACCACCACATAAATAATGAAAATGGAGCCAGACTTGCAGAGGGAGGGAGACAGGGAAGATGAAACAGCAAGTGGAGTGAGCAAGTATGTCCAAATATCACAGGGTGGTAAATTTGCTGCCACTGGTATTCCATGGAGTTTAGTTATGGCATTGCAGACTGTCAAAGTTGAGGGGAAGAGAAAGCCAGAAGTTCCCGGTGTTAAATCCCTCTCACTCAGTGATTCTCAAAGACTCTTATTTGCTTTAATCCGGTTTGACTTGTACCCTGTGGGCAAGTGAGGCAAAGAGACCTGAAGAGAGAGAGGATCCAAAGGGCTGAAAAACAAAGGGATAGAGAGACAAAGGGAGGCTTGAGGGTACGAGTCGATCAATCAAAGATAATCAATGCATTTTTCAAGTCCTTGTTTTATTTTAAGTTAGTTCTTATTTCAGTTTCTTGCAGCATATACAATCATATTCATAATTTTCCCCTTAATTTTTTGATATTTTTGTCAAATGTATCCATATGGTGTACAGATAAGTTGGCAAAAATAAAGTTTAAGCAATTAAATAATAACTATCATGATAAATAATACTTGAGCTTGAGGTGTTGATCATAATGTTAGAGTAGAACAGTGATACATATTAGAATAAAGGATGGGTAATAATAGTGTGTGTGTGTGTGTGTGCATAAGTAAAAAAGATGTGTTGGGAAGACAGAGTTACATGGTTAATTCAGAATGTGTTGAAGGAATTAGATTACTGTATTAATATAGTCATGGCAGGGCTCCACCTTTTGATAAATATATTTATTTTAAAGGAAGAGTGTGTAAGATTTAGGGGGATTTAGAGGCATCTTCCAGTGAGGACTGCAGGTTGCAACCAGCTGAAACTTCTCCAGGTTCGATTTTCATCAGTCCGCAGAGGTCTGTTCTTCTCTGAAACAAACTGACCTGGTGATTAAAACTGGTAAAAACACAGAGGAAAGCAGTTTCACATAAAATAAATCTGTGTTGTGCCGATGCTCTTGTCATGGACGGGCTGCTAATGACGAACCTATTTCCTAATAAAGAGGCAAACTCGCGTGGGAATTACAAATGTGTGACACATCACATTATCTTACATTATTTCCCATTTAAATGGATGTGTTATTATTATGACGTTACACTTTATAGAGGCTAATGTGCACATATATAAATACAGATGTGCGTTGAGATTTGGGCTTGCCCTTTGGTGTGACTTGGACAGAAAAAGGTTGAAAAACCACTGATCTAGAGCCAGAGTTTACTTTGTCTGTTCTGGGCTACTGTAGAAACATGGCGGTGCAACATTGCGATCTCAGCGGATGAAGACCCGCTCAGACCTGGTGGCTTAGTGGGTAGAGCAGGCGCCACACGTAAGGAGGCAATGTCCCTGCGTTTCCAGCCTGTGGCCTCTTGCTACATGTCATCACCTCTCACATTTAGACAGTCCTCTCTAATAAAGGCAAAAAGCCAAAAAAAATATTCTTAACAAAAACATGATTGTTTTTGTCAGGTGGTTATAAACAAAAAAAATATTTTAGCACATTCCATTTCTGCCAGTATGTCCCCCTAAATCCTACACATTGGACCTTTAAGACAGAAACTTCAAGCATTCACTGGCTCCAGCCTCTGAAATATGAAGATTTGCAGCCTTTTTTTCTGTTTGATATCATTGTTAATTTAATACCTTTTGGTTTTGGGGTGTTTCTTGAACAAAAAAAAAAAGAAATTTGAAGATGTCATCTGGCGAAACTGTGAAGAAAATGCAGAGATGAATTACTGACAAAAACTAAGTAGTTGCAGCCCTCAAAGAAAGTGCATATTAGCAAATAAAACAGGACAAGATGTGGCTGAAAAATCAGCAGTGACTTCCAGCTTGAAGCAAGTCCTGAGTTGACTCGAGAAAGCCTTTAAGGACAGCACTGAAAATGACGCCACGGGGGAGTTGAGGTCAAAGCGAAGCCACGCCAGTGTCGGGCAAATTAGAGGTGTGTTAAACAGATAATGACATTCTGGTCTTGTCCAGATTAATGGAGGGGTCACAGAGGAGGTCTGGCTTTAAAACACAAACTGGTCTGGAGCTAATAAATGTTACGACAGCATATGATGGAATATATCAGCATTCCATAAAGAGCCTCACATAATCACCCCTTAAATTTCCACTGATAGGTGTGTTTTCATAATGTTCTAAGACTATCACTTTACTGACTTAACTGTTTATTTATCAGGGAGAGTGCGCTTAAGTAGTCATGGTAACACTTTAGCAGAATCCAGCAGGAGTCCGAATTGTCTAATAAAAAAGCTTATCATGCACTTTGCTGTAAAAATATCCAGAGCCACTTACAGAAAGATCTCCATTTAGTTTAACAGAGGTTCTTGGCGGTCACGCACCTGTACGACAGGTGAAGTGCAGCAGCTCTCGGCGCTGTTTCAACTCCAGGAAGTAGATTTTCCCTCTCAGCTGCTCCTATTTAATGTCAAAGTGTGAAACTGAAAGTGATGCCTGTTGGCAGCAGACTCCACGGACAGTATCTTTAGCAGCTGTTTGGCCGCTCCGAGACTTTGACAGAAACTTTTTCTCCTCCCACGGTGAAAGCCTCTGCTGGGGGCAGCGGACGCCTCGTCCAGTGGGAGAGCTTCACCTGATGTAGGTTTTTAGACTTGGGTTGAGGTTAGTTGTGTGCCTATATCAGACTTTTCATTTGCCTGAATTTAATAGTACTCGTGTGGTGCTGATTGTCATGATATTTGACCTTATGGTTGCAAAGAAGAGAAACAATGTGTAGACTTTTAGGTGCTGTGTCCACTAAAGAATATCTGCGGACGTAGAAATATTGGCAAGTAGAGTACCTGCTCTAGTTTAAGGGAAGGCTGACACACGTAGGGAGAGATGATGGCCCTGCTGGTCGTGTGGGTTCCTGAGAGAAAACATTTACAGTATATTAAAGTGTTTCTCCTCCATTGCTGCTGTTGTTCAGCACTTGCACATATAAGATGTGATGTCGGTCTTTTATGGGGTTTGTCCTGTTTCCGCCGTGATTGAACGGGTAGAACGTGACAGTGACAAGTGTAGTGTCGTTCCCAAAGTTGAACATTTTTCAAAAAATGCTAAACCTGCAGTGTCAGCACCTTGTCATGCAGTGACATGGTGGTGTTTTTCTGCAGAGACTCTTCCGCTTTGTCTGCATTTCTGTGTTTGGGACATTAAGGCCGTGTACCCCCATAACACTCAGGTGAGGCTGGGTCTTTTTGAAAAGGCGTCCAAGAGACAGTGCGGAAAGTGCAACTACAGCAGGGTGAAACACCAAACAAGAGTGAATGGGGTTATCTTTTACCTAAACTTTTGGTGGTGAACGTATTTATTTAAGTGGCATATGTGTGTTGACATAGAGAGGCCCAGACCCGTGGAGGTGATCTCTGTTTATCCCTGACAGCAAGTGGCAAAAACAAAATCCTCGTAAAACACAACCATATAAACTCGAGCCCCTTTCCCACGGAGCACGACAGCAAAAAGGTCGGCCATGGTACATTCAGCTAAGTACAATAAAACACAGAAAACACACCTGACAGCAAGAGGTAAATACAAAATCCTCCATCAAAAACAACCATATGAACTCAAGCCCCTACACAAATTAAGTGACACAGGAGTACCTTTAAATTAGGATGCCAGATTTGACTTTTAAAAAGGAATGGTGCTTCGAATCGGGAGACCTGACTCCATGGGTGAGTGAGGTCTGATGTTCGTTTGTTTAGCTTCTTTACCCTGTGATGTTTGAGGAGGCTTTTCTCGGACCAAGCAGAGGAGGAGGAGGTGAATGGAGACCAGATGGGGGCTAGGTAAAAGGCCTTTATCATGATCTCAGTCCTCTCGAGAAGATTAAAACCACATGATTGTCCCTCTCATGGCAAGTAGCATGGGCAGGGCTGCCCTGATGCCTTAAAGATGAGGACACTGCATGCAGGCCTGAGCTGTGAGTGCCACCTGGTGGAGATTCTGTGTCTGTTTTTCTTTAGGAGTTGGAGAAGCCCAGTCCTCCTCAGAAACCCCTTCCTGCTGATCCAAGGACCTCTCGTCTGGTTCGAAGCCCCTCTGCTGCACCGATACCTGGTGTACCCAGACCTATGCGCCCTGTCCCACACCCCAACAGGTGAGTCCTAACCTCCACCAGATTTATTTAAAAAACAGTAAAGCGGGTATAACTCACTTTCTGTATCACTTTTCTCCCTCCTCTAGACCCAGTCCCAAGCAACCTCCAACACTACCAAAGCCTTGCATTATTGCCAACGTCAAATACAGCAGCTGAGACTTTGGCCAGAAGGGACGATGTTGCGATAAGACACTAAAGAATTTGCACTATGAAAACTCTGAAAACCTTAAAGAAAAGGTGGCGGCTTCTCTGAGTTTTGAATCAGGAGATCTGCCGTGTCCCTTTGGTGCTTTGTCCCTGAATGGTGCTACGAGTCTGAGCTCAGGTACATGTAAAGTATTTATATTCTGTATTTATTGCCACGCAGTGCACTGTGCCAGACACTTTTACTACACGGTAGCAGTTTTTAATTTGTCGTTTGCATCGGTTTCACCATTTTTTTTTAATCATCAACTGATTTTTATCAAGGACGGCTGGCAAGAGATTAAAAAAAGCCAATCTGTGAAATTCTGATTGTAGAAATGTTTTTGTGAAATGTGTTTAAATGAAGGGAACCCTTTACAGCGTAGGTTTGTTCTGTATGTGAAAGGAAGAGCTGAAAAAGAGTGCAATGACAGATGGTTTAGACAACACTTGTGCCCAGTCCCAAAACACCCCTTGCCCCCAACACTTAGTCCTTACCCCACTATTTTGTGCATTCACATCCAGGTAGTATCTTGTTGCAACAGAGGAGCAGGGTGAAGTATTAGTTGTACGTGGCCCTCCTAAGGGAGCATTTTCAGAGGCACACTTCAAACTGAGTTTTGTGAGATGGCTGCACAATCAACAAAAGAAACCCACATCGTTATTTTCTGTGTTAACCCTTTGAAACCTGAGGAAACTGACTTGATTTCTTTTAAAAACATGGGTAGAAGGCAATGAGCAAGATTGGTAAAGGTAAACAAAAAAATTAAAAACAAAAATAAAATGGCAAAAAAAAAGAAGAAAGAAAGTTAAAAACAAATAAACAATACGACCTGGAAAGTGTGTTTAAAAATTATAATAATTCTGTAACATAATTGTAAAATGCAAAATTATATTAATAATAATAATAATTATTATTATAAATATTTTAACATTTTTCCCTATTTTTTAAAATTATTTTCAAACCCTTTTTTTTTGTTTGTTTTGCAATTTGTTGGACATTTCTTACCAAGTTGCTTCTTCCCGATGTTTCTGAAAGAAATTTCACCAATTTGCTCAGCGTTCAACGGTGAAAATATTTGTAATAGGTATCACAAAGAAAGCAGCACAAGAAAAGGGATGTTGCTCCGGGTTTCAAAGCGTTAATAAAGATTTAAAAATTCCATTAACAAATGTATTATCTTAGTTTTAATGTGCTACAGTCCTTATCTTTATAACAAGCATAGCAAAAGAAACAGCAGGTTGCTAATGTTAGCCTACAGAGCACAGTTATTGGCCTGGTACTGACGCAGTGGTTTTTTTTTATTTGACTGACTTGTTAGATTGATTGATTGAAACAGAAACTAAAGTTATGAACATATCGCCAGCATCCTGACAACTGCAAAAGGGTGCGTAAAGCCCATGCAAGAGAAATCACCGCTTCAGAAGACGGCATTCTCACAACGTCACGTCTGTTAATATACATGCTAGCATCAACCACCGATGACATATCAGGGTCTTGAAGGGTTGTTCTACTTCATAGGGGAGATTTCAACCGCTACCCCATGTGAGTCTGTTCTGAGGGGCAAGGTGGAACTCAAAAACAAGGGGTAGGGATAAAAATAAGAAACGGGATTGGGCCTTGTAGTTAGTTTGGAACCCAGTAGGGTTTTTCTCAAAGGTAAACGCTCTCTGTTGCAGCTTTGAGCCAATCCGATGAGGCTTGAAACAACTGCAGAAAAAGAAACAGTAGTGTTACTGCAACAGTTCCGCAGTTGGGGAAGGTTGCTGTTTTTACAGACAGCTGAAAATCAGGTCTGTTTCCTCTGCATTTATATTTCGGAAAGGTACCAAGTCGATTTGTGAAATGTCACTGATTCGCCATTTCCCTTTCATTAACAAGACCCAAGAGGCTCACTTGAGGGATCTGGGTACTGAGGTATGAACTGAGCATGGATCTAAAATGAGCCGAGATCAAGGAAGCATCCGTTCCTCGGAGAGAGTAAACGTCTCTGAAATATTGCTCTGCTAAAGGTCGTGTGTGTTTTTGAGTATTTCCCCATGTGCCTGTCTACACCGAGGACTCTGTGATCTCTGTGATTAAATCACAGAATCACTAAGGACTTTCTTAAAGCTGGCGTCATGGAGGCACTCGCATGTAAACAGCCAGTGTCTGGCTACAGTGTTCGTGTGTGGATTTTGAATCATGTTTTTCTGTGATGGGAAAAGGACAGACTCACTTGACAAGGACACATTTCTAGATCTCTTTCTGCCACTGAAATGAAGTTTCACCCACGACTATGCGGCAGATATTCATTTTCTATTTTTTATACCTTTTTAATTTGGCTTTTGGGATGAGTTTTTTAAACCCAATCTACATGCCAGATGCTAAATCCGACATAAATCATGTTTGTGGTAACTGAACAGCATTTTATTATTTTCTTTTTTGCAGAATTATCATTTTACTGGATTGCAATGCAGCATATATACATTCACACAGCATCTTTTCCTTTACAGCTCTTGTTCACAGATATGTAGGCTGAAAAATGAACCAGACTTTTGATACTGTTATCTTTGTAATGATGCACTAGTTTTACATTCAGTGCTTTGTTTACTTTGCTTTTTCAATGCTACATATGTGTCCATGTACTAATAGACAGTGTTTGAGTCCTGTCACCTGACTGTACGTGATGTCCATATGTTCCTCGTATGTTGTGTTACAGGTGAACACATCTCCATGGAGAATGCTTTTTTTATATAATGATTGTTTGATACATCATATGTAAAGAAAACACTTCAAGTGTCTGTGTCTGGTCTTGGTATTTTTAACACTCATGAAGTATTAGTAAAACAGTTTTTCAAACACTTGGGAACTTTTTTGTCATTGGTCTTTGTGCTGTTTTTGTTACACAGCGTGCATGTGTTCGGGTGAAAGCAATTACATGAGAGAATTGTTGTATTAACAGCAACTTTGAGTGTTAAAGGAACAGTTCACCCCAAAATTAGAATACATGTATTTACCTGTACTTACCTGTGGTGCTATTTGTCAATCAACAGATCTTGTTGTGAGCAGTTTCATGTCGGAACTATTTTCTTTCTTTCTGAGCTGCACCCGCCACACACCGTTATCACTGTGCAGAAGGAAGAGTGCATCTACTCAGGGACAAGAGGCTCGTGCTTGTGACAGCGCAAGATGTAAACATTAACGGCGTCCTTGTCCGCTGAGCTGTAACATTAGCTGGCTCAGTGGTGCTACTGTAGGTGAGCTAGCAGTAGATGCACTCTTCCTTCTGCACAGTGATACGGTTGGCCCATGTAGTTCAGTAGAGAGAAAAAAGTTCCTACATGAAACTGCTCACAATGTCTGTGGATTATCTTGAGTAATCAGGTCATGATTTCTGGAAAGAGACACTTTTTTTAATTGAAATTATTTTTTCTGTTTATCTTTCTTTCTTTTTTTCGTCATTGCGTACACACAAACGATATGAGGGCCTGGCTGTCTTAAAAAATGTAATCAAACCTTTTAACTCAGTGCAGAGCACATAAACACCGCATTCATTAAAATAAGGCTTTAATAGACAGCAATATTTACAACTGTTAATTATTTATTAAAAAATTATTGTTCTTATTCTTATACTTATTATTGACACGAATCCAGGGTATATAAAATATTCTAATTAACCTCCAAGCAGTTGTAAAGATGGCATATATCGTTTTTCTGGAAGATTTCAGTCCTTGCTGTGGAGAGAGCTCAACACTGGTGTCAGGGCCTTAATATGTTTGTAGTAACGGCTTTACCGTTTTCGTTATGATGCTCTAGGCAAACGTATTTCCTTATATGGAGAAATGGGGGCGTGGCCGTATGTTATTTGCAAATAGCGGTATGTGCCTGTCAGTTTGGAATGATTCGGATTCACCAACATAGGCACAATCCGATGGTAATTTTGCAGCAATGTGGCCCATTGCTGTTGAGTTTTTATTATTTATTTATTTTTCTTAAATTTTGTTTAATTTTTTCTCTTTTTTATTTTTTTTCTCATTTTTTTCAAATTCTTTTATTAATTATTATTAATTTAAAAAATAGTAACAATTCAAAACTTTTTTTTTTTTTTTTTTTTTTGCCAGCCAAGTGCCATCTCGTTCCATTTTATGTTAGAGAAGACAGACATCTCTCAGACATCTCGCATGTTGAAAAATAGCACCACAGGTAACTGGGAGATATATGTGTTTTTGATTTGGGGTGAACTGTCCCTTTTTAAAAAAAAAAAAAAAAAAAAAAAAAAAAAAAAAAAACAGTCCACATACTCACTCACATACAAACAATGGTGACTTCACTCCTGCAGTCCTACATTGCAAGAATGCTAAGACAGATTTCACACTGGATCAGATTCTAAACCTCATTTTCTCCTTTTTGTCAAGAGCCTCTGGCATTTCTTTTATGCTTGAGCCAAATTGCAACTGGAAGATTGAATACAGTAATAAGTGCACTTTAACATTTTACAGCAGTATTTATTTCCAGAAAGCTTTCACATTGCTATTAACATTGACATCTGAGGCTCATTTCAACAGTCTGAGCCTTTGTCGAAAAGCAATTTGCTGAGGTTTAAGTAAGAGATACAAATACTGATTCAGTCAATACAGGTGCAGGATCGTGTGTGTGCTGCTGTCTGTCAGGATTCACTGGTGCCGACCTGATGGAGTCAAGTGTGTGTGTGATTAAAAGGATGTTCAAAACAACAGTAGTGAAAAAAACTCTAATTGCTAATGAGAAATCGAAGCAGCTCCTCACGGTAACAAGGACACGCAGTGTCAGGGATGAGAAGCCCCTGAAAACAGCCTCAGCCCACATCATTTAATTACAAAGTCGCAGCTGCAGACAGATTTTATGTGTCAGGAAAAGAGAAGGGGGGCTGGGATGCAAAGACCAAAAACAATTTAAGAAATAAGACATGATGTAGGTTGCCTAAAGTCTGTGTTTCATGCTGAATATTTGAACCACAGATCTGTTTGTTCTTGGTTATTACCAGACAAGTAGGCTGCATTTTTACAGTCAGGAGAGTTAAATGTTAGGTGCCTTAAACTTCACTGATTTCTACAAATGTTCAGATAAATTCATAAAGGTCAACATGTGTCGAACTATGACCAAGCAGCTCCCCCTTGTGGAGAAGCTGCAGCCTGCTAAAGGTGAATGGATGAACTGAGGCTCAAGTATTTTCTCTATCTAGGTGTTTCACATCTAGTTAAAACAAAATCACAAATTTAAACAGCAGTTGTGCTTTTATGAAAGGCCATTTCAACAACAAAAAAAGTCCACAACCTAATTATAAACTGTTTTCCCCCTCATAATTATGACACATTATCTCATCATTTTGAGATACTATCCAATATTTATGGGTGGAGATCCTTGTATTTATAGGATTGCAGTATGTTGTAATTATGATGGGAGAAAAACATGGTGAGTTTATATTGATGGTGGCGTCCGTATAAACTGCTTCCTACTGGCAGTGGCGGATTGTAACTAAGTACCGTTAAACTAGTAAAAGCCTAGTCCCAACTAATCCGTTCTTACAATTAGAGGCCTGGTCTGGTTGCCAAGCAGTTCATTTTTAATTTATTTATTTATTTTTTAATTTATATAAGCTCTTCGAAGTGTAAAAGTGGGTTGTTGGCACCTCAAATTATGTGTCCATTCCTCGATTACCCTGTAAGTTATTCATATTCCTTTAGTCAGTAAGGGTCTTTAAATCAAAAGAATCAAAAGAGTTTTTCATACAAATTAATCCAAGTTTTTGAGCATTGTTTTAAAGTGGCGTTGTGTCGCCATGCTGGGTGCTGTAATCTTTGAGTGCTGTTAAACGAGTGTCGCAACGAAACAAAGCTTTTATTTACTTTAATTTCACAGATAATAAACAATAAATTGTGAAGACAGTAAAGCCTCCACAAAATTAGCATTTTAAGTCTTGTGTGTGATTTATCCTGGCTTCATATGAGCAGAGGAAATCTCAGCTCATCGCTAGGCTAATTTATACAATGTAAAATGCCATAGGCTTGTGCTAATAATGTTAGCATGTTGTATTTGTTTGGAAAACATGTTTAGTATAAGACAGTTGTTTTATCAGTGAACCTTGTGAGTTGTAATGGAGCCAAATTATGTACCGTTACCTTTGTTAAATGTTGCTGTTGTCCCTGGCTTCATATGAGAGGAGGAAAAGATCACTAGCTGTTTGGCTAATTTATACAATGTAAAATGCCATAGGCTTGTGCTAAAAACATTAGCATGTTGTATTTGTGGGGAAAATGTGTCCAGATAAAGACAAGTGCTCACAACCGTAGGTCACGGCGTAGGGTCTGCTGCACAAGTATAAATCCCACTTAACTGGGTGCTGTCTGTTGGATCTAGATCAAATGAATGATTTATAATTAATACATTATCTGAAGCCCAGTTTTTATAAAAGTAATATTCATACTGGCTTAAATAAACATTTTTGCTGAGCAACTATTATTAAAGGCCTGTCCCGTATAGACACCTGTCCCAAATACAGGCTTGTTGGTTTCAGTGATTTAATCAAATAATAGCCCGGGCTACTAATTTTGGTTTTAGGTTTGGAGTTTGAGCTTGGCACAGATCTATCCAGGACTGTAGCCTAGTTCCTTTATGTGTTAAGAAAATTCTCCTCCTTCTTAAGCCAAATAAACTCTTTAAAAAAACCTCTTGGATCAGATGGAAACTGCATCACCACAGAGCAAACAAGGCTGTTTGTCTGACACCAGGAAAAGCTGTTTTTTTGTTTTGTTTTTCTAAAGATATGTGGTTCTCACATGACAGCAACACAACAAACATATGATGATCTTACAGAATATGACAAATGAGCACAACCTTAATCATGTACAGCAGTAAAAGGCAACAGACACATTCATGCAGAGGTTTTATTAATCTAAAACCATCAGATATAATAGTAAATATTTCACTGCACAATGGATACTTTTACATTTTGCTGATTATACTAACATATTTGTACCAAAAGGGTTTGAATGCAGGACTTTAACTTACGGTGGAGTAGTTTCACGGTGTAATGTGAGTACTTTTACTTGAGTAAATGACATGAATTCTTCCTGCACCACTGTCCACTGGCTACTAGAGATTATTCCGCACATTGATCAATAAGGAGCTGAAAAACACCTGCGCTATTCTTTTAAACATGCCATTAGAAAATGAAATAATGTCAAGGATGTTTTGGATTTAGTCCTCGCTACTTTACACGTGATTATTGTGGGATTATCAGGCGATTATGACAGCGGGCACCGGTCAGTAGTGAATGTGAAGCTCTGTGCAAATCATAACACGTGTGAAGCCACGCTGGGGAGAAATTACGCGCCGGTGCGCAAAGCGCGTCAGCCAGTCCCAACAAGAGGACCTTCCAACTTTTAAGAGCTTAATAAATATAGTTTGGGCAACTGAGGAGCCGATTGGAGAGATCCTGGTGATTTATCACGAATATGGGATATGCTGTAGGCTTCTGAGTGGACGGAAGCTGATCGATTTTTTAAATATTTCCTATAAAAAACAAAATGGACCCGTAGCTGGAGCGGCAGGAAAACTTTTTCAGCTCTTGTCTGGGGTAACAAATATACATGTGTCATGTCGGATACTAATAATTCACCGGAGCCAGACTTTCCCCCTGAAAGTGAGGACTGTCCTGCAGAGGACTCATTTGGTTTTGGAGATGATTTGGAGTTGAATCAGTTCGATGGATTGCCCTTTTCCTCGCGTTACTACAAGTTACTGAAAGAGAGGAAGACTCTGCCGGTGTGGAAGGTCAGGTCCAAGTTTGAAGATGCTCTGGTGAACAACCAACTGGTTATTGTGTCTGGTACAGCAAAGACTGGGAGGAGCACACAGGTAATATGGTTATAATGTATTTTACTGGGAGGGAAGGAAGGATGGAAAAGATGGTCTTTGAGAGAGATTTATTTTGTGATGTTGAAGGAGTCTGGAGTTTCTCTGTGACCTTGGGGGCATAAGAGTGAAAGATAATGCTTGTTCCTTTACTTTTTCTCTGCTCAGGACATTCTGACTTCCCTCAGTCTGGACCCAAATACCAAAGCATAACCCAATTTGCATGACTTGCATGTTTGTTGCCACATGCTCAGTGCAGCCTATTCAGTCAACAGCAAATCTGAGAGGTCTGCTCCCCATGATTTGATTTAAATGTTAAGTTGTGTTTTCCTGGCCATGTTTATCCACTGAAATGCAACAGGTTCTGTATGTGGCGTGGGTCTCCCCCCCCCCCCCCCCCCACACTTTGACATATATGGAAATAGCACCATTATGTGAGCTTGTGTGAACAGGCTGCCCAGCTCAGCAGATGCTGTTGTGTCACTGTCAGACTGTCCAAGCACCAGCCTGACAGTCATGCCTCACAAAGGCTCCAGCAGGGGTGTTAGGGGACCTCCTGCTGCTAAGCCCTGATCCGCTGGAGCCGCCTCATGCTGCCAAAGCAATTTTGCATTATTAGCGATAATACCATTGGATATATCTCCTGTCACTGTTTGTTTTGCTGTGTGCTCAAACAAAAGCTGTTGGGTGCAATCCTGAAAAAGGACGCTCACCACTGAAAACTGAGCGTATGTGAGTGGAAAATGGTGCAGAACTCGCAAGACATACAATGACAAGTGAAAGGTGAACATCATTTAGTGATTATTCTCTTTCAGATTCCTCAGTGGTGTGCCGAGTTCTGTCTGTCAACCCAGTACCAGCACGGCATGGTTGTGTGCACGCAGACCAACAGACAGCAGGCTGTAGATCTGGCCTTGCGTGTGGCCGATGAAATGGACGTCAACATCGGTCATGAAGTGGGCTACACCATCCCTCTGGAGACCTGCTGCTCCTCTGACACTGTTCTGAGGTCTGTTAAATGAGCTCTCAGTCTCGTCTATTTCACAGCCAGCAGCAGCAGCAGCAGCGCTTGAATGACACTTTAATATCATCCACACACTATCTCTGTCAATCCTAATCTTTTCTTTGCTGGTGCTCCCCATTCACATCATGGGTAAAATGTACAAGCGTAGCTATCATCCTGAAGTTGCCATTTATGGTTGCTGCTCAGCAAAAGCTCCACCATTGACCCCATCTGATGGCTTTTATCACTCAGGTACTGCACTGACAATATGCTGCTGAGAGAGATGATGTCAGACCCTTTCCTGGAGCACTACGGCGCCATTATCATCGACCAGGCCCATGAGAGGACAGTGAGCACGGACATACTCCTGGGTCTCCTCAAGGACATCCTGCTGCAGAGGCCTGAGCTCAGAGTGGTGATCCTCACCATCCCGCCCGTGACCGACAAGCTGCTGAGCCACTACGACAGCGTCCCGCTCGTCAGTCTGGAGGCCTCGTCTCCCGCTGAGGCGGTCTACAGCAACAGCGGCAACAAAGACTACTTCTTCTCAGCGCTGAGGCTGGTGCTGGAGATCCATCGGACCAAAGAGGAGGGAGATGTCGTTGTGTTTTTTGCCTCGGCTGAGGTAAGTGATCGCTGCGTTTTTTTCCACAAGTGGTTTCACCAAACCAAAGCTGGTTTAACATACTGTGTCGTCCCCTGATTTGCTTGTAATGTCTTCTGTAGGAGGTTCATTTAGCTCACAGTATCCTCCAGAGAGAAGGCACCAGGCTGGGAGCCGAGCTGGGACAGATGGTGCCTGTGGTCCTGTGTCCAAGCCACGGAGGGCTACTGCCTGCTCTCACTGAGCAACCGGAGAGGTCCAGAAGGGTTTTCCTCTCTACCAATCAGGGGGAGGATATGTGGTGGGCCACAGAGTCTGTCAACTTTGTCATTGACACAGGAGTCCAGAAAAAGATGGTATGTTTTTAAAGGAATACTCCACCTCCCAAACGATTATTTATATATCAGCTACTCACCCTGTGATATATAGATTTGATGAAGAAAACTTTTTCATAACTTGCCTCCAGGGGAAATGAAGAATTCAAAAACTGAGAAAAATCTTGATATATTGAAGTAAAAGGGGTCCATTGGTTTAAACTTTCACACAACTCGTGCAGTATAACCCAGGTCTCATTTATCCAGTCGTATGGTCAGTACTGCTACCTCGATTGGTAGTTTGTCTGTGTCACACAATAACACAAAGACCCTGTTTCCATCAAACACTTTCAGTATGGTACCTTTGGAACCAACAGTAACCCTTCAGACATGGTACCTAGACCCTAGTGTTTCCACCGCAAACAGTACTCTTAAATGTGGGCGGTGTTGTTGTCACTCACTGCTCCATCCAGCGCTCACTGTATTTCCTCATTACTGGTGACACAGATGGAAGTCTGCTCCTCGTTTATCGTCCACAGAACGTTTTCAGAACAAAATCAAACAGGCTGCAGAGAGTCTCTCTCCATGGGATATTTAAAAGTAGTGGGTTTGTGCATTTAGTCCTTCTCAGGCAAGCTCAGGGGTTTAGCGTTGCTGTAGCCCACAGGAACTACGCTCCACGATGCTTTTTTTTTTTTTCCACTGAGTGAGGATTGGAATATATGCAGTTCATGTAATCTTGTCAAATTTAATATATATAAACACTTGAGGATCAAGTCAGTGAAATTTAAGGTGTGTTGATGGATTCACATCATCAGCTCATGCGTTGAGTAACATTACAAGTTAACATTCCACCTTAAAAGTCGCCAGCAGTCGGCCCAGTGAATTATTTTTCTCCGACTCCAGCTGCTGCAAGAGGCGGCAAAACATCCTTTCACTTTATAGTTACAGTTTACTAATAAAACTCTCCACAGTATGAACAGTGGTTACATGAGCCTCAAAACCAGCCACAACTCAGCCCTGAGCAGAGTGACCGTCCTCTACTGACCAATCAACAGACTGCAGTGTTCACAGCTCCACCTTTTAGTACCAGATCTGTGTGCTAGGTACCCCAACAGAGGGGGGACCAAACATGGGGACGGTACACAACGCTTCCATTGGTACCATCCACAACTTTTCACAGTGGAAACAAGGAAAAAAGCTTTGGATGTGTAACAAGCTGATATTAATTGGCATGTGATTTGTTCTTCGCAGGTGTACAATCCCAGAATAAGAGCAAACTCGGAGGTACTTCGGCCAATCAGCCAGTGTCAGGCAGACGTACGCAAGCAGCTGTCTGGACCAACAGGTATGTTTCCCAGTCAGGTAGCTGGGTGATACTGAACCAATTTAAAAGGTTACAAAAATGTTTCTTTCTGACATTGTAAAAAGATCAGAGTAAATAAAACTTAAATTCTATTTTTGTTTCATTCCATTTATTTCCCTAGGTAAATGTTTCTGCCTATACCAAGAGGACAGCCAGCTCCCTGCAGAGAACTCCCCACAGATCCTGGAGTCCGACATCACCCCAACAGTCCTATTCCTAAAAAGGATGGAGATAGCCGGCCTCGGACAGTGTGATTTCATCGACAGACCAGGTGACATAGCCTGCTGGTGGAAACTGCACACGCATCATTAACTGAGACTGACATTTTTACCTCACTGGTTCCCACAGGCGGCATCTCTCTCACCCTGAAACGCAGCCGCAGAGGTGTATGTGGGAGGGATTTTTTTGGCCAGAGGAAGCACAAATGAATTTGCTCTGTGTAGTTGTTTGGGCTCAGTCAGCCGTGATTTAGCTGAGCTGACAGGACCCTGCTTCTAACTATTGTCTGAGCTCCAACCACCCCTAACATGAACAGAAGAGGCTAAAAGAGGCCAGCTCATTAGCGATTACACAACATGTCTCGTTAGGGCAGCAAAAGACAAGTACAATGGAGAGGAAGCGCAGGCCAAGTATACTGTAATATCTCCATATTCTTGCAGAATGTCACACAGAGGCTACTTGCCCTGATAAGCATGTCATGATGCTGTCTTGTGTAAGAATGATGTGGGATTTGAAAAGCTTAAAGCCACCAAGTGCATTCATTTTATGTCATTACAGCAAAGTTGGTGTTTGTAGAATAACTAGACAATTCTGGTGACAATTGATGTAGCTTTGGTTTTTAGCTTCTCCTACAGTGTCCTTTTTAGGGTTCTACCACAGGGAGGCATTGACAGCCTCCCAATTGGAATTTAAAAATTCCCACTGGAGCCCACTGGGTTTAAAGGAACACTTCACCCACAAAATGATCATTTGTGTATCAGTTACCCACCCCGAGTTATGTTGAATTTGTGAAGAAAACTTTGTTTTTCTCGCATGCCTCCACACTGAACCAAGAATCCAAAAAAGAAAAAAAAGTCTTGATGAATTGGAGTCATAGGGGTCCAGGTTTAACAACAACAAATCTATACAAAAACATACCGGTATGTTTACAAAATCTTACACAACTCGTGCATTACAATCAAAGTCTCATTTATTCAGTCGTATGCTCAGCACTTCCAAACAGACAGCCCCTTCTAACTGGAGCCAAACTCCATTGACGAAAACAGTCATTTTATCTTGCTGAACATTGGAGTTTGCTGGTCCACCACTTCCTTGATCCCTGAGTTAGTGTGTGTTACTGTGTGACTTTGATGAATCTGGACTAATTATTTAAAACACCAAAGTTACACAGTAACACAAACAAACTAACTAATCAAGGCTGCCACAAATCTGCGAGCTCCCGTGTTCAGTGAGGTAAAATTCCTGTTTTTGTCAATGGAGTTTGGTCCAGAAGCGAGCATAGATAAGTTTGGGTTTCAGTTCTTTTACTTTTAATTGAATTTAATTTAAAATCAAAAATTACAGTTCCATACACTGGGCAAGAACCACTGACACTTTACTATTTCCACATAGGGATACTGTGTTTTTGGTTTATAGAAATTCATGTATCAAACTCTGCCGTTTCATTCCTCGCGGCAGATCCTGAGGGTCTCATGCAGGCGCTGGAGGAGCTGGATTACCTCGCAGCTCTGGATGACGATGGCAACTTGTCTGAGATAGGCATCATAATGTCTGAGATCCCTCTGGACCCTCAGATGGCCAAAGCGCTGCTGGCATCCTGCGAGTTTGACTGCGTGAGCGAGATGCTGACCATTGCAGCGATGTTGTCAGGTACGTGTGTGCCAACGCTTCCAACTTCGGTGTCTAATTGGAGTAAGATTTGCTCCTTTAATGGGTTGTAGATTCACCAGATGGTTGTTGTACAGTGTCATCCTGCAGCATAGGCAGTATAGGCGAATGCTTAGGACACCATCATCCACAGGGTGCGCCGCAAATGGGGGAAGGAAAAAAGTTTATCTTTTACTATTTTTTTTACTAATACTATTACTACTATTACTTTTAAATATTACATAAGGGCATAAAAAGTGGCGGCAACCAACAGCTCACAGGAGGTTGTGAGTACTAGACGAAGGTGAATTATAACTCTAATGATGTGTTCAATGTAACCTTGTAAAATATAGCTTTCGTGAGAAACTTGTTTTTACTGCACTATAAAATAGATATTAGAGAGGGAATTATGATGTATCATATATAGTAAAAAGACTTTTTGCTTATTTTTTTTAAAGATGTTTGTAATATGAAAGAAAATTACGTTAAAGGTGAATTATTGTGTTTATTATTGAATTTGTGCTCATTAAACCTTAGTGTAATGAAGGACTGGATGATTTTTAAAATCGGCTATTGGCAAAATTGTTATTTTAAACATTGGTTTCAGTATCAGAATTTCAAAATTGGTGCATCCCAAGTTTAATTAGAAAGTTAATTTGTACATTTTTCTATTATTTTACAATGTCCTATATTATTTTATTGTTTAATCTTCCGAACTAATTAATTTCTAATTGTTTTTTTTATTGATTCTTGATTTGTTATTACTATAACACATGTACAAAACGTACTGAGAGCAAATCAGCACACATTTTTAGATTATTTTTTACTGTTAGCTGGGTTGTTTATTTGCATTTTGGTAATGACTGCCATTGCTGTTGTCGTAGCTCATTTGCAGATGCATAAAGCTGCAGTTTCATTCAGACACTGAACCAGATGGTCTTTGGTAAGAGTGGCTTGTTGACCTCGTTGTTTCCTTGTCTTGTAGCATCAAGCTGCTTCCTGGAGCCACCTGCCGGCATGAGCCACGAGGCAGTCCAGTGTCACAGGAAGTTCCAGCACCCTGAAGGCGATCACTTCACCCTCATAAACATCTACAACGCCTTCAAACAAAGCCAGAGAGAACAATGTAAGACGTTGGTGAAGAGAACCAGTCTGCTCCCTGTAATGTAGTACATTTTTAAACTTGAAATAACCTGTGATACACTGATCCTTTACAGTATTTTCTTTTTACAAGGAGTTAAAAAAATAATCAAAGACAAAATTATTTGAGATTATTTTTTAAATTTAAGAGACAATGTCAAATCTTTTACACTAAATGTATTATTTTAATTATTTTGAATAGAATACATGTACAAATACAATAAAAGAAAGAAGAAGGAAGCCTGACACCAAAGCAATAATTAGAATAAAGGGAGCAATTTAGCGAGGAAAAACCAGCAGGAGGCACATTTTGATCAGGTGAACCAGGCAATATTTACCATAACACCTTTAAATTAAAAAAGGGGTAATTTATCTTGACATTTGAGTAAAAATATTATACTTTAATAAATAATTTGCATATTTGTTCCCCATCCAGTCACAACTGCTTGCTGTTGGGGATCAAAAATGAAACTGGCATAAATATAATTTTAAGTTCTATACTTTGGCTCTGTTTTTGAGTTTCAAGACATGCCTGACCAAAAATCTGCTCCACTGTATGTGATGCATTCCCCTCAGATTTCACAGCTGAAAAGTGGTGCCAAGACTACTTCCTGGATCATTCCGCCCTAAAGAGAGCCGAAGCCATCAGATCAGAGTTGACCGACACTCTGAACAGGATCGAGCTTCCCATCTCTGAGCCCTCCTTTGGAACCAAGACCAACACCCACAACATCAAGAGAGCTCTGCTGGCCGGGTTCTTCATGCAGGTACACTGAAACAAAATTCCAGCATGAAAGAATTTGCCTCCTCCAATTCAACTGTGATCAAGTCTCCAGTGTCTTTCCTTTTTTTAGATCGCTCGAGACGTGGACGGCTCGGGAAACTACTTCATTCTGACACACAAGCACATGGCCCAGGTGCACTCGCTCTCCGGCTACGGGGCCCAGTCGCACAAGCTGGGGCTGCCAGAGTGGGTCGTTTTCCACGAGTACACCCTGTCGGAGAACAACAGCATGAGAATAGTCTCTGAAATTTCCCCTCAAGTGTAAGTCGATCCCTTTTTCAGCTCACTATCCGATGTCATGTGTGTAAGCAGATTAGAACGAGCTGTTGACACAAACATGTTTTGATTGTTTTTGTTGTTACAGTTAAGATGAACCATTTGGTCACATTTTAATCCTCCAAAGTAATCTTTTTGAATCTAAAAATAAACATCAACCGTATTCACTTGTTTATCGTCCTTTCCAATTGATGTACTTTCTGTTTGGCATTTTAGGTACATTCAAATGGCACCGCTGTACTTCTTCTACAACCTGCCCCCTAGTGAAAGCAAAGACATACTGCAAGACATGCTGGACCCAGACGGATCCAGAAAGCGCGACGACGAGAAACAAAAAGCCATCACAGTCCACAGTGAGGCCGACGGTGGATGTGCAGTGGTGCCGCAGACTTATGACAGATGTGTGATCCAATGATGTGAAATCGTACATGTAAAAATCCATCACCAAATGTAAAATGTCTATAGTCAATGCAAACCTGGGACTGTTATATTATTGACTCCTGTCATGACGTGTCGCACAATGTAGTAAACCATGATCTTCATTAGTCGTGCTCCAGTATGAGTTGCAGCCTCCTCGTACCCGTACATCCCTTTTTCTGAGTGCTAGCATCTTTAAGTTTTCTTGTGTCTCACCTTTATCCCCGCTCTGCGCTCCCCTTCAACACCGCCTGTCTGAAACTGCCAGCATCCTGACGGCTGTTTAGATTTTAATGAGCAGCAGAGGGGTTGCAGATAGATGTTGTCTGTTGCTGTACTTAAAAGGGAGAAAAAACATCCCATCACACCTCCTGTGCACATAACCAGCGAGATGCAGATTCAAAGAGATGGTCCAACACTTTGATGCATGTACAAGGTTGTTTTTATGCCTTTTCTTAGACAGCTTTCTTTTTCAGAGGTGTCGCTATAACTTTCTCCTCAGGCTAACGTGGTATTTAAAGGTCTAGACTGAAACCTTGTGTGTGTGTCGACATGGTGCCAGATTAAGAAACGACTGTCAGAACCTGCAGATATATAACTCTTTTATTAATAACCAGTGGCAGGAGATTGACAGAAATTCTCAACAAGAAATTCTTCACTTGAATGGTGGCATAAACTCCAACATTTTTTACCTACTTTCACAAATTAAACACTGTGTGCTCCATTTCATGTCAGCAGTCTAGATCAAGTTTGTAAAAAAAAAAAAAAAATCAGGTTTCCACCAAGTTACGTGAAAGACAAATCTGGATCTGCTACAGCTTTACCATGCAGTAATTAGACTGCGTGGCAAATGACACATCCCTCCCTCGTCCATCTGCTGGAACTGAACTCCAAGCTCACACATATTTTCATTAACACACAAGACTCATATTTAATTGTCTTGGTTCATAATCTTGTTATAAACAAGTCTTAAAAAACATGACATAGTGCTGTTTTTCTTTTCCTATTACAATAGAACCGTTGTATATTTCTGCAGTGAACCATTAATTTGTAATAAAAAAAAGAAACATCTCTAAAATTGCTTTTTAAAAAAAGGTCACTGCGCAACATGTACTAAATGTCAGTTGAACAATACTGGCACCACTGTAAATGACAGTGCCAAAAACATTTTCCTCTACAGTCTTACAAATAGCCTGAAGGTCTTCGGTGTGCATAGGTGTCTTAGTTTATTGTGACATTCACACAGTTAAGTATTCTTTGAGTTTGTCCATAATAGCGGGCATTCTGTCTGCCGGGATCAGCATCACTGTCCTGAAAGGTTTCATGGGCACGTCGTCGAACGACCACCTGCCGCTCAAACAGGAGTCTGCTTCTTCCTGGACCGAGTAGTGGAATTTCATGATGGCTTGCTGAGAAAAGAACACAGACGAGAATATCTCAACACGGGTACAAATGTTTTACATCATTTCTTCTGTGAAGGTATAAATACAGTCTAAGGCTCTGTTATGATAGTTTATCTTACTATATGATGACGAAAACTCTGACTGTAGGTGTCTCTGTTCCACACTGACTTGGTCAATCCATGTGAAATTTGGCACAGTGGTAGAGGGTCATGGGAGGATGCGGATGAAGCAATATTACATCAATTGGCCAAAGAGAGGCGCTATAGCAACTGATTGAAATTGCAAATTTTGAATGGGCATATCTCATGTCCTGTATGTCGTAGAGACATGAAACTTTGCACAGAGATGCCTCTCCTCGTGTCTTCAAATCGATCTCTTCTTAGAAGTTTGAGCGCTCTGCATGAAACTCTGAACATAATCTAGGGACCAATATCTAGGCCTAACCACCATATCGATTTTTACTAAACTTGGTAGATATGTAGAACAGGACGCCTCAAGGTGACTGGAGAAATTTAACTCTAATTTTTGGTATGACTAAGTCATGGTATGGTATGCTGTGCTCAATGGGTATGGACTAGTATAGCAATAAATTGTCAGTGTTATCATCCAAATGCTGTGTTCAAAGCACTTCCTGTATATTATTGAACATTTAGTTTGCATTTACTTGCAGTTACCTCACAGAAGAATTCCTCCTCTGCATTGACAAACATATATTCGTCTTTGGGAGCTCCTCCTCTGGCTGGAATACTCTTGCTTGCCTCCTTGCACGTCTTGCTGATCATCAAACAATAGTGACACCTCCCACTGGGCTTATTCGTCCTCTGAGCTTCGGCTATTTCTTCCCTGGAGGACAAAAAGAAATTTAGTTTCCTGCACACAGCAGTCTCAAAAATTCAGTGTTGGCCGTGAACAAGGACGCTTTCCATTTGTCTTTTCAAACCACAGAGATACTACAGCTGCTCCTTCAGCTAACAGAACCTTTAGCAACTATTTCAAATTTGAATGCATTCATAAAAAGTAGCTTATCGGGTCAAGTATCCATTTAAGACAAGAGTAGAACTCACTGGAGCTGTTTGTGCAGCGGGAGGGCGATCTGTGGAGGCACGTTGATGAAGCGCTCGCTCAGCAGCAGCCCCACAGGTTTGCTGGTGTCGTTAAGGATCTGCTCGAGCTGCTCCGTCACACTGTGGGTAGAGTTCTTTTCACACTGGTCCACGATTAGCTCCTTCACCTCCTCCACACACTGCACACCCTGCCGACAACAAAACGACGCCGCGCGTGTTAATTTTCTACATTATCTGAGCCCCAAATAGCCAATAAGGCTGTGAGAGGTTGGTGTGCGCTGCATCGTGGTGGTGTCACCTTTCTTTCCGTGAGGCTGAGCATAGTGATGAAGCCAAACACTTCATCGGGGTCGTCGTCGTCGCTGTCTTCCGGCACCTCAGCTTGCTGGAGCAAAGTGAGCAGGCAAGAGAACACAAGTTAGAACTGAAACTGCAGAAAGTCACCTGTAAGGTTTAACTATCAAGACTCACCTTGATGACACTTCCAACGTGATTCTGCTGAATGATGAGATCTGTCATCTCTGATGTATTTATGTGAGCCTTCAGGAAGAGCTGTAAGCAAACATAAGTAATTGAGGCCATGCCTACGGACGCATATAATAATACGGACACGTGATTTAAATGCAGAATATTATTATTTCCTCAAACCTGTTGTAAGAGCTTCTTGATGCCGTTGAAGTCGTTGGCTGAAACACTGTGAGCTTCAAAGTCAACCATGACCTCCTGAATGCGAAACAAAAATAAAACAGAGCAGTTAACAACAAGCCTAAGTATTTAATTAATGTAATTTATTTTAATTAAGTTAAGCAAGCAGATGTTTCATGCATCATTTTGGGTGAATGCGCAATTTTAGTTTCAGTCAAGTAGTTTTTTTAATTAAGCTTTAATTTTTCAGGTTTAACCAAACATAACGTTCACTGACATTGGATTTCATCAAAATAAAAAATAAAATTATTAAAAATTAAACAGACATGTGACGTTATAAAAGGGGGCACAGTCAGTTAATTAGCTGTTAATTGATGAATGAAGCACAACAATGACATTTTCGGTGGTAACTTATTACTCTTCGTGTATGTTTTTAGCGTACATTGTTAAATACTTTTTAAAGCTGAACTAGTTAGATTTACACTACTACTAAAATGTGACATTGCAGTTTTTCTAATTCTAGTAGTATTAATCGTTTTAATCCTGGTTGACAGCAACAGTAAGAAATGCTAATGTAGCTTCCTGTTACATTAGCCGACAGCTGCTAGCTAGCTAACTAGCTAACTAGCAAGGCCATGCATAGACTCCACATTCAAAGGAGTGTTTGTCGATTCTACCTCATTGATCTCCTCCTCGGAGCCGTCGCTGTCTTCCTCCCCGGAATCCTCCTCCTCCTCCAGATTCTCATCGGAGCTGTTGTCGCTTTGCTCGGGATTTTCGCCCAAACCTACCGCTCTCCTCTTAGCAGAAGAAGCCATGCTTGCAAACAGGCAACACGCGTGTCAACGGGGTGGGCGTGGCGAGTGTTAAAGTTCAGCTCACGCCGAGGTAGGAAACTGGAAGTCGGCAGCCGCCATTTTGGCTCTGAATATGAACGACTTGCTGCTTGCCGTAGCAACTGCTGGAGCCGCAATGTTGGCTAGTCGCCCGTCACGATATCGGAATAAACCATTTTCGGAAAAAGGGGGCAGCAGTAATTTAGACCGTGCCTAAACTGCTGTGTTTCTGTCACAAGTATGTATTTGCATCATGTAATTTAATTATTACTTCTAGATTTAGTGGGATAAATGATAACTTGTCTCATTGTTTTATATTTTTAGAGGCTGGTTGAAAATTAATTGCAACACTTCCCTTCTTGACCAAGGCTGAAAGTCGTTGTGTACACAGGTAGTAACAGCTTGAAGTACATGAATTTCGTGTAATATTTTGCATTTTTGTGAGTAACTATCGTAATTTATATCATTATATCACACCCGAAAGTTAAATAAGCAGGTTATTATCACTAGGTATTACGGATATGTTCTGTTAAGCGGACGGGTAGCGTTGCTAGCTAGCTTAACTGTCACTCAGCACGTCTTGCTAATGTAAACAATAACACAGGAAGACACGATCCATGTTTTAGCTAATGCTACATACACGCGTGTTTATACAGTCCAATAATCGTGACTCAACAGCATTTTTATCAGCAGGCTGCATATGACAGTTTTAGGGTGTAGCTTCGCTTGCTGTGTCTTCACACCCTTAGTCCTCTGTGTTATTGCAGCTCCGAGTTTCATGCTCTGGCTGCAACATTCATCTTTGTTGTATTTTCCCCCACATATTATATTGATCCAGCGTTTTAAGGTCTGTGTCGAGATGCATGTGCTGCTTCTCAAAGAGCCACGAGATGGAGAGTCTGGACCTGATCCTTACATTAAGGTATATACACTGTGCTGTGTTCATATATGTGTCCTCAGCAGTTTTCAGTACTGCACTCCATCTTTTAATGCTTTGCACTTCACTGCAAACTTTGACAAAATGCTTTTTTAACCTGATTCCACAGGAGCTGGCCTCACATGGACATAAAGCAACCCTGATCCCTGTGCTGTCTTTTAAATTTGTCTCGTTGAACACTTTGTCAGACAAGGTAAAACGAATTACTTCATCACTGGATCAGTATTTGTATCATTTGTGTACATATTTATCGCTTTTTCTATCATATATCTGTTTAATGTGTCTCCTTATTTCAGCTTTTCCAACCAGAAAAGCATGGAGGTCTTATATTTACTAGCCCGAGAGCAGCGGAGGCTGTGAAGATGTGCTTGGAAGCAGAAGAAAGACAGGAAGGTGAGAGGATACATATAATTATTTTACTCTATACCTCACTGATAAACCCCCTGAAAGCAAAGATATGGCTAAATGTCTATATGTTTTTAAAATTTATTTGTTAATTTAATTGATAGGGACAGTACATGCAGGCATTGTTACATTTAGAGAAAATGCAACCAGTGCAATTTAGGACTTCTAGCTGTAGCTTATTCACAGACTTTACCCCTGGTGCAGCTTTTGGGGAATAAAACACAATATAACACTCTAATATAGGCCTAATAAAAGAAACAAGAACTACAAACAATAACTGAAACAAGTACTATAAACTACAATTAAGAAAAATGACTGAAAATGACAATTAAGAACAACAAAAGTAAACAAAATGTGTATGCTATAGAAACCAATGTAGTTTTAGTTTTGTCTGGGTATTGAAAGCTTTAAGTAAATGATGGAGGGGAATTTCACATCTGTGGGCCTTTAACTGGAAAAGATGACTGTCTGAATGTTATTATGCATTGTGCTGGTTTACAGTTCCTCTAACTGCTCCCCACGTGGTGGCTCCTTTGCTGTTATATTTTAAAATTATTTGACTTTCTGGTTCTGCGGCAAGATCATTCGCACACTTAAAAATCAATCTTATATTATAAATGAAAGATTTATAAATTTATCAAAGCTTGATAAATGGTACCTTTCTGAGTTCTCAATAATACTTAAAAGCCTGTGTTCATAATGACATTGTAGGTTTCACTGCTGATTTGGTTGCTTGATCCCAATCAGTTACACAATAAGAGAGATGTGTTAGAGTCATGGCATGCAGATATAGTTGGATAGCCTTTATGGGTAAATCAAGACAACACTTGGGTATCTTAACTGATTTACTTTCTCTATTTCCTTCTGATCAATAGTTATTGTAAAGCCATCACAAGTTCTTTTGAAGCCACAGTGAGACTGTGTTTCTCTGCACCTTGTTTCTGGACTGCTAACTGAGATTTAAGGCAATTTCCCTGATTAAATGGTGTCCTCTTCCTCGTTATTATCTCAGAATGGAACAACTCTGTGAAAGACAAATGGAACAGCAAGTCCATCTATGTGGTTGGGAAGGCAACTGCTGCATTAGGTGAGTTGTTGTCACATATGAAGACGCCTCTCGCTTAAAATCATTTTTGTTAAAACACATCTGTGCTTTTTACAAACCCTTGCTATGTTAATGCTAATTCAGCAGAGTGTGACAGGCACCTGGTGCTGACACAAGTGTGTGAGGTGATGTTACTACCCTCAGTCATTTGGAAATGGGTTGTGCACAAGTGACAGTTTGCTGTGACATTCAGTGCATGTATTTAAAAAGCGAGCAGGTGCAGCACCTTCCTGTTGTGTGCTTTACCTTCTTCTTTCTGTAGTGGCAGTTGATCTTTTTGATGTCATATTTTATGAGTTGTGCATTTAGTAATTGAAATATTTGTGCTTTTTCCTACACAGTCCAGAGTCTGGGTCTGAACCCTTTGGGCGAGGACACAGGGACAGCAGATGTCCTATCACGTCTTATCATTGAACGTACGAAATGACTTTTACACTCCAACATTCCTCACAGTTCAGTTTAATAGAAAACTCACAGCCGTAATAACTAATATGACCTTATACTTCTCATCACAGGAGAGGACACAAATATTCCACCACTTTTCTTCCCCTGTGGCTCAATCAAGAGAGAAGTCTTGCCTACAGCTTTAAGGGAAAATAGTAAGCATTCTCCCCTATTGTGCCTCGAGATTAAGACTCAAGGTGATATATGTCCCACTGGGGCTACGCTAATTATAAGATAATAATTGCACTACCTTTATCACCGCGGGGATCTGTTTCTTTGTTTCCAGGAGTGCCCCTAGAGACGCTGACTGTCTATCAAACAGCCGAACATCCAGATCTGGAGAAAAATCTAAAGAACTATTTCGCAGAGCAGGTAAAACCCTGCTGCTTCTGCATTTTAGGCAATGCGTTTGTAAATGTAGCAATAGGTAATTTCATCTTCGCTTTTACAGGGCACTCCAGCCAGCATAGCTTTCTTCAGTCCATCAGGAGTGAAGTTCTGCCTGGAGGTGGTACGGAGGCTGTCAGGCGAACAGCTGGCTCAAATAAAGGTACAGCTTCCTCGTAATTACTCGCATAAAGTTGTGCATGAATCCGCAGTGCTTAACAGATCTCCAGTGCCTCTGACAGTCAGTTTTGTGTCCAGTTTGCAGCCATAGGGCCGACTACACAAGACACCATGACGGCAGAAGGCTTGAGTGTCAGCTGTGCTGCGGTGAAGCCAACAGCCGAACACCTGGCAGCAGCGATAGCCAAAGCTCTACAGTGACCACCCCACAGGCTGCAGCCCTTAAATCCATCCACTTTGTCTTCTCTCTGTATATTCTGTATTATTTATATGTGCTGTCATTTACCTGTTTTTCTTGCACCACTTTTGTATATGATGTATATACAAAAGTGGTGCAGCTTATTTGCACTGAGAAAAAGTAGCTTTTTGTGCCATAAAAGCCTTATAATGTAAGTTATTATAATGCCAATTATGTTAAGCCGTGTGATAAAGAAATTTAATGCAGGGTTTGTTGTTGAAAATAAACCTCGGGCATTTTGATGTGGAAGGTTTGGTCACTTGTTATTCATTGTAAAACTCTTTAAGTGTGTGTGTCTTCTTCAAAGCAGGTGTCAACAGAAGTCACAGTTGTCCTTAACTGTTATTGTCCACATGAAAGTGAAGTTTCAACTTCTTCCACAGGTCAACAACAGTCCATTGAAAACCAATGGAGCGTGTATGACACATCAATACGATGCAGCAGTTGGAGACAGTAAAGACGAGTTTACTTTTCACACAGAGCTGATAAAAGTGAGACACATTCAGAGAGTTTAGATGGGTGTGGAGACACTCAGGATCTGCCTACAAAAGCACCGCAGCTTCTTACCTACTTGTATACAGTTGCACGAGTAAACCAACGCCACGATGCTGACTTTATCCAGCTGATGATTTTGCTTTTTTGGACGAGCGTTAGCTCAGCTGATGCAGAGAAACTTTTCCATAATCGGGATCATTCTGATGTGCAGACCCTTGATTCTCACCAAGCTGAGGTTATAACAGACAAGTACACAGCAGAGGTAAGACGTCTTATAATTTTTAAATTCCCTTTCAAACTTTATCCATCAGATTATTCATTTTATGATTGATTATAGGAGCCATGTAATGTCAGTCGTGTCTTGTTTTAGTTGTTTCTCTCTAGATATGGATTCATTAAGCCAGTGAACTGGGAGGAGATCCAGTTTGAAGACTCAGACACCTCTTTTACTGATGACTTCCTGGATGGCCTTGAAGACACGATCCAGGAAGGAACCTCGGTGCATCACTCAAGGGATGCTGGTGATCAAGGTGATGGCATCAGTCAAACTGAGAGCAAAGCGTTTATTTCAGCACTTAAAGAATTTCAGAGGGTGTCGGGCCTGCCTGCCACAGGGGTGTTTGACGAGGCCACTAAACAGGCAATGAACAAACCGAGGTGTGGAGTCCCCGACAAGGAGATTGACCTGGACACCCCTGTAGCACCTGAGAACAGTAGTGCCTCAGATACAGAAAACAGTTCCAGCGACACTTTTAATGAGACTGAAAGTAATAACACAGCAAGTAATATAACCAGTGATACTTCTTTTGGTAGTCTTGACTCCTTTGAAGTTGACTTATTCAATGGAAATGACACAGAAAGTATTTTAACAGGCATTTATAATGACACCAGCATGAATTACACAGACTTCTATGATCCCATTTTAAATAACACTTCTTCAAATAGCTCACATTACATCACCATGGACGGTCAAGTGGTAAATGTCAGCGTGAGCACCCATCAGAGCGAAGCAGTGCGACGCAGGAAACGTCACCTCGCCGCTCTTGTGTCCAAAAGCAGGCGCAAGAGAGATCTGAGTGAAACGGGCTACATGGCCTTCTCTAAGAGGATGTTAAAATGGAGGCTGATAGGAGAAGGTTACAGCAGCCAGCTGTCCATAGAAGACCAGAGGTACATCTTCAGACTGGCCTTCAGGATGTGGAGCGAGGTGTCTCCGCTGGAGTTTGTGGAGGATACACGTTCCCCGCTGGAGGATGTTGATATCAGGCTGGGCTTTGGCACAGGTAGGTCCGACCCAGTACATATGACACTCATTGTGACATCTAGATGTATTTGCTGTAGCACCTTTGACAGAAATGAAATTCAAAGTGCTTCACAAAATACGATCAAGCAATCGGACAATGAAACATGCAATGAATAAAAACATCTAGAGAAGTTACCCCGAATATTGCCATGGACATAAATGGGGCAACCAGCCGTCCAAACATTGTTGAAAAAGTTTTAAATATTAAATCCCAGAAATGAAATAGTTTCGGGCATGACCAGAACATGCGACATAAAGTGACTGAAGACTGTTTACGCCTATTGCATGTAGTATCAGTATCACTGCTAATCTTAGCCAACTGAGCTGTGGACAAGTGGAGTCGGTTTACAATCTTATCAGTCCCATTTTTTGAGTTTCCTCTGTTTCAGACCATATCTCTTTTCTGTGATAGTCCCTTAAGTGCATGAATCTAAAAATACTTATGTATTTTTAAGTTAAGTAAGGGTTTGAATGCAGGACTTGATTTGTAGCTGAGCATTTTCACAATGGAATATTTGTGCTTTTATTTCGTAAAGGATCTGAATTTGCCTGAGTCCAGATCTTATAACTCTGAATACTTGTGTGAAGTAGTGTATTGCACCGTGATCATGCTTAGATCATGTTTTATTCAAATTTTATTCAAATTCACAAAGAAATCAATGCAATCAAATTCTTTTATGCTGTGCCACTATATTCCTCACAGGAAGGCATCTGGGCTGCAATCAGAGGTTTGATGGCACTGGTCAAGAATTCGCCCACGCCTGGTTCCTGGGTGATATACACTTTGATGACGACGAACATTTCACTGCTCCCAATGCTGGCAGTGGGATCAGCCTTCTCAAGGTAAGAACGATCGCGGGAATCATCAGATGTGTAATGGAAAAGGATAATCAGAGGTTATATTTGAACGTTTTTATCTATCTGTCAGGTAGCAGTTCATGAGATCGGCCATGTTTTGGGTCTCCCCCACATCTACAGAGCTGGCTCTATAATGCAGCCGAGCTATCTGCCCCAGGAGACAGGCTTTGAGATGGACTGGATGGACAGGAAGGCCATACAGCACCTCTATGGTATGTGGCAACAGCACCATCTAGTGGACATGTACACACACACACAGACCCAGACAGAAATAGATTCAGGATCCTTTACATACTTACAGTAATAGACTGACACAAAACCAATTTGTTTTCTTCTAATGTGCTTGTGTTTGAACCCAGGGGCCTGTAAGGGTCGATTCAACACAGCATTTGATTGGATCAGGAAGGAGAGGACGCCCTACGGGGAGGTTGTCATCCGCTTTAACACTTATTTCATGAGGGACGGATGGTACTGGCTGTATGAGAACAGAAACAACCGGACACGCTTTGGGGATCCAGTTGCACTGCAGGCTGGCTGGCGTGGGATTCCCGTGGATGGAGTGGACGCCTATGTGCATGTGTGGTCCAGAAAAAGAGACGCTGTGTACTTCTTTAAAGGTTGGCTTCATAATGTGCCAGCCTACGAATGTAAATTCTATAAATACAGATATGTACAGTAGTTTGCATAGGCTTATCATTTTTATTATAAACCCCTAAAGATATGTTTTTGTGTGTTACAGGTGCTCAGTTCTGGAGGTATGACACTGAGAATGACCAGGCATATAGACAGGACCCTGAAGGTCACCACTATCCGAGGTTAATCTCTGAAGGTTTCCCAGGGGTGTTCAGTCCCATTGACACAGCCTTTTATGACAGGAGGGACTCTCGCATCTACTTCTTCAGAGGCACTCTCGTAAGAATCGCATCCATATCCTATCTTCTTTCTGACACATGACACATAGATTAGTTAAGTTAGAAACAGCAATAGACTTAAGGATTGTGTGAGAGACGGCCAATGAGGTGACAGTTTAAGGGACTGAATTGCCGACAAGACAATGTGGGCAACTGTTATATTGTCACAGACTCCCGGGGATCACAATGTGTCAAGCTTTGTGATTTGATTAATTGCAAATTTGTCAGATAATATCTAAGGCAGGTCCTACATGATTACATTTCCATTAATCATTCTGTGGTCCTGTCTTTTAAAAGAACTGTCTGTTAAAACTAAATCCGATCTTAATTCGTAGTGTTGTGTTGTGTTGTGTTAATTAAAGCTTGGGTAGACACACATTGCAATTGGGGCCTGCTGTGCCGTAAGACAAATTTCTGTGCAAGCAGACAAATTATATCGTATCAAAAAAACAAAAAAACAGCAGAATTTGAAAATGCTTTCTTGCTACTGCAGCTCTCCCAGACAACCCTGGGTATATGCACATGCTTCATACACTAACCTAGTGTTTTTCATACATCGCTGCAGCACATTGACTCAGCATCTCCTTTCCCCGCTCTCGCTGTTTATCAGACCACAAATGAGACGAGAATTAGCTAGCTAGCCACACCATGATCTGTCCGCCTCCCTCTCTACTCCTGTGGATCAGTTGCCGGCTGTAGTGGCGCAATTTCAGTCCAGAGCAAACCCCCCCAGGGCCAGGTGTCACAGCAGGCTTGTGGCCAGCAGCAGCACCAGGTCTAACTTGTGTAAAGGCAGCAACAGAAAGTTTGATGATCCAGTGGGAAGTCTGTCTGATCTCCGGAATTGAGGTTTGCATGTTGGATTTTGGTTGCTGCCGGCGCTGTTTGGGGTCCCTCTCCTGAGCTGCTGCCCACTCTCCTCCCGGCATGGTGGTCTGTAGCAGCAAGTAGTGAAACAAAGGACACACTGTGATTCAATGCTCTGACATTACATAAAAGCTAAACTTTTAGCAGCATGTTGACAAGTGTTTTGTTTCATTTGTTGTCAGATTCTCTTTGAAACTCTTGTTTAAGTGAGTCCATCTTGCTTTTTGGGGGTTGCTTTGCAGTGTAGGCAGTTGTTGGCAATGCTGGAATAGCAACTTTTTGTGCAGGGACGTGCACCCACATCTGCATTTGTAGAAAAGCCGAAAGAACGCCCTCTCTTACTCTCTTGCCTGTGCCTGTGATTGGCCAAAGTATCTCGGCACAGGCTAGATTTTCTGAAGCCTGAAAACAGAGTCTAGAGGTGCAGAAGTTTTCTCTCAGATCACTTGAATTACAATATGCTCAAAGTTTAATATGGGATTTTTAAAATTAAACTGCCTACTGGAGCTTTAAATTACCACAAACTAATTGACGCAAATTGAAACTTGAGGCCTGTTATTATAGCATCGGACTACTTGTTTGTTTCTGGGTGTATTATTAAGCTGCCATGCGATTGTTCTGTGCTTGACAAGAACCAAAAGGCAACAGGGTACAAATATAATACACAGAATATTTTATATATGCACATATACATTTTGGAGAGACCAAAGCCCAAGGTATTTGATTGTTTCTTAGCATTATGAGAGAACACATTCATGCAAACAAACCTGCTACACTTCCTCTGTGATTTGCTTGCGTGCTATAACTGAATTGATTTCTATATAAGAAGGGGAAACAATTATCTGTTCAAACAGGTGTATGCATTCGACGTGGAAGCCAACAGCTTGGCAAGAGGCTTCCCCAAAAACATCAGAGATGTTTTCCCTCCAGTGGTGAGCGGGGACCATCCAGATGGCAACATCGACGCTGCCTACTTCTCCTACACCCACAATGCCATCTTTCTACTCAAGGGCACACACTTCTGGCAGGTGGTGGGCAGCCGCGAACGCTGGCGCCGGCCCTTTCTGCCGCAAAATGGCCTGCTGCCACACAAGGAGGTGGATCAGCACTGGTTCGACATCTGCAACGTTCATCCCACTGCACTCAAACTAACTCGTTGAGTTTGCTGAAGCAGAGCCTCATTAAATCGTACCGATGTGTACTGATTCACCTGTTATATGTTTACGTGTTGTCACATGTGTAGCATCCATTGTCTAACTTTTTTAATGTTTATAATTTAAGATCTTAAAGACAAAAACAACTGAATATTTTTGTTGGCTTACTTTTTAATGAGGTGTGTTATTAATATATCAGCTGCTCTGTCTGTCTCTCACTTAGAGGTGCCAAATGCATACTGGCATGAAAACAATCCCAAAGGACCTCCTATGATTAAGATATTTAGAGAGTCAGGGAGAATATACTTATTTATAGATAGTTAACTCATGCTTTATACAGACACCTCGTTTTACTTACACTGTGGAGAAAATGCTATCAAATGGCATGCTTACAAAGAAAAGGGGATGTTTATGCAAAAACAGTAAATAATTTCAGACCTCTCAATCTTCCAGTCGCCAGAAGAAAATGTTGGCATTGTATGTTTCTGCAAATCACAAATGTGTTTCATTGGCATGCCCCACACATATTATATCTAAAATGTTTCTAAAAATGCTGTATATAAAAGCTGACTTTGTCACCAAGAGGTGGGAGGGATGGTGGATGGTGTGTCACCGAAGTCAGATGCCTGCCAAGCTGAAGACCACTGCAGGCCACCATTCGAGACCAACAGACAACAAAACCAGTTGTTTTTAGTGAGTCATTACTGTGTTTCCAGCAGTTTTTTAGGCATAAATGTGGGTGTTTTTTAGAGACCTGTGAGTGTGTTTCCAGCTGCTATTTATGCACAAATGTGGGTGTTTTTTAGAGACCTGTGCGTATGTTTCCAGCTGCTTTTTGGGCACCAAATGTGGATGTTTTTCCTGCATCCTTTAGCCACCAAACATGGGTGAATTTTTAGTGACCTGTGGCTTTTTTTTTTTTTTTTTTTGGATCGTCTTTTAAGGCAACGAACATGGGTGTCTTTTAGCAACCTGTCCCTGTTTTTCCAACAGGGATAGTACCACAGATAGTAGTTATTTTTTACTAAGATATTTCTGCATTTCCTGCCAGAATATTGGCCACACAAAAGTTGTTTTTTTTAACCAAGACATCACAGTGTTTCCAGTGTTGATTGTGCTCCTAATACCTGTGTTTTTTTTAAAGCCAAAACATGATATTTTCCGAACAATAACCATTGCTTTGTGCCTAAACCTAACTACGTGTTAAAGACAGTGTTATTGTGTAAAGTTTTAATGTATCTGCTACACAATAACATGCAAATGTAAGGTATCGGTGATTTGCAGAAACGTACAATGCCAACATTTTTTCTTGTGACTGGGTTAACACAATATATATATGGAGAACTATGGAGTGACATCTTATGTAAGATATATTGGACCTATATCAGTTGAAGAAAGATGCATAAAATTATCTGTACTACGATGTGTGTATAAAAATGGAGATTTATTCATAATACTGAGAGTGGTTACTGGGTAAACTCACAGATTGAAATGTGTGTTTAAAAAAATGTTTTATAACGATTTGAAATGTATATCATCATCATCATCATCATCATTATCATCACCATAATTATCATCATTAACATTCATCCAGATTCAGATCCAGATGAGTGTTTCTTGTTTGCACTTTGATGCTGGGAGGGATACAAAATTACAACCAGATCCAGTTGATGCCCTGTGATGATGATGGATGTGTAGATTCACTTGGTCCCATGGCCTCTTGTTAGCTTGACTGTCTGACAGCACATCTGCACTGAATGTATGAAATCACACTTCCCTCCAAATCGCTTGCAGAAACTCTAATCTATAGCTGCCTGCAGGCAGGAAAGAATATCATGTCAAGTCAAGTCAGTTTCAGCCCAATATAAGAAATCACAAGTTTGCCTCAAGGGGCTGGAAACCACGATTTTCCCTTTGCAAAAATCCCTTCAGTGCTCTGTGGTGATTCATCCCGTGCAGTGCTTGTGGGCTGACCTGCAAGAAAACAACATACGCTTTATCAATAAAAACCTGGAGGTGGTGGAAAACATCTATCCGGTGATGCGTTTCTTTGAATTCCTTCTTGTTATGAAAGAAATGGTTAAAGATTTACACATTATCAATCAAGAAAGAGCATATTGAAATTGTGGCAGAAAATGATTGAAAAGGGGGACTTGCCTTATTACTTAATGCTGTTCCATTTTACAGTAATCATTTGAGCACGGAGCAAAGCAACAGACATCGATTCTGTAATCAATACCTCACTTGAACGCTCTTATTAATTCTGCTCATCTTAGGATATTAGGCTCCTGGTGGGCCCCAGATAACTAGCATTGTGCTCCAGGCGCTCCATAGGCTATATTAATAAATTGAAGTAGAAATCAATTACAAGCAAAGGAAAGAAATGTCATGGTAAGTGGGGCTACAGAGACAGATGTCATGAGATGATAACCATGTTCAGGCATGTATAGAATGAGATTCTCGGTCTGTGAAGGCAAAAACAGCATACAAATAAATGCCCTCATTCATCTTCCTCCGCTAAAGATGTGTGCTTGTGTTCAGGTTATATTCCTTGTATTTTTTAGAGGATTTGAGCGGCTAAATAGCAGCAGTCGTCACTCCTGACCTCTTGGTTCAAGTCCACGTGAACATTTTGAGATTTCTTTTTATTATTACAATAGTAACAGGCATATTATCCCTCTAGAAGAACTAATAAACATCCTGTAATTCAGCGTGAAGACACATTTGTTTGAATCTAATGCGCCATATGTTTGTCGCTGCAGTACATTGCTGCGTGGTTGACATCTCAGCAGGAATTATTGATAGACTAATATTGAATCCAGTGCACAAGATGATGCAGTGCAGCAGAGGCCTGTGATCTGTTTGTTTATCCCATTATGAAGCACCATACATCTCCTGCACCCTGGAGTTCCCCATACAGAGAAATCCTAAATACAAACTGTTATTCACACATGCGAGTCCCCGGCTGCCACACTGCACAGCTCAATGATCTGTGCTTTTGCACTCACACTGCTGCTATTGAAGCTCTCTTCCCTACACCCCGGGCCTCTTTGGATGCGACTGGGATAAATGAGATCAGTCATGCTGATGGAGCCCGAGCCGCAGCAGCCTCGGAGAGATACAAAAACCTGTGTCATGGCACAGGAATCCACATGGGAGGCACTTCAGAAACAGGAGAATGGGACAAAACTCCTGCAGCACATTCATTTAACAAAAATCTCCCAAACTCTGCCAAGACGTGGAAATAACTTGCAGTGCTGTTGCCTCATTTTTTGTCGCAGAGCGGTGTGGAAAACATTGGAATAATTGTGTGTGTGTATGTGTGTGTGCCATGGGACTAGTTTAAAGGGACAGTTCAACCCAAAATCAAAAATACATATTTTTCCTCTTACCTGTGATACTGCCTTTTAATCTAAATTGTTTTGGTGTGAGTTGCTGAGTGTTGGAGATATCGGCTGTAGAGATGTCTGCCTTCTCCCCAATTTAATGGAACTAGACTGCACTCAGCCTGTGGTGCTCAAAGCGCAAAAAAAATACATTTGAAAAACTCAACAGTAATGTTTCTTTCCAGAGATCATGACCTGGTAACTCAAGATAATGCAAGGACCTTGTTGTACAATGAATCCTCATGTAATGGTCCGTATGATTATGATATCTAACAAGTTAGAATGACCTTAGGTATTTAACTTAATATTATAGACTCAATGTACCTAACCTAACCTAGATTAGATTATGAACACACCAACCATGACAACATACTTAAAATAACTCACAGTCCACTTGGTTTCTCGTGGTTCTTAATGCCTGTCTCCTGGGGAAAAGTCCTGCGTTCTTTGACCCATCCATTACACCAACATGCGTCCTTGCTTGGACTTTCGTTCTTTACCCTGCTTCTCGTCTTGACTCCTGTCAGCACATTGGTCACATGATCACAGCCTCCCTATTACGGTGGTTATGTGGAAAGTTACTGGCTCATGATTTTGCAGGATATATATGAAATGTGGTGCATTACTTTTTGTACGTGTACGTAAGGACATTGCATGAGAACAGCCTGGGATGGGAGTAGTTTCATATGGGAACTATTTTCTTTCTACCAAACTACCAGGTGAGTTAGCAGTAGTTGCACACTTCCTCCTGCATGGTGATTTGGTTGGTGGGTGTAATTTGTTAGAAAGAAAATAGTTGCTACCTAAAAACTGCTCACAACAAGAGCTGTGGATTATCTTTAGTTGAATGTATCCTCATATTCTTGTTGTCAAGCTCCGGCCCTTTGAGGATATCCTTGTTGTCCTGTCACCTCTCCAGAGTTTACTTAATACAGAGTTCAAGGATGATATCACATTCAGTATGTTCACAGAAAGAGGACTTTTCCACCCTTTCCCCTGCCATAGAAATGATGGCATTTTCTTCTGCGAGTCAGATCTTGTGGGAAGAATGTTGAATAGTTTCAATTTATTGTACGCTTGAGTTGAGAAATTGTTCATTGTACATGTCATAATATTCACACAGCAGCACTGTGAAAATCTTTCATGCCCTGTCTGCCCTTGTAGAAACAGAGCGAGTGAAGTGCTAACCTCATCAGGAAAAGGAATAAACAATTCCATTACTTTAAGGGTATTGATCAGTAGGATGGAGAGGACTCATGAGGATGGAACGGCTTCCTGCATCACATTCCCCTACCCTACTATGGTGCACCTCTATATTTCCTCTTCCCTCACTCATTATCACCCACCAACTGAAATCCACACCCATATATCTTTCTGGTGTCTCGTCATTAAAAAGGTCTAACACAATTCAAGTTGCATTATGAGGCAGCAGTCGGATAAATCTTAACTTGACTTGCATTCAGACCTCAAGTGGAATTATTAACAGAGCATGCCTGACACAGAACTAATAACAGAATGGGCAAAATGCAATGTAACCTTCTCTGATAACATATTGGCAATACTTTTTCATAATAAACAGGTGTTTGATTGACAGTTTATCAATTAAAGGGGCACTCCAGTGATTTAGTAATGCAGGTCCAGGAAGTTGCAGGACTTGCAGGAGACAAATCTAAAACAAAGAATAGTCCAAAATGAAGCAGCAGAAATCGAAGTAGCCTAACTTTTAATCCCGACTGTGTTCCAAAAACACCGGATGCTACACTTCCATAATGCAACTCGAACATTATCTTTTGTTAGACCCTCCGTGCTTGATAAAAACTCACAAATTTAGGTCCCACCCACTTTGTGTCTAGACTCCGCCCATTCTCAGCATACATATGAAAATAAAGATAATGTTGTTGACTGAACAGATGGAGATGCAGATAATGTTATACTCGCTCATCCCTACTGACATATAATATCTTATTAGAAATTTGTAGTCTTCAAGCCAAGACAACCCTGATGACATCACTCAGATTTTATTCTCAGATATGACCATGGACCACAAAATGCATCTGAGCCAGGCAGTGAGTGAAGAGGTTCATTCATTTCAAGGCACATGGAGCAGCTGGCAGGAAGGAGCATATGCACTGAAACAAACATGGGCCTATACTACTGACGTATTATGATGATCATCCTTTCTTCATCGTCACATGGGGCACCAGTGGGGGTAGGCTTCTTTCTCTTTAGTCTATCCTGTACATTGTTAGTTTGACGTAGAGCATTAGTTACCCTTATTAAGATGGACATTTGTTTAATTTAACTCATGTTCTAACTGTGTTTAACTACAAGTTCTCCATTTGAAACTAAATCTTTGTGTGCAAAGGAAAGTTTCAGTGGCTGATGCATTCTGATCGATGACTGTAGACCTCTCCTCCTTAACCTCCTCCTCCTTAACACACATTGAAATACACATGCCAAAATGAGTGTGGGCACATTTTGTAGTGACATTGATAAACAATGTAAATGTCAAATAGCATTGTCGCAGTGAGCGGGTGACGGTGATATTGTTTGGCTCGTTTAAAGTTCAAGTTTAAAAAAAAAACAGACCTTCAGGCTTTTATTTGTAAAGAATTACTTGAAGTTGGAAAATAATACCGCTCAAGGATCAGTGTGTCAATGTCTATTCTTCAAGACATGCGATCTAATGCCTGCGTGTTCTTAACATTGCCTCACTATTTTTCTGGTCAATTCGGTTGCTGTTAATTCAATTGCAATACCCGATTATTATCAGTCTACCTTGACTCTGTTGTACATTTTTGTGTACTATGTGTATTTAGAGGTGTTCATTTGTCTGTCTGTGCAGGCCAGGGGCAGGGCGGGTTTGGATGTGGTGCGTTCAGAGTGTATATGCTTCACGTTTCTTGGTGGTTCTAAAAACCCCGACTATAATAATACTAATCTCTTCAGTATATCAGACTCCTCAGCCTATGGACAGGACTGATCTCATCCGAAGCTACAAAAGGCAACTCTTGACAGTTTAGTTTATTTGATTTTATAAAAGCGTGGCGTACAAAGGTAGTGACCGATGCACCCGAGGGTAACTGTAACATCTGTGTACCTAACCTCTGACATCTATCTGAGATCAGTGCTGACAAGACTGAACTTGTGGTAGTTTTAAAAACATCAGGAAGCCTAAAAAAGTATTAAAACATTATCAAATTTAAATACTGCAGACAATAATTACATATATCCATACAACCCCTTCCAAGTACTTACATATCTATTTATACACGCTCAAGCACTTTATCTGCATTAAACTACACTGCTCATTTGACAGGCCATAGATTAGCATCTATACCTTCAGTGGAGTCGGGTATAACTGCCGTATTAAAATGTAAATGTAGGAATTCATAACATTGTGCCCTCCAGCAGGTAAACTCTTTCATGCTGCAGAGGAAGGAGCCAGTAGAGGGCAACCTCAACACATAGAAGGGTATCAACTCGTCGGCAGGACTGCTGTAACTGTCAGTCTCTATTTTTTATGGCACATTGGTGCTCATTTTTCAATGTATTGATTTTTACCCATGTTTATAGACATGTTTTGCATTTTTATTTGCCCCACAAATGTATCTGACATTTTGATTAAGCTCTGGATCTGAGCTGCATCCGGGAAAAACTCTACTGTGTCCTTTTTCATTTTAGGATGAGGAATATTTTTGCATTAGTATATTTTGGAAGGTTTTGAGTATCTCTGTGGTTTTGTTGGTAGATATTTTGCTTTGCATTGTTGCATTTCTGTGTGTTTGTGAATGTGTCAGGTGTATTTTGAGAGCAGAATAAGAAAGGGTGGGATTCTTCTCTGCATTCTGCATGTGTCGCCTGTTGTCAGAGGCCTACTGTGGAAATGCTGACATGCGTGCACGTGTGTTTTTATCCTGAAATGACAGGTTATGGAAATACATTTACCTGGGTATACACGCGCTATGTGCTATGTTTCACTGTGTTTGAAAGGGAATTTGTAGCTGCTGCCAAAGACTCCGCCGCCATACTGAGGTAGAGTGCGGATCAGCATTTATTCTGCAGTAATAAGCGAGGAATTCAGACTTTCTTGAAAAGCGGATTTTGAGTTGAAAGTTGTTTTGCGCATTAACTCTGAGTGGCATCGTTAACAAGGCTCTGGCTTGTTTACAGTGGTTCAAAAATCAAGCAGTCTCTCACCTCACTCGGCAAGAGACACACAGAAAATACACACGGGAATACACGTAGCTTGCACACACGCTCACAAGCACAACGCCCACGACTGCACAAATGCATACACATGTGCGCTCTCGCAAGAATCACACACACACAGATGTTCCCCCACATGTGCCTCCCTCCCTCCCTTCCCTTCCCTTCCCTCCCTGCTTCTCTTGCCCTCAGATAAAGAAGTTTGGATTAAAAGAGAAAAACACTGACTGATGCCTTCACGACTGCCTCTCAATTTCACATTCAAATCAATATTTCAAAAGCTTTTATCATCAAATAGTTTCAAGCAAAGTGCTCCTCACTAAGGATCTTTAATGTTGAGGAGAGGTAAATAGGATTTGGAATTCACAAACCCAGAGCTTTCATGCCGTCATTATAACCGTGAAGAAGGAGAAAGTCTCTTTGTGTGAGGGGGGAAAATGTGTAAGTGCAGCAAAAAGCAGGGGGGGTTTTTTAGACGACAGAACAAGTGTCTTTGACTTTACATCCCTCCTTGGTTACACATGTAAGCAGGAGTCACGATGCCAAATGGAAATAGTACAGTAATTACATGTCTCCCTTTGAGAATAGTCCATGTATCAAACAGACTAATTTGAATGAGGAATCCGAATCATGCAAGTGTAATTAAGCATTGTGCAGCTTCATGCATAATTCAGCATTTACATATTGACTAAATACCTGATAAACAAATAGTGTGGGCGTGAAAGGGGATATGTTTGTCATACCACAAGCAATCCGCCCAGTAAAGCAGCCAGCCGGCTAATTTCCCTCCATATGTGGTCGAGGAATCTCTCCCACCCGCCACAAAGTGAACCTTGACCTTTGGCTGAGGAGGAGTTTTAGAGACAAAACAAGAGGCTTTCTGGTGATGTCAGTGTGAGTGGCAGCTGCAGGTCAAGCGGGGGGGAGGCCACACAGAAGTGACTGCCCGGACGCGCCTGGGAAAGTGACAGGAAACGAACGTGCCGTGGCAGGTTTTGTCAGAAATGAAAAGTTTCGTACCCACTTTGTTTCCCGATTTTAAGCACGCAAATATGGCTCGCTGCTGTTACCAGCTGTCAATGAAACTGCCTTTATCTGATGAGCTCTTTTCTTCTCTCCCGAGCCACAGAAGCACACCTGCTTATGAGACCACTTGTACATTCAGGAGCACCACACAAGGAATTCGTCAAGTGGCCGAGCATTGAGGTTCCTCCTCCTCTCATCCACCAACACTACCAGCATCAGTGGCCGTCCTTCCTCTCCCCTCCTCCTCCTCCCTCCTCCTCCTCCATCTCTCTCCTACGGCTGTCTCCAGATCCCACTCTGATTTTCTCCTCACCTCAGCACCCCCACCCTTCTTTCTCCTTCACCCTCCCTCTCTCTTCCCGTTTCCACCAGAGGAACAGATGGGGTTTAACTCGGGGGGGAATGATGGTTGGGTATGAACAGTTCCTTACTTAACTGGGGGGAAGGGTGTCACACTTTGTGTTACATGCCAGTCTCTGTGTGTCCAGGTTTCACTTTCAGCCTTCATTTTTGATCTGTTATAAGGCTTTTGGACTGTAGGAACATACGGTTTGTAAAAAAAAAAAAAAAAGTCCAAGAACCACAATTTGACTCTTTAGCACATGAACACAAAATAAGTGATATATATGATTTTATAAATTCTACATGTGAGTTTTTGTGTCTGTACATACCCACACTCAACTTAAGCTCCTGCAACAACAACTCTGGTTTCATTTTTGTAGTATCATAATTACAACGTTGTGCTCACCAGGGGAACGAACAGTAACACCCAGGCCAGACTTATTTGGAGGAGAAAATCAAGGCAAACAGTAAAATTATTACCTACATTGTCGGTTTACAGACTCCCTGGTTTAACTGTACAGTAATAAACATTCAGTTTTTGTGTGCAACGAGGGGTTATGATCACAGACATTTGTGTTTTGTTTTAACCTCTGTTGTAAATATTTAAGTGACAAAGCCCTCTAGTGGCCATAGTTTTAATTATGACCTTTTTTCATGGGGAGCAAAGAAGGAAGTAATGTGATGTGACAAAATGGGAGACTGTTTACTAGGCATGGCGGTACAGTATTTAGCATTGTCGCCTCACAGCAAGAGGGTGGATGGTTCAAATCCCAAAGTGGGTGAGTGTGGATTCTGTGCGGAGTTTGCATGTTTGTGTTAGCATGGGTTTTCTCTGGGTACTCCGGCTTCCTCCCACAGTTGCAGGTTAGGTCAATTGCTGACTCTACATTGTCCGTAGGTGTGAATGGTTGTCTGTCTCTATAGCCCCTTTTACACTGCCAGATTTTCAGCGAATGTTGGGCCGTTTTGCCGGCAACCTGCGAAGGTTTACACACACAGAGCCGGATTGGCGAGTTGATCTGAGGTGCCCAATTTTCCGTCTCGTAGGGTAGACGTATTGGCGGAACTTTTTTAGTTTAAACAGACCGAGGTGGCCTTCCGCAACGGGAGGGGCTGTTGATGACGCGGCACGTGCGACCCACTGGCGGTGGATAAACTGGAAACAGCTAATGGCAGGAATTAGCAAGTAGCTAGTAGCAAGAGGCCACATTTTTAATTCCCCCACACTAAACCTTTGCCATTCTCCCTCCGTCCACCAGATGCCCTCAGACTTGCCCTCCCTACCTTATTACCTCACTGCCCCACCCATCGACTCACCTGTTCCCACTTTCCTCATCAGCCCTGCAGTTCAAACACTCTTTGCCAGTTCATCAAAGTTTCCTTGTTGTTTTTAAAGCCTTTGGTTACCCTAACCTGAACTATCACCTGACCCTGTATCTGCCTGCTTCATGGACTTATTCTCTGCCTCACCCTTTTGGATTTATGTGGACCACCTTCCCAGTTTCAACACTTGCCTGCACATGATCTCGTAAGTTCTTGTATCCTTTTATTTGATTAGTCCTGAAATGTATCTGTCTGCTGCCACTATCCCCATTACCCTGCAAACTCCAGCAGAAGCATTTGGTTTCCTTTGACCATGACCACTCTCATTTCCCTGACTTTCACCAAGTGGATATTAAATCATGATGACAAAGGACCTCTTATCTTACTGAAGAAGTGATATTAACCCAAACCTTTAAAGAAATCTTCTATAACTGAGTAAATGTTCCTCTGTTAGCCTGATATTCAAATCGGAGTATTGAAGCCCACATTAACTTGGCATTGTTGGGGAGCCTTGATTTGCAATTACAGCAGCCCAGATTATTCTGGCATAAATTTAAATGTGGCAGATTAATCAGCTAAACAGTCATCCTGTGAACTCTGCTACAGCATACTAGGACAGAAATAGGTTTTAAGATTAGGAATGCTGTTTACGCCAAATTCCCACCGAAATGTAAAAAATGTAACAGACAGTTTTTGCCTCTTTTTAGGTGGCAGGACATGTGTTGGGATCTGGTTTCTGAAGGATGAAGACAGTTGGAGAACAATGAGATACAAAATACGATTTAGGCTCTACTGGATGATTTTTTTTCCATGGCGACTATCATGTTTTTCCCAAATGACGTACAGATTTCAACATTTAATTATCTAAACTGGCTTGAAAAATAGCTGCTATAAATGTGATTAAAATCTCCCCCAAAGGACCCCAGATTCCCCATGTTTGGGCTCAGCCCTGAATGTTTGCTAATCTGCCTCCACCCCTGACTGTAACCGAGTCGTTCTGGTGACCGAAACAAACCTTGTCACATCATAAAACTTCCTATTCTTCTATGATTTCCACCAGTTTTGGAAGGCGCCAACAAATGTCGTCCTGACGATAAGGGTGTCGCATATATTAGTTGACCTTTTTCCTTGCCTCAACATTGTTGCAGCAATGTTGCCATGTTCCCAGATGTCAGCATTTACCTTTGTGAGAACAGTGCTATAAATCATTAAACTTACAATTATAAGTCGTGTGTGCGAGTACGTTTTCCCCGCTCGGCGTTGTGAGGGCTTCAGCTCTCTCTGAACTGCCAGCAGGATCTCTCCACATGCTTGCCACCCTTAACGAGGCCCCCAGCCCACACAGAGAATAGTCTCCCCTCTCACACTGACACTGGACACAGTGAATGACTGCCGCTCTCTCCCCACGAGATGCTATTCTGGGGGGAGCCTTACAAAGTTTGTGACACATCTGCTCTCTGCAAAAAATATCATGTAACATCCATCCTGCGATGCATGACGAAACATGTTGCAACGTGAAGTATCCATTTCTTTATTTGTCAGTAAGTGTGTAGTCAAATCGTAATCTGAAAGTCCTCTTCTTCCTGTAGCGCATGTGTGTGTGTGTGTGGTTTTTTTTTTGTTGTTTTTTTAAATATACACGTTAGACTATCGCGTGTTCATGAAAGATGCATTTCCAGACATCAACACAAACAGCGGGATAGTTGTTTTGCAGCACTGCAGCTGAAACCTGTTTGAAAATAGACCTCAGAGTTGTTCTCCTCCAAACAGCTGCCATTATTCATGAATGTCAGCTACGGGATGTATTTCATATGTCAGTGTCAGAGAGATTATATTATGTTACAACCTCTGGCTGGTGTTGGTAATGTTTTTTTTTTTTTTTTTTTAATGTGCCAAACAGTGCATCAGTAAAATAAATATTGCACGCTTTTCACCTTGAAGGATGTGGTATGCATTCTAACCTATGCTCCAAGTGAAAGAATTATGTCTTTAGAGGGGAAGCTCTCTACTCCTTAACGTTCATGCATTACATTTTGGAATACTCAATAGGCAGGAATCTTGCTGGGAGCTGGAGTTTGAGCTTTGGCTCCCTCCCATGTAGGTCACACCTTATTATGGCAAATTTAAAAGTTCTTGCCATGACTCTGTTTAGAAAATGAGAAGGAGGTCCCCAGTGTGCATGTGTGTCACGGATTTAAACGGTACCGTTTCACCTCCTTTCTGGAGTGTTTTGTTTGATCTAAATGAGAATTCGGAGAAAGTGGAACAGCTCGTGAAGGAGCAGTGAGAAATCGAGACTGACGTTGCCACCTCATAGCCCTGAAATTGTGCGGAGTAGTTGTGCCAGTCTCTTTGTTTGGAGATTAATGTTGCGTCAGTCACATTCTTTGTATGAGGGACACTAGCCAAACTGCATGGTGAAATCTTGCTACTCCAAAAACACCCATTCTGATGCAGAGGAAAATAGGAGAGCAGCATTTGGAGGGAATCATAAATTTATCTGACGTGCATGGGCTCCCGCTGTTATGAGCTATTGATATTCTGCCAGTCAAAGCTTGCCATTTGTGGCATCATCAACCTCTGTGTTTTAACTTTCTATGTGTGTCTTTGTATGTAGGTGGAGCATTACTGGGTTGTGTTGTGCGGCCGTACACACACTGCTCTGAATTAGGAGGCCCCTCTTTCTCTCTCTCTCTCTCTTTTTTTCTTTTCTGCAGGCTTTGCTCAGGGGCATGACACATTTCTGAGGGGCTTTGGATCCCCTAGCCTGATAATTCCTTCAATTATTCAATGGTTGGCTGGCAGATGAAGTGAGGCCATGAATAAAGCAAATCTGTGGGCATACGAGCTCTGACAATACAAACACGCTATTAGCACTCATTTCCTCTGTTCGTCCTTGAAGATACACCATCCCGAAAATGGAGCGCTGCGAGCAGGGGTCGGCGATTACACACAGAGCTCACTACCTGCACATATGAGCTCAAGCACAAAAAGTTAGGGGGGGTGGGGGGGTCAGAATGCCACGCTGAATCCCAGCCAAAGTCTTGTAGGAGTGAACTCACTGCTGCTTGTCAGGAGGTCTTCTCTTTCACTTTCTGCACAGGTCTTTGTGAAATCAGGCCAGTGCTTTTTCGGTGCTTGCACATCGTGACTCGGAACATGCATCAGATTATAGCTCTTTTCTCGCAGAGAGGCACAACTCCAGTGACAGAGCCGCGGCTCCTAATAAAAGCCTGATCTCCGCAGACACCCCGTCCTCCTCTAACTTAGTGCAGTCAAGTGTAGGACAAAAGCAAAAGAAGGGGGGTTGCTGTGCACCACCCTAATGAAGTTGTAGGTCTTGTTCCTCGCTGCGCTCTGTTGGAGAAACAAAGCTAATCATATTGAGAGCAGCCCCAGACTGCTACAACAGAGGGACCAGGTGCTTGTTCTTTTTTTCCTTCTTCTTTTCCTTTTTTTTTTTTTTTCCGCCGAGCACCTGCCTTTAACCATCTGCACCTGCTGTCTGTAATAAGACAAGGGTGCAGCACTCACAGCACTCCCTGGATGTATGATGGGATGGCGCGGTTGATTGTGATGATGCCTCAAAGAGATACAGTGCACACACACATCTCTTATCTCCTCCTGAGTCTCCATAAATCCTCCAAGAGAGAGAGAGAGGAAAAAAAAAAGTCTGACTCAACAGTGACCCTCTTTGTTGCCCTGACAGGAAACCGAACAGAGGCACATTCTGCATCTTACATAAGATTAAAGCACCACTGTGTGCAGACAAAACTGTCAGACAGCTTTAGATTGGTGTTGCATGTATTTATGAAACCCTGGCTTTTTTTTTTGCTCCTGCAACGTCCCATTGTTGCTTGATTTTAATCTCCTCAGCAACAGACTCCTGATGTATTTGGTTCACAGGAAGGTCAAGGACGAGCCAAACGCTCCACCCTCTTCCTACAACAAAGCTTGTGACGAGGAAAAAACTGTCAATAACTCAGAGCTGACACACCCACTCCTTAGAGGAGAAAGGCAACTCTGATTTTTGCTTTCAGCACAGCTGCCAGAAGAAAATATTGTTGTTGTGCATTTTCTAAAATCCTTGTATAGGTTACATTTGTACATTTCATACGTACCTAACCCTGAATGTGATTTCATCCTAACCATAACCAGGTTTTTGTGCCTACACCTAACATGTTAACCACAGCAATGTATCTGCTACATAATAATGTACAGATGTTTCTGGCCACTGGCTTGTTGCTTTACTTTGTGGATCTGGATTTTAAGATTGTTAATATATATAAAAAAGGATTGTCTTCTAATTTCTTAAGTGTTTTTCTGGAATGATTTTCTTTGGGAATGCAATCAAACTTGCGCTGGCTGAATTTTGTTTTGGCCTTCAAAATCCAAATACTTCACCCATGAATAAAAATCTAAATATACTACGAATGAATAATACAGCGTCTTCTTTTGAATGCAGGATACAATTGAAGATGAAACTATGCGCCACCCTGCACTTCAGTCTCTCACTCTGCTGCCGTCTCTTTGATGTGCGAGGTAGAAAAAGCCATGCACCTGTGGGGAGCATAAGAGGGTGATGGTGGTGGAGAGGCGATGGGGGAGGTGGGTGGGCTGCAGGGTTGTGAGCGTCCGCCAACTTACTTGAGTGTCTATCCACCTTGGCCTGCTGCTGCTGCCTCTGCCAGCGTTGCTGTGCCAGACTCTGCTCTTCCAGATAAACAAATGCTAGACAAATTTCTCTTTGTTAAACCTGTGTCCGACTGCTGCATAATAATGAAGGCTGGTGCTGCCAGAGCATGTGTCCAGCCAGTAATGATCCTCCTGTCTGAGAGGACAATAAGGGAAGAATGTATTCATACAGACGGACCCCTCTGCTGCTCTGTACATTCTTCCTTCCCGGACTGTCTTGGCTTTGGCGTTAATGCGCCTTTGTAAACACAGTAGTCCAGTCACTCAGCACAATTACCCTTGAATGTATTCATAGCAGATCTGGGCTGCAGCCCAGGGCGTCATTCTTACCATTCTTTTTTAATTTGGCCATGACTTATCATTCAACTCACTCTGATATAACATTGAGCCTTTTAGCCTGTTTGCTTGTGCTCAAAGACAGATTGTTGAGATTGAATTGCAGCACAGTGTCAACGGGATGTCAGCGGTTAAATGTTAACCTGTTCTGTATGAGGGGAAATTTATTCTTCTGCATTGAGTCGACACCATACTCTACACTGTAGCCTGACGTGCACCTCCCCAGAAATGTAACTACACGTTGCTGTGATGCAGACCTCCTGTCTGTTTCTGTAAGCTGAAACCATTTCCCTCAGTGGAAACAAAGCTTTCATTTACTTTAATTTCACAGAAAAGAAACAATAAATTGTGAAGACAATAAAGCCTCCACAAAAATAGCATTTAAGTCTTGTGTGTGATTTATCCTGGCTTCATATGAGCAGAGGAAATCTGCGCTCATCGCTAGGCTAATTTATACAATGTAAAATGCCATAGGCTTGTGCTAATAATGTTAGCATGTTGTATTTGTTTGGAAAACGTGTTTAGTAGAAGACAGTTTTGTCAGTGAACCTTGTGAGCTGTAATGGAGACAAATTTAGTAACGTTACCTTTGTTAAATGTTGCTGTTGTCCCTGGCTTTATATGAGTAGAGGAAAAGTCCGCTAGCTGCTAGGCTAATTTACACAATGTAAAACGCCATAGGCTTGTGCTAATAATATTAGCATGTTGTATTTGTGGGGAAAATGTGTCCAGATAAAGACAAGTGTTTGTCTGTGAATGCTGCGAGTTATAGTGAAGCTGATTTGTGTACTTGTGTTTGTAATTGTCTCTATTAAGCCATGTTTAATGTGTGTTTAATGTGTGTTTTGAATCAACAAAACTTCACAGCACTTCACAGAAACTAGTGTTTTGGAGGTGTAACTGCAGAGTGACACAGACACACCACCGCACAAGTATAAATGCTCACAACAGCGTAGGTTACTGGCAGAATTAAGTTAGCAGCTAACTCAAAGAGGAAAAACAGCAGGTGAAAATGTCCGCAAATTGGGAAAACAAAAATGTCCAGGAGCTCATTACCGTCCAAGCAGAGGACGAGATCAACCGTCATGTAACAGAGACCGTAAATGATTGTTAATGCCATTGTTATTGTTTATAAAGTGTGTGCAGACGCTGTTGTGTTTCAAATCACGCCAATCACAACCTTGTGATTCCATGATGATGGCATGCTGTCTAAAATTTCATGCTGAAGCGGCATGCTGTTGTTTGGCTCTGTGTGAAAATGCAAAGAAGAGACTTCGCAGCGACTGTGTTGTGCAATCCCGGTGTATTTTCTGCAGCTAGCTGGCTGTCGGTTAGCAAAGCCAACAGAAAATAAAATAAAAGCTAAGACATTTACATCACAAAACATTATAATTTCACCACCTCTAAATAGACAGCACTTTGAAATGCGACTCTAAAGCTCTCCAGCGGAGCACTAGACCAACAGGAAAGGTCTCTTAAACAATAAATAACTCTCGGAAACAATAAATCTCAACTCTGCTGGACAACATGCCAAATTTAGGTGACCTTAAGATATTGGCTCTCTCGGTGCCCGGCTGCAACGGGGCCCCATTCTCATATAAAACAATAATACAACATTAAGCTATGCTCTTTTAAAGTCCTCATCTTAAAAACATCTCTGCTACTCTCTGTGGACTCTACCTAATTATGCATGGAAAATGTCTGAGGGGCTGTGGGGGGAGGAGGTGAGAGAGGCTGGCTAGTGGAGGACTATGTGTGGCTTGAGTGCACCGCTGAAGGCAGCCAAAGTCTACTTTGATACCTGGCAGCTGGATCTCTCCGTTCCAGATTAAAATTGCTTTCAGATTATCATGCATCATTACGACTGGCAAATTGGCCAGATCACAAGGTTACTGTGATAATGAGGAGAGGACGACAAGGTAAACTGCTGCAGTGAGACGTGGATTCAAATGCGACGCATACTTACCTTACAGGGCTGGAAAAGGAGGAGGAGGGGGGCACATCTCATTTTCTAGAGGGTGACCCCTTCCAGAGGTCATATCCAATTAAACAAACAGGAGGAATGTGGGATTCTCTTACACGTGTAAAATGCAAAGAAGCGATCCCCAGCCTGGCGTAAAAATGCAAACACTGTCCTCGAGGATTTTATCATTTCAAATTCCCTTTCCTCCCCCCACCCCCTCCGCTCACATATGTACATATCATCTTTGTCAAATATGTATGTAATGGGACAGTGAGTAGAGCTCACACATGCTACCCTGAGAAAAAGCACATCTCTAGCGGTTGCATAGCAGCCGTGCATTTGATGGATGTTCAGCGCTGTATTCCTGGAGAAAGAAATTTGGTCTGGACTATTAGACATAAAGTGTGTTTGCTCACTGACTGTACCTTTAATCATCTCGGCTTGTAAATGAAATCAATGTTTCTGCAATGAATTTTTTTCAGGCTTACAGGTTTAATACTGCTACTACTATAGATTACACAGTGGAGGCAGAAATAGTCAGATCCTTTACTTAGAGCTGCATCAATCAGTGTTTTTATACGGATGTGTCAGATGACTGTGTGTATAGTGAAAGGGCCGCATACTTCCACTCCTCTTCAGAGCATTGCAGCATCCTTTAGCTCATTGTTTAGGATTTACAGCTGCGACTCTACTGTTTTGGTTACCTAACTTTACAGCAGGAGCAGTCACCTATTTTCAGCAAACAAGCTCCAACGACTGGCTAGTGAGCATGATGAAACATTCAGCAGCTAATGAGCCAGATAAAGCCTTCAGTAGTTGGTGGAGAACAAAACAGAGCTTGAAGGAGAGTGAATGCCGGGCTGACATTCATCAGGAGGCCATAAACATATCAGTGATTATGTCGGTCCTATCCGTAGACTGTATAACATACTGGATGTAGCCACTGTGATAACAAACATTGGTTTGTGGACCCATCACCATCTTTGTTTTTGGGGCTGCAGGTGACTATGTTTGAACAACAGGTTGGGGCTGTGGAGGAGCGAGAGGTGTGTCTGTCAGCTTGTCACTCAATTATGTGTAATTTTAAGATTTAATAACATAGAAATGAGTAAGTTATATAAAGTGAGCTCCAGGCATTTTGTATCAGACTGTAAACAAGTTTATTAATGCTGTAAAATTGGGCATTTTAACCCTAGACTAAAAATAACGTTGGGCTCTATGGGGACTGACTCGCCCTCTGAGCCAGCCTCAAGTGGCCATTTAAGGAACTGCAGTTTTTGGCACTTCGGTGTTGCCTGTATTTTTCAGCCCCTGAGGTTTCAGCCAATATGCTGTATGTCTAAATTGGATGTTTGCATTCTCATTCCCAACTCAGCACATATCACTGCTGGGTCAGTAGACTTTCACGTCTACGTATTAGGTGCTAAGTATCCTCGGTGCATCTGTTGTTGATGTTCTGGGACGCTATGTCAGTTTATGCCTGTTACATGCATTGTTGCTTCTCAAAATACACTTCCATTTTCACAGAAAATGTACCATTTCTGCTTGATCATTGATCATTGGAATCGGTCAACATGCTTTGCACAGTGACTGAATATCACAAATATTGAAAAGCGCTATATTTCACGTCTTGATGATAACTTAAAAAAAAAGAATATATCAGTATTGGTTATTGGCCAGATGAGTGGTTATATCTCGACATATTGACAAAAACTCCAGTATTGTGCATCCCTTATACAGTCTTTTTCAAAATTAAAGTAGATCATCCATAAAACACGGTGAATTTATGTTTGTTTCATAGCGCAACATACCCAAAAAGCACATGGTTAAGTCTCGGCACCAAAAGCACATTGTTAGGTTTTGAAAAAAAAAAAAAACAATATAGGAAGCAAACACCAGCCTGCTGGGTGAAAGTCCAGTGTTGTTGGACCCATCCAGCACCCCTCCTGCCCGCCCTGTAGGGACTTTACAGGTCCTTTTAAATTATGTTTTTGTCCAGTGGCTTTTCAAACTGATGCTGTCTGGCATCCCTTGACGGGTTAGTATGAAAGGATGCCTGTTTTTCCTCGATGTCTGATGCTGAAATCATCGACCAAGTGGCGGTATTTGACAACTTCGGAGTCAGACCAGGTTCAACATGAAATCTGAATCTGCAAAGAGAAATGTATTGAAGTAAAAAGTGCAATATTTCCCACTGGAACATTGTTGACTGCAAGAATAAATTGGCACAAAATAGGGAAAAACATTACGATCACCTCTGTAGCATTTATATCACAAGTAAATACAAGTAATATGCTGAATATTAAACCTCAAAGCGCAGGTTTTATAAGATGAGTAATTGAGACATGATGAACTCTCAAATGAGGCACCTGTCATCTGATCAGCAGCTGACCAGACATATGTCTCCTTCTGCTCAATGACCGAAGTCTGTTTTTATAACCGCTGCAGACCCGCTGCTGCTGCTGCTGCTACTGCTGCTCCCTCAAATGACAGACACTCTGATTTAGTTTTTATTGCTGAATCTTACTCCGGTAATGAAGTTGGGACTGTTATGTTTCTCTCATTACCTTTTCATTAAAGATATGACTAGAAAACGGGGTTGCCATGGTGATGGCTGCACGAAGCTGGATGCGGAGATGCATTGTTTACTCTTTTGCCAAGAGTGCTGTCTTCAATAGGAAACGAAGACTGTTTTTTTTTTCTCTTTTTCCTGCGCCTTCATCGTTTTTTCCCTCTGTCTTTTATGGATCAAACAATGACCTGATGCAAATAGAACATTCTTCAGTGGTCCTATTTGTTAATGCTGAGAGGTTTCATTAGCTTGCTCGTTGCTCCCAAAATGATAGCTGATGCTACTCTCTGGGGTGGGTGGAGGAAAAAAAAAAGTAATTCACAGGCTGTAAGTAGTAATTTACAGAGAAGAGATTAAAGAAAATGGTATGGAACCATTTTGTCTAAATGACAGTTGGGTTTAATGTCTGCAAAAGCAACTGGCAGTTTGTTTATCTGGTGGAGGCGAGGAAGTCTTTCACTGGTTGTGATGAATATGAGCATAAAGTAAAAGTATCTGACATTCACAGGGGCATGTTAACCCATCTATCCAGCCAAACATCCTTCAAGCCATGTTATCCAACAGAAAGCTTTAGTATCAGACTCAAGTTGTTGTGGTGCCCAGAAGCAAGGTAAATAAAAGAGGGTAAAGACAGAGTCACAACCTTCTCTCCTCATTCATCAGCAGCATTTTCCAAACCATTAGCCCTGTCATTGCTTCCTGTACTTTTCATGTCTGCTGGCTGGCTTCACCCTCAGTACTGTGATTAGTTCAAGCAGGATGCCGCTCATCGATTTTGCTCCACTGGGTGTAAGTTAACCCTCTGCCAGCTTTTAATTGCTTCTGTTGACTGTTAAAGCAAGTACACGGCTGCTGCGGGAAAAAAAGGGGATTGAATTTTGTTTGAACGCTCTTAACGCCGCTTCCAAAACATGCAGGATGGCGCCTCAAATGCATCAAATTCCATCTGTACTATCAAGCAATAAACATGTTTTGCTTGTATCCAAGAATAAGGTGTTTAATTGAATGTGTTACCTGCTGGCAGCAATTACCGGCGTGCCGAGAGGTATGGATGGAGACAGAAAACGGATGAAAGGAGAGAAGCATTTAGTCTCTCTCTCTCTCTCTCTCTCTCTCTCTCTCTCTCTCTCTCTCTCCTCTCTCGCTGACTCTGTTTCGAGCTTATTCTGAAAGTAACATGGCTCTGGCATGATTGACACAGACATGATAGCTGCGGTAAACAAAAGGTGCCGCGTGTACACAGAGAGATGAGCGTGGAATGGGTTTTTTGAAAACAATAAATCACAACAAGCTGAAAAAGCGTGCTGCCCTGAGCCTCATTTGAATTGGATTACCATTAGATTCCTCATGAAGCAGCGTGTCTTTACCTGTCATAAAAAACGATTTAGATATAAATAATCAACCCCGTCTCCGAGAAATTATGCTTGTATGTTACTAAACTGCTCTCTTAATTATTCTGTTGTGGCAATGTAATCACTCTCCAATTATGTCTAAAGTTTCTTTCAGGTAACAAAGCATTACCTCCACTTTCACGTAGGCTTCTTAAGGAGGATGATGGGTATAAAAAGTAAAAGACCTTAACACCAGAACTCTGGGTTTATGTACAGATTCCTGTCTAAGGTTTCGGCAGCAAAAGCACTTTGGTTAAAGTTTCAGTGTGTCAGATTTAGGGAGATTTAGTGGCATCTAGTGGTGACGAATGCAAATTACAACCAGCTGAAACTTTTCCCAGTTAGGATTCCTAAAGTGTTCAATTTTAAGGAGGTTTTTACCAGGAGCTGAATTATCTGCAGAGGTCTCTCCAAAACTAATGGATCAGGGGATTAAAACCGGTAAAAACATTGAATAAAGAAGTGTTATGTTACAAATCAATGTTTCTCCAATGCTGTTAGCCTCGTCTGCTAATGTGCGCTCACCTTTTCTCCTCTGTTAACTTAAGATCCAGGGGCCGGTTGCACAAAGCACTTCAAGTTTGCTCCTTAACTATGACACTTGAGATTTTCCGTAGCTGAGGAAATGACTTAAGGGCGCTGCACAGAATCTCTTAAAAGGTGAAAGACGTTAAGTGATTTATCGTACTGGGGGAGATTTTACAGCAGTAAAATTCTACTGTTTCCCTGGAGACCATTTGTTTGCTTGAACGTGTGCTTGTGAAAGCGCAGGCTACCCAAGTATCCTCTCACAAAGCTGGCCTGACAGTAAAACAAATGGCAGAAGATAAGAAGACATGGAAACCAAATTGGTTGGAGGAAGTGAAAAATCATACTTCCAGAGGAATTCAGTAACAGAAAGAACATACTGAAAAATAATTCTGATCCGAAAATAACTGCAAACATGAAGCAACGAATGAGGAAGGAAATTGCAACGTCTGGACAGGACCTTCACCGCGGTGAGGGTGTTTGAAACCTGGTGATTGGCGCAGCACACCGTTGATTTGTGTGCATGAAGTACCTCGCCAATAACTGGAAAGATCCAGTTGCATTAAACCGCAGAGCAGTCATTATTGTAAACAGGCTGGGAGAGCGCAGCTTCGGAAAGTCTAGTGATCCATCACCAGGTATTAAGACAAATCATAATGCAATCATAGTGCAAAATCAGTTGCTCATGATTAAGGGTGACCATTGGGTTCTCCCAGTTGCCGAACACTCTTCTCAGGATGCCTTCAGTTCCCTCATTTATCGCCATAAACTCAGCCATGTTGCTGTTAAAGTGCAGTCAGAGGTACTTGTGTTTTTTTTCCTTACCTTGGTTGCTAAGGTCCTCTGTGCAACAGTGTAATGAACTTGAAGCAATTCCTTAAGTATAAGATGTATAAGACCAAAATAAGGAGAAAAACTTGAGAAACTCTTAAGGAGAAGACTTAAGGATGTTTTGTATAACTGATTTTATTTAAAGGAAACCTGAATTAGTATATAAAGGAAAATCTTTACTTAAGGTGCAGATGCTTAAGAGGTTTTTAGCAGGAGCTTAATTATCCGCAGAGGTCTCTTCCTCTCCAAAACAAACAGACCAGGGGTCCCATTTATAAAATGATGTGTAACCTACAAAAAATTTACATACAGACAAAAGCCAAAAATGGCGTGCGCCAAAAAATATTTGACAATTTCCTACAATCAGGCCTCCACCTCACTATCTGCATCGCCAATTTCTGATCTCCAAAATGTTCGTAAGCATGGGTCAAGGTTCCTCCCATCACGCCTCGTTTTGTGCGTACGCAATGTTTATAAATGAGACCCCAGATGATTTAAACTGGTAAAAACACTAAATAAAGCAGTTTTGCATTAAAAAAATCAGTATTTCTTTTAATGCTGTCAATTATGGTGGCAGATGCTAAAACAGGAATGGACCTATCTAGAGCCAGTGTTTGGTTTGTCTGCTCTGGGCTACTGTAGAAAGATGGTGGTGCAACATGGCAGACTCTGTGGACGAGGACCTGCTCCCTGTGTAGATATAAATGGCTCAGTCTAAGGTAACAAAAACATGGTGATTCTTATTTTCAGGTGATTATACACTAAAGAAAACATACTTATTATATTAAGTTTCATTTCTGCCAAAATATGCCTGTAAATCCTACAAACTGGACCAAATAAGGTGAGGGCAAGATCATGATTTTGGAGAGTCTTGTCTTTGGTAATAAAGGTAATAATAAAAAATAATGTATTTGCTGTTTCAAATCAGTTACATATATATATGAACATAATTTCTTGTAAACAGGGCTGAAATAATAAAGTGACTGAAGGAATCTGTTCTTCCTGCCAGTAACTGTTCATTGACAGTGCTTAATTGTTTCCAAAAAGCTCCGAGTTAATATTTATACTGGGGTTTTTAATTACGTACCAGCATTACATCATCAAACCTATTATCTCCACTCTGCAAAGCTAATATTTAAAGTAGCAGTATCTCAATATTTGTGCAAAGCTTAAAGTGATATGTAATAGCTTTCTGAGTGCAAACACAATGAAGAGATGCCAAGATTACACCTGCGAACAATCCATAAAACTGATATATCTTCATCACACTTTGATGCAGATATCCATCTGTACGTCTACGCATGAGGAACACTTTGGCAGGGAGGAAATAAAATGGAGAAGTACGCAGACGCGCCGTCATTTAGAGGAATGAGAAACATCAGCCTATAATGAAAGATGATATATATGTTTTTATATTGTGTCTGAAATGAACAACGTAGGAAATGCGACCATTGAAAGTGTCATCTTGTGGAGGGGGGAAAAAAAATGTCAGAAAATCATCTGCTGCAGGAGTTGATGTGTGCCGGTGGATTAAATTCAGCAATTCGTGGCACAAACAATTATTTCAAATGAGACAATATTTGCTCGGAAACAACACTTTTCTCTCCGAGGACGACATTTGTAAATGAGACTAATACATTTTATCAACATGTTGACAGAAGTCCTCCAATATGGTTGCGAGGGCCTCATAAAGGCAGCCAAGCAAAACTTCAATACTTCTCTAAACGCCCCCTTGATTTTCTTCTCCCTATCATTATTTGAATGCTTTTTTTTTCCTCCTTCTTTTTTTTTTGAAGGTCTTCAATTTGCATCCTAATGCTGTGCCCTTGTTCAATTTAATTTACAATGCAGATACAGAGGCGATAAGTGTGACGGAGGTTAATCCCCAAGAAAGGGGAGGCAGAAAAAAATAAAAACTAAGCAACATAATTTTACTTTTATATGTCTCTCATATGAATCGAGCTGATAAAACATTCATATTAAACAAAAAGCCATTCAGCATCAGCAAGTGTATTAAAGAATGCATGTGGAGGCATAAAATAATCATTTCCAGCGCTGCTCAAAGATAAGGAAATTTCAAATGCGCTGACTGTATGACTAAGCTGCCCCCTTGTTTCATGATTTGTTTATCTGCTCTTCGCTTCATGTCTACATGTTTACTTAGCGGTAATTTATGTACTCACAGTCAACATTAGAACATGAAGACAAACAGCACAGCGCAGCACATTTAGGGAAGTGGCGGAGCTGCTCTCAGGGCTGGCACAGAGTGGAAATGACAATGGTGTCACAAGAAACAGATTGGATTTGGGCTCAGGACACTTTGGGCCTTTTTTTTTTTTTTTTTTCCAGGGAGGGGTGTAAAAAGTAGGTTGCAATGCTGGGGGTGTATGTACCCAGCCCCCAGGGCTATGACAAAAAATATGGGGCACTCTCACACACACACACACACACACACACACACTCACACACACTTGCTTTCTCTCTCTTCATCTCTCTGTCTTTTCTCTCTCCCTCATTATATCTTCAATTATCAAGTCAGGAGAGAAACTCATTATTTTTGGAAGTCAATGCCCATGCTGGTGTTCTTTTTGACATAACACAAGAGGGGAACAGGCAAAGTCCATTTGTCGAGATTTGGATCTCTTAATACCATTAGCTAATTGTGAGAATAATCATGTTAAAATTACACTGAGGAAAATATGATTTATATATTTTCACTTTTCAGCTCCCGGAATTAACTAGACAAAATGATCCTTTTCATGATCTGATGCAGTATGTGTCATTAAAGAGCAGGAGTAATTACTGCTGGGTTATTTTACGATTTGATGCAGCGTTTTTAATTGACAGCAGGGCATTTCATGCAAGCCGTGACCAGGCTGAGCAGCACGTGACCCACCACAGGGACTGTATCTGATTTCATTATTAGCCCCAGTTTGACTGGCTTAGCCCTCATATGTACCATGAACACCTTTACCCTTGGGTGGCTCGAGTTAATTACTTCAGCCCATAATGCCTGAGATACCACCTAATAAGCATGGAGTGTTACAAATTATGATGCTCGGATTAGCTGCTGCTTACTCCCAGAATGAAAGCCTGAATCATTTCAGTGTTTAGAAATGAATAGGCTTTTAAACAACACATTGAATGTGGTGCTCATTTTGGTCAAGGTACTTTTTGAATTTGTCAGGCATGTGAGTTGATAGTGTTCTGGATTGATTAAAGGGCTTAATTAATTCTATGTACTCCTGGTGAGATCAGCCAGTTGGATAGTTTTGGTTTTATTTGACCGGTGATTGAGATATTAGCCAGTGATTTTCCGCCTCACACCAAAGGATGTCATTTCCACTGGGGGCTGAATTTCACTTATCAGTGTCTGATATCGTCCAGCCAGCATAGTACATACAAGAGAAGATCTGAGGTGACGAAACTGTTCATACACTCATCTGAGTCGCCTTTATTATCACGCACCCAAAGGAATACACTCAAGGTGCAGTAGCAAGTGCTTTGCAGACTTTTTCGCCACTGTTATAGATTCTGTTAGGGCTGGAGCCGCTTTGTTTTTCAGCTAACATGTTATGTACACTTAATATTCCCCTAAAAAAACATTAGAGCTGTAGAGACTGTATAAAATAATGGCTGCAGCCACCATGATGTCACCCATTGGTTTGTGGACTCCCAATCTGAAGCCTCGAGTTCAGTATTTTGGCCATTTCCAGAATTGGACGAGATTGTGGAGCTGACTCATAGACTGTGGTGACTCCTCACTCAGAGTGGCCTTTCTTTTAATTATGCGTACGTTTAGGCCTTGATAAAATTTAAACAAGCGAGTTATATAAAGTTCACCCACCATACAGTCGACATGAACGCAGAAATTAGCTACAGAGATCAAAACTGGTTTTTGTACCAGACTGTAAACATGTTTATTTCCACATCAGGATCTATGAGGATTGAATCTCCTCTGGAGCCAGCCTCAAGTGGCCATTAGAGGAATTGCAGTTTTTGGCACTTGTGCACTTCAATATCAGTGAAAGACAAGACAGTAAAGCAAAGTGCTGTTTGTAGATGTGAATACAGCGTTATATATCATACAGTATCTCCTCACCTGTCTTGTATTGGGATATGTGCAAAGAGGAATATCTCAAAATCTAGGCCCATTAAACTTAAAGCCAGACACCACAAGGGTTGGGTTAGAAAATGCTTTGTTTTATAATTTGTTTGAACTGACCCTTTGAATGAACACTAGTTTGATTTGCACTCAACTTGGTGACTCACAAGAGACAGCTTTTAAAAACGCTTGTCAAGATTGCCAAAATGTGCTAACTTTAAGATTATAGTATGAGTCAAGCATGGATGTTTAATGAAAACTGGATGCAGTGTTTGAGGCGTTTCATTCCTATAAAAGTTGCTCATTGGCACATGAAGCAAAAACACTGGCCAGATCTTTCACACTGTGAATGATTCACGACTTTCAAAATGTTATCAGACCAAATGGATAAAATCCCAGTAGTACAATGAATCATTTTGTGGGGGTAGTGACATTAGAAAAAAAAATGTATACACTGATTTACAGAAGTCTCTTTCACATAGTAAATCTATGGGAGAAGTCTTTTTGGGCCCAATGCCAACACGTGACGCGTCTGGAAGCATGGATGGATCACTGAAAGGGTCAAGGCACTAGGGATGTGAATCACCAGAGGATTCACAATACAATATTATCATGATATTTAAGTAACGATACAATATTATTGTGATTTTGAATATGTTGCGATATGCTGAGTATTGCAGTAAATTGCTATTTGGTAACCCTTTTCAAATGTCAATTATGTCCCCAAAATGTATCTAGTGAACTGAAAAAGCAATTGATTATATTATTCTAGTAGGCTATCTGATATTTAATTTGTATTTGTAATGTTAGTAATTCATATAATTAAAAATCGATACATTACAGTGTGTGATGACATGTTATTGCCACACAAAAATATTGCTATACTATGCTGTGTAGATTTTTTCCCCCCCACCCCTACTAGGCACGGACCCAAGGGCCCAAAGTTTCAGGGACCCCCCCCTTTTTTCCTAAACCTAACCGTGTTTTTGTTGTTGAGGGGAAAAAAAATTAATTTGCCTTATTTTGAAAGAGACTGTATGCAAGCAGTAATTTCCCGTGAAAATGGATGTGTATTTTGAAAGAATACAATGCATGTAACAGGCAGAACTTGACACGGCATCCTAGAACATCAACAACCAACACGCCCAGGGTACCTTGCACGTCGTATGTGGACGTGGAGAGTCCATGACCAAACGTCGCTATGTGACAAGGTCAGAGTGAGAATGTGTTGCCTTTTGCATGTCTCTGTCCAGGGGCCCATTGTCTCATAATCCGCCCATGCCTGGAGGTTGTAATTTCACAGTTTGGCCATTATGTCAAACTGGCTTTAAAGCCCTGCACTCCTCCTGAGCTCCAAAAACACTGGATCCATCTCTTCCCGTAATGCAGCACAGTCTTTTTGTGTGACCCTCCCTGCCTGATAAACACAAACACCTTTTAAATTCCACGTCCCCGGCTTGTGACACAAGCTTTCCATTAAAACTTGTCTCAGAGCCTAAGCTGAGGTAACCCTAAGATAAACCTGATTTTCTCCTCCAGAGCCACAGAAGACATTATACAATTGTTTTCACGGGCTGAGTAGTACTCCCCACCAGTATTGTCATATTATTGTGTAAAACTCAAGTTCCCCTTCAAACATCAGCCGACGATCTACAGGAAATTACCACCAACTCACATCTGGAACTACCATAATTATTTAGACCACTCACACACAAGATACTGCGAGAGTAATCAAGAATATATTAATGCTTTGTTCTTTTAAAGTGTGTTTTTAAGTGCTTTAGTTCGAGCCCCCTTGCACTTAGCGAGGTTAAGTTCACATTATCTTACTGTCTACATGTGCGAAATTACACGGCTTACCGACGTGCAGGGGAGGCAGGCCGTTTCACGGTGATTAGGTGTATCTAGGGTGGTAGGTTTGTGACTACACGTGTGGGTTGGCAGTTGGGGGAAAACTTGAGACAATGCTCCACTTCATGAGCACACACTGTACAGAAGCCCTCCCACACAGCCTTTGTTAAGTCTTCTCTCTTGAGCTGGCACTTCAGCCTCCCTGAGCCCATTGACTCCCACTGGATCCTCACCACTGTGTTTCCTGGGTGGAATATATGGGGGCCTCTTTAATACCGTAACATCCATATCCATTCCTTTCACACATGCCCCCCTCTCAGCAAACTGCAGCCAATACAATTTAATCCCATTTGGTAGGCAACTTAAATTCATCCAATTTCACAGATTAGGAGTTGTGGTCTCTCTGCAAAATTTAGCTATACTCCTGATGTTTCTTTGGCTTAAATTTATGCTGCACACAACAAGAGAACACACAAGGGAAATGCATTTAATATATAATACATATATGTATATATATATATTTTTTAATCTAATCTTTCCTTTCTTGAATCTGTTCACAAATTTCCATGAAGGCCGTTTTTTATACAGCAGCCTCATTTCATTCTAAAGACCTTCCTACGGCACTTAGTGTAGTTTCTATAACAACCATACATCATTATGAAGCTGGAGACTTCACATAATTAAACTGCACGTATACGGACATACTAAGCTAATGGGATATAGGCCTTATGTGGCATTTACTTTTAATTACAAAGTTAAAACTTTTGTTAAAGGTTCTATGATCAAGCCGGAGAAACCGCAATTAATGAGCGTGTGGAGATGATTGGCGAGATTAACTTTCGTGAGGCTTTTGTTTGCCATCTCATCTAATTCCTGACATGAGAGTGTACAGGGTTGCATGATGTTAATTAATTTTCGAAATAAGCATTTTATGTGTTTTTGTCAAACAGTCATTATAATTTCAACTTCTGAAAACTTTCAATTCCTGCGGTGAAGTTAGCGAGTCGGCAGCGTGAAATACAGTAGTTTAATGTCTGGTGCCGTTTTAAGGGTTTGTTTGCTCTGTGGGAAATGAGAAACGCAGTAATTCTTTCAGGGGGGAAAAAAAAAGTGCAACACAAATAGATGCACTGGGTAGGAGGATGAGAGAAAAAGAAGAAGGAGAGAAAAAAGACCTCTGACAACAGGGATCGGTCTGTCTTATGAAAACGAACACCGATGGTTTTAATTTACTGACTGCATTAGTCGGCTCCTCTCCAACCAAGCTTGGTGTTGTCTCGTTGGCAGCAGCAAAAGTTATTAATGGTGCAATAACAGGAGGCAAGCCTGGGCACAGAATATTCTATTCTCTCTCAGATTGTGTAATGATTTTCCACAAAAGGGAGGGCTGTCTGCTATTTCTCATTGCAGCTTTTTTTAAGTGGGAACAGACAACTTTTCAACCCCCTCCCCCCCTAGTGTTTCCAAGTGGTATTATTGTTGGCACTGCTGTCGCAAAGACCACTGGATTGCTTTCCGTTTTCGTTAGAGCCTGGTATCTGCCAATAACACGGGACACATTTTGTTTTCTGCAATTACTTTGGTAGTTTCACGGGGATAGTGACAGCAAAGAACTTACATTGATGCTCTTTGGTAACTGGAGATAGCTACCATGAATATAATAATAACTAGATACTGGAAGCCAAGATGGTGCCTATTCATTCCAGAGAAATTGCTCACCTGAACCATACGCCAAAAAAGGTTCAGAGCTCTCAACCCTGTCTCACTCTGAAGTCGTTGAAATCCAGTGGCAGTGACTTGCGGCGTCAGACAGTGACGAAAAAAGCTGTCCTAACGTCGCTGTGATTTGCAGCCGGTCACCATTATAGTTTACCGGCAGTCGCAGCGTCAGGGGGACAAGAACGAAAGGTAAGGCAGCAAAAGTCCAAACAGGGTGGGCAGGAGAGGAGGTGGATGTGGATAAAAAAACATCAATCGCCTTGTTGTCCTGACGTAGTGTGTTTGTTTTGAAAGAGACATTATGTAAACAGCAAATTTGTGAAAACCGAAGTGTATCTTGAAAGAAGAAAATGCATGTAACAGGCAGAACTCGGCGTCCCAGAACGTCAACAACAAACACCCCCAGGGTACCTTGCGTCCAGTCGTATCTGGACGTGGAAGGTCCATGACCAAACGTCGATATGTGACGAGGTCGAGGCGAGAATGTGTTGGGAGTTCTGGGTTTACCTCCAGGGTATGCAGCCCACTGAAAATGCCCAGTAATGTTTCTCCCACTGGCCTCACCCATGGGTTCCCACTCAGCTCATAGACTTTACATGGCAGATTTTTAATTGTTTTCTCGACACAAGGAAAGTTTTACAAGTATAAAACCTCCATGGATCAAAAAATCATAATAGAATGAGTAATGATTAACCTTGCAGTTCGAGGTGTCCTGTCACCAGTGGTGGTCTATGGGTTGCAAGCATAATCCACTTCCTGTTTTGGTTGCACAGCGGTTGATGCACTTACTTTGTGCTGTAAATCGAAACTAATCTAAATGTTGATGATGTCTTTATTCCATGGCCATTACATTGTGCAGTCAACATTTTACTCTGTAATGGAGACATTCCTGCCACAAGCAGCTTATTATGAAACATATTTACATGGTTGTTGTCAGGACAGGAGCAAAGGATGAAAGTGGTGATGTAGTAAAAAGAGCGTCAAAGTCTGGATATGGAATAGGCTGGGGTGGATGAATGGATCAAACAAACACAGGACTTGGACCCAGGAGACCACAGTTTGTGTCCCCTGTGAAACCAAAAGTCAGTATTGACTTATTTTAACCTACGTACGTTAAGTTATATAATGTATCTAACCTGAGAAAACCTTTTCACAACGTTAACCATGTGTTTGAAACTGCAACTGGTAAGAGCGCTTATTTAGGAAACACGCTTATGAGTCATATTAGAGATCGTGAACAAACAACCTATGTGGTTGTAGGGGTTGACGGACTTCTTGCATAATGATAAATTAAAGCAAAACCATATCTATTTCCACTTTAAACGGAGTAATGAGGTGGCAAAAAGTTCCGCCCTATTGCGTTAACGTTGACTTGTATCCATTGTAAGTAAGAAAAACAATGCTTTGCTATCAGAGGAGATACAACCCAACCTGCTTGCATGCATGTGTGTATCAGACGTCAACATTAACTGTAGCTACAGGAGCATAAAAAATGAATGACCAAGAATCTCAAGTTGTTGCGGAAAACACAAAAGGCAGCTGTTAAGTTGAGCCTCTGCTGTAAGTCGAGCAAGACAAGTCATTGTTCAGGTCAGGCAAGTCACAAGTCATGTCAAATGAAATTCGGATGATGTGATCAGCCAATAAGCTCATAGGTTGAGCTAAAAAGATGCATTCACTGACCTTTTTTTGTGGGTTTTGTAGTGATTGGATGTCGTAGCTGTGTCATTGCTTTCTGAGCTGCAGTCCTTCCATACCGCTATTTTCTTCTCACTACTCTGAATCCAAATTTTAATTGCGAACTAGCCCCTTCATGATAGAGAAAGAGGCAAATGGTCTAAATCCAAGTCAAGCCTTAGGTCATGAATACCAAGTCAAAGTCAAGTTGAGCCTTTTGTAAGTCTCAAGTCCTCAAAGTTGGGACTTGAGTCCAACAAGTCAAGTCATATGAGTTGAATCGCCCACCTCTCTTAATAGCGCTGTGGTGACTAATGTAAAGTCATCTTAAAGCTGCTCTGTATTCATTCTCTAATCGTGTTTATGGCCTAACATTTTAGCAGGTGGACGCAAGAAGTCGAGGGGTCGTTATTAAATTCAAAGCGGAGCAGGAAAAGTGAGTTCAGCGGGAGATTTAGACGATGACCTCCCGCCTGGAAAGTTGTTGTTGGCGGTTCTTTCAGCTTTTATAAGGCCAGCTCTGCAGGTTATGCTTTTAATCACAATTACTAGCCAGCCGTCCGAGTCTGCCCTGTGATTTATGTGTCTCAAAAAAGCAGTGGGGTGGTTGTCCGAGAAGGTCAAGCTGCAGGGCAAACGAGTGGATGGCGGTATTATAACACTTTACTCACTGCTGTTTCCTCTCTTTGTCTCGCGGAGAATAAATTAGCCTCCACTTCAGTGTGAAATACACTTTAAAACCGATCTGAACGCACCTGCAATCAAAGGTTAACACTTACAAATTCTGTACTTTTAATACTTCTGAGTATGAATCAATACACATTCAACCCTCGCTCTCTTCTCCTTTTTTTCCCACCACAGGCCCTCATATTGATTCCATGCATGAGCCTGCAGAGTTATCACAAAACAAATTGCACAGACTTGATTTGACAATCCCTTTATGAGGAGCGCTTCATTGATTTCTGGATGGTGGCTCTGTTTGGCTCCTTTACAGGGAAGAGGGGAGGTTGCTCATTGGAGAGACACAGCCGCAGCTTATTCTAATTGCTTTATTGCCTTATTGTATTCTGGCGGCAGCTTATGCGGCGCCGTGTCAGGGAGTTAAAGTTAGCGACTGTTGCTCGGATGTACAGTAAGTGTGCGTTTCTCCCTGTTGTCTGAGCCCTGTTGGGAATAGCACTGAGTTGTGACTTTTCCAGAGGATACGGCGTGTCAGCGAAATCTGTCCTGCAGTGTGAGGCTTGACACTGCAGTGACAGCGCAGCAATATTTCCCCTCTTGTTTCAGAACAAATTACCAGCAGCATGACATCAGAGGGCTCATTGTGCACCCAGACCCCCTCCTCACACACACACACACACACACACACACACACCGCTACCCCCCAGTTCTGCGGGTGGAAGGACACTCTCATTATTGTATACTCTATGAATTTTTTTTTCTCGGATACTTTGAACAAGAACCAAAAAGGTGTGACTGTAGAGAGTCTTGTTTCATCTGACACATTTATATCCACAGTGACTGACTCGAAATAGGTTTTTGTTCCAATGTTTTGCATTTTGCAATTGTTTATAGGGGTGCGCTGATTGTGAAACTACATTTCACAAGATTACAGTGAATACATTATTAAAACGTTATAATTTACCTTCCCTCAATACTCATTTTAACTGAGTAAAGCTTTAACACACAGCCTAATGGATAAAAGGCACAGCTGTGGAATGGGGTGGACAGAGTTTTCTCGCCTGTAAGCAACTGGTGTGACGTCTCACCAGCTAGATGCTTCTTAAAGTTTGTAGTTCTAATATTTGTTTACCCTACCATTCTGTTGGGTGGTAGCTAAAATTGTCCTTTGTAAATTACCGTCTGAATATTTGTGCTCCTGGTCGAACAGCGCCATGGTTTGGCGAACTTTTTTTTACTAGGCGAAAGAAAAGTTACTGTCCTATCCTGGACCACTATACTGCACAGTTCACCCTTTGAAAAACATTTCATCGTACATAAAGAGCAAAGCAGTCTCTTATCTATTTTCTTCGTACATGGCCTGTGTTTAACCCTGCCATAGAAAGGTCATTGAATCATTATCCTTTTATTTTTGAGACAATGTTGGCAGTTTTACTAGATCTGATTTGTGAAGCCAAAAAAAGACACCAGACTTGCCCTTGTTTTTTCCCAAAGTAATGCTAAGTGTCAACGTGGCCTTATCATGTGTTAAAAGAATACTTTAAAAAAAAAAAAAATAAAAAAAAAAAAATAATGACCATTTGTATATCATAAATTTGTGAAAGGTATGTATAAAAGCAGCTAGCAGCAGTTAGCAGCTAACTCAAAGAAGAACAGCAGCCAAAAAGGTCCAGGAGCTTCATACCCTCTATGCAGAGTCAAACCTTATTTATAGAGCACATGTTAAACAACAGCAGTTGACCAAAGTGCTAAACAGCACAAAATACCGAAACAGATAAATACAGAAGCGATCGAAATCAAAAAAGGCAAATTCAGGCGGCGGTAAATAATTGTTATCGCCATATTATGCCATTGTTTTTGTTTAAAAAGTGTTGCTGACGTGTATATGTCCCAGTAAAGGCTGACACTGCTGTGTTACACATCATGCCTGTAGTGCCTCTTTTGCTTTTGGGATCTAAAATCAAACAATGGGGCGCCATTACGCCTGCCTTGTTTGGTTCTGTGCAAAAATGCAAAGATGGCGTAAAGAAAGAACGTCATAGTGGCCCTTCGTAGTGACTTTGTAGCACAATCTCTGTGTAAAAAGGTTAAGCTGTTAGCTCCACCAGCTGCTAACAGCTAACAGCTAATGTTCACTAGCTCTCCTCCTGCCAATCGAACCTGGTGTCACTCCGAAGTCGTCAAAAGCCGGTGCTGGGGCAGTGACAAATGTGTTGTTGCTCCGTTGTTTCATCTCGAATGATCAAACAAACAAATGTTTTGTAATGTCCCAAAGACAACAGGACGCAGTTAGTCCAGAGCCCTTCTTTTTAGCATGTACAAAATCTAAGTGATGCAAAGGAAAGGTGCCTTTTTGATGTTAGTCTGGCGGCAGTCAACAAGGTGAATATCAGTCGATACCAATTGTCAGTCAATAAATTGCTGCATCCCTAATTTTATTTTTCACTATGGATTCCATAAACATATGTCCCCTTTTATGAAAGTACTTATTTAACATGTGTACTTTCATCTCTTCATTTTTATCTGATTTACAAAAATAAAAAAACAACAACCAGTGAACATGAAACCATTGTAAATGAGACAGAGGTCTCAACAGGGTTTCCTGTATAAACAATGTTTATCCCAAAGCACTTTCCATTACCGCTTTGACAGGTAGGGAGCAGCAGATAAGCCAACCGTGGGCGAAATAAAATCAAATGGCTCACAGAAGACAGAGTGGAGAGTCTAATATTGTGTGGCATTGTGTGTGTCTGCGAGGCCACCAGATGCAATTCACCTGCAGGGGTTAAGAGTTTATCCAGAGCTCCGAGGTACAGTACACATGCCTTTCTTGTTTACTTTCCTACATTCATCACACAGGTACCGGATGGCCACTGCAAACCATGTTTCTGCCAATGCAAAAAAAAAAAAAAAAAAAAAAAAAGAAGGCCTTCATCTCTATGCCTTCCTTTTCTTTTCCACAAGGTTTTGAGGTGCTCTGTGAAAAGGAAGCAGGGAGAAAACGCTGCCTGCTCTGCCTCCTTTTTCCCCTGTGTGGAATAAAGCTGCATTTTGAGGGGGAGTGCTGTCATGCATCACACACCAGGAGGAGCAGGGAAACAAACAGGGCCAGATTCATCAAACAGAGGGAGTTGCTCTGCAGGATGGAGAGAACGCTGGGTGTTAATCAAAGTTGAACAGCTAAACTCATTTTATTCCAAAGGGAGTAAGAAGGATAGGAGGGGAGGGATAGTGCAGGCCGTGTCTTCTGTCTTGTGCACAAAAGGGGGAATAGAAAATCACAGTCAGGGAAGGAAATTGTGCACCATGCGACGATGTCACATAAGACGTGGATAATTATAGCAAAATAAACACGGGAAAATTCTACCAGTTTTCTTACATGAACTGCGGTTCAAGTTGCAAGACATAATTATGCAAGCACAGCTGATTCTGTGTACCCAGTTTTGCATATTTTCGGCTGGTTTTAAATACGTTGTGCCACCCAGTCACTCTGGCTTATTTGTTTTTAAGTCCTGCAGACTTTGATGTGGCCTGTAATCTTGTCCAGTCTATTAGGATATTCAGATCGAAAGCAGAACGTAAATTAGCCGAGAAGCTCTCGTCCAACTCTTTTTTTTTTTTCCTTTTTTTTTTTCCTGTGAATATTTCGCAGCTCTTAATTGGATGAATGGATTTATTTTGTTTTTGGAACAACCATGCCGAGGCTTCTGTTTAATCTCCGCGGGCCCCTCATCCTGCTTCCCCACCCACTCACCAGATTGATTGTATCTAATACCAGACAATGGCATCAATGAATTCAAGTAGTTTTTTTCCCCCTCTCTCGGGTAGACAAGAAAGGGGATCATTTGCATGCAGGTGACATGTTCAAACGGGGCAAGGTGAGATGAATCAGAATGCAACTCAACAGTTTCCTAATGCTTTGACCTAATTATGCACCCATTCTTCTGCCTTCTCTTTTTTTTTCATCCACACCGGCTAGTCATATCCATTCAAACATACTCAGGATTGGTTTTTGATGAAAGAAGTCTCTGCTGATTCACTGCTTCTCTGTAGTTTTGCTGACTTCAATTGAATATACCGGAAGATTTAATGTGTATTAAAACATCTGCAAGAGGAAATTCTCGACCATAAGTCCAGACGAACCTTTTCCTTTATTGATCAGCTGTATTAGTGAGTACTTCCTCTGCAGGATGCTCTTAAGCTTGGACATATCGTCTTACATCCTCATCCTGGCCGCGGTAACCACAACATACAAACCCTGTGGGCAGGAGACTACACTCTTGTGGACCGAACGAGCATCAAAGAGGGCAAGATTCATGATGGTGGAGTATTGATCCCTGAGGAAATTTAAATCATGTTTATAGGAAATTACTTAGATCACTCCACAGACGCTGAACTACCCAGATGAACATGTGCGCATACATGGTGGAAAGGGAGACAGCATTAATGTGTTTGAAATATTGAATCTGGTCTACAAAACACTGGTGGCAAGTTGTTTTAGGTTACCGATTTATTCTCTGTATTTTTGCAGTGTAGGGAAACAAAGAAGCTGCTATTTTTCCAAACACAAAAAGAGAAAATGTAGTGGAATAATTGGAGGCTTTGTCATTTCATTGCTTGAAGATCTTTGTATGAGGGGCAGAAAAAATACAGATTTCACAACCAGATTGCCAGAACAATGTTGGCACTGTACGTTTCTGCAAACCATGGACATGTTACATTTGTACATTATTATGTCGCAGATAGCAGCAAACAACACTGTGGTTAACATGTGGTTAGGTTTAGGCACAAAAAAACCCCAAAACACAGCGTTGTCTCAGTAGAAAACGTGCTTTTTATAGCTTTTTAAAACAACAACCGCTTACTATCAAAGCAGAAAATGCAGCCATGTCTTGGTAAAAAACGACCCCCTCCTTTTTTTTTTTACACTATCCCATTTAGAAATGCAGAGGTGTTTTGGTAAAAACAAAAAACAAATGCTATTCATTTCATTGTTGCAGCAGAAAATGCAGCGATATCTAGGTTAAAAAAAGGAAAAGCAGCATTGACTCATTAAAAAACAACCACTTTTTGCTCCACTGTCTTCCCAGTTAACACAGCAATGTCTTGCTAAAAACCAATTGCTTTTCGAGTCACTATGCACAGTGATATCTTAGTAAAAAAAATGTTTTTCATGGCACTATCCTGACGGGAAATGCTGTCGTAAAAAATGAACCACCACACTTTAACCACACAATCCCAGCAGGAAGCGCAGCAATCTCTCGATAAACAACTACCATTTTTCATGGTACTGTCACAGCAGGAAATGCAGCGATGTAAACAACTACCCCTTTTTTGATGCTGTCCCGTTGACAAATGCAGCAGTGTCTTGGCAAAAAGAAAAAAAAATTAGTATTCATGACATTGTTACAGCAGAAAACGAAGCGATGGCTCTGCAAAAAATGACTGCTTTTCATGGCATTATCCCGGCAGGAAACGCATTGATATCTTGGTAAAAAAACACATTTTTCATAGCACTACTACGACAGGAAATGCAGCGTTGTCTCATTAAAAATCACCTCTTTGTTGTATTATCCTGGCAGTAAACACAGCAATATCTCAGTAAAAAATAATTCCTTTTCATGTCACTATACCGGCGGGAAAACACAGTGATATCTCTGTAAAAAACAAGCACTTTTTTGGAGCACAGTCCTGGCAGTAAACGCAGCAATATCTCGGTACACGTCAGCTGCTTTCCATGGTACTGTCCTGGCAGGAAATGCAGGGATATCTCTGTAAAAAACAACCTCTTGTTGTGGCTCTATCCCACTCAGAAATGCAGAGAAAAAAACAATTGTTATTACATTATCGCTGCAGAAAACCAGCGATGGCTCTCGTGGCACTATCCCGGCAGTTAACGCAGCAGTGTCTTGTCTTGTTATCATTTTTTGTGGCACGCGTCCAGCAAGAAACATGGTGATATATCTGTAAAAAAACAAAACAAAACAATGTTCTTTGGCTGAAAGGTCGCTGAAAAACGTAGCAATGACTCGCTAAAGTCAGTGACGACGAGGCTGAATTTCAGACCCTTATGTTGCACTCATGACACCTAGACAGGAAAGTTGTATGACATGCTATCATCCTGTATCCAGCTCTGTCTGCTTTGTGCAGCAATTTTAGCCTATGACAGTCTTATCACTCCGGTCCAAGACTGGAAAAAAAGACTCATACCATTATCCTAAATGAGAAGAGTGGGAGCTGAGAAATAAAAGAAAATGTTCCAGTCGTTGCCACCACCCAGCTCCACTGTCTGGGCCGACATTAACACCGAAATGAGAATGACCTCATCATACGTTCAGCCAAATCATCATAAATGACATGATATTAACTCTGCCAGACAGCTTCTTCTTTTTTTTTCTTCTTTCTTGGGCAGTTCTCCATTTTGCTGGAGTTTGTGGTTCTGTGCCCTTGTTATCTGGCCCTCCAGACTCTACTCTCACTGTGAGGCAGAGGAGCAGAAAGATGGCAGTAATTCATTTTGCGCCACGCCACAGGCAAGACTCTTTTTTTTTTTCCCCTTCTGCCCATTACCTCCAGACCAGACTCCGCGTCTTAGCAGGACACCGCTCCCTTCCGCTCTGGCCCGGACCCACCATACTCCGGGGGGCTGAGGTTAGTGGACGACCCACTTCGGATTCTGTCAGCGCCACCCGCAGTCATCCGAGGCACTCCACTCCACCTCCAGGAAAAGTGCAAGATGGCAGCCTCACAGACAGTCAGACCGGGTGATTTCTTTCTCTTCATCCAAAATGAGCTCTGACTACCCAAAAAAATATATCTCTGCCTGTAGGAACACTGGTGTCTGTTTTGAATTATTCCTAGAATAGTTGATTTTTTTTTTTCATGTTATCTATTTGTGCTGGCTTATATCAAACAAATGATATAAAAACCACATGAAAAATAAAAGTGCATTGCAAAACACATTCCTCCAGTATTCAGACATGCTCCAACTATCCTCCCAGTATATTAAAAAACATATAAATAAAACAAATGCTGCAACAGACAACCACACACTGGCATGGCTGTCCAAAATAATAAACGTTACCAAAGGTTCAGAAGTCATCAAGTGCTGCTGATGGTCAGTGATTTCCAGATCAGACACCAAGGAAAAGAGCCCTCCTTTCGTGACAGTACGATACCCTTCCAGGCGGTGTCGATTTACAACGTGGCCAGATGGTTTTAGTTTAAAACACCGCTGGACAACAACTTAAAGAGTTGTAAAGTCCCTGTAAGGCAGACAGGAGGGGTGGTGGATGGACCCAACTGTGCCAGACTTTCACCCAGGAGGCTGGTGGTTGCTTTCTGTATGAATGTAGAGCCAAACCATGATGTTTCCCTCTAAGCTTAACCACATGCTGTTGTTTCCTAAACCTAAAACCACAGGCGTTTTTTTGCAGAAGGAAAGTTAATTCGAGGTGTTTCACTGACGTTTTAGGTTTATTTTGAAAAAGATTGTGTGCATCTAAGGAGCAGAAAGGTGGCGTATTTTGAAAAGACACAATGCATGTAACAGGTGTAAATTGACACGGCATCCCTGAGCATTACCAACAGACGCAGCCAGGGTGTAGATGTGATGTGTGTCTTTCAGATAACATAGCGTCATTTTTGGTTGTTTTGTGTGGCTTTGTAGTCACTCTGTGTCTGCTTGTGGTTATTCTTACATTTCCGTAGAGATTTTGTCTCTTTGCAGTTCCTTTGCACCTGTTTGGGGTCTTTTTGTGGTCATTTTAGCCCCGTTTACACCAAGCAGTACAGTTAAGTTCAGTCAGTTCAGTACCCTTTTTTTTTGTTTCCACTGTGAAAAGTTGTGGATGGTGCCAATGGAACCGATCTGTACCGTCCCCATGTTTGGTCCCCCCTCTGTTGGGGTACCTAGCACACAGATCTGGTACTAAAAGGTGGAGCTGTGAACACTGCAGTCTGTTGATTGGTCAGTAGAGGACGGTCACTCTGCTCGGGGCTGAGTTGTGGCTGGTTTTGAGGCTCATATAACCACTGTTCATACTGTGGAGAGTTTTATTAGTAAGCTGTAACTATAAAATGAAAGGATGTTTTGCTAACTTAATTCACTGGGCCGACTGCCGACAACTTTTAAGGTGGAACATTAACTTGTAATGTTACTCAATGCATGAGGTGACGAAGTGAATCCATCAACACACCTTAAATTTCACTGTGACAACTTTGACCTTTACTTTATTTTTTTCTATGACATACACTTTTAGTAATGAGTGGATCTTCAAGCGTTTATATATATTAATTTGGGCTGGGTTATGTGAACTGCATATATTCTAATCCTCACTCGGAGGAAAAAAAAGCGTTGCAGAGCGTTGTTCGTGTGGGCTTTGGCAACACTAATCCCCTGAGCTTGCTGAGAAGGACTAAATGCACAAACCTGCTATTTTTAAATATCCCATGGAGAGAGTCTCTCACTGCAGCCTGTTTGATTTTGTTCTGATACCGGTAATGAGGAAATACAGTGAGTGCTGGACGGAGCAGTGAGTGACAACAACCCCGCCCACATTTAAGAGTACTGTTTGCGGTGGAAACACTAGGGTCTAGGTACCATGTCTGAAGGGTTACTGTTGGTTCCAAAGGTACCATATTGAAAGTGTTTGGTGGAGATGGGGTTTTTGAGTCTCTTACTTGTTGGTACATGTTAATTTGAGCGGCATTTTGGCGGGTGGGTCCTAACACTTTGGGCCCGTGCCTGGTAGACCCGTTCAGTAATTCATCCATGGCCATACGTAAGCAGAAGGCGTTGCTGGATTGCTTAGAGTAGGTACAGTCAATGTCAAACACTGTACTGTCTTTATACTTTTAAACTGTATTTAAAAAATGGGGGTGAAAAATTTGCAGGAGGGTAGGGGTCTGTTTTTATTCACCTTAGTAACAATGATTTAAGACACAAAGTCCAGGATATGTAGACTGTGTAAGATACTGAAACACTTAAACAACCTCACAACCTCAGAAAAACTGACTGTGAATTCAACTTCTTGTCAGAACAAAGCCATATATTGTATTCTGTGTAGCTATTTAGTTTTTGGCAATATCCAAAAATAGCTTTATATTCTATTATGGTTTGTTGTTTCATCTTGAACAGGAACAGTGTTTTTCCAAGGTAAAATATTCTGGCGTAAAACGGCATAAGTTTCAATTACAGCCAAGTGTTTTTAAATGAGAAGACGCACATCAAATCCAAGATGCTTGGATGTTTATGAGTTTAGAGTGGCATGATGGAAAAGCTCTTTTTTTCTCTTGCAATATTGCCACAAGACCTAATTTGTTCCCCCGGCAAGCATTTGGGTTTGGTTTTTATCTTTATTTTGACATGTTGTTGTTCATGTGGAGAGCAAAAGAAATATCCCATTAACAGGCTCTCTCCTATCTCCCTACATAAATCACTGACATGGAAATGAAACTGTTCTGACAAAAAGGGAGATGGATAGAGGAATACAAATGCAAAAACATTACACGCACATTCATCCCATCCCCTCCTCTTCGCCCCCCGTTTCACACAAATGCACTTCAGCAATTGGAACAACTTCTGAGTAGACAATTAGGAATGCAACAAAAGTCTGAAGTGATTCAAAAGGGGGAAAAAAATCTATCTGAGAGGACTCTTGTACATAATTACATCTGAGTTGCATTCTTTTCACAGGATGTTCGCCTCAGCTAATCAATGTGGACCAAGCTGTCGATTCTTTGTTTAAGTGTGACAAAGCCATGGATTTCTGATTACAGTGACAACAATTATATTTGTCTTTCGGTTGTGTACGTGTTGTGTAACCTCCTCCCAAACACCTACAATCAATCTGTTTACCTTGGATAACACGTGTTTGTGATTGGCTGATAGCAGTCTGATAAAATTGTAAGCTACAATGTGACACCTACAACAAAGTTTCGGTCTGAAAGAGAGGTATAGATTTTATAGGTGTCCGTTAAAGGCTACTAAAAACATAGATACTTAATAAACAACAATATTAGATGTTTTTTTATGAAGACTACCACATTTATCTAAACATTTAGATATGTTTATTTTTAGGTATTCTTAGGTTATAAATGTCAATGGGATTTTGAAAAAGGTTTTATTACCTCTCAAACAGAACTTAATGGTTCTGGTTTCACTTCAACTTTCTGTTGAAACAGAATTAACCATGAGTTTATACGACTGTAAAACAGATTTTAAAGATGGCTAACCATTTGAACACAGCTTCTCGCTTTAACTGAGGAAACTGATTGAAGATGAACTTCTTTTCTTAAAGCTAACCTCAGTGACTTCATGTTAATTATGTAACTGTACAATAATTCGTAGGATATCATACAAATGGCTCTATGAGAATAGCCAGCCCATTCTCACTCCCAGGTCATCAAATACCACTGCTTGGTCACACCCCTTGTTATGTAATATCAACGCCAGTGGCACCTTTTAACGTCTCTATGAGACACACCGGGCTTTGAAGGTAAACCCATCCACAGTAATACTTGATCCTAAGGGCAACTGAGGTGGTATAAAAAGAACACCAGGACACCAGAGTTTGTATCTAGTGTGAAACCAAAAGTTGATGTCAATCAATTTTTAATGCACTGTCTCACGCTGACGCCGCTTGTATTTACGTCATGTCACATTATGTAACAAACATACTTATTAAAACCAAAAACATGATCTTTATTCTAAACTTAACCAAGTAGTATTGTTGCCTAAACCTCACCACAACTGTTTCACAGCATTAACCACATGTTACAATGTGTTTCAGCTGTCAAACAGATCCCAAAGTGTGTCCTGTATGTTGCTATGAGACGCCAAGGGGCATAACAAAGTGTCATTATTTGGAGACCTGGAAATGAGAACAGCTTACCTTGTACCTTGTGTTTCTTTACATCCACCTTAGGTGAAGCTCCAAGTGAACTTAGGCAATACTCAAAGGTGGAGTTCAAACACTGCAGGCCACTGATTGGTCACTTGCGGATGAAAAGATCCAACAAAAGCTGAATGGAGCAACCCAAAACTAGGAAATTCTTCATTATTGGCTGCACATGGTTACAACAGGACATTCCTACAGTGTAGAGAAAGACTGAGACGTGATTATAGGGCCATCAAAGACCATTAAGGCCAGAGTGATTCCAACAGGAAGAGCTGGAAGTGATTCGACCTGATGGAAGGAATTTACAGCCATAGAATAAGGGACAATGGGTGGGAGGGTGGACTCGACTCAGCAACAGCTTTGTTGCAGTCCATGATGGTCGATGGAAAGTTTTCTGCAGGGGAAAACAAAAAGAAAAAGTACCCGATAGCAAAAAAGTGAGTCGAGTTGAGTTTAGCAGAGCCATAGCATGCAGTGGAGACATGATCTTTGTCTCGTTTGTTCGAGATAAACTCACAGATTGACCCGATGCTCTGACACGAGAGCGTGCAGCTCAAATCACAGCCTTTTATTCCGCATACCTCCCTGAGGAGCAGCTGACATTTACTCACTTAAATCCATCACATCCTCTCAGTACTCCTCTGTAAATCTCTGTCGCTGCTTCGCTCTCTGTTTTTTGGCAGAACTTTGGCCTCCAGCATATATTTGTCTACAATGTGACCCAATCTGAGTGGTGCTCCAGCTTAGCGATGAACTCTAGGAGATCGCAGCTGCAAAAACAGCCCACTGATGACGCCTACTGAGCCCACGAGGAGCTCAAATCCCTTTGAGAGACAGAAAATGTGACTCCCCTGGTGTCTGGCGTGCATGCACCCCTGAAACACGCAAACCTGGATATAAACAAAACACTTACTTGAGATAAGTAGCTGCATTTACCTAATCTTGCCTGCTTTTGGTCACGTCCCAGTAATTATGATATCACTCCACAATGTGCAGGTATACTTGAAGTAAATGTTGGGTGTGGAGAAAGCCTTGATGAAGTGGATGAAGTGTGATCCTGACAGTGCCAGTGATTGGCTAGAACACAAGTCTCTTTGATCTCTCTTAAGGTTAAGAATAGTGCATGTAATTTATGTTTTATTCATTTTCTGACTTTTTCCAAAGCAGAAATTCTTTTGGAAGCTGCTTTTCATCTGACTGAAAAAATAATCTGTGATTTCTTTTGGTCTGCAAATGGAAAAAAAAAAAAAAGTATAAAAGTGACCACCAACCAGCAGGAATAATACAATAAAGTGGCTCTGCGAAGTAATGTTCTTGCAGAGGGAGAAAGCAGAGCTACACAACGTGGCTTTCACCAGCAAACGCAGAGGATTAAGTAAGTTTCCCTTTGAGAAATTAACTACTACACAAAGTGGAGATAAAAGAAGAGACAGAATAACGAGGCCTGTTTGCCTATTCAGAGGGTTTAGCCATGTATTAAAAATCATACCGTTAAGCTTCCTGACAGATGCTAATGAAGTGATGTTTACATTTTTGATTCGCTGCCTAAACAAAGATAAGACATGCTCTCGGAAAACAGCAAGCCCTGCAATCCAAACACATCCATTGAGCTTGTCACCAAAGACATGACAGCTTTCTTCCCTACTAACAACAATGAGCGACTCATTTCCATATTAATGAGAGAAAAGAAAGGCAAGTGGTAGGGAGGGGGGGGCGGCGTTGAGCACGGAGGGGGCGATGTTGCTTCTTGTTGTCTTGGCACCTATTGACAAAGTCTTCAAATAGGTTGTTAATGACCGGCCTAAAACACAGTGAGCAGCCTGTGGAGTAATCATATCAACATGTTGCGTATGCATATCATGCTGCGCGGCGTCGCCATGCCTCCTATGCGGTTTCTCCTGCGTAAATGTTTGGTATTGTTGCCACACACAAGACAGATAAGCATGCACTCATGCAGGGTCTTGTACATCTTGTACAAGAAGAGACATCCTCATCCCACAGGAAGACAGGCTTCAGTACACCCAAAGGGTAAATATAAAATTAGCAGCTCTAGAGAACTCTGAACCGAATCTAGAGGGGATAAAAAAACATCTGTTAGATCCCACAGTAGTTACTCCTCATAACCTTTAACACAGAATGCAGTTACCCTAACCTGCGAGCTAAGTTTATGCGAAAAAGTAGACTAGATCTTGGTATTCAGTAACTTTAATGGGCACTGGACTGGACTCTGACTTTGAAAACAGTGGTACAATTTCTTCTGTGGTTCTTGATGGTCCATCCACCCCTCCATCTATCAATCCATCCATCCATTTTCAACCGCTTATCCAAAGACAGGTTGTGGGGGCAGCAGGCTGAGCGAAGTATTCCAGACGCCCCTCTCCCCAGCAACACATTCCAACTCCTCCTGGGGGACCCCGAGGCGTTCCCAGGCCAGATGAGATATATAATCCCTCCAGCGTGTTCTGGGTCTGCCCCGGGGCCTACCAGTTGGACATGCCCGGAAAACCTCTAGCAGGAGGCACCCAGGAGGATCCTGATCAGATGCCCGAACCACCTCAACTGACCCCATTCGACGCAAAGGAGCAGCGGCTCTACCCTGAGCTCCCTCCGGATGTCCAAGCTCCTTACTCTATCTCTAAGGCTGAGCCCAGACACCCCATGACGAAACCTATTTCGGCCGCTTGTGTCCACGATCCCATTGTTTTGATCACTACCCAAAGCTCATGACCATAGGTGAGGGTTGGGACATAGATGGACCAGTAAATCGAAAGCTTTGTGTTCCGGCTCAGCTCCCTCTTACCATGACAGTTCAGTACAGTGCCCCCATCACTGCACACGCTGCACCGAACCGCCGATCTATCTCAGGCTCCATTCTACCCTCACTCATGAACAAGACCCCAAGATTCTTTGCAATAACTCACCACAGGAGGCAATCCACCATTTGAAACTATGACCTCAGACTTGGTAGTGCTGACCCGACCTCTTTACACTTGGCTGCAAACTGCTCCAGTGCCTGCTGGAGGTCATGACTTGACGAAGCTAACAGAACCACATCATCTGCAAAAGGAAGAGATGCAATTCTGAGGTCACCAAACTGGACCCTTTCCTCCCCCTATCTGCACCTTGAGATCATGTCCATGGATATCACAAACAGGATCAGAGACAAGGGGCAACACCCACTGAAAATGTGTTTGACTCTGTGTCAAGTATGTATGTCAAGTATCCTTGAGGGTCACAGAGGGAAATTTGTAAAGCATGAAAACAAGGGTATCGCTTTGGTTTCTTTTGTTGCATAATGGGAAGTTCCACAGTCTAGTGTTGTTGGGTTTATTTTTTAGCTTAAGCCTGAAACGAATCACTGTAACTCTGCACTGCACTCATACAGTAGTTACCTCCAACAACACCACTGTTGTTAGCCCTTTTCGTGCTGTTAGCAATGTTAGCTGCTAGCACTGCTGGCTCAGCCACCTTCATGTTGAGAACTGTGTGCAGACAAGTCATAGATATTCTCTGAATGTCATAAACAGCTCATTTAAGTTGAAACAACAAACTTGTTAGCAAACAGTTGCTAATTTACACATCCGGTAACATTACTGTTCATTTGGAGTCATGTTTCTGGCCATCTGGTAAATGTAATTCTCACATTTTAGCTCTTTTAGCTCTGTCTTTGGTCTCCACCAATTTCTGAGAGGAACATCTGTTTCTTTAGACGCTAAAAGCTCCACTGTGTTCACTGGCTAGTCACTAACTGCGTCTGGTGCTGATCAGGTAGCATATACTAGTTTTTTGTTGAGCTTTTTTTTTTTTTGTTGCTGTTGCTGGAAACAGCTGCCTGCTATGGTCAAAAAAGCAAAAATCCAAGATCAAAAATGTTTAAGCCTATGAACTGAAATGAATTAATTGAAATACGATTAAAGGACAGATGGCTAATGTAATTTTTAAATGTTCAGTGTTGAGACTGGAACAAAATTAAAGATTAAAACCATTTCCCATCATGACATAACATAAACAGCCTTTTCCTCAGTTTCCCAACATGTACACTGCAGTATCACCATAGGATTTGAATTTTTGTTCCCACATTCTAAGCAGGTTTGTGATTCTCTGAGGCATTTATTCTAACACTTGACTCTGAGAGGCATCTCCTAGACATAATCTTCCAGTTCATAGTGCATGTCATTAGCCTCCTAAATTACAAACATCATTAGGAGAATTGATTCAACTTAGCCTCCTGGGGGGCTTCAGTCTGCTGTTCCAACATTGCGGGAGCTCATTTTGAGTGCGGTGTCAATCCTATTTCACAAGTTCAAGCGGACCCATTGGGGGTCTGAGCCGTTCACCCCCTCTTTATCCCTGCACGGTGAGGCCCCACCACCTCATTAGCAAAAAAGCGTAGACTGTGTGTGTGTGTGTGTGTGTGTGTGCGGCCTTCATGCATGTAAGGCATGTTTCAGCCTCTGAGCAGGATGGATGAAATCACTGTGACACACTGACCTCTGTGACAACCTCAAACCCTGCAACATTATGAGGGGGCATCGCCGGGGTCATACTGTGACAACAGTGAAGTGGACTGACGCTGATTTTTATTCTAAAGAAGTTTTTTTTTTTTTTTTTTGGTACATGATTCTGCACCCTTCTGCACTGTGGTAGTTTATGTTTCAGTACTTTCTACTATTTAATAAATAAATGAATTGGGAGATACTAATCATTCCCTAATTTTCAGATATGTTTAAAATGTCCCCCCACCATATTTATATATAATTTATATATTATATTCAATTTATTGCATATTCACATAGTATACTGTATAACTTTACTTGCTTTTGATAACTAAGAAGGAAAAGGATATCAATTTTCTAATTTTTCATTTGTGTGGCTACGACCTTGACTTAACCTGAGAATTTTTTTTTTTTTTTTTTACTTTATTTTATATTTAGAGATTTTAAAGAATTTTTAGAGACTAAGATTGACTTTATTTTTATTTTATTTCATTTTATGTTTAGAGATTTTAAAGAATTTTAGAGACTAAGATTGACTTTATTTTTATTAATTTATTTTTTTAAATTTTATTTTATTTATTTGATCATTATTATTGTTGTTGTTGTTGTTGTTATTGGTTTTCTGTTGTTGTTTTTTTGTGCCAAATCAAAGCATTGGTGACTTTACAGGTAAAAAACATATATATATGTATACACACACACACACACACACACACACACACACAAGGACAGACAGAGAAAACAAGGTGACATACAGGACATGACATGGTATATATGTAAAACACAGTCAACCAAAGAACCGTCATAATAATTCTAATATTGACATTTTGCAACCGGGGAAATTACATTGATGTAGCTTACCAAGAAATGGAAAGCGTACCTATGAGCCAGCGCATCAAAATAGTGTCTGAGCCGAGTATGTGAAGGGAAATCCTTTTGATAAGAGTCTGCAGGGTGGGAGAGGAGTGCCAAGGGAAAGCAAAACAGGTATAAGAGGGGAATTGACAAACAGTAAAACGACTAAGCAGCACACACACATACACACACACATACACACACACAGCATGAGCAAAACATCAAACTTTGAACAAATTCGCTCCTCGAATTCTAATGCAACGTGGTCCTTGTACTCTGGAACAGCCACTAATTCCAGCCCATGTAAGAAACATGGCGAGGGTGATGTGCCTTCAATAATTCATCTGGAGATTGATAGATGTGCATCTCCAGAGACCGCAGCGTGGATCGTGTGTTGCTCAGTTTTCCGCCGAGACTCGCGGCGAACTCTGCCTGTGAATTTGCGGGTATGGAGATCAGGGTCAGAGTTCAACATGAGAGGGTCTGATGTGTCACTACATTAGACCCACACCTCCTCTTCTAATAGGATGGCACAAAGCCATTGATACTGAGGACTCATCGTCATCTCTGCTGAGGTGTTTTATGGTGATGCAGCAGTGGATTGAATGTGGACAGTAGGGCTCTTCATTTGGTCTATACCATTTGGCTTAACGTACAACAGGTGATAGGGTTGATTCTTTAGTTTAAAGTGATAAGATAATTGATAAAGTGTTATTGCTGGGAGCATACTTGAGAAAACAGAATATTCTCAGAGCAGCATGTGAGCAGTGGGAGTGGGAGAGATGTATTCTTTATCTTCACATGGATTAAATTAGCTGCTTTCTCAACATGTGCACTGTTTTTGCAATGCATACAGTCAGGAGAGAGAGTGCTTTAAAGGTCATCTAGATGTTGTTACCTTCACATAATAGCTTTCTTTTTCTTTGATTCCCAGTGTGAACACAGAGCGTCTGAAATCACAGATCTTGATTTTTTTTGGTAAACAATATACAATCAACCCCAAACATCAATAAAATCATGGCTGCGACACTCAAGAACACAATTTGGCCACATCAATTTTCGGCATAATTATCCCAGTGAGGGGTAGCCTTTTTGTGCTGCACGCCGCACACCCCCACATATGACCGGTGCTCTGACGAGAGGTGGACAATCGTTGACGGACAGATCAATATTGGAGCATATGGAGGCCAGGCAGAGTATAGAAATGAAAAGTGGAAAATGGATATAGATAATTGAACTCACTGAGCACCCTGACTGGCACTTCACACAATCTGCTGCCATTTACTTGACCTCATGGAGTGACCACGCAAAGTGCAGAAATGAGGCAGAAAATGTTGAAAGCCATCGCGGCCGCTTGAACGTGTAGCAGGGCTGCGAGACAGACGAAAACCCTTCATGGATTAATGTAATGACGTGGATCAGTGCTTCTTCTGCGTGCAACAAGTTCTGAAAAAAAAGGACAGTAAATATCAATCATGTGGTGTCATCCGTGACCCTGCGCGTACACAAAGCACAAGGGGTCACGTGCTTTTACTGCATATTGTCAAATCAATCGCGCATGGGTTAGTCCAGTATGTACAACACAGTCAAACTATATTTAGCGTTGCGAAATCAAATTGTCTGCCCTTGCAGAATAATCCCTGTAGGCAAATCAAATGAACTCCGAACATATGTTCTTACAAAACACAGAGAATGTAAGCACGTCTCTACTCACAACTACAAGGCTTACAACTTGACTGTTTGAGCTTCTCATTCAGCAGCATTACACTGTGATCAATTCAGAGGCATTAATTATATGTGGAATATAAAAGGGTGAAACACAGATATCACAGGCTTACATGCCCCTATACCATCTGAGTGCTATGTTAAAGGAATACTATGAATTATAGATTGACTGCAGACTTGAGCAGCACTGACGCGTGTACATAATCCCATGTGGGGACATTATAAGCTCATTAAAGTGTCTGTTCGGCCAAATCACAAAAAAAACCCTCAACATATTTTTTCATTTATCTCCACTTGTATCTGGCCGTGCAGATAGTTTTGGTTCTGCTTGCCCAGATTTTGAGATATCGTCTCTAAAACTTCTGCCACCATCCAATACAGGAGTTTATTTTTGTACTTTTTACATGTACCTCGCATTCAGGGTTCTAACCCTTGATTAAAGGTAATTCACCCAAATTCCTGAATGGCATATTTCACCCCAGAGGTGTCTGTCCACTGAGATGGTTTTGATTTTATGTGCCCAAGTTTTGAAAGAGGTTTCTGAGACTTATGATTCCACTCCAGCACAATGGAGCTGAATGAAATTATGCATTTGTGCTGCTTAAATCTGCATTAATTGTGTTTTTATGTTCACCAGCTAGTTGGTAAATCTCTATCTGAGTGAGCTTACCGTACTCCTACTGCCAACATCAGGTGAAACTGAAACTAAAACGATGTCTTTGTGAGGAGTGAAGGTGAAAACAAACTTCACTGCGATGCAGCGGCTGCAGCTGGCTTGACCGCAGTGTTTTGCACTGGAATGGAATGTGGAACAAGAGATTGGAGCATGCATAGTTGGCATGCTTGCTACAGTCTGCACAGACACAAAAAAGATCAGGTAGGGGTCCATGCAGAACCTCATGGACATGGGTGCATGACATTTGCGTCACACGGGTCAAATCGGACCCTCCCAGACTCACAGACATGCAACTATGAAGTAGCCTTTAACTGACAAAAGACAAAAAGAAACTGTCTCTCCAAAAGCAGTGTCCTACTTACTCTGAATTATTCACAGACCTCACTGTCAACATTTTTTATTGGGACCAGGTCTTTGATCAAAAAGTAGTTCCAAAGAAAACAGGGACATTTGTGGAGTCTTCACAGTAACAGGGTGATAGTTCTGGAAAGAAATGAAAACACAAATGACAATCAATTCACCTGTATTTTAATAGGTTGCTGCCAGAAAGAGGGAGTGCTATTAAAGCCTTGGCACATGAAACCAAATCTATTTGCATGGTTAAAAAGAGGCAAGTGTAAAGCAGTTTCACGTTTCAAATCAGTGTTTCTCCGATGCTGTTTGACATGTCGGAGACGGCCATTAGCCTAGAGACTGGTAATGTACTCTCACCTTTTTTCTCTGGTAACTTAAGATTCAGACAGGAGCCAAATTATCCACACAGGTGTCTCCGTCTCTGAAACAAATGGACCTGGTGTTTTAAACTGGTAAACCGCTAAATAAAGTAGTTTTGCAGAGGAAAAAAAAAAGTGGTGGGGCTGCCGACTACGGTGGTCGACACACGAAAGCAAAGACGCAAAAACACGAATGGCCCCATCTGGAGCCCGTGCTTGGTTTGTCCTTCCTGGGCTACTGTAAACACATGGTGGTGACTTTTTCTTCAAGTGTTTAAAATGTGTATTAATTTTGACCGGATTATGTGAACTGCATATATCCCTATCCTCACTCTGAGAAAAAAACAGTGTTGTGGAGCGTTGTTCCTGTGGGCTTCAGGAACACTAAACCCCCGAGCTTGCCTGAGAAGAACTTAATGCACAAACCCGCTTTTTTTAAATATACTGACCCTGAAATCGGATTTCCAACTCTGAAACTCGGAGCAACCGCATCAACCCCGACTTACAAATTCAAGATGGCTGCCAGTCACATACATAGTGAGTAAACACTCTGCTAAAGTACTGTTTATAGCAATTCTATCTTATTTGTTTTACATTAGGTCAGCCACACCCATAGTACTGTTCAGTTTTTATCCAAGGCATGTTGCTACGCTGTCTGTATGTGCAAAATACCACACTGAGCGTTGCTATCAACTGATATTGCTAACAGTGGCTACGGCTAGCCTTGCGGGCGTCCATGTTTTTTTCCGACTTGTCCACCGTTGTCAACTACAATGCAAAAGCGGTAGTCAACTCGGAGGTGACGTCATTTCCACTTACGACCTCTGAGTACAAAACAAACGCACCATTATACATCACCGCTCTGTAGAAGGAAGCGCATGTGCGCAGACGCGTGTTGTTTCATTGCAAAGTCACACTGCCAACTACTGGCCTGGTATGTGTACTGCAGCGTTTTTGGTCATTTTTGTGGAAGCGTGTGCACAGCAATTGTTATCAAAACGTTGTCGTCTGAACGCGGAACTTGTTCAAAACCAAAATGAGATAGTTTTCATGTAAACATGGCCTCTCACTGCAGCCTGTTTTGTTCCGAAAACGTTGGCATGGACGATAAACGAGGTGCGGACCGATAAAGGCGGAAATACAGTGAGTGCTGGACGGAGCAGTGAGTGACAACAACCTAGGTACCATGTCTGAAGGGTTACTTTTGGTTCCAAAGGTACCACACTGAAAGAGTTTGGTGGAAACTGGGTGTAGCTGTCCATTTTTCACTCACTCTATCGTAGGAAACGTTGCTTCAAAATAAAAACTCCACATTGGAAATTCACTGTACTTAAAATAAAGTGTATTTTTTTTTTTACAAACTTGAGATGTTTGTCACTTAATTGCGGTGCATTCAGAACCATGTTCTCGGGTAAGGAAAACACAACAATTCCAAGCTTTAGAACTTACTATGTTATATTATATTCCATATCTGTCATTATATCCCCTAAATCCTGCACACTGGACCTTTAAGGTGATTTTCTTTAATAAGAATTTTTCACTTAAGAGAAAAAACAAGATGGTCATTCTGATAAAAACAAGATTTCCCATTTGACCACATCATTTCTGCTAAGCATGTGAGCAGAAGGTGTGTGTGTGTGTGTGTGTGTGTGTGTGTGGTGGGGGAGGAGGAGGAGGGGGCTATTTCTTCTTCTTGGTTTATGTCATTGGTTTAAACGACCCAAGACCCCGCCTTGATAAAAAAGGAGAGTGTGACTACAGCCAAAGAGAGAGAGGAGGGGGGTGGGGGGGGGGAGAGAGAGAGAGAGAGACAGGGAGGAAAAAAATAAAGCAGTGAAACAGTTAGACAGACACCTACTCGGCGTCCACGAAAATACGCTCGGCCGTGTTTTAATAAACAAGGACGCGTATTAACACATTGTAGCCTGTTTCCCCCGGTGGGTTATCACTCCTCTGTATCCGTCCGTTCCTTCCCATCTGCTCAAAGGAGCCGCTTGTTGTAGCGCGCGGAGGATTAATAAGGTGGAAATCAGAAAATTACTCCAAATCTTCACATGAAACATTTCTCCCCGGAGCGGATGATGCTGCCGCCGACGTGTGCCTAAAAAAAAGTCGGCTTCTCAACTTGCCATTAGACGTCATTCACCCAGGTAAGACCGCATTACACGCCGCTTTCTTTCCCCACGTTTAATTCAGTTTCTCAGTGTTTGAGAGGAGAGTTAGCCATGACTGGCTGCCGTCGGCTCTCAGGTCCGCATACAAGCTCTGGCCATGTGTGTCCACCTTACTGCGCCATGAAGATGGGGGAATGGTCGGGGTGGGTTGTACACACACACACACACACACACGCTCACACGCACGCACGCACACACACTGACAGTATTTCTGACCACGTAAACTGGCGTAACTGTCAAATGTTGGCGTTTCCCCTTCAAACGCAGCCATTAGTGTCCCTCACCTTTACATCGCTGTTGTTTTTGCTCTACCCCGCGAGGAGTGTGTGTGTGTGTGTGTGTGTGTGTGTGTGTGTGTGGCTCCAAAGAAAATAGGAAGTGCATTGTTAGAGCTTGTGGAGTTGTGTGTGTGTCTTCATGCTTTCCAGTGAGGCTTTTTTTTTTTTTTGATCATAAATCCTCTAATACCTCACACTTGACCCGGCTGACTGAGTTTTTGCAGGAGAATAGTGTTGTGAAAGACGTCATCCTGTGTAATCTTCAGCTGCTGCTGCTCAGCCTGGACATCTCCTTTTTTTTTTTTTTTTAATTTTATTTTTTAAATGACTATCTGCTGCCCGAGCTGCACCACAGCGCCTGACCTTTCACGTGTATTTGTTTTAGCACCATTTTAAACTTTAAAGCAGCTGTCACACATCATTACACAAGATCAGAGGCTGCTTAAACTTTTTTTTTTTTTCCTGCACCCACAAGTGATTAAAGCAGTGGATCAAACACCTGCATTTGATGACATTTTTGCCTGGAGGAATCCCTCCTGAAAGGGTTTTGTGGTTCGGGGTGTGGAGAGCTGCATGAGATCTGCATGTGTGCAAATAAACTGGAGTTAGGAACTCTTGTTGTTGAGTGAGTAAAATGCAAGTGAGCCTCATGTTTCAGGGGATGCCCCTGCTATGATACCCCTCTGGAGGCTCCAGGATGTGACTTTGAAAACCACTGGAGGAGAATAATGGACTGATTTTTTTGTACTTCCCACTCTTGGATGCTTTGGTGCATTTTACTCAGGCTAATTTATCTTGTTTATAGTCGCTGAGCTGATATTCGCAATGAGGATTTAGTATTGGAGTGTGTAAACTTAAAAAAAAAAGAGAAAATGCTCAGGAAAGTGCATCTTATGTTTACAGCCACTGTTGGGTGCTGCCAGTTTATGAATGAGCCGCTAATTGCCCCGTGTTAACTTGTTAATTACACACACTAAAGTATTCTTACACGTTATTGGGCTAATTAATTCGCTGATTAGTCTGAAAACATGACAACAGGACACGACGTGTTGGATTAATGACTACAGTTATCTTCATTTCTTATCACTCATCATTAAAAGCATCGTCAGTCTTTTGTTCTTGTCAACAGAGATGATTTCTGTCCTCCTGATGCAGCACCTAAAATGTCATCTTGATAAATCAAAGTGAATCTTAAAGGGATAGTCTGGATTTTTTTAAAAAGTGGTGTGTTACATACAGTAGATGGAGGTCGGCATGCTCCCAGATTGGAGACGAGAGTACCACGACAGAAGCTCAGAGATGCAGCACTGTGGACGGGGCAGCAGCAAAAAGTATTTTAGCCACTTTAAAAAGAGGCCGAAAAAAATGCAATATTGGATTAAGTGAACACTACACTGAGAATATTTTTATTGCGCTACCTTGCCGTGAGACAACTCTTTACCTCCCACAACACGAGAGTTGCTGACCTACATCTGCCTCAGTCGGTTAGTTTGTTTGCGTTATAGTGTGACTAGGGCTGTGCGATATGACGATATATGTCGTGTGGCGTTTCATATTTTTCTCTATCGTTTATATCATTGTGACGCAAATTACACTTTTTACGGCAATACGACAACTTTTTATTCCTTGGATTACAATGTGCTATATCGGGATAGGTATTGTCATCGGGATATGAGATTTTGGTCATAGTGTGACTTCTATTTTTAAATGGTTAGTTCAGATTCACAAAAGTCGCACAATAATACGAACAGACTAACCGACTGAGGCAGCCGAAGACTTGCAACTCCTGTGTTGTGTGAGGTAAAATTACTGTTTTTATCAATGGAGTCTGGTGGCATAGATAACGGCTTTAGTTTCCTGTTGGAAAGAGCTGTCTGATGATGAGGTAAAGTGGTGAAAATATTCTAAACATAGCGTACATTTAAAGTGATACTTAATTTTTTAGGTAGCTAAAATACTTTTTGCTGCTGCCCCGTCCACAGCGGTGCAATGCTTCGCTGCTGTTGCGGCACTCCTGCCTGCTTCTTCAAACTCATACAATGTGTCACTTTAAAAAATCCCTAAGAACTTGTATTGATAGTCACAAGAAAGTTAGCAATAAGATAATTCAGTTTTGAGGGTGACCTTGGCAACGCAGCTCTTTGTCTGTCTGGGTGTCCATGTGGACAAGGAAGGGGGTGTGTGCCTGGAGGAGTATAAGGCCACTACAGATGTGTGCAGCTCGGACATCTGCTCTGTTGTCGGCCATTGTCAAGGAAGCAGTTAAGATGGTGGGCAGGTCGGCACAACAGGGCTCCCTTGTCAGAATAGCTCCATTAAACTGCTCCGGTCACAAGTGCAACAGGAAAGTGGTCATAACACTGAGTAGTGCTCCTTTTCCTCACATGCCAGGTACATTCACAATCATTACTGCTCCACAGCGAATCTTTCTCTTTTCCTTGAGACACTCAATTCTTCATTCATAACCAACAAAGTTGCCATACATAACTAAGAGACGGCGACACATTTTTTTTTGCAACCCCCCCCTTTTTTCCCCACTTACCTTCCCCCATTGTGAGACAGTTATCGTTAAGAATGGGGACTGTCATATTTCCAGGGAGGAAATTGAACAGACTCAGTTAGTCGACCCCCGTGAAGAGCCTGCCCTCTGCCATCCTCTCCTGTGTTGCCGAGCAGCACCCTATCACTCAAGGCAATTGAACGTCTCTGAGGGGACCTCTGTTAGCCCCGTGCAATATTTATTACCATCCATCATCCCAAGACTCTCGCTCTACGGGTGAATAACAGTGGCTGCTAAGTTCTGTGTTAAAAAGTTCCCTCGCCAGCGACCATTAGAAGGGATTTATGGCAGCAGCTTCCCTGGAAGTGCTGTGAAAGCGAGACGGAGCATGTTTCAGAGTCCCTGCATACCCGCTGGGCTGTGGTACCAAATATGTCATGGATAAAATTCTGACTGGTTGAAGAGCTGCCTGAATTTCCCTTCTTTTCCTTTTCTAGTTTGTCTTCTTAATAGGTTCTAGTGGTCAAATTAGTCGACTGGCAGAAAATGAATCTGCAATTTTGCTAATTGAATAACTGTTAAAGTCATTTATCAAGCTGGAAAAGCTGAACATTTGCTCGTTGCAACCTCTTGAATGTGAAGATGTGCTGCTTTTCTCTTCTGTGCATCTTTGTAAGTTGAATGCTTTTTAGTTTAGGATTGTTGGTTGGACAAAACAAGCTCTTTGAAGATGTGAGCACTGTGGGAGGTTGTGATATGGGCTTTTCTCGGCTAAACAATTATTAAATTAACAGATAATAAAAGTAATCATTAGTTGCAGTTAGGGATGGGAATTGATAGGATTTTATTAATACCAGTGCCATCATCGACTCTGCTCATTGTCTGATTCTTTATCAGTTCCCTTGTTGATTCCTGATCAATTTTCTGTGTGAAGAAAAAGCAGGCGTACAAAGGGTTTCTGCCTCAACTCAAGTGTTTTATCTCTGAGTCTGAACACAGTGTAGAAACGTTGCAGCATGGTGCTAATGCTATTATAACAGGATGTTTACTGCGGATCAGTTGGGATGGGATGGCACTTGTTGTAGGGATTGGCATTTTAAGCAATGTCCATATTCGAGTAATTGCATTAAATCATTACAGTGTACTCAAGTACGCTCACAAAAAAAATCTGCTGTAAGAATAGGAATGTAAACTGGCCAACAATGAAAATAAAAGTGCAATTTGAATTTGTTCTTTTCATTGAATTACAACCAGGCTTTAATCAGCTTAGTAAACCATTAATTAAAAGTTTCGAAGAGCCGTCTCCAGAGCCGCTCTCCTCCCAGAGTCTGCCCAGTTAGCATGAACTAACACAGCGGCGGCGGCTAACATCCGACACAGAGCTGTTGAACGGTCTTAACAAACTCACCCTAACACCAAAATGTCTCATTTCTGTCTTTAAACCGGTTAAAACCACTTAAGGCCCATTTCTGCTCAATGTTTAATACGGATCCGGACGGAGCCTTCTGTCCGTGCTCTGCGTTCATTTCGTCCGTATTTCTGCACGTTTCCAAAAAGCTTATGGATACTGGCCAAACGGAGCAGTACCACCGGAAACCATGGGGACAGTGTTGCTGCCATTACCTGATACGTAGCTCTAGTGAGACACGAAGAAGAAATAACAATGGCGGAGCTTTTTGAGCAAAGGTTGTGCGAGTTAGTTAGAAACTATAAACATCTTATCGGTGCCCCCTACAACGCTGCCTCTGTTTTTGTCTTTTATGCAAGAGGTACATTATCAATATCTCCTTCACAGTCACCATGTTTGTTTTGAGTTTGTTGTTGTCATAAACTTTTGACTCTGGGCTGGCCCCTGGTGGATATATTGGTTAACATCCATGCCAATGTAAAGGACGCATGGAAGTATGTGGGCAGTGACGGTAACATCGTTTGAAACCGCCGTATACATTTTCGTACGTAAAATGGAGCATAAATGGGCCTTTAGGTGTGTGCGGGTGGACTCTCACCAACTGTTACCCGATGTGGAGCTCACACAGCTTGGAAGCTCGGAAATATAAAAAGGTATAAAAGGATAAAGGGAGCTGATAGCTCGCAGGCATACGACTGCAATGGATCGGACAATTTGGAGACGGCCCGTAATTGGAACCAGTTCTACATTGCCATACATCCTAATTTTGCAAGCAGAAGATGCAGTGCCACAGCCCTAAGTCATATTTAAGTCATGTAACTAAACTTAGATACAGATACAGATACAGACAACTTTACATTCATACATCATGTTTATACAATTAAATTCCAATACTTACAGCATTACAAATGGCAAAAGAGACAGCAAATACATCTCTATCTTCTGTGCAGTCATTTTCTTTGTAGCAAGTCTTTCTCACCGCAGTGATAGTAGCGATAATGATCTAATATTCACCATGGTCTTTAATAAGCATCATGTAATGTATGCATACTGTGCTACTGAGCTGGTAAATCCTGCCTCTGTGTCCTTTTGAATGAGATGGAGCGCGCGTTGTGTGAAAATTAGTATATCTGTGTGGGCTCGCTACCTCTCGATATCGTCTTTGATCCTGCAGAGATGAGATCTTCTTTTCCACTCTGATGAGATTGTTTGTTTGTCAGAGTTGGAAACAATTGGAATGAATCTGGTAGTGAGTGAAGCAATATAGACGGGGGCTGCACTGTAAATGAATGCCTCACTGTGCTCCTTTTAGGTCAATTTGAATATGTGTTTTTAATTGGTCTCTGAAGGCTAAGACTTCTCTTTTCTGCCTTCCTCAAAAGTGTCTGCATGATGTGACTATGTTGAGCTGAGGAGCCCGGGAGCGGCGGTGTTCATTTGAAGCCTGGCGAACATGCTCATTATCTCCAACCAAAGGCAAGATTGATTTAGCTGAAAGCTGGGGTAATTTTTGAAAAAAAAGAGAAGAAGAAAATACACGGAGGTAGAACTGTAAACTGATCAAGACAGTAATTCTTGCAGCGGATCGCTCTTGGTCAAAATGAATAAGTTTAAAACTCCACGCTGCGGTGGAAGCTGCTCGGGTACCTTCGCCACTCGCAGCAACTAAAGGCGCCATCACTCAGCTGCAGCTACTCTCTCATGGCTTCAGAACTCCTCTAACCTTTAGAAATGCTATATTGAAAAGATATCTCAAAGAAACATTTTGCTTGTCATTCCCATTTCTTTGCTTCTCTGTTCTCCTGAGGCACTCTTCATCTTCATTTTTTTTTTAACCACATTGAAGAGTGTGTGTTTGTCGAAAGGGGGGCTATCAGATTTTTCCCCTGTCATTGCTTACTCCCCCATTGCTATAATTTCATTGACAGTGGCAGCGATTGTGTTTTCTGGAGCTACACAGGGGTAAAGGATACAGTAATTGGTGCAGTGAATGTCTTTTTCATGGTAACGGGGAACCCTGTGCCAGCGCTATTCTCTGCACCGTACAAAGGGACAAGATCCAGCGATAGGGCCTGTATAAGAGATCTACAGTATTCTCTAACACAAACAGATGTATTTTATTCTGGCTGAAACTAGTAGGGCTGAACCTCATGTGGTTTCAGTGTTGGCTAGCAGATAGGAGTTCTTCTGCAGTTATTGCATTGGATGTAACAGTCACTCTGTGCTTTTATCTCGCACCGCTCTGACTCTGCATTAGCATCAGGGGAGAGCGAGGTGGCCATGTAATAAAGTGGAAGTGCATTGTCTTTCAACCATGTAAAAGGTCAAGTAACTCTTGTACATTGGCCCCTGTTGGCTGATGTCAGAGACAGTCCTGTTAGCATTAAGGTATGATGTCGTCGGGCAAAGCAGCAGCACAGCAATTAGAGTTATTAATTATTTTCTTACAACTTAATACTCTTTCATTTAATGCATATTAATTGATGTGCTCCCGAATCCACACTCGCATAATCCACCAAGGATTTCTCAAAGGCAAGCACAAAAGGCTTTTATTATCTTAAGGAGGAAGTGGTCTTTTGGGACGTAAAGTGCCCCTGCTCAATTGTGTATTACATTATGAAACAGACGTAAGTGAAATGAAATTACAACATATCATCAGCATGGTGAAGGATCCTATTGAATAATTACCTCGGCAGGGCCATTGTTGTAATGTCAGACTCGTTCTTTTGGATGTGACGGAAGGTGGTGGTGGTGGGGGGTTTATGAAGTCCTCGTGCAAGGGAGTAAAAAGCAGTTTCAAGGTTAAACTGTGTGAAGGCCAAATGTTTGGGGAGGGTGGATTAATTTCATGTCCCATAATGTGATTTGCAATATCTCCTCCCCTCCTGCCCTTGGTTTCTTTGGAGATGCGCGAGCCTGATGAGAGCTGAGAGCAGGAGGGGGGTGCCGTAACTACCGCCTGCATTTATAAGTGTTTACAGGGCTACTAAATGAAATTACGGGAGATGATGCATGCTTACAAATTCACCATCATTCCCAGACCCCCGTCTCATTACGGAATACAAATTCAGCGAGTATCCTTCTGGTGCACCGTAGAGAAAATTAGCTTTCTCCCATACATGCAAGCATGCACAAACACTGTCACATACATAAATACATACAAACACAGGATGGGTGGTGGTGGTGGTGGTGGTGGGGGTAGTTCCGGGAAAAATCACTGTGCATCATTAATTGCAGGGCAGGCTATGAAGGAGGGAGAAGGACCACCGTGATAACAGCGGCAAGATCCCTCGCTGCTCAGACGGCCTTAGAAGCCTGCTGCACTCGACACTTTATCACACAGTATCTGCAGCTTATCCCTGCGTATCTGCATATCAGCCCAGTTAATGAATCTGTTGGGTTGTCTCGTTTCTGGCAAATTCTGTGTAATACAAATGTCCTGATAGATATGCATGCATTTCGCACAGCGCCATTAACATAGATAAATTTGAACAAGCGCACGGAAACCTCACAGTATGTATGCAGTATGAGGAAGTGATAAAATCAGTGATTGAGGTCAGCATATAGGTAGCGATAGGCTGCAGGCTCTTCGTTGGAGGTGGTCGGTATCAGTGGCAGCGTTTCCTCCCCACTGCACAGTGCTGACATGCAACATTAGTGATTGAAATTCAGTTAGAATCAAAGTGATATCCACTTGTGCTGCTCGGATCCAGCAACTAGATTATGACTCCACAAGAAAACTCGATGTACACTGACATTCTGTAAGCTTTTATTTAATAGGTTGTCCATGAAAAGGCTGAACATTTTAAGTGTTTTATAACATGAACAAAAAGCCAAGCATTAGAAGGATGTAATGTGAATTTTTTAAGCTTTGCTGTAATACGTATAATGATGAATTTCCATTGATTTGTAACATTTGCGGATAGAATACTCAGAACATCGTGTGGCATGCAGACATTGACACAGTTCAGTCACGCAGATTATCCAGCAGACTGCCACACATTTTCTGACCTGGAGCTAAACAGGATAAAAAAATACACTACTTTGAAGTGAAGTAAAGGCCTAAATTTAAAAGTTAAAATTAGGAATGTACCGATTGTGAAATTTTGAGCTGATACTAATGTTTAAAATAACATTTTGTCTGATAGCTGATTCCAGTAGCATTTTTTGTTGTTGTTTATTTTGTTTTTCCTGACATATATCCCCCACTTTGTGCCAGGAAAGAAAGAATTCATCATTATAAAATCATAACTGATCTGTGTTAAAGTCATTTAGCCCTCCATTGCATCATCTCTGAATGTGAAAAAACTTTAAAAGCCTTTTTATTATAAAAATATCCAAATACTCTAACATTTATCACATATTGCTGTGAAAACATCATCAAATTTCTCCTTTAAACAAATGTGTCGTCCAAGTATCTCACCAAAAACTACATTTTACAAGATTACATTTGAACACATCATGAGAATGTTAAGATTTCCCTTCACCCAATACTAATTTTTACTAAACTGAGCTTGAATGCATCATAATGAAACCTCTGTTAACTGTTAGATCTGGCTGCCAGCTGCTACCGGCTAACATTCGCTAGCTCTCCTCCTGTTGATTTCAATAGAGATTTGTTGTTCACAATGTAACATTATCAGAGAAGCAATAGAGTGCGTAAGTTTACTATGTCGTTTCATCCCGGAGGCGTCCCGGAGAAGACCTCTGTTCGTCCCAAGCAAGTTTTGTCTTGTCCCCAGGACGGGGTGACACCATTAGACTCGAGCCTTGCTTTTTAGACTGCACTAAATTGATGCGATGCAGCAGCAAACGACCACAGCCATCGGCGAATGTCATCTTATTTGCTAATGGCAGTCAACAAGGTGAATATCGTCCCATACCGATGCTTGGCCAATAAATCCTAGGTGAGGTAACAGGGCCTAGAGGACAGCCCAGCTACTCAGCAAAACAAAGTGCAATTTCTTACCATAACTACAATGTTTTGTGATTTTTTTCCCCTCTTGTACTCAATTTTGTGTGACTGATTTCCAAACACTGCCACTGTTGTCACTGCTAACTCCACCGACAGCCTGAGGAGGCGATAGACAGATATGTGCCTTTAGAGCCACGTGAAAGCCATGTTGTTTAACCTGACTGTGAGGGAGAGTGCACAATCCTTGACCCCGACCTTCCAGATCCCACCCACCACTGTTTGGTGACCAACCAGTACGAGCAAGGAGATAAATACTCACTGTCGTAGCTTGTTCTCCGTTGTGATAGGTGAGGATTTTACCTCTGTGCAACCTGTGTACCCCAGCAAATAATGATTTAGTTTCTACCTCAAGAAAACATACCATCTGGTACCGAGCCCAGCGTGCTCTATCAAGCTCAACCACACATAGTTATAATCCTAACACCATCAGCAGGATGGTGCCTTGTAGGGTTGTACTGGTGGGCAGAATTTACCGACAGCAGTCATGATTAATTTGGCACAAGAAAATATAAAACCACTTCTCAGATGCAACGTTGTGTACTTCAGAGATGCCTGTCTCACTCTGTTGATTCACAATCGGCTCCAATATTGACAAAAAATGATCAGCAGCTGGAAGAGGAAGAGGGATTCGACTGAACATAAACCGACCACGCATTCACACCAGCAGCCACAACAAAAGAGCGCCGAGAGACGAGGGGGCAACAAGGTGGTCGCGAGGTGGAAGGACAGAGTGGCGAGCTCGCACTTAGAGGCAACATTAAGTGGCCCTTTTATCGAAATTAGAAAATAGAGAATGGACAGTCTGAGGTGGAGGAAATGCACTGAAGCAGTCACTAGGTATATTTCCAAGGAGATGCTGTCGTGTCACTCAGTTAAAATCAGTCTTTTTCAGACGAGCTGAAAAACGTCTAAAGTGCTGGTCCTTGACTCTTAGCAGCTTTTCCCTGAAAGGTGTATTAGGTTTGCCGCTGTGGGCTGCATCGTGTCTGTTAGGAAAGAAAGAAATGTAGGCAAACGTATGCATGCTTTGAAATTGGTTTTCCACTTTTGTTTTATATGTTGCTGTCGTGTCAGAGTGGGGAATATGTGTAGGAATGTACTTCCTCTTGTTCATCCTATTTGCATGCCGCGTCTTTGTCACAGTGGCCACTTTAGTTTTCCAGTGAAATCTCATCTTGTTCTGCTGTGAAAGGAGCAAGGAGAGAATTGCATACAAATGCTGTTCCAGGTGTCCGTTGCAACATGTCTTAGTATTTTAAACCTCTCCCAGGACATTCATTGTGTACTCCGCTGGGGGTGACCCTCCCACCTTTTACATGCACATACACACACAGCACAAAACCAATGCATCTGTGCATCAGGTTGCCGTTCCTCTCCTTCCTGGTTTCCAGGAAAAGCTATATTTCATTGAGCTCAGTATCACCTTCCCTTGCAGAAAGTGAACTCTATTTTTTTTGTTGTTTTCAGATTGCCTCCTCTGCCAGAGCAGCTGCAGTCTGATGCAGTGCTGTTAGGTTTGATCCACCTCCCACTGACTTCCCACTTTGGCCAATTGTTAAGGCGTATTCAGACAAACAACTGCGCTATGGGAGAAAAAAAAGGTTGTTCCTGGCTACTTTTGTGGCAGTGCATTGCCACAGCATCCTACATCGCACCGCTCTATCAAAGCAAACTCACTCACCCTGCAGCATTTGGCTCATTTGCAATTTACCTGCCCAGAATTTAGATGTAAAGGAAAAATTATTGCGGCTTTTAAAACTTTCCAGAGTTATACAGCCCTGCCTCAAAGGTGTGAAAATACCCCATGCGGGGTCTTGGCATTTGAAAGACCTTCAAACTAGACTTCTTGGTTGTTATTTTATTGTCTTCCTGTACCCTACAGCAGCAGCAACACAGCCCTGTAGTGCCGTTGTTTGCAGTCAGTTAGGAGAATGAAGGTCTACTCCTTCACACTTTCTAATCTCTCTTCCTCTCTTGCTTTTTCCCTGCGCACGTATCCATCTCCATTCCCCCTCCACCCTACTGAAGGTCTCATTGCTTATGTAATGTCTCTAAACATTTGTGCTGCATTAGGGGAAGTCAGGCATGCCAAAACTGTGCAAAACGTCCCTCTGTGCACCCCATAGAGGTGGGACAGATGGCAACCCTCGTTCCCAGTCTTGTAAACTGCCTGTGACAGGAGAGATGGCGCATACACAGCTGAACTAGGGCAACGCTAACTAAGGCTTTACAGACAGTGGTGGACACAGTTGCATGCACACTCATCAGCGAGATGCTTATTATCTCATCTCAGTTTGGTTCTCGCCACATTGTTTTTTTGGCTGTTAATTACAGCACAGTGTTTATTGGTCGCCGATGTACGGGAAAGTTGATAAGCACTGTAAATGCGCCGTCGCTCCACCTGTGATCTAGGTTGTAGCTCACCTATAACAAAAGCTATCAGATTTTAGCATTAGATCATCCATCACGGTGTTAAAGAAGGTGACCCGGAGTTGCTTTCTAATTCAGTCGTTAATCACCGCCACAGCAGAGTGTCGGGCACTTTCACTTTGTTCCCCCCTTAACAACTCTCTGGGCAGAGTCCATTACTGAGTAAACAGACACAGAAGAAATGAATGAAGATGCCCAGTGCAGAACCCCCAGAGGTGAGATCAAATGGCAAGCTCGGTGATGATGAGGGATGTTTATGGCTGGCACTCTATTAAGAGGAGGCTCTTCCCTGCTGGCGCATAATGAACATCTACCTTGCGAAATGGTTGTTCCGAAGCTTTTTCCTTACACTGAATTACCGGTCATTTTCATCAAAATGTGCACTAATTGCTCTCAGCGGCGAGCCAGGGAAGAGGGCCACTGATAGAGAGAATGAGTTTTAGGGTAACTTGGCAAGGTGACTGGCTTATGGCAACATTAGCCATGTTGATTTGAATAAATCTCCGACACCATATTCCCCCCTTTGTGTGTTAATGAAAGCCAGTTATGTCCTTGGAGGATGATATTTCAGGCCTGAACTCTTCTTCTTTTTTTTTTTTTTTTCTGTGTACACGGTAACGCCTCCTCCAGATGTCCCCCACTGCGGGAGGCTGCGAGGCACATGCAAGAGGCTTACCGCCAACCACACACACACACAAACATGCACACACACACACAGTCAGACCACCTCTGGGGGGGGGGGCACTTCAGCTGACCTGTTACGAAATGAGACAAGAGCAATAATAGCAGAAATAAGACTGCAGAGCAAGTGTATGTTGTTTCTATCAAGACGAGAGTTAAATATTGCTGACAAAAAGGGCAGCGTGTGTGGTGGGGGAGAAAGGCAAAAACGTCTCAGATAGGAGAATGTTTTCGGAAACCACAGACAATGTACCATCTGCACACGGCGGGGTGTGCGAGCGACACTGGACTACCGCTGTGAGGAACTATTGCATTGTTATTAAATGGCTGTTGCCTCACTGGCAGCCATATTAAAGCCTCAGATCCTGTGCCTGATGCAAGGCAACGAGGAGGAGAGAAGAGGGGGAGAAAAGTAAAAAAAAAAAGCTCAGAACCAGCCTGGCCTTCTGGACATGGTGACACGATGTGCAGCTGCGATGGCACAGATTAGAAGATGGCAGTGCAAAATTCTTCAAAATGAAAAGGCAGCAAAGAGGCTTTTTTTTTTTCTCTCTCTCTCTTTTTCTCCTCTAACCTCTCTACCTCCCTCTCCCCGCCCACCACCTCTATTGGCTCAGCATCTTATACAAGGTGCAGCGAGAGGACAGCTTTTTTTGTACTCCGGAGCTGTGTCTTAAGAAATGCAAATATAGCAGCTCAATCCATACCAGGTCTTGTTGTGGAGGTCAGATTTTCTTTTCATATTAAACTTTTTTTTCTGACGCTCACCACGGTAACTTAAGTCACTCTGCGCCCCTCAAGCAGTTCATCTGCAAAATTAATTTCATTTTGCACTCGCTATAAAGTCTTGTCTCTCTTTTCATGGCTGAGGAGTCTGGATCCACTCCTGCCACAGCAGCGTGTTGACTTATTGATGCTCGGTGCCCTTTGTGCACACTGAACCAGTGGCAGACAGTGCATGAAATGCCACTGAAGAGTAAGAGTTGATTAGCTCCCCTTGCTCTCCCTCGTCTCATTCCCTCACACTCAGGGCAGTAAAATGACTCTTGAGATTGCGCACTCTGCTAACAGTTTCTTGTTAACTTTCTTTGTGCCAGAGGTTATTGAATGCATAGTCGCTGAATTCTTGTCTCTGACACATGCCGGGCTTTCTGTGCGGCTTCCGCCTATATTGATGCAAGAAAAATGTACCAAGAGATTCTTTCATTGCTCTAAATGTTTTTGACCCTGAACAAACTGCAGGCTTTATGACGACTGTCCAGCATTCCCATTCTGTCCAGCCCAGTCTAGTTACAGATCGTGCTTCCGCTGAATGGGGCCTCAGTGTAGGAGAAATCTTTTTTATTATATTTATGTCTGAACAATATTGAAAGAAAGTGACATTGTGATATTTTTTTCTTCTGCAGTATTTATTGCAATATGAAAAAATACAGGAATTTTCACCTAATGACTTGAATAGCTCTACTTGGAAATTATTGTTCATATCTGGAATTATTATTATAAAATAAGACTATATATCATCTTAGATTTTGGATATGGTTGTATTGTGATAAATGGCGTTTTTCCCTCGTTTTAAAGGCTGAATTACAGTAAAGTGATGTAAGTTTCGCAACGTACCACCCACCAAGTCCATATCCACATTATTGATGATTACTGATCAGAAATCTCATCGTAATAATATTTTCTGAAAAACAAAACAAAGCAAAACAACAGTCATCCCCACAACTTTTTTGCATCATAGAGTATTTGGTCGGAAATATTGCTATGTTGGATTTTGTGTCTCAGTCCGAGCATTAATGAAGTCCTTTTGAGGAGATCTGAAAATATCGAGATAAATATTATGTATCAAGATATAGCCTAAAAATATATGAAATACAAAGATACGAATTGAAGCTGAAAAACGACTTCTTACTCTAAAGACTTTTTCTGAGGGGGAGGATGTAGTTCGAATCCGTCACATATTTCAAGTGGTGTTTAGACATTTCCATTTCATCTACAATGAAATCGGTACAATGGGTGACTTACCATGCCACTGTTGTATTCATGTAATACTTCTCTATCAATCCAAGCCTAAACTAAGGGGGCTCCCTCATGTTGCTCCCCTCTGGCTCTTCGCTCAATTTCAGGTTGTGGTTGACTACTAGCAGGTTGCGCTTTGGTTATTTATCAGATTGTTGATTAATGTAAACGTTACCTTTCCAGCCTCGTGGCTCTGAACAGTCATCAAGAGACCGCTGGTTTATTTAGGTTAACGCAATTCGGTTTAGCCATTGCTCGTAGCTAGTAACAAGCTTTTACGGGCTAGCATCTCTGCGGTGAAGATAGTTGGCAGACGGTGTGATAAATCCAAAACACGGGCCTTTGTATTGTCGCTATACTTGAACTTGAGCTCATCTAGACACTTTCTGCTGACGACGTCCTTCACTGTGTTTGCGGCACTTCCTGGCCCAGTTACATTACTTTCCCACAATGCCGCCAGACTATGCTACGTATGTTACCTGTTTTAAAAGGACAATGTATGGGCGGTAACATTAGCCATTGCAAACCTTCCTTTTGTATCAAGCAGCAGTTGTAGCATGACATGTTTCAGTTAATTTGCCTTACTTGACATCGAACATCCTGCAATGCAACTATTGCGCATGCACACACTGTTAATGTCAATGCTAAAGTGATGTATTGTGTAGCCCTTATTATAGTCACGTTGTTTTTGTAACATCCATTCTGGCTTTACCAATTTTGCCACTCAATTGAAATAAACAGGAGACTTCCATTTATTTAATTTTAGACTCAGATTTCAGATACTACCCCTTTTCTTTCTGAAGCCATGATTGCAGTTCTTCTAAGACATTTTTAAAGCAATGTATAGAGGTATACAATTAATAGTATGGTGTTGGGATTGTTTTTACCTCAGGAAGTTGTATACAGTGGTATACAGTACACAAAACAGCATTTCTCCAGACCAGTCTCAGGTTTTCGGAGCCAGATGCAGCACTGGTGGAAGGATGGGTTTGATTGAAGATGCTGCATGTTCAGGCAGTATTTGGCTGAGGAGATAAGAGATGATTTTTCTGCCATTACAGGACTGATGACTGTCTTTACCTGCCCTGAGAACACTAGCCTGAAGTATTTCCCAGACTAGCAGTAAATGGTTGGATGGAAAAATAGACACACGTATGAATATTGAGCAGTACTTGTAAAATCAAGCGATGCTGTCGGATCAGCAGCTCAGCCTGTCCTCTTCCTTCTCCAGCAACCGCTCGACTGGCAGTGAATGGTGACTGCCCGTAAATGCACTCGAACTCCTCTGTTTTCCCGACAAAAGTTTCCAAGGGCCTGATTTTTGGAGGCCGTCATCCCGCTTGACAGAACCTGACATTTTGGAAAGGTCTGTTCGGAGGATTTGTTTGCGACAGCTTCAAATTACAGTGGCACTGAGGGAGCAGGAGAAAGGGAAGGGATTGAGGAAGAAAATGGCTCCGTCCTATTTAAATGTCACTTCTACGAGGTGAATGCGTAAGCTTTTCTTTTTTTTTTTTTTTTTTTAAGAATTACATGGGCATTTCTCACAATGGGAAAAAAAAAAAATCTTGCCATGTTTTATTCTGTGTGTGTCTCTGTCTTTCTGTTTGGCTCGGGCTGCGTTATTGGCAGCGGGCTTTAAGCCTTGTGAAGCTTTGCCAGCATCTTGACAGTAACCACAAACCATTTAGTTGTTTGTTTTGTGTAGGTAGTGACTGAAGGACCAATCACTCGGGTCTTATTTGGATTTGAGGTTTATGCTGCTGGACTATATATACAGCAATATGAAATGCATATTAATTTTCAGGCTCTCCCACTCTCCATCCAAGAGCAGGAACAAGGCAAAAGTAAGAAAGGAAGCGCTTTAAGTACAATCTGGGGGAGGAAAGCAGACAAGGAAAATAAGCGATAAGTGTGCTGCAATTTCTATATATGTGGAGTGATTTCTCTTATGTAACAGCAGTTTTTTTTATTTTTCAACAAAAGCTGTTATTTCTTGTCAGCACTCAACGCACTTATGAGCACATAGGGGCCTCTGCCTATCACTGACCTTTTTAACAAGGATGAGACGACCAAAATACACCGAGTATCCCTCGGTGATGATAGTCAAATGTCACTCAAACTAAAGGACTGCAGCCAGACTCTCGTACTGAGCTTCCAACAATAGTAAGGAGGAGGAGGTGCAGAGCCCCTCTATCTCTTTTCCTTGACAAATAGCTGATGACACTGTTGGATTAAGCCCTCACAAGTCATGCCAGCTGCTGGAATCAGATGACAAGTACCTCCATTTCTAACGTGTCTTAATCTGTTTCAGACACTTCCAGCTTCATATATATAAAACCAGAATATTCATCACCCAGGCGCTGCCTCGCAAATGTCAATAAATTATGTGACTTAAGTGACGCACGAGCTCGACAACTAGTTTCCTGAAAGGCATTTGCCCTTTTGCCTACTTTTTCATTTTGCCCTACTGCCATGACACATTTTATTGAAGAGCTGTCTGCGAGCGCACCACAAAGACTCGGGGCTATACATCGCCGAGCTGCCTCTAAACTTCAGCCTGCACAAGTCCCCACAGTGCCAAATCCAGACTTTTAAACTCTGCCACAGCAAACAGAACATCTATTTTAACAGAGGCATTTCCCATAATTAAACTAATGCATAGGAGAGTATGCTGGGGTGGCTCCCCTGATTAATGGAGCAATTACATAATCCATTACACTGAATTATGAATGTGCTAATGATGAGCTCATGTTGGGTAATGATTCCTGGAGTTTGCTTGTGTAAAATATGAAAAGCAAAGCGGAGAGGACTGTCTGTGTTTGCAGATGTTCCCCTAATCACTAGGAGGTGAGGCTTAGGGAGGAAAAAGGAATGGGCGACTTCCTGCCGTGAGTGGCTGTTCCACCATCACGGGTCATTGCTTCCTGTTGTAGAAAGAACGCCTCCTACTGTTCCCACTAAGACTGGATGCCGTAGATTTGAGGATCTCCTGCTATGAAACACTGAAGGCCATACAAATCTGAATTCATGTTTTCATGTAATTTTGACGGGAACATAAAGTATGCAATTAGGGAAAAAAAGACGCCATAGAGGATGACAGTTGGCGACTGAGCTCTGTCATAATCTTCTTGGCCAAAAACGTTACTGGCTCTTAAGCAGTAATGTCTTGTTTACATTCTCGTCTAGGCTATTTGCGGGGATGTTCCTGGACGTGTTGTGCAGCAGACGTCTAGAAATAGCTCATATCTTCAGAACAGCCTTAGATGTCTCAGAATACCAATCATTTGTACTTGGCGTAAACATCAGCTGGACACATATTAATTGAATTAATTATTGATCCGTTGATAAACTGATCGATTCTGAACCAGCGTATATTGTAATTAGCTGGGTAGTGACAGAGGCCATATCTGCTTTGGTGCCAGATCATCAATATCTTTGAAAGTGAGCCATTGTAACGAGCCCACTGCGCCCGTAATTGGCAACTACATGATGAAAGTAAATGCTAAAACATAGTAGCACAATTATAGTCTGGATTTTCTCGCCTGTGTATGTAAATATGTAGAAAACATTAATCCTCACACTTCTAAACAAAGCAGATGACTTACAGAAGGATTAATATGTTTGTTGGCATGTGATATGATTCTACAGACTGTGTGAAAAGACGACGCCTATAGAACCTATAGCATGTTTCTATGTTTGCTATGTTGTTGTATCTTGTACACATATCAGTGCACATTCTCTCACATGAGTTTAATCTTGCAGTACATCTACATGATGCACTCATGCAGCACGTCTGCTGTCGATGCTGGTGCCCAGCCTCTCTTGTGCTCAGTTTGGCTCAGGTTACACACTCATATGTCACATTTTCACTGCATTGTACGGCAAGTCTTTACTCAACTCATCCCGCTGTCTCTTGGTTTTCCATTAGCAAAAGTTGTGGATAGTAGAGCTGCTCAATAATGGCGAGTTAAAAGATTGATTGATGTGATGAGTGTACAAGCAATATACAAGGAGATTTAAAGCTCAGATTCAGCATAGTCCAAGAAAGGACTCCACATTTATCAAATTTGTCAGCAGAACCTCGAAATAGAAACCAGAGTGTCTTGAGTTTTAGGTGCTGCATGACATCTCTTAGCCATAAAATGTAACTTGGAGGTTGCTGGGTTGTTTTTTTTTTTTAACTTTAGAAGAACCATCCTGTGTGCTATTAACATAGAACTGCAGTCTTGTAGTCAGTGTTGTACTCTTTTTTGTTGTAACTAGAAGCATAACACATTAAGTAATCTGATACTTAGTTTCGTTTTTAAACACGTGACCTGTTACTTTGACAAAGATAAGAAAATCCCAGACACATCCACAGCGTCTCTGTTCATCTTCTACTTCAGCGAGTGAGATGGTAGAGAAGGCAGCTTTGACATACGAATTTGCGGGCGAAAAACACAACAGTGAAATGCTAACTATGTCTGGGTGACAATAAGTGTCTGTCAGCTGCGAAGAATTCAACTTCAAATGTGAGGAAGCAACTCCAAGCTAGTCAAGGAGATGCTACCAGTCTCAGCTGTGGATGAGTGCTTTGTAATCCAACATAAAGCATTAATAAGTGTTTTGAAGGCAATATTGTTGTCTGTCTGTTTTTAGCCTGCAGAGATACAGATTATAGGCCGTAGAATAATGTCATTTGATGTCGGGAGAGTCGTTTTAAGGAAGACGTGCATCCTGTGGATAATATTAGTAGCAAAGAGTAGTAAAGGGGTTTTCTTTTTTGCTAACACGAGTACTCTAAGAAGTCACTTTTCTCTGTTGGTAAAGCTGTAACATAACAAATTACTTTTTATCGACAGTAATGTTGTGATGTAATAAGTTACTGTCAAAAGTAACGCTACCCAACACCGCTTGTGATTTGCTTCTTTTAAGAGGACTACCCTCTCCTGAGACGCTGTATGTGGCCATCAGTGGATCAGGCTCTATCACCTGCCCAAAAACATCAGATAGAGTTTGGAAAATAGATAGTGTGGTCGGATATTAGCAGTGACTAACACTCTAGTCTATAGCATTAGTCATTACTTTGGTACGGTAGGAGGCTGCCTGAACACTGGGGGGATAAGAACTCATCTTCCAGCACATCTGCCAACACATTTGGGTGATGCCGTTGTAAGTGAAACGTTAACAGCCTTTCTGAGAGCTTAGAGAGCTCAATAGGCTGATCCTGCGGTGGTCACTAGACATGTATCAATACCGATTCTCATCCCTGAACCTTAGGTATCTGGCGATACCGAGTACTGATACAGTATCCGATATCAGCGTGTATTAAAAAAAAAAAAATAAAAAAAAAAATGGATGGGATATGAATTGTTGTATGTCTCAACTCCTAAAACTCTATGTAAAATATTAAGAAATAAATACATAATAGTAGAATGAATGCCATAAAACCTTTTTTTTAATTGTTAGTATCCAGTGTTGACACAGATCAAGACACAGGTTAAAGTGCAGCCACACAATTTGGTAAAAAATACATCTCAAAGGCTACAGTAGAATGCTTTTGTTTGCCTGTAGCGTGCGTATGCTTAATAACATGAGGCATGATGTGGTGTCAGATTGGTCATAGAATGTACTCGCCGATACCCGATACCGCATTTTAGGCAGTATCGGAGGCATTTCCGATACTGGTATCGGCACAACTCTAGTGGTCACACTGGCAGCAGGCTACGTTTTGTGAACTAAGGTCTGAAAAGTCACTAATTCGGACAAGAAAGTCACCAAGTTGGCAACACTGAGTGCAGTGCAGTAAAGGAAAGGGGTGCGCTGGGTTTATAATGCAACACAAAAAAAAAGCATCATTGCTAAACGGAACGTGGCACGTTAATTGTTTTATCTCAGTTGATTGGAAGACAAAATTGTAATTGAACATAACATTTGCTTAATCGCCCAGCCCTAGTGGATAGTACCTAGTGCTTTTTTTTGGTGCCTCCTTGGTTGAGGTTCTTAGCAAGCTGAGACAATACTAAAAGGCGGAGTTGAAGTGCTGACGTTCCTCTGTTTTGTTGCCAATGAAAGGATTGTGTCAAGTTGAGGATGTCATGGCAGAATCCCACCTTCACTGAGGGGGTAATATCTGCAGTGTAAAACAAAATGGAGAAAAGGACCTGTTATCAAGGTGAGTCGAGTCGAGCCAGAGCATGCAGTGGAAATGAAGCAATAGCAGCTTAACACCAACAAGGTGCTCTGTGCAGGTGGAATTCTGTTGATATAAGAGAAATAAAAACACCTGGCTCCTTAAATATTAAATTTTGGAGAGTCACAAGGCACCTGAACTGCAAGCTGTGTTTTTGTTCATTAAATATTAAATTAAACGCATCTGTCTAACAGGCTTTTCCATCAGTTGGGATTTTTGGCACTATCGGATGCTGCCAATTATCTCACAATTTGTGCTCTGTTGTTGCAACAAGCGCTTTTTGGTAAAACACAAATCTTCCTTTGAGTATTTGACAAGTCCTCCGCTCCGCTGTCATCTGCAGCGTCACTGTATTTACCCGTGACAAGACATTCTTTAAAATCCTGTGCAGGAGGAAGAGTCGGTGTGCCACTCACGTTAGATTTTGCATGGCGGTTATTGCTTGTGGCTGAGAACTGCTGAAACCAGAGAATACTTTACTGAGTTTCTCTTGAGTTCTCAGGGGCTTTGTTGCCGATAGTTCCTCCAGGCTATCTTTTTACACACACTGCAGATTTCTCCCGGTCAGAGTCAGACCTCAGCGGTACACACTTCTGTTGATTAGCTGGGTTTTTGACAGTTTATCTTGCGCCTGTCCTGACGCACCAAGCCAACCTCAGAAGCAGCGCCAAAAGAGACCAGCAGATGTTTGACTTAATGTCGATTCATGTTTTCACGGTTGTGAAGAGGAAAAGAAAATGCGGAGTGGGCCTGGGTGACGGGGCCAAAAATGTTATTGGGATTAAAACGGTTTTATTAGTCAATATTGATTAGTATTGATAGTTTTTAATGACCTACTTTTAATCGTTAACACTTCATTTTGAAATACAACAATGAAAAACACACACAAATAAATACATTTAATAATAATACTAAACATGAATAATGACAAAGGGCTCCCAGGACTGTGCTTCTGTGCCGTCTGCCAAGTATTCTCCCATTATACTGTCACTTGCCGCCACAGGTAGTGATGGTCATGATCTGTGGATGCAACCTCCAGTTCTCTTGGGTTTTATAGCCTTTCTGTCATTTATATGTATGTATGAACAATGATGTGGAAGATTAAAGAGCGAGTGTTATCTTATATCCCCCTCGTCTTCTTGTTGTATACCGCCTATTTATTCTTTATGCGCAGACAGATGGCAGTGGCTGAGGTCACCTCAGAGTTTATGAAGTACGCCGTCACATGGCAGCCTATCTAGTTTGATGAAGAAGTGCTCCTAAAAGCGTGAACCTACTGTGTATTCTTATGTGAATTCATGAATGTTTATATGGCATCTCCAGAGAACAAGAGTTAATTGCAAAAACAAGTTTTAATTGGGCTCGTGTTTACAAAATGTTGCCTTCATGCCCTAGTTGCACATACAAGAATAAATGGGTTTCTCAGGAGAGTTTCTAAGTGTATTATATTCTCGTAGTTATGTATATGCATTACAGGATATGTTTTTGTCTCAGTGCAGCTCAGTGTGCAACAGTAATGTCTGTTAGTCCAGAATATTCGCCGCTCCTCTTTAGCTGTGATGATTGACATCCATTATTTTTCAGCCCGCAGTGCCTGTTTTAAGCTCGCGGCAGATGTGTCTGCATTAGATGTGGTTCATTTGAAGTTCACCGTGTGAGTCCATTTTCTTAGGTAAACAAGCCAGCCAGACTCCCAACTTCCAGCTGAGGACACTCATCTGCTTATCTCTGATTGAAAATTGTCTTCTCTCCACAGTGTGAACTCTCTCCGTGTTTTCTCAAGGCAACTCGCTGAAGTGTTTGTCTTATTTGAGAGAGAGAGGGAGAGGTGTACAGTGTGCTACCCGGTGAAAGGAAAAATCACCAGCGTTTTAAAGCTTGTAAATGAATTCTGTCGGTGCATTTTATTGGGAGGTAATTGCCACAAGTGAAAAGCAAAATCCTTATTTAGTTTCAAATAAAGCAGTAAAAGTTTGTGACTGGTGGAAAACCGTGTCTCCTCTCCAGGTAGAGCCGGTTTATGACTTTGGTCCGAACTGCAAAGACGGGAAACATTATGCGAGTTTTTATGACGGGTTTTGGTAGTTTGTGTACTGTACATGTACTTGTAGGAGTCCGTCCAAGCATCTGTTGGCTATTTTGTTATTTTCCGTGTGTGTGTGTGTTCCTGTCAGATATGCACTTTGTTACATAAGTGTGCATTTCAGCTTTATTTTTTTTTAATTTAAGTCCCAGAACATTTCTGTAAATGTCTGGCCAGCAGTCTAAATAGCAGTCTAAAATTGAAGAAAAAAGTGAAGCATGCAAAAGTTTAAATATGTCGTCGGAGAGATATTGAATGGGCATCTTATTCAGACTTCTTAGGAGAAATGTAAAACATTACCAGAGGTGGGACCAACTTTGCATCCATTACGTCTGTATGTTTTCTGAAAGCTTACGGATATGGACGAAATGGAGCAATTTAAATGATGGTGGAATGGAATGAGTCGGTGATATAATGAAAAGAGTTCCCCGTACACACATTGGGATGTATACGATGGCCCTGCAATGCAACCTCCGTTTAAAGGTACAATCTCGCAACCTCCTCCGACGTCACCTTGTTTGTTGTGTTAGTGCCAGAGTTTGAAATGGATGTATCTATTTATGTACGTAACAGAAGTACAAATGGGCCTTGAGTCTCAAGTCTTTGCACTCGAGTCCTAATCAAATCCCAAGTCAAGACTCAAAAGTTCCAAGTCAATACCCAAGTCCTTAACTTTGAGTTGACCCACTTTTGGACTGCAGCCCACCAATTGGGAGCCGCTGCTATAGATCCCGGGATTCCTGTGGTATTCCCGCAATCTCACATTGATCACGTGACTGGGACGAGACAGGAATATAAACTTAATGGAAGCAGGAATCGTAGAGATAGATATTGTGCTAGCAGCTCTAAGTTCATTTCAACAGAACATAGGAAATATATGCCTGTAAGTATGTCCATACGTGTGTTTTTATTTTAGGGATGTGATGCAAAATGGTGCTTTAAGGATTATAGTAACACAATTGGGATGCTAATTTCTGTAGCTGCTCATTTCAATTATGTGTTAGCATCTAGCTAATGGACGAGGCACTGGTTATTTGCCACGATTGTAGCATTAAGATTAAAAAAAAGGTTTTATAGCCTTAATATGCAGTAGATATATGAATAAATACTTTTATTCTTTGTTATTTAAAAACCCAACATGGTAACGGGATAGGACAGGATTGAGATTTTTTTTCTACTCCAGTGTCACCATCTATAAGCAATATATTCAATTAACAAAAGTTACAAATGCTTTTCAAAAATGTTCCTTTGCTGTTAAGCTATTGTTAGCTAAGCATTAGGTCACGAACTGGGCTAAAATTAGCCTTGACTTACTGTTCCTTGAGCAACTTCAGAAGTCGAGCCAAGTTTGAAGTTTTTGCATCTCCTTCTGTAATTTTTCAACCAGCACGTTTTGCACGTTTTTGTACGCAAATGAAATTATCCTGTGCCATTTTCTCCAACTGGCGCTCAGTAACGTAACATTAATTCTTCATAGCTCCTGCAGTCTGATTGATTGATGTCAGATTGGTTCAAAGAAAGTGGCTCATTTGGGGAATTAACTGTTGATTGGCTGGGAATGAACAGTGCTAGTGTTAGCTGATTCAGGAAATTAGGCGAAATGTATTGATTTGTGGCACATTTTTACACAACATACTTTTTAATCTTTGGGTCCATGGGAATGTATCAAGTCTTTTTGATTCTGTTGAGTCTAAAGTCATCAGATTTGTGGCTTTAGTTTAAATCCACATCTCTGCCTTGTGTGCTATAAAAAAATAGAAAATGAACCACAAATAAACCAGTATTGCAATTATAAGACATTTAAGTTGTTCAGGAGATTCTCCTCATGTTAGATCAGTCTGTAAAAATGTGTTTTCATTTACTTTATTTTTCCCCATGCAGCGTAGGATAAAAGAGGATTAAAAAAAAAAAACCTTGGAAAACCACATTAATCATCAGACCTTCAGTCTCCCTTCCTAAATTTGTAACTTCCAGCCCTGCCAACTTCCTACAGCATGAATTCCACACTAGTTCTGCCACCGTGGTGAAAAGGAAAAAGGGCTTTTCCCCTTTTCTTGTTCCCCTAATGCCAAATGTTGCTTGTCGGTCATGTTGTTCTAAGCAGATTTATTATGGAGAATTTCTGTAATGGAGTCCTGTGTTTGCCCAAAATGCCGTTACTTTACCAGATACTTTAATCTAGCTGCTATGTCTGAAAGAGGTTTGTGTGTAGTGAAGGTTCCTCCCTGCTCTCCAGGCTGCCAACAGCACAGCGTGCCTCGGTCGTTATAGTGGGCCTCTGGGCCGGGGGCCACCGGCTCTGCTCTTGTTCTGCTCCGCTGGCTGCACTGGCCCTGTTGTGAAATGTGATCAGTCAGCTCCATTTAGGGCCCGGACCGGGTGCCGTTGGAGACCAAACGGCCCAATCCCTGGCTGTACCACCCAGAAGTTGATCCCTGGGGATTGGTCAGAGCGAGGAGCGTCTGATGCCTCGTTGTACGATTACTGGGAATGCGGCCATGATGCCTTGTTGTTGTGGTTTCACAGTGTTGTTTACCAGGTTCTCGCTGAAGCTTAGATTGTACATTGAACAAATTTGACATGTTAGATAGCAGCGGATTATGTAATTGCCAAAGCAGCAAACTGTTACGCCTCTGCACATTTTATTTGATTTCACTCACTTTTTTGATAATAATCCAAATAAAATCACACTCTCTCCTCTTTTAAATTTGTGCCACTCTCTAAACTCTTTGCTGCCTCTTATATTGAAACTAAGACGGACCCCGTGTTCCATTTTGCTTGAAAGACGTGCATAAACAGCATGACACCAATTGAGGAGCAGGAGACAGCAGAATATTTAACTGTATGTTGCAGGAAGTGTGTTTGTAAAATCTGTTTTGCATACAGATACAGGCGAGAGGTGGATTATGTTGCAGAAGTGGTTCAAGTAGTCACTGTGGAGGATTTGATAGTTTTAGGTGTGAGACTGGACCACTGTTAGTTGGAGCCATTTGAGAAAGCTACAATCTTCTTGAAGCCAGCTTTCATGTCTGCAGGGGGTGAGCGTTAGGTACTCGAAGGATATGTTTTTAGTAAAATATCACTTTAAGCTTTCATGCAACCCCTCTTGCATCCCACTGTGGCTGAAATACAGCAGCTTTAAGGGGTGTGAAGTTGACTTAAGATGAGGAAGATGGAGTCTGTCTTACTGTAGAAGAAATACAATATTTTTCTTTATTTTGCTCCTGTAATGATAAGGACACAGACAAAGGGTGCAGTTAGTGACACCTGGGCCAAGTTGGCCTTTTGTTTATCAGAGTGAGAGGTGAGGAGCTGAGATAGCAGCTGTCAGTGCGACACACTCGACCACAGGCAGAAATGCACTGATGAAATCTGCCGTCAATGGTTGTGAGCTCTGGTTTTAAGACTCTGATTCTATGACCAGTGCGGAGGATACAGCTGCTTCCATGGAAATGTGAAAGCTAACAACTGTGCCTGCACCGCAGCACAAGTTTCTTACCTGTCTGCTTTGCATAAAATCAACTTGGCTGCCTGTCAGCGTGTTGCTCTGTAATTAACCTGCAGAGGCCCAAAACGGATGCCCTCTGAAAGGCTTCATTAACCTGTGCCTAAGAGGCGGCCATTGTCCTCTGGCTCCCATGACCCACGCTAAGCGACCACAGTACCTCACATTTTTTCTCAGCTGGCAGAGAAACAAACCCACCTGCAGTTTTTATTCGTGCTTTTTCAGCAAAACAAACATGAAATGATACTAAATTTTTACATGGATGTAAATGGCAGCAGGGCCTTACCTTTTCTATTACTACTAGTGCTGAAATGAGTAGCCAATTAGTCTATTGTCAGAAATTATTCATTAATGATTTAGTTGATTGTTATTTGTTTTTGTTAACTGTCAGTTATCAAGCAAAAATGCCAAATACTTAGTGGCTTTTCTTTCTTTCGTATCATTATCGCTGCAAATTCCTGAGTGTGTGTATCTGTCTGTCTGCAGTTCATCTCGCAAACTACTGGACCAATTTGCCTAATATTTCTTGGGCACATTTATGACTGTATGCTCAAGGAACTGTCATGGTTGTGGTTATTTACAATTGTTAAAAAGCCTGTTTATTGACTGTTGTATACCATAAATGACTGCTGACTCCTCACTCCTCGTAACCTTTTGATAGGTGCCACAAATCCTCAACAAAGTCAGGTAGCAAAAGAAAACCGTCTCGGCCTCACCGTCTGTTACAGGCTTTGGCCTTTGTTGTAGCTCAGAAACTGACATCAGTAGAAAAGTTTTGTCTCTAGAGATTAATTGCATACCTGATATGTTATGATCCACTCAAGTTACACACACTACGAGATGTATTAATCCCCGTTTACGTTGTCTTCGCCACCATCTTGATTGCAAGGGAGCCAGGAGGGACAATTCCACCGGGCGCAGCTGCACCGAGTGTACTGTCTGAGTGGCCGCGATAAGCTCCAGCAGGCGCCAGCGGAGATCTTTACTCATTGTAGATTGAGGATCTTTGGGTTCTAGAAAAAAAAGGTATCTGAGGATGCCACTCTGGGCTTAGACAGTTGTTCCCTTTGTGCTAATTGATAATTCATTAGATAGTTACAGCCCTAATTACTCCACATCTCTGCTCAGCTGACGGAGAGCAGCAGCTGCACACATATAGTTTACTTCACCGCTTTGAACTTGAGGTGGAACAAAAGTCAGGCTTCATCAGGTAATGACATGTAATTTCGTGGTGTCGCCCTCTCGCCCTACCTCCACTCATCCTGCCCAAATTAAGCCGTCGTCTTCTTGTTTAGTCAGCTTGATGTTGGAGCTGTATTTTTCACAACATCAGCATGCAGCGCTGGAAAACCAGGACCCAGGGGACTCGGGCTCTGTAGGTGTGTGTGTGTGTGTGAGAAAGAGAGAGACTGCAAGGCTTGTCTCCAGTCAGTTGGAGTAGCCTGTATGTGTGTCATCTCCTGAGTGCAACACCAGCTTGGCCCACTTCTGCCTGACCGACTAGACTCTACGGCTCATCTGGGCTCTTCCCTCTTGTCTCTTTGTGTTTAATTTGCTCTCTCTCTCTTCCCCGCGTGGGGTCCAGCTCTCACGTCTCTTCTCGGCAGTCAGAACAGAGCTACCGACGGCTTGCAAAGATGTAGAACGTCCCAGGTGAATCAGGCAGAAGGTGTTGGCTCACAGCCAGCACGTACAGTGAATCAGACAGGACCACCCAACGCACATTCACTCTCACAGAGTTCATACCCACACCAGTGTAACGCACACATACACATCTAGGTCAGAGAGTGAAGAGGGAAGAAAGGGGAACCTTTAGCCTACATCATGGCAGCTCTGTTTTCACAGGCTGTGTGGGGCTCTGAGACTTGCACTACACAATCCCGTCTCCCCTCTCATCTATAACTAAAACGGTCACAGATGATACATTAAGCTTGACATGGAGGGAGGCTGTCAAACATTTCAGCCCTTGTTTTTGACTGCATTCTCGCCCGACTGCCAAGAATGGAGATTGCAACAGCCTTGCAGAGTGCGTGCTTCAGAGAATACACGCTGTCAAATGTCAGGTAGCCGGGTGATGCCAGTCTGAATCTCACAGACTCTGTTTTTGGTGTGAGATTTTAAGAGGCCTGAGCAGAGTAGATAGCACACAACTGACAGAGTTGATGCGAGGAACTTGTTGGCATTTCCCTGTTTATACATCCAGCAGTTATGGAGCGACATTATCATTTATGCAGAGTTAGGGGTGGTATTGATTATACTCAATGTATCGGGCTTGAGCAACATTGAGTATAAATTGTGACGTCATTTTTTTAAGCTACCAGCATGAGATACACTTTGGCGTGACGGTTCTCTCTCCTTGTCCCTATCACACACACACACAAAAAGACTCACAAACATAATTCCTAACACACACATCTCCACCCATCTCGATCAGTCTCTCTTGAGCGACAGTGTGAGCAGGCGAGATGTGTTTTTGTATCCGCAGGGCTCCAGACCACTACTGTTAAGTGGCATTTTGTAATCTTGGAGCAACACTGCAACTTACAAATATTGCTAATATATGGACTGGAGAGGTATCACTTTGTTTCCAGCTTACAGTTAATAAATCCTCACGTTTATAGGCGCCACGGTAACAGCTTAACTTCCTGCAAAATGCTAACATCTAACTGTTGACCTAAAGTTTCAAGTTCACGGCAAAAACATCAACACTTTTGGCCCAAGACGGACCGGTGCTTCAAAAACAAAAGCACTAGTGATTTCACTTAATTTTAATTACAATAATTTTAACTCTATTAGTATTTCATTTAAATGCATTATATGACAGTAGGTACTTTATTTAACTTTATTGTCACTGTAGTTCATTTAATAATTTTGTATTTTAGTAGTAGTAGTCAACAGGAGTGCAGAAGAAGAGATTTAAAAATATCAAAATATGCATCATGTATTGTGATATAGCCTAAAAAATATTGTGATATTCTTTTTAAGCCATATCGATAAGCCATGTAGAGTCATGTTTCTGCCCCCTGGTGAACGAAAGTCTGGTATTGATTCTCTTTTAGCTCCGTTTTTGTTCTCTACCAGTCCCGGGGGAAGTATTTGGCTCTTTAAGCTGCTAAATGCTCCACAAGCTAGTTGCTAACTCAGTCTCTTTTGGCTAGCTGCTGCTGAGCAGCAGCGTACTAGGTTTTTAGGAGGAATGCACCAATCTGATACCGAAAATTGGGCCAGTGCAGACTCAGATAGCTAGATTGGGTATCGGTGACAATGGAGCAACTCTATTCAGTTAAATTTTATGATAACATCTGATTACACGTGTGTGTACTACTTCATGTGTTAGCAGCATTGTTAGATAGCTGAGGGAGCTAAAAACAAATATGTTCACTATTGGAGGCATTTCTCATTCATGTTTATGTATTATTTGTTGTATTTTGTTTTACGAAGTTTACTAAGTAATGTTTTAGTTGAGCGTGATGTTACTTTACACATTAAAGAATAAGCCAGACACTTCCACAGTCAAATAAAACAAAAATTGTAAAAGAAAGTTGACCCCAGGATTTCATTTCCTGCAGCATTTCTTGCCTCACATTTATTCAGAGAACTCCTTTTTGGGTTTGACAGTTTGAAGGTTTCAGCGATGACAGCTTGTTCATCCGATCAGGTGTAGGAAGGGTTCATGTCGATGTCTCGGTGAAGGAGAGCACTTGTCAATCATTTGTTGTACAGCAGAGTTGAGAGTGAAGCTTGTCCCAAGAAAATGCATGCGGAGCCCTGACAGACCACACTGAGCAAAGCTAAATTTGTTGGATTCACACGACTGCATGTCAGACTCACTCTGCCTAGATTTTAGGAGTGATGTGTCTAGCTGGGGATTGAACTTCAGTACTTTTTGAGGACTGACATTAATTACTGACATTTAATGTATGATTAATTCATTCTTATGTCAACTTTATACTTTTATGTATGAGTTTTTTGTGTTAAAGGAATAGTCCAACATTTCAGAAGGCTTGGCAAGAAAAAAAGCACCATCTGTCCTTTTGATATAAGGCTACAGTCAGTGGTTAGCTTAGCTTAGCATAATGAATACATAACAAAACCAACCTCCTAGCCACCACCTCTAAATCTTGCTAATTAACATGTCGTACAAAAAATTAAACGTTAACACAATAGGTTTCAATTTTGGATGGTTAATGTGTTGCACTCGTTCTTGTCCGGGAACAGTGACTTCCTGGAGTGTTGTTGTCGCTGAGAGGTTACCTAACCGTTTCTAGTTTTTATGCTAAGCTAAGCTAAGTCTCCTGGCTGTAGATTCATGTTTATCCAACACAGAATTCTGATGTTTTTATTCTTGGCAACTGTCAGCCAGAAAACAAATAAGCACGTTTCCCAAAATATTGAATGAGGGATGTTAACAGTCAACTGTAAAGCGGTTCAGTTTCATTCCAAAGCCAGCAACCATGGATTTAGTATCCTGGATAATTATAAAGCAGCAGTGCAAAGGGGGATTTATACTTCTGTGTCAAACTGGCGCAGTATCTACGGTGAAGGCTCTGCGCCAACGTAGAGCCTATGCCAAACCTTAATGAAGCCTGGCGTGCGCCTCCCCAGAGGTGTAACTACATGTTGCGGCGATGCAGATTTAGCTTTTGTCTACTTTTATTTCAAAGATAAGAAACAATAAATTGTGAAGACAATAAAGCCTCCACAAAACAGCATTTTAAGTCTTGTTTGTGATTTGTTAAATGTTGCTGTTGTCCCTGGCTTCATATGAGTAGAGGAAAAGTCTGCTAGCTCGTAGGCTAATTTATACAATGTAAAATGCCATAGGCTTGTGCTAAAAACATTAGCATGTTGTATTTGTGGGGGAAATGTGTCCAGATAAAGACAAGTGCATTGTCTGTGAATGCTGCGAGTTATAGTGAAGCTGATTTGTGTACTTGTGTTTGAAATTGTCTGTGTTTAATGTGTGTTTTGAATCAACTTAACTTAACAGCACTCCATACAAAGTGATTAGTGTTTTGGAGGTGTAACTGCAGAGTGACACAGACACACCGTTGCAAAAGTTTAAATGTCCACAACAGCGTAGGCCATGTGCGTAGGCTACGACGTAGGCTCTGCATAGAACTGAGGCAATTATAAAGCCTGCTTAAGAAGATGTAAAAAAAAGGACTAAATTATAGTGCACAAATTTAAGGAGCTGATGGAATCACATTTAACTGAGGTTGTACCTTTTATAATTCCATGTGACCAATAATTGATTGATTGATTGATTGATTGATTGATGATTGACTTAATTTGACATTTACATCACATAACATTGAATTTTCACCACCTCTAGATCAGTACTGCTTTAAATGGAGTGCTAAGGCATAAAGTCTTTTTTTTTTTTTTTTTTTGAGAATTAACCAGCTAATCACTGTTTAACGGGTTTTTAGCTATCAGAGGCAAAATTAGCTGAAACTGACGAAACTAACATCCCTATGTTGAACTTCTCCTTTAAGACCAGACTAATGCCTTTGAGATTTTTTTTCACTAAATCCAATTAAACATTTCATAGGAAGAATCTGTTATTCTCTGCAAAGTTAAAAAGTCAAATTTTACTTTCATGGCCAAAACTGGGCTATCATGAAAAATATAAAGCCTGGAGATGGCATTGGCAGGCAGCTCACACTCAGCTCACACACATCACTGGGTAACTAGGAGACAGTGTCAGAATGATGGAGACTACGGACACACCATCATCAACCTTTGTGCGTGTGTGCGTGCGTGTATGTGTACGTGCATTGCCTCCGTCCAGGGCCTTCCCCGCACCCGTGGCCAAAAATGTCACTCCGGGCTCATTATGCCATTAGCTGCCTCAAGCCTCACTCCATTTGCTGGGCAGGGAGTGTGACGGAGCCCTTTCACAGGGTCACCCCTCCTGCTGGAGGCCGGTCAGCTGAGAGGTGTGTGTGTGTGTGTGTGTGTCTGTGTGACACAGAGAGGGAGACAGAGTGTTCACCTCAAACTCGGAGAATATATTTGACACTAATCATGATTTAGCGCAGGATGTGAGCTGTGTTATGTATTATAATCACTCCATATATGTGATTTGCTCTGCTCCACATTGTTGTAATATCTCTCACAGACAATGTACAGATCAAGAAGATTGATTCAATGTTTGCTCTGCTGCTAAGCAGTAAAAGTAAACCCTTTTAAGCGTAGCTCACCAGACCTCCTAAATCAAGCTATCTGTCTGTCATTTTAACAAACACACGGAGTCTCACAGAGTCGATGTTCAGGCACCACTTCATATCTCGGTGCAGGAGGGGTTAATCCATCAGAAGCAAGTGTTCCCGTGTAGCCCAACTATATTCCCCAGGCCTTTCCCGCCCATCCATCGCCTGAAGAGGACGACCAGCTTATTTTCTCTGCATATTAAAAACTGCCTTGAGAGGTGGCAGGCAGGGCCTCAGGAGGATGGGGATAGCAGGGGAAAAAGAAGAAGTGGTGAGACAGAAACTGGAGTGGAGAGGAGGGGTGGGGTCTTTTTCTCTCTCTCTCTCTCTCTCTCTCTCTCCTTCCAAATAAATGATTCACTAAATACATCCCCCATTCCTGTCCATTTTAAAAGAAGGGCCAGCTTTGATCTCTGGGGCCCTTTGAAATGATCTGAGGAATGGGAGAGAGAGGGATGTGAGGGAGGGGCAGGGGGAAGTGAGAGAGACAGGGACAGGAAACGCCACACCTCCTTGCCTGTTGAGGGGAGACATCACAGGTGTAGATGCGGAGAGAGGAGACAGAGAGTAGCAGAGGGAGCGGTGTGGGGCGGCGAAGGGGGAAGTTTGCACAGCTAAGCTTGTGGATGATAACGGAGGTGCTGGGAATTGTTGTGCAGCAGCGGCTGTGTGGTAAAGTGAGCTGTTTGAAGGCCTCGGCTTGGATATGCCCGGGGATAGATTAGCTTCCCTTTAACCCCAGAGATCAATGGGGTGGCAGATGTTTCTTCCCCACTCCAATAGCAAATTGGACTTCCCTTTCTCATTGCAGGAGAGTGAAGTACTGCTGGATGTAAATCCTATATCTTACTGGCTCTGCCATGCTCGGTGGGCCATGTAAAGAGAATGTTGCCGGCTGAGGCGAGAAAGCACTCTGACTCTTTCTCTTCTGCATATTTCGGTATTCCTCCTCCTTGCAGCCATTTGGTTTTCTTTTCTCTCACAGCTGTGCTCAATGACGAGTCGCAGTGGTATTAAATCTTCAGATGTTTGCTGTGTTCGATAGGCTCTTTCTGCTTTGTCAGTTTTAAACCTCAGAGTGTGTGTTCAGTGTGGTTTTACATGTGACTCACCTCACCGAACTGGATGTAACTCAGTGTTGAGCAGGCTGCAGATTGCATCCACCATCAGCAAGGACATTGCACAACAGCACAAATGCATGTTTGTTTGCTGCCATTAACTGTGCGCACACGGATGGGATAACCTTGTAAGTGTTGAGCTGTGACGGTGGAAAACAAAACCCTTTGTTAATGCAGAAATGCAGCATTAAAAGCAACTGGAGTTCTTACTGTAACTGCAGCGGTGGTGCAGTGAGATTGACTGACTGATTACTTCCAGTTGGGTGTCTCTGCTGTGGATTGTGGACAAACGATGCCGTACTCTGTGTGTAATTTGTTTAAAATACTCACTCACAATCATATTCTTTCAGATGAAATCAAGATTTTGGCTCCCTGATGTGGTATTCACATTTCACAAGTGGAAATTTTCTGATAGCGTACATTTTTAACTCGGAGCTTTTTGAAAATTAACACATGGAGGGTTTCTCCTGGCTCCAAATGTAGCGGAGGTGGTCTTATCCTCATCATGTGTACACACATGCATGTGTACGATGGCTTCAGCTGGCTCAAGCAAACACTTTTTTCTTCTCCAAGCAATGTATTTTAGGTGTTATAATAATTATTTGTGTTTTGAAGTGATTTTAGGGACACCATGCTGTTTAAGAGTGAAGTTAATTGAATATTTTTTCAGATGAAAATTCCCCAAAATTATGCAGAAGCACATTTTTCCAAATTAAGTGTTGTAGTGTAACTAAAAGGAGAATATTTTTGTATTAACTCTTTTCAGTGTTGCACTTTGTAGACGGTCCTTCAGCGCTTGTCTCACAGCTGGCTGCACACAGAGAGAGCAGTGTTATTTGTCCATCTCACAGGACAGCTCATTTTGGTTAAAAATTAGGCCATAGCAAATGCTACTTTACTACGGTTGGAAAAAGGCGTTTGTGTTTTATGAGCAGACCCAAATGGAATCTGTACATTTTTATTTGCTGATTAAAATGAATGAAAAGGAAAATCTGTGGAATTCTGAATTTTTAATGTTATGTGATAGACAATATTCACTTAATGATAACAACTGTTTTTGAACAAAAATAACCCCACACAAAACATTAAAACCCAAAATGACCTCAGATTTTAGTAGAAACTTTAAATCAGACATTTTATTTAATCATGAATACTTCAAGAGAAAAATTACACATTTGTTGGAAAAGTCAGTCAACAAAATATGGGACACATGGCCATTAAAATGGAAGGTTCAAAATGGAGCAGAGAGAATAATTTTATTTAATTAATTCGCCTATCTATTAAACTACTAACAGTAAATCTTATTTTTGACATTTCTTCTCACTGCACCACTCACTTTGATTTTGATGCAAACTGATTACAACACATGATTGTCACACACATACACAAGGAGGTGGAGGTGACAGTCACAACATTCTGTGTTTAACAAGCAGCATCTGATTCCTAAAATCAGTGGTTCTACTTACGCAGATTCTGTATGGGCCTGCTTATGAGTTATTGGTATGGGAAGTTTGAATCTGTGAATAGGCTCATTCAAGATGAGCAGGCTTGTGCAGAATCGATGGACCCTGAACGCCACACAGTACATGCCGGTTAGATATTTGTCCGACTTGATTCTGACTTGCTCTGATGTCATGCACTTGCTGGCAACGTTAACCTCACGAGATTGAGGTGGGCGCAGTTTTTAGAGCCAGGTGCTGCATCTGCTATACACCGACCGCAGGACCCAGGGCATGATGGGAAACTCGAGGCTCTTACCTGATCTAACGGCTGATTGGTTTAGATACTGACTCAACAGTATGATGTTTTATATAAACTTTTCATTTTTGTTAAATTGGAGAGATTTATTCTGTTAACTGCATATGTGTTCTGCGGCTGATGGTGACGTACATAGAGATACTAAATTAATATTGGACTTAAGTATTTAGCAACACAAAGACTTGTTGTAAAAGGGATGTGAGCATTCTTAAAATAGCATCTGTACAGATGTGAGACCCTGACTGATCTTTAATGAAAGTTGTTGTCTTGTATTTATTTCCTCCGTGTTTGACTGTTAATGTGTTCGATTTATTTCTATAGTTTTAGAGTGACAGGTCTGCTCAGCTGATTTATTTACAGCAGCAAACTGATACGATGTTGTTGTACATGAGCATTCATGTAAAACTGAAGTTGAATCATGAACAGACATTACAGATTGCTTGTAAAGCATTTTAAAAGGCTACTCTCTCATAATTAGAACAGTTGAAGACTCCAAACAAACAGAGATATGGGTCTGAACATTTAATAGACTGGAATCAGGATGTGAATGTTTCTGTGGCTTCCTGTCCACAAAAACTGTCCGATTTGATCGTGGCTTTTTGTCCACTTTCCAGGTAAAGCGCAGATCATCTTAAACAAACCTAATATATCTCAAACTCAAGTTAACTGCGTAGTGTTGCATCCACAAATGCAGACGAACCAGCTGGCGATATAAAACTATAGTAAAACACTGAACAACAGGGAGAAGGAGATTAATAATGAACTCATTGGCATTCTATCACATGTATATGGCTGGTACCTAGCCAAAAAGTAGTAGTAGCTTGCCGCAACTGCAGTTACAAATGACAGAAATCCACAAGTGGCCGTCTCCTCGACTGTAAAATTCAGCTAACACAGAAGTGCCAAAAGCATAGTGTTAGTTCAGGCAGGACACAATGTCAAGCTCAGCTCACATCACAGCTACATCAGCTGATCTCAAACAGCTCAAGGGGATGGAGGCGCATGGAAGGGCAGGGAGGTTTGCTCTCTCTGCCTTATGCTTTCCACATAGGCGCATGGAAGACGCTTTCTGCATAGGCCCGAGGAAAGGCAGAGGGGCCCCAGAACAGAGCCATACTGGCAAATTTAATACTGCAAATGGAAATTAAGTTTTCTTTGACGTAAGTGGTCCTGACTGAACTGCAGTTCATTGAATGGCCGCATGAGCCTGGCTCCAGAAGCCAGTCAATCCCCAGAGACTCCCCCACATGTTAAAATGCCCAACTTTACAGCAGAAATTAGCATCCTTTTGGTCTCTCTAGCTAATTTCAACATACATGACAACTGTATGGGGGCTGGAATTTATATAACCCACTTTTGATTTCATTAAAGCTTAACGTTACGCATTATGAAGGGCAAACCGCTTTGTCTCTTTATTAATTGTTATAATGTGCTAAATATGGGTCAAAAAAAAAAATATATAGATATTTTTCTATCTGTCATTCTCTTTCACCTTCCTGTAGATGGTTAAAATATTTTAACAGATTCATCTTGAACTCGGGGCTGTTTACATCAATGTATCCAATCAAACGTGATTTGGGGCAATTAGCTAAGCCGTCCATCAGAGACACAAAGAGAAAGAGGGACTGAAACTTGCTGTGATAATATCATATTATTATGTTGTTATTCCAGATTTATCTAATTATAGCTGTGCAAAATAGCCAGCAGCCACATCCAGTAACACCAGTGTTAAAAACAGAGTAGCTATCATTAAACAACTTTACCTTCATTACCTCATCTAGAAATATTTATTATGCAGTCGACATCTCCCCAAAACTGCTGCTCATCAGATGCACAAAGAGGTGCTTTGCATCAATGACACAGGGTGTCCTTGTTGTTTTTGTAAGCTGGGAAACTTGGGTACTTTACCGAAGCCACCTGATACTTTTAATTTAGCAGCATGTCGATTATTCTGTTGGAGCATCGGCTTAGCACTGCTGTTCCCATGAGGCCGCTGGATCCTCACTTTCATTAAAGTTGTTTGGAGAGTCTCTCAGCTTCGTTGCCTCATAAAACAAACTGCTATGATGAAAATAACTTAAAACCACACAAACCAACGGTACTCCTCTGTTTTATTAGTACACGCACACAGAGGCAGACGCACACATACACAACAAAACGCTGTGTTTGTTGAGGTTCTAATGAGTCCCAGTAGCAGCGGTTTGATTCTTCCCTCCTAATTTGACATGCTTCACTTGGGCTGGGTCCCTCTCGCTCCGCAGACCTCAAATCCTCCATGCAGAGGCCTAATGAATCTTCTCCAAGTACACAAACAAAGGACAAACAAAACAAGCAGGAAACACTCGCTTCCTTGAGCTTCTAATTGTCCCAAACATGTCAATCAATCACTGCTGCCTGCTTGAATCCACTTTTTCCTTCTGACAAAAGAGTTATTAGTCGCCCATGAGAACATATCAATCTTCAGATTGCCCGGGTATTACACTCATGTATTGGGTTACGTCTACAACTGGCAGAGTTTCCTTTCATTTTGCTCCAGCAGTGTGAGAACATTGGCCGTTGTACTCTCTGCTTAGGAAGGTGACATGAAGAACAATGAGTCGAGCCTCGCCGCTCTCCCAGGGCTCTCCATGTTGAGTTTCAGCAGTAATTGAATCGGGGCTTTTGCTGCCCACAGAAGACGGTGTGAGTGAATTGTCTCAGATAGTTTATAGGGTAATAAAGTCCCTCCACACCAACACCTGCCAGCTGCGCTCAGCTTTGACCAAAAACAGTCTATTTAATACCTCCCGCCGTGCACCTGCAGCCCACCCATAACAGTCAGCACACGACTCAATCACAGCGTCACCACAGCCGATAGACGCTATCTCTCGCTGTGTCTCCTGGATGAAAGTTATTATTGGGGTAATTAAAATCTTGCCTCAATTAGCCCATTGTTGACCTTGTTTGCAGGTTAGGCTGCTGTATCTCAGCCCAAACGCAATAACTGCAGCCATTTTCCTCTTATCTGATCTCCTCATCTGCTTGCCTCAGCCGCTGGCGAGCGCTCGCTGTTGTAAATACTGAAAAGTGCCTTTCCTGGACTTCCTCTTCTCTTCACAGCAGCTCGCTCCTTCTTCAAAACAACTTCTGTCTCTGCTGAAAGGCACGGCTGAGTGGGTGAGGAGTAGGTGGACAAATGGATGCAGCGGCGATCAAATCTGATGATTGTATTTGTCACAAAGAGTCTTTCATGCAGTGTTTACTTAAGCCAGGTGTCGGCTTCGAGCTTCTGTCGGCCTGTAATGTGCAAATGTGACAAATGTTGCGATGAATAATGTTAATTACGTCTCCTGACAAAACTGTGCACTTTTAAAACGCTATTATTGGGCCGAGCATGCATCTTCTCCTCTGCTTTTGCGGCCAGCTTTCGGTATTATTAAGGAATTGTGCATTAATGGGAGTCAGCAGTTTTCTGCGCTGCAATCTCATTACATTTACAGGGAAGGGATGGAGAGCAACAAAAAAAATTAATTGGAGGCATGCGACAGTTAGGACAGGAGCCTGGGCAAGGGCAGAATAAATCAGAGGTCAGTTTGACAGCTTTATGGCTCTGTGGAGAGAGAAGTGGTTAACTTTAATGGGAGGAGATAGTAATGTTGAGTTACTTTATTTTTCCCTCTTCCTCCCCACATGCACTCATCCCATCCCCCCCCCCCCCCATCAGCTGAGGCACACAGCCCCTCACCCCTGAACTATTTTGACTCGGCTTGATATATAGAGTTAATTCAGCCCTCTTCTGCGCAATAATTCATGCGTTTCATGCATTCAATGTCGTGCAGACTCAGCGCGGGGTGGAATTGTTAATTTTCTGCGTTGAGATTGCAGCCTCCCTCCCAGCGCGCGCACACACACACACACACACACACACACACACACACACACACACACACACACACACCTCTGTCCTGCCTGTCACCTACTCTACACAATATCCCCACCCACTATTCCTCCATCCTCTCCTCCTCCTCCTCCTCCTCCTCCACCACTCTCTTGTATTTTTTCCCCCCGTAATTACTTTGGAAGTCAATTTGGCTAAAAGAGTGTCCACTCCCAGCATTATTTCCTGCAGCATCAGGTTTCTTCTTCTTCTCTTTAAGAAAACAGCACTTGGTCAGTGCCACTACGACAACAGCCAAATCCACACACAAGTCCTCATCTTTCTCTGGACGCTCACCTCGTGGCCTTTTGGTCACGTCCTGCCTTCACTACCCATCCCCAAGTTCACGAAGGTCATCCCCACAAGGGGCTGACCCCCTCAAGCCTCCCCGCTGACCGCTGACTCAAGCCGTGTGCTTGTATTATTGGGGGGGTGGGGGATGCTGGCAAGTAAAGCAACCGGTGAAGTGGTTTCTGCAGGGTAATGGGGCCCTGCTCTCCATGCACTTCATTTAATCCAGGCAGACCTCTGTGTGTGGTGAGTGGGGGTGGTGTGTCTGTGTGTGTGTGTGTGTGTGTGTGTGTTTGTGTCTGTGTGTGTGTTCTGGGATTGTTGTATGCTTGTGGGAGCAGATGGATGGGGTCAAACCTCGGAAGACATTATGAGTTCTGTTAGCATATTCTATCACATAGTGTACACAAAAGTGACTGAAAATGCGGGGCTGGAACAAACCTTTATTTTCATTATTGATTCAGTTATTTTCAGATGAGTTGCTCAGTCTATAAATGTCATACGTCCAGCACAAGTTTGCAGAGATCTTAAAGGGACATTTCACCCCAAAATCAAAACCACATATTTCCCTCTTACCTGTAGTGCTATTTATCAGTCTGAATTGTTCTGGTATGAGTTGCCGAGTGTTGGAGATATCAGCCGTAGAGATGTCTGCCTTCTCTTGTACATAATGAAACTCAAAGCGCCACAAAATTACATTTGAAAAACTCAGCAGTAATGTCTTTCCAGAAATCATGATGCATGTACTCAAGATAATCCACAGAGCATGTTGTGAGCCGTGTCACGTAGGACCTATTTTCTTTCTGCAGTATCACTGAGCTAGCTAACATGGCACCTGGCTTGAGGTACTCAAAACGCCAAAAAAATACATTTGAAGAACTCAGCGGCAGTTTCGGCTACTCAAAATGTAAGCAGGACCATGTCGTGAGCAGTTTCATGTAGGAACTATTTTCTCAGAGGGAACAGTGCATCTACTTGTGGACAATGGGCGCATGTTGGCGTGAGATGTAAACATTAATGCCATCATCCTCAACTGAGCTGTAATGTTAGCTAGCTAAGTGGCGCTAGGTGAGCTGGCAGTAGATGCATGCTTTCGTCTGTGCAGTGATACAGCAGAAAGAAAATAGTTCCTACATGAAACTGCTCACAACAAAGTCTGTGGATTATCTCAAGTTACTGGGTCATGATTTCTGGAAAGAGACATTGCTGCTGAGTTTTCCATATATATTTTTTGGCGCATTGAGCACCAGAAGCGGAGTGCCACATAGTTCCATTATGTTCAAGAGAAGGCAGACATCTGCACATCTGATATCGCCATCACTAGGCAACTCACACCAGAACAATTTCGATTGATAAACAGCACTACATGTAAGAAGAAAAATAAGAATTTTTAATTTTGGGGTGAACTGTCCCTTTAAACTTGACATTTTGTTAACTGTCAGTCCAAAACTGGAGGATACTTCAATCTACCACGATTAAAAAAAAAAAAACAAAGAAAAGCTGCAGCCGATGAATGTTTGGCATTTTCGCTTGATAAATGACTCAAACAATGAACCGAATAATTAAGAACCACTGAAATCATTCGATTATAAGCGTATACAAGTGAAAACAAACTGTAGTTACAGACATTTGGCTCAGACGATTCAATCAAGTCATCTGGAATTACAAGTGTAGCTCAAGCAGCAAGGTCTAATTAACCTCAATCTGGTAAAATAACCCTTCTTTTTTTTCCACAGTTGTAACTTGTGTTCAAAGACATCACTTTCCAAGCACTTTTTTTCCTGCATGTTTGAGCAGTGGCAGCGTTGGCTTTTGCAGCGTTTCACAGGCCTTGGCTCAGACCAGCCAGCCAAAGATAAACAGTGAAAAGCATTTTCCCCCAGGCCTTGAACACAACAAGTATAAAGTTGAAGCCGTCACCTTAACTCTAACATGGAAACTATCTCAAGCAGAAGTTAGTGGAGAGAGAAAGAAAAGATATTACTTCTCTTTGTGGTCTGGCAGAGTTGCCGAGCACATTGTTTTCATTTATTTATTTTATTTCAGTTGGCAAGGTAGAGGTGAGTTAAGTTCTTTCTTTTTTATTTTAGCAGTGGGAGGAAAAAAAAAAGGAGGTCACATTTGTTGGCAATGCTGTGGGAGTGCGCTGATACGAGTACGAGGGCTTTGTGTCAGGAGACATTTTGTGGCCGGCAGGAGAGAAACCTAGTGCTGTGACAGGGGCTTTTCTCTTCTTTAAAAGGCGCAGCGACCCCCGTGACCCGCTGAGTTGAAATGGAGGCCACCGCCGATTCTCATGCCCTGATTGAGGAGGGGGGGGTCTCTGGCGGTGGCTGTTTCATGAATGAAAACAGAAAAACAGAAGAGGATATCTGATTTTTAGGAACTGTAAAAATGTAGTTTGTGTACGTGTGTGTGGCGCTTGCGTCAGGGGTGTCAGTCGCCGCTGCTTAGACAACACAACTGACCCAAACCCTGAGGCGGTCAGTGTGTCTTCAGTGTGGATACAATCCCATGATTCATCCTTTTTCATGGCATTTCCTCCCCCGTTGTGTAGGGCTATGTACTGTCAGGGCCTGGGAGGAGTTCTCATTGAGCGGTTTCTGCGCTCACACACACACTCGCACACATACACATCTTTATGTACCCTATTCACACAAGACCACGGGCTTCATGCATTTAAATGGCCCATCTAGTGGAGCAGTGATATTATACAACACTTACAGCGGTTCGGAGATAAAGCTGATGACATTATATTCATATTAATGGTTTTTATTAGCCTCCTTTGATGTTCAGATTGTTGATAAAATGGTGCTTTGATTGGTCTTTGAGGGACGGCGCCAAACTGTAACAGATGGCAGCTTGTAGAGCAAAGATTGCAGAGCTTCCCATTCAGCGCATGTTAGTGCTGAAATGATTAGTTGATTAACCGATTGATACCCAATTAATTATTCATCACTCATCGTGCCAAAACGCGTCATGAGTGTTTCTCAAATGTTTCTCTTTCTTTTTTATTTAATTGTAAATAGAATATGTTTGTGTTTTAGACTGTTAGTTGGACGAAATGAGTCTCTGGGAACTTGTGATAAGAATTGATAAAGTTAGAAAGTCACTATTATATGTCTGTAACCGCTAATGTAACACGTTTCTATGCCTAACTTCAGTAATCACATTACAGTTACTCACCAAACGATTCACATGCTGAAAACAGCGACGCCATCCAGTGCAATCTCAGGAGGAGCAGCTCTCACAAACGATTTGGCAGATTCCTCCTCGTGAGGTTTAACCACTGCTTTAGTGATAAATATGTCAGATAAGCTGGAACAGTCTGCTATAAAGCTGTGGTTTGGTGATAGGGGGACTCAGGTGAGCTTGTTTGGCCCCTTAAATGCCATTCATGTGGCATTTAAACATGTTTTGTCCCCTTGAAGTTTGTCTTCATCTAATGGATTTTAGAAGGGATAGTCTATTGATATAGTATTTTGAGGCAATTGATATTTGTGCAAGGCAGTTAGTTAGGCCAGTATGTTTTACATTGCTTTGATTTTATTTTTAAGCAGTTATGGCCTACTGCCCCTGTTAATAAAGTTATAAAGTTATAGAATCTATAGCAAGGAGCCTTGAAGCTTCTCTGGATGCAGACGGTGGTGCAAAGCCTCACTTATTGTGCCTGCATATTGCCCGTGACTCCAGTTGTTGCGTAGCATTTGAAAAAAATTTAATGTGCGTGCCTGAGTATAACTTGGAAAAGCAGCACGTAGAACTAATGGTGTAAAAAGTGATTTAAGTTTCACACAGATGCCCCCAATTTGTTTCCCCCAGGTTCAGAGAAATGCAGGAACAGCAAAAACACGGCGACCGCATTTGTTTGAGAAAATTACCCCGGCTGCATGCTTGATGATCTCAAAAAAAAAAAAAACACTCAAAGAAGGGGGGGGAGGAAAAAAAATCTCAGTCTGGTTGTTAAATACATATTAACAGATTTCTTCCACTTCAGCGTTGAGGAGATGCAGGAACGTGCTCCATCTTTGGAATGTGGGAATGCGTCCCCGCTCTAATCAATTCAGGTAGGGCAGCATTATCTGCGGAGCTGCCACCAGAGTCGAGCCGCACAATAACTCAAGGAGGGCATTTGAGAAGTGTGTGAGTTTGATCCAGTGCCAGGGTGATGAATAGCTGTTTTTTCTCCTTTGTTGCCCATCAGCACTTTTATTCCGCAGTTAATCCACCAGACCCACACTGTAATTTTTCACCTTGCTGTGTGATTGTGTTTGTGTATTTGTGTGTGTGCTTCCGTATCTTGCTGTCAATGGAAGGGCTCTCGTATAAACACAAACACCTGCATCTGCCCCGCTCCCTGGCATCTGAGGCTGATTTAAAGGTGTGTGTGCGCACCGATAGGATTGACATCTCGTGAAAAGTTGGTGAGGAGTGTGAGCCTTACATAATACGTCAGCGGGACCCGGTGGAGGTAGACGCTTGTTACCGGGGTGTGTCAGGTGTTAAAAGGATGTCATGTTGTTGCAGATAATGCAGCTTACCCACTTGATTTACTACACCGGTGGAGGTGAGGCTTTCTGCTTGGACCTCCTCCTGCTGAAAACACGTCCACACTGAGCTGGTTACATTTGAAAACCCAGATTTTTTTTCTATTTTCTTTCCATTGGCACTAAATTGGCATTTCACACACCCAGAAATAGATTATTTTGTAGATACTTTAAAAAAAAAAAACACCAGCCTGGAGTTTTAGTGAGGACGTGTGTGAAAACATTCACCTTTTAGAAAACAATAACCGTGATAATAGTGTTTTGATCAAAGGAGAGATACAGAGTACCACTCTTTATCAAATGTTGACTGTGCCGGTGTGATTTTGTTTGCTGACTGAAAGAGAAAACAGTAAAAAGAAATAGAGCAATTTTCTGGTTGTTCAGGTGTTTTTAGTGTGGACAGAGAACCTTTTGAAATGTGTCTGAAAAGGTTAGTGTGGGCGACAATGATTTCACAAATACTAGGGAGCCTTATATAATACGTCAACAGGACCCGGTGGGGGTAGACGCTTGTTACCGGGTGTGTCAGGTGTTAAAAGGATGTCATGTTGTTGCAGATAATGCAGCTTACCCACTTGATTTACTACACCGGTGGAGGTGAGGCTTTCCGCTTGGACCTCCTCCTGCTGAAAACACGTCCACACTGAGCCGGTTACATTTGAAAACCCAGATTTTTCATTCAGTTTTTCCTTCTGTCAGAATTAAATTGCTGTTTTTCGCAACCAGAAGTTGATCTTTTGGTGGATAAATTGAAAAACACCAGGCTTGAGTTTCAAGATGTAAGTGGGGAAAAATTCAGCTTTTGAAAAACAGTAACGGGGATAATAGTGATTTGATACAGGGAGGGATACAGAGAACCACTCTTTACCAAATGTTGACTGAGATGGCATGAATTTGTTATTATCTGACTGAAAGAGAAAACAGGAAAACGAAATAAAGCAATTTTATAGTTGTTCAGGTGTTTTCATATGGACTTTTTTTTTTCTTTTGGATGGCAAAGACGTTAACCAGTGGAAACACTGTGGCACACCTGGCATGCTCCCACTTTGCTGTGGTCAAAAACAGACGGTTCTTTTCTTTGTCAGTGTGCTCATTATAATAATACCAACGCATCAGCGTGATGACAGAAATCCACCAAGTGAAACACTTGTTAGAAAAAGAAAATATATATATGTATATTTTCCTCATTTTGGCACCCGTCAGCCACGTGGAGAGCAAAAGGTGGGACAGTATTCCACAGGCGTCCAGCCCATTATTCTCTATGCAGGAAAAAGACTGGTACATGAAAAGGCGTGTGTGGACCAACATCATTTTTTACACATGATAAAGGCCATTTTCAGAATCAGTTGACTTAGTGTGGACGCAGTCTTTGTGGCCACATTTTCCAGGAAGCATCAGGCTTATATTAGATCTCTTACAGTAGACAGGTTACAGCTCGACCGCACAAACAAATGGTTAATGAGGCATAAGTGGAATGACCTGAAATTTTGTACGCAGCTTTACACCCCGCCGGAACATCCCCGCCTCCTCTTTCTCCTCCTCTTCTCGCTTCTCACACCACCTCTGATTAGGGAGTCGGGGGTCCTTGTGGTCATATTTTAATACAATCCTGAGCACTTTGAGCCCCTCCTCAGCCTCGCGCCCGCCACGTCTCTTCGTGGTGGAGGGGCTAGCATTCCTCCAGAGAGCTGTTCTACATACGGCGGACAAGGAGCACAGCTTCGCGCAAAAGCCTGCTGAGACTCCACACCATTTATCTCTCAGCTGCAAGCTTGGGCCAGGACTAATTGACTGAGCTATGTGCGTGTGTATATATGTGTGTGTGTGTGTGTGTCAGTCCTAGTCCCTGGAAGCATGGCGCATTAGCAGAGCCTGAGATGATAGGATGTGGTAAAGAGAGGGAGAGAGAGGCCAACCTTGTGTTGTGAGCCCATCAGAGGGGGCTCGGATAAAAAGCTCTCCTGTAAAGTCAGTTATTGGCTCCGGCTCTGCAAAATACGGCCAGTTAAACTGTGCTCAGGGAGCAGACAAACCGCACAGCCCAGGCTGCATTTAAAGTCAGACTGGTTGTGGGTCTTTTTGGTACTTTCGTCCATCATTTCTCAGTTATAACATCATACTCGTCAAATTACTTAGATATTGCAACATGTTGACATCAGTTCAATGAGGGTCGATGGCACTAGCAACACAAGGGGTCAGATGACCATGCAGGTTGAAACAAAACCACTTTATTTGGGGGGGAAACCAAAGGTCGGTGCACTAGAAATGTTAGTATGAAAGTGTCATTGCATAGAAAAACTATGTGGCAACAGCTACAAGTTAGTATGGCAGTAGGGTCAGGCGATGTTAAGCGAATTGTCATATGGCAATGTCTACAGTGAAACATCCTAATGGATGATGACATCTCGCCTGCTGGAACCCGCGATATTTATATATCAGTAAATTTTTAAAAAGAAAAATCAAGCAAAAAACAAACAACAACCCAAAAACTGGCCAACGGTAGAGATCGGATATTGATCAGTGATTGTGGCAAATATTCAAAATGGCAGCAAATCCCTGGAGTGATGGAGCCCTTCTGTATGGAGTTTGCGTGTTCTCTGTGTCAGCGTGGGGTTTTCTCTGGGTACTCCGGCTTCCTCCCACAGTCCAAACACATGCAGTCGGTGACCTTTAACTTGCCCGTAGGTGTGAATGTGAGTGTGAATGGTTGTCTGTCTCTATGTGTCAGCCCTGCGATAGTCTGGTGACCTGTCCAGGGTGAACCCCACCTCTCACCCAGTGTCAGCTGGGATAGACTCCAGCCCCCCGCGACCTCTAACAGGATAAGCGGTTACTGAAAATGAATGACCCACAGGTAATAAAGGCATTATAAATATTAGCTTATTATTAGCTTATTATTAGTGTTGGGGATGCAGCCGGTTCTCTAAGCTTATGAGAAAAATATGAAAATGACAAAGCTGTGTCCTGAGTAAGTTATTAATAACTTGCAGAAACATGGAGTGCAGTACTTGACCTTCCACCGTCTTTTCTCCGCTGTCACTCTTTGTCTCTCTCACTCACACAAACGCACACACACATGCCTCGGCGCTCAGTCTGTGTCCCTCCGTCAGTGTCTCCGCTCTCCGTCCTGACCATTGTGTTATTACAATGCATGAAGTTTGCAGTGTGCAGGTTGGGTCAGGTTTGGGTGGCCTCCACTGTGTCTGCTTAGGAAAATTCTGGCCCTTGGACAAATCTAGTTGATGACCCTTATTCTAAACTGGTGGCTGTCAGGCGCCATTGAAATCAATTTTCCGTCTCTTTCCTCCAGTTTATTAGAGCTAGCTTAGGGGGTTGTTTAAAATTGATTATCTGATTGTTTATGTTTTCTGCTTTGTCTGACTTCCTTTAGTGATGTCATTTTCCCAGATCTCAGCAATTACCTTGGTGAGTACAGTGTTATTGTTACTGATAGGACTGACGGCCAAAACTACGAAAATTAGACAAACTGAAATTATTATTTAAGTGTTCCTGTCTGTGTGAATCCTCGTGCTCGTGTGGTGCAGCACGGACCTCGTGCTCTTTCTCTGTGTTCCTCTCACCACTCTGCTCTGGACTTTATCAACACATTGTTTAACTTGGCCTCCTCCCAATGTAAGCCCAAGTACAGCACAGAGTTGGCTGTCTCACCGTCCACAGGGAGTGGGCTGAGCAGTGTGTGTGTATGTGTGTGTTCGTGGGCACATTGTGGGGGGAGTGGAAGCACCTCACTCTCCTGGACCAGGAAGCTTTGAATCACGCTGGCTCTTCCTGGAAGGACCCAGAGGGAGCCGGGCTGAGCCGGCTGGACTCAGGCAGGCTGTCTGAGCCGGAGCCTGGCCTCTCGCTGACACCAAGCTGGTGGCGAGCGCAGTTCTTACCTCACCCTCCCGATGTAGGCCACGCCTTCCCTCTGCTCACCAGGTTGGCACGCCGCAGGCGTTTTCCTGTACTGGGAAGTGTTTTCAGCTTTGGCTGCGGCTGTGGCTTGCACTGATAACCTCAGCCTCTGGAACTTTGAGAAACAAGAGTTTATTGATCGGATGTAAATAGCACAAGGTGGGCTCCAGCAGCTTAGATTTCAAATGCTGCCTTGTTTGTATATGAGAGTAAATTTTCATTACTAGTTCAACAATTCTGCAGTTTGAAGCATTCAGTTTGGCATGCTTACCGAGCTAAATATAATTGTGTCAAGCTGTCACCTGCCTACGCTGTCACAGGCCTCGTTTAGTTCATGGAAATCACACTCTCCTTGCCTGAGGTGCTGAGGATCTGGGCATGTAAGTTGATATTAATAGTAGAGCCGGGCTGGTGCTGCAGGGTGTCCACACCTTCCTGTTTTCTCTTTCTTTGTTTTGGCCCAGCGCTGACAGATTTACCTCTAGAGGAACTCCAACATCTGAAAGGGAAAAATGGCCCCTATTGTTCAAATGGGGCTCCAGTGGAAAGAAAACAGAGGCCTTTTTTGAAGAAAATAACAAGAGGGTAATAATGGATTGAAATATCAATAGTATAAACAACTCTGTCATTGAGACCAGTGTTTGTTATTCTTAAAGGACATTCAAAGGATAGAAGGATTTTTCCCAGAGAAGAAGTGCCTCTTTGGGTGAAAAGGGAAAAGTATCAGAAGTTTCACTCGGTTCTCGTCTCTGAGTCTCGAAAGAGGCTTGCTGAGCTCTGGCTTTTGATAGGAATCAGCTGTAAGAGGGATGGATATTGCTGTGCGTTTTCCTGCTGCACCCCGTCAGATAACTTTAACAGTTGTCTCTCCTCACAATTTTCCTGTCAAACTCCACTGGGAAATTAAGTCAGGAGGAGAAACTGCTGAAGTTATCCAACTCTATCTTAAAGCAAGTGCTCCGTGTTTTTAGAGTCTTGGCAAGGATTACCACACATCGAGACACTACATCGAAATTCAAAGAGGTTGTAGCTTCAGCTGGGAAAGATAAATACAGACTTCAGAGCTGCAGTGCATTTGACAACTCATTGAAAGATTTCATCTAAAGCTTTCCCTGAATGAGATGTAATTTGTCAGCTTACTAAAAATAACCAGTTAGATAATCTTAATCTTTCTAACTGTCCATCCAGTAGGGATAAAAATATCCTGCCTCCGACTGTCTGTGCTGGAACTAAAAAACCCAACATTTCATCACTCAGCAACAATGACTCAAAGCACTGTTTCTCCACAAAGATGCAACACTGTCCAAATATTTTTGGAGTTCATTCCATCTGATGATTGTTAATCCCTGTGGTGTCAGTGTGGTTTCTGTATTTTCGCCACATACTGAGAATGTGGTTAGATTGGCTGTAAAAGATTGTTGTACAGTCTAAGGATTTATGCTTACATAATGCAATTCAAACCGATCTAAATCAAAAAGACTATTCCCGTCTAATCCTACCTCATTTTAATCTTTGGGGCTTTAAACTATGAGTCGTATTATTTTCATGTTAGAAACCACAGCAGCTGTTGAAGATTTTTCATCATAATTAGTAGACAAATGTTGAAAATCGACTCGGAACGTGCTCAGAGTGCACGTACCTGTGCCAAGCCTGAACAATCCTCTACATTTGTTTTTGTAAGAAAATGTTCACAAGTTTGTGGATCTGGATCTGCATCAGAATAAATACAGTGATAAACAATTGTGGGATACATATGCCAGATTTATTCATTGTTTCAGTCAAGTAAGTGCAGTAGCTCATAGGAATATAAAAATGTTTGTTTCTGGTTGTTGGTTGACAGATGGACTTGCACTAAATCTCCTTCAAATACATTTTTGACTTGGGATGGGAAACAGAACATCTAAACCGTTTTTCATAAATCAAAGGAAATAAAATAGGCCTATTTCAAATAAAAAAGGCAAATGCAATTGTCATTTGAATTGGATGTTTACCAGGGCTGCACAATATGAGGAAAATATGCGATAAATGATATCACTTGTCACACCAGGCATGTCGGTGTCTGTTAATTCTGCTTTCGACACCTGCTAAGAAGAAAACAGGAATTGACGTGAAATACGACAGGCCTTTCCTTTGAGTCTGGCACTCCAGTAACTCAGCGTATCCATTCAGCTAGTTAACAAACTAGCATAAGCATTTGCTTTATCGTACCAAATCATTACAGGCTGCTAAATTAACCCAATAAACATACTGCTGGCTTATATCCGACAACAGTGTAGTGGTGCTTAGTGCAAAAAACACATGTATTTGTACAATGCAGCTACGTTAACGGTCACACAGTCCTCGGACGCTATTTCAAGTCATCGCCAAATGAGCGTCATCGCAAGCTAGCTCCCTCTACATCAGGTTGGTGTGCAGTGCAGTAAAAACTAGATGCTGGATGCCAAAATGGTGCCTTTTTCCATCCAGTGGAATTGCTAGCCTGTCACATACGTCAAAGAAGGTTTCGGCTTTTTTTCCAGGTTACAGATGCGATAGGCCGCCCAATGCGCAGTAGTGTTTCTCTAGAGTTTCTGCTCGGCTCATAGACTTAATATTGTAATGACGTCATGGATTTTAAAATTGCTTTGCTTGGCTCAAGAAAGGTTTTACAACTATAAAACCTCTATGGTTCAAAAATTCATAATGTAAAGAGTCGCAGTTGATCTTGTTTGCAGTTCAAGTTGTCCTGTCAGCAGTTTTAGAGACGTCTCTTTACGATAGTGGTCTAAATGCTAAAACTTGGGATTTTTTTTTTGCTACAATATTATGAGTAACCATTATAAAAGAATTAAAGCAAGGCTGAGTTGCTTACCTACAGTAGAGGCACGAGTAAACTGAAGAGTAGCAAAATTAATCAATAGACTAACATGCGGGACCAGTTAACCACTGACATCCCTAATACAGCACTCAGTTCTGCTGCTTTCAGTGTACTGCTAAATACAACGAATTAATTGGGAATTTAAAAATGAAAGGAAATCATTTTCAACATTAATTGATTAATTAAAACAAATTGAACTTTGAACTGAACGCAAAAGGCACCATAAAAGAATGGATGACATTTTAAAGTGTATTATTCTACTGATGCTCTCTTTAGCTAACTTAAAAAAGTCGCAGTCTTTGACAATGTGTTTATTGCGCAAATTAACATCACAGTGAAACAGTGAAAAAAACCATGTGTTGTGCAGCCCTAATGTTTACGCTGTCTGCAAACTTTTGTGGCTATAATTTAGTTAAAGCATCAAACGCCATTGACTCCTATTTGAAACTAAAACAAAGAAAATGCCCAGTGTCTAACCCTCACACATAATTAGCTGTTGTTTTTCATCTGAAAAAGATGAAAAACAAGTGATGACTGAGCCTACAGTTTGCAGTGAGCTATAGCTGCAAATGTCATATAGGGTGACTCTGCTTTAATGAGTCAAAAAGCCCTAAATGTCTCATCAGCATTAGAAACCATTGTGAATACTCTCTTAATATCTCTCTGCATTCATCTTTTTCTTCCCTGAGGATAGTAGCAGAACAGCCGGGTGAGAAGTACGACCTTGCTCTGTTATGGTTTTGATGTGAATTGAATACATGTCGAATATGGATTTTCTGGATTTATCCATCAGTGAAATGTTTCGTTAAGAGAATGTAGGCCTACATTTAACTAATCCCCTCTGTATATTGGGAGTTAACTGACACGCGTGGAAATGTATTGCTCTTAGATATCTCCCGTAAATGTCAGAACCTGCACTGTGAAGCACCAGAACAAGAGTCTCCCCATCAGCGGTGAGCCCGAGGCTTCGGCAGCACTTCATCACATCCTTAGAAAGTAGAGTCTTAGAGTCTTAGTGGAGCAGACCCGAAGGCTTAATGTCAGCAAATTAATTATGGATTCACCCAATTAGTTCACAAACTACACTGTGTTCGAGGGAAAATGATCATTCCCCCAAATGACTTGTCTCTTCAGTCTTTGCCCCAGTGTGCATTGTGCCTCGCTCAGAACTCTGTGTGTGTGTGTGTGTGTGTGTGTGTGTGTGTGTGTGTGTGTGCTTGCCTGCATGTGTGAAGCGACACACAGCAGGCAGGTAGCCTGACCTTTTTAATTATTCAAACTCTCAAACTCATCCACTGACGCTCTGCTAGCCGTCTCTCACTCCGTCTCTCCAGTTTGGCTTTTTAACAATCTCCCCATATTTCCGTCTGTCTTTAAACAAAAGGAAAACAGCTTCTCCGCTCTGTTCTTAAGTCTCTTCCAAATCACACTGATCTGTGTCAACACACGAAGTGACGCTTTAACTGTAATGACTCTTTTGACTGTGCGAGATTGCCTCAGATCAGTAGCCTCCCCCCCTCCCCACCCCCCACCCAAGTGTCTAATAAAGTAAGTAATCACAGCTTTCTAATGAGAGTCTGTCAGGGGCGGTGCTCGTATCTGTTTACCAAACCAAATTATTTTCTTATTTCGGCAAAGTCAATTAATCACAATCGGAGACAATTCTGTTAGTGTTTGTCTCTCAATAGGTAGATGGATTGCAACAACGGCGGTGTCATCATTAAATTTCATTGCATTACAAGAAGACGCTGTTGTAAATTAATTCAATCTGACTCTTGGTTTTTCACATTCTCTCATGGTTAAAGTCGAAAGGATGGGTGGAGACCGAAACCAGCACTGCCGATTATGATTATTTTCTGTATTGATTAACATCCATCGCAGTCTGAAAGATAAAATTTGAAGTAAAAAGAAGTGCGATTTGGAATGCAACATGCATGAATGCAAGGCAGCTTCATTTGTGTTGCACTTTTTATACACAAGGGCAATTCAAAGTGCTTTACAGAGCAATAAAATATAAAACATAATAAGGATACGGAACAGAGTAAAGAGAAAAAAGATAAAAAAGGTAAAAATAATTACTAAATGATTTACAATTTAAAAAAAATGATCCTTTAAGAATAGCAAAAGTACAGACGAGGTGCAAAGATAAGATGATTTAAAAATATGCAGTCATTGCAAGGTGGGGCAGGCAGTATTAAAAAGGAATTCTTTTAGCTTTTTCTTAAAAGTGGTCAGAGTCTGGGAGGTTATTCCAGGTTTGTGCTGCATGATAACAAAACGCTGCTTCATCATGTCTTGTTCTGACTCTTGGGACGGTCAGTAGGCCGGCCCCAGATGTCCTCAGGGTCCTAGAAGGTTCATATGTCACAGGCGTGTCAGCGATACATTTGTGCGCTGAGCCACAGAGTGATTTATACACAAGCAGCAAGATTTTGAAATCAGTTCTCTGAGAGAACGGTAATCAGTGTAAGGATTTTAGAACTGGAATAATGTGGTCATATTTCCGAGTTTTTATCAGGACCCTAGCAACAGTGTTCTGAATAAGATGAAGTCGCCGAACAGCTTGTTGTGAAAGTCCTACAAACAGACCATTGCAGTAATCTTATCTACTGGAAATATAGGTCTTTATTCCTTATTAGGGGTCGGGCCAATGAACTTTAGAGGGGGCGTAGCTTAGCACATAACTCCACAACCTTTTGGTCAATTATCCCAAACCTTGCAAGCAACATCTTAAGAGGTACCAGGAACATACTCTGAAAGTCAGATTTACCACTAGGGGGCACCACAAATGCAAAATGTTGGCTTGGGATAATACAAATCAGACTTCAAATCAGACAATGATGGTACAATCATGACAAAATTTGCAGGGTATGTTATCTTGAAATCGGTCAGTAGGGGGCACCACACGTTCCAAACAAGTGCAATGGTCTTTCTCAAAATTGGCCATAAATCAATGAGGGTTTGTTCAAACATCAACAAACTTGGTGGACTTTTTTAAGCCATTAAAGCATGTCCCCAAAATGTTTCTGCAGGTGACCAATAGGAAGCAACAGAGTTTCCAAAGAAGAGCATGGCCCGGTAGAGATTTGGACATAAATGAATGAGCATCTGTCTGATTGTCATAAAAGCTGTTGATTATCTCTAGCACAGGTGTCCTAAACTGTCAAAGGTCTTGATCTTACCTAGCTTTCAACTTCCATGCTGGCTTTAACCCCGGAGTTGTTGCTTGCTATATTTATTAATATTATTACACTATTCCTCTGACTCTAGCAGTGTTTTTAAATGGTAATAGCCTGATGACATTATGGATTTGACGTGGCTGTAGAAATTAAAATCGGAGTCCAGGATAACACCAAGGTTTCTTGTGTGACTCTTAGTTATAAGAGAGAGAGGTTCGAGGTGAGAGATGATGCTATGTCTTTCTTTTCGTGGCCCAAAGACAATCATGTTGGTCCCATCTCTGTTGAGTTGGAGAATATTTCGACGCATTCAATCATTGATTTACGCAATACAGTGACACAGGCGTTCTATAGGTCCATAATACCTGGTGAAAGCGATATGTATAATTGCGTGTCATCTGCATAAGTTGATATTGTTACTTATCGTTACCTTGGAAATAAAACAAAACGGCAGAGACGGGGGTCAACCCAGAGAGCTCTGCTATTGTTACTTTGCAGTTTATGCAGTTATAATTTTTAAGTTATAACTGTAGACATCATTGGTGGCTTCTGTCATCTTTCAGTAAGCCGTTAATGAGTCGATGTGACATAACTTCCTCTGTGAAGAGGATTTTCTTCTTTTTTATTACGCACATGAAACTGTATAAAATCCAGAGAGCTAAAAAAAGAGAGATGCATTTGGAGAGGTTAAGAAGCCTAAGGCTTCTACATCGGGCATCCCCTCCACTTAAGGAGAAAAGCAAACCATAACGAAAAAGGGGAAAAAGTAAAAAAGAACTAAACTAACATGAAACAAAAGATAAGTGACTACAAGAAGCATACTGAGCAGAAAAATGAACCAATCACAAAAAACACAGAGATATAAATATAAATGTACGTCTAAATTAGACGTCAGTAATTAATTGTAATGATGATTTCTTTTTAAGATTTCTAAGGTTAATGAGCTCCTGATAACGTACTTTTTTACACCACAACATCTGATCAAGTACAGGCCATGTTTTAACATGTATCAAGGAAGATGAAGCTGATTAACTTGTCTAGTATTATATGAGTAAATTTGGGAAATAATTGTAAAGAAATTCCTAAACAATAACAGTAGAGAAGAAAGCAAGGACTTACATTTACATATATAAACATGCATGTCTGATGAATATTTATGTCACATACTGAAATAATGTTTGGTTTCCTGAACAGTGGAACAGACGCTTCATTAGAGGTTGAGAAAGTTGCCAATCTTACAAATTGTTTTAGCAGCAGATAAAGTTTATTAAGATTGGAGAGGTAAGAAAAGCCAGAAATGCGTGCTGGCTTGCATATTGCAAAACGCGACCAGATGCAGTCGGACATCCTGGTATTTTTGGCACACTGTGTTTGACATATGTATTGGGACATACTAAATCTTTCTCTGGCATACTAAGTAGTGTAGCAGTATGGGTATTGGAATGCACCATTTGCGTCATCTATGTATAGCAAATAAGTGCGTTTCTAAAATGTCAAACTCTTCCTTTAACAATTAATAGATCAGTAATTTGTTGTTTGTAAATTTTGAGTCTCACTAACTGTCCCAGCACTAACTGAAACCAGTCCGTTGTGTGTATTTGTCTCTAATGTGCTGTATTAAACTCCTGCCGCTGACCGACTCCCCTCCCCCACCTCTGCAGACAGTGCCTGGACAGTGATCTCTGTGTGTTGCTGACATTGAGCAGAGTTTGTGGTCTGTGATTGTGCTCGCAGCGGAGCCGTCCTTGGGAGACAGGGGCGGCCGTCACAGATATGGATTCCTACATTTAATGTCTCGGCCTCTCGCGCACAAATGTTTCTCTTTCAATGAGCTGTGGCCCCGCAGGCAGGGAGTTTTATCGATCATCTGACTTTTAATGCCTCTTAAATATTAAGATTCATGTATATGACCTTTGTGTTTGGATTAGGAGTGCAAAATCCCTGCCTAAATACCCTCTCAGGCCCTGCTGGCTGCTCTGCCGGCTTTGTTTCAGCTTTTCTTTGAATCACGGAGAAATGGTGCCCAGTTTCATCTTTTTTATAAAAGCATGGTGGTTATGCTTGGCTGTATTTCATTAAGTCATGGAGGGAGTAGTTTTTTTCTTTCTTGGGACCACTCTGCTTGAAGCCTGGCTGAGGGAATGAGTGCAGCAGAAAAGTAGGGGAAGAGAAAGGGGATAAGAAGTGAGGAAGGTTTGGCCTCTGTGTGGGTCTTGTTAGCCTCTGTGAGCGCTCTTTTTCTCTACTTCCCTCCCTCTGTCACTCTCACTCTTTATGTCACACACACACATGCACACACACGCACATACACACAAGTGGACAGCCCTGGAAGAGGTCCCGGTGATTGATGACTGTGTGTGAGAGACCTCAGAGGCAGCAGCACTACAGAGAGATGGACAGATGAAAAGGAAGGAGGAGGGACAGAGAGGAGGACTGAAATGAATCAAGTAACTGGGTGAGGCCTTCCAGCAGCCCGTTAACATACTGGAGCCAGAGTACTGCCTTGTTGGAAAGACATCCTGGAAGTGACTTGTGCTGTGTAAGTTAGCTTCCTCACATCAAAATGGCTTTTTCCTGACAACAGAAAACACTCCAGACACAGAGTTGTGATGAAAGGCAGTTAAAGGTGTTTTGTGGGGATAAAACCAAAGTTTGTGTCTCCCACCAAAACTTGTAAGTCCCCAAAGGAATACTTCACCCACAAAATGATAACTTGTACATCAATTACTCACCATGTGTTGCATTTTTTGAAAACATTTATCTTGCATGCCGCCACGACAATGGAAGAATCCAAAAAAGTGAGAAAATTCTGAAAGAATTGGAGTAAACATTTAAGATGTTTCTGAACTTTCACAACTCGAGCATCATCCAAGTCTCATTTATCTAGTCATCTGCTCACTTCCTCCCAAACACATGCATTTCTGTTAAAACCTTACTGTTTAAAACACGCACGAGTAGCACACTTGGGCAAGTGTGTGTTTGAAGTTGGGAAGTACTGTGCATACGATGGGATAAATGACACTTATACTTACACTGCACGGCTTTTGTAAGAGTTTGTGAATGGATGTTTTGATACAGTTTTTCCATTGTTAAAGGCAGTTTACTCCACTTCATCAATATTTTTTGGATTCTTCTTTCACCATAAAAGCATGCGAGAAAAAGTTTTCTTCACAAATTAACTGTAACATGGGGTGAGTTATTTTTTATTTATTTGACCAGAAAAACCTCTTGAGATTAAAGAAAGAAAAAACAGCAATATATAACACAAAATAAGATCTCTACCAAGAAAAGCCAAAAAGTTTTTCAATGTAAACTGGAAGTGAACCATGAAAACGTAAAAAAAGGGCAACTACACATGATTACAAAGACCAGCTATGACACACCGTGACATTGGCATATAGAAGATTGTGTACAAAAATCCTGCAGCAGCGCTTTGAAACGGCCGAGAGGAACCAGAGAGTTCAACTGTAAGTCCTTCTGCAGAAGATTGAACATATAACGAGCTGCAGACATGAATGCTTGCTTGCCAAACTAGCAAAATAATTGAAGATACATTTTCTATCCATCAACTAATAAGTCAATCAAACTCTTGCAGCTTTAAAAGTCTGCTTTGTTTACATCCATGTTTACTAGCTTGCAGTTTTCTCCTTCCCTGCCTTTGCAGTCACATTGTTGTGTTTCTTTGCAATTTATTACCGCCTACTGTGCAGGCAGGACTTTGTATCACGTCTCCTGTGTACGTCGAAAATCCATAGCGTAATGTCAGTGCTGGGAGAAATGGGGAAAATTTCATGATATTAATGACCAAATCCCTCTGTCAATATTGCGATGTTATTGTGGGGTTGACTATTGGAGCTTTCACGAAATGTTCATATATTGAGACTTTTGATAAATAATCATCAGAAATGTGAATATAATGGATATAATGGGAAATAATAGAGCAGCTAGAACACATGCGATATTACGATACCCAGAATCTAAGACAATATCTCGTCTCGTATCACCATATCGATAAATTATTGATATATTGCAGTTTAAATTAATTGTGATAGCTTGTTTCAAAGCAGGTGTGTATGATAACGTTTATGAAAGCTAACTGGAATAGCTAACTGTGACACTGAATGCAACTAAGCCATCATTATTGTTATCAGTTTCACCTGTGCTTTTACTGCAATGACAAAGGTGTAAAAGGTCCATTCCGTAGCCACATTGCTAATGTTGGATTGTACGCAGAGCCATTTTTAAAATCTAGAAGGTGAATATCAGGATTTCGGTACCAGATGCTGCACATGAAGAGCAAAGTCTTTCTTCTCTTAACATTTTGTTCTGATGTTCGACGAGAGATATATCTAGGGTTGAAAAGACAGTGGTGTTATCTATGACTTTGGTCTTTTCCTCAAGGTGTTGTACACTGTGTGCCCAGTATGACCCCTGGTGTGATTGCTCTGTACTGTCCCTTATGTGTAGACATGTCCTGATAATGTCACATTAAGCCCCCCCCCCCCCCCCCCCCCCACACACACACACACACACACACACACACACACACACACACACACACACACACAACACCAGCCCTAAGCTCCAGACCTGACCAGCCTATTCTGACTGATTACCCTGACGACTGTGGAGAGGGCAGACTGACATCCGCAGCCTGGTATTCCTCACAGATAATGATGGAGGATTTGTTTTTTCTGAACTCTTTACCTTCTTGGCTTCCTTCCCTTTTCTTTTTTCCTGAACTCTGACTACACAGAACTGATGAAGACTTCAAGTAATAACTTTGCCCTGATGCTTTCTGGCAGAAAGAGATGTTTTCACGGTGTCAGCACTCTCCGAGAGGAGAGGCGCCTCTGGCTCCGGTCCTGGACGAGCAAGATGTGGAATTTGAGTTTTCAGTGCAATGTTTAATCCCTGTTGTGTCGCAATCATTTTACTCTAATTCACCAAGATGCTGATCCTCGCTGTGCTCTGTGTGTGCTGCCGGTGGAAAAATACTCACTTTGTTTTCTCTCTGACAAAGATGTATTTGTATATTTGCCTGCATGTCTGTCAGTGATGCTGAATTGAAGGCTTTGTTGTGTAACATTTTCAGCTCAAATTTCTGTAAAACTGATCTAAGTTGGCAGTTCATATTCTGGTCAGAATAACTCGTTAGAATTTTTTTTTTTTGCCTTTGAATCAGAAGTCGTGTTTGTGTGTGTGTGTGAGCTCAGAGGAGACACAGGGATGTAATGAATCTGCACTACATGGTATAGAGGTGTAAGTGAGATGGTGTGCTCCTCTCTGAGTAGATTTTAACTACCCTCTATTGGCCTGAATGTGTCATTACACGACAATCTGTCAACCTTCAGGTGCAGCACATCAACTCAAGAGCTTCACGTTGTCAGATCATAAATCTCTCTTCACAAGTTCCATCAGCTTGTTTCACATTTCCTCAGATCAAATTTTGTCAGATGAATACACATTTTTTGTGCTCGCTTTGTTCTGATGGCTTTGAGGGCAAAAAAAAAAAAAAAAAAGAAGAGGAGGAAAAAGCAGATTTGCCATCTGAGTCGAGATACCTCAAATGTCACGGCGATCAATAAGGAATGTGACGAGTGACAAGTTAGATGGAGCTTCAGATGAGTGTTTGTCAGCGAGTGAAAACACACTTCAAACGGGAGAAAAGTGGAGCTTTTAGAGCATGGAAGCTTTGTCACTTTTTAGAGCAAATGGGGCACTTTGTCACCAACAGTATCTGAGTAAGTGTGTGTGTGAGAACGTGTGTGATTCAGTGATTTTTCTGTGTATCTATCGCCTGCAGCTTCCCGAGCTCTTTGTGAGCAAGAGGCTGAGTGACTTTGTAGTCAAGGACTCTTTAATGCCTTCCCGTGTCAGAGTTTTTTTTTGTGCTTGTACATCAATAATGTGTGTATATACAGCACGTGTGCGCCAGCGCTTGTGTTTAACCAGGTTTTTTTTTTTTCTTCTTGTGTTGGTGCCTTTCTTGCAGGTGTATGTGCCGAGGCGGTATGCCCCGGGGAATAGTGCTGACAGTGCACTAGGAGTCTGAACCTTGTCAGTATTTGCGGCTGAGGAGGAGAGGTGCCGTGCCGTGCTGAGCCGAGCCGTGCCGTGCCGTCCTGCGCCGTGCTGTGTTTTGACGCCATGTCCCTGACTGACAAACACAAAGTGAAGAGGCAGAGGCTAGACCGGATATGCGAAGGTAAACTCATGAGTATGTGCCTCTTCTTAACTTTTTACCACCACTCATCCCTCGCACAGAGTAACACTTCATCACTTCCATCAAACACTGTACTGAATTTATGAGCACATGCATGAAGGGCTGCAGAGCTGATCATATTTACAGTCATGATTTTGGTCTTTACAGTTAATTAAACGTGACATGGGTGCGTTATATATTTATGCTTTGAGCTTCAGTGCATTAAATCAAGTGCCTTTAAATTGTCTGACCAACTGTTGGATTATTTTTATGAAGTATAAAGTAGTAGCAGCTCAGCACGGTCAAACTGCGTCACATCTGAAAACATTTTGTTAAAGTTATGATTGGCTGTGCCGCTGTACCGATCCGTACATCCTGCCCTATCTGTACTGCACATGTGTAATTCAACAGGGTGAGAAGGAGGCTAGATGGTTCCCTCGTGAGCTACTTCCACACACTATGTAGTTCATATATTCTCTCACTCCGGTATATCAGATTTATGTATGCTAGTTGCTTCTGGCCCGGAGGCTGCCAACTGAATACGTCTGATGTAGTTTAGAACATTCTGTATATCAGGGCTCCTGCAGATCCTTAAAAAGTCTTAGGCATTGGTTTCATCAATCTTAAAAAAAGGCTTTAACAGGTATTAAAATGTCTTAAATCGATCTTGCAAAAGTCTTGAAAGTGCTCAGGCATGGGAAGCAGGACTTAATCGTAAGTGCTATATCAGCTCAGAGAACCTGTTGGATGAGAGGCAAATGTCTTCAAGAAACTCAAGCAAGTCCACTTGCTTAGGATATAGCACTTTAGATGACCATGACCTGGATGCCTGAGGATTTTCATCAACAGATTTTTTGGAATCTTGTTTTTTTTCCAGATGTTGCATTGTAAAATCTCAAACTGATCAGTAACATCTACTTTTCCAAATAATACCAGCCTCCCCATTGTGTTAACGGCATGTCAGATCGGGATAGTGAAACCAACAACGCTCATATTTTGTCTGCGGCTAGGCTGTTCAGGGTTCACTTTCCGCTAGCTAGCTGTCACTGGACCCTGGACGAAATGGGGATGAGTTGTCATAAACATTATGTACGTGCAAACAATGAGAATATAACAAATATAATTAGAAAAAAAGTCACAATAAATCATCAAATTCAAATTCTATAAGGAGAGCAAAAAATATATATACATAGACTGCATTCAGAAGCAGAAGTAACATATGAAAATTAATAGAATATATACATAAAACACAAAAAAGAGAGACCACCAAAATAAGAAAAAAGAAAATAAGAAAAAAGAAACTAAATATATGCAAACAGAAATACGAAGCAGGGAACCTTTACATAGGAAGTATTCATTTACAAAAATGGAGTAAGGTCAAGGTCCTCATTAATTCCTGGATGTACAGTAGCTTTCAATTTGAAAATCCATTCCGCCTCTTTTTGATTGAGACGTTTCTGTCTATCCCCTCTTCTGTCTGCCTCAGGGATATGGTCAATACCCATAGCTAACAAAGAGGAGGGGTCATTGCCCTGATGTTCTTTGAAATGTTTAGCCATAGGATAGTCCAGGTTACCTATCCTGATCGCATACTTATGTTCTGCAAGTTGACATTGTTTGGGTTGTCTTGATTATGACAACTTGACATTAATCAAAGTGGTATTACCAGAAGTTGTCTTTGTCATGACAAGTTGACCTTACATTTGTTTGGGATGTCCTTATAATGACAAGTTGACATTAACCAGGACGACATTACCAGAAGTTGTCTTTGTCATAACAATAATAATCATTATGTCAACTTGTCAAACACAAAAAGAGGTGCATTTCTTGTTAATGTCAACTTGTTATGACAAAGACATCTTCTGGTAATGTCATCCTGGTTAATGTCAAGTTGTCATCATAAGGACATCCCAAACAATGACAACTTGTCATGACAAAAACTGAATGACACTTAATGACAGCGGTCATAAATGTTTATGACATATACATAATGTTCATGACAGGTTCATGACTGTGTCACATCATAGTTATGACAGTGTCATGTCACCCCTATGTAGATACCAAAGTGTTGCCAAAAAATCTTATATCAAACTTACCTTAGCTGCAGGGACCCTGATATATGCCACCATTTAATGCACCATACCAGACTGTAGCTTCAACTTAATGTGCACTTGTAGTGACCTGGCAGGTCTGAACAGAGAACAGGCACAACAGCAAACAGCACAGAGTAAAGATACAATACAAAGTTAAACAAAAGAAACACAAACAAGACATGAAACAAAGCTTCACACAGTAGCTCATCACAGTTGTGCACTCGTCAGAAATAAAAGCAAGTCATGAAGGCCGTAAGTGAAGAACTCAAGGTTGGTGAATACAGAGCTGAGCAGGTTTTGACTGACTTTCTAGAGGATCTCAGTGAACTTACTGAGCGAGTATAAACAAAGTCACATAGAGTGTAGTTTTACACCAAGATTACATTTGAAAATAAAATTCCTAGCATAGTAAATTTTACTTCTCTCGTACTCTAGTGACGAAAATACACTGCCTTTTTGTTACGTAGCGTTTTAATTAATGTTTTATTGTAATTTGATGCAGGTCCTGAACATGAGGAGTAATCAAGATGATCAAAATTTGCAAATCACCAGAACCATGTGACTGTACGAGTAATATCTTGCATTGTTTCGCCAACAAATCCCCACTACCTGCTTTGTTTTTTTATTTCCCCCGTACTGCCTCGGAGCTATACATCCCCCAGCCAACCATCCCTATTGTTATTAGCACAACCCTAAGACCTATTGGTGATCAATATCCATTGATTGCTATAATTCTCTCCTGGCACACAGCACATGTCCGATACTACAGTTAACAGTGTATAAATGTTGACCTCAGCAGCAAACAGTCATCTGGCGGATGTAAATGAGATTATTGCCTTACTGTGGCCTCTCCGTGAGCCGCTGTTTGTTTGTGTAGGAGTGTCTGTTATGTGACTTATGGTTACGGAGAATCTCTAAACATCTGAACTCAAGTTAGATTACCGCGGGGGATTGAATGGTTTCTATCCTGTCACGGCTGTTTGGAGGCAGCCAATTTTACACCATGAACTGCGGTGATTACTGGGCTTTAGGTTGTGGATTAGAGAGCGCTGGTGTTGTATTGAAGGACCTGAACACAGAATAGGAGCCCCCTGCTGTGTGCATAGCTACAAAGTCAGCCCAGGCAACAAGGAATATGAGTCTTTGTGTGGGTGTATAAACTGTGTCTGAAGCCTTGTGGATGTGCATTTTTAAACCCACTTGTTTGACTTTGCCCAGCTTGTGTGTGTGTGTGTGTGCGCATGTGTGTTTGTGTGTGTCTGTCAGACTGTGTCCTGAGGTAAAATCATCTCCTCTCTGCTGTCTGGGTCCCCGAGAGGCTTGTTAAGCTGCTGGGCCCTCCTGGAGCCAGCGCAGGGAGAGGCAGACATGACTGCAGTGCTGGAAAATGAAGCTAGACGCACCATTACCCTCAGTGCCAGCATATTTGTTTTGCAGCATGATGTAAGCACCTCGGCGTTGTGCACATGAAATGAAGGACATATGCCGTGCATCCAGTAAAAGCCCGTAGTTAGGTGCAAGAAATCCAGTCCTAGTTTTGGGTCCCTGCTGTAGAAAAGCGGTGTTGAGTTTTTCATCCGTAATAGTAGCTGGGTAGCATTTGAAAATACATTACATGACAGTACGATGCCAATGGAAAAAAGGAAGAGAGTGTAATTATTCTAATAGACGACAAGGAGGGACAGGTTTTCAGAAGTAGTCCGAAAACTCCATCTCCATTATACATTTTTTACTAGCCACCAAAAAAACCTTCCTGAGTTTGTTTTCCTCCATATTTTATTTATTCTGTTAACTTTGCAATTATATCTTTTACAAATTTTATCTCCCTACATGACAGAATAATGCTGTGTTCACGTGGAATCAGGCAGATGGTAGACAGTACCTTCTGGGCAGTGTGGGAAAACGCTCCTGAAAGGGATAGTGCACCCAAAAATGAAAATTCAGCCATTATCTACTCACCCATATGCTGAGGGAGGCTCAGGTGAAGTTGGAGTCCTCACAACACTTGGGGAGAGGAGGCAGCAACACAACTCCACAAACAGAGTTCAAATGACATTTTCCAAACAACTTTTTATGTCGGGGCTTCAGGACGCTTGGATCACTACGGACGAGCAGTATGGAGATATTTTGCTGTTTCAATTATGTGTTTTTGGACATTGGAGGAGGAGGTGGAGTTGTGCTGCTACCCACTCTCCCCAGGGATCTCCGCAAGTGATGTAAGGACTCTAAAACTGCACTATCCCTTTAATGGGTTGGCAGAACGGTAGAACAAAACATGCATGATGCTGAATTGTTTACAAAGAATTGCATCAATTAAATTTAATTTAATTATTTTATGTAATTATTCTAATAATTGTCCAGATTACGTGTGTTTTCACCTAGTGTGAAGGAGCTATGTAACATAAAAAGTTAAAATATTTTAACTTTAGCTGTGCACTGTCCCTGTTGAATAAGAAAATAAAGTAGCTACCACCAGCAGCTGATTAGCTTAGCTTATCTTAGCTTGGGACAGAGCTAACCTGGCTGTGCTCAAAGATCAGCCTGCCACCACTTCTAAAGCTCATGGCCGTTTCTTTAGCCAGGACCAGTTGCCAGGCAACCAGCGGAGACTTCAGGAAGTTACTGGTCGCGGCCAAGGAACAAGTCATTACATAACCCCCCTGAAAAATGCTGAACTGTTGTTTTTTACACTTTGGTGCAGATTCAGTAAACAGGAAATTTATTTAATGTTAATTAGTGAGGCGCTGGGAGGTGGATTTTTTTTTTTTTTTTTACCTTTGGACAGAGCCAGGCTAGCAGTTTCCCTTTGTTTCCAGTCTTTATGCTAAGCTAAGTTAGCCAGCTGCTGGCACTATCCTAAGGCAAGGCAGTTTTATTTATAAAGCTCATTTTATATACAGAGGTAGGTTCATGGTGCAGTGCAGAGAGGCTAAATGCAACACAATGCAAAAGAGCAATTCAGAGTTAAAACACAATTAAAAAAGAAAGAGATAAAACAGTAAAAGAATAAGCCAATTTAATTTAAAACATTTGTAATTTATAAAAATAAGGCCCCCTTGTTTTAAAGACATTTGGTTAAAGCGCACGGAAATATTAAGGTATTCATTTTGGATGTAAGAACTGCAGTGGTTGGGGCACTCCTCAGACCATCAGGCAGCTGGTTCCATCGCTGTGCTGCATAATGACTAAAAGCTGCTTCTCCTTGTGTAGATTTCGCCCTGGGCACCACTAGCAGCCAGTGATCTGAGAGGTATTGTACTGCTTTACACCAGTGTACAGCCATGTGAGTGGTTTCAATCGTCTCATCAGACTCTTGGGCATGAAACTTTTCCTTTTAAAACTTTATGATTACAAACTGTGAAGCCATTTGCACGGCAGAGTACGGTAAATAATTACCAAACAAGATTATATCATAGCAATAGGAGTCCACTAAAAGCCGCTAAGCAATGATATTGAATAATCGCCCATCCCTAAAGGCGATTCAAAAAAAAAAAAAAAAAAAAAAAAAGCAGTCATATTTCATATCACAGGTGGATCGTTCATTGGTGGAAATCCTTCCTGATTAGAGTTGCAGTCCACATCCAGCTGTTGCATTTGTGAGCATCAGACAGCTGAGGTAGTTAGTCATTCCTGGGGGAACAACAGTTAGTCTGCTCTGCTGGGCACGAGCTCAAAGCCCACAGGAGACGCACAGAGAGACAGTAACAGGTGTTGCTGTGATGCATGCAGAGCTACTTCATGGTGAGCGTACCTGCCGAACGTTCCTTCTCTCACACACATATACACATGCACACTTATGCAAACGCACACACACACACACATACACATACTAGCTCTCCAGATGGCCATCATACAGGATCAGTGAATCAGTCCTCTGGCGGCCATTGTGAGGGCGTAAAGAAAAAAAAACAGCTTGTGATTTGTGATTTGTTCATGAGCCAATGACCAGGCAAAGTTGTCCCACTGATTGCATGTAGCGGCGTGATAAGGCTGCCATGGCGATTGTCTCCGTGCGTGCGGGAAGCACACATGAAGCAAGGCTCTGCTTTTTGTTTCGCATGCAGGTAAAATCCTCACAGGGCTTATTTGGCTACTGCCGGGAGTAACTCATCTTAATCCAGGTTCACACTTCAACCGGGCCCGCAGTTGGCAAACAGATACAGACCAGATGAAGCCGTGATTCGTGCTGTCTCTCCTCAATCTCTTTCATGCGAAAATCTGGAGCGTTCTCTTTCAAAAAACGTCTGCTGAGACCACACACTCTCTCTGCACTGTCCAAGAGAGCCTTCGCCTTTGTTTCTATTGTTTTCCCCGACACTAAAAAACAACTCTTGTCGTCCAAGACAGTTTCCAACGCCATGCAAGGTGTAAATTGTGTTTTTTTTTATATCATACCATCGCCTGAATTGTTCCTTCTGGCTGTTATACATCGGCATTTATGGCAGTGGGATCAGAAATGCCGTATCTAAGGAAACCCGGTGGCTAGATGACAAGGCTGATTAAGCCATTAAAGTCCTTGATATGTATTTAGCATAATCTGGCCTGTCTGCAAATAAGGAGGCAGGGAGCTGGTTGCGACTGTTTTTATCAAAAGCTGCTAGTTAGCTCAATCAAAGCAGCTGCTGGGAAGCATCAGCTTTAATTCGGCGTTATGAGGAATAGAGAGGAGCTTTCTCCCTCACTCTTTCTCTCCGTTCCCTCCGTCTCTCTCAGGGGTGAAGAGATTCATTTCTGTCATCTGAAGAGATGAGGAGTGATCTGCCGTGGCCCATGTTCCTCCCAGCCTCAGGTCCTTTCATGTTCTCGGCTTAATTTGAGCTGAACCAATGTTTATCATTTGGCAGCAACTGGGCCGAGTGGCTGGGAGGGAGGACAGTTCTGCTCCTGATCTGTTTTTTTTTTTTCTCTTCCTCTTCTTCTGCGCTAAGATTGTTGTTTTGCTTGTAGACTGCAGTACTGTTTCCCCTCTGGGTTAGATTAGAGCCGCTCTAATCTAGTCAGATAATGTTTTAATCAACATCTGCATTTTATTCATGTTGTGCTACATGATGACACTTTATGGTTGCATAATTAGGAATATGATTTATCCACATTAGTAGCTGAGCAAAACACAAAAGTGGCTCAGCAGCCAATTGTTCTTTCTAATGATGATTTCCTTGCCTATAACCAGTATATACACCTATTAATGTTGAATTGAAACACAATAATCAACATTACGCTCTTCAGCACATGATGTCTGATGGCTTCATACTTTGCGGTTATTTGTAGGGCTGGGACAATGCACAGTTTTATTGTGGATTGCAATTAAAACACTCATGATAAGTTCAGTGTGGTGAGTTTCCAATATCAGAATATTCATAAATACTGTGTCCAGAAGCAAGCAAAGAGTCAGGCCTCCAAATTAACCCTTGCCCTGGACAAGTAAGCTCAGTGTTTGGGGAAATGTGAATCCCTAATGCAGTTGTTTAATCAGGCAAGAGAAAAATATATGTGATCTCTAATTTAATATTATCTGAGAGCTAACTGTGCACTGCATCACTGATGCATAGCTTTCCCAGTGTGTCATATAGAAATATTTGCTTCTAAAAAGCTGTAAGGTAAAGTGATTTCACGATGTTTCAGTGCCATTTTGAGAGTTTAAAGCATATTTTGATGAAAATTTTGTCAAGTGAGTTGATATTGTCCCGGATAATCGTGACAAAAAATTTGCACATCACCCCATGACTTGCTATTTAACAGGTTATTATTTGATTAAGGGTTTGATTAAGAGTGACAGTCTTTTTTTTTGTCTCTGGAGGGCAATTTGTTGCACAGCAAGTAAAAACACATAAAAACACGGAACACGGATGAACAAAAGATGAACACAGTCAGATGTGATACTTGCTTGTGGTCGCTGCACAAGCATTCGCCCATAGTTACAATCTGTTAAGCGTAGTTATCTGTCTGTGCTTTGAGTAGGGTTTGTTTGTTTTTGTATGTTGTCGTGAGTGGTGTGAAAATAAAATGCCGGGTGTCAGCCCTCAAATCGCTTTGAGTACCGACTGTGATGCATCCGTCGTGTGGAATTCTGACACTGGACTTTCATTCACATTTAGTATTATTATCAAAAAATCAGACAGCGTTGTTACTTTTGGACTGTATTGTAGGTGTTTTATTGGGGCCTTGTGCAGCTTGTTGGGTTATGACAATATTAAAGGGACAGTTCACACCAAAATTAAAAATGCATATTCTTCCTCATACATGCAGCATTAGTTATTGATCTGGATTGTTTTGGTGTGAGTTGCAGAGAGTTGGAGATATCGGCCGTAGAGATGTCTGCTTTCTCTCCAGTATAATGGAACTGAATGGCACTCGGCTTGTGGTGCTCAAAGGACACCCGCCAACGGTATCGCTGCACAGAAGGAAGCTTAGCACCAACGAGCTAGCTAACGTTACAGCTCAGCCGAGGAGGACGACATTAATGTCTACATCTCGCGTTGTCACGAGCATGGGCATCTCATCTCAGCAGACGCTCGATTCCATCTGCGCAGTTAAACGGTTGACAGGTGTAGTTCGGCAGAAGGAAAATAATTCTTACATGAAACTGTTCACAACAAGGTCTGTGGATTTCTTCAGTAACTGGGTCATGATTTCTGGAAAGAGACATTGCTGTTGAGGCTTTTAAAAGTATTTTTTTGGCACCACAAGCTGAGTGCCATCTTGTTTCCTTATATTGGAGAGAAGGCCGATATCTCCAGTACTCAGCATCTCACACCAAAGCAGTCTAGAGAGATTAACAGCACTACAGATAAGAGGAAGAATATGTATTTTTGGGGTGAACTGGCCCTTTAAATACTGATGAATGAGTGGTTGGTGTTACTTTTTTTTAGATGGAAAAAGAGCCACTACATTGGTCTTCAGGTTTTGTTAAATAAAAAAGTGTGAGAGGACATACTGACCTTTTATAAAACATGCATTATCGCCACAGGACATGTCCATAAATGCCGTATTAGATTCTTAGCGTTCAGTATGTTCGTCCCCTCCCCTCCATCTCTGCTTACAACCACAGCTTTGTCGAACATATTGTAAAAATGTTCTTTCGTTTAACTAGCCTCCCTATCTTTTTTCATCAGTGACGTGGAGGCAAATTACATTTTCCGTTCTCTCCTTTCTTCCCTCTCTCACTCTCCTTCCCTCCCTCTTCTCTCACTCAGCTGCACACTCCTCGTCTCTCCAAAAAGCAAGCGGGCTGTCGTCTCTCCCTTCTGTCTGCCCCATCTGTGATGCAGTATGGGCCACTGGCTTGATAATGATAGGCAGGCGGAGCGCGGGGCTGCGCACGAGGCAAAGAGGGAACAAACCAGCCCACTAAAATGGAAGACAAAACTCTAATCAGTCGCCTCACCAAGTCTACCAGAGGTCTCGCCTTGCCGATAAAAGGTTTGCAGTAGCGGCTCTCGCTCTGCCCCGCGTTCCTCCCACCCATGCGAATGTGTAACATGCTGTGTCATACACAGCAGAGAGGCGAGGTGGTAAAGAGGCGGAGGACAGCGTCTTGCTAACACAGCAGATGTGAACCCTCCGAAAGCCATCGGACCAGAATTGGTACCATGTGTTTTTCTTTCCTCATCGCCCCTCCTTCCTCCCAGTACTTGTGTTAGAGCGAGAAAAGGCCCAGGGGCTCGTTAAAACTTTAATATACTGTACAATCACAGTAATTGAGTAGAATTTTCAAGTTCTTCCAGTCATGGTTTTAATTTATGAAGTCCCTATGAAAGTTTAATGGATCAGCAGTTGTAGAGTCGCAGCTATCTAAATCATTCTGCGGCTATCTGTGCCTCTGCTGCCTGCCAAGTCCCGCCGTTAGCGTCCTGTGCCCTAGAAAGATGGCCAGATTGCTCCAAAGGCATGACTGTTGCTGGACGTCTGTTCAACACATTGTACCTAGAGGTCTTTCACAGAGCCGTCCGATTGGCTGTGAGCTAGCAAACCGGGTGCTGGCATCAATTCTGATGCCGTCCACCAAATATCCACTGTGTAACTTTGGGGTTTCTTTTCTTCTATTGTATTATTCATGCTAGCAAGTACAGGGTCCCTGTTGCTTGATGAGTGTAATATAGCATGCTCACTTAATTATGGAGCAGCTCTCATGAGAGGCATATCAGAGAATGCAGACAAGATGAATAAGGTAGCCCAGCTTCTCTTGCTTATGAATAGTGGGAAACGCAGCAATTTGCATGGCAGGAGATATGATGTGCCATATCCTGGTTTCGGTTTTAGCAACACCGGCCTGACCGTACTTGAGATGTTTATTATTGTTATTAATATTTTGTCAGGAAGCGGGGATCTGAGTGACACACGGCCCTGGAAGGGGCTTATTAAAAGAAGTTATTGTCGGCGATCGCCGTGGAGAGATACAACACAGTGATTAATGGTGTGTTTTACAGCTGACAAAAAAGCGCAGGGAGACTCAGACCTGGGAGGACAGCACTGAGAAATCACTGCAAGGAAATTGCTAGGTATGCTTTACCTCTAATGAAAGAAACCATCCTTCAGATGTGCATCAAAGGGCCGTAGGGAAAATGAAACTGTTCTGATTTATTTTTGTTTTGACCTACTTAATGTTCTCTAATTCGGATGTTCCATAATGAAACAATCTGTTTCTTTAATATTATATCATGATTGCATCACTTAAGCTCTAAAATGAAAACAAGCTTGTTTTGGCGGCTCCCTCTGTGACTTGACAGGTAGTGGGACAACGTAAAGAGACGCAGGACTGTAGCAGTCTCTTGTCACTCCCTAACTGTAATAAATTTAGCCCATCTTAGTCACGCTGTCTCTGTGTCTCAGCTTCAGGAGCATGCAGATGATGTCCCTGGCGACTTGCTGCAGAAACTCCTCTGCTCCCTGTTCCAAAACCGAAATAAAGCACAGAATAGAAACAGGCTGGTAGCCATCTAGTGTCACAGTCCAGTGCAGTCCAATCATACCCCCTCCCCTCCTGCCCTGTCCTATCCCACGCTGTCTGTCGTAGAGGTGAAGTCAAAGCTGGCAGCCTCCCGTCTTATCAGCTTTTTTCCCATCAGACACTTATCAAAGCTCCCCTTTTCTTCTCCTCCTGCCGCTGTTTTTTTTGTTTACATTGCTTTTGTCACGGCAAGTAAACACCGGCAGTTATCTCTCAGATGGCAACATCTCAGATAAGCCACATCTGCTCTGTTGTACATCTGGTGCATGTCGTAGCAAAGTGCGAGCCCCGTGAGGGGGGAAATCAGACTCGACTGGTGAAGGCGCAGTTCATGCCAATTCATTTTGTGACTCAAAATTGTCTCAGGTGAGCACTGCGTGACCTTATTGTGACATATGTTACATGATGCATTTAATGATATAAATATTTTTCTTTGCAACCCCTGAATCATGCAGATCTTAAAAGATAAGTTGCTTAAATTCTGCTTGGGAATTTCTTTTTCCAGTGCTGTAGTCAAGACCATTTAAAGGTCCAGTGTGTAGGATTCAGGAGGATATATTGGCAGAATCGAGTATAATGAAATAAGTATGTTTTCCTTAGTTTATAATCACAAAAAAATAAGAATTGTTGTGTTTTTGTTACCTTAGAATTAGCAGTTTATATCAACATTGGGAGCAGGTTTTGTGTCAGAGATCGCCATGTTGCACTGCCATGTTTCTACAGTAGCCCAGAATGGACAAATCAAACACTGGCTTTAGATAGAGTCGTATGCATTTTGCGTCAGCCACCGTAGTTAGCAGACCTTTCATGTCGATTTTTAAATGTGAAACTGCTCTATTATGTGTGTTTTTTTTTTTACTTTAAATCACCACGGGTCTCATTTATAGACATTGCATACACACAAAATGAGGCCTGAAGGAGGCGTACGCCACTTCCCACGCAAAAGTTGTAATCTATAAAAACAGACTTGATGGGACGAACTTTGACCCATGCTTACGGACATTTTGGAGACAGGAAATTAGCGATGCAGATGGTGAGGTGGAAGCCTGATTATAGAAACTCAAATGTTTATTGACGTACGCCGTTTTTGGCTTTTGTCCATATGTACATTTGTAAGTTTCTAAGCATTGTTTTATAAATGAGGTCAGTTTGTTTTGGAGAGGAGACATCTGTGGATAATTTTGCTCTAAAAACCTCCTCAACATTTGGATCAGAAATGAAGTGAGCACACATTTGTAGGTGCTGGACACGCAGCCTGTCTCCAAAGATTCGAGCAGCGTCAGAGAAACACAGATTTTGTCACGCAAAACTGATGTATTCAGTGATGTCATGGGTTTTAATCCCCTGGTCCTTTTGTTTCGGACAGGAAGAGACCTCTGCAGACGATTCAGCTCCCGGTCAAAACCTTGAGAACAATGAGCACTGAAGAAATTTGTAACCAGGAGAAGATTCAGTTGGTGGCAATCTGCAGTCCTCACCACTAGATGCCACAACATCCCCCTAAATGTTACACAGCGAGTCCCACACTGAATGACACACTTACGATGAAATGTGGAACATGCAAACCATGGGCACCCCTCAAACTGACCTGAAAGATCCATATTCCCATGAAATCACTCGCATAAAATGAAGACTCCTCTTCATTCACCTCTCTTTAATTGCTATACTGTATATATGTGTGCATGGTTGTAAGTGTGTCACAAGAAATGTCAAATCAAAAGGCATTTTCCTTTCCTTTCTATCAGCAAAAAAAATTAAAAATAGGACCTGAAATCAACTTAACCATCTTTATTTAACACTTCTTTTGTGCATAAGCAATTTACTGATATCTTGACAGATCTTAAAACAAAATACTGAGTCCTCTTTGTCTGAGGCAGAAATAAGATTCTAGTCTGCGTCAAGACAGAGAGACCGTCAATAAGTGATCTTCAGACCAAGACCGATCCGGGGTACTACAACACTACTATTTTCTGATGCTTCTAAATAATGTCAAATGGTTTGTTTTAGCCGTAGTGTATATTAACCAAGGGGGGGGGGGGAGAACATGAACATTGTTGTGATATAACATGACCGATAACAAAGGCACTGCATGGTTACATCTGTCTCCCTCTTCGCTGCCTGTATGGGTATTTGCATGTGTATTCATGTATGTGAATCTGTTGTTGCCCAGTAGAGGAGGCTGTGCATTCTCCATGGCCAGAGTGGAGCATCTCTTGGCCTCCTTCTAGTAGCCATCGGATTATATCTGACCCTCAGTGCTACTTGTGTGTCCAGCCTTTGCAACCGCCCCCCCTCCCCCCTCTTCTCTCTCTAGGGACACACTACAGCGAGCATGTCTGTCCCCAGCCTCCCAGTCCCTCTGGGAAGATCCATTCACGCCCGGGGGGATGCCGGCTGCCAACGAAGGGGTTAGCAGTAACCACTAAGCACCGTAAACACTGTAGCTTTACACTCCATGAACACATCCAGGGGCCTCAGCGGCGTGCTGGCTGTGTACACTATCTGGTTCAAGTGATGTCAGAGGGGGCAGTGGATTTAAGCAGGTTTTAGTTTGACGCTAATCCCCTCGTGGCAAACGCTGTGGACGAGAGGACTGTCCCTGCCAATGGCGTGCATCAACCCCATTGGATTAGTGCGTCTCGTCCCCTCCTCCATTCCGTTGGCATTGTCCGGCATGTGTTTTTACCCCAATTTCTTTACCCTCTGTCTTAGTTTGGAATGTAAGCGTGACGCCCAGCACAAGCATGATCCCTGCTGTAGAATGGAGTAGAGCCTCGCCCTAAAGGTGTGTGTGTTTTTATATCTGTCTGCATGCGTTCTCTTTCTATGTGTTTGTCATGTTGTGCCTCTCTCCTCGTGGATTTCTAATGTTTCCAGGGCTGAATTATTTAGATAGGCTGCCAGCAGGGAGCTACATGATAGCTACAGACTTAAGAGTGAGGGGAGGGGGGGGGCCTACAGCTGCAGATCAGGTAAAAAGGTACCTCATGCTTCACCTTTTCTCCTCTCCTCTCCTCCCTTTTGATTGGGGGTGAGTGTAACTGGAGAATTGACACACAATACCCGGCTCTATTTTCCGCTTTTATAGCTGTCCGCTTTATTGTCTTCACTGATGCCTAACTCAAGTGAGCAGTCGCATTTTGGTGGCTCTCTGGGCCAGCTTGGTCCTGAATGGACTGAAAGTCAGAACGACAGGGCGGCAAGTCGCTGTCACTACTGCGGCACCATTGCGGGGCGTAGGAATTCTGTGGTTGGGGGAGACGGTGGAGTGGGGTTTCACCATCACCCAGATCTCGGCAAGAAACTGGATCCAGACTTCCAGATGTCCCAGGACAGGCAGATCCAGGACCGGCATGGGCAGCAACTGCTGAGGAAGATCTCTGTGCCTGATCTAAGCAGCAGCCTCTACCTCAGGCAAGTGATGGCGGGCCGTGCCTCTGCACCACCTCAGGATTACTACCCGGCTGACGCTACGCTATGTGGTCAGCTACCTGAAGAGTCTGGGTTTTATAGGGATAACCAGCACCTGCTCACCAGATCAGCCTCGCATTATGGGCCCAGTGCTGGGGGGGTGAGGCCCACCTGGGATCAAGGACAGACGAGGGCCACACCTTCCGTGCTGCCTTCCGCTTCAACACCTACCCCTGTGCCTCCTCCCCCTCCACCTCCTCCCCCGCCTCCTCCGCCACCTCCTCCCCCTCCCGTTCACGAGCTGAGCCGTTTGTACAGGGAAACTCTAGGATCTAAGATGATCCCAGACATCCACCGTATTGGTGGCAGCTCTCCCTCTCCTGCGGTCTACGGGATCCAGCCCCCTCTTCCTGTTTACGCTGCTGAGCCGCCGTCTTTTTCCGCGCGCCAGGCTTATAACAATATCAACAGCTTGTCCCTGGACCCCCACCACCCAGCTGCCACCAGTTCAGTGGTGGACCCAGCTTCTCAGGGAATGGACGGAGCTCTCCCCCGGGGTTATGGAGCTGTAGCCTCCCAGAGGCTGCCTTATGACCCAAACTATGACCCCAGCTCAGTCATGGTGGCCGCCACACCTGGAATGACCTCCAGCCTGCCTTCTCAACATCCCAGCGCTGCAGACCCCAAGAAGATGGTGGATCCTAACTTTCTGGCTTACCTGCGGTCTGAAGGTTTGGCTGAGAGTACTATCACTCTCCTCCTGCAACATGGCTTTGATTCCACTGCTACGCTGGGGATGATGGAGGATCATGATGTCCGCTCTGTTGCCCCAAATTTGGCACAGGCCCGTGTTCTCTCCCGTGTGATGCTTGGTTGCAAAGCAAGCGGGGCGGCAACGCGTGCCCGATCCAACAGCTTCAGCCATCGCAATGACCTCTACATGCAGCCCCAGGGTTTGACCATGGACCCCAACTTGATGCAGCAACCTCCCACCACCATCCAGACCGTGTCCCCGAGGATGGGAGAATTTCTTGGTAGAAGACCAAGCAGCGCACCCTCCCAACACCTCCTGGAGACCACCACCTACCCAGGAGCACGGCCCATGGCAGCTGGAGCTTTCCCAGTCAGCCCTGGAGGATATAGCAGTGCTGTGACTCAAGCAAGACCCTTCAACATGTACAACGCCCACACTGGTCTCGCCATGTCTGCTCTTGGACAACAGCCTCCACCAGCTCCGGGCACCCCTGGAGCGGCGCCAAAAACCTTCTCTGGCTCTTACTCCCCCATGGAGCTGATGAAGAGAGCCCCCAACCTTCCCCCACCGTCACCAGTAGCAGCGTCGAGCCCCCTTCACAGCCCCCAGCTTCTCCGAAAAGGGATCAACGCCGCCCCTGAGAGTACCATTGTTCCTGTAACTTCTTCCTCTACTCTCCAAGTGCAAAACCTTAACAACACGAAGATGGTAGGACGTCGCACTGGTCCACCTGTCATAGTCTCAACCATGGCCACCACACCTGACACAAGTAATGTCAAACCTCACCTTTTCTGTGGCTTCTTCAAACCCAATCCCTTCTGTTGTTGTTGCTGTTGGTTTATATTTTGCCTGTAGCTTTTGGTAATAATTTCCTGTCATAGCTTAGATGCGCAGTGAGATTTAATTCTGTCTATGATAAATAGATTTTTTTGGCAAACACCAAAAATTTAGACTGACAGTCTTTTTGAATGAAGGCGTAGCATGTAAGATGCATCTGACAAGTTAAGCAGCTTTACTCTCAGAGGTCTTTTTTTTTTTTTAAATTACGCAACTATTTATACATGTATTGCAACAGGGTTGTGTCATTTGCCGGAGGGGATCCTGTCTCATCACCAAGTTGAAACATTTCTTACGAGCAGCACTCCAGTTATTGAGGTCAACATTTTTTTTTTCTGTCGCTTTCCTTCACTCGGTTTATTGGTCCAAATCATTTTTGAAGCAACAGTCTGCTTGTGCTTCGTAGCTCCACCTTGCTTTTCCAAGCTTTCTTGTACACGCTTTGTCCACGAATTTGGGGATAGACATTGGTGAGCGCTCATCAAACAATTTAAAAAGCACATTTTTAAATAGAGGACAGAGTTTATTAGCTGTTCTCTCAATATACTCCTACACATACTGCTTTACAAGACAGAGTGAGTAAGTGTCAAACACATAAACGTCCAGCTTGTCTTTAGCTTGTAAAAGTTTATTTCCTGGATGCAGAGTTGCTGTCATTCTATTTTACACTGTACTCTCACCTAATCAGGGGCTTATCTGCCTCAAATCCAATTACACTAATTGGATGTATGGTTGTGTGGACTATAATAGGTAGCTGTTTTTATAGGCTCCCTGTTGTCTGTTTGAAACTCTGCTTGCATTATAGTGCCACTTAAAGTTTATGTATTTGTTTGTTTGCTATTAGGGATGGATATTTTAAGTATTTTCTATATTTGAGAACTCACATTAAATTATAATTGAGTGGTGCAAAAACAATTTAAAAAAACAAATGTAAGAATAAGGTCTGTAATGAACTCCCAAGTAAAATGTGGGTGTAGGTTAGGGTGAATGTGCCTTTCTGTGCTGCACAGACTGTAGAGATTAGCTGTGATACGCAAGTTTAACGTTACATAGCTTGCACTGCAAATGGCAAATAGTCACATAAAGATAAAAGACAACTGGCCAGCTCTTATTCATGTGTTAATAAAGGATTTTAACTACAGTCAGAGTGCCTCGGATGCATTTTTGGGCTGCCTCCCTGCAGTGGACATGGACTTTGACACTGAGTGAGCTGGCCAGTTGTTTTTTATCTCTATGTTACGCACCTAATTGCTCTCTCCGCAGACAGTAGGTACACGGAAGGAAAATTTGCTCTCCTCCCGCTCAAACTGAAAAAGTCACATGCAAGTAAATTCCCTCTGCTCTGTGCTGTTTTCGCCAATTCTTCAGAATCGATTTCCATATTTTCAGAGTGACAGTAATGAAAGAAATGTTCTGCTTTTGAAGGTGTTGTAACCATGCTGTTGCTCACACTATGGCAAGACCGCACTCCTCTTTTAGTCTGTTTTCTACAAAGGCGTTTTTTCTTTTTAAGCGCATATTCCTGTGAATATGTTAATTGTTCATTTTCAGTGGCCTCCCAGAACACATAATTATGTTGATTCTTTTGTGGAACTTGTTTGTCTCATGCAAGGTTAATACAAGTAGCGCGGCAGCTTTTCATGCTCGGTTTACCGTGAGAGTAAATTCTCCAGCAAGGCATCGTCTCGGCTTATTTTTACACATCAAGGCCTTGAATTCTGCTTGTAACAAGTTGATGTATTTCCCCTGCTGATGAGAGCTGATGAGCTTTGGGAAGAATTAAATCTGTTAACCTTGCCTTTGTGCCACGTAACCCTGTATCTTGCCAGCATCTCTAATGGGTCTGTGGGCTGCTGCACTTGTTACAGAGTAATGACTTCTGTGAAGTGGCTTCCCGTCATGTGCTGTCAAGGAAATGAGAGGCAAGGTGCGAGATTTAGAAGAGGGGGAAGGAGTTGTATGGTGGTGGGAGTGGGAAGTCCCGTACGCACTCCTTTCCAAGGTCACAGTGCCCCCCCCCTCCACTAACCAACACACTTTTAGCACAACAAACTCATTTGCATGTAGCTGACATTTGTTGCTTCAGTAACTTCATCTGATAATGGCCAGCCCTTGCCGCCGATCGGAAAGCATACTTCTTAATTGTGTGTTGCTAGGCAACCTAGGTTTCGGTGGTAATCAGAGATAGATAATCTTCACATTTAAGGAAAGGGGAAAAGTGAGGCCCTGCATGCAGTGTTGCACATTTATTTCGTGCACTTGTTACTCTTGTTTTCTTGTGTTTTTTTTAGCAGCCATGTGCAGTTTGGAGCAGGAGAAAATTGAGTGAAAATAATAAGATGTTGCAGGGCACTTAATGAAAACATTTCTCTCTACTCTCTCTCCCCCCCCCCCCCCCCCCCTCTCTGTCTCTGAACAGTGCACATCAAGAGATTGCTTCTCATTTCTGTGCAAAGGCTTTAGCACACCAGTGAAGAGCCTCTCTTATTACATGCATGATGTTTTATGTTCAAACATGCATATTGATGAAAAGTTGACACATTATTCCGTTTGCACCTACTGAATAAATTGGTTGTTCTTCCAATACAAACCAGTCCTCTCTTTATCATCTTACATCAAAGTGTAAATTTACACATAGCCGCTGAGGCATCCACATTTCCATATTGTTGAATTCTTATTTATTCTCAAAGCTGAGTTTTCAAAGAAAAGATGTGAGCTGCAGCGAAATCAGCAGCTCCTTAAAATATTTATGTAAAAGGTGCAGGTGGGAGGGCCCTGCCTGTGTACTCCTCTCCGCTGGGCGCTGTCTTGGTTGGCTAAAGCCATAAGTAGTGTTAATAATGGCATTAAACGGTCGAGTCGAGCTTAGCTGCAACAGTTCCCTTCCACCCAAAGTAGGGAGAGCGCCTTGCAGCACTCGCATTGGCCATGGAGTTGTCTGTCAGTAGCATCCCACAGAGCAGCACAGGTGGGTAAACCTAACTTTGATGTCACGTGAAGGAGAGTAGCCACCCCAGCTAGTTAGAGACGTGATTGGCCTGTAGCCTGCATTGTGTGCGTGCTCAGTAGATTAACTAAGGTGGACGCTTGCATGTTGCTCGCAAATGCCCGCACGTGGTTTCCTTGTGGAGATAATCCGCAGAACATCTTCAGCTGTGCTTTTCTGGGCTGGAGAATTAGGAGGCGGAGGTGTGTTTGGGGGCGAGGCTTGTAGCTCACAGGAAGGAGAGAGAGTTTAACTTGGCAGCGGTCCCTTGGAGCCATATGGGATGTGTCAGTTGACGTGTTCACCTTTATAAGTCTGTTGTCTTGGTGCCACTGAGCCCAGGTTGTATCCGCTCTTTCCTGGGTTGTTAGTCAAAACATGGCAGACCCCCCCCGAACCCCCTTTTCTTTTTAGTTTTTGACAGGAAGCCATCACTGGTGCGTCTGACAGTTATGTAACCTTCCAGTTCATAGCTCCCATGGGTGCCTGAATGGGATTTTAATTTCCCTGCCTGTATTTGGAAGGACATCCACGAGGATGCATGCCTAATGTGCTCTCAGCTGTCCTTGGCTAAACTGCTTTGTTCAGGTGTCTGACATTGATTTCAGCGTGCACTCTCTGCCTGTTTTCCACTCGCTGGTCAGAAAGAAACATCCCCTGTGTGTCAGTGTGGCCTTACACTTTGTTTCTGGACACACCTCTGTTATGTGTGTGTGTTCAGGACACATGGTAGTGTCTGTGCAGCCGTTCTGCTTTTTGATGGTATGAGGCCGCTTTGATTTAACGCTTATGTTGCCTCAAATGTCTTGTGATATATGGACATGTGTGTGCGTTTTTGGACGAAACACAGCGCTGCTGCTCCTCACTTTCCTGCCACACATACACACAGAGCACAGATGTCCCTCTCTCAGCAGCAGGAAGTGTTTGTCTCTATCTGAGGCCGGCTGGATGTGACAGCAGGACATTGGGACAGGACCTTAAGTTTCCTCTATCTGTCTCTTTCTTCCTTTGACCAGCACTATTTACTGTGCATCTATAGTGCACTCTGAGCGTGTTGTGACAGAGATGTGATGTGTCTACTTAAGCACATTGGCTTTGAAGTTTAACAGTTTTAAGACCTAGGATGTTTAGGGTGTTGACTCAGAATCCTTCTCATACATGTTCCCCTAATTTTAGATCAGTGGAGCAGGCAGAACAATGATCATTAGCACACAGACAAGACAACCAAGAGGTTTTTTTTAACAGTCAGTCACCTGACCTCAGTCCAACTGATATTTCTTGCAGAAGACCAGAATGAGGGGGAAAAAACAAGCAAAAGGCATTTTTATATTTCACATTTTTCCCCGACGGTGTTGATTAGCCAAACTGTTCGCCAGATATTTGTTGACAAGTGACCTAATTTTTGCTCAAAGTTAAAACAGAAGATTGTTGCTAGAACAGGAAGATGACTTATGACTACAGTTGGGGCCGAATTTGGAGCTTGCGCAGGTGCATTGTCTTGCCCCTTAGTGCCTTAGCGTCTGAGCGGCAAACCAATAGCCATCGTTGTGAACAATGAAGTCACATTAAAGACACAACAGATGTGCAGCTGTGTTATTTTGTGTGTGTTTGTCGGCTTGTGATCGGTCTGTATCCCTTCTCTAAATTAGTGTTTGTGGTTCATGAACGAATGAATGTTTTTTTGTTGCAGAGTGGAGAATTAATCAGGCGATCAGTATGTGGTTGGATCAGTCACAGCTACTCAGATTAGATCGATGGGTTAGATTAGAGGAGCAGCTGCTGCAGAGGCAAGCGATAGCAAACTGTTAGACCTAGCGCTGGGCTGCAGGGTGCCCAGTTTCCATGGAAACATAGCCCATTTCATGTAAAGTGGGCTGGAAAAATGATGGACATCACTAAATGAAAGTGCTTCTTTTTCTGTATGAAGTAATGTTTTGCTTTTACTGCATCTGGCGTTCTGCTGCTCCATCTGTGCCCAGACTACGTTCTGTGCTTCGAGAGTGTGGAGCCCTGACAATCCAAAGATTTTTTGGGGGTTTTTTTGAACAACGCTCCTAATTAACGGTACGGCTCAAAAAATAGAAAATGAATGTGGTGGCAAATGCTGTTCTCGTGGTGACCCGCCACATATAAATAAATGTGTGGGTCACCCTAATCCATGCTATCGCTTTGACATGTACAGTAAAACGGCAATCTGGTTACCATGGTAATGTATTACGTGCGACTATTAACCACACCTCCATTCTCTGTTTGAGAAGGAACATTACCTAAAAAAAAAGGAACTCACCAGCTGGAGAGTGGCTTTAAATCATAATCCTATCGTCATAAGTTCTTCATCTAATGTGGATGGAATCAGCCTAATAATAAAAAAAAGATGAAAGGGTGAACTTTAATCTAACAGTCATTGTTTATCACATTGCCAATGTTCTGCACTACAGGGGCAACACAACAGAAATGTATCACTGTCCTGATACATCATGACTGCACCGTTCATTGACCCCTTTCTTACCTGTTGTTGTTGTTGCGGTATGGCTTACGCTACCTGTCTAGGAATAGGCAGAGAATTAGAGGGGGGGGAAATCCTACTGGCCATCTGTGTTTGTGTGTATGAGTGCTATGGATGTGTGTTTCTGTGTGTGGATGCTACTATACAGTCATCACATGTCAGTGGGAGTCTGTGTCATCCTCACTAATCCCTCTGATATGAATGAGTGGAGACAGACAAGAGGTTTCAGCTCACATGGCATCGGTCAGGGGTTATTACAGGGGACGTAGCTGTATGATAATCAGTCTTACCCTGCTCTAGTATTAATATCAGATAAAACCACGTGTGTGCATGTGCACTGCTTCTATATAAACTGTGCCTGTTTAAACATATACATGGCAGTTAAAATGCTTCAACATTCAAATGACTGTTAATATATCACCTACTCACCCTATGTTCAGTGAATATGTGAAGCAAGTTTTGTTTTTCTTGCATGCTTCTGGTGAACGAGGAATCCAAAAACTCTTAAATTCTTAATGAACTTAAGTCATAAGGGTCTGTGTTTAACAGCAGCAAAACAATATAAAAACGCTACTAAATCTCGTGCAGCGTAATCCGAGTCTCATACTCAGTACTTTTAAAACAGACAGGGAGCTGAACTGAAAGTGAACTTTATTGATACTCTCCTCAAAGCCAGACTTCATTTACAAAAACACTAATTTGACCTTGCTGAGCACAGGAGCTGCTGGTCTACTGACTTTAGTGTTTTAAGGGTTAGTTCAGATTCACCAAAGTCGCACAATAACACAAACTAAGTAACTGATCGAAGCAGTGGTCGACCAGCAGCTCCTGTGTTCGGCGAGGTAGAATTAATGTTTTAGTCAATGGAGTCTGGCTTTAAAAGGACACAGATAAGTTTCACTTTCCGTTCGGTTCCTCGCTGAAAAGACCCGTCTGTTTGGGAAGTTTTGAGCATGCGACTGGATAAACGAGCCTTAGATTATACTGCATGAGTTGTGTGAAACTTTGTAAACAGATGTTTTGATACAATTTTGCTATTTTTTAAATGCAGATCAATGTGACTTCAATTCCTCAAGAATTTTCTCCATTTTTGGATTCTGTGTTCACTGAGGGCATGTAAGAAAAAACTTTTCTTCACAAATTCAGTGTAACATTGGTTGAGTTACTGATATACAAATAGTCTTTTGGGAGTGAAGTATACCTTTTAAGAGTAAGGGCCTGTCCCATTTCTACCCCTTAAGTCTCCCACTTGGTATTCAGTGCCCTCGTTTGCGAGATAACCCTTGATCAGGGAAGTGAGAAATATTAGGGTAGGGTTGAGACAGGCACTAACAGTGATGCATTTAGTGGCTATGTCTCCAGCACATTGAACTAGAAATGAAACAATGACTACGAGGTCAAAGTGCTGTCTTTTAGCTTTAACTTTTTTTTTCTCACCACAGATAAACAGTATAGGGACTATAACCATTTTGTGACATTGCTTCTAGGGTTTCAAGGCATACTGTGATATAAAAGTTAACGGTTATTATACTTTGTACATTTACATATTTTAAAAAAACTGGATGTCAAATCTCCTCTTTTATAAGCTTTTTCTAAGAGGAGACTTTTTACACATACTTCCATTAAAAAAATGGTTTTAAGTATCAATTATAGCAGTAAAATGTTTGTTCAACGAACAATAAAACGTCTATTTTCATTCCTTTAAGGATCTCTCTGACTCATAATAATATATATTCTGTAATACCATGAAACCGTGAATCTGCAATATTGAGAGATGGTTATCGTACCCTGAAAATCTCATACTAACCAATCGCAACCCTAATCTTTTATTTTAGGGCACAGAAACGAGTCAGACAAGTGCACAAAAGCTTGACTAAACTCATCACAATATTTGTTCTCAGTTTTTCCACCATGACTTTCTGAAATGTTTTAGCCACAGATTGCAACAGACACTTGTTTTGGGGGCTTTTTGGCTTCAGCGTGATCTGCGGCAAGTAAAACCAGTCATCACTTGAATGAGATCATGTGGCTGTCTTGATCTGTCAGGCACATTCCAGTGTTAACCCCAAAAAACTTGCCGGGTCTGCACGTTTAAGATCCTGATTCTTCTTTATTGTCCTACAATTTAGGGGGCTGTATATTAAAAAAGGGCTATGAGTTGTACACTTATAAGATCTTCAAATGAAGTTGGAAGTCAGCACTTTAACCTCTCAGTAGTTCCTTGCTTTATAATGTAACGTGCTGAAGTTCAAGTGCAAAGCAAAAACAATGATTGTTTTCTTATTGCACTGTTTGCTCCTGTGATGACCGTGCTGTAAAAGGCTGCTGTTCACCTCCAGATTCTTAAACGCTTATCTACTCGCAGCCCTTCTGTCATGTGTCTCCAGTTTCCCGAGAACCTGGTAAATGTTACATGAACTATCTGCTGCTCCATCTCCACTCGGCCTCTGTATTGTTTGTGTCCCCGGGGAAATATGGCCAGGAAAATCTATTTTTCCACTGCAGTAGTTTTTTCTCAGAAAGAAAGAAGAAGAAGAGAAAAAAAAAAAACAAGTTAAGAAAAAAGTGTTTTTGAGCCCCATCCCCATCTCGCCCCGCCGCCCCTCGCCCCTCCCTCGCTGTTTTCTCATGGTTGATCTTTCCAAACCATCGGTTGCGTTCACAGAGGGATTAATGGTTTCTGCGAAGCCAGCCAACCCGTGGAGGGAACGGAGCCTTCGAGCGAATGAGGAACAGCTGGTCTCCCTCTGCTTGTGACAGCTTGAGTGTGTGTTTGTGTGTGCGCGGTAGTAGCAGCTGACCTCTGCACAGGGTCAGAAGTGCCTGTCCCTGGTCCGAAAGTGGGCCTTAAGTCGAAGGTCTTCTCCTGAGTCTACTGTGCAGCTGGTAATTAATTGTGGCAAAGGGTCTATTTGGAACTTGAGTTTTTATTTAATCATAAGTCTTTAAACTCTGTAAATGCAGAGTGTGTGTGTGTTTGTGTGTCAGTTAAGTTATATCTGAGTCATGTCAGGGACAAATTTCCATCGGTTTGTGACAGTCAAAACAGTTCATGAATAATTTCAGATCCATAAAAATGCTGGATAAAGGAATTGACACAAGGTTACATATAAAATCTTAAATACATTTTCAGTTTTTGTCAGTGCAATTTCACCAGTGTATTTTGTGTTCCACATGTTTAAGATTAAATTGTAGGGATGGGAAAAATCATTTCACTGAAGTGTTGCAATTTCTTTTGACAGTTTCTTAATCCATTATTTTTGATGCCTGAATTGATATAATTTAAATGTGGAGGTGAAAAGAAGTTGCGCCTTTTTTGTGGTACTTTATGAGTAACTTGATGTCATATCCGTTTCAAGAAAAACAAAGCCGAAGCGAGAAAGCAAAGGCGGGCAGTTCCAGGATGAACCTTCAGCTGCTCGAATCGCAACTCAAATTCAGCCAGTCCGGCGCGAACTCCTCACAGCCGTCAGCCGTCTTTCTCTTGCTTTTACCTGGCTCCCTTTGAACCAAGCGGCAACCTGTGTGACTGAAAAATGAAGCCAGTCGGGGGGGTTGCGCCAGCTGAATTCAAGTTGTGGGGAGAGGGGTAAGGATTGTGGGGTAGCTTGCTAGCTCATTCTTGCCTCATTTGTGGTCTGATAAGAGAGCCAGAGACAGAGTGGGGCGGTGGGCTAAACAAATCAATGCTAAATGAATCCAGCACGACAATGTAATAAGATTTTACCCATTTTTAATACTACGCAAATAAATCAGTGTATGGGGCACAATGCAGGGACAGCTCAATGTAGTTAAATGTTGTCAATTGTACATGTAACGTACATTTTAGAAAGCAAGTAAGTTAACTAATGTGTAAGTGATCTATCACCTTTTACAGAGCAAGGTCAGAAAGTGCTTAACTGGAATAAAATTGTAAAAAAAAAAAAAATACGATGATATAAACATTACATTATTAACCACTTGTCTGTGCAGTATATGATGCTGCTGAAATAAAAGTCAGAGAGACCAAACACGGTTCATCTGCACACACTGCGATGCCACACAGCTGGTTCAATATCAGAGAAGTTTCGGTAACACTTTACTTGAGGGTATCTACATAAGGGTGTCATGACACTGTCATAACTATGACATGACACAGTCACAAACCTGTCATAAACATTATGTACATGTCATAAACATTTATGACTGCTGTCATTAAGTGTCATTTGGTTTTTGTAATGACAAGTTGACATTGTTTGGATTGTCTTGATTATGACAAGTTGACACTGATTAAAGGGACGTTGCCAGAAGATGTCTTCGTCATGACAATAATAATAATAATTATGTCAAGTTGTCCTTAACACAAAAAGAGGTGCAATCCTTGTTAATGTCAAGTTGTTATGACAAAGACAACTTCTGGTAATGTCACTTTGATTAATGTCAAGTTGTCATCATCAAGACAACCCAAACAATGTCAATATAGATACCTTCAAGTTAAGTGTTACCAAAGTTTCCCTTTATATTCATTGTCTTGTGTGGCGATCAGCAGTGATGTGGTGGTTCACTTTTACACTGTGATCTGTAGCCTATAGTTCGGCTTCAGCTTCTAACTATCTTTGTCTTTTTAACCTGTTGTTGCTGCTGAGTCAGTTTGACATCCTGGATATATCCTTCAAACACAGACTGTAGACCCCTCTGTCTGCTGCTCTCTGGAATCACTGTTTAAATTTTTCCAAAAATATGATATTTCTTCAGGGAGTGCAGCTAGTTACAGTGTGGGCTCCATGCTTACTGACAGCTTGTCGGGCCATCACAAAGGGGCGGGGCTTAGCGAAAGGTCAATTGCTATACTTAAAGATTGCAATACATAGTGAATCGGCAACCAAGTATAATGATAGTGGCGAAATGGCAGATACGCATATCGTCCTGGCCCTATTAAAGGATCTTACATTAGATTTAAAATGGACACAAAAAATGCTCTGAAGTCATGAGTTAAAACAGAAGGAAGCAATCGCTTTTTATTTCTAAAAATATTCCAGGTAGCACAGTGGTGACTGAAGGCCAGGTGACTGGAATTTAGATTGAAACTTAACTGGCCCCTGCCTGCTCCTTAACAGGCCTAAAGGTCGCTGCTGAGCGCTAATGGCAGGATGCGGAGTATGAGTGTGTTTGTGTGTGTGTGCGCTCATCGTGGCATGTTATGATTGGTGAGAAAAATCTTCCGGCTATTTTTGGGAGATCGCACTGTCATGTTTATTCTACTCGTCTCCTCATCCTGTGGCTGTTTTGTTTACAGGATAGCAACGATGTGTGCTCACTGCTCGCGCTGTAAGAATGGCAGCACTTTGATATAATCTCCCCAATTATCTGTCGTCAATTCTGCCGTATATTATTCCTCTCTCGGCGGCAGCTGGGGAGGAGATTGGTTTTGTGCGTGTCGAATGGCAACAGCTGCATCCACTAAAACAGACAACTACCTCTGCACACCTCCCCACTCCTTCTTTTTTTTTGTCCCCCCCCACCACCACCCCCCTTCTCTTTCTCTCTCACTCAGTGGTGGGCAGGTCACCCTGAATTATTCATCAGTGTGAAATGAAAAAGCTCATGGATATTGAATATCCCCTCTGAAGTGGTGGCCAACCTTGTGTTTTTTTTTCTTCTCTTCTTCCTTTTTTTTTCCCCTGCTGAAAAGAGTAAAGAGCGGTGGATCTCATTGCCAGGGTATTTCAAAGGTTAACCGATTGCTTTACCTCGCGCACATATTTACTTTCTTCAAGGTTTGTGGCCAGCGAGGAGGGGCGGGAGAGAGATGGGGAAACGGAGAGGATGGAGAAAAAAAAGATTGAGAAAGAGAGGAGATGAAAAGAATTGGAAATAAAAAGGTAGAACGGTAATCTGTGTTCCTGCGGATATTTTTCTCCTGGAAGGAGTCGTTCCTCTGACCACCGCAGTGGGCTGCCTTGTTGTGTAAGCTGCTAACCTTTCTTGTCGCGTGTTGTGAGGCCTTTTCCTTCCTGGAACGAGCGCGCCTGTGGTCGGTTGTGGTCGTCCCGATCGACCGGTTGTCATTAGTTTCCCATGCGGCCCACTGTGTTCCTCCATTGTCCTCCTGCCTGGTCTTTTGTCCTGTGGTTTGATCTGCGGCCCGCGCTGCAAATCAATGCTACCGGTTGCCATTCATTCAGCTCCACAGCCAGCAAACACAGCGGGGACCCTTAGAACATCTCCCATGTGAGAGCATATAAAATGGGCAGCGAGGATAAAGGGGCAGCTTCAGGCTGTTGTTTTTCTACATGTTTAGGACATTTCAGTCACAATTTAATATTTCAGAGTCCTTTTTTTTCTGGTATTAGCCTCTTTATTTGTCCAAGACACAAGCTGAATGCTGTTTCCCTGAAGGACAGACATTTAAAGAGCCTCCTTTATGCCAGAGAGCAGATGCTAAGATAATTAATAAATAAAATAAATAAAAACTACTCAAGGGGCGAGCCCCTCCTCCCCTGTTTGGTACGTCGTATGTGCTAATAGGAGTGTTTTATTCGTTCAGTATCCGAGAGAACAGTGCAGCATTAAATCTGTGTCGCTCTCATTGCCCATTTATGTTGCTACTACCCTGAACCCTTTCAGTCATTACAGTCCATTTTCCTCCATTCCCAATTTCTACTGCAGCATAGACAATTACTCAGGAATCCTTTTAAGAGTATTCCCAAGCCGTACAAAGACCAAATGTGCCTGCAGGAAGCAGCCGGGGCTTTAACTGACTAACCTTTTCCAAAAGTATTCTTAACAGAGTTGTAATGACCGACAATTGGAGAGAGAGGGGAAAGCTATTTTATTTTCCGAAGAATAAAACAAGTCAAATGATTTGTCTTCCAGGAAATGGTTCTGAGGCTCTGCAATCGCTTAGTTGAGAACATCCTGTGACTTGCAGGTAATTGCGCTGGAGCTTAAGTGAAACACATACAGGAAGTGGGGCAGCGTCGCCGTAGCTCGGAGGTGTCAGGTGCTCCAGGTGTCGCATCGTGTGACAAAAAAAAAAAAGAAGCAAACTCCGGTTACAGTGGGTTTTTTGGGGAAGGGGGTCTGCTCCGCCAGAGGAAGTGTGAAATATCATCTGCCATGGTGGAGCGAGGTGGATGAGGAGGTGGGCGGGAGTTTCTCTCCAGAGGGTGTAGAGGGGGTTACGATGATGAAAATGGCTGTAACTCTTTAGCAAAGTGAGCTTTAAAAGGCTGTAAGTGGACACCTCGTAGTATCTGATGGCTGACTCCTGGTTGACAGGACCCGGCGACCCTGCTGTATTTATCGTAATGGAGCACAGCTGGGCCGCAGCTTCGATGGGTTAATAGCCATGTGACAGCTTTTGGAGAGGGGGGGGGGCGTGAGGTATTGTGTGTACGTGTGCGCATGCATTTTATTTACCCGTGCACTCTGATGAATGGCACGCAGGGGCCACACTTGGGAGGGTGGGACTCTCTGCTGCGTCTCCACTCTCTCTGCCAGGCCAGATGGCTCCTGTCACTGAGAGAGGAGGAGGAGCGATGGAAAGGAAAAGGGGAAGGAGGGAGCTCTGAGTCGCCCTTAACAGCGCCAGAGTGGCCTGTCCCCAGAGCCACCACATCTGGAGACCACCTGCAGCTGGCTCAACCCGCTTCCTCCGTCCTCGTCCCTTTTCCCTCTTGCGCACGCTCACTTTCGCACTGTTTTTCCAGATGGGGGAGGTGGCAGCGGCGTGTTTGGTCAGGCTGTGATTTGTGCCCATATTTCAGCAACTTTAGTGTGTCTCTGCTGTGGGCAGAGCAGGGAGGGGGAGCAGGAGGGAGGTAGTGAAGGAGGGACAGGAGGAGGAGGCAGTGGCGGCGGTGGCGTGAAAGCGTAGCAAAATATCATTTTATTTTATGACTGCACCAGCCTCTGAGAGTTGTGGGTTTTGTATTTGTTATATTTCTTTTTTTATTCCTCCCCAAGTAAAAAGGCAGAGTGAGAATGTTCGTTTTTCTTCCCTTCGCTGTTGCTGCAACTGATCCAGAGGCCACAGGGGGGCCGTTCCTGCCTGGAAAATAAAGCCTGCTTGCCCTCCTTGGCTCCCCCCAAATAAAATGCACTCATTTGCATTCCCATGCTGTAATTTAGCCCTCCTCTCTCTCACACACTCTTTCTCTCACCATCTTTCTCTCCTTTTCTCTCTCACTATCTCACTGTCCCTCATCCCTACATCTTTTCAGCCCTGGTCCTCGCGGTTCCGCAGGGATTGGAACGTGGGTGGGGAAGAGAGGAGGGGAGGCAGAGAAAACAAAAGCAGAGTGGCAGTGTTGACTCAGGGTTGTTATCTGGACCGCTGCTGAGGGGGTGGGGGCTCTGGTGTGTGTATGTGTGTGTGTCTGCATACATGCCTAGGGGGTTATTTACCCTGGCTGCTGCTGCTGCTGCTGCTGCTGCAGCGGCGGCAGGTGCCTCTCAGTGGATAAACCTGGGCCTCTTAAATAAATATTCACCGTGGGGAAATTAGACTTGCGTCACCAAAAACTACACTACTACTACTACTACTACTGCTGCTGCTTATTCCTCACTCAGTCTCTCCACCTCTTGTCACACCAAGAATGTCCAGTCCATCGAAGATCAGCCATCTTACTCCCAAAGCCAGAGAGAGGTGTCATGTAGTGACAAGGACAGACAAAACCTCAGAGGATAGATATTTTATGGAGCAAAAGATAAACCTGTTGTCAGTTTGTATCTGTGTTGTACACAGTGACTGTGTCTTTATGTTGAGAGGACTCCTGATATTTCGGCAGGATGCACTCTCAGCTGGTTCTCCTTAGAGGTTTAAGCTCTTAAACAAAGTGCCAACAAATACAGTATGACCTTTGGCTAAGATGATGTTGCATTATTCATTCACTGTGCATGAAGTGTGGAGTGGGTTAGAGGGAGTTGCCCAGTTATCATTTAAGGACATTTTAAAGCCTATAATTGGTTTGTTCTGATCAGAATCAGTGGATGAATTAGTAAACTTTTACCCCCATTGGTTTGTCTTATTTTTGTATGGAAATAATCAAGAGTTAAATTAAAATGCCCGACTTAAGATCTTGTGAGAATGTTCACTCCACTCCAGTCCCATCTGCCCAAATATCAGCTCTAGTGGTTGGGTCAGATCGAGGTCAGATCATGTTTGAACCACAAACAAACTGCTCCAGAATTTGTTTATGACCGGACCACAACCACTTCCTTTAAAGGGTCTTGGTGCGGGCGTGCAAAGTACAGTTGCTTTAGTCAGATCTGCCTGAACAAATCTCACAGAGGGGGAAAACAAACCAGAGTCTGATTGAACTGAACTTAACAACACAGGTTTGGTTTTTTTTTTGTTTGTTTGTTTTATCAATATACCAGTAAGAAGAGTATTTGTTTTCAAGGTCCAGTGTGTAGGATTTAGGGGGATTTATACTGACAAAAATGGAATCTAATATTCATGACTATTGTCATCAGTTTATAACATCCTTGAAATAAGAATGGTGTTTTCATTACCTTAGCCATTTATATCTACATACAGAGCGGGTCATTGTTCACGGAGTCTGCCATGTTGTTTCTTCAGAGCCAAGCACTGTCAAACCAAACTGGCTCTTGATAGGGCTGTTCGAATTTTCACGTTACCCATTGTAGTTCTACACGTTTGGCACACAGTAGACATTTCAGTTCTGCAACCTTACTGCTAAATGCTGTTAAACCCTGCGTAATAGACCTTTAAACTTAAATTAAAGAGTTAGTTCTGCAAAATTACAGTTTTCTCACTTACATCTAGTTCTATTGTTTGTAGCAGTGCAAACAGTTGTGGGTTTAATTGCACAGATTTTGTGATATCTGTTAATGAAACTTCTTCCTTCACCCCAGTGCTGCGGATGTGAATGGATTTTCTTTTGTGGTACTTATTATGCCAAAGATGCCATAAGCAACAGCATTCACAGAGACTGTTTTATTTATTTTTTATTAGTGGAAATTAGTTCCATTTATAAGAGTGATGTTTAAACATCTTTGTAGGACAGGTATCTTAAAACGTCAGCAGACCAAACCAATGTCAACCAAACTTTGTCAACATCTCTTTTATCTAATAAAATAACATTTTCTGTCTCAGTTTAATCATTTTTATTGCAGCAAAATCTAGTGGACTGAAAAAGCAATTAATCGTATCACTTCAGTCGGCTTCCAAAAGTTTAATTTGTATTTGCAATATTCATAATTTTTATAACTTTAAAAATTAAAATACTTGGGTGTTCGTGTAGCGATAGAATATTAGCACACAGAATATTGTGACACCATGCCGTATGGATTTTCTCCCCCGCCCCTAATCCATACTGTTGACCTAATTTTAGACTTTTATATTTGCACTCTTCCCACTTTGTATTTCAACTGCTGTACACCAGTTTACAAGACGGCACATATTAAGTAAAAACTGCAAAAAGTGGCAACAGTTGTAATACACCACAGCATAGAGTTAAGAATGGAAAAACATTCAAAGCAGGCAAACGAAACAAGCTGGCAGGGGGTATCCTCTAAGGTACAACTGCTCTGAGCCGAGCCTCCTGCTGACCCAAGTCCAGCATCTGAAATGGACCCTTGAACCTCTGGTCATAATGTGGTCAGCCGAAGCCTCATCTCCAAGCGGCCGGTTGGCTCACTCTACCATTCGCTTTCTTAAAATCCCTTTAAGTGCTTTAGGGGGATTTAACAGGCCTCGACATCCAGCGTCCTCTCAGCAGCCAAGTTCCAGCGCTTACAGGAAAAGGGCGCTTACAGTATAATTAGGCTGGTCAAAGAAGAGGGCTCTCTCTCAACGGTAAATCCACACGGACTGTAAGGAGGCTCGGGCCATTTGTCGGGTCTTCCCGAGCGTGACCGTTGCTCTTGATGTCTCACTGTGCTAAAGGTCAGGTTTTAAGGAAGTCATGCAGCAGGAGTGAGATCAGAGTGCAGACTGAACTCTGGATTTGAAAAATGTATTATTAGGCTGTGCCTCTAAGAAAAAATAGCACTGTGGATCCTTCACCGATATACCTGGATCTGTTGTGGTGTTAAGACTCTTGTACAAAGCAAAATATCCAGTTTGTGTTAGTAGAAGCTTGCCTGGCTTAAACAGATTTTGACCCAGATTTTACGCCCTCGTGCACGCCAAGCAAAGCACCCAAGAAAAGGTTGATCAGTTGGTTTTCCACACAATGACTGCTCAGAATATCTTCATGTATTCATGGAAATGAAGAAAAAAATGAAAATATAAAAGAGAGGAGAAAATACAAACGAGCAACCTATAAATAAAATAAAAAAAACTCCAAGAAATAAAACATAGAAGAAATGGCTTAACTTTTAAAAACTAAAATCAGATTTTCATTGAATTTATGTTTTAAAAATAAGATTTTCTCAATTTTCTTAAAAAAATAAACAAACAAATTCACAGATTTTTGGTGAGGAAAAATAAGAACTCAAAACAATTAATAAATAATGAGCTGAAAGTATTGACTAGTTTTATTTCAGGTCAAAATAACCCTGATTCCAAAAAGTTAGGACACCGTAAAACGTAAAATAAACAAATGCAGTGATTTGCAAATCCTTTTCGACCTTTATTCAATTGAATACAGTTAAAAAAAAAAAAAAAAAAAAATCAAGATACTTCATGTTCAAACTGCTTAATTTACTTTTTTTTTGTAAATACAAATTTGGAATTTAATGCCTGCAATATGTTTGAGAAAATTTTGCACGTTTACCACTGTGTTACATCAACTTTTCCGTTAACTACGCTTGGTAAGAGTCTGGAAAGTGAGGACAATAATTCAAGTTTTAAAAGTGAAATGTCTTTCTCAAGATTCACATGCAGGCCTCCTAAAATCTTCAGTATTTAAAGACTGTCTGTGGAGAAGAATGGGCCAGAATCCCATCTGAACACTTGACAATCTGCGTTCTTGCCTGTATTTGTGTTCTTGCGGACTTGTGAAACGTCATCAGTCGCAGCCCAAGTACTGTTCCAATTCAAAGTCCGCATCCAGCCAAGTACAGTCCAAATGCCCGGATGTGAACTAGCTCTGCCTGTTCCATCGGGGATGCATCGGGAGGTGACTTGTGTGGACTTTGTGACAGCCAGGTATCCCAGAATGCATTTCTCACAGACCAGCGGCAGGTTGTGTGGTAATAACTACAGGCACAAGTGCTTGTGCTCAAAGGTGTGGTTGTGACTTTGGTTCGTGGCAACAGAGACTGAGGGGCGAACAGATGTAGCCTTCAGTACTGGTTTAGACCCAAGTCTGGCTGCTCTACATCTGAAAGAGGAAGTGTGTGTTTGTGTGTGGGGGGGACCTGCTGTGCCAATCTGTTCTCATTAGTGTTTACTCGCCCCCTCCAAACATGTAACGACATGCACGTCTAACTGCTGGAGTCGGGAGCATATAGCTGTTCGTTTGCACCAGGCCTGTGGCTGCACGTCCGCTCTGTCCAGCTAGCTTTCCCACTGAGACCTGAATCTTTCTGGGCTCATCAGCCTCTCATCGTCAGCCGCGGCACCTGCTGGAGAGATCACAAGCAGATCCCCGGGGGGCAAGTCCCTCTAGGAATTTTTGTGAACTTGTGATCACAAGAATCAACACGAACTCAGCCAGTGGTTTGGGATCACACTTGGCAACCCTGAGACTTCAAAAATAGGGAGGATTTTGAAACCAAAGCGGGGGGTGTGGAGGTCCTGGCACAGACGGTTTCCTGCATTTGAGTGACTTTTAAAGGATGAAAATAACAAAATAATAAGTACACTGCACCGGCATTGTTATGCAGCCGTCTTGTTGAGGTCGGGATGTGTGGACAGTTAAACCAGAAACCATGAATTACTAGAACCATCCGGAAACATGGACAATTATAAAGCCGCAGTCAACAATGCAAGACGATGGAAAAAAAAAAGATGAAATTACAGTGCACAAGTTAAAGGAGCTGATGGAATCACATTTCACTGGAGCTGTGCTTTGAATAACTCCATGTGACAAATGAATGATTAATTGATTGTATTAAATATTTTTACATTTTGCTTTTAATTCTCAGGAAAAAATACAGAATAATTTGCCCCTTCAGTGCAGGAATCTCTCCATAAGCTAATATCAGCTTTTTATTATAGGTTTTCATTCATTTCATCGCACTGTGTGACCGCCATGCTGGATGGGAAAATCGACATTGCAGGTTTTACAACATGTGTGCTCCTTTCCTTTAAAACTTTTAACAAGAATTCCTCAGGATTTCTTCCTTCCAGGACATCTAAAATTTAAGTTTTCTCTCCTTTAGTGCTCTTCATATCTCTGTTTTTGCACTTACTGAGGAGACATGAGCACCTCTCTCTCTGCATTTGATGTAGCTGTGTTGTTGTCCAGAATGAAACTGAGATTTTTCATTTTGTTTACAGATTTCCCCACTAATTTTCCACAAGAAGCTGCAGTGCTTCCCACAGAATCAGAATCTATGTTTGGCGGTAGCCACAAACACGCTTGCCCATATAGAAAATAAATATGTGGTGGTAAATGTTGATACCGCTGTGGTGTGGAAACCCTGAACTGTCAAATTCAAAGGTTGTTGCAATTTCAAGCACAAAAATCCAGACCAGAGCTGCTTAAAGAAGCCAAATATAAATAAAAGTCAAGCCTCAACCTCCACAAACAAGCCTCCCTAACTATGGTGAGAAGGACAGTTTCCATAGAAGTATTAATTGCACTCATTGCACCTGTTTGATTGACCATTTTTGAAGGTACAAAACTGCACCATCTCTTATCTAATACCCAGACTAATTATGTGTTTTATTGATGTTACTGAACAGACTAGATTTAGCTGAAAAGGAACCCACAGAAATGTGTTTAACTTTAGCAGCCGCCGATATTCTTCAAGCTCATTTCTACTCTGGCTGCAACTTAATGCATAATTTTCTCATCAGTAAGTTAAGCTCAGGTTTAATAACACCAAAGGGGTTTTCAAATATTATTAGGTGATGAAAAAACTGTTTGAATGCAGCCTTTCTGGGTCAAGTAATAATAATAAAAAAACCCTCTAAGACCCTAGAGGGACTGAACCTCAACAATACCTACACTCTAAAAAAAATACATTAGTTCAACTTAAAAAATTTAAACTTAAACAGTTTGCATGCATCTTTTTTAAGTAGTTCCAACTATGAATAAATCCTGTGAGTCTTTTATAATCAGACAAACCCGATTAGTTTAGTCAAACTAACATGATTTGCGCTGACCTCGAGAAACGTTATTAAGTTTAGTGGTGAAGTTATTTTTTAAGATATTCTAACATATGTATTTTAATTCCATCCTACTCATAAAAGTGTCAACTTTCTTTTAAGTTTGACCAACTTTTAACATTAAGTTGTCAACTGATGAAAACATGTCAGTGAACCATATGTAATTTGTTATTCCACTGAAAAGCTTCTTTATTTTAAGCATTATTCATTAACCATTATTTAAGGTAATAATTTGTTTGCACCGTGCGTCAATCCATGAGTCTTCTATAATCCGATAAACCCAATTAGGTTAGTGCAACCAACATGATTTGCTTTGACCTTGAAAACCTTTATTAAGTTGAACCAACTTAATCGGTCTCACTCCGAAGTTGTTGAAATCCGTTGCTCAGGCAGTGAATTGTGCCATGAGAAACCAACGAAAAAATCCTCCTCTAACGTCAGCATGATACGCGGGCGGTTGCTGTTAAAGTTCAGTGCGTTTGGGGCAAGGAAGGTTTCTGATTGGATAGGGGGTGGGGCAGATGTTACGTTTACCGCAAGAAAACACTGTAGTCCTCGCTCCGGATAACGAGATGCTTGACGCCGCCATTCTTAGCGCCTTTTTCGGGCGTGTTTTGCTTATATTCTTGAAGCAGCAGTATGACAACAACCTTGTTCTGCTAATGCTTCGTCTGTTGAGGAGGAGAAGGGAGGTAGAAGACCGTGCTGTGGCGAATGGAGACCGGTGAGTGCAACGAGTCCAACTGCTCTATCTCAGACCGTTGTTATGCAGCCCGTTGCTATGCGCGCTATATATATGTCATCGCGCCACAAGGGCAAGGAAATGGGCATGCGCAGAAAGACCGGAATGAACTTTAAGAGGAATGAGTGTATACATGCACACAAAATGCTTTAATTCGGAATGACAAATGGAATAAACCACCCCCTTTATTCGGATTTAAGTTTCAGTCAGAATGACCATTTACACGACCACTTGACCTTTCATTCGGAGTGAGAATGTGTTGATTTATCCAGTAGCTGTGGTGATATTCAGTGGTCAAACTATTTTATTAAAAATATTCTTATTTATTTAAATGTAACCCTACTCACAAATGTCAAAAATATATTTTTTAATGCTGCAAAGCCTCTTTATTTGAAGTGTTATCCACTAACCCAGAGCAGCAGATGTCAGATATAATCTTTAACTGCTTATGTTGGAGCTCAATACTGTTTGACCTTCTGACCTGTGGGGATGGCATTAATCAGCGTCCATTCACTAAACCTCTAGTGTTCTTTGATACACCCTCCCATCTTCTTCATCTTCTTTCTTCTTTCTTCTTTTTAGAATATCCCCAACCTTGCAGAATGGCTCTGTCTTTTGAGAAGCTGTGATCTGCCACGTTCCATATTAACATATTGCTGTCAGTCAGGGGCCCCCCTCCTCCTGCACATCCTCTAATGTTATTGAAGAGAGAAAGATCAGAGGGGCAGCCGTATCCCCACACTCCATCAAGAGTGTGTGTGTGTGTGTGTGTGTGTGTGTGTGTGTGTGTGTGTGTCTGGACGGCTGGCAGGAAGTGGGGGCTGCTGCCTTTGATGGTCACACTCCCTCAGATGTGTCATTGCTACAGACGGCGGCTCGGCTGACACACCGTGTCTCTGCTCGTTGGGCATCTCGCCTCTGAGAAACAACAGCCCTGATAGTCACCTAAACACAAACTCACATAAAAACACACTTAAAGTGGATGCACACAATTATCCTGCACACACACACACACACACACACATAAAGAGAAAAGAAAAGTGGCTTCACACCGGGCTGTTCCACCTTTCCACTTTACTGTCAGTGATAATCGCTTCTGGCGTGTGACCGTGCCGGGCTCTTTGTCTATTGGTCGCGCCTGTCATGCAGCCGGTGAGGTGTGTGTGTGTGTGTGTATAGTGTGTGTGTGTATTTATGTGCGTCGCCGTGCTCTGGCCACGCTGCAGAATTGCAGGGAGGCTCCGGTTACATTGTTATTCTAAACAGGGTGTTTTCAGCCGCTCGTCCTCGCAGTCATTCAGCAGAGCGATCTGTCAGTTTCAGCTCCCCTCCCTCCTTCTTCCCCTCCAGGGACCAAACTGTGAACTTAACACACTCGGCTCTGATGACTTCCCTGATGGTGCAAAAAACAGCCAACTCTACAGCTGTAATGTTATTGCTGGAGTGGCTTGAATGTTGCATTGTTCCTCTGATTTAAAGTGTGTGAGTGTGTGTGTGTGTTTCGGTGTGTGTATTACATATTCAGAGTGAGGGTGGGGAGTGTGTATGTCACCATTCCAATCTCTTCCCGGTAACCCGCAAAATGCCGGGGTGGGGTGAGGTTTTTGTGTGTTTTTCTGTGTGTGTGTGTGTGTGTGTGTGTGTGTGTGTGTGTGCAGTGTTTTTTTTTGGGGGGGGGGGGGGGGGGGGGGGGGTTGTTGAGGTCTAGATGAAAGTGGAAAAGCAGAGGAGGAAACAAATGATCAGGAGGGTGAGGGAGGTGAGGCTGGGAGCAAACGAAAGCAAGTGTGTGTGTGTGTAAGGGAGAGAGAGAGGGGGGAAAAAGGGGGCAGGCGTTCTTAAAACACTGTGGAGTCCAGATCAGAAATAAAACATAAAAAAGGGGAGAAGAAGAAGAAGGAGGAGGAGGAGGAGGAGGAGGGAAAAAAGGGAGGAGGGATTGTGCTCGAGTGTGTTATGTGTGCGGATCCTATGAAGTGAACGCAGCCGGGGAGTAAATTGTGCGAGCCCAGAGAGCTCAGCTCTGCATGTTCGAGCTGGCACTTTTGATTTAGACAGATTTTTTTTTTTTTTTTCCCTGCCGCAAGATCTTTTTTCTCTGCCCCTCCTGGTTTATTATCAGCTAAGACAAAGGCAGGAGAAAAGAGCTAAAGAGAGGGAGACATAGAGAGAGTGAATAGATGTTGCGCAGCTGACAGCAGAGGAAGCGGCAGAGAGAGTTTTCCAGCCATCGCGCTCCCCGACCGCAGCCTTTTCTTCCTGGGAGATTAAAAAAAAAAAAAAAAAGGACAAAAGCGTCTCCCTCCCACCTTCTCCAACCCGCTACCATCCGATCACCAGCCTGCACGTCGCTGTGTGTGTGTGTCTGTGTGTGTGTGTGCACAGAAGGACGCCACTGGTGTATGGTGCTTTTCTCCCAGCCCTCAAAGGCATGGACTGAAGATGATGCAGCCGGGGGCTTAGTGAGAGATCGCTCCGCAAAAACCCCTTCCCCTCACCAACAGGGCCAGACCAAGAGGAGCAACTCCGGGGGAGGGGGGAGGGGGGGTTGAAGGAGTGAAGGAGGAGGAGGAGGAGGAGAAGAGAGGTGGGGGGGCACCCTCCTTGGATTATTGCAGAGGGTCTTCCACTTCCTTTTTTTTTTGTATTTTTTGCTTTTTTTTTGTCTCCACTTGCCTCAGTCATCTCCAGTTCTTGCTGCGATGCGTAGTTTTTAAGCCGAAGAATGTGGAGACAACATTTTCCAGGCAAGCAGCATGTTTCCTGTTTTCTTTTCTGGATGTCTAATAAAGTCTGGCATGTGGGAGGTGGGAGGGAGGTAGGTGGATGGGAGGAGAGGTGGAGGGGGGTGGGGGGGGGGGGGGGGGTGGATATGAGGAGGGGAGAAGGAGAGTGTGTGTGTGTGTGTGTGTACGTGTGTGTGGGTGTGTTGTGTGGTCGGTAAGGTGGGTGAGTAAGTCCAACATGTTGTCATTTTTTTTTTTTTCCGAGATCCGCCCGTCCTGCGCTGCTGCACTTGGCTCCGTGTTTCTTGCTTCCTTTGCGGTCTTGGGCTCAGAGCGCGTTCTGTAGCTCGGGGCAACGGCGAAGAATAAAAGAGCGGGAAACACAGAGAGGGGAGGGGAGGAGGGGGGAGGTCCGGCGTGGTTGTGCCATGGATGCTGTTGACACCCGCTTTTGTCCCGTGGTGGAGTGTGGGCCCGGCCCGCCCATGCACACAGAGGGTACCATTTAAAAACAGGCGTGCGCTCATTTTCTTGGCAGGGGATGGATTGGTGTGGCGGGCAGCCGGGTGGTGACAGGGGTGGGGCACTGGCAGTGCAGGACAAGTGGCCTTTGTGTGCTACTTTTGGGAAAGTGAAGGGAGGGAAGGGCAAGGGAGGAGGCTGCCAACAAAGGGTGCCTATACCCACCCCCCACACTTCACCCGCTTTACCCCCTCTCTTCAGCCACTACAACTCATGCAGTGACCTCGCGCTGTCACAGGCAGATGAAGGGTTTGTGTGTGTTTATGGCAGGTCCTGTGTGTGTGTGTGTGTGAAGGAGGGAAGTAGTAAATGAGTAATTCAGCCTCAGTAAACCAGAAGTACAGGCTCTGGCAGAGTGCCATATTAAAGGGAGGAAACTCCAGCGAGGAAAACAAAGTGTTGTTTGACCCAACGGCACATCTGTGCATTATGCCAAGCTTCTCCGTTACTCCACAGTCAAGCTGCTGGCAGGCCGCCAGGGTTGTGTGCGGGTTCCTATTCATTTGTTGCCACATCCATGCAAGTGCATTCCTGTTGTGTCCGTGTTTTCATGCAGATCTCACTTTGCCTCTGCAACTTGTGCCTCGACATGAGCACTCACCGCACACGTGATTTCACACGAGCAGGGCAGCATTTCGTTGAATATGCTGTAGTTCAAAATCTTCTCATCAAATCCATTTTTAACCAAAGCTTGTCTCGCTTACTTACGTTCGCACACATTTTATCTCTGGAGCTGCTTTGCTCCAAATACTAAAAGTTCCAATTCATTGCTATTAAGTGGATAAGCTTAAATTATTGATACAAGCATGAGAGTTAAACCGGGAAGTTAAAACCGACAGGATCTATTTTACCAGAGAAAACTTTCTGCACCACTCTGTTGGTCCTGCTGAGCTGCAAAAATCACACAGTTTACTCACAAATGTAGAGTGATGTCAGAGGTTTTTTTTTTCCTTTCTAGAACAAATTATCTTTGGCCGAGCGCAGATGCCAAATTGCAGAGAGCACATTAGCCAGACAACAGCCAAGTTTGAGTTTGGCCTTTGGGCAAGTTATTTGGAGAATTATTGTTAATTAGCTGCAGCTGATATAATCAACTGCCAGCGACATTTGCCATTTCAGACGGCAAAAATCGGCGTTCAGTGACAGTTTATTACAAGAAGGCGGCGATCTGAATGTTTTGTAGGGTCCACTTTATGAGGAATAACCGGTTGATTTGTTAGCGTGCCCTGCACACGATACACAGGCCACATATGCATACTGTAACCCCACTAACCCCTCAACCCGCACACAGCCTCCTCCTGTTTGCCTGGCTGCCTGCGTTAACCACAGGATGGTGCGGGTCACGTTTCAGCACAGCGCTCCTCAGGGTGGCACAGTAAATGGCCGTAACTGTTGGCGGTCAGCTGCAGCAGCAGCAGCAGCCGCCCCCACCCAAGCCTTGTTGTCAAGAAGGAGCCACCTGCAAACAGCAGCTTGGGGTTGCTAGGTAACCGGTGGCAGCAGATGATGATAGTATGGTGAAGGGCTCGCCTGGTCTCCCATTACCGCCAAAGTGACTCCTGTTGCTGTTTTCTCATCTGTTCTCTGCGCGTTTCCTCCCTTTTTCTGACACCACCGCTGCGTGTCCCTGTTCCCTTCTGGTCCCTCTTCCCCTCACGGAGGCAACACAACACCAGCGGCGGAGGCCAGCGGTAGGAAGAAACTCCTCGCTCCCTTCCCCACATAATGGAAACTCTGGCCTCATCTCCCGTTGCGCCGCTCTGCTGCATCCTGCTGCCAGACTCTGACTAAGTGTTGCTGGCTCAGGAACCGCAGCCTGCAGCCTAGGCCGGGTTCGGGTTCCACAAGTATTTGTCTACAGGAATGATTAAAATACTGATGACTGAGAGAGAGATCCAGCGCGCACACACACACACACACACACACACACACACACAGAAAAAAAATCTCATAAATGCTGCTAATCTACATCAAGTGGTTTTAAGCCTTTTCACTGGAGACCTAGATTTCCAAAATAATTTTCATTGTGACCCAGTTCTCATTTTTGACGACTGTTGTGTGATCTAATTGAGAAAAATGTTCTGTTTTTAGACTGCTAACTGAGCTCACCACCTTTTATCACGGGGACTTGAAAAGATTTTAGTAAAATGTTACCCAGCAGTAATGGATAACAGTTTTAAAAATATAATTTCAAGGTCCGTTTTCATCATCTTGTAACCCAGATGATAAATCTCCCTGTGAGCGTTTGAGGATTCCTTTCGAAATTAGAACGTGATGCTTTTATCCAAGGACTCAGCTGTCACGAAAGTCTCGTTCAAGGTCGCACTTAGCGTATGTTTCAAGTGTGAATCAATCGAGCAGGTGAGTTGCTCTGTCAGGTACAGACAGATCAGAGGGATGTGGCTAATTCAGGATGTGAATCGAACACTTTGTGATTAACGGTCAGATTAAATGAGCAAACTTCACGTTGAGCTCTGGTTTCTCGTGACAGGGATTTGTCGAAGGGCTGATTTGCCACCATTTCTGACATTTTTATAATCCCTGCAATTAATTGATTTTATAGATTATTCGCTAATGAAGAAAATTAGCTGCAGCCCCAGATCTGACAGAGCACATCAGCGGGTGTGTGTGTGTGTGTGTGTGTGTGTGTGTGTGTGTGTGTGTGTGTGTGTGTGTGTGTGTGAACGTGTGTTATTCCTTTGGCAGGTAAACCCACGACAGCAGCTGCCTCCCTCAGTGAAAACGCACTTGTCCCAAATCATCTCACACACACACACATCCGCAGCCTGGCAACAGTTTAGCAACAAGCAGAGGAAGCGAGAACACAGAGGAAAGGAAATGAGGGGGATTAATTAATGGAGGAGTGAAATTAAGAGCACTCTGCCTCCTGCGGTTCTGACGTGACCCCCCCCCCCCCCCCCCCGCCAACACACACACACACTCCTCCCTGCCCTCAGCGTGCACGTTTGTTGATATGTGATGCACTGTATGGGAGCGTGTGTGTGTCCGCCTGTGGTCTCTGCTCGATTCATGGCTCACTTTGAATCTCTGGGTGTGTGTAGCCAGACGGCCAGCGGCTGCAGCGCAGGAGCGGAGAACATGGCAGACCTGCTGAACACCCTGTTTTATGTCTGTTGTCTTTGTAGAACAAGAGCTGAGAGAGTGTGTCACAGCGGAGTGAACATTTGTGCCCTTGCTATATGATGCAGTGTCTGTTTTCGAAATTTACTGGTGTCTGTCCTCTCTGTCATTACATATTTTGATATGAAATGTGTCGATGCTTGTTTAAGGTCTTTTTTGGGGGGGTTTGTGAGTTTGCAGTCAGGATATATATATCTCTTTCAGCTGCTTTTAAATTTTACCTTTCAACATGCATCACACTGACATACAGTATGTAAGCTTCTAAAATCTCATAACAAACTTCCAAGTCAAAGAACTGGAAATGTAGAAAAACAAGAATTGTCGACATTTAAAAGGTAAAATTCATCGTTGATTTATTGCATTCATTTTCCGCTTATCCTGTCGGGGGTTGCAGGGTTGCTGGAGGCTATCCCAATATTAATATCCTCAATTAACCTGCATGTCTTGTGGGAGGAAGCCGGAGTACCCAGAGAAAACCCTCGCTGACACAAGGAGAGCATGCAAACTCGACCCCGAAACCCTTTTGCTGTGAGGCGACAATGCTAACCACTGCACCACTACTTTGATAAAATTCAACAGTTAAAAAGTTAATATGTTCCATAAAATTTTATGTTTATTTCCAAATTATTTTACCAGGTAGTAGGGAGTAGCGAATTCCTCTACACGATTGTTCTGACTGTATTAGTGCTGCAACTAATGATAATTTACATTGTTGATGAGTCGAATAGATGTTTGGTAGATAGAATGTCAGAAAATGGTGAAAAATGTCCATCAGTGTTTCCCAAAACCTAAGAAGTCGACCTAAAGTGTCTCGTTTTCTCCACAACCCAGTGATACTCAGTTTACTGTCATAGAAAAGGAAAAAAATGAGAAATTTTAATAGCTGTGATCAGAATTTTTGACTTTTTTTTCTCAAGAAAATGATTCAATTTAATAGTAAACAACTAATCAATTAATCGTTGCAGATCCAAACTGTCAGGTGTATAAGTGTAAAACTAGATATCAGTAGCATATACATGTCATCCCCTTGTCCTGCCTGCCACCTAGCTAGGACGTCAATGGAAAAATGTCATGTGACTATACGGAGTTATCCTGATGAATTTTTCTTGCTATTGAATTGCTATTGACTAAGTACATTACAGATACTGTACATGAAATATCTAAAAAATGAAATTTAGCCCAATTTGAAACTAACATTTTTTAACCTGTAAATCACAGGTGAAATGCCAAACCTTAACAAATATCGCACCTCGTCTTCAGTAAAGTCAGGTGAAGGTGCAAAACCTAATAACGCCAAAGTGCTACACAGTTAATTGTTTTAAAGTTTCCATGTAACACATTTAAACACATGAAGTGTGTCAAGTGTCCCCGTAGAGAGAGGAGATGCTGAGAAGGGTGTCATGAATGCATCGCTTATCAGAACCGCAGTATTGTGCGTCTGACAAACCCAGTGGTTCTGGTTAAGACTGGTTTGATGTGCACGCTGTCAGTGTACCACAGAGGGAGTGTTGCCTGTCACCTCCCTGCTTCCCCTGCCCGCATACATCATCTCCTCTCCATCAAAATCAGCAGAGTGAGAATCAATCTGTCACACAGGAGGACACACACACACACACACACACACACAAGGAATACACACTCCGGCTCCTAGAAAGACAGCGAGAGGGAGAGAAAATGATAGAAAAGGGGGAGAAGGAGTGACAGTTGAGGTGAAAGGACGACACAGAAAGGAGGGGCAGTGATTACAGCCGAGGAATGGTAGCTGAGGTGGGGAAGAAATTTACGTGGAAAGAGAGATAAAGGAAGGAGAGGCGGGTACATGGTGAGCAAACACAGATACAGAGCTAGACATGGGCAGACAGGAGGAGCTGTCAGGAGATGCTATCATACAGGGAGAGATCTGGGAAAATACAGCGCCGCAGACGGGGTGGTGAAATGTAACGGTGGAAGAGTCGGTGAGAGGGAGATTGAAAGAGTAAGAGACTGAAAGGTCAGAGAGACAGAGAGAAACCCAGTGGATGATTCATGGAGTTCAGCCTGTCTAACTTGTGCCTGAGGGTTTCGACGCAGCCTGCCAGTCGCTCCTCTCCACTACTGCCTCACCCACAGCTTCTCTCACCTGCACACCCACGGCTGTCTATAATCTGTGTAAGCCAGTAACTGCGGACTTACAGCACGCAGAGAGAAGGTTACAGGTGTTCTGGGTCTGTTCTGTGAGTCAAGGACGGCCTTGCATGCCGCAAACCTGCAACGCCTTAATCAATATTTTTTATATCACCTTTGAATCGGGTCACTGTGTGATGTGAAAGAGGTTGCTCAGAGTGCTGAAATCTGTCAACTCTGCAGCCCCAGTGCACAGCCTCTTTTACCTTACTGGTTTGATTTTACTGCACATTAATGATTGAGTTTGCGCAAAGTAACAAGTAGCTTGTGAAATTAGATCATGCAGCACCTGCAGAGACCGATATTTTGTGGAGATTACAATCAAAGAGTTTATTAAGCCTGTCATGCAAGACATCGATAAGACTATCATTTTGTTGACCCTGATATTGTTGTGTTGAGGCTACATGTGCGTTTATTTTCATGAGAATGTCGCCAACATTTTCACCAACATGATGCTAGAATTAACAGCAGGGCTTTCCCAATCAGTGTAAGACTTTATTACAGCGATTCTTTTTTACTTTTGTCTCCACCCGCACCTACTCACACGAGTCCGAAGAAATATTAAACAACACTTCAGAGATGCCACAGTGTAGCTTACCGGTAGCCTGCAGCTGCATCTTTGGGTTGGAAAGGGCATAGTCCTGTTCGTCGTAGTTGCCAAAAATTCTGTTTGTCTGTAGTTTTACCCTCCGACAACTTAATTCTGCACTCCGTAAATCCACCAGCAAACCGTCCAAATTTTGTATCAAGTCTCAAACGGATCATTTTTGGGCTACTCCTATGAAGATACAATAATTTCATATGTACTTTCTCGTATGAACAGATGTTAATTAAATTATGATTAATTATAATTAAAAAAATACATACAAATACATTTTTTTCATATTCCAATTCCAGTGTCTGAATATTCTTAAGAATTAAACGTTCGTTTCTCGTTAGCAGTATTATGCTATTACATTATCAATATATCAGTGGCATAAAATGGTCTGAACAACAGTATCATTTATCGTGATTATTTCTGGGACAATAAATTGTCTAAAAGTCATTATTGTGACAGGCTTGTTGGACTTCTGTTAATTTGGTAGACAGGAGCATGACTCTGAATTAAAGCTCATGGTACGCTGTGTATGCCAGATGTAGGACTTTTTGTTAGCACATCCGTAAAAGCAACTTTTATTCTGTGTATCAGTTTAGATTTTTGTTGCCCCCCCTAGTGGCCAAACATTTGTAAATGCAGCTTTAAACTTTTTAAAAATCAGAGCTGCTCTGTGTCAAGCTAAAGCTACAAATTATTTTCGTTATTGATTAATCGGTGTGTAGCTTTTGCAGTTTCTGGATTAATTTTTTTAATCTATAAAAGTTAAAAAAACAATGGAAAAAGTCAATCTCCATAGATCACAGCTCGGAAATTGCTTTTTTGTTTGATGAATAGTCCAAAAACTAAAGATATTCAGTGTATAATTATATAAAACTGAGGATCATTTTCATATCTGAGAAGCTGGAACCAGTGATTGATTAATGACTAACGATTTGTTGATTATCAGATATATGTTTAATTTTTGTCAATTGATTAATCAGCGAATCATTTTGAGTACCTGTATGCATGTGTGTGCTGTGAGCGCCCTCCCCCACACCCTCACCTCAGTTTGGTATAATGGACTCACTCTTCACGGCCCAGCTGCCTCCATTAATATTCAACATCCTGTCAGTTGCAGATGTGGCACAGACAGCCGAGTCGCCACGCCTCACCTTTCCTGCCGTCATGTCACCCGTCTCGAACAGCGAGTGTGATAAGTAGGCATGGAAGCAGTGATGGTGGTTGGTGGGCTGTGGGGTGAGGAGGAGGAGGAGGAAGAGGAGGAGGAGGAGGGGGAGGCGGCTGTCTGTCTGTCAGGAGAGAAAACATCTCCTCTGCCCTTTGCACCCAGAGTGTGAGGATGGTGCTGGCGTGCGCGCCTGCGACCTCAGCTCTCTGCGCAGATGCCAGCAGTGCCAAAAATAAAGTGCATTAAAACTGGCAGCCAAAGCCTGTTAAGTGATCACCATGACAATAGGCAGAAGGCACGAGGAGGCGACACCTCCGCTCCCATCTTCCCTCTGCCCTGAGAGGCTGCGCTGCTGGACTGCTCGCTTTCTGTCAGCTCCCTCCGCGTTCCTCTTTCCTGTCGTTTACGTGCTCTCATCCTCCTCTTCTTCTCTGATATGTCTCCTGGGTGCTCTTTAGGCTAACAGGCGGTATTTAGTCTATTTTTATGCGCGCTTGTTTTACATTTTAATTTCACTCATCTCCGTCTCGGCTGTTTTTCCACCCTCGCCCTCCCCACCTGTTTGTTTTCCCACTGTGCGTTTCAGCCCGATTGTGCAACGGCCACACACAACTTTCTCAATCTTAAATCTCCTAATCTCACCTTTATCTTCTCTAATCAGCCTCCTCTGCTGCAGTAATCCCATGTCCCTAATGAGCACTCCTCCACCTCTCCTCTCCTTTCCCTTCCTCCACACTTCATCTTATCTCACCCCCGGAGTCTGACGTCATCGTAATCTTCAGGATAACTTTAAGGGACGCACACACCTGCGCTCACACTCACACATGCACACAGTGAGGTCACACTTAAGCATCCAGATGCTGATCTTAGCAACAAAACACGAGATAAGAAAGTCATGAAGTCACACCGTAACACCCATGGGGGCATCTCGCTGGTTCGCTCTCTTCTGCTGTGACCTGTTTTGTCAGCTTGGACGTATCCATAGCTGCTGACTGAGAGAAGATCATGACCTGTGCAGTGTTAGGGCGCTAGTACTCAGCGGGGAACAGTTGCTTTCCTCCTCAGGTCCATCCATCCGTTGGCTTTGCTCCTGAGCCGCACGCCGCTCAGAAGCAACATGAATATTGATGCTCCCCTCTTGTTAACATTGTATGAAGCAGGGCTCGTAATTGTCTGCCTTCTCAGAGCGACACGTCTTCTTCAGTGGGGACGCGTGAGAAGGTCGCCCCACCGGGGAGCTCGGCTCGTCTGGGCTCTCCTCGCTTTAAGTGAGAAAAGTGGCGAGAGGGAAGGAGGGCGAGTCGAGCGCAGACAAAACCAGAACTGCGGCACGCACTTTGTCAAGTGCGCTGAAGTGCAGATGTGAGTTGGCTGTGGGTTTGTTTCAGGCTTGTAGCGCTTTCTCTAACGCTCTCCATTTCAATGATACATGGCTCTTTTGAGGCAGGGCAGCAGTGAAGCTCATTTCTAAAGGTGTAGCTCGCAGTTTTTCTTTTTTCCCCCTTCTTCTGTTCCACAGCTGCTGCTTCCACTCACAATGAGGCAAATGAAGGATCCTTTCCCTTGAACTGCGAAATGAGAACAAAGTGTACGTGTGTTAGTGTGCCATTGTCATGCGTACACACGAGGGAATATATTCCTCTTGGTATGATAGAGTGCATGGGTGCAGGGTTTCAGTGTGTGATGTAAGTGTTTGGGAGCCATGAGACCGAGAGGATTCCTGTAAGTGAGGCTGTGGTCTAATCCAGTCTTGAGTAGGCACATTGATTTATTGAGCAACGCTTGGTAGTTCGGAGAAGCCCCGCTTCCTGCTGTATCCTAATCAGCCCATGTGCACACTTACACACACACGCACACACACACACACAAACAGGAGGTCATTATCATCTGAGTCTTTTATTTTCAAGAAAACTGATGAAAACGGTCGACTCCAGCTGGCAGGAGAGTGTCACTTGCTGATTTTTAGTCTAATAATTTGACTTTGCACAGTGGGTGATTATTCCGATGTTTGCTGGTCCATTTTCGTTTTTCATTACATATTTGTTTATTTTTATCCGTGATTTTTTTGTGTTATCTCTTTTAATACTCTTCATGATTGTGTGTCACAACTTAAAGGCACAGTTCACCCCTGAATGACAAATACATATTTTTCCTTTTGCCTGTAGTGCTGTTTATCACTTTAGATAGTTTTGGTGTGGGTTGACGAGTGTTGGAGATATCGGCCGTTCGATGCCTGCCTTCTCTGGAATATAATGGACCTAGATGGCACTCAGTTCATGGTGCTATAGGCGCCAAAAAAACAGCAATGTCTCTTTCCAGAAATCATGACCTGATTACTCAAGATAATCCACAGATTTGCTGTAGGAACTACTTTCTCTCTACCAAACAACTCCTTTCAATCATATGACTGCACAGAAGGAAGAGTGCATCTACTCATGGACGAGAGGCTCATGTTTGTGACAGTGTGAGATGTAAACATTGATGACGTCCTCCTTGGCTGAGCTGTAACGTTAGCTAGCTCAGTGGTGCTAGGTGAGCTAGCAGTAGATGCACAGTTTCTTCTACACGTTGATCCGGTTGACGGGCATAACTCGGCAGAAAGAAAATAGTTCTTACATGAAACTGCTCACAACAAGGTCTGTGGATTATCTTGAGTAGTTGGGGCATGATTTCTGGAAAGAGACATTGCTGTTGAGTTTTTCAAATGTATTTTTGTGTCGCTTTGAGCACCACAAGCTGAGTGCCATCTAGTTCCGCTGTTTTGGAGAGAAGACAGACTCTCCAACACTTGGCAACTCACCCCAAAACAATCCTGATTGTTAAACAGCGCTACAGGTATGAAGACAAATATGTGTTTTTAATTTTGTGGTGAACTGTCCTTTTATCTGTATCACGGATAGAAAAGAGAAAAAAAAAAGGTGTGTTCACCCAAATCATAAGACAGGAATGGAAATCATCTCTCAACCTTAGTGGTGTTTGCCATGCAGTTTGAGATAATCACCCCTGAAACTAATACCACCACCCCAAAACACTGAATATGACATCTGACCAAACAATACTTGTAGCTGAAACAGCTGCTTTCATAGCAAGTTTTTTCTTAATTCTCTCGTACCTCAAATAAACTTCCTTCTCCTCTCCATCTGTCTCCAGGTATTCGGCCCCAAATCATGAACGGGCCAATGCATCCGCGCCCCCTGGTGGCGCTGCTGGACGGGCGCGACTGCACCGTGGAGATGCCCATCCTGAAAGACTTGGCGACTGTCGCCTTCTGTGACGCTCAGTCCACACAGGAGATACACGAGAAGGTAGAGCACACACACACACACACACACACACACACACACACACACTGCACTTCACTTTCACACTGCTCCTGAAAGTTGATGAAGAGATGGAGCCTGTCACTCACTCATGTCTGCCTCTTTCTTTTCCTATCACAGTGCCGATATGTGAAACGCGTTATATTGGCCCCGAACGCACTTTCCAGTTAAAATATAGTGGCTTCATTATGATTTAATGTCACTCTGTGGCACAGAGCGCAATGCCTATATCAGTGCCATTGTTCTAATAGAGAGTCTTGTATGGCGGGGATGCAGTGTAATTACATTGGCTTGTAGAGGCTCTTTATTGCTTTTTATGCAGCGCTGTGGCTGCAAAACAATATATGGCCACGGAGATGGGTATCACCCAACTGCTATCTCTCCATCTGCAGACGGAATGAGAGCCGCTACATCTTTCCTCTCGCTGTTTTTATGAAAATGGGACATATTAAAAACCAAGCATTTGCATAGAGATCAATTCAATCAAAGACCTTGGGCGGTGTGGAGAAGGGGGGAGCGGGTGGCTTTTTGTTTGTTTTAACACTGCCTTATCAGGAAAAACATGATTGTAATGTTCACCTCGCCAGCATATTCAGCAGTTCCCAGTAATAACTCGCAGTCTAGATACCCAGAGGGGTGGTGTAGATTGAAAATGTCCAATCTCTTCTTTCTGCGGCACGGATGCGGAGATGCAGCGCTGATAATTCAGGGAGTTTTCAGTGTGATGTTTTCAAGCCAGACACCAGCTGCCACACTCTCTTCCATCCACACCAGAAAATACAGGAACTCATGGGAAAGGCTTGTCAAGGGCAGAATATTAAAGTGGCCCCGAGGTTATGTCAGGTCCTCTGCACTCAGTAATCCCTTATTTCTCCGATGATGAAGGCATGATGAAACACACAGGCGAATACTGATCGAGATCGAGTTGTGGTGCCACTTCAGCGAGGCCGAGTCGTGCACGCAGCACCTGCGCTCCGTCATCCAGCATTCTCACAGTTGTCGCGTCTCACGCTCACATGTGGCTTGTAAAAAGCTGGACAACAGCCCACATGGCATAGAGTCAACACTGGCCTATCACATTGTACACTTACTGACTGTTCATCCAATTGTGGTGTTAAGATTAGGGCTGCATCTAATTGCTGGTTACGTAAGCGAATGATCTATTGATACTTTGTCTCGTCTATAACATGTCAAAGAATCTTGAAGAGGGAAACATTCTTTTAAAGTCCATATTCAGCAGAGTGTACAGCTGTTTTTTCACCATTTTGTATTTTTTTTAGCATGTTAGCTTCACTCACAACGATTTTTCTTACATCTGTGCTTCACTGCTGAAGTGGTTTTAAAAGGTGCAATCAATAAAGGATCACAGCTTTCTCTTTGTTACACACTCCACATTATAACATGATGTTGCTCTGCCGTGTTTAAAGCTTTTTAGGGTATTGTCTGATGCTTTTATCAGTCTTTTAGAGGTGCAGAACGCTAAAAAAGCAACATTGTGAGCAGCATATCCTCCCTGCCAGGTGGAGAAAGTCTGTTCTCAGAGTTACAACCAACTCTCATCCCCACTGCATCCACACTGCTCACTAGTGGGATGACCTCATGGCCATAAAATCCCTCCAAACACACACACATTAACTGTACAGTACATGTATCGCCAAATTGAAACTCCTTTGCAACATTATACCCCGTCTCTCACACTCGCCGAGGCCAAAAAGGGAGGCCTCGCAGTCGTGTCAGAAAAGCTCCGGCATCATCTGAAATGATAGACGTTAAAAGCAATAAGGCTTTGGTTACAGTGGAGAGGGGGATATACTGTAGATTGGGTCAGAGTTTCCATTAAGCTAAACGACATTCAGAGTAGATTTTCGCTCCAAAATAAAAAATAAAAAAAAGCTCCATCGCTCACCCTAAAAGGCTGCGTGAGTGCATTTTGACTGGTTGTGCATGCTTATGTGTTTTAACCTTGAGCTCGTATCTGGAAGGCCTATGTGGGATACTGCTCTAATAAAAGCAGTATGGAAATTCAGAGCTAATCTGCTAATCACAGGAAAGCTAATGCAGTTTGGCTGGAGGTGAACGCAGAGCTGTTATTGAGGCGCCGCTGACAGGGGCTGCGGCTGATACGGGGGGAATAGTTTAGATCCACATCGGAGTGAATCACAGGCCAGGTCACCTTGTTCATGTCAAGTGGCACAGGAGCAGTGTTTCTGAATTCAGACTATTTTGTTATCCTGAGGCGAACAGTTTGTGATTCTCTACACCTGCATGGGAGAGTTTGGTTTCGGTTGTTTTAATAACAGATCTTAAAAACGTAACAGATTGTGGCACATAATTCCTAAACTGTGACATGTAAAACCTTTTTTTTTAAGTCTGAATTACTTGATTCAAGATCAATGGAGTCCATGTTCTGCCAATTTCTGCCTTAACAGATGTGAGCTCAGCTGAAACAGAATTATGTGCCATTTCTTGTTGTAGGCACCTTTTAGGGTTGGTGACATTATCGGGGGAGTATTACGATGACACATTTGGCTCGGAGAAACACTTTCTATTCTCACCTTGCCAACTTGTAGTACAACTCAGGTTGACTTTATTTATACAGCCCATAATTGCAAGTGTGTCTCAGAGGTTTTTACAACCCATACAATACATCACATTCTTGCTCTTAGAGCCTCTCACTGATTAAGGAAAAATTTTATATGAAAAATGTGCAACTAAAAAGGTCCTTCTCTTCCATGATGGACTAAAGGTGTTTTAATATCAGGTATAATTGATTCGTACAGTGCCTGAGTGCGGTTTCTCCCTTTCTCTACTACCCAGCCACATAGCTTTTACATTAAGCAGGATTTATGCATCTATGCAGAGCCTACGCCGTAGATGATACGTCGCTGACGGTGGTGTAGTTTCTTCAAGGTGCTGTAAAGTTTAGTTGATTTGAAACACACATTAAACACACACTAAACACACATTAAACATGGCTTAATAGAGACAATTTCAAATACAAGTACACAAATCATCTTCACTATAACTCGCAGCATTCACAGACAAACACTTGTCTTTATCTGGACACATTTTCCCCACAAATACAACATGCTAACATTATTAGCACAAGCCTATGGCATTTTACATTGTATAAACTAGCCTAGCAGCTAGCGGACTTTTCCTCTTCTCATATGAAGCCAGGGACAACAGCAACATTTAACAGAGGTAACGTCAAAATTTGGCTCCATTACAGGTGCGTTGTCAGGCTATGGCGTAATCTCCACATCTTACTACACAGCATGGAGATCCATTCTCAGAAAGAGCGTCAGACTGGATGTGTTTATTATTCTTACTTAGAACAGTGTCCAGTTCATCATCATAAGGACACTTAATGGGGTCTGATCATGTGCTTTTTTAAAAATTGTTTTTGAGGCTGTCACTGTAGTCCAGCCTTGACATCATATCCGGGCAAGGTTGTTTTTTTTTTTGGTTTTTTTTTGTCATATTTTTATTGTTTTTTAAACAACATATAAACTGCTACACAGCATTACAAAAGAAAAAGAATGAAAAGTACACATATGCACCAGAGTACACATGTACAGATAGCTACATACACATAGAAAGATGGCTGTCAAAGAATCTGGGTGAATTTCCATTTTAAAGACGTCTGATAGTGTTTTGAGGATCGAACTCCAATAAGTGGACAAATCAGGACACTGCCAAAATGAGGAGAAAGTCTGCACCTGTCACAAGTGGAGTCAACATCTGGAAATATAAACATTTAAGAGAGTTTGACTTTGGAGAAATGAAGGCAATGCAGCACCTTTAATTGAATGAGGCCGTGCCGGGCACAGATCGAAAACCCCCACTGCTCCACTGTCACAGCCATCCTGACTCGATCTTTGGTATAGGCCTCAGATATTCGAGTGATCGGTCCTGTAAATTTGAAAAAACTTAGAAAATAAAAGATACTGCTCTCCTTATGGAGGGCTCAAAAGAAAACAGGTGTTTCTTCAGGCAAGTTGTGAAAAGAAGGTGTATTCCATTTAATATAACTACAAACTTGGAGGAATCTGAAGAAATGCAGTAAATTGAATTTATTTCGCAGTTGTTCAAAGGTAGGAAATGCTTCATGTGAAAGTAAATTTGAGTAGAATACAGACTTTAACACAGACATAGGGACACAGGGAGGTAATTTCTAAATCACATAAGGTCCCCTGTCCCCTTAAGGTCATAGACGACCTCCTCCTGAGTGACATAACAGCAACTAAGACACACCTACCATAAATATTATTTATTTTTGCCCTTTTGTGGATAGGTAGGTGTGTCCTGGTTGCTATTTCGTCACTCAAGAAACATTTTATTTCCAGATGTAAATGGGTCAGAAGGTTATCTGAGTGCAGTCATTGTTTGACCCATCACATGACATCATTTTTAAGGTTTATCCTGCGATCAGCGGCTGCCGTGACCTCCCTGCGCAGTCAATTGCCCAGAGCCTTTGTCCATAAGCACCCTCGGGTAGTGCAATTGTGATGACCATGTGGAACCGCGGCCCCTCTGAGACAATATAATGACTTGTTCCACTTGGCGCAGGTCTGTGAAAGGACAGTGTGTCAGTGCTGCTGGTGACCATGTGATGCCTGTAGCTCCCCTCGCTGTGAAATCTTAAACATTTCCTCAAGTGTCCGGCGTCATGGCAGACGTGGATTTCACAGCTCCTCTGGAAGGAATGTGATCTTGTGATTGTCATGAGTTCTTTTGAAGTCAAGTGGACTAATGGCCATGTTGCGCACGTGGGCCACATTAGAGAATAGACAGAGTGATCAACAGAAGAATGACAGATTAATAAATAATACTTTAACTAGTCAACACCCATTGAGTACAGCATACCATACCATGACTTAGTCATACCAAAAATTAGAAGAAAAAAACAAACATTGGTCCACAGGGGGAGCCACAGCGATCGGTCACATTTTAGCCATTTTTAAGCATTTTTCTGTTTTTATAGCGCCACTCAGTTGCCAATTAAAGTTAAGTTATGGGTTCTTGAGGCAAATGTGTTCCTCATGAGGAGAGGCATCTCTGTACAAAGTTTCATGTCTCTACGACATACGGGGCATGAGATATGCCCATTCAAAGTTTGCAATTTCAGTCGCTTGCTATAGCGCCCCCCTTTGGCCAATTGATGTAATATTGCTTCATTCGCATCCTCCCATGACCCTCTACCGCTGTGCCAAATTTCACATGGATTGACCAAGTCAGTGAGGAGAAAAACATGGAACAGACACACAGACAGAGTTTTCGTCATTATATAGTAAGATACACACTAAATTCTGTGAATGTGTCTGCGTCTGCAGGTGCTCAACGAAGCAGTGGGAGCCATGATGTACCACACCATCACCCTGACCAGAGAGGACCTGGAAAAGTTCAAAGCCCTACGCATCATCATCCGCATCGGCAGCGGCTACGACAACATCGACATCAAGGCTGCTGGAGAGCTGGGTACGAACTCTCAGAGCTGCTAAAACATGACCAGCATCCTGTCACATCCAGAGTGCATAGTGTCCAGTGGCGTTGTGTGTGTGTGTGCCAGAATATAGAACAGAAATGGTTTGTGAGTCATGTAAGGATAAACTTGTATTGTGTCATGTTTTGTATGTGCATGTTTCTTTTCGTGCATGTTGTATTGATTTCTTTACGGGGAGATTTGTGGGTGTTTCAGTGTCTGCTTATTCGCTTGCTTGTTCATTAATTGCATATGATACCTCGGGCACCAGTCTCCAGATAAAGGGGAGTCTGAGGGGATATTTTATGATGGCACTGCAGTGTGACATGTCAAAAACTGCAGTGATTGTCCAAAAAGGGGCGTCGTATTTAGAGGTCAAAACACAATCGCACAATTGATAGTGACTTTGCCTGAAGGGGAGGCTGCTTTGGACACCGTGTTTACTGTTTCCTTGTGTTTTTTTTGTTACTGTATGGATTCTCAGAACGGTATCAAAGGCTGAATTAAAGAGTCAGATGAATGGCGGGCATCCCACTGTGAGCCAGAATGTTCAAAGAGACAGAAAGGGAAAGACACACAGTGAGAGGAGAGTTCAGTCTTCTCTCTGAACAGCCACCCAGGCTTATATCAGCAGGCTGGTGGCTCAAACAGCCCTTACAGTTGACAAAGCTGCCATTTTCCTGCCAATACGAGATACTGTGTCTAACTGCCACCCACTCACCGAAGGCGCTCTGCCTCGCAACGCAGGAGTCAAAAGCTATCGTGCCTGGAGAAGGCGGCGCTGATATGGCGGCTGTTCTCGGGGAGAAGAAAAGGGGCCATTGATTGAGCGGGCTCTGGCTATTTTTTGCTGTCCAGAGACGGCTGTGCTGTTACTCTGAGATACAGAGTGGGATGAGGACATTAGAGGAGAGCGAGGGCAGGCAGAAGTGCTTAAGTGTCGATAATGGAAATCTTTGTGTTGTTGGAGGATAGGCAAGGTAATACCACAAGGTCAGAGGTTTGAGTACTCTGAAGGTAACAAAATTATTAACATTCTGCTGGAGACGTCTTGACGGAAAGTGACTAAAACTTGCTTTATTATGGATGTGCACACAAGTTCAGACAGAATAGGGCAGACTTTCCGTGCGGTGATGATATGATTATATGTTCACATCATGTTTTCATTCTACAGATTTCTAGGCAAACTGTAATTAAAAATAACCCAAACAAGTTATTGAAGTTTTTTCCTCTTTAGGCTTCATTCTAGTGCAACACACGTCATTATGCTGAACATTTATTTGATAGTTTTTCTAGATCCGCACCAAATAGTTCAAAGCTTTGAAGCTTCTTTCATAACGTTGACTTTTAAATTCTAAATCAACACTCGAGCGCTGCACAGGTTTTTCTTTTTATGTTCATTCTGTTTTAACACAGTATTTCTGCACAGTTGCAGGTAAAGATTACATCACACTTATATAATGTTGGCTGCAAAGGATTGTTTCCCAAACATTTTCAGTAACCCCAGAACATTGTTAATACGTATGCACAATGTTGGGTTTATTGTCGATTTCCAAAAAGCCAACATGTGATAAGTAATTTGACAGATAACCTGTACAGATATTGATATATCTGATGTTTGTCGTGCATTCTTAGTCGTGAAGTCCAAAAGTCAAAGAAGTTATTGAACAAAGATAGATGTAATCACTTCCAAAATTCACAAGATGTTTTTAATCGAAGGAATATCCTGCTGCAATCCATATTTATTTTCCTTTTATAAACAGCATCTTCACCGCTGTCAGAAAAGTGTCTGCTCTCCAGCTTGTCTCACACAAATGGAGGCACACACCTGTAATACGGGGCAGTCAAGCAGCAGCATAACAGCACCAACAGTTACATGTATGCATTAAATAACGTCCATTTAATATAACTTTATTAATGAAAACTTTTCTAGGGTTTTGACTTCATGAAATATGGCGACGGACATTTGAAGCTTGATTCGAAAACCTCAATAGAAGCTTCAAATGTAAAAAAAAAAAAAAAAAGACACTTGGTACAGCCCTTGATTTTACAGCACATGTAGTTTTGCATAAATTCATCATGTGGTGTGGCAGCCATTAGCTCACCTGTTAGAGCAGACACGCCATGCGCAAAGGATACGGGCTCGATTCCAATCCACGTCCCTTCGCTGCATGTCATTCCCCCTTTCACGCTAGAGCTGTTGTATCAAATAAAGGCAATAAAACCCAAAAAATGTCTTTAAAAAATGATCATGTGGTGATACATATTGTTAATAGAGGACATTTGTAATCGCTTACTGGCCTGAATTTACTCATCTCAGTTCTCATGACGATATTTATTCAATTAAGATACCAGAAGAAACATCATCAGCCAACACCCAGTGTCTTCAACTGGTCATACTATAATTAAAGGTTGAGTAGGTAACTATATAGAAAATATTTTTTGTGATATTGGCTGAAACTGTGTCCTGACAGTAGTAAATGAGACAGATTATCAGTGAAAAAGTCTGGTTCCTCCCAGTGCTTCTAATGGTATTTACAAGAATCCAGAATCCAGGATAAAAACAACCAATGAGAGCCAAGAGAAGCCTCTAACGCAGCTGTCAGTCATGTCAGTCACTGCTCATGCACACGCTAAAAGGAAAACTATAGCTAGCTTTTTCTCGTCAGTGTTTTTCTGTTAACTTTGCCATGTACGCTGTTGGTCACGAAGGAGGGCTGGTGGTTGTTTCACTGCCGTTGTGTTTGCAAAGCTCCTTCTGAAGCTGCGTGCTGAAGATATTGAGCTTGACTGAGACTTTTCCTGCCTCTGATTGGCTGTTTTTGTTCAGGCGCGTTCTTGCAAATGCCATTAGGAGCACTAGGAGGAGCCGGCAGTTTATCTGTCTCATGTACTACTGTCAGGATACAGTGACACTTTAAGCAAATGTGACAAATAGTTATTTTTATTAAAGCTACCTACCAAACCTTTAATCGGAACAAAACAGTGCGACTTATACTGGAAAAATTAGAATAATGATATTGATCAGATGTTGATTTTCTAACGTTCTTTCTTCAGGCATCGCTGTGTGTAACATTCCCTCGGCAGCTGTGGAGGAGACGGCAGACTCCACCCTGTGCCACATCCTCAACCTGTACCGGCGGAACACCTGGCTCTACCAGGCTCTCCGGGAGGGCACGCGGGTCCAGAGCGTGGAGCAGATCCGCGAGGTGGCGTCCGGCGCCGCCCGCATCCGTGGCGAAACCCTGGGCCTCATCGGCTTCGGTTAGTATCATTTATTCTGCTACTTTTTTAACCTCCCTCTCGTGTCTGTGTTTTCACTCCCTTCCTCGCCCTCTGCTCCGTGTTTTCATATCCTCTCTCCGCTCTGTGTGCCTTCTGTTTTCCTGCCCTGATAAGGTTATTTTTCTCCCTCCGCCCGTCCCACAGATTATCTCAAGGTTGTCTGTTTCGCCTCCCTCCGGGCTGACTTCCTTTTCTCTGCCACACTGTTCTCTCATCCCCATGCTCTAATGCTCACCATTATATCTCCATTATTCTCTCTTCTTCTGTTTTCGACTCTTCTCCTCTGTCACTGCGCTCCCTCGACACTTTGCCCTGCCATAATCAGGCCCCTCATGGTAGACTGGATTCTGCCTGCGTGTGCTTGTTACAGTGTGTTTCCCCCTCTCTGCACCTGTTTTAATGCTGATTGTGTGTGTGCATCGTTCTACCCTGTCTGAACATTAGTGGGCTGACAGATGCTTTGTCTTCTCAAAAGCCTTTCCAGAGTGCCACCTTATCTCTGTGTCCACATACACTCCCCACACACACACACACAAACACACAACCTCCCCCCCCTACAGGTCCCAGACAGCCTCCTAGACTCACTGTGCCCAAACAGCAGGTCCTGGCAGGGAGAATGTTCCCCCCTCCAATCTATCTCTTTCTCACCCAATCCTCCCACCTCCAGCCTCCTCTCCCGGTCTTTCTGGCTCAAGCCGTCTCCTAAACAATGTCCATTGTCAGCGGGAGGTTGGGGAGAGCGAAGGCCTCCTGGTGTTTGTTTGTAGGACTCCGCACATCAAACCAGCTGCACAACTCTTCAGGCTGCAAACACACTGAATTAAAAAAAAAAATTCCTCTGGCTCTGGGGCGACAATAGACTGAGGAGTACTTAAAGTACCAGTCACGCCAATGTTTTAGGCCGTTATACTCTTGAAGTAAGTGTTGGGCAACTCAAGAATTTATTCAGTTATAATAGTTTTGATTTGGCAATAATCCTGTTTTAGTTTTACACTAACAGAGACATCGCTACTAAAATACTTCTTAAATGATGATAATTTTATCTGGGAATAGCCACCATTTACCATTCATCTTAAAGGGACAGTACACTCCACAATTAAAAACATATTTTTCCTCTTACCTGTAGTGCTATATATCAGTGTAGATTCTTTTGGTGTGAGTTGTTGAGTGTTGGAGATATCGGCCGTAAAGATGTCTTTCTTTTCAACATAATGGAACTAGATGGCACGCCACTTGTGGTGCTTAAAGTACCAAAAATTTGCTAAGTTTAATGCTAAGTGGCTAATGGGCATGTAGCTACGTCCATGTTTCAGATGATACGTCATGTTCGTAGTCAACCAATGAAGTCGACCAATTACATATCACCTTGGGTTCGTCCTTCACCTTCTCAAAATGATCCCACACTTTGGATTTCCTGCCCGACATGTTATTAACTAGCCTGTGGAATAACCGCAGGTACCAGCCCTGGAGATTAGAGGCCGTACACGACGTGTTTTTGACTGCCTAGAAATGCGAGGTTGGGCCCTGAGCGCTACTCATATGGCGGTAGGTTGCGTCTGAGGTTCCTTAGCAACCTTAACAAGCATTGCACAACATATTTGTCAGCAATCCTGGCTTCTTCCAGGAGCTGTTTATAAGTGTGTAGGCCTATTGTCCGTGGGACAGATGCAAAGCTCAGGGTAGCCCTGCACTAACATGATCAACTTTTCCGTATTTATCAGACTGAATATTTACAGAAGAAGGGAAAGATATCTGTCAGCTGTGATTGGTTTGTAACCTGATTCCTGTCTGACTGCTGAGCGTGGCCACTTCCTGTGTCTATCCTTTCAAATTAAATTCCCACATGGTCCAGTCATATAGGTTTTGATTTATTTTGACGAGGCGCAGCTCCTAATAGAGTTTCACAATTGTTTTTTGTTTTTTTTCTGTGACTAAGGGACCATTGAAATCTTGCCAACAAATGACCCTTTCTGATCAACTAACATTTTATCGACTACCAGGGGGCAGCCCTACTAATACAGTCTCATTGCCAAGCTCTAGTTGGTGCACAGTTAGGACCTTCACTGACGTTATCTGTTCAGGAGAAATCCACACCAACAGCACAAGACCCCAACAGACCATTTTCTGACTGCCAGCTGCGCACATTAACACTGAAAAGCAGCATTCTTCCCTTCATGTCAGCCTTGACCAATCACCGCCACATCTGCCACATCGCCAACGGGTGGGACAGAGTTGATTTCACAAATCTTTGTGTCGTGGCCTCACATTTGAGCGCAGAGTGTCGTCCTTGTCCTTTGACTGTGGATAAATGAGCAGCACAAAGCAAAAGTCTGCCACCGAGAGTTGTGCGGCCGACCCTCTGGTCACAGCACATTCTCTCTTTTAGTGGCACTGATTGGTGCGGAAAGGTAGGGAGAGAAAGGAGACACTGGACTCCACATGATAGGAAAGATCCACACAAAAACACTAATGGTTTACTTTAAGTTTGTAGTGCTTCTGATTTTTTTTTTTTTGCAGATACCGAAACTATCAGCTGCAAACACTAGACGTTATTGTAAATCCCTCAGAATCAAATGGATGCCGCTTCCCTTTAAATCCACCACTTTGCACCAATTTTCCAACAATCACACAGGCAGCAAATCGTTGGAGAAGAAGCAGAGATGCCAATTCCGACACCCTGCAGCCTCCGTAAATCACATTGTATTGCAGCCACAGGACGACCTGGTCTATTTCAAACTAACTGAAAAACTCATTCCCCTGCTGATGCTGATGTCTGTATCGCTCTTTCAATCTGCGCTTTTAACCAGCAGCTGAATGCAACAAGTTCACGCCTGCGCTCTGGTTGTTGTCAAAAGATATTCTGGGAAATACAGGGAATCGAATAACTGAGGCAGAAGTGCACAGGGCTAGTTGAGGAAAGTGGATACACCAAAAAAGATTGATCACGTCGCAGAAGGTGAGGTGATCAGAAAGTTCACCACCGTGGAAAAAAACTTGACTGATTGTTTGTTTATTAGAAGGAGTCTTTGTGCTGCCGTCCCTGATTGGCTGAGACTGAAAGAGAAAACAAACCGAACGATTCTCCTCGACTTTGACGCCTGAGAGCAGGACACGATGCTCCATCACAAAGAGAAGACTCACAGAGTGCGAAGGACTTTATCGATTCTTTTCACCAGCAACAACATGCAACTCTCCGTCTCTCTGCAGCTGCTGCCGAACAACAGAGTCAACAACAGAGCCGAGACTCACAGCCTACACAACAAATGGCTGCGAGAGACAGAGGGAGAGGCTCGTGTGATACAGAGTCAGTTTCTGATTCACCGTCTCACGGCCTCAATTAGAAAGCAGTTACCTCACATTGTCCTCTTCCTGCGGAATTATTTCTCCATCATGACTCCACCACTTATCGCTCGTCGATCATTTCCTTTCTAACAACACATCTCTTACATTAATCTCTTGTAGACATAAAAAATGACCTTCTAACTTCATAAAGGAGACACATTACTTAAAAATGGACGGCTTTATTGGTTACGTTTTATGTGTATAGTGTTTTTTTAATATTTTGCTCTTTCATGATCATTGCTTATTAAACTGGAAAGATGTTTAGTTGATTTAGTTCAATCAGGAGAGACTCATTCTGAGAGAGAAAAATATTTAGTCACATGTAGACCCTGTTGTAATGTCATCCACTCTTGGAGGGTGGTAAAGAAGTATAGATGAGACCACATGACCAAATGAGTTCAGTGTTCACATATGCACAAAAATGCTGGGTCACAACTCTGAGTCCGCTTAAAGGGCTAAAAGGACCAAATGTATAATACGCCCGAAGAGGGAGCTGAGGATCTGGAGCCCACATTCCCACATTTTTTTAATAAGAACGATTGTTATCAAGGATACATCATTAGCGTAGAGAGTTGCACACAGTAGTAGCAAGGTGGTGGATCGTGTTGATTACCTCGTGTCCAATGATTTCCCACCTAATGTCTCTTGTTGTCTTCTCCGTGCTGTCTTTCCAACCTGTAGAATATGACACACACACTGATGTCATCACGGTTCACACTTCAGGTCAAGAAAAACCTGCTATTTTTTTGGTTCCAGCTGGGAACCTACTTTTTTTGATTCACATAAATATGCACATAAATGCACATAAATAAACATGATTCCCTTCTCCCTGTACCCTCAGGTCGCTCGGGCCAGGCAGTGGCGGTGCGGGCCAAGGTTTTCGGCTTCAACGTCATCTTCTACGACCCCTACCTGCAGGACGGCCTGGAGCGCTCGCTGGGCGTCCAGCGCGTCTACACCCTGCAGGACCTGCTTTACCAGAGCGACTGCGTCTCCCTGCACTGCAACCTGAACGAACACAACCACCACCTCATCAACGACTTCACCATCAAACAGGTACATTCTTAAAACGCGACGCGTCACCCAGACAGAGCCGAACATCCCGTTGAGCAGCTGTGACCTGACCCGGGCTTAATGCAGTGCTATCTAACAGGTAGACAAGCAGAGCTGCTGGTGTATTATTACTCTGTCAGCCTGGAGGCTGTCCTAAAGAGCATTATAGAGAGTAGAAAGAGAGAGCGGGGAGAAAAAAAGAGAGCGGAAACGGCAGCAGCCTTCTTGCCTGCACATTCCCTGCTCTTTATCTTAAGCTCCACCAAAGCTGGACACAAATTCATTCCTTTGCTCTGTCAAATGCAATTAGCGCCAGCCCACGGCTACAGCAAATATATCGACTAGGCTGCGCAGCAGGGGGCTGAGAGCACTGCGAGGGGAAAGTGCTGTTCTCTGAGTCAATAACTGCACTCCGAGGCGCCGCCTGGGGTGACACCTGCAGGGGCGCCGGGGAACTACACAGGCTGAAGAAGCATCTCCCTTCTGTCGATTTCTCCCCATGTTGCCACTCACTGGTTTCTCTTTGTCTTCCCTCTCGCGTGTCCCTCTTCCTGCGATTTGTGAGTTACAGTGTGTGCGGACGCAAACACAAGTGGGTGTGGAGTAAGAGCCTAACCTAGTTAACTCTGTGTCTTTTCCAAAGCTTAAGATTCTCAGCTGCCTAAGTGCTGCAATGAAAGAACACTTTCCTCTCTTTCCTCACCAAAAATCTTGGCAGTCGCTCTCGGCTTCTAAAGTGGAAACGTGTGTGTGTGTGTGTGTGTGTGTGTGTGTGTGTGTGTGTGTGTGTGTGTGTGTGTGTGTGTGTGTGTGTGTGTTTGTGTGTTTCTGTGTGTGTCAAAACCACCAAGGCCTAATAAAAGACTGCCTGCCAGCGTAAAGGCTTTTCATGCCCCTGGATTTCAGCTTTTGTCAAGATTAAGGGATTACTTTCTTCTGAGCATATTCATTTGATTTTTTTTTTCTTCCTCCCTCTTACACTTTTTGTTGTGCCGTTTTTTTTTTTCCACAAGCAGCAAGGGGTGGTGGCGCTGCCTCATCTTTCAGCTCACCCCTCATCCTTCATTTCATCTCTTGGTTTTTGGATAAAGACTGTTCTCTATCCCACATCTGACAATATTTTTCCCCAGGTGCTGTCTGTCTCCCAGATCTTTCAGGTGTCAGGCACAACAAAGGTGTCGCAGATATTTTTTACTCTCAATTCCTGTCCCGTGTAATATGTTTTAAGACCTCCGATCCAGATTGATGTGTCGTGTTAGATCAAGCAGATTAATTTGACTGCCAGCCTGACAGACACACAAAAACAACCACATCTGGTCATTTGTCTGCGAAATAACTGGCTGTGTCTCTGTTTATCTGTGTTGATTTGTTTGTGTTTGTGTGTCTCGTGCACCGCAGATGCGTCAGGGTGCGTTCCTGGTTAACACCGCGCGGGGCGGCCTGGTGGATGAGAAGGCCCTGGCCCAGGCGTTGAAGGAAGGCAGGATACGTGGAGCCGCCTTGGACGTCCACGAGACAGAGCCCTTCACGTAAGCGCGCACACACAAATATCCCTCGCAAAGGCAGACGGATGAATGCTTCACTTACAGAGACGGATACAGACAAGGAAATAGATGGGTGTGCAAGGAGGGAACGAAAGCAACAAATTACAGACAGTCAAAGAGACAGAGAACCTTAAACAGCCGAGGAGAAAGACAGTCAGGCAGGCGGGCAGAAACAATGGCAGACATATGATGAGATAAAGACACCTCTAAAAGGCTCCTTCAAGGCTCTGAAGGTAATGGAATTCAGGAGATGGAGAGCTCCCTTTATTCCCGTCAGAGGAAACTAAAAACTAAAGGTGCAGGTGGATGGTTTAGTGTGGAGACGCTCAACAAAGGGTCTGTGTTCTGGTCTAGAGGCGTCCAAACCCAATGACTCACAGTAAACTGGGAGACAGTAAACATGGATCTCCGCTCGTCGCTAGGCTAATTTACGCAATAAAATGCCAATGCTTGTGCTAATAAAATTAGCATGTTGTATTTGTTTGGAAAACGTGTTTAGTATAAGACAGTTGTTTTGTCGGTGAACCTTGTGAGTTGTAATGAGGATGAATTTGAGTAGAGGAAAAGTCCGCTAGCTGCCAGGCTAATTTATAAATATAAAATGCCATAGGCTTGTGCTAATAATGTTAGCATGTTGTATTTGTGGGGAAAATGTGTCCAGATAAAGACAAGTGTTTGTCTGTGAATGCTGCGAGTTATAGTGAAGCTGATTTCTGTACTTGTGTTTGAAATTGTCGTTCAAATTAGAATCAAGTTGACAGCACCAGTCACAATGACACTATGTGTCAACCCACCACTAACATTTTTGTCTCGTTTCATCAAGGAGAATGAAGCATAGATTTCGTCATATTATCAAGATCTATTTTTAGCTCGTCAGCGTCTTGTTTTCGTCATGAAAAATGTTTGCTGGCGAGAAATTTTCATCATAGTTTTGGTCAATGAAATTAACACTGTTAAAATATGGCTACAATCAGCTCTACAAGCTTTACAGTGGTGAAACGTTTTCTGAAATTGGAGCCTAACTGAAAATATATTATACACATTCATCCTTTTACTTACCTCTGCCGCCTAAACATCAACCTTTATCTCTCATCCTGCTGTCCCGTCGACATAGTGCAGCTTTGAGCTACAATCTCCATTTCTATTTCCTCTCCTGCTCTCACCGGAGGGCAAACAACTTGACACACCTCCCAGTTTTCCACCTTTCTAAGAACCATGTTCACCATCTCCGGGGGTGACTGGTGTTGATGTGTTGTTCACGCATCAGGAGCAGTCAGGGAGTTTGGAGGCTGCTTGTTTCTGGCCGGCTGCTCAGCTGACTGGCTGCTCAAGAAGACTGAAACCCAGCCGATGAAGCTGGAACTCATGCTCCGCTGACCCAATATGTCAACAGGGGAGGGTTTCATAACTTTGGCCCTCCATCCCACGCGACACGACACTGATTCAGGGCATCACTGAGGCGTTACACACCATACACAACCAGGCGAAGTGTTACAAGGATAGAGGAAGAGGTGGAGAGGGAGCTGATCTGTTTTTCAGTGCCACACGAGTGGAAAGAAACGAGGGAAAGGAAGTTTTGGAAAAGATTGTGGCGTGTGTGAATAACAGGATCTGACATTTTCTCCCGTTGGCCATGTTTCCAGAAAATTGTCATGCAGATTGAACAGAAACATTTCATGTTGTTTGAGGAAACACTGAATGGGAATTAGTTACAATATGAAATGATTGATGCACATGAACGCTCGCTCTGATTGTCCTAATAATGAATAACGTCTGCCATATTTGATACTGTCACACAACGCAAAAACAAAAAAATGCCCATGGCAATATTTTAATGCACAAACTTGCACTGGCTATGCAAAAAAAAAAATAAAGCAATAGCAGGTGTGATGGGGCTCAGTGGAGAGATAATATCTACATCTCAGAATATCCAGTGTCACTGTTCAGCTGTTGGGTGTAAAATGAAACAACTGTTGGTTTGTCCATGCTAAGCCGCTGTCGTTTATTTGACAAAAGCACTCTATTTGCCTCTTGCTATTTCTCAACATGATGTTCTTATGACAGTTTTTCCATCATGCGAGCATTAAAAGCTTAACAACCCCCTCCAGACATGTTATAAGACATAAGAATACAAATGTTTTGATTAAAAATTTGTATCAGACATGTTGCTTCCACAAAAAGCCCATTTTTTTAAATTATATCTTCTCCTTCCACGTTAAAAACAAAATGTAGAACCTAGGAATTCTTTGCTGTAAAGTCTATTCTATTGTGCTGGAGGGTTCAGGTTTCTGCGCAGAGAAACTTTCCCTCTCCAGCAGATGAATGTGAAAACAAACTTTTAAGTGTCAAACTCATTCATCATTCTGTACTATGAAGGCCAAACAATAATACGCAAAACACATTTAATGGAGGGGGACTTTTTGTGACACCAAGAGAGAAAATGCATAAATTTTATTCATCATAATTGACAAAGAAAAAAAGTCTTACATAATATATATTTTTTTTCTTATTTGCCTTTTTCCTCCTTTATTTTTCCCCTCTGTGTGTTGTAGTTTTGCTCAGGGCCCCCTGAAAGATGCCCCAAACCTGATCTGCACACCACACACAGCCTGGTACAGTGAGCAGGCCTCTCTGGAGATGAGGGAGGCTGCAGCCACAGAGATCCGAAGAGCCATCACTGGTACGTAGTGACATAAACAGATTTAAAATCTATTCTTGTTACAACTTCTACACAGGCATTTTAAAAAAAAACTTCAATACCTTTTCAGACCTTTTCTACAGACCCTTTCCATACATTTAAAGACCTCCCTACCACTTTAGGTCATAACTGATGACATTGGTAACACATTTAAATTAACATTTATGATACAGTGATTGTGAGATGGTAGATCTAAACACTCTAAGTTTGTGCTGGACAACTGTAACAATACAGCATCAATCAGATAGACATAGAAATATAGTATGCCATAGAAATAACATTGAAAAGAATGTCAAAGTATATTATGCAATAATAAGTCATAGTATAGCATGTCGTCCAAAATCATGAAAAAATGTCATAGTATAGTATGTCGTCCAAAATCATGAAAAAAAGTCATAGTATAGTATGTCGACCAAAATCATGAAAAAAAAGTCATAGTATAGTATGTCGTCCAAAATCATGAAAAAAGTCATAGTATAGCATGTCGTCCAAAATCGAAAAAAGTCATAGTATAGCATGTCGTCCAAAATCGTGAAAAAAAGTCATAGTATAGCATGTCGTCCAAAATCCTGAAAAAAAGTCATAGTATAGCATGTCGTCCAAAATCGTGAAAAAAGTCATAGTATAGCATGTCGTCCAAAATCATGAAAAAAAGTCATAGTATAGCATGTCGTCCAAAATCATGAAAAACGTCATAGTATAGTGTCGTCCAAAATCGTGAAAAAAGTCATAGTATAGCATGTCGTCCAAAATCATGAAAAAAAACGTCATAGTATAGTATGTCGTCCAAAATCATGAAAAAACGTCATAGTATAGCAGGTCGTCCAAAATCATGAAAAAAGTCATAGTATAGTATGTCATACAAAATTATAAAAAAAAGTCATAGTATAGTATGTCGTCCAAAATCATGAAAAAAAGTCATACTACAGCATGTCGTCCAAAATCATGAAAAAACGTCATAGTATAGCATGTCGTCCAAAATCGTGAAAAAACGTCATAGTATAGCATGTCGTCCAAAATCATGAAAAAACGTCATAGTATAGCATGTCGTCCAAAATCGTGAAAAAACGTCATAGTATAGCATGTCGTCCAAAATCATGAAAAAAAGTCATAGTATAGCACGCGTCCAAAATCGTGAAAAAACGTCATAGTATAGCATGTCGTCCAAAATCATGAAAACAAGTCAATCATAATAAATGTTATAATATAGAATGCCATAAAAGTATCATTAAAAACGTTCATGATATAATACGCCATAAAAATGTTGTAAAAATGTGAAACTATTGTTATAACACGGCTCTTAGGCTGCAACAAGAATGAGAGACGAGACGAGTGTGCAAATACTTAAAAGGGTATTTATTCACAAAATAACGATAAACAACTGAATAAACATGAAGGACAGTTATCAGTCATGTCTGCGTGTATGGGTGTGTGGAAATGTCTGTAGACAAAGCAAAAGAAGAGCAGCTGTGCCGTAAGGAGGGAGGAACCTCTGATGGAAGGTGGTGAGCTTTACATGATAAAGCACACATGACCAGGTGTGGCTCACGATGTCAACGTCGACCCTTTGTCTTAACCTGCATCCTGTGACAGAAAAGAAAAGCCAGGGAAACAGGCACACCTAGTGGAATGGAGGGGTCTAACAGTATAGCATGACACTGAAATATAAAAAGCATCATAGTATAGTGTGGTATAAAAATATCATAAAACCTTTCGCAGTATAGTATGTCGTCCAAAATCATGAAAAAAAGTCATAGTATAGTATGTCGTCCAAAATCATGAAAAATAGTCATAGTATATAGCGTGTCGTCCAAAACCATGAAAAAAGTCATAGTATAGCATGTCGTCCAAAACCATGAAAAAAAGTCATAGTATAGTACGTCCAAAACCATAAAAAAAAGTCATAGTATAGCATGTTGTCCAAAACCATGAAAAAAAGTCATAGTATAGTACGTCGTCCAAAACCATAAAAAAACGTTATAGTATAGCATGTCCTCCAAAACCATAAAAAAAGTCATAGTATAGTACGTCGTCCAAAACCATAAAAAAAAGTCATAGTATAGCATGTCGGCCAAAACCATGAAAAAAAGTCATAGTATAGTACGTCGGCCAAAACCATAAAAAAACGTCATAGTATAGCATGTCGTCCAAAATCATGAAAAAACGTCATAGTATAGCACGTCGGCCAAAACCATGAAAAAACGTCATAGTATAGCATGTCGTCCAAAATCATGAAGAAAAGTCATAGTATAGCACGTCGTCCAAAACCATAAAAAAACGTCATAGTATAGCATGTCGTCCAAAACCATGAAAAAAAGTCATAGTATAGCACGTCGTCCAAAACCATAAAAAAACGTCATAGTATAGCATGTCCTCCAAAACCATGAAAAAAAGTCATAGTATAGTACGTCGTCCAAAACCATAAAAAAACGTCATAGTATAGCATGTCGGCCAAAACCATGAAAAAAAGTCATAGTATAGTATGTCGTCCAAAATCATGAAAAAACGTCATAGTATAGCATGTCGGCCAAAACCATGAAAAAAAGTCATAGTATAGCATGTCGGCCAAAACCATGAAAAAAAGTCATAGTATAGCATGTCGGCCAAAACCGTGAAAAAAAGTCATAGTATAGCATGTCGGCCAAAACCGTGAAAAAACGTCATAGTATAGCATGTCGACCAAAATCGTGAAAAAAAGTCATTGTATAGCATGTCGTCCAAAACCATGAAAAAACGTCATAGTATAGTATGTCGACTAAAATCATGAAAACAAGTCAATCATAATAAATGTTATAATATAGAATGCCATAAAAGCATCATTAAAAAAGTTCATGATATAATACGCCATAAAAATGTTATAAAAATGTGAAACAATTGTTATAACACGGCTCTTAGGCTGCAACAAGAATGAGAGACGAGACGAGTGTGCAAATAGTTAAAAGGGTATTTATTCACAAAATAACGAAAACAACTGAATAAACATGAAGGTCAGTTATCAGTCATGTCTGCGTGTATGGGTGTGTGGAAATGTCTGTAGACAAAGCAAAAGAAGAGCAGCTGTGCCGTAAGGAGGGAGGAACCTCTGATGGAAGGTGGTGAGCTTTACATGATAAAGCACACATGACCAGGTGTGGCTCACGATGTCAACGTCGACCCTTTGTCTTAACCTGCATCCTGTGACAGAAATGAAAAGCCAGGGAAACAGGCACACCTAGTGGAATGGAGGGGTCTAACAGTATAGCATGACACTGAAATATAAAAAGCATCATAGTATAGTGTGGTATAAAAATATCATAAAACCTTTCGCAGTATAGTATGTCGTCCAAAATCATGAAAAAAAAGTCATAGTATAGCATGTCGTCCAAAATCATGAAGAAAAGTCATAGTATAGCATGTCGTCCAAAACCATGAAAAAACGTCATAGTATATAGCATGTCGTCCAAAACCATGAAAAAACGTCATAGTATAGCATGTCGTCCAAAATCATGAAAAAACGTCATAGTATATAGCATGTCGTCCAAAACCATGAAAAAACGTCATAGTATAGCATGTCGTCCAAAACCATGAAAAAACGTCATAGTATATAGCATGTCGTCCAAAACCATGAAAAAAAGTCATAGTATATAGCATGTCGTCCAAAATCATGAAAAAAGTCATAGTATAGCATGTCGTCCAAAATCATGAAAAAAAGTCATAGTATAGCATGTCGTCCAAAATCATGAAAAAAAGTCATAGTATAGCATGTCGTCCAAAATCATGAAGAAAAGTCATAGTATAGCATGTCGTCCAAGATCATGAAGAAAAGTCATAGTATAGCATGTCGTCCAAAATCATGAAAAAAAGTCATAGTATAGCATGTCGTCCAAAATCATGAAAAAAAGTCATAGTATAGCATGTCGTCCAAAATCATGAAGAAAAGTCATAGTATTCTATGGAATAAAAATCTAAAAAGGGTCATAGCCTAGTATGGCATAAAAATATCCTAAAAAGTTCTAGAGTCTAGTATAGCGTAAAAATGTCTTAAAAATGTCACAGCGTAAAAAAATATCATAAAAAGTGCCATAGTATACTGTAGTATGGAATAAAAATATCAAAAAAAGTGTCAGTGTAGTATGACATAAAAAACAGATAATAAAATGTCATAAAAGACTGACCAAAACACGTTATCTACTCCCTCTGTACCTTCCGTGATTAGGCTCACAACCCCCAACAGCCCATACCATCCCACACACACACACACACACATCTATAAGCTAACACACACACACATGCACACACTCCTCAGCTGACTATGTGACCTGTTGCACGTCTTTCTTTCCCAGATGTCACATTTCCACTTCAATAGACCCTGGGCAGCCTTTATTAAATCTGGACCTCTTAATAGATGTCATCATTAGCTCCCCGACGCAGAACAGAGCAGAGTGGAGCTCAGGGGCCGGCCTGCCAGATAACATCCAGATTGTTGAATGATCTTAATTTGCATTTGTGTATCCATGCCTGATATGTTTGTCAGTCTGAACTCATTAACACTTTGTGTCGTCTGGTCGCTCAGCTCCTGTACCAAGTTACGGCCTGTTAGAGACTGTGATGTATGCCGGTGTGCTTCACTGCTTTTAATTGTGTGTGTGTGTGTTTGGCTCACATGACAGGCCGTATCCCTGACAGCCTAAGAAACTGCGTCAACAAGGAGTTCTTCGTCACCACAGCACCATGGGCAGTTATGGATCAACCAGGCGTTCACCCTGAGCTCAACGGCGCTGCTTACAGGTAGGCACTGAGCGTGCAGATGGCTAGCAAATGCCCTCCTTCCCATCTCAGAAAAAAAGCTGCCCTGCATTTTTAGGATTGTTTTAATATGACAGTAAATGTTAATATGGTTTTGCAGTATTGTGTAACTCTGTGGCTGCCGCTTCTCTTGCTATATTAATGAAGAAATCCTAAAACATGCCATTAATGCCTCCCCCCTGTTCACTGTTTTAAACTAGTCATGTGTAACAGTATAACTCACTGCTCTGCTATCGATCCTAGTGCCCTGGTGCCACTGTCCTCTGTAGTAGTAGAAAGGTAATTCTCTGCCCACCTGAGGGCTCTTCCTGATCTCAGCATGTCCGCCTTCATGTGCTTCTTTCACGCAGCCAAGTGAACCAAACTCTCCCGGCCGTAACAACCGGCGTCCCCCAAGACAAAATTATTGCCTAGATCAGGAGCAGGTAAATACAACCATCCGGGCCAACAGCCTCTGGTCTGGAGGTCCCGGATAAGACCCTCTCACCTGAGCTCACGTGATGTGTGTCCCCTCTATAATCCTCCCCAGTACTCACCTGTTTGACTGAGCACAGAGTAGAGATGGATGGCAGCGAATGTGGGTTTTGAGTGTCCTCAGTAAGCATGACATGAAGCCATTCACATGCAGTTTCATGGATGGAGTCATGCTTCGTGGTTTCCTTCTTATGGGCTTGGATTGGGTTGGATTAAACGTCTCTTAACTGCATTGTACTTTTTCTTTCTCACGGGTTGAATGTTAGTGTACGGAGCACCAAAAGGGGTCAAGGCAGATTTTTTATTTTATTTTTTTTAACTGAACTACTTTTTGCATTCCCTTGCATTCAGTTAGTGTGTTCGGTCTAGTTATAATACACTGTGAGTTTAGTTTAAAGGGAATGCAAAATGAAGAAGAAAAAAAAAATCTTACCATGACCCCTTCAGGGGCTCCATATTACTGGGACTTTCCTCACTTCCTTTTGCCAGAATACTGTAGCACTATGGCTCTTTTCCACCAAACAGTCCCAAGAACCAAAAAAAGAATTTCTAATTAATTTATCAAGAAAGAAAATTGTCACTTTTTTTTTTTTTTTAGCTCTAAAATATAGTTATGTTTCTCTAGCTTGTTCTCTACTTCTGAAACCCGGAGCGACATCACTTTTCTTGTGCCTTTTGCAAGTATTTAAACCTTTGAACCTTTTAAACACACGGGGATAAAAAGCTATGAGCAACTTGATAAGAAATGCCTCACAGATTGCAAAAAAAGAGTTATATTAAAAGATTATTTAAAATAAAAAACAACAACATTTATTTAGTATTGTTAAAAAAAAAAATCAAAAACAAAAACTTGAATTTTCTTGTTTTAATTTTCCAGTTTTACTAATTTCTTGCTACTTTTTTGGGCCAGTTTTTCTTTTGTTGCTCATTGCCATTTTCCCATGTTTTCAAAGGGTTAAGGGTCTTAAATTCAACATAAGGCCTTAAATGCCATGAAACACTTTTAAATTTGAATTTCTATGAACATTTAATCAATTTCATTTATCCATATTTTAATTGATTTTTGTCAAAATAAGTCCCGCCTCTTTCAATCTTTAAACCTACCACTGAACCTAGTGCGGTCTTATTTACTTTATACTTGCACCACATATTTATAGTTACCTGCAGAGCCTGCAAAAGAAAAAAATATTTGTCTAAAAGTCAGTCTTAGGTTAAAAAGCATCTTGAAAAGGTCTTAGAGAGGATTACATTGAAGTATCTAATACATGAATTCACACTGTCTTGCCCTTTTTTTAGACAAGCCTGCAACCCAGTCACATACCTTCAGTCGGCTTTATTTAGTACTGAAGTACTCAACCCCAGTAACTCCTCAACAATTAGAAACTAAAGCAGCAAGGACGGTTGTGAATGCAGCTCCTGTGGTGGAAAGGAGCCAGTAGTATCGGAGAATCCTGTCTTTCACGGTGTTGGGAATGTGGGCTAGTCGACCTGTGAGCGCACTACACCCACTCTGAGAGTCACACCGTCTGCAACACTAATCTCTCACCTTCTGTTTTCCCCAGATACCCGCCAGGTGTAGTTGGAGTGGCTCCGGGCGGCATCCCGGGGGCGTTAGAGGGCATGGTGCCAGGTGGGGTGCCCATCGCCCACACCCTGCCCTCTGGTACACACCCCTCCCAGGCCCCGTCGCCCAACCAGCCCTCCAAACACGGCGAGACCAGAGAGCACCTCACCGAGCAATAGCAGCAGAAGGGATCCAAAAACGGCAACATCTCATCCGACCTGTCGACACTCAGAAACAACCAATCACAAAGCAACCGACCAACTGGGACCAAGAGACAGTGAAACAACACAAGCGGCTGCCTGTTAAACCAGTCAGCATCTGGGAACAAAGGAAGTGTTCCGGGGAATTTGTACTTTTAACGTTTTAGTTTTTACTCTGTCTCTTTGGGTTCAGTACCGACTTTACTCTTTGATGATGATGATGGGTTTTTTTTTGTTTTTGTTTTGTTTTTTCTTCGGGACATGCCTATGATTGTGGACACAGAGTCCAGTGTTTTTAGCGCTCCGGGATTACCCGATGAGACTCTGTCCCGCCCCCCCTACACCTCAGAGCTCATGGGAAACGTAGGCCCACATCTCAACACACCAATGGGCGAACAAGAAAAACTTTGGCATCATGTGCTACTGGACCTTATCCCCCCTTGATCCCGCCCCTCCTGACTCCCTCCTGATCCTCCCCACCTCCCCTCCACCCAGCTCCCACCCTCCTTATGTAACTAATGTGTGTTGTTTAGGCCCCTCATTATGCCTCAGAAGAGAATTATTATTTTTTTCTTTCAACCTTCAGTGTGAATGACTAAAAATGGATTATTGACTATATATATTTATCATTCGTCAAACAAAAGGAAAAGATTGCTCATCAGTTATAGTAATCTAGAGTGGGTTTTAACCCTTTCCTGGCAATAATACATTACAGTTGCAGTTGCAGGATTTCACCACTTGAGGGCACTTCTACACAGTGTGGGGGATTTCTCCTGCACCTTAGACCACTGAGACCATCAGTTGCTCTTTATATGTTTAGTGTAATTATTTTCTAAGCAGTAAACACTAAAAACATTCACTTTACATTTGACTGTAGCTGAATTCTGAGGTAAAAGGATCCAGAGGGAGCTGCCGGCTAAGTATTTAACTTTTCTCTTTAGTTGTTAAGAGTTGGTGATGTGTCAGTGTGACTGTGAGCTGTGACGATGGGTTTTTTTTTTTTTTTAAATCATAAGAAGAAAAAAAAAAAAAAAAAAGTTTGGTGTGACTGCATCTGATTCTTCTCTGGACATTTGTGACGGCAGCCGACGGACAACCGATCTCATCTTCTTCGAGCACATTTCACACTAAAGACAGGAAAGGGTTAAAGCAAACTTAATTTCTTAATGACTCAGGAAAACACTTTTTTGCAGATATTGTTTATTCCCAGAATTTTGTCTTTGAGGAAAAAAAAAAAAAAAGATGACTAATCTGGTTAGTCTGGATATTTTCTCTCCTCCCTCATCCTCTCCATTGTGGTATTTTTATATACAAGGCGCATCCCACGTTTTTGGTGTTGAAGAGTTTTGAAGAGTCCTGTTAGATTTGTATTGCCTAGTTAAATGTTCCTATAACCATAGTCCTATGTGATCCGCCCCCTCTCTCTTCTCTCCTTCTTATATTTTCTTTGTTCTATTGAAGGCCAGGTTCTTTGGGGCATCCTGTACTCTGTAAGAGCAATAGCAGAAACTCCTACTTAGTGTCCCAACAATAGCAGAAGAGGCAGCCAGCAGTATGTTTTTGTTTTTAGTGTGAGTATTTGTATTTGTTTCTTGTACAAGGTGAACATTTAGCATTCAGTGCAGTTCAAATAAAAGATACGATTCTGAGAACCAGCTGTCTGTACCAGCTTGATTTTTAATGCTGTCCTCTGTTGTACTAGCAGCCTAGAAAGCTGTAGTTGGTAACTTTTATTGTAAAAACTGTTAAATCATTTTTGCTGAAACTGTCACTATACCCAGACAGCAGTACATGAGACTGATAATCAGTGGAAAAAATTATACACCTCTGTCTCCTTGTAATGCATCTGATGGCATATATCCACCACACTGGAACGAAAACAACCAGAGCCGAAGAGTCTTTAACGCACTCGTGTCAATAACTGCTTGTTAACTGCAGTCCAACTGCCAAACAAGGCACCACTGAACAAATATGCCTATTTCTCACCTTCAATGTTTTCATAAACACATTTTAGTGTACTGTTTAGATGTAAAATGAGAACGTTTGTGACCTGCAGCCATGTTGACAACAGTTGTGCTGAAACAAAGCAACGCCCACCAGCCAGAGTAAACTTTCCCTTTACAGCTAAACAGTACACTAAAATATGTTTATGAAAACATCTGAGACGAGAGATAGGCCCTGCAGTAACAGACTCTTGATTCATATTTGATCAGCGCTGCCTTGTTTGACCGCAGTTCACAATGAATGATTGACTGCTCGGATCGGTTGTTCTCCTTCAGCTACAATGGATTCCAGCAATTGCTATTCGAAGAGGATGAGGAGGAACCAGAGATTTTTTTCCACCAACTGTCTCATGTACTACTGCTACGCAACCACTTATCCTGTTTGGAGTCACTATCCCAGCTGACATCGGGCGGGAGGTGGGATACACCCTGGACAGGTCACCAGACTATTCTCTACATGCACCGACGGGCAATTTAGAGCCACCAATCAACCTGCATGTCTTTGGATTGTGGGAGGAAACCAGAGCACCTGGAGAAAACCACGCTGACACGGGAAGAACATGCAAACAAAGAAGGGCTCCCCCACCCCGGGGTTCGGCCCAGGAACCCTCTTGCTGTGAGGCGACAATGCTAACCACTGTCTCGCCATGCCGCCCTTCTGCTAGTGTATAGTGACAGTTTGAGCAAATATGACCAACTGTGGTTTATATGTAATCTTAAATCTGTATTGCTTTAGCCTTTGTCACAGGGGGCGCCAAATTATAAAGTCCTGATAACAGAAAATGAAATATAGCAAATGTAATGGTAATAACCTGCAAAAATAATCCACATTGAAGCAAAACATTCACCACTGACAAAATGTTGGATCTCTTGGGTAAAAGGTTATCTTACTCGACCTGTAATTATATAACTTTGATAATGTTTCTTGCCACTAAAATCATTGTAGTTCAAGTAACTCAACCCTTAGAATGTTATTGTAATTCATTTTCTACCTGATGTCTGAACCTAGGAAGAAAAGATCTACTCTTGGAAGTTGTCTGGATGTTTTTCTATTTTATGCTGCACTACATTTCCCCTTTTCCTATGACTTTATTGAACATTACATCTTATTTATAATAGAGAGCAATTCCGTGTTGAGGTTTTGAATCACTGGATGCTCCCCAGAGGGTGCTAGCAGCAAAGCAAATTTATGATTTCCGCCTAAATCTTCCAAAAAACAATTTTGTATCCCTCTTCAAACAGGCTACAACTTCACACTTCAGAGCTCCTACAGTGATCAGGACTATATTTAGATGGTGTGAACATTATTGAATGTCCTTGTGTGTGATCAGCTATCGAACTGTCAGATCTAATTTTAAAACTTTCCCATCCACCATCACCCAGTGAAATCAAACACATCAGTCTGTGGTCTTTGTAATCCCAAGAAGAAGAAGGAGGAGATATTTGAAAAGAAAAGCAAGTAGCAACAAAGAGGATGCAAGTGAGTCAAATTTAATATTAATGCACTCTATAGAAAGAGGCAGAGTGTTTGGTTTTCTCTTTTCCCCACCAGCGTCACCACCACCCACTCTAACATGACAATGAGCTACTAAATCACACGTAAAAATGTCAGTAAACTTGTACGTCCTTTCCCCCTTCCCCCCCACAGAATGTAGGTATCATCTGTGCAAAATAAAATACTTCAAGACTGAACGGATCAAACGGAACACAGATAAAACAGGGCAGAACAAAGGGATCGCCTCTGCGCGCTAAATCTCCTAAACAAATAAATAAATCCAAACATCAGGAGGGTTTTGCAGAGGGATCGGGAAAACAGGTGCTCTTTAAACCTTAACATACACACAAGGATCAGCGTCCTCTCAGTTTTAAGCAACGTCTCTGTCAGGCAATTCTGTAAATGAAATTTCTCACCTAGTGCAGCTTCGGGATTTCCTTAAATACAGTATATTTTCCTATATGTCCTAGTATTTCTGTCAGGTGGAGATAATTACTTTGATAAGAAATAAGGAGGAATCTGAGCACAGGAAGGCAAACTAAGTGGACATGATGTGCTTTCATAGGAGCAGTAATCAGGATTCTGTTCGTTGGTGCTGGTATCTTCTTTTTTTCTACCACGGAGCTCACAGAACACATGCATTATTACAAGTTAAAGATTTACATTTTGGAGAAAGAAAAAAGAAATATAGATAGTAAGGTACTCTCCCCGAGCCTACAGTGTCCAGTCTCAGATTTAAGAGCTCTTTCTTTCTTCTCTACCTCACTCACTCGTCGTCATCCTCCTCTTCCTCACCGTCAGACAGAGAGGCACAGGGGCGGATCTGGCGGTATCTGTCCAACCACTTCTCCACCATCTGGGTGACGAGGGGGTGGTTACGGCGGCGAGAGCTCTTCTGCATGGCTGCCAGCATGCCTCCTTCTGTCACGCAGCAGTCCAGCCATTCCCTCAGCAGCTTCTCCTGCTGCTCCTCGTTGCCCATCTGAGTCGTAGACAAACATGCAATTACTACTTAGGACATATTTAAGATGTGACCCCACTGGCGACCATAGTCATGTATCACAAACCTAAACATCCGCTTCACAGCTGCACGCTGGAAGCAATTTGTGGTACCTTGACACCATAAGCTCCTTCTTTAAACAACAAAAAAAAATTCATCCAAAAATGCCAATTTTTGTAAAATGGTTCATGCACGAATCCTTAAGTTGAATTCAATTCTTTTCCATATATTTTCAGACCTGATTTGCCACTTGAGTAAACAGTATAGTATGGCATACATTTTTTCATTAAAAAATGGCATGGTATACTTTGTCATGAAAATATCAATAAAAAGTCATAGTAAAGTATGCTCTTAAAAATAGAAATTTAACAGTTTAGTACACCATAAAAAATAGGATGCCAGTAAAATGTCATAGAAAATGTAATGGTATTATATGCCATAAAAATATACTAAGAAAATCATAGTATAGTACGTCATATAAATATGACAAAAAAAATGTCATAGTATAGTGTGGCATAAAAAATGATAGCAAAAATGTCATAGTATAGTATGGCATAAAACATTTGATAGAAAAAATGTCAGCATAGTATGGCATAAAAACATTATGAAAAATGTCATAGTATAGTATTGCATAAAGAATTTGATAAAAAAAAATGTCAGTATAGTATGGCATAAAAATGTGCAAAAAAAAAATCAAGTCATAGTATGTCATAAAAAAAATCATTTAAAACACTGTGGTAAAGTATGACATAAAAATGTCCTAAAAAGTCATAGTTTAGTGTATCATAAAAATGTTTTATTTCAAAATGCCACACAGTAAGATGCATAGAAAAGTCATGGTATGGAATGCCATGAAAATGTCATAAAAGTACATCATAGTATGTGTGTTGTAAAAAAAAATAATTAAAAATGCAATAGTACAATGTGTCATAAAAATGCCATATACATACAGTACTATACATAGTATAGGCTGACATTAGAATGTGCTAAAAAAACAAGGTCATAGTATAGTATGTCACAAAAATGTTATACAAAATTCAAAGTCTGTCACAAGCAATGCCATAAACCTTTAAGACTTTTTAATACTTTCTTAGGGACTTAACTGTCGCTAAATCTATTAATCAGCATGAATGCTCTTGAAGACCCTTCATAATAGTACGTTATTTTAATATTAACCATTCAAATAAAGAGATAAGGTCTGAGACTTCTGTTTTGAAAATAGAAAACAAAAATATGAGCTTTAGCTGTACGTCACAGCACCAGTCCTTACCTCTTGTGCAGACAGGAAGTGAATGTGCAGTAGCTTCCTCTCGCTGTCCACCAGTGGCAAGAAAGTGACAGTGACATCATCGTCAGTATTAAGGTTGGCGCCCGCACCGCGATTGTCGTAGCCGTCGTTCTCCATGGCCACCAGGGCCGAGAAGTGGCCTCGTGTGTAGCCCAGGGCGATGGGGCTCTTCCAGCAAAAACTTTGCTCCCATAACAGAGGCAGGTACACACCTAAACACACACACACACACACACACACACACACACACACACACACACACACACACACACAAAGCAAGTCAAACCAGCTGGGAGCCACTGTACACCACAAGACTCTAGACACCTGGGGAGGAGCAGGCCCTGCAGCTCCACGCTCAAATTACAGTGTGTGTGTGAATGTCAGCTGGGGCCAACCACCACCTCAAATCTGACCTGACATCAGAAGTGGTGGCGTTTCAACTGACTGCAAACAACTGGCCCTTTGTGTGCAGAGAGTGGCTCTGTGGTGCAGCCTGGTGCCCTGCGTGTTTAGCAGTATGCCCTCCTTCATAGGCTCACTCCCTACTCCACACACACACACACACACACACACACACACACACACACACACACACACACACACACACACACACACACACACACACACACACACACACACACACACCATCACCAGACACTTGGCATGCAGTGTAGACTAAAGCTATGACTCTAGTTCTACACCTACCCCAGTTACTCTCTGCTTATAAGGACCTGACTGCTTACTGGAGGTTATTCTATTTATCAAAATTACAGGCAGTGCACTAGACTGATTGAGTTAAAGATACTCTGTGTTGCATAGCGACTAAGCACCCCAGCTGTGCTCCCTCTCAAGCTTGTTTCTGCCAAGTCAAAAAGAGGCTATGAGCAAGACTCAAGGACCTTGTTTTACCCCACAGCCTGTTGTAGATACAGCCTCAGAATACAAAAGCAAACTCCATCAACTTTTATGACCTTTTGACTAGAAACCGTACCTCCAAACATTTCATTTCAGAGTTTGTCGGACTTTTTCCTTTGGCAACTTCTTCTCTCCACATCAAAGAGGTATGGATTATAGATACTTGTGAGGAGATATCGAATGAGGTATGCTCAAAAGAGTTAGATGGGATCAAAGCATGTTCTATAAACACTAGACTTCAACTCCTCCAGTTTAAAGTCATCCACTGGCCGCATTTCTCCAAGCCCAAACTGAGGATAGTCTTTCCTTCCTTCACCCCTGGGTCATCCGTTCTGGTCATGCTCCAAGCTCAAGAGCATTTTTCATTTGTACAGCGACATTTACAGCAGGCAGCTGATTGCTGACAGTGTTTCTGCTGCTCTGACTCTTCCCCGAGCATTACAACAAGCCCTCGTGTTGGTATGGTCAAATCAAAAAGGGTGATCCTGAGAATGGATATCAGTTTCCCCTCTTTACTTCATAAAAATGGCTAAATGACATGTTGCTTGTCTACATGTTGCCGAATTTCTTCTGACTGAGTGAAAAGTGTCAGTCTAGGATCTAACTATATTTCACCTAGCTGTATTTTTTTGTACTTTAATGTATTGTTTGGCGCTGTGTTCGGATCCACCTGGATGCCGGTTTTCTAACCTTCGTCTTGGGCTTTCTTCAGCCTCACTTGGTCTTGGTTCCAGGGACTCTATTTTAGAGTTGGGCCGATTTCTAGTTTTGCCTGTCTGGGCCAGTTGGATTTTATGCAACCCAACTGGCATTTGTCATTATGACACCTTCTGGCACAGTATTCTGCATCAGCAACCTGTGCTGACAGCATCGCAGCGCTAAACCCAGCTAGTATTACATTAGTGATAGCTGATATGACAACATGATTAACATAATATTACATTACAGATGGGCCAAGCAGGGAACATGAAGGAGATCAAATTTGAGTAGAAGTTGGAGGAGTTTGTTTACTAGAAAACGTATGTGTTTTTTGGGGTGACGAGACGAGACATGACAGATTTAGGCTCTCAGGAGAACTAAAACTCTCCATATATGGCAACATTTTGAATTTAAAGCCAATAAAAGAGGAGTCCTAACTGGCCACAAATGACACAGTGCGCAATTTTGAGTTTAACCTTTGTCGGACGACGTGTTTCTACTTATATCTATTGCATGCTTTAAAAGTGCCGCAATGGTCGAGAAATGGTTCGTGAATTTGAAATGAGGAATTCTCAACATGATACCATCTTATTTCACTACATATAACAAAAATAAGGCGGCAGCTGTCTGGAGGGAGATCACCAGGGAGCTGAAAGTTTCTGGTAAGGTAAATGACCATCGCTAATAACCTTTTTCCAAGTAGGCTGCTCACCCATCTTTTTTGGTTTGATTTAAATCACACAGCTGAAATTTACGTGGTTTGTTTACAAGACGAAAAAGAGGTGCATATTTAATGGATTCAGTGTGGACAGAGCTCCAGTGTTATGTGATGCAATGCGATAGTCAGACGCTCGTTTGATGTCTGGATACGGTGTTGCTACGTTCCACTGGAAGAACCTGCCGAGTCCAGTGACACCTGGTAAACTTCAGTACACCAGTCCGGTCCTGAACTTGGCATAATATCAAACTGGTTTGAACATTTTTACACCGACCCAACCCTACTTTATTTTTGACTCTCAATACATCCATTGACATTTTAGTCGACGTAAGGACTGACATGCATATGCACTTTTTTGTGAGCTGGCAGCTTGTTTCATTTTATTTTGTTGAATTCTCTCATGTTCATTTTTATTTTTTGTGTTGTATAAAAGAAAGAAATTCATGAATAAAATATGAAAAGTCAAAACAAACTCCCCAATAAAATGAATGGCTTTAAGTGTGAGCCCAAGTAAATTTAAGGGTCAGTACGTCCCAAATTACAAACAAAATATTCAGTTACCTATAGTGGTATCTTGCCATGCAGGTAGTTTATGGTTTTATTTGCCTGAGTTTTGGGAAATCTACTCCTGAGATTTTACCCTTCACTCAGCAGAAAGTAGTTCAAATGAAAAATTTGTTAACAGCAAATCTCTTGATGAGACAAGAGGTGAAAGAGACACCAAGCTTATTACCAATTTTTAAAGAAGAATCACTCAAAGTTAAACATGAGCAGAGTCCTTGTACAAATTTCCACTGAAATCTCCCAGGTTTATCCAAATGCTGCCTCACCTTGAAAACGAGTGTATCCTAACGTTTCCCCACGGAAACTTTTGTAGTATTTCACTCCGTAGACTATGATCGGTCTGCGAAGAATGTGTGCGAGAACAAAAATGTGGGTCTGCTCCAGGCTGGCCCCAGGCTGAGGAGAGAAACAAAAAAACAACAGATCACACAGTTGTAATCAAACAGACTTCCCTCAATTGTACATTCAATATTAATACAACCAAAAATAGTGGAGAGTGCGGAGACTGTGAACCTGCACCGCTGCAGCTCTGAGTACATCTGTAAGCCACCGTCTCTCCTTCTCATCTCTCAGTTGTACTTTCTGAATAAGCAGAAAGCTGACTGCAATGACTGCTTTTAAATACAGCTACAATGACATTTCATGTTAAAAGGGGGCTTCAAAGTCAGCTACAATTATGGGACGGGATATACAAAGGCTGATCTTATCCCTTGGATCTCATCTCTCCATCACTGTCAAAGCCTCAGACGAGGTTATCACATGGTAGCATTTGCCGTGTTTGTTTATACTGGCGGTGGAGTGGCTCTCTGTGCTAAATGCCTGTAATCCCAAGGTCACATGTTGGGAAGGAGTGCTGCTTCAGCAGGCATGTCAGCCAAGCAGATGAGCTGTCTGTCAATCTACAACTCCATCTCAGGGGATCTATAATAATTGCTTGTGTCCTCCCTGTCATTCACACACGATCCATCGTCTAACTGTGTCTCCCATTCAGTTCAGTTCAATTCACTTTACTGGCGTGAAAGTTAATGAGCAACACTCCAAGAGCATTAAGATAAGACAGAGTGGATACACCGAGGATCAAATTGCTTTCACAATTTTGTGCTTTTATGAGTGTGTGTTTCAGAGTGTGTTGAAAGTGGAGGATCTGTGTTACTTGTCTTAGCACAGCGAGTGTTTATGTAGATCATAAGATTCAAATATGTGGAGCTTTACAGAGTAGTTCAAAGCTTCATTCATAACAATGACATTTGATTTCCAAATCTTTCAAATGCTGCACAGGTTGTTTTTTCTTTGAAGAGTAGCATAAATATGTGGTGGAGCAAAGAAAGAGTGACACTGGCTACACTTAGTGCAGACAGGTGCTGGCGATCAGAGCAGAGGGAAAGGTTAGTGGTGAAGATGTCTAGTGGCAGTATAAGTACAGTGTAGGTTACAGTGTGCCCATGAATAAACACCGCAGCTCCTCAAAACCCCCAAATTCCTGTGCTTTGCTTCACAACTGCTGGGCAAAAGTGGAGGGAGAAACAGAGGCAGAGTGTGCTGCACACTCTGTTCCACCTACGTTACAAAATGTAGATAAATATATTTATTCAGTGCCTTATTATTGGGCATTAATCTCGCACTTACACGCACATTGTCAAAAAACTAGACTTGAAGCATAAATAAACACCTCAGGTCGTGGTTACACCAATGGGGTGCAACTGAGATGTAAGCCTGCACAGGGCAGGTGCAGACAGCAGAACAGATTTATATAAGCACGAATCTGCTGACATGCATGTAAAAAACGTGCTTGATACGCTTGTGGTCTAGACACAGGGCAACTCATTTAATCCAATAAATCACTTAAATCAAATTGAGGATTTTCTTGAAGGATTTTTTTCAGGGTGATGACATCATAACATGCCATGACAGACACTCGAAACTTCACTAGAAGCTTCAAATGTAAAAACAAAACAAAAAAAGACTCCATCTCAAGAATGTTCCAAACCAAACTGAACTTGGTGTTTTATAAGGGAAGTTGAACTGATGTGTGGACATGTCCCTTTGCTCCCCACAATTACAGGTCTGACCATTTAATGACATTTTAAAGAATGCCACTCTACGTTGTGGTGGCTGGTGCAAATTGCCACTAACTGGCATGACAGACGTGAATTTGTACTTGCACTGGAATCCAACAACATGGCCAGAGCTGCTGTGAACTCACAGCAAGTTAAAGGTACCCTGTGCAGGCTTTTGACCGGTAGTATGAAGCGACGTTTCATAAGCAGGTTCATGTTTTGCTTCATGCTCCACTAGGACACAAATAAGGATGTGCATGTACACACGTAAACAATGCATGTTTTAAGGAAAAAAAATCCAACTTTAGAAATGTTTTATGTTGGCATTCTTGTCAGTAGCCCTTTTTAAATAGGAACTGTGCAAATTTGCAGGAAAACCCAATCAGTCTTTTTTCAGCATTGGCAGTATAAAAACAAAATTGGGGAGTGCAGCAAAATGCCGTCTACCTACTTTTGTTTCTACAGAATGCGCCTTTTTCAGGGCAATGAGGGGTGTGAGCAAGTAACAAAACGTGTAGCTCAGCGTGTGACGTGACACACAACAGATGGCAACTGGCACGCTCCCAGTTTGGAGAAGAGACATAAGTCCTGACACAGAAGCTCATAAATGCACTGCAGTGGATGCCGTGTTAGTTCAGCTCCAAAAGTCACAAAATAAAATAAACAAACTAAAGAATCAGAGGCAGTGATAGACAGCAACTCCTGTGTTCTGCAAGGTAAAATTACTGCTTCTGTCAATGGAGTTTGGTGACTGTGGACAGGGGCAGCATTAAAACGTATTTTAGCCTCCTAAAAAAAGAGACACCTAGAAAAATTGGCATCAGCTTAAGTGCACGCCTCATTTAAAGAACACAAAAATGGCCCATTCTGAAGGGGAACTGAAGTCGTTAATCACCCTTTAAAGCTAACAGACTCCTTCAACAGTAACAGTAATTTTACCTCACATCACACCAGAGTTGCTGATCTACCACCAACTCGACTTTTTACTTTGCTTGAATTGCAGTGTGATTTTCGGAACTGAACTAACCTGGCATCCATAGTAGTACATGGGTTTAAATAAGTTTATATGTAGCAACGTCATCATATAGAAATCTGCATCTGGTCGCGTGGGAAAAAGTTCTTAGAAGAGCTTGAGAATAGAGTATTCTGATACTAAAACATACGCGCTTCGACCACAATTTAATTTTTCAGATTTGAATACACGAGGAACACTACAAACTTCTACAAACAAAAAATAATGAATCTGCCCTTTAAAGAAAGGAATGTTTGTGCTTGCTTGTATGTGTGGCTTAAAAAATTCACACAGTATGTTTTGGTTGAAAAATACTGAATGTTACAAACAATTGTGCTTGTTTATAAAAATCCAAAAATATAAAAACCCACAGGGTGCCTTTAAGCAGGAGAAGGAAGACTCTATCTCTGTTTAACAAACAAAACAACATGGTGTGTCTGTCCCCAAAGCCAAAAAAGGAGACAGTACACAGTTTATTCTTTTTGTGCAACAAGAGTGTAAATGAGGGGGTGAACGTCCTGAATGATAAACGTGTGCCTACCAGTTACAGTCACTTAATAATTAACTTGCTGTTATTTTAGTGTTTAAATAACATTTGAATTTCCAGCATCGAACACATAATATTTCTGGCTGTAAACCTGCTGTTTTGCCTGTGAGAATGCACCAGTTTATGCGTTGTATTTTTTAAGTATCACTCCCCTGATCCTCACAACTTCTGTCTCCTCACACAACACATTTACAAGAATCTCACTCACTCCCTTTACAGACCCGACTGCGCCACACTGGGCCATTTCTGCCTTTGATTGATAGTGAACTAGAGGAAGGAAGTGAGTAAACCAGAAGGAACCTCATAATTACCTGGCTGGCCAAAGACAGGATGAACGCCCAATCCTCCTGCCACTGCTCCTCTCTCAGGGAGAAATGCAAACCGAAACTCTGCGAGTACCACGACTCCCACTCCTTCCAGCGTGTGTAAAACCTGAAAAGGAATTACATATTAGACTATTTCTAAAGCTCATTTGATTCAACATGATTTATCCTTCTACAGTTTATCCTGACGACTAGATTTTTCTGGCAGAAAGTAATGCATGGAGAACAAACACCTCAGATTCACTGAACAGTTTTTCATGTCAAAATCAACTGCAAGGAAGGACCTGAATTAATTTTAAACACATTTTAGGAGTCTAGAGAAACCTAGTTACACATACTGACTGACACATACCTACTGCATACAGATTAAAAGGAAAACATGTCTTGCCTTTACAAAGCAATCAAACCTCCTGTATTTGACTGTGTGAGAGAAGCATGTAAATATCCTGAGGAAATGCTTCTACATTGAGCCTCTGAATCAAATTAGCAAAACCACTAAACTGCCTGCTGAAGATGACTGCATTAGCCTTTAACCAGCTGCAGGCAACCAGAACAACCTTTTACACTATTACTCAGGACATGCACATCTATGACATGACATGCAAAATTTCAGCAGTTAGGACACTGGCAGACAGGAAAGACAGAAAGGTAGCGCCTGTTGCTCAAATTCAAGATTCACGACAAGTAGCAAAAATGTCCTCAAAGGGTAAGTTCTCATTTTTAAAGTGGGGTTGTATGGGGCTCTTATCCATAATTAATGTATTATATACAGTAGCTGTAGTTCAGCCCCTAGATTGGAGAAAGAGTAAGGAGAGAAAGCAACCAGACTCCACTGACAAAAACAGTAATTTTGGCTTGCTGAACACCAGAGCTGCTAACAGTTAGCTGCTAACCCAAGTCTGTTGCGTCATTATGGCTCGATCTTTGTTTCAGCTCCTTCAGCAGACACGCCCCTAGTGTTTGAGAGCAGAGAATACTGCTCATTTTTATACAGTTTTGAAACCTAATTTTATATAATTACCATTTTTTTTTACCATTCAAATTTGGCTAGTTGGTTAATGGCACAATTTTTTTTGTGGGGTGACAAAGTGCTTTACCCAGAATTTAAAAGATCCGAACCATCCCTTTAACAAATGTTCTTTAGTTAAATACAACATCTTTGTGAGTTATAAGTATTTAGCACCTCACTTCCTTAAAAAATGTATCTTTCTTTTTATGCTGATGACACACAGCTTTCTTTGAAGGTGAGGACTGTGTAGAATTTTATGTATGTAATTCATATCTCAAGTTAAATGGTCATAATGATACAGGTCAGTTCATTCATGCATAACTCTGTGTAGGGTTAGGTGTCTCACCAGTGGGAGCAGTCATGCAGGCTGTCATGGAGGGTCTTGCGGAGAACAGAGTCCTTGTCGTAGATGCCCCAGGTGGCCTGTAGAACAGAGTCCAACAGACAGTCTCCGGCTGTGCGGTTCCACAAGGCGTAAAGACGACTATCCAGGCGTGTGCCCAGCTCCAGAGACCAGTTGATGACAGGAGATTCCTCTTCTAACTCTATACACGGAGAGACAGGCAAAATGCATAAGTGTGGGGTGAGGACATTATTTGGTTATTTGGTTTTTGTCAAACTTTGCGGTAAAAACAAGACGGGACCTCTCCAAGAGAGACAGGAGGATGACTTTTAAATATAAACTGTTAAGATTAAAGAAAACTAAAGTTGACCAATGAAAAAAATAAGGCTTTGTCCTCATGTACATGTCGGCCTTTTTCCCCCCACACACAAACTGCATTTTAAGCCCTGTTTCCACAGAGTAGTACGGTACGGTACAGTTCAGTTCGGTACTATTTCTTTTCCCGTTTCCACTGTGAAAAGCTGTGGATGGTACCAATGGAACTGTTCTGTACCTAGCACACAGATCTGGTGCTAAAAGGTGGAGCTGTGAACACTGCAGTCTGTTGATTGGTCAATAAAGGATAGTCACTCTGCTCAGGGCTGAGTTGTGGCTGGTTTTGAGGCTCATGTAACCACTGTTCATACTGTGGAGAGTTTTATTAGTAAACTGTAACTATAAAATGAAAGGATGTTTTGCCGCCTCTTGCAGCAGCTGGAGTCGGAGAAAAAAAAAAACTTAATTCACTGGGCCGACTGCCGGTGACTTTTAAGGTGGAACGTTAATTTGTAATGTTACTCAATGAATGAAAAGACGATGTCAGGCAATCAACACACCTTCAATTTCACTGTGACAACTCTGACCATCACTTTACTTTTAATAAGACATACACTTTTAGTAATGTGTGGATCTTCAAGCGTTTACATATATTACTTTCCACCAGTTTATGTGAACTGCATATATTCTAACCCTCACTCAGAGAAAAAAAAAAAAAAACATTGTGGAGCGTAGTTCCTGTGGGCTACGGCAACACTAAACCCCTGAGCTTGCCTGAGAAGGACTAAATGCACAAACCTGCTATTTTTAAATATCCCATGGAGAGAGACTCACTGCAGCCTATTTTGTTGTGAAAATGTCGGGGTGCAGCCTCGTTCTGTGGACGATAAACGAGGTGCAGACTTCCATCTGTGTCACTGGTAATGAGGAAATACAGTGAGTGCTGGACGGAGCAGTGAGTGACAACAACCCCGCCCACATTTAAGGGTACTGTTTGCGGTGGAAACACTAGGGTCTAGGTACCATGTCTGAAGGGTTACTGTTGGTTCCAAAGGTACAGGTACCATACCAAAAGTGTTTGGTGGAAACAGGTTTTTACGGTCACGAAAAATGGAGGATGTTCCGAAACTCCACTTTTAGCATTTACATGTAGACACGGAAAACTGAGTTATTGGCTTGTGATACCAGAGTCTGCGCTCCTTTGTGACGCAACACAAACGAGGAGTAGGCTGATGTGACCAAAATAGTGCTGGGTTTAACCTTACTAACAGGACATTTCACATGTTTACACACAAACAACAGTTACTCTTCCTCTGTATTGAGAAACAGAGGTGTCAGAATGCACTATGGAGGGCACTGCTCCAGGCAGCCTTCTGGTAGGAACTTTTTTCAGGCTTCTGATCGGCAAGTATCTTCTTCTTCCTTTTTTTGCATGGCTTTAGAGCTTATACTGCCTCTGCTCTTGACAGTGTTTCAGTTGTGTTTCTGCATTTTCATTCATTTTTTTTTTTTTTTTTTTTAATAACAGTGCTTGTGTGGATGGGATTTTTTTTATGGAGAACAAAGAGGGGAAAAAAATCCATTTTGAAAAATACCAATGTATGTGTGGATTAGGTCTAAAACTGGGTTTATGAGAACAAGCAGAAATAAAACAGGGCGATAAAAGAAAACTTAAAAGCTGATAGTCCTTAATCTGTTCACAAAAACTCAGCATGCAGCCATAGATGCTGAGTTGAGCTTTCCAGATATGCAATGGTTGCAGCTGGTTGTTATGGAAACAAATTGTGCGTCACATAACCTGCTTTACAGCATTTTTCTTTCCTCCTGAAATATTATCAAGCACACCTTTACTGATTCCTCAGCTGTGTTCTGTGCAAAAACCAAAAACCCTGAGTACCTCTCATCAGTAACCCAGTTTGAGGAGGATTAAATAGGTCACAAGATTCCTTGGATACCTCTGCTCTAGTGCACACATGTATGTTCACAAGCACACACAGAGTGCAGTCCTGGGAGTGTGTCAATGGTTAAGCGTTTAGGAGGGAAACCAGTCAATTAACCTAATTAGAGGGGATATATAAGATGGAGAAGGAGGTGGTGAGCTGGCTGGGGACAGAAGTACACAAGAGCAGATGTTGGTTTAAGTCCCTTCCACGCACGGCCACACCATGAATCACAGGTAATCAAAACCAAATAACACGTAACTGACGTAAATAAATGCAAACTGTGTGGTTTACATGCAGATACCAGATATGAAATGAATAAATCTTTGGTACCTTTCTGCACATCTCGATCCAATACCTCATCGAACAGCTTCTCTTGGACAGCAGGCGGCAAGTCCTCTATATCTGCAAAGGCATGCGGGAAAGATATTATGTTTTTATGCTCATTATAACCCTAATGGCACGCTGCACTGAGGGCAACAGAAACGCTACAGTAATGACACACAGAGGGGATGTTCTTTGCAATTCCATTCATCGGCTGACATTTTGTCAATGGCACACTGTAAACACAAGCTCTGTACAGCATGTTGTGTTTCTGTGCATATTGAACTGTGCACACACAAAGCCAGAACACTGGTGGCTATTCTCTGGTTCAATAGTGAATGGCACTGGCTTTGTTTGAAAGAGAGAGAGAGACAGAAACAAAGGGAGAGTGCCCTGCAGCTGGCCTCTGGCCAAATTCTGTCTGCAAAGAAATACTTGGCATAACACGAAAAAAAAAAAAAAAAAAAAAAAAATTCGAATCTATCAGTGAAGCCTGCATAATCTTTCATCCCGGCGGCAATAGCAGCCCTGAATCAGAATACAACTGGTAGGGCTGAAAAGTAAAGTGCATGTCATCTCAGGGAAGACATTACGCCAAAGGGACGGGACACTGAGCTGCTGTTTCTCTGAGCAATGCTGCACAACAAGGCTTGCCGTCATTCTTCCAATTCTCCAGTGAGGGGGGAAAACATCAAGATCACACACTGAAATGCTGCACATTTACACGGTTTAGAGGAACGTTCTACGGATGTGCTTCGAATTTAAGCACGACCAGAATCCCAAAAATCACAACATCACTTATTTATCCATTCTACACTTGCAGAATAAATGTAGCCTGCAGGGCTCAATGTCATACTTCATGTAAGATCCTTAAAAAAAAGCAAACGTTCACACTGTTTTTTGATGTGAATTTTGTTAATTTAAGTTGTTTATTAAGGCAACATAAAAATAGATGGTCTGCCAGTGGAAGCCAATAAAGCTACATATATTTACTGATAAAGACAGAAGGTGTTACATTGCACATGTGCAAGGAAGTCCAATAAGCAAAGTGATGCCATCATCAAGATATAGTGGTTACCTGCAGGCAGGGTGAAGGTGACCGGGTCAGTGAGGAAGTAACAGGCGAAGTCTCCTTTGCGTTGATGTAGCGAGGCTGCAATCTCCCTGCGGATCTGCTCTGTCAGCTCGGGACACCATAGAGGGGATGCACTTAGCTGCCTGCTGGTTCACCTAAAGGACACGCACACAGACTCATTAGAGGCTGGAGGTAAAGACACCAATATGGGCATAATAATAAGATATTTGTGATACATGTTAACAATGAGCAATGTCTTAAAGGGGAACTAATGGGGTTTTTTTTCAACCTGGGCCCTATTTTCCGATCTACCTTTGTCTAAGTGAGTGATAGGATGTTCAATCCAGTACGAAGCTAGGGCTGACCTGCCTGCAGCTTGTGAATGCGTGCTCTATTTAATGATAGGCCACCCAGACAGCGTCAGACAACGTCAAAATACATCCACTTTAAGTGCATTTTTTTCCACACAGATAGGCTCGGATTGTTAGTATAATTATCCGACAACATAACGGAAAGGAGAAATGAACGTCTGTCTTTACCTTTAGATAAAATCTGACATATTTGTTGTGGCAAGTCTTCCTGATCCCTCTCTCTCTCTCTCTCTCCTTGTGCCTCTTCAGCGAGCTCTGTGTCCATGTACGTCCGTGTACGTCTGTGTGCTCCGTTTTCAAATAAATACGCATTTGTAAGCTCGCTCCAGCGGTAACTTCCTGCAACAATCAAGTCTCGCGAGACCAACTGCCATAAAACACCAGACTGTATTGTGAAACACCAAAGAAGAAGAATCTCGTGAGACGTGAGATTTCAGAGCCAGACTTTCACTCTCACTCTGTTTTGACTTGCCACAACAAACATGTCTGAATTTTTACCAGATTTTGACCAACTGGATCTGGATGAGCCATTTGAATTTGATGACTGTCCGTATTTATTTGAACATGGAGTACACAGACGTTCACGGACGCGGAACTCATTGAAGAGGGACGAGGAGAGAGAAGGAGCAGGAAGATTTGCCACAACAAATGTGTCCGATTACAGCTAAAGGTAAACACACACGTTCATTTCTCCTTTCCGTTATGTTGTCGGATAATTATACCAACAATCCGAGCCTATCCGTGTGAAAAAAATGCACTTTTAGTGGACGTATTTTGATATTGTTTGATGCTGTCTGAGTGCCCTATTATTAAAATTACACAAGCTGCAGGCAGGTCAGCCCTAGCTTCATACTGGAGAAATGTCACATATTGAACATCTTGTCGCTCATCTAGACAAAAGTAGATCGGACAATAGTGCCCAGGTTGAAAAAACGTTAGTTCCCCTTTAAAATGAAAATCAGCAATGTTTTGTGCAGCTTTAAAAACACAGGACATAAACAATGACAATGACAACAACTGACACACAATATTGTACACGTTTTGTGTGTGTATTTTTTATCTGAAGGATCCAACTTTGCCTACATCATCTTTCGCTTCTAACCTCAGTGACTTGTTTCACAGTGAAGCCCTCTCTGCCTTTCCTAATCGTCGCTTGCCCTCCTTGCAAACCACATCAGCTCTGTGGCATCACGTCCATTAGGAACCAGTGGCAGGACTGCAGCCAGGCTAATCCTCCACCTAATCCTTAAAGTGCACTTCTGCTGTAATTAAAGGCATTACAGGCATCTGCTATATATCGTCTACTCTGGCGCAGAACAATTATAGACCGGCGTGGTTGAGAAGGAGAACTACAGAATCGCATCAGAATTACAGGAAATATTCAGACCTTTTTTGTGGAACATAACCAATTTGATAGTGAGATAAAGAGGCACAAGGTTACTGGTAGCTACCTATTTGTTTTTTATAATCTTCAAACAAAGAGCAAAATTATTTCTGTGTAGAAAAATGTGTGTAAAGAGGCTTAAATCAAGAGAAAACCTGCTCATAAATGATGGCATAGCTTTAAATCCAGCGGGATGGCAAACACTAACCAAATCCATAAGCACTCTTACCTCTGTGAGCAGGATGGCGAGCATGTCCTGCCTCTGGAAGCGGATGGCCAAGTGGACCAGCGTGAAGCCCACATCAAACGCAGAGGACCGGTTAAGGAGCTGCACCTCGTCAGCAGTGAGCTGCCGGGCGATGTCGCCACCGGACGACTTGTAGGCTTCGATTGCTGCCAAGTCTCCCTCCACCACGCCTGCAGCGGGGGGAGGAAGAAGAAGGAAGGAAGGTCAGAGAATAGAAGTCAAACTTTGGCGCTGAAAAATATCAATCTAGAAGTAGTTTTTCCAGCTTTTCTGGAAGTTTACACAGGCTAATGAAGGTAGCTGGAGGAGATCCACACCTACATTGATGACTATGCATGTTTATGGAAGGAGGAACAAAAAACAATTCACAGTGAACAGCTGTGACAACTCAACTGTAAGCCTGTGCACAAACACCTACTGTCATCACAAGGCATGTACACTTTCACTGTCAGGTTATTAGGCAATGAGGTAAGAGTGAATATTAGAGACACCACACACTCAACAGCACTACAAAATACAACCTGAAAATTGTTTCGCATGTCAGACAAAACAAAAACTGAACATCATAACCTTCATTCAGGTGGTATTAATTACAGGGCTGCACCTAATAAATTACCATCTGAGTGTATGTGAATCTGCTATAACAAATATTAGTGTTTCTTGTTCAAACACCTCTGCAAAGAAAAAAAATAATGTAGAAAGACACGGGAATCCTTTTAAATCAGGCCTATTCTTTGTAACTGGATTAGACCGGCTTTTTGGAGCAGTTCCAACCCCATGTCCTTGCTTGTAATAGAAGCAAGATGTAACAGACAGCTTGCCATGTTCAATGAAAGAGCTACAGAAATATCCATCAAGCTGTGCTAACACATCAAACTGCTCTTAGTCACAAGCAATTAATATTAAAATCTGGTAGGGAAATTTGCAAATTCAACTTCAAAAGAGTTAAATGCTAAAAGAATTCACAGCAAACAGGGCTCTTTGGCGCTTGACGTCAATCCACGGTTCAGATGACCTCTAGATGTAGCCACTAGCTAACCCTGTGTGAGAGCAGTTATCACACTGTCAGGCTACTAAACAGCAGAACAGACAGAGCAGTGTAGCTCATAATGCAGAGCTATCGGAGAGCTGTGTCAGACAGAGGACAGTCTGTGCAGATTAGCGTCCTCCCCCTCCTTTGGACATCGCAGTCTCAACATCTGTTATGAGTGAAATGAGCGGCAGCTAGGTAGCACACTGCACGCTGAAGCGCTGGCTAATTTTAACAGACTGCGTTATGTGAGGTTGTCCTCTCTGGCAGGGGAAGAGGACAGTTACCTTGAAAGAACCTGAGCGGCAATGTGCCAGGATTGCCTGGTCCCTCCCTTCTGCACATGCTGGGTGATACTTTGCAAACACAGATCCATAAATGGATGCTGAATGATTTTTGCTGCAGTATGCCATACTAGAGATGTAGACTGTTCTCCAGGTGTGTGAATAAAGGTAATTTGAAGACAAAAAAAGCACATTTAATGTGCATGGTTTAGGTCAAAGTTGTCATAATAAAAACAACTGTGTCCCAATGACACTATCATAACTGCTGACGTGACAGTATCAACATTAAGTACACTTTGTGCTGTTGATGTGTGCTGCCTCACATTGCAAAAAACACCCTGATGAAAGCCAGGGACTGAAATGCTTTACTTTCAATAAATCAGCTGGAGTTGCAGAATAATTTAGGCCACGTTTGGCCCTTTGTTACCCAAACAAGTAGTGAGCTGGTGAAATAGTGACAGCACACTCCTAAAAAACACAGTACATTCTTCCTAAAAGAGTGTGCAGTGCACAAACAGAAATGGTGGGGACGTCATGAGAGTCTTATGGTTAAAAAACGCATACCACATAACCACAACATTCAGGTCAATTCCGGCCAGGGACCAGTGTTGCATGTCATACGCCCCCTTTCTCCTTTTTCTTGTTTCCTGACTGCCTCTATAATGTGCAAAATAAATATTTATACATATTTGGAAGAAAATTCCTAATCTTTGCCATGTGAAATAGGTAGTAATGTTCCCAAGATACTGTTTGGCTGAAAGTTCATCTTATTTTATGTTAGTATAACACAAATCAATTTCATGTTCAGTATTTTCATCTTCAGGAGCACTTTAAAGCTATGATTTGTAACTTTTAAAAAATATATTTGTTTTCATATTTGCTGAAACTGTCCCTGTATTCACCCATCACTAAATGAGACAGATAATCTGTGGAGACACAAATCATACTCCTCTGCCTGCTCTACTGCCTTGTAGCGCTTCTAATGCCCTTACTGCATGTGGACGAAAACGACCAATCAGAGCCGAGGAGTCTCTAACGCAGCTGTCAATCATTGCTCGTGAACTGCCGTCAAACTGTCAAACTAGGCAGCGCTGATCAAAGATCAATCAAGATTCTGGTACTGTGGAACTTCAGGAGCATATTTTAGTGTACTGTTTAGCTGTAAAATGAGAACGTTTGTGACCCGGCCACCATGTTGTAAACAGTCGACTGAAGCACCACCCACCAGACACGCCAACTTTCTCATTTTACAGCTAAACAGTCCACTAAAAAATGTTTCTGAAAACAACTACAGGTTTAAGGGTGCATTCACACCAGGATAGTCCTGGGTTCGATTCACTTTCACACTGCACTTTTTAAAGCGGACCAAACCGCCTGGACAATGTCACACAGTTTCAACAGCTGCCCGAAACAAACACTGACCAGGAAGAAAATAGCATGAGGAAGATGAAATCCCGGCTCATTGATTGGCCAGGACCGAAACCGGATATCCAACCACTTCAGCCGGGTTGGTCACCACAAAAACACCAAACACCAAAATGCAAAGCACTCTACGTCACTTCCTTTCTTTGGTTTACTTCCTCTCTTTGGTCCGCTGGGTAGTCCGTTTGCATTTTCCACTGTGAGTGAACCACACCAGGGTTCACTTGCAAGTGAACAGAGACCCCCAGGGTTCGCTCGTTTGGTCCACACCAGAATTCAAATAAATAAAACTGTTCTATCAGCCCATTATGCTGTGATCAGTCAATACATTATTAGTCCCAAAAAGGCCAAAAAAAAAGCCAGAAATGGGGCATCCTGAACATCAGGTGTGACTATCTAGACAGACGTCAATGTTGTGTTGTTATTTGAACTGATCAATACACTGCAGAACTTCAGTTCCTACAAAGTGACGTCATGATGTTCGGTAGAATTTTGTACTCGTTGGTTACTTCCAGTGCCTGATGGTAACACACAGCGCTACTCCACAATGTTTTTTAATATTTAATCACATAAACTGAACACGTCGTCGTCATCATCATGAGCAACATCAAACTGAAAGAATAATATGCAAACTATAGACAAATATCATCTGCAATCTCAACACTCGCTGGTTAAAGTCCAAACAAAAGAACAATATTACAATAACAGAGTCTGCTTCCTTGTGAGGAAAAGTAGAATCAATGGGATCATCCGATTTTGGCCCAAATACAGAGCTCTGAAATAACATTAGACCAGAAACAGTGGAGCAGAGTGGAATAAAGTTGTGCGACCTGAGGAAGTGCTTGGCCAGGCCATAACGTGCTGCTCCACTCAGGCACTTCCTCCTCTGACAAAACACTTTGAAGAGCCCAACTGTAACACAAGCTACTGAAAAGAGTCAGCTCAACAAAAAGGTGTGACAGTGTTAAAAATTAAATCAAAAGGCTGGGATTGTATTTATGAGGCAGATGAAGGACAGCAGTGGGAAAAAATAAACTCACTGTGACCTAAGAGTAATGTTTTCTATTCCACAACAACAGTCTGGAAAGGGCAGTCGGTGCAAAGGTCAGGAGGACACTGATCATGTGCTGCCTTCGTGCTGCTTCTTCTTTTTTTTGCCTTTTTGTTGTTGACTGGTGTCCATGTCTTGTCAAGGCTATTTTTGCCTCCCAGGGCCCCTGCTCAGCACATAAGCGCCACTGTTTACAGGGTCGGTTGACCGCGAGCCAGGAGAGTCTCTGGTCCACGGGATACACTCTCACTGCGCTGTCCAGACGGCTCATTCATCCCCACCGGCTGGGAAGCACTCACACCCTCTCAGTTTCTCAAAGACACTCTCAGTGGCAGAGCAAGGGCAGCTAGGGGCTCGGTGATGAGGTGGATCAAATTCTTACTCACCCTGTAGTTACACATATATCTAATGCTGCCATTCAGCATCGTCTATGCTTTGATGATGATGATAAGTATCCTCTCCATACAGCAGATATTTTCCACCTGAAAGCACTACCTTGTGAAATTAAACCCTTATCGCAGAGTCTGCCAAGCCTGTGTTTTGCTAAATTCCTGTTGTACTCTAATATTTGGAGTCTAAACAATGACATGTTGTCATTCATTGATATAACTCCTGGGGGATCACACTACCGTGGAACCTTGGCCTTTGCAGGGTGAGGCACCACCGGAACTGTGATAAAATAAAACTGAGCAGAAACTAAAATGTTATGCAATTGGGACAGAAATGGTCGCAACTCACTCTGCCACCCCTAAGCATGATCTCATGGAAGGAAACAAATGGCTGGTGTGACAGTAGAAGTGTTGTTATAAGGAAAAATGGGACAAGAGTATGGATGCTTTGTCCCAGTAAGACTATTCTGGTGAGCCACAGAGAGAAAGGAGGGCAAAAGTATTCCCACACAAAAATCTGAGCTCAATAAATACTGTTTGTAATCATTACTATGGAGCGCACTACGAGCAGAGAATGTAAGAATTACAGCTGCGTCCATTTTCTATTTTTGTTATTGAGTAATCCATTGATTTTATTTTTAATTATTAGTAAACACATTAATCTATGAAGTGCCAAAATGTGTAGAAAATGACATGACAAGTTCCCAGACAGACTGTCTACAAGTATCTGACACCAAGTCTGTATTTAATACCTTTTAAACCTTTTCAAGATCATTGACGACCAAATTTAAGACCGATTTTTAGAAAAATCTGATGTGCCAGCACCCAAAGTGGTGCCCTTAAATTGCTTGTTTTATCAAACCAACAGTCCAAAACCTCAATATTTAATTTACAGTGATATAAATCTAGAGACACGTTTGAAAAGCTGGAATAAGCAGTTTGGCATTTCCCTTTGAAATGGCATTATCAATTATCAAAATTGCTGTTATTATTTTTTCTGTGGCCTGCCTGATCAATCAATTGCTTCAAGCGAAGGAATGACATTTAACGAGGTACAAACACTCACCAGCACACGCATTGAGGAAGAGCCAGTCTGTTTTCCTCATTCGATTTCTAATCTGCTTTAGCTTCTTGAAGTCGACCTCTTGTTCCTCTTTGCTGCTCATGGCTCCAGCTGCGAGCTCTATCCTCTGGAAGTCCATTTGGACATTGTCTTCCCTCTTGGGCGTAGGAGGGGACCTCCTCTGGCCCTGGCCTCCACTGCAACTGCCCCTCCACCGAGCCCTGTCCTGCTCATTGATCATGGATGTTGGCTCCGAGGACTCGGCCAGCTCTATGGCTTCCTGGTTATTGGGCTTGGGGTGGTCGCACACCACACACTTTGTGGTTTTGGGCCAGTTCTGGTAAGTGCAAGCTGCGCATGTCCAGTGCTGCTGATGGGTGTTGAGTCTGTTTCTGTCATTGTACTCCTCACAGGTATCCACAGGGGAGTGGAGAGGACGACTGACTGCATTGGAGCCTGACGGGGACTCCGTGGGGCTGCTGGTCCTCGGGCGCTGACACAGGCACTGTGTGCAGCGTAATGCTCGGGGCCAGTTCAGGTAGGTGCACATCTGGCAGGACCACTTATTGGCAATCTCAACCATGCTGGTAGACCTGACTCTTGGCCTGGCACTGGAGTCAGGGCAGATGAGTAGGTTGCCGCCACTCTCAGTTCTGGGGGGGTCCCAGTCTGGACTGGGGTCCAGATCGGGGCTGTTCTTGTAAGGTTCCTCTGTGATGATGGGACCCCTCGACCTCTGTGCGCGGCACATGGTGCACTTGACTGCAGATGGCCAGTTTTCATAGGTGCAGTAGTCACAGGCCCACTTTATCCTCTGTTCTGTCATTGTGGATCACTCTGGATGGTCAAGCTGTGGTGATAAATCCAGTTAGACATGTGGCATGAACAAAAGCTCTGTCAACCATCTTGAAGGTCAAACATAACAAACTAGTATCATTTATGGACGCGTAATCAAATGAAGAGATTGCATGTTGCCTCAAATATGCACTCCAGCGGGTTTTAAACTAACTTACATCTGGTCGCATCTTCAATGACACTGGCAGCCTGAGATAGTGGAGCGATTTAAAGATTAAAACTAGCTGTCAGCTGTTTATTATCAGTAACACTATGGACGGGGACTGGCATGGGTTTGATTAGCACGACGGTTTGCTCCGTTGCGTTACCATGTAGTAATGTTTGTCTTTGCTGTTAGCATGCTAGCAGGGGGAGCTAACCACCTAGCATGCACAGTTACCGTCAACTGTAACAGCTCGCGAACATTTCTTAGAGAGTACAGACACAGTACATGTCGTTCACCGGATTATTTGGAGAAATATGCAAAACTCTTACCGTCGCGGCTGAGCTCGCTCCTCAAGTCCTGCCGAGCACCACAACAAACCTTCTTGTACCAGCGTCCCCCCTCCTGCTCTATCAAACCTTTCCCAAACCGAGTTATTTCGACCCCTCTGCTCTCTCACATGTTTACCTTTATGGACACATTAACCTCTCGCGGAATAAACCACACCTTGGCAAAGCCTCTGCGCTCCCTGAATCATGGTGTAAATATGCGACGCTCCATGGTTTACATTGCCTCCGTGTTGTTTAATGGCGGCGACAGCGAGACAAATGAGTAGCAGAGCCAAAATAAACGCTTGCTCGCCTTCGTCACCAATCATCTGGCTCAGCGCTCAATGCGATTGGATAAAGGGAAAGTACTGTGTTGCCTTCAGGGTACATGGGGAAAATTACAACCCCCTGATGTGCGAATATTTATGAGAGGTTCAAAAGAACTGGGAGATTTGATAACGAGGGGCAAGCTGTACCTCAAAGTATGTCTACTTTCATGTTGAGTCTGGACGCTGAAGCAAAACATTGTCTTTAATATAATATCATGTCAAAGAGACACTTATCATAATTATCCGAGCTTATCACAAACACTAAAAGCCTCATGAATGAAATTATGCTGTTTAATTCTATAAATAAATATAATAAATTTAAAAAATATAGTATACATAACATAAAAATATAACATATAATAATATATAAACATTATAGTATAACATAATATTGTAATATTTATTATAACTGTATCTTATATAATATTCATTAGAAATATATATTTATAGTATGTGTTTAAAAAATGTAACATACGTATATCATAATATGATATTATATATATAATAAATTAAAAAAATACTATATATAAAACATAAATATATATAACATATGATATATAAACATATAAACATTATAGCATACCATAATATAATATTGTTATATTTATTATAAATATATGTATATATCTCATATATTATATATGTATTATAATATATATTATATAAATAAGTATAATAATTAAAAAATATAATATATATTTATAACATAAAAGTATAACATATAATGTATATAAACATATAAACATTATAGTATAACATAATATAGTATTATATATGATATAAACATATTTCTAATAAATATTATATCATATATTTATTAGAAATAAATGTTATCTATTATTAGAAATATATGTTTTTAAAATATACATTTAAAATATATTATAGTATATGTATAATATATTCATTATAACTATATGTTATATAATATTTATTAGAAATATGTTTAAGTGTTAATAAAATATAAGATCCATTCAAAATATGATATATATAATATTAATAAATATAATAACTTAAAAATATAATATATATAAAACATAAAAAATATAACATATGATATATAAACATTATACTATAACATAATAAGATTATTAGACTTATTTCTTATTAGAAATATATGTACTCATTATCTATATCATATTGATTATAACTAATGTTATATAATATTTATTAGAAATATATGTCTATAATATGTGTTTATAACATGACATACATTTCTAATATATTTTATCATGTTATATATATAATGAAATAGATGTTGCAGACAGGAAGTTGATCTAATCTAGTCTTGCACCATTTTATTCTAAGAAAGGATGTCATAAATGTGCAAGCCCTTCTTATAATTTTAATGCGTCCACACTAAAACTGCTAGAGATTATATATAGAAATAAAAACAAGGTTAAATGATTATAAAAACACAACCGCGTGCTACTATAACATGCAATTTCTTGGGGGACAGTTTTAAATCACCTTTGATTGACCTCTAAGTTACATCACTGGTTATTTATATACATTTGAGTAGTGTGTTGGTCATTCACATACGCACACGAACAATATAAAGATGCAGACTTCATATTAACAATCAAAATAATAAATGGACATGGTATCGCGTTAGAGGCAGCGTTTATTTTATATTGTTGGACACGCCTCCTGTCAAAACGTCACATGGCCAACATGGCAGCTCTCTTGAATCGGCTGCATCACATCTCGCTCCACGTTTCTAACGCGGAAAAAGTGGCGAGTGACCTTGTTTCTAAATTTAAGTTTAGTCTGTTTGCCACCAGACTGACCGACAGATCCACACAGCTGGCTTTCAGGAAAGGAGCGGCTGTTTTCATCGTGAATGAGAGACCAAACCACAGCAATGGGAGAATGAATGAAGATCCGCGCGGGGTCATGAGGAAACACAACCAGGATTACTCTACTAAATGTCTGTACGATGTGAGCCTACATCACCCGGTGGATACTGTCAGCAACGTGTGTTTCGAGGTGGAGGGATGTGGAAAGGTCATTCATGGCTCTTCGCAACCTGGGCTGCAATTTCGTGGTGCCGCCCACAACAGTTTTGGACGAGAGTGGTCCTGTCACCTACTCGGTGGTTAAATCCATTGTGGGAAATGTGTGCCACACACTGATTGACAGGACAAAATACAAGGGGAGCTTCTTGCCTGGCTTTGATGTCATTGAAAAGGACTGCAGCTCGCCAGAGGAGGACATGTCTTGTCCCATCACACATTTTGATCACATAACATATGCCTGTCCCAGGAAGACAACCCACCAGGTCATGAGGTGGTACGAGAAGCTCTTTGGGTTTCAGAGGTTTTTCATTGATAGGTGAGAAATTGTTGCAGCTGTATTTTTGCTCCCATTTTATTATAATCTGAGGGAAATGTCTATATGCCCCAGCAGCCAGTAATTCTCTTTTCAGCTGCAGTACAGAGTGGATAACCTGTTATCGCAGGCTGTCACAAATGTGTTTCGCTCCATGTTAGTGAGCACTTTGACCAACATAATAAATAATCCATCCACCCGAAATCTGTGGCTTATCAAGGTCCAGATTAAACAGGCTTGTGTGCCTTGGGATGGTCACAATAAAAGCCCAATTAAAAACGTGGTGTTTTATAACACAACCCACGGGCAAAGATGTTGCAAGTTTTGGGGGAGTGTGCCATCAGAATGCTGACTACAGGAATGTCCACCTGAGCTGCTGAACATGAACTGAATTTTCCTTTTAATTCCATAAGCCTTCCCCAATGTTGTTTCAGTGAATTTGGCAGTACATCCACGTGTAACCACTTTAGCTCAGGACCTTTCTTTCAGGCACAGGAATGTCCACCTGAGCTGCTGACCATGAACTGAATTTTCCTTTTACTACTACAGGCCTTCTTCATTTTGCTTCTGTGAATTTGGCAGTACATCCAGCCGCAGATCACGTGTAACCACTTCAGCTCCGGACCTTTATTTCAGGCACAGGAATGTCCACTTGAGCTATTGAACATGAAATGAATTACCTTTTACTACCACAAGCCTTCTTCAATGTTGCTTCTGTGAATTTGGCAGTACATCCAACCAAAGATCACGTGTAACCGCACCAGATCAGGACCTTTATGTCAGGCTTTTTCCACCTGCAAGATAGTCTGCCATCAGCCATCAGGACAGCTGATGCAACAGTTGGTTTGAACGACTGAAGAATTTCTGCACAACCTGTCACAACCTGTTGTAGGGACGCTCACCTCAGTGGCTGGTCTCACATTCAGCTTCTTTACCTGCAAGATTGTCTGAGACCAGCCCCCCGGACAGCGAGTGCAGTAATTGGATTGCCCAACCAAACACAAACTGTCAGAACCCGTCTTATGGACGTTCATTTCAGTAGCCGATCTCACATTCTGTTTCTTTAACTGCAGAATTGTCTGACACCAGCTACCCAGACACCTGATGCAACAGTTGGTTTGCACAACTGAAGAATTTCTGCATTAACTGTCAGAAACCGTCTCAGGGAAGCTCACTTCAATGGCTGGTTTTTGGTTTATGTAAGAGGTGAAGAGGCCGGGGGTCTCATTTATAAAACAATGTATAGGATCCATACAAAAAAACTGCGTCCATTCAAAAGCCAAAATTTGTGTGCGCCAAAAAATATTTGACAAAATCTACAATCAGGCTTCCACCTCACCATCTGCATCGCCAATTTTCTGTCTCCAAAATGCTTGTAAGCATGGGTCAAAGTTTCTCCGATCATGCCTGTTTTATACATCACAACCTTTTGCGTGTGCAGTAGCGTACGCCTCTTTCAGGCCTCATTTTGTGCATACGCAGTGTTTCTAAATGAGACCTTGGATGTGCAGGTCCTGGGTTGGCTCATCAAACCTGTTGGATGTACTGCCGAATTCTCAGAAAAGAGACTTTTTAAAAGAGTTTATGGCGGTGGTATGGTAACCTCAGTTCACAGGCAACATCTGCGACAGTGCTGTGTGATAAAAGTGCACATTGTAGAGTAGCCTTTTACTGTGAGCAGCACATTTACACCCGTGTAATAATCCTGCTGTTGAATCTGCAACAAATACCACACCTGTGAGGTGGATGGATTAAAGTGCTCACTAATTCTAGAGAGATAAAATAATTGTGTGCATAGGAAAAGTCTTAGATCTTTTATTTCAGATCATGAAAATGGGAGCAAAAACGAGTGTTGCATTTATAATTTTGTATATTTTCTTTAACTCGATGTCAGTAATAAATATGACCTTTCTTTTGGGTAGTGATGAAGATGTCGATGAAGGTTTTGTCATAAACCAGGAGGGTATTGGACTACGTCTTACAGCCATGGAGTACTGGAAATGCAGCAAAGCAGGAATCTTGCTCCCCTCTGTGGACAAAAAAGAGCCTGACTGCAAGTTTGTCATTGCAGAATCACTGCCTGAACAAGGTAACTCACATCTTTCAATGTATTTCCTTTCTGTCAGAATGGATCATATTACAACTCCTGCATCTGTGTGTGCGTCGCCTTCTTTCAGGCAGGAATCAGGTCGACACTTTCTTGGAGCAGCACAGGGCGCCGGGGATCCAGCACATCGGGCTGTACACAGAAAACATTGTTTCTACTGCATCTGCGATGGCTGACGCTGGTGTCCAGTTCTTCTCCCCTCCTCATGCCTACTACACTGAGGTTTGACTGACTCATACAGAACTGCACATTAACTTTTTTACCATAGCAGATGAGCAAATAGTGACTTGATGAATGCAAGAAATGACCCACCATTTGAAATTTACACAAACTATCCAGTTTATAGTGGTTCAACAAAGCAGTTTCTGTTGCTCATTGTTACATTGAGTAGTAGTTTCTTACATAAACTGGTCATATTTGCAAATGTGTCACCTTCTGTGGTTCCCAAATCTTTTACCTTTCCTGTGACAGGTGGGGAAACAGCAGGAGATAGAGGAGGCAGGACACAACCCCCAGATGCTGGCGCAGCACGGCATTCTCCTTGACACAGCCCTGCACCGGGATCCCTCATCAGAGACAGCGCCCGGTGAAAGCAAAAGGTGAGAGGCAATCGAGAGCTGTAATCTCACACCCCTTTTAAGTTAGCGTCTGCATGGCATGTTAATTTATTTTTAGCGCCGATACCAAGTCAACATGTTTCTCACGGTTACATAAGGCCAACCAAATGTCCTCACCTTGCTATGTTCTGTTCCCAGATACCTTCTCCAGGTGTTCACCAAGCCCATCTTCGCAGAGGACACCTTCTTCCTGGAGCTGATAGAGCGAAGAGGGGCGACGGGTTTTGGGGAAGGGAACATCAGGGCGTTGTGGAGGTCGGTGCAGGCGCACATGGAGAGTCAGAGGGCGGATTCTCGAGGAGAGGGACCCCCAAAAACTGTGCAGACTGCGCAGTATTAGTCAATCCAGATATTTTTAAACTGAGGTTTTATTTTTGTTGTTTTGTACATATCAGTGTGGGAGCACTTACTGTGGGGAAATATATAGAATGTATAAAAATTGTAATATATTTAATTTTCCACAAGTACTCTGTCTATTTCTGGAGTTAGTGGTAAATCTCACGTTAAATGCTGCATTCATAACAAGTACAAATCATATATTGTATTAAAGGAATTCCTTAGCCACAAAATCCATTTTTATATCAATTGTCACTCTGTGTTACATTGAATTTTGGAAGAGAGCTTTGCTTTCTCGCATGCCTCCATGGTGACCAGAGAATCCAAAAACAGCAAACATTCTTGATGAATTGAACTAAAGGGGCCACGTTTAATAACAGCAAAACTACGTCACAACATTTCACAACTCTCACACAACTCCAAGTTTCACCAGTATTAATTTATTTTGGTAAAAGCTTAACGTGATGCCCTTCACCTCAATTCAGTGAGAATGTTCATTTTTTGGATTCTTTGTCCACCATGTATGCGTGCGAGAAAAACAATACTTTCCTCACAAATTCAATGTCACGTGCAATGAGTAATACATACACAAATGGTCGTTTTGTGGTGAAGTATTCCTTTAATATAAGCCTTTAATGAACAGATTAAAGGCTTCAAACTGCACTATGAACAAAGTTATGCAAAAACAGACGTTATGTAATTTACTTGAAACATTGTAACAAAAATACACTCTCTGTAGTAGTTAAAGAATGTCTATGCTTTCACTGTTTCAAAGCAAATCAACTGACTGACTCAACAGCAACTGTTCCTCAATAAATCCGTTCCTCACCCCAGGCCGTGAAGACCAATTACTGTCCTCAAAATAATGTGCTCTCTGTTCCTCAGAATGTTGGTGGGCCGAATTTCAGAACAAGAGCTCTGAAAATCTCTGGGGTCATCTTTGGTAAACATCACAGTGACCAGACAGGAAAGTTTCGGAAAGCGTCCATTTTATGCTACTTTGTGTTTTTTACTCAACATTAATGTGACAGCTGTAGTTAGTTGTTATTTAGCTGATAAAAAAAAAATGCATACAAATGTGATGATGACATGATGTGTTGTTATAGACCTACCTAGCAGCAAAAAAGTAGGAAAGATTTGTCCTACTACAACAATACAACAGTTCACCCCTAAATCAAAAATATACGTTCTTATATCTGTAGTTTACACTTATCAGTCTAGATTGTTTTGGTGTGAGTTATTGAGTGTTGGAGATGTCTGCCTTCTCTCCAATATAATGGAACTAGATGTCACTTGACTTGTGGTGGTCAACGCGCCAAAAACTCCTCCTTCTGCGCAGTGATACAGTTGGCAGGTGTAGCTTGGTAGAAAGAAAATAGCTCCTACATGAAACAGCTCACGACAAGGTCTGTGGATTATCTTGAGTAACCAGGTGATGATTTCTGGAAAGAGACATTGCTGTTGAGTTTTTCAAATGTATATTTCGGGCACTTTGGGCACCACAAGCCAAGTGCCATCTACTTTTATTATATTCAACGGAGGCAGACATCTCTACAGCCAATATCTCCAACATTCGGCAATCCTCGCTAAAGATGAAACTGTTAAACAGAATATAAAATTGGCTCAATCTTGACCTGCTACAATGTCAAAAGACTGCTTATACCGTATGTTGATGCAGTGGTGGTAATAATACAATATAAGAGTAATATAACATCCTTGATTTTAAATACCCAAGTGCATTTTGTTGATAAAACTATATGTAAAGTTTTGAATGCAGGACTTATATGTAATAGTTTTTTCACTATGCGTATGCTTCTTCCAGCACCGTCAGTGTCCATGAACAAAGGTATAAACTTATGGCCGCTTCACCTCAACAAATATCCCAAACTTTTACCCCTACAGAATTTAACTTGTAAAAGGTAAGCGGATCTAGAGTTTTTTTTTTATCTTATCATATAAACATCCGTATGACTGAGCTCGGTGGCCCTTTTTCTAAATACCTTGCTCACACAGTCACTCATGAACCGTTACTGGAGGAACAGCTGCACCTCTTTCAGATGCTGTGGAGGTTTTAGCAATGTGCACGCCTTGGCAAAAGCACAGCTTTAGAGCCTCTTAGAAGGGATCTCCAAAGCCACAGAGATGTGCCAGTTCAATTAACTTGGCTATAAACATTATAGGCGAGGATTAGTGGGATAGATGAGAAGCAGTGAAATTTAGATGGAGTTCCATGAAAGCCATATGCTCCCTTTGTGTTCCGACTGTAGTTACAGTATCGCCCCCCCACTGAGGAACATCAGAGAATAAGTCCAACAACGAGCTGCAGACAAGTTAACTTAATGCATGTACTACTGCAGTTTGACAAATGGTGTCAGTGTTTTTCTTTTACTCAAGTGTCACCTTCTTGGCTTTACTAAACTTTTTTAAAGGTTGAGTGTGTATTTGGGATTTGTGCTCACTGATAAAAAGCTTTTGAATTCTACAAATGGCAAACAAAATCAAATAATGCACGAAGTACAGGTGCATTTTTCTGCTTATTTCAGCCTTGGAGGAATTCTGTCAGGGACGGAGAGGATTAACTGTTCATTAAAGTTGAGAAAGGATGGCTCCTGTAACAGGAGTCCCTCGGCCATCTGTCTGAGGCCAGTGTGAACCACAGATGGCATACAGCATTCTGCATGGGGTCTCAGTGCTGGGAGTTGGAGGCTCACTTCCTATTTACTGTTAGCCATATGCTTGCTACAGTTGCATCAAGACAGTCTAAGATAAATGACTAAAAACATCTAAATTAAGGCTTATTATTTCTCAAATATACAGAAGGGATTACACTCCAGCTCAGTCTTGTTGCACTATGATTGGTGGATACTGCCCCCTATGGTTGTGACACCGACAACACACACTGACAAACTTGTTGAACTGCACAACTCCTACTGCTCTGATCATCTGTGTCTTTCAGGACTACGGGCACAACATGCAATGTCTGCAATATCTTTGCTAAATCACTCGCTCTCTAGACTGCAGAGGGGGTTTCGGTACAAACAACTCGTCCCCCCCCACACACACTGCAGCCTACACAGTCGAGGAGACAAATCCTTGGTGCCCTTTAACACAAAAGGCAGACAGTCTAAAACCGAGGAGGACAGTCTGGGGGAGATTAGTGGCACACAACAGATGTTACTCCTTGATTAACAATAGTGTGTGCCAGGGGTGAGCCTCAGCTCCCCACCCTTCTGAGGCCCAGTGTGTTAACTTCAGCCCCCACAAAATAAATGAACTTACTGCACTTGATGATGGGACAGGAATACTAAAATATAACTGTTGATCTTTCTACCAGTGCAGCTTCCTGGGACATTACAATAATATCCAGCTCCTTATGTGCAGTTTATTGTCTTTTAACCACTTTTCAGAGGTTAATAAAGTTCACACATTTTTTGCCTCCTGTTGTCAGTGGCTCACAATGTACACACAGCGTCTAAATGTAAAGAAAGGTAAACAAGTACACAGCTATTGCATGTGAACAAGCTGTATTGAATTGCAGGTGTTGCAAGATGATTTACAAGATAGAAAAGAAGACAACACTGGCTTTACCTATTTAGTTTGGAACCACTGGCTTAAATGATATTAAAGGGGTAGTTCAGATTTTTTGAAGAGGGGTTGTATGGGGTGCTTACAGATAGTCAGTGTTCTGATGGGGAAGCCAATAACAGTTTCAGTTTCCCATCTATGCTCTTGTAAAAACCACCAGACTCCATTGAGAAAAGCAGCAATTTAAGCCCATTGAACACAGGAGCTGTTGGTCTACCACTGCCTCAGTCAGTCAGTTTGTTTGTCTTATTGTGTAACTCCGGTGAATCCAAACGAACCCAAAGTCACACAATAACACAAACAAACTAACTGATTGATGCAGAGGTAGACCAGCAGCTCCTGTGTTCAGTGATGTTAAATCACTGGTTTTCTCAATGGAGTCTGGCCTTGAAGAAAGTAATATACTGGCTTTGTTTCCCCGTCAGAAATCGCTGTCTGACTTTAAGGTAAAACAGTGAAAAAAAAATTAAAATACAGCATACAATTAAACTGATATTCATTTTTTTAGATTGCTGAAGCAAGTTTTGTTGCTGACCCCATCCACAGTAATACATTGCTTGGCTTCAGTGCTGACATTTGGCCGGCTTCTCCAAACTGGGGACATGCCAACTGACTCCGAACTATTCCTTTAATACAATTCAATCCAACTTTATTTACCCTGAAGGAAATTCTTGTGCGAGAGAATACTTCAGATTACAGTAACCGCAATTTTACGATTCGCAACCAGTACCAACCAGACAACCAGTGGGTTCCCCGGGTCAGGGACTGGGCCCAGATTTAGAACAATATTTAATATATGGCAAAATATACAAATATACAAGGTAGAAGTGTTTTTAAGGAGTAACAATAGGAGTATGGATGATGAGTTCCTGTTAATCATTTATTTTTATTTTTAAGCCTCTTAGAATCTGCCCATTATATCATGTTATGTTTTGCTGTCTGTCAGTGTTTTGTATGTTTTGTGTATTTTCCTGTCTGCAAACCAGTTTCCCTGAAAAGGACAATAAAGATTCTTTGACTTTGACTTCGTGATAAGTTACTAAAAATGTTGGAAAAAAACTAAAATGGTATATTGAATATGATGTAATAATGAGAGGCAGTATTGCACATGACCGAGGAAATTATATTACACTACACTGACAAATTAACATGATATGGAAGAATAATATCACACATTATGTTGTAAAAAATATTGCACAAGATATTGAAAAGTAGTAATGTGCTCTGATAGGACTCCAGAGTCTGCTAGGTCTCCATTAGATACAGAGGTGGGTAGTAACTAGTTACATTTACTCAGATACATTTACTTGAGTAAGTTTTTGGATAAATTGTACTTTTCAGAGTAGCTTTAATGCAAAATACTTTTTACTTTTACTTGAGTTTTATTGTTTTTAAGCAACAATACTCTTACTTGAGTACAATATTTGGCTACTCTACCCACCTCTGAGTACATAATTACATATATATGTATATGTACAGTATATATAAGAATATATTTGTGTTACTTTTGCCTTGATTTATGTTATGTTTGAAAAGATTTAATTTATTTTTGTTTTAGTTAAAGGGGTATCGTTTAAAATACATGAATTTGCAGATTGTTATTTTTGATTGATTGATTACGTTCATGTTCTTATTTTACAAATAAATCAGACGTTACGCAACAGTTACTCAGTACTTGAGTAGTTTTTTCACCAAATACTCTTTTACTCTTACTAATTATTTGGATGACTACTTTTTACTTTTACTTGAGTAATATTGTTCTAAAGTATCAGTACTCTTACTTGAGTACAATATTTGGCTACTCTACCCACCTCTGAGTACATAATTACATATATATGTATATGTACAGCATATATAAGAATATATTTGTGTTAATTGTGCCTTGATTTATGTTATGTTTGTAAAGATTTAATTTATTTTTGTTTTAGTTAAAGGGGTATCGTTTAAAATACATGAATTTGCAGATTGTTATTTTTGATTGATTGATTACGTTCATGTTCTTATTTTACAAATAAATCAGACGTTACGCAACAGTTACTCAGTACTTGAGTAGTTTTTTCACCAAATACTCTTTTACTCTTACTAATTATTTGGATGACTACTTTTTACTTTTACTTGAGTAATATTGTTCTAAAGTATCAGTACTCTTACTTGAGTACAATATTTGGCTACTCTACCCACCTCTGAGTACATAATTACATATATATGTATATGTACAGTATATATAAGAATATATTTGTGTTTCTTGTGCCTTGATTTATGTTATGTTTGTAAAGATTTAATTTATTTTTGTTTTAGTTAAAGGGTATCGTTTAAAATACATGAATTTGCAGATTGTTATTTTTGATTGATTGATTATGTTCATGTTCTTATTTTACAAATAAATCAGACGTTACGCAACAGTTACTTTGGATGACTACTTTTTACTTTTACTTGAGTAATATTGTTCTAAAGTATCAGTACTCTTACTTGAGTACAATATTTGGCTACTCTACCCACCTCTGAGTACATAATTACATATATATGTATATGTACAGTATATATAAGAATATATTTGTGTTTCTTGTGCCTTGATTTATGTTATGTTTGTAAAGATTTAATTTATTTTTGTTTTAGTTAAAGGGGTATCGTTTAAAATACATGAATTTGCAGATTGTTATTTTTGATTGATTGATTATGTTCATGTTCTTATTTTACAAATAAATCAGACGTTACGCAACAGTTACTTTGGATGACTACTTTTTACTTTTACTTGAGTAATATTGTTCTAAAGTATCAGTACTCTTACTTGAGTACAATATTTGGCTACTCTACCCACCTCTGATTAGATATGACTTACTATGTACAGGTGACCATGTGCACACTTGTTGCACAACATGTGTAAATATACACGACTAAACCCTGAACACTTTGCACGACGAAGACAGAATTTACTTCCAGCGAGGATTAACATCTGTTTGCAATATATGTATTTATCCAGGATTAACAGCCCTTATTACACTGGGACTAATTTTGCAATGTATCACTATCAATATATATCACACGACTTCCTCCTTCTCCCTCTATCTGGCTGTTTAAGTCACACACAGCTGGCAGGTCATCATGTTACACCAGTGTACATTGTGAGAGAGTCTTGTCTATATGCTCAGCTCCAAACTGTGATTACTTTTCATTACTGCAGGGCGGACTGAACCACTAGTTCCGTGAGCGGGGGGGGTGGTAGAATTTGAAAAACTCTTAAAATGTGTGATCATTCTTCCTGCCACCACAAGCTTCAGCTAATAAGCACAAGAGAAGTAATTAAGGGTAATGAGGTGTTTTATAGACGTCAAATTAAAAGATTCAGCGGCGCGAGCAACTTCTCGGACCCCGCTCCCCCCCTGTCAGAAGTGGCAGGCTGGTGTAACAGGCTCATTAGCGTGCAGTGTCGGACAGTAGTGCACTGGGGCAATGTTGTAGTTTGCAGGAGGCGCCTGCAGCAGGACGTGAACCGAGCTGCGCTTCTTGCTTCCTGCCTGAACGCCTTGTCCTCGCTGTCGGCTCCAAACTAAACCCAACATGGTCAAGCGACACTAACCCGCTGCCCGGTGTCGCTGGAGATCCGAGGTGCTCACCGTGAGTGCTACTTTTGGTCAGATAATAAAGTGTGTGTGTGTGTGTGTGTGTGTTCGCTAACTTCGGAGGTGACGCTAGGTCATAAAGTGTGATGCTCCCTTGTGTTTTGAAAGTGCGTTATTCGCTTTAAATGTGATTTTCACGCTCTTGTATTTAACTAAAACACCAGTTATGGAGTGGTTTTCATTGTTGGAGGCAACACAGCTAAAATAAGTTAGCTTAGCAACTTTTCCTCATGGCTCTTTTGTCCTGTCTGGAGGTATTACATACATAAATGCAGCTGAAAGTGGTTTTTATAAGCTTTCTCTGATTAATAGCACAAATATTTTGCCGTTCAACACATTATCAGAGACTCTGTGTGATCAAATGTTGCAGGGAAGGTTAATAAAACAAGTGTCACTGCGTTTATGTGATGCCCAGACATGTCCATACATAGCAGAGTCCTAAAATGAAAGCAGCATTCATGTCACTATCGCCCATTCATATTCTTCATGTGTAAGCCCAGAAAGTGTGCTGGGATTGTTGGATAATGCGCGTAAACTCAGTCATATTAGCTGACAAAGTGCTTCATGACATGTGCAAAACGTGATCAAAAGCATGTTATGTGAATTGGCTCTGAAGCTCAAATTGTCATACCTGTGTTGTAATATTTTAATAAGCCAGAGGTTGCGTGTATCTGTATGTGACGCCACATTATTTGGTGTCCATCATTAAGGTCTCTCTCTGACCCTTTTTCTTGTATTTTACAGTTTGTGCCGTTGCAGTGGAATGTTGTTGTCTTATCTTTATCTAGCCAACCTTCCCCTCAGGTATGAAGACCGAGCTGGCTGACACACAATCCAACGGATTCTGCAATTTAAGCACTCGATCATAAACACTAGAGCTTGTTAAACCTGAACTTCTCAGTGTCCCACGGCCATGATTATGACTGCTGAAGTTCATAAGCGGCTCGAACGTGCATAACCTATATGTCTGAAAGGAGAAAACGGCACTCACAGATGTGTCATTTTACTTCTCAAGCGTGCACATTTCATATTTTACCATCAGTCGCTAGTGGCCTTTCCGTCGAGTTCAAAATCCTGTTTGCTCTGTAGCCTGCGTGTAACATTCTGTGAGCTCCCGTCACACCAATTTCTTTGCCAAACTCATTTCCCTTTCATGAGGGATTTTGGAAAAAGGGGTTTAAGGGACTGTTTGTGCTGGTTACTTGGACAAGCTCAGTTTTCAAGGCCTTTTCTTCTGAAACTGAGAGGCATCCACCTGGAGGGCTGGCAGGCTCATCTGAAAAACTGTTGAACAGTTTTAGCTGGAGTACAAAAGAGGCTGCCTATGAGAGCTTGCAGATGATTCCTCTTGTCCGTATCGCTGAAAAGTCTCGCTAAGATCCTGTGTAGTGTAGCATCACTGTTATGACATTGTTTATGTGGGAAAAAATAGATCCCTTTCGTTCTCATGTGTCATGTATATATGGTCAGTGGAAATGCAGTGTGGGGGAGGGATGAATTCCTGCATGTTCGACTCAAGTGCTTTTTCCTCCCCACTCTTAATTTTGATTGAGGTTAATATGGCTGTAGCCACTGGATGTGACTTGCTCTTTATTAACATGGTGTTATTCTGCTGTGGGAGTAGGAGAGTGTTGTGTCTCCAGCTCCAACCCTTTGTAATTAAGAGACTTTGCTAGATTTAGCATTCAAGTGGACAACATTTCTCTCCAACTTGGACAGGTTTGGTGAAAGCCTTGATTACAGAGCTCAACAAAGCTCTTGTTCTGGACAAATGTATACAGTGCAAGTGATTATGTATGAGATGATTAAACAGCAGGCCTGCTTTAAAACGTAGGCCTCCTTGGCTGCCATGCATAGCCATGCTGAGCCTTTGTGTTTATGGTAAGTGGGCAGCTGCATGCTTGGGAGACCTTGGCTGTACCCCAGGCCCTCAACTGAGCCTGATAACTACTATTGAAGCCTCCCAGCCATGCTCATTTCTGACTATTCACTCACTGCTTTAAATGTAGAGTGTGCCTCCTGTTTGACATAGCCTAATGTCTGTGAACATGCGGACAGCTGTGGGGCTGGCCTCCACCTTACAATGAGTTTCATAAATTGCTTTTCAGCCAGTCAGCCGTGGCAAACTTGCCGGCACCTGCCCTTTGTGGCAACTAATTAATGACGACACCAACAAAGAAAGTTTGGGGGTTTCAAAATCCTCGAGTTTTCCCAGTGAGTATGATGCATAGCGCTGCACAAATAAAGCAGAACTGGTTTGCCAATTTGTCATTCAATTATCCGGTCTTCATGAGCCCTGCATGTCTGTCTGCCTTTTTATTGCATGCTCTGCAAACACACCCACCATTATGACATGAGGAACTGCTCAAACGTGAGTCCAAATATGGATCCTGTACAAGCCATGCAATTGGAAGTAGGCCACCAGAGCCAATAGCTCGGGGAAGCGAGCTTTTAAAGAACATGCATATTTTCTCCCAGGGAATCACTCTGCGGAAGGGGGACAGCTAAACTTTTACCCAGCATTCCTTTCACAAGTGGTACGGCGATGAAGAGCAGCACAAATCCCTCAGTTAGGTTTCAAGTCGGGCCGTCTCAGGTGCTCAGCAGATGCTCGGATTACTGAGACGGCCACAATCCTTGGATTGTTGAGAGCAGGACACAGAGCCGACTGCCATGCATGCAGGAATGTCAAAGGAGGATGTCTGAAAATTCAGCTTAACATTTAAGCCGTTATTGTAAGTTTTGCATCAGTTTTACACAGATGGAAGCTTCAATAAAAAAAAATGTAAGCATGTGTGATAACCCTAAAAATAGTTGAAGTAGTTCCCACATGCATTCCTCAGTAGCCTATACAATGTGCGAGAATAATTTCAAACAGTGTTGTTTTCCACCAGCTGTCCGAGTGCTATAAAATGGATTAGTATTAGCTCTAATTGTCAGTCAGACACAAAGCTGCCAAATCCTTATGTAATGTTGGCCTAACCTGTGGGATTACAGTCTGAGCAATGTATGGAAACGCTGCGCTAATTGGGGAAACAGAGCTTCCATGGGTGACAACAGTTTATATGCCTATTGTAATGGTTAAGCTGACAGTCTGTAGTCTTTCTGGACTTGACTCCGATTTGTGAGTCTTAGAAAAGCGTCATTAACAGCACGGTACTGTTGTGTCCTGTCATCTGTAGAAAGTAGAGCAGGGTCTGTTCAGGCTTGTGAAAGTTGAGCTGACTCAGAAGCAGGCCCTCGCTTTTATACCCGACCCAATCAGCTCTGCGGTTTCCCCTCCTGTCCTATCTATCGCTCATTTAGGCTGCGCGATAGCTCTGCTACTTCTGACACGGCCAAAAAAGCGACGCTTTAAAGGCTTGCGGTGACCACAAAGGAAGTGTGGAGTCCCGTCAGCTCGTCCAAAGCAGCGTTATTGTTGTCTTTCAGGAAAGGCTGTTGTTCTGCAGACCCGTTTGCGTGTGATGGAAAGCCTCGTCTGAGGGGGGAACGTCCTGCAACGTTCTTCCCCTTCTCAGAGATTAGACTTCTCAGTTGTCATGGTTGTTGCTGCCCCAAGCCAGATAAAGAGCTATCAGCCTGCAGAGGCAAAGAGACTCCAACCTGATTCCAGATAACGGCAGCACCCCTATGGAGGTGATTCAGGCTTTGACGTCAGATGGGTAGTGGCAACCCATGGGCCAAAATTCTAGGTGCCTCATTTAACAGATTATGGCTTCATCTGCATATTTGAACACAGCAGTGTGCTCAGTCTAAGGTGAGTGCACTGGGTGTATCCATTAAGCATTGGAAATGATTGGTAATCTTTGTCTGTACAAGAAAAAGCAGACGAGGGCTTTGCCAGCGCTTCTCAACATGTTTTCTATTCACAAACTGTCACGAGTTTGAACGGTTTTCAAAGGCTGTGGGGCTAGGTTAGGCTTTTATAATTGTGTGTTCAACTTATGTCATGGAGCAGAGGAATGTTTATAATTATGTTATAAACCTCGCCCATTTAAAGCACTCAGCTCAGATTTATGGGATAAAAACGTAATGCCTGAGCATGAGAAAGATGAGAAATTGTCGCGATTTGCTGTAACTGGGAGCAATGGATGTTGTTTACAGTGTAGAGTCCAAAGTGTCAAGCTAAGTCAGACTTTTTTCCATTTTTCTAGGGAAAGAAAACATCATTTAGTGTCCTTTTAGTTTGGGTAAACATCATGTTTAAGTGCTGTTCTTGTCTTTGCCAATTTAATTTCTTTTGGGCGAGATTTTTTCTCTCTGTGTCATTGCCATCTGCATCCTTCACCGAGCCATTAATGGTAATGGTAATATATAAACAACTGTTTCCTCCACGTCCCTAGTTATCTCTGCTGTGAACCACAGATCTGTGTGGTTAATGGTCACGCACAGTCTAAGCTGGCCTGACCTACTCCAGCTCCGAGCTTTGATCTGTTCTTTTCTGTTCACAGAGGCCACAAGTCAAAGCCGCCAGACATCCTTGAACCGCGTTGATCTCCTTGTAGAACTCCGCAAAAAACATCCTTGTGTTTAAGTTGTTTTCCTGACGTGATAAGTGTTAGTAATGGAAATCATATGCTGAATGCAAACACCACCTCCAGTATGTCGAGCTCCCCCAGGGTCTTGTGATGCTGCCCCCCCGCCTCCCCCTAACCACCCCTGCATACACACTCCGCTTCACCACCCGCAACCTCAGATGTCGCCTCTTTTGTTTCCCACGGTGTCTCATCTTCTGCACAGAGCACTCTTTTGTTTCACGTACACCGTCTCCGTCTCCTTTTTTTCTGCTTGCAGTTGTTCTGTCATTCAAACAGACACTCTCTGACCTTGCAGGCATCACACGACCATCTTGTGGCCACCTCACTTTGTTTCATTCCCCTACCTGATGTCGCCTTGAGTGGAACTCATCTAATGGTTGTAAAAAAAAAAAAATCCTCTGATGATTTTATAGATTTACATCTGTGGCTAATCAGCTGCATACTGTAACTGTGGTGCAGCTCTAACGCAAAGACGGTTGTTTTGATAACCGCAAGGTCAGCTATTCCCAGCCAGCCCCTGAGGATTCAATTACACAACTTTGACTTTGCTCTATTCCCTCTCTGCGCTCCAGTGTGGAACACTTTGAGGAAACTTGCTCTCTCAGATGACTGATAATCCTCCACATCGACAGGCAAGAACAAAACAAGGTATAAAGTTCCAATTTTGGTGACACCGCGGAGAGGCGAAGATGCAGTGCAACTTTTAGTCTATAGACTTACACATACGGCGTCATGGGCGATGCCTTGCGAATCAAAGCGAGTGTTTGCTTGTAATGTTTGCACATTCACTTAAGAATTAAAGGTGCTTGTCAACCCACTAACCTCTCTTGACTTTCCACTTTCCATCTTTCACTGTTGTATGTGTTAAACAGGTTTGCAAGAGTGTCGGTGTGGAGGATTACAGTGACTCCAGATTCCAAACAATTAAAGGCTCTACGCGTTGAATGTGTGCAAGATGAGCTTGAGGGTTCAATGGATTACTGGTTCTGAAAAGTTTGTTACTTGCTCCTTAATGGAGGACAGTAGCTGTTGACAGCTTGGATTCACAGAATGGAATAAAAGTTTCCTCCTGCAGCATGATCCACTTCTCCACAGTCTCAACAGTTTCTCCTCAACATGGCTAAATATGCTATTTAGCGCTATCGCCTCAGACGCCAGGCCAAAACAAACAATTTAACTACATAGCCTGCTTATTAACTTAAGTTAGAAGCCCACATATCAAGGAATAATGACGAAATTGGGCAGGCTAAATGCTCTGTTCTGTTCTTGAGCCACAACAAAGGCCAAAATGTGGCCTGCAACAGACCCTAACGTCCAGGCCACACTGCCTGCGTGAGCAGCACGTGGCGGTTACCTCATTGAACTGCTGGGGCTCGAACATATTTGATGTTCACACAGGCAGTGTTGCTGCTGCTATAACTGCTGTATTTCCACAATAAAAAGCTGATACTCATTTATAGAGCTGTGCAAGTCCTGCAAATACTACAAGCTAAAAAGTCTTTTGTTTACATATTAAGGAATTGTGTCCACAGAAACACTGTCAGAAGGCTTTTTATTTTGACATGGAAATGTTATGTCTATGAGCGAAAGGTAGTACAATATCAATATGATAATCAAACGACCATTTTTACTGTCTGTTTTTGCTAAAAACAACGCACGTCACGCAGAAATAACAGGCAAGACTCCTACTCTTCAGATGCTAAGCAGCAGCTGCGCCGCGCTGGAGCAGCGCTCAAAAACTTGCGGCCCCTACTGGCAGGTTAAGATGAGTCAGGAATCAGCAGGCAATGATGGTATAAAACAGGTTTTTCAACAACTGTACATCACCACAACCACGTGGTCCTTGAGCATACAGTCATACATGTGCACACAAAATATTAGGCTGACAGGTGCAGTAGTTTGCGAGATTAGCTGCTGACAGACGGACACAGCCGACCAAATGCATGATCCCCTACAGGCTTACATGTAGCAGAGATAATTAGCATACAAATTGAAAGCATAAAGATGCTGTAGAAGTGATCTGAAAAGTTTCTATGGACTGTTTTTTATATATATATATATATTTTTTAACTACAGCAATTCCAGCTAAAGAAGGAAGCTACTCTCTTTTCAGAACAACGTCTGAAGTCAGTTGAGTTGAGTATTCCCGTAAGAGAGAATTGGGTTTGCTCTCCATTGACGGTGTGTTTCAGAGCCTCCACCCAGGGGATCTGTTCTCCCAAATCCAGCTGGATTGTTCGCCGCTTATATGGTCGACAGAATGTCAGAAATGTACTGAATTCTAATCCTGTGCTCATCTTTGTGTGTCCGCTCAGGATCGGGCCGAGGAGTGAAGCACATTCCTGAAGGAGTCGAGGGCTGCTGTCTTAAGCTTATGAGAAACCAGCCCGCTTGCACCATGCCTGTCAAGATGGCCGCCAGCTTTTCTTGCCCTCACTGGAACAACTTGGGACAAGGATGTGTGTTGCCATGGTGATCATTTTCAAGAAAACACTGGAAAAGAAGGGCGCCGAGGATGTAACACCCAAAAGTGCAAATTTGGGCCCGGTGAGTTTCTTTTCTACCTTGTGTAAGCATTTTTCTGCGTGACGTGGCATTTTATGTTCACATGTAGCCTCGCCAACGGTCTTCAGCTGCACTTGTGAAGGGGCAACGAAGACAAGGTGCTGCTCTAAGTCAGGAAATTGCCGGTCACTCACTGCTCCACAGCAGTTTTATGGCTCTACATGATATTTTCCAATAATGTCAACTTCAATCAGAGCTTAAATTTGACTTTTAGCTTCCCCTGTGTTAATTTTTTTCTTTGGAAAATTCAGAAGTGTCGCCTGACTGAATGTCAGGAAGTGATGTTAAAAGGCCTATTTGGATGTTGGAGATTGGGAATAAGGGATGTTTTTGTTACAATTACTGATAATTGCATCATAATAGCTGCCAAGTGTTATCACCAGGGTGTTTGTCATCTGGTTTTGAATCCCCCGTATTCCATTTACTTCACTCAAAATGACAATGGAGTATTTTAGTTCCACCAGGCTGAGCAACTCTGACTCATTCTCTAATCAGCATCCATGCAGTAGAAACCTCCTCTCTGCCAGCACAGAGTGAGAAAATTCCCCCCGTAATGTGGACTGCGTTTGCCCTCTTAGCCACGTGAAATGAAGTCATCATGCTCACAGGCAAAGCGTCAATCACAGGCATTTATGGTGGAACTCTCTGAGTTGATGTGCTGCACTTCAGGGCCAATTATACATTAACAAAATTTGACTTTATGTAGGTTTTTACTTTTATTTACTTTTTGACTTGTTATTGCGAGAACCTCCTGTACATTTTACACACACCTGTTAATGTGACTCTTTGTTTTCTGGCGAGCTGACAGTGAATCTCTCTTGCGTCTCTGCAGTTCCAGGCACAGACCATGAGCCAGGGGACTGCACTTTTCTCTTGTGGACTCATGGGTAAGAGTCTGACATCTTTCTCATCAATACACATTCATGCCTGGAAGGGTGAGATGGATAACTTTTGGCAGTAAAGAACCAAAGTAGTATTTCAGTAAAAGTACACTGTCTGGAAATTTAGTCAAGACATTACAGAGATATGACAGGAAATTCTACCTTGGTGGAAGTCAGTCAATCTCAAAGTGGGGTCCATGGCACTCTGTCAGGGAGTCTGGGATACACTTCAAATTATGATGATCTACAAAACTTTTATTTTTTTTTAACAAAAGGCTTCATAGTTAGTTGCATTTTTTATCTAAAAGAGTTCATAGATTAAATTCTAATCTAGCAAATCTATAACTATAGCCCCGTTTACACCAAACACTGTCAGTATGGTACCTTTGAAACCAACAGTAACCCTTCAGACATGGTATCTAGACCCTAGTGTTTCCACCACAAACTGTACTCTTAAATGTGGGCGGTGTTGTTGTCACTCACTGCTCCGTCCAGCACTCACTGTATTTTGTACCTTCTCAGTCTGCACCTCGTTCATCGTCCACAGAACGAGGCTGCACGCCGACATTTTCAGAACAAATATAACAGGCTGCAGTGAGATTCTCTCTCCATGGGATATTAAAAAATAGTGTTTGTGCATTTAGTCCTTCTCAGGCAAGCTCAGGGGTTTAGTGTTGCTGGAGCCCACAGGAACTACGCTCCACTGTGCTGCTTTTTTTTTTCTCGGAGTGAGGAATATAATATATGTTGTTCACATAATCCGGTCAAATTAATATATAACCTTAAACACTTGAAGATCCACTCAGCCTGTGTCGTCCAAGAGAGGAAATAAAAAAACAATGGAATAGTCAATGTTGTCACAGTGAAATATAAGGTGTTGATGCATTCACATCATCACCTCATGCGCTGAGTAACATTACAAGTTAACGTTCCACCTTAAAAGTCACCTTCAGTCGGCCCAGTGAATTATTTTTTCTCCGACTCCAGCTGCTGCAAGAGGCAGCAAAACATCCTTTCATTTTATAGTCACAGTTTACTAATAAAACTCTCCACAGTATGAACAGAATTATGATACAGTATGAACTATTCAGCACAGCCCTACACGTAAGGCACATTGAGTGACAGTAGTGACCCCAAAAAGACAGTCACTCTGCTCAGGGCTGAGTTGTGGCTGGTTTTGAGGCTCATGTAACTGTCTTTTTGGGGTCACTACTGTCACTCAATGTGCCTTACTTGTAGGGCTGCGCCGAATAGTTCAACATGGTTTGAAGATTTAATTTTTAATCTAATTAAATACTCTGCTTCAATCAGTATATGTTTCCATTCAGCCCTTTAAAAACAACTTTCTCACTGCGGTTTAAAAACCTGTTTGCACTCCAGCTTGCCACACACAACTGGAACAACAGAGCAGGCATGAACTATTTATTGCATGTATAGGTCCTGTTTGTGCATGTGTGTGTGTTTCGGGCCCGTGTGTATATGACAACAGAGTGAGAAAAATTGAATTTCCCCTCGGGATTAATTCAGTATATCTTCTTCTTCTGTGTTAACGGGACAGTCTAACAGCAACATAAATAACATTTATTCATTAAAGAAAGTTGATTCAATGAAAAAAAGATGAATTCACTTAAACAGTGAATCTCTTCATTCAAATTTAGGACTTGGAGGATTTCATACATTTTTCTGGGGGTTGATGACGTCATTAAATATGATGGCAGCCATTCAAGGCTTAATTTAACAGCCAAAATAGAATGTAAAAAGCAAAGCAAAACATTTGGTACTGACCTACTTACTTATCATTGCAAACTGGACCTGACAAGTAAATATGTTCTTACAACGCTCCTCAGCTGCTTGTAGAAGCCGGGAAATGTCAGGTGTTTCGTGACAGCAGTGGTTTGGAGGGGCTCACTGTATTGTAACATTTCTGAGAAATTATTGGCAGGACAGCAGCAAGCCCGTCTCTGCTGCATCTGGTCGACGGTCACACGGCATTATGTGAAACATGTCTGACAGGTGTTTCAGCCAAGACGACTGCGCGTTAATGACTACGTGTTAGCGGCTTATCATTAGCAGGGATCTCATGGCACTCCTGCATGCCATAAAGCTGTGGACATGTTGTCCCCAAGTTGAAAATTTGGTTATGACTACAGAGGCCATTATCCTTAGTTCACCCAGCCTTGTGAGTAACAGCCTCTGTGGTCTTTGTATTGTAAGATTAAACGGTATTCTGCCCTTGCAGTAACTTGGCATTGAGTGTGTAACACTGGCAGAGAACACAGCAGTACCAGTAGGTGTTGTTAACACGGCCCTTTGTTCTTCCTCCTGCCCGTGTACTGTAGATGGTATTTTAGGATTTTATCTCCACTGGAGAAGAATAGACCTTTTTGCATACCAGGAGTGGGCAGAGGCTTCGCCGGTAGGTATCTGACTCAGAGTTGACTGACCAGTTCAGTTGGCTGACCCATTCAGTAATTCACAGAGTTTCTGTTGTAGGAATAACAGGTGCTTTCCTGGCATGGTAGCTTTTGTGCCACTGAGTAATGGCAGATAGGGAGCTGCTCTGATATAAAACTATTGTCAATCTCAACAAATAAACACAGCGATACGCTTTAGCCTGACTGTTTATGACGGGTTATTGACATTTTATCTCGCCTTGCTCCAGCAGACACGAGGTTTGATATCGAGTCAGTTAGACATTGAGCTCAGCTCCCTTTCCCAATTAGCTGTGATTACAGACTGTGACACTAAAGCAGTGCCTGGAGGACAGGGTTTATTTTTAGTGCCAATTACACAAAGCAGTCAGTAGTGTCAATACAAAGTACACATGCTGCTGGGACCAGTGCGCTGACCCAGACTGGAGCAGTGTCATGGATGTTGAGGTTGCCAAACTTGACCCCTCATGATTGTAGGACCTTGGCACAAGTAAACTGTTTTCAGGACAGTTGCGTCTCAAAGGTTCATGCCTGATGTAATTCTTTGTTCTTGTTCTAATGGAGTCTGCACATGCATATTTTCTAATTTGTCATCCAAAAGCTCTCATGTAGAAACCCTGCACATTAAATTTGATGTTTTTTGAAATTCCTTTTGACACTGAAATAAAATGCAGTCCTCAAGCCATGATGATGTCATGTCTCATGAAAAATAAAGTGTAAAGGAGGAGGGAGGTTTTACAAGCCAATACAAGAGCTTAGGGGTGGGCGATATGTCTATTATACTCAGATGTATCATGGCTTGTTCCATGTGGGATGTATATGAAACAACTATATTGCAAACACTGACCAAAAACTTGTCATGTTATTTTGCCACCTGCATGACACTGGCTTTGGCGCTTTGTTTCTGAAGCGGTTAGAAGATGAATGAATGAATGAATGAATATTATATATCATGTGTGTCGCTTTAAAATTGTGCAATATCATGTAAAGGCCATATCGTACCGTACCAGAGCTGCAAAGTTACTTCAAGATCAGCTGTTTGAGTTCATTCATAAACTGTGCGCAAAATAAAGACTATACAGCAGCCATTTATGTCGTACAATAATTTCAGTACTGATATGTAATTCTAACACTTAAGCCAAAATTCAGGGTCTTGGTGTGCAAATAACCCCAAAAATCATTTACTGTGCTTAACATGAGAATCTTATTTAAAGGTTATTTAATTAAAATGAATCTGGTCTTTTGTTGCAGAGACAAGCCGGTGGTGTGATGTGGGTCACAGCTGTGCCATACAGCAGAGGCCAGTTGGGACAAGCTTGGAGAGCCTGTGGGACGTTCTTCCTGAGGTGCACAAGAGTTCTTCCCACTGGGACTGGGATGTTGGCTCCACTTCGACCACAATCACCAGCTTGTTGCATGACCTCAGCCTGACTGAGGCTGCGTCCTCGCACTCCACTGCACCCCCCAGCAAGCGGCAGTGCCGGTCCCTGTCCTGCTCAGATGAGCTCGGCGGTTGCCGCTCTACCTGGCGCCCCCAGGGCTCTCGCGTGTGGACGACGGTGGAGAAGAGGAGGTGCCACAGCGGAGGCAGCGTCCAGCGCAGCGGCGTGGGGAACGTGCAACTCGGCTTCCCGGCCATGCAGCGCAGCTCCAGCTTCAGCCTGCCCGCCCGCTCCAACACCCTGGAGCTGCCGTGCTTCGCCCAGCATCCCGCCCGCCCCTCTGCATTCACCGGCCTGACGCCCTCCTCCTCCATGATTCTGTCCTCCGAACCCTCAGCGCAGCCCCTCTACCTCTCTCATGAACAGATCTGCCTCCCTGAGCCTCGTGGACCCTCGCCACCCAGCTCCCCTGACTCGACGCCAGAGCTGGAGCGCCGTGGTGGACAGGGGGGTCTCGCCCGCAGTCGCTCACAGCCGTGCGTCCTCAACGACAAGAAGATTGGTGTGAAGCGCAGAAGACCAGCGGACACACACAAACAGAGGCCTTCTTTGGACCTGGCAAAGATGACCCAGGTTGGTACAGAAAGAAACTGCTTTGTCTCATATTTAATCAGGACAGTATACTCCTGATTAAATACGACAACTGTGTATTCTGTTAAACATCACTTGACACAGTTAAACTTTATATTTAATGTGCCACATAATTTATCAGAGGCAGTTTCCAGTGGCATTTTACAGCTGCTTGCTCTCTCTCTCTTTATCTCTGGTCTTCTTTAAAATGAGTTGGTTGCCCGACTCATCATAATATTCATAAACGAGGAGAATATCGTATAATATATAATATAGGTATTGTTATCGGGATATGAAATGACCTATATCGGGATATGTGATTTTGGTCATATCACTCAGCCCTAGATAAGACCCTCAGGAAATGTTCACGCCAGCCGGAAGCTCTGCTAGGTCCATCAGTCTCACTAACATTAGCTAGATATACTTCGCTGTTGTGGCAACTTGCTCTTCCATGTTGGATAAACAAACACTTCCAACAAAGGTCACGCCATTGTGTCTGTTCTCCCTCAGCACACCTCAAAGTGTTTCTGCAGGCATTGTCATTAAATGAAGGCGACCGTTCATTCATGCAGGCCTGTTCCGGGTCACATTCCAGTAGGTGGTTGTGTTTTTGCACTTGCAGAAACGAGTGCATAAAAGCAGAGAATGCTGTTTTTGTGCTTCTGGATAAAAAAAAAGATTTGATTAAAGCAGGAATTAAGAGGTCAGTCAGATGATCAGTTTTTAATCATAAAAGAAATTGCCTTATGAAACTAGGCTTGGGCCGGTCCATTTCTGAAGTCAATAGACAATCTGTTCCATCTGCACATCCTGGCAGGCGTTTGTCTCTTTGCCCCTCGGACACACACACAGCACACAGACGCACATAGTAAAATTTCACATGTACACTGACTGGATCATTAACACTGAGCTGGACTTGGCCCCTCTGAGAAAGTCACTCAGAGTTCAGCAAAGTCTTAACAACAGCGCTGCTGTGACACGACAAGCAGACGCCACACACGCTCCAAACACAGACGAGGTCAGCGTGCAGAAAAAAGCCCTAGGCGAGGCAACCAACAATATTTTCTCAGAGGAACGTCAGGGTGCTGAGTTTGTTAGCATTGGATCTTTCCTGCTGTTTGTGCATTGTGTTCTCTGTTCCTCTATTAAAAGGGACTGCTGGGTTTTATTGCATCATATCTTTTTTTTAGATTTCTTTTTAAACTTCTCAAGTGACTGTGGTTTTGAGGCAAGCCCCAGAGAGAATGCCATCAGAAATTCTGCCCCACTTATGCAACTAAACCCAAAGGCAGATCTGATAAGTCAATCGACATTAAAAAAAAAAAAAAATAAAAAAAAAATCACCAGACAAGTTATACAATCGCTTAATCGCTCAGTCATTTATCAAGCGACAATGCCACTTTTGTCAGTGCCAGCTTCACAAATGCAAAGATATGCTGCTTGTCTTTGGTTTATATTCTCCTGAGACCCTGTGTCCTCATATAAGGACAACACAATTTGGGTTTACTTGAACTTATACTCCATTCCGCTTAACTGTTGTCCTCGTCTTTGGACACTTTTTGTGCCATCTAGTGCACAATACACTAATCCATGTAAAAACAAGATGGCAGCCATCTCTGCCAAGTCAGTCTGCACTTTTTATGGTTGAAATTTGTTTATTTATGATTAATAATGTTTGTTTGATATGGCAATAAATTTGACCAATTTTAGCAACAAGCTAAGACGCTGTTAATTTACAAACATGGCTGGAGCTTTCTGTCCGTACTCTGCGTTCATTTCTCTGTATTTATGCAGGTTTTCTTAAAGCTTACAGATACAGATGAAACAGAGCAGTACCACTGGAGATTTTGGGGAATAGTGTAACGTTAGTGTAGTTTAACCAAGATATGACTGAAGACATTTGAAAAATGACAGTACGAATCTGTAATATCATGAAAAGAATTCTCCGTCTGCTTTTCACAATGTATTTAACGGCCTCACAGACCACCATCATCTTATTTGTTGTTATCGGAAACCTTTGACTTCAGCCCAGAGTGCCATCTGTTGGCTCCATTTATGCCAACGTTAAGGATGCATGGGAGTATGAGGGCAGTGCAATTACAACATTTGAAAAGGGCATATCTATTTTTTTGTATGTAGAGGGAGTATAAACGAGCCCAAACATGAGAAACCATATTTCATGTTTCCATCTGGAGTTGGAGGATAAACAGACAGTGGTGGTTGCTGCCAATCAGAGAACAATTGAACAAGTGTTGCATGTAGTGGCACCGTGGAAAAGAAGTAAATCATTTATGGAAATGCAAAATTTTGATGCATCAATAATCGTTTTAAAATGGCATCATAGCCCTTTGAATCAGAATGAAATCATGAAGTGCCTTGAGATTTCCACCCCTCGTTTTAGGACTGTTGGTTGAACAAAAAAGAAGCTGTTGACAAAGATCTTGCCCTGGGCTCTTGGTGAGCACTATTTCCCACCATTTTATTCGCTAGATGATAATTTGATAAGCTGAAAAATAGACTGATTGTTCAAACCTAGAAGTCTGAAGTGTGCAACTTTTGAAAATTCAGGGAATCACAGTGGAGGAAAAAAAAGACGTACGCTTGTGGCCATAGATCAAACTTGCTCTGCACTCAACTCGTGGGCTGCACATGCGTCACCCTATCGGTGCTCAAAGTCACCTTACTATTCAAAGATTGGTCACAGTGCTGAGTGTGTCTCTAAAGTGCCCTCTCATCCACAGGGGTGTAGTTTACCCAGAGAGAAACTGCTACCCTCGGCGTGGCTCACTGCGGCTCCATGAATGTCAGGAAGCAGAGCAGCTGTGGCAGAGGTTATAGATCGTTGCACAGGGGAGATGCGTGTTGGGTAAAGAGATATTGATTTCTGTAAATTCAGCTCAGTGGGTGGATCGCTGCCACAACCGGGCCTCATGAGCTATTGATCAGCTTGTATTGACGGAGAGTCAAGGTCAGTATGGATGAGGAGTCGGCTGTCTTCTCCATTTCATTCAGGGAGAGAGGGGGTGGGTGATAGTAGCAGACAAACTGGACACCGGCAGCACTTATTCATGACCCTCATTGTGATGTGGTGCAGTAAGTTGATTGAGGACACAAGAAGGTTTTCTCTGCCCTGAAACTCTTCTTCTGCAGAACGCCCCCTCCACTCCAAGTTGGAAAGTCCTCCTCCACTCAGAAATGTGTTTTTCTTATGTTCAGTGCTGCGCTCAGACTCTTGCTAAGTGGAAATCTCTCTGGAAGCTCAGAGTTGACAAGTTGAGTGTTTTCTGACAATTTCATAAATGGCGCAGACCATGGATGTTAATTTTTCAGTCGATTTAACTTCTCTGTAATTTTATATGTCTGAGGAAGATGATTTCCTGCATCGTGTGTCCCGCTCGTAACTTGCTAAATTGTTAGTCTCATTGGCTTCAAGATGCCGACAAGTTCCATTTGAAGGCAGCATGTCTGCCTGACCTTGACTACACTGACTTGTATCTGTGCAAAGTTTGTCACTAGAGAGGTGTGTTGACATCCCTCTGCTGAAAAGGGCGTTGTCTGTTCAGACGTACCCCGAGCAAGCTAGTTTAAATGCATAATACAAAACCCTGTTGCTGTCTAATATTGGAAACACATATCGACGGGGGGAACGGATTTCGACACAACACTGGCAAAGATACCTAAAACCTCCAGCGCTGAGCCATCTCGTCAGTACAGAGAGCAGAGTTAGCATTAGCATAGTGAAAGTTTTGACAGTAAACATGGCAGAGTGCGTAGCTTTTGGGTTTAAATCTACTCTGGAGCTTCCTTCCACTATCTACCAAACATCCCATCAATGCAGATAATATTGAATGTTTTAGGTCCAATAACGCTGCATCAGCTACTACCAGTTAGCCTACAAGCTAACAAACAACGTAAACAAAAAAAAAAAGATGCCTGCTAGTTGCTGATTTTGGGGCACAACAGACTCCTCATTTGAGTCTGGGTCTGACTGAGGGTCAAACATGTATTGCTGCGGTATGTATCGTTTCCTCTAACGTTAATGCTCGCCATCTTGATGAACACTGCTCTTGCACCGGTCAACCTAGCCTCGCAGCGTTGGGGAAAGCAGACAGCAAACTACGTGTGAAAACCACGTTAAACAAAATATTGGTCCTAGCAACATGCTTACAACATGTCTGGACAGGAGCTTTAATGTCAATGGCTATGCCTGTTTTGCTAAAGTCCAGACTATACACGCCTTATCAGTCCTTGGTCCCATGGCCTGGGCCAGAAATCTGATGGTTGGGACTGAAGTGCGAGTGCAGAAGGCAGCAGTGTGACACTGGCCTGGTGCTGACAAATGTTACCCACCTTGTCTGAGCCAAGAAAAACAGCAAGGCTCCGTTTGATCTACTGCTGCCTGGTGCTGAGACCTTTCTCACTGCTGTCACGTTGAAGACATGAACCGTAACTTTACATTTCTCCCTGTCTCATGTTATAAACTGAATCCTTTTGGCCTTTTTAACATGTCTTTAAAGACAAAATCAAAAGGTTGATGAAGACACTTTGTGCTCTAGTAGGATTGATTATTTCCAGCTGCATTTAATACACTTGGCTGTGACCTGCACCCCCAACAGTCCCATCCTTGTTAGGTATTGCATAAGCACACAAGTGACAGGAGGTTTCACAGAGGCCCTATTCTCCTGTGTCCTTCTGGCCTAACACTGTAGTGGCCAGGCATGAGGCAGCTGTCCTGCCCTCACCACATTAGCTGCACAGATTGGATAAGCCTCTGTCATAAAGCCTTCCACTCCAGCACGCACAGCTGCCACAGGACTTGCCTGCAGCAGCGCTGGCACATGTGGATTTGCCTAAGGAAGTTTCTGGGTTTCCCAGATGTATGTGTTCATTGTGCAGTTGTAGTGAAAGGCCGGCAGAGTCAAAAGGCCGACATGAGTGATGTCTGCCCTCTGGGTATCTGGCCACTTGCTGCCTGGGTTCCTGTTGGACCTCACATGAAATAGCCTCACTTGTCCAACTACCAGTTGCTCTAGTATGTAATGCAGGCTAAATTTATACCCTTCAACTCTTGTTACTTTTTCATATTATAGTGGTTTTTGTCCAGTGTCCAGCTCTGACCTCACTGACTCACCCACATACTGTATGAGTACAGTAGAGGGATTGTTTTCATAGGACGGCTGTTTGCCTTTTGGTTTAGTTTGTGTCCTAGTTAGGACATGGATCATAGACCAAGATGAAGGAAATGTTTTTGATTTGCTCACCAAATACGCCATCACCACGGAGGCTATGGACTCCCACCAGACCAAAGATTTGGCTGTGTTTAAAGGGTAACTTTCTAACTTGGACTCTGTATACCATGTTTTTGTGTCAAAGTGACTAATGGAGAGAAGAGTTTTTTTTAATTGGTCCAGTATTGAGGAGCACTGCAGCCGCCAGTAATGTACGTCCACTAACAGTGCTAATTTTTTGCCACTGAGATGCTCAGATTATGATTTTAAGTGTCTGACAACATTCATAAGGATCCCTACAGAGACAGACCTTTTTATTTAAGGGTGCCTTCAAACCTGGAGTTGTTTTGCTTTGGTCCGAATCAGGGACTTATTTTGTTACAAAGCCGCATAATTGCCTAGAGTTGGTTCATGTTCTCACGGCACCAATTACAAGTGGACCAGATCAAATGTCTGCCGTGACACAGCTGGTCTTGATTGTTCAGAATCTCCATGTGGGAAAAATCCAGGAAGTAAACCAAACCTTGAAGAAGAGAACACTTGCAAGATAAACGTGACACTTTCAAATGTCACAATGGAGGGACAACTACGCAGGTTGATTTTAGCGCTGCGGAACACATTCTCACCACAAATGAACCGCACCAGAGTTCAGTTGTAACCAGACTGAGACCACCTCTTCAAGAAGGTCTCAGTCTGGTTGTTTTGGTGCACACCTGAGTGTGATTGTTGTGTTCACACCTGCCCAAACGAACCGCACTTAGGGGGCAAATGAACTTGAGTTCCATTCAACTGAACCAAACAGGGCAGGTGTGAAAGCACCCTAAGAGTAAGATCGTTTTTGTTTAACCAGAAACAGCCGTGAAAGTGCCATCCTCAAGCTAGACCAGACTCCATTTAAAGAAACAGTATTTTTTGTGTGTATAGCTCCAGCATATTTTCACATCTAACTGGGTGACTTGAGGGTTTATTTTAACCAAACCAGAGTTGGTGATTGCTGGAACAGAGGAAAGACGCACCAAGATGCTTTTTGTGTGTTTTATTTTGTTTCTGACAATCTTAAACTAGGTGTGTTTCACAATGATTAAATTACTGTTTATTTTGATGGAGTCTGGTGGGTTCAGCCATAGCAATTTTAAGGCTGTTTCTGGTTAAACAAAAAGGACCTAACTTTTAAACAAAAGCTTGATTTCTGTAGGAATCCTTTCAATAATGTTGTCAGATACTTGGAATAATAATCCGAGCCTGTCAGTGGCAAAAACAAGCAAAAGGCACGACAGCTGCAGCCCTCTTAATACTGGACCAATTTCAAACGTTGTTGCTCCCATTAGTCACTCAGACACAAAAACATGGGAAAAAAGGAACCAGGTTGTTAAGTTATTACAGTTTGAGTGTTTGTTTGTTTCCTTGGCAATATCAATTTTATGCCTCTAAAGAAAATCATTTTTCTGTATTTCCACAGAAACTTCGGAATTTCCACAGCCTAAGCTGCCCTGGAATTACAGTTGAAGACAGCTGTGAGTCAAGCCGGGCCCTCCCAACTCTCAGGAGCACCTCTCAGTGCGACACTGACGACTCATCAGCAAACGATCGCGGCTTGGAGGCCGTTCAGCCTCGGACCAAAGAGGACGAGATCACCAGGAACGCGCCGTCAGACCCCACCATCGAGGAGGTGGACTGGATGCCGGGGACGACCAACGGCAAGGACAATGAGCCCCTGTGGGCGGGGCTGTGTAGCATGAGGAAGGACGTGTATCAGCTTGGAGGCGAGCTCGACATTGAGCAAATTGAGAGGAACTGAGCTGGACTGTCTTCCTCTCAGGGGACGCGGATTTATGGGACTGAAAGTTTATCACCAGGTGGTACAGTAAACAGTACTGATAGTCTTAAGGACAAAGCAAGTGGAAAGCTAATGCAGTGAGCGTTCCAGCACTTGTTTTTTTTTTTTTTTTTCCTAAAGGAGAGATTGAGCAGGAGCTTTGTGGGCTAAACCCCTATTTTTGGAGGCTTTGTGTAGTCAGAAGCTACTCCCACACTGTGCGTTATCTCAACTGTGTCTCAGGAGAACAAGGAAGTCGGGAAGGACAGATTCGGGTGGAGATAATAGAACTGATAAATATAAAAGTGATATATTAATGTTGGCTCAGAGACTGGGGTCTTTAACATTTCTCTGTAACCCTGATAATCTTCATTGTACTGCGTTTGGAGAGAATTCACAGCAGGTTTGTATAAATTCTCTGCACTAGAAAAGAGTGTCCGTTCCTGTGACGTTCCTCAAGAGTACATGAGTACATGACGGACAGAAATGAAGACTACTTTGAGAGCTACTGTTAGTAAAGCCCCTATCACTCTTACTGAGCAGCAAGCTGCACGCACACACGACCTGTAAAGTATAGTGAAGAGCTTAACATTTCACACAGTAACATCAGGCTTCTCTCTGAGATCTATGCTCGCGTTTGTGTGAGAGGAACTTTGTGATGCTAACAGCGTTAATATTCTTTCTTTTTACGATTTGTAACTACAAAGTTATGTAAAACATGAGCATATTTCTATACAAATAAAACACAGTTTTAAATGTGTCATTTGTAATCCTCTTATTTCAGCGTCTTTACTCACATACAGTAATTCGATGTGTGTTCTTAAAGGGTCACTACGTTCATTTTTTAACCTTTCTTTAACCTCCTAGTTTTGTGTCTTAGTGACAAATGGGAACAACAGTTGTTGAAATATTGGCAGCTTTACACACTCTCCCATGACGATGAACTAAAATCCTTTGGAGTGAGTACCAAACAAGACATTAGATGACATCATTTTGGGGTTTGGGAGAGAGAGACCAACATTTTTCAACATCTTAACACATTTTTCGATAAAATGATTAGTCGACTAATCGAAGAAATAATCGACGGATTAGTCGACAATGAAAATAATGGTTAGTTGCAGCCGTAGTGTGCAGATGAACAGAGTTTGGCTTGGCCCCCGTGCCTCTGCCAGCACCTGAACCTCCTTCACCGGACAGACAGGGATCTCTGGGGGAAGTCATACAACGTTCATGTGATGACACAGAGCTGGTTGAATATCAGCAAAGTTTCCCTGCTTCCCTTCACTGGTTCCTGTACAGCAGGGTCGCTCTTTGTTTCACTGTTATAATCGTTAAAAAGCAAAAGCAGCATGTGTATACATTCAGCAGGCTATATCTTCAGTAGCTAGCTAGCTGACTCTTTCCCTTTTCAGGGTTTGATTTTGGTTTTGGAACAGGGAAGAAACGTATATCTTTTTCCAACCTCTCCAGGTAACGAGTATCATTAATACACGACAACATTTAGCTCCAAATCCACAAAACCAGCCTGAAAATGAAGGAAATCTGAAACGAATGGAGCACAGCTGTGTTGTTGTCGGACCCTGATGCTACGTTATGATTGGCCAGTTTGCGTCCGTGGACAGGACTTAGTGAAGGGTCAACTGGGACTGGGCTTCGGTATTCGATACCTTTTAGCTATCGACCGAAATAACCCAGTACAAGTAGCACCGAAACTTCTCCAATCGTTCGATTCCTGCATTGGATCCTTTTTGTGCCCAGATCTTGAAAAAAAAATTACAATTTGTATCGTTTTACTTGCAGCTAATAATCGCAAGTGTTCTTCGATTCAACGTGACATGTCGTCCACTACCGCAGCAGGTACAGCCCAGACAGTCTGTGGTGTGAGATGAGATGGCACCAAATGAGTGGTGGTGGCATTTTAAATAAGTGACTGCTTCCATTCTGACGACGGGTATCGACTGAAGTAGAAAGAAAAAGCTATCAAATGAAGTACTCTATCTGTTAGTACTCGTATCGTAATAAAAAAAAAAAAACAACCCAAACCTCTTCATATTAATCTAAAAAATCTGACACTGCCAGGGGCCCTTCTTCTGAAGTACTTTCACTTTTGATAGTTGTAAGTACAGCTTGCTGATGAAACTTGCATACTGTTATGTACTTTGTTAATGCCGGACTTCACTGTGGTAATGCTACTTTTATTTAAGTAAAGACTCTTACGGAGACTCTACTGCTGCTGTTGTTAGCTGAGCACATGCATTAACAGCAAGGTCATTGTTGGAGACGTCTTTAATACAACAATGCAGACTGACCCAATTAAGTATCAGGAGAAGACAATCCCAGCCGTAGTAGTGGTACTACTGATGAGCCTGTGTTTGTGTGCTGAAGCGGGGAGCGAGTAGGGAGGACGCCAGGCAGGGGTGGGAAGTCCGGTCCCTGTTTCTCTCCCTCTCTCTTTTTCTTTTTTTTTTGTGGATGGCGGGTGGAGTGGTGGAGCTGAGCGGCGGTTCACCCCAGAGACCTCCCTCCCTCCCTGCGCTGGGAAACAAAAGGGGCTTTTTCTCTGAGGAGCACAGTGACGTGGGAGGCGGCTGTGAATGTGGGCCATGTGTCAGAGCTGCTGCTGCCGCCGCTGCTGCTGCTCCTGCTCCGTTTGTCTGCTTCCCCTCCCTGACCCCGCTGCCTGTGCAAACCTCCAGAATTATAATGTCATTAACTTTTTTTTTTTTTTTTGGATTCGCTGCTCCAGTGCGACTGCATACCACTTCTGCATGCTGTGACGACGCTTGTCATTCCGAGGGAAGAGAAGTCACCTCATTAAAGAGCGTCTGAGTAATTTGAAGATTGCTTGACATGCTATACTCCAGGCGCAAATACCACACAAAGCATAACTGTGGGATTAAACTCGCCTACAAGCGCCAATGCATACTCTTATAATGGATTGGGTTATTATGCTGTAGCATGGGAATCTGTATGCTTGCATAGTGAGGTCATATTTACATTGTCACAGAGCCGCTTGAGCTACATGCAGGCTACTGGCTTTTCACTGGTTAAGCCCTTTTCGGGTAATGAGTCGAGAAGGAAATGGGTAAACAGAACCCTTGTAAACGTGCTGTGTGGCAGACTGACACATGGAGGCCCCCCAGCCTTTAATCAGCGGAGTGACAGAAGTGAAAGGAGGCTGTGTTCTGAGAGCAGATATGAGTACGACAGGAGGGGCATGCCGTGCCAATGTTCCGCAACACGCTCGTCCACAACCCTCACCAGCACTGACTGAGGTTATGCAAAGTCTTATCTGCTCTAAGTGTGATTCACATCTTACTTTGTTCAGTTTTTATGCAGCAGATTTCCCACAGTGCGCAGAGGAGTTCTATGTCACATGTTTCAGGTGCACTACGGGACAGTTCTTTACTCATCAGAGGGATGGAGTGACTTTAAAAAAATCTTGACCCTCCCCAGAACCTCACTGAATGACTGGAAAAACGCATGCCGGCCCTAACCATATCTATACGCTTTATATTCACACCACATGAAGGTGCTGGAGCCAATGCAACAAACAATAAACACACACCGCTGCGCAGTAACCACCCGACATCTGCCTACTTGCAAAAGTGTCACCCCCAACAGCAAAGTGTTTTCAAAGGCTGCTGCCACCACAGTGCACGGCTGCGATGTCAGGCACGTGCTTTGGTGAACACTGGCTGAGGGGCAAGCTAGCGCCGAGCTGCAGACGGTAGCAAACAGAATTCACTGAAATGACCAAACGATTCTACATATTTAGACAACTTTCCAGTCACCTTAAATTTGCTATCTGAGTTCCAGTTTTTCTTCTGGCTGTCCTTATACATGGTTAGCACACTAACTAAGAGGGTTCCTGGTTCGTGGGGGGAGCCCTTCTGTGCAGGATTTGCATGTTCTCCCCGTGCCAGCGTGGGTTTTCTCTGGGTGCTCCGGCTTCCTCCCACAGTCCAAAGACATGCAGGTTAACTGGTGACTCTAAATTGTCCGTAGGTGTGAATGTGAGTGTGAATGGTTGTCTGTCTCTATGTGTCAGCCCTGTGATAGTCTGGCGACCTGTCCAGGGTGAACCCCGCCTCAAGCCCCTTGAACGTTGTCACCAAATCATACCCTAATATCTTAGGCAAAATGCAAATCCTCTTTACAAACTGTATCATTTCACAAGCTGTGCGCACTTCCATCCTCCCTTCCTACCACACAAAACCAACATAACTGAATTGGCCTGACATCACACACACTCCCAAACTCACGCATCACAGCATGCACACAGCCTGTTTTAGCAACACGTGTGCATAATGACCAATTTCCCAATGTCCTATCCAACAGTGGCCGGCAGTAATAACATCAGTATCTTGGCATGGTGGACGTTATTTGATTTTCAAAAATGTACCCTTTGATGTTTGAAAGTTAAAAGTTGAAAACAAAATCTTGGAGCTGAAAAAAGCCTTGGTTTTTCTCTACTGTCACGCATGCAAGAGCGCAGAATGGGATGTTTTCGACAGGATCTACTTGGTGCAAACAGTTTAACTTTAAATTCACAGTTTCTGGTTATGATACATGGTTGGTGATTTTTAAGAGAACATGCCTTTAAACCCATCGTCAGGTTTAAAAGTTCAGATGGTATTTAAGAGAAACATAAAATACAACCATTTAAATTAAAGCCAAATTAAAAAGACTTCCCCCTCCTAAGTAATGAATGCTCCCTAATGGTGTATAACTTGTTTGTCTGCTTCTCTGTAATGACACAGTCACTATAATGGTTTTCCCCTCCACATGTCAACTATTAAAAAGTCACAGTTTTACAGTTTCAAATTTGTGCAAAAACTTTGTGAGCAGTTTTACATTTTCCCCACAAAGAAAAGAAGAAAATCTCGTCCCCAAAAACAGCAAAATATTTTTTTTGAAACAACTCTTTTATCAGCGGTGGAACTTTTCTAAAACATGAAACCATATGTGACATGAAACTAAATGTTGGCGCTAGCTTCTAGGTTTGGTGCCTACCCCCGCTTGGCAGCTAAAATGTGGTTGGGGTGAAAAAGTATTTAGCAGTAGCACCCGGCCACAAAACATTTCCAGTTGCAGTGCAAGTGTTTTCTGAAGGTTTACTAATGAAAAGGAGCCAAACACTGAGAGCAAAACTTTCAGCCTGAGCTCTACATGACATCTGAAAAAAAATTACTAAAAAAAAATCTGTACATATTCACTGAATCAGTACAGTTTCTGGAGGTAGTTATCAGGTTGAATCGCACCCACACACACTTTCATACAAGAACCAAACCACAAATTGACTTTTTAAAGTTCTGTCAGTGTTTTGTCTGAGCAGCAACAGTCTGCCCCCACATAGAGGAGATGTACAAGGTCATACAAGCCTTCTCAAGTTAAATAATTGTCCCTACAGCAAGAGGACTGTGTGATCCAAGTTGTGAGTGCTTTGGCTTTTACAAAAGGTAACTGGACACGTTCGCAGGAGACAGCCCCAGCAGAGTCAGACGGCTTTAAAATCGAGGTCAGCTGTAAGCCTTCAGACCTTTTGCAGACAAGGACAGTTCGTTTACACTGCGTGGTGACATGCGACCACCCTTTCTCATGGATTATTATACATACGCACACGCTGGGGTATGACATCACGGGGTCAGCGTCTGGAGAGCCAGGGCGCTGAGGCTTTAGCGGGCAGTTGAGCAGGGGTCGTGTCCCTGGAGGGGCCTGTGACGGCTGTGTGACCATGCCGGAGTACAGACCGCTCTGTGTATGTACTGAGACACTTCTCAGATTGCTTGTAAAGACTCCGAGGGAGGAATTGGGGTGGGGTCAGGGACGGCCATGAGAGGGAGGAAATTCAGGCCTCCGCTCCAAACCAGACGACTTCTGAAGTTTCAGAGCCCTCCCACGCCACCGAGCGCTGCTGGCACGGCTGCCCACCAGGGAAGGAGAGTGATGAAATGTGGGGAAACCATGTGGCTTGGCGAGTACGAGCTACACATGGACCAGCGCCCCACACACAGGAGGGAGGGGACAAATAAAAGTGACTGCTGTCAAAACAAGTGCAATGTTTCCACGGATAACGGTGCATTCAGGGCTGCAGGTGTGCGGCGTTGTCTGGTCAGCTGACCTGCTGTTTCCTGTCAAACAGGAAGAGCCAAATGAGTGGAGATGAAAGTTCAAGGTAGCACACAGCTGGCAGTTGTTAAGGTGGGCGAATGCAGGTGTGCAACAAGAGCAGCAGTGTGCGTGCCGTGTAAGTGGAGCCTAACCCAAACAGATGACATAAAAACGTATAGGAATGTTGGCGCAGAGTCACACCGCAGCCGTGTGTTTATACGAGATCTCAAGAGGCCTCATTTCTAAAAAATGCCTGACTTTATTTCAGATTTAATTTCAGGATCATTCCCACATCTATGATTTTAAATAATTCAGAGTCAGTGGAAGTCACTAATCTCATCAATGACACGTTTAAAACATAAAATATAATCACACCTTTGTTGGATTTGGTTACAAACTGTGTCTACGAGTAGTGACAGAGAAAGTGAGCACTGGATGCTGGAGATCGGCCATGACACATTTAACAGAACACCACATTCTCCTCCTCATGTAGCATGTGTCTGTCAGTTTCCTCCTGACAGACACATGCTACGGGGCTTTACGTCCCTGAAGTGTCAGTCAGCGTAAGATGAAAATGAGATCATGAGCTTAATGACCTGAGGTAGTGGAAGGAGAGGAGGGAGGCGAGGGTGGGGAGACTCTCACAGGAACATATCATTCATAATTAGTAATAATCCTGTTCTGGTGCGAGTGCAGAAGCTGATATGGTTAGATAAACATTGAGCTGAAGCGTGCCGTAAATGATAAGTTCAAGACTGGGGACTTTTTTCTGGATAAATTGCTTGGAATAATCTTTAAAGGGACAGTTCACCCCTAAATCAAAAATACATATTTTTCCTCTTACCTGTAGTGCTTTTTATCAGTCTAGATTGTTTTGGTGTTGGAAGCATTGCCTGAAGAGATGCCTGCTTTCTCTCAAATATAATACAACTAGATGGCACTTGACTTGTGGTGCTCAAGGCACCAAAGAAATACATCTGAAAAACTCAACAGCAATGTCTCTTTCCAGAAATCGTGACCCGGTTACTCAAGATAATCCACAGACCTTGTGAGCAGTTTCATGTAGGAATGACTTTCCTTCTACTGGACTACACCCACCAACTGTACCGCTGCGCTGAAGGATGCGTGCATCTACTCATGGACAAGATGCTCTTTAATGATTTCGCTGTGTTACTGCTACTATTACTTTACTTAAAAGAAGTGTAGCTTCATGTATGGAACCTTTTTTTTTTTGTACTGAACTACACTCGCCAACTGTATCACTGCGCAGAAGGAAGTGTGCATCTACTCATGGATGACAGTTCGTGACAGCGCAAGATGTAAACATTAATGGTGCCCTCCTTGGTTGAGGCTGTAACATTTGCTCACTAAGTGGTGCTAGGTGAGCTAGCAGTAGATGCATGCTTCCGTCTACCCAGTGATACAGCTGGCAGGTGTACGTAGAAAGAAAATAATTCCTACAAGACATCTCTACGGCTGATATCTCCAACACTCACACCAAAACAATCTAGGCTGATAAACAGCACTACAGGTAAGAGGAAAAACATGTATTTTTGACTCTAGGGTTGCTGTATCTTTAATACAAATATTATATTAATCCACAAATATAAATTCTGATAACACATGATGTTGTTGCATTGCTACTTTGGTTTAGGACACTTCTCATATCATGATCTTTATCCTTGCTACAGATTAAACTGTTAAACAGAATATAAAATTGGCTCCATCTTGACCTACAATATTAAAAGGCTGCTTATATTGTATGTTAACGCAATCGTGGTAATTATTCAATAATACAATATAAGAATAATATAACATCCTGAAAGAGGCACTTCTACTTATTCAGGGCTTTTACTTTAAATACCTAAGTGCATTTTGTTGATAACAGTAAATGTCAAGTTTGGAACGCAGACGTGTATGCTTCGTTTTCTTTGTACTGAACTACACCCACCAACTGTATCACTGTGCAGAAGGAAGTGTGCATCTACTCATGAACGAGAGGCTCACGCTTGTGACAGTGCAAAAATCTAAATATTATGGCTTCCTCCTTGGCTGAGCTGTAACATTAAATAGGTCAGTGGTGCTTCATAAGCTAGCAGTAGATGCACTCTTCCTTCGGCGTGGTGATTCAATTAGCAGGTGTAGTTTGGTAGAAAGAAAATAGTTCCTACATGAAACTGCTCACAACGAGGTCTGTGGATTATCTTGAGTAACTAGGTCATGATTTCTGGAAAGAGACATTGCTGTTGAGTTTTCAATTTTTTTTCTTTTAAGCACCTCAAGCCAAGCGTCATCTCCTTCCATTATGTGTGAGAGAAGGCAGACATCTCTACAGCCAACACCTCCAACACTCTTAGTTTTGCATATTGTTTTACTTTATTTTTGTTGCTTTGTTTTAAATTGTTATATTGCCTTTGTTTTATTAGATTTTGTGAAGCACTTCAGTGAAAGTAGCTATATCAACTAAATGTATTATTACTATATTAGCATGCTAACATATGCCATCTAGTGCAGTTGAGGCTGATGGTTTTGCAGCTGAACCAATTATTCAATGATTAAAATTGTTTTCTGTTCATTTACAGTTGACTGGCTGAAGCGACTAAGCTCCTTATCGCTTCAGGACTAACTGTGTTTACTTGAGAGTAAGTACACTTAATGCATGTCAACAGTGAGGTTAACTGCGGTCATGCAGTGATGAAACAAGACTGAACACAATTCTTATGTAAAAAAAAAAAATTCCAAAGATGACAAAGTGATGTGCCAGTGGCCACAACAACAGCTTCAGTCAGTCAAGGGTTTGACAGTGCATTATGTCTGTCGATACTGTCCCGTGGCAGTGAGGTCATACATGCCCAGACATGTCTCCTGAAATGAGGTCATCTCTATTATTTGAAAGGTAATCTTGCTTCACAGTCTGCGGTCACAGCCAGGGAATCAATGTGCTGCACTCTTAGAGGACTGTATCGCTGTTTACCTATTGTGGCAGCAAACTGCTGCTAATTTGTAACTTGTGTGAAACTGATAGACGACCTTGAGCCAAACGTGAGAGGTGTAGTTATCAGTGTGTTTAACAGCTAGTGATGATGAACCTGCCAAGAGGTGGTGGTGTTAAAAAAAAAACTGTGGCCTACATCCTTTCAAAGTTACTGCACTTCCATGACCTGGAAAAAAAAAAAACAATGCCAAGTGAATTCATTCGAGAGTAGTCAAATACATGTTTAATAGCTCCATACAAGGCCAACAGGCGGGAACATAATGGACGAAACACTGAGTCAAACAATGTGGAAGCTGTTAGAAAACTGGGTACCAGCTGCGAGTACTTTGCCGTGCACATTAATATTTATTTCCCAATCAGATATAGGAGTGGCACACCCGGCTCAGGCACAGTTTCATAATCCTTCGTAGCATTTCATTACCTTTAATTGCCCAATAACATTCAAGCTTGTGTCAGCGAATGGTGAAGTGAACCAGAAGGACCTCAATGAATCACTTGGCAATGGGCTTTTGTTCTTGTTGAATCTATTTGGTGCACTAAAACCTCGGGGGCAGCGATGGAGAATCGTTTGTTTTACGCCCCACTTCCAGAGGCCTCTATGATCCAGCTGGCATACAAAAGCCCAATAACCAATTTTTTTCCCCCCTCATCATTTTATTTAACCTCACTGTAGACACTGGAGTGGACGTCTAATGAGCGGCAATTAACAGCCTAACAGTGATGGGACAATCCCCCAGCAGAGGCGGCTTACAGTCAAGTAAATAAAGATAAGCAGTTGTAGATTTGCGATTCTTCACTCTGATGATGGAGCGCTGGTTTCATTTTTGTTTACAGAGGGGGAAACATGAGCTCATGCGCCAGCGTAATTCATCACACTCGGCTGGGTTCTGCATTTATCATCTCCGAGACCAGCTCACTTCCCATTTCCAGCGATTTGTTTTTGTAAAACAAAAGCAGCTCCGATATAAAATCCAGTTTAAACCAGAGCCAAGGCTACGTTTTCCCCAGTGCTTTAAGACCTTGAGACCTTTTTTCATAAAAACAAGTTCTGTGAAATTCAGGGAGACAAATGTTTTCAACAGCTAGTAAAAGAGCTTTATTTATTTTACTGACTGCTCCCTGCTGCTTTATTAAGCCGGTGCATGTTTTGTGTAAAGGGAGTGAGTGAAAGCAACTCTACCTTCATACAACAGGCTTAATTAATGTAAGTTAAAATCATCTACAGCAACAGTTCAATTGTGCATTTCCTGTTAAACCTGTCTTCATGTATCTCCTCAAAGAATTTGAGTGTGAAACAGCAGCACAAACTCTGAACACACACTGTTACTTTGCACTTCTGTCAGTCAGCAGCTGGTTACAGGCACATTCGTGTCAGCTTGAGGTATCTTATCTATGGCAATCATGTACTGACAAATGCACAGTACAGCCCTAGAGCTTATCTCCTGCAGACTCAGATAATGGTTCTGCAAATTTATCCTAGTTTGTTTTACACAATGTGGAGCACCAGGTGGGCGAGTGTTTCCCATATATGACAGTTCATTGACAGGTACAGGATATACAGTATGTGGACGGTGTTTTAGTTTTGTACTAATCTGACATGTTACTTTAAATACCTCAGTGCTACAAACCCTTCCTACTGGAGATAACAATTAGAGGAGCTCTATACGATAGTCAGAGCAAATCTATGATTGAGAGGTTGTCTGCACATGGCTCTCAACATGAAGGTGGCTGAGCTGGCAGCTAACAGCGCAAATAGTGCTGACGGAGCTAACGGGGAAACAGAGGGTTGGTGCTACCAATTTGCGACAATGCCATCCTGTTATCAGCGGTGATCGCCATATGAGCGCAGTGCAGAGCAGCAGTGATTAGCTAGCCAGTGGGATGCACACTGTGATTGTATAAAGAGAACTGGATACAGAGTTGGACACGGAGCCCCGTTTTAAAACCAAAAAGCTTGATTTCTGAGGTATGAGATTTCCCGGATCGTCCGCATCGTGGTGCCAATAGAGCAAGCGCACTAGAGACTTATGACGGCTGAGCGGCTAACTCCTGATTTAGCCCTCTGCAAACTTAAATAGGGATAGAAATGTTTTAATCGTGAAATGATATCGGACCAAAAGGAATCAAATCGATAGCGAAACAGGTCATTTCGTGGGGGTTGTGACACCCCAAAAAATGCATCCACTGAATTACAGATGCCTCTTTCACAATGTAAGTCTATGGGAATGAGTCTTGATTGGCCTATCACGTGACAGACTCGGAAGACGTTCCTGGAGACTTGAATACACCCACATGTACGCGGGGTCAGGCCCACTACCGCAACAAAAAACAGAGAAGCTCGGATTACAACACACACACAGGCATCATGACGCCATTACTATACTTTACATAGCACAGTTTGTTGCTATATTAATGCTCTGAATATCGTATAGGGATCCTTTAAGAGCTACATAAAAATACTATCGAGCACCAGCCTGTATCACCCAGGGTCACAGTTAATGGAGAGTTTCCAGTGTCTCAGTGCCTCTGATTGAGGATCATGTCCACAGCCTGAGCCAGGTTGTCCACAGTGCCGTCAGCCGTCACAGTCGAGTGCCTCTCATCACTGGGCCTGAGGGAGGAGAGGCAAAAAGCACACGCTTAAGGACATGCAGCATGGGAAGAAACAGGAAGAAACAGCCTCCACACAAGAGTCAGTAAACAACTTGCAGTTTGATGCTATCAGCCACGTTAACAATACTGAATGTTTAAACTGGAAGAGAGCAGGGCGTGATGGAGCAAGAAGACTCAGGAAAGGCAAAGCTTGAACAGAACCAAGCACTCGACAGGCTGTGTTGTTTAAGCTTCAGGGGGATGGTTTCAGGAATAAACAGGCTCTATGTCCTCTCAGAGTGATCATAGGAGCTAATAATCAACAACAACGCCCTGATAATTTAAAGTTCTGTAATTGTTTTTGCGGTGTTAATATCACTTAAAAAGGTGTCTGTGCAGCTGCTTGCCAAAAGCCCCTGCAGGGTAGTGCATGTTGTTTGTCTCTATCACCAGCTGTCACACAGTGTTCCAGACTTTTCTAATATATCTACAGGCAACTAAAACAGACCAACTGGGGACTTTAACGAGAACTGTTAATTCCAAAAATACCCAGTTACTTAAAATAAAACCAAGAAAATAATTTGGCCAGCGGTTTCCAACCTGGGGGTGGGACCCAGAGAAGGAGGCCGTGGCAAGATACTGTTTATCTAGAAGGTTGTAAGACAAAGAGAGAAACATATGTGCTTCACACAAAATGACGTTTCTCCAAATAATTTTTTGCAAGGCCCTAGGGATGGTAATGTTAGTATGTCTATTGGTGGGTTGTTCCAGACTAAAATATCTCTGCAACAACTAAACAGATTGCCACAAAATGTCATCAAACACCAGAGGAGAGACCAAGTCATTGTTTTGCAAGGCATAAAGAAGTCTCAAGTCTTTCTATCAAGTCCTGAGTCAAGTCCCAACTCCTAAACCGCTTTGAGTGTTTTCAGTTTTGAGTCCTAAACAAGTGATTATGTGTTATTCACCTAGTAGTAACATTAGCTAATCATTCACTCGCTACGTTAATATTAGCCGCGTCTTACCGCTCTTTGTGCAACTTCAAATGTTGATCGTAGGGGGAAGTTGTTGCATCTCCGTCTGTAATTTTCAACCATGTTTTGCATGCTGCAAATATTTTTTTGTTGACCAACACGTATTTTTTTTTTTTTTACAACTAGCGCTCAGTATCGCAACATTATTTTTTTTAGGGCTGTTTCCGAACAATTGACCAAACGTTAGTCAACCAGAAAGATTATTAGTTGGCAAGATTTCATTGGTGGCTTAGTCGCAGACAAAAAACAAAACAAAACACACACCAAATGTGAAACTCTATTAGGAGCTGCACCTCGTCAAAATAAATCAAAACCTATATGACGAGACCATGTGGGAATTAAATTTGAAAGGACAGATACTCAGTATGGCTTTATAAATGAACAGTGACAGTGACTGAGCCTACGAAAGGTCAAAGATGGCCAACTAACTCTGGAATAAAGCGTGCAGTGATGACTGAGTGATCTAATGATGCTTTCACATCTGCCCCGTTTGTTTCAATCGAATTCATTTGCCCCTAAGTGCGGTTCATTTGGGCAGGTGTGAACACAGCAATCACAGTCAGGTGTGCACCAAAACAACCGAGCTGAGACGTTCTTGAAGAGGTGGTCGCGGCCCGTTTACAAACAAACTCTGGTGCGGTTCATTTGTGGTGAGAAAGTGTTCCTACCTTGATCTGGACCAACTGCAGTCGCATGTCACATTGTTTGGGTTAAACATGAGCATGTTATAGTCCTGGAGGATTATTAATGTGCACCTCCTCCTGTACTGCCTTAATATGCACATTCAGCACATCCAATGCATCAAAACATTGTTTTCTAGTTGGAGCCGCGCCTCGTTTTCAAACTGTATGGTTTGACTAAAATGAACAATGACAGCAATATAGTCCACGATGAGCAGCAAACGTTTTGGTTTTGTTTATGTTTACGTTTTGTTTGTTTGGATTTTTCCGACATGGAAATTCTGACCAATCAAGAGCTGCTTTTTCACATATGGTCCACTTGGAAATGCTGCCGTGAGAACACAAACCAACCCAAATTTGTCCCTGATTTGGACCAAAGCAAACAAACTCTAGGTCTGAAAGCACCCTAAAAGTCATCAAATCTGAGACTCAAGCCTGACTCCAGTCCAAGTCCTGTGACTCGATCCACACCTCTGTGAAACACAAACAAATATAAAAGGTATTCACCAAAAGTATCACAAACCACTGACCATGGCTGTCACCCTTGACTCAACCTGGTTTCCTTAACAGTAGAAAGCCTGTAGGAGGTGAGGGGCAGCCTTGCCTATCTCCCCCCTGGCTGCTGCCATTGTTTGGCTCAGGGCCCTGTGATGGATGCAGATATGGCTGTTTAATCAGCTGGTAGGGGAAATGTGATCCATTTGGCGTGGAACCAGGCCCAGGCCGGCATGCAGGACCCTTTTCCTCCCCATCACATCAAAAGACGGAGACGCCCCCTTCATTCATGTGCAGGACTGCCCAGGACTCATGCTCATTTATGAAGTGGTGCCTATAGATCCCCCCTCCCCGGGCCGCTCCACCAGGCTCTGTGTGCTGCCTCTGTTCCCCAGTCACGGGTTGGAGCTCCAGATGGGGAGGCTTTGTCTGGCCCTGGGTGTGCGGCACACACCGCCATTAATCCTGCCCTCTGAGAGCTTGCAAAGGACCATGGCAAATATTTGTGAGCTGCCCAAGTGTAGCGTTAGAAAGAAGAGGCCAGTGGGGGGGTAAAGAGAGGTGTTGAATACTGAAGCCACGGTGAATACGGGGGAGCGGTGCCATGTGTTTACGCATGTCTGTCAGCCACCAGCGCTTCGGTTATGTGAGCTGCTCCGCTAATGGTCCGGGTGTTATGTCTCTTGTGCTGGATTACTCCCACACCCTTTTTTGCCCGAGGACTGATTGAGTTCACGCACGCAGGCACCAACACACAAGCGAGTTAGTCACATGGTTCTTGTGTTTCAAGCAGTGAAGCCAACAGCATCGACCACACCGTCTCTCCAACCTGATGCTCTTTTAAATCTCCCATGGCCTGCGCCTTTTAGATATGCATGCAGGCATGTGTGTGTGTATTCATTTTGCTGCTTTCCTCCCGTCGCCATGAATAATGAAGGAGTAACCTGGTCAATGTGACCATGCAAAATTCAGCACAATGCAGCTAGTGTTTCAGATGAGGTAATGTGCGGCCCGCTGCGTGTCCTTCAGGTCAATGCAATATCAATACATGTGAAGAGATAGGTTTGGTTCCTGAGCCTGACACACACAGTGCACAGCCTTCACCTAGAGGTGAGGTCAGCTACTAGGTTGGGGGCTGGGACGCAGCCAAGAATTTAACTCAACACAGCTGCCACCGTGCTGAAAGACAAAAAAACTACACCACAAAGTTTGTAAATGTTCACAAGGTTTGGGTTTTAGTCAAGCAGTAACCTTCAGGGCTTGAAAATGAAGCCAACATGGAATTGCCAAAAACTGCTGTTCCTAAAATGGCCACTTGAGGCTGGCTCCAGAAGTACGTCAATCCTTGTAGATATCCATGTTAAAATGCCTAACTTTACAGTAAAAGTAAACATGAAGTGCTTTCAGACCAGACAGTTCTGGGGACTCCTTGAGAATACAGCCAGCTAGCGGTTGGTATGGCAAGATAATTCACTTTGTAAAGTTAAAATCAAGAAGAGCGTGGACTTGACTTGATAAGCTTGGAGGCATATGTTTCCTATAAATCATACAAATTCCAACCGATTCTTAACTGAAATCAGTTCTTGATTTCCATTCCTATTCATTACGAGCTGTTTTTTGTGTTGTCTGTTGTTTACACGGCTAACAAGTTTTCAAGAATGCGTTCTAAAAGCTACGATCGTTGCTAGTTCTTGTGGTGGGGACACTTAGCTCCTAGAACTATGTAAAAGTTTCTCCAGTCCAGAAACACCTGTTTACAGCCTGGCATATTTTGATCTCTTTAGCTAATTTCTCCATTCATGAAAACTGTACAGGTGGAGAATTTTTTATATGACTCACCCATTTAAAATTTCTCCAAATATGGTCGCCGTGGGGGACCACTGGCTCCAAAAATCCAAGGTGGCGAGGGCCAAAATGATGAACTTGACGCTTCAAAACTGGAGTCAACAAACCAATGGGTGATGCAACAGTGGCTACGTCCATTATTTTTACAATTTTTTGTTTTAAGCCCAGTATACACTGTGCGATTTTGGGCTGTCCCAAGTCAAAGATGACCAATGTGAAAGAAACATAGCGATATCTTTGGGCAAGGCTCGAAAACGGTGGTCCTACGTTTTTTAATAATCTGACCTTCTGTGTTGTGCTTTACAGTTGGAGAAGTATTAGCCTGTGCAGCATCCTTGTGAACTTATTGTACAGTTTGCGAACTTGATGTTGTTTATTAGATCCATGACGCACAGTGTAGCTTGCTCTTAACTTATATAACGTCACTTGGGATTTGGGAACTGGCAGTGGGCATTTTTCACAATTTCTTTACATTTTAAACACTAAATTAACCAATTAGTCAAAAGGGAATCACTAGATTAAACGCTGGTGAAAACAGCCCATGGGTGAATCTCTAAACTTGGTTCTGTAACACTGTCACCTATCAAATCAGTCAGGAAGTAATCTGAATCATTACACCGTGTGCTTTAAAAACAGGTACATACTGTACACGCTGATCCCCTACAACAGCTCTGACATGACAGTGGATTAAACAGTCGTGTGAGAAATGGGTATCGTGTATATACCACTCAGGCAATATAAGATTATAGCAGCTTAGAGTGTCATATGGGGAGAAATATAACATGATACTTGGCTCTATAAAGCACAGAGATACATTTTTATAAGGACAGGCCGTGCCTCCATGAAATGAAAGTGGATACGAATGACTCATACAGCGAGTGTGCTTGTGTGTGAAAGTCAGCTGTGCATCAAAGACAGAGAGATGAGGTATGATACAGAAATAAAAGAAAAGCAGGGGTTGTTTAACATCAGGATTTAAGGGCAGCTTCTTCTTCATTTAACTGCTGAGGTAGCTGACCGTGGGGCTAAAAGCACGAAAACCTTCCTATCAGTTAATGCTTAACACACCAGCACATGAAGAGAGACACAGACGAGCACACAGCAGGAAACAAAACTGTCACAAACACACCCGATTTCGATTTACACTCCTTTTGTAACCTCCTAACCTTTGCTGAGTCTGTCTTTCGCTTGACATAGTGCAGATAAAGCAGATAAGGCGTACATGAGGGCACAGATTAAAAGTTCAACCTGAGCCAACATTATGTGACGCTTGCTGCAATGTTTTGGTCTGAAGACAGGTGACACACACAGTTGTTTTTGGACAACCTGACTGGAAACAGTGTGATTCACAGCAGCTGGATTTCAACACACAGGAAATTGCCTGTTGTTAATGCTGTAGATCACGTACTGCTTGTAGACAACACTGCAAACTCCACATAGAAAATGAATAAAACTTTGAAGTACAGAAGAAGGTGGTCGGCACAGCCTCAGTTTGGAGAAGCAGACAAGAGTACGGGCACAGAAGCTAAGAGATGTACTGCTGTGGGCGGGGGCAGCAGCAGTAGTACGCTATATGTTGCATGTATTCAGGTGTTTGCCTTTATGTTAGACAACCCTTTCCGATGGGGAAGCCGCTAACAACTTCAGTTCCCCTTCAAGGCTCTTGTCAAAGCCACCAGACAAAAAAAACAAAGAACCAAAAACGGTCATTTTCTCTTCCTGAACACAGGAGCTGCTGGTTTACCGCAGCCTTGATTAAGGCGGCAGGAGCTCAGTCCATAGGGACTCAGGTTGGAAATTGGAGGGTCGCCAGTTCAAGTCCCCATCCGGACCAAAAATGGAGCGTAGACTGGTAGCTGTAGAGGTGCCAGTTTGCTTGAGCCGAACCCCTAACTGCTTGGGGGTGCCTGTCCATGGGCAGCCCCCGCACCCTGACATCTCTCCATTTAATGCAGACCTTCTGACTCCAAGGGTATAGCTGTGAAAATATTCTAAATATAGCGTACATTTAAACTGCAAAGCTTCCGATTTATTGGTCTATCTACATCCCAACCCTCACCTATTCTCATGAGCTTGTGGGGTGGCTGCGCTCAGCTTTAGAGACAGGGTAAGGAGCTCTGACATCCGCAGGGAGCTCAGAGTAGAGCTGCTGCTCTCTTTTGCATCGAAAGGGGTCAGTTGAGGTGGTTCGGCATCTCATTAGGATGCCTCCTGGTCACCTCCTGCTGGAGGTGTTCGGGGCATGTCCCACTGGTAGGAGGCACCAGGGCAGACTAAGAACACACTGGAGGGATTACATATCTCATCTGGCCTGAGAACGCCTTAGGGTCCCCCAAGAGGAGCTGGAACGCATCCCTGGGGAGAGAGATGAGGTGCTTTGCTTGGCCGGCTGCCCCCGTGACCAGGCCCCAGATAAGCGGATGAAAAAGGATGGATGGACTTAGACGGACAGATTTCTTTTAGGTGGGTTTTCTTAGGTGGCTAAAATTTGTTTTGCTGTGGCCTGCATCTTCAGCATTACTCCTGCCTGCTTCAAATTGGGGGCATGCTGACCACCATCTACTGTAGGTTATACACTGACTATAGATACGTACCTCTGACAATCTAACTTAAAAAGTTCAGAACTACACTGCACATCATTTGTTAGAGAAATCAAGAGATCTGTGAGGTTTTAAAGCAACAGCAGAGCTCAAAAGAGGCCAGATCACCCCACACTGCAGGTGCACTGGTTAGAACAAAAGCAAAAGTATAGAACATGTAAAAGGGAACTGTGTTGAAAGTCCCCACAGTTCATGCAAAACACAATAAATCGCATTGAAAAAGTGAAACTGTGAAAACAAGTGGAAGGGCTATAACACTGACTAATGTAAGCTGGTATGCAACCTAATAAGACCCACGACTTCGGTTTACATGATGCTATTTCCTCTGTGTAAAACCCTCTGCCCCAAATAAAAAAAAACTGTAACACCCCAAGTATTTTGTAATGTGGGCCGTCACTGCTCGCATTTATGAGAGTTACGACAACGCTGAGAGGAAAAGAGTCAGCCTGCCAGCGAGACACGGAAAAACACTCAACCCAGTTCATTGTGTGGAAGTGCGTTTTTCATACCACACAAGTGAAGGCACCATCAGCCAAAACACTGCCTTCTTCTCACACTGAGGCAGGCCGTATAACCATAACCTGAATGAAAGCGCGACCTTAGGATAACTATAGCCTTTATGTTCAGCCAAGCCTTGTGGGCGACATAAGATACTGACACAAGACAAAGCTTTCCCCCCTTCACCCCGAGGGGATGAGAACGTGTGTAACTGCATGTGTTCGCTGCTGCTCGGTGACGTTGCAGGGTGAGAATGTGATCACGGCTTGACTGGCTCTGTTGTAAACACAGGGTCAGGGGAGATATTGATGGCGTATCAGAGGGAGTGGAAAAAAGAAAGAAGTCAGTTGAGATGTCCCAGCCTGCTTTTATCATCACCCACTTCAGCTTTTCCTCTTTTTTTTTCTTCTTCTCTTCTACCTGATATTTACAGAACTGCGACAAGACATGAGATAAGTCCCCTGAAATAATACAGCTGCAACCTCTTATGAAAAACAGCTCAACTGAACCGGGGGAAACCACCATGTTACATGCATGTTATGGCAACACAAGTGACAGATGCTAAGCTGGAGCCTTCACATCCTCTGCTGAGTTTGTGGCCGTGCAGCAGCCGTTATCGCTTTGCTTTACTAAAGGCTGTATAATGTTGAGTCATGATCAGCAGACAGCTGCGGTATGGCTTTCACACTTTACACAGATCAACGGTTCTTTCCAATCGAGCAGGACACAAAGGGGATTCCCTGTTTGCAGCATTAAGAGACACTTGATTTTTTCCATCCTGTAGCCTTCTGAAGAACCTCCTGTGAGCGTGTGTGTGCGCAAGAGTGAGTATCCTGAACTGTTAAAACCACCTACTGGAAACTTTCTGTCCTTCCCAACCGCAAACACATCTGAGGCTAAACGAACAGGACGTAAACCATAAGCCTTCACTTTCTGTCTCTCAGAGATACTAAAAACACTGTGTAAGTGCTTCCCGCAGTTTACTGGTTATTGTAAATGTATTTAAGATCAGCATCACAAAATCTGTAATCCTATTGGTCTGTTTTCCTCCAGAACAAAACTAGTGAACATTACCTTGCATACATTTCTCAGTCACATCATTATTTCTGTAAATTTTAGTTTATTAGTTGAGCTTCCTTCAAAGCCCTGTGGAGTACAAATACATCTGGTTGGGTAGCACGGCTCTACATGTGTAACATCAAATATGTTTTATGTTTCTTGATATTACTGTTGTTGTAATTCAGTTAATGAGAAAAATAAATATAGATCTAACATTGACTGAGATGGATTACGCAACCCAAGGAAGTCACAAGAGTGTGCTGACAGATTTGTACATGTAAAACAAGAATAGAAACCAGGGGAAGTGATCTGCGATGTGAAGTAAATGTTGGCCAATGGGCCCATCCCTTCTTCTTGCACCCTTGCTTGAACCACACCCAATCCCAAACTTGGATCATTGTGATCTCAGTTGCGCACCTGTAAAGTTTCATGAGCCAGAGGCCTAAAATGGAGGGGGGCAACGGCCGCTTCACTACTTCCTTGCCCCTACTTTAGGGCCACTTGCTCCGACTACAACCATCGTCCATTTCATTTTAAACTCACCCACACACCATTAAAGTTTCATGACTCTTGCACATTTGCAGTGTTAACCTGTTGGCAAATTTGTCCACGGACTAGGGCTGCCACCTAACAGCCGACCAATTGTTAGTCAGTCGTTAGTTGGCAAGATATCATTGGTCGTTTAGTCGCACAAAAAACAAACAAACAAGCTAACGCGAAACTCTATTAGGAGCTGCGCCTTGTCAGAATAAATCTAAATGTCTGGACCATGTGGGGATTTAATTTGAAAGGACAGATACAGGAAGAGGCCACACTCAGCAGTCAGACAGGAGTCACGTTACAAACCAATCACAGCCGACAGATATCTTTCCCTTCTTCTGTAAATATTCAGTCTGATAAATACGGAAAAGTTGATCATGTTAGTGCAGGGCTACCCAGAGCTTTGCGTCTGTCCCACAAACGATAGGCCTACACACTTATAAACAGCTCCTGGAAGAAGATCAGCTCTGCACTCAGGGTTTTAGGTAAACAGGCTATACACTGCTTGTTAAAGCACAAGAGTAGCACCCAGCTAACATTGCGTTTTCCAGGCGGTTAAAGACGCGGCATGTGTACGGCCCCTAATTAACAGGGCTGGTAGCTGTGGTTATTTCTAGAGCTTAGATCGGGCCTAAAAAATCCAGCCCGACCCCACCTGAGCCCGTGCATATTGTGTCCGAGCCTGGCCCGGCCCTTTAACTGTAATTATGAGCACGGGCCCAGTTTAAACCCGATATTTTTTACAAGGGTACAAACATGGACATTGAAGGCTGACTCTTGTCTTTCTTTGCATGGCAAACCTTCGTCATGCCCATTGGGTCGGGTCCGGGTCAGGTACAGGCTCGGGCAGAGAATCTAAGCTCTAGTTATTTCACAGCCTAGTTAATAACATGTCGGGCAGGAAATCCAAAGTGTGGGATCATTTTGAGAAGGTGAAGGACGAACCCAAGGTGATATGTAAACTCATCTTCATTAGTCGACTACAAACATGACGTATCATCTGAAACATGGAAGTAGCTACATGCCCATTAGCCCACAGCGTCATTAACAGGCGGCTCGCTCAGTGTGTGACGTGCACTTGTAGATAAAATATAGGCCTATATTAATGAAGATTCATTAGTACGGTTTTGTATTTCTCTGTAATGTAGCATAGTGTTAACAATGTTACTGACACTATTCTTTCTCACACCTTCAACTCAAACCATTGCGTTGCCCTGCACAAAATATATCATTTAATTATTTAATTAATATTGTAAACATGTGGGCGACTAGTCTACCGATGGCCCTAAATGACGACTATTTGTAGACTAGGAAAATTCTTAGTCAAGGGCATCCCTACCACAGACAGAGAAACAGACTGGCAAAATACTCAAAACAGCAACTGTGGTAATTTCCACCACATTTCGCCATGATGACACACACACACACACACACAGACTTACTAGGACAAAACAATACCAGCCGTGGCCATGTTGAAACACTGCAATGATTTGCAAAATGTTCAGTTTTAGTGTGGTGCTTCACACTGCATCTTCCTTGGAGGGTATTTCTGCACTGATCTCTATAGGATGAAAGGTATCAGTGTGTTTGACCACACCCAGCATCACATCTAGGTGTGGTCAGGTGTGGTCCCTTGTTCTCGTGACTACACCCGACTGTGATGTATATCACAGGGTGGGGAAAGACCAGGCAGTTACCACAGGCTGGTAACACTAGCTAGATTATTTGCCTGGGTGCAGCTATATGTGAAGTTCACTGACATGGATAACAGAACAAATTTCAAGTATGTGGTGCCAGATTTTGAGGAAGAAGAAAAATCCATGGAATAAAAGATGATATCTCTAGTTTTCCTTTGTTTTAACTGTCTATTGTGAGTCATACAATGTTACAGAAGTGCAATGCTACTTCGTGGACTGCTCTACTACGGGTCTTTCTTTCGTAACATCCTCTAAGAGTCGAGTACAAAAGAGTTTTAAGTTACGATTTCACTATTAAAAAGTCATCACGGAGCTTTAAAGTTTCACCTGATAAGAATAGTTTTTGTTTATTTGGCTAAACTCTTGCAAAAAGCAAACTCCCTTCATCATTTCACAGCTGTCCTGTCAGCACTGTGCTCAATATGCAGAGCTTCATGTGACCTAGATCTAACCACACTCTTTTCATCAGCACGTTATTATTAGCTGTGCTGCTGATGACTTGCTGAGCCCTTGTTGTGTGTGTGTCTATATCTCACTGTGTTTGAGTGTTTTGCAAGCACTAAGAGGCTGCTGAGTCACCTGCTTGTGGTACAGAAAACGCACACATGTGCATCCACACGCACACATACACATAAACCAGGAGAAAAAATGGCTCCAGCAGAAGCCAGGCAAGAGCCCAAGTCGCCCCCAGCCAAGCAGCCTGTCTATTGGTAATTGCAAGAGGGATTGGATCCCCATTGAAACAACTAAGGGCCTGTGTTCATGTATTTAAGAGGCAGTGCTATGTTTCAGCCTGCCATCTGTGGGCTTTAGCTCTCCGATTCTCTCCCACTCTCACTCCTTTTCTTTCTTTCTCTTTCTCTCTCTCACGGGTGGAAAAGTACCGTCGAGGGGCTCAGTGGCCGAGGCCCGGCCGGCTCCTTTGTCTCGCCGTGGGAGTCTAGTCTCACTGTGAAAAAAGCTCCGGTTAATTATTAATATCTCATTGACTTATAACGCACAGCAGGCTTTAGAGGAGCCTGCAGGCAGGGGGAAGCTGTCACCCCGGGGTGGTGAGGGATGATAGGCCAGGCTCGGGCACCCACCGCCGTCTCATCAAGCTCTTTAACCTCTTTGTGCGGCTACTGCCACAATCCATCTCGAATCTGTGCTCAATCTGTGGTGCACTGTTATAGTTCTGATCTCAAGTCTATCTGATCCAAACAGAAGGTTCAAAACACAGTTTGAATGAAAGAGAACAAGATGTTGTAGATTCAGCTGGTCTCACTTCGTCCTTTCTGCTCTCGGTTTAGCTTTGTCATACTCTGCTCAGATCTATCACTGGGTAACGTGTGATCATGGTGACCTACAATGACCTCTAATCTGTCTATCTTAACGGACAGGATACAAGTTTAAGGCGTACTCCGCTGAAAACCTTGAGTATCAAATACTAACTTCCTGACCTATGGGCTTAAAGCATGTTGCAGATTTCTCCGTTGCAGATAGCAGCAGCATAGGCCTGGATTTCAGGGGCAACACAGGAACCACGTCCCCATCGATAGGACAGTGGAGGACATTTTGGCCAAAAAATTGGGTGTTGGGGTAGTAGTATCCCAAATACAGGTTTAAGACATTAAAATACTGTCTCAAAATATGTTTCGTTGGAAAGATCGACCCCCAAAACTTCACATGTTGGATAGGTGTACATAGACCCTCTAGCATTAATCCCATTTTACCCAGACTGTGTCACACTAAAACGTTAAAACTTTGCTTTTGACTTGGGGAAAAAAACATGTTCCACTAAATCCATGAAGGTTTACTTTTAATGTGTGATAATGGAGGGTATTGGGACAAATAAAAACTACAAAACACCAAGCAAAACAGTTCCCCAGTAAAACAAAAATGTGTTTCCAATGCTCTTATTGCAGTTTATCTGTTCTAAGCTTCTGTAGAAAGATGGTAGTTCAACATGGTCCGCTCCCTAAGTAGATATAAGGGAAACGAAAATGCAATGATTCTTATTTTCAAGCGATTATACACGCCTATACATCCCCTAAATCCAGCACACTGGACCTTTAGCTGCTCAGTATTCTTGTGACAATCCAAGTGGCTAAACATGGCTGTATATATACAGTAGCAGTACTTTGGCTAAATATAGCTGTTTTTAGCCATATTTGGCTAGATGTGGCTAGATATGGCTGTGTTGATCTATATTTGGCTAAACACAGTGCAGTGGTAGGAATAGATTATGCTGCAGTGGTGGTTTGAGAACTTTCTATGGACATTGTAGACTCTTTTGCAATGAGTCTCGGTCACCATTGGAATCTATTTTGCATCTGCTGTGAATCCCAGTTGATTACAGCCGTCGTCCTCTGTGAGCAAAAGCAAGCAAGCCTACAGGCAGTGAGGGTGAGACGCTCACTGTAATATTCTATTAAAAGCACAGAAATGTGAGTGTAAACGTTGGGATTAGAGAGACAAAGGGAAAAAAGATAAAGCAGTGTTGGATGTCAAGCCAACAACAGAGTGCTGGCTGAATGAGGAAATCATTCCCAGAGTTGATTGTGTTTACATTCCCCACAAAGCTGCCGATTCCCATCCATGGGAATGGGATGAAAACGTAGCTGAGACTCTAAGTTAATTAGTGACTGTATGGAACTGGGGTAAATTCTGCCCTTAAACACAAAACTGATGTAATCCAGCCGTCATGTTCATGGTGGAGAGAATTTAAGAAATCCTTAACGGAGACTTTTAACCAGGTCTGTGTCATCACAGTGTGGGGAGTGTGTGCAGATTAACTGTTTTTAATTTACTCACATGTCGCCAGTGCTGGGAACTCCCTGCCATGTTTCTACAGTAGCCCAGAACAGACAAACCACACACAAACTCTAGACAGGGCCATTTGCATTTTTATGTCGGCCAGCGTAATTATAAACACTGATATTTTAACGTGAAACTGCTTTATTCAGTGTTTTTAGCGGTTTAAATTATCTGGTCTATTACTGAGATTTTCCTTTCACAGCTTGTGAAACAGAACAGCGCTGCCATGTCCGAAAACATACGAAAGAGACGACACGTTGGAAATCCGAAGAAGATGATGTTTACAGAGTAGCTGCTAGTAAACCGCACGAAAATGCTGGCACCGATGAAAAAGCATGCAAGGTGTGGAGACGCTGATGGACTCAGACAATTCCTGTTTTGATCAACACTCTGAATCTGATTTGGACGACGAAGCAAACGAGTTTGGTGGAACAAAACGACCACAGAGGAGAGGGCGACAGCAGTATTGACACTGAACATTATTATCATTATTATTATCATTATTTATACAATTGAAATTGACATAAGATAATGAGAAAAAAAATAGTAAATGTGGAATTGATTTTATTCTTTAAAACGACAGTCTTTGACAAAAATGCAATTTTCATTTGAATGAAAATGCACAAATTCGAGTGTTGATAAAAAAGGAATTGGAATGTTTTTGTGTGTTTAAAAACAGAAGGTCTTTTCTTTAGTTTCATGTATATACTGTTTGCATATTCATAGAGCAAATTATTCTGCGGGCCTTGAAAGATTGGTGAATATGATAAAAAAAATGCTGGCGGGGAAAGTGTTAATTTGGAGAGGAAAAGACCTCTGCAGATAATTCAGATCACAGTAAAAACCTCCTGAATAGCCAACAGTGATTAAATTCTAACAGGGAGAAGTTTCAGCTTGTTGCAATCTGCAATCCTCACTGCTAAATGCCACTAAATCGCCCTTCAATCTTACACACTGCTCCTTTAAGTTCATTCATTGTGAAAATTGTAATTGCTGCAATCTTGAAGCACTGAAAAAGGTGTCGAAAAGTACAACCCACCCTACACTCTGAAACTAGAATGGATAAGGAGGGAGCACGCAGCCAGGAAGAGATCCAGCTAACAAAACCCAGCTTTCATGTGTTATCTGTTAAAAAGGAGGGAAATCCAGCAGTGGAAATAGAAACCTTATGCAACACGTATTTTCCTTTTTTGCCATGCAAATGTCCTGCCAAAGGCTGCGCTGCTGAGTGACAGAGGAGGAGCAGAGAGCAGCGAGAGGCTGGTCAGAGATTAGTGGACAGGACTGAAATGACACAAAATGAGTACATGGATTTATATACTGTACACGGATGATTGTGCATACTGTATATATTGTCTCTGTTGGGCCTACAGTGTGTTACTTTGGGAACAGCAGCAAACCAAACACTGCTGACTCAATCTGCCCGTTAGCCACAGAACAAACGAAACCCAACGGGTCACAATGCCCTGGATTTCAGTTCCTCTGATGATCCAGGGGGACCTGCACACAAAAGCAGGCCCCTGTGGATTCTGCTTCAGTTCAAATGCCAGATTCTGCACATAGTATGATTCACTGGATTGGAGCAAAGGGTCTCTGTAGTGGCGCAGAGGCAAAACTGACCTCAATGACACGTTCAGAGAATGCTGTAGCTGTCGAGTTGACAAGCTTTTAAACTCACAGCCCCACGCCCTCAGCGGAGAAGAGTGAAATGAGATAACTTCACTTCCTTCCCACACAGACAAAACTAATGTGCTAACAGCGGTTCACAGGACAGGGTGTGGGACTGCGCTCTAGACACTATAAAGTGCATGCACGCTCATCTGCAGAGAAAAACAGTTCGCAAAGGTCAAACAGAGCAAAGGAAGAGAGAACATGCAACTCAAGCAGAACCTGCTCAGACAAGATTGCACATTAAATCCAGTTCCACAAAATTGTGCTTCAGAAAGAGAATTAAAGGCTTTATCATGGGTGAAAAGAGATGTCATAATCAACTGGGTGACGCACACAACGCAATAAGGCCTGGAAATATGGTAGGTCACATACAGACAATCACTCTGTGTTTGACAGACAAACACTTGAAACCATGTACATTATCATAGCCGATGAGGCTATAGGACACCAGTGGATGGCTGAAAGATAAGCTAGGCTGAAATACAGTATGTACCTGAGAGCCATCCCAGGGGCAGCGCTCAGTTTATAAAGGAGATTAAGCTGCAACCACAGCCATGCACGGTCACCCTGCCAAGGTTTAGTGTCACAGATCTGCAAAGGACAGAGCCCATCCATGAACCTAACACTGCTGCACTGTGTTCGGTCTAATGTCTGTTTGATTCACAAGAACGGAGACCCGATAGGCTGTTTGTGTCAGAGGGGGAGAGCATCGCCTTTCTGTCGACACACATAATGCAGCAAAGTGTTTACACTTTTCCGTGAACCCTTTCACCCATCAATCATTCGGCGTGTATATTTATTCAGGGTGGAGAATTGTTAACTCTGTTTTGCGTGAGTGCTCCGTGTACACAGAACAATAAAAACACCCGTACTACATGTTTTAAATAGTGTTAGTGTAAACAAGATAGGAAAGCTAAAACATACAAAGCAGAAACTGGAGTAAAAGGGCTGTGAAATGAGGCCAAACTGGAAGTGCCAGAAACTGCAGTTCCTCTAATGGCCACTTGAGGCTTGCTTCAAAAGTGAGAATCTCCATGGAGCCCCATGTAAAAATGAAGAACCCAGCAGCAGAAATAACAGCCTGGTACAAAAAGCAGTTTTGGTCTCAATAGCGACACAGTAGCTACCTTCATTATTTCATACAGTCGATTCACTGTCCTGGCAATAAATCATCCATTTCAGGAGCACTTATTAAAAGATTTAAATATGGAATATCTGCAATGTATTTCAGCTACATCACAATCATGAATCACCTTATGCTGCAAAACATTTGAAGGCTTTTTTGGCTCAGTTTTCAAATGAGTAACAAGTTTAAGTGCAGATATTTTATTGCAGTAAGCAATAATGTCCAGACCAAGCCAAGTGACAAGTGTTGGTCAATGTCAGGGGGTCAGTGAGCATCTGTTGCCCTAATTTTTGCAGTGATTTCCACACTACTGGCACTAGTAGGCCCTCGCCAGCAGGTTTTTGGACCTAGCAGAGCTCATCGCTGAGTGAAATCTCTTTGAGTTAAGCTTAGATCACGAGAAGAGATATGGAAGTGAGGAAAGCAAACAACTAAAGTCAATAGTGTGTGAGATCTAAATAAACTTGTTATATTTTAGGTAAGATTGTTTTTTTTACAACCACTGAGCTCTTTCGTAGAAATGGTTCGTAATTGTTTGTGTGACTTTTCACAAGAGCATAGTAAATATGCTCTGTTCTTTCAACATTGGGTCATGTTGTCAGTAGCCCTTTTTAAACAGGAATTGTGCAAATTTGCAGGAAAGCCCAATCAGTCTCTTTTCAGCATTGGCAGTATAAAAACAAAATCGGGGAGTGCAGCAAAATGCCACCTACCCACTTTTGTTTCTACAGAATGCGCCTTTTCTTTTGTCTCCTCAGTTGCTCATCTTTACAGTGTCTGTCAGGTTTGCGTTTCCTTCTTGCTACTAGCTGCTCGCTAATTCCTGCTATCAGCCAATTCCTGTTTATCCACCGCCAGTGGGTCGCACAAGCGGTGTCAGCAACAGCTCCTCCCACAAGTCATAAACAGCCCCTCCCATTGCGGAAGGCCGCCTCTGTCTTTTTAAACTAAAAGGGTTCTGCCAATATGTCTACCCTATAAGGCGGAAAATTGGGCATCTCGGATCAACTCGCCGATCCGGCTCTGTGTGTCTAAACGCTCACAGCTTGGCGGCAAAACGGCCCAACACTCGTGGAAAATCTGGCAGTGTAAAAGGGTCTACTGTGCTAACTGGCTAACAAGCATTTTGAATCTGTCCTGTTGGTCTTCTGGTTTCCGTTTTTGAATGACGAATACAAGCTACCGCCGCCTGCTGCTATAAAGAGTTATTTCATCTTGTACAGGCCTTTTGCTGTAGTCTTCGCAGTGTCTTCAAGCGCAACTTGTTGACCGAGACACAGGTGACGAGAGACCTTGATGTCAGTTTGGTGTGTCTGGCCCTTTATTTAGAGTGTGTGGCCATTTGAGAAGTAAGAATACAGTCAAACCTATTCTGATACAGCACTGAACTAGCAACGGAAGATTTATTACACAAATCCTGACAACTATGTTACACTAAGCTGATAGCAAAGATCTTTCCACTCTCAGAGCTGTACTTTGCTTTTATAATCTGTTTGCTCAGGCAGCCTGATGGGCCATTTGCTTTCCTAATGAACAGTCCTTCCTTCTTTCCCCTGCACTGTAGCTGTAATGGCTTTATTTGCATGACTTCATTATGGGAACCAGTGGAAACCACCTCTGGATATCCCCACTAACCACGGTTATGTGCCACTCAACGAGTCGGCGGGGGGACTCGGCCCATGCTGGACACTGGCGACCGATTCCTCTGAACCTGAACTGAATTGATGGGGATACTTTTACAGTTTATTGGTGGCAGGAGGTCTATCGTAAGATGTTAAAAGCTGCTCTCACACTCTCACAGACATAACTGAGCCATCCAATACCGCTGCCTGTTATCTATAAAGACGACTCAACAGGTCACTTCAGAGGACTTCACGATGGCATCAAGCCACATCCTTTTAACTATCATTCCACATCCGTCTCAGACCTGCTGGTTGTGATGGCTCTGATTACAGGAGCAGCAGTTACAGTGATAGCTATGAATATTTGCATACCGACCATCTGCTGGGAACTGGGTGTTCTAACTGATGATGCATGTGTGCATACGTGCGTGTTTTTGCATGAGCACAACAGTTTCATTGATAAGGTGTTTACTAACCCCTGTAGTTAACACTGCATGTTACATAGTTCACAGCAGTCACACACACACTGACATAACACACTGACTCACCTTTCATCAGTGTAAGCCAGTGGTTTTTAAACTTTGTGCACCTCATACAGCCTCAGAAATCATCAGGCTTTCTAAGTACCATCACTATGAGCGACATAAAAAACATGAGGTAGCGTAGGCCTGCCGTATTCAGCTGTGGAGAGTTCAAACAGGAGGCACTTATTCTAAATTACATTTAAGGGACCTAAAGATAAAGTATTTTCAATCGAAATTTAGTACTGCCACAGCTGCAGATATAGATTTAATTAACTGATTTAATCAAAAAATCGTAGCCATAAAAGCCATAAAATCGTGCCGTGACTTGGCCGACAGGCTACACGTTGGTGCACGACCAATCATCACTGGTTGTCTTTTACAACATGCGTGATGTCATCATATCATTTTTGTCTTATTTTTACTTGTTTTTACTATTATTATTATTTCAGTCACTGTGTCTGTTCATGTCCCAGCCGTACCGTTATTGTAGTAACATAAAAAGTGCCAGCAGACATCAGGAGCTACATTTGAAACAACGCATGCAAACTATGACAGTCACTGAATCCTCCACAACAAGTTCCTGCAAATGCTTCACAATAAAAGCCTGTTTAGAAAATGAAGGGATTCTCTTAACTGAAGTTATAAGGGGCTTTTAATTTTAGACAGGTACAGGGTGTGCAGAGTTTGAAATAACAGTGTGAAGCAGTAAGTTTAACAGGGCAAGCAGGAGCAGATTGAAAGTAAAAATATAAAAATTCAGAGAGAATGAGAAATAATGATCTGTTATGAAACTGTTAAGTAAAAGCCCCAACACTACTTTTTATTTTATTCCTTCATGTTCTCCATCACGAAGAAATAACAATAGTATTTGCTAGCCTGTGATGGGAGAAATCGTGAACAACAAAAAGAAAATCAAACATGCTAGACTTTCTGTCACGTGGCATTGGTCAGTGTCTACTGACTAAACTATGGATTATCATGCACGACACTCATTGTTGCTCACGATGCAAGTCGACACAGTGCGAAACTGCATCGAGCTATAATCAGGCTAATGTCGTGTGGTGTAAACCCGGCATAAGCCAGTGGTTCTCAACAAGGAGTCCTTGAGGGAGATCCCCAGAAGAGCGAGTTGTTTATTTACACTATTGAATTCACTACAGAAGTGAGTCCAATGTGAGTGTGAGTCATAAGAGTGACTATTCTGGTCATAAATCTCACTTCCTCCATGATTATCTTCTCAACTGTGGAAGTCTGATCTTAATCATATTTAACAACCAAAATCTTTTCAGATGGAGGTTCCTGAAACAAAAATGGGGGACCAAGACCTAATCTGTACCAGTTTATAAGTCCTTAACAAGGCAAAGGTTGAGAACCAGTGTGCTTTAAGCCGAATGCTGACACAATCATACTTGCATTTGAAGGCCAACATCCTAGGGCCACGTTCCCACTGTATCGTCCCAGCAGCCAGAGTTTAAGCCTGAATCTTGGAATCTTGAATCTTATGATCTATGTGACGAATAATGTGATTGATTCATGATGTGTAAAAGCTCCCAACACGCCAACAACATGGCATGAATGCAGCAACCTCAGCACACTGGCAAGTTCCCTACCAAATACGCTAACAATAGCATAAGTGCAACTCAGCACAGGAAAAATACTACAGGAAATTTAATCTGCACGGTAATCACACGGCGACCAACTGCCCCCCACTGTGCTCCCTTCCTGTTGCGTCCCTCAGTGACGACCGCAGACGGAAAGGACACGAACCAGGGTGCGGTTTCAGTAAACCGGCTCATAGTTTGCACCATCGGGGACAAGTTATCTCTGGAGACGTTTATTCTGGCTCGGCCTGCTTTGGAAAACAGTTTCCCAACACTCACATTAGCAGTCAAGCAATGGCCACAGGGAGAAGTTTACAGTGTAAACCATTCTGAAGATGGTCGCTGCTGTGTGAAAATGTTTGCTGTGCACTCTGTGCCAGATTCCAACGGGAATTCAGCGAGGGCTTCCTCTAACTCACTGGCCCACATTCAAAATACCTATCAATACTGTGTTAGTATCTGACACATCACTACACTGTTTTCTCCTCGGCAGAGTTACAAATGCCAATACTGAGGGTGTTTGTTTAAATCAAAGGCCTGAAATCCAGCTTCTTGGATTATCACAGACAAACGCAGAGACACACAGCACGCCAAGACCAAAAGGTTCAGAAACTAAAAGTGTCGGCGAGCGGTAGCAAAAATAAACTGGTTTACAAATGACGAAACAGCGTGGTGTGAACGTGCTTTTATGAAGCTTCAGGGCTGCAGTTCCTTGAAGATAAGGGAACAGAAAGAAGAACACAGGACCAGCAGAAGCCACAGAACGCAGGAGATGACTATTTAAAATGACAGCAACCAAGAGTGAGCCACAGGACAGGACAGAGGACAGTGAAGCACACTCATAATCTGACCGCTCTTCCAGTATCGCAACAGTTTGACCCTGAAGATGGAGAAGTACAGTTGTTGTTCACTGTGTTAGGCAATTGTTTGCTAACATACATGACATATCAACTTCATGGGGTTACCTATCCTCATGAGACCTTAACTTTTGTTTGGTGTGCATTTTTAATTTCTCCTAGGTATTTGGGATCAGTAGGACCTGATAAGTATGAAAAACTCAACACTGTCAACGATAATTAAGTCCCAATGTCTTCAGTTGAGTACTTCCTAATTAACAGCGTCTTAGCTTGTTATTAAAATTGGTCAAAGTTGTTGCCATGTCAAACTATAAACATTATCAATCATAAATTAACAACCTTAAACTGTGATCAGGTTTTGGACCTTGTCCTTGTTTGTGTCGGTTCGGCTGCAGACTAACTCGGCAGAGATGGCTGACATCTTGTTTTTACATGGATAACTGTATTGTGCTCTTACTACCACGAGATGGCACAAATAAAGTGAATGTTGAATGAAGTATAAGGTAAAGTAACACAAAATTCAATGTCCTCATACAAGGACACAGGGTCACAGGAGGATATGGAGCTGTCTGTTGGCACGAATCTGGTGATACAATATGATTGTCGAGATGATACAGGATGTATGATTCAATATGCTGCGATACTGTCATCAAATTTTAGGAAAACTGTCATAGTATATTGACACACATCACTCTTAGAACAGTGCGATGTGCATTCGTTGTGCAGACTGAGCAAAGGAAACATCTGCCTGGAACAGTAACAAACACAATGAAAGTGTTTTGCAGTAGTTTTCAGATAAACAAATTAAGAAATTAAGATATTGCTAACTATTAAAAATCGATATAGCATTTTTTTTTTAGAAACTATACAGTATAACAAAACTAACCTGTTCTCATTCCCTGGGCGTCAAATCTGGCGCACGATGCACAAGGCACCTTACAGTGTCTGTATGAAAAGCACAGGGCTTTCACCCAGGAGACCAATGTTCATGTCATGTGTAAAACCAAAATGCAACTATTTTTTTTTTTAACCATGTGACATAGTTACTGGCATAAGTCACATGTCATTGTTCTTGAGTGACATTAAGTTGCAATAACAAATGTAGTTTTTTTACCCAAAGCATGATCATTTTTCTAAACATGAACAATGTTTTTCTTGCCTTTTTAAAAAAATATTCAACATATAAAGCCAGTAAAATGTATATGAAGCCCAAACCTTATAGGTAGAACAGTCTGTTCAATAAAGTTTGGTGATGCAATGATCCCGTAAACATTTACATCATATTTATATCTTTTTGTCTGTAACCTCTGGCAACTGTCTTTGTGTTGTGTAACTGTGGTGAATATGTTTTGTTTTGGTCTTTTTTTTCTCTATTCTTTTTCTTTGTAATCAAAATGTGACTTTTTTAAAAAAAGAGGAAGAGAATATAATATGAGAGTAGCTGTAGTTACCAATAATAATATTAGGTAAATAATTTCAATAAACCTGAAATGGTAATCAAAATACAACTTCACAAAACTAAATCTCCTTTGACACACTAAAATAAAATAAATAAATTAAAATAAAATGAAAAAAAAAAGAAATAGAATAAAATAATAGATAGATAATAATAAGATAAATCAAAAGAAAAGAAAATGTGATAAAATAAAATAAGATCAAATAAAATAAAATCAAAATTTGTTGCCCACACCTAAAGTAGTATTGATGGCCAAAACCTACATTTCCCTGGAAGACGGAAGTTTATTTTGAAAGACACTTTAGCACATAACGAGCGGACATTGTCACAGAAACTGACATATCCATAACTGATGCTGGAGGGGTACCTGCAGCATCAAAGTTTGAAACGTAGGGCCACTGACCAAGCTGCCATATTTAACAAGTTGCAAGTGAGTTGCACAAAACATAAACTCACAATACTCAAGCTTATCAATATGTTCTGTCACCACTAGTGATATATCAGTGTTGTGTTTACAGCTTGTTCTACTGCTCTGAGGTGACCAACAGTAAATTAAAATGGCTTTGATACCAGATTTAGCTGATTAAAGACACTTAATTTTTGCATGAAACTTTATTTATAAAAGTATCCAGTGTTGGATTCATTAAATGCAAGAGCAGTCCAGGAGCTTTTCCCAAAGACAGTAAGGCTTTATCAAAGTTATCAACAAGATTAGAAGAAAAAGATTAAGCAAACAAGACTAAGAACCTGAGCAAACACTGGTGCTGACTTTCAATATGTGATGCTTTTAGATACTCCACGGTGTGGACATAATTCAGTATTAAAGCACTGAGATTTGATTTGCAGCTTTAACATCTTGAGTACTGCTCAACACGTAACTACAGGCCTTCAAGGCCGAGCAGGGGTAGCTCTAGTGTTGGCAGATTGTTCCCATGCAGCTGATCAACATCAGCACTCTGAACGCCATATTCCCAGTTTCCAGCCACTTATTTCAGTATAGGCCCCTCTTTGCAAACCTGTTCTACATTAAAGAGCAAAGGGTTCTCCGGCTCCCCCGAGGGAAGTGCGCTAACTTTCGCTCATTATTTAAAAACAAGGGAGAGTTGACTGCTAGCAGAACACTCCCCCATCACAATTACCCCTATATTACGTCTATAGTCTCAGCAGCTATTACTGTCGTATCACTTGGCACGGCCTCCACTGCTGAATTTAATCTGCAGGAGCCATCGCAATAACATAGCGAGCACATGCATGCAATGTGCATCACGTGAAAAGTACAGGGAGCAGTTACGCGTGGAACTCTTGGAGGACATGCACGCACCTACTTAAACCTTACATGCTAAAATACTGTCGTTTTTTCTTGCAGATTACCTCGAAGACATAGAGAAAGCAGACGAGAAAGTTTTGGCACCTGACAGGTCTAAATTAGGCTTAAAGAGTGTGTGCCGTCCTCGCTGAGTAACAGCATGTCAAGTCAAAAGCTTTTCAAAATAAGCTGATATGATTAGATTTGTCTGTGATTTGTATCTTTCCCCCTTCCTGTCTTGTCACCGGGCCTGGGGTATTTGAAGCAGTCTTTTCTTTTTTTCCAAGCCTGATGGGAACTGGAGGCCTGCGCAGCATCTGGTTGACTTGGAAACAGCTGTGTTTTCACAGATCTGACTGAGGGTTTATAGCTGCTCCCAGCGAGCCCGGGTTCACTGGGCCTGTTTGGCTAAATAACGTTAAATCTCACGTCTGCTCCTCACTCGCGGGCCCACGGAAACACCACAACTGTCACTGTTTCTCTTCTTGTTCTCAGGGAATGTATACAGTACAGTCCAATAAGTCTGGTGAGGGATCTGGGATATTATGAGGTGTCGGTGTTAAATGAGTAAATTACAGCTCACTTTGGAGCAATAAATTCTAATTTGATGCACACATTTTACTCCCTTTGTTACTGGCTGGCTGTCAGAGGTAGAAATCCACGGAGACAAGTGTCTTCTGTTAGTACTCACAAACTGATGTAAACTAAGAGACCGAAAGTGACAACTGATATTTCTAAAACAAACAGTCCTTATAGAAGTCACTGCTGGAAAGATGTTCTTTTCCAGAAAATTAGGCCGATGCAGTCAAAACATGCAAATAAAATACTTCTGAAATTGGAGCTATATGACCAGAGAAAACAGAGAGAAAGGGCTGTGGCATTCGCTTTTGCTCAAGAGGTAGAAAACCTACAACTATCAGATTCACTGCGCTGCATCAGACTAATAAATGCTCCAGTTGGTGGGTGACGTAATGCGAGCTCATCCATTTTGACACAGAAAACAATATGGAGGCCTGCTGGTGACAAAGGATCTCACATTACAGCCAAACAGTGCACTGAAATATGTTGCTAAAGACATTTTAGGCAAGTAATCGGCAATACAATAACAGAATCTTGATTTATATTTAATCAGCACTGCCTAGCTTAAGTGTATCTGAGTTTGAGAGACAAAGAGATCCCGATCCACTTCTATATTAGGGTTCCTACAGCTTAAGGCAAGTGGGATTCAAGACTTTAAGATTTTTTAATACCACTCAGAATGAAATTTAAGACCAATTCAAAAATAAATAAATACATACATAAATAAAATAAAGCATAAACTGACACCAGTTACTTATGGTTAGGGAGGTTTTTGCCTGAATATTTACTGCGACATAAAACATTTTGGTGACGTTAAAGCGAGAGGCACTTGGCACATTTATTTATTTATTTTAAGTTACCAATTATTTCAAGATTTTACAACACCAAGGCATAAAGAGCGATTCATAAAATCCTACTTCATATATCTTAGCATTTATAGGATTTTTGAAAGACTGATTTAAGACATTCTGACACCAATCAAGGCCTTATTTTTAGTTTCATGATGCCTTTTAAAACTTTTTAAGGATCCACAGGAAGCATGTACACTCTCTGTGTCTGGAAGTACAATCTGTAGTTTGTGCAGAAGCCCTAGAGCCAACTCAAATCTGCTGGTGTTTTTGAGCTGGGAGATGTGCAGGGAAATCTGGGCGCTGGTAAGATGGAGGAAAATGACCTACAACTCATTTACACACGCTACTCACACTGTCATGATGCAAACCTGGTGGAAAGTTGGCAAAGAATCCCTTTAAAGGAGAACACTGAGCATGATAAACACTATAGTGTCATTTTACTAAACTATCATTTTACTGTACTAATAACTTTCTGTATGCATGTGTGTTTGCACGTGTTGCACCACATAAACTCCATTCACCAATCGGCCATAAATCTCCACCGCCACAGCTGAAACACAACACGTCATGTAACGCAACACTGGCTCCACATATGTTCCTCAGCTGGAGAGCAGCCCACTTATTTCAACCAGTTGCTCCCTCCTCCCAAAAAAAAAAAAAGGATAAGCAGTGATATGATTTAATCTGGTTTATCATGTGTTTAGAGACAGTGGTCAGAGTGTCAGCACACTGGAGCTGACCTGAGCTGCACATGGATTCTGCTGGGAATCCGCATTAATAAAATCTAACACTTCATAATGTTGGGCTCTGAACTCACATACCGGCTCAGATATGTAGGTTACACATGCAGATACCTGCCAGCAACGTACACAAAAGCACATCAAAGTGGTGACACACACACACACACACACACACACACATGTTGGCGTCATACCCACAGAAATAACTCTGCGCAGACAGAGGACACGTTTTACACTGAGTGACTGTGCTCTTAGTACAGGATTAGAGCTGACTGATGCTCAAGCAGATTACTCAGCGTTCTCTGGTCACATGACTCCAGATCGGCATGCCAGGACACAGCAGAGGAGCAGGTCATCAAGCATGGCGCTCTTCAAATAAATCTGTGGTTTGTAGCCAAACAAAATGGCAACAATTTCAGGGGAGAGCAAGAGAGGAAAGAAACAGAGTGCATTTATTTCGTTCTGTTCTGTTCTGTTCCGTTATGTACTGTCCTCACTGTAAGGACAACTTTTAGATGTGTGTATGAGCACTTAGGCAACTGTATACTTGTAATTTTTAGGGGTAACCTTCAGCGTGGAGTTTGCATGTTCTCCCTGTGTCAGCATGGTTATTCTCTGGGTACTCCGGCTTCCTCCCACAGTCCAAAGACATGCAGGTGAATTGGTGACTCTAAATTGTCTGTAGGTGTGAATGTGAGTGTGAATGGTTGTCTGTCTCTATGTGGCAGCCCTGTGATAGTCTTGTGACCTGTCCAGGGTGAACCCTGCCTCTCGCCCAGTGTCAGCTGGGATAGACTCCAGCACGAAATCAGAAGTCAGATAATATGATGCAATACAGTAGAGAATTGTTCTTAAAATTACAAAGCCGTGAAGCAGGTTTCAGGATGGGTGTAGTGTGTAATAATGTCCTGAACTCAAATATCTCAGTTACTGTCACGAATTATGGAGCAACTTCTCTTTTAAAAGCACTTCAAGTTCCAGATTTTAAGTAATTGCAGGGTAGAAATCTTGGGCTTTAACTTTGGAGTATCTCTAAACGTATGTTGTCAGACGTGTCCTCAAGGAATAGTCTTTTTAATTTTTATTCCCAGCAACCCAAAAATCAAAGAATAAAGACATTTCCCTCACAAGTTGGTGGTATTTACTTTTTAATTCACAAGGGACACCAATTATAAATTTTACACTTCTTCTGTACCATCAACCATTAGTGAGGTGGCTGTTACATTTCTTGAGACCAGCTGTATTTTATTCTTCCACAGTCTACAGAGATGTGACAGAAGCTAATCTACTGACACAACAGAGCAACAGATACCAATGAAAGGATGAAGAGCTTATCTGGGCTGATAAATGTAGCACGAAAGAATAATGCAAGCATAATCATCAGCCAGATAAGATCCTCCCGCGGGCTGTATGTTTGACACCACTGAGCAAGACGTTGATGATGTAAACAAATGATTTTAAAATCCAACTGTTCACATGTAAGTTACACTCTCAATATGTATGCTGTTGTGTTGCCAAAAGGGGCAGAAAATTGGTAAATAAAAGTTAAATAATTCCATTTCACAGTGCCTGTGCAGCCTTGTTTATTCATTCTTTTCAATGGAAACGATTAACGCAGCCATAAAGGTTTCCTTACATACTAGAGTATATGATGCAATACAGCAGATTATTGTACGTAAAATTACAAAGGCATACAGCAGCGTTCTTATGCATTTTTTATTTTAAAATTCCACACTTTTCCAGACTTTGCATGAGATTTTTGGCACCATATTTGACATTTGAGGACAAACAGCTAGACGTTAATGATGTATTTTAAAATCAAACATGCAAGTTACACTTTCTATATGTGTGCTACTATGGGTACTTTTCCTCATGCAAATCAACAAACACCAAATCCAGACAAATTCATCTCTGAAAAAGAGGAAGTAAACTAACCGTCGCTAGCTATACTTGTATTATTTTCCCCTTACATATTGAATAAATAACCTAATATTATTGTTTTCCCATATTTTAGTCTCTTTTATAAATAAGAACAGAAAATTAGCTGAAAAAAAGTAAATAATTCAATTTTTATGGCATCTGTTCAGCCTTGTTTATTCACTGTGTCCATGGAAATGGCAATTAATGCTGTAATAAAGTTTTCCTTACACAGAAGCGTTTGCTTTTCTGACAACTACGTCACTCCATAGCTCATAAATGTTGAGACAAGCTTAATATTTGATTAATTGTGATGCTTTATGTTTGCAATACAAAGATGATAGGCAAATTAATTTGATCGCGGATGTCCCTATTTGGTATTTGGTATAAGGCACTTGGTGCAGTGCTGTTCAGAAGGCTGTGATAGATAAGTGTAGAGGCAGCTCTTATATTTCAGAAATCAGAAAAAGGAACAAAAGCCTAGAAAAACGCTGCTAATTTTATTTGCTGCTTATACTTTGGACTTTTATACCAACTCTATTATTCTATATGGAATTTTCAGTGTTGGACTTATAGTTGTCGAAGGATGTTTTTCTGTTGCACTGATACTATTACTTAACTAAAGTAACTTAATACTTGTTCCACAATGCTTCACAGTAATTGGTGCTGAGTTTGAAAAGTACTGCACATGTAAAACAGAAAATGTTCAGGATTCCCCTTCTGTTTCCATAACTTTATAAAACCTAGAGCTACACAGAGAAAATCCATTCAAAACACCAGTTACTGTACGACTCTGGACATACATCATAATGCACAGCTCACTGTGCATATGATATAATGTGCAGCTCCATAACTCCTACTCCCCGTCACTTTTCTTCAAGCCATAAGTACCACATATATCTAAAATAATCAACCATATGTTTCTGTAATTACACTATAAGAGGAGCGTCCCAGTAATCTCCAGATTTGGGATCATAAATCCTCGGGTGACTATGACCTTGTGGGCGAGCCGCATTCAACATGTGGAGAGAATAAAGCTATTTTCAGCGGATTCTCAATCAAATAAACAAATCTGGAAGGCTGAAGAATGAGGTGGTTGACTCACAGGAAGCCTGTGTGATATGGAGGAAGCTGGGATTCAAAACCCTGGTGTGAGGGTGCCCTCTCCTGACGGATAGCTGAATAGATTTTTATTCTGATTTATCATATGGTCAGACTGAGGAAAAGTTTGGAATTTTTTCTGCAAGAGAGCTAAACCTTCTCTAAAAACATAAGGTTATAAAATCTGGCTTTGAGCGTGATTTATGTGATACTTCATGTCGCCTTGTAAGGAAGCAGTGTATTCATTTTTACCTCCAGGTATAAAAACATAAAACACGCCAGAGAACAAGCAGGTGTTGAGCTAGTAAGTGACTCAGCGATACTTCAGCAGGTCACACTGACACGGACAGTCTGACTAATCAACAGGGACACCTGCTGCCCAGCGGTGGCCAGAAAGGAGTCATGTTCAGGTTTGGTGGATTGTGTCAGGGGAAAAACTCACTCTCTTAAGTTTGTGTATTTTTGGAAATAACTGACCTGTATTTGCCAGTCCTGACTTGTACGCCTTTCATGCCACAGTGTTGGGCCCCACCCACGTCATTAACCAGGTCGTCACCGATCATCAGAGCCTGCAAGAGACGAGGGAGAGGAGAAAGAACGAGAGGGCATTGTAATTTAGTTCAGGACTTGAGTGAACTGACGACGCCTCACTAAGTGACATATTTTATGGATATTTATATCGTATTCAATACATAACAGTACAGAGCAACTAATAAACTGTACAATTAAATTTTACACATGTCGGTGAAGACTCTCAGTCATCCAGGTCATAGTAATCGTAAGTGCTTTATGGTAGACAACTAGACTTGCTTGAGTTTCTTGAAGACGTTTCACCTCTCATCCAAGAGGCTTCTTCAGTTCTTAAGGACTGGTGCGAAGTTGCAGGCTTTAAACTTCATGTAGGTGTGAACCCTTACAGAGTCGCTGAGGTCACATGTGAGTCGTTGACCCAACCAGCCATCAACAGCCGAATCTTGACCTGAGACTGACTCTCCTGTGCCGTGCCATGCGCTCAATCGGACATATTTTATGGATTTCTTTTTTGACAATTTTAGTTATTATGTTTTATGCAGGATGAGCCAGGTCTTCATTGTGCCCTTACAGTGTGAGATTTTTTTGAGTCTCTATATCTATATCTACTCAGTATCTCTATTGAGTCTTAATATTTTTTGGAGTTTTCCGTGCAACCCCCGTATAAGTTGACCGATCCCTAGTGTGGGTCAGGACCCTCAGGGTGGACACCAGTATGTTAGGGGAGACATAGGACATAAACCCTTGTTTGCTTACGGGATTGAGGTATTTAAACGTTCTAATATAATCTTGATTTCTCCAGGAGTACCAGTAACTGTCTCCTCCTTTTGTTCCTGCTTCCTACCTAAGCATCAGCAGCACTTGGCGGATCCATTTCAACCCGCCCTCTCTCCTCCTCTTGTTTCTTTCTTAAACGTCTCAGCTGTCCTCTCCGCTGACCTGGCTCCCCTTGTTACACAAACATGAGTTTCGCACCATTGTCTATCAGTATGTAAAAAAAAAAAGTACTTTCTGAAATAAACTGGGAAAGTTAGAAATACTTCACTCCCCAAATGATCATCTGTGTGTCATTCATTCACCTCTTGTGTTGCGTTAAATTAGTGAAGACACTTTTTCTTGCACGCCTCCACAGAGAACGAAGAATCCAGAAACGGCGAAAATTCTTGTTGAACTAAAGTAAAAGGGGGCCGTGTTTAACAACAGCAGAACTATATCAAAACTGTTGTTTACAAACTAGTCAGGTTCACTTTGTCCAGATTGCAACCTTCGTTCAAAATCTCTGGGGAGTTTAAAAACTATACATTTTCGGAAAGAGTGTGACGAACCCAAAAACCAGTGTTCACATTTTTTCAAAGTTTCTGCGGTGGCTATCTTGGACTTTCAAAATGGCCACCATTCATAACTTTGTTTTTAGCTGAATAGCTCATGACAAATCAAAATGGCGTCTGACTTAAGTGGCTAATTGCATATTTTTTAAGCCCAGGAAAAAAAATGGGACTATTTGCGACGCACGAAAGAAAGAGTCTGATGCTGTACCTGCATATAATCTTTTGTATCAGGTAAATAATGCTGTATCTCTTATTACTGTATGTCTCATTACTACACCTAGCGAGAGAGCGTTAGCTTACCTCACTTTAGAAAACAAAAGCAAAGACAGCCTAGCTAGCATTAACGGTTACGATTATACCTCCCTAATGCTAGTTATATAAGTTCTTTATTAGTTGTCAGCTGTGAACTCGTGCTAGCTAAGGTAACTGTTTGGCTACATTTAACTGTTTGCGTTAAACTGATGCAATCTTATAGTTTACAAAAATAGTTAACATGACAACAAAATCTGATTCTGCAACTTCTTATAATATTTTGCATCAGGTAAATAATGCTCTATCTCTTGTCACTGTATGTGAGAGTTTGTAAACAAATGTTTTGATATTGTTTTGCTGTTGTTAATTGTGGGACGGAGTGAGGGAGTTCAAGTATCTCAGGGTCTTGTTCACGAGTGAGGCTAGAATGAAGCGTGAGATGGATCAGCAGTTTGGTGCGGCTTCTGCTGTGATGTGGGCACTGTGGCGGACCATTGTGGGGAAGAGGGAGCTGAGCCAGAAGGCAAAGCTCTCGATTTACCGGTCCGTCGACATCCCCTACATGAGCTTTGGGTAGTGGGCGAAACAATGAGGTCACGGATACAAGCAGCGGAAATGAGTTTCCTCTGTGGGGTGGCTGGGCTCAGCCTTAGAGATAGGAGCAGGAGCTCGGAAATCTGTGGGGAGCTCGGAGTAGAGCTGCTGCTCCTTTGCGTTGAAAGAAGTCAGTTGAGGTGGTTTGGGCATCTGATCAGGATCATCCTGGGGGCATCCTGTTATAAGTGTGTGCACGTCCCACTGGTAGGAGGCCCCGAGGTCTTCACTAATTCAACATAACACAGGGTGTGTAACTGATATACAAAAGATCATTTGAGGCAGAAGTATTCCTTTAACAAGACTAAATCCTCTAACTGAGGCCCAGCAGGTCGTTCTGTGATAGGAATGCAACTTCTGATACTGAAGGTATTATCAAGAGTTTGGTAATTCCCTCTGAAAGGAATGTAACTGATCAGTTTCATTTTGAGTATTAAGTGAGTGATTCAACTAACAAGGAATTTTCACTTTGGGAGAAAAAAATTGCAGCACCATCTCTGCACGACAGCCTGGTGAGTAAGGGAGGGCTTTGGAGAGGGCAGCAGATGTAGCTGTGGATATATCGGTGTTTCAGTGAAAGACAAGAGCTCCAGGGGAAAGAGTGAGGCTTAGGCTGAGACGAGCCCAGCTTTCTTAGAGCGCCAACTGTCAGGTCCAAAAATAGATAAGCTCAGAGAGACTACTGCACATTCTTTATACCTGGAATACACTGAGATGAGCAGATACTAAGGATAGACATTAAACATGTGTTCACCTGCTGAGAGAAAAGACAGTGCAGGAGTTTACAACTAAACATGCAGCGTCTGTTCTGATAGCGTCAGCCTTCCTGTTCCAGCTGCCGGTGGCTAAGTGTATTAAGCTAATATTCAGAAGGTGTGTTTAAGTAATTAGTTTAATTTGGGAGTGTCTCTTAAAAAAGTAAAAGTGTGTAGTGCTAACAGCTCAGCCCTTCAGCGTACGCACTGATGAGGGAAAACATATCAAAAGGTGGCTGCTGTGAGTGTGGTGTGCAAAACCAGGAGAAACACAAACATCTTGAAACAGTAAAGGCCATCAGAAGTGGGAATAACCTGCATGACATACTCGACCTTCAGTCTGTGGATGCTGAAATGTAGCCAGAAATACATATTTGCATATACGAGTACGAGTACAGATGAATGAAGAATGTGTATGCACCATGCATGTGTACAACCTTTCCCCACACATATACTGGTATTTATAAAGGTGCGGTGAAAATGTGTATACATCAGACATGCTTCAGACCAGATGCATATACAGTTTTGCGGGGATAGCTGCGACTGTTATGATATAAATTGATTGATTCTTTTAATGACCACACAGCCAGGCTGTTGGAATTTGTTTCCAGTACAGCTCATTGGTACTGGTTCCAACATAAAGGACATTAAACATAAACAGAGATATACATACAGACAAACACATATTAATAATACATAAGGGCCATGTTTAATCCTTAGTGTTCAGAGTTCAGAATGGTTATTGCAATGGGAATGAAACTGTTATAACCATGACTTAGTCTTACCAAAAATCAGAAGAAAAACAACATTGGTCCACAGGGGGAGCCACAGCGATCGGTTGCATTTTAGCCATCTTTAAGCATTTTTCTGTTGTTATAGCGCCACCCAGTTGCCAATTAGAGTTAAATTTCTCCAGTCACCTTGAGGCGTCCTGCTCTACATATCTACCAAGTTTAGTAAAAATCGATATGGTGGTTAGGCCTAGAAAAGAAATTAGCTCTCTAGCGCCCCCATTTTGTTTGATGGGGTCAATAATGGAGGGTCCCCTCAGATTATGTGTGGTCATATGTCTACAAAGTTGCGTGGTGATGGGTGAAACCCTTGAGATGTTATGCACCTTTATGTGATGAGCCACGCCCTCCGCAATATTCATTGCCTTATAGAAGCTCAGTTTTATTAAGTTTTCCAACTTCGACATACGGGGCGTGAGATAAGCCCATTCAAAGTTTGCAATTTCAATCAGTTGCTATAGCGCCCCCCCTTTGGCCAGTTGATGTAATATTGCTTCATTCGCATCCTCCCATGACCCTCTACCACTGTGCCAAATTTCACATGGATTGACCAAGTCAGTGAGGAGAAAAACGTGGAACAGACACACCAGCACACACACCCACAGACAGACAGAGTTTTCATCATTATATAGTAAGATATAACTTTATCTGCTGAGGCGCTTTGTAAGGTCACTTTAACATGAGCGCTACATGAATCAATCAGTGATCATACTTGTGACATTTAATGTGTGATGAATTAATGGTACAAACAGCCGTGCATAACGACAGCTGCTCTGGCACCGTTGAAGAACCTCGCCAATGCGACGCATGTATTTCTCATTGACGGGTGTAATGAATGGTGAAGGGGCACAAGTATTAATATGCTGACAGATGTTTAAGGACGTTTCTGCATCCATTAATGGCGACCTGTGGGTGTGGAAAGAGGCTTGTGCAAGAGCGCCAAGCATAAATGCAGATCATTAATACTGCAAACATGTGGGCGACTAGGAATATTCTTAGTCGGGGGCAGCTGTATTGGTTAGTAAACTCTTCACAGCCAAGGAAGTGCTAAATCATGCTGCTTATTTTTTAGCATTCGGCAGCTCGTTCTTGAATTCTTCTGAAACAAAGCAGTCGATTGCACAACAATTCTCTAACATTTTAATGTTGTCATTTTGTGTGATTGCGGGTTTGCAGATGCTAACTGCTGCATGTTTGCCACTTGAGTGTAGTGACCAATGCTGCTTTCCAGTATGACAACATAAAGTGCGCGTCCTCTCTAGAAACTGACCATCACGATCATTTCTTCCTCAAAAATACCCCTCTTACACAAAACTAGCTCTGGTTCTCAAACTGGTCCTGTTCAGGGTTCTAGGAACTTTGGTGCTATCGAGCAAACTAGTCCGCTTTTTCATGAGGTTTGCGCAGAAACTTTTTAATCAAGGATATGTCACCACTGGAGGGCGTTGCACAACGGAAATAAACATTAGAAGGAAAAATCACAGCTCACACTGACTACTGGCAAACTGTTGTTATGTTCTTACAGATATTAAGCATGGACCAACTATTAATGAGACCACCAACTTTTCTGGTTCTGAACTAACTTATTTTTGGTCGAAATGGTCTGAATGGTTCACCATTAGGTGTAGTAGCCGCAACAGAACTGGGTCCATGTTGGTGGAGAAGCGATAAAAGTGCAATTTCTTCCAAGTGCAGTCAAAGGTCATAACAGAGTCAAAGCAGTAAAGAATCCCCTCAAAAGGCTTAATATTTAGGAGTTTAGCATAAATCAAAGCGCTGGAGTAAGAGTCTTCGTTATGTCCATGTACCACCTTATATTCTGGATACCTACAGTACCCTCTGTTGCTACGTACCTCATGTGGCTGGAGCCCCATGTCATTGAGAACACTCTGGAAGAATGTTGGGGATGGCTTTCCAACTACTTCAGCCTTTAAGTCACAGGCATACTGGAGGGAACAAAAAGTTAACAATAATTAGTCATTGCTTACATGCACAGAACTGATGTTTCTAATAAACACATCAATGGTGATGTTAAATATAGACACAAATCTAACCTTAAGGTCAATTTAAAACCACGATTACAAGCTTCTTTGCTCTAATTTTTCTGTCTGTATTCTGTTGTCTGTTTTCTGGTTGATCAATTTCTGTGTCTTCTATCGTCTAAATTCTCTCAACATCAGTGTAAATGAGGGTATGCCCTCAATGATTCCTTGAGAGCTAAATAAATGTTGAGTAAATGGAAAAAAAAATTGCAAACATTGCACCTACTGTACCTCCAGAGCCTTCATGTACACCCCGACATCTAGTTTCAAACCGTCTGTCTCCTTGTAGTACCTCCTGTGACCACAGCAAAACATCACAAATATTACGTTTGACATTTTATATTTCATGTTCTGCTCACTACGTAGAATAATCATCACAGCACTGATTACTGACGTGTAATATCCTCTTACCCTTGACCCAGAGAGAACAGCACTGGCTTCTCCAGGCCCACAAGGACCCTGAATGCCTCGTTCAGGTTCTGGTAGGAAAAATATTCAGCTGCGTCTCCGATTACCACACAGTTTGGGTTGCTCCTGTCAATGCTGTCAAACTCAGGGAGGAGTGCTGCGGAAAAGTTAACATACAGTTTAATATTTAGTTAGGACGGGTTGTTTATGAAGGATAAGCCTGGTGATACTTTAATCTTTCATACCATCAACAAATCCTGTGAGAAGACAAACAACAACAAGTAATGTCTGTGTAGCTAAAATGTTGGTGCCTTAACTGGTTGCCTCTTAATTTTGCAGCATCTCAATACTAGCAGCCTATGTTGAGTAAAACCTATTGAAGAATGCTCATTTGGACCTATTAGTAATGTTGACAGGCGGATTTAGACTTAATGGGCTGTGCTACCTTTGTCATGAGGCTCAAATATGTTATTATATGGTATAAATGATAAAAAAAAAAAATCTCTGGTTTAAGACAAAAGTGTCATGCAAATTAATATTTTTATATCCACTATGTTTTTGCTCAAACACTGAGAATAACCAGGGTTTACTGTATGGTTGTGTGAATACATAGCTTGTGTATATGTGCATAGTTTGTGTATATAGACATAGTTTGACGAAGCAAAACACATCCGTCATGACTGAAATTCTAGAAATTCTTCTTATTTTTGAAGTATCCAAGTATTTTTCTAATTATTTTATATCTTGCTGTAAGACAAATATTAGTAATTCATTTAACATATTAGAACAGGTCTAGGAGAATATTTTATTGTACAGTTTTATGAGTAATTTGTTTTTCTGCTACTTACATGTTTGAAATAAACTGCTACTAAGTATGTATTATTGTGCATATTTATTTTATCGTATTTTCTAAAAAAGTGTGTTGCAGTATTTTGCCTTGTTTTTATTCCACCTAATATGTTTATTATACACTCACCGGCCACTTTATTAGGTACACCTGTTCTACTGAGCATTAGTAGACATAGTCAAGTCGACCTGCTGAAGTTCAAACTGAGCATCAGAATGAGGAAGAAAGGTGATTTAAGTGTCTTTGAACGTGGCATGGTTGTTGGTGCCAGACGGGCTGGTCTGAGTATTTACTGGGATTTTCACACACAACCATCTCTAGGGTTTACAGAGGATGGTCCAACAAAGAGAAAATATCCAGTGAGCAGCAGTTCTCTGGGTGAAAATGCCTTGTTGATGCCAGAGGTCAGAGGAGAATGGCCAGACTGGTTCAAGATGACAGAAAGGCAACAGTGACTCAAATAACCACTGGTTACAACCAAGGTCTGCAGAAGACCATCTCTGAAGCAACAACACGTCCAACCTTGAAGCAGATGGGCTACAGCAGCAGGAGACCACACCAGGTGCCACTGCTGTCAGCTAACAACAGGAAACTGAGGCTACAGTTCACACAGGCTCACCAAAACTGGACAATAGAAGATTGGAAAAACATTGCCTGGTCTGATGAGTCTGGATTTCTGCTGCCACATTCAGATGGTAGGGTCAGGATCTGGCGTCATGGATCCATCCTGCCTTGTATCAACGGTTCAGGCTGCTGATGGTGGTGTAATGGTGGGGGGGATATTTTCTTGGCACACTTTGGGTCCCTTAGTACCAGCAGAGCATGGTTTAAACACCACAGCCTACCTGAGTATTGTTGCTGACCGTGTCCATCCCTTTATGACCACAGTGTACCATCTTCTGATGGCTACTTCCAGCAGGATAACGCACTATGTCACAAAGCTCAGACCATCTCAAACTGATTTAAAATTGTACTCCAATGGCCTCCACAATCACCAGATCTCAGTCCAATAGAGCAGCTTTGGGATGTGGTGGAGTGGGAGATTTGCATCATGGATGCGGAGCCGAGAAATCTGCAGCAACTGTGTGATGTCATCATGTCAATATGGAGCAAAATCTCTGGGGAATGTTTCCAGCACCTTGTTGAATCTATGACACGGAGGCAAAAGGGGTCCAACCCAGCGCTAGCAAGGTGTACCTAATAAAATGGCCGGTGAGTGTATGTTTAATGTAAAAATCAAAGCATATTTCATGTAACTGAAAACCTACATGCTAATAAATTGACTCTGATTGTGACATTTTAAAGCATTACCATCATACACCAGCAGGTGGGGCCGTAAGCTCCTCTCCTTCAGGACAGCTACGACAGCAGGAGCAGGAGAGAAGACCTCAGACACGGAGATGTCAAAGCCCAGTCTCTGGAGCTTGGCTACAAACTTCTCCCTGGTGGCCTGGGTCTCATTAGTGCAGAAGCGCAGCTGCAGGTCGGATGCCTTGAGCCTTTAAAGGGGTCAGGAGGTCAGAGTGAGCGTGGAGCAACACAGACACAGTCACGGAGACAGTTGAAACATTCCTCGCTGAGTCAATCACACATGCATACAAAACCTTTGGAGTCCTGCTGCTGCCGATAAGTCAGTGATCAGGAGTGTGCGTGCACTCTGCTCTATGGGTTTGCTGAACACGCACGCGGCTAAAATCTCTTATCACGTCTAAACTCCTCATTTATGGACTTACTTTTTCACCGCTTCAATCGAGCCAGGTATGGCAACCCCGTCGCCCTCCCCGCTGTCATACAACACGCCACACATGTCCAATATGACTCCTTTCAAACTCTTCGCACAGCCTGGCCAGCCCGAGTCAGCCATGACGACGCGGTAGCCTCAGAGCGCATGCGCGGAGAGCGAGACGGCCTGCTTAAAGTGCACTAATGTGAGCTTTATTCTGGAGGGACTGCTGCAGATTTATCACGGAATATATCTCTAAAGACTTTACTTTATTATGAGAAAATGTGGTGTTTGGTGTTCTCAAGCACCCAACATATTTATAATTAACTTGGTAATGATTCTGGCAAAGTATTTTATCCATAAATTGAAGTTTAGCAATAATAAACCTCATGTTGATGCTTTTCTATAGGATGTTAAACACTATATGAAACTGCTCTTTGATTCGACCAACACTATAAAGACATCTAACATTTATAGGTCTTATAATATCTATGTGTAGTATGCTATCCCCCTGGCTTTCTGTTATTGTTTGTTTGCATACTCTCAACTGTATATGAGTCCTTTTATACTGTGTTGTTTAAATATGGAATAATTAAAAAAAAGAAGGTAGGGACATGTTCACAGCAATATTGCAACTTTATTTTACCACACACGTGGGAAATGTTTTGCATGTGCAGGAAGTTTTGATCACGAGTAGAAATCTTGCTGGGACACATTCGAGGTATTAAAGTCAGTGGTTTTATGAATGAATGCACATGCACTGACGTGAATAAGTGCCACGTGCACATCAAAAAAAGAGAAAGGAAATAAAAACAAACACTGCCAGCACATGTGGGCTCGCAGAGATTGCATCAAATGAGAAATGTTGATCTGCAGGATCTGCAGCAACACAGAATGCCTAAGGGCCTTTCTGTACTATATATTTTTCCATTATATTTGTTATATTGTTATCATGATGTTTTATTTTACATAAGAAAAGACACTCCATCAGAATGTTTTTATTTCGTTTTACATTTTTATTGTATTGATTTTATTTTATTTTAAGGTATTATACTTCATTTTATATTCTATTTTATTTCATTTCATTTTATATTTTATTTTATTTTTCAATTTAATTTATTTTATTTTAAGTTATTTTATTGTATTTCATTTTGAATTTTATTTTTCTAATTTTTATTTCATAGTATGTTAATTCATTTTATATTCTAATTCATTTATTTTTTTATTTAATATATTTTATTTCATGTTATTCTATTTATTATTTATTTTATTTCATTTTTTATGTTATATTTAATTTAATTTCGAGTTATTTTATTTCATTTTATATGATATTTTATGTTGTATTATTTTATTTCATTTTATGGTATTATACTCTATTTTATTTATTTTATTTCATTTTTTAATTTAATTCATTTATTTCACGTTATTTTATTCTATTTCATTTTATATTTTATTTTATTTTTCTAATTTTTATTCCTTTTAATGTTATTTCATTCTATATTTTATTTTATGGTATGTTATTTCATTTTATATTCTAATTCATTTCATTTTAATTTAATTCTAATTTATTTATATTATTCAATTTCATTTTTTAATTTAATTTAATCTATTTTATTTCATGTTATTTTATTTTATTTCACTTTATATATTTTTTCTATATTTGATTTATTTTATTCTTATGTTATTTTATTTTATTTTTTAAATTCTATTTTATGTTATTTTATTGCACTTTTAATTTCATTTTTTAAAATATTTAATTGTATTTCATTCAGTCATTTTATATAGTATTTTATGTTATTTTTTGGGACGAGTTGGGCGTCTTGACGTAATCATGGGAGATGTTGCAACATGTGGGCGTGTCCTCTGCTCACAGTCTACACCTCTGACGTCAGCACGCAATAAAGCAGCACGGTCTTCTGTCCCGGCTCATCACATAAGCCGCAGCGGAACCTCGCACCACAGCTGTGACAGAGCAGCGGGCATCACTCGCTATCCAAGAGGGTTTTTACTTCGCTTCACCTCCTCCTGGTACTGTGTGACTTTCCTGCATGTCTCCTCTGTCCTGCTGTTACCGCTGAATTTATATTTTACTGATAGCTTAACGTAACTGAGAGCAGGACGGGGCTAATCTTAGCTAGCTAGCCGGTGGTAGTTGTTCTGAGTAACGGAAACGAGCATCCTCTTTGAAGTGTTTAACCAGAAGAAACATTACTTTATATTAAATGTGACATTTTACTCAAGAGTTTTAAAGAGCTCCAGGTTATGTTTCATGACACAGTATTATGTAATGCAAAATAGCTTCATTAGAAAGCAAGTGAAGCTCGTGGTCTTTATTTAGCTGTGCGCTGTGATGGTGGTGGGTGTGCCGTGGAGGCAGCTCCCCAGCAAACCTATCATCTCAAGAGGTGTGACAGTGACTCAGTGACTCAGTGACATGTCACTGGCTCGGGTCCACTGTCCTTCATGGGGACCAGTGCAGGTGCTGCTTGTTTGCTGTGTGTGTTTATTCACTGCACAAGGTTATTGATTACCCAGACAGAGCCAAATACTGGGTGTCTTATCTTTACATTTATGTTCATATAACAAGGCTTGTCTGCAGTTTTCACAACTGTCTTGTCATTTTAGAAATGCTTTCATGGAATTTTTGTACACTAATCGACTGCTAGTGACTTACAAGAGGGGGATGGGGTGATGCAACGCGGGGGAGGAATGGCAAATAGTTTTTTGGAGCACTGGGGACGGAGTTAAACTTTAAATGGTTGTGTTTCTTTTAACCTGCCGATGAGTTTAAAGGCATGTTTTCTGTAAAAATCAATAAAATCTCACCATGTATCACAGCCAGAAACTGGATACACATTATCAGTGGATTATCAAAAACACACGTGTGACAAATGCTTCTGTCAGGAGACATAACCAAATCTAGGTTTAAAATAGTAATATATTGCCAAGGTTACGCCATTTGCGCAAAGTAGATCCTGACATTTAATCCTGCACTCTTGGCTGCGTGACAGTAGTGGAAAACCAAGGCGTTTTTCAGCTCCAGGATTTTGTTTTCAACTTTTAACTTTCACACATCAAAGGGTATGTTTTTAAAAATCAAATAACGTCTGCTGTGCCAGCATACTGATATTATTCTTGCCAGCTGCTGTTGTGTAAGCCTGCAGATTATTTGGGAAAATGGAGGGGCATACAACTTTATATAGCTGTAGTTTGTATTTATTTTACCACCGATTTTAAGAAAATAAATAAACTTTTTAACTCGCCTATCAAGGGGCCTGGTAGATGAAAAAAACGGGTGCACAATATTGGATTTTTTCTCACCAGTATCTGATATGCTGATATACAACAAGTTATTTGGCTGATTCCCGATACAAATAATGATATATCCACCTTTTCCCCAACTAACTGTAGTGACCATCAAGTCTCCTCTGTAGTGGAATTAACAGCATATTATGCAAGCATACTCTCATTGTGATGGCCCACCAGCAGATGGAGACATAAAATACAAGACTTTTAATAAATGGAATATTCATTGTGCAAAATAAGAAAAAACACGTTGACAGATTGCGATAATTTTAAAGCCAATATCGGCAGATACCGATGACATGCTGATGTTTTTGTGCATATTTTTTTATCCGCCAAAAGTAAAAAGCAAAATGTTTTCAGTATATTGAACAACTCACCACCACAGCCTCAGCATGTGAAGAAGGCCCCTCTGGTAGTGATGGCAGTGATGCAGTTTATATGTCCAAGGCTTTTATTGTGAAGGGTAAGAGCAGAAGAAGTGACACTGATGAGCTAGAGAGTTTGGGTGCAACGCTAGCTTGCAGCAGACCGGCACTAAGTGATAGTTTAGCACATCAGCTGATGTCCAATACAGCAGGAGCAGCAGAGCAGCGTGACCCCCAAATGACACCAAAACGCAGTAGAGACTCCACACTGTTTTTAATTACATGACTATTCTGATGCAAACATTTACCCACCAGAATGACTGATAGACTTCCTGAAATTTACTCGCCAAACAGAAAATCTACATGCAGTTTGCTCTTGGCAGGTGTTAATTTTGGACCCTGTTTGGTAGGCATGCTTTCTTTTAAAATAGCTAAAATTATACCATTTATCACAGCCAGAAGCTTCCAGTAGTTCTGGGACACGTCACTTGTGACAAAGTTTTTGTCAGGAGAAAAAACATAAAACCAAATCAGAGATCAAAGTAGTGACATTTCATTAAAATCACTTTTTTCTACGTCTCAGTTTAAGTCTGGTACAAACTAACCAGCATGCATGACAAAACCGAGCCTTCTTTCAACACCGTCTTTAATTTTTAACTTTCAAACATCAAAGGTTAAGTTTTAAAAATCTAATAATTCATTTGTGGTGGAAAGAGAGTCCAGTGTTTTCCACCAGTCACTCATGGAAGCTCAAGAAAAATTATTTGTAGCTTGACGGAGGGTAAAAAAAAAAGTCAAGACCCAGCCACCCCTCTACTTTAATGAGCAAAGAACAGTCCCTAAAATGCCTTAAGCTGCATTCATGTGTTCCTTGGATGGTCCCGTTTCCCAAGTTGGAAAGTCGTTCTTCTGACTTTAATGTGTTCGTGAGCTTGAAGTCGAAATGCGATAACAACATGGATGCTACAAAGACAATGTGTCGCAGTGATGTGTTGAAGATAGCAACAGCAGATTTGGCTTCAGAATTGAGCCTCACACAAGAAAACATTGCCAAAGCACCACTCAGAGCACCATAGCGTGAGTCATCTCAAAACCATCCAGTGCCACGACATCATGAAAGCAAACCCCTCAGTCACACACATTAAACATTTAGAAGGCAGCAGTGCGTTCTACAAAAGGTCGGCAGCAGGAGAAGTAGCAGGTTCCTTTCCTAGGTAACAGCAGTGAAGGGAAATTTAAAAGAAGTCTATTTTGTGATCCAATAGAAAAGTCTGGAACATCACAGTCGAGCTGCCGTGCTGCAGTGGGATTAGCCTAACTTTTGTGAACCCACCCCTCTCAAAAGCATGTTCGTCTATTGTGTTGAATGTGAAAGAGATGCGTTGCTCAGCAGACCTGCTAAGCCCATGTGCTCTGTGGAATTTCACCAAGCAGGGCTCAATTTTTGTAGCTTCAGTGTGTGTGTGTGTGTGTGTGTGTGTGTGTGTGTGTGATTTTAAAGGACATTTCTTTGTCTGCAGGAGCTGGATTAACAGGTTTATTAAAAACAGGCTGCTTGCAGTAAAATCTGTCAAGTCCAACTTGTGTTTCAACCTCTGTTACTCACTGGGTAGCTGTGTGCCAACAAGGGCTGAACCTTCTTGATCAGACTTGTTGTCTTTAAAATGTAAGTAAACGGGGGAAAAATGCAGTTAAGAATTTTCGACAACAGTCCAATCCATTTTCTTTCTACCGCACTACACCCACCAATTGTATCACCATGCAGGAGGAAGTGTGCATCTACTCATGGACGAGAGGCTCGTGCTCGTGACAGTGCCAAATGTAAACATTAATGGTGTCGTTCTCGATAAGCTGCTAACGTTAGCTAGCTCAGTGGTGTTAACTGATCTAGCAGTAGGCGCACGCTTCAGTTTGTGTGGGGATACAGTCGGTGGGTGTAGTTTAGTAGAAAGAAAACAGATCCTTCATGAAACTGCTCACAACAAGGTCGTTTTGGTGCTTTGAGCACCACAAGCTGAGTGCCATCTAGTTCCATTATTTTTGAGAGAAGGCAGACATCTCTACAGCTGATATCTCCAACACTGCAACTCACAGCAAAACAATCTTGAGTGATAAATAGCACTACAGGTAAAAGGAAAAAATACATAGTTCTGGTGAACTCTCATTAATAATAAACAAATAATTATCCTAAATTCTGCACTGTGGTTTGCTCTGCCATGTTACAGACATAGCAGCATACAACCATGAAGGGAATGATTCTCCAGCTCAGCCGCAACCTGAGCCGCGCTGCCCCCATTCTCAGTCGCAGTGTCCACTCTGGCACACGTCCCGCCTCCACTGCCGCCTCCAAACTGACGTCCGACCGTCTGCTCTCCTCGGAGGAAATCTACGCCAGAGAGGACAAGTATGGAGCGCACAACTACCACCCCCTGCCAGTGGCCTTAGAGAGGGGAGAGGGTGAGTCCAGACCAGTGTCCATTTGCATTTCTCTTTTAGTCAGATGCCATTTCAGCCCTCAAGCTTATTCAGAGATCAACAGTCATTGCCAGACACAGACAATAAAGTGTTTATATAGACCACGCCCCAGTCACAAGGTGAGGAAAAACAATTAAGGGGCCTTCAGCAAATCAAAAGAGAAACTTATATGAAACCATGGGGCCCTATATAAACGATAGCGCATGGAGCAAGTGCATTCAGTGCACTCCACTTTTGTTTTGGCGCATAATCTGGGCACAAAGTAAGGTATAGTCCCTTATGTAATCATGGGTGTGTTTTGGGTGTAACATGAATTCAGTCAGCATCATCTCCCATTCCTTTTCAAAGCCAGGTCCATCTGCACCTGGGGCATTGTTATTTCCTCATTAATGATGTATAAATTCCACCAGTAACCCCTTTGCATGTAACAATTAGAGAATGTATTTTACTATCTGCACTATTGACTTTAGACCAGGTTTTTGTTGGTCTATGGTGCAACGCTTTCTGCTGCTTCAACGGCAATCTGGAAATCCATTGGTTAAAAAAAAAACCAAAACAAAAAAAAAAAACATGTTTTTTCTGCAGAATCTGTCTTGAGAGATTATCTCAACAGTAATGTCATGCCTCAGCAAGCACCTGGCCATGCCTCATTTTGAGACCTACAAGCACATGGATGATGGGCTAAATGCATACTTACTTGTATAAATTGGGCGCTGGCCATAAAAATGACAACTGCATTGGCCTGAAACTAGCAACGCCCTGGGCTGTTTGCTGCTTTGCACTGTGTGAAGGAAAGGGTCCAGACTGTGACACCTGTTTTCCTACTTCAGAATTACTTATGACTCACCACAGACATGCGCTAAGAACTTGGTTTTACTCTTCACTACAGGTATCTATGTTTGGGATGTGGAGGGCACCCGGTATTACGACTTTCTGAGTGCGTACAGTGCGGTAAACCAGGGTCACTGCCACCCAAAGATCATGCCGCACTCAGCGCCCAGGCCTCCAAACTCACCCTGACTTCCAGAGCGTTCTACAACAATGTACTGGGAGCCTATGAGGAGTACATCACGGCCTTATTCGGCTATGACAAAGTCTTACCCATGAATACAGGTACTGTAAGGAAACGCCCAACGCTGACTGCTAGACACACCTTCAGAGGCTATTATGAGTTTAAATGTTGACATGTATTTCTTCTGTTGCAAATTAGGCGTCGAAGGTGGCGAGACAGCCTGCAAGCTTGCCCGCAAGTGGGCTTACAATGTAAAGGGAGTCCCCAAAAACCAGGCCAAAATCATTTTTGCAGGTGAGTCAACATCTTCCGTCAAAGAATACTACATCACAGTTATGGAGTTTGACCCATGTGTCACCACAGGCGGTGTCGGAAAATTGGCACCAGAATTGTGTGTATCGTTTTTCTGTCAAGGAGCTCAAGGTGTCAGAAGATATTTCTTCATCAGTACATTTCAATAACTGGATTTGTTTGCACAGGAAACTACCAACATTGGTCACTGTATTTTGAAATATATAACCCAAAAAACCCTACTACCACTACTCGCTCTCATGCTCACCAACTCTCTCGACAGATATAGAATAAGGTGACTAAATTTCCTACACTATGCAAAGATGTGAACTCAAAACAATATGTATGCCATCTCATTCACTCTTAGAGGGAAACTTCTGGGGCCGCACCATGGCAGCCATCTCCAGCTCAACAGACCCCAGCAGTTTCGAAGGTTTTGGTCCCTACATGCCAGGCTTTGAGCTTGTCCCATACAACGACATTCCTGCACTGGAGGTACACGTTTAGATTCTGTCTTTACATCATCTATTATGTTTGCTTTAACTTGTTTCAGTCATGAGACACAGTACTACTGACAGACTACAGACTGATATGACTGACTGAGTTTCATGCTGTCACTGGCAGTTAATGTGTTAACAGGTTTCTTCATCTATAGTCCACACAGCCGTTAAAAGGCCAAAATTACAGGGGGTAAGGTTAAAGTATGTTTCAGTCACTGCACACCAGGCATTAGGCTCTTTTACGGCTGACTTGTTACGTACTGGGTTTGTAAAGAAACTCTGATAACAGAAGCAGCTTAAGTTTCATCATACTTGTGGCCAGTGTTCATGTGCTGGTGGGAGGATCCAACACGCAGGATCTTGACGCCTGCTGCCAAATTGCATTGTCCTCACAGTGTTTTTCCTGGCAAGACCTGAAGGACAAACAAAAAACACAGCAGAGGTGAGGGAGGCTGCTGCTTAGGATTTTTTTTTCCAATGAAGTCAAAGATCTGTACTTTATTCAGCCCTGAGCTGTAGATCAATCTTTTACTTACAACGTTATCATCTTCTTAAGAGTATTGCATTTTAACACTTCACTTTTGTATCAGACTCGGACTATCGGAATCACAATGGAGGTTTTTTTTTTTTTTTTTTTAAACATGGATCCATGTGTTTATGTATTCACACACAGATGAACAAAGTTTGGTCGCGTTAAATGAATCCATTTATAAGTTATGCATCAACAGTTAACCAGCTTTTCTTTGGCTCATGACAAACTTTCTACAAAATCTTGTACAAGGCTGTAAATCATTTAGATCCCCTACCTCTTCGCCAATTGGCATGAACACACACCCTCACACACAAACACACACACTTGACCTTCATGCCAAATTTAGCCTCCTAGTTTAAACACTGATGCCAAAGGGTGGGTGAATTATTGAGGACCGACTGACAGAGTGAGCTATGGGGCTGCAGGTTGCAGCTAAAAAGGATCAAATAGATGATTTTTGTTATGACTCCGCACTGGCGATAGCTTTGGCCGGAGGCATTGCGTTTTCAGGATGTGTGTCTGGCCGTCCAGCGCACAGAATCTTGAAGTCTGCTGCCAAATTGCATTGTATTTGTAATGCATTTCCTGGCAAGACCTGGGAGACAAACAAAAACTACAGCAGAGGTGAGGGAGGCTGCTGCGTAGGATTTTTTTCTTCCAATGAAGGCAGAGATTTGCACTTTATTCAGCCATTGTAGCCACTATTCAACGTCGTATCTCAGGGACAGAAGAGGAGACTCCATGTTTTCACAGACATGGGTGTAAACTGTAAAACAAACTTGACTGGTGCACGGGCGCATACAACCCCAGGGTAATAATTCTAATTCATACCGTGCATTCCTTTTCCTTGGCAAAACCTGGCGCTTACATTACCCACAATGCAACTTGACTCAATTTTTTTTTTAAATTCAAATTTGTAGCCTTCAGCCCCAAGTGATATCACTTTCGACAAACTCCTTTGTACACAGAGATTGCGCTATAGGGCTGCTACAAAGTCCCTTATTTGTGTCGCCTTTGCATTTTTACACAGAACCAAACAATGGGTTTTAGACAGCATGACATGCGTGACGTGAAACACAACATCGTCTGCTTCTATTGTGACTTACAACACATTCCTAAGCAGCACTTCATAAACAATAACAATGGTTGTATGCCATCATTATGAACAAATCTGAAGATTCCAGGTTGTGAAAAGTCCTTCTTGCTTATGTTTTTCCTAAGTTGTTCGTAAATGGATTTTTGGTGCAAATCCCCTGCTGCCCTTTTTGACAAAGTAAATGGTCATACAGTCCATTCAATCAAAGGCAGGTTTCACAACCTGGCAACCAAGGGCATAGATTTTAGTCGCTTTTACACTGCCGGATTTTCGGCAAATGTTGGGCCATTTTGCCAGCAAGCTGCGAGCGTTTGGACACACAGAGCCGTATTGGCGAGTTGATCCGAGGTGCCCTGACAGACACTGTAAAGATGAGCAACTGGGGAGACAAAGAATTGTGCGCCCTCCTTGTCCTCACAAAACAAAGAGGCCATTAACCGTCAGATGCTAGGAACGGTGCAGAACGGGCCAAATTATGAGAGAATGGCTTCCCTCCCTCGTCACTGTTTACGTCACATACTGAGCTACACATTTTGTTACTTGCTCACACCCCCTATTGCCCCGAAATAGGCGCTTTCTGTATAAACAAAATTAGGTAGGCAGCATTTTGTAGGTAGGTTGAACTGCAGTCAGAGCAGCTACGTGACATTTTCGTCTTCTGTAATTCCTCTTTGCTTCTTAGCTTCTAACTGCAATCAGCTACCTTTTGAAATCTCCTGCGGTGGGTGCCAGGCATAACACGTCATTGAAACATCACACCTGTGGCGCCCATGATCTGATCCCGCCGGCTGTCAAGTTTATCAAGACCTTATTTCGGGACTGTACCTTTTTTATATAGAACAATGAGGCGGCATACTGACGAAATTCCCACCTTGAAGAAGCAGCGTAAAAGTAAAAGCGAACAACTTTTTCTCATATTCTGTAGCATTCCCCAAGATCTGCAGACAAACTCTGATGTGTACAATCGATTCAGAAACAACATTTAGTTAATGAGATTCTCCATAACACCTGACTTGACGGCCTCATTGACCAGGCAAACATGAGGACATAGTGGCTGATTACAGTTACATTTGTCTGCTGAGTTTTATCTTGGCAACTGCTGTCTTTCTGTGTAAACATAAGAATCTAATGATTGACCAAAGTAGCATGTATCTTTTGGCAGACTCAGCTTGACAGATAAAAATGTCTGACTGAGTCTTTTTTTCTTAACTTCCCCAGAAAGCTCTCCAGGACCCAAATGTTGCTGCTTTCATGGTGGAGCCCATCCAGGGTGAGGCAGGGGTGGTGGTGCCAGACCAGGGCTACCTGACTAAAGTCAGAGAACTCTGCACCAAACACAATGTAAGTTTCGACAAACACACAGGCAAAGCATGAATGATGTGTCATCAGTTATTCCTTAACTGACTGTATGCGCGACTGTTATGACTGTGTGAAATATCCATCTTTAACTGATCTGCTGTCTGGTTTGTTAGCAAGAAGAGTACAGAGTATATTTGCCATCATCTCCTCTAAACAGTCTCTTCAGTGATTATGCCTGAAGCTTGTTCCATGTTTTGTTAATGGTGTAGAGACATGAATGTTGACATCAAATAGCTAGCAGGCATTCTTCTGTGGTGAGTGAGTGTGCCAGTGCTTTTTTAGGTACTTGTAGGGATTAGAGTGAGATGTGACTGCATTTTAAACGGTCATCTCTTAACACCACAGTGTGTTGTAGCAACACTACTACAGTTTGAGAATCATCAAGCTACTCTGTGACGTACAGCAAACTAATTTAGAGATAACATGTTTGCCTGTTTTGTCATGCTGCCTGAAGGACAAGTGCATACTTTATTCCTATTTGCACAGCTTTTGGAGCTTTGTTTGGCCTAAACAGGACATATTATAATGATGCTGAGAAGTGCAAAAAACATCACACAAACACACAACAGCCAGCTGTTAAAGAGCGTCTTCTCCTGACTGCCAAATGAATCGAAGGCGAACTGCAGTCTGGGCTTCATTTTTAGATATTTGTATGTTTTCTTATTGGGTGCAAAGAGCAAAGAAGCGTCCTAGATGATCTTTGCTTCACAAGAAGAGGAGTTAAATTCAAATCAAGACGAGTGGAGAGCAGCAATGTTAAAGTTACTTATTTGAAGATATCCGTTTTGCCCTCTTTGGCGCCACCCAGGGTAATAAGCAGTAATTGCAGCGTGTTTGTTGGCATGTTAAAGCTTTAAACCAGGCTTCTGAATTTATTAGTATTGTCTTGTTTTATGGGTCCTGCAGCTAGCAAGATGAAAGGGTTACCATGGCATATATTGTGTGTGTGTGTGTGTGTGTGTGTGTGTGTGTGTGTGTCCGTGTGTGTGTCCATGTTTGCATGTTTTGTTGTGCCATGAGGCTTTTTACAATTATTTGATTGATTGCTTGCTCTATAAAATGTCAAAATTGTGAAAAATGCTCAGCACAGTTTTCTAGTGCTTAAGGTGACATCTTCAAACTGTCCAAACTCCAGAGGCTCTTCATTTAGGATCATAAATGACAAAGAAAAGCAGCAAATTTGAGGAACTAGAACCAGAAAATGTGTCATTTTGCATAAAAAAAGACTGAAAACAATCAATTTACAAAATAGCTGCCAATTGATTTTCTTTCAATTGATTAATCAACTACTCGTTGCAGCTGTAGCGTGTGACGTGTGAGAGGGGATATTAATGACTGTGGCAGCGATTGTGATTTTTTTTCCGGGCAATGTCGCCACAGACACTCAGTTTGTAATACTACAAATGCAGGGGCTTTCATCTGTGGGCCATAGGCTTAATCACTGTGCGTTACCTCATTTTGATACAGGTAAATGTTACACAACAAAAGGAAAACATTCATTTTTTTTACTGATCTCAGCAAAAATCACATCCTATCATTTTTATATTTTTTCAGTGAAAACAAAACGCAAAAATGACCATTCCCACTAAAATCGCAAACCGTATTGCAATCGCCATATCCGTCAAAATAATCCCAATATTAATTTATTTGCATATCTTTCTGCCCTTCTCAACAGACATTTACTTAAATGAGAATAAGCCACAGAAGACAGCTCAGGAGCTGTATTCACAAAGCTTCCTAGTGCTGAGAGTTGCTCCTGGTGCCAAAATTCTTAGAATTTCCCCTTAAAGATAAGACTAGTAAGGATTAAAAGTTATTCACAGAGTATCTTAGACATTAAAAGAGCTCCTAAGGTGAAAAACTGCTAGGAGCAGGGAGGAGGTACTTTAAGAGGCTTAAGAGTTTCTTAATCAGAGGAGAAAATGGTGGAAACACAAAGAGGTAGGAGGAAAATTCTCCAAACACTGGATGACAGTGAGTAAATGAAACGCTACAGATTAGATCGAGGTACGCACACATTTCCCAATTAATGCTACAATGCCAAGAAGAATGGAAGAATGCAACCGCGCAGCAGTGAGGACTTGGGTCTGTCTCAACTTTCCATTAGCAGAGTGATCACACTAACACTGACAACACTTTCACAGTCAGCAGTTAATTTCCACTGGGTGTCCGTACCTTGCAGGCTCACAAAGGGGTGTGTCTGCGACAACCAATCACATCTGTCAAAAGAAAGCGTCAAGCTTAGGAATGGGGTCAACCACACCTCACTAAGATAAAGGTTTCTGTCTCTTCCTTGCTCAGAGTCGCTCTGAGAACTTTCCTAAATCACTCCTAAATTAGGATCCTTACTAAAAATTTTAGGCTAAGTTAGGAGCTCTGAGAGTGGTCTCAGAATGTTTGTGAATACGACCCTTGGCCAGTTCTGTCCAGCCCCCTGTGCTAACACTTAAGTATACAGTGTTTTGAGTCATGAAAAATTTAACAAAGGAGAAGATGACAATTTATAGCAGCTGTAAAACTTTACAGTGAGTCATAAAATGCAGCATGTGGCCATGTCTGGTTCAGGTATTCTGTGTAGGAGATTTACATTTTTTCCAACTTTGTGTCACCCAGACTATCTTCACTGAGAGCAGCACACACTTTTAAATATGGTATAAAATTAATGTACTTTTTGGGCAATTCCATGGGCTTATTTTCCTGTTAAATTATCTCATGAAGATCATTAAAATTCCTATATTTACACTGGGAAAAATAAAAGACACACAGTTTTTAACTTTGTACATCACTGCACCATCACTGAATGTGTACCACTGTCCAAAGACTCAAATAAAATTAAGCATGAAAAAAGTAGGTTTTGATAAAATTTAGATTTTTCAGCCCTACCTAAAATGGCTGAGAAAATCATGCAGCGACATCACTTCTATCTAATTTTAGATATATGAATCTACAGGTCACACAAAGAAACCTAGCACCGTGGTGATGACTGTCTCTGTGTTCTGTCCAGGTGTTGTGGATCGCTGATGAGGTGCAGACAGGTTTGGCAAGAACCGGCCGGCGTCTGGCTGTGGACCACGAGGAAGTGCGTCCAGATATCGTTGTTCTGGGCAAAGCTCTCTCTGGGGGAGTTTACCCTGTAAGCATTTTTGTTTTTCTTTGGTCACACTTCATATCACAGTATAGATTTCTTTTGAAAGACTTGATGGACTTTTGGAGTCCAGTTGTGTTGGACGTACTTTTGATCTGTGACTGTGTGCCTCAGGTATCTGCTGTGCTGTGTGACGATGAGATAATGCTGACAATCAAGCCTGGAGAGCACGGGTCAACATATGGAGGTAACCCTGTGGCCTGTCAGGTCGCCATCGCTGCACTTCAGGTCAGTGTTACGTATAGTTTCCTAGTCTGTCCACCATTTTACAACTTGCCAAGTTTTATATGATTAAATGGTGAAAACGTCCACTGTGATCTGCAACATACCATTAAGTTTAAATAATTATACGGTTACCTTGAAAGACAAGTTGGCATCAGAAGAAAAATATGCGTGCCACTTTGATCAACGATGTCATTAAACTCTCTCGTTCTTTTGTTTTAACTCTTTTTGTCCTGATTTTGCAGGTGCTCGAGGAGGAGAAGCTGGCAGAGAATTCTCAAAGGATGGGAGAGTTGCTGCGGAGCGAGCTGAATAAACTGCCCAAAGACATCGTGACAACAGTCAGAGGGAAAGGCCTCCTCAACGCAGTCGTCATCAAAGAGACCAAAGGTACAGTGCTGAACTATTAATTAATTTATGAGGCAGGATTGGTTCATTTACACTGAATTAGTGTCCACTGATTGTAAACAGTCATTGGGTCTGCCTGGTTGGGGAAAATATTTCAGCCCCATTGAATCTGAATTTAAGACAATTTTAAGGCCTTATTTTAAGAAAACTTAATTTAAGACATTTGAAGGCTTATTAAGGACCTGTAGACACCCTGTGCACCTTGCAGTCACTTATTCTGACATCTATTTCAACATACCCCACAGACTACAACGCCTGGAAGGTGTGCTTACGCCTTCGCGACAACGGACTGCTGGCCAAGCCCACCCACGGTGACATCATCCGCCTGGCCCCTCCCCTCATCATCAAAGAGCACGAGCTGCGCGAGTGTATCGACATCATCCAGAGAACCATCTTGTCCTTCTAAACTACAACCACCTCCTCAAGAATATGCACACAACTTTCAAGCTCATAATCCAAACTGATCATCCTGTCGTTATTTTCACTTTGTATTTTAAATTTTACTGTAGATACACAGTATACAGAGGCTGTATGAAGAATGCTTCTATGAGGCTACGCTGACAGGAAATAATGCTGTAGAGGAAAAAGGGTCCGTTAGGCTTTTTTTGTCGAAGCCTACGATTTAAAGCAAATGTTGCTAAGCAACCACCACAGAAGGTCCGCCCCTCTTTTTATCCAATTGGTCTATGGGATAAAATTTAAAAAAAAAAAACCAACATAAATGAAGCCGGGCGCTTTCCTGCTCTGAGTTGGAAGTTTTTTCAGCTCAAGGCGTTCAGGGCACTCCTGAAAAACGCAAAGCGCTCAGCAACACAAAAGCTTCACTGTCATTGAAGACAATTACACTTCCCCGTCTCAGGCGTCTAAAAAGCGCTGTCTGATCAGGCTGCCTGAGGAAAGACTTCAAGACAGGTGGAAACATCATCAGTTTATTTTAAATGTTTAACAGTTAATTCACATTTCTGCTGGTAACGTGTGATGTAAATAATCAGTGTGATTGTATCCAATGCATCATTTTAATTTTCTTACAGGAGAAGTAGTGTTACCAGTGACTCATGCAGTCTAAAGGCTAGACTCAAGACTGTATTTAAACTTTTTCCTCAGAAGTAAACAATTAAGCTGTCTTGTTACAATCGTGTTTTCGGTTTAGTTTGTTTATTAAACTGCTGTGTGCAAACAGAAACCCTGTGAACCTTGTTAAAACTTGAAAGTTGCTGAAAGTCTTGTTACACAGAGGGTCATTTGAGTTTTTCTAATGCTAAGAGCAGTGTTTCAATACATTTATAAAATGCTGTGAAACAAAGTAAATTATCAGACTTCTTTGAGTTGTTTAAATTTCTATAACAATTATGATCTGTATCTGTGCGTTGTTGAATTTTCTGATGAATGTTTTATTTGTTACAAAACATGTAAATATTGTCTTTTCAAAGGCAATATCCCCTCTTAAGTTGCTGTATTATCCATTGATCTCAAAATAAATTATTGCAGTCGTACGTTTTGCTCTTTGTAAGTGAAGTTTATATCTACGGCGCCTTTCTTTCACAGATATAAAGTGCTTAACATCAAAAACAAATAATCAAAGAGACAAATGGAAACAACAACAGCATTGGGCTGATGAGATAAAAACAGCAGCAAATAAGTAAGGATGGAGACAAACAAAACAAAAACAGGTCATTAGCTATTGGCAGAGGTGGGACCGAGTCACTCGTGCTGTGTCTCAAATCGCGCACTTCTGTATTTACACGTAAGTGCGTTCACCCTGCAAAGTATGGAAAAATGTAGTGCACTATGAGTACCCTGATGGTGCACTCAAAACGGTCAAGAAGTGACTTGGCTACGTAGCAGAAGGGGAGGGGCCACATTTTAAACTGGAAATAGCGGCTGATGACTGCGACCGTGAACGTCGCTGCATTGTTCAAATACATGTGTTTTTTGGACTAAGCACCGCTATCCTGTTGTGGGGTATAAGCCAGCAGTATGTTTACTGGGTTAATTTAGCAGTCTGTAATTATTTGGTACTGCGAACGATAACGCAAATGCTAGTTTGCTAACCAGCTAATTTGCGGTTGCCATTTCCGCCGAGTGCACAACGGCCATGTTTGGTTTGAGACAACACTACCCTGTCTAAACTACACTACACTACAACAATAAGTACATAGTACACAAAGTATACTACATGGAAGTGTACTAACGGAAGTACGCAATTTGAGACACAGCGTTGGTAATTCTCAAAGATCAGGATCCTTCCTTGGTAGGAAGAGTCCTTCCAAGGAAGGATCCTTCAGTGGCAAGGCAAGAGTCCTTCCTAACATTCGATGAACACACGTTGGAGCGAGCTAACGAGTGTACATCATTAACCCTCAGTGGACGGAGGGGGTTTTAAGGTACTGTGGTAATTTTGGCAACCTCTAATGTTGTTGTACCATTTCAACAAATTACATGACTTTTAGGGAGACTATATTTCTGGATTATACTTAAAAAACAAACAAACCGGTATGCTAAATGAAACTTTTGTGGCATTAAGCACTCTATTACTGCTGTAAATGATTAATTCAAAAACTAAATCCCGGTATTTTAAAAAATCTCGTTATTTGGCAGTGGACACATTGGAAAGTGTAAATTATGAGGTTTCTTTCAGAACTTTTTATGCTTGTATGATAAAAATCTGAAGATATTAATCCAAATAAATGACACATTTATCTAAATCCTGCCAAGCTCCGCTGGCGCAAGTTTCATGAAGAGACCCCGCCTTAACTTACAGCAAATCGTGCGCAAAGAATTGTGTGTGTGTGTGTGTGTGTGTGTGTGTGTTTCCTTCAACTGTTTAAAAATCAAGATAAGATGTGCACCCTTTCATTATCAAAAGTACCCCAGCTTTAATAGTGAATATATTAAAAACAAAACAATTGTTCATAATTATAATAGAGGTAAAATGTTCAGTTGATCGTGATATTGATTTGTGGTCAAATCGCCCAGCCCTTTGCTGCGCCCGTGATTAAGTGTGAGAGCAATGTTGGTTCTCTTTTAGCAATGATTTAATTCCTCTATTACAAACATTAAAAACTGTGTTGGATTCAATTCAGCAGACAGTTCCAGAAGTTTGCTTCTTCAATGGAGAAGAATTAGTGTTCAAATTAGGTTTTGCGTGATGGAATGTGACAGTTACTCTTTGTTAAGGCCCATGTGAATGAAGGTATGTGACCATATAAGCATCAACATGGCTGTGGTCTCTGACATTATTATTTACAAAGCATACACTTAATTTCTTGTGTCATGCTGTCAAACACTGCATATACTGAAGTGTTCCTTTTGATCCATTACTGTGTATGGTCCAAGCTGTAACACTAGATGGTGCTGTGCCTTCACTGAAATGAAACGAAGGCCTAGTGAGCACTCAAAGTAGCCACGCATACCAACAATTATCAAGCAGGTGTTAAACGCACAGCTTAAAGTAGCACAAAGTAACACAGATTAAGATACTAAAGCTTCACTGCAGCTACAATTCAATCTATACACAGTCCCAACATGGCACTGTTAAACCTACAAGACACAACCTGGATGATCCGTCTTTGTGCCTGTCACACACTGCTCTCTAGCAGCAGTACACAGGGACTTCAGCTGACAAAGATTTGACATATTTGACACTTGTCATTCCCAGAAGACGAGCTGCTCTGAAGTGGATGTTGTGGCAACAACCTCAAGCTAGCTGACGGAGACAGTCGAAGGCTTTCTTCCCCCTTGAGTGCTGACCTTCAGGCAGCAGAAATCCTGCCGCACAGACTGCATCCACTTATAATTTCTCTTCACAACAATAATGTAAACAGTAGAATTAATATTGCAGTGCAGATCTGACAGATGGCATCAGATGATTTTATCTCTAATACATACATATATATGTATGTTGGTACAAATAAAGTGTGACCTTTCTGCAGGTTGAATTGAGAGTGGGATAAATAAAAGAAAGTCTGTATTTGCTGCTTTGTGAAAACCAGAGCTGTCTGGAAACCAACAGACTGCAGGTACTTTACTTTTGAACAGATGTATAAGAAAACATATTGCAAGCTATCAAGGATCAATGAAATCCACTCTAATTAGTTTAATGCTTTGCACTTTTAATGACAAACTCCTGGGCCAACTTCTCTTTCTGTTGAGTGCTTTCTCTGGCACTTTTATTCATCTAGGGAAAGCTCAAATTAATTACACTTACTAGCTTTTTTCCAGCGCTTTCAACCACATCTCATGGTCGTCCTCACTGGATGGAGTTCATCTATTAATGTGCGACTTGTGGATCTAATGTGATCACTGGGTTAAATGGTAATGGTTATCAGTCTCATAAATACAAGGGAAGGGGGTTTTATACTTGCGTGGCAGACGCTACCCACGTGGCCTACGCCGTTGTGAGCATTTATACTTGTGCGGTGTTGTGTCTGTGTCGCTCTGCAATTACACCGCCAAAACACTGGACGGCGGCGGAAGTTTCTGCGAAGTGCTGTAAAGTTAAGTTGATTCAAAACACACATTAAACACACATTAAACATGGCTTAATAGAGACAATTTCAAACACAAGTACACAAATCAGCTTCACTATAACTCACAGCATTCACAGACAAACACTTGTCTTTATCTGGACACATTTTCCCCACAAATACAACATGCTAATGTTATTAGCACAAGCCTATGGCATTTTACATTGTATAAATTAGCCTAGCAGCTAGCAGACTTTTCCTCTTCTCATATAAAACCAGGGACAACAGCAACATTTAACAAAGATAACGTTACATAATTTGGCTCCATTACAACTCACAAGGTTCACTGACAAAACAACTGTCTTATACTAAACACGTTTTCCAAACAAATACAACATGCTAACATTATTAGCACAAGCCTATGGCATTTTACATTGTATAAATTAGCCTAGTGACGAGTGTAGATTTCCTCTGCTCATATGAAGCCAGGATAAATCACACACAAGACTTAAAATGCTATTTAGTTGAATGGGGAAGAAACTACTACTACTTGTGCTTAACGTCCATGTACGTGTAATCGTTTATATGTGTGATCAAAGATTGTGGCCTGCATAGTCATTGTTCACAGGCTTGCTTCAGTTTCAGCCATTGCTTTACATGTGTTAAAAACCTTGAGTTCTGTCAGTTTTTTAATTTCAGGTGGTGATGCATTCCACAGGTGAATCTCTCTCACTGATAAGGATGATTAACCAAATGTTGTTCTGTGTTTTGCTGCTCTACAGTTTCCACTTGTTACACCCTTCGTTCTGATTCCACTATGTTGTTTGTTTACCAGTTGACAGAGTATTGCTGGCTCAAGGTTGCTCACACACTTAAAAATTAATTTTAAAAATGAAAACTGTCAAAACTTACCATATTGTATTGCCGTAGAATTAGGCAGTGGTACCATCAAGCAAGTTTCCGATTCATTGCTTTCAGTGCCTGTTTATGTAAAAGACAACCGTGGTTTTTATTCCCAGTTCTCATCACACAGGTGTGTCATACTATTCAGCTTGTTTTTAGGCTAGAATTCTTTCTGTGATCATCGTTCACAAGGATTAACTGGAAGCTGAATTATCTGCAGAGGTCTCCGCCTCTCCAAAACAAATGGATCCAGTGATTAAAACCAGTTAAAAAAAAACCCAACTCAATTAAATAAAACAGTTTCACAATAAAAATCAGTGTCTCTCTGGCGCTTGTGTTGAAACAGAGTCAGGGGAGACTGCAAGCTGAGCTGCCACTACTACCCTGCATGTGACACCACAGACGTAGAAATGGGTGGTTTTATATGTGAACTTCATGTGCTGAGAACTTCATGACTGGAAACTCCTGGAAAAGCAAAACATATTCCCATACATGAGGTTATTTTTTCCCTTCTGAACTGTACTGAAGTACAAGTATAAAGTAACATAAAATGTAAATAAATAAATATACTTCCCACCTCTGGTTACGAGCTGTAACCTTCTCTAACCTTCAGGCCACCGCTTAATGATCAGATTTTTGTTTCATCAGTTGGGCTGTCAAAACAGGCCCTGTAGTTTGGGGGAAAAGTACACACAGCCTACAATCTAGGACAGGTTATTATTTCATATGAAGCGGAGCACAGAGATGAGCGAAGCCCAGAGCTTGCTTGTGAAATATGACTGGAATCCAGCCTGGCAGGAGAAATGAGGGTTCTCACCGGGTGACACCGAGCAATGCGCTGGTGCCCCGCGCATGCTTTGATCCCACACTCTGCAGAGACCTGCATCCCACTCAGCCGCAATAGGAAGGCAAACCGTATTCCACAAATGAGCTCCAGTTTTGGCAGGGGAGTGACAGGCCACAGGCTCTGTGAGGATCTGGGAACAGCGAGGTCCAGGCTCTTTGACTGCCTCAGCCAAACCTGAAGATGCTCCTTTAAAGCGACTTGATTTTCCCCGGCCACACGCTCCGTGCCAACAGTCGGCCCGGTCCATTCGAGCATGTGGCGCAAGGCTGGCTTCAAAGGCTGGTGTGTGTTCCACCACTATTCCTCAGACCAAGAAGGTCAAGAGGGGCTCATCCAGACTGGATGGCTGCTCCTGTTCCCCTCTTTCAGCTCTTTGTTCCTCGCCCACTCTCTGCCATCCCCCCGTTTTTGTTTCTGTCTCTCTGACTGACTTTCTTTTAATTTGTTATCTCTCCCCGTGTCCCCTCACTCCTCCTGCCCCTTTGTCCCTCTCTCAGCCAGGCCATTTGTATTCATTCCTTACATAATGGAGAAATCAGATTGTGGTACTTAGTGAGGATGTAATCAAAGTACTGTGCCTGAAATTTAATTCAGGTAAAGTTGCAGTTAAGGAGAGGATAAATTATAAAGCTCTGTATCCATTAAATGTGCGGAGAATAAGGTGCCAGCTTTAGAATTATGACTGATGCAGTGCTGGAATAGGATATGCTATTCGTTTTTTCCTGTACTGCCACAGATAAATCAGAGAAAAACGTTGGGCTCGCCTGCCAGTGCTCATATTAATGGGCCTTTTGCATTAAGTTTACGACATCTGAGTGCACTGATAAAATACATGTGCATCTTAAAGGGCAAATGACACATAATCCTTTAAGAGTAATGTGCGCTGACCATTTTTCTCTTCCTCCACGGGCCTCTCTCAGTTCACACCAGAGGGGATATATATATATTGATCAGGCGCAGCAAGGTCCTCAGAAGGACGTGGTCCTCCCTGCAGATCTGAGGAGCACTGTGGCTCTCAGACCAATCGTTTTAGTTGTCACACCCTCAACTGATTTATTTCTGGGCTGGTGACATGTCTGCAGTCCTTGTGAATCTTTAAAAAGGGAAACAAGACATGGTCACACTTGTAGAAGTTCACAGCGTGTTAAATCTTGAAGTTATTCTTTAAGTTATTTTTTATTTCTACGAGACTTCAGAGTTTTCTCATGCAGATGACACATGACAGGGGCCATTTACAAACTAGAATTACCACCTCATGGTAGTATTCCTCCGCCAACCAGTCCAGTTGCAGGTTACACCCATGTCTGTCCAGACCACGGACTGTATAGTAAAGACAGACGAAGTGACAGCTCCCCAAAATTGAAACCAAAACATCGTGATGGCCCCCTGGTGGCTGGCTGCAGTATAGATCATAAACCCCGCCCATTCCATGTTAGCAAAGGAGCGCAGACTCTAGCTCCAAATAATATCACCAGCGTGAAAATTGCGGTAGCTGAACCTGAAGTGAAAACATGTTGTCCACCTTTATATACAGTCATTGGTCCAGACTCATATGTTCATATGTGGCCATGACAGAAGACAATGCTTTAAATATAGATGTTGCTGTAAACACACATCTTCAACAAAAAGGTAATTTGTGAGGTCACACTGATTTTGACCTTTGACCACCAAAATCTAATCAGTTCATCCTTGGATCCAAATTTGAGGAAATTCTTTCAACGCGTTCTTGAGATATTACGTTCACAAGAATGGGATGTAGGGATGGACGGACAACCAGAAAAAATACTGTCTCCCTGGTGCGGAGGCATAAAAGTGCAACCATACTGACAAATCTTTATGTTGACATATAGAAAAAAACACATACAAGAGGAAATCTATAATATATACTGTACAAACAGATGGAAAGAATAACAAAAACCAGTTAGTACAGGGGCCAACGTCACAATGACTGCAACTCATTTTGTTGTATCCTCACAGTGCATTGCAACACACAGGTGAGATTTCAGATTCCAGTGAAACCCCAACTGCTACACTGAAAATTATTGAAATAATTTTCTCTTATTTAAAATTCAAGTACTTTTAGGTAATTTGACATGTTCCTATAGAGATTCTGGTGCACACTTCCTCTACATAGAGCCCAATATTAAATGAAGTGTCATCTCACTGCAGTGATCATGCACGAAACCTTATAAATCACAGTAAAGAGCTTCTGATGAATTACATTTCCGTGCGCACCTCTGGCCCCTGTGGTAGTGAATGCAAAATGCCTGGCAGTAACTTATATGCAAGAGGAGAATGACTCATCTACCTGTTGTTCCTGTCTCTGGGCATCCTCGCTTCACTTTCCATTAGAAAATAAACTCGATTACAAATTCATTTAATTTTATTATCTACAGCCGGGAACATTGCTGTCTGGGTTTTTTGATTGGGAAGACGTAATTAGAGACTGTGGACTACCACTGGTTGAGATCCTCCTCACCATAATGAATGGGGAAAGAGTCGCAGCAGAGGTAACAGACGACTATAACCGAGGCCCTAGGCGGTGACTCTGTTGCCAGAGTGTGATTCACTCAGCTGATTTTCAAATTCATGTGAGCCAGTTCTATCACCATTTCCAAAATGCCTGAAGAAAATGAAAGATGGCTTAGATGCCAAGAGAGATACTCGCAATGAGTGAATGTCAGTGCCTCAGAGCCATCAGCGGCACTGCGACTGTGATCATAATCAGGGCGGGTTGCAGTAGAAAGCATTAACTTTAAACATGGATTAAACCAGATTTTATTCATGCTAACAGTGTCACTCCAGGGATGGTTGCTCGGTCCAGTACTTTGGTTGAGAAATGCCTCAACTTAAATATCAAGCTATTGTTACGTACTGACATCAAATTTCGTACAGACATTCACAGTCTCTAGAGGATGAAGCCTTCTGACTTCAATCAGCTCCCAACTTTGCATCAAGCAGGTAAAACTTTTTATGTCTCTAGTGAAATATCTCAACATCTATTGGATGGATTGGCACAAGTTTTGGCAGAAACATTCATGGATAAGTTGTGATAACTTCTTAAAGGAACATTTCACCCAAGAAATAATCAGTTGTCTGTCAATCACTCATTCTCTGTTACATTTAGGAAGAATCCAAAAACGATGATCACTACTGATGAACTGAAGTAAAGGGGGGCTGCCTTTGACATCAGCAAAACTATATCAAAACATCTGTTTAAAAACTCTCAAGCGACTTGTGCAGTGTAACCCAAGTCTCATTTATCAGGTCGAATGCTCAGTACTTCCCAAACACATGCATTATTACTACACCTGCAATATTTAAAACACTTTTGCATTAACAGTCTCATGCACAGAACAGTAGGGAGCCTTGCCAACTCAATGAAATGCACAAGCAGAGTTTAAACACGCAGCTTGTTCATGGTGTTTTAGACTGGCCTCCCAAAAATTCTTTGAATTTTTCATTCACTGCCATTGAGTCAAAATTTTAATCTGTGCTATTATCTGGTGAAGCACTAATTAAGGAATATCAGCATGATAAGATGGTGAACATTATACTCGTAGAATATGCGGTAGTTTAACTTATAGTTAAAGCATAGTGTTAGTTCAGGCAGGCCACAGTGTCAAGCTCAGCTCACATCCCAGCTACATCAGCTGATCTCAAACAGCCCAATCACCTGATGGAGCAGCTGAGGGTCTTGCTGCTGCTCCCCCTGCCTAAGCCTTTCCTTATAGGCACATGGAAGGGCAGGAAGGTTTGCTCTTTCTGCCTCAGGCTTTCCTCGCATGCGCGTGGAAGGGCAGAGCGGTCCCGGAACAGAGCCACACCTCCAAATATCAAATTGCAAATGGAAATAAAGTTTTCTTGGAATAAAGTGGTCCTGACTGAAATGTGTTTTTCTTTGTGATGGATAGAGCAGAATAGTTGAGCCCCTCAGAGAAAACAAGAGAAGATTTCAACCCATTTTATTCTAAACAGGGCTTCTAAGGGTGCTGCAGGTTGTGCAGAGAGTCTGTCATTGAAGTCTGGAATTGCTGATAAATGTGGGAGTTAGCAAAGTGCAAGTTGGAGCCATGTTTCCTCTTCTCATGAGTGATTCAAACAGTGACAGCGCTGGTTTTGTTAAGTGCATCAAATGTTAAAAATCTTGTTTTGTGTTGCTTTGATTCAAACGTAACTGTTGACTTGATCATTCTATCTCTCAGTCAGTATGTTTTAATCTGCTGTAATTACTTATAATTTATTTTAGGTAAACTATGATTCATCCTAATCTTATGAGTCCCAGTTTGTGCAGGTTATCTCTAATATGACAAGGGATTAAATTCCCATACATCTCAGTCAGTTATAAGTGCTGCTACTATTCCAGTAGGAGGCTCACATGCGGCAAACATGACACTGAGACCGCAGGAAGATGAGGACACGCCACCACTTGTGGTCATAAAATACGCCTACAGGCATTTGGAGGATACATAAGCCGCAGACAACACCAGTCACAGTGGCTTTGCCTTTTTGCCGCCCTCTTGTCTCTTCAGGTCGACCAAAGTGGCAGCTCACTAACTCGGTCGAGGCCGTACACAAACTGATTCTCCGTGTGGACTTGACTTTACGCTACAGGACGACCACAACAGCTGCAGACAAAGCCTCAGTGTTTACAGAGTTCATGGCTGAGGCTGGGGAAGAGGAGGAGGCAGCAGGAAGAAGGAGGAGGAGTGCATGAGGGGGAGAGATGTGGGTCTCAGCTTCCACTGCTGAAGGGTGAAAAAATGACCAGGGGAAACGGGACCGTAATGGTGCCCACAGGAATTCAAGTCTTAAAACATGGAGCGGTCATTCATGCATGTCCTGGGAGAGGTTTCAGACACATAACATGTAACAAAGGAGAAACTGTGTGACACCTGGGGGAAGGAGAGGAAGAAAAGGGAGGTGGGTAGATGTGAAGGATAAATTGCCCCTGTACATGGTGCTCGCTCTTTCAACAATGGGATGGGATGTACTTGGCTGTGTATAGCTCCGATCCAAGGCGGCAAATCAAAAGAAAAATGTGTTTGTGTGTGAGGAAGCAGAGAGACTCTTCCCAGGAAGACTGGCAACCTCAAGTATCACACAGAGACTTGCAGTGACAAGGAGACTACAAGCTTGGGTTGGGCAAGCTGCCACAGAAGCTCTCAGTGTCATAAAGGATAAATCATGACACTAAGCATCACTGTGGCACTCTCCGTCTGATGCAGCACTACTTCTCTGTGAACAGCTCGGCAAACATGAAATGTCACTTTTTACCTTCAGCAGTTTCTGTCAACGTCTTTCACGACGGAAGCCATCAAAGGTGCACTAAAGCGGCGCGATAATGCTTGGCGCCGGTGTGTTTAATGTGTTAATGCTAGCATGGTGCAACACTGTGTAAAAAAAAGGCTGCCCTTGGCTCAAGGGCGAAGGGGTGCTCCTCTCAACGTCAGGCTGAAGTGAAATGAATCAGCAATGTTTTTCCCGTTCGTTGTCGGAGCTAATTAATTTCTAATGAGGGATGTCAAATTTCATTTTTGAAACCCAGTCATCTACTGTAAGTGCAGTGGAATTAATGACCATGGGCTTTCTGGTGTTTTGGTCAGAGACAGTAAAATAAACTGAGGCCAGTTTGCTCAATTATTTCCACAACCACAGGCCTTTTCATTAATTTCAGCCATGTGGGGTTTAGACTGAGTGACCGGAAGAAAAACACCTGAACACTGTAATAACACTGCTGTGCAATAAACACTGCTTCACTTAAAATGCTCAGGTTTTGTTGAGACAAACTATTTTGATAATAAGGCCATCATAATAAACTGGCAACTGAAAGTATAGCATATGGTTTTCTATTTTTCTTCAGTGTACTCTAGATTATAAATTGCAGTCATCAAGTCCATAAATTAGTACAAATACAAAATGTCCAATATATTTATGTAAAACTGCAATGATTATATTTGTATTTTATACACCCGCTGATAAAAACAGAAAGAAAGGACAATTTAAAAAAGTTAAAACATAAAATAAAGTTGTTGTGAATATTGAAATTAGCCATCGAGACCACAACTGTTTTTTGTACCAGGCTGTCCATTTTAACATGGATGTCCATGGGGATTGACTTAATTATAGAAAACAAGTGTTGCACATTCTGGCTCCATGTGGATTTCTTTTATTTTGATGATGTTTCAGCCTTTGGGCCCTCTTCAAGATGTTGTTGTGATCTTGAAGAAGGCCCAAAGGCCCATTCACTTAGCAGCTCGTCCTTTGGGGCCATCTCCTTCATCTTGGATAGTGGCTCTGATGCTCACTAGTCCTCGGCCTCCCTCTTTGTGCTTGGTGTACGGCCTCAGGGTGCTGGACTCCATGCATGGCGAGGAGCTTTCTTGTCTTGATATCTGTGGCTTCTATCTCCTCCTTTGGCCAGCTTATGATCCCAGCTTGGTATTTGATGATTGGCAGTGCGTACATGTTGATGGCTTGGACCTTGTTCTGACCATTCAGCTGACTTCTCAGGACTTGCCTTGCTCTCTGGAGGTATTTGGTTGTGGAGGTACTTGCTTGCGGCCTCCTCATTATTTCCATTAGACTGTGGGATCCCAAGGTACTTGTAGCTGTCCTGGATATCTCCTGTGTTGCCCTCTGGTAGGTCAGCTCCCTCAGTTCATATCATCTTGCCTCTCTTTGATACCATTCGGCCACACTTGTCTAATCCAAAAGACATCCCTGTGTCCTTGAGCAGATCCCGGTGGTGTGGATCTGTGAGTCGATTTCTCGCTCATTCTTGGCGTACAGCTTGATGTCATCCACGTAGAGCAGGTGGCTGATTGTTACACCACTTTGGATTTGGTATCTATAGTCAGTCTTCCTGATGATCTGAGTTGATTCAGGCCTGTGCAGAACAGCAGAGGTGACAGTGCATCCCCTTGGTATATGCCACATTTGATGTTGACTTGGGCAATTGGCTTTGAGTTGGCCTCTAGGGTTGTCTTCCACATTCCCATGACGTTCTTTATGAAGGCCGTTAGTGTCCTGTTGATCTTGTATAGTTTCAAATATACATATATGGGAGTTGTTTGTGTGTCTGCTACTTCTGTCAGCTGTGTACACTGAGTATGTCTATAGGCAATAAGGTTCTTTGAATCTTCAGTGACTGTCACCTGCGAATATTTGAAGCTTCTATCGGACACAGCGGGACCACCTAAACGCATCCCTACTTTGGTAGGACTTAGCATCACTGCTTGTTTGTGTGCAAGAGAGAGAGCGACAGAGATAGGGAAGAGAAGTGAGAAGGTGGACTATTGCACGCAGTGTTTCTGTAACTTATTAATAACTTGGAATGCTGTGAGTCAGCCCGCATCACTTTGTTACTTTTCTTTCGTTGGGCAGCCAATTTAATAGCTTGAAACGAGGGTCAATGGCCTTATTGAAAATTGACAATAATTACCTCCAAAGTTTACTGGTGGAAAATGAAACACAAAATGAAGCAGTCAAATACAGATTTGGACATTGATTACCATGGCAACTATTGAAGCTTCAAAGCTTTGTTATATTGTAAATGATTTTGTTAATCAGAGCACAAGTTATTTCAGAAAATAATAAAGTCATGATCTGTATAAAGAGAGTCACTGTCTTCCAGCAGTGGACTATTATCTTCATGTATTCCTGCACCAGCCTAACATGTTATTATTGATTATACTGTTCACCCATCAAATTAGGTGTAACACTGTTGGTACCAGTAGATTAGATTTGTCTCTGCTTTTCTCTCTGTGTAGGACATAAAATGAGCAGTGACATCCTGCACCCGACAGCAGCACAAGCAGAGAGCGAAGCTTTAATTAAAAGCTATATGCCATTTGCTCAAAAGCAATCCCTCTTGACGCATGGTAGGAAGGAAGGAACACGTGCGCCGGCAAAATGATTACAGGAGCGGGTGACATGCGAATGACAACGAGTTCCCTCCTCAGTTTGTCAAAGCATGACAAAGTGTGTGACATTCCTTCTATACGTAAGTGAATGTGTCAGGCTCCATTTGAAGGCACAGAGGAAGTTGCCAGTAATTATTAAACTGGAGCACATTCACATCATATTTCCTATTCTCTGCTCCTTTCCCGTTATTTAAATCAAATCCCTCACAGGGAGACACTGATGAATACAATCACACAGTCCCTCGCAAAATTCTGTCATTACGACTTTTAACTTTCAATTCCGGCTCATGCACGTCCAGAATTCAAAGACATTCTGCTGAGCTTTGATCCTTAAGTGTCCTCCACAATCCTGCTGATGCTGCACATTCGGGCCTCATGGTATGTTAGCGGCACACTTGCCCTCCACTGGGAAAATTTTAAGCAGCTCCTCTGCCTCGTACTTCTTCCATACCACAGCTCCATGCCCGGGGGCTATCAGAAAGAAAAGCGTCTCTGACAGCCCAGCACAAGACCCCGGTGATGCTACAGAACGACAACACAATATCCGCCTGTCTTTGCTGAAGCCTGCAGGAGGGATTACCGCTGTGCCGCTTGTTGACTCGTCTGGGTTCATAAAAATCCTCCCATTTTCATTAGAAATTACCATCTGAGGTGGACTTTGCAGAGTCCCAGTGTGCATTTATGGTCAAAAGACAACTGGGAGTAAAACAGGTCTGACTGAAAAGGAATTCTTTTCATGCATCTACAGTAGGGCTGGGCGATATAACAACTACGTACGATATATTGATATATTCTCAAGCAAGATATACATTTAGACAACACTGTTTATATCCATATAGGGTCAAGTTATATTACATGACGCATACCAGTGTGCATCTCTCCTCTCACACTGTCCGCACAGCTCCACTCACTGGCTCACAAGTTCTCCAGCAACACTTTTGAGAACCGTAGCCTGACGTGCACCTCCCCTGAAATGTAACTACACGTCGCGGCAACATAGATTTCCTGTCTATTTTTGTGAGCTGAAACCATTTCCCTCAGTGGAAACAAAGCTTTTATTTACTTTCATTTCACAGATGAGAAACATTAAATTGTGAAGACAATAAAGCCTCCACAAAAATAGCATTTTAAGTGTTGTGTGTGATTTATTCTCACTTCAAATGAGCAGGGAAAATCTCTGCTCGTCGCTAGGCTAATTTATACAATGTAAAATACCATAGGCTTGTGCTAATAACATTAGCATGTTGTATTTGTTTAGAAAACATGTTTAGTGTAAGACAGTTGTTTTGTCAGTGAACCTTGTGAGTTGTAATGGAGCTGAATTTTGTAACGTTACCTTTGTTAAATGTTGCTGTTGTCTCTGGCTTCATAAGAGGGAAAAGTCTGCTAGCTGCTAGGCTAATTTTTACAATGTAAAATGCCCAAGGCTTGTGCTAAAAACATAAAAACATTAACATGTTGTATTTGTGGGGCAAATGTGTCCAGATAAAGACAAGTGTTTGTCTGTGAATGCTCCGAGTTATAGTGAAGCTGATTTGTGTGCTTGTGTTTGAAATTGTCTCTATTAAACCATGTTTAATGTGTGTTTTGAATCAAATAAACTTCAAGCACTTCACAAACTGTCGAATAGTGTTTTGGAGGAGTAACTGTTGTGCAGCTGCATATTTTTAAACAGCGGAATAAAATCCCTGTCTTTGCATTTTATGTTTATCACAGCCTGTTTTTATAAAACTGCTTGTGACATCTTAATGTGTATTTGACTTCCAACTGAAAACGTGTTGCCCATTTCATAGAAAATACCAATATATATATAATGTTTCGCCAGTCAGCCTGTAAATATCGAGATATGACTTTTTGCTCATATGGCCCAGCCCTGAACTACATCACAAAAAAGTGCTATTTCAAAAGCAGTTATAAAAAATACATTCAAATGCACAAGCACACACTGAAATATAGCTAAAACTTCTCAGCTTCATTTATCACAATTTGAACTTCGTCTTCTTCTTTTTTTTTTTTTTGACCTGCAAAACCACCGTCAGGCCTTCTCTCTGAGACTCCCTTAATGCTTCTCCACTTGCACTGCTTAGAACATGTCTAGCTTGAAATCACTGACCTTTTTGTTAACTGCAATTTAATGGGGTGATTAGGTCTACTTCGCTCTATTTTCAAAGTATACATCCATCTTCCTAAAAGTGTTGACACTGCAATAACCCTGCCTTTCAGCAGGCTCCTCACAATGCGCGCTTGCTTACTGGCGAAAACACCAAACAAGCACACCCTTGACATTTTCGCACACCGCCTCATGAAATCCATAAATTCGGTGTATTTATAATCGGCCTGTCAGGTGCTCATAATGAGAGTTGCGAAAGGTTTGCCTGGCAACACTTTGACCTGCTGACCAAAGGAAAACATACAGCACTTATTCAAGGGGTGATGTCACGCAGAGGGTTTTCACTCAGATTGGTTCTTTCCATGTGCGTTGGTCTTATGTAAGTCTCCATGAAAATGTCACTCCAAAAACATAAAACCTGGACAGTACAAGGAAATATCTGTGCCTGTTTGTGTTGGTAGTATTCCTGAGGCAGACACAGCCGGCACTGATGTCCCCCGCCAGAAGAATGACAGTTTGTTTGTTCACTTAAAGCTCCACAAATCAATAGTTTCTATATTAACAATTGATTGAACGTCTACATCTAAATTACCTCTTTTGTTTACAGTACGAGGACTCGTTTGGTGTTCAGACTGAACACAAAGCGAATTTGAGGTGTCTCAGCTTCTTGCAAAGTCAATATAAAGATGCAAGTGGATGCAATCAGACTCTGTGGACTTAAAAATGAAATTCTGGTTAAAAAAAGAAGGTTTTCCTGAGGCTGTTTGACAAGAGACAGGAGATAAAAAGAGAGAAGTCTGGAGGGAAATAAGAAAAAGAACTGGAGTTATTAGTAAATTTTTGGATCAATCTGAGTTTGAGCCATGGGTGTACATTGCAAGGGGGACGCAGGGGACCAACCAGCTCTCATTCCAAACTCGTCAAATACAGACACTTGGTCAGTGGCAGACACAGACGTAGAGAGGCTCCCTAAAGCAGGATTTACACTTGTGTGTCAGCTCTATGCAAACCCTACACCGTACCCTACACGTGTCCTACGCCGTTGTCTGCAGTTACACCTCCAAAACACTAGTCAGCAAGGGGGTTCTTGTGAAGTGCTGTAAAGTTTAGTTGATTCAAAACATATCCAAAAGACACATTAAACACACATTAAACACACACTAAACATGGCTTAATTGACACAATTTCCAACACAAGTACACAAATCAGCTTCACTATAACTCGCAGCATTCACAGACAAACACTTGTCTTTATCTGGACACATTTTCCCCACAAATACAACATGCTAACATTATTAGCACAAGCCTATGGCATTTTACATTGTATAAATTAGCCTTGCGGCTAGCGGACTTTTCCTCAACTCATATAAAGCCAGGGACAACAGCAACATTTAACAAAGATAACGTTACATAATTTGGCATTTTACACTGTATGAATTAGCCTAGTGACCAGCACAGATTTCCTCTACTCAAATGAAGCCAGAATAAATCACAAACAAGACTTAAAATGCTATTTTTGTGGAGGCTTTACTGTCTTCACAATTTTTTGTTTCTAATCTAATAAAAGCTTTGTTTCCACTGAAGGAAATGGTTTTGACTTGATATAGACAGGAGGTCGGCGCTGCTGCAACATGTAGTTACATTTTTGGGGAGGTGCATGTCAGGATATGTATTGTGACTTAAATATCGTGATAATTTCATATCGTGGATCCTCTGGTGATTCCCACCCCGAGTAACAAGTCTGACAGGCAGTTGAAGAGGAAAGGAAATATGGATATGCAGGTGAGATTCTCTGTCCAAATACTATTTTTTCTGATAACATACATAAGCAAATGTAAACAGTGTGATAACCATCAATTTTCATACCATGGTATACGGTTTCACAGTATACTGCTGCAACTCTAATGTGCATTTTTCCCCCTCAACAAAAACACAATAGTAGCAGAGGACTTCTATTTTGACAGAATTATAGATATTTTCACTATGTATTGATGCCGAAAAGGAACAACTTTGTGCATAAAAATTCACAAGAATGCAGGAAATAATGTGTTTAATGCTTAAAATAGTTTGGCGGGCGACACCCTAACCCTCTGTTTCATATGTGTCCCCTCCAGTGTTGAAACTAAACCTACAACCTCGGTCTGAGCTGCCACACAAACACATATAAACTCACTGTAGCTAAAGCTAGTGTCTGCACAGTCAGCTCATTGGCTGTTTGCGGTGAACAATCTGGCAGTCCAACGTTCAAATTCCCCCAAATAAACCGAGGCGAAATGTCACTCGAAAGGCGCCTCAAGGCAGCTCTCAGACCTCGGCAGAGTAATAAGCAATCAGACACCTAAAAGACAGAATCCTACACTGGTGCATATTGGCCAGTCACCTCCCTGCATTGTGGCCAGTCACCTTTCTGACACACAGTTCAGTGGTTTGTCTCGGCAGACAGGGAGGCTCTGTAATGTTTCATAATCAAGCTGATCCATCCGAGCGTGGAGAGCAGCTGGACTGAGCTGATATTAGTATGCCCCTGGTGTGGCTTGGTGACAGAAGCTGGAGCTTTCTCTCTCTCCGCCCCCCCTCTCTCTCATTGCTCGGTGTCAGATGGAGAATTTTATGTGACAGAGGGGGGAATGAAATGTGCTGCTCTCCAGCAAACTTAGATTGGCTTTGTAGCTTTTACTGTTTTGAGATAACTGATGGTCAAAGCGCGCATCACTCTGAGCCGCGGACGACTCGCTCAGACAGCTTGTTTGCAGATGCAAATGTAATCTGATTTGCGGGAAGCCGAACACAAAATTGGACCACAGGTTGACTGTAAAAGATGGACAAATATTCTCAAATAAAAAAACGCGTGTTTGGATTTTAAATCTAGTCTCTGACAGTGAGTTTGGAAACACAGTTGGGCTGCCGGTGTGGAGCCTTGCTGTAATCTGACAGACTGTGATCAAATCAGGTTTGGCATTTGGACTGCTGTACCTGGAACAGCTTTCCCTCCTCTCCACCCACGACAGATGCTGCAATTAGTGGTGGTGGCGACTGCCAACTGCTGACATGGCTTTGTATCACCCACCCATCTCCACTCTGTACCTGAATCATTAGCTTATCTCAGTTCCCCGGTTTCCAACAGGGAACAGCCAATCACAGAGGCAGCTCGGGCTCAGACAGGCATTCTCACCCAGTGGGTAACGGCTTGACACTGGTCGATTTTCCTTTTTAAACTGGACTCTTCATCCAAGGCTAGTACTCCTCTTCTAATTGCAGGCTGTACCGCAGCCATGGAAAATACTTGTTTCCCATTGGCTGGCAGGTGTCCGTTAAAACTGTATTTACAGGAGACCTCAAACAAAGACCCAGGCAACAGTTTAACCACCAGCGTAAGTCAATTCACAAGGTATATTAATCTGCAGAAAACCACAGACCTGAGTTTGTAGACTCCCATTTTGAAGCCATTAGGTCCAAGTGCGGCTGTAGCAGCTTCGTGACCCGCCCACCAGCTACAGGACTCTCTTAGTATACCTACACGTTAGTCCATGATCACCCCCATCACTCTTGGTTCAAAAGCAGAAGTCCTGAAGAAAATGCTATGTTAGCTTTTAGCTAGCTATGAATTGTTAGGTTAAAGGAGAGGCAGTTATGGTAGGGTACAGGTAACATCTTCTTACTTTGATGTGTAATGGATATAAAGTGGATTATTTTGGCCTCATATTTATTCACCACAGTGTGAATAGTAAAATGGTTCAAATAACCATTGCATTAGTGGATTTGTCTCGTACTGGTGTAGGGCTAGGCGATATAACAACTATGTACGATATACCAAATTTTGTAACCTTACCTTTGTTAAATGTTGCTGTTGTTCCTGGCTTCATATAAGTAGAGGAAAAGTCTGCTAGCCGCTAGACTAATTCATACAATGAAAAATGTATAGGCTTGTGCTAAAAACATTAGCATATTGTATTTGTGTTTGTCTGTGAATGCTGTGAGTTATAGTGAAGCTGATTTGTGTACTTGTGTTTGAAATTTTATTAAGCCATGTTTAATATGTGTTTAATGTGTGTTTTGAATCAACGAAACTTTACAGCACTTCACAAAAGCCCCGCTGCTGCCGACTAGTGTATCGGAGGTGTAACTATTGTGCAGCTGCATATTTTTAAATGGGAATAAAATCCCTGTCTTTCAAATTTATGTCTTTATTTATTTATGCCATCTCAAATGTGGCTTTGAATTGCAACTGAAAACATGTAGCCCATTTCATACAAAATACCAAGATATGAATATTTATCCATGTGGCCCAGCCCTATACTGGTGGTGGGCGCAGTTTATAGGCGCTTATTGTGTAGGCTCTAAATGGAATGTGGCCATGTTGGATTTTTGGAGCCAGAAGTAACCATATTTGGATGAGAGCGAGGAGATAAACCTAACGCTACCTTCATTAGGATGGTTGTTTTAAAGCTATGGTTAACTGTTACAATGTTAGGGTCCACTAAGTGATTTTGCACACCTAATCTTGATGCAATGGGAAGGCTGAGGGGTTTTAGGAGAGACTTAAATATCAGTGAATACTTTCTGTGGTCATATTTAAAGATATTGAACATTGTGCAAAATACTGTCAACCAATCACACTTCTGTCTTAAAACAATATGAGTGGAACCCTGCTGCTGAGGCACTGACAAAACTTCAGATTGTAAGTGGTTTGTATGGATGAGCGTATGACTTCGCCCGCTTCTTTAACAGCTTCCTCTTGAGTGGGAAATTATGGAAAAGGTCACATGTAATGACAGTGAGTAGTAGACTGACTGAAAGTGGAAAAACCATGACATACTGTTGAATTTGCACATCACTCTTCTTAGAATATTGTGGGTTGTTCATCATTTCTTTTGTAAATGGATAAACATTTTCAGAGTTATTTTCTTTACAATAAAAAAAAAGGGGAAAAATTGAAGGGGTTGTTATTTTTAGGTTATTATGCAGTGAATTTAATGGTCCAGCCTGCTTGAGATCAAATTAGGCTGTATGTGGCCGACAGACTAAGATGAGTTTGACACCCCTGCCTGGCGACCGAAACATTAAAGTAACTTTCATGAACTGAAAACACATTGAAATAGCGACAGGCACGGCTACGTATATTCTCTGTAATTTCGAGGTTATGCCATGGCTACATTGTCACTGTGATGGTGAATTGTCAACAGACATCACCTACCTGTCACACAAAAGCAGCCTCATCCTTTATTATGCATAAATTAAAAATTAAAAATTAAATGTTAGAATTTCTGCATTTTAACATGGGGGTCTCATGGGATTGACTCATTCTTGGGGGCAGCCCCAAGTGGCCATTATAGGAACTGCATTTTTGGCACTTCATATTGGCCAGCTTCATGCTGCCAGTCAACTGTCACTGGTAAAATAGACGCAGTAGCGTCAAAACGTCAGTCTGTTTGCACCTTATTAAAAGCTCTGCAATTTATCGAGTGCTCCAGCCTCCTTTCATTTGGGTTCAGTCATTTTTTGAAGTGGCCCACTTGATGTACTGTCTAAAATAGACTCATGTTGGACTGACCTGTTACATGTCCTGATACAATGCATATCAGCCTCCTTCTTATCTGTTATTCTCATATCTTGGCATTAACTACTGCCAACAAAACTCACATTGAATACTTGTCATTTTATCACTTCACTCCTGCTCTGTTTGGAGGCTTCAGTGAGTCAAAGTGGTTGAAATGAGGCAAGATAATAATAATCTTTATTTTCAGATGTTTTGTTTGTTAAATGTCATTCCGTGAATGTTATATTATAGGCCATAACTTTCACTTAAATGGTTTTCATTTGAAGCTGTTTTGTTGACAATGAAAAGGCACACAATGGCTGTCATTGTGGGCTTTTACACGCCTTTTCCAGCCTGTCATTTTCAGCAAAAGTCAGCATCTGAGAGAGAAAAGAAAGTAAAGCCAAATGAAGACCAATGGCATAACACCCTTCTACAAAAATATTGCCGTTGTCCCAAATGGATTGTGGTTGAATTTGCATATAAATCTGCTGCAAGCAAATATCCAGCAAAAGACATCACAATTTAAGGAACAATGCACTCGCCTTGTTAAAAGTGTTTTAAACTTGCCTCAGGACAATAAATTTTAATTTACACATCAGATTTTATTAAATTAAGAGCTAAAATACCACATCTATCATAGGGGAAAGATGCTGCACATTACAATACTTAAAGGAATCAAAGTTCTGCTTCTTTTCCAACGCCATGCTGGAACAAGGCTAATTAGGAGTTGGGGACTAATTCCCACAAAATCTGTTTTGCAAAGGCTTATTTTTTCCTTACAGCTGTGGTCTCCTGTCCTCATAAACTTACTTGCAGACTCACTCAAACAACAAACAAATTTAAAGGAGCAGGGAGTAAGATTTAGCAGCATCTAGTGGTGAGGGGTGCAAATTGCAAGTAATGAATTAGAATTCAGGAGGTTTTTACTGGGAGCCAAACTATTCACAGAGGTATCTTCCTCTCCGAAACAAACAGACCAGGGGTCTCATTTATAAACATTGCGTATACACAAAATGAGGCCTGAAAGAGACGTACGCCACTTCCCATGCAAAAGTTGTGAAGTATACACACAAATTTGATGGGAGAAACGTTGAACCATGCTTACGAACATTTTGGAGACGGGAAACTAGCTATGCAGATGGAAAGATGGAAGCCTGGCTGTAGAAATTGTTGAATAATTTTTGGCGCACACCATTTTTGGCTTTTGTCCATACGTATTGGTAAAAACACAGAATAAAGCAGTTTCACGTTAAAAATCAGTGTGTCTACAATGCAGTACAGCTTGTCGCAGACGGGCCGCTAGCCCAGCACCTGCATTTATGCTCATCTTTCTTCTCCAGTAACTTAAGATACAGAAATTCAGCAGGTTTTTACTGGAACCAAATAATTTGCAAAGTTTGCTTTCTATCCAATAGAAACAGAATCGGTGATTTAAAGCGATAAAAACACTGGGGAAAAAACATAACATAAAAAAACAGTGTTTTTCCAAAGCTGCTCGTTGTAGTTGGCTTGCTAACTACAGTGGCTGACACAAAAACGTGAATGGCTCTATCTAGAGCCAGTGTTTGGTTTGTTTGTTCTAGGCTACTGTAGAAACATGGTGAAGCAATATGGTGGACTCAGTGGATAAGGACCAGCTCTCTATGTAGATATACACAGCTCTAAGGTAACGAGAAAACAATGATTCTTATATTCAGGTAAACAAAAAAAAAAACATACTTATTATATTATATTTCTGCAAATATAGTCGCTTAAATCCTACACACTGAGACTTTGGTTACTATATTTAGAATTCCTCAGTGCAAAAGAAACCACATTTTCCAGAATTGACACAGGCCAAGTCACAACATAGTGTAACAGTTTAATTGTACTTTATTGCTGAATGTATGGTAAAATACAGGAAAAGTCGACAGCACTGATTTAAGAACAAACTTACTATTGTGTCTCACAGAGCTCACTTTCAAGTCAGTACACTGAATCTGAACACATTCCAAAAGCTGGGGAAAAAAACCACAGGACCAAAATGGCCCTACAGTGGAAAACGTTTTTTCTCCCCGCCTCTCTTCTTGTCCATCCATTAATAGTGAATTCATTGGTTGCCAAGTCTGGGCCTGAACCCCAGATAGATAACAGGTAACGTTATCCACCTTGACATTTCCCCAGTAAAATGTAATCTCTGGAATTTAAGCTACATTTCTTCAAACCCGCAGACTCTGCACCGGCCCTGTTTTTCTCCTCTTTTGTATTGATTTAATACAGAGACAAGAAAGGCAGGGATAGAGGAAGGAGACACACCATCACAGCATCGAGGGATGGCTTTCTGAAACATGTTTTCATCGTGTTAGGTCGGGATTTCTGCTTTCAGAGCGTAAATGGACTGCATTTCCAGTGGCTTTCCACCTCATCTCTACATGATATTTTTTCACTGTGTGAGTGAGAGGGAGGCTGAGTGATGGAGAAAGGACAGGGTCAGCAGCTGAGTGAACATCATTTTCTGCCATGATGAGCTGTGGGAATGGAACGACAACAATGACGAGAACCTGTCATTCACTCCTTTTTTAAAGCAACCGCACACCGAGGAAGGATGAAGAACATCCTTCACACCTGCCCTTGTAAATATTGAGAGTTGTATCAGCCAAAGCAAATGTAGGCGTTTTTGTTGTTTCTTCAAGCTGTGATGTCGTCCTATTGGACTGATACTTATCTCGGATTTTTAAACCTAAAAGAACACGGGAATAGAAGAAAAACAATTTCCACGAGTACAAAGAACTTGTCAAAGTCCTTGGAGGGAGAGAAAGAAAGCTGCCGAGCTTGTGCGGGCAGCATTAGTGCAACATCCATCCCTGGTGTGGGGGGTGGACCGTGGAGGACCCCAGCTCTTTGTTAGGATGTGAAAGATGGACAATGCCACTACTGTGTGGTGAGAGCAGGAGCCATGCCGCTGCTGGTTCCATAAGACTGCCAAAGCTTGTCACAATTATGCCTCTCTTTTGTTATAGACTTTCTTTTTCAGTGATCTCCCCCTGCTTCACCCTATTTTTCTTTTCTTCTGCTTTCCCCCCCTTCGGTCTCTTTGCCCTTTTTAAATTTCAATGATAATTCCTCCTCCATATCACGGACAGCACCAACCTGACGTCCTGCAGTAATCCACTGGGACATCTGCAAACATCCAATCATCCCACAGTAATTGCCAATATTGTTTTTTATGTTGAGAAGTGACACACTGTGCTTTAGGTGGTATGATTGCAAATATAGAACTGGCCAAGTAATTTCTCCGCTGATGTGTTTTACCTCAGCAAAGCTCAAGATGTGAGATTTGGATTCAAGCCAGATTTCACAAAAAACAAGAACTTGAGACCTGACTTGAACGCAACTGATTCACCTGAAGTAATGGCATCTTGACTTGTAATTTGCTCATGGAGACTTGTGAATCTACCTGGACTCGGCCTAAATGACTTGAAACTCGTCTTGAATGTGTCTCCAACAGTGAGATTTGGCTCCACCTTTGACTTGTCTCGACTGACTTGAGAATGAATTAATGATGAGATTTGGCACTGTCTCGAATGGTTTGAGATTCACCTTTTCTCCAGTGACTTGGCACCTGATTTTGACTTGTCTCAATCTGAGCTGACACTTGCTGTGATAAGACTTTACTTTGATTTGAATGACTTGGGACTTGACTCAGACTTGTCTCAAATTATTTGAAATCCGAATTCCACACAACTTTCCAATGACAAGAGACTAAAGCTGAGCAATATGGCCTATTAATAATGTGACGTTTATATCACAATACACAATATACATCTCAGTATTTAAAAATCTCCTCTAAACTACTGTAGACTATTAAAATACTAATAGTTATAATAAAGTTAAATTAGTAGCTAAAGTTCTATAATAAAGCCAAAGTGCTAGTAAAGTACTATTATAATACAATTGAATTAAACTGTATTACTATAAAATTAAATAAATTAGTTACCGTAAAGTTAAATGAAGTATTGCTATGATGAAATAAAATAAAGCAAAACCACTGGTGCTTTTACCCTGATGCACCCGGCCTGTCTTGGGCAGGAATTGTTGATGTTTTTGCTGTAAACTTGAAGCTGCCGATCAACAGTTAGATATTATCAGTTAGCAGACAGTAACTGGTAACTTGCACTCGTGCTCCATGGTTGCAAAATGCAATTAAATGGTTGCAGACTGAAGCCCTGCAGAGACATAAACACACACCTCGCTTGGCTTAAAGAGTTACTATGGCACGTAAACATAAACGTAAATGTAAGGACTGGTCCACTGTGAGCTGGAAACAAAATAGCAGCTCTCCAGTTCATATATTAATAATTTTTGCACGTTGCTTTGGTGCTCCATGGTTGCAAAATGGAACTAAATGGTCAGGGTTTGAAGCCCTGCAGAGACAAAAACACATGCCTTGACTGCTTTAAATGTGAGGATTGATTCACTGAGACCTGACTATGAAGTACACGTCTCTTTGACCTGGGACTTGACTTGGACTCGCATTCAACTTGACTCAACACTTGTATCTAATAAAATGAGACGAGACTTGGAGACTAACTTGTTGAAAAATTGTAAGATTTGTCTTGGTTGTCTCAAGATTTGACTTGGACTTGGACTCAAATGACCCTTGACTTGAAACTTGTATATAATGACATGAGACTAGATTTGGAGACTTGTTTAAAAATTGTGAGATTTGGCTTGTCTCAAGATTTGACACAGACTTGAATTTAAATAACTTGATCGTTGTTTTAAAATTTGTATCTGATAAATGAGACTAGATTTGGAGAGTAGACAAAAAACTGAGATTTGGCTTGGCCTGTCTTAAGATTTGACTTGGACTTGAATGACCTGAGACCTAACTCGGGCTCAAACTATGTGACACAATTTTGTACATGTTGATGGTCATGGGATTGTGGATTTATTTACTCCACACACAGCCACGAGTCTCTGCTAGCAGGAGAAAAAGCTGAACTAACATGTACAGTGTATAAAACCGAAGCAGCGGCACTTGTGCTTTCAGATGCACTTGATGTGCTAATGAAAAAAGGACACATAAAATGCTCCACAATAAATGTAGACGCAGCCAGCTGTGGAATATGGCAGCCATTAAAGTGGAGAGAGGGTATTTTTTATTGAACAATGCGAGGACGACTGCTGAGGCAGGCGCGCAGCGGCTTCATTTTACTTCAAGAAACTTTTAGGAACAACCCCTGAGTCTCATATTCAGCACGCTATAAAATGTGAATAGCTCTCCAAGAGAGGTAGCGTGGGAAGAAAGATGAGAATGGATTTGAGAAAGGTACGTGTGTATATGAGTGTGTGTTTGTAGATTATGCACGTATGTGAGAGAGTATAATGAAGGCAGTGAGATCAACGACTTGTATATATATCTCTCTCTTGCAATCTAAAAACGACTGTACATTTAATTGAGTTAGTGAGATGAAATGCCGTTGCAATATGCAGCATATTGATTTTATGCTGCTGTACTTAGCCTGAGTGGCTGTTTGTTTCGAATAAAAAACAATACTGGGAAAACAAAGGCAAAACTACCAGATCCCTCAAAGACAGAGCAGATTTGAACAGGGAATGGAGTTGTTGTCTTTGTGAATCTGCTTTGTCATCGCTAAGCACCATTTGAATAGAGCTGCGGGCAAATAGATAGTTTGTTTTGATGAGGACGACAAAAAAGAGAAAGAATATGAATGAGAGATTGAGGACAGAGACAGAAGGTTTATTGTGAGTGTCAAATGCTGCTAAATTCCTTTAACATCAGCGCCTTTCATTAAGACTATTGACCAGTGACCGATACAGCTGTGTCACGCAAGACATTTGCTCAAAGAGAGTTTGTGCAACTTCTGTTTTTTTCTAAAAGGAATCCGTGTTGCCTTCCAGACGCCTCAGGACATGAATATTGCATTTAGTTCAACCCCAAACACTGACATTATTTATAGGAGGCAATCATCATCAGCCATGAAGTGAACCCTGTCTGCCTGCACCGAGCAGCTGACCTCCAACAGTCTTCTTTGTGCTCAAACTGAAGCTCTTTGTGGGTTCATACAGACGTGATTCATCACTGCATTAACACGTATTCCTACATTTGTTACAATGATCTGCCAGGTGTATCTTTTCCCATCATCCCCGGCTATATTATTAGGTCTCTTTTTTTGTGCACGGTTTGATGAAGATCTCACCTCCTCCTTCACCTCCAGACTGTCTCTGGATCTTCATTGTGTGTTTGATGAGGCTGTCAAAAAGACAGTGTCTGGCCAAGTGATGAGATGAGACAAGGGCGATGACTTGCCTCAGTCAGTCTCACCTGCAGCCGCTGGCAAAGTCAGGATGAGTGTGCGTGCGTGACTCATGTGTGTGTGGATGTGTATGATGGAAACGCCAGGTACTTGCTTTTATCTAAAGCCTCAAAATGACTGTGGAGAGCAATTACCGCGCTTCAGTCATAGACAAATAATGTGCTGTCAGTGGTGCTTAAAATGCAGCTGGTAAGTACAGAATTTGGACATCCACACATTTTTTGTGCGTCGGCTGTGGGCTCTGGTGCATTGGGTTTTAAGCGAAACAATGAAAATGAGGGTAAAATGTCGACAGCTGTACATTGAAGGTGCTCATATCCATATTTGGGTGAACAGCGTGGGCGATGTAGCCCCGTCATTGTTCTAATGAGCTGTCCAAAAAGTGGACTGCAATTCACTGCTCACCTAATGTATGAATAACAATGCAAAGAGGAGGATGAAGAAGAAAAGAATTGCAGTCCAAACACTGCCCAGGACGATATTACCGGCCAGTTTTAGCTTCTGACAGGGTAAATGCCTGCCATCAAGAAACTGCAGAGCAGAAACATAAAAAATATATTCGAGATCATTAAAGCTCAATCCCAGTACACCTCTTGCCCCTACCACTTGATCGTCTTCCAGGAGCTGTTTATAAGTGTATAGGCATATCATCAGTGGGACAGATGTAAAGCTCTGGGTAGCCCTGCACTAACATGATCAACTTTTCTGTATATTTACCACACGCTGATCTTACTAATAATCTTACTAATAATGACAAAAACTCTGTCTGTCTGTGGGTGTGTGTGTGTGTGTGTGTGTCTCTGTTCCATGTTTTTCTCCTCACTGACTTGGTCAATCCATGTTAAATTTGGCACAGTGGTAGAGGGTCATGGGAGGATGTGAATGAAGCAATATTACATCAATTGGCCAAAGCAGGCGCTATAGCAACTGATTGAAATTGCAATTATGCAAATGGGATATCTCATGCCCCGTATGTCGCAGAGACATGAAACCTTGCACAGAGATGCCTCTTCTCATGAGGAACAAATCTGCCTCAAGAACCCATAACTTCCAGTTATATAGATTTTCAGCCATTTTGAATTTTTTTGAAAAACACTTAAAATCGATCTCTTCCTTGGAAGTTTGAGCGACCTGCATGAAACTGGGTGAACATAATCTAGGGACCAATATTTAAAGTTCCCTCTTGGCAAAAGTTGGAAAACTTACTAAAACTGAGCTTCTATAAGGCAATGAATATTGCGGAGGGCGTGGCTCATCACATAAAGGTGTATATCATCTCAAGGGTTTCACCCATCACCACGCAACTTTGTAGGCATATGACCACACATACACACCAAATTTACCTCTAACTGGCAACTGGGTGGCGCTATAACAACAGAAAAATGCTTAAAAATGGCTAAAATGCGACAAATCGTTGTGGCTCCCCCTGTGGCTGAATGTTGTTGTTTTTTTTCCCTTAATTTTTGGTTTGACTAAGTCATGGTATGGTATGCTGTACATAATCATGGAAACATCTCAGTCAGTCATTCTACCAGTGTGCCCCACTTTTAAGTCAATACAACATATAAACACTTAAACTATCTGCCTTTCAATGTGCTACCTCAACTACTAATGTACAGTTTTAGCCCACTAACTATCCCTCTATTGGCAATGGTACTACTGTACTTTCAATGAGACAATCGTGCTATCAAATTCACAAAAACTCTGAATACATTGCTCTTCTTAATGGGTTCAGTTGACTATATAATCTGCAATTTCCTATGATCTGTATCCCACACACACCATGTGAAACTGTGTGGGCAACTGTGCACTCAATGGGTATGGACTAGTATTTACAGAAGAAGTCTCTTTTCAAAATAAACTGTATGAATGCAGGTAAAGAAACTTTTTAGGTTTACTTCAAGCTCAGGCAACAAATGCATGTGGTTAAGTTTAGGTTTTGCAACACATACTAGCACACTATATTGTAATTAAAATAACTTGATTGACTTTTGGTTTCAAATGGGACATGAACATCGGCTTCTTGGGTGAAAGTCCGAAGTTTGTTAGACCCACCACCTGCCCTATTCAGCCTGTCTTGCTCTCGATACAATGGTGGTTGCTTAGAGCATCCAAAAATGCCACATGTGTCTCATATTGCCGCTAAAGGGTGCTTTGGTGTGTTGGTATCTAAAGCTGAGGCCTGGTGGAGTTGACGAGTTAGGAGTGAGAGCAGGTTGTTACAGAGAACAGAGAAAATGTCTCGCTTAGTACAGATTTATGTGACAGATCTATTGGTTTCTATTAGTTTAGTTGTGTGGTTATATTTGTTTGTTTTATGTTTAGTCATCATTCATGAGCAGTATACGAATTAGTAATGGTTTATAACACATTATAATGTTGTTATAAGCAACTACAAGGACATTTCAAGTGAATGTGCTGCATTTTTATCAATTATAACTTCATCTATGAGAACACATTTTAGACAAATACACCTGTGTTACCATGTATTATCTGTTTATAAACCATGCAGCATCCAGTTATAAATGTCTCATATAAGGAGTTGAAGTTGGAGTAAAATAAAGTATTATGAGATATTTGAATGTCTCACTATCAAATCAAATGAATCAAATTTCAATATCGATACCAGTCTTGAAAATCAGGTATCAGACGTATCACAGGAAGTCAAGATGCAACTGGATCTGCAAGTACCAGATCGTCGGACCGGGAGCTCCACAGCTGAGGTCGTTGTTTTAATTCACATCTGATATTCTGGAGTACAGAGACAAAACACCGGGAAAATGTGCTTCTGTCCAAATTCTTACGGACTGCACTGTATGTGTAAAGTAGGTCAGAAGCAATGAAAAGTAGAGCTGGGGAGGATGGTTGGTGTGAAGTGATGAATAGAGGAGAGTTCAGCTCAGTATGAGTCATCATGGGTGGTGAGGTGGTAGGCAAACAGCCTTCCTGTGTCAATAATGAAGGAGGGACTCTGAAGAGGCGAGCCATCACGAGGCAAACTGAATTATCAAGTCGCAGCAGCTCACAAATGAAACGGAAAATTTAAATGCGCCCCCACCTTTAGAGAGGCGGGAGTGACACCGAGAGGTAAAGACGAATTCCAGTTAATTTCCACGACTTGAAAGCAACACACAAACACACACACACACACACACACACACACACGGCACAAAAGCAACTGGCTCAAACCTCTTTGCTGACTTTAGGTCGTTAAGGTGCCACGCGTAGCATTCACTGTAAATAGCCCACCAGGGTTGAACGCCTTTTCCTAATGAGCATCTGCACCACTGTCAGCACCACAGAACATGTTTGATGACAAACATTGTAATGCATTATTCTGTTCAAGTGAGAAACAACAAACTGTGTGGAGAGAGAAAGCGAGAAAAAAAAAGAAAAAAAAGTCCAGGACACGCAATCGGGCCCCTGCAAATCCAGAGCATGAATAAAACATGAGCAGAACAGGAAGATTTTGCATTGTGAAGTCTCTCCGTGGACTTTTTACTGTACACAGAGAAAGTGTAGCAGCCAGTAGGTGATAATGCACAATAGAACACTTTATGAACAGTTCATTTTTGCTCTGCAGGTATTCTGCTATTCATGCAGACCCTGGGCTACAGATACACATGAGACCTGACTCTAAATATGGAATGTAGAGATTCTCTGACTGCACCGTCTCAGCTCAGCCTCCTGTGGATGTTATTATTATTGAATATTCTTTTAAGGCACTGAAAAACTATCTTCTCAATCAGATTCTTGGGATCTGACATGAAACGACTATTTTTTGCCTAAGTTAGAACAGTTTTGTTTCGCGCTCAGGAGAGACATTTCTATATTTGTGTTTTTGTCTACATTTTTCTCACTGCTTTGCCGTTTCTTTTTTTTGAGTGTAAAACTCTAATAAATAACACCAGAGGATGTTTCCTTCCCCAAACTTTGACTTTGATTGTTGTTTATTTAGTCATGAATATTTAATGTTATTGATAAATTCTCGAGACGTTACGCTTAAGTTTTCGAGGGCTTAAAATTTTTTATTTTCTGGTATGGCCTCTTAAGATCTGAATTGTTTTTTTTTCCTTATTTTCTTTCCCCTTTTCTAATTTATCAGTTTATCGATTCCTTTCCTTGCCTACACACCTGCCGTCATCGTCCGTCCCTCCTGAGATCCGAGCAGAGGAGGCAAGGAAGAGACACAAGGAGAGAGGAGTTGAGAAGTCAAGGAAGCATGCATTTAACAGAATGATACATCCGAGCAACTTCAATTAACCATCCAATTGACAGAAAAAAATGTTCGTGTAAGAGGCAACTGCAAACCACAGATGTTATATTTGTGCATTATATTGTAGCTGATACTTTAAAAATATAGGTTTCTCAACAAGGTGAACAAAAACCGCTGGATAATGGTTAGAAAAACATCATGTTTGGGCTTAAAACACTCACATTTAGTGGCACAAAAGCTGCTGGAAAAGCAGGGACAGGTTGGTAAAACACATCTAGGTTTGGTGGCTGTAATGCAACTTGAAATGCCACCATGTGCCACCAGTGCCACTGGTGTCGTTGGTTTGGAACACTGGTCTGCAGCTTCACAGGCGCCACAATGTGTTGGTAAAAAAACACCCCGGGTTGAGGGCTGTAAACGGCACCGGGCAACGCCGCGATGTGCTACTTATAACACCCACGTTTGATGATTTAATGCATCACAGGTGCTGAGGTAACACCTGTGCATCCTTACTCATAGCTCCTCCAGCAAGCCTCCTCCCACCTTGATCCTCAGGATGCATCTTAAGAATTGAGTCTACGGCTGCTAGATTTCATAATCATGATTATATTGGTCAATATTGAGATCATGACTATTGAACACAATTGCAAATAGACTTTGAAAACATCGTGCATTTGTTGAAGTTAGAAAAAAATCAACTTTAAATGTAACTCAACTGAAAAACAAAAAAAATAGATATAAGAAATTCTGACAAATAAATAATATATAAAAGAACATAAACACAGCGCAAGAGGAGAGACGGACCCCGTGCTGTTGGTAGAAGAGCCATGGACTGCAGTTACACTGAGCAGCATGCACGGTAATAAAATAGGCAACAACATAATATATTTGAATATATTTCTCACCTTACCCTGATGTTCTGAATACCGTCAAACTTAAATTCAAAACCTACTCCCAATAAACACCCAGTCTTTTTTACTAGCCCAGTGTAGCTACACATTTTGATTAATAAAGGCCTGTCTCAATTAGAGGCCTGGTCTGGTTGCCAAGTAGCTGTTTAGACTGCGCACACAAATATAAATGTTTAAACTTTTGACAATATAGACATGGTACACACTGTTAGCACGATTAGATTTTCCACAGTTTAATAGTTCAGTTCATTTACGGCATTTAACGGCATGACGAAAAAACAAGTGCATGCGTGCCTTCCTCAGAAGCTTTTATAAATGTCTGTTCCTTCATTACCCTGTAAGTTATTCATATTCATTTAGCCCGTAAGAGTCCACTGATGAAAGGAATCAAAAGGGTTTTTCAGAAAAATTAAGCGAAGTTGTGAGCATTTTTTTAACAGGATAAAGCGGAGTTTATGCAGAATGCCGGGTGTCGTGATCCTCGAATACCATAACACGAACGTCAAGACGCTCTCTCTGTGATGCCCTGTCTGTCAGAGCTAAATCAAATGAATGAATGTAATATTCATACTTTCTCAAATAAACAATTTGATCTTACTTCCTGACTTTGCTGAGCAACAGTTTTGTGTAAAAAGAATTTAAGGCCTGTCCCAAATATAGGCCTGTTGAGTTCAGTGATTTATTTAAGTTTTACAGTAAGTTGTGAATTTGTCACTAGTGTCTTGTTAGAAATAAAGTCACAGATAAAGTCTGAGAAGTTGCTGAATGTAGCAAGAAAGTTGCTAAGTTGGCAACACAGGTGCATTTATACCAAGACAAAACGAGAGGATTGGGAATTCATTGGGAAACACAATGCAGCACAATATGTGTTTTACCTCAATTATCTTCCTAATTAGAAATAATTTAAGAATAATAGCCCAGCCCTATTTGAGACATTGGTCAAGATGGCATGAGATCAATTCGTGGGTCACAGGCAGGAGGATGGAGAGGAGAGGACACAAGGAGACGAAGAGAGCACCGGAAGAGAAAGAAAAGAAGAAAAAAGTGTGTGTGTGTGTTTCCGAAGATGGAAAACTGAATTTGAAGTTGCATTTGCCTTTTCATAACACATTATTACTTATCTAACTTTCCCTCAGCGTGTCATTACAGTGCTCATATGGAATTTCCGCTACAATCTTCACCCAAAGTAAGCAAAATCAGATTTCTGTGTGCTATCAGACACATGATGTAATGTCCTCTGGCATACCAAACATCAAATGATAGCAGCCACGATGAAATATGAAAGTGTGTAACCGTGGCCCTCGGCTGCTCTCCTCTACTGTAGCTCCGTGAAGGTGCCACGATTCTATCTGCAATTTTCCTCCAGCCCCGTGAAATCTGGGAGAAGTTTGCTTTTCCACTCAGCTCGCCTGCACCTTGGTGACAGGCCTACCCAGAGTTTACATCCACGAGGGGCCCCTGGTTTTCATATTACAACATCAGAAATTCCTGCGGCCTTGTTGCACAGTGCTCCGACTGTTCACAGCTCCTGCCAAGTCCATAGTAACAGACAAGCCTATATTTAGCCGTGTTTACGGGCTGTTGGAAAGCGCTTAAAATAGTTTGGAGGGAGACACTTCTATAATGCTGCCCCACAGGGGTCCAGCAGGCTGGGGAATATCAAAACTGCACAAACACTGCAATTATTGTACTGTGACTGAAACTTGGCGCTTGAACATAGACATAATTATTTACCTGTGCGTGTGAGTGTGTGTGTGTGTGTGTGTGTGTGTGTGTGTGGCAGCTGCAAAGAAGTCCAAAAAACCTAATTGAAAAGTCTCTAAAAACTCATTGACTCATTTACTCCCTAAAGGTTGTCAAATAGGATTTTTCCTGCTTTGCTTGTAGAAACAGGAGCTTTTCAGCCCCGCGGCTATATGGGCTCGACTCCAGCCAGAACGCTGTGGATTTTTAATGCAGCCTTTGCCCCCTTCCTCTTATCTAACAGGTTCAGCTCTCCAACCTTGTCCAGAGGGAAGCCTGTAGCTTTAAAAATAAAAAAAATAAAATCTGATACCAGGCCAACTCAATACCTACAGGAAACAATGACTGACAGTCCAGAACATCAAAGATTTAACTCCTAGTCACCTTGATGCAAGAGGTTCAGAGACCAGGCACATGAACATCAAAACTCCAGTCTCCAGCCTACACAGAGACACACAGATGGATGTCAACCATCTTTCTACATTTTAGATGAGCCTTTGAACCGCACGCACAATCAAAGCCTCAAAGGGAATTATAACGTCATGAAAGACACATGGGCTGCACCTTCAACAATGTACGATAGCGTTGAATTTTTAACTCTTGCATTTACTCTGAGAGGTAACTCCTTCTTTTAAAACTTGGCACAAGACCGCCATTGTCTCCCATAATTATCCTGGGTGATCCTAAGTCTATGTTTACGGCCTGTTTTGAAGTGATCCATCTAATGAAGCATTCTGTGAGATGTTGTGCAAACAGAAAGCTTGCAAAAAACGACGCTGGGACTTGCAAGCGAGTGAGCGATAAGGCGGAGATCAGGCCGCGGAGGCAATTGCTGTTTAAGAGTGGAAGGAATCAGAGTTGCTGGAAGCTGAGATAATGATGTGGCATCAGCAGATAAACTGGTGGTGCGAGCCAGTGACAGAAATTCCCACTATTGTAAACAGAGGAGCGTATCAACACTATATTTAGACTGAATTCCATAGAGCCTGTTTGGATTATGCCACGTCTTTGTTGATATTATGGATATATATCGCGGCCAGATTTTCCACTCGTGGACAGAAAAATGTAATCAATCCATCCATGCGCCGGCAATTTTCTTGACAATCCACTCCAGTCTACTGATCCGCGCCTAAATAGAAAGTCTATCCCAGTCTAAGCATGGCGTCCACAACCGCAGAGTACACCCAGGGCTGCAAACCACCTGCTTCAAACACTCTGCAACTAACCTTTAACCAGCTGCAAAAATCCACAACTTGTAAACATCAAAATTCAGCCTGAAAATTGTTTTCCCACCTGCAGGAACCATAAGGAGGTGGAAATTCAGGCGTGCACAGATATTGGGAGCAGAAAGGTGGAATAGTTTTTTGGGGAAAGTGCAGTGGGCTCAGAGTGGCATGGTGGTCCGGGTACGTGACCCTTGTGTGTGATGGTGTGATGGTGTGCGGGGACTTTTCAGACAGCGCCTAATATCTAGCCAGCTGGAACAAGTTCCCAGAGCGTTCTTGGCTTGTTTCTCCGTGCTGCTGACAGTGAAGCCAGCGCTCTGATTGCCTCCCTCCCTCCCTCTTTCTCCTCTTACACCTCTTTGGACCTGAATAGCTGCTCTCGTGAAGCACCGAGACGCTGATTATGCTGAGCAACGCGTGCTGGGAGAGCACCAATTACCCTGATGTGCCTTTTCATGTTTGCACATTGTTGAGCAGCACATCGGCTGCTGTCCCAGGTGTACGCAGCGGCACACATGTCTGGAGAGGCGGCGGTGACAGCAGAGGTGACTTTCCATGAGGGATGACAAGGAAAGATGGAGGGCAGTGGTTATGATTGTCATAGGAGACATCATGAATATGAATATACGTAGAGAAAAATCTAATGAAATCAGTTTTAGCCAACTGCTGTCTCCCTATAGTACAACGGAAAGCATTGTTAAAACACCTTTATTTAATTAGTTTTTTTCCCCATAGAATATTTTCAGTATTAATTAATGTATATTATTTTTTGATGAATCATTCAGTGTATAAAATGTAAAAAAAAAAAAAAAAAAAAAGTCCATTATAATTTTCCACAGCCAACTACAGCTTTTTTGATAATACCAATAATATTAATATTTGATAGTATTATAGTTGGAGATTTGTAAAAGACACATTAAAAAATAATTCAAAAATCAGTGCAACTAAGGTTTGGATATCTTCAGTATCTTTCAAATGCCATGCTTTCTGTTATACATTTAAAGACGAGATTAAATTTTAAAAATGCCTTTTTAACCCTTTAAGATCACAAGACTGGTCATATTATGCACCTATTTAACAATATATGGCAAAAAGAAAATTGCAAAACATCAGCCTTTTTGTATTCTTATATCAAAATCCAACCATGTTTTCTTCATGTGTAACGAAATAAAATGTGTCCTTACGTGAGCTAGTCCTGACCAATTTCAACCAATATTGTTATGACATACAACTTTTAGCTGTACAGAGCTAATATTAAGTTAGCTAGCTAGCAACGACATGCTACGTCAAGGTGTCCTCGGGTGTTAGCCACCACACTAAAACCTTAGGTTCTGGTTCCCCAAAATTCTACGTTCTCATCCCAACTCGTCAAATATTGCCGCTTGGTCAACAAACTTTCACGTCTACATTTGACGTGCTGGGTAGCCTTTTGCATCTGTTGCTGACATTCAAGGATGCTGTGTCCCTTTACATTTGTTACATGCATTGTGTCTTTTCAAAATACACTTACATTTTCACTGGAAATGTACACTTTCTGCTCCTGAAAGGAATACAGTCACATCTGTAAAACCCTTTGGATTTACGTTTATTTATTTGTGCAACAAAAGCACAGGGTTAGGATTACAAAAAAAAAATTGGTTTCCCTCGACAGTCACACGGGAGGTGACCAATGCCTTCGGATTCAAAGTCCGGAGTTGTTGGACTAAATCATTACCCCTCCCACTTGCCCTATAGGGACTCACCAGCTAATTATATAAGGGTCGTGCCATATCATCTCGTTCACGATAATACAGGTATCACTTTTAATATAATATGAAAAATTCATATTGTGATGCTTGTTATATTTCAACTTGTTGACATATGGCAACAACAGGCATGGCTGAAAGTAAAATCATTAGCGACTCAGCGGTGGTTCCAAAAACGAAGAGCAGCTTCAGTAGTGTGTAATAAACTGTGGCTTCCTGAATGTTTTATGAACAGCCCCGGACTTCTCAGACGCTTTTCACACTGTGAAAGGTGCCTTTTTGTGTCAGTGTCTGACGTTGAAATCACTGACAAAGCACTATTACTATTACTATATATCACTATTTGACCAATCGGAAATAAGAGTGAACTGCTATGAAAACGCCAGATTACATGCATGACATTTTATAATGAACTTCTTCATCAGCTATGGAGCACACAGTGGATTTTGTCTCTCTCTTCCTGATGGGTACTTCTGTGCTGTTGGTGTACACCGTCACCGTGATAGACCTTTGTCACTGCAGATTTGACCTTTAATAGTGGAAGAATCACAGGTGAGACTAATTCCGTTATGATGGTTCAGTTCAATCAAGTGTGCTGGGAAGCCATGACAGTGAGAGAGCATGTACAATACCAGCAACCTGGAACCAGCTCACCTAAACAGACTGCAGTCATTTTTAATGCCATCCATTACACCTGTGCTTTTCCTTACATGACAAAAAGGTCTATCCTGCATTATGACACACCCACTCCTCAACAATCACATCAAATCCCTCACAACGTTATGTCCCACCTGCCAAACCCGTTTCACTCAGAAACACAGCACAGTACCCCTGATGACATCAGCGGGGCTATTTTCTTGGCTCCCTCCAATACAATAGAAATCAACTATATTGACAGCGACAACACATCATTCTACCACTACATTTTTGCAGTAAATCACCCCCCCTCCATTTTGTCCTGGAGTCAAAATCCTGCCTCAGGTACTAATTTCATCCTCACACATTAGCATCAGCTCTACATCACACCATCTGACTCAGCATCCACAAAGTGCTTGTGGTTTGATGCGAATGGCTGCAATAAATAGATGACCCGCATGTCAACTCTCTCCCAGCACCCAGACCTTTGAGATCCTCAGTGCTGTTAATAGCCTCACTGGCACCGAGCTGATGCAGCTCCTCGCATTGCCCATCACAGAAAGAGGAAACATGCGAAAGGAGGTTAAACTGCACCATTTAAATTCAGAGTTGGTAAGCTGTAATTTTTTGCAGCTGTATGCTAAGCTGCAGGATATCTCCATTCCATTTTGCGCATTAAACCGTTTAGTATCCATTTCAGAAGAAACAGCAAACTGTAATGCTTTTATGCAGCTTTATATAATGAATACATGATTACAAGTTACTGCTGAATGCTGATGTGTACATTAGGATGAAAGGAAAACAGTTTGTCACACATTTATCCCTGTTAAAGTGCTTTAATACCATAAGCTTAAGCTGACTCATGTTATGCATTTGTGCAGTTACTGGTTTAATGATAATTCCTTTTAGTAGAATCAACAAAGACAGCACATGTCTAAAAGGATTTTCTATAGCAGTGATGTCATCCTGTTCATATCTGACAGCGTCTCCGCACAAGTCATCTCAAAAAGTGATTTGATATTGTCTCCACAGGTCACAATTTCAATCAAATAGTTCAGGCGTTCAGTAGGTGAAAGCAGATCCACAGTGCCACTTTTACTTTGGGTTATAAAGCCAATGATTTCCTTATATAGGCTTGTTTGAAAAAATATCAATTTAATTTTTGAGGTTGCTGGAGGAGGTAGCAGCCGTAAAGCTCTGTGCTGCTTCCCAGAGGGATCCAGCCCATAATGCCTCTATCTAACCTCCCGGGCTGAAAAACAATCATGTGTGAGGTGCAGGTCTCTCCGAGCGTCTGCCTCCAATAATAGCACCTGCCTGTGTCTGCTGGAGGCGCGTTAGTGGCCGCCATGTTGGAGGGTTTTACAGGAGCATCTTTTGTCATCCCCAGTGCCGGCACAGAAAAGGCTGAAATGGTCCAACAGAGCCCTGAGCTCAGGCGGTGTTACGACAGTCTGAAGTTAAGAAAAAAAGAAGTCAGTCAATGTCAGTCGTCCTGCAGTCCTAAGGGGTGTCCACAGGGGGGGTCATGGCCACCCTGATACAACTGCCGGCCCCTCACTGGCCCTCCCTCGTGACAATTACTGACTGACAATTACAGCTGACATTACTGCCTTTAAGAGGCTGTGGCACACTCATTTGTTAAGCTAGCTGCAAAGGTGGTGGTAATTTATGAAACCAAACAGCCTAAAGCATCCACTGGATCCACTGCTGTCTGAAATCAGATACTTCTGTTCTTATACTTGCTGTTTTCAGTGCGTTCACACTGGGAAAATGCAGTGCAATATGAGCACACTTCCCACCCCGGCCCACCAAAAGGTCTAATCTAGCCCACTGGATGACTTTGCACACCTGATAGTGATGCACTTGTGAAGGCTAAGAGGTGCCAGGTTTCAGGGGCAAGTTAAACAGTGAGTAGCTTTCTTCATGTAAAATGCTGCTTCAGAAGCTTTTCCACCCCGACCAGAATACAGTTCTTTTCTTTCACTTAGTGGAATGTATAGAATGTATAGAAATAGAAAAATGTACATGTAATGACAGTGACTGAATGTGGAAATATTGAGGCATATTGCTGAAACTGCATTTATTCCTCTTAAGACATCACAGGCGGTTTGTCATCTGTTTTGTAAACAGATAAGCGTTCTAAAAATGTACTTCTTTAAACAGAAAAAGGGACAAATTTGGAGATGTTTGTTATTTGTAGGATATTACGCAATGGTTTTATTGGTCTGGCCCACCTGTGATTGAATCGTACTGTATGTGGCCCATGAACTAAAATGACACCCCTGGGTTACCGTATTGCCTATGTAACGGAAGTGGTGGGGCCACAAACACATTTCAAATTTTTGAAATTGCGCCCAAGGAGGATCCGAGGCATTGTACAAATGTAAAGAAAACTGGTCCACTTCCACCGATAGTTAAGGTTCGTTCGGAGTCGTGTGTATGCTCATCCGAACTCTGGTGCGGACCAAACGAGCGAACCCTAGGTCCGCTTGAAAACTGGGGGTCTACTTTAGGTTCACTTGCAAGTGAACCCTGGTGCGGTTCGCTTATAATGTGGGAAATGCAAATGGACTGGGCAAACCAAAGAGAGGAAGTGTCGTAGAGTGCAGTGCATTTTGGGTAGAAAAAAAAACAAAGCCAAAAGCACGAACCAGGAGAAGCAGAGGTTAAAAAAGAAAAAAAGTTGGAAAATGTCTCATGGGCAGACGTAAAAACAGAAACCCCAAGACTGCATAAATTTGGTGCTGCTCCATATTTTTTGTGGTGACCAAGCCAGCCGAAGGGGGTGGATTTCCATTTTTGGTCTTGGCCTATCGATGAGCGGGTTTTCTTCTTCCTCATGCTTTTTTTCTTCCTGGTCAGTGGTCGTTTTGGGCAATACCGCCCCCAAACAATCAGCTGTTGTAACTGCGTGACACTGTTAAGGCGGTTTGGTCCACTTTAAAAAGTACAGTGTGAAAGTGAACCAAACCAAACGAAGGTGTGACATTTTTTGGCATTCCTCGCCCAATCGAACCGAGTCCCCCGGATAATCCTGGTGTGAATGCGCCCTAAGTGTGCTACCACAAGAATCTGATTTGAAGCACAGCACATGTTACGCTAGCTTGTTTTGGCAAGGTAGAACTGACATGCCATTTTCAAAGGGGTACCTAAATTGAGTTGAGTAAATTTGGCCAACCTAGGAAAAATTTCTGGGGGCACAACTGTCATCACAACTGTCAGAAGGTGTATTTAAGAACAAAGCAACAAAGCAACAAAGGCCAACCACTAATGTGTCCATTAAAATGCTTCACAGAGGCTGGTACCACTATCATCAAGGTATACTTGCAAAATGTCTCCATAAGCCTTTATTGCAATATCTTTTTCAATATGGCAATATTTCCACCTCAGCCAAGCAAGAAATCTGTTTGTTTTCTTTTGTTTTGATGCTCAAATTGAGAGTGTGCATCATAACAGGTGAATAGAAATGCACCCTCAGTCTTCTGCACCAGCCCTTCAGAACAGAAAATTATGCCGGCTAGGTCTTTGCTGAATACAAATGAAAACTTTTTAGTATGATTCGGGCATGAATGCAGTAAGACTGTCGTACAACATCTCTCACCAGGTTGCCATTTGAGATTCAACAGTGAAACCACTCAGATGAAAAGCAGCATTGAGAAGCATCTTCTAGTGTTCATTAAAGGTGGGCAGCAACAAAAGAAGAATGTGAAAGCAGGGCTCGGGCTACTGACTGAGCCTCTCTGCTGCTTTGGAAAAAAAAAAAAGAAACACTATGAGTAAATTTAGGCTGCATCATTAATCAAAGAAATTAGTTTGATTAAAGATTTCAGGATAGGAAAGCAAGGCTGATAGATGATAGCTTTTTAAGGGTCCAATATCAGCAATCCCATGTGTGATATTTAGCTATAAATGGAATAAGCAAACACAAGGGATTATCCACAATTAGGGATGCATCCTCGTGAATATTCATGAGCGGAGGTTGCAAGTGTGACAGAATCTGGCTCTTTATCAGCACTATGCAGATACCTACCTGAGGCCTTTTGGAAGGATCTTTTGATCCTCTGTGGTATCTCCTTAGTCATTTTATCTTTCATCAAACTTTTACTTTGACAGAGATTCATTTAGCCGATTATTTTTATATAAATCATGTGGGCACTCCTGTACAAACAAACTTGAACCTACTTTAAGTTTGTGTATGCCTCATGTAATGTAAGAACTAAGGATATCAGGTTTGGTTAATTTTGCTTTCGATAGCCTGACACCCATTAACTGGTAACCAACTAGTTAATACTTAAATAACAAAAAACAATAATAAAACTGACTCAGTGAGCTTTAACACCACATTTCAAAGCACTATCCATTTCGAGGTGGTGAAATTTTAATGTTTTGTGATGTACGTATATCTTGCCTTTTATTTTATTTTCTGTTAGCTCTGCCGACAGACAGCCGGCTAGCCATGTTAACATGCTGAAACATAGTGCCCATTGCCCACCCTCTGGTCTCCACTGCTTAGCTAACGTTGGGTGGGAGCTAGCTTGCGGTTGTTCAGTCAGAGGTTAGAATACTGCTGGTAACATGGTAGCCACCTTCCGGTCTCCTCTCAGGTAGCTCCAGCACGTAAGTGGCCTTAATTTGTGCCGCAAACCCCTGTTAGCATTGTTAACTATGGCTGGAACTGCAGCCTTCGGAGGCTGTATTTGAAGACCGAATGCGTAACATTGGCGCGACCAAGGCTGCCCCATTTCGGAGGCTCCCTCAAATGCAGCCAAGAAATGCAGCCTTCTTTCCCAGAATTTGGAGGATGCAACAGATTTATCCGTCGTGGCCCAGCCTATCCCAAGATGCAGTACGTGCCATTGAAGATTATATATTAAGTTAACTAACAGTTGTTAACTAGCAAACGGTTAACTGTTGTTAACATTACTATAAACTAAAAGTACACAGCTTAAATTATCGGGTCGGGGCGAGAGCGAGTGGTGATGCAACCAGGAAATCCTCCGCAGACCTGACCATCCTATTCCGAAAACTGTTCGGTTTGGCTGATGCAATCTTCAAAGGACGTGGCTGACATAGACTGCAAGGCCGCATCCCTCAAAGGCTGCAGCCCCTGAATTGAGACACAGCTTATGTTAGCACTAAAAGCCATGCTGACATGGCCAGATATGTGAACTCATCTTCATTGGTCGACTACAAACATGACGTATCATCTGAAACATGGAAGTAACATGGGGGCAGTTAGTCAACTAATGGCACTACATGAGTATATCGGTGTATGTGACAGCTTCAACTTTCCCACAGTTTCACTCAGAACATGATGAGAGGTAAAAAGTGTCCACATTTTCCAACACTCTGCTGGTGTTTTCCATCAGCGAGCCGAGTCTGTCGACAATTTGTCTCCTCCTGGAACTTCTTCCTTTGTCACATCCAACAACTTTGTTTTTGGAAATTGCATAAGTGCGCAGTTGCCATTACAGCTGCAAAACACAACAGTGACCTTTTGAGCAGGAAACTCTGCGTAGATGTTGTGAGACATTCTGTGCCGGCTGCTAAAAAAAACCACTTGGCGACCTCAGAGTGCACCAGTGCTGACCAGAAAGCAGTTTCCAGTGGAATGCGGCCTTCATACTTTCCACATTTGAAAAAACATGAGCATAGAGAATTTTCAAATCCACATCTTCTTATAGTTGAAATCGCACTGACAGGCAAGAGAGCCCCTCACAGGTTTGTGCGCCGCCCCGTATGGTCGAGATGATATTTCCATTAACGCGCCATAACGGGCCACTGCAACACAGCTGAAACCACTGATCGATCCCACACTCTGATGTCCTCCATCAAAGGAAAGAAAGCCATCATACTGTGTGTAATTACATATAGTTGCTTCACTAACAGCTTATACATTTCAAAACAAAAAAGAGACTCCTCTGCACCAATACTCTCGTCTGTCCTGTTTCAAGTGTCACATCTTGTGCTATAAGTGGTCAAAATAAAAACTTCAGTCTCTAAAAGGATCTGCTGTCTTGTTCAGTGGTCTGTCATTTAAAAATGAAAGTCTGGCACTGGACTAAACTGTTATGACTTACTATTAAACTGCCCCTCTATTTTTAGATGTATCTCAAATGGTCTGCTCCTTCTCTAAACATTCACAGTTGTTTTTGTCTCTTTATATTAGGAACTTTGAGCTGCATCTCTTGTCTGAAAGTTTTCTGTTTCCACCGAGCAGTATGGCTCCGTTCAGTTTGGTACATTTTTTCCCATCTCCACAGTAAAAAGTTGTGGATGGTACCAATGTTTGGTCCCCCCTCTGTTGGGGTACCTAGCACACAGATCTGGTACTAAAAGGTGGAGCTGTGAACACTGCAGTCTGTTGATTGGTCAATAGAGGACGGTCACTCTGCTCAGGGCTGAGTTGTGGCTGGTTTTGAGGCTCATGTAACCACTGTTCATACTGTGGAGAGTTTTATTAGTAAACTGTAACTATACAATGAAAGGATGTTTTGCTGCCTCTTGCAGCAGGTGGAGTTGGAGAAAAAAAAATAACTTAACTCACCGGGCCGATTGCTGACGTTAACTTGTAATGTTACTCAATGCATGAGTTAACTACATGAATCCATCAGCACACCTTAAATTTCACTTTCACAACTTTGACCATCACTTTAGTTTTATATGAAACACACTATTGTAATGAGTGGATCTTCAAGCGTTTATATATTATTATTTTTATTATTATTATTATTATTATTATTATTGCATATATTCTAATCCTCACTTGCTGAAAAAAAAAGAGCGCCGTGGAGCGTTGTTCCTGTGGGCTCTGGCAACACTTAACCCCTGAGCTTGCCTGAGAATTTTGTTGCGAAAATGCTGGCGTGCAGCCTCGTTCTGTGGATGATAAATGAGTTGCAGTCTTCCATCTGTGTCACCGGTAATGAGGAAATACAGTGAGTGCTGGATGGAGCAGTGAGTGACAACAACGCCGCCCACATTTAAGAGTATTTTTGTGGTGCCAAAGGTACCATACAGAAAGTGTTTGGTGGAAACAGGGTTTAAGTTTGCAGAATGAAGTAGGCATCGGACCAAAACGTTTGTGGATGGCCTTACTGACTAGAGCTGCAAGTAATAATTATTTTCATTATCGATTCATCTGCCCATTATCTTCCTGATTAATCGGTCATTCGTTTTATCAATAAAGTATTAGAAAATAGTAAAACATGTCCTTTGTAATTTCCCAGAGCCAAAGGTGACGCCTTGAATCACAAAGATGATCAGTTTATTTCTGTGTTTGACAAAGACAATCATCAAAATCTCATATTTAAGAAGCATGAAACCAATGAATGTTTGGCTTTTTTGCTTATGATTATTCAGTTATCAAAATAGTTGCCAATGAATTTCCTGACTGACTAATCAAAGCAGCGTGACTACTTCCCGACATGTGGTGTCGAGAATGAAAATGATCACCAGACGTCACCATTTTATCCCTTGAATAGTCTAAAAAAAACCCATGTCTAAATGTTGCCTTCTTTCACCTGGTTTAACATCCACAATGAAAGCAAGAGTTCTGTTGTGTATAAATATTGTCCCTCCTGTCTGATTACCTTTGCACGTCCTTTAGTTCTTTGTTGTGCATATGAAAAAATAAACCAAAAGATAAACAAATGCAGTAATGTTAAAAAAAAATGTATAGGTGGGATGAAAACCCCCCAAGGGCTCGTATAAGGAACCACCTCACACTAGAAATTAAAGAAGCTGTATATGCTTATCATCAATTTACAAACAGAGAAACAGTTCTAAAACATCCAACACAAGTAATACTAAAGACAAAAACACCAAGGAAAGAAAAAGAACAGGAAATGCCAGATTAAATAATAATCATAAAGAAATTAAAACCAGAATCACAATGACATATTTATGCACTGCTTTCATGTATCATAACTCATTTAGATAGTACTGAACTCCTTCGAGACAAGTTGTTCAGGAACGTCTTGCAAATAATACTCTGTCTCATGGGACAGGACATGTCTCCAACCAAGTTATGGCAGATATTTAAAGATATAATACGCAGTAATTGCTAGTGAAAGTAAAAGCCAACCCCAGATTCATTTTCGTTTTGGAACAAGCTTTGTCTGCTTGGTGTTTCATCTCTCTATATTTGCGTTTTCCTTCTAGTTTCCGCGCCATGTCCGTGATTTTCGTAGCTTTGATGCTCCTGGGTTCTCATTTATAAAACTGTGAGTAGGATTCATACTGAAAATGAACGTTCGAACAAAAGCCAAAAATGCTGTGCACCAAAAGATATTCGACAATTTCTACAATCAGGCTTCCACCTCAGCATCTGCGTCGCCAATTTCTCGTCTCCGAAATGTCTGTAAGCATGGATCAAAGATTCTCCCATCAAATCTATTTTTATAGATCACAACTTTTCCATAAGAAGTGGCGTAAGTATCTTTCAGGTCTTGTTTCATGCGTACGCAATGATTATAAATGAGACCCCTGGTCACTATTTGTTATTAAGGTCCTGACTTCTTCTGCCCGCTATACCCATAAATGCAAAAGAAGAAAGAAAGAAAGTACAGGCAGAGAATCTGCAGATAAAAACACCGACACACTCTTCTAGTGAGCCATAAATGATGATTGAGGGGGATTACTTTAAGGAAAATCCTGCATAGTTTATCTTTAAAGCATTTTTAATAAATAAACACACAGCAAATTAAAACCCTGCAGAGGTTACCTTCTTAACCAGTTTGCTTCTGCTTGGCTTTTGCAACAACCAGCCTGTTATAATGAATACAGAATATATGCTTGGCCAGCTTGATTCATTAATAAGGATTAAAAAATGTCTATTAAATTTACTTCTCAGGGTTTCACTATAGATAGGGCTCTTGTACTCCCTCTCTGCTACTTCTTCAACACAAAATGTAGCATTTAACTCCTGTAGTCTGTTTAAAATGTGACTATGTCCAAGCTCATCTTTTAAAACTGCGGTTTTGGTTGCAGTTAATTTACACTGTCTCCTGTCTACTTGTAAACAAAAATGAATTATTCCCCGGCAGCCGCTTTATGCGTCAGGATAAGAATCGCAGACAGATCGACTGCTTAGCACGCAGCGGAAATGAAATCGAAACCCATGTTTGGTGATAAACGGCAGAAAACAAAGAGGGTAACAGCACAGAGGAGGGACAAGTGACAGATGTGGCTGCAGTTTAGAGTGCAATTCATCAGATTTAATTCAAGTAATATCGGTAGTAGAATAACGACCCCGCTTAAAACCGCTGAAGTGCTGACAAACAGCTTTAATGTGTATATGTACACTGAGTCACTCTCCCATGGAAAATGTGAGGCAGTTGTGGGGAGTTTGAGCCCGCTCTGCTCGTGTTGTGGGACGCAGAGCCTGAGCCCACTTTGAACTTTATGCCCCAGTTTCTCACAGTCAGACACAGCAGGCATCATCCCACTGTTCCCCCATGAAAGCAGCTTGGACCGGCCATTATCCGGCAATAAAGCCTTTGGCTACGCTGTATGGTGGCCAAAGCCCCGGGGGATGAGATAAGACGTGAGGGTGGATTTGGCTCTAAAAGCTGTAAATCTTTTTTACATGCCCTCCTCCCGGCTCATGTTGGAGGCTGTTGCTGTCTGCGCTAATTGGTTGAAAGGACTCTCTCGGCTCAGAGCTATGAAAAGAAAATGAGCGGCCGGATCCGATTGGCTTCGCCTACACATACAGCAGTTCAGAGAAATGACAAAGGGATGAAACAAGGGCGGGGAAATTAAAGAGGAAGAATAATAACAGGGATAGAGCAATGTATCGCAGTATAAAAATGTGGAAGTGCGCTTTTTGCAGAAGTAACACATCATATCACAGTATTAAAGGAATAGTCAAACATTTTGGGTCAACACTTTTAGCTTTCTTTCCAAGGGTCTTTACACCTTAAAGTCCAAACCAAGGTCCATCTTTTTGCCGCATTGTAAACATCTGATCTAGTTAGATTTGGTTTCTCATTGCACTTATGCGAGCGCACTAAGGCTGCTTTCAGACCTAGAGTTGTCTTGCTTTGGTACAAATCAGGGACTAATTTTGTTTCATAGTTGTATAATTGCCTAGAGTCGGTTTGTGTTTTCACAACTTTTTACGAGAAAGCAGCTCTTGATTGATCAGAATTGAGCAGTTGGTTCAGATCCAGGTTGGAACATGTTCTCACCACAAACAAACGGGAGAATATATCCAGCAAGGTTGTAACCAGACCAAGACCACCTCTTCAAGAAGGTCTCAGTCCAGTTGTTTGGGTGCAGTGATTGCTGTGTTCACACCTGCCCAAATGAACTGCACTTAGGGGGCAAATGAACTTCAGTTCGATTGAACCGAACCAAACAGGGCAGGTGTGAAAGCAAGTTATTTCTTAAAGTAGCTATCGTATAACATCGTCGTATGACGGACGTTTGCCTGCCAGAATTCACAGTAATTGGTCCAAAAGTCTGAACCATCCTAAAAGTGTTTCCAAACCAAAAACAAACCAGACCATGGTTCACTTCGATCCAAACAGAGGCCACCTCTTCTCATCAGACCAAAGTTCATCCGTTAGGTCCGGGAGAGGTTTCACATCTATAATTTCAGTTCGGATCAAACTGAAAAGTCCAAAAGTCCAGACCAAACGAGGTAGGTGCGAAAAGGCCCCACGACTTAGCTTGATACCACTCTCATATCTATATGCTAAATATAAAGCTAGAACCAGGAGTGGCGGCATTAGCTTAGCTTAACATAAAGACTGAACGCAAGACGATACAACTAACCAAGGGTAAGGGACAGTCCAGACGATGGTGGTACTGCAACAACCACTGCTGTAAAACATTCCCCACAGACCATCACTGCAAAGGAGACGTCTATAAAACTGTTGACAGGACACCTCGAACTGCAAACAAGGTAAATTATGACTCTTTTTATTGTGAATATTTGATGGAAGCTGGAAACTTTTTTGGCGTATGCACCAGGCAAGAAACTCCATTGGGCTGTCGGGTCTGGTATCTAGTAATTATTACACATCTATGACGTGAACACAGTGGAAGACATCTCTTAATATGTTCAGGAGCATGGTGGCAGGTGAGGACCTATTTTTGTAATGTCTGTCTTGTCTGCAAAAAAAAATCAACAGTGAAAGCAACAGCGTAAATGCTAAACCGTAAACAAGTTCTAAAAGCAAGTGCGTCATCAGTGGAGTCTTGTGATACGGACGTAACCCTTTACAAGCTTGTCTCTGAAATGTCACTGCTTTATTCACAAATCAGCAGTTCCGGCATTTCCCCGAAACGTTAATTGGCCGTAAAGATTTGCCTGAACTTCGCTCACTGCTCCCATTCACACATGACCACATGCAGGGAATGTTTCTGCATGGGGTCATGTGAACATCTCAGGAGCAGAGTTGTGTGTGAAAGGCGTTTTATATTTGTCCTTGTCCTAACAGGTTGCAAAGATTTCTTTTAACTGAGGTTTGTGGGAAGTGTTGTGTTTTGGAGACTCCAAAAGTGAAACGTTTTCCATGTAGACATTTTCTCTTCTTCAGTTTATTTTTGTAGATGAAGAATCGCATGTTAAAAGCTACTTTACACGCACCTGCACAAAGTTCTGATCTTTTTTAATTTCACACAAAACACCGACAAGCAAATCTACTTTGAAAAAAGACTTCAAAAGGATTCGCAGGAGGCAAATTAAGAAAATGTGTGCCGTTCGACTTTGTTTTCATTCCAACTTTGTCTGAAATATCTTGATAGTATCAAACCACTAACTGTGTTATTACCCAGAAATAAAGACAGGGAGATAATGGCAAGTTTTTTTAATCAAAGCAGGAAGTGTGCAAGAACCTGTGTTTTGGAAACAGCAGCTTGGAGGAGAATAATGACCTTGGACATGTGCCCATGTCTGTTTCAGTCAGCAGACTGCGTGCTGCTGCTGTGAGTGCTGCTGCTACAACACCTGAATGAGTGTGAAACAGCAAGCCATCACAATAATGCTCAGTAGAGACGAGGTGTGTGTGTGTGTGTGTGTGTGTGTGTGTGTGTGTGTGTTGGTACAGTATGGGGTATTTCATTTTAAGGTTGCAGCCAGTTCTGAGTACTAGATTTATAAAATCGTATCCCTGCATTACTCACTCAGATTTAAAATAAAACCAAAATGTCAGGACAAAACCTGACACGTCGTTTGTGATGATGAGAAGTAACTCCCTGTGGTGGTTTCTAATTTGAGCTGTTTTTAATTATCATCCCCAGGGGATTCACATCTGTCAGAGGTCATTGTCTTTCAGCTGCGATTGTGAAGTTTAAGCCAAAAAAATGTGAATTAAATGGGCATGATGCATGAGTCAGTGTCTTTAGTGCTGAAATAATGAGGCCAGTTAATTGATTAGTCAGTCAAAAGACAATACACTGCTAACACCTTAAACTGATTGTTTTATATAACTGGTAACATACATTGCTTTGCTGGTTGGACAAAAAAGCTATATGAAGATGTATCCTTAGGCCATTTTTAAGTGGCCATTATCCACAGTTCTTTGCCATTTTAAAGACGCGATTTAAATGATACATGTACTTTTTAAAGCTATGAACAGAGAAAAAGTTCACTAGGTGCTAGGCAAATATATGTAATGTACAAGTGACTTTGAACCTTGACAGTTATCATTGAGCCGAATTTTACACTTCTGTAAAATGATCTTATTGGTAATCCATGTGTTATGACTGTTGGGAGAATTTTGCCTTCAGGGCTTTAAGCCAGAAAGACCTGAAGGCAAGTTTTAGGAATAAGTTTTAGGAAAAAGATGATGGTTTGTGTGAAAATGAAAAGATTTCTTCCAGCCAGACTGAAGGTTGACTTATCCCATGTGCTGTTTTATTCATGTTAATGGAGTCAATTTAAAATGTACTTAACTGGTTACAATTGTTCACAATTATATTATGTGTTGTTCAGCTCCGACAGCTTGTTGGACCATCACAAAGGGGCGGGGCTTAGCGAAAGGTCAACTGAATCGAAATTGTATCATTGCCAAATATCGTCTAAAGAATCTATACAATATTGCATTGTGATGAAACTAGTGATTAATTAATTAAAGTGGAAATAGACAAGTTCTTTGGCTTTAACTTTCACTGTCAAGTAAATGTTAATTGCACAGTGTAATGGTTGTAGATTGACACCATCAGTGTTAAGATTGGTTCCCTATAAGCCTCACTTCCACTATGCAATTCTGTCTTTCGCTAGGTACGATTTCCTGGGAAAATAAAAGATTGATTTACGGCACAAAGGACGTATGTCAAACATTGCACAACCTAAACAGGAAGTGGATAGTGCTTTTGTTTTACCCCTATTGGTCGCTATTACCAGTTACCAAATAGTATCAGTGTAAGTTCTTTACAGTTAATATCCCCAGTAGTGGAAAGGGTGGATGGTGAAACAACCGCACGCCATTTCTGCTACTTTGGAAACTTCAGCCTGCTCGGCTCTGAGGAGAACGGAAGGTAATCCAGTTGTCTTTGTGACAGCGGAGCCAACAATAAAACCACTTGGAAACACTAAGGGAGGAAAGTTAAAAAAGTTGTTTCCACTTCAAAGGCACAACTGCATGAATCATTCATGAACATAATTATTAGTTGCAGCCCTAATCTTGTGAACTCCTGAGTATGTTCAGTAGAGTCCTGCCTAACCAGTATTTTCCATTTACAGGTGCAAGTGAGCACAATATATATTTTTGCCAATATTTTTGGTGATGAATACTCTCTGTCCACTTTCCATTTCCTTCCCTTCTCTTTTTTCTTAACTCTTGCCTGATCCTCCCATCCCTCCTGCTGGATATATTCTCCCAGTTGTGAATGAATAGGACCCAGTGTTAATGGAGGATGTGAAGTCACTCCCTTGGCAGAGGAACACAGGTTGGCACCTGGACGGAGCAGCTGTCCCGCTGTCTGTGACTGACAGATTGCAGCTTGGGAACCCGGACAAGCAGCCACACAGCCGGGCAGACAGCGACCTGGACGCCGGCCATTCAATTAATCTCCACCACCATCAGCCTCACAGCCATTTTGACTCAGCCGCTGCTCCAGTGCAGATTTACTCACCTGTGTTCCCACTCCAGACCAGTGGAGTGGAGCCCAGTTAGACAATATCCCCCTTTTCCATTTCTACGACCGAGGAGAAGCACAGACGCACATCCAAACACTCTGACAATTCAGCTGGAATGCTTAACTACACAGAGCTGTATGTCTCTCTAATTTAATAGATCAACGTTTGACAGGCCTCATAACTTAAGTCCAGCAAAAATGTATTTCTACTGTAATTTGATCGACTAATAGGTTGCACAGAGGTTGACTTTGGCTCTTGTATGAAAATGAATGGCTGCATTTTCTTAAGTCGTTAACCTCAGGACTCTTTCTTTCATTCAACGTGCCGTCTGCTTATAATCTAAGGTTACAGTATACGGCTCCATGAATGCATTACTGTCTGTCACCCTGCTGACCCAAGTCACTTTGCATTTGTCTCGGCATGTTTGATTCAAACACTGAATTTAGATGGTGAAGTGTATTTAGGTTAAAGCTGAATTTCCAAGAGGCGAAACAATGAATCGATTACTGGACAGATGGAAAACTCGTCAGCATTTGAGAAATGATTTACATGTGCTTGTTTCAGCTTCTGTAATGTGAGGATTTGCTGCTTTCCTTGGTTTTGTATCACTGCAGGGATGGGAGATATGTCGATTATACTCAATGTATCCAGGCTTGTTTCCTGTCGGATGTACATGCAAATGTACTGCGAACATTGAGTATAAATTGTCACATCATTTTTGTGAGTCATGACATGAGACCTGGTGTTTCAACACTTCCTCTTACAGATACACACACACAAACAAGACTCAGACATGATACATCACATGCACTCCCCCGTCCATCTAGACCACTATCCCCTTGGCAATGGTGTATCTTCAGGGCTCCAGACTGCGACCATTTAATTGCATTTGTAACCATGGAGCACCAGTGGGTTTAGCACATATTATTAATATATGAAATGGAGAGCTGCTAGTTTATTTTTAGCTCACAGTGAATATATTCTCACGTTTAATGACATCGCAGTAACAGATTAACTTTCTGCTAACATCTAACTGTTGACCGGAAGCATGAAGTTCACAAACCATCAACACTTCCAGCCTGAGACGACCATTGGGTGTGCTTTGATTTATTTCATTATCCCAATACTTAATTTAACTTTATCATAACATTACTTTTATTTAGCTTTGTTATAATAGTACTTTTTAATTTTTTTATTGTAACAGTACTTTAAGTTTATTATGAAAGTACTTTTATTTCATTCAATATAATAATACTTTCATTTCATTTATTATAACAGTACCACCTTTATTTAACTGTATGATAAAGGAACTTTTGTTCAATTTATTATGACAGTACTTTTATTTGATTGTTCATAACTTTGTTTTAATAGTACTTTATTTAATTTTATTTTAACAGTACTTAATTTACTAACAGTACTTTTATTTAACTTAATTTTATACAATAGGATGCTTAATTATACTTTAACAGTACCTGTATTTAACTGTTTTATAATAGTACTTTTATTTCGTTTTATTCTAACAGTACTTTTATTTTAACTTATTCTAACAGTACTTTTATTTTACTTAATTAAAACAGTACTTTATTTTGTTTTACTGTGACAGTAGTAAAATATTTTATAGGAGATTTCAAAACACTGAGATATATTTTAACCTTGAAACAATGCAATATCATTTATAGGCCATGTCGACCAGCCCTGTATAATTGCAAATTGAATATGTTTGAGTCTTGGATTGTTCGTTGGAAAAAAATACGCAGTTTGAAAATGTCAGTTGAATTTCTGATTTGCAATTTTCACTTTTTTTCTCTAATAATAAACTCAACACAGACAAGATAATGTTTTTCAATAAGTCTATTAATTGCTGATGAAAATAAGTGTAACAACTCCAAAATGTTTTAATCAGCTCTTGTATCAGCGCTTCAATTGTGATAAAAATCATCAGATGCTTTTGGTTTTGTTCAAGACAACAAGTAAAAGTTAACTTTTCCACTCCCCGCTGAGCACTAGTGTCCCTTTATGAACAACTTAAGCTTGTCCAATTTTATGCGCTGCTGTGCACAATAGACTCAGCACCTGCTCTCACTTTACTTGTCATTTAGAGATATAATAGCTCGCTGTGCCCCATAAGTACACACAGTCCACTGTAATGGAAGTTATCTTCATGCTCAATCTGCATATTCCATTTTCCTTGACAAATTCATGGGCTTCATGACCTTATGCTCTTCGAAAATCTCTTGTGATCACAGAGCTAAAAAAAAATCCAATTTAGGTTCCTCACGCAGGGCGTGAGCTTTAATGAAATGGTTGTTGTTAGTCACTCTGCTGGGGTATCTCTGTTCAGAGAGGCGTGATCCTGCAGTGTGTTAACCCATCAGAACCGTGTTAATTTCTCCATGGTTAGATGTGAGGGCCGAGCAGTCGTCGTGCTGTTGTAAATCCCTCAATGCAATGTGCAAATCTTTTGCGTTAAACCAATTATCTATGTTTGATCTGTGACCAGAACACCGAAGAGGTCTTGTGCCTGTGAAATCAGCTTTAATCACACTTATTTGCATGGAAATGGATATTGATTGGCGGAAATAGCCACACAGCTCTGCCGCCACTGTGCCACTGAAAACATTCCTCATTTACTCCTTATTCTGTTCTCTCCGGGAAGACGACAATCACAAGATGAAAATGTGACTTTGAAGCTAAAACTGCACAACAAAGTGCGCACGTCCTCCGAGCATGAATTCCACCAGCAGGATAAGGGTATGCAAAGGTGAGGATATCAAAAACCGGATACGCCATCAAACTGTTTCATATGAAGCAGAGGAAATGTGATCCCCTGTGGTGCACACCCTGAAACACTGAGCACAAGATTTGAAGTGAGCTGAATGAAAAATAACGTGCATCCACGCTCTGGCACACAGCGACGTAGTGCAGAATTCACAACTCGGCATCACTTCAAAAGCCTCTATGTGGTCTCCCTCACTTCAAACATAAACATCACAAAAATATACTCCTCAAGATGCGTCTGTGGCGACTGAACCAACAGCACAGGGCTGCTGTTGCCTGTAAAATGAGCAAGGAAATACTGAAGCAGCGGCTGAAAATAATACAGATTTGACTGACAGGTTTCCATTACTCTCGAATAATTACTTCATTATAACCCTCTTAGAGTCCACGGTTTATTTACATGACCGTGCCATTTAAAAATCTCATTAAACCACCACAAAATGCAAATGGCAGCAAATGATATGTACTTCTGTTTACCTCCAGCCATCTCTCAGTTCACGTCTGTGTCTCGTTTGCTATTTGAATTCCTTTGTCGGCTCATTAAAACCGTCAGTCCCAAACCAATGAGGGTTGTTTCCTGGCATTCAGCATGTTTAAAATTTTCCTCAGGAAGACACAGAGTATAGAGAGGGACTTTTTGTTTATCCTCATTATAGCACTTGTGAGCGTTAGGACATGTGAAAATTTCCTTTGCAAAAATGTTTCTTTAATATATTCCGGCAGTAACCTACAAAATTGACATCGCCAATAACAACATCGCTCTATTAGCAAAGCCCTGTTGCCAATTATTGTCGGATATGACAATAAATAAGGAAATGGATGTATTTGTAACCACGGAAACAGCCAAAGGAGCACTGTAAATGCAGGGGGAGTATCTCACATAATATCAGAGAGGAAAATACAACATTATCTTCTCTAAGTTATACATTCAGTCAAGTTCCCCCTTTCCTCGAGGTTCTCACTAGAGTCTGTACAGTCTGTACTTTAGAAACTCAAATGTGCCTTTTTCATTCAATGCTTTCAAAAAACACACAATTAAAATCTTGAAAGAGAGTGATCTTCAAGGTTAAAACGCTGACAATGAGACCGTTTCTATTCACCGAAGCCAGTTAAATACGTCAGCCTGTGAGGACAAATGAATGAGCAAGCCTTCAGTTTTCTGCGACGCAACACAAAGCCACCTCATCACTTCGTTTTAAAGCAAAGGAACACATTCGTGATGATGATGTTTTTTGGCACAATGTTTGGTTTTGAAAAGCTTAAGTTATATGTGGGTGAGGATGAGACACTGGAAAAAGAATTTTTGCCACAGGGCTGCAGCTAATGCTTACTGTCTTATGCAGCTGATCTCATAAATAGTTTGTTTAGATTTGTCATCTGGTTTATGAAATGTCATGCAATAGTATTGTCCATCACAATAACACATAGCCTAAAGTGACGTCTTCAAATAATTGTGTTTGACCAAATGTTCAAACTTCAAGAAAAGCAACAAATTCTCACATTTGAGGAACCAACAATTAGGGCTGCCTCTAATAGATGACCACACGTTAGTCGACCAGAAAGGTCATTAGTTGGCAAAATTTCATTGGTCGCTTAGAAACCCCCCCAGAAAAAAAACAAACATAAAACCAGAAGCTGCCCGTTGTCGAAATAAATCACAACTTATATGAAGGGACCATGTGGGAATTTACTTTGAAACTTATTTCTCATGACAGTGCCGACTCTAACGTTAGAATTCTTTTCATCATCTGGGGGCACTGAAATTATGTTATGGGGCACTGAATTTACTATCAGACCAGAAATGAAACAAGAATAAGCTAGCTCAGCCTGCAGACCCTCAGCTTCATCCCCCACCACACTACTTCCTGACACTAGAGTTGACAGCAGCTGCTGAGCCTTTACGGCTATAGCATCTCAAATTCAACCAGTCCCAGATATAACAGCGGGCTGATGGCCAGTGGCGGCACTGAGTCTAACCAGTGTAAAGGTAGCAACAGAAAGTTTGCTGATCTGGTGGAGACACAGGCAGTCAAGAGAACGATCTAGGTTCAGAGCCCCAGCGCTCTAGCGCTCAGTCTTGTCCATACTGAATTCAAGTTGCGACGGGATGCTAAGAAAAGGCTAGCCATTGGGCCACTACTGCAAAATGTATATAATGGAAAAATAACGTGTCGACTCCGGTTGTGGCGGGTGCTAGTCATATGCTGGTGTTTGCGGACTCTATTTCTTAGTTACTATTACCTAGTGCTGCAAACTGTTAGCACTGTAGTAGAGCTGAAGAGAGGCAAGGTACACGGGAATGCACATAGATGTCACATTCTTTGGATTTTCCAAAGACCTCTTGGATCTCTTAAAGATGTTCAATTATTATCATATATATAATAAAGAAAAGCAACAGATCCTCACATTTTAGTAAGTGGAACCAGAAAATATTAAGCATTTGTCCTTGAAAGACGACTAAAATGCTAAAATTGATTAGAAAAATAAAAAATGATAATAATATAATATTGTATTGTATTGTATGCGCTTATGTGGAAACTGTGTGTGTGTATGTGCAATGCTATGGGAAAAGGGGTGGTGACCCTGCCTAGGAAGCTGATGTATGGCATCCTGTCCAGCACAACAGGATTCAGCTCTATTGGTTTTCTCCAGAGACGGGACCTCTTCAAGAAAACCTTTTCCACAAGAAACAGCTACAAACACAAGCAGGCCCTCATAAATCAAATGTGTATTTCAAAGACGAAAACTCCTCTGTTTCCCCTCCAATAAGTCTTTGAGCTCAGCTTAGTCGACGCGTGACGCGATTTATTCATTCTATCGAGTATTGCAACAGAAATTTTCAATTTTTCCATTCATCCACTGATGTGAAAAGAGCAGCCTCCGAAGCACAGAGAGGTATGACGGAGACGATGGAGTGTGGCAGCTTCGATCGAAAGCCCCTGTTTGCTGAGGTGCTGAGGCAGCACTGTTCACTGTGGAGTCAGGTGCTGATGTCTCCTTCTGATTGTTGAGTCAAATATCTTGCAGAGATTACAGCAGATTAATACGTATAATAATGTTTTTCCTTCTGATCTCGGCAAAGGACACAGATCAGCTTTAGTCATCTGAACTTAGAGGAACCCCTGTAGCCTAGGAAAAACATTCAGTGGTGGTGGTAAATTTAGCCTGCTCTGTGTCATAGCCATGAGGGGGTTTTGCATTATTTATTCACATGATGTTAGTCCATATCAAACCAGACTTGAAAAAAATATGAGTTCATTTAAGCGCTTGTAACATCATGTTTCTGTCAGAGTTTAGTTCTGGTTAGGTGAAAACTTCCACACTCTGGCTTTGGGGATTTTGTGTCAAGGTAACCTTGTAGAGGTGAGAAAATTCAAGGATTCAAGGATTTTAAGGATGAGGCTGGTGATATTCTATAACACAAAATCATCATAAACTGGTTCAATTAAGTAGTGTCTCCAAGAAATAACATTTATATTCTACTGATTTGTTTTGCTCAATGCATTTTGATGGAGGCCTAATTGCCATATGATCATTGTGAAATGCAGCACGTGCTATACATCATATTCAAGTTGTAGGAAGATGGTGGGGGTGCACAGTGGGCGTATATTACCCATCACCTGTGGTTCGGTTTAGCCATCAAACTGTGGTTTAAGTCCCCATGTTTCGGCTAGCAGAGTGCTATGTGATTCCACACATTTACATGTCTCCAGTTAAAAAAGGAAGCTAGGGTGCTGCAGTAGCCACTAGTAATGTAGCAGCAGCTCTGACATTACGTAGACACAGTCGGTATTTATGGGAATGCCAACAAAATGTCACAGGGGAAAAAGTATGCTTGCTTAAGAGTGCTTAATAGTTGCTGGCTGGCTTTCTGTATGTTAAATAAACTTAAAAAAATCCCGAGGTAAAGAGAATTTTTGCCATTGGCAGTGGGTTAGTATAATTTTGCAACGTAATCAGCTGTCACCCTGGGGGTTAGCATTACCGAAAACACAGCGGCAATCCATAACTGTGACTTAGCTCATAAGTCCTGTATGCCTTTCTGTAACTGGCAGAACATTAAATAAAAATATATATTATATTTATAGTCAATTTATAGGAGGGACATAATAATAATAAAGAAAAAGTTTAATTAGATGTGAATTACTATATATGCTTCCAGGAAATGAAAAATTCTTAAATGCTATCAAGAATACCGACAAATTTTTTTTTTTGTCATTGCGGGGCCACTGGATATAGGTGACGACTGTGCAACATAGCATCTTTCTGAAGATCTTCATTTGTTTCTCTTACTAGCTAAATCTTACTACGTGCATTTGTTTTTTAAGGAAAAAAGCATCAATTGGCTGCACTGTACCGATGAAGTACATTTATGTCAAACAGCAATGCACAACATCAACAACAGATGCACCAGGGCTACCTAGCACATCATATGTAGATGTGGAAAGTCCATGACCGAGTGGCAATATGTGACGAGGTCAGAGTGAGAATATGTTGTTTAGATTTTCTCTGTCTCCACTGAATCCATTAAATAAGCAATTCTGTTATGCTAGTAAACAAACCATGTACATATCAGCTGTGCGCTCAAGATTACACTGGAAACGTAACCACTTCAAAGATGAATGAGCACTTGTAATCTTCCTATGTTTGTACCTCTTGAACGGAAAACACAGGTTTTATATTGTGACATTTACTGGAAATGACATACAATATAGCCAACAGCAAGTAGGTTGTTACTAGTGATGGTCACTTACCAGAAACCTTCAGCTGCATGGTGATCTCTCTTCAGCATGCTGCCACCTCATTTAGGTTTTTCTAGTGAAATGAGGAGCTACTGTATATTCCTCATTTCAAATTAAGGCTGGGTGATACGGAGAAAATCCACTATCCACTATGGTTACATGAATATTGGGAGTTGATACATTGAGATAAGCACTAGTTAAACTTAAAACTAATTTGAATACATAGCTCTAAAGCTATCAAAGCTAGCGACAAGAACAGGGAGTCCAACAAAAGTTTCATAGAAAACAATGCAGTCAGACTGATTTTGTCACTGATGCTCGCTTGCGTTGCATTCAGTTTGGACATGTTGCCTCAAGGAACTTAGGATAGCATGACATTTATTTATGTATTTATGAATAGTGTTATAATGTACGAGAGTCTATTGACAAGACTTAGACTAAAAAATATAAATCTACATGCCCTGATGATAGGGATGGGCAATGTAAAATGATATCACAATATTTAAGGGTATTTTTGCGATAACGATATTCTTTACGATATGACAAATTACTAAAAAAGGAGACGGAGAGACGCTGTGCTGCTGCCAGAGGAGCTGCTGAATGAGCGGTAAGTCACTAAAAGAGTCTGAGAAGTCCGGGGCTGTTTATAAAACACTCAGGACGCCACAGTTTATTCCACACTACTGATACTGCTCCTCTTTTTGGAGCCACCGTGGAGCCACCACTAATTTTGCTTTTGGAATATCACCACTATCACAATATGAATTTTTCTTATCATATTAAAACATACCAGTATTATCGTGAACAAGATTTGATGATGTCACTCATTATATAGCCTGCCTATCAATTGGTTTCAAGCTCAATAAACTCATAATGTTTGAACTGAATATCTCCTATATGTCCTCGACATTGAAATCTGAAATCTGGTCCATCAACACTTGTTGAAACAAATTATATTTCGCACCTTAATTTAAAGAGAAATCATGTTAGTATTGACCTTTAGCTACATTTCAGCAGTATTTTTGAATGTTATCAGTTAAAGAGGAGTGAATCCATTTTTCTGCCAGAAGCTGCATTCCATCATCTTGGTGCAGCCCTTGTATTGGCACCGAATACCTTTTACAAATATCATTAGGGTCAGACTGTAATCACCGTTCAGCCTTGACACACACAACATGGAATGAAAGAGATGAGTAATACTCAGGCTGGAAAGAACCGCATGGCAGCAGCTGTCTGAGCTCCTGGGAGTTCAACCCAGACTTAGCAACAAACACATTTGCACAGAGGACAAAATAAAGACATCTCATCGCCTGTTTTCACGACCAAAAGTATTGGAAACACATCCAATGGAAACAGTGAATCATTTAAACATGAGGTCAGCCTTCTCTCTTCCCTAAGAAATCCCCAATATGATTTTATCAGACATCTTTTCCACCCCCTCTCACTAAGAGGCATGTGTAAAAGCTATTATTTCTAATCTCATTTGACTGCCCTGCTGGGTGCTTTCGCAATATTTTAAACTCTTTCTATTATCCAGAACACAAATAACCTCAAGTGACTATGTTAGAGGTGACAGCGGTGTGCTGTTCATAGAAATACTCTTTAACAGAGGAACCGTGGGGAGTCTTGTTCTGCTCAGAGACTTTCAGCCGAGTTTCTTTCTTGCGATTTAAGCGGGGATGGATGCAGTTTCCTCTGCTCGATCCAGGTGAGACAGAAACTGAAATATCACGAATCCTGGAGATGGTAACTCTCATAAACAGGGAATGAGCCTGACACTACAAAGTCTTGACAAAATAAAGCTTTTCAATTTGATTTATTTTGGCTCCAATTTCAAGGACATATGAAAGCTGACAAAACGTAACTTCATAGGCAATTTCGTGGCTCTTTGATCAAATTTGGAGGCTTGAAAGTCCAGTAGTGCTGTGGAGAACTGCCACACTGTGAATCGGATTTGCTGGCCACCAATACTGCGCAGTGATGACACTGATTTAATACTTACAATAATAATGCATAAGGGATGTAAAAATCTCTACTGCCAAATATTAGAACTTTGATCAGCTGTTTTGTTTTTGAGAAAGCAATACTAGAATGTGTGCGATGAAACAAGCACCTGAATGCCACATCCAAACTGAATTACCCGAGGTTCTGGTCCCAATATCTGGTAATTCATTTCAGTGGAATTGGCTGGAAGGTGAAAAAGACTGACACAAGGGGCCTCGGGAACAAGCACACACATGAGCTCGCATTTCTCCTCCTGCCGCCTTCCTAATGTGTGTGATGAAACACACCAAACAAACGCAGGGAATGCAATTTTCTAAGCTCAGAACACACAGAGAGATAAAGCAAACAAGCGCGCCGACTTTCTCGCATTTTGTTTCCTTTTCGGTAATTTCCACCAGGGTTTAATGGAGACAGAGGCAGAGACAGGCTGTTGCTGAGAGGCATGTCTGACTGACTGCAGACGTGGGGCACACTGCAGGCACGGTGACTCATGTGCTCTGGATGACTTGCCGAGGAGACAAGCAGCCATTGCGCTTCATCACCATCATCATGGGTGTTGTTGCCATCAGGAGCTTCACTCGCAAACGGTCTTACTGGTTGATTAGATTGAGATCATCCTCCAGTGAGATATACAGCAGAATTCATTTTGCGAGAAGATGAAATTCTTGGAAATCTATAACCTCCCTTGGGCTGGTTGTTTATTGCAATAAAGGAAAGGACATATACTGGCAATAAAGGATGTTTTGAGACTAGCAGGTGGGAAACAGCGACTGAAGGCTTAATGGTAGCTGTGATGATGCTTGCGCTGATGATGATGATGATTGAGTCAGAGACAGTGGTAACAGACCCGTGGCGGCATCGCTGATACATGGTATGACACAACATATTTCCCAGCTGAGCTTGCTCTCGGTGAAGCTGCCTCTCGCAGAGAGAACGGAGGCCACATGTGGCTTCACCGCGGTCAAGCTGCTGAATCCGTCCGGATGCGTCATGATGAATCATCTCCCACATCTCTGGTCCACATCTCCCTGTTGGGGCTTCCAGAGTTGGGGGGTTTGTCTGGCTGCTGAAACACCAGCGGATAAACACACATTCTCACATAAATGTGAAATTACTGGCCTTTGCCTTTCCAGGTAATTGCAGTGCATTCTGTTATATTTCTTTGTCTTGGAGGCAAACGCACTGTTATTGTTTAAAATCTGTAATATTGAGCCGTAGCAGATATATTACAGACACCACTAACTCACTGCAAGGCTAAAGCAGAGCGAAGGAAACCTAACAAACGCACAGACATAATGTGGCCTCCTATAAATCCTTCTCTGCCTTAATGATTTGAATAACCAGCCAGTGAGCAGCAGCTGTCTTGGTGGCCGCTATCCCCTCCCCCACTCTCACACCCCCTTCAACCAACCCCTCTTTACACTCTCAGAGGAATGAGCACCACAATAATACAATGATGGTCCAACTGAGACTCGGGCAATAACAGGTTTATGGCGTTTTTGTATTTATTTAGTGGCTGCAGAGATCTGGAGTGTGTTTAGCGCAGAGATCAGTTCGTGGTGAGTTTAGAGGGCCAGTTCATGCAAATCACAAAAAGCATATTCTCTCATTTATTTACCATGCAGATAGTTTTTGTTTTAATGCATTTGTCACTGAGATTTCTGCCTAAAACAAATGGACGTGAATGAAACATTTGTGGTGCTCTGAGTAATAACATTAAAGGATAAAGCTGGCGTTACTCCACTCTTACTGCTATGATTGTCTCACTGTCAACAAATCCTATAAAAAGACCAAAACCAACAATGAAATCATTCTAACAGAATTGCCTGTATATAGCCACAGCCTGATATAGCTCATTCCTGCATGACATAGACTTCACTTGTGCAGCGTCCAGCTGTTTTAGAAAATTACTCAGCCTTTTTAAAAATGAAACTATGGACGGTATTTGTGAGCTGTTTGTTTTTTTAGAGATTTATGTCCTCGGCAGGAACCAATGGACCACGCAGTCTGGCTGGGGAAGAGGGAAAAGTGTTAAGAGAGAGATTAACACTGTATTGGTTTTGGTCTGTTGTGGAGACAAAGGAAATCACTGCAGTAAATAAAGTAACGTAGAAGAAAAAAATTTGACTATCACCAGTCTTAGACTGCAAAAACAGGAACTTGTCTTTCCAGAAACATTATGGTTACTCTAAATAAGTCATAGTGAGCACATTTCATGGGATGAGAACTTGTCTTTAAATTATTTATATGGTATGTCATTTCTACCTCTGTAATCTCTTTTTTCCTAATTTGTGGGGTTACATGTGGGCTGGTAGGCACTGACACTGTATCCTCTTGCTGCACACATTGAATGTTTAAAGCAGCCCTGTCTCCTGGAAGTTGTTTCTATATTGAATTTTTTCTCATAAATACCTCACGGTGACAACATAAAAACAAAGTGCAGCCTACGTTTTCCTCAAAAATATGTTAACAATTAAGCTTTGATCAAGAAGTTTCTATAGGGGATGCCAACAGTTAGCTGTTAATAGGTTATCTGCTGAGCACATACATACAGCGACCTACGGTAATGTCGTCCCATACCAACAATGTTGCAGTGATTGTGTCCATCCTCCAGTCTTCCCCTAGAACGCTCCGGTGAATAAGCGTCTTGATTTTGAGCCAAAACCCCCTTCACCATTGTCAACTACGTGTTAGCACTGCTAGTGGTGCTAACATATTAACAATGCTAAAGGGCGGTTGTGACTCAAAACAAAGCCACTTACTCACCGGAGCTACCTGGGGGGAGGCTGGAGGATGGACACCATGTTTTTGCAGCAACGCTGTCCCACTAATGGGACGGCATTAACAGCAGAAGTTAGTTCCCACCCAATTTGGGGAGTGCACAGTGCAGAGTAGCCAAGGCTAACGTTTGCTAACCAGTAGAAACTGGAGGAATTGCATCTTAATGCAGCTAGTCAGCACTTTAGGGCTGCCCACTAATAGTCGACCAAATGTTAGTTGACCAGAGAGGTCATTAGTCGGCAAGATTTCATTGGTCGCTTAGTCAAAGAAAAGAAAAGAAAAAGGAAAAAAAGGTTGAAACTCTTTCAGGGGCTGCGCCTTGCCAAAATCAATCAAAAGCTGTACGACTAGAACGTGTGGGGATTTAATATGAAAGGACAGACACAGGAAGTGGCCACACTTGGGAGTCAGGTTTATTTCCAGGGCTGGTACCTGCGGTTATTCCACAGGCTAGTTAATAACATGTCGGGCAGGAAATCCAAAGTGTGGGATCATTTTGAGAAGGTGAAGGATGAACCCAAGGTGATATGTAAACTCATCTTCATTGGTCGACTACAAACATGACGTATCATCTGAAACATGCAAGTAGCTACATGCCCATTAGCTCACAGCGTCATTAACAGGCGGCTCGCTCAGTGTGTGACGTGCACTTGTAGATAAAATATAGGCCTATATTAATGAAGGTTCATTAGTATGGGTTTGTATTTCTCTGTAATGTAGCACAGTGTTAACAATGTTACTGACACTATTCTTTCTCACACCTTCAACTCAAACCATTGTGTTGCCCCGCCCACGATATATAACTTAATAATTAAATTAATATTGTAAACATGCGGGCGAGTAGTTGACTAATGGCCGATTTTCACCACCTCTAACGTTGAAAGGATAGCACTTTGAAATGCAGTTTTGTTTTGTTTTTTCATTATTTGCATTTTTTTCTTAAATAAATAAATTTTTTTCTTTAATATCAGTTACTGGTTAATGGGTGTTGGGCTTTCAAAAGCAAAATAAGTGACATCCCTAGATTTTCCATTAACGAATTTAAAGGAATGAATTATGAGGAGCACTGTTGCTGGTTGCAGATATTTTTAATTTTTTTTATATACTTTATTAATCCCCGAGGGGAAATTCAATTTTTCACTCTGTTGAAAATCAATTACACACAGGACCGAACACACACATGCACAAACAGGAAATATACATGCACTAAGTGGAGAGATGTCGGAGTGGGCTGCCCATGACAGGCGCTCCGAGCGGTTGGGGGGTTCGGTGCCTTGCTCAGGGGCACCTCGGCAGTGCCCAGGAGGTGAACTGGCACCTCTCCAGCTACCAGTCCACACTCCATATTTTGGTCCGGACAGGGACTTGAGAACGCAATCCTCCAGTTCCCAACCCAAGTCTCTATGGACTGAGCTACTGCTGCCCCATCTATATATCTTTACATCTATATACATTTATCTATTTCTAATTATGGGGAGTGATGTGACATGCAGCAAGGCTCTCTGGCAGGAATACAACCGGGAACGCTGTGGCTGCAAGGCAAGCGCCTCAACCACAAGACCTCTGGGATGTTCTTTGATTGTTTTTGATGCGATCTTTCAAGAAGCTACTGTGAGCACCACAAATGAAATACCAGTTATCTCCACTGTGTTGGATAATGCTGCCTACATGATTGTGTACAATTTAAAGTGGGAAAAATGCTGTTTGAAATGTGTGAAGTGACCCTTTAAATTTCTATTTTCTGATGTTTATTCGTATTCCTTTCCAGCAGAGGTAGATTTCCTGCTTGCAAAGAGATTATAGTCTTACAGTTGCTCCTATGAAGGGACCCCTGCACCCTCCCCCTTTCACTGCCCCTCACCCCTCACCCTTACCACCATTAGAGAGACAGACACAGAGAGAGAGGCTGAGTGACTCCCACCCGTTCATACCGGGAGCCTGAGAGAGAGGAGCAGAAGAGAAAGAGAGGCTGTCACAGCGCACAGACTCTACAACTTGTTCACATGTAACCGCCAGCGGAGAGAGGGGGAAAGAAATAATAATTACACGGACTTACAAATGCCATTAATCCCGTGACTGGTGACCGGAATGGAAATATACGAGCCGGCAATGACAAGTTGTTTGATCCGGGTGGTCGCGTGAGCGCTGCAAGAAGAAACTCATGGTAGGTTTTCAGACACACACACACACACACACACACACACACTCACTCACACTGTTATTTCTACAGCCTTTTGATTCCTGTCAATGCATTTGCAGCTTTTGCTCTTATTGTCTGCATCAGTTCCGAGTCGGTGAAGTTCATGCCCTCGGTTTCCAGACTGCGAAGCGGGTGTGTGCAGAAATGGAAAAGTTTTTTAGGTGATTTGACTGTGAGTGTGTGTGAGTGTGTGTGTGAGTGCCCTGTATACAACCGGAGACATCGCCAATATAACGGGCTCCTTTCAGCGGAGAGGCGCCCGCTGCCCGTACAGAATGAATGGGTCACTATGTATTCTAATCTAACTCGAGAGTGGAGTTTGCCTCGGTTTAAAGTGGAAGAAAAAGAGCTGCTGCTGCTTCTGGAGAGTTAACAGCATGTCAGGCGCGTGTCCTGGAAGAATATCACCGAGATTATGATCAGTTATTATCGGAAATATCTAATCACAGTCACGATCGGTGCTCTGGAAGGCAGGTTTCACTCCCAGAATCAGACATGTGGCACATTTTCCTTTGTGGCTGTGCAGGAATATTTTTGGCTTCCCATTCATGGGATGCGTTGTCTACCGTGAGAGCCAAAACAAAAGGATTTCCCGCTGACCAATGAGAGCAGGGGAAGCCTCAGGAGGGGACGGAGTGGTCCTCTCGTCTCTTTGTCCTACCTGAGACACCAAATAGACCACAGACAGCCTCGAGGCAAATGTGGGACTGACTGGGAATACTGGTGAGATGGATCACCATGCGTAAAAGAGATTTTTCTGCCAGTTCAAGGTGCCTGGCTGCACCTTATAGCCCCTATTTAGATCATTAGATGTGATGGAGAACAGTGTGTTCAGAATCTAAGGAGCCATCAGAGCACCTGCTAATTAAACCTCTCACAGCTCACACCACACCATCATTAATTGACTCCTAAATATATAACAGATCTGGGATCTCTCTGCCAGACTCATTTACATGCATCCTGACACAGAGATCTGCATTACGCCTCTATAATATGGATTCATGTGAGGGCTGATAAGTTTGGGCTAATGGTTAAGACAAGCCCTCCGGGTGCATCGCGTCACGTTAACCTCCCTCCCTCCCTCTTCCCCTCATTACTTTCAAGTTAAATAAGTTAATGTGCATTGTAACACGGGGGGTTTTAATTACTGTACTCGAGCTTTCAATTATGCACATGGTAGCTGCTTGCCAGCACATTAGCCATGAGGGTTTCAAACATAAAGAAAGGGGAAAAGGCAGGCGGAGGGGATGAAAATGAAGAAGTCAGAAGCACTAGGGCCGGAGCAGTTAATCGATTACTCGAATGAGGGAAAATGTCTGAGTTATTTATCAAGCAAAAAATGTTACATATTCTCCGGCTTCGACCTCTCAAAGTGAGGATTTTGCTGCTTTTCTCTGATTGCTGTCTCTTTTGGACTTTTAACTGGACAAACAAAGCTATTTGTAGACATCATTTGGGGCTGTGGGAACTTGTATTGGCCTTTTTTATTTGTTTTTGTGACATTTTAGATATCAAACTAATAATCCGATATCAATAAAATAAATATCTGTTAATGGTAATAGTAACATGGCTAGATACGGGGCTGTAATCACCCATTTAATAGTGAGGGGGGGAAAAGAATTGCGATATTTTTGTGTGGCATTATCGTATCGCCACACAGTGCCAAGTATTGATTTTTTTTTAATTCTATAAACTAATTATGTTGCGAACACAAATTAAACTTTGGGTAGCCTACGATATAATCAATAACATTTTCAGTCCATGAGACACATTTTGCTGCTGCAAAAAACATGGCTGAAATGAAATGAACAGACTGAAAACTTTCATGTTCTTAGATTAAACAGATGTTGACAAAGTTTTCCTTCTGGGGACATAATTCACAGTTGAAAAAAAGATAATATATTGCAATATATCACAATATATATGTAATATCACAACAATATTGGATCGTGACTTAAGTATCATGATAATATCATATTGTGGCACCCTTACTGTTTAATATTGGAGAGGACCATTTTCAATCACACCTTCTGCAACCCAACTCTTGGGGAGGGGTCAGTGGGAGATCCCCGTGGATACATTTTTCACAACTTAAAAGCTAAATGGAGCACTTTAAAATAGACATCTTAGATCAGCAGTTCTCAAGAGTTCTCCAACTATATTTTAAGACATACAAAAACTTCACAAAAACTATAAAAATTGACAGAAATATAGCCTACACATCACTCATATTACATTCTAGTTTTCCAACTTTGTAATGCATTTTAAAGTAAGAAAACAGAGACAGTATGGTGTTTGACATTAGCCCGTTTTACACTGCCTGTTCAAGGCGGGAATGTCTGCAACTGCAGAATGAGGGACAGAGTTGTCTTGCCTTTAAGCCGGCAGCAAAGGTAGTAACAGCGCCGAATTGACGTCTGTATATGTGTATGACAACGTGCTATTGTGCAACCCGCTGCAGGAGATTTAAAAAGCAGCTAGAAGCAGTTAGCAGCTAACCCAGAGAAAAAGAACAGCAGCTGAAAATGTGCACAAATTAGAAAAACAATGAGGTCCGGGAGCTTCTTACCCTCCAAGCAGAGGACGAGATTAGCTGCCATGTAACAGGGAAGTTAAATGTCATGTAATGCTGTTGTTATAGAAAGTGCTGCCCACACCGACGCTATTGTGTTAAGCGTCATTCCCATAACCCCCTTTTTGCTTCCGGGATGCCGGCATGCGGTTTAAATTTAGGCACTAGACCCAGCATGATGACACTGTTAATTTTATCTGTGTACAAAAATGCAAAGGTGGCATAAAGAAGGGACTTCGTAGTGGTGCTTTAACACAATCTCTGTGTAAAAAGGGCTATAGATTGCATCTACTTACAGCAGTCAAGCAATGACTTCTGATGGGGTACGGCAGTGCCACTTGCACAAAATACACACCGAACTACAATACACTGTAATATTGATATTAATAATGTCAATATTAAGTTTGTTTATGATTATAATTTCATTTGCTAATGATTTTATCAGGCAACAGTGCACGGTAGCCTTTTGTAGCAGAGCAAAAAAAAAAAAAAAAAAAAAAGTATTTTTTTTTATCTATAAATATATAATATTTATCAATACATATTCTAATTACTGCCTAGGCTAGACACAGCCTCTGTGTGTGCTATGTTAGAGTGTAGCAGTTTGCTTACAAGTTGACACAAAGTCTGTGTGGGAAGCCGAGACGTAGGCGTTGTAAACGTGGTGGGGGATTCTCTCTCGCTGCAGTATATTATTATACAGCGAGTGGGATGGATGATTAGAATGATTTAAATGCCACGACTGGGTGTAGTGTGCACGGCCTCTCGCAGGCACTCTGTTTTGTTTGAGCTCATTTCATCTCTCCCACCACAGATTTCCGCGGAGTGACTGAGGCACATTGATGAATGGCTCTGTCCGAGATAAGTTGAGCTGTAATATTTCCAGCTGATCGTTTGTGATTTAGATGCAGCGTTAACTTGGGTCTTTGTAGTGGGCTGATGAAGTATTCATTTAGGGGGAACTTAAAGTAAATAAACAATGAATCACACTGCCAGGCGTTGTTTAATCTGCATGTGAAGCAGGGCTTTGTGCAACATGATAAAGAGACACAACTATGAATGAGTAATATTTATGTCATAACTCTTCAATCAATTAAGAGAAAGCAAGATGTTGGAGTCTTTTCAACCAGACTTTGATTACATTTAAATGTGATCACAGCAGGAAATGCAGCTTTTAAGATGAATTTTCCATCATTGGTTCCAGTGATGCTTCTTAGACTCATAATTATTGCAATACAGACAAAGAGGGAAAGCCTTTGTTATTGAAATCTTTGTTGGAGATTTCAAAAGAAAAGGGGGAATTATATTGAAACAGCTGGGGGAATCTCAGGGAATTCAATTTGCATGGCCTTTTTAGAGCCACTTCATCATGCAAAGTGGGGAGAGTGTGGCAGCAAACATGCACAGAGCTGTTGCCCTTTTCAGATTCACGGCGGTCATTAGACGGTGACAGTGATAAAACGTATCCTCATGTTTGGACAAATGTACAAACACAGACTGGATTAGTTTGAGTCCAGAAGATGAAAACAAGTGTTACTTCAAAGCTGTATGTTTGTGTGTGTGTGTGTGTGGAAGCGGGGGTGGAGGGGTGCTTCTGGGAACTGGTTGGCATTATTTGACTGTCTTGTTCCCACGTTGTTACACTATTGTGTCTTTGTGTAATTTGCAAAACACGCACAGTGGATTTTGTGAAGCGGAGCGGCTTTTATTAGCTGAGACATTCGGGGTCCAAATGAAGACTTTGGTGTGAATTATTCTGCCATCCTGCATTTAACGTTGCACGGATTTAACACGCTGCTGCTCTTGTTTATTCGCACTGTTTTAATTCTCAAAAGGAGAGGGCCGTCTTTATCGCTGCCCATACATCTGAGGAAACATGCATATTTAGAAATAGATTTAGATTATTTTGTTCTGGCCGTGTTATGAGTCATAAAAATTCACTTGAAATCGGAAGCAATGATAAACACTGTGCTGCCTGACTTCCTGCCAACTTCCTCTTGCTCCACTTTGTCTTTTGTGAGGCCTGTCTGGGACATTTTGCACCAGACGGGGCAAGCGACTGTCCTAAAGCATCCATGTCTCATCCCCAAAACCTCTGACCGGTCTTTTAGATACCCTGCGTTCCCTTGTATTTTTCCCCGTGACTCACACAGTCTGGCCTTGCTCTGATAACTCTGACACCTTCTTTTTTTCTTTCTGTGGGATACATCTCCCTTTTCAGCCTGAGAGCCTGAAGCAGCACACTGTGTTTCTCAAATGAAGCATTTGACCTCTCTTTCAGGGGTCTTTTATTTCAGTCACTGGCTGCAGGAAGGTTAGTGTCAAGTGTGCATCAGGGGCTGCTGCATGCAGCTTGATGGGACTCCTCTGGGGCAGAGGGCACGGAGTCCGTCCATGTGAACTTTTAACCTGTGTGAATGCAGGCAACGCTAACACATTACAGGGTCAGCTGACTGTCCTTCAAATAGGATGTAGTCTTATGTATCTCAGCTTAAAGATTCGGTGCCTTCATGAGAAAGTGTCAGAACTGGCCTTTTTTTTAGTGCCTTTTCTTTTCAGTCACAAATTGTACGTGATGGCATTCAGCCATTCTGTGATGTAGCCTTGGCGTTAGCATTTGGGCATGTTTTGACCTTGCTGTTGTCTCTGTAGTCCTTCAGTCAATGACAGACAACCTTAGCAATTTTTAGGCCTCGGCAGCTGCGATAGCCATAGCTTGGGGGCATTATGTTTTCAAGTTGTCTGTCCGTCCATCCATTCCATCCGTGGGAGCGCGATATCTCAAGAACGTCCAGTTGACCGTGTTCTCACTCTGAAGTCATCGAAATGCAGCGCTTGGGCAATGACTTGTGGCATCAGAAACCAACGAAAAAAGACATCCGTTAATTTTGGCTTTATATCCGGTTGGTTACCGTTATAGTTCAACGGTGCCCATCGGCGTCAGGGAGGAACGTGGCGGGACAAGGACGAACGTTAAGGGGGCGAAATTGCGACTGGGGTGAGCAGGAGGGGTCCAATAACCACTGACTTTCACCAGAGAGAGCAGTATTTGCATCCTGCAAGATTCCTAAGCCAAACCCTTTTCTTTTTTCCTAAACGACAAAAAAAACGTCAATTTGTGGTGTTGTACCGACGTAGTGGTAAGAAGACAATGCATGTAACAGGCAGAACTTGAGACGCTGTCCGAGAACGTCAACAACCAACGCACCCAGGGGACCTTTCATGTCGTATGTGGACGTGGAAAATCCATGACTAAACGTCAATATGTGACGAGGTCGGAGTGAGAATGTGTTGTCCACTTGGACTCAGTGAAGAACTGATTAGTTTTTAGTGGTCATCTGTCAAAGGTTAAGGTCACAGTGACCTTGCGTCAATTTTATTTGCGGGAATGCAAAGAACATCTTGAGAGTATTTCTTCAACCTTGGCACAAACATCCACTTTGAGTCAAAGATGCAGTGATTAGAGTTTGGTGGTCAAAGGTCAACAGTCACTGTGACCTCATCTTTGGCATTCTCATAAACGCAATATGTCAAGAACAGATTGAGGAAATTTCTTCAGTTTTGGCACAAATACAACTTGGAATCAACAATGAACTGATTATATTTTGGTGGTCAAAGGTCAAGGTCAATGTGAGCTTGCATATGTCCCATTTTTGTAAACGTGATATCTCAAGAGCACCTTAAAGGACTTCCTTCAAGTCTGACACCAATGTCCACTTGGACTAAACTAAACTAGATTTTGGTGATTGAAGGTCAAAGGTCAAGGTCACTATGATCTCACAAGACATGTTTTTGTCCATAACTCAATAATTCTTATGCTAATTATGACAAAGCTTCAAACAAATGTCTATGAGGATATAATGATGACGTGGTGACAATTTATATCCAAAAGGTCAAAGGTCAACATCACTGTAACATCATAATATTCTGCATAAAACACTTTTCTGGCCATTACTCCACATCATCAGTCAGGAACAGAAGGGGAGACATTTGGTCAGATAGAAAATTATCATAATAAATGTCAAATCATCATGTCTTTTGCTCCTGAGTGAAAAGTAAAGAAATCATACGGTAATTTGTGGTTCAAACTACATTTTATTTTGTGAGCATGATAAACACTTGGCAAAAAGCGGAACATTTAACAAATACGAGATTTAAAACAAGCCAAAAATTTAAATCAATAAAATGAGAATAGGGTATCTTAATTCTGGCCAGCAGCATGTCAAACTCTTTGTACAAACAGTTTAACCCTTTAGGGGTTATGTAGCTGGCCGTGTCTTCTTCTCCTGTTTTGGCATCTTGCATTTAAGGTACATTAGTTTAATTTCTTTAAACATTTATCAAACATTTGTTATATTTCTATTAAGGCAAATTATATCAAAATAATTGTTTTATCACAAAACCCTAGTTGGTTGCACTAAACAAGCAACTTAATAAAAGTCACCTTGGGCCTTGGGGACAATGTGAGCAGTATTTTTCATATTTTTTGAACATTCTACAGACTAAACAATTAAGCACACAGATAAAAAAAAAGCAATTAACAGATAAATCAGTATAAAAATAATTTTTGTGACCATATTATTAGATACTTAGTCTTGATGGTTAAACTGAACACTGCACATCCTTTAACTGCCATAGGGGAAACATACATCTACCTCATCAGTATGCAGATTGAGTTTCTCTTATCAACATAAACAAACCGACTGTCACATCCTGTTTTCTTCAGTGTATCTATTTAAAGTAAAGTTGTTCAGCAGCCTATCAAAACATGTCAGCTCTTAAAGATGCCATCTTTAGCTTCACTCCTGTCACCAGTAACCCTTTGTTGCATAAATGTTTCATAGACAGACTGCTGTTTCTGTGAGCTGGCAGCCAAGTGACAGCAGGCTCCAGTTTTAGACTGAATGATTTGTACCGGAGACAGTATCCGGCTGCTTTCTGGCTGCGCTCAAGTGCAGAAGTTGGGCTTTTGAAAATAATGGTGCATGCAGGAGCCCAGTGATGGATGGATCCTCCAATGAAGTTATGTTATGTATTCCTGATGAGAGTAGTGGATCAGCGGGAAGGATTTATGTGGCTGTGGAGGAGCAAACGCTCCAGAAGATGCTGTCTGGTTGAAGCAGCGGTCCGAGGCTATTTGTCACCGTGATTGATGAGCTTCCAGTGATTAAGCTAACATGCTGACAGACATTAATCTGCTTTATCTTGTGAATGACTTGCATGGAGGTTTTTTCTCTCAAGTGTTATTGGCTCTAGTAAACAAGGAGGAAGCGTGGCAGCGTCTTGCATACTTCATTCTCTTTCCGGTTGTGGTCAATCTCGTCATAGTCTTCAAGGTCTGAACTCGTCGGGTGTTATTTTATAAGGTCTTTCTCTCCAACGTTATTTGGAGTGCTTGAGACGTTTACAAGTCAGAGATAGCGCTTTAATAAAAACGTCACACATATACACCTGCGTGTAATTTCACACCACATACAGTATGCCTTCTGGATACATCACATTTCTAACTCCCTAAAGAAACAAATCACAAGTAAAAAGGTAATATGTGAAGTCGCAATTAAAAAAGACATTATCACACATGCTGATTATGAAGCTATAATCTAAACATATGATGTGAGAACACACCTCATACATGAATACCAACATGTTTTCAAAACGCGTGTGACTTGTTCTTGACATATCTGTAGGACACTTCTCCTGCAATAACACAAGACACTGTGTAATTGCGGACATCATGCTGGGACTTTGAGGTGCTGAGTAAGAAGGTAAATCTGGCATCCCAGAGTTGCTGTGCGCCGCTGCCAAGTTGGGGGTCATTGCTTGTATTAATGACGCATGGGAAACTAAACTGGCTTTTATTTCCCTCACCATCTGTACCCAGTTGTGCTATATAGATGGAGTCTGGCGAATGAGAACAGCCCCCTTATGCAGCTAGTGGTTTGATTTATGGGACTGTGCAAAGAGGGGGGATAATATTACTTATGCAGAGAAAATTGTGTGTTTATAATTATGTAAAAAAACAACAACAACCCCGTTTTCTAAATACATCACTGGTCTTATCTCTTCATTATAAGCATTATAATTGTTAAAAAACAATGCATAGTTAAGGACCATTTTTCTTGTCTTTCAATTTATTTTCCAGAATTTTTTTGTTGTTGTTGTGAGGCGCACCTCCCCAGAGGGGTGCAGGAGAGTTGAAGGAGTGCAAGGAGGCAGAGACGTGAGGTAAGGATGCTGCTTGAGGTGAAAGGCAATTAAGGCACTTAAAAACTCTTAGCGCTCAATTGCAGCAATTTGCGTCAAAATTCACACTCTCTCTTAGAGTCATAACTCAGACAAATCTTAACACACAGACACATGTCAGACTTTCAAAGCCTTCTAATTAAAAGTGATTTACACCTGGATCAGTTGTCCCCGCATGCCCAAAAGGCATATCCTGCTGCGAAAAGACTCACAGTGGGGGATGAGGTTGTGATTGACAGTCAGATTTAAAACGTGCAGTATGACCAGAATTTTAGTTTAAAACATTAGAAATTAAACTAATATCACCAACAGAATGTGAGGATTTGATGTTACATGTTGCAGAGATATTTACTGAAATGAGAATGCTAACCAGCCAGCCCCGGCCCATCCTGATTACCATTTTTACTAGCAGCGTGCCTGCCCTCAGTCAAACAGAGAGGAAGAAGAAGTCGAGCCCTTGCAATGTTTTTAGATATCTGCAATCTCTCCTGACAAGCAATCTTTTTATGCCCTTCCGTAATCTGACAATCAGACAATCCAGGGTCCGAAATGCATGACACTAGTGTGGATAGGTCAGCCACTTCAGGTCGGTATAAAGTCAAGCTAAGATAGCTAGGCTACGCTAAAACAGCTTGGAGGCCTATTGTCCGTTCATTGTATCCAGGCGTCAATTAAAGCCAAAATATGTCTAGAGCCAGATAATCCGAAATCCCAAGTGCAGACATTGCAACTAATATTAAAGGTAACAGTGCCAAAAAACTTCTCAAATGGCATCAATAAAAGGTTTTGACTTGGCTGTTTTCTTGCTACTATGGTCTTCCTAAAATTGCACATGAAGATTATGTGATAGCATCGTTAATTTCACTGGTTCTCAGTTTCAGCAGTTTGGTGGAACTTTTTTATTCTCGCCCTGCTTCCAGTTAGACGTTGGCTTGGAGGCAAAATGCTGCTATTGATAGCTTTGGAGCATGTGCTAGTTAATACACATTTCACCTTTAACCTCTTTGGTCGGTGGCAGATAGTCAAAAATATCGAGTTATCGTAACATACCGATTCTAAACATTTGAAACTCATTTTAAACTCATTTTCCGTAGAATTGATACACCGGTACCAGCTATGCTTTCACGATCTCTCTTCTGGTAAATGTTTACTATAGATATTCTGCTGTTATCTGCTGCTAACCAAGCACCGATGCTAGTTTTTTACCATGGTATCAAAATGGTGTCAAATTTTGATTGTTTTCAAGATATTTTATCAAAGTTAGAAATTCCAGTATTGCGACAACACTATTAGCAGGTCAGAAAACTATCGTAAAAATCAATATTTTTAACAATCCTTTTGGAAGACATTGACAAATACCTTTTTTTTTATTGTTTAGGTACAACTATATGTTGGTAAATAAGGGACGTTTATAGCTCCAGAAAATCCTCTGGTAAGAAAGACAGAAAAATGGAGAGAAAGTGCGAATAAGCTGTTGATTATGCACCAGTTTTAATCAGAGGAAATAATGACATCCCAGGAAGGATTGTGCATCCAGATTCCTGTACTATTGATTTTTTCATCCACATGAGAAACATACATTTCCATCGAGAAACAGATCTGACAAATAAAAGAAGCATGATTCTGCCCATACACACGACTTTTACAAGCTATATTTATGCAGCCACTGGATCATGGATGCTTTCATGTGTTGCCATGGAATCCCTTAGGTTAGCAGATACACCCACTATTAGTGGCTATGTGTGTGTGTGTGTGTGTGTGTGTGTCTCTGTGAGTGTGTGTGTAGACAGTATCTGTCTTCCAGATGTCACTCTAATGGGCCTAGACACAGACCTGTGGGGACCTCAACAATATACAGCGCCGGGGAGAGATGTGTTCATTTTCCAATTACCTCCGGCTACTCCTTTTAAATGAGCAACTGTGAAACCTTTCGATACTACAGCCAATTCTCACTACACTGTTTTTTTTTCTCTTTTAAGTGACCTAAAAATTGAGATTGTTCCTGATAATTTAATCTCATCGCTAAGCCGCAGAAAAATGCTACTCCAGCTTCCAAGGAAGTGAACATATGGTGTAGGTGGTGATTCTAAGTGCAAGCAGCAGCAGCAGCCCAGGGGCTAATTTAACCACAGCAAGAGGCGGTGTCTTAACTAGCTCAGACGGGTAAACAAGAAACTTGCATGCACTTGCCACCTACCTGCACGTCTGTCTGTCTGAGTTCAAGGGTCAACATCGAGATCTGTTTACCAGACGGCCTCAAAATGTCCAGCAGAAGCGTCAGACGCACCTGCAGGGGCTGTTTGCATTTTTCAGTCTCTCTGGCAGCGTGGAGACACACTCCGACCTGGCCCGGGTCACAAGGAATTTGTAGAAATGTTATTTTCATCGCTGCAGCTATCATTTTGTGGGATTATCCCTGCCAAGTTAATTTGGAGCTGGAGTTTTATATCTGTGCAGGCAGCCGCTGCCAGTATGAACCTTTGGCGAACCACAGAAATTTTTACACTTTGCAAGATGGATGTGCTGTTGTAGTAAGAACATCGCTCCCCCTCCCTACATTTATCAGGACGTGGCCAAGCAGGTAGAGTTGTGATTAAACAGGGGTTTTTTTCCCCTCTACAATCTACTTCCAGAGCATACTGAGCAGGACAGATGTATTATTGTGATTTATGCTAAACCTCACACTCAAATTACAGTTCAAGTGATCCTTCTGTGAGAGAGGTGAAACATATTGGCAACCTTTAAAATTAAGATACCATGCAATTAATCCTCCATATTAAGACGGAGACCTCTTTATGCTCACCCTTAATTTGGAGAATTAACCTGCCTGCCTGTCCGCTAAGCCTGGAGAATTTGTCCAAGCCTTCATTATGGTGGAGCCACATGTATAATGTAGCAAGCAGAAGATAAAGCACAGCGTCTTATAAGTTGAAAATCCACAGGCCAAGTTAATATTATGGATCCGCTGGGACGCCCTCGAGTAGCCTCCCTAAAACTGTTTGCATCAGGCCCGCTCCCGAGCGGCGGAGCAGTAAGCCAGCCGCCTCAGTAATGGCCTACGTTTTGTTAATTCACACGTTTTCCTGGCAGTCATAAGCTAACACTCAATCCGCGCACATATCCCTATCTGGCAGGAGGCTCAGCGCAGTTAGAGATGAAACTCTGACTGTTAACTAGGTGTGAAATGCTACTGCACAGGATTACTATACGTCTCCTTGAGAAAACAGGGAATTGGACGGCGAAACAGGAAGCTGCTCTTAAAACATCACAGCCCGTGGTGCTTCTCTTCATCGCTGCACGCCGTCACAGATGGAAATGTAGTCTTTAATAACTTGGCTGACTTTTTTTTTTTTTTCCTGGGCGACAACAGCCGTCTATGTTTCTGCAGAGAAAAGCTGAATTTCTGTGATTGCGACGAGTCACTCCTGGAATCCTCACAAGTGCAGGGGGGAACTCAAGTTTTCCTCCAGCTTTAGTCGTAAGTAAACAAGTGTTTTTGATGGAAGTTGAGAAAAAGCAGGGAAACAACTCGGCCGGAAAGAAAGTTTCTCTCAAGCCTCATTTGATTTAACAAATGAGCTCCTTATAGTTTCCTTGCTTTGCCGTCAAGCCCTCACTGGCTTCAGCTTCTGAGTCCAGGGTGCCATCATCATCACCATCATCTGTCTGCTGAGCATCTACTTAAAATATATGTGTGTACTGAGAACACTGAATTGCAACATCCCAAGTGTCCCCTTCATTCTGATCAATGAAAGGAACATTAGTCAGTAATAACTCAAAAACTAATAACACCTCTACGCATTACAAATTCACCGCACAGTCACTGTGTTAACCTCGAGTGTTACGTGCAGTAGTGACATGTACTTCGGGAATTTCATATAATCACACCGTTGACTGCTAACAAGCTGTAAAGTGTTTGCTGATTAGGCATTAGTGTGATAGATTTAAAACAATTAAGTTATGATTGAATTCCCTAAGCTGGAGCCACTGAATGAGAAGTCGCCATTGAGAGTAATGTAGGCATTGTCAGGCGAAAACCTCCTATCTCCACTTCTGATGCCTTTTATTTCTTCATTTGATGCTAGGGCTGGACAATGCGGAGAAAGTCAAATATCATTATGTTTTTGACCAAATACCTTCATATGGATATAGTACAACATAATCTTTGCGTTAACCCTGTGAAAACCAATTAGAGGAACTTAAATCTGCATGGTCTTTCAGCTGAGAACAGGGTTTTTCAAGCAATCTTGGAACCCATCAGCTATCGTCTAATGGCAATATACCTATGGGGGCATTTCAGGGGTTCAGAGGCTTATACTACAAAGCAGGATTTGGAGTTAGCGAGGTAACTTCAGGGTTAACTCTGGGTTTTCAGTACTACAAAGTGTTTTATGTGATATTTTGAGAGTAGTTTCATCATCATCCTACTAAATAGCCAAAAATATTCTATACTAATATTACTTATAGCTTATTGATACCCACACGACATTTAAGTCTCCGCCGACAATAACCTCTTGGATAGTGTTGTCACCTTTTCTACATCTCCGTTATAAGATTACAGAGTATCGTTTACATCCCACGCCACTGACATTTTACTGTCTCATAGTAGCAGGCACTTTGGGTACCGTTTCATCTCATATGATGTAAAGTAACCTTCTTCATTCATGGTTCTGTTGATGTCGCTTTTAATTAACACCCCCACCTCTTTCACATGAATGCGCTCGTGGCTGGATAGCGTTGACTGAACTATTGGATAACCAGCTCTGTAGTACCGGTTATCCAGGCGGCCGAAGCGATGGGTCAGTCAAGCCAGATAACGAAAATGTAACCTTGGTAATTTGAACTGGCTTCATAGTACAGGCCTCAGGTGTAGCAAGCAGATTTCGGATACAAGACTTCCTCTTCTGCACACCGGTCATTGCAGCTAATCTCTATATCTGAGATCTATATTTTAATGAAGACATATAAAACTAGAATTGAGTCTAAGTGGACATTTCCCTCAAGGCCTACTTGAGATATTGTGTTCACATGAAATTGGACACAACGTCACAGTGACCTTTGACCACCAAACTGTATCAGTTCATTGTTCATCCTTGAGTCCAAGTGGATGTTTATGCCTAATCTGAAGAAGTCACCTCATGCCGTTTCTGAGATATTGCATAAACAAGAATGGGAATGGATATGGATGTAATACTGACGGACAATTCGAAAACATAATGCCTCCAGCTACGGCTGTAACCGGCGTGGATGCATTAAAAAAAGAGCTAGACAGTCATCAGACGATATCCGATGGGTTCCAAGATTGCATTTTGGCCAATGTGTTCCACTTCTTTACACAGACTGTTCAGTCTGCAGTCAACCAACACCTGCTCAAATGTGATTTTTCAATACTAATTGGGCTACAAACAAACCACAACTGGAAACCAGAACATTTCCAATACCAAAATCTTGTTCCATTGCCTAAAGATTCTGCATACATGCAGTAATCTGTTTACAAATAGTTTCTTGTTGCACAAACCTGTGGTTTCCAACCAAGGGGCTGGGCCCCCCGTGGCCTGCCAGATGAATCTAAGGTGTTGCAAAATGGAAACAGAGCAGAAACGCAGAAACAAAATATGCTTAACAAAATTCGATGCTTTTTCCTGGATCAGTCACACATGTTTGATGCATGTTTTTAGCCACTCAGACTTTTACGTTCACAGCTTCTGTTGGTAACACACATCCTGAGCGCTTGGATCTATGTCTCCAATTTCTCCCCTTTATTGCCTCTCACGATAGCCCAATTGAGTTTACTAAAATACATACTGTATTTATATGTCACACAGATGTGCCATAAAGGCACATTTTAGTAGCGGTTTACCAACTTGAAGCACAGTGTGATTCCAGAGCACGGAATAGTGTTTACAGATGTGTCCTACAAATGTCAGGAGTGTCAGTGGGCGACAACATGAGGATGGAAAAATACCCTACAACTGCAATATTGTTTTAATTGTATATATAGCCTTAGAAGTCCTAACCGCAACCTTTTTCTTCTTTTTACACAAGTGTCACGGTTTTTCCCCTAAATTTTCTGTAAGCCGATTTGGATCGGAGCCATTTATGCTGCACTGTGGGTTCAGAGGCATTCCACTGGAAACAGTAAACATTCCCATTGGATTAATTACCAACTGCTTTCCCCCCAGCTCTGTCTGCTTCTTGTCAAAAAGGAAGATTAACAGTAGATTGAACTTTGGTCCACATGTAGAGAGACTGCCTGTCAGGTCTCATAAAGAGAGTGAGGGGGTGAGCAGGAGCAGGTGTTGGTATACTGCTGAACAAATGAAAAGGTGGTTGTCTGGAGGACGGAGTCAGATTAGGTAAAGGGCCAAATCTAGCGTCAGTGTTCCTCTCTTATTTCCATCAGTTAAAGGGTATTAATGTAATCCCAATATTGACACTTTCAGTCAGACTGTCTGTGGGTAGCCTCATTTTTTATCCACCTTCTAGGGAAACAGTTCTGATGCTGAGTTGCTAATGGTGCTCGATATAAAGGTTTCAGGCTGCAGTTGCCACCCACATTATTGGCGATTTAAAAACTCGAGAGAAGGACCTTGAGGGGATGAGAAACCGATTGGCACATATTTCACAAATCCCAAAAACATCCAATCCACCCACACAGCGCTGAGCGTCCATGAAGTAATATATCACGACTTCTCGTTTACTTTTTCCCCCCACAACTAACTCACAATAGAACTTTCCACTGTCAGTCAGCATTCTTGAACTCCGTCTCTCCTACGTCTTTTATTTCAACCTACATCTCAAAAATCTTTCAGCAAGGCAGATTAATATTTCACAAACAAAGATTGTGATCAAGAGAAAAAAAAACATCTGACCGCTGACACCGAAAGCTGCACAGAAGATAAAATAGAGAAACTGAATTAAAGTGACTGGAAGATCACTGTTAGAAAGATCTAATGCCAAAAAAAGAAACCTCCGACAGTAGCAGGAAATATATGGAAATACACAAGGATATCTCCGAAATTATTTGAATTCATCGGGGTATAAATTTTCTAAAGTTAGATAATAAGTTACAGACACATCACATCTAAGTTCATCCTGATACATTATTCATCGGAAGCTGCTGTGCGAACACAGCACTGTTTTGCATATGCCCCTCAAACTTGAAGCTCCTTTTCATTCACACAAGAATTCCTTGATTGTTTATTGTGCTAAAGACGCAGCTCTTCAAATAAAATCACCATCATTTATTCAGAATTTGATGTAAAGCAGGCTCCCATCCCAGATAAAACACGCGGCCTTTCACCTTTTCTCTCATTTCTACACTATCATTTTCAGTCCCAATTTAGCCCTATTGTATGTGTTCTGTGTGGAGACCAGTGCACCCCATGCTCTTCATAACATATCCATTACCGCAATCAATAATTTAAATAGGAGCCATTGTTTTTCTGCGCTTTTTAATGACACCATCATAAGCACTTATCCACCTCAGAAGGAGCCCAGGCGGTGGGAGGCTGCCAGTGAAATTAAAATAATGAATAAAAGATAAGATGGAAGAAAGTGCTGAACTGGGACTCCGCCTGAGATCCCAGCTGAGCAGCAGTTATGAATCAGGGCAGAGGCCACATTTCTCGCCACCCTCCACAGCAGTTAAAGTGTCCGAAGGCTGTGTTGATAATTTGACCCGGCGGCTCCTCAGTCGGGTCACGGTCAGGTCCTCTGGTCTCCTGGGGGGGCCTGCTGCCTGACTTCCTGGAGATTAGATTCTGATCTTCAGTCAACAGTGTGTGTGATCTGGGGGAATGTGATGGATGACTTCTCCCTCAGTAATATGACGAATGAATCCACTCTGAGCCACAGTGAATACTGATCTTCTCTTTCTTGCTTGGTGTTACATGGTTGTGATTTACATGATTAGATGGGGCTGCGGCCCCCCGGGGGAGCTGGAGAAGGAAGTGACATATTTGACAGGGCATAGGGCTCCTGCTCGCTCTATTATCGGTGGGCTCGGTGGTACACTGTAGAGATGGAGCCCAGTGCAATCCTATTTCCAGATGTTTCTCTTGTACTCCCCAGCTATTGTAAGGAGCAATTTCATGCTTCAGCAACTTGCTTTGGTTCTCACTTCATTTACTCCCACCAATGATGCCTTTTCCAATTGATTTAATTTTTTTAATACTCCATGGTTAAGGCTCATAATTTTCATTTTGAGCATGTATTTATTTTGATGATTAAAATGGGGTTTTAAAAAAATCAATGTTATGTTTCTTGTGTGCTTAGATAAACTGCCTACATAACCAGCAGCCTATTGGCAATCTCTCACCATTGTTCTCTTCACTTTCTATTATGTGAGGCATTTTTTGAGATGTCCCAATCACAAGAGGACCTCATTTACTGTAAACTGCAGTGATCAATATCTTGTTAAAGCAGGAATCATAACCTTTAGGTGCGTGAAAGACATAAAATCTAGATAAAGTTATAACCTTTAAGATGTTAATAACTTTAAACCCCATTTCTGATGCTGTTTACACCTCTATATAGTAGTTTCTTTATTGATGCTGGCTGAGTCTGCCATTCCTGCGCTGGATTCAGATTGCCTTCACACCAAATTCCAATCATTTCATCCTTACGTCTAAGTGGACATTTGTGCCAAATTTGAGGGAATTCCCTCCAGGCCTTTTTGAGATATTACATTCAAGGGAATGAGAGGGATACAACAGACACAAGATCACAGGGACCTTTGACCACCAAAATCCAATCAGTTCTTCGTAGAGTCCAAGTGGACGTTTGTGCCAAATTTGAAGAAATATCCTCAGGGTGTTATTGAGATCCACGCGTTCACAAGAATGGAAGTAAGTGTCTGCAAAAAAGGATAACGGTCATTTTCATACTTTTTTCATGAGTTACGCATTTTCAATTTTTGTAGAGAAGTAAACAAAACAAGAAGCAGCTGCAGTGAGCTGTTAGATGAAAAGGTACAGGTGACAAACACACCTCCACCTGCTCAACAAGGTAACCAACTTTCCTGTATCCAGATTGTTTGGTTGCACTATAACAGAAATACCTGCTGCTCTTCTGTGGATTTTTAGACAAAGTAGCTGCTCAAGGAATGTTTGCTGTAATAATAAACTACACTGGCTTTTACTAGTGTAACCACAGGCGTCACCAAATCATCCATGACTGAAATCTTCACAGGTGTATTATGCAGGAACTGTCAGCTACTATTTGAAAACAGCATCGACAGCGAAACTGAAAGCCAACCCAGGACTTGGAGCCAACTTTGTCGACCTTGCTTTATTTGCTTTTTTCTGCGCTATAGCCGGGATTTTTTATTGCTTCTTCTTGGATGCAAGATCACTGGAGGCACCTGATCTCTGCCTTGTTAGAAAGTCCTGACCTCATGTGGGCTGGGCCCAAGAACGTCCCAAACATAGCAAAATAAGAAAATATTGCAGAAAGCAGAGTCAAAATACACTGCCACACACTTCTAGTGGGTCACAAGTGATGATTAAGAGAGATTACTTTTGTTAAAGCCCATATTATTGGCATAGCATACCACCCAGAATCACATCTTTATATCAGTTAAAATAATCTAATGTAAAAATCACCCTTTTGCTGAGAATAAGTGGATAGATATACTAACATATATCTATCCACTGTTTATAGAGAGAGCTCTTGTTCCTTTAAGATCCCCCTTGCAAATTAAAATAGCCTTGATACTGGAGGAGGCAGTGCCAGTGTCATCAGCAGTTATTTATCACCAGCCAGTTTTAACCAATCACGGGGGTTGATTCAGTGTCACATGTCAGGCTCAGTCTCATGGCTGTACCACCCTTGCAGTGGCCTCACGCTGAACTTTAATTATTGTGAGTGGCATGGCAGAAAAACATCTTTCTCCGGCTGACACAGCGATGACACCCTCTTTGTTCTTCCTCCTGACTATCTCCTGACTATTCTATCACGCTCCTGCCCCACAGTACTTCCTGTGTTTTTGGTGGACGTCAACCAAAATCCACTTCCCGTCTCTTAGAAAATGTTAAGAGGTCACTGAAAAGAGGATGAGCAGATTGTTTTTCAGAGGAGAACACGCATTAAATGCATGTTTACAGCCCTTCAGCTAGTATTGGCTTTTACAGTCAGCTCATCAGCTGTTTATGTAGAAAAAGTCTGCAGGCAGTGCTGAATTTCTGCTTACAGTCTGAAGTCATTAGTCGTTTACTCTATTCTTCAGTTTTTTTCTTATTTGCTTTGGAGGATGTGTAAGTGGTCCTAAAGGGGAAATGGCTGTGCGGACGGGCTTGTTCCTGAATGACAAACTGCTTCTTCAGTATGACAGTGGATGGCTGAAATCAGTCTGTGAGAGTAGGTCGAGAGTACTCCTGGGCAGCTGCACACAAGGACTCTGTGGACAGAATGTGCTATTCTATTCTCAAGGTCTCCCAAGTCTCTTCATGGCTGGGTTTTCAGTCCACTCTGTTATTCTGTGCTCATGTTTTATATTCCTCCACACCTTGAACCACCGAGTTTGCTTCCTTTGTCTCTGTTCTGTGTGGCTGTAAAGGCAAGCTAGCAGCACATTGTTTATGCTGTGCACATTCCACTTGTATTAATCTGTTTTTACCACTGTCACAGACACAAAGTCTATTGGAAAAATCCATGTTTCTGTCTGTATAGGGAGAAAGCGGCACTGCAACACTCGAGTGCTGTATTACTTTACACACCTGCACATTGAATCAGGGATAATCACTTGTTTACGTTGAGTTCTCCTGTTTATCAGTCATTGTTACATAACCTACTCTGTGCCTCAAACTGTCTGTAGCATTTGTAAATGTATACTATGCATCTAGAGAGGACGTATATCTTTACTCTTTGTCCAGTGGCGTCTTGATTTTCTCCACCTTTTATGAATCTCTGATTAAATTCTAGGGCTGAAACCAACTATAATTTTCAATTATTTACACAATTAATGGATTATTCGTTGAGTCTATAAATTGTCATACAATAATTACCACCTCACAGTCGTATGCCTCTGCAAACTAGTCAAGTTGCAGTAACAGTTTACATCCATGTCAGTCCAAACTCATATGTAGCCATGACAGTTGACGATGCTTCAAAAATAAATGTTGCCGTAAAGAGGCTAGAAATTCTAAAGCATGGATGCTTCACACACACAGAAGATTTAAAACAATCACCAGTTTCAAGGTTAGTGTCACCCATTCAGCATCCAACCAAATGTCTTAATTGCTGTTCCTGAGATATGGCGTTGAAAAATGACAAGAACACTATGATGGCAAGGTGAAGCTGACCTTCGACCTTTCGGATATAAAATCTCATCACATCATCATTTTATTATCATATTACACAATTGTGTGAAATTTTGTCATAGCACATAAGTTCTTATGGCAAAAACATGTTTTGTGAGGTCACAGTGACCTTGACCACCAAATTCCAGTAATTTCATCTGTAAGTCCAAGTGGACAAAATTTGAGAGAGTTCCCTCAAAGCCTTTTTGAGATCCCATGTTCAAGAGAAGGAAATGGACACAAGATGACAGTGACCTTAGACCCCCAAAACCTAATCAATTCATTGTTGAGTCCAAGTGGAGGTTTGTGCCAAATCTGAAGAAAGTCCCTCACGTTGTCACTAAGATATTGTATTCACAACAATGGACGTACGGAGGGGTAGATGGTAGGCCTGGCGACATGAACAAAAATTCATTTCTCTATATTTTCATGCTGAATGGCGATACATGATATATCACAGTATTTTCTACTAAGTGGGCTACATGTTAAGTTGCAAGCTGATCCACAGCTGAAGTCCCCTGTTATTTTTGCTGCATGTGTTTAACCTCAGCAGGGCAGGAGGTGAGCTGTTTGCAGAGGTGCAGAAAGAGCCTGCTGTCTGCAGCTCTTCCTCCCTGCTGTATTATTAGACTTGCCTTTATTGAGGAAAAGCTGCTAACAAAGTTTGGCTAATTCAGTGATAAACATATTTAATTTCCTTAAGATTCTTCATAATTAAAGTCCCCTGTTACTTTGTTGTTTCTGAGCAGCAACTTCACACAACTTCTAATACAGCAGATAGCAAACATTTAACAGAAAAATAAAGCAGATATCTAAAGTAAAAACAGGACGCAGGAGAGAAACTAAACACCAAACCGCAGAGATTCAGTCAGAAGCTACAGAAGTACTGAGAGCTGAACACACAGAGACTATTAAAACACCTTTCAGACAGATTTTAACAGACAGATTAAGTAGAGAAGCAGCTCTGTGTCTCTCTTGGTGTTGCTGGAGAACCTATGAGTGAGTGAGTGAGTGAGTGAGTGGTGCGGAGCTCTGCGGATGGTGTCGTCTATATTTCTTCCAGCCCGAGTGGATGGACAGATAACCTGAAAAGATGATGCCTCCGGCCACGGTTGTCGCCAACACAGAGGGATAAGAATTGTGAAAAACGCTCATCACAATTTCCCAGAGCCCAAAGTGAAGTCTTCAAAACACTTCAAACAGTCTAAAGCCCAAAGACTCTTCATGTACTATCATAATTATTAAGTAAAAGCATGAAGTTCTGACATTTAAGAGACCAGCAAATGTTTCACATTTTTGCTTGCAAAATGACCGAAACTACAAATAAATTATCCAAACAGTTGGCGATTACTTTTCTTTCAACAGACTAATTGATAAATCGACTAATTGTCCCAGCTCTGTTAAGCTCATTATTAGCAATTGGGAATCCAGTGATTTATTTGTTTTCGAGGATTTAACCATGTTACATATTCTCTTCATGGTAATATGGATCAGGCTTGCATGCTTGAACTTATCGACTCGCTCTGTGGATAACCTCATATAGCATTCCCCTGCCTCCCAGTCTCCAACGCAACCTCTAATCTGCCTGTTGCTTCAGCAGATAAGTCAAGTTTAAGCCGTCATGCTATGTAAACAGCACTGAATAATAAAATATACTCTGACATATAAGTAGACCTCTCTCCTCTGGTCCTCTGAGGACCGACACATATACTGAGGCAAATTGTCTTACAGGGTGTCTGTAAGAGTTTCCTGCACCATTTTTCAAAGTGAAAACAAGCAGGAAACATCTGAGTTCCACTGTAAAATGGGTTAGTGTTATGCCCAATAGAAAAAAAAGGCCTTTTAATCTTCTCCAGCAGTCGAAGATGAAGACAACAACACAGGGAGGTCTGTGGGGATGACTAAGATATTTTAACAATATTCTGTGATATGGAGCAGTGAGTTCTCTGTAGCCCAAGAGTCAGCTGGCGCTTTGCTTTGAATCAAAACAAAAAGGGCATTTCAGGGGCCCATCAGCAGGCCGTGCAATTAATTTCCTCCATTTGAAATACCAGAGAGCTGGGGAAGTAGGACAGTGTGGTCTCCGCTGCACAGACTGCTTCTCTAGCCAGGTATAATGATCATCTGTCGCTGTGGTTTGAGGAATGAATGATTTAGAAGGCTGTGGAGTGTTTTTGTCATTCCTATTGTGTGAGAGCATTTAAAGTAGTATGGAATATGACCACAAGTCACGGACAGTACAGGAAAAATCACCAAGTGAAGTCTTGTCATGTGGGTTTGGGCAGTATTACAGTATACCAGGGTAATTAGAAATCCATTTTCAGTACCACCAAAAATACAGATGCTCCTCTTTCTATTAAACTAATACAGAGATGTTGAGGTGATGTAGTGCACAGCACGCTCCACCAGAGGTCAGTCTCCACTCCTGCAACAGGCAGCTGAGCTGAGAAAGACGGCAACTGCGAGTTTGGTGGGGATAACATTACAAGAATTGTTAAAGCCAGTCAGCAAAGGCAGAGCGTGACGGCAAAGAAAAAGAGCATGCACATCAGCATATTTTCACAATTAAAGGCTCCAACACACCAAGCCAACGCTCGGCTTTTGATCAATGTCAGGCCACCGGTGAGTATTTTTTGGCGGTGTGGCCTGCAGTGTTGGCACTAGATGACCCTTGTCTGCTTTTTTCTTTTTTTTTTTTTGGGCTGACTCAGCATGTTGTATCGCTGTCGGAGACGGCGGAGTTGCCAGTGAATGAAATCACTCTTGGCCATTCAGCTCATTGCACAAGAGGAGAGACAGGGGTGAAGGAAGCAAACAAATGACTGAAGTCAAGAGAGCGTGAAATTGATACAAATGTGTAAGGTCATTTTTTTTTCATCCATTGAGCTCTGAGCAATACAGCTGTTTGTGTTATTGTTTGCTAGCGCATGGTAAATATCACTGGTTCTTTTAACTCAAAATGCGCGTCAAATAAATTTTTCCCAAAGATGGTTTCCGTCATTTATGCTAGAATGGGTAACGAGGAATTTGAGATGGATTGGCGGTTTGGTGCAGCATCTGCAGTGACCGTTGTAGTGAAGAGGGAGCTGAGCCAGAAGGCGAAGCTTTCAATTTACTGGTCCATCTATGTCCCAACCCTCCCCCTCCCCTATGGTCATGAGCTCTGGATATGGACCGAAAGAATGAGATCGCGGATACAAGCAGCCGAAATGAGTTTCCTCCGTGGAATGGCTAGGCTCAGCCTTAGAGATAGGGTAAGGAGCTTGGACATCCGGAGGGAGCTCGGAGCCGCTGCTCCTGAGTGTTGAAAGGGGTCAGTTGAGGTGGTTGAGGCATTTGATCAAGATGCCTCCTGTGCACCTCATGTTAGAGGTGTTCTGGTAGAAGGCCCTGGGGCAGACCCAGAACACACTGGAGGAATAATATATCTCATCTGACCTGGAAACACCTTGGGGTCCCCCAGAAGAAGCTGGAAAGCGTTGCTGGGGAGAGGGACGACTGGGGTGCTTTGCTTGGCCTGCTGCCCCCAGATGAAGCAGATGAAAATGGATGGATGGATGGATGGATGGGTGTGCTTGCGCTAAATGGCGCAACTAGCGATTAGTCGGACAGTGGGAACTCATTAATGTAGAGATCAATACCGCGCAGACTGTGGCTCCAAATGATGTCACTAGCGCAAGATGGTAGCTGCCATTTTCAGCATAGTTTGGCTTCATTTTTGTACAGTGGAAGTGAGTGAGATGTGTCGTCCATCTTAAAATATGGTCTACAGATGGAACAAGGACTAGTTTTGGTGAGTTTTATCTTGTTAGAATGAAGTGTGTTCTATGATGAGTCAACAAGGTAATTAAGCTAGTCTTAGTTTGATGAATGAGAGAAACTTTAAGGACAATATGTGAATATATAATAATATATAATAATGTAATATTTTCTTTCTTGACATTTTGATATACTATCATAGCTAAGAAAGCTTGTGGAATGCATGAAAAAAAAAACTTTGAAAGCCTCGTATTATTTATTTATTTTTTGGTTACACAAATTGTCATGTACTGTGAAATGTCAGGAAGGTATTAAAAAATGGACCGCACCCAAGCCTTTGGTGTTCCCACGTGGACATTATTTTCTTCACAATCAATGCCAATGAAAGCAACATTTAATGCCCACAGCATGAGAAAAGCTGTAATATAACCAGTTTGAAATTTGAAACAGCAGTTGGCGTAATCGTGGTTACCAACAATAGATTTCGATTGCTTCTTTTATAAAACATAGTACAACAAAAGATAATCTGTCCACCTACACAACATTTTTTCACACAAATAATCAATGATCCTGTATCGGCAGCATTAAACACAAAGAAAGGAATTGTGCAGTGAAGAAGAAAAGGTACACAAGAGAATGGCAATTAGCTCCCCGTGTGTGAGATCGGTTGGTTTTTCCAGAGCGGAGATGGACAGCTAGGAGCGCAGCAGACGGCAGACTTTAAACAAATCTGCCTGATTGCCTGTTTCACTGATCCGTCTCTGAATGACAGGGCAGACAGTATGGAGAGGTCTCCCTCTGATGAGTTATTGAGGCCGTGGCAATTCCATTTGCACCACACAGGGAGGGAACTATCAGCACAGCATGCAGGCCATTACCACTGATGCCAGTGTCTTTGAAGTTAATTACAATCATTATGAATTTGAGTTATCTGTGTGGTTAATGTGTTTGATCTCTCCAGTCAGATGACACTTATACTTTCTGACTTGCAGACTCCTTAAGTGATACTTCCTTCTTGGTAGCAGTCTCTAATGAAGCCCACTTTATAAAACACGTTCATAATTTGTACCTAATAGTGTAATTAATTGTTAGTACTTTTTAAGACTTTGTGGTTCAGCAATAAGTCAGAAAGAAGAACTGCTTTTGTGCTGCTAGATTGTGAAAAATAATTTCGGCTGGTGTTTAACCTCCAGCATAAATTTGCTTGTTTGTCTTTTCACTAGCTCTTTATTTAATTCTATAGTATTGTAATTTTGATGGGCAAATCAAACGTTTCTTTTCTGATACGCTGAGTGGTGGAGAGAGAACACAGCCTTCGGAGGCCTGAATCATCACATGGTGTATGTTTTATTTGTAGATTTCATCAGACTAACTGTTCAGGCTGGTTCAGTGAGATATGAAAAAAAAAACCTCATATAAAATGCTAAAACTAATTAGTCACCAAAAAGAAATATTATCAGTATAGGTTGTTAAGGTTTCTTTACAAATGCTATTCCCTGGGACGATGAAAAATCTCCCCTGTGTGCTCTACTCAACATGGTACAGTCTGAGTACCTTTTTGAAGCCTTTTCGATGCGCTCACTTCCTGTCCAGTCTGGACCCATGACCAGCAGGTAACACAAACAGCAGCTCATGCAACAAATACATGTTAATCAAAGTTGCATATAAAGAGTGAATTTTAATTTAAAGTAGGAATAAATTAATAAAGAGGTTATTTAATTAGCGATGTGAATGATGATTATGCATACTGACATTACTCCAAATTACTTTTGACTGATGTTAGCAGGCTAGCATGCTATACCCCTATTTGCTTACACTGTTGAATCTGCCACAGAGGCATGAGCTTCACAACTCAGCTGTATAACTAGAATGGCCATTTGAAAACATTAAAGGGGTAGTGCACCCAAAAATGAAAATTCAGCCATTATCTACTCACCCTCATGCTGAGGAACGCTCTGGTGAAGTTTTAGAGTCCTCACATCCCTTGCTGAGATCGGCGGGGGGGGCGGCTAGCACGCCTAATGGCTGACGGCGCCCCAGACTAACGTCCAAGAACACAAAATTGAAACCACTAAGTATCTCCATACTGCTCATCCTTAGTGATCCAACTGTCCTGAAGCCCCGACATAAAAAGTTGTTTTGAAAAACGTCATATGAACTGTTTTTAGCCTCACTGTAGCCTGTAGCTCTAGCTGCTTCTCTGTGCTCCATGCTCACGTGCGCGCTTGTGTGAGACCAGCGAAAGCATGAGTTTTGCTTACCCGTGTTTACATCACGTGACACGTGCACTGCAGGGGGAAACAGCAGTAACCACAGAGCTACAAGATAATTTGCACTACGGTCTTTTAGCAAAGGACAGCCCAACACGTCTGAAGACTTTGAAACTGAGGAGGAACAGCATTTCTTTGATGAGCCATATTTGTTTGAGCCCGAGTATACGGACGGAACTCAGGCTACTGGACGAAGCAGCCGCCGCAGCTCATGAGACTAACCCTCAGCCAGCCACAGCATATCAGAGTCGAGCACTGGAAACCTGGTGGTGTAGTTGTTTCAAATGCAAAGCAATGCCAACGGACGAGGAAAGTCTTTGCTGCTCAGACTGAGAATTGGCAATGCCTGCATTGGAGAATCTGGACATCAGTACTGACGAGACTGCTGCTCTTCAGAGACTGTGCATCACCGATCACCCTGAGCGCGCACACATGAGCACGGAGCACAGAGAAGCAGTCAGAGCTACAGGCTACACTGAGGCTAAAAACAGAGTTCAAATGACGTTTTTCCAAACAACTTTTTATGTGGGGGCTTCAGGACACTTGGATCACTACGGATGAGCATGTTGGAGATATTTTGTGGTTTCAATTTTGTGTTCTTGGACGTTAGTCTGGGGCGCTGTCTGCCATTAGGCATGCTAGCCGCTCCCCCCAACGATCTCAGCAAGGGATGTGAAGACTCTAAAACTTCACCGGAGCGTTCCTCAGCATGAGGGTGAGTAGATAATGGCTGAATTTTCATTTTTGGGTGCACTATCCCTTTAATTACATCTTTTACTCTTCTCTTTTGGAGAGAAAAAAGAACTGCAGAAACTGGAATGTGTTTGGCCAGTTTGACACAACCCATGGCCCTAAGTAACTTATTAACTATCTAGTTAGTCATTAATAGTAGCACTATAGCTTGTTGCAGATCAATCAATGTGAGTGTGTATGTTGGCAGAACAGTGTCCCCATTACAATTTGTCCACCAGAGAGCACTGGCAATTATACAATGCACAAGATTGCTCATTTATGGTATGTCACTATGTTGAAAAGGAATTACTTATCGGTGGAAGATCAATATTGGCCTGAACAATCCCATATCGGTAGGGCCATAGTCATTAATCAAGTTTTTCCAACCACAATAATCTGTTATATTGGCTGGTTAACTGTTTCAATAGCCCAATCATTTAAGTTTCTCAACTGTGTGGGCCACACTGTCTGTGTAAACAGTGCGTGTGCGTTGCAGAGCCTTGTTTTTTATTCTGGCACCTATATGTTAACAGGATAGCAGCCACACTGCGCATGTGAGTACCAGTGCGGTTGCTGCTCAGCTTTGGTACATCTAGGGATTTGGAGTCTTGACTATTTTAACTGCATGACACATGCAGTTTTCAGTGAAAAATGAACAGTGAAAAAGGTCTTTTGATAATCTTGTTGACATCATGCCACCTTTTACTACAGTTACCTCTACTCTACTCTACTACTATTGTGTTGTTGACCACACAGCAAGTACTGGCTCTTAATTTTGGAAATAAAGTAGTTTATGGCAGGCAGCTCTTCAGCAGCAACGCTGTCTGTATGAACACTGCATGCATGGGAGCCACAGCAGTTCAGCAGGGTAGCCATTATGCATCTTGGTCACATTATTCAATAACCAAATTCACCATCATACTGAAATTAACCAATATATCAGCAGATATTAATATCAGCTCTAAAAATTCAAGTATCGCCAGGCTCTAATAATGATAATACTTGAGTAAAAAGTCAAAGCACATTATGCTGGAGGAGAATATAAACCAGCCAACAGGATTTTTCACAATCTAGAAAAAACAAATCTTTGTTCTACTAATGTTTATTACTGATCTATAAAAGCATCAAGAAACAATTTATAAACCATCAATACAGCTATACTTACTGACACTAAACCCTTTATTTGTCTTACAAACAGTGATCAGAGGCACTTAATCATGTTGGAGGTGCAGAAATAAACGTACTAAACATCCATCTTAAGTTAGAAAAATGTTAAAATCCAGACTTTTTCCTATTATTTGAAGGTCTGGCAGCAGTGAAGGCAGATGATGCAACCTCGTGTCCTCTTTGTCCACTGCCCTCCAGCCATATTTCTGTTCTAGTTAAGCTGTTTCATCATGTTTGATGGACAGAAGCAACGTATTTGCTTTATGAATAGAGCAGATCTGTCAAGCTGCCAGTCGCCCACTGCTACAGTTAGCTGACTGATTGATTTAGATGCGAGTTCCCTTGAGAGTGACATTCTCCCTTCAATGACACGCTCTCTTTTTCCTCTCTTTCTCTCCATCTTTTCCCCTCTTTCTCTCCACCCTTTTTTACCTCCCGCTCTCCATCTTTAACTCTTATGTGCTCTTCTTCCTTCCCTCGATTTTAAAACAGCCTCAGGCACGAGCACCTCGTTGACTTCAGCCTTGATGAAGGACACAGACGGTCAATAAGTGCTAATGGCACGCCGACTACAGATGAGCGCATATGCTCATCAATAGCAAACAGTGGGCTTGTTACTTAAGTGCAATCCTGAAAATGTCATCCTACTTTTAGCGCTTTGATTACACAGTGTAGTGTCCATCTCTGTGATGGAACAGGACCTCTGACACTCAATAATTACATTTCTGTTAAAAGCAAACCGCTTAGTCTTTTTGAAGCTTTCATCATCTCGTTTGAAAATTTGAGAGTTTGTTGAAATGGAACCCCACACCATTACAGACTATTTAAATAACAAGAATGAACACCACTTGTTCTGATGAACTATTATGCAAGACAAGCACTGACACACCATCTGTGACGCGCAAACTTTAATCGGAGTAGATATTGTAATTTAAAATCCATTACTCTCACCTTCCATATACCATGGTAAATGTTAAATGGATTGCATATTTAAAGCACTTTTCTAGTCTTAGCGTCCACTCAAAGCACCATTCACCCCGCTCACACAGAATGCCATGCACTGGTGGCCAAGGCTACCACACATCAGATAATCATTATCTGCAACAGATAAATATCTATTAGGGATGTTCCTAATGACTTCTTTCCTTGACGTTTAAGCACAAGTTGAAACTAAGACTAGACAGCGAGTCTGAAAGTAACAAAACACTCAGAAAGCAGTCTATGAGATTAAACATTGGCCGGAAAATGCTGTCTATATTAAAAGAGCAATTTCAAATTGTTAATCACATTCAACCAAATCCTATTTTAAATGCTGCTGAATTAACTAAATCAGGGGTCTTAATGTTTCCTAGGCCAAGGATCCCTTAGCTGAAGTGAGACATAGCAGGGTCCTGCTACTACATATACTGTAAGGGCGGTCTAAAGTCCCTTGTATGAACATACTCTTTCATGGTGCATACAATATTAACCTATTAAAATAATAATTATTGGTAGATTCAAAGATTTACACATCATGTTTGTTTCTGAAGTGGAAGTACGACAGAGTCTCTTGCTCAGAAAGTTGCAAAACGATCTACTGTGGCTCTCAAGACTGTCCGTACACTGTTGGATTAATTTTAATGAGCTAAGACATATTTTAATTTCGAAGAAAAAAACCTGAGTTCAAATTAAAATTACCAAACAATAATTTGGCACCTGCCTCCTGCAGTAACTCAGAAGCCCCCTAGGGGTCGCAGACTTCCTATTGAAGTCCCAACAAAGTAAAAGTTAACAAATAACATTTACTGAAAATGATATTCTTTAGGAAAATAAATCCTGAAGCATTAGGTGAACTCCAATGTATAAATGATATATTTTTTGACTACTCACCCACATCCCTAATATCTATAGATATTACTGTTGTCAAAAATATTGATTTATCAATACATAAAGACTGATTATTTGAAACAGCTTCAAAACTGATTTTCCGTAGTATCAATACTTCAGTACAAGCAGCTGTTGTTGTTTACAAGTCATTCTGCCGTTCTCTGATACTAACCAAGAAAAGAAAAGTCGTCGTTGTCACGTTGGAGTCTTTTTATATTTCTCTTTTCATAAAAATATTTAATTTTATGCCATCAATGTTAATATTCCCTGGGGTACCAAAAATGGCATCAATATCAACATTATTCAAGGTATCAAAGGGTATAAAGTCCAGTATCTTAATAACACTTATAGATATTTATTCTTCCTTTTATTTATTTTTTTTAGTTCTAAATTTACTTCTGCTTCAAAAGATGGGTTCATTTCCTGGCTAAAAGCAAAGAAAACAAATGTCAGCTGTTGTCTCAGTTTCTTGCATTGAAACCTTAATTCTCTGGCACTTTTTCACCAACTGAAGTTGCAGTCAGACAACTTCTTGAGGGCTGGAAATCAGTCCTCTCAGAGTGGGGCTCGTTATTTCTCCACCTGTCTCCTGGAGAGACTGTTGCCGTGCGGTGACGCTGAGGGCCCAGCTGGGGGTAAATGACACTGCTTGAACAGGTAGGCAGGAGCTCTCCAGCCATCCTCTTATCAGCTCTGCCGCAAGCACCATGAATACAGAATTGTGCGAAAGGTGTGGGCAATGGGCGGTGGTTTGTGAGGGGGGGCAGGCTATAACAGCAGCTGTGAGGAGGAGCGATGACTCACTTCTATAGTGCCCTTATCTTATGATGTACGTGAGCAGGATGCGGGTTTAACATACGTCATGGCTGTATCCATGCAGTTTCAAGGCTTCAGCCATATTCCCAAACATCCCACTCATCCTTTGAGAAGTGTCCTAGACCCTCGGCTCTGTTGGTTTTTTGTCATTATGCTGTATTGTATTCAGTGCCATCATGCTGGCTCAGCTCCAGACACAAAGAAAGCCTCAAGGATAAAACTGCACGTTGCTGCTGCAGGAGCATTATCATTAAAGATCCCCAATTCTTTCACCCTTTAGACATTGGCCCTCCTTTTATCTGTGGCCGACTGTTGATCCATGTGACTTCACAGTGAGGAATACCATTTTCTGATAATATAATCCGTTCTCCGGTCCAGACCGGGTATCTCTTATATTCGTGTCTCTCCCCAGGAGAGTCTGACACGCAGCCTCGTAGTTTCTAGGCTGAATGCATCCCTCGTCCTTATCGCTCGCTCCATATTGTGACTCTGATGCACACTGAGGGTGGGAGGACGGACTGTGCGGTTGGGGGGGGTGTTGCTGTGCTGTCAGATTGAAACAGGAAGTCTAAGAGGAAGTCAGCGAAATTAGTTTAACCTAGCAAAACGTGACTGTTGCTCATATATTACTGAGAGCCAAGACACTGTGACATTTTCAAGTGAGTTGTCATTTACAGGATAACTTGTTACTTCTCAGTGGCATTTCATCTATGTCGTCAATATTCAGAGCAGACAGGTTTCTTTCACTATGTTTCTCTGCTGTCAATTTATTTTTCTTTTGTTCAGCCTGAGGTTATATTGCTACAACAGCAGAAGCACAGAGCTTTAAGTGAAATTCCCTTCAGCTATCTAATCGCTTGACTGCTTTCACAACGCTGCATTATTTTGTCATCGGGATTTTCTGAGACTGAGGGATGTAATGACATTCTCTTGACGTATGAAATGTACATTGAACCTAAAATGGAAAGAATTTAAATCAGTGTCTGGCCTTGGTTGCGACCTCATTCTCAAATGAGGCAGACTCACAAATGCAAGTCAGCATTTGAACAGGATGTGACTCTCAGTCTATTCTTTGTCACAGTATTGCATCAATGAACCTTCTGGGGAATCTGACGTCTTTTAGGTATTACAGATGTGAAAAAGGGAACCTTGGCTTTACAGAAAAGCATAGGCGGAAACGAGTTCTCAGGTATTTCTGAAGTTTAGGAAGTTGCTGCATCAGTCCAGGCATAACAACAGTGAGTCAATGTAGATAACTGTCAGTATTTTTTCTCTTAATAGGCAGGCGTCTGTGGCTGAAGTGGGCTGTCCTTCACAACCCATCATGGATATCAACTATCGGCCATTTCACCACCCCAAAACATCCTGTCCTGCTGGCTCCTGCTTCATAACTCCATCTTCCTGTGTCTAAGCTGTGACACCTGGGACTCGCAGGCTGTTGTCACCATGACGCAGATGGACTACAAATACAGCCTGCTGGGCTCCACCGTGGACGACTACCGCAAAAGGCCATTGCTCCTGCAGGTGGACGACACGCCCATGAACCTGTTTGCAGTCCTCGAGGTGAAACGGGAGCTGCCGAGGCGCTGGAGCACCCTGAGCTGCTTCCGCAAGATCCGGATCTACAGCTTCTTGTTCGGCCTGGCCATCATGTTCCTCATCATGGCTTCGTACATTCTGACAGGAGACAAGAAGGGTCTCCTCCTCACCCCTTCCCCCTACCACTTTAGCAGCCTGGTCAGCCCCGGACCTTTTGCCTTTAACCTCTCCTCAGTCAAGGACTACGCACATATCAAGCTGGTGGTGAAGTCAATCACATCCAAGGTGGAGTTTCGCAGCAGTCGACAACTCCCAGAACTCAAGGCACTGATCAACAGTGAGCCACATGTGAGTATAGTAAATACCTGCCCTAATATATTCAAGGAGATCTTAAAGGAATGGCCCCCAGTTTGGAAACGCAGGCAGGAGTCTGACATTGAAGTCAGGGGGCAGCAACAAAATATATTTTAGCCACCTAAAAAAAAATCAACAGCAGTTTAATTGTACGCTATATTTAGAGTATTTTCAATATTTCACCTTAATGTCTGACAGTGATCTCCAACGGGAAAATGAAGCTGTATTATCGCTCTCTTCAAAGTCAGACTCCATTGAGAAAAACAGTGATTTAACATCGCTGAACACAGGAGCTGCTGGTCTACCACTGGCTCGAAAAGTTATTTTGTTGGTGTTGGAGTTGTTGTGTGCCTTTGATGTTTGAAAGGGTTAGTGTGGATTCACCAAAGCCACACAATAGCACAAAATGACTAGCTGATCAAAGCAGTGGTAGACCAGCAGCTTCCATGTTCAGCGTGCTAAAATTGTTGTCTCTGGTGGCTTTCCCGTCAGAACAGGCTGTCTGACAGAAAGGTAAAGCAGTTAAAATACTCTCATTACAGCGTGCCCTTTTAATTTTTTTAGGTGTGACGTCTTTAAGGCGGCTTAAATAAATTTTGTTGCTGACCCCCATCCACAGCAGTACATTGCTTAGCTTCTGCGTTGGACTCAAGCCTGCTTCTCCAAACTGGCATGCAGACCGACATCTACTGTATGTTATACACTGATAATGGATAAGTACCCCTACAACCCCCTTACCCGAACTATCCCTTTAAGAACACAAATTCCATCAAAAAATTGATTTTGTTATCAGAGTGATTGCGGTAATGAATACCTCAGTGTTTTATAGTGTAAATGTTATCTCTCTATTTAAATCATAATACAAAACATGGCCCAGCATGATATTGATCTCTCTTTTAATTGGAAATCACAGATGTGTCTCGAAGCGTAATTAAATGCTAAGTAAAAAGGTGATTCAAATCAGTATTCGTGCCTACATGCCGTCTACACCGGGTTCAATACAGCCACACTGTTGCAATTCCCCACTGGTTGCACTTTCTAATTTAATTTATAAAAGAGATAAAACTGCTCTGAAAGCCTTGTATAACACTTCATGTCACACCAGATAATTGCATATGTCTCTAACAATTTTTTTTTGCAGAAAGCTCAAAGTCATCCCATAGTCTTCCACCACATCGGCCCCGTGGCTTGCTCGCAATGTCTGTCTCACCTCAAAAGCCTGGTTCAATTAATTGTTAATCCTAATGATAATGGCTTGTGCTCAGGCTATTTGCAACATAACTAATTTCTTATTGAACCAGCTAATGAATAGGAGAGTGTGGCCGCGGGACAATCAATAGCACGTCTCTGGATGGATCCGGCATTAATTGTCCTTAAAGTAGCTGTGTGTCTCACAGGCGGTAAGCGAGTCATAGGAACATGGGCCTTTGCGGTGTTTGATCATCAAACAACACTTGTGAAATATTAGCGGAAAAAGACAGAAATGCACTTCCTCATTATAGTTGATGATGAATTTGCTTTACTCATCCAGGACAGGCTACATGTGTGTGTCATGGACAGTGATGTCAGACAGTTTTATGACACATAATCTTGTGGTTTTGTATTTTTTGCTTGAATCCAGCACATTGGACTTGAAATGACACAATAAAACTACAAGGTCTAAAGGCTCTGACACAACAATTTGTCGGTGAGCGTCTGTCGCCCTAGTTTTGTGGTGTGCTTTTTTTTCCGGCCGATTCAGCATGTTGAGTCATTGTTGGACCTGGCCGAGACCGTCGATTAAAATCACTCTGATTGGCAGTTCAGCTCAGTGGACAAGAAAAGAAACGGAAGTGATAAAAGGAAACAACAGTTTAAGTCAAGAGGGAAAGAGATCGAAATAAACCAACACATTCTCACCCCGACCTTGTCACATATTGACGTTTTGGTCATGGACGTCCATATAGGACATGCAAGGTATCCTGGGTGCGTTGGTTGTTGACATTATAGGACACCTGGTCAAGTTCTCTTCTTTCAAGATACACTTCCATTTTCACAGGAAATTTAATGTTAACATACAGTCTCTTTCAAAATAAACACACTACGTCGGTACAACACTGCGAATTGACGTTTTCTTTCCTTCAACAACAAACTCACATGGTTGGGTTTAGGCAACAAAAGCATGTTGTTAGTTTTAGGCAACAAAAGGAAGTGGTTGGGTGTAGTTATCTTTAGGGACGAGAACACTCCTCTCTCTGGTGAAAGTCAGTGTTTGTTGGACCCATCCACCACCACTCCCACCCGCCCCACTTGGACTTTAGCGCACAGTACATATCCTTCACCTCTACTTCTGTCAGTGTGGTGTGTCTAGGCCAGGGGTAGGCAACCTGCGGCTCCAGGGCCACATGTGGCTCTTTAGCCCATCTCCAGTGGCTCCCTGTGGCTTTGACAGAAAATAATATGGAAGTGAACAACTTATTTTTTATTTTAATTTTCATTTATTGTTGAAGGATTAAAGTGAGTCTTACATTCTTCAACTGTAAAAATGCAAAGCCTGTTTTAAAAAATACTCAACTGAACTCAACTAAAATCTGTATCATCTGTAGCCTGGCGCCTTTTCCTCTAAAAACATCACTAGCGATGGTTACTGTGCGTTCAGACCAAAAGAGGCAAAAGAGGCAAGGACGCCGGAAGTTAATACATTTTCAATGAGAGCCCGGCGTCCTGAGCGGCCAAAGCGTCAGCCGCCGTCAGCCGCGCGTCCAGAGCGTCCAAAGCGGCTAAAGCGTCCAAAGCGGCACCAGATGAAAAGTTGAACCTCGGTTAACTTTATGGTAATTAGCTATGACGCAGTTCAGCAGCAACCGGCGGCAACCAATCAGAGTAGAGGTGTCCTTCGCTCGAGCGGGCCCCAAAGAACAACGCATGTAACTTTGGTTCCTAGTTCCGTCATGGATGCCGAGAAATTGATCACTTGTGTGATGTTATGTTCATGCTCTGAGATTTTTTTTTTCTGTATTTAATGACACACAAAACCTCCTATGCAACTAGGCATGCTTTAAACTGAAGGTGAACAACAGCAAGCAGCACTATGCCGCTGTCAAGAAGTCTGCTTTGCGGCTCCTTTAAATGACTAGCGCGATTTAACTTTGACGTCAGTCACGTGAAGAGCGACCAAAGCGGCTAAAATATTTTGCCGCTTTGGAAGCTGTCCTGTTTCTCGCGCAGCCTCGGGCGTCCTTGCCTCTTTTGCCTCTTTTGGTCTGAACGCACAGTTACAGTATTCTTGAGTGTCCCGAGCTAGGCTAGCCGTGGATTCCAAATCCAAAAAGGGTAAAGACTCAGGGGAAAAGTAGAGAATTGAATAGTGCGTGCACAAATTTGTTTGCTTTAATAGACAATGCTGCAAAGTTAAAGTACAAAAAAACAAAACAAAATTAGCCCACTGCAGAGTAGCTACCTTGTGCTAAAATGTATTGATGAAGGCTCATTTAGATTTTAGATTTAGTTAGTAATATTGATGGGCTAAATTCAACTTAAAAGACTGTGTTACCTTTATTATAGTACATTGTTTATTATGTTTCGCGGCTCCAGATAGATTTTTTTTTTTTTTAATGTTTTGGCCAAAAATGGCTCTTTTGTTACTAAAGGTTGCTGACCCCTGATCTAACTGGTCATTTGAGGAACAGAAAGAAGGCAAAAATCCGCCAAAACAAAGAAAAAGTGAAAATGTCTGCAGTACAGGCCACAGTGTGCATCAACAGTAAAGACACCAAGGCTATCTGCTGTCTGTTGGACTGTAGCCTTAACACAGTCACTGAATGCAAATGATTACACCAAATATTAAAAAATCACGACTCTCAGCTTGTTAACTCTCAGTCTCCTGGAGGACTGAGTATAAATACGGCTACAACTCCCACGCTGTTCATCTGATGTGATGTGGAAATAAGAAGTCAAGCCTTCACCCTGAAGTTCAGAGTCAACACAACAACAAAAAAATGTCAATTTCAAAATACAATCTGAGTGCACTGTAGGAGCATGTATATGTGCACCCACTTGTGTCAATGTGTCTCAGCATCAAAAGCCAATTCACTGCCCCCCTAGAGACTCTATCCTCCTGCACAAACTTGTCATGATCGTGCAGTTGGATCCCACACAGATGGTGTTTGCTTACACCTGCCAAAACAGTGGCGTGAACACAAAAAAGTTTTTAAATTGTTGAAACAAACCTCTTCCTTTAATGCGCCTGTGAAATGACTGGAGGGTATTTATGTTCCATTATGCAGCCTTAGCAATAATAATCTCAAGAGTTTACAGAAGGCTTTGTCTGAAATGTTATGTTTTGGAAGTGCGGTGACTCAGCCTTCTTTTTTTTTGCCTTTACAGATGTTTTCTGCTATCCCCCGCAAATTCCTGCCTGGAGTCAAGAATCCATGCTGGTATGAGGAATTTACTGGGAATATAACCTCAGACCCATACAGGACAAACTTGTACGCACGCTATTCCAGGCGCTTCCGGACGGTGTTTCAGCACTTGAGGAACACTTTCCGAGAACACTTGTTTCACCATGACGGCAAACTCTACCGCATGCGGTGCCTTCCTTATTTCTATATCATTGGCCAGCCAAAGTGTGGCACGACGGACCTGTATGACAGACTGAGGCTGCACCCGGACGTCAAGTTCACCACTTTCAAAGAGCCACACTGGTGGACCCGCAAGAGGTTTGGTGAGTAAAGAAAACTGTAATTTGCTGCGGTGGAGGCCTCCGGGCTGGCACACAATAATGAGAGCCCGAGAGCATTTAAAAGTGTGAAATGTGACTCTGCAGTGTATCATTTTGGCAGAGCCATACCTCAGGGGGCTTCAGAAAAGCACTCAGTGACAGGGCGCTTGAAGGGGTCTCACCCTCAAAGGCAGGCCTGTCGGTTTCATCAGCATAATTAAATTTATCTCCTGTATCCTTACTGTCACCACATTCAGTTGTGTGGATTGTACTAACTGAATTCCATACATTTCACTAGTTAATTGTGGGAGAAATCCTTTGGATATTGTTTGACAACTTCACACTGTCAAACTGCATTTTTCTCCCACATCAAAAACTGCAATCACATTTGTTTTTAATAATGTGAAACCTGGCTGGAAGTGAGTCCTGAATGTGACATGAATTAAGTATCTCTGATGCACGCGGTTCAACCTCCCAATGCAATTAACTGAGAAATGAATATTCAAGACCCATTTTGTGCTGTGCATGAGAATAAAGTTAAACTGTTTATTTTCTACCTGAGAGTTGTTAGCCGCAAATTTGCAGCTCTAATGGTGTATTTAAGTTCTTTAATGCCTCCTACGTTCAACATTTTGAATGCTAATCGCGTTTTTCCGTTTCCCCCTCCTGTGTGCCTTTTACGCTATCCTTGGTCTCTTACTAGCGCAACTTCCCCGTTAGATGGTTGAGCTCACGCAGTGGCTGTGCTCATTAACGACTCAACCAGAACTATAGGCGGAAAGATCTACTGTACTTCACCCTCATCTGTGACAGATTTGTCTCTGTGGTAGGAAGGACTGGGAGAGAACACATGAAAAATACAGCGAGTGAAGCCTCCTCTCACACTTTGAACCCACATGTGTGGGTGCACTGTTTCCTGCACTTGTTTAGCAAACACTCGTTCCTCACGACACATCTTGCCACCCTGAACTTTGCTTCCTTTAGCTTCTAGTTCCTGCTTTATTTTACAGCTCTCTGGCTGCTCCCTCTTTGCAGATTTTATGTTCTCAATTAAAACAATAAAAGAGCTATCATACATTTATTTAATCAAGCAGCAGGTAATTTCATTTTATGGAGGGGGCTGTTGCATATTGTATAAACTCTTAGATTACAAGCAAATATGGCGCCAGTACAATGTTTTTGTGCTTCCATGTGACATGTAACCCCCTTTTTTAAGAGTAGTTTGGACACAGAAATCAGATCTGGACCACTTTCATACGAGATCCTAAATGAAACACATATCCGATCACTGGCCATGCGACTGCTGCAAGAACAGGCATATCGGAGTCCATGTATGTTTTTCCCATACATCCACGTTTTTCCACTTCACAGCACAGGAACAGATCACTCACCATACAGCGCAGGAGTGATCGGTTGAAACTACAGAGGGCTGCCAAAGCCGGGCCGCTGCTGCTGCGGTGGGCTTCCCCAGTCGCCAGCCAACAGAGCCTGACTGCCAGACGCCTTCTGACAGGGACAGCTTGCCTACATGCCGTGACAGCGCTGTGGTGAGGCGCGGACAGAGATATTGGAAAGTAGCTCTGGACATCCTAAGGCTTTGGGGGAGCTGTTCAAGACGGCTCCACCACTCCTCTCCTGGCCTCTTACTCCACAGAGCTACCAGCAATAGCTGCCGATTGACCCGCAAAACAAACACCTATGACTCTGAAGGGCCAATTCTCCAAAAATACACCACACACTCTCCGAATCAAACACATATTGCTACTTATTTTGCAGAAGAAAGTCATCATACCTTCCTTTTATACAGATCATTTGGGAGATTTAGCTTGCACTGCTACGTCATTCATTTTTTCCCCCCATATGTGACATTAATATTGTTGTTCTAATGTGCACGTGTTTGACATTATTGGTCACGTGAGGCATTTCAGGGCAGAAATTCATTCACACTGATGTCAGATATAGGTCACTTTGAGTAGCACGTTGTTATGTTAACACAGCCTCAGAGGCATACTTAAGGATCTCTCTCTAGTTTCAGAGAATATTTTCCCGATTGAGCTGGTGGAGACTTGTGCAGTATCCCATAATCAGAGGCTCGTTTCAGTTCAGACTTTTTAGACACACGCACACAACCCACTCACAATCCCGGCTTACGCTGTCGCTTTTCATGGAGTTTGAACAGGTGGTAATATGTCATTTTCTCAAACAAAGAGATAAACCCTCAAACTGTGCATGGAGAGGTAAGCGCCGCCTCGCAGCAGACATCTGGTCGTATGGCGGCTCTGTCGTCTAAATGTGTGTACGCCGTCGTGTGTTTGCCTCGCCATGTGCATCTGTGACGTTAAAAGAGCCACCACGCCACCACAGATGGGATTAAAAGCCATGCGAGATCTCTATTTGGGTGAACTAAACCCTCTGTATTAAACAAACCCCTCACTTAACTTGCAGATGCTTTGTTGCACTGCTCCTTTTTGATTTGGTGGCTTTCTCCTAATGACACACGCACAAAAAAAAGCATCTTGCATCTGCTCTCTCCTTAGATGTAAAAGATTTTTCTAAATCAAATGTAGTTGATAATTAATGCCCGGGCTGGCAGTAACACTTTTAACGAAGCTAAGATTCTAAATTTGTCTTTTTGCTCCCAAAAGAGGGCAAATCATTATTCTCAATACCGACCATGCTTTTTGTTTTCTTTTATAACTGAAACAGCCATTAAGACTCATGAATAATGGAGAATCTTCAGCAGCTCAAGAGGCAGGCATCGGGAGTGTGAGTCAGTGTGTGTGTGTGTCACTAACGTGCGTTTGTGAAGAAATACTAGAAGACGGAAAAAAATGTGAAGAGCAGCAGTTAAACTGTAGGGCACCAATCTGTTCAAAGTCGGCCCTGATTATGAAATCGGAAGCAGATTAGATACTATAATGACTTCATACGGAGTTGAAAGACGCGCATATACAGTGTGTAGATAATCTCATAATTCTCCTTCAAGAACAGCAGCTGCTTTATCACATCAGCGCAGCATGAGGACTCAATTTTTTAATGGTAATTTCTCACTGCGGAGGACTTATTCTTCTGCTTAGCAATGACTGATACATACATTCTGTTTAGCCCGCAGCTATCTGTCTAAAAATTACTTAATGATTTAAATCATTTCCCCCGTAGGTTTTGGCAGAGAACTTGTTGAGGGAGCTACATACAGTATTGGCCACATTTTGGGGAAAATTTCATCCAAATTCTCACCGCAAATATCAAAGCAGGCTTAACAGTCGCAGCCAAAACGATCCTTTTGAAGTTCATCCAGTTGCTGACTATGCCCCTAATCCCTCCGAGAGCCACAAAACCCTAACTGGTGGATTGATCAGTCTGCGTGTATTTTAATGTGCTGTGTTCAGTTTGAGTTGATAATTATTTGAACCTCATAAAGCTGCGGGATGTGGATGAGTTGTTTGCCTTAATTTGTCTGCCTCGTGCCTCTGCAGCCTGTGATGTTGCGTAGCAGCAAAATGCAGCTGTATCCCAAGGACATAGGTCCCTCTCAGTTATTGTCCCCCCCTTCCTCGTTCCCCATCCTTTCATCTTTCCTGCCACTTTCTTTCTCTCCCTCTCTCTCTTCCAGTGTCGCACTTAGAGCTATGTCCTGGTAATCAGCACTTTTCTCTTAAGACATCCTTTGAGAACACTCTGAATTCAAATGGTCTTGTTTTGTATTTATTTATTTCATTCCCCTCAAGGCTCCACTCAACCGACGCAGTGAAAAGGTGATTTGATGCGATCCGCGTCACATAACTTTCTGAGAGGAGCAGTTTGAATCTTAAACAGATGCGCCTGCCGTATATACAGTGCCCATCAAGAAACACCGACTATTTGGAAATTGTGTGACGCTTCATTCATATCAAAAAGCAAATGGGAGGAAAACAAAAAAAGAAAAAAGAGAGAGCCCTGAAGCGAGACACACAAGCGCCATCACACCTCATACAAGTGTAACCGTTCTGGATTAATAATGATGCAGGCTAGGCATTGGGAGAGTTTACCAGAGTCTTCTAATCATGTTTTCCTGCTAACTAGAGAATGGTGTTTTACTGCGAGACCATCAAAGCTTCACTGAAAGTAACAGACGCCTGAGCTACCTCATTATCCTCAGGCTGCATGGATACTCCTAAGTCCTACCCTGAATCTCCACAATTGCCAAGTAAATTGTAATTATGCTGCCGACCACAACAGCTCAGATGGAAAACACATTTACTAGGCCTGCATTTAAAGCATTAACTTGACATTGGCCCTTAATTGGAAACAGGGAAAACTGAGCAGGGACGGTATTCCCTGATGAATTTGGATTGGATCTGAACTTGGATTTTATTAGGTCAACCCACAGTCAGGACAACACAGAAGCCCTAATGACCTCCTTTAGTGTGATCACAGAAACACATGGAGAGGAGTGGAGAGGAGAGAGCAGGCAGGGGGAAAGAAAACATGCAGAGAGGATACACACCCTTCTCAGTGCTACAGATTTCCTCCCAAACAACAGACGTTTTCAGACCAAACAGTTCTGGGGACTCCCTGAGAGGAACTGTTCAGTGGGGAGCTCCCCCGAGAACAAAATACCTTCAAGGGATTTTTTTTTTTTCTGTTTGCATTGCACCGCCAAGAGGAACACTGACGTGACGTAAGCCAGATGGTGGTTGCTGTCAGTAGAATTGGTGTGCTACAAAAGAATCTTATTTTGCTGTGGGAAGTTAAAAATCATGATCTCCTAGGGTTGGGTACCGTTGACATTTAAACCAGTACCGGCACTAGCACCAGCATCTGGAATTTGGGAACAATCCTTAATGGCACCTTTTTTCAGTAAAAAACAGTCCAAACTTCCAGCTGCTAAGCAAAAGTGAAGGAAGAGTCTGTGCAATTACAAACCAAAGCAGAGTTTCTCGCTTGCTAGCTTTGTCCAGAGACAGCACACTTTCCCACTCTTCCCTCTCAGAATTTTGGCACCAATAGATTTAACGTGAACTGGTGCCAGTAGTACTGACGTAATTCACTTCAGTACCAAACCCTAGTATTTCCCCCATTGCGTTATTTTCTTTGTAGCACCCGGACTTTATTGCCCATCCATTTGTCTGTTTTCTTCCTTTTTTTTCTTCATTACAAGCTGTCGTTCGCATTTTGTGTTGTCTGTTGTTAGCAAGGCTAACAGGTTTTTTAAAATGGCAGCTGCCGATGCTGCATCAGCATCATGTGTTTGACCAATCAACGTAGACTTACACCACTCAAAGTTCCTCTTGTGATGGAAGAGTGCTCTGAAATATGAGCAGCAAAAATCCCTCAAAATGGCATTGTAAGAATTACCATCCCTGTCTTCTTCTTCTACCAGGTATCATCCGTCTGAGTGAGGGCTTTCATGATCGATACCCAGTGGAGGACTACCTGGACCTGTTCGATCAGGCTGCTTACCAAATCCAGGGCAACCTCACGACCAATGCCAGCGGAAGCCCCGCCCAACCAAACATCATCATAGGTAAGCCAAAGTTACACTGGTGGTAAATAACATATGGTCAAATTAATTTAGTAATTATCAGCAATCAGTTGTATTCAGCTTAAATTGAACCTCATAAATTAAATTTCTGAACTGTGCACTGTTTCCCTGTTATCATCAAATTCATGCACTCCTCCTTCCGTTTAAAAACCAATAGTGTAGAGGATGAGCTCAAAATAAATTACTGATGTTAAAAGCAACCGAAAACAAGGCGTGCAAGGGTCAAAACCACAGGATCTGCAATGTGCTGTTAAAGATATTTTGTTGATGCTTTATTTGGACTGGCCATTAATGATAATGAACCACAGTTGCTGCTGTATCTGGTGACAAAAAGGGTTGTGTCACGAGCTGTGGTGCCTTTATAGACTCTGGTATCCCCCCTTTAAAAATTACAAGCCATCCACTTTAATACTTTCCATCCCGTTTGTACCAAGGGCACTAATTTACATAGTTTTAACTTTTAAAGTCTGCCACTCCAGGGATTTATTAGAAGGTACCATAAGTTTCCTAGGCCGACCCTAAGGATCTGAATCAGGGAAAATCCGGGCATATTTTAATGGATTGGTATGGCTAAATTGGACTTAGCAGATACCCAACATTAAGGACTCAAGTGCAGGTTAGGGCCACAAAAAATTTGATTGGGACATTCCTTTTCCAGCACCTGTAATCTGAAAAAAGACAAACTGAGACCACCACCAGCCCCTCGTAATTTTGTTTTACAAATCAAATCGAGCCCATTTTTAATTGCATAGTGATCATGGTTACAGTGATCAATCACTTACATGGGTCAAAAAGCTTGACAGAATTATCAATCAATCAATATTATTTATAAAGCCCAATATCACAAATCGCAGTTTGCCTCAGAGGGCTTTACAGCATACGACATCCCTCTGTCCTTAGGACCCTCACAGCGGATGTCGTACAGAACAGATCAACATAATAAATTAACAGTAATCCACATGACACAATGAGACAGAAAGAGAGAGAGAGAGACAATAAGGTGTATTAGAGGTCCCCCGGCAGACTAGGCCTAAGTCAGCCTAACTAGGGGCTGGTACAAAGCAAGCCTGAGCCAGCCCTAATTAAGCTTTATCAAAGAGGAAAGTCTTAAGTCTAGTCTTAAATGTGGAGACGGTGTCTACCTCCCGGACCGCAACAGGAAGATGATTCCACAGGAGAGGAGCCTGATAGCTGAAGGCTCTGGCCGCGCATTTCTCCACGCCGGTCGACAAGCGGTTCTGCTCCCAGCTGTTGTCTCCGTCACCCGGCTTGACACATTCGCTCGCGGCTCACGCAGAAAATAGACCAGATGGCAAAACAATCGCTGCAGGGCGCGAGTTGGCCACGGTGCTGCGCGGCGCAGCCGGTGTGGATAACACAATCGGTTAACATAGGCGCCGAAAGGAAACTGGCTTCGCTTCGAGGCGCTTCGAGGCTATTCACAGCGCTTCCGCGGGCGGTGTGGCCTGACTGTGGCCTGATCTTTTTGGGTCAGGTTAGGCCTAATTTTTGCAATATTATGCAGATGAAAAATGCAGTCCGTGAGGTTTGTTTTAAATGAGAATTAAAAGACAGATCTTGATCAAATATTACTCCGAGGTTTCTTACGGTAGTGCTAGAGGCCAGAGCAATGCCATCTAGGGAAACTATGTCATCAGATAAAGAGTCTCTGAGTTGTTTGGGGCCAAGAACAATAACTTCAGTTTTGTCTGAATTTAACATCAGGAAATTGGTGCTCATCCAGGTTTTTATGTCTTTAAGGCAATTATGAAGTTTAGTTAATTGATTACTTTACTTACTTAATTATTCCTACACAAATGCTGTTTAAATAGCTCACTTATAATAATCAATAGTCTGCTTACAGTGTTCATTTTGGGTCTTTTCTTGCATGACAACATGTAGCAAAAAAAAAAACTACTGCCATGTTTCTTTGTCTCACAGTAACCAGTCTGCATCCGGCTGGTTACCTGAGGCTGGTGCTGCTTGCACATTGAAATCATGACGGGAAAAACGAAGTAATTTTCTCTCAATGAACAACTTAGTCTCCTCGAAGCATATGGCAACCCGCCAAAACTGAGCCAACAAGATGCAGCAGAGAAACTTGTTGTTCCTCAGGCTATCTTGTTTACTGGTAGAATACTCAAATAACAAGAAACAGCCATGGCTGCTAGTAATGGAGAAAGCACCTGTGGTTTAAACCACCCTCAACAAGTAGATCATGCCCTCGATAAGGAAAGAGGCAGAAGATAAACAGCATTCATTACTTTATATTCATGGAATAAATAAACACATGTCAATAAGATAGCTGTCTGCATGAAAAATAAAGAAAAACAAAAAGGTCATCATACAGAAAGCAGTTTCCATTGTATCAACATAAGTCTGAGGATTAACTGTAACCCAGAAACTAAACACCACACACAGCTTTTCAAACCAAGCAAGCAAAGCACAGCATCACTATGACAGGAAGCTGCTCATCAGCTTAAGTCTATTCCAATGAAAGCAACTTTGATCTATTTCAGGACGATTATAAAGAATTACATAGATCAAGCAAAGAGATACAAGTGATTGCATGTTAAACAGTCTACAATCTCTTGAATCAGATATGCAAGTGGTTTTGTTTGCACAAACATTTCCTGTTCAGCGTAATCTCTGCCTTCCTGTTTTGTCTAAATGTCACCATGTCAGAATGACCTCCCTCTGCTGAATCATATTGGTTACTCAGGTCATGTATCAGCGCTGTGATCTGTGTGAGGAACGTGGACTGACAGTACTCTGTGCCCTCGTCAGGCTGCAGCCAATAGCGTTTGGCTCGGGGAGACCTGACACTTGCCTGGAACTTCACTTGTAATCTCGCCTGCAATATTACAAAGCTGCTATTAAAGCAGCAGGTAGCGAGGCTGAAGCGCAGAGCTGCTCCATAGCAGCCACTCTCACTCCAGCGAGTGACGGTGATTTTTAAGAGAGCGAGTGACTCAGCCCTAAAGAGAGGCTCCAACAGCTTAATAATACTGGACTTCCTTCTGCTTCACTTAGCCACTTCACTGAAGTGCCGTATAAAGGAATCATTGTTTTTTTTGTGTGTCAGGACAGCAATAATATCCGCAGCAGGGTGGAGAAGTCTTACAGACCTCCGTCCTCTATCTGCATATCCTGCTCCCAGCGCCTCTGCTTCCATCTGTCTCTGTCTTTTCCCCTCATCCAAACACAATCTCAAAGAACTGCTCAGCTGCGAAGAAAAACTGATTTAAGTTTTCAACAATAGCCTTTTCAAACTGGACTGAGTTGCTGCATTGAGCGCAGCTTAGCATGCCGCCCTGTTTTGTTTCCCTCTTTAAATAAGTAATCCTTGTAAGGAGGGGGAGTGTGCCAAAGCTCCACTCAGTATTCACACCATGCCCTGAGAGAGCCCAGCAAGGTGCAGGCCTGTGGCCAGGATCTTGGGCCTTCTGACTCTCTTCAACCGTCGGCCAACACCAGAGGCACGCCGGTCTGGCTCCGCCATTTGTTTGCCCTATTACGTCCTCTCCCCACGGAGCAAAATAAGCCCTTTTAATGGACACTGAGACCTTTAAATAGACTTGATCACAGTGTGTATCATTTCAGGCATAACTGCATTAGCAGCGATCGTGTTTCACTCTCGCTGCTGTCATCGCAGAAAATAGGCCCTGGCTATCCTTCCTTTCTCTGAGGAAGGGAGGCAGATAAGGCCCGTGTTGTGTTCCTTCCAAATACATCACAGCCTCACTTCACAGATAAGAGGATAATGAAGGCACAGACAGCCTAATGAATCCTGGATATCATTTCTCAGCGCAGCCTGATAAAGTTTCTGCTCTCAAATTGTTTGAGAAACGACGTCCTCTGACTCGTTATGAGCGCCAGTGCTGTCACTGTGTGGATTGCAGTCTTTCCACAATTTTACTCACAGCTGGAGATATAATTGCTCTGGCTTTTTATTTTTTGCACTTGCTTTGGAATCCCTCGTTTTATTGACTTGTTGAATGTGTGTTGGGAACATGCTGTGTCTGTTAGTTACAGCCTTGATTCAAAGGCAATTATACGAAGAAGCAACAAACTTCCATTTATGGCTCATTACTGTGTGTTCCTCTGACAAAATTAATTGGGGAATTTATCTGTTTATACTAATTACTTACAAAAATGACTGAAAACAGATAGAACAATAACACTGTAGGTGAATACTGGATCTGATAGATGACATAAACAACTAAGCTACGCAAACACAGAGCTTAAGAGCTTTGAAGGAGTTTGAAGCATAACCGGTACTGTCACAAGAGAGTCTTGTTTACCATTAAATAAATTGTAAGTGTTTTTTTTAATAAGGAAACAACTTCAAAGGCATTAAGGCATAGTGCATGTGGACAATGGTTGAAACTAGAGCTGCAACTAACAACTATCTTTATTATCAGAATCTGATGATTATTTTTTGGATTGTACTATTGATTTTTACTTATTAGTCTGTAAAGTGTCAAAACATAGTAAAATAGTTCACATCCATCTTCAAATTCTTTTGTCACACCAACTGCCTGATACCCAAAGATATTCAGTTTACAAGAAATTAATAAATTTGAGACAAGGAAATCCTCACATCTGAGAGCTGAAACCATGAAAAATGAGTCGATTATCAAAATAACTGCTGATCTTTTTCTGTCAATAGACTAATCACCTAACTGACTAGTCGTTTCAGTTGTACTTTAAAAACATTGTTGGTGAAAATGTTAAAAAGAGAATAAAAAGTATGCATATATTCAACTACAGGCATCAAATGCAACACCAAGAGTGAGAAAAAAGCATGGAAATGTGTCTGTTTTGTTTTGTCTCTGCATAATTATATGATGGTGAAGCACGTGTTTTTCTCTTAACCACTGTGGGTGTGTTTTGCAGGAGAAGCCAGCGCGTCCACCATGTGGGATAACAACGCCTGGGTGTATTTCTATGACAACACCACAGAGGGAGAGCCTCCCTTCCTTATCCAGGACTTCGTCCACGCCCTGCAGCCCGATGCCCGCTTCATCATCATGCTCAGGGACCCAGTGGAAAGGTGAAAGTAATTTCTGTTTCGCAGCCTCCTATTATTGCATATCTGTGCTGAAATGCAATAACAATGCAGATACAGCTTTGACATGCACACCTCCACCTTTGTGCCTCTATCAAAGCTGTTTACACTGCAGATACAGACAGATACTTTTCCTGTTTATAGCAAACAAAAGACCTGCTGTCACAGAAGATGCGTTGCCTTTTACTCAGTCTGGCTGTCACGTTTCATTATGATGCCTATATTGTTGTGGAGAACCGATGCCTGCAAGGCATTCTGTTTAAACTGGGATTACTTTGTGCTATTAACATTGATTTTTTTTTACTTCTGAGAATGTCTGAACATGTTCTCTATAATTGCTTTTGTCCTAATATTGAAATGAACCATTGAAATGCATTATTGATATAACCCCACTTACCTATTTGCATTCCTATTAAACTGTCTTCAGTATAACATCCACAATGATTATGCATGTTGCAATAAAAATTATTCTCAGGATCAATATATTTCACCATATCATGCAATTTTTATGCCCAGTCCAAAGATTTCATATCCCCTATTCCCTTTTAGTCGCCCATCATTGATATCTCCGGCTGGAGATGAATGCACTCTGTTAAAACGTTGTCATAAGCTGGTTTTAATGACCACTTATTCGAATGTAGTTCATCCAGTTCTATGGAAACTGAGCTCGTAGAGAATAACCAATCCTGCATCATTTCAATGGCAATCACTTACAAAAAAAAGATATTGCAATAGCCATATCCAGTCCAGTCAAAGAATGACTGCACAGTATATTTGTCCAAGTCGTTAAAGATAAACTATGCAGCATTTCCAAAGAAAATCAATTCATACAGAATTAATCCCTCTCAATCATCACTTATGACCAACTAGAAGAGTATGGCGGTGTATTTTTCTGCAGAGACTCTGCCCTCCGCCTGTACTTTGCTTTTTTTGCCCTGTTTTCTCTGTGTTTAGGACGTTTAAGGGCGTGTACCGCCATAGCACAGGTGAGGTAGCGACCAGGTGCCAGACTGAAAGCGGAAGGTACCCAAGAGGCACAACAAAGAAAAATGCAAACACAGCGAGGCAAAATGGCAAACAAGTGTGAATCTGTGGTCGGCTTTAAGTTCTCAAGATGAAAATTTCTCACATTTTTTGTGGAAATACTGGAAACTTACAATTCAGGGAAACTGTGATCACCACCGATGTTAAAGGGGCAAAAAGCGAAATCGTTTCACCGCTAGGTTTTCTGTTGTGCACTGACTGTAGATCAAAACAAAGTGTGTCATGAGCCACACCTTCCTCTACCTCTGCTGCCGGGCTACTCACCTAACACAACCGTAACGCCTGACCCATTGCTGGGGCCAAGCCGCTAATAACTCAAGCTCCAGACATTAACCCATGCTACGATTGTAACATTAAATTTATTTGAATCAACATAGCGACATGTGCCTAACATTACTGTAACACTAATTAAAACAGACATTTGACTTTATGTTGTTAGTTAAGTTACCTGCCCAGGAGAAGAAGAGCTAGCTCTGAGTGAAATTGTAGCCCTTTTAGCTCTCGCAGTGCTCTCCACCTTCGAAATACAAGGCCAATGTTAATCCGGGTTCTGTCCCTTTCTTTATCCGACAACTTCTTCGCCAATGACCATTGTTTCTTTAGAGGTAATGTCAGATCCTGGTCGTCTTCAGTGAACATTTCGTTCCGCTCTCCGCCATTTCACTTCGAAAATACGCGCTGCCATTGCTCACTGGCTGTAACCTTTTATAGGGAGGGAGGGCCAAGGGATCAGAGAGGAGGGAGGAGGCGGCGATTCACATGAACATACATGAACGCAGAGAGAGGGTGTATGACGTCATGCTATACTCCAGATGAAATTACACCTCTAGTTCTTCACATAGCGATTTTTTAATTCCTTCAGTCTAGAAATGATGAATTACCGCTTATTGCCCCTTTAATGCAGGAAACGGATTTTTGATGCAAGACAAAATATGGGAAAAAACAGGTTTAAACCATTCATGTGTATAAGAAAACTAGATGCAGTGTTGGAGGCAGGGCCTGTTCATTCCTGTGAAAGTTGCTCATTGGCGCATGAAGCCAAAACTGGATCTTCCGTATTATTGGGTTTGTAGAGCAGGTGCACCAGAAAGTTTTGCCAGCCAAGCTAGCTAGTTCTGTTTTAGCTCTCTGCTAACTTGGATAGGGATAAAATGACTTGTTCTTATAGACTTTCAAAATGCTCTCGGACTGAATGGATCAAATCCTGATAGTGAAACGTGTTTTTATTTGGGGGTTGTGGTGCTACAAAGAAAATTATCCAATAATTTTACAGTCTATTTCACAATGCAGTACTATAACAAAAAGTCCTTTTGGGCCCAATGGCATCACGTGACAGAGCTGGAAGTTGTAGTAACATGGTTTCACCACTATGTCAAATTGGCTTCAAAGTCCGTCACACTTCCTGGGGGCTTGATTTAAACTAGCTTCATGTGTATTGTGGTTTTGCTACTACTAGATGGCACAAAAAAGTGTCCATGGATGAGGACACCAGGTCTAAAGTAAGCAGAATGAAGTTTAAGATCAAGTAAACCCAAAGTGTAGTGTCCTTAAATGAAGACAAAGGATCTCAGGAGGGTGTCTGTAAAAAACCTGAAAACGAGTCGTGTGTCCTCTTTTACAAAAGTGAAATCTTAGGATCTCATGTTCAAATGTTTACAGAGCATCTGTGTTGTCTTTCAGGCTCTACTCTGACTACCTTTATTTTGGTATCGCCAACAAGTCTGCGGAGGACTTCCACGAGAAGGTGTCAGAGTCGCTGCAGTTATTCGAGGGGTGCCTTACGGAGTACACAATGCGCTCCTGTGTGTACAACACTACTGTCAACAACGCCATGCCGGTGAGTGCGCCCTCCCTCCCGCTTTTGTTTCTCGCCCCGGCAGAAAACCGCAATTTAGCTACCAGCGTATAAGCTGGTGGGAAGAAAGAAATAGAAAAAGGAGTGAAAAAGACAGATGGAGTGAAATCCACACTTCATTAGCACATGCTAAAGCTTGCAGGGTGGACTTTATGAAAGGATCTGGCAACAGTGTTAAACCACCGAGCAGGGCAGCATCTAGAGCCTCTCTTTGTACTAGAAAACCAAGTTTACCAGTAGTGTGAACTTCCCTCTTTTGCACAAAAAAAAAGACTTAAGAGTTAGCCGGTGCAGGGCCTCAGTGTTGGGCCCCTGGCCAGCTTTTCCCACAGTGCCCTGAGGCAGAGAGGGGGGAGGAGGAGACCGTCCTCTTTTGGCTCCCCCTCCAGGCTGCCTTGTACTCAAAGGTCCTCCTCTCCAACTGCCACTGACAAGCTTTATGGCCCTCTGGGAGCATGCTCACTCTCTGCCACTGGCCTAATTGTCCATCCACTAATATCTCCTCAGAGTTATTAGACCATGTGAAAAGCATTACAGCTGTCCTTACAGCGGTCTCTCATGCCTGTGGCTCCTCGATAAAAGTTTTAGTGCACAGATTAGAGTCCAGGGAGAAAAGAGGAATAAACACCAGCATGAGAACACAATTGGCCTTCACTGTTGTACCAAATTGATTTAACAAAGGAAGAGTTGCTGGCCTGGCTTGCAATCATTTATTCTGAATGGCCTTTCAGTTTTGCTAAAGAGGCAAAAGGACACAAAGATAATTCCTTTCCCAGTAACAAGGTATTTTGTTTACGCCCACTGTTCTGCAATAAACTGTCACATGGGAATCTAAAAATCCATTTCAGCAACAATTAGGCTACCTGCAAATGCTCTGGTGAAATCTCACAAAAGATCAGCAGCCAATCTAGTTTCAAGAATATTTTTAAATTAATTTTGTGATATTTTAATTTACAAAGTGTCAAAAATAGTGAAATGCACCCATCACAGGTTCCAAGAGCACAAGATGACATCCTCAAATTGCTTGTTTTGTAAGACCAAGTGTCCAAAGCCCAAAAATATTTAACTTTCAGTGCCTTAAAATCAGAAACATTACAACTCAGTTTCACAACAACCCAATCTCCAGAAAATACTTGGTACTGTATGTTTCTGCAGACCACAAATATGTTACATTTACACTTTACTATGTGGCAGATGAAAATTCACACTTCAACAATGCTGTGGTTAACATGTGGTTAGGTTTAGGCACAAAAACAACTTGGTTATGTTTAAAAAAAGATTGAAAATACCCAATTTTGTGGCCACAGTCCCAGCAGAAAAAGCAGAATGTCTCTGTAAAAAACATCTGCTTTTTGTGCCACTTTTCATGGCACTCTCACTGCCAATGGGTCACTACAAAACACCCAAGTTTGGAGGCTAAAAAGCCATGGAAACCCCACTGACAGGCAGCTACAAAACACTTACGTTTGGAGCCTTAAAAGCCAATTGAAACATAACAAGATTGCTTCAAAACACCTACAATTGGAGCCCAAAAAGCTGCTGAAAAAACACCAACAGGTTGCTACAAAACACTCAGATTTGGAGCCTTAATAGCCAAACGAAACATATCAACAAGGTCGCCACAAAACACCTATGTTTGAGCCTAAAAACTACTGGGAAAACTCCAACAGGTTGCTACAAAACACCCATTTGGAGCCTTAAAAGCCAATGAAAACCCACTAATGGGTCGCTACAAAGCACTTGCATTTGGAGCCTTAAAAGTTAATTGAAACAGGACAATAAAGTTGCCACAAAACACCTACATTTGGAGCCTAAAAAACTGCCGGAAAAGCACTGACAGGTTGCTACAAAACACCCATATTTGGGGCCTAAAAAGCTGATGAAAACATATTGACGAGTAGGGCTGTCAACGAATATTCTAAATTCGAATTTAAATTCCAATTTGAAAAAAAAATGGACCTTCGAATGTGAAAACTGATATTCGATTGTGGAGAAGAAAAAAAAAAAAACACCACCGGAGCTGTCCTCTTTGCGAGTGGGCATTGGCCTGGCCCAGACGCTGAAACGATCGAGCCAGCCACGGAGCTGCGTGGCGTGGCACAGCCGGCGTGGATGACACAATCGGTTAACATGGCCGCTGAAAGGAAACCGGCTTCGCTTCTCGGCACTTCAAGGCTATTCGCAGCGCTTCCGCGGGTGGTATGGCCTGACGGAGGGCGAGCAAGAGGTCCGCGGTCGTTTATGACGAAATGTTATAGATAATTGTTTTATGTGTTTTAATGTGTAGGTATGTAAATGTTTTCAAAGACGTTAATGTTGAAATAAACATACCTACAAGTAGTTATGTTTCCTTGTATCAATACATATACAAGTATGTTTCCTTGTATTAATTTGCCCTCTTGTGGACATAATACGAAAAAAAAAAATATTCGAATGGTTCGAACCTATGAATTATTTTTAGAAGGAATATTCGAACGTCATTTTTGAGCAATTTTGACAGCCCTATTGACGAGTCGCTACAAATATCCACATTTGGAGCCTATAAAGCCAATGGAAACCCTCTGATGGGCTGCTACAAAACACTCAGATCTGGAGCCTTGAAAGCCAATTGAAATTTAACAACAAGGTATCCACAAAACACCTACAATTCGAGCCTAAAAAGCTTCTGGAAAAACAAAAACAGGTTGCTACAAAACATCATATTTGGAGCCTATAAAGCTGATGGAAACACAGCAACGACTCGCTAAGACACAACTGCTTTTGTTGTTTTTGTTGGTCTCAAACAGAGGTCAGCAGCTTGGCAGGCATCTCGTGAAGGTGACACCATCCACCATCCCCTTCACCTTCCGATGACAAAGTCAGCTTATATATTACATCACTTTAGAAACATTAAAATGATAACATGAAATATACCAATGTAACATTTGTGGTTTGCATAAACGTGAAATGCCAACATTTTCCTCTAGCAACTGAACTGTTGAGAGAGTAGAACAGGCAAATGTTTGTCATTTTGTAATTATACAATTCACAAAAAGGGTGAAACAAAATACAACATCATGTAAGAGTATATAGTAAGTATGTGTTCCACTTGCAGTAAGTGATGCAGCTTTCTGATTCTAGAGGAAACTCCTTTCTCAGATCCCTCAGTCACTCACACCACATGATACCAGCACGTCTGTCCACATACCCACACGGTGCCTACAGTAGCATTACCCAGCCGTACGCAGGAGGGAAGATGAAAGAAAAAGCTGGTTGAATTCCCTCCCTTCCCTTCCTCCTTCTGTTCATCTCCTCGAACAAGTTTAACAATGCATGCACCCCTATGTCCCCTTCACTAAGGAGGAAGTTTCTTGGATAGAGCTCAGTTATCTCACATTGATTCTCCTGTTCTGTATCCTCAGGTCAGGCTGCAAGTTGGCCTGTACATTGTGTACTTAATGGACTGGCTGACCGTCTTCAGCAGGGAACAGATTCTGGTCCTGAGGTTGGAAGACCACGCTTCTAATAGGAAATACACAATGCACAAAGTCTTTGATTTCCTCAGCCTGGGTGAGTGAGCAACACATCCCAACATGTGACCTTGTCTGTAAGCACACTTATCACTAAAAACAAGCAGGGATATATAATGTTAAATGTATGTGTTTAAGCCACAAATGTTTGCATTTAGAGTTAAAAGAACTCAAGGGGCATAATGAGGGTTTTCTGCCACCATGTTAACAAAGAGCAGTGCATGTACTGCATTAGAAAATTATGTTGATTTTGAAGTCGTGTATAGCCGCTAGCGAAAAAGAAAATTAAATTTCCCTCCGATACAGTTCTGAACTTTCTTACACCTGCTATACTTTCAGTATCAGAGATGCCAACCTTTCCTTGGGGTATACAGTAGATATAAGGGGATACATGTGACAGTCAAATACAGTTTTGCCCTGTAGTCTGGAAGCCCCCTTGTCTCTCTGGTTCATCCCACATTTTAATTGCCCCAAAGCTCAGACTTAGCTCTTCAAAGAGCTGCCAAGATGTGATTACCTCCCATAGCGTCAAATCTTCTGCTCAGAGCGCTGCTGGTACACAGTGACATTTCAGAGTCCTATACTGTATTTTTGTTCTATTTGTTTAGTGCTGCGGCAAAATCTGAAGTGGCCCAGAATAAAAGAAGGGATGTAAAAGGAGTGTTTGTGTGTGTGTGTTTTACAGGGCCGCTGACAAAAGAAAAGGAGTCAGAGATCACAAGGAGTCCGGCGTCAAACACCAGGAGGCCGGCTGACAAAAACCTGGGACCCATGCTACCCATCACTAAAGAAATCCTTCGGGATTTCTACACGCCGTTCAATGAGAAATTGGCCAAAGTGCTGCGCAATGACTCCTTCCTCTGGGAGAATAACTCTAAACTCTGAACAACCCATCTCCCCTTTACTTCAGTAAAAAAAAGAAAACCACTGACATGTCAGCCAGCCCTGTTCGTTTGAGCTCCATCTCTCTCAAGTGCCCATGAAAATCAATGTTTTTTCCTTTCTTAATTTAAATTATTTTCTAAGTTATAAAAGAAGAGATGAATCAAAGATAGAAAATAGCACAAGAGAGTGTGGTGATTTTGTGTGTGTGTGAGTGAGACAGAGTGCGTGAACACAAGAGAGAAAGAGATGTTGGCAGGTCTTTATTGTTTTGTTTTTTGTGACCAGATGTACAAAATTAAATAGTGAATTCAAAGATATTAAAACAGAGTCTTGTGTTGTCTTTTTATGTCTGGTTTGATTAATTAAAAGATAGACCGCCACACAGGACTGAAAGAATGATAGCGCTCGTCCTTTTTGTCTGATACAGCTGGAATACATCCAAGCAGATAAAAGACTTTGTGCCTTGATTGTAATTCAGTCTCCCATGTGTACTTCTACTGTATTTATACACTGAGAACAAGCTGACTGAATAGAGAGGATTGTAATCAGAGCACAAGCTTTATGAAACAACGCCACCCTCTACTGGAATCCACATGTAGTTGCAATCTTTAAAATGCCCCCCAACACTGTGGCTATTGATCACAGACAGGGCACACCAAAGGCTAAAAATAACAACACTAAAAACAGAGCACTGGCACTCACAGATACAATTTTGTAATTCAATGTGGGCCAAAAAAAAAAAAAACAATTAATGCATTTCAGCTCTAAGCCATTGTCAGCATGATCAGTAGAGCCGCAACAGTTTGTCTATTAATCAATCAAAAATTAATGGCCAGCTATTCCAGAATTAGACATACTTTATCAGAATACTTTATCGGAATTTATGATTTGTTACAGTTGTTCCAAAGTAAAGAATAGCAAATTAAAAGAAGTAAGAATATGAGTATTAATTAAAGTGTGTAAATATAAAGCAATAAATAAAATAAAGTAGAAATGAAATGTGCATTCAAATAAACGTAAGATGTGCATTATGCTATCATGTTTAACACTAGCACTTTAGATATAAAAATCAAAATATTGAAATAAAAATATATCGTTCGTCACTGTGCTGCGGCTGTGACGATATACAGTATATATGGCGATATATTTGATAATCGATTAATAATCAAATATTTCTCTCAGTCATTATTCAAGCAAAATGTCACACATTTGCTCAGTCTATGTAATGTAAGAACTTTCTGCCTTTCTTTGTCGTTTATAATATTAAATAATGTAGTACATATGAAAATATTTGGGTTTTGGACTGTTACTTGCACAAAAGAAACAATTTGAAGACGGAAATTGTGATGCACATTTTTCAAAGTTAATTGACATTTTACAGATCAGACGATAATTGTTTAATCGTGAAAATAATTAGCAGAAAAGTCAATAATGAAAATCATCGTTAGTTGCAGCCCAAGTGATAAAACAAGCAGTAAAGGTAAAGTAATTTATATTATCAGGAGAGGTTAAAAAAACAGTCAGGAATGAGAGTGGGCCTACATAACTGTATGATAAGATCCATTTGTTAATGAACGGCCCAGTAACAGCCTCTACTAAGTTAGAGATGTGACACCAACAATCGGAAACAACAATAATCAGTGTATCAGGCTAAACTGTCTAAAATGAAATGCCCAGGACTGGAATATATATAATATATATAAGGAGCTATAGAATCCAGATTTTAAAAATGGAGATGCACATAAATACAACAACAATTACCGCATGAATTAACACAGAAAAAAAAACAATATATACACATATAACATATCCCCTCTACTGGGGGAAAAAAGTGGTAAAATGAGTTAAAGTGTAGTTTGAATGTGTAGTTTGAGCCCTTTATTCACATAAAGCACTTCACTGATGCACAGCTCCAAATCTCAAACAGTGTATCAGGAGCCAGTGATACATACCCCATACAAGAGGAGCTGACTCGAGTCACATGACTTGGACTCAAAGCAGACTCAAGTAACAACTTTGATGACTTCAGGCTCAAATAAGTGTTGCAACAACTTAGACTTTACACCAGTGACTTTTGACTTAATTTGAACTTGAGCCTTTTGACTTGAAAATACTCAATACCTTACCCCCCAGGTTCAAAGATTAAAAAGTATGTTATTTAAAAAGGTGTGCCAAGAATCAAGCTGAGACTTATTTCCCCAGATACAATTTGTTTGAAGCAATCCAACAACATCCAGTCAAGTTACAGGAGGAGCTAACGATACGTCACTGACCACCGGTTGGAAAAAATAATATCAAAGATAATTTGGTTCATGTACAAAAACAATGAGGTGGTCATCAAAAACCAAATTGCAGTATGCAAAGCATGCCGGTTGATAATTGCAGACGGAGCCGCTTCAATTTCTAACTACGGTTGCTAAGGTTTACAATTTCAGGGTACAATAACAGTCTAATGATGTCACAGTATTACAGAATTTATATTACTATTAGTCACAATGATCCTTAAAGGAATGAAAATAGAAGGGTTATTTCTGATTGAACAAATTAAAGTAAGTGTAAAAGTGTCCCTTTTGAAAATAACTATAATAAAGTGGAGATTCTAAGTCTGGGTACAATTTTTTTTTTCAATATCGTAGATAAGCAAATGTACACGGTATGATAACGTCAACTTATATATCACAGTATACCTTAAAATCGGTATATCGCTGCAACTCTGCTTCCAACAAACTTGTTTCATCAAATAAATACAGCACCATTCAATATACTTACTTGCTTAGTGAAATGGCATTACATGTGGTGAAGAGCACATTATGACTTGTTAGGAATTGAAACTCTAGGTTAAGGAATTGGGACTTTTATGACTTGAATCGGGACTTGCCTGCCTTGACTATAGACTCATAAAACAGTAACTTGATCCTACCTCTTCGCGATACAAACCCAGGTTGTGCACGTTGTTATTTTTTGCCATGAAAAATTTATTCAATGGAATAAACGCTGTCTTCAAAAGCAAACCTCAGACAGCAGTGTACTGTATTCGGATATCAAATGAGCTTAAATGACAAACATTATTTGCTGACTGAAGTTTAGTGAGTCAGGTGGCTGAAAGGCAGCCGTGTAATTACTCTATTCAAGCCTTCATAATGATTTCCTCTCCTTCTATTGAAAGGGTGTCACAAACGATGAATATTTGCCAATTACTAACAAGCCGAATTAAAATGTTTGTGATTGGATTTGAGGCTATTGAATCTGGCAAATTAATTTAGCAACTGACACAAAGCCTTGAACACCTTGGACACCACAGCTAAGCACACAGTGGTAAAAGATAACAGAGGAACAAGTGAACAGCAATTTCATGTGTTAAAAAAACAATGTCAAGCACTGCTGATCAATTTAAATGAAGGAAATGTAAGACTTTGACATAATGAAATACTAACGTTGTAGGTTCCCTTTCTCTACACCAGAGGGCAGACAATCCTTTACAATGTGCAGCTGCACCTTGGATTTCCAGCATTATAAGCTATGTCAGCAGTAAAATAAGAACATTTCTCTCCCATCAGCAACGTACAGATGATTAAGTGAGCTTTAAGCACAAGAAGGTGCTTCAGTTTTACGTCTCTCTTTTCTGGCAGGCCCTGCTTTCCTCCCCAACCTTCACATCAAGACAAACTGACCCAAATACCACTGGAGAACCTCCTTTCATAATTTAGATGAAACTTGCAATCACATACCATGAGATCCCATTCTTCTAAAAAAGTGAATGCAGCTCGTTCACTGTACAATCTAAAAATACCAGCAGCTTTGTCTACTTTCTTCTCCCTTAAAATCAAGACAATGTGACTTGGGAAAGAAAAAAGTGACTGCAAATCATTTGCATATTTTGTTTGGAGTTGGACGGTCCATCTGGCTGGCTGAAGAGGTTCCGCTTCGACGAGAGCCTCCAACCAACTTCAATTTCCTCGGAATTCACAAACATTATCAAAGCTTCTTTCATCCTCGTCTGCGCCGTATCAGAATACAGTGACTGACAGGAAACTGGACAAATACCGCCGCTGGGAAAACTCCAGAGACTTTTCGAGGCGCACATTTAGCCAAAAATTCCACTATTTTCACATTCCTTTTCCTGTCTCTGTGCTGAGTCTTGGCCTCAGTATCCCAAAAATAAAACCTGTTGTTGTAGGAAATGACAAGTGTTTCAGGCAGCTGTCTGTCGGACAAATGAGTAATTCTGTAAAACCACTCACGTGAAACAGATTTATGACTGTAATGAATTGCTGAAATTGAGCATCTAGGCTCTGACCTCATCTCGTCCCACAAGAATACAACGAGCCCAGCACAGCAGAGACTACGGAGTGATGACAATATACTTCACCCCAGGGGGACTTGGACTCAGAGCAACAGGTGGATGCTGGGCTGGAGTTGATGAAATGCTATATAAGCAGCAGACGCAAGTGAGTGCCATGTACAGAAGGGTTTGCAAGCACAGCGGACCAAAGTGCACCTCAGACTATAAGAGAAATATACTATAAGGCGAACAACTTCAATGTACAGTGTCAGTGTTCCCCCCAAAAAACACCTACAACCACTGTAAAATGAAATGGATAAATCTAACCCCAGAAGTCAACCTCACATGCAGCGACATGCTAGCACACGAGATATCTGCAGCAGATGTTACCAACTTATTTCAATCAGAGTCAGATGGAAATTAGCCTGAGGTTGGTATTGAGTGCTGTTGAGTGTAGCAACAGCCTAAACCATGAAACAGCAGCTCAGCAGATAAGGATGGAAATAATCACCTAAAGCTCGAGTTTTGAGTTTAAATATGTCTCTGACTCTTAGTGGGTGAAGAAAACGTGACCCCTCTGTAGAGCTGCAACCAGTAATTCTTAATTAAATTAATCGCCTGGTAATTTTAGGATAGGTTAATCAGTTTTAGTAATACTTTAAGCTTCTTAAATGTGAATATTTTCTGATTTCTTTGCTCCTCTATGACAGTAAACTGAATATTTTTGGGGTTGTGGACAAAGCAAGACATTTGAGGATGTCAATGTGTCTTTTAGCCAACACTGACTGACATTTTTCACCATTTTCTGTCCTTTTAATAGACCCAACAACTAATGGACAGATTAATTGACAATAAAAATAACTGTAAGTTGCAGCTCTACCCGTCAGTGCGATGAAAAGCCATGTTGAGCTTCCCAAGAAGTCTGTTTCAAAATCTAACACTTATACAAATGGACTGTGTGCGAGACAGCAGCCATGTTTAAGTCCCTGTAGCCAATTTACAACATTACTCTCAGTTACAGTGAGCTAAAGGAAACCCCATGTGGGAAATGTGCAGCAAAACCAACTCAGCCAACAACAATAACACACAAACATCAGCATTCATCATCATAAATCAACAGCATGAAAAATTCACGATGCTTGTTCCAAACAACAACCCAAAAGAGAACAAGCTCAACCAGTACAAGTAAGCTGAATTATTCATTTTTTAAAAGCCTACCAATGAAAATACTTCACATAAACATGGCAGCAGTATTGGAGCAGGAGACAACAAACAGCAGGCAACAGCCTCCTTAGCTTAGCTTATGGCTAACCAAGCACAAACACTGTTAACTCAGTTAATGTTAGCATTAGCAGCTTAAACTTACCTTGCCGAAGTTAAGGAGTGAATCACCAGGATGTGTTGCAGTACAAAAAAATCTTTTGGGAACACAGAAACAGTCCAAGTTCAAGTGGAGTTTGGTGAAGAGAGCTAACGCTATGCTAATCGCTGTTAGCATAAACACCTGACAAGGCAGCAGCGCCGTTATTTCCTCCTCAAACTCGGCTGAAAGCAACATGTGCGGTATTTGGACTGTGAGCAAGCTAGTTAGCATATAAAATATTATGTTAAGATAGCAGCTAGTTAGCAAAACAGCTGTAAGGTACCGGAGGAGACCCAGAAGGAAAAAGCACCAGCAGTTTAAACTGACCGCCTCGCGCGCGGTGACGTCACTGCAAAGGTGTGTTGGGTTTATGCTACATAATAAAATATACAGATTTACAATAAAAGAGTAAAAATATAAAAAGATATAACAGGTAAAATTACTTAATAATTGAGCCAGTGTAGTGGAGTTTGGCATGTGTGTGTGTAGCTGCAGATGTCTGCTTTAAGACGCTAATAATAACTCCACCTTAAAAGAGTTAATTTCATTTAGAAATCCTTCGCGGGGAACCTATTTTTCATCGTATGCATGAGGGAATTATAAATGTGTGACATATCACATTATCTTTCATTATCTTACATTATTTATTGTTTAAAGCAACACTTTCTGGAAATTTTGCGCTTTACTGTGTTTAGGTTTAATGCGATTAATAAGCTGATGGCACACTGAAATGTAAGTGAGCTCATAATTATACGATTCCCATGTGGTTCCAGGAAAACTTCGATCAATCACTGCATTTGGACCGAACGCACTGATTGGCCAAGCGTCCTGTCTGTCTTCCCCACGTGGAGGCCTCCGACTGACGTAACCGCTCGCGTAACATTGTAGCCTAGCCTGTGAAACATTAGCATTATCTTCCTTTACACTTACTGGTAACGTTAACGCTACTATCTAACGTTAACACTGTAGCCTTATTCTAAAACCCATCAGTCATCACTGACCCCGGATAAGTTTCAAAACTCGGGGGTTGCGTTTGACTGTGCAGGACAAGTAACGTTATGTTTAGTTTGCTTCTAATATAACATATAACGTTACATGACACAACATCCAGTCAATCAATCAATCAAATATAAGTAACGTTAACACTACATGAACTAGAAAAACCAGGTTTCAAGTATGTCTTGCTCCTTGTCTGTGCCATAATATGCCCATGGTCAAAGGAGTTCTTGAGGTTTAACACATGTCTAAAGGTTTTGGCTGCCTTTGACTTTGGGAGTATAAACAGTTTTGAAAGAGCCTGGGAAACAGTCTTTACAAGTGAAATGCCCACTGCCCGAAAACATAAAAAATAACTGCAAGCTGCTTGACAATGTAATCAAAACAGCGTCTTAGCTTATACCTCAGTAGACTGTGTGAAGAAAGAAGCAGGGTAATCAGTAATCACTAGCTACGCCAGGGAGCATTTCTATTTCTGCAATATGTGTCCAAAAGAGATAAAACTGCATAGCACTGTATATCACAAACAGATGTTTTGGGCTGAACGCTTAATATCCCACAAATGTTCAGAGAGAGAAGTGAGCAGGACTTACAGGACTCTTCAGTTTAATATCCTCAGCTTACTTTGGGATGACTGTGTCTGATAAAAAGAAGAGACTAATCGTCATATTACTCAAATGCAGATTTTTATAAAGATGTGTTTGTTTCCTGCATTCCTCGCCCGCTCCATCATCAGTGGGCATGACTGGGCCTCACACAGCCTCTTCAAATATAACTGGCAGACTATCAGAGCGCTCAATCAGCATGATGGATAGCAAATGTTTGTTGCATAAACTTGTTTATCCAAATCGTTTTTTCTTGTTATCTAAAGACACTTTCCATTAATCACCGACACCACGAGACATTTTTTTTATTTTCACCCAGTTTGTTTGATTTAGGATCAGGGGAGAGTAGCGCTCGTGACATTGTTGGTGGTCTTTGTCAGCGTTTTCTACCCTGGCTGTGATGGTCAGAGGTCTTAAATTTAGGACATAACTCAGAGACCGGAGACAAACATCCCTCACATTAAGACGTCCCACACCACCAGCTCAATCTGACAGAGGGCTGAGGAATGATGGGAGAGAAGAGCAGCAGAGTTTAGAGATACTTGATGAGGAGTGAAAAGACGTTGGAGAGAGAGGCCTCTCTGCTGAAGCCAAGCTTCAAAGCTTATCCAAACTGACAGTGGAGAAATGGACCTGAGGACAAAGTTCTCCCAGCCACATCCAACATCCTGTTGTGAATCCCACGAATGTGACCTGAATGTGACGTCCATATTAAAGCTTCAGGGACTCCATCGTCATGCTGTCGGCATCCAGGCGTCTTTTTCAAGCGACGAGGGTCATTACAGCAACAATAGGACGACAGAGCCGACTCCTCTTATTCAGAGCAGAGGTGGCAGTAGCTTACAGCAGGTTTTCTAATGTTCATATCACTGATATCATTAGATCAATAGCTCCTGTTTAATGATAGTCTCACCCAGCAACACCTCATAATGTTGTACGTGTTGCTGTGAAATTGTATATCCATCCATACTGAAATTCTGAGGCTCTTGACGCTGCCTCTTTGGTCTGGAAATGAGCATTTCTGTCCCTTTTGCTACACAGAGAATACTTATCATCAATTCATTGTTGGTATATAATAGCCAGCCTTATCTCCTTGTGGTTGTTTTGTGTTTTTTGTCATTCATTTTGTGTCTCTTTGTAGACATTTTGCATCTCCCTGTGGTTGAGTTATGTCTTCTTGTAGTTTTTTGGGTATCTGTGAGTTAATTTTTTTTTTTTATTTTGTGTTTCTTTGAGGTCATTTTGTGTCTTTTTTGGTCATTTTGTGTCTCTTTGTCATCATTTTGCATCTCCCTGTAGTTCATTTGTGTCCTCTTGTAGTTCTTTGTGTCTCTTTGAGGTACTTTTGTATATTGTTTGGTCATTTTGCATGTCTTTGTAGTCGTTTTGTGTCTCCTTGTGGTCTTTCTGTGTCTTTTTGTCATTGGTTGGGTCTCTTTGAGGTAATTTTTTTGCTTTATTTGGGTAATTTTGTGTCTCTTTGAGATAATTTTGTTTCTTTTTGTGGTAGTTTGTGTCTTGTTGAGATATTTTTGTGTCTTTTTGTCATTTTGTGTCTCCTTGTAGTTTTTTTTTTCTTTTTGTACTCATTTGTTTCTCTTAGAGGTCATTTTTTGTCTCTTTCTGGTCATTTTGTGTCACCTTGGGGTTGTTTTGTGTCTTTTTGACATTGTTTGGCTCTCTTTGAGGTATTTTTTCAGTAATTTTTTGTCTCTTTTGGTGGTTTTGTGTTGCTTTGTAGTCATTTTGTGTCTCCTCGTGGTTATATTTCATTCTTTTTGTGGTGTTTGAGTGTCTTTGACATGCATTTTGTGTTTTATTTAGGATATTTTGTGTCTCTTTGAGGTCCCTTTGTGTCTCTTTGTTGTAATTTTGTGTCTCCTTAGGGTTGTTTTGTGTCTTTTTGTAGTCATGTGTCTCTTTAAGACATTTGTTTGTCTACTTTTTCTCATTATGTGTCTCCTTGTGGTTATTTTTTTTTCTTTTTGTGTTTTATTTAGGTAATTTTGTGTCTTTTTTTGTCATTTTGTGCTGCTTTGTAGTCATTTTGCATTTCCCTGTGGTTATTTCATGCCTTTTTGTAGTTCTTTGGGTCTCTCTGTAGTCATTTTGTGTCTCCTTAAGTGTTGTTTTGTCTCTCTCATAGTTCTTTGGGTAATTTTGTCTGTACTTGAGTTAATTTTGTGTCGCTTTGTGGTCATTTTCCGTGTTTATTTGGTCATTTGGTGTTGCTTCTTAGTCAGTTTGCATCTCCTTGTGGTCTTTCTGTGTATGTTTGTGATCATTTTAGTCTCTTCCTGGTCGGCACATGTTAATTTGAGTGACATTTTGCAGGTAAAGGCCAGGGGGGCCCTGACACTTTGGGCCCCTGGGCCTGTGCCCAGTGCGCCCAGCAATTCAGCCATGCCTTTATCTGCATGTTTGCATCTTAATTATTTGCCCTTATGGCTCTGTTTAGTGCTGGCAAGTCTCCATATGGCTAAATTTAACGACTCAGCTATTTTTATTAGACCAAATCGAGAACAATGGAGGATGTGCTTAAGCAGATGTTTCTTCTGTGTGTTTTTTCCGTCCTCCCAGGCCTCTTGTGCCCCTGCAGTTTTGTCATTGTTCTGCGAGGTTTAATGGACACAGGGTCGTTGCTCTGCATTAACTCCCACCTCAGAGTCCAGCCAAGCATTTCACAACAAGGACAGTACAGAATTTTAATGTGGTTACATCTGTGCCTGGGCGGACCATCTCCTTCCTTGCAGCAGCTAAGCTACCAGATGTCCTTCAGAGTGCCCGGAGAACGTGCAACACAGCTGTTCTGTCACATCCTTGATGATGCATTGAAGAATCTGATCATCTTTTCGTTTGTCATCAGTGTGTCAGCAAAGTTTAAGGCAATGATTTCCACCTCCCTCAGACAATAGAGTGTTGCAGGGATGGTATTTGTAGACCATCACGGAAGATAGCGTCACCCTGGTTCCCTCGACAAAGAGCCAGTGGGATTTTTCCATTGGTTTTGAATTAGTGGCTGACAAAAGTTTATCATACGTGTTTTGTTTAGCAAGCTAATCTGAACACCACTTTGATGATTTTTGAAGCACAAATGCAATCACCAGAAGTAAAAAAACAATGTTAAGGTATACAGACCTTGGTTGCATGACTTCGACAATGATGATGTTCTGTAGTCTCATTTAGCCACTTGTTAGCAACTGCCATTTTTAAGAGAGACTTCAAAATTGAAGAGAGGTGTATTTACTGACACAATTTATGTCGTAAATGGGATATTCTCTTGAGCTAATATTAACTACAGATCATATTTTAGGCATCTAACTAGAAAACCATTCAAAAAACACATCGTCTTCCAGATGAGGGAGCCAGGTCTGCTAAACTGCTAACTCATTTCTGGGTTTTACAGTAGGAGTCATTCCTGCACCACTGCATCATAAATAACTCACACCAGCTAAATGTTGCATCGACTTTTATTACATTTGATTGTGCTCATATGCAAATTCATGCATCTAGCAGGATTGTCCTGCAATTCAAATTAAAACCCATCCCTGTTATTAGATGTGAACATCTGGCCTGTTTCGGTCACATCCAGCTGGATCCTGTCCCAGCCGCGGTGAATGTGGACAAAGAATTGGAAACACAGGTGTCCAGGAAGGGAGCGTTTTTAGGGAGGAATCTGAAGGCGGCCGTGCTGAAACGCATCAGGATCCAGGCCACCAAGTAGTACAACTGACATTGTTACTGAGCAGCCTGAGGTCTAAGTGTGTGATGATAAATAGATAAAGAGCTTTTTCAACACCCAGAGGTCTCCAATGGGGAGATATTCCAACAACCTCCCCAGACCACAAACAACAATAAATTGTCCGAAATTGTAGGCCTTTGACAAATGTTAATAGTTTCAGCAGGGATCATAAAATATTGCTATGACTTGACAGAGCCAATGTGGAAAGTAGAAAACCATAACAGCAAGTTTTAGCCAGTGTAAAAGACAGATGTCCAAAGTACTTTTTGTCTCAATTGGTCAGAACAAACAGTTTACTGTGCATGATGACAAGTTATTATTCACATACCAGTGACAACATTTGCTTTTGAAATTTAGCAAAAGTTACTTTTATAGATTATTGGCTTTAAAATAGTCATTTTTACTTCTGCCATTAGGTGGCAGCAGAAACAAGCTATAAACACAGCACTAACATCCTGTATTATCACCTTTTAAAGGTACACTGCTGGATTATCCCACAGAATAAAGACAAATACAAAAGTAATCCCTCTCAGTAATCACTTAAAAGTGTGTGGTGGTGAATATATCTGCAGTGTTCCTGCCCTCTGTCTGTGTTTTCCAGATGGCATCCTCAGAGGCTGAGAAAGACCTCCCAAAACCTGCAGTTTCTTTGATGGCCAATTGAGGCTGGCGCCAAACCAGACTCAATCCCCATAGACCCCCATGTTAAAATACACAGCTTTACAGCAGGAATAAACATGTTTACAGTCTGGTACAAAAACAGTTTTGGTCTTGATAGCTCATTTCCCCGTCCATGCCAAATGTAAGAAGGTAAGATAACTCACCATTTTACATATTATTAAGGCTTAAAGTTAAAAGACACAAATGCAATCTTGCATCTTATCTTGTTATCTTTCATAGCATGGGCGGAGCATTTGCAGCACCTGACTTCCACTGGCTGGGCCATCTAACTTCCTGTTCAGCTCTACGCAAACTTGAATTGGGATAAAATAATGCAAATGTGCAGCTCTTTTGGACTTTCCAAATGTTATCAGACTGTATTGATCAAATTTTGATAGCGCATTAGGTCATTTTGCAGGGGATGTGACACTAAAAACAATTTACCCACTGTTTGCAAAAGTAGCAACGGAGAAGGTTAGGGTGGAGTCTAGTCGTAAGCACCAGTTTAATGAATTTGTTGTGACTGGCTAGTGAGAGAGCAGGGCACAAAGAGGGCAGATAAAGAGACAGATTTCTTGTACTCCGACAAATGTCTGGAGTTTTTGGACTATTTTTTGACGTCTGAACCTGTCACCCGGCTAATGCAAGTCCAATATTTACTCTGCTTTTTGCTCTATTTTGTTCTCCACCAACTTCATCCATCACTACGAGTGACCCCTTTTGCGTACATGTAGTCATTTGATTTGTTGTTAATGTAAAAAAATTTGTTCATAGCAGACTTGTTGTACTCAAACGAATATCTGGACCTGCAGTTTAATTTCTGACGTCTGCTCTCACCCACAGCAAACTTAAAACTGCCTACTCTTGCAAGATTTGCATTGGGTCCAGCAGGACCCTCAGGATCCCAATGCAGTCCTCTGCACTGTAGCTTATCAAGCAGGTACATAGCAACATTAGCTTTCAGTTGGAGTCATGTTTCTGGCCACGTGGCTAATGCTTACTCTGCTTTTTGCTCTGATTTGGTCTCCACCAACTTGGTCCATGACTACGAGTGACCCCTTTTGTGTACAAATCGCCATTTGATCCATTGTTACTGTATAAATATCATATATAGCAGCTTTAATATGTAGAATATTTATGAATATGAGTAAAGTCCCGTTTCATATTCATCTCTTCTTACACTATTCTGAATCATTTTACAAAACTGTGAAAATAGAAACCACAGGCTGGTTGGGCTCTTTCAATATCCACACATTCATGAGTCCCACTTCATATAACTCATATAAAACATCTTCTCTCTCAGTGTCATATGGTCGTTTATCACTGGCTGTACTTTTGAGGTTTTCTCTGTCTTTAGTAGAAATCGTTCCATAACTGTAATTTCACAAAATATCAGGTTTGGCTTTGATTCTGTATGTGGTCAGTACTAAACCAGAAGAAAGAAAAACATCTCAGTGTGCTGCACTAATCAGGATCAGGTTTAAAACGTCTACAAAAACAACATCTGATGAAACGGCATCAACTGAACCTGCCTCAAAAATTTAATATCTGATCTTGACATTTGAAATCTGCTCACACCACGAAAGAAATACCGCCACCTGACTGCTGTGTGGTGTGATCCTGATACTTAGTGTTACAACACTGGATATATTGACTCTGATCAAACCAATAAAAAAAGGCTTATATCTTTGACTTGGCTGGCAAAGCAGGTTGGGATTTTCTGAGTTCCAAGAAGGAGAACAGAAGCTGACACAGACTTCAGGACTCAAAGCATACTGCTCTGCATGTGTGCCGGTCGAGCAAATTGACCATCGCCACATTTTCACACAGTTTCCATGGACACAGGAGAAGTATTGCTAAGATTCAACACCAGCCTTTTACTTTCCTCTGTGATCAGAACAATTGAGCCAAGTTCGGAAGCACATACAACCAGAGCTATGCAGAAATAGACTTATTTTTCAATGTGTAATTTTTAACTGGCCATAAACTTCCTTTTCCATGTCATTAAAATTTACATTGACAGCACCGATATCATCCTAGTGGAGGAGTTTGTCTCTCAGTTTGAGATGAACTAAGATACGGCTTGCACATTTAGTTTCCCTGCCTGTCTGAATATCAATAATGCCAAGAGTTGAGATTCATCCATAATGAAATGCACATGATTCAAAGTAGTAAATCCAAGGTTGTAATACGACACTTTCTGGATCCATAAATGTGTCACATTACATTTAGGTGGACATGTAAATAAATAAATAAAACAAGGCGGGTTTGTCACTGTCAACCACGGCTGTACCTGTTCGTCCTCAACGAACTCTTCACACCAGAATTTATTAGAAATATTGGCCACAAGCCAGTTTGACACACTCAAGGTTGTGTTTGATGGATGATCACAAAATGTGTTTGCATGCATACTGTGCAGTTTGGTCTGTGTGTGTGTACAGAATATGTGGCGTTACACACGACAGCTAGAGTCTCCCCTCATGCAAAAAGAAACACACATCTGTGAGCCACTGTTGGTGCTGAACTATGGTGGCAGACAAGGGTAAATGTGCTACAGCTTCAGAAACAATGCTACTTCAAAAACATGAAAATCCAAAGCAAACACAAGGACTGAAACATGCTGCAAATAAAAATAACATGCAGCAGAAAGCCAAAAACAACCATTAACAGCAAACATGCTGCAAATACTGAAACAATACAACATCAAAAACACACTAACAACTAAAACAAATGCAACAGGAAAATGCTGCATATCCACTCAACACGGTGGAGGTGGTGACACATTGCTGCAGTGCCTTACAGCCAGAGGGTTCCTGGTTCGAACCCAGGGTGGATGACCCAAAACTCAGGGTTGGGAGCCCTTTTGTGCAGAGTTTGCATGTTCTCCTCGTGTCAGCGTGGGTTCTGAGGTCTCTGTCCAAAAGATTGACTGAGCCGACTGGTGATGGCTAACCAACTGGACATCGTGTTGCTCAATGAACAACAGAAGAAGACGGTGGTAATAGATGTAGCGATCCTGAGCAACAGCAACATCAAGAAGAAGGAACATCAGAAGCTTGAAAAATACCAAGGGCTCAAAGAGGAGCTAGAAAAGATGTAGGGAGTAAAGGCAACGGTGTGCCAGTGGTAATCGGAGCACTCGGGGCTGTGACCCCAAAACTGTGTAAGTGTCTCCAGCAGATTCCAGGTGCAACATCTGAGGTCTCTGTCCAGAAGAGTGCAGTCCTAGGAACAGCTAAGATACCGAGCAAGACCTCAAACTCCCAGGCCTCTGGTAGAGGACCTGAGCTTGAGGGGGTTGGCCCCACAACCCAACAAACACACAGACAACAACTCGTCTTATCGAACTTGACATAAGGCCCGTTTCCACTGAAGAAGTTCCTGGTACTATCTAGGGGGCAGGAACTACTACAGGAACTTCCTCTCGCTTGGCCCTCTCAACCGCCGTGTCTCCACTGAGAGAGCGGAGTAGGAGGAAGGTTCCTGTGAAGTTATCGGGCCCTGGATGTGACATAATCGTTGCGCGACCATTTTTTTGACCGGGGCGATGTTGGGGCATGGGGACATCGTTAGCCGTTAGCGGTGTCTAACTCAGTAACTCAATAAACGGCCCGTGAGCTGAGCGGATGTCTTAGCTACGACATGATTGAGCTAACTGGAGTAGTTTCATGTCGTATCCGACAACAGGAGGCTTTTAACAGATGACGTCCTGATGTTAGCTTTGCTGCTGCTGTAAATAACACACATAGCAACACAAGACTGCTTTGCTAGCTCAATCATGTTGTAACTAAGATATTCGCTGGAAAACATATTTTTTTCACAGACGTTTATTGAGTTAATGAGTTATTACAGACACCGCTAACGGCTAAGAGCTAACGGTTAGCCCAGCTAATCTACGATAACCATGTTATTAATTGCAAAACGTGCACACAGAAAAAGTAATGTTTGTTCAATCATTCATCAATCAACAGTCACCTATCAACAGCTCACTTGATTGGTTGATTTCTGAAGCAGGAAGAAAAGTGGAGTAAAGAGGCAACACAAAATGAGCCCGTTTTGCATCGTTTTTTTTGTTGTTTGCAGTGTGTTTCGGTTGTATTTGTTTTGGTTTTTCACGTGTTTTTGAATTGGCGTTGTTTCTAAAATTGCCGAACATGTTTCTTAAAGAAATGTTTTGGTCTGTTGTTCCGCATTTGCCCTTGTCAGCCACTGTACATTATTGACTTCAATTTATGCTATGTTTAAAAAGCATGGTTCAGTCACAGTGTGATATTGCATTTGCTCTTTAATGTCTCACTTTAGTCCCAGTTGACACTAACTACACGTTGTTTGTCAGGGAACACTGAGTTTGGCCATGTCGTGCTGAACAGTACAAAAGCATTATATAATATTTTTCCACCCTCAGATTCTCTATCTCAAACCATTTTCATCAATTACAAGGTGCCAAAGCAGCAGCAGGGAGGTATTTGCCACTGAGCCTCTAACCTGTCACTCTGGGCACTGACGTCCAATTAATGAGAATTCAGCCAGGGATTTTCTCCCTATAAGAGATTATGGAGGGAGGCAGGAGCCATCACTCTCCCACCTTGGGTGTTCCTCACTGAGAAAGACAGCTATTGTCACAACATCCCTGCCTCTAGCTGCTCTGCTCCACTGCCTGATAAGTGGCTGTTTGTTTTGCTTCTTTTCAGACTATGACAGATATTAAAATGCTTACATTCTGACTGTTTCAGACATCAAGTTTAGGAAAACATTCCATGCATTAATATATGTTGACCATGTAACTTCTAAACTACGGTACATACAGTATATTCTGTAAAAGCCAGATATCACGCAGCCAGTGGAAGATGAATATGGTCCACATGTAGCATTTAACCAATTTTGGGGTTTTATTTATTTCTGGAACATTTATCAAAACAAACAGAGGAAACAACAGCAAGAGCAGATTACGAACTAAAAGCAAGGAAAAATCTTAGGTAAACACAAGTCTGTTCAATTTATCTTAAAAAATAATGAAACCAATAATAAGCAAAATTCTGGGTTGTACAACACTTGGCATCAACGCCACAGTTATATTTAGGAAATGTTTGTGTTGGGCAATTGAAACTTTAATTCTATTTGCAGTAATGTATTTGGCAATATGGCTCTGTCCTGGGGCCTCTGCCTTTCCTAGCCAATGCAGAAAGCCTCTTCCATGCACCTACACAGACAGCTAAGGCGGAGAGAGCAAACCTCCCTGCCCTTCCATGTGCCTACATAGAAAGCATAAGGCAGGGAGAGCAGCAGCAAAGACCCCCCGGGAACAGAACAGAGCAGCACCAATGACAAACTAAGTCAGACACAGCATGAAAAGGAGGAGCTGGGGTGGAGGCAGGTTGCAAAGTGACTAAAAAGGAAGCAGCAACAGTAGGCAGGCCAGAGCAGTTTAAATAGGGCGCCCTGAAAGAGATTCGCCAATCGGTTGCATAGAAAGGAATCATGTGATCTCTCAGCTGACTCCCTTCCATCAATCAGCTGCTCCATCAGTTGATTGAGCTGTTTGAGATCAGCTGATGTAGCTGGGATGTGAGCTGAGCTTGACATTGTGTCCTGCCTGTGGTTGATCAAAGTGCAAATGTTCATTTCAGGTCTATCATGGGATGTAAAATTTGGGGCCCCTGCATAAAAGTCCTATGAACTACATGTCCATCCACTCCAACCTCCACATTGCAGGAAGTAGTCCACATAACTACATAAAGGAAAAACAACTTCTGGCCTCGCCACAGAGAGCTGGCATTGGTCTTATGGCTGTATGTTGGCTATAATTTCTCAATGGTGAAAACATAACTGGGCAACAGAATTTATTTTTGAATATGAGTTAGGATCTTGGTCAAACAGCACTACCTAAAAGTTACATACATCACAGAACTCATTCAGACCCATGGGTCTGTTTCTTTAAAGCAGTGTTTTTGAACCTGGGCCCCATTTTCCAATGTTTTTATGTCTAAGGGACGAATGGGAACAAGAATATTTTAAATTAGTCCAATATTGAGTTGGAGGGCTGCAACCGACAGCTGTGAAACAGGCTGCAACATAACCACTCAGGGCATATGCACCCTCATCGTACGTCCACTGGAAGTGTTTGTGAGTGCTTGTTTTTGCCATTGACGGGCTCAGACTGTTAATATACGTTTCTGACAAGATTACGGAAAGGATCCCAATAGTGACAGACCTTTTGGTTGAAGAATTTAACCATGAACAGCCCTGAAATCACCAGACTCGAATTAAATAAACAGTGATTTTTGGAGTGCATACTTTAGAGCCAGCAGGTTTTCACAGCTACCTGGGTGAGTTAGTGACTGTTGGAACAGTGGAAAAGATGGCGCAAGATGGTGTTTGTGACTTTTGTTTTGTTTCTGTTGGCTTGGAATGAAGTGTGTAGTATTGTGAATAAATTATTGTTTACTGAAATGGAGTCTGGTGGGTTTGGCAATAGATATTTTCGGGCTGTTTCTGGTTAAAACAAAAAGGATCTATCTCTGTAGGGATCCTTTCCATGAGTAGTCAGACAGCAAGTCAGTGGCAAAAGCAGAAATTGATGGTGCCCTGAATGCTTACTATGCAGCCTGTTTTGCAGCTGCTGGCAGCAGCCCCATTAACTTAATACCGGAGCAATTTTAAATGTTGTTGTTCCCTTTAGTTACCAAGAGACAAAAACAAAGGGAAACCAGTCCTAGGTTCAAAGAAGTCACCCAAAGCCACAACAAAATTGCAAACACAGCCAGCTCTGTCACCTTGCCACCTCTAAATGCTGGTGAACAGACAGACAAATTGGTTTAGAAATCCTTTACCATACTGTAAAGTGATTCCTCTTGTAAAATAGACCTCCATCCAGAGGCATCACAGCTACAGTGTAATGGTGCATTCGGAGAGCCCTGACACTCTTGCTGTTGTGGTTGTTTTAAGGTGTGCAGGAAAGGAGGATTTTCCTTGTCTCAAAACCTTTGAGGTAAAAATGCTACAGCTCCCCGGGCTGCCTTCCACGTCTCGCCCCTTCCGTCAGTCCTCCGCCCAGACAGTTCAGGATGGGTGTAGTCTCGATGAGGAGTGGGCGAACAGCGAATGCCTGCCTCGCTGGCGAAAGACTGTGCCAGCCGAGCATAAAGTCTTCCAGCCTTGAGCTGTCCACCCACTCCAGATCCTGTTCGTCTGTGATTAGCCTGCAGCCTCAGCCTCCTTTAGCTGCTATTCAGAATCCATCTCAGTCTCAGGTGTAAAGTCTGATCTCCATACAAGCTATTCAGACTTTTCTGCATGCGATGTCTATCCACATCAGTTATGTGTAATGAACCAGCGCATTTAAATTGGGCAGCACACAGGCAGGGCACCGATTATTATCTCTGCTTTAGTTTGTCTTGCCTCAGGTTGATGAAATGTCAAAAGCTGTACTTATTAGTTGTGCAAATGTTCAGTGGAATCCCACTTCTCCTTATGACTAAATATTTTAAGCCCAGGGCTAGACATCATAGTCTCTGCTTAGAAATAACTCCCAACGTCGGGCTCCCTGTGATGAAACCTTTATCTAACACAAAGAGAAATCTTTTGCGCTGGCAAAATATGGTTTTAATCAGGAGTGTGTCAGTCTGTCTGCTGGCTTTGAGCTTTGTTACTGTCTTCTTGGGAAGGCTCCATCAGCTGCTGTAGTCGTGTTTGTGTGTGTGAGTGTGAAAGAGGGAGAGAGAGAAGGAGAGAAGCAGCTTCGCGAGGAACAGACAGCGCTGATGTGATGAGGTGTGACACACAGGGCATCGCTCCATCCCTGTGTTGCAACGTGCCCGGACGCTCCACAGAGACTTTGTACGCTTAAATTGCAGCCGCTTGTGAATGTGCAAATTACTGCAGAGTCCAAACAGGTCCTGGCTGTAACAGCCTTGGCAAATGAGGCAGCTTGAAGAGGAGCAACCAGTTAATTAGCTTTCCCAGCAAAGGCATATCATGTGGTGTTAGAAGACATTCAATGAGTGCTCTTTGTACTAAACTAACAGCTGCACATCTAGTGTGATTTACTGGTCAGGGCTGCTACTGTTTGTTTGGGAATGCACATTTTGTGCCAGTTTGGACTTTAAACACACCCCATGCGGTTGAGGGGAAGTCGCCTCTGCTTCTTCCCTCGGACACACAGAATTGCAAACTGGTTAAGAAAGAGATGTTTAAAGTTCATTCCCCCGCAGGAAAGAAGAAACTTTCCTCTAGTTAAAGCCTGCCCCAGACAGGGTGGGAGGAGATGGAGATGAAAGCAGATCCTGAATGTGTCAATGTATGTGTCCCACAGAGCTTTCTATCTTTGTTTTACTTCTACCCACACCAATAAAATGACTCTGCAATGTGTCAGCAGGCTGGACTGCTTTGAATCTATAACAGAGAGAGAAAAAATGTTTCTTTTCGAGTCACCTGCCAGCATCTAAAGGAGAGAAGTGTACTGTCTGTCTCCCTGCCTCTTCCCTCTCCTCTCCCTCATCTCCTGCTCTCTGTGTTTCTCCCTCCCTCACTGCATTTTTCCCAGACTAAGGCGTCCATGGACCCTCTGGCTCCGCTGCTTTCGTCAGTGACTTGGAGCGCTCTGAGAACTTTGTGAACTCTCCGTGTTGGAGTGGGAAGGGAGAGGAAAGGGGAGCAGTTGATGGGACGCAGCCCGGCAGCAGCAGCAGGCTCCTCTGGAGACGGCATTGGGACTCACAGCTGGAGATAATCCCCCGGGTCATGACAAGACAGCGCCTCAGCCTCCTAACCCCCCTGGCTCTGCTGGGACTCCTTGTGGGGCTCGCGGAACTCAGCCGCGGCTCTGCCGGTGAGGATGAGGATTACTACATGCAGGAGCTGCTGACAAGAGAGCAGTACAACCAGGTCCAAGTGCTGGAGAAGCCTGTGGCCTCGATACCTGACAGGCATGGGCACCCCAGCCAAAACCCTGGCAAGAAAGTGCCCAAGGGAAAAGCAGACAGCAGCAGGCAGACGGATAAAACCACTGCTGATGCAAAATCAGGTAAAAGCACTGACATCTCTTTAGACGGACAACTTGAGAACTTTCTCAGTGTCTTTGTAGAAAAAGTAGAAACTGCATTGTTGCTCTGGAAGTCCTTCACAACATCATCTTTACAGTGCCACAGGCAACCAATCAGCACTAATGATGTCTTTAAATCATTATAGAAGACCAAAGTTCTGCTGAAAGTTTTGAAGCAACTTTCTGAGCCAGTGTTGCCACTAGATGACAGTGTGTGGCTGGTCATTTGAGCTTTTTCCAGCATTGATTTTCATCAAAATAAAAGTAGTAAGGATGTGTTTTGGGCTTTAACAGTAAAACACAAATGTTAACCCCCCAAAAACCTTTCTGTGTTTTTATTAATCAGCTGATGCTTTAAAAAAATTTCAGAACAACATAAAGCTGAAAGATCAGTGTTGAAAGATAAAAGTTAGTTTCTGGACATGACTTTTTCCCAAATTCAGCTGACTTCAGACGAGCAGCTGATCTCAGTTCACATGGTGATGGATGTGCGGAGAAAAAAACCAATAACAACGACCTCCTCAGGTAGTCTTCCTCCCTGCTCTCCCCTCCCTGTTCACATAGATCAGAGTCTCTGTGCGGCTTCTGCACAGCAGCAGGATTAACAGCCTCACCCACGGCAGAGGTCAGGACTTCGTTACACGTCGGAGACAGAACACATGTGAAATCCACGTTTTTTCCCAAAGCAGTGCCGTCCTGCTATAATCCACACAGAAACACACGGCTCACAGCTCTCTGTATGGGACACGCAGCACATGCAGTAGCAGGTTTGTAGGTATGTTTGAGATCCTGCCAGGCGATTGGGAGACAGTAACAGGCGTGAGGGGTTTTCGGTTGGTTGGTGGCAGGTAATTTAGAGCAGCTGTGTCGACAGTGACCTCATGTCTCAGGCATCTGGCTTCACGTGTCTCAGCAGGGATACCTGCTGCAGGTGGTACTAGGAGGAGGAATATGATAACAGAGGAATATTGAGAAGTCGCTGCTTCTCTTTGATGAGAGCTGTTTATCACACTGCATCATAGCAACAACACTGACTGCACGGACTGTTTAAAATCACTGACAGCTTTAGTGGAAGTCACAAGTCACAGAATCAAATGAAAAATTGTACTTAAAGGAACAGCTCACCCCCAAATCATGACCTGGTTACTCAAAATAATCCTCAGACCTTGTGAGGAGTTTCATGTGGGAACTATTTTCTTCCTCCCGCGCAGAAGGAAACGTGCATCTACTCATAGATGAATAGCTCATGCTGTGCGAAATGTACACAACAAAAGTGTAGCGTGAGGGTTTGATGTGAGGTCGTTGGGTCGTTCTTGTTGGGAGTGCACAGCAAGATGGAGACAGATATTCTCCAAAGCAGCACTTTATGGCTGAATCCAAATGTCCGGACTTTACCACACTTGCAGACTGGCCGACTTTGCAGGTGCATTCCCAGGAAGTCAGGGAGTGCTGAGGGCTGTCCAAAGCTACAATTCATCCAGTCCACAAGAGGCCTCGAGCGGACTTTCAGCAGACTTCCAGAGAGTCTGCTTGGGGTGCAGACTTCACTGATTTAATAAGCCATGATTCATTGCAATACAGACGTGACATTTTGGGTTTTTCAACTGTCGAAAAAAAAACCTATGATTGTGTAAAATAGTTATTGATAGTTAGGCCTATTCACTGCTTGAATTGTGTGGGCCAGAAATAATATTCAACCACATCATGATACACAGATGTGTAGAAGTATAGGCTGCAGAGGGACTGAAAATACATTTTATTATTGCAGCCTATCAGGCTGTGCAGAGAAACAGGCTAAACAATTGGCTGAAAAACAACAAAAGTGTCCTTATATAGACCATTTCAAACTTGACAACATAAACATTTTAATGGGTCCCTTGGTACTTCCTGCTAGATTGTTTGTTAATGCAGTAACTGACCGGACCAAAGCTGTTGCCCTAGCAACAGAGCATCAGTGAAACAGTCTATACAAACATTTTCTTCCAGTGAGATAGCGAACGTACCATAAAGTAAGCTAGTTAGTCCCATAGACTGTCTGTGGTTAGTCCCAGTGGCTACTCTACTCGTCAACGCTGGTTCTTTTCCAAAGTAATTTGCCTTCAGTTTAGCAAATACTGATTTAACAAATATTTAACTAATATTAACTTAGCATTTTCTAAAATGTCTTTGTGGAGTTCTGGTACCTGTTGCACTGTCCATGTCTGACTGTAACGACTAACAACCAGTCCGAGCTAAATTAAAGAATAGAGTTCTGTAAACAAACTGTTACCATTGGAAATCACCCGTATTGGTTCAGTGCTGGAAGTTGCACCCATAATTCGCGCAAGGTATCATGGCAGCTAGGACTAAGGTGGATATATGGACAGCAGCAATAGTTTAGGGTTTCCACAGCAACAAGCGAAACAGTCTCGAGGGCTGTCCATCAGTCTCTGCCCTCGCAGACTTTACATGACGACAGTAAACGCTACACAGTACATACAACTGAAGTCCGCGAGAGCTCAGTCTGCAGGTCCAGAGGGGGAACATTTGGATTAAGCCTACCTTTCTCCACACTTCAGCAGCTTTACAACAACCACGTGTCCTGGCTACACTTCCTTGTTATGGGTCACATGTCTCTTAACTAACCAATGAGAAGCGAGAAGGACTAAGACTCAAACAATACCTGAAACTGCTCACAACAAGGTCTGTGGATTATCTTGAGTAACCGGGTCATGATTTCTGTAAAGAGACATTGCTGTTGAGTTTTTCCAAAAAAATATTTTTGGCATTTTTAGCACCACAAGTTGGGTGCCATCTAGTTCCATTATATTAGAGAGAAGGCAGACATGTCTATGGACGATGTCAGTGTGGGTTTTCTCCAGGTACTCCAGCTTCCTCCCACAGTCCAAAGACATGCAAGTTAATTGGTGACTCTAAATTGTCCGTAGGTGTGAATGTGAGTGTGAATGGTTGTCTGTCTCTATGTGTCAGCCCTGTGATAGTCTGGTGACCTGTCCAGGGTGAACCCTGCCTCTCACCCAGTGTCAGCTGGGATAGACTCCAGCCCCCCCGGGACCCTCAAGAGGATAAGCAGTTATGAAAATGGATGGATGGATGTTAGATAAAGAAAGAGGTTGGAGAACTTTCCCAGTCTGTAGAAAAGCACGGAGACCTTCAGCTGATCTGAAAGCATAAAATAGTGGATTTAATGGTCCAAGGTACAAAAAGTATGTCAAACCTCAAATTTTTATATTGAGGATTTTAATTATTTCACTCCATAACCTCAAATTTCCCTGTTTTATTATGGTTAAACGACAGAATTAAGTATCTCAAACTTTTTATATTTGCCAGCTTTTGTACCTGAGTATAATTTTAAACACAGGACATTTACTTGTTGTGTTCTCTGATTATTGCCTGTACCTCACCAGCGTCCAAATGATCATATCTCAGAGCTTTCTACTCTATATCCGTTACACTGAAACCACATACACAGCTGGGAGCATTGTGGAGGATTTAACCTGTCCCCAGAATGAGACGAGGAAAAGACTTTCAGATGTGAGAAGGATTGTTATCACGTGGGGCCTATCCTGACCTGACACGCTGTCAAATACAAAGCACACGCCTCACTTCCATGACTCCCTGCCCCGGCGCTGTGGAGCTAGAACAGTGACAGTAAGGTTTGGCATTAAAAAAAGGAACATTGGCACTGAAAGAAATTCCACTGTCAAATAATACAGAGACATTAAAATTCTTTTATTTTTATATCTTTTGCATTCTGATGTGTTTTTCAGTGGCATTCTTCTTCTTATCTTTTTCTTCATGTCACTTCTTTTTCAGCATTTTTTTTCCAGTCTTTTGCAGTTTAGACTTTCTGTCACTTAACATTTCTTCATGTTAGCAAGTCTTTTGCACTACTTAACATTACAACAAGGTTCACTGATGTCTTATACTAAACACATTTTCCTAACATATATTAAATGCTAACGTTATTAGCACAAGCCTATGGCATTTTACATTGTATAAATTAGCCTAGCGACAAGCAGAGATTTCCTCTGCTCATATGAAGCCAGGATAAATCACACACAAGACTTAAAATGCTATTTTTGTGGAGGCTTTATTGTCTTCACAATTTATTGTTTCTTATCTGTGAAATTAAAGTAAATAAAGGCTTTGTTTCCACTGAGGGAAATGGTGTCAGCTTACAGAAACAGACAGGAGGTCTGCGTCGCCGCGACATGTTACATTTCTGGGAAGGTGCACGTCAGGCTACAGTGTAGGCTCTACTTCAACACAGAGCCTATGTCGTAGGTAGGGCGTCATTTCGACTTTAACTTAGCTTTAAAGAAGGTTTTATGATTAATATTATTTCATATGATTTTTGTTGCTATTAAGCCACATTAAGTATGGTTTTGGGTGTGTTTTCAATCAGCTTAACTTTACAGCACTTCACAGAAACCTCCAACGCCAACCAGTGTTTTGAAGGTGTAACTGCAGAGTGACACAGACACCATCGCACAAGTATAAATACTCACAATGGCGTAGGCCAGGTGTGTAGGCTACGGTGTAGAGTCTTCATAGAGCTGACGTACAAGTATAAATCCAGCTTAAGAAGAGAACATCTTTCTGTCAAGTGTGATATGATGAAAAAAATCTTAAGATTATCATTGAAAAATGCAAAACAGTAAAAAATAAAAAATAAAAATAATATATATTTTTTTAATGCCTGCATTTTACTTTCCAGTAGAACTATTTTTCAGTGCTAATGTCTCCTTTTCCAAAGCAAAATTTAACTTTCCATGCCATAATTTACTGTCAATGTTCTAGTTCTACCGCCATGCCTTTTGTACAGCTTGCTTTCATGACTGATTCGAACCTTGAGGCTCCTGGTATCGCTGCATCAAAGATATGAATGAGCATTGGCTCAGTCACTGTAAGCGGGAGACATACTGTAATTGGAAGCGAGGAGCAAAGGAGTTAAACATTTTCAAATTCTGTGCCCAGAGATTGTCTCTTGGTTCAGACCCATATCCTGAATCTATCCATATGTGTAGGACTGAATCCAAGCAAATACTTTGTGTGTGTGTGTGTGTGTGTGTGTGTGTCAACACTCCCTCACCATTAACAACAATGAATCAACAGTTTTAACGGTCCAGTGTGCAGGATGCAGGGGGATATATTGGCAGAGATGTCCTTACTAAAAGAAATGTGTTTCCTTTTGTGTGTAATCACCTGAAAATAAGAAATGTTGTGTTTTCGTTACCTTAGAATGAACCACTTATATCTACTGCTCGTTTAAGGAGATTGCTATGTTGCACCATGTTTCTACGGCAGCTCAAAATGGACAACGCAAACACTGACCCTAGATAAGGCCATTTGCGTTTTCGCGCCAGGAGAGCGACATTAAACTGCTTTATCCGGTGTTTTTACCAGTTTAGATCACCATCTATGTTTGTTTTCAGAAGAAGAGACCTCTGTGGATAATTCGGCTCCCCATAAAAAGTTCCTGAATGTCTGGATCTTTAGCTATCAAAGAAAAAATGTGAGCACACTTTAGCAGGTGCTGGGGTAGCTGCCCATCTGGGATGTGCCAAACAGAGTAGGAAAAACACTGATTTGCAACGTGAAATGGTTTTATTCAGCTTTATTCTGTGTTTTTAGCAGTTTCAATCTCCTGGTCCATTTGTTTCGGAGAAGAAGAAACCTCTGCTGATTATCCGGCACCCACTACAAATGCCCCACACAATGAACTGTGAAGGAATTGTAACCAGGAGAAGTTGCAGCCTGTTGCAATCTGCAATGCCATTAAATCCCCCTAAATCTTACTTACCGTTCTTTTAAAGGTGATTCGACCTGTCACCGTCCTTTTAAAAAATGAAAATTGTTTTATTTTTGTCCATGCATTAATGTCATTTCCTTCCACAGTGAAAACAGCCAACAAAAAGGCAGACAAGAACAAGAAAAAAACAGCATAAAAAGAGGGTGAGTGATAATTATGGGAAATTCATGATCTCATAAAAATTCATCTTCCCTCTGACACGCATGGATCATTTCTCTGCTTTCACGGGAGCCGTTAGGATGAGAAAAAAGAGACGAACTCTCTCACAGATGACAAATATTTTGGAAAGGGGGAGAGTTTTACAGAGAGCACATTTTCCCCGGGAAGAAAAGTTTGGCACTATAAAATGATGCTCTCAGATGTGGAGTCAAGCCACAGAGGCACTGATGTCTTCTTTGCCTATGAAGCATTGTGTTTGGTTTCAGTGCATCATGGTATATTTATTTAACTGCAGCCAGGATGCCCCAGAAGACTTCCTGTCATGTCAGATGACAGATTAAACTCACTTGACTGAGAGCGTGATTTAGGGGCGAAGCACATGTGCTTTGACCTCAAACTTTCCACAGCTCTGAACGTGGTGGTATTGCCCTTATTAGACTTATTTACACAGTGTCAGGCATCTCTAGCATAACGGGAAGCTGTATTTAATAATTCTGGGAGGTTAAGAGTGGCTATGGTGGCCAACTGTGAATTTATGTGTTTATGTTGCAGCTATTGTAAGGAACCTACCGAGGCAGACAGAAAGGCTGCCATTTTTAATTTGGCACCGGGGAATGGGAGCAGAAAGTTGGATATTCTCGCATGTTGGAAAATGGGAACTCCGTGCCGACACGCCTGGCACAAAGAAGCCCACGCAGTCAAGATCTGGAAGGCTCCGGCTCCCAAAATCATGTTTTCACGGCTGAACCTGTGACTCAACACCAATGTGTTTTCCAAAATTGTTTCAGCGTCTCCTGGTAGCAGCTGATTTATGTGAAATGTAAAAATTATACACTTCCCATAAGCAGCCTCATCCCTCAACGTTAGAAATGGTTTAGCCTCCTAATTTCTAATTAATCAGCCATTATTGGAGGTGTAGCAGAACCTCAGCGTCTGCCACATCCACACATACTGTAACAATTGGGAATTCATTAAAGGGGTGTCTAAAACCAGGGCAGATTTTCAAAGTTTGAATCAGCGGATGTGCTCGTTCGTTATTCCCATCGGATGTAACAGAAATGTGCTGAAACAGGATGTTTCCGCTCTGATTTTGCAGTTTGTCACATGTGCACAGTCGAGCTGTGGAGGCAAAGCTTGGGCTGTTGAAAAGTAAAGATTGTTTCATAGGTCAGTGTGCGATGATGTTAAATAGTCATGATGTAAAAGAAAAATCCTTCACTTTTCAATGAAAGGAAGCAAGAGAGACTGCGTGGGGCTGAACGGAGGGGAGATGTATAGGTCAAACATTTATTTTTAAGTACAGTAAATTTCCAGCACAAGCTTTTATATTAAAGTGCCGTTTCCTGTTGTAGAGTGAGTGACTAAAGGACATCTACTGAACAGAGACAGCAAACTAGCTCGACGACATGGCCAAACGCAAGTATGACACTGAATATATTAAACTGTGGGACCTTGAACGATTTACTCAGGAGCAATTTGGACCCCGTGGGTGGACCAGTTACAAACCACTGCACTAGCTAAACGTAACTGACATGATAGTTAAGTTTATTTGCTTCCAGTCACTTAGTGGTTTTGTCACAAAACTACAACAAGACACATGATTGTCATTTCCGACTTGCTGTCCCATTCATACTGACAACTGTTCCAAGATGGCGACTGATGCATTCAAATGAAAGTTGCTCGCTGGGCACTGATGCAAAAGAGTTGTTCAGACTTTTCCATTTTTGGCCAACATGCAAATTTAATATGCTGCCATTTTTGTCCACAGGAGCCACTGTGCAGCAAAGCTTAGTCTCGCCTCAGGTTTACAGACACCACTTGGTACGGTGCTCGACTAAAGCAGTTTGAAGCTCTCAGTGCATAAACATGAGAATTAAAACATTTAAAGTATTTCAGTACTGCACCACCAGATGTGAATAAAGATCTCCTAATGTACAAATCCAGCTAAACTTTAATCCCAGAATTGTTCCTGGGCCTCAGCAGTAACATCCCAAGTGGCCTCGATAGCAACATATGCCTGTTTTGTCTTTTCTTTTACACATTACTGTTATGGCCAGATGCTTTGTCCCGGTGTGGGTCCTCCGCGAAGGATTGTATTCAGATGGTGATAATGATTTAGGGCAGGAACCCATTTATTTTTGCCCTGCTAACCTCCATGCTTTGGGCTGCTTTGAGGGCTGGGTTGCCCTCATATGTTCCCTCCATTCAGGAAGCCTGTGGACGGATTCCAAGAGGGTTTTAAATGTAGGAATACAGGGTCACAAGTAGCAGCACATGTGCTTTATTGCTGTATAGAGTTACTGTGAATACTACACTAACCGGCCTTAGTTACCAGTGGCGAGTTAATCAAGTTTTACTCCTCGGCTTTACAGCAGGAATGAATTTGCTTTATGCACTAAACATAAATTGTCTCATGCATGTGTGGATTTTGGATGCCGATCTTCTCTGTCTCTGGCGTCTTTACAAATCCTGGTTCATGTGATTGACGGTCCTCAGTGTGTCAGGCTCATATCAGGCTGCTGGAACAGTCACACGATGCAAAGCCAGCTTCCTTTATGGATCAGATATACTGCAGGACTTCACATGCATACGTCCTGTAAAAGCAAAAGTAAAAAAACTACACTATTCTAAGAGAAAACGTCTTCGTCTTCTCTGTGCCTGTTACACTTGCGAATGTGCATGTGCGAAGGCAGTCCTGGCTGTATGACAGCAACATGCGGAGCATATGCTGCATGTACAAACAGACCGGTGCCCAGTCGGAAATTCTTGCTCTGAAATTCTATCGCCGTGATCCGGGGAAGTCTGCAAACGGCATGATCTGACCTAAAGAGTTGTTGGGCAGCGGGGATTTCACACACTGACCTTGATTTAGCCGTTTGGCACCCACTGGTTGATATCCATTGTAGTGTAAAAGATGAGCCAATCTCACAAAGAGCTCCATTTAGTGAACACCAGCTTGGTCTCTGCAATCACTTAAAGACAGGCATTTGTTCAAATGAACTGCAAACTCCCTCCAGCAGCAAATGAAAACATTCTTAAGTGATGTGCAGCCTTCTCTTATAAAGACTGTGTTTTTCTACAATGAAGGCGGAGTGCCTCGAAGATGGCTGCACGCCTGCCAAACCGTTGCTGCTGTGGCATCAGTGGGCGTTACTGGATAATTGCCATACTCAAGGACTTCATTACAAGATGATTAGTCATATGGATGACTGCTAATTGCCATGATCTGGACTGCCAGTAAAGATATGAACTTTGGGAGTCGTTGCATCGTAGATTACTCACATCCTTTGATTTGGGCTTAGAGGATACCTGCACATTATCAGTAGTCTAATCTTCCACAGTAATGACCATGTGATTGTGAAGTGGAAACATGCCTGAGAGTCAGGTCTGACCTGAATAACCATCATCAGGGTGATGTCATCGGGGTTATCTCAGCTTGGAGACCTCAAAACACAGAAAGACAAACAGCACAGGTCAAACAAAAAGACATTATTAGGTCGCTTATGGGAAATGTTGGATCCACAGCACCAACTAAAATTCAGGATACCTCAGCCTCTGCTGCTTTGATTTCTTTTTTTTAATCTATCTGTCTCCCAACTTTATGGAAGAGCAATTTAAAATTGCTGGAGCGCTCTAAGGGACCTATGTCGTGCAAAAGGTCTTAAAGGATCCAACAACTTTTTATGATTTTGACCCGTTTGTCAGCTCATCCAGTGTCTGCTAATAGGACTGGCACCAAACAGACTCTCAGTCTACAGCGCATACCAGTGTTTAAGCATACAGTGGGAATGCATTAAAGGGACAGCTCACCCCCAGAGCCAAAATACATATTTTTCTTTTTACCTGAAGTGCCTGGTCGTTCTCAATCCCAACTCGTCAAATTACCATCGCTTAGTCAGTGGATCTTGACGTCAGACTCCGACAGTGCACAGAGGCACCCTTTGCAGCAACCAGGCAGCAGCAGTTTGTGGTATCATTGGCAACTACCGTAGTAAAAAAAAAGCAAGAAAGTCTGCAAACAAACTCTGGACTTTCACCCTGGAGAGAAACCAAAAGTCAATCGAGTTATTTTAACAGCAACGTAATGAACCAGTATGGGTAGCTAAACTAGTGTCGTATATTACATGACGTACCTACAGATGTACTAACTGTACAATAGTAAAACACCTTCTTATTTTAAGGCAGACCTTGATGTATTTTCTAAACCTAACCAGGGACTTTTATTGCCTAAATGTAAGGACATAACCATAAAAAATGAGGTGTACGTTTATTTTGAAAAAGACTGAATGCATGTAACGAGCAGAAACTGCACGTTTACTGTGAAAAGAATGCATTTTCAAAAGACACATTAACTCTCTAAGTGACAGCTTACTGGCTCCGAACTGTAGTTGAGAACACACCGGTTTATTTACATTAATTTTAGCTTGGCTTGTTTTTAGCTCGTAACTAGTTTCGACCACTCTGCAGAGGGAAGGATGGTGAGGCGTTCGGTTCCATTCACAGCAATGGCTTTATTGCAGTCTTCACCACAAAACAACAAATATGGCTTTCTCATGAGGTCAAACAGTAGCCCTGAGCTTATACAGACACTTAACTCTACTGCTATCATCACCACTTGCTGCACGCGTCTTCACCTTGACACTCCAAGAGAACTGCTTCCCTCCACATACACAATAAATTACACATCACGCCCTCACATGTTACCTTCAAGGCCAGCATCCTTAGGGATGGGGAAAAAGGGTGAGCTGGTAACACACGGTGCAGGTAACAAGCGTAAATTGACATGCCGACCTTGAGCATCCAAAAGTGATGCAGAAGGGTATCTGTAGCGCATCATATTTTGAAGTGTAGGTCCTCTGACAAATCAGTGGTATTTGACAAGTTGGGATTACAGTGTTGGTGGTGCTACTTGTCGGTCAAGATTGTTCTGAGTTGCAGAGTGAGGAGATATCAGCTATAGAGATGTCTGCCTTCTCTCTAATATAATGGAACTAGATGGCACTTGTGGTGCTCAGCGCAAAAAAAATAATGCATTTGAAAAACTCAACAGCAATGTCTCTTTGCAGAAATCATGACCTGGTTACTCGAATCCACAGACCTTGCTGGGAGCAGTTTCATGTGGGAAGTATTTTCTTTCTACTGAATTACACCCACCAACTGTATCACCGTGCAGAAGGAAGTGTGCATCTACTCATGGAGGAGAGACTAAATTCGTAAATATCCCATGTAATTATGAGTCAGTAATTCTGGGGAGGCTGCAATCATGTGACATGAGTATAGAAGGAAGCGGTACCATAAGGTCAGAGGTTGGGTGGCAGATATGTCATCAAACACAGGACTTTCTCCAGGGAATTTCCCGAAGACATGGGCACTCAGAACCAGGTGAAATTTGAGTTAACTTTGAGTCATTTTAAGTTACTTCACCACCATGTTTTTTTTCCCCTGAACCTTTCCTCCATAACTTCATGCTAGGTATGTTATGTAATTCATGGGGCGCTAATTTGAGGGACTATAAAAATTGTAAAATATACACCTGCCAACCAATATTAGGAAAGTGTGCATCTACTCATCGATTAGAAGCTCATGCTCGTGACAGCGCAAGGTCACAAAACAGGACTTTCACCCAGGTTTCTCTTCCTAAACTTAACCTACGTAACGTTACGTAGGTTAAGTTTATACAGTGATAGTTGGCAGGTGTAGTTCAGTAGAGAGAAAATAGTTCCTACATGAAACTGCTCACAACAAAGTCTGTGGATTATCTTGAGTAACCAGGTTGGGATTTTCAAATGTTCCATTATATTCAAGAGAAGGCAGACATCTCTGTGGCTGATATCTCCAACACTCTGCATTCTCTCTCTGCATCTGTATTTTGATTTTGGGGCGAATTGTCCTGCGTAGGTATTCAGCAATGTAAGAATAGAGCTTTTATTCATTCAAACCCTTCTGACACTGAAGTGTCTTTCTTTAATCAAATTATATATCTCTATCTATCATGCTTGACAGGTTTGCAGCCGCAGCTGCTGCAGTTTCCCATTTTCTCCCTTTCATGATACTGCCTTCGCCACTTCAACAGTTTAATCAGGTATTCAGGGTGCAGTGAGATGGCTGCGATAGGATGCAAAATTACAAAAAGGAAGCATTCATAGTGTACAGTCATTAATCATCAGTGAAGATTGAAACAATTTGAAATTCATAACAGTTTAGACATCACGCTTCGTCACGCTGTTAGACTCCATTTCAGACACACAGACACACCTGCTGTAGTTTGGGTTTCAGAGAAAATTAGTGTGTGAAACATTTGATGCACATGAACTTGCCTTTGTTTGTTTTTAACAGGTGATGAAATTAGCTGCAAATTACACTCATTTGAAGAAAAGAAATATTTCAAGATGTGAAGAGTTTCCATTTTGAGTTGTTTGGTTCGGAGGCAGATGAAGAAACAGCAACACTGATAATGGCCGCCATAATAGCAATCACTGTCTGCTCTAATTAGGAATGAAACTGCTGGTTGTTCGCTGTGTGTCGACTACAGTACGTTTTCTGTATAAAGCTCCTATTAATAGACCTTCTCATTAACAAACACATCGCAGCTGCTGTCTTGTTTGCTTCACACATTTGAGCTCGCTGTGCAAAAAAAAATTGCTCATTACTGTCGAGTCAAGAAGTCAGGAGCTATACTGTGCTGTAAGCAATGCAACACATGATACGTAACATTACCATCGCCATCACAGACCAATTTATCATTCTCGTTACCCAGAATGCCCTCCCATGGGACTGGAGACGTTGAAGATTGATGATTTCCAGCTTCACGCTTCAACTACTAAACGCTACGGCCTTGGTGCACACAGAGGTCGTCTTAACATTCAGGTAAGCTGGGAATGCAAAGTGCTGGTAGCTTGGGCAAGCTTAGCAGAAATGTTGGGGCTCGTATTATACCCTGGGCGATCTCACCTTTCCTCTGAAGCTTCTGTGAAAGCGTCTTTTTCCCCCCACAAAGCTGCATTACAACAGAAATATGATCCAGAGATAGCATCTTTTAATTTCAGGATCACTTTAAGTTCATATTCCAGCTTCATGAAAAGATGCTGGCCGCGATAACTGTGAATGACATTATCATTCTGCTTCAGCATATTTTTAATACTCATCTCAGCAAAGAAAATAATGTTGCAATCAAACCAGGGGCACATCCCCAAACCTAACAGAGAAGACTGGCATCTGGGAGAAAAGGTATTTCCTGTTAGTGCAAGCTGTGCTGTGAGGGTATTAGCATGTGTACAGTCTGCAGCGCGCCTCGTCTTCTGCAGGCTGCGCTGCTCCGGAGCCACAAAGTTAGTGAAACACATGCCCTCTTAATCCGCACAAGACGGCAAGGCATTATGTTTCAGGAATCAACAAAACAAAAGATTTGTTTGTTGGGTGCGTGTGTGTGTGTGTGTGTGCACCTCTGTGTGTGTGAGTGCCTGTCAGGAATCATAGACAGGCAGAGATAGTGTCTGTTGTAGAGAACAATTATCTGTAAATCAGGAGGAAAAACATAGAAAGCAGATGTTGCCTGTTGAATCGGGCCTGTGGCCAGTGAGCTTGGTTTATTTCCACTTTCGTAGCTTGCTACAGTTTGTTTAAATTCCAGGCACCAACAGCTCTGTGATGAATTTAGCTTTCTTTTTCGGGGACACAGTGAAACATGAACAACTGAAATACTCGACAAGACGAAAACGCCACCCTCTAAAGTTGTAATAGTTGTTAAAGAAATGTTTAGAAAGTGAAAATTGTATCGTTACCCTGCAGAAAAATACATACAGTGACAAGTAAAAAAAGGTCCTTGGTCTGCACCTGGATCAGGACTGGCACCAAAAAGTAATCACCCTCCATATTTCATTCAAAATCAGTCAACAAAGTTGTGAGATATTCTGCTAACTGACAGACAAATGGTACACAGAACAGACTCCGGCTTGGCAGAAGTGTTTATTTGCAAATCTCACAAATCATTCAACAGTAAACTTAGACATGCATTTTTACTTTAGGAATTTGGTTCAAGGCAGCTTACAGTTACGTCTTGGCTGGGACGTGCTCCTTCTAGCTGCCCGTAAAGAAAAGCCTGGGTATCGTTTAGATTGTTTAGTTTTCATTTGTACACATGTGAAACATATTTTTTATCTTTTCCATTTTGGACTTGGATCCAGACAGGAAGTTGGATCGATCAATATGTTGAGCCACGCAACACGATAACATTTTGAAGATGTGTACAGTGTATGCGTATATTTATAGAACTATGATTCCAACTTAGTTTCCAGAAATCCAACTCTAAATCCAAAATCCAAATCCATCCAATATTTCTTATATTTCCTCAGAGGTACAGGACAAATGCTATTTCATTAAAGCTGGGGTATGCAGTTTTCCAGCCATATGACCACCTGTATGCATGTGCTTCATACAGTACAGTAACCAAGTGTGTTATTTATTCAGTCTTATTTTGTTGTAGAGGCATGCACAACACGTTCACTCAGTCCCCCTCTTTCTCTGTTTATCAGAACACAAATGAGACAAAGTTTAGCTAATGAGCACCTGCAGTCCCCCTGCCGGCAAACCCCTTAGTACTGGGTGTTATAGCAGGCTGGTGGCCAGCAGTAGCACTGAGTCTAACCTGTGTAACGGCAGCAACAGAAAGTTTTCGGGGAGTTGGAGCTGTCTGATCTGAGCCTTGAAATCCAGACTCAAATCTAGACTCAAATTTTGAGTCTGACCCTCACCAATACACCCTTCCTACTCAAGGGGCGGCACTAACTGGATAGCACGATGGCCAATCAGAGCAAAAAACAAGGTGACATATTCATTTCAGTAACTGATATATTATGCTTTTGCCGTATCCCGTCGGCAAAACGGCAAAAACGTCCTTCCTGGAAATGAAGGCTTCTAGGGCAGTTTTCTGTTCCTCTCTCAAGGAAAAAGATAAGTGTAGTTGGCTTAGCGCTTCTTCCAAAGCTAAATTGAATGGACGCGGTCCTTCGGCAGCTGCCATCTTGGCTGTTTACTTTTCAACTCCTACGGCGCAGCGCTGTCCTCATCATGTTACACACGCTCAGAGGCCGCCTCTGTCAGATAGACTGATCTGATTGGTCCCATGGCGATTCACCGGGCTCTGCTCGTCGGGGCCAGATCCCCGTGCAGAGCAAATTAGAACTTGCTAGGGGTGGGGCATCTGGATTTCCAGGTTAGTCTGATCCCTCAGCACAGGTTGAATTTGGGTTGCTGCAGCCATAACTGGGGGTCAGTTTCCAGAGCTGCTGCCGCTCTCCTCCTGGTGAGGTTGTCTGTAGTGGTGGGAAGTGACGAGGAGGACATGATTTGATTCTTTAGCTAACATTAGCTACATCAGCATGAACTTGCTCTATAAGCAACATTATCTCTCCATCACTGAAATGCCGCGCCCATATTAACTTGTGTTTTATTTTATTTGTTGTCAGACCTTCTCTGCAGGATACTCCCCAGTTGAGGCTTTCACTGAAGGGACGTACATTTGTAGAACAGCCAATAGTAATGCCCTCTCTCTCTCTTTCATGATTTGTGATTGGCCAGAGTCTCCAGTCATGGGCTAGATTTTCCAAAGCTTGAAAGCAGAGCCAAGAGGAGGTGCAGAAGTCTTGTTTTCTCCCAGACCACTTGAATTACAATGTAGGTAATTATGGGAATTTTGCCCCATGACACCAAAATATAACTGCCTGCCCCAGCTTTACTTCTTCATGTTAAAGACTTTGATAAAGACGTTGGTCCCAGTTCTAAACTTAAAGGAAAAACTCTCCATCTTTTATGTGGATGTCAAATCATTGCTGATGTTTAGGGTAGCCAAGTGCAGCCATAAACCGTCAGTGCGTGCTACTGACAGAGAAAGCTGAATACTCCTGCAAGTATAGCCATGACGGCAGTGCCTACAGTACATTTACTAGGATGCATTTCGTGCAAGCTTCTGATACCCAAAGGCAACTCAGGTCCTGAGTGGTCCTGGTCGGCCATATCCTCTTACAAGGCCAGTGCAGCTGCAGCCATGTCGGCTCTCTACTGCATTACTACAGCTGCATACTTTGGCTGGAATAAATACGGCTGATGATCTGAGACAGCCAAGAAAAATGTATCCTCGTCCATAACATCCTCTGAACTCATATTTCTGGATGCCATATTTGCATTTGGAAATATGTGCAATACAAGTGAGGAGAACAAGGAAGTCCTGTTTTTTTTATCTAGAGCACACCCTCGGGCTGCTGGAGGTGACAAATGATGGTGCTGGATGCAGGAGGAACGACAGATCTGCAGGCTTCTCTGTCAGTGTAGCTCGCAGTGAGGAATTTATTCTTCAGTGGGCAAGATTTACACTCAACACTGAGTGGACATCCACATTAAAGGTGACGAGTTTTCCCTTGAACTGACATAATGCACCCTGTAGCGGTAGTTGATGAGGTGGGTGTACAGCGAGGTAGATGGGTAGGTTACAGAGGAGGAGGTGGGTTCACTCTCCTTGAGACAGAGACAGAAAAAGAGGAGGGTATACCCTGCATCCTGCGTATACCCTCCTCTACGCCACTGTCTTTGACCTGAGAATACATCAGTGTTTATTAATTATGCCAAGTCCCATTGTCATGTGCTCAGATCTTTAAATAATGAGTCAGTGTACATCAAAGAGAGCTGACAGTCACAATAAAGAGGCAGTGATAGCATGCAGTCAGCATGTGGGTGCAGTATGTCATCGTGATGTTAACATTTGGACAAAGAAGATGAACGATGTGACCTGTCAGCACACACGCAGCATGTGTGCGACTGTTCACACATGTCGCTCTGAGCCAACACTGTCAACTGGCACGGCGCGCGCTTCACGGAGAGAGCGGTGCTTTATGGATCATAATTAATTTAACATTTTCAGCTGTTGAACAGAGCGAGTGTCAAGAAAATGTGTCCTCACGTTCCATCGGTATCACGTACACTGAGACTGTTGAATGCTGGGAAATGGGGAGGAAAAAGCCCAGACGGTGATTTCAACGCTCGGCCCTGTCTCACAGATGTGTCCTGTGTTCATTCCCATAACTCACTCTCACTGGCTTTGTTTTTGCCTTTGTTCACTCAATTTAAGTATGATCCAGTCTAGTTTGGGTGATGTAACCAAAATGTACAGTAGCTATGCTGCCTTTATCACGTTAGAAGACACAGAATAAACTTCTAACATCTCAGCCTTATTGACTTTTGCATGCTTCACCCTCTCCTCTGTTAACTCCTTTAATAAATATGTAACAAAAACAAGCAACACGGAGATGGGCAGCATTACCAGTCGCTGCGTTGCACCATACACGGACTGTGTGTTTTTGTGTCTCCACATGGACATCTGGAATAAAATTCTGCTCCACACGGCTGTTTCTGGCCCGCAGGCTGGCCTTTATGAAGATGACCTCTATGACGGGGCCTGGTGCGCTGGGAGGGATGACCCGCTGCAGTGGTTCGAGGTGGATGCCAGGAGGCTGACAAAGTTCACAGGGGTCATCACACAAGGCAGGAGCTCCCTCTGGTCGTGAGTAGGAACCCCGCAGACACGCACGCAGAGATGCAGATGGTGGAGGACGAGGATTTTCTCGTCCAAGCTAACTTTAAAGGATGAATGTGGGGGTCGGATTTTGTGCCAGATCTATTTCCACTGCAGAGTACGGTTCAGTTTGACTCACTCTTGGTACCAGGTCCTTTTTTAACTTTTGTTTTCAACTACAGAAAGTAATCGCTTAGTGTAGGCCGGATTCTCATCTGGTCGCCACAGCAACGCCGCATGAATCAGCTGTGACATCATCTTCAGTGCCACACTGACTGAATCCTTCCATCTGCAACCAAACAGGGGAACTCCAGCATTTCATCATTTGTATGGTGTAATTTATGGCATAATGGTGTGAGTTGTTTAGGTCAAGAGACGGAAAATATGTGGCTGCTATTGATGGTAGCTTGGCTATTTAAAAATGGCAGGTTTGTAAAGGATGTTGCGGTGACGATTCTCAGACCAATCAGTGGTCTGCAGTCTTTTATCTCCACCTTTTAGTATGAGTTCAGCTTCCTCCAAACCTCCTCCGTGGTAGTACCACAAAGAGTGGGTTGAGTAGGGCCGTGCTGTCACGTACCATGCAGTGGAAATATGGCATCAGTTGGCTTAAACCCAGGTGATATCTGGTGTTTGAATGTTGTTTTAAGAGAACTTTCAATTTTGTAAAACGAGAAAAGAAAGCTCTCATATATTGATGATCCAGCACATTGACCACCTGTATCCATATTTCTTCAAATCTGGCATAAATGTCCACATGAACTCAAAAATGAATGAAATAAATTTGGTGGTCAAAGATCAAGGTAACTGTGACCTCACAAAACTAGTTTTTGGCCATAACTCAAGAATTCATACATTAACTAAGACAAAATTTCACACAAATGTCCGATAGAATGAAATGATGAAGTGATGACATTTTATATCCAAAAGGTCAAAGGTCAAATTCACTGTGACATCATAATGCTCAGCAAAAACATTACTCAGTGGTATAACCAGTGCTGGGGGGAATGCGTTAAAGTAATATATTACATTTCAGCAGGAATGAAATACGGTAACATGCTACCAACAGGATTTCGGGTAATAATATTACAATGAAAGTGTCGTGTAAAGCATTACCACACAAAATAAACCATTTAGCTGAGTAGCTGAGCAACACACCAGGAACAAACAAGTGGGCCTTCCAGCTCCAGTGTATTAATTTGCGCTCGTCATAGTGACTTAATCGCACACTATTCTGTCAATACTTGTTTATTGTGTTTAAAGTCATAGCCCCAAAAATATTTATCCATAGCTCATAATTATCAGATGTTGATCTTCTGTCCCTCCCCATGTCCAAGGTTATTCATTTATTGTAAATGGTTTAGGCTATTTAATTGTTCTATATCGTCATGCTATCATTTATATAAACAGGGGATTTTAATACAAAGTGGTAACCACTGTATGTGAATGCATAAATGGGTCAGAGCTGCACAGCACTGGATTTGAAATGAACTGTAATAAACTGGAGCTTCTGTGCACTGAATTTCATGGAAACTAATCCAGTAGTTGTTGAGACTTTTTACTCAAACCACAAATGTCAAACTCATGGTGACGCTATGGTAAACAGGGGATCATCAAAGTCGGTAGGATTCATCCTCTGGGGACCACAAATATCTGTGCAAAATTCCAAGTCAAGCCATCCAATAATAAAGTTGGTCTAGACAAAAGCGGTGGACCCAGAGCTTGCATGGCTAATCAAAATCCAAACACTGTAAACGGCCAAAAATCTAATTACATTATGGCACCAAGTTTGAATATAACTATGGGAAACTAAACCTGGACGTAGACAGACAGTGATAATTGTTCCAGAACTTTAAATGACTCTTGGATTTTCCTGTAAAGCCAAATGGAAAATTCTACCTCACAAATATAAACAAAACAAGCTTTTCAATCTGGTGCACATGGCGCAGCAGAACCCTCGCTGGCGTTTGCCCTTTTCACAAGTCTTTTCTGATCCCTTCACTGTGGGATTAGGGATTTATGAATTTGATTGATTGGAGCACTGCCTCATTCTTTCATCTCTCTTAAAAGGTCACCACATTAGAAAAATAACACAGGAGAAATAAGCATTTTACAGCACTGTCGGCTTGTTCATCACACTCAGATGGTGAGGGGAAAAAAGAGGAAGATAAAAAAGTAGGGATTATCGTTTAAACTTTACACATTTCAACACTTTAATTATATTTACAGTAAGTGTTTACTGACATAGCATGAGTCTGCTGTGCGCCGCTAACAGTGTCTGTGAAGATATGAATTATAGTACCATCAGGTCTCCATGGCAACCTATGTTCTTAACTTCTAAATACAAAGAGATGGGCATAATCTCACCTCCCACTGCCTCGGCTCAGTACATAAAGTCTGCGGGTCTTTTTTGAGTATGCAGACATTATTACATATTTGCTCTAAATATAGGACCCGACATAACGTTCCCATCGCTTCAATTACTGTGCCAGAGTGTGTGTTATTTTAATACTATGAAGTTAGTAGATTAACACCCTTTCTAACATACTTCACACTAAAAATCCCTGGGTCAAATTCTATCAAGTTTGTGTCAATAAAGCATCGAGGCAGTAATGGCGTAAGTTTAACTACAATAAATAAATGAATAAATAAACAAATAAATGAATAAATATGAAATTAAAAAAAACAGAGAATTTTTGGACCAAATAATTACTTCAGGTGGTAACACAAGTTTGTTCAAATCAAGTTAACAGGTGAGATTAACACAATTGCTGTGAAACTGGGTTGACAAAAATAAAAAAAATATATAAATCAATGAAAAAATAATTAGAATATATAATATATATATATATATATATATATATATATATATTATATATATATATATTGGGTCACCAATTAAACTCAAAACAGTATTTGGACCCAGTGATATTTATTTCTTTTTAATGTTTTTTTTTATTTTTATTTATAGCTGTCTTATTCCCCCAAACTAAAATATGATTATTTTTGATTTTTGAGCCAGTAGTAGACACACATTTTTAATTGACTAATTTAAATTTTTTTAAATTGTTTAATTAAAAAAAAATTGTCCTTTTTTAATGAATATTTTTTACATTCAATAAGTACACTAACAAGAGAAAAAAAAAGGAAAAAAGCAAAGCAGTACAAATGGAAAAAGTCATGACGAATTTCCCTAATTTAAAGCAAGGTGTCATATATGCTACATACAATAATCATGTGGAGCTTCACTGGCTAAATAAACATTTTCTCCGCCATGTTTCTCCCAAATAATTTTGAAGTTGTATACAATAAGTTTTACCGTTAAACTTTAACTAATGCATCAACAGTTGTGGGGAAAAAAATGTGCATATGATACACTTATTATTGGTGCTTCAAGTCCGTGTCTGGACCAAATGTAGAGTGTGGACTGGTTGTTGGAGAGGTGCCAGTTCACCTCCTGGGCACTGCTGAGATGCCCTTGATTTGAGCACCAAACCCCCAACTGCTCAGGGCGCCTGTACATGGGCAGCCACTTTGCTCTGACATCTCTCCATTTAAAGCATGTATTGGTCCTGTTTGTACATGAGTATGTATTTTGGGCCTGAGGGAAAACTTCAGATTTCTCCTCAGATATTAATAAAGTATATCTTCTTCTTCTTGATGGGTGACACAATGGTTTTCTATCCACAGGGCACTGGGTGAAATAAACCCTATCTTGAAGCTACTGTATATTGAAATTAGGTCAACTGTCAACTGTGCTCACATACTGTACAGTACACTTTATTCCATGAGCTCTTGAGAAATCCACTCTGAGCTCCCAGAGGACTGTGTGTGTGTGTGTTTTGTTATGAAAAAGGTTAACCTGTATTCATACTGATTGCCCTGGAAATCCTCAGTCCAAACTTTTCAACCTTGTCGCCAGAAAAAATGTGGGCACTAAACATTTCTGAAAGGACAGCAGATTAAATACCGCACACCAGTGCAACTGGGCTGGACAGCCACAAAAAAAGGTTCGCAGGCTGAGATCAATGCAAAAAAATCATCCATTTATTTAAGCTCAAAGTGCAAAAAACAATACAAAGTGAATAAAAACGGCAGCAAACGTCTCAGTCCTTGACCATCATCAGTGCCACTGACGTAAGTGCTTCACAGAGCAGATATAGACACACACAGATTCCTACCAGGTGTGATGAATCAGGCAGCTGGTGCCACTAATTAGATGAGATCAACTCTGAGGAGCAGAGGCCTGACGACCACATCACAATGACCTGTCCAATGAGTATTGTACTATTCACAACATCCTTAAACACCAATGTATGATACTGGAACATAAAAATATACAAATGTACAAAAAACACAGCTATACACAGAATACTATAAGAAGAAAGGACAAGATATGACAAAGCATGTCCACTAAACATTTCTGCAAACCACAGATAATTCACATTTACACACTGGTATGTCGCAGGAACATTGAAACTTTACTGTTATGGGTAGAAAAAGTTCATGTTTTGGCCTGAAGTACCTCATTTAGGGGCTCAATCCAAGTAGGAAATGCAGCGATGTTGCGGTAAAAAAAAAAAAAAGCTTTTCATGCCTAAAAAGCCACAGAAAACAAACAATGATGGGTTTCTACAAAACACCCACATTTGGTGTCGAAGAAGCCGCTGGGAACAGCAGTGATTCACTTAAAAAACGCCTGGTTTTGTAGTCTGCAGCGTGGCCTCCGCCTCTTGGTGACGAAGTGCACTTTAACATTACTTTAGAAAACTTCAATTTAATATGTTTGAAACATGCAAAGGTGATGTTCGTGGTTTGCCAGCCCAGTCATGAGAAAAAATGGTGGCATTGCACTTGTCTGAAAACCACGGATATGAAACATTTGCACGTTACTATGTGGTGGATACATTGACACGTTACATTTCAACAATACTGTGGTTTACATTTGGTTATGTCTAGGCACAAAAAATCAGAAAATACCCAGTTTTTGGGGCACAGTCCCTGCACGCAACGCAGTGATACTATCTCTGCCAGTGGGTCATTACAAAACACCCATGTTTGGAGCCTACAAGGCAAATGGAAACACACGTAAAAAGACGCTGGCAAAACACAGATGGTTGCTACAAAACACCCACGTTTGGCGTCTGAAAAGCCGTTGGAAACAGCAATGACTCACTAAAAAGCAACTAGTGTTGTGGTCAGCAGCTTGGCAGGCATCTCGCCAAAGTGACATGCCAACCACCATTCCCTCCAGATGACCAAGTCAGCTTATGCTACACCAATTTACAAATGTTGATATGATATGATAAATAAGCTGCTTTATACAGTTTGCATTATATTAATCAGGGAACAATATGTACAGCAGGGGTGTCAAACATATGGCGACGAATTCCTGCTGGTGATGGAAGCAACACGAATGACACAAAATTTATACGTTATTAAGTGATGGTTTTACTGGTCTGGCCCACTTGAGATCAAAGTGGGCTGCATGTGGCCCATGGACTAAACAGAGTTTGACACCCCTGCTGTATAGGTTTATGTCCTGAAACTGTTTTTTGTTAATGGCTTTAGGGCAGTTTTCCCCCTTAGAAAGGTGCACCAGTCTAGGTGAAGAGAACCTTTTAATAAAAGGACTTCTGTCAAACAATAAAGTAATGAAGTAAAGGTAAAAGCTATATTTGCGTTTAATCACAGCCCTGTATTCATCAAGGAAACCAACTGCCTCTGTTCACATTTTTCCCTGCCATCTTCCTACTCTGACTTTGCTCTGTAATAATATTTGACAACTTTTGGCCTTTGCACTTCCTAATTGGAAAGGGTGGGCACAGACTTCTGGAAACTGCTGTGTAGTTAGAGAGCATGGGGAGATACTCTATCAGGCTGTGTTTGTAATTTTCCTTCAAGGCCGGCACGATCTGAGGGTGCAGAAGACTCCGGTGCCTGAGACAGAATTTCCCCCGCAATTAGCTCCATAGGCCATGTAGCTGTCTGCGGTGCCAGCCCAGGGGCATCGAACAGCGCTTTAATTAGCAGAACTGGGAATTCTTACCAGGCTGGACCAGCTCAGCACTGATGTCTTTATCCAGAAGCAAGAGAGTCACTGTCAGCCTACATGCTGCTCACCGTGGGCATGATGAGACATTAAACCTTCAGTAAAGTCTTTTTGCAGACAGGCATGAAGAATTTTGTGTGATTTTGATGTTTCACCTCTCTGTGCTCTACCTATGGTACTTTCAACACCAGAACAACACCAGTGTGTTTACAAGTTTTAGCTCAGCAACTACAATAACAAGGTATTTTTCTGTTCCGGAAAGCCGTTTCTTTCCATTTATCTCAAGCAAGATCACAGTGATCTTTAGGTCTGCATTGTTTTTGTCATCACTACATTATCGTTGGCAGGGCCATAGCCTGAATTTTAGAAATGCTAATTTAATTCAATTTTTTTATACCTACTTTATTCAGTTGACCATTAAGAAAAGTTGACTATTTACAGCATTTTACATTATTAAAATATTCGTATCAGCCTGTGAAACACTCACCATGGTTGGATCAAATTACAGGTTGATTTTTTTTTAACATTTGGCACTGTGTTTCCTTATAATTTACTTTAACGTAATTTAAAATAACACAGATTTGGTTTTCATCAGACACTGGGGAGGTATTAAGAGGAATATGGGATTTCTAAGTGACGCTAGCTGTTTAGCGCATTAGCAAATGTTAGCTTCGATGCAGGAAACCGTTCAAGTTTCGTCTTCCTTTGTAAGATTTGCACAGTAATCAACTACAAAGACAGAAAATAAGGAAAGAACCGGGCTAGCTGTTTCTCCCTGCTCCAGTCTTTGTGCTAAGCTAAGCTAACTGGCTGTTGGGTGGCTTCATATTTACCGTAAAGACCTGAGAGTGGTACCACTTGTCTCATCTAACTCTCAGCAAGAGAGCAAGAAAGCATTTCCTAAAATGTCAAACTACTCCTCTTCCAGGGATTCAAATGAATGAATGAAGTGAAGACAAAATGGCAATTCAGTCAGATTAAAGTTTCCTGGAATTCATAACCAAACCTCGACCCAGCTAAAATTAAAATCATCTGCATGACAAACTTCCCTTTTGCTCAGCTTCCAAAACTTTAAGCAATAACAGGCCCAAGTGACACTTCTAATATAAATTCTTTGACCTCCTCTCACTTTGTCCTATTTTTAAACAGACTTCCACCCTGTGAGAATTAAACATGTCTGGATGTGTGCTGAGCGACTTCCTCGCAGTCGCCTCATTTGCATTGAATTCAGCCTGATAGGATTTTTCTTTTCTCCCTCTCATCACCTGATTGTCTCAAACAGGAGCGACTGGGTGACCTCGTACAAGGTCATGGTGAGCAATGACAGTCACACCTGGATAACAGTGAAGAACGGCTCAAGGGACATGGTGAGTAACAGTCATGACATTTAAAACTATATCTCCTGACATAAATCAACAAAGTAGGTAATAATTATCACACTGTGAAGCTTTCGAGCTCAAGCGTTATTACTCTTTCACTGCGTAAACAAGGAGTTTTGTTCTGTGTGTCCCTTGTTGACTGGGATCTGATAGGAAAATGAATTCTTGCTCGAGAGCAATTACAGAGGAAGATTTAGATCTCTGCTTATTTCCAAGCTTAATGAGGTGGGAGACAATAGTAAATACTGATGATCCTCAAGCAGATGGCTCGTCGTCAGAGTTCGGCACTTGATGTAATTGAATAGGCGGAGAAACTGTATGCAGGAATTTATGTACAAGAAAACTAAAACAGTAGCTGATCACTGATCCATTCAACCTGTAAAATAATGACTTATTTTCAGTAAGCATGCAGATCAGATTATATTTTTGGAAATCATATCCTCGTAGCTCCCTGCTGCGGTTCACATCCCAGATAATGAAATTTTAGTGTAACTATACACTCCCTTGGCTGGTGATGTCATAGATGTGGGAGATAATGCCCCGACAGTAATTTAGTCTACAAGCTACAAGCTTCCCGCCCACCTGCTCGCACACCTTTAATGCCAAATGCCAAACTGCACAGTTTGCCTTGCAAAATGCCAAAAGGTGAAGAGAAGAACTATGACTCTGGGTGTTAAAAATTTACAATTAACTCCCAGTGATATTACGGTTTAATTATGTTCTGCAGGTGCATGAATGTCTGTTTGCTCGAGGGTTATGTGGACCAAAGCATGGGAACAATTCTTTTTTCATGTCCTGTGCATGAATTTATTCAATTTCTAAAGACTTTTTTAAAGGAACAGTGTGTAGGATTTAGTGGCATCTAGTGGTGAGGATTGCAAACTGCAACCAGATGAAACTTCTCCCATGTGCCAAGCATGAACTCCCAGTTAGGATTCCTTAGGTGCTCATTGCTTAGGAGGTTTTACCAGGAGCTGTATTATCCACAGAGGTCTCTTCCTCTCCAAAACAAGCAGACCAGGTGATTAAAACCGGTAAAAACACTGAATAAAGCAGTTTCATGTAAAAATCAAACCAAAATCAACTTTGGTTGACTCTACAAATAAATCCTGATCTTTATTCACCATCTGTTTGATTTTGTTTGCCTCAGTAGATCTTCATTGGCAACAGGGAAAAGGAGATCCCAGTCAGGAACATCTTCCCAGCGCCAGTGGTCGGCCGATACATCCGAGTCAACCCTCGCTCTTGGTATCACAGCGGCAACATCTGTATGAGAGTGGAGATCCTTGGCTGTCCTATGCCAGGTGACGGGTTTGTATGGACAAAGCAGAAGCGTGAATAATTCCTGCCAACAGGATTACACAGGCTTTGTTAAAACAGACCTTGGAGCAAAAGTACAAAATGCTCTCAGAACAACATGTATAAGCTTTTTCTGATCTGGTGCCACAAGAGGATGGCATCATTGTTTCCAAAACAAAAATGTTTTCTGATCTCACTCTGCTATGGTTATGGTTTGGCTAGATTCAGGCATAAACACCACTTGGGTATGATTAGAGAAAGATCATGGTTTGAATTAAATTTACTACTGTTTTAAAAACAGCCTCACTGCAAACTCAAAAATACATATTTTTCCTCTTACCTGTAGTGCTTTTTTATCAATGGTGTGAATTTTGGTGTGAGTTGCTGAGTTACTAGAGATGTCTGCCTTCTCTTCAGTATGATGGAACCAGATGGCACTCCGCTTGTGGTGCTCAAAGCAACACAAAAATACATGTGAAAACTCAACAGCAATGTCCCTTTTCAGAAATCATGACCTGGTTACTCAAGATAATCCACAGACCTTGTTGTGAGCAGTTTCATGCAGGAACTATTTTCTTTCTACCAAACTACACCCACCAATTGTATCACCATGCAGAAGGAAGTGTGCATCTACTAATGGACAAGAGGCCTGCGCTTTTGACAACGCAAGATTTAAAATCAGTGGTTCTAGGTAAGCTCAGGCTATTCTCATGCACTGTTTTCACATTTTACCACTAAAGTAGTGTCCCAGAATTTGTGAGTTGCAGTAGATGCACGCTTCCTTCTGCACAATGATACGGTTGGCAGGTATAATGTAGTTGAAAGAAATTAGTTCCTGCTTGAAACTACTCACAAGGTTTGTGATGTCAAGTAGGCTATCAGTTCAGGGAAGGACCAAAATGCAGAGTAGTAGGCAACAGAAGGCGAGCTTCAATGAAACTGATAAAAACATCCAAAAACAGTCAGGTAACTGGAAGTTCTAAAGAAAGAAGAACCCAAATAACTGAGAACTAACTCGGATAACGTGATGAACTCATAGAAAAACATTTGAAAAGGGGCACAAGACACCAGGCAGGAAACAGAGCAGGGGACGACACCAAGAACACAGGGATGAACACAGACAAACTGATAAAGAACAAAGGGAAACACACAGGTATATACACAGAAAACTAATCACAAGAACGAGACACAGCTGGAGTAAGAGGACACGGGCAAAAGGAGGAAAATGATGATTTACTCACAACAAAGGTGTGGTGGAGAACACTAGGGTGGAGCAAACAAGGCTAATACAGAACAGGTGTGAAAGGAAGACTCGGGGAACAGGGAAGGACTAATGAGACAGGTCAGGTGTGACAGAAAACAGGCGGGAAAACACACAAAGACCGGACGTAAAACCAGACATGACACATGAGGAGAGAATCTGCAAAATAAAACAGGGAACAGATTAACACAAATTAATAACAGAAAACAAGGAACACAAACAGACGACCACAGAGCAAAGTCCACAGACCCATCCACCACCCTGCTGCCCAACCTGGTCGGACTTTTGCTTCCTTAACTTTCATGCTTGTCCCACCGTGTTTCCCCCTGAAGCAGCCGGGCGCCATTAACCTATAACAGCAACTAGCAAAGGACACATTTCTTCATTGGTTTCTGAAACCACAAGTCACTGCACAAGTGCCAGATTTCGACGATTTAGGAGTGAGACGGGGCTCAACATGTGGATTATCTTGAGTAATCAGGTCATGATTTATGGAAAAAGACATTGCTAATGACATATTGTATATTTTGGCGCTTTGAGCACCACAGGGAGAGCGCCATCTAGTTCAATTCCATTTGAGAGAAGGCAGACATCACTACGGCTGATATTTCCAATATTTTCCAGCTCACACCAAAGCAATCTACTAAATTGCACAAGAGGTAAGAGGACAAATATGTATTTATAATTTTGGGTGAACAGTCCCTTTAAGGGTAGGGGACTTTTGTCGTCACAGTGATACACTTCAATCATGGTGCAATCACGGTTAATGTTGACTTCTGGTAGGAAATGGAAAACAAATGTGCCCCACTTCACTGTACTTGTATCTTTCCATGTCACTGAGGTTTTCAGACACTTTACTGGAACATTTTCTACTGAAACAACAGTTCCAAGTAAAGCTTTGCACAGCGAGGTCTGTTGAGATTATCCAAAGTACTAACTGGGACATTGTTTCTGGAAAGACAGGTTGCCACCGAGTTATTAATGTCTAATTGTCGAGCGCCGGGAGCACAACAAATTAAATTAGAATTCACTTCCTTTGCGTTGGGGTGGCGGCAGATGTCTCAGTCGCCTGGCTCAAAACACCAAAACTTTCTGCGTGGCTAGATGCCACTAGAGGCGAAAGAGGAAATGTGTTTATTTGTAATTTGGCTGGGCTGAACCTAAACTGCAGGAAATAGAACAGGTGCTCAGCATTTATAGCCTTGACCCACCCGCCATGACCGATCATTCCTCTCCTCTGGTATCACTGCAAATAAAAAACAACTCATCCGCCTCCTTTTTTTTTTATCTTTTCTGATTCCCCACAGATCCAAATAATTATTACCACAGACGCAATGAAGTCATAACAACAGACGACTTGGACTTCAGACACCACAGCTACAAAGAAATGAGGCAGGTGAGTCACAGCGAGCCGAAAACAACAGATATCAGCTGCCTGCTTAGTCAAAGACCACAGGGCATGGAGCAATAAAACATCTTGTGTAACCGCGAGCCAACACCAGACAAGTTGTGTCCTTGTCAAGTACAAAGTGTGCAACGTTAACAAATGAAGTGAGCGCTGCCAGCCGCATGAAAATGCATTAAGTGTCTCCTGGGTTGTGTCATTACTTATTCATATAGTTGTCATGAACAGTAGCCTGTTTGTACCGGGAAGCAGGACAGCTGTATTTGTCACTGCTTACACTGTGATTGAGTGTTTGTGACGTACAAGTGTAACGCAGCGGCTCCCCTGTGCCAAACAGTCGACGACAGGTGTCCCAAACTGCTGTTATGACCCACAGTAAGACTTATTCCAATTAATGCTCTGAACGTATGGCCCACTGTAACCCCTAACCCCTTTTCTTTCAGTTGTGACAGCCTGAAACACTGTTTTCCTTCTGTCTTTGTGAAACTTTGAGGCTAAAATGTGTGTCATGCAGCGGGGTCCAGCCTCAATGGGCCTTCTCAAAGAAAGAAAGGACTATTTTTAAAACCCTTTCACTCTTGACATTTCTTTTCTGCAAGCAGGTGCCAGGTTCCCCCTGATCCACAGCAGTTTAAATAGTTCTGTGGTGTCTCAAATAAAGTACACGCCCCATGAGAGGAGTGAAAAGGTATCTAGTTAAGTCCCCCCCTCCGCTCAAAGATGTCTTATTCTTTATGTCCCCTCAAATGTCTGAGCTTGATGATATTGACTTGTATTTTTGCAAAGTTAGTCACAAGACAGGTGTTTTCAAAGCCCAGTCTCACTCCGCGGTCATCAAAATCCGGCGCTTGGGTGGTGAGTTGAGGCGTCAGAAACCAACGAAAAAAGGCTTCCTTTAAGCATGATATGCAGCAGGTTGCTGTTATAGTTTAACAATTTGAAACCTCCTGTACAGAGCAGACTTGTCTGTACAGAGAGAAGAGTTGGCATTAGTGAAAGTTTTTGGATGTAAACTTCCTTCCACTCTGTACAAAAACCCCATTGTAGCAGATATCATTGTGTGTACACAAACAAATAAAAGATGCTAACTACACTTACCTTCTGAGTCTGGGTCTGACCGAGGCTCAAACAAGTTTCCTCTAACTCATCGACTGGAGTCCAACAGGAATGAGTCCTTAAATCAGGAAAATGAGTTAGCATTTTTGTCTCAAAGTCAATGGGCTTTATTTATGTCTTGCCTGAAATAATGTCTGTGTTTAAACAGACTTAAGAGACTTTAATGTTTTGTTCTGTGACATAAAATCCGTCGGTATATACCCAACTCATGAACTTTGAAGCTTTTATGTGTCTTAAAAATGGCAGATGCTAACAACTGGCTAAATGAGACCGCAGAACGTAATCACGCTGAGCACGGCTTTACATCTTGTTATGGTGGTGACGTTAAGTCATGCAACCGTATTGTAGTTCGTTTACAGCCTAACATTAGCTTTTTACTTATAGCGATTGCATTTAGGCTTTAGTAATCATGAAAATAGTGATCATTTGTGAAGATTATCTTGCCGAACAAAACCTATTTCCAGCGATTATCCCAAATCCAGTGGAAAAATCCCAAAGGCTTTTTGACGCGGGAACCAGAGTGAAGCTAACTTCTGCATCGCCCTAAAGAAATGTCATCCCTGGTGGACGCTATATGCGCACTACTCTTTTATTGGTCAACCAAGCGCTAGCAGTGCAGGTGGGCAGGGCGGAGGTCAGATACAGATCTTATACCATCAGGGATGAGGAGCAGATCTGCTTCCTGACTTTAAGGACTGTCTTTGTCTTAGATCACCACCTCTTGTAATGTAATCAGTGGCAATCCTAGACTTTGGAGTGGCCCCAAAGACGCCTCTTGAGGCCGCCCAACACCCTTGGGGTCATTCTACCTCCTCTTCTTGATTTTTATTTCAGTCGTATCTATTTCTGTCCTATCTATCCATATCCAGTAACTATCCAAAATTTGCCAATATGAGTGGCCATTGTGGGTCCATTTCCCAAAATGTTTTTTTGAGGGTGGGCTCCTGAACATTGGCCTAGTTTGCTTTTCCATGTCATAGATAATAGCCTTGGAAATACTGATATTGTCAGAGTGTGGACTATTAAAGGACACTATGAAATAGCTGGAAAAATACAATTTTCCATGTTCTTCAAGGACGGATATAATATATTACCTTGACATTACCCTGCCACACATATGCTGAGAAGCTTATCTTTAATAGCAGCATTGGTTTCAGTATTATATTACTTTAAGCAGATTAAAACACAGTCGATATTCATTTTCAGTGTGTTTCTATAAGAACAAATAAACACCTAAGTGCTAATGAAGTGTCAAATGTTCTAAAAAAAGGCTCTGCATTGATCCTACTAAATACAGTCCAGGTATAATTATCAAGGGAATGTTTTATTAAGTGATAGAAAGAATGTCACTGCTGACTTGTAATCCTCTGTTTCGTGAACCAAACCAGATGTTTGTTTAATGGTTTAATCAGTTAGAAAAGTCAAGATTTAACCCAGACTTAATTAAAACCTCATCACTCCCGACTGGTTAATGACTTCTGCAGCAGCTGGAGGAGCCACTAAACACAGATTTTTTAACAGCTTGTTAGTCCTGCTGCACTTCCTCTTTGTGTCTGCGCTCATGCCCACATGGGTAAATGATAGTTGTTGCCATTTTAATCAGCTCCTCTACAAGCCTGTCTTTATAATTACCTTTACTGCTTTTCAACACAACTCCCCTCTTCGCTGACTGGAGTTTTATTGAATAAGACCTGTGTCACAGTACTGGTGATATTGTTTTGTTTTTAAGCAATATTAAAATTCCCAATGACATGGAGATTATTTTTGTACTATGTTGTGGCTACAAGTATGCAGCATTTAAATTAGCAATACCACAATGTGAAAATACTTAATAATCTGTTCTCACTGTTGACATTTGACAGGGAAGAAAGAGATATTTGGCTCAAGATGTCAGAGTGTTCTCTGTTATATCTTTCGTTAGGCGTCACAAATAAGATGACATTTTGTGCAATGGCGGGCATGACCAAAATAGTGCTGATTCTAACCTTGCTAACAGGACCTTTTACATGTTTACACATAAATGTACAGTTAATCTTCCACTAAATAGACAAACAGAGGTGTCAGAGTACACTATGAGGTCACTTCTGATCGGCCAGCTTCATCTTCTTATCTATCTTCTTTGTGTGGCTATAGCACAAAGGGTGTATCGGTGCCTGTAGGTTTGGCTTGCCCGTGACAATGTTTTAATTGTGTTTTTGCATCTTCATTTGTACAGAGATTTTTCTTTAGAGCAGTGCTGGTGTGGACGCGATATGTTTTGAGAAGAAAGAAGCGGGAAAACAGTTTTCAATACGTGTCAGTTTGGCCTAAAAGCTTATAATGAGTATGCAGGGTTTTCAAGTAAAAAGCCCTACATTCATGATTGTGCATAAGCATGAGTCAAACCAATTACAAGAAAAATTTCTAGCATCATATGTTTCTGCAAACTGCTATTATGTAGGAAATGCATTTCAACAAGGCTGTGGTTAACGTGTGGTTACGTTTAGGCACAAATCCAATTGATTATGGATAGGAATCATCTTTTGGTTTAAAATAATCGTTTTTTGGGGCACAATCCCGGCAGGAAAAGCAGTAATGTCTTTGTAAAAATCAGCCGCTTTTCGTGGAACTATCTTCTTCAAACATCACCATAAAACACCCATGTTTTGAGTTTTTAAAGCCGATGAAAGAACAGGAGCCTGAAAGCTGATAGAAAAACAGTGACTGGTAGCTACAGAACACCTACGATTGGAGCCTAAAAATCAATCAAAATACACTGACATGTTGCTACAAAACACCTATGATTGGAGCATAAAAGCTGATAGAAAAAACACTGACTGGTTGCTACAAAACACCTACCGTTCAAGTCGAAAAAGCAATCAAAAAACACTGACTGGTTGCTACAAAACACCTACTGTTCAAGCCAAAAAATCAATCAAAAAACAGTGACATGTTGCTACAAAACACCTATGATTGGAGCATAAAAGCTGATAGAAAAAACACTGACTGGTTGCTACAAAACACCTACTGTTCAAGCCGAAAAATCAATCAAAAAACACTACTACAAAACACCTATGATTAGAGCCTAAGAGCTAATAGCAAAACACTGATGTGTCGCTACAAAACACCTATGATTGGAGCATACGAGCTGATAGAAAAACCTCTGACTGGTGGCTACAAAACACCTATGATTCAAGCCTAAAATCCAATTGAAAAACACTGATTCATCACTACAGAACACCCATGATTTGAACATAAAAAAATAAAACACAAACACAAGCCAGTTTTGTTGTTTATTAGTCTCGAATGGTAACAGTAAATAACACACTGTCCACCATCCCATCCATCTCCAGATGACGATGTCAGCTCATATATTACATCACTTTAGAAACGTTGATATGATTCATATGAAATGTACAAATGTAAAGTATTCATGGCTTGCAGAAACATTTAATGCCAACATATTCTTCTGGTGACTGGGGTGTTAAAAGTACCTGCAGCAAAATGTTCTTAAAGCCCCAGAAAACATGGTTTCAAAACTGATTCCTCAAATAATTGAATATTCCTTTCTCCAACAGTTAAATACTAAAACTCTATTTTATATAATTCATAAAGAGCTGATGCTTCATTATTTATCTTCCACAGCTCATGAAGGTGGTCAATGAAATGTGCCCCAACATCACCCGGATCTATAACATAGGAAAGAGCCACAGTGGGCTGAAACTGTACGCCATAGAGATCTCTGACAAACCAGGAGAGCATGAAGTTGGTGAGTATATTTAAAGCAACAGGGCGTGACTTAATGTACAACAATAACAACAAGAGAGACATCACACTGTGTTCCTCACACTGTTTTTCTCTGTGTCGCTGTGCATATTTAATCTTTCCCCCCTCTCTCCCTTCATATGAACCTGTTGACCAGGTGAACCAGAGTTTCGTTACACAGCGGGTGCCCATGGTAACGAAGTGCTGGGACGAGAGCTGCTCCTCCTGCTGATGCAGTTCATGTGTCTGGAGTATCTGTCCGGCAACCAGCGGATACGTCACCTGGTGGAGGAGACCAGAATCCACCTACTGCCATCTGTCAACCCTGATGGGTACGAGAAAGCCTTTGAAGTGGTAGGTCTGCAAGACGGCCATCAGTGACCTCATATCACGCGCTGGGCTCTGGTGAAAACAGCACTAATATCAGCTTCTTCTGATTAGAGCACATGTGGTGCACGGCAGAAAATTGTTAGGAATGATCTGGTGGGATAGGCAACAACGTATGTGTTATATGAGCGAACATAAGTGGACATGGGCTGCCTGTTCTGCTTTAAATTCCACTGGAGCACATGTTGTTGGGTATCGTCTTAAATCAGCTGCAGGCCTGCTACATTAAAGGCCAGATATTTATGGTAACTAAATAGATGAAGACATTTAAGGGAGGTTAAAAGTAAGTCTGGCTTCTGTAGAGACGATGACATCATGTTATTTGGTGGCCTGATGTGTGAACGTGTGACTGTATGTACTTTATACGCTTTGTTTAACAAAAGATAACGGTACACCAACTCACCCTTCTGTGTGTGTCAGCTCTGACACACAGTACCCCTCAGTCAGTTTTAGATGCCCAGGGACAGTGTGTCAATTTACACTCATTGTGTTGTTGTTTTCCTTGTTTATTCACAGGAAAGGCTTCCACTTGTTAAATGCATACAGTCTCTTTTTCACAATAAACTTCAAAAATGTTCAAACATGTTAAAGACATGAGGGAACAAAATCTGTTACCCCATTACCTGTACAGAATAAATAACATTTAAGATCTACTACAATAACCTAAAAGCCTATAACAAATATAACACATAGTTAAAAAAAAATAAGCAGCATGTTAAAGTGCGTAATAGTGCAACAATAGCCGATCGCAGTCGTAGCAATAAAAGTGCAGAGAACAGACTTTAAGTCACAGCCTCTGGAAAGAAGCTGCACTTTAGCCTCGTTGTTCTTGCTGGTTGATAAAATATTTCATTTCTACATTTACTTACTCGACCTTAAGTTTATGTAACAAAAGTATGTGGTTAGGTTTAGAAAAAACATCCTAGTTTGATTTATAATAAGTATGTTTGCATATGTTCCTTTCATAGTATGATACACATACTAGCACATTGTGTTAATATTAGAATGTGTCGGTTTTATTGATTTTGGGTTCATTTGGGACACAAACAGTGGTCTCACAGGTGAAAGTCCAAAATTTGTTCGACCCGTCCATCTCCTCTCCCACCAGCCCTATGCAGACTTTCTCTCTCTTTATACTTTGGCAAGTGTAGTTCAGTAGAATGAAAATAGTTCCTTCACTAAAACTGCTCACAACACGGCGCATGGAGACCAGACAGCGGGGCGCCATCTAATTCTGTTACAATCGAGAGAAGACAGACATTTATAAGACTGATATCTCCAACACTCCTCAGCTCACACTGGACTGCTGGACGTTGTGATCAGCAGGAGGTCTGCAGCTTTATGATTTGTTCAAATGTTGCCCCTGAATGAGCTGTGATGAGGTGTGATGATGAACCACTGTCCCTTCTGCACCGGTGCTTAAACTAACACCACACTTCCATCAAGCCATCCGAACCATGTCACAGAGCTCCATCTGCTCCACAGAGCGTCTGTTCCCGCATCATTCTCTCTCTTAATTTCCCTCACATTGTGTTTCCTCTCTTGTTCTTGTGTCCAGGGTTCAGAGCTCAGCGGCTGGTCTCTGGGTCGATGGAGCAATGTTGGAATAGACATTCACCACAACTTCCCCGATCTCAACTCCATACTGTGGGAAGCCGAGGCCAAGAAGTGGATCCCTCGCAAAATGTTTAACCACCACGTGCCCATCCCGGAGTGGTACCTGTCCAAAAACGCCTCGGTGAGTCTGACTGGCTCTTGTATTATTAACATATTCAATGTGAATATTTCAGCAGCCCTGCAGGTAAAGGCATGCAGGTTGCAGATTACGGCAAACAGAAATGTCACATTTGTGCCCAAGTGAGTCCTACTCACAGCTGTCGTTGTGTGCAATATGAAATAACAGCCCATGTGCTGCATCTTTAAAGGAACAGTGTGTAAGATTTAGAAGGATTTAGTGGCGTGACGATTGAAAATTGCAACCAGCTGAAACTTCTCCTGGTTCTACACATTCTCACTCCGACCTCACCACATATCGATGTTTGGTCACGGACTTTCCATGTCCACATACGACGTGCAAAGTACCCTGTGTGTGTTGGTTGTTGACGTTCTGGGACACCGTGTCAAGTTCTGCCTGTTACATGCGTTGTCTTCTTTCAAGATACACTTCTGTTTTCACAGGAAATTTATCCAAAACAAACAGACCAGATAATTAAAACTGGACACACAAATCAGTGTTTCTCCAACAATATTTGGCATGTTGGAGATGGGCCGTTAGCCTAGCACCCGCTAAAGCCCTTTTTCTCTGATAGCGTCAGAACCAGGTGTTTAGCAAGTTGTTACCGAGTGTTTTACAAGTTGTTTCTCTCCAAAACAAACAGACCAGATAATTAAAACTGGAAATACAAATGAGTATTTATCCGATGCTGTTCGGTATGTTGGAGGCAAGCTGTTAGCCTAGCACCTGCTAATGTGTGCTAGCCTCTCTGCTTTGATAGCTTAGGATCCACACGTTCAGGAAGTTGTTACCGGGAGTCGAATTTTCACAAAAGTCTCTTCCTTTCCAAAACAAACGGATCAGATCATTAAAACCAGAAACACAAATCAGTGTTCCTCTGACACTACTTAGCATGTTGGAGACAAGCCTGATTTTTATTTCAGGTGATTATACACTAAAGAAAACATACTAATATTATATTACAATCCATTTTATAGCTCCCTAAATCCTTCACTGGACCTTTAATAACACGACTGCCATTCAGTTTCCAGTAACTTCCCCTACAGGTGACAAATTATGACAACTCCACTTTAACAAACAAATCCCACAGTAAAGACCATCTGCCTCTTGAAAAGGGTAAAACAGCCTCATGGGCAAACTGCCACTGTCTGTTTTGGGAGAAGCGGATGCGTTTGCTATTTCTGATGACGAGGCTGTGAGCAAAAATACACCCGGCGATCTATTAAAAGCTCATCTTCACGAGTGTTTTGACGTTACCGAGAGCCACGAGTGAGTCACACAGAGCCTCCAGAATAGCTGCTGCAGCTGCGGAGCTGGGATCCCCATCTGTGCTCAGGAGGCTGTGAAAACGTACCTCGCTCGCCTCACTGACCGGCCCCACCAGCGCTCAGAGATAGAAAGGCTGGTTTAATTAGGAGTCCAAACAGCAGCAGCAGTTTTAACATTATCCTGATTTGTAACATGCAAACACAAGCCGCTGGATGGTTGCCTGTGCTGCCTCTTGATGGAAATTTGTTCACATTTCTGAATAAATATTAGTGAAATTAGTTTACAGCATGGGAGTGTGTGAACAGCATTATCGCTCCCTCTTGAGAGCACGCTGCAATGAAATTGTTTTCAGCGTGAGGGAGTTAATTTAACATCACAGTGCTGAGATGATTGCACAAATTGCATTATCCTCCCCCCCGTGTCCCTGTTATAGGTTGCCGTGGAGACACGGGCTCTGATAGCATGGATGGAGAAGATGCCCTTTGTGCTGGGCGGTAACATCCAGGGAGGGGAGCTGGTGGTGACCTTCCCATATGACAAAACTCGCTCCCAGGGAGTGGCCAGGGAGCCGACCCCCACCCCGGATGACCACGTCTTCCGCTGGCTGGCCTTCTCCTACGCGTCCACCCACCGCCTGATGACTGCCGCCAACCAAAGGGTCTGCCACACAGAGGATTTCGCCAAGGAGGACGGCACCATCAACGGAGCATCCTGGCACACTGCGGCTGGCAGTTAGTGTCTATAGCTGCCCGGGTGTTTTCCCGCTGATCCTAACACTGTGTTATGCAGGATTTCTCCGCTCAGCTCTGAGCCTTTGAGCCATAGCTTTGTTTAGCACACACGAGCACATCTGCATATTCAGCACTGAGCCCCTTTGGCTGTTTCAAAGCTCCTCGGCTTTAGCTTGAAGCATCATGTAAGAATTCAAAAGCAAACAAACAAAGAAAGGCAAAAGTGATTCAAATCCATTTCACTCTTAATTAGCGTCACGACATCTTAGCAATACCTGGACAATACGCTGATCCGTGCTGCCCTACAGATATGTCTCTCTCTTTTCTTGGCAGGTATGAATGATTTCAGCTATTTGCACACCAACTGCTTTGAGCTGTCGATGTACGTGGGTTGTGACAAATTCCCTCATGAGAGCGAACTGCCTGAGGAGTGGGAGAACAATCGCGAGTCTCTTCTTGTCTTCATGGAGCAGGTACAGTACAGAGGCAAAGCGGCCCCCGCAACTCATACATACACTCGTGAAAACCTGTGCGAGCGAGCCACATAAACACATGCTTTTATTATTATTACAAAGTTATTCCAGGAATATGGTGGCCCTATTAATTTCTTACTCTTCTTGCTGAAGTATTAACTAAAAAATGCTGTATCACGACCATACCAGCTGATTACATGCTCAAAACAATTTAACTGTCACCCAGTGTTGTAGTGGCAGCTACTCATATATTTCAATGGCTCCAAGAGGTGGGTACACCCCGTATACCTGCTTATACCCTCCACTACACTGCTGTCATCAATAGGCCTGCCATAATACTGTTATTGACTATCGTACAATAAATGGAGTTTCCTCGCCATTTTAAAACCTGTTTGCAGCGATTGTCCCTTTTTTTTTTCTCTCCATCCCATCACCTTCTTGTGCACGTCTGAAAACATTACAGCAACACTTCAAAGATGACACAGTGTAGCTCATTGGTAGCCTACAGCTGCACTTTTGGAGTGGCAGACGCACAGCCCTGATAGCCGTTAGCTTGCCGTCCACTGACAATGAGCCAAGAAGTTGTTTGCAGTTTTGCCCTTAACCCTTCAGAACCTGAGCAAATTGGCTTGGTTTCTCTCAAAAACATGGGAAGGAAGCAGAGAGCAATGGAAGAAGAAATGACTCCCAAAAATTAGTGAAAGTAGTGAAAAGAGAAAATTAAAAACAACAAAATTAGTCAAACCTGGAAAAAGTGCTTGAAAATATCATAATTCTGTAACATTATTTTAAATATAAAATAGTGATAATTCTAGATAGTTCTCCCCCCTAGCTTTTTAAAAAATAATTTTCTAAATCTATCAATTTACGCACTTTCTGGAACATTGCCTTTTTCCCCTATGTTTTTAAAAGAAATTGTACCAATTTGCTCAGGGTTCAAAGGTTCAAATACTTGTGACAGGCATCTGAAAGCAGCATAAGAAAAGGGGTGTCGCTCCAGGTTTCAAAGGGTTAAACAACTTCATCCTGCACTCTGTAAATCCACCAGCAAACCGTCGACCCCTAGGCTGTCCATCCACGGCCACTGTGGTGTTGTGGCCCGTTCTCATTCCCAGGGCGTCAAATGCTGCTGCTTTGCCGCACCCCCAGAGTGTATATTGACCCTGAAGCAAAACAAGACTTTCAGCCAAGAGACAACAGTTTGTCAATACACTGACGTCACTCACGTGATGTGTTTGTCACGGTCTTTACTTATTTTAACCTAAAACGTTGTCTTTTTCTACCCCAATACAAGTAGGTTTGTTGCAAACTCCAAACTGAGACATTAACCACATGTTACAGTGTGTTTTCATATGTGTGTCTGCGGTGTTTGACTCACTATGTGCGTTATATCATTTTTTCGTTAATGATGTGGACTTCACAGGTTCCTGCCTCATGCTGCAAGACGTCTTGTATTTAAATATTAAAGCTGGATGAGATGGAAAGGCGTTAAAACATGATTAACTGTTCTGGTTTACTGGTGATCATACATTATATATGATATCATCACATCATGTCATAAAACATTCTGTCAAATTATAAAGCAGACTTTGATAAGGTACGATTTGCCATGGTTTCACGGGCTATGCTTTTTATGTGCAGGTGCATCGTGGGATCAAAGGTGTGGTGAGGGACCTGCAGGGTCGTGGAATCGCTAATGCCGTCATCTCTGTGGAGGGCATCGGCCATGATATTCGCACAGGTACAGTTTTGCATTTCACCTGATTCTTATGCAATGCTCTCATGAAATATGAAGTGGAGGGTTTGGAGGTCCTTTGCTGGAAAATTGCGAGCATCAAAAACTTTATTTCCTGCATTCTGCTGAACTTTTATGCACCAATTTATGATGTGAATGGAATCACTCTTTCAGTTTTCCATGAAGTGATAAAAGCCCTGTGCTACTTTCATGTTTTAATTTGTTGGGGTTGGAGAAATGCACATGTTGTAAATACTGAGGCTGACATGTCCCCTGCATCTCCTCCAAAATCTACACCTAAGTTCTTATGCAGGATTTCAGCTATTAATGCTTCATTTGAGTGAGCAATACAAAACAAATGTTGTCAATGTCTGTTTTGCAGCATGTGGATATTTTCTCTCTTCATCTCCCCAAAATTCTTTTATGAGTAAGCTCAGATTTTTGCAATCAAAGCAGCAGAAATTACCCCAGGGCGCACTGACTCAACTGTCTCTGCGACTCACATTATTCGTCTGCAGTGAGTCACTCTTACAGTAAGTTAGTATTCCGGCATAACGTGGAATAAACAGGATAAACAAAAGCAGCCGGAGCAGGTCGGAGTCTGACTCAATTCGCAGTCACAGCCAGTGTCGTCTGGGCCTCCTGCTCTGAATTTGACTATCGATTGTGCATCCTCAAGGCAATCTCTGCTGATGCCTGAAAAAATGCAGCCTTCAAAGCCAAAGGAGTTTTGCACTTAGAGCGTGAAATCGAATGTCCAAAAGGACGTTAGCCATTATTATTCCTGGAGCTAAGTATAAGCCACTGTTTCCTCTCAGAAACTTTGCTGCCCTCAGTTGCAGTCAGGAAAGATTTTAGACTATTTATTTTTGAAAACTGTACCTTTCCAGCTGCTTTGAATTGGGCAAAGCAGTTATTATCTTGGATGAATCACCTGCAGTCACTGAGAAGGCAGGACAGGCAGCCTGGATGCTACACACGTACATCGATATCTCGTACTCATTAGCTTGTTAGCATTTTTTATTGAGGCATTCCTGGAAACAATTAGATTCCCTTCTGCCGTCTGAGCGCAGATGTCCACGTGTAACTGTCAGGATCAGCAGCAGAAGCAAACCTGCCGTCATATTTCATTTGTCTCGGTGGTCGCTCAGACGTGTCAGGTGGGCGTTTGGATGACCGGAAGGAAGCGACACTGTCGTTTTAGCGAGTGAGTCAAAGGCTGAAAATACACCACAAGCGCACCAGAGTGTTCCCTGGTCACATAGAGGCAGCGCTCAGCAGAGAGGGAGGCCAAGAAAATCCAACATGACAAAGCAGAGCTATTTTTAAAAAATATAAATGGGGATATGGAACACCTCCCTTCAGAAGAGAAGAACACAAAGAACTCTCCAACTTTTATTTCAGGCTTTGTATGAAGGCTTGCTTTTTGCCACTGCTTAGCAGGTTTCTTCAAATTCAGCTTTCTAGGACAAGATTTGCATTTTGCTGCTGTGGCACAAATAATGGGTACTGTATGCCTGCGATTTAACTTAAATGCAATGTTTACATAGTCTCTTACAGCAGTGTTTCCCAACTGGGTCCAGATTTCTCCTTAGTCATTAGTTTGAGGTCCACACGGTATAATATATTCAGTAACATACTTACGTTTCGCCATGGCATTGAGCATTGAGCTAGTTTGCTGTCTCTGCCAAGTAGCTGTTGGTTAGTCTCTCACTCTACAGCAGAAAACAGCACTTCACAATAAAATCTCTGTGCTGGAAATGATTGCACTTAAAAATAAAGTTTTTAAAGTTTCACTTGTGGTTGCTTTTGCACCGTGACCCACCAGTTTTGAACACTGTCTTACAGGGAACACGCTTCAGGATGCAACATTCATGGTAAAATTGTTGTGCATGAGAGAAAAGTGGATGTGGCTGTACCAACAGCATAACGGCCCATGTAAACAATCATAATCCATCAGTTGTACGGGAGATCAGTTTAATCGCCTTTATTCAGGTCTGCGCAAGGTTTGGGGCAGGGAAGGTTTCTGATTGGATAGGGGGCAGGGCGGATGTTACGTGTTTACGTTTACCGGAAGAAGAAGAAGAAGAAGAAGAAGAAGAAGAAGAAGAAGAAGAAGAAGAAGAAGAAGAAGAAAACACTGTAGTCCTCGCTCTGGATAACAAGATGCTTGACGGTGCCATTTTTAGTGCCTTTTTTGGGCTTGTTTTGCTTATATTCTTGAAGCAGCAGTACGACAACAACCTTGTTCTGCTAATGCTTCGTCTGTTGAGGAGAAGGGAGGTAGAAGACTGTGCTTTGGCGAATGGAAACTGGTTAGTGCAACGAGTTGTGCGCACGCTACATACGTCATCGCACCAGAAGGGCAAGGAAACGAGCATGTGCAGAAAGACCAGAATGAACTTAAAGAGGAACGAGTGTATACAAGTGCGAGAAATTCTTTCATTCGGAATTAGAAACGGAATATTCCAGCCCCTTACATCGGAATGAATTTTCAATCGCATTGGCCATTTTCAATCCGAATTAAGTGTTTACAAGATCACTTTTAATAGGAATGAACTTTCATTCCGAATGAAAAGGGAATTAAACAGTCCATGTAAACGCACTCAGTGACAGCTGATGCAAGACATAGCAGAGAAGTTGTCGAGTTGTAGTAATTGCACAGTTAGGTTTCAGTTTGTTAGGTTTGTTAGGATTCAAACTCTGCAGCTCCTGGGTCTTGCTTCCCAACATAGATGAGCGTGTTCGTATATGTGCGTCATGTTTACAGTACTTTCAAAACCTGACAAAGAAGGCCTGGAGTGTCGTGTTGTGAACCATGTGAACTTTGAGTCATTTTAAGGTACATCCTCGCCATTTTTTTTTTTTTCCTGAACTGAACCTCAGTGACTTCTCTTGCCTAAACGTGACCTTCTTAATTATGTATGTTAAGGACGTAACGTCATTCGTGGAGTGCTAATTTGTAGGATATCATATGAATTGTTGTGCATGTATTTTTCGAAAGACATACAAACCGAGCATCAACACCCCAACATGTATAATGTTTCTTGTATGACTGTTTGTGTTTCAGCTGCTGACGGCGACTACTGGCGCCTTCTGAACCCAGGAGAGTACAGAGTCACAGCCAGGGCCGAGGGCTACAGCGTCACCAGTAGGAAGTGCGAGGTAGGTTACGAGATGGGCGCCACCACGTGCGACTTCACCGTCGGCCGCACCAACCTGTCACGAATCAAAGAAATAATGGAAAAATTCAACAAGCAGCCAATCAGATTGCCCGTCAGGCAGCTCCAAGCTCGCAGGTCCAGAGAGAGACGCCTGGGAACATAATGAATGTACGGGGAAGAATTAAAAACAAACATCTGCTCCGATCAGACCGGGGTTTGGACCTCTGTCAGATTCCTCCAGAGTGCTGTCAGTGGAATTATGTTGGAAGATTAAAAATGTGGATTAATTTAAATGGGATGCTTTGTTTTTTGTTTGGTTTGGTTTTGTTTGGTCCCCAGGCATAAGCTCTCTCTGTGTTCACTGTCGTCATCTCAGCTTCTCTTGATATCCACTGTAAACGTTTATTTCATTCTGTCAGAGGCTAATTCTACGTTTATGACCCCTCTTCTTTGGTTTATATTGTTATATTATTTCTAAGATATCTACCATCATTCGTTGTGACATCACCTATAAATGCTGACAGAATATAATCACATTATTTTTTTAAATAAAAGAAAACTGAAATATGAGTTACAGATGAGGAATCTGTCTCAGCATCTGATTTTAACCACTGTGAGGAATGGCCATGACTGTCATTATGTACATACTTATTAACTTATGTAACACAGTTATGTAAAAGCTTTATTATCTGCACTTGTACAATTTCCAGTCCTGTCAGAAAAAAAAAACTTGTAGACTCAGTGGCCTTTTGTGTGTCATTGATTATTTTTTTCACACTTCAGTTTCGGCAAGTTATTAAATAAAGACGATGTTTGCACAAAGTGACATTGGAATTGGATTTTGTTTGTGGTCAATAAATCAATCAATCAGTGAATAGTGGTAATATAGTAAAAAAAGAATTCTCCGTCCACATGTCAGGATTTTTAAAATGGCTGCACAGACAACCACCGTCTACAACGCTGCCTCCTGTTAAAGGTACAATATTACAATCACCTTCATAGTTGCCTCGTTCGTTGTTGTGCAAACCTTTGACTCCACCCTTTAGTGGCTGTATGTATGCCAACATTAAAGATGCCTGAAAGTATGAGAGCACTGACGTTTACAACTTTTGAAACTGATCAGGTTTTTTTTTACAAAAAGGGAGCAAAATTGAGCCATAACATCGTCTGTATCTCATCTGGCCTGGGAAAGCCTCTGGATCCCCCAGGCGAAGCTGGAAAGCGCTGATGAGTAGAGGGACATCTGAAGTATGTTGTTCAGCCTGCTGCCTCCGCGACCCAGTCCCAGATAAGCAAATGAAAAAAGGTGGAAGGATTAATTTTATTAGATTTCAACAAAGGTCTGGAGACTTAAATATAATGCGTTAATTCTTTCAGAAATATTTTTTTATGTTCTCTCCTTTATGTTTAACATGATATTCCATTTTGAAATAAGAAGGAATTAAAGTATGGTTATAAACTGATTTAAAAAGTCAAAACATTAGCAGTGGTGAGTACCTCACTTGGATGTTGTTAGTTATTTGTTCTATTAATATTAAAATTAACTCTGATTTCACTCCTGCTTGATTGAACATCCCTAATAACGGAAATAAACTTCATTCCATTCCCGTAACTTAGTTGTTGTAATCTCCGTGGTTAATTTCAAGCCTCCTCTCATTCGGTTCCTGCAGTGTGTGGTGAGTTAGTATCTTGGGTGTCGAGGTGGAAAGGCTCTAATTATCAAAGCTGCGCTGGGGCTCTTACGGATCACTGGCTTATTCTGACAACAACACCAGCCTTCCTTCTCTCTGGCCAACATGCAATTATAGGAAGACCTCAAACTCTTATCTCCTTCTCCAAAGGTTATTGAACAGAGGCTCGCACACCTGTCATCATCTCAGAGTACTGCAGAGTATAGGCACATCAGAGCTTGTTAATATTACCATGCCTTTTGCAGCTCTAACCCATAATCAATGACTCTGAGTGTGAAATAGAGGAAATATATTTGTCACACAGATGATGGAGTGTTTCATAAAAGCGGGTTTTAATCTCTAATATATTTGTATGTGTCAGTGTACGTCAGTCCTGGTTGAACTGACATACACTGACACAATGAGAGAAATACTGGAGCACTAATGTTTATTACATTGCTTTAACAAATACAACCAAGTACGGAAGCTGTGAAAGGCCATGCTTGCAATTATTTTTTCATGCCGTTATCTCCAGATCACAAGTTAATTATTTTGTTACTTGAAAAAACAAGCTTTGTTATCATGAAAAACAAAACGTTGTTTCCTCTTATTATTGGTGCTTATCAGAGTTTAGGAGTGCCATGCCAGCATGCTTCATATCGCACCATATAATGACCTGACTTCAGCAAAAAAATCAAATGAACCAGACACGTCTTTTTAAGTTCTTTATAATCATCCTGTTACAAAAATAAAAAACAAACATGACAAAGTCATTAAGTCATGATAAATAATAATAATAATCTCTTTTCATCATCTCAAGAAATTAGCCTTGTTTTTGAGTCAGTATGAATTAATATTTGATTACATTCATATAAATTAAATATTGATATGTTTTTGATATTTTAAAAATGTCAAATTAATATAAATCAATATAAATTAATCTATACCACAAGAAAACAAACTTTGTTATCTCAAGACAGTGAAATAATTGACTCTGGATCTTGCCACCCGGCAACTACAAGTGTGGCAATTGCCAACAATGCAATTTCACGAACCAGCACCTTTCATCACCAACGCTCCAGCAAAAAGTTTTCTGTCAGAGGTTTCATTTCCTGTAAGACTCAAATGTCCCTGTGGACTGGCCCACATAGGCAAGACCTCAAGACCCCTCAAAAACAAAATATCTGAACACGAATCACGACCAAAGGAGCCCTGTGGCCAATCATTTTAACCTCTTGAATCACACTGTGGCCTCCCTGAGCCATCTGGGGATCGAACATGTTCAACTTCCTAGGAGAGGCGGAGACATTAATAATCTCCTTTTGAAACGCGAACTTTTCTGGATTTACACCCAGGACACTATGTCACCTAGGGGTCTCAACGAGGAGATGGACATTCGACCTTTCCTGTAATTCCTCTGATCTTTAGACTGATGGTCTTTCTGTATCTTTATACATATCTCTATTTATTTACAGGATATGTTCACGGACACTGTCATGGTGTCTGTAGGTCTGTTCACTTGTGTGTAGACGCTTACGTGTATTTACATTGACTGTGAGGCTTGTGTGTGTACATGCGCACACCTACGAACCTTTGTCCTTTATTCCGTTACCATATTAAGGACATATACATTGTGGTGCCCTGTGATATTATGAAACAAGGTACATTTTCTCTTGAAAGAAAAGTTGACGCACGTGACTCACTCCACTCGTGATGTGTTGTGACTCAGTGTTGACTGGTTTCCTGAGTCAAAGTCGTGTGTTTGCTGGACTCATCCATCTCCCCTCACAGCCATCCTAAGTGGACTTTCCTGCTCGTTATACTACATCAGTTGCTCTGAACATCTAATCATGACGTGACTGGGTTTACATGGAGTTGTTTTGTAAGGTCAATGCATCTCATGGACGCTAAAAGGTGTACTATGGCCCACTGTCCAAGCAACCTTTTTTGACTCCTGGGAGTGCGACCAGGATGAAATCTACCTCTAATTTAATTTTTTTTATGTAAGCTGTTGTATCTGCTATAAAACTGAAGTGTCATGAATAGAACGGATCCAGATGCTGGAATAACCTCTTGTCAGCTCTGAGTATTTTGAGAAAACACATTTTAAATGGTCAAGTTAAATGAGAATGAAAACAAAGGAGAAGTTCCCAGGGAAAACAATACAGAACAGTGTCTCTGTGTGGTTGCTGCAGAGCCTGAAGTCTCTAACTTTCAGATGCTGCCCTAATGTTGACTCGACTTCCAGGGGGGCTTGAAGAATTGAGCATTCAAAACAAAAACAGAGCCAGGTCGCCCTGTTTAGAAAGCTGTGGAGTTATAAGAGGAGAGACTGGCATAAATCAGCGACAGAGTTCTCTCTCTTAGATTTTGGGCACTTTTTTCTCCACAGAGACCGTTTCATTATTACTGGTGACATCTATCATTTTCTTACACTGCAGAAAAGAGATGTGGTCAGCATTTATGCTGATGCGAAAGGTTTGACAGTCCAAAAAGTGTCTGACGTATTGGTTATAAAACCCAGATGTTTCTGGATAAAAACAAGCCATAAATTCAGCGAAAAAAGGCATTTCTGACCATTAATCAGTGGAGATGTACATTAATAACAAGAACTTGTAAGACAAACTTCTCCCATATGGACGGCAGACAATCCCTGTGAGTTCAGGTGGGTGTGGATGTTGGTGGGATGGGTGGAGGGAGGGGGGTTGTACAGTGTGCAGGGTGTGCAGTGTAGCCGCTGTGGCCTGCAGCTGTGATACCGTGCAGATGTGTGGGAAGACACAGGCACCAGCTGACCTTGCCAGCAGTTGAAAGGCCAGTGCTTCTTCAGAAGTCGGTCCAGCCTTTGAAGTGTTAAAGAGCGCCGGCCTGGATATCACAGGAGTGAGTCGCCACGCAGCGTTGGTAAACCAGCTCTTAACCTCTCTGAGACAGATTAGACTCTCTGCTGGCTGGATGGACATCAAAGCCGACGACCAGATCAGCAAAGAGAGGGATGGTGACTGAAAAGTTTTCTGTTATTTCTCGAAATTTAAACACATTATTCTGTTAGATTTTGCTCCCTAGAACTTGCTAATTAGTACTGCAAGCAAAGCACAACCATTTAATAACAGTCCATCCGATGGTTGTTGAGATATTTCTCTCAACACAACAAATATTGACCTCATGGTAGCGCTAGACGCAAAGTCAGAAGATCATCAAAGCCACTTGACTTTATTTTGTAGGAACCATGAATGTCCGTACAACATTTAATGGCAATCCATCCATTAGTTGAGTTATTTCAGTCTGGGCCAAATGGTGGACATTACGATCCGCAGGGCTATACCAAAATGTCTCACTCCGACCTCGTCACATATCGGCATTTGGTCATGGACTTTCTACGTCCAGATACGTTGTGCGAGGTGCCCCGGGTGTGTTGGTTGTTCATGTTATGGGAGGCTGTGTCAAGTTCTGCCTGTTACATGCATCGTCTTCTTTCAAAATACACTTCCGATTTCACAGGAAATTTACATACAGTCTGAATATTACATCAATACAACAACGTGAATTGACGTTTGTTTTCCTCCAACAACAAAAAAACATGGTTAGGTTTAGAAGGAAAGAACAGGGTTAGGCTTTATAATCTTACAGGACAAGAACACCGCTCTCCCAGATGAAAATCCTTGTTTCATGGGCCTGTTTGCCTCTATTCAGACTTTTGTCACCTTAACTTTCGTTCTTGTGCCATTGCGTTTCCCCCGATGCTGCCGAGCGCTATAAAACTACAACAGCGACCGGCTGCGTATCATGCCGTCGTTAAAAGACGGCTTTTTTTGTCAGTGTCTGACGCTGCAAGTCACTGACGAAGCGCCAGATTTCGACAACTTCAGAGCGAGACCTGGCCGGCCATGCTGCTATGTGGCTTTAGTTTAAATCGACTGGTCCATTTGTTTTAGAGAAGAAGTGACCTCTGCGGATAATTTGGTTGCAGGTAAAAACCTCCTAAGCAATGAACATTGAAGGAATCCCAACTGGGAAAAGTTTCAGCTGGCTGCAATTTGCAATCCTCGCCACTAGATGCCACTAAACCTCCCTAAACCTTACACAGTGGACCATTAGGTGATGAATATTTCAAATAGTAGCAAGACGTTTGTTTTGTAGCCATGTTGTTTGCTTTGTTAACAAGTGAAATATTACCACATTTCCAAATAAAAGCCTTCTGAGATGAACATGTTGAATGCCTGCTCTGTGAATCTGTCAGGTGTCTGATTAAACTCTGCAGCAAATCCTCATTAATGACGACAAAAGCATGAGTATCTGCTGTTACCGCCGCGCTCAATCAACACAATGGGAGATCAGGATTAGAATGAAAGTAATTTAATAATAATTAACCAGACTGTAAGGCGAATGGGGCACAGATCTGCAGGATGTGCACCGGATGAGGGAGTTAGAGGAAAGATGACTGCCCAGTGAGACAGTCCTTTTAAACCGCAGCAGCCCCGGTACAGATGTTACAGGTTAAAGTAATGAGCAAACCAACTCCACCCACCTGCAGCAGAGTCACCACTCACAGCTGGTCCTGCTCTGGATTTAGTAAAATGTGATGGTGCAGCTACATGGGAGGTTTTGTAAGAAATATTCAGAGAGAAAAAATATACTCTGACTCATTTTAATTGCATAAAAATAAATTACAAATGTAAAGCTGTGGATAAAAACCATTACATTGATAAGGATCCCTCACAGCTGATAGATGCGCCCGTTATCTTTTCATTTTGTGACAGGTGCTTGGTATGTGGCAACCAAATATAGCAAACCATAAAGACTGTCAAATAAATCAATTATCATGCTTATCCAGATTTATTAAAGGCCTTTCACACTCACACAGGTGTTCACACTTTGCGTTTGTAGCCCAAAACACAGGTGTTTCGAGTTATCATCTCTAATTAGATTTCTGCTTAGAGGGGCAGAGCAATTCTGGTATTTGTGATGTTAACAAACTCTGGCATGTCAACAAGTAAACAAGACAAAAACAACAGCAAACAAAAAAGGCACAGATCTAACTAGTAACATTAAAGCTGGGGTAGGCAGTTTAATTTGGCTTTGTTTGGAAAGAAATCCGTTAACAACCTATGAGCATATTATAATTCAAGTGGTCTCAGACTTTAGAAAATTTATCTAATGATGGGAGGCCAATTACATGTCCTCTCTGAGAGAAGGTGATCCTAATAGCTGTTGTACAAATGCAGATGCATGTGCACATCCCTTCAGTGAAAGCCTGATTCCATGGCCCTGCAAAGCAACCCCAAAAAAGGAGGATGGACTCATTAAAAAAAGAATCAAAAACAGAGACTGACAATAAAAAAAAATAAAACACATGTCAATATCAGCAAAATGTTTCAGAAATGGAGAGAAAATGTTGCTAACCGGAGCTAAAGGCTTGCAGCTTTGTAAAAGTTCACTTTTATTAAGCTAACGTTAGCCAGAACCTTGAATCACAGTGTGTCCATCTCACTCCCTGCCTCCACAGACCACCTCAAAGGGAGGAGAGCAGGCAGCAGCTCTGGAGACAGATCCCCGAGGCTGCAGCAACCTGCCAGTGCAAACCCTGGCTCAGACTTCCCAGCGGATCAGAAAACTTTCTGTTGCTGCCGTTACACAGGTTAGACCTGGTGCAGCTGCTGGCCACTAGCCTGCTGTAACACCTGGCACTGGGGGGTTCATGCTGGCTGATTTTGAGCGACCACAGCTGCTGACTGGTCTGTGTCCTGAACTGCTGTCTGCTCTCGTCCTGGGGAAGCAGTCCACAGTGGTGGGGAGTGAGGCGGACAGACCGTGTGGTGGCTAGCTTGATAATTCTTGTCTCAATTGTGGTTTGACAAACAGAGAGGGAGAGGAGCTCTATGATGAAATAAGAATCTTTTCTTGCCCTTTCTAGATTTCTGCCTACCCCAGCTTTAATGAGTAATGGATTATATGAATTATTAATAAATATCACTGAGCCAGTCTGCACAATATTAGGATGCTGGAACTGGAATACTTTACTGAAATGTAGCCTTCATTCAGTTTTTTTAATTACATGTGTGTCTCTTCTGTTGTAACATAACAATCTGAAGCGTAGACAATAGACATAGCCTCCGCTGATTTGTGCACTTCCGTTCTGAAGCCTCAAGTCATTTTGACTGCCACCATCTTGGTTTTTTGGAGCCAGAAGGGACCATATCTGGACGAGAGGGTGGAGCTGTGGAGGGGCGAGGGGTGGATCTGACTCAGACTGTAGCCACGCCTCGTATAACTGTACCTCCAGTACAATTGGCATGAATGTTGAAATTGGCTTTAGGGACCAAAACCGTTTTTGTACCAGGCTGTAAACATGTTTATCTCTGCTGCTGTGTTTTGGAGCCAGCCTCAAGTGGCCATTTGAGGAACTGCACTTCCGCATTTGCTTCATTTTTCAGCCTTGGACGTTGCTGCTTGGTCTGAAATCACTTCCTATTCAATATTCAGTGCACCATATTTACTGTCCACCATTTTATCCAAGTCAACATCTGGTATAAATTCAACTACAATATAGTGTCCTCAAAAACTATTGGAGTCTAATCTGCACCTAAACTGACCAATTCAACTTCCTTTTATTGAATTAAGCTGTTTATGTATGACCCAGTAAAACAAACAAACAAATAAGACTCCTTGGTGGAAGTACAGAATGACACATCAGAGCAGCAGCCACACATGTCAAAGCCGCAGTGTCCAAAGAGAGAAACAAGAGCGCGAGTGGGATAATGAGCACCACATGCTTTTTGTTTGTTGATTTAAGAATCACATAGTGATGCTGAATCCTACATCACAACCCTCACAGATTCTCTTACATGTCATTCAGATGTGGAGACAAAAGCCAAGGTGAACTTTGTTGGGGTTGTTTGGAGTTTGGATGAAACAAAGCAGCATTCATGGTCTTTGTTTCAAGTCTTTTATATTTATGGTTTTGTGGTTTTGCAGCAAACATTCATTCTTTGCTATCACTGGCTTTTTCATAGCCTCTTTTTTCTTGTGGTTTTCCAAGTACCTGTCAAAAGAGATGTTATTCTACGCCTTTTTCACCAATGACAGGATAAATGTGTCATTTTACATTCACACATTTAAGAAGAAAATGAATCTTCACCGCACGCCTGTAACAAATCACTTGAAGGCACGACGCTTTCTCGGGATTCAGACTTTCAGAGCTTTGAAGTTAACCTCTCTCGATGTCAAAGGGTTATGAGGAGGAAAACCAACAAACATTCCTTTGTTTTACAGAGCGAGGTGTCCACTTTTCACTCCGAGCTGTGCTTTATTTCTCAGTTGACAGAGTGGGCTGAGGCCAACCATGATTAAGCCGCGTGTCACGGTCAGTGCCACCCACCTGAAGATAATCACCGGCTCCTGGGGTGTGAATCAGTGTACAGAATCTCAGACAAGGCCAACTCAGCCAGGCGCTGATGTTGTTTCATTACCACCTGCGCTGTGGTGTGAACAGAAAAATCGCTTCCCTCTGGCTCCGACTGATTGCAGGTGGAAACAGTCCGAATTGCTGCGGATAGAAAAGCTGAAAGTCATATCACTCTTGTCAACCCCCCTCTACCATCCTTGGTTCTTAAAGACGTGATTATGGCACTGATTTATCACTGGACTGATGCAGGCGAGTAAGTTTCAACTGCTCACCAACTTTTTTTTTTGACGAGGGAACCAGGGTGAAGCTAACTTCATCCCTGAAGCACTCTATACACTCTCCAAAATGGCTCTTCCCAAAGGACCGAGGTTCTACCCAGAACCATTTGCGTCTGTAGGCAGCTTTTTGGAAGAAACAATTCTTCAAGGATTGTTGAAACTCCTCAAATATTTAAACGTTTACCCATGTTTTAAACAGTATTTTAAATGTAGATGTATCTGGAATCCAAAAGAGATCTATGGGTAATGTAGTCAATGACTTTTTTTTATTTTTACAGCTCAGTTCTAGATGAAACCTTTGGAATATAAAAGGGTTTTCTGTAGAAGCTCCTGTGTGGGTTCTTGTTAGCACCCGTAGAAGGTGAAACCACTTCACCATAAAATACACTGCTTGAAAATAAATTAAGGGAATATTTAAATCACACATCAGATCTTGATGAACAAATAATTCAAGTTGAAAATCTTTACTGATGTACATTGTGTAATTTGTTGAGAACAAAATGACATAACAACGGTCAATGGAAACCAAAATCGTCAACTCACTGAGGCCTGGATTCAAAATCACACCAAAAATCGAAGTAAAAAAGTGAAATCAAATGCTGATCCAACTTGTGTGAAGTTTATTACTCATAATGTGACTCAGTAGTGTGTACGGCCCCCGCCCCCTAACAACCTCTGGGTATGCTCCTGATGAGTCAGCGGATGGTGTCCTGGGGGATCTCCTTTATGGCATCAGTGAGCTCCTGGACAGTCGGTGACAGTACTCCCAGTCAGGAGGGATAAGGAGAGAGCAACTGTTGTCTTGGGTTGTCTTGCTTTTGCCTCTCCATTGAACCTGTTGTCACTTTGATTTGCACCAAAGCAGGTGAAACTGATTCACAATCACTTGTGCTTCCTAAATAGACAGATTGATATCCTTAAAGTTTGACTGACTTGGTGTTACACTGTGACCATTAAGGCCTAGTCCGCATGGACCCGTGTACTTCTGAAACTGAAGTTTTTCAGTTTTCCAGTTTCCAAAAAAAAATTCGCCCACACAAGTGGTGTGATAAAAAAATATGATATCCACACGAAATCACAAAACCCGCTACCAAGTGATGTAATACACATGCCAAAGCAGTAGGTGGCGATGTAACTTCTAACGGAAAGGCCATTTTAACCAATCAGAAGTCAGAGACAATACTGGGATAGGGAAGTGTGGACAACAAAAACAACCCGATCCACAAAAATAGCGCGACCTAATTGAACAGCAGAGGCGCCTGAACGACCAACTACACTACCACGAAAGCAGAGATGGGCCTGCAAACTGAGGTCTGACCCGGCCGGATCCAGAACCTCCGCTGCTTTCATGGTAGTGTCATTGGGGTAGCTAGCAACAGGAGCAGCCTCCTTCGTTGGTCATTAGGTTGAGCGGCTGGATATGCCATCACAAATAAAGTTAGCACCAGCATGTTTGTTTGCTCTGCCATTTCACTAACTATTTACTGTCGCTCTGACGTCAAACAATGGAGACAGGTCAATTTTGTGAGCAGTAGTTCTTTGTAGAACCTCCCATTGTGGGTTCTGGGTGAAACCTTTTACACATGGTTCTAGGTATAACCTTTTATGTTGGGTCTTAGGTAGATCCCACTGAAAGGGTTCCAGGTTGAACCTTTATTAAAGCCTCTACCAGGAGCCAAAAAGGAGTCTTCTAAGGGGACAAGCTGAAGAGCCTTATGTGGTTCTAGTGAGCACCTTTATTTCTAGGAGTGTAGGACCTGAGAGGACCCATTTATCTTCCAGAGAGACAGAAAACTTCTGGAACAAGTTTTATGTTTTTGTTTAAATAAGCTGCCAAAAAGCAAATAATGGATGTCAGGGGAACAGAGGTTGGAGCGGTGTTTCTGTGGGGTTGTTTTGGAGGTTTCTCTTTACACAGCTTTAAATACTGGCAGCAGGTTTTTCTGGAGAATTTGCACAACAGCACCAGAGCACTTTGGTAAAGTCTACAGTTTACTTTAATCATCATGGTCAACATCTGAAACAGTCATCCTCCTCATTTTCACCAATAATACAATAATGATAACCAGTGAAACCAAATATCTAATATCACCATCAACAGGTGGAAACAGCAGTCGTCATCACCTGTCATCACATCGCCACTGTCATCAGCTGTTTGTCAGCTTAGCCATCTGTAGCAGCAGCAGCAGCAGCAGCAGCAGCATCGAGCCAATGGTTTAATAAATTAGGAAGTACATAACGAAACAGTTCAGGCAGTCGAGTCCGTCACCAAACCAAAATGAGGTATATTACACTCACTTCATTGTCACCTACCAACAACAGTTCAAACTAAATCATTTGCATGTGAAGCAGCACATTCTGTAACACTCAAACAAATACAGTGTCGTCATAAATTACATATCAAAAAGACACAAAAATACTTTTCACGTTGTCATTTATCTAAATCTGTCAACATATTATATTATTTAGCTTGTTTTTCACCAGTAACCATCATGTATGAGAAAAATAACTATAAATAACTACTTCAGTGCAAAACATCAGCGATAAATGACCATAAGCAGAGTTAGGGTACAGGAATACAGATTCTAGGTGACTGTGTGTTAATGAACAGAGGTGAATAAGGCAATGCTTGACTCTGTATTGTTCAAGATATTCATATGCCACTGTGAATGGAAAAACTCTAAACCATCATATGTTACAGAATTTAAGGCATCGGTTGTCTTGGAGTGTCATACAGCACTTCGCAATGCATCATATATCCAAGACAACCATTTCTCCTCGGTATGATCATTCATTTTTAAAGGGACAGTACACACCAAAATCAAAAACACATATTTGTCCTCTTACCTGTAGTGCTGTTTATCAGTCTAGATTGTTTTGCCGTGAGTTTACGAGTACTGGCGATATCGGCCGTAGAGATGTCTGCCTTCCCTCCAGTATAATGGAACTAGATGGCACTCGACTTGTGGTGCTCAAAACGCTAAAAATTAATGTTTTAAAGTTTTAATCCTCTGATTGCTGACTGTGTGTGTTGGCTCTGTCCTCTGCGTCAGCTTGAATATGAGAGCCGCTTCAGTCAGGTGCTTTACTGATAAGTACATTAACTGTTATGGCATGGTGGTGCAGTAGTCAGTATTGTCGCCTCACAAGGCGGGGGGTTCGAACCGAAGGGTTTGGGAGCCCTTCATTGTGGAGTTTGCATGTTCTCCCTGTGTCAGTGTGGGTTTACTCCAGGTGCTCCAGCTTCCTCCTACAGTCCAAAGACATGCAGGTTAACTGGTGACTCTGAATTGTCCGTAGGTGTGAATGTGAGTGTGAATGGTTGTCTGTCTCTATGTGTCAGCCCTGTGATAGTCTGGTGACCTGTCCAGGACATACCTCGCCCCTCACCCAACGACAGCCGAATCCCAACAGGATAAGCGGCTATGGAAAATGAATGAGTTTGGGATTAGTGGTTTTGGGTTTTGCATCAGTGGGTCAGGTTGGGTTGCTAATCGGTCATATGTCCAGGTGGTGGGGCAGGTGTAGTATTACACACTGTGTTTCCAGTGCATAACTCTGTTTTGTCCATGAGTAGATGTACTCTTCCTTCCTTACAGTGGTACAGTTGGTGGGTGTGGATTATCTTGAGTAACCAGGTCAGGATTTCTGGAGAGACATTGCTGTTGAGTTTTCTCATGTATATATAATTATGTTGGGTTTTTTTGGCACTTTGAGCACCACAAGCCGAGTGCCATCTACTTCCATTGCATTCCAGAGAAGACATCTCTACAGCCGATGTCTCCAACACTCAGCAACTCATATCAAAACAGTCTAGATGGATAAATAGCACTGCAGGTAAGAGGAAGAATGATTTGGGGGTGAACTGTCCCCTTAAATGCCTGACCACAAAATAAAATATATATCAATTAGTAATTACATAAATATTTTATCTATCTTTTCTTATGGTTTCAGAAAAGAAATGATCTGCAGCTACTCATATTTGGCTCACTGGGCATTATTGATAGTTTTGGCACTGTGTGACACATACAGCATCTCACTGTTGGCCCTCGTTCTGTGTATATAAATCCATTAAAAACCTTTGCAATATTCCGTATTCTCCGTTTTCTGAACTAAAGCGCTGAAGCTCCTCCGTCTTCTGTATGTCAGCTCTATAACAAGTGGAGCCCAGTCGAAGCCCTCTGATACAGAGCTGCCTGTCTTCTGATACAGAACAGAAATGGATATAATAAGTACAACATGTAAGTGAGTCAGATAACACTTTGTCAGTCAAGAGGGCTCTTGGGCTTAGGTCTGCAAGAACTGCCTGTAGGGCCGATATATACAGAATATGTTTCTATCCAAGGTGAGAGCAAAAAGGTGCAGCCCAGTCTCTGGAAAAATGTTGGCTTTGAACATTTCTGCAAACCACGGATACGTTACATTTACACGTTTTATAAACCTTTCTAAAATGACGTCGTGGATGAGTTGACTCTGTCATCGGAAGGTGGATGGGATGGTGAATGGCATGACACTTCAGTGAAACGTCTGCCAAGCTTAAGACCACTGTCTGACACCAACAAATAACAAAACCAGCTGTGATTTAGTGTTTCCAGTGACATTTTGGGCTCCAAATGTTGGTGTTTTGTAGCAACCCATCACTGTTTTTCCAGCGGGGTTAGCGAAACAAAAACAGTGTTACAGAGATATTGCTGCTTTTTCAGGGAGATTATGCCCCCAAAACTGGGTATTCTATCCCAAAACATGATCTTTTGCTAACCATTTCCAGATGGTTTTTGTGCCTAACCACGTGTCAGCCACAGCGTTGAAACATAAAGTGACAACATATGAAGCTTTAGTGAAAGTTCAGTCAGGAAGACATTACTGTTTCTATGCTACAGCTGTACAGCTTTGCCTCATCAGCCATCAACCAAAGTCATCGGCCACCTCAACCTCCACCTCCACCAGTGTCTAGACTCCGTGGGGGGATTTATCTTGCTGCTGCTCAGATGTACCATGATCACAAATAATCTCCCTCAAATCTGTTAATCTGTACACTTATATTATGCATTAACTTCATCTTTATTTCCTTCTTCTGTCTCTCCTGATTGAAATCCACTACAGAATAATATACAAATGTAATGTATCTGTGGTTTGCAGAGACGTACAATGCCAACATCTATTCTGGCGATTGGGTTGGATATTGCCATCTTCTATTAAAATCCATCTCTTTAAAAAACAGACACGTTGATTGCCAAGTATCTTTCCTAAAAACACTGTAGATGAATCTTTAGCTTTTCATGGACGGCTGTCATTGCTATTCAATATCACATGATGTCAAAATAAAGACATCATACGCGTTTTCCTTTCCTGTCCATCTCACCCGAATGTGTGAGAAAGCATGAGGCGGTCTCTCCTCCTCTCTGTGAGCACAAAACCCGGCCAAGTACAGTTGATCACGCTCCACTTGACTAAACAACCTGAGGGGCACATGTCAGTCATGACAGCAAAGGCAGCCGGTTTGAAGGCCTATTTCTCCCATTAAAACTCCACTTGGCCGGGTCGGTAAGTCCTTCAGAAACCATGGCAATGTGAAACAAAGAAAAACACATAATCTTGCTTTTTCCTTCGTTGACCGTTACACTACAAGGCAACGTACTACAAAAATAAAAGTACCTTAAAATTTGTTAAATCGGGAGCGTGTTTTACCCCATCAAGTCAGAAATAACCTGAGCCGAACTGTGCAGCTGCACCTTCTCTTCGTCTGCGATACAATTTGGGGACTGTCAAGTTTTGGTTAGGCTAGTTGTCAGTGCTACATACAGTGCCAATGTATCACTTGCAAACACATTGCACAGACTAAAACAGACATACAGCCATTCCCTATCATTTTATGTAAAGATAATATGAGTATATACTACAGTAATGTCTAACAAAAGCAATATCAGACTGAAAGCTACCCCGGTTAGAATAATGAGGCTATAAACTGGTCGTTCTTCTTGGGTGAGCACATCTGTGTCTCCAGGTGGATGTGAAATCTGCCGTTGCTTATTGTCCTCACAAGTTCACTGCACTCATCTGCTGTTCTGGGGACTCAGTATGCAAGCACAGTGGTATTCCTGCGCATGGATTTGCCCTTGTCTGTAGTCACTTTTTTTTTCTTTTTGGCATGTCAGACCAAATTTAAGCAGACGTGGACAGGAACAACCAATATTTGTTCTCTTCTTCGTGGACGATAAATCAGCCACATATTTTCCTGACAGTTGCCGGGTCGACCCTCAGACCGTATCAGCCCACTCCCTGTCACTCTGCGGCGGGTATGCTGTGGACTTGGTTCTCGTGCCCGCGCCCAGATGCGTTCAAGGAGCTACGCTTCAGCAGCCTGTTGATGATGTCAGCGCACGTCTTCTTGTACTGGTGTCGGAGCAGGGAGTACACGAAGGGGTCGCAGGCTGCCTTGCTGTAAGCTAAGCACTTGGAGACGATTCCCCAGTGGGGGTTGATAGGCACCGCTGGAAATAACTCCACGATCCTGCAGCCAAGCATAAAGAGAGGGTGGTGAGGGTGGGAGAGGGAGCAGGGGGAAGGCAAGTCAACATGCTGGAAAAGGCATGCATGCCCTGAGCTTATTATGCAGAAATAGAAATACATTTGCAAGACAGTGGGCCCCATGTACCAACGCTCTCTTAAATTTACCTTATATTATCTTAACAGGAGAAAAAAATTAGAAGTTCTTAACTGTCCAAATGTGCTCTTATCCAGGCGTGCTAAATGATGAATCCTACTTGATCAGAAATTGGAGAAGCGTGGCTGAATGTACAGTCATGGAAAAAATTATTAGACCACCCTTGTTTTCTTCAATTTCTTGTTAATTTTAATGCCTGGCTCAACTAAAGGTACATTTGTTTGGACAATTATAATGATAACAACAAAAATAGCTCATGAGAGTTTAATTTAAGAACTAAGAACTATTCATTTTCCATGGTTTTCTTGATAATAACCAAAATTACTTAAATTCTTACATCAATAGCTATGGCATTGTACCGCCAAAAACACTACTTTTAAGCATTCCATGTTTTCTTTTCTGTTTGCTTTAAACACATGATACACACAAGAGTTAATACTTGATTGCATAACCATTGTTTTTGATGACTGCAGCCATGCGTCTTGGCATGCTCTCCACCAGCTTCTGACATTGTTCTGCTGTCACAGCAGCCCATTCCTGTTGGACAAATTCAAACAAATTTTCTTTGTTTTTGGGCTTGTGGTTCTCCATTTTGAGTTTGATGATTTTCCACAGGTTTTCAATTGGATTAAGATCTGGTGATTGAGCAGGCCAAGGCATGGTGCGAATGTTGTGGTTCTCCATCCAGGCTTTAACTGACCTTGCCGTGTGGCAAGGGGCATTGTCTTGTTGGAAAATCCAGTCATTCGAGGCAGGAAAGAGTTTTCCAGCTGATGAAAGAAGACTGTTTTCAAGGGTAGTCCTGTACATGACCTGGTTCATTCGGCCTTCACACAATTGCATTTGCCCTGTTCCACTCAGACTGAAACAACCCCAGATCATGACTGATCCACCCCCATGTTTTACTGTAGGGGCAAGACAGTCTGGGTTGTAAGCTTCTCCAGGCTTCCTCCTAACCAGTAAGTTGGCTGGAGTGGGCATCAATTCAAAATTGGATTCATCACTGAAGAGAACCTTAGCCCAATCATCAACAGTCCAATCCTTGTGGTCTCGAGCAAAGAGTAACCGGGCCTTCCTCTGCCTTTCATTGATGAAGGGCTTCTTGCGTGCTCTGTGTGACTTCAAACCAGCTTCAATAAGTCGGTTTCGAACTGTCCTTGCCGAACAAGTCACATTTCTCGACAGTGCCCACTCATTTTTAAGGTCCCTGGAGGTCTGACGACGATTCCTGACACAGGAACGGATGAGTGCACGGTCATCTCGTGGGGTAGAAAGACGTTTCCTGCCACGGCCAGGTAGCAATTTGGTAGTGCCATGTTCAGCTTGTTTTTTTTTTGTTGTAATGAACGGCTGTCTTGGAGATCTTCAGTTTTTTCGCTACCTGTCTCTCACTCATGCCAATTTCCAGCAGTGCCAAGATGGCTGCCTTTGTGGCTTCACATAATTCTTTTGTTTTAGGCATTATGTGAGAGCTGACAACTTCTGAGTTGTGCTACGGCTTGAATGTAAGCAGGAAACCACTCTAGGCCTTTGCATGTGCAGTGCTGCTTGTGACATGAAATGGCCTCTTATATACCCTGGGAATCAATTAAGCTTAAGAATGTCAAATAGGACATAAAGTATTATGTGACCAGCTGCATTTTTTGTTGTGTTCATTGTATTATACGTTTAGTGGTACCAGATATTAGAATGAACAAGAAATTGAAGACAACAAGGGTGGTCTAATAATTTTTTCCATGACTGTATACTATATAAGGGCAGGTATTGTGTCGTGAGCATGACACATGACAAATAATTGGAAAGGTGGCACCAACTCCTACTCAGTGTACTAGAAAAATGTATAAATAAATTAATAAATCAATACGTAACAATAATAATAAAAGCAGCAAGTCTTCATATTTGAGAGGCTGGACCCATGAAAAAATATCAAAGAAAATACAAAATAATTTATTCAATTGAATAGTTTGTTTCAAATATAAAGTTTATTCATGTTTTTTCTAGTTTCTAGTAAAAAAAAGAAAAGCAAAAGCTGGAGCCGTGAAATGTGCAGAATTTGCTGATTTTTTTTTAAACATTTACCAAAATAGCAGGTTATTTTTCGAAACAACTGAATAATCATCTCAGCTGCTATTCTACATTTTCATATGGTTTATGCACAAAAATCTTTATTGTAAAGTAACTAGTAACTAAAATCATCAAATAATTGTAGTGAAGTAAAGAGCGCAATATTTTCTATGGGAATGCAGTGAAGTAAAAGCAAAAGGTGGCATTGAAATTAAAATACTCAAGTAAAGTGAAAGTGCCTCAAATCCCTACTTTAGTAAATGGAAGACACTGTCTTTTCACGTCAGTATGATATGCAACTGGGTGTCATCAGCGTGTAATGGCGTTTGACAGTGTCAGGAGGAACTGCGGCCAGAAAACAACATAAGTTAAGGGGTGAAAAGTACGAGTGGGGCGGGTGGAAGGGGAGGTGGATGGGTCCAACAATCACCAACAGTCACCTGAGAGGCCAGTGTCTGCTTCCCATATTATCCCATATTCCCAAACGTAAATCCAAACCCTGTGATTTTTGTTGTACTCACTTTGTTGTACTGACATAGTGCATTTATTTTGAAAGAGACTGTATGCGAGCTGTACATCTCCTGTGAAAATGGAAGTGTATTTTGAAAAGACACAATGCATGTAACAGGCTAAAGATGACACGGTGTCCCAGAAGTCTACAACCAGTGCACCCAGGTTACCTTGCACGTGGTATGTAGGTCAGAGTGACAATGTGTTACAACACCTGGATTGTTTTTTCTTATCTTAGTGAGAGCGTTCTCAACTACTCATCAAATTTTCTTTTACCTATGAGTAGGGCAAATTTAAGAAAATCCCAGAAATCAGTAGGTAGGAGTAGGAGATTTTTTTGTATATAGCTTCCTGCATGAGGCCCACTGTTGCCTCTAACTTATTATATTTTATTGCTGGGAGCAGGGTGCTTCTTTATTACTGCAGTTAAATAAAGACCTAGTGTTTATTTCCATACAGAGCCATCTAAGTAAGCGCTTATTCCGTCTTAAGTTATTAAAATGTAGGGAGCTGTCAGGTGAAACTACATGTGGAGTCCCCCCCTCTTTCCCTCATGTGTGTAAATCCACAACGAGAGCCTACTTTTCATCTCATTTCTCATTAACTGCCAGCAGCATTTCATGTGAGAAAAGGCAAAAGCAGAACGACCGGAAAAATAAAACAGACCTGTCTTAGCAATAATGAGCGCCTGGAAACGAGCCAGTTAACTCTGTTTGTTATTTAATACAGTATTCAGCTGAGGGCCGGCCAGCGAACAATAAAGCACTGTGAGTTCTTGGGGGAAAGTACTGTTCTGTATTTCTAATACTGTACGTCTGATTTAAAGAACCTGACGGCTGTTGTTTGCATCTCACAGTGATTTCAGCCGCGCTCAAGAAGACATAAAATTGGTGCTTTAACGCTAATTTTTGTGAAGTGTGAAAACATTTTACCATACCTTGTGTCATAAAAGGCATTAAAAAAAAAAAATGCTGATCCTCTTGGCTTGCACTCTGCATGATTACTCTGTCCACAATCAAGCTCTGTCAGCACATTAACACTGGCCTCACATGGGCCAGTCGCCATCAGTGGCATTTGCCCACACACTGCGCAGCGCAGGAGCGAACAGGAGGTTAAGTCAGCTGCCACAGCACACAGCGGGGCTTTTACTATACACATGATGACCCTGACAACAAATGAGCATCAGAGAGGCAGCCGAGGAGCTTTTAGCGTAATATATTTAGATGAGTAAACTGCCATTTGCAGAATGAGAGCATGTACTGTGCCGCTGCGGTCATTCATTACCCACAGTTTACTGAAAACACAATAAAACAACAATAAAACACTGAATGTTTAACTTTACTTATGGCAAGCTGCTTTCATTTCAGAAACAACTTCCTCCAGTTTTTTAATTAGAGATATTAGTGGACAATATTTACTATATAAAGTCATTTCATATCCGACCACACAGTCATCTAATCTCCATCTTCATCACCTCAACAGCTTATGAGCAGAGGTGAATTTTAATTATGATGTAGGGGAACTAAGTTATGGAAACCATTTCTCATTAAAGTGATATTTTAAAGGGTCAAGCCACTTAGATTATGAGGCAAATAATCCGTGCTACATACTTATACTATGCATTTTTTGGTGTATATTTTGTCCCCACTGGAAAGACAAGACAATAAAGTATACTCAAACTCAGATGTTGTAGGCGGTACGGTTTCCTACGAAAAGTACCAAAATCCGCTAGTAATTCGTGTATAACCCATGTTCAGATTCAGATTTATTTTTTTGTCATTCTAATGCTGCACAGAAAAGTGTTTCACACATGCCACCAATCGATTAATATCCTCGTGAGACCCTGCGTTCTCACATGAGGACATCTAATTTTGGCTTTACTTGACCTTATACTTCATTCCACTTAACTTAGACCTGTTGTCCACGTTCGAGGACAAGTTTTTGGCCCATGTAGTGGCCCTGGCACAGCGCAGAGAAGACGATTAACCTTGACTATTTAGAGGAAGCAAAAGTCGTAACAAGGTTTCTGTCGGCGAACACATGGAAGGATGGTTTGCACAACACACAAATCTATGTAAAAACAAGATGGCAGCCATCTCTGCCAAGTCAGTCTGCAGCTGATGCCGATACAAAAGGGGACAAGGTTCAAAACCTGATCACATTTTATGGTTAAAACTTCGTTATTTATGATTAATAATGTTTATAGTTTGATATGGAATATAAATGTGACTAATTTTAGTAACAGGAACAAGCTAAGACATTACCTTGTTAATGAGGAAGCATTCATTTGAGGACACTGGGACTTAATTACCATAGACAGTGTTTAGTTTTCACCCTGGGGTTTGAACCAGGAAATTTCTTGCTGCACCACTGCGCCGGCCTAATACACTAACAGGGAGGAGAAATTGAACATGCGTGACCTGAAACAAAATTTCAGGTCACATGACCAACGCGCTGACGGGAGCAAAGAAAGAAGCGGTTAGCATAGGGAGGGAAGTCTCAAGATACAGGACTTTACCCCACGAGACTGGTGCTCAGGACAGTGTGAGTGAACCCTTAGTGATTTTACAATACGTCCTCACCATGTTTTTTTTTCTTAACCTAACCTCTGTAACTTTAAATTAAATATGCAACTTTATGTTAAGTGCGTAACATCATACATGGGGCGGTAACTCATAGGATATAATACGAACCATTGTGTGAGTTACGCTTTTCCCCCCATTTACAGCAGCTTTATGCAATATTTTTCAAGCCAGTTTAGATAATAGGATGCCCGAAAATCTGCCTTTATTTGGGAAAAACATGATATTCACTAAAGAAAAAAAATCATCCTTCAGAGCCTACATCCAGTCTTGTCTTCATCAGTTTAAAACCATGACACAACAAATGCTGAGGATGACTCATTTTCACTCCTGTCACCTAACGAGAGGCAGGAGTTGTCTGATGATGCTATTTTTAGTTACATAACACAGGTAGGGTGGGAATTAATTTGGATTAAAACACATCATAAGTTCACAGAATAAATATTTAGCTGACAAATGTGCTACATTTAAATCTCTGGGCTCAAACCAGACAATATTCAGACTAAACACAGTCAATTTCTTAGACTGCTCTTGATTGATATTCTCCCACAACGCAATGCCAAAGGAAATGAAAGACCTTCTCATAGTCCTAAAATAACTAAAATGAACTGCGGATGTTGAACTTACAGTCATCTTTCACAGTTGCAGTTCAATGGATGTCTGATGTTGCACAATTTGGGTCACTTCCTGTTGGTACAAAGCACTTAAGTATATTTATATTTTTGCATACTCACTTTGATGATTAGTATTTGGTACACACTGCATAGGATCAGCATGTACACAGCTCCTGATATCAACATACTTAATCATAACATAATAACAGGAAATTACATCACTGTGTTCAACAGACAATGATGTTATAAGGCCTCAAAAATCTTTTTCCGAAATAGTTACTCTCTGTTTTCTGGGAGCTGTTTCACGACCATCCACTGTGTATATATTGTCAATTTTCAAGTGGTATGTAGTGCTGTCTTTGGGCAACACTCAAAGAAATTATTTGGTCTGTTATCAGGTTTAAAAACTAAACTAAGTCATGTAATTCTAACATAAACAAAAAAAGTAACATTTATGTAATAAACTAAAATAAAAACTGAGATGAATAGACTTTTTGTAGAGTTTTTGTATGAGTGTAGGCTTTGTATACGCTATTGTATAAATACGAAGTGTATGTAGTATATAGAAATTATTTTTATTTTTATCAAATATGTATGTTTTGTCATATTTTAATGCTTATTTATCACCTTTTCCTTTTTTCTCTTGCTTTTAACTTTTGAGCAGCTGTAATGTGGGAATTTCCCCGATCTGGGATTAATAAAGTCTTACTGTATCGTATTGTATCGTATCGTCTTATCTTGGCTTGACTTGTCTTATCTTATCTTATCTTGTTTTGTCTTGTCTTGTTTTATCTTATCTTATCTTATCTTATCTTATCTTATCTTATCTTATCCTGTCTTGTCTTGTCTTGTCTTATCTTATCTTATCTTGTTTTGTCTTGTCTTGTTTTATCTTATCTTATCTTATCTTATCTTATCTTATCTTATCCTATCCTGTCTTGTCTTGTCTTGTCTTGTCTTGTCTTGTCTTGTCTTGTCTTGTCTTGTCTTGTCTTATCTTATCCTGTCTTGTCTTGTCTTAACTTGTCTCATCTTGTCTTGTCTATTATTGTCTTATCTTACCTTAGCTTATCTTGGCTTGACTTGTCTTATCTTATCTTGTTTTGTCTTGTCTTGTCTATTCTTGTCTTATCTTATCTTGTCTATTCTTGTCTTATTTTATCTTGTCTTGTTTTATCTTATCTTATCCTGTCTTATCTTAACTTGTCTTATCCTGTCTTATCTTGTCTTATCTTATCCTGTCTTGTCTTATATTATCCTGCCTTGTCTTGTCTTAACTTGTCTTATCCTGTCTTGTCTATTCTTATTTTATCTTGTCTTACATTGTCTTGTTTTATCTTATCCTGTCTTATCTTGTCTTTTCTATTCTTGTCTTATCTTATCTTATCCTGTCTTGTCTTATCTTGTCTTGTCTATTCTTGTCTTATCTTATCTTGTCTTGTCTTATTTTATCTTATCTTGTCATGTCTTATCTTAACGTGTCCTATCCTGTCTTGACTAATCTCATATAACTATAGCTCATAAAATGTACCTAATTTATTTTAATAAACTTTATGTTATTACTGTTTGAATGATTTTCCTTGTTAAATTTTTTTTTTTTTTTGAGGAGTTATTCCTTATCTACTGTGAGGGTTCAAGGACAAGGGATGTCGTATGCTGTACAGCCCTCTGAGGCAAATTGTGATTTATGATATTGGGCTTTATAAATAAAATTGAATTGAATTGAAATTCTGTGTATTTCAAATATGTTGATGAACATCACCATGGAGATAATTCTGGTTTTATGTGTCCAGGTTTTGACATAAGCCACCTTCCTCTGAGATGTCACCTCTTTATAGTCACCTATAAAGGAGGTGACAATAGTTTCTTTTGAGATGCTCACAGCATTAGAAAAACTTTATTTAATTTTGCTTTTTTGTCATGTAATCTGATCTGTTTACAGTGGAGGTGATGCCTCTCCATTACTGGGTTTCTTTCTTCTCCCTGCACATTATATTTTTGTATATTTGTCATGTCCTTTGTGTGATTTTAACGTACAGTTTCACTTGAGTTTCCTCTCACATGTCCACTACATACTTATGTGTCTCACACCCTATGCCTCATGTGACATCCTCTCAATGTCCGGTGATTGATGCGAGTGGATTCCACCTAACTAACTGATGCACCCGACGAACTTGAGGAGAAAAGTGCTAATGCAGCAGCAACAGCAGAGCAGAGGCATATTACTTATCACAAGGTCAGCCAATCTCATCTTCCAACTCTGGGCGCTGTGGAGAGTAAGCAGAGAGGAGGAGAGGAGGAGGAGGTGGTGGTGGTAGGGGGGTGGGAGGGTTGACAGCAGAGGAGGGAGTTTTGGGGGATACCAGCAGATCAAAAGGGCTGCGTACGCCGCAGTGTACCAGCGTGGCAGCCGTCTCCCGCCTGCATGGTCGCTCTCACCTTGTGATCACATAGGGAGCGAAGCAGAGCATGAAGGTGCCGATGAAGGTGCTGATCTTCCTCGTGGCTCTCTGCCGTCTCCTCTTCTGCTCCTCCAGGCAACGCTGGCGAACACTAGAAACACAGAGTGGGTTTATAAAGACCAGACAGTCTCTCCAGATATCTCACAAAAGACAGCGAGGAGTGGGTGTCTTGAAGGGGTTAAATACAGGAGGCTGAGCTGAGGCAAAATAATTAAAAGCCACTGATGTAACCCAACGTGACCCAAAGTCCCCACTTCAAGAATTACAATCTCAACTCTAAATGTGTGTGCGTGTGTGACTTTGTGTCTGGTGCTGTCGGGCTGTGATTTCATGATGACAAGGGCGTAGGCTTTGTATCAACATTTGGAGGGATACATATAAAAAGCCGATCTCATCTTTGGGGGTTCTCCACTAGAAAACTGTGAGCATCAAACACTTGATTTCCTGCATTCTGGTGAATTTTCATGCACCAATTTACGGTGTAAATGTCTTTAATTCTGTCAAAATAAAAGTCCCTCGCTACATTTATTTTTTGATAGCTTTGTTGCATATGACGTCATACATCGGTGCGCTGTCCAGATGGAGGGCGGACAACTGGAGGCAACGACTACCAACACTGCACAAATGCCTGTGATTTGTGCTAATTAAGGCTGCTCCAATCAATCAACTTGGGAAGAAAATAAGGGCCATTTTAAGTCCTGAAAATAGTAGCACGTAAAGGGAAGGGAAAAAAACTCACTGAGGAACAGCAGCAGATGTGGATCAAAAACCTTCACCTTTGGTCTGAAGGAGCAGAGTCAACTAATATCAAACGTGTTGAGTTGGATGCAATTACAATGTGCTGTCACAACTTCTCCGTGTTTTTAGCCACGACCCAGGTAGTACTATTAGGATTATTTATTGGCTTTTTGCCTCGATTGAATAGGACAGACTAAGTGTGAAGGAGGGAGAGTAAGGGGGGATGACACGCAGCAAGGGGCTGCAGACCAGAATCAAACCTGCGGCCGCTAGAGCAAGGGAATTGCCTTTCATATATGGGCTGCCTGCTCTATCCACTAAGCCACCAGGTGCCCCATGACCCAGATTTTTAACAACCCAATCTCACTTTGAAATCGCCAAAATCCGTTAATTCGGCAGTGACCTACGGTGTCCTTTAACATCGGCATGATACGCGGCTAGTCGCTGTTATCTGTCATAGTTTAACAGAATCAGGGGGAACAAGGGCAGGACAAGACCTAAAGTTAAGGCGGCTAAAGTCTGAGTAGGGTGGGCGGGAGTGGTGATGGATGGGTCCAACAAACACGACCCTCACCCAGGAGAGCAGTGTTCGCGTCCTGTAAGATTATAAAACCAAACCTGTTCTTTTTTTACTAAACCTAACCACTTCCTGTTGTTGCCTTAAACTAACCACGCGTTGCCTAAACCTAACCACGTGTGTTAGCTGTTGGAGGAAATAAAAATGTCAATTCGCAGTGTTGTACTGATGTAGTGCTTTTATTTTGAAAGAGACTGTATGTAAACGGTAAATTTCCTGTGAAAACAGAAGTGTATTTTGAAAGAAGACAATGCATGTAGCAGGCATGAGTTGACTCGGCGTCCAAGAACGTCAACAACTAAAACACCCAGGGTACCTTGCACGTCCATGACCACACGTTGATATGTGACAAGGTCGGAGTGAGACTGTGTTGTTTTAACTGTTTCACCAGACCTTTGAGAAAGGTTCACCTACATAAAAGTTTGTTCTACTCAAGCACATTTACTCACCCAGCCGAAAACAAGGCAGCAGTTGTTTCAATCGTGGACCCAACTGGATACAAAATAGTTATAGTCCACTGGACTCTTGTACGCTTTTGTAAGCTTGCCGTGTAACTTTAGTAAAGTTAGGAGGTCTGGAGGACGAGGTAATATGTAACAACAATCGTGTCCACAAAATCTATTTTCTGTTTTTTAATTTTCTGACAATACCTGCTGCCTGCAGGTTCTCCGAACTTTTATGTACTCACTGTCCATCTATACAAAACACATAGTATGGGGATTGCTCACTTCCTGTCACCCATCTGAATTTAATGTTACAATAGTCACGTGATTGCAAACGAGCTAATGGAGGGGACAAATTTACATGTTCTAAATCAGTGGTTCCCAACTCAAAAAAAACAACCCACACATAATTTTGAAGTATAGTGAATTTCCAGCACAAGCTTTTATTTTGAAGTGCTGTTTTCTGTTGTAGAGTGAATAAAAGACGGACAGCTACTTAACAGAGACAGCAAACTAACTCGACTACAGTATGACGCTGAATATATTAAACTGTGTGAACCTTGAACTAATGACTGACGAGCAATTTGGGCCCCGTGGGTGGACCAGCTGGGAACCACTGTTCTCAATATTGATGGGGACGCGTCCCCTCGGTCCCCCCTGCAATCTACACCCGTGCATGATGACACACTGCTTCAAGTAATATTTAATGAAACGGGGGTCGTCAGTGTGAGTAAAAAGAGGCACCAGTTAGAACACCAGCACCTTATTGTACAGTATGTAACCAAACTCACACTGCTGGATCTCTCTCTCTCTCTCTCTCTCTCTCTCTCTCTCTCTCTCTCTCTCTCTCACACACACACACACACACACACACACACACACACACACACACACACACACACACACACACAGAGGCAGAGTACAGCAATCACTCTGGATGGCATTTCAATAGAATCAAATTTTGCATCCCCTCTGAATACTGATGACACAATTCAGATGTCAGTGCAGAGACGGCAGAGCATCATTAACTGTGCTGTTGTTCAATATGAAATGGGATGATGGCTCCAGCTATGATAACTGCCTCCAGTTTTTTCCTCCTTTTTTTGATCAGAGGGGTGATTTGTACAGTTTGTTCTTTTCTTATAGGCGCGCTCCTCTAACTGAGAAATGTCTGTATTTTCTTGCCAAATGTGAGGCTAAAGCAAGGGTAAAGGGTTTGTCTCAGTTCTGGGGGACAAACACTTGATTTTGTGCACTCTGGTGTATTTGTAAGGATCAGTTTGTGGTGTAAGTGTCTTAGATTTTATTTTTAAAAGTTCTCTGCTACTCTCATGTTTTATTGGGGGGTTTTATTGGACCTGTCCCCAGTAACCCCCCCTGAAATCTGCCCCCATGGCCTTCAGGGCAGTGAGAGGTGCTTGGATGCAGGAGTGACACAAACAGGGATAGTAAGTTAAAGGAGCTCACCTGGGGTGTATATCCACCAGCAGCACTAAAGTTTGCATTGTGATAACGTCGATCCGCTTACAGTGAAACCTCGCCACTTTAAGCACTTTGAGGTATGTGACACACAGCACTATAAAAGACAGGAGAAAGGTGAAGGAGTGGAAAAAGACGGTGAAGATAACAAACTGGGTCCGACTGCTCGCCCTCGGGTTGGACAGGGTGCAGGACGCGTAAAGCCGGTGGTATCCCACCCAGGAGAGGCAGGTGGCCACCGTGGAGAAGGACATGGAGTGCGCCCACGTGTACCCGAGCACAAACGCCGCGTCCTTGTGGCGCATTTTGGAGTGGTACCTCAGGGGGAACACCACCGCGATCCACCTGTCGATGCTCAGCGCTGCCATGCTCAGCATCGAGTTGGTGGACAGGAAGGTTTCCAGGAAGCCCACGATCTGGCAGAAGCCGTCCCCTCCCGGCTGAGCCTTGCTGACAAGTCCCACCAAAGTGAGCGGCATGTTGGCCACGGTCAGCAACAAGTTGCAGAAGGTGAGGTTGAGGTTGAACAGACCGGGCACCTGCTTGCGGATCTCCGGGTTGTACAGAAAGCAGATCAGCACCAGGATGTTGGACAGCAACGACACTATGATAATCACAACCACCAAGACGGAGAGAATCACCTCCGCAGTGTCCATCCTGTGTCCAACTCACTTATCTCCACTTTTTGTGCGCATATCCAGTCTTTGTTGTGCGGCTGCAAAATGGCATTAATCACCCATAACCGTGTCCACGCATCCCCAGATCTCTCCACCGGCGGAGTTCCCCTCTTTTCTCCTCTCCACTACATTTCCTCGAGCCAGCAAAGATGATCCGGCATGATAAGAAGTATGTTTAAGGATTCGTAAAAGACGATATTCCCCCTTTTTCTCCCCCTATAAACAGGAAACGAGCTCCCGTGCCAAAGCTGGTCTATTCTGGCACTGCGTCTTGCAGTGGGGTTTTGTCGTCCTGTGATGCGCTCTCGAGGCATCACCCCTCCGCACACACTGCACAGTGTGTGGGCTACTTGATCTCTCCCCCGTCTCCTCAGAAACAGTAAAACACAAAGAACATTAATAAGAGTTAAGTGGGGGTTCCTGCTAGAAAAAGAGATTCCCCAGAGAGTTTCCTTCCTGTCACATTATCCAAATTTACGCATGCAGAAAAAATGTTCTATGACACATCTGATGTGAGTATAGTTTGTTCTTTTTTTACAATATGCAATCTAATTTGAATATACATGTCATTTTATGATGTATTCAAGGTGTCTTTTCTCATTTAAAGTCTCTTAGATGTCTTGGAGACCTGGCTATGGAGGCAGCAGTGTCATAAAACAAAACAGACAACACATTAATGTAAAAACAACTGTCACTCCTGTCAGGCAAGGGCGTAGGTTTTGTTTCAGCTTTCCAAAGGGGGAGGGGGCACACATATGTAATCTCTGCAGCAAAATCTGAGCATGGATCACTTACTTTCCTGCATACTAGTGAATTTTCATGCACATTTTTGTTTATAGAATTCATTTTTTTATTGATTTTGGTTAGATTGGTACATGACAGTTCCACACATCAAATAAGACATTCAATCTTGAGGAGCAAAAATAAAAATACAATACAGACAGGGTAACAGAGATCAGTACAAGAGAGTACAAGTACGCCAAAAAAAAAAAAAAAAAAACCCAATCAAAATCACAAATTTGAATGAATAAATACATTAAAATTAATAGTGATAATAATTTAAAGAAAAACAATAAATACAAAAAATACTCAGGGCAAGACAAAACAAAAATCACACTTCCAGACTGACTCATTTTGTCAAAATAAAAGTACTCATAGTCTTCATTGAGGGAGTGCTTCGGACCATAATTTCATTCCCCCGTCACGCTCTACTCAAATATCTTTAAGTCTGCCTCATCAAATTGATGAAGAGCAACATCCTCCGTTTCCCTGGAAGCCCGGCTGATGACCCCACACTCTGCTGCCCCTCTGGACCTAAATGTGGAGAATCTTTCCTCTGGGATTCATCGCTGTGTGCTGCGGCACGTGAGCCACTGAGGCACTGGAGCAGAGGTGGTGGTTGTGGTTGCAGTGAGGGGAAGTGGGGTGGGGGGGGGATGCCAGAGTGAGAGTGTGTGGGCGGAAAGAGTTATTGTTACTGCAACATGCATGCACATTGTATTTGACTGTGGCGATGTGATACTACGCAGGGCCACTGTGTTCTCTTCCTTCTCTCCTGGGTGACAAAAGATGGAAAAAAAAGAAGAGATTTTCCTTGAAAGAGACTCATTAAAATGCCATTCTGTAATGGTGTCTGTGGAGTATAGGGGCTGATGTTAGCTCCCGATGCAAAGAGAAGGCGGCTGCAGGGGGAGGACAAAAAACCCTGCCAGCTGGGTGTTATTTGAGCTGAAATGCAGCCCCATTCTGGCGATGATGGATGCCTCTCCAGCATTATACTTGCACGTGTGATGGGGCAATCAGCCTTTGGAGAATGGCATATTCTGAGCACTGTCATGCAACTGCTTGTGCATCTCGCTCCTGTCAGTTCAGGGGCCTTATCAGCACGGAGCCACCGGTTGATCTCAGGCACAAGAGCAGCTTTTCGTAGGCATCCCCTTAATTATTCTTTTCATAATTAAATGCCAGCTCCAGAGACAATAACGTCTGTGAAAGAAGTCATTGTAAAAATACAGCTTTGAGGGGACTGAGTGATACAGAAGGAGATGTAATGTGCACGGGTGAGAGGATTGTGATGGATGTTTTTCTTTTTTAAAAAAGTGACTAATATTGAGTTTTTTTGTTTCTTCTGCTCGGTCGCAACAAAGCCGCACAAACATCCCCATTAAGCATCATGCCACATTAGACAGTCGTGCACGGAAATAGCTTCTGATAAACATAGGTGCTGTTTTTCAAAGGCCCCAAATGTCCTCTTTCATTTCACCTGAAAGAGGCTTTATTTGAGGAGAGCATTATGTCTAAATAGATCTATGTAAATGAGGCCTGATTGGAGCCGGACACACGGGCTTTGATACCTCCTGGCTTCAGGTAATATCACCTTGGATGAATACAGCACAACAGCTCCTTTGTCTGATGTTGGTTGAGTATGTCTCACAGATTAATTAGTGACACAATAAACACACAAAATATTGAGGACATTTGCCCTTTTTTCTTTAGAAAGTACACGTGAATGAAGTCAGTCCAGGTAAAAGCCATTATTCCTTACTGATAACATCATCTATCCATCACAAAACATTGATGAGTTTGTGTATACTGTGCATGTAAGTGTAGCAGCAGGTCTGTTGATGACTTTCGGGCTGCTACTAACAACTATTTTCATTTTCTACAGCCCTTTTTACACAGAGATCACATTGTAGGGCCACTACAAAATCCCAGAAGCAAATAATGGCGGCATCATGTCGCTCCAGAGTTTGATTTAAGATAGCCAGCACAGCGGAAGCAAAAGAGGCGTGATGGCCGTGACATGTAACACAACATGGCAATAACAATCATTATCATGGTCCTCTGCTCAGAGGGTAAGGAGCTCCCAGATTTCGTTGTTTTCACAATGTGCGGACATTTTCGGCTGCTGTTCTTCTTTGAGTTAGCTGCTAACTGCTATCACCTACTTTTCAATTTAATTTAATTTAATTTAATTTAATAGTTTATTTGTTTAAGAAGAGACTGTGTACATCAATGAACATTCTTTTTAAGGAGAAAAAAAAGAAAATGTAGATGCACCCAATTGCAACCAGGGGCTGATTTAAATCTCCTACGGCAGGTCGCAAGCATATCATGTCATCAAAATGTTGCTGCCCGTGATCCTGTCCTGCCAGCTGTCCCTTTTATACAGATATCATTTCAGTGCTGATACTACCTCCGAAGCCAGCTTAAAGGTGAAACAACTTTGTCCTCAAATTCCACATCTGTACTGTTTATACAGAGTGGCGAGATGGCATAACAGTGTGAAATTCCCGCCTTGATGAGGCAGTGTAAAAAGAGCTTATATCGATCTCTTTTCTTTTGATTAATTGAATAAATGTTTAATATATAAAATGTCTAAAGATGGTAGAAAATGAACATCGCAATGCTCAAATTGTTTTGTTCAATCAACAAGCCAAAACCCAAAGATACTAGATTCAGGAACTTATATTAACTGAACACAGCAGAAGCTGAAACCAGTGATTCATTGATTACAAAAACTGATGACTTATCAACTTGGAGTTTAAATGCTAGCTGACTTGTTCTTGCTTGTTTGCTTCTATCTGCAGTAGGCAGCTTTTTTTGGATCACTAGACAAAAAAATCCAGAATAAGCGTTCCGCATGTTGTAAATCAGGTTGTCTGAGAGAGAAAAAGATTTTTGCACATCCTCTTGGTGTAACAACTGGTGAACCAGGTGAACGGGGACTCAAACGCATGACTCTGGAGACATGCAGGTAAACTAGCATACTCTTAACTGGTCAAAAGGTAGGTTCAGTACACAGAAGGGTAATCAGTGTAGGCAAAAAACTCAATCAACAGGCTAAATCCAAAAAAACAAGAAAAGGGCAGGGAAACAAAAGACTAGAAGGCTAGACACACAAGGAGCTAAGATGCACTGCCACTGAGATAAAACAAGGCGCACACTAAATACTCTGGTGAGAGGAAGGATAACGAGACACAGGTGCGGCTAATCAGGGCGGGACAGACAATCAGACACAGGTGAAGTCATCAAAAGGGAGGGAAAACACACAGGGGCAGGAAGTGACGAGATCTGAAATGAGAAGAGATGTGAGTTTCAAAGGAAAACAGGAAACAACATGAATGAATGAATGAAATTAAAAACATAACCTAAGAAACCTGACCTGTGACACTTGGCTTTACAAAATCTAGACAGTGATGAGAGACTTTGTCCAATCACAGGTCATTTCAGAGAGGGCTGTCTTATCGGCCGTTCTGCAAATGCAGATCTGTGTGCAAATTTGCTTGGTAAAAACTTGATTCAATGGCGGAGAATCCTGCAGAGAAAGTTGCTGATTCAGCACTGGCAATAACTGCCTACACTGCAAAAGCACCCCAAAAGAGGAAGACAGACCTATCAAAAACAGAGTCTAAAAGAGAGTAAACAAAACATGTGTTAATATTGGCCAAGCATTTCGGAGATGGAGTGAAAATTTTGCTTGTGAGCAAAGGCTAACAGCTGTATGTAGCTAGCTAAAGCCTTAAATGACAGTATGTCACCTCAGAGGGTGACAACATCGTGATCACAATCACAATTATTAAAATGGATGACTAGTAGCCTCCTGTATGAGGTGCATGCTTACGACATGAATGAACAGGGTCTTCATCTGTATAAACGTTGGTAAGTGGTGCATTAAGCCAAAAAACTTCGGGGTATTAAACTACCCAGATCTTCCGTATTGTTGGGCTCATAGAGGAGGCGTACTAGAGATTTCTGGTGGCCAAGCAGCTAGCTTCAGGTTTAGCCTTCTGCTATCTTAAATGGTGATAGAATAAATCAATTGTGTGGCTCTTCTAGAAATACTATCAGACCAAATGGATCAAATCCTGATAGTGAAACGAGTCATTTTGGTTGTGACCCAAAAAAACAAAGTATCCTCTGATTTACACACGTCTCTTTCCCAATGTAAGTCTGTGGGAAAATGTGTTTTTGGGCCCAGTGGCATCACGTGACGGGCCTGGAAGTCGTAATTCCACTGTTTTGCCAGTATGTCAAATTGACTTCAAAGCCTGGTGCTGTTGCCAGGGCTGGTTTATGTCTGTGCTCGTCTGGTGGGAGGGGCTAAGGACAGAGAGGGGAGAGCTGTGTTATCTTAATTTAAAAAGAAAAAAAACCTTCCTACCTTTATTTTGCATTAAATATAATGAAGTTCCCCCTACATGACACTTTTATGGGCTTTTCAGAGGACACAGCCTGTACAGCCAAATGTGCCTCTTTAATCTGAATGAAAGACTCATATCATTGTCTTTATTGTGTTATTATGTAAAGATGGATTTTCGTATCACCAAAAATCAGAATTTTGTCGGGGAATCCTTTGTTGTTTACTGTGTTTGAGACAAGTCAAGACATCTCAAGTCTGCAGATGCACTTTGAAGGTAATGCCTCCTGTCAGAAGATTTAACAAGTGCAGGACTGGACTGTGAGAGACGGTAGGAGGAGAGAAGGCCTGCAGCACTCCTCCTTTTTGCTGTGACAGTGTGGATTTGAATTCGCTGCCAGTTCCAATTCCACACTTGACTTCCCTCAGATTGGCAGGCTGGCGTAAGTTTTAAACCCAGATGTATGCTTCAGCTTCTTCGTTTTCCCAACTCACCTTTTGAATATAGACTTATCACTTATATTTTGAACATATCTCAACTGGTGATGCAGGATTTCTATATTGAGTTGAGAGGAAATGACTTTGGTGTAAATAAGTTGGAGCACTTGTAAAACTCGGACTGAGGCTATAAGTGTGTTATGTAACGCAGAGAGGTGCACAGTACATACTGTCTGAGCAGAGTGGTAGCACAGCAGTCTTATGGCTGATAAAGGTCTCATAGGTGAAGACAGGAGGGAGACTCACTCAGACAGGAAGCTTCATGCAGACTGAAGTGCCAACGTGCAAGTAAAGGCGAAGAGAAAGTGTTGATACTGTGACCAATAATGCTGAGATGCCAGCTTCCTGTTACCTCTGGCTCAGTCAACACCACTGCAACCCGTCTGATGCTGGATCACTGGATCATTCTGCAAAGCTGTTACTTTCATGCCTCTCTGCTTATGTATTGTTCCCATGGCACTACCTAACTATGTACGCGTGACTGATCCAAAGTCCCGCCAACCAGGTGACTGTTTCTAGGTCGGACAAGCTTGACAAAAAGAACAAGGTGACACTGGTGTACAACACTGGTTTTGTTTGGTTGTTTAGCCTTTCAAAAAGCTGACAACATGGACTGCAGTATGCAGTGGAAGGGTATATCCATGAAGGCATGATTGACGTTATGTATATCCAAATAAAAAACACCAACTTACTTTGGGGTGGCCCGTAGCAACAAATTCATCAGTTAGGACTTGTGTTGGTGTTTCGGCCATGACCGCCCAGCAGAGCCACCCCCTAACAGATCATCAGTTGTGCAGCCCAACATCATCGGCTGTTTCGGCCCTTATCACAAGACACCCTCCGACACGCAACCGCTGTGTTTGAGTCCACTTCCCTTTTGCCAACCCTCATTCCAAAGCTGTCGAACACTGGCACTCGGGCAGTGACGTCCGTGTCAGACAGTGACGAAAAAAGCCGTCCCTTCGCATTGGCATGATACGCGGCCGGGCGCTGTTACACACTGACAGTGACGGCATCGGAGGAAACACAGCCGGACAACAACATCCAAGCAGGGTGGGCACAAGGTATGACGAGGTTTGACTTTCACCCGGGACGCCGGAGTTCACCTCCCAAGGTATTCGCTAGGCTAATTTATACAATGTAAAATGCCATAGGCTTGTGCTAATAATGTTAGCATGTTGGATTTGTTTGGAAAACGCATTTAGTATAAGACAGTTGTTTTGTCAGTGAACCCTGGTTTCATATGAGTAGAGGAAAAGTCCCCTAGCCACTAGGCTAATTTATACAATGTAAAATGTCATAGGTTTGTGCTAATAATGTTAGCATGTTCTATTAGTGGGGAAAATGTGTCCAGATAAAGACAAGTGTTTGTCTGTGATGTTTAAATTATCGACATTAAGCCATAGTGTGTTTCGAATACTTTAAATTAGCTCCACCTCAACCAGCTACAACATTAAAATGCTGCATATGATCATGCAATAATGATCCAACATAACTCTGTGAGTGCTGTATATGAATGTTAAAAAGGCTTTCCTGATGAGAGGCTGTTCCCCATGTCCTCCATCTGTATGCCTGAGTGGGCAGTGCACCACTAAAACCCTCCTCAACAATCCGAGGCCCCCTGTCTTTTCACATTAGCTGTGGCGACGTCGAGGAAACCCAGCACCGAGGCCTGCAGCTCGCCATCAGCAATTTATAATCAGAACAGTGTTAATACAGGCACAGGGCTGTGCAGTACAAGCTCATTTTCATTATGGATCCAGGAGGGTTTTGGCGGTGTGTCAAAGCTGCATACAGGCAACTGCACAAGTTGTTAGTATGACATGGTGTGAGTGTTTTACAGTAGGTGCTGACAAATTGCTTTTAGCCTCTTTGTTAATATTTAGCCGGGCCATAAAACATCAAGCAATTATCACCTGAAGCTGGAAAGTTTTCTGCAAATGTTTACTGCTCGGCTTCTGTACGATGGAGTCAGATTTATAACGTAATTATGTAAAACGGTTGAACCTTACAGGAAAGAGCTGTATTTTTGTCCGATGTTGACAGAAGAAAAAGGGCAACTGAGTTTGATACCAGAGGGATTTGCAACCCATTATAAAATAAAAGACATTTTTGCACATTCACCCTTGAAGGTGTCAATCCAGGTCAACTTAAATACGAGGCTCTCTGTCTTTCATCTGTTTATTTCACAGATGAGTTCACAGTGTCATTATCAGCTCCTCTCTGAAGCCTGTGCTACATCAAACAGCTGAGAGCAAACACAGTCTGCAATGTATTGATCTTCTTATTAGCAATTCTCCAGCGAAGTACCGGGTGTCAGATTTGTGGTGAAGCTGCAGTTTTTGTATTCAGTGACATCCAGATAAAGTACAGCAGAGGATCATATTGTGTCTCATGGCAATAGCTTTCAATGTATTGAAATGCACAAACGCTATTTTTTCTAATGGAGTTGACTTGATTAGATTTCCCCTCCACACTGGCATGTGAATTGAAATCTTTCTTCCTGACACTAGTATCGTACAGTAGTAATGTGAAATGGAAAGCAATCCTGTTTTCCAGTAGACGTGTTGTGTCTGCTGTCTGAGTGATAGATGTACGTCAGCACAATCTGAAGCCAACGAAAGAGCAGATCTGACAAATAATCAGCTGCTCGTAGTGTCATCAAGATACAAAGCCCGGAGCGACTGACTAAATGTGTTTGAACTTTGACCTTCATTTGATCCCAGTAAAAATGAAACTACATGATAGAATATCCATATTTTTTGGACTATGATGGCTAGGTCGTCAACAGCAAACTCATTTGAGAGTTGGAAACCCCCCTTGGAGGGAAAATTATTTTTGTAGCCCATGAAATATCTGTATTTGTCAATACTAACTGTTTTAACCCCTACAGCTAGAAATCAATGATCTATAACTGAAAGCTGTGAAGGCAAGCATCCAAAAAATCCATAAAATTTAGTATTGCTCATGAATACAGCTGCGCTCTTAGAAATAAAGGTGCTAAATAGAACTATGTAGGGTTCTTTGGCTCGTCCTCATAGGTGAACCCTTTTAGGGGCCATCCACATGCTGCTGGGCGCTGTGCCTTTTTTGTGCCAGCTCTCAAAAGTGTGGCAGCAGATTGCGTCTGAGGTTGCTAAGCAACTTCAACAAGCACAATATCATAGCCCATTGACCTGAATTCCTGAGTGCAGAGCTGATCTTCTACCAGGTGCTGTTTATAAGTCTGTAGGCCTATCGTCCATGGGACAGATGTAAAGCTCTGGCAGCCCTGCACTAAAACAATCAACCTCTCCTCCATATTTACCTCAGGCTGATATTTACGGAAGAAGGGATTGAATGTTTCTCATCACATGACGTGGTGCTCATTGCTGTGTTACAAAAGTTGAACTAGACTTATCTCAAAGCGCAGCTAGAACCATCTGTAGCCCCTTTTACACTGCCCCTTCAAGGCGGGAATTTCATGCTGTTATGCCGCCTTGCTGTTCTATATAAAAGGTACAACTGCAGAATGGGGGGAGCAATGCACCTTTAAGGCAGCACTGAAGGTAGTGATGGTGCTGAAACAATGTCTGTATAGATGGGACAACCACCAGGGTGGGATCATGGGCAGCATGGGTGTGAAATTTTGACAGTGTGACATGCTTTCAACCCACCGTGTGAAATTGAAAAAGTAGCCGGTAGCAGTTAGCAGCTAACTCAAAAAAGAAGAACTGTGGCCAAAAATGTGGCAAAACATGGTCCTTACCCTCCGAGCAGAGGACGATATAAACCACCATGTAACAGGGATGTTAATGCCATTCTTATTTTTAGAAAGCACTGCCAGTGTGTATGTTACATGTCACACTGGAGGCCAATGCTGTTGTGTTACATGTCGTGCCCATTACACCTGTCACTTGGTCAGTGACTTCCAGCGTCAGACACCGACGGAAAACAACATCCTTTCACGTCAGCATGATACACAGCTTCTGTTATTTTTTAACGGCACCCAGTGGCGTCAGGGGGAGACGCAGCGGGACAACAACAAAAGTTAAAGCAGTGGAAGGGCAAGTGGGCAGGAGGCATGGGTCCAGCAACCACCGACTTCCACCTGGGAGGCCAGTGTTCGCTTCCCGTAAGATTGTAAAGCCAAAACCTGTTTTTTTTTGTTGTTTTTTTTTCCCTAAACCCAACCACATGCATGTGTTGGCAAAACATAACCATGTGTGTTTGCTGGTAAAGGGAAAAATATTGGAAGAGATTGCATGCAAACTGCACATTTCTTGTGAAAATGGGAATGTATTTTGAAAACAGACAACACATGTAACAGGCTGACAACCAACGCACCGAGGTACCTTGCGCATCATATTTCCGCGTGAAAAGTCCATGACCACGCGTTGATAGTGACGAAGTCAGAGTGAGACTTTTTTGGCATAGCCCTGCGGATGTATTATGTATTATTAGAGAACCACAATACGAGAGCTTTGCTCCACACTTTTAAACCATTAATAGTACTTTGCAGTGATATATTGATTGTATAAAAACAAAACACATGAAATAAACTCACTAAAGTCGGTAACACAGTAGGCCAGCGATACAGTTCACATCACAAACACACAAACAGTAATAAAACTGCAGCCAGATTACCAAGATATGTGAGGTGAGAATAAATAATCGCAATTAAAGTCATTAAACAATGTGAATATTCCCCAGGACTTAAACACGACACAGTAGACCACCGGGGTTGCCTTGCTCGTTCTGGAACTGCCGACTAAAATCACAGTTTTTCTGTGTGAGACACCAACTTTCCTTCTAATTACTCAAATCTTCTACAGCTGTGCAGTTTGCTCCTCTGGCAGACCCAGGAGTGGAACGCAGGGAGAGAAACTCAGGAGGTGCTTAGAAGAAAAATAAATGCCATTACATTGCTCTACTGAAGATTACACATTACAATTATAGCAGTGTATACACAGGAAACATTTTTGGCTTTGATCTTTAGCAACACGTTCTCAATCCGACCTCGTCACATATTGACTTTTGGTCACGGACTTTCCATCTCCAGATACGACGTGTGAGGTACCCTGCGTGTGTTGGTTGTTGACGCTCTGGGACACCGTGTCTTGTTCTGCGTGTTACATGCATTGTCTTCTTTCAAGAGACAATCTCACACTGACATTGAAGGATGGCTTTAAAAGACACAAGTCACTGCCCAAGCTTGGGATTTCAATGTCTTTGGAGTGAGACCTGGTTGTCTTTAGGACAGTGGTTCCCAACCTGTTTTCTTAATGGACCTCTTTCCTGACTTAGTGACACATATTTTCTTCAATTATAATCAGTGCTCTTTGGTTGTTTTAACCGCGTACTTTTCTAATGCAAGACAAGGTTGTTTAGCAGAAAGAGAAGCTTGTGTTCAGGTTAGAAACCAGTGCTTTACACCAGGGTCACACATGAGCAAAATTAACATTGGCAAATTTTCACCTCCCATTCACTTCCACTTAAAACATTTGCTTGCGGTGGCAAAGTTAAGCCTCATCTTTGTAAAACAGCAACCTCGATCAATAGCAGAAGAGTATGTGTGGGGGAGATATTGACGCTCCTGTGTCTAACCAGCTGATATAAGCCATGAAAAATACAAGCCGCCCCACATGAGAGATGCTGCCTGGTTGGTGCTGACATGCAATGGAAGAAAAGAGAGCATCACGTTTGAGGAATTTATTAGCAAGCTAGGTAACATTAGCTAACAAGCTAGCTTTCTGTATGCGTCACGTCAGCCACTGCCCACACTCAGCAAAAATATCACCTCAGGCAGTTGTTACACGCCCGCAATCACTCATGTGTGACTGTGCTCTTATGCATCAATGCAAAAACTAGACAGATTGTCTAAGTGCATTGTGGGAATGCCTGGGAAATTCTGTGGTGGGAGGCAACAGCACTGTGCGTCACTGAGAGAATAAATCAATGTGCAGGAGCATCTAAGAATAAAAGCCATGTGCACTAAAGACACTTATCTTTCCTCTCTGAAATTAGAATATGACAAACACATGCCTGCGTATCTGTGCTGTGGGCGTGGCAACTCCCTCACTGTCCTGATTACATCCATTCAACTCACCTGCTCCCTGCTGCTCACCTGAGAACCATCCGGTAATCAACCCTGCCTCTCCTCTCCAGTTCTCGACAGATTGTTGAATTCGACATTTGCTTGTATATTTTTTGATGGATACTGACCCTGATCGCTGTCTACCTACCTGTCTGCCTGTTTGACCTTCTGCCATGCTCCCAGCAACCCCCCAACCTTGTTTAGCTTCCCTACCATCAGCCTCCATCTCCTGGATTTTCCCCCACAGCCACATATATTGTTCTGGCAATAAAACCCCATTTTGGACCACTCTTTGTCTGAGTCTGTGCTCTGCTTGGAGCTGATTATAAATCCTACTGCAAGATTTTGTGCCTAAACTAATTACAACTTGACATTGGACAACACCAACCACCATAGATCATGTTAAGTATACATATAATTTTATTGTATAATAGATCACTACTGACTCTTTCACACAAAAAAGAAACCACGACAGAGATGGGTTTGCCTTCAGATCAACACGTTCGTCACATATTGACGGTCTGGTCACGGACTTTCCATGTCTACATACGACGTCCAAGGTACCCTGGGTGCGTTGGTTGGGACACCATGTCAAATTCTGCCTGTTACATGCATTATCTTCTTTCAAAATACACTTCCGCTTTCACAGGAAATGCAGTGTTTACACACAGTCTCTTTCAAAATAAACTCACTACCTCAGAACACCGCGGATAGACGTTTGTTTTTCCTTCAACAACAAACGCACGTGAGTTAGGTTTAGGAAAAAAGGACAGGGTTTGACTTTTGAATCTTAAGGGCCATGAACACCACTCTCTCGGGTGAAAGTTGGTGTTTGTTGGACACCTCCCGGACTTTCATCGCCTTAACTTTCGTCCTTGTCCCGCTGCTTTTTCCTTGACGACACTGGGTGGCATTTAACTATACCAGCAACTGGCCACGTATCATGTCAATGTTTGCGGATGCCTTTTTCATTTGCATTCTGACGCCACAAGTCACTGCCAAAGCGCCGGATTTCAATGACTTTGGAGTGAGACTGGGCTCATAGATGGATGGATGGATGGATAGAGGGCAAATATAGCAGTTGGTCCCACTTTTTTATTTTAACATGGGTGTATTTCTGAGGTGGCAATCTGAATGAGTTACAAGGGCCTGTCCACCACAGGCCCTCCCGTCCCACGGGCCCCAGTGCAACCCAAACTGCCTGCACTGTCTGTATTTACGCCCCTGCACCTCCCACACACTCATACACCCACATGTGGACATCTCCAGTTAAACAAGAGCAGTTGCCATCCATCCCTGATAACCATCTGAGCTCAACAACCTGCTGTGTTTCTGTGTTTTACACCAATCCTGCCTTTTTACCCCCCGCTTTGTGTTGAAAAGTCAATTTTCTCATTCACTGATCTCGTTCACTGTGAGGATTAATTTGCTCCCCTAATTTGATTTCACAGTAATTTAATAAATCCCACGAAAAAATTTCATCAGTGTTCCATTCACCTTTGAGAGAAACCTTAATTAGAAACACTAATGCTTAATTATTCTTTTATTTCCGGCTTATCGTAGCCAGCGTGAATAGAGCCCAACATGGGGATGACAGCAGATTTTGGCTTTGGAGAATTAATTATATCAGCATGATTACATGAATATGAGAGTGTAATTTGTTTTTTTTTTCCTCCCTGTTTGCATGGAGCGGCTTTATCTAGCTTGCAGGAGACTGCAATTAACCTCTCGTGTCCTCTCTCCAGCAGCTCTCACACAGCGATGTAGCCATAAATGCATCATTCAAGTAACTGTTTCTCTTTGTGTGAGGCTCTGTAGATGGAAACTTGATCAGATCATTCAAGAATAAGATCTATTATGTGTGAAGGAATGTGTTAGAGCCTGTTATTATTAAACAAACATACTTGAGATTTACTACCACACTTGTTTAAAAGACACATAGAAACCTGCTTTACAGCTTCAGTGTGTCCAGACTGAATAGCAAAAGCAGTGACTCTTGTGTTTGTTCAGGTGGCTGATTTTTTATGGGGGAGATTATCTTGGAAATTCACTGTCATGATATGACACCAGCTCGGTTATTAAATCATGCTCTCCTGCCATCTAGTGATACACTGCAGTATTACAGTCACACTCAAAGCCTCTGCTGAACTGTTATTGCCTGAATGAGCAATGAGCTGTGGCTGCAGCAAAATTAAATCAGTGGTTCCTCCTTGTGGCAAAGCAAGGTCAGTGCTGTTTTTTAAATCTACTTCATCATTTTCCTGCTATTTATAGTCCATGTCTTGTCTGTCTAGTGGCATTTGAAAATTGCATGTCCTGCTTCTTGTCATGGGTGTAAGAATTATTTGACACCTTTGAAGTTAAGCGAGAGGTGACCTACAGATCGGGCTTTCAGCCAAGAAGTGGTTTGACAAGCTGAAAGATTATTAAGCCATTTTTTTTGCATTCCTTAAGACATAAGGTGCCATATCAGTTTCTGTCCAAAAATTTGCACTTACAAAAAAAACAAAACCTATCCTGTTTTGTTTTTTTGTTTTTTTCAAATTAAATTGAATTAAATTAAATCAAATTAGATTCAATTCAATGTGATTAAATTCAATTTAATTTAACATAATTTTTTAATATATTATATTTTTATTTTTTTCATGTCTCTCTTTTAATCAGTCTCTTTATAAAAGCACTTTGGTCAGTGTTTGTTGTTATAAAATGCGCTCTAAAAATAAACCTAAATTGACTTGACTTCATAACATAAAAAGTACTGCTAATATTAAAAGTTAAAGTTAAAGGTTTTGTGTGCAACTTTTTACCACAATTAATTATTCTTTGGGGGCTGGGGTCTGCACTGGTGGAATTTGAATTACTACAGCAGCTAAAATCCAAGCTGCTGTCCACTGCTACGGGGGAAGTAGTGTCCTAGTGGCGGGAAGTGAGGCGGAGGGTCCACAGGCTGTGCTAGCCAGCTAATTTGTGTCTCATTTGTTGTCTGAGAAACAATAAATCATCAAATTCAGTGCCCCTTATCATGATTTTAGTCCCCCTGGTGCTATAAAGAAATTTTAACATTATAAGAAGCACTGTGATGGTGGTTTTAGCTGGCTAGCTAGCTATCACAGCAAAATACTGTCAGGTGATAAACGTCATTTAATTCAGCCCAATTCCAGGGCTGATATCTGCTCACTCACGGCTTTGGAGTGCGAGCACCGGATTGCAGCCTCAGAGCAAGGTGTCAGTAATAGGAATTTTCTGAAAGTTACACATAAAATGTTTACAATATTCCTGATTAATGGACAAAACAAATGCAAGTAAAGGGGATCCCACTGTTCGAGCCTATTGAAACGTCACAGGTCAGAGTAAAGGGCCCAAGACAAAACTCCATTTAATCTCTGCAGTGTTTTGGGAGCTGTTGTCCTGCATCTGCAGCTGGGATGAAGCCACTTCACTCCTCGTTGAGATTACTGCCAGGCACACAGGGGCCATTAATGTTGAAAAGCCACTGCCCCACCTCTTCCCCAGTGCTACCCCGGGAGCCACAAGCTCCATAATGGCTCCCACTCTTCTGAATTAATGGCGCTCACCGGCCGTATGAAAAAAAAAAAAAACGTGATTTTAATTATAGGCCTCGGTGATACCGGAGAGGGAAAGTGAAAGAAGGCGGCAGGGAAACCTTTTGTGCCTCCAGAGGCAGCGCAGCCGAGCTAATTCAAGCTTTCATTGGGTCCCACTCTAGAAAACAAGGGTTTTACCACAGGTGAATTCAAACGGGAAATTATCAAAGGCAGTTAATGTCTGTAAATTTGAGTTGTCCCTGTAAAAAGATAAGGATCGTCATTATCTCAAAAATCTGTAAATCTGTAGGGGAAAAGTAACATCATTATTATTATTAGTAGTAGTATATTTTTTTTTTTTCAGTTTTATGCAGGTGAAGTAGAGTTGTAGTCAGGTATTCCTTCATCATACCGTGTTGTGTTGTCACCCTTTATGTTAGAAAGTCCTTGAGCAATTTATTGATCCAAGATTTGTTCTGTTGTTGGCTTTAAAATGCAACTTTGAAACAGAAACTTGAAATAAAACCATAAGAAGTTGTGTTTATCGTCTCCTATGATAAACACAAGTGTAGGCCTACTGGCACCTGTAGCATTATTTATCATTACCTTTACTAATGCTTTCATTGCCTTGCAGACATTGGTCTGACTAAGCTGACAGGGGACGGCCGTTGCAGGCCCACACCAGGCTCAGGATGTTCATCTGCCAGTTCTGTAACAGTACCTCAGCGGAGATGGATGGTTAAAGTCAACACCTACAGTGAATGTTCATAATCCACTGTGAGCAGCCAGTGGAGGATTTATTTAAGGGACAGTTCACCCCATAAAGAAAAATACTTATTTAGTGTTGGAGATATTGGCTGTAGAGATGTCTGCCTTCTCTTGAATATAATGAAATTAGATCGAACTAAGCTTGTGGTGTTGAAAATGCCAAAAAAACAGCAATGTCTCTTATCCAGATATCATGACCCAGTTATTCGTGAGCAGCTTCATGTGGAAACTACAGTATTTTCTTTCTACTGACTATCCACATCACTGCAGAAGGAAGAGTGCATCTACTCATAGACAAAGTCTTGTGCTTGTGATAGTGCGAAATGTAAGCACTGAGCTGCAATATTAGCTAGCTCAATGGTGTTAGCTGAGGTAATAGTTCCCACATTAAACTGCTTATAGCAATGTCTCTGGATTATCTTGAGTAACTGGGTCATGATTTCTGAGAAGAGACATTGGTATTGAGTTTTTAAAATGTATGTTTTAATTAGTCATTCATTTTCCATAACCGCTTGTCCTCTTGAGTGTCGTGGGGGGGATGAGGACTATCCCAGCTGACACTGGGCGAGAGGCGGGGTACACCCTGACAGGTCGTCACAGGGCTGACACATAGAGACAGACAACCATTCACACTCACGTTCACACCTACGGACAATTTAGAGTCACCAATTAACCTGCATGTCTTTGGACTGTGGGAGGAAGCTGGAGTATCCAAAGAAAACACACGCTCACATGAGGAGAACATGCAAACTCCACACAGAAGGGCTCCTCCACCCTGGGTTCGAACTCTCCACCCTGGGATCTACACCACCATGCCACAATGTTTTAATTATTATTTTTTATTATTTAATTTAATTAATTTATTAAATTATTAATTAATTTATTTTGCTGCTTTGAGCACCACAAGCCATCTAGTTCCATTATATTAGAGAGAAGGCAGACACCTCTACAGCAAATTTCTTCAGCAGTCAGGAACTCACACCAAAATGATCTAGACTGATAAATAGCACTACAGGTAAGAGAAAAAATCTGTATATTTTATTTTGGTGTGAGCTGTCCCTTTAAACTTCTAAGCAGGGGCCAATCCCACAATACCAGTGAGCACACTATCATTTAGTGAGAAGATAAAGGTCTTACAACTGATTGGGAGCTGGTTTTGGTTGAGTTAACTTAAGGGGCAACGAGAAGAAAAATGTTTACAAGTTATATTTATTTTTCCAGATTTGTAGTGATTAATTATTTTTGTCCGTCTTTCTTCTGCACTTTGTATATTCTTTAACAGGATTTAAGGGAGTTCTTCTTAACCATCAACAAGGTTTTCACATTAAAGCAGATGCATTAAAGGAACATGTCCTGCAGAGAGCAGGGGAGACAGCCAGTCCATTGAACATCCCTTTCACCTGAAACCTAAGAAGCGCCTCTTAAAGAGAGTCACTTGCAATCAGAAAGCCTCCATTTAATTACAACACACAGGAAATTACCGAGTGAATGGGTCAGGCGCTGATAAGAGGCTGAGCCCCGGGGATGACAGCTCCCGAAACCCGAGGAGGCCCAATCTCAAAGCGGACTTATCACAAAGGCCAAGTCTGGAAGCCTGACAATCTGATTGTACTGTCATCCAGATTCATAATTAATATATTTATCAAATTAATCGCTGAAAAGAGCCCTGGCCTCCTGAACAGTAGGCAGATTCATTTGCCACTGGCTCGGCTTACCGCTAATAACAGTGTTGTCAGGGAAATAGGCCCGGAGTGGGTCGATGCCCCAGACCTCATGACAGACAAATTGCTCATCTGTGTAGAGATGATATGGGGAATTTAGAGAGTGAAAGAGAGGAAAAATGTCATTGTTTGGTGACAACCACAATTGCACCCTTGTTTCAGATTGTGAGTACCAAGTTGGGGGAACATGAAAGGGGCATTTTGTGTTTGGGGAGAGCTGAAAATACCTGTTGTTATACCTCTGGTTTTACAAATCACTCATCAAAGGGTCTGTCACTGCCATATGTTGTTCAAGTGAAGAAGAATGTTTGTAGTATTTCACCAACTAAATGAATATTTAAGTATCACATTACTCTGAGCTCTTACAGCTGGTATTGAACCTGAAAACATGTTTAACGCCATCAATGCTGCAAATTATATACATGTTTTGACTTAAAAAAAAGTGTAGACTGTTTTCCTGTAAGTTTCTCTGCATTAAAATACATAGTGAGATACAATCATATGCAGTAGTTCATAAGAATATGGTGATAGAGCTCAAAGTGCCCTAAAAGAGTTCAGAAATCCTCTATTTATTGGGCAATGCCCAAAATATCCAATACATTTCGGTGAAGTCTGGCGATGATGAATGACTCCTAAAACCTGGGAATGAGTCAGCGTTTCTGCACTCCCGGCTCCCTCGTCTTATAGTCAGTGGGTTTTTTGAATAGGTTTTTGATTAGATGCCTGAGAAAGGTCATGTTAAACAGCTTCATTGAACAGGTTCAGATTTCTCTGATTAAATTTTTTTTGGTTGTTGTATTTGTTCTTCTTATCTATAACAGTGTGAGCGATCAGGGACAATATCCACAGTGTTTGTTCTGTGTGAAAATGCATTTCTGAGTTTCAAAGTTGAAGTTACGATCCTTATTCTGTTTCAGCAACACCTGTGGTGTGTTTGAAATCAGGCTGATAGTGATGTGTGGGTCAACCCACAACCCAAATGTGCGCAATGGGAGAAATTTGCCTTCAGGGCTTTCTGGCAGAGAACCCTGAATCTTTTTACTTTCACCCAGATCATAGTCCTTTTTCTTAATCTAACAAAAACAAAGGCTCTCAAACTTATCACAACAGCCTGTGCGGCGACAGGTTTGGCTTACTAGAAAATACCACTGGTTCAGTTGGGCGGGTCCAAAAGTGACAAAGCAGCCTTCCAAATAAGTTATCAATTACTTGCAGGAACACTTTGTGCAATAGCCCACCTTCCACCTCCTTCTGTCACTCTTTCACTCTCTCAAACAAACAAACACACACACGCCACAGCACTCAGTCCTTGTCTCAGTCCTGACAATTGTGCTAACATAATAAAGTCAGGGGTTTGATCAGGTTGGGTCGGGTTCAATCGGTTTTAATACTGCAAATGTAAAAGCTTTCACCAGTGGGCTGTGGGCTCAATCACCACTGTGTTGTATCATTCGATGAGATAGTGACTTAAACAGGTATCTAAATGAACATATTCAAGATTATAACTTTCAAGTCTTTTAAATACAAAATTCCCTCAGCAAGAAAGAATTGTCCATGGAAACAGGAAGAGGGAATTTCCAACTAAAAAAAACAATACTTTTGTTAGGCTAAATGTACAGCGATCACTGTGGGCATAATACACTGTAAAATCTGATAAGCTGATCTTAATTTTAAAAAATTTAGAGAAGTGATCGCCTTGAAAAAGGCAGGTAAATATAAGTTGTGTTACCTATATAAGTAAATGTGACTTAACATTATTACTCATGTTATTTATACCAGTTTCCTTAATTTGTCAGATTTTAAAGTGTATTTTTGATGCATTTCTGAACTTTCCACCAGCAAATAGTTTTTTTAATCAGTGTTTTTAATAAAATGTTATGCCATTTAAATCTGTTTTTAATTGTGCCGTTTTAAGATATTTTTTTTATTTGAATTTCACTGTAGAGCTACTCACAAATCTTCCAAATGCACCACAGCTGAGCTACTCCAGCATGTGCCAAAATAAGGAATGTCTTAAATGCCTGAAGGAATGTACAACAAGTCACCTGAGCCACACATCCACATTGGCATTAGCTCCACGACGGTGTAGTGTGACCACAGACTGACACAAACGTCTGAACTGTACGCTTCTCAGCAGGATGTCAGTCAGCCAGGAAGATTTGTGTAAACTACAGCAGGAAGGGTTCATGTGGTTCAAGTGGTCCTCTGTATCACAGAAACTAAACGTTGTTCGTTGCAGTTATTTAATTGCTAATGTGTAAGCTTGTAGTGGGTTTGGACATAAAACCTCTGTACATTTCTATAAAGCTTCTCAAAAATATTATACAGAGAGACAAAAATAATCTCACTTCCTGTGTTGTTCTTGTTGTCATTGAGAACAGAGCAGATCTCTCCTCTATCAGAGACGACACGTCACCCCTCGTTCAGCAGGAGCTAATCACAAATTGGACACATATGGTTCAATTTAGGACGCTAATGAGAATCTTGGAGAGCTGCTGGGTGAGAGTGAAGGGGCCCCTTTTGTCTGCTGGATTCCCATCTGGGCCCCTGAAAAGCATGAAATGGACCATAATCATTGGTCATCAGCCGAGGTCATCAGTAACTGATTGTAGAGCTGTAATTACATGATAAATGTCTGGATTACACATACACTCAGAACAGACACAATCTTATTTATTACATTAAGTGACATACTGATCATATGCAAGTCAGTGTCCCACAAAATGTCTACATTATAATATGATATTGAATTATTTTATACTGCTATAAAAAACACTTTTTGACCTCTGAGGCTTTTATAATTGTCTCTATGTTAGATGTCTATTATTGTCTTGTTCAAAAAGCAGCCTGCAGATGGCAACACTAAGCTTCTCCATTCTTTACATAGTAGTTATAGTAATTGTTTAAGACCATTTACATCACTTTGGGGTGTATTTAGAATTAAAAAAATCTACAATGTTTGTTAGATATTGAGTAGAAATGCTTTTTTCTCAGAGTAACAATACAAACTGGACTAAAACTGGAAAGTCTGGTGCTACTAAAGTGGAGATTTTTGCCTCAGAGTTAAAAAAAAATCATATTGAGAAAATGACCATTTGTATAGTTAAAAAAAATCAATCAAATAAAAATAGATATCACCATGTAACTTTCCAAGTTGATAATTTACATTGACATTTTTTCCTTTTTTGTTTGTTTGTTTGATTTTGTTTGTATTACAAGTTTTCTCAGTATCTTATGTAAAACATGCAAATTAGGCATTATCTAATTAAATATGCACTGATTTACCCGAACAGAAATCTGACCACTGGATAAAGCCAGGCTCAAATTTCTTGTTTCATTTTATTTATTCATTGTTTGACATATTGGAGTCAAATGTCTTTATAGAGGTGATGTTGGGTCTCTCTTTGTATCACTTCATAAATGAGAAATTTACTCTTAACAACCATAAAAAGTCCATTTGATTTTAGGAATAAAATGGTATAGTTAGTCTATGAAAAATGTATGAACAAAGCCCGTGATGTGGACAGGAATAAAACTGGAAAGTTTGGTGTTTTTAAGTGCCACTGAAGTGAAGAGTTCTGACTCAGAGGTTAAGAAGAAATTCATTTTAAGAAATAAAAAAACACTACAGGTGAATAAGGTAAACAATGTTAACATGTAAGTATCACCATGAAACTTCCCCAGCTCATTACGTATATTAAGAGAATTATTTTTTGTTTTACACGTTTTCTGAAATTTGATGTTTGAATATGCAAATGAGACATTATATTATTAAACTAGTCCATACCCATTGGTAGCTTTGTCACCTTCTACCTATGCCAGTCCTCAATGCCTATGTGCAGTTTCACATAGATTGACCAAGTCAGTGAGTAGAAAAACGTGGAACAGACACACACACAGAGTTATCGTCATTATATTGTAAGATTGTATTTTTTCATAAAAAGGCAGGACAACATGTAATATGTTTTATCTGCCAGTTATTTGTTTTTGTATTCATTGTATTTATGATTGTTGGGTTAACGCTTGGCTTTTGTACCAACAAAACTGTATCTCGATACTTGATTGAATGCATGTTTCTTCTGTTTACACACAGGTAGACCAGATTGAGAAAGAAGAAAGACAGGACACGCCCTTCTCCCCTTTAACTTAAGTAAAACTAAATTCATGTTATGTGGCTATGGTAAAAGGGATACTCATGTACAGATACAGGTAGATGGTGTGGACACTGAAAGAGTTTATGAAAGAAAATTTTGTGGTGTGATAACAGATGACAAAATAAACTGGAAATCTCACATAAAACATGCACAAACTGTCAAGAAGCATTTCAGTGCTGAGTAAAGCAAAACACATTCTGGACCACAAATCTGGCTGTTCTTGGGTGGTGGGCATGTGCGCAGAGGTGCATTTAAAAGTGAAGACTAAATTAAAAGAAGAAGCAATTCAGCCCTCTTGTGTGCGGTGTATTTGCTTATTTGTTCAGTCTGGTGTTTTATACATTCTAATCTGAAATCTGAAGTAACATACACCTATATGTGTCATTTGGACATTTTCTAGAGACGTTCTAATACCAACGACTGCTCAGCTGTCTTGTTTTCTTTGTAATAATGTTGTTTTAACATGTTGTCCTCCTCAGTACTTATACAGTTGGTGTTTATGCTGTCTGTCAGCAGCCAGTTGAGGCCCTTTCCCACAGTGAGAGCCCGGCTGGTTCAGCTCTGCAGGCTGAATGGACCGGCTCTTCACTTGCCAACGACTGCACCCGGCAGGTAGCGGGGGCTTTTCAGCGAGGCCGGCCTGCATCAATCAACTTAGTTAGAGGGCTCTCTCTGTAATTGCCAACTATTACAATGTGTGGCACGAGGGGTTCGACACTATTTTCAAACATGATGAAATGGCATCAAGGCCTCCTCTCACATCCAGTGATAATTGAACAATTAAACTTTAGCATACAAATTAGCTCTTCATGCGGCATAACTAATCACCGAGGCAGGCCGGGGACAAAGAAGGCTCTCCGGGGTCGATACCCAAACTGCTTTTCCACACTTCGTTTTTGAGCCCAGGTTTAACTGGGTTTATTAGATCAGTGCGATTATTAGTTTGTCAGTTTTGTTTGCAAAAATCACCTTTAAAAGAGTTATTTCACCTGATTTAAAGAGTCCTATTTTGCCAAAGCTCTTCTCAGCACCCATGCTTTTTCAGGTGAAATGGCCCTAATTACACAGGTGATTGAGACCCAGGACCATTTACTTCAGGTCATCCAGCTGCAACCCCTATTAAACATCTCGATTAGACAGGATTTAAATCACCCGGTTTGATTGGGGCAGTTAAGCTCTTTATACTCTTCACTGTAAAATGCTAATTCCCTCCGAAAGGAACGGACAAGAATCCTCTGAGAGCATATGGAGAATCTCTCACATTAATAATTCAAAGGAAATGAGCAAAAATTAGTGAGCGGAGCATCGGCGATGTCACGTCGCCATTACTTCTGCAAATGGGATATTTGATTTGAAAGACTGAAAATGGAAATATCGTCAGTGTGAAAAATGATCACCCTCTCTACCAGACACTGAATCATCTGCTTGTACGTGAAGTCCGATTCTGACAAACACATGAAATTCATACTGCTATCATTCTCCAGATTATGCTCGTTTCTTTCTACTAGAGTTACTAAGCCTTCTATACAATGGTAGCTAAGCCTCCTATGTATGAACTCTGATGCCTAATTACACTTTAGGAGGACCTGAAAACCCCTCAGCAACTCCTCACACACGCGGCAAAGCTCTTCAGGTGCATTAGGTGAAAATGACATTAACGCATGGTGGACGCAAGGCTTCAGGAACCACTTGAAGCTTGCGGCGGTCCTGAAGAGGGCCATATTTCCAACCATGACAAAAGGCCAAAGATGACAACATGGGTCTTACAGCAGCAGTATATATAGTGACACCAAAATAAGCAGCAGCTGCTGATCCATCTGCACGTACTCCCTTTGAGTATTTACTGAGCCTAATGCCTTAAAGAACAGAAAATGTAGTCGGGGTAAAGTTTGTGCGAGACAAACATGCACTCATGACAATGTTTGACACCATCAACTCCTCCTCGGTGGACAGTCAGAGATGGGAAAGATTATGAATTTGATATTAGCTGCGACCGAAAAGGCCAAACTAGGAGCACGAGGCGCATTTAATATCTAAACGTGGCTGCTCACACACACGAGTCATTTGCAAGTTCCAATACAAGATGATTATATGTGTTGATACGTGAAGGCAGGAGATGGAAATGATTGGAAATGTATCACGAGGCGGTGATTGTAGACAATATTAAACTGCACAAAGAAGCTTTTGTTCTCGAATTCCTGCGGCAGTTCAGCCAGTATTGCCTCTGCTTTAATTTAATATCTATTTATTTTACTCCATTGTATGGGTTTTATTGAGGTTGCGCCTGCTTTATCGCCCCGATCTCAACCAGAAGTGAAGGTCAGGAGAGGCAGAGTGCCTCTGTTTATTGGCTTCCATTGAGCCCATATGAGCTGATTTGGCTATCTGCTCTTGATATTAAGCTCTTTCATGGTATTTTGTGCTATCCGGATATTGTTTATCACCACATTGAGATATTCTGTGTGTATTTACAGCTGAATTAAATATTCTTCATCACTTTTGTAATATCCTCTTTGTAGGCCTGTGCAGGATGTGAGGATCCTGCTGGATGTGCGAGCAAATCCTTATGTAGACTATCTACGAGCTGCAGAGGACAACACACAATATACAGTATGTTTCATCAGTCCCCTCCCTCATGCTGTAAAATGTAAAATCTTCAGAGAACTCTAGGATAAACTTCTCTACACTGTTACTCTCAAGGGTCACATGCTATTATGAATATTAGTTGTTTCATCCATTAAATCACCTTCATTTGAACAGCTATATTATAAATGATCACAGCCTATGTCTTAAAATTAACTGGATTATACATTTAACTATAACTAAGGTGCTTTTCAAGTGATACTAATAAAACATGAGCACCAACATATACACTTAAACACATATATACCTTTAAGCATGCATACATATACACACAGCTGCAAATACATACACTCCCATACACACAATAAGTCTTATCAACTGTCAGTAAAGGCCAATCTGTTAAAGTACGGGATTTAAAGACGTGAAGAGAGTCAGCTAATCCGATGCTCAGCGGGAGGCTGTTCCAAAGCCGAGGAGCGAGAACTGAAAAGTCTCAGTCACCCTTTGTCTTTAACCTGGACTCTGGAACAGTTAGAGGACCCACACGAGCAGACCTGAGGGGCCTGTTTGGACGGTACAGTGTCTACGAAGTTATATACTCTGGAGCCAGATCATTGAGATACCTTTATGTGATTAAAAGAACTTTAAAATGGATTCTAAAAGAGACTGGAAGCTAAAATTTAATAATAAAATTTTCTCTATGTTACTGAAGGACAGAAGTGACCTACATTTGGTGATATTCCTCAGCTGGTAAAAACAAGACTGGACTACGTTCTTCACATGTTGCTCCAGGGTCAAATTACTGCCCAGAATAAATAAATAAATAATATATAGCTCTCTGAATTATCCCATATTTCTCTGAAAAATATTGGTACTATCACTTATCTACTTGTCAGTGCCGATCCTAGTCATTTATGGAGTCACATATTGATCAGATTAGCAGAGAAGTGATCAGAGATGTAGCTCTCACCACTGACTAAGAATGTAGCTCATATTCTTCTAGTATTAAAGACCGCAGCTATTTTGTCAAATATTTTAAACGCCATTATGATTTATGTCGCCCAAATTTATACAGTCTTGGAGTTTCTTTTTTTAGTCTGCCCACGAGACATTTTCCAACTTTTTCTTTTTTACCCCTGCTTCTCGTGGTTTGCGCTGTTGGCTTTGTTATTTTCTACCCAAAATGCAATGCGCTCTACGTCACTTCCTTTCTTTGGTTCGCTGGATAGTCTGTTTGAATTGCCCACTGTAAGCGAACCGCACCAGGGTTCACTTGCAAGTGAACCGAGACCCCAGTTTTCAAGCGGACCAGAGTGCGCTCGTTTGGTCCGCACCAGAGTTTGAATGTGCGTTCACACCACTTCGAACGAACTGAACTATCTGTGGAAGCAGACCAGGGTTCGTTTAAAGCGGACCAAATACAACTATGATAAATGAAAATTAAAATGTAAAAAAAAAAAAAAAAGTTATTCATTGACATATTTTTTGTCAAAGCCACAGGGAGCCACTGGAGAGGGGTAAAAGAGCCGCATTTGGCTCTGTAGCCGTAAACGTACATATAACCCAACACTCATCACTGCATATCTAATAAAATATTAAAGAAAGTAAGAAATTAATCATTTAATTGAATAGTTTTTATGGTATATTTATAGATTTTATACTTATATAAAAGAGGTATATCATTTTGTTTTAGATAGCTACTATTTGAAAAAAGAAAACCGTGATGCAGATGGATTTGCCATATAGCAAATGGCACCATTTTTTTTAAATTATTAATTATAACATTCTTTTTTGTTTGTTTTGTTAATAATGTAACTGTAAACACAGCTATATTTCCAAGGTGGCAATCTTAATCAATTGCAAGGGCTCACTCTCTTAACGGGCCCCTCCACCCTAGGTGCCCCAGAACTGCCCGCACTGTTTATATTTACGCCCCTGCTCGGACCCAAATAGAGCAGATTATTTTTCATGTAAACTTTTTTCAAAATTCTGATATAATAATTTTGTATATTCCCAAAAGAAAGGGCCATTTTCTGCCTCACATGAATGCATTAAGCTTCTGTGGTTACAATCAAATGTAAGCTGAATATACCATGTTTTTATTGGACGGTAAGTTCAGATCCTTGAGTAAATTCTGCTGCAAATACTTGTTTACATTTCCTTACATATTAATTTCATGCACTCACAGTATGTGTGTGCACTTGTGGAGTATTTTTACACTGTGGTGTTGACGTGCGTGTCAGGCAGATTCCCAATCCAAAGCATCCCCATCAAAATAACATCGCCGCCATAAAGGCATCACGCAAACACTGCTGCACTGAGTGACGTGCTCTGACGTCATGTCCCCGTGGGTGAAATGTGATGCTGCACATGGTGCACGTGGTCTGTTGTTTACCTCTTCCAGGAACCCTGGCGGTGCTGCGGCCGGGGAGGAGAGCAGGGAGCGGAGGGGGAGCGGTGACATTGGGAAACAGCGTTCCTGGATAGAGTTACATTGCTCAGCATTTGGAGGACAGACCCCGCAGACCGACAGTGACGCCGGGAAAATGTGGAGCTGAATATCGTCAGTTTTCCCTCTGAACGGCTCTGTAAACAGCGCGAGACGTCATCAGTACGTATGGCTTGGCTTGAGAGCTCGTGTCAGTGTTTGTGTCGCTCTTTGTTCTCTCCGCAGGCTCGTTGAGCTCAAGTGGCGTCAACAAAGCTGTAAAACCTGAATGTGGCATGTGAGCGTGATGTCAGGATGACTGTAAAGAAAGTGAGAGTGTTTTTACTGTAAACTTAGTAAGTTCAACATGTTGAATTTGGCTGGAACAATGAACAGTGTTTAATACTGTAGTTTAAATACCATGTTGACACCATTTTGAAACTACTGTACAGTATATACAGCAACTAAGCGAAGCCAAACATCTAGAAATGCATTTAGACACACTATTGTGTTAAGCTCCATTGTTTTTACTGTATATTGGCTTTTAAAGGCACAGTTCAACCCCAAAAACAAGAATACATATTCTTCCTCTTCCCTGTAGTGCTGTTTATTAGTTTAGATTGTCTTGGTGTGGAGACATTTGCCTTCTCTCTAGTACAGTATAACAGAACTAGACATAACATGGCTGGTGGTGGTCAAAGTACCAAATAAATAGATTAATAGCTAAATAAATAAATAAATAAAAATAACAAAATAAAATAAAATTTCTAAAATAAAATAAAAAATAAACAAAAATGAATAAATAAAAATAAATAATAGGAGAATAAAATTAAATTAAAAAATAAAATTATAAATAAATAATGGTAATTAAAACATACAATGTCTCTTTCCAGAAATCATGACCCAGTTACTCAAAATAATCCACAGACTTTGCTGTATGCAGGTTAATGTAGGAACTTCATGGAAGTGTTGGAGATATTGGCCGTAGAGATTTCTGCCTTCTGTAGAACAGTGGTTCCAAACTGGTGGGTAGCGGTCCATGAGTGGGCCATGGGTACATTTTGAACGGGCCGCAAATGACTCAAGTCAAGTTTGCAAAAAACACGCTTTATTGTGAATTTCCAGCACAGTGTTCTTATGTTAAAGTGTGGTTTCCTGCTGTAGAGTGAGTGACTAAGGGGCCGATCACACCTACAGGTGGCGCTAGAAACGCGGACGCTTCAAAGATGCCTGAAACGCCCTTTCAATGAAGGGTGCGTGCGCAACCGGGCGATCAAAACAACCCAAAAGTTGAGATTATTTCAGCTTTCAGCATCTACAAACGCCCGTCTAAAAAGACGCCAGAAAGACGCTCGTCATAAAAAAAGCTTGAAAACCAGTCAGACGCGCTGTATCATAGGGAATCAAATTGTTTTACTGGCGTCTCATTCCTAGCACTCCTTGTAGGTGTGATCGCCCCCTAACAGACAGCAAACTAGCCCGACGACATGGCCCAATGCAGGTATGACGCTGAATATATTAAATTGTGCGGACCTTGAACTAATGATTGAGGAGAAATCTGGACCCCGTGGCTGCATCAGTTGGAAACCACTACTTTAGAATATAATGGAAGTAGATGTCACTTGTTGCTTGTTGGATATTAATCTGTTTTTTTTTTTTGTGTTTTTTTTAGATAAAGACTAGAATGCCTCAGCTTGGAAGCCTGTTTAACCAGTTCAATCTCAGCTCCAGAGATTCAGAAAGTGCCCAAGGCCAGAGAGCTCATCAGACGCCAACACTACCTGATTTCATACAACATGTCAGGTAGGTATTGTGCAAACGTAATAAAGCATTTCACTGCTGGAGAGATGGTCTGTTCATAAAGCTGGCCTCTCTATGCAGTAGAAAGAGTGGAATACTTTTGAATTGGTGCCATATGACCAGAAAAGACCTGTTGCATCCGTCTTAACTGAAGAGGTAGAAAATCTAAAGCCCAGTTCAGACCAAAGCTTCGCGATGAGACAAAACCCTTTTAGAACGTTGGTCACATCATTCTACAGCCAATCAGCTTGTGGTGAAGTATGTTGGTCAGGTCAAAATCACCACAGATGGTGTGTTCACTTGCTGCGGCAGGCGCCAAGGCATCTGTTTCTGTCCCCACAGTGTGTGTCCCGGCAGGTTTTTAGAACATTGCAGAACTACAAGACCAATAAACGCTCCCACTGGTGAATGACATAATGTAGGTTGCTCCTCCGGAAACAATATGGTGGCCATTTGGTAACAAATGATCTCGCCTTACAGTTGAACACTAAGTTAAAATATATTTATGAAAAGATATGAGGCAAGAAATAGGCAACACGGTAACAGAGTATTGGTTCATGTTTGATCAGCACTGCCTAGTTTTCCCATTTGATCTCATTTATTTTAGCCTCTGTTTTTACAATACAGGAAACAGTATGGTGCCCAGTCCACTTCCTGTCCACATATTCTTTTATCACAGCTAAACAGTGCACTTCATTATGTTTCTGAAGACATTTTAGGTGAGAAATTGGCAACACAATATCAGATTTTTCTCAGTTTTACAGTTTGATTTGAGTTTGGTCTGAGTTTAAGAGAGAGGGGCGTCTCTCTTCCATTTGGTTGCGGAAAGTAAAATCTGAAGTTTAAGCAACAGCCCTAGAACTGGCAAAGATCCACCTGGAGATGAGCAGGGAAATTTATATCTTATGGATCAGCAGAGAACTATCACCCAACTCTTCACTTTAGCTTTCAGAAAATTTTGGCATCTTTCAGCTTATTGTTTTGGTTTTACAGCCGTTACTTTAATGCTTCACTCTCATATACCTCACTGTCTTTCCTGAAATAAGTACATAAGTTTGCTGTACACTACCTGCCCAGCACCAAACAGCAGGCCGACAAAGCTAGCGACTAGCTAGTAAACATAGTGAAGCATTTAGCAGCTGAAGAGCCAGATGTCAATGTTGGGTTTTCATTTTGTTCCGCTGCCCCAAGTGGCCAACATAAAATCAAGAAGTGCAGCTTTAGAAGTGTTCTTTTGCACAAACTACCTAACGTTACATACCTTCTCTGTTCTGTAGGAAACTCTCCGGGCTGAGAAAGGAAGATGTTTATAGTAATCTGCGTATCCCTGACCAGCTTCAGACCACCAAAGACGACATCAACATTGTTATCCTCACAGGTTGGTATCTAGAAGAAAAAAGAGTACCATGATAAAGCTGGAATCGTTCTGTCAGACCTTTTTCACAGCAGAGGTTTGGGCTTGTCGTAGCCTGAAAAGCACAGGTGTTACTAATGACACTAATGATGGCTCTGTTCCATTCAAGTGTCCCAGTAAGTGACAGTGAGCCAGCATGCAGTAGCAGTTGCTGTTTTTTTTAATTCTTTAATTTAAGTCTTACAGTGTAAATACAGAGTATATGCAAAAAAAAAAAAATCTTGACAATGAGACAAATCCATATATGATGATGTTTTACATCACCATATACACTCACCAGCCACTTCATTAGATACACCTGTTCAACTGCTTGTTAATGCAAACAGCCAATCAGTCAATCACATGGCAGCAACTTAATGCATTTAGGCATGTAGACATGGTCAAGACGACCTGCTGAAGTTCAAACTGTGCATCAGAATGGGAAAGAAAGGTGATTTAAGTGACGAACGTGGCATGGTTGTTGGTGCCAGAAACTGCTGTTTTACTGGGATTCTCACACACAACCATCTCTAGGGTTTACAGAGGATGGTCCCAAAAAGAGAAAATATCCAATGAGCAGCAGTTCTCTGGGTGAAAATGTCTTGTTGATGCCACCATGTCACAAAGCTGAGTTCACTGTACTCCAATGGCCTCCACAGTCACCAGATCCCAAACCAATAGAGCACCTTTGGGATGTGGTGTGTGATGCTATCATGTCAGTATGGACCCAAATCTCTGAGGATGTTTCCTGCACCTTGTTGAATCTATGACACCAAGAGTTAAGGCAGTTCTGAAGGTAAAAGAGGGTCCAACCTGGTACTAGCAAGGTGTACCTAATAAAGTGGCCTGTGAGTGTATATGGTTTCTTTGGTAGAAGAATTGTATCCATTTTGCACCTTCAGGAAACAAGCAGTATATGCGGTATTACACTGTTCTGAGTCCTTAATGCTTCACATGGAGTAATGTTTTCTTCTTCCTACTAAGGCCAGGGGATCTTCTGCATCGATGTAAAACCCTGGAGAGGCACAGTGTCCGCTCACAACCAGAACTGGCACGTGCAAGTGAAAGAAGAGGACCAAAACTTTACCAATACCTGCATTGAGCAAATTGAAGATCCCCTCAAAGCTATCATGGTAAAAAAAAAAAAAAAGACACATTTCATTGTAACGCTGAAATGCCATCATGAAAACCTAAATGTCAAACTGTCTGGCACACTTGTGTCCAAGGTCCAATCGATTGTCCAGCACATTGTTTTCATCCGAACTCCAGCCGGGTTAAGAGATTCTGAGTCACCATAACAATTTATATGGAAATTTCAAACACTACAGCGAGGCTTCCTAAACTTCCCGAGTGGCCGCTCTTCATTTGAAAGGCCATAATTATGTTCAGAGGAGGAGGAGGGGTAAAAGCAGGCAGGTGCCTAAACACAGCTGTCACCTTATGTGCCTGGGTCTGTTTGGAGTCATTCATTTCCATCTCTATAGATGCTCAATTTGGACGTGGAGCTTGACAGAAGAGTCTGATGATGGCAAACACACACTGCATTATTTAAATAGTTCTGCTTGAATTGGACGTATTAACTTCATTAATCTACACAAAGCAGATTCAGCTCGGCCGTCTGTGCCAATTTAAAGTTGAATAATTTCTTAAAGTGGGTCCTTTCACAGGATGAAAAGTGGACATCTGCGTTTATGTGGCATTTCGGTCATTATATAACTGTTTCATACAGAGGCATCCTGTGTGAGTGTTGGCAAATGCTGACAAAATTCTGGATTAATAAATTCCCTCGGCCCATTAATTAATTAGTCTATCAGCAGCACATTAATAATCAGTTCTGATAATTGAGTATGTCTGTTGGCCAGTGTCTACACTTTGCTTTAAAGAACACAAACATATTTTTTCCCCAAATACCAGCTTTTAATTTACTAAAGGAATGAAAATTCCCAAAATTAAAGGGGAATGGGGTCCCCATGTTTGGTCCCCCCTCTGTTGGGGTACCTAGCACACAGATCTGGTACTAAAAGGTGGAGCTGTGAACACTGCAGTCTGTTGATTGGTCAGTAGAGGACGGTCACTCTGCTCAGGGCTGAGTTGTGGCTGGTTTTGAGGCTCATGTAACCACTGTTCATACTGTGGAGAGTTTTATTAGTAAACTGTAACTATAAAATGAAAGGATGTTTCGGAGAAGTGATGAGTCGGAGAAAATAATAACTTAATTCACTGGGCTGCCGGCAACTTTTAAGGTGGAACGTTAACTTGTAATGTTAATCAATGCATGAGGTGATGACATGAATCAATCAGCACACCTTAAATTTCACCGTGACAACTTCGACCATTACTGTAGTTTTTATATGACACACAACTTTAGTAATGAGTGGATCTTCAAGTGTTTATGTATATTAATTTCATCCGAATTATGTGAGCTGCATATATTCTAATCCTCACTCGGAAAAATAAAAGGGTTGCAGAGTGTCGTTCCTGTGGGCTCCAGCAACACTAAACCCCTGAGCAAAGGACTAAATGCACAAACCTGCTATTTTTAAATATCCCATGGAGAGAGACTCTCTCTGCAGCCTGTTTGATTTTGTTCTGAAAATGTCGGCGTGCAGCCTCGTTCTGTGGATGATAAATAAGGTTCAGACTGATAAAGGAGGAAATACAGTGAGTGCTGGACAGAGCAGTGCGTGACAACAGCCCCGCCCACATTTAAGAGAACTGTTTGCAGTGGAAACACGAGGGTCCAGGTACCATGTCTGAAGGGTTACTGTTGGTTCCAAAGGTACCACACTGAAAGTGCCTGGTGGAAATGGAGCTATGTTGTAGCCTATGCTGCTAAATGTAGCTTCTTGATAACATTGTGTTTAGAAGCTTTTATGGGTGATTTTTCACAGTAAAAAGTTGCTTAACTCTGTTACAGTCATTACTGGCTGCAGGTACACTGCTAATGTACATGTAGCTACATGCTAACATCAGGGAAACGTGATCTGAGTTGCTGATGTTGTTAATTTCTCCCTGATTTTGGATCATATTCCTGGTGGAACATGGCCGGTTGTGTTTAGAAGCTTTTAATAGTAATTTAATAGTAAATGCCGCTGTTCTCAGTTACACTCATTCCTCTGCTGCTACGACTGTGCAGAGATACGGGAGACCCAGAAATGCTGACCAGTCAGAGCTAGCTGGACTTTTTTGGGAGGGTGGCGTAAAGAGACAGCCAGTAAAACAGAAAGTTTCATACAGAGGGTGGTTCAGCACAGACAGTATGAGGGACTTTGACCAATAAAGCATGTACACATGTTCTAGTAGAAATACACAATTTAATCATAGACTGTCTGATTCAATAAAAAGTAAACAAGACCACAAATATGACCAGACATTCAGTACCAGCTGTCAGTACTACACACATTTTGCTGTGTTCCCTGACTAAAGATTAATCCAAATTCATCATCTTCTTCTCCTTTAGACCAAGACGGCTAACTTATGTGGCCATTTGAAGAGGAATGGAGTGTTGGTGCGCCAGAGCCTCTTCTTCCCCAGGGTTGTCTTCCTCTCTCCAGACTGCGAGCTGGATGAGGAGCTGAGGAAGAGGACGGAGCTGGTCTCCCACAGCCAGATCGACGACTTCCTCCGGTCTTTCAGGGAGGGCTACGTCGCCTGGATATCAGATGCACTGACTCCCTCCTGGCTCTCTGGTGAGTGGGTCCTAAAAAGGTAAACTATCTGATCAAGACACTGCAAACATCTCAATTTTAACATGCAATATTACTATCTATTACTGTCCTGATGACTCTTTAAAATGCCCAAAAGTACTTAAAAACTATGAGAATTTCTGAATTTTTGAAACTTATCTTAAAGTGATACAACTTTTAAGACTCAGCACCTTGCGAGGTCTCATATTTCTTCCAGTGTAATGAATTCCACCAGATACAATAATTTAATTAAGCAAACTTCTGACAGGAATGCCTCCAGATCAACTTTTTTAAAATGTTGTTTTGTCTTGCCTGCAGGTCATCTGTCGTACAGGCAGATGGAGTCAGTGCGGGAGGTCCTGAGGCGGGTGGGGACGTGGGATCTGGTGCGGCTGCACGGTGGCGAGCAGCTGAAAGGAGACTACCAGGGCTGCCAGTACATCGCTCTCAACCGGCAGGAGACGGACACGCTCGAGTTCTCCAGAGTCAGGACCCTGTCGGCTGATTCGCTGTGGGCCCTGCTGGGACACGCTCCTCAGGTCAGTCAACAGTGTGCTGGCTCTGATGAACCACCAGGACCAGAGGTACAGTTTGTAAATGCTGCGCCAACAGCTCCAAATCATAATGTAAAGCAAAAAGCATGACCAGCAGGTGGCAGTAGTATGATATGACTGTGTCACTCTGCTTCCAGGCATTCCCCCTCTTGTTCTGGGAAAACACAGGTTGGATTGAGGCTGAAGATTGCAGAACATCACAACAATTTTACAGTTATTTGAAAACAATTAGGTCCAATTTTAATTACAAATTGTCAGGATATTCCTGCACGCACGCCACATTAAGAGACTGCAATAATATGCTGGTCCAGAGACGTTCAACTAAAGAAATTCTCAGGTTGAACAATCTCACTGCACCACAGAAAATAGAAGTATAAAGTCCAACTAATTACAGATTAAAAAAATAATAATTAGACCTATAGTGATCCTTTTTAAAACAACCAAACCTGAGACTTTCTTAAACATGTTTGAGCCACTTGTACTACTATTAAATATTCTATTTAATCCAGGCTGTATACACGTCCTTAAAAAGTCTTTAAATGTCTTAAATTCAGTGTTACATCAATAAGGCCTTAAAAGTCATTAAATAGTCTTACATTTTAATCTATCTAATTTTAATCTCTTGTAAATTCTGAAAATGAGTGAAGCCTTTCTATGTAAAAATCCACATTTCTAATATTACAAATCATTAAAAAACTATAATACTGTCATTTTGCTTCATACTTACACTTGTTGGCAAAATGTAGATTAACTTAACTCACTCTAATAACCATATACATAACACTTACCTGCACAAGACCACATATACACTACTTACCTGCAATGCTTAGATAAGTAAAACATGATTGATCCAAAAATCTGTCCTGAATGTGGCTAAAAGGCGTCTTGAGCGGGTCTTATAAGCATTGAATTTACACGCTGTAATATGATCAGGAAAAATGCGCACAACATTTGTTGTGATTGTTGTAAAGTCTTTTAATCTTGTATGGTCAAACTTTGGGCAAATATCCAACTGTACAACTTTGAAATTTTTAGAACACATGAAAAATCACACTTCTATCAATAGTCAGAGTCAGAATTTTTGAAAAATGAGGAAAAACATTGTGGTTTTTTTTTTTTAAATGCTTTCCCTATTGTTTTACACTGCATATGTGTGCATGTTTCTAATAATAAAAATAATGACTTTATTAGTAAATAAATAAAAGTCCTTAGTGTACTCTATAGTCAACTTATCACAATTTCATAGATACTAAATACTTGATTGGACTCCTTGTAGTTTGAAGATACAGCCATTTTCTTTTGTTCTTTTACCAGAACATTTACAAAACTTGTTGGTTTTTATTTCAGACGACAACGAGCTTGAGCAAGAAAATTTCACTTAAAGCACCACTTTGCATGGACTACATTAAAACAGATGTGAATTTCAGAGGTGGCCGTTAAATTGTGGAATTCTTAAGAGAATGATTTAAAGGGTTGTGTGAATATTATGTATTATATAATGTATAAGGAAAGAACAATATAAAACATTAAATGCAGTTGTCGTGTAGATGCTGTTCCCTTGTTGAAGCATCTACTCCTTATGATTATTGTGTTTTGAGAGAGAGGCAGGTAAAATAAGATTGTTTTCTCCTCCCTGCTCCTTTGAAATGAAATGACATAAATGAAATCATACTGTATTCAGCCTTTGGGCACATGGGACTCCTGTTTTTTCCTTAAAAACACAAGTATTTGGAAAAGGAGTAATCATAGACTAGATTTGTGCGCCCAGAAAACCCTTCCTGCAGAGGAAATGTAACATTTCAGTTGCAGGCACACAAACGGGTTAAAAAAAACACGTGTCACTTTAGTGTGCTCTCTAATTACTGCCTTAACTCTTCAGTTGTTTTTTTTTAATTAAGTCACTCTGCCTCCTTGCAAATGAGCTCAGCTGATTGAATCGAGGCAATTTCAGCATCATTGGATGTGAATAAGCATCATTTGAGCTTATTCACATTCTCAGATCTGCAAGGTGATGATCTGGCTAATTAGTTAGAGATTGTCTCTCAGCGTGGCATTGATTTTAAAGGTTGTAGTGGCTGGTCCTTGGTGCCATTTTTTACCCGAATTGATTCACAAACATTTTATTTTGGTTGTGCGTCAGTGTGGCTTGTTAGAGGAATTAGCTGAATGAAGTAATTATTGTTAAGACAGACAAAGGTCAGAGCTCTTACGGCCTCCTGGTCAGCATCCATTACAGCTTTCACACCCCCACCCCCAGCACCCAAACACTCAGCCTGGGCTTTCCTTACAGACTCCACTCAGGCTGTAGCTCACGCCCCCTCCACCCCAAACATCCAGACTGTATGTACTCTCCCCTCTTGCCTCCAGCTGCTGTGTATTTGATACATGACCCCGCGATCATTAGACGGTCTCCAGCGGGCCCTTTTCTCGCCCGAGGGGACACACACATGGCGACGACAAAATATATTATTTTCAAAGAAATATTTGTAAATGGAGGTGGTGTGCGGCGAGCCCTCTCCCTGTGTTTCACAAAGACTTGTTAAGGTGTTTTACCCCACTTAGTGTGTGCAGATATAGACAGAGGTGAATATTTGTGTCTCATTATCTGATTCCAAGCATTCAGCCGCAGTCACCACCAGGAAAAATAGATTTCGCCGTCGAGTTTGTGCTTTAAACTCAAATACCATTTGCTTCTTTGGAGTCCACGACTGTGTCTTTGAAAAAAAAAAAAAAAAAAGATCTTTGCTCATGTGCAGCAGCTGCGAGGGGAAGCTCGGGGGGTGGCAGAGCAACCTGATAGCTCCCTCAGGCGTATTTCCAGAGCCCAGAAATAATGCATGCTTTTGATTTGTTACTTGTAAACACGCGGGATAGGAGATATCTGCGATATGACCCACAGTTTCACTCAGGCATCTGTTTGGATGCAAGAGGTGGCACCAGATGCGTCCGCAAAGCCGCCGCCGAGCCACTAGGTGTGTTTTCTGTGAGCTCTCGGTCAATTACTCTGCGGAGAATGGGATGTCTGCATGTCCCCAAAGTGGAGAATGATTGAGTGGAGTGGCTGTAATTTATTAATTATGGTCTATATTCTTAGACCACGGTTCTGGCTTCATTCAATTTGTATGGATTGAGGGGTAATTACAGTGCGTGTGTGCATGCACGTGTGTGTGTATTGCAGAGAGAAGATGGAGAGAAGGAGCTAAAGATCTATTCATGTCATAATTTAAAGTGCAGGTTACTTGTGGTGTTCATCTTCATGTCGTCTCCTGCTCTGAAATTTGACTGTTTCATGAGGTCTTTGTGCCAGTTTATATAATCCAGTTTATTCAGGAGGAGCAGAAAAGGAGCCCCTGTCTCCCTCTTCACAGTCAGCATATGGAGTGTGGACTAATTGCATATTTGAGAAACAACAATTGAGTTCCTGCGACCGTAACTTGACTACTCCGCGCTGTCAGCTGATTAATAGAAGAAAAGCCACCAGGCGAAAGGCTGCAGATTCACCAACAGCATCTCCGCTAACAAATGATCAGACCTCAGTTACCGTAGATACATCGTGTCTTCCTGACTCGCCACAGATTCCACACAGCTTGTTAATTTAACTCTATACTGACATTCCTCTCTGTTTGGCCGTCTCCCTGGGCTGCACGCGTCACAGGCCTGTAATGGACGGCCTGGTGCGCCCGGTGCTTAGCACAGAAAAGGCAGCGAGGGGAGACATCAACCGCTTTGTGGTGATAATGAATGGAGGCACACAAAAGGCCAGGAGCTGGCCATTTACAAAGGCTGCAAATTCTGCTGTCTAAATAGATGATATTAGCAGCCACTGCAGCTTTTTGGTCTCTTTTTATGTGGGGAAAAAAGTATTTAGCCATTAAAAGAAAATATACGGAGTGCCCATTATTAGTAATTATGAATCTTTTATAATAACCTTTCACATATGTGGCAGAATCCCTATGTGTGACGTACAAAATATAATAGGAGTGGATGCATTTACCACAGAAACAACACAGGTGTTTATTTTTCAGACACAAGCCACAAAAATATTACCTGAAAGTTGTTTCACCAACAGTGCAGTTTATCAGATTGTGTTTCCCCTGGAGCTCAGAGTTCATCAGGTTCATCGGGGACACGGCTAAACTTGGTGAGAGGATGAATTCCGCACTAAAAGGAAATAATTCTGAAGAATTTCCCAGAAACATCTCTTAGCTGCGTTTTTCAACAAAACCGAAAATTGTGGGGAAATTACCAGGATGTTCAGATTTCTGTAATTGCAGCGTCGCTCTTGAAAGAAAACTGGAATTGGAAATAATTTGCGCCAGAGTGTGTGTAGGAAGCTGCAGAGGAAAGCTAACCATGCAATTACGCATGAGAAGGGTGCTGCAGAATCACAAGTGTCTGTAATGAACTAGTGAAGACACCAGCACTTACACAGTGGAAGGCAATGATAAAAGCTGCCTTGTAATAGCGTGTGATTAAACTTGGTAAAAAAAAAAAAAAAAATCTATTTTTTCACTCGAGCGCTGTGAGCCGCTGTGAAGAGTCCCGTGGAGAGATTCTGCATCTGTCAATTTGAAGATGACTCAATGTGTTTCCTCCAAATTCATCACCCAGCATGTAATACCAGTCATGTTTGAGGGCTCTTCAAGCGCTCTTTTGTTAATTTAGTTAAACATCAACCAGTAGGGTTCATGTTTTACACATTCCTACTTAACACAGGTGGAGATTGAGTTTCAGTACATTTGAATACATGTTTAAAATAAAGCTCCAATCCATTAATATTCATTACATAATAATTTCTTTGAATGTGGAATGAGCTGTGGTTGTGCATGACACACAGTTGGTAATGCTATGTTTTGTAGGCCTGTACATGGGACTAAATGTTGTCTGTTTATACTGTTATATTGTTTATATGCACATTACATTACACCCTATTGTGTAAAAATGTCCTAGAGACAAATACTCATATCATAATATAATGTGAGTATTTTCAGGCATGCATTAATTTATCGGCTAAATATTTGTATTGGCCGCTGTTCGCCTTGTTGACTGTCATCAGCCTATTAGTAGATGAAATGATATTAACCAGTGGTAGTGGCCGCTGTTTTTTTGTTGTGTCACATTAATTTTGCGCAGGCTAAAAAGCAGGGCTCGAGACTAACAACGTCCTAGCATCATGGGGACAGTGTGTTTGGGAGAGACAAAGACCTTCCTCGGGACGCATTTGGGACAAAAGGACGCATTCAAGTCACTATCAATGCGTCATGGGACTGGCCCTATTTTTTTCTCTGATAACGCGACATTGTGAACAACAAATCCGTGTTGAAATCAACAGGGAGCTAGTCAACACTAGCTGTTAGCCGTTAGCAGCTGGTGGCTGGAACTACCGTAATACTTCAATCAGTAGCTGGGGCTATTATTTGCTTAAATCACTGAACTCAACAGGCCTATATTTGGGACAGGCCCTTAATTCCTTTCGCACAAAAATGTTGCTCAGCAAAAATTGGGAAATACAATCAAATTGTTTATTTAAACCAGTATGAATATTACTAGTATAAAAATATGGTTTCAGATAATTTATCACTTATGAATTATTCTAGCTCCGACAGACAGAGCATCAGAGAGAGAGTGGCATACCTACGACACCACTTTATCCTGTTAAAACAATACTCACAACTTCATTTTTATGACAAACCCTTTTGATTCTTTTGATCTCAGGACCCTTACGGACTAAACAGATATGAATAACTTACAGGGTAATCGAGGAATTGAAACATAATTTGAGGTAGCCAACGACTTGGTTTTATACATCCAAATAATTTCCATTAAAAAAAATTTGACTGCTTGGCAACCAGACCAGACCTCTAATAGAGACAGGCCTTTATTTGTCAAAATGTGTAGCCACACCAGACTAGTAAAAGGGACTGGGCGTTTAACTGGAATTAGGGTTTCAATTGAAGTTTTACAGCACCTGCTGGTGAAGGTTGCATTGAGTTACATTACAGTGTGTTGAAACTCTGTTCAGAAAAAGTGAGTGTTGGGTGAAGGTAAATTATAATGTTCAAATGATGGGTTAAAATGTCGCCCTGTAAAATATAGTTTTGGCGAGAAACTTGAATAAATACAGCTGTTTGAAGGAGAAATATGTGATGTTTTTAGAACACTGTGAATAGATTTGTGAGAGGGAATTATAATATTATACATCACAGAAAGACCGTTTTTAAAGATTTTTGTCATGTGAAGAAGATTCATAAATTTATATGACTGAATTCGTGCTCATTCAGAGACAGTGTATTAAAGGGCTGAATGACTTTACAACAGTTTAGTTATTTTTTTGTAAGGAAGGTTTCTTTGTTTCTCAGGCACAAAAGGGAATAAATTCTAAATTCCAAAAAAAACCACAACTATTTGGTACTGGCTTAATTGTTAATTTAAACATCGGTTTTTCAAAATGAGTGTATCCCTAATAAAATTTTCAGCAATGTGTGTATCAAGACAAGAAATAATCTGAAATATTTTTTCCTTTTTTTTCCAAACCTTCTGCCTCTTTCAACCATGTAAAATTGTAAACTGAATATCTTCATGTTTTTGACTATTAACCCCCAAAAAGTGATCTGATGGCATGGTTTTGGGCTGTGAGAAACTGTGATCATCATTTTCCCCTGTTTTCTGACATTTTAGCAAAAAAAAAAGATTAATTTAGAAAATAATGTGCAGATTAATCAGCAATTAAATTAACTGCTGGTTGCAGCATCGATGATGTGATCATATCATCAGCCTCACTGAAGCTCACTAAAGAATAATATCAATAATATAATCCTCTGCAGTGGTATATTTAATAAGACCATATAGGCTTCATGATTCTCTGACATCATTTAATTTGGCATCAGATGCTGGATTTAGTATCAAACGGAAACTTTTCCTCGGTCGCTGGCCAAGATGTTAATTTTAACTCGGGAAGCTCAGCTATTTGTTTTGGGGACTCAGGATATTACAGTGATCCCCACGGTATAGGTTGTAAGATATGATCAATAGGGATTCATGAATAATGAAGAGGCCGAGTGGAGCAGAGACACTTAATTACAGCTTCAAAAGCCATTCTCGTTAATTGAGGAGAATAAAGGTGGTGAAGTGGACTGAACGGCAACATTAGGATTTTTTATCTGTGACTTTCTCTTTTTTATAATCATACAGAAAGACCCTCAGCGAGAGCTAAAAACCACCAGCTGGTAATTGGCAACTGTTTCCTCAAATGGATGCATTTCTATGTTTAACATTTGGTTTATTTTGTGTGCTCGGCCCATTTCCTGCGGCCACCTGTGAGCAGACTATCGTTCTTTTAATGTGAAGGCTAATACGCTGCATATCCAGACAGTGTGTGGCCGCTGTGTGCAGCAGAAACAGAATGTAATTGACAGCCCTGCCATCTGTTACAGTTATGTGAAATTATGGATAAACTAGTTAACAGACACTTTGGCCCATTGTCTGTTGTTTTGATAATCACCCTTAATAACGGACGGCATCAATATGGTCTTTAAACCCGATTTGGGAGTTAATGGAGTCAGATGGGGGCAGTCAGTGTATGCTCTGGGGGTAATGCTGTTAGAGATGTTCGTAAAGAGCAAATTAAATCAGTCATAGATTGTGCCCTCTCAAGTCGGCCAGACAACCAGACCCATTGAGGAGAAAAGGGGGGGGATTCATATTTTAACCTCTCACAGAAAATGCACTTATGTGGATGGAAATAAAGTCAGAGCCGGGTGAATGGATGTAAATGGTTATTGCCGAGACTCTAATGGCTTCCTGTTAGCCGAGGCAGGTCGGGGTGGAGGCAGAGATGTAGCTATTCAGAACTTAACCGGCCATCTTCTTCGTTCATGACTTTAGATAAATGTAGTTACTGACGTAGACAGGGATGTCACCAACCAAAGTTTAGGCATCTAAATGGACGGGCCACATCTAGAGTATTTCATGTAGGAAGTACTGTAGCGATTTGTCAAATGAGACGTTACTGGACTGATGACAGTCTGGGGACTTATTTACTCTCCTCAAGCACTAAAATTATTGTCGAAAAATGGTCAACAGGAAATTATTTGACAACAATTCTGATTATTAGGCAAGGCAAGGCAATTTTATTTATATAGCACCATTCATACACAAGGCAATTCAATGTGCTTTACAAGAGAAATACATTAAAATAAAACAAATATTAATTAATTAGTAAGTCTTTTATCAAGGAAAAATGAAAACATAAATTTGTTCTGGATTCTTTCACGCAAGGATATCCTGATTTTCTCTGTCTAATATCAACGTAAATTTAATACCTGTTGGTTTTGAAGCAGTTTGAAGATTCTGATGTGCATTTTTTAGTATTTTCAGACGTCTTATTCACTCATCAGTGAATCATTTGTTTGTGCAGTCTTTTTATCTTTGTTAATAGTGTAGGTGTTTCTAGACCATTTTTCTAAATTGAATCCCAGCACCCCTAAAATTTGAGAGATTTCTTTTTTTTTTTACTGTATGTCCTTTTTTAATAAGCTAGAAAAGTGTCAAAACCATACAGTACTTGGTTGAAACGTAATATTTTAACAACAAAAATACAGCAACACCCCTGCCTCTAAAATGAAACATCCCTCCCACCTTTCCCCGACTCGGGCTCTGAGCGCTCTATCTGCACAGACCAATGTGCTGCCTTCCAGAGTGGGTGATATGCAGTAGTGGTGTAAGTACCTGGCTTAAACCAGGATATGTGGCACATTTCTTCTACCACTCAATACCAACACATTATTATCATTACCAGTCCTCATTTTTGCTGCATTCAGTTGTAGGTCACTGTTTATGTTGTTAGGTAGGAGTTAGCTGACGTTTTTTCTAGCTAGGAAACGTTACAGGTGGTCAGTACCACTGTCCTCTGTTTGAATTGGAATGAGAGAAGCTAGCTGTTGTGTCATGTGCATGTGTTAATATTAAGGCCAGAGTGCTACTGACTAGCTAACTGACTGGATGCCCATTAACATTATAACTCCTATTGTGTGTATTTATTATTATTATTTTGTAGATTTCAAGCACTTTTCTTTTTTGAAGTGTATTTTTATTTATGAATTTGTATTATATAATACAGACAAGAAGGAAAAAGGCAGAGACAAACATTGAAAAAGTCAATTACTGTTAATGTGTTAATGTTACATGTTGTGCATTGCATTTCAAATAAAAGTCCAAAAAATAAGTCCAAGGTCCATTTTTGGTATTTTTGGTACTCACTATAGGGGGCTGGTCTACTCCAGAAACATACATACTGTTTATGTGTATGTTGAGGAGCTGCTGTATCAAAATGAATTGTCTTCCCCCAGAAATTAGGGTTACGATATGTTTCTTTTATGATTCCAATCCATTCGTCTTTTGCTGTGGCTCAGCATTCAAATAACCTTTATCAGATTTGATGGTTTAGTCACAGACTTTCCCAAAAAGTTTTGTGCTTTTCTTTCACAAATGTGGGAATGAAATTGCGTTAAAATGTACAAAACAGTGAAATTTATCTTGCCTGGCCGGGCAGCTCTCTGGGTGCTCAGCACCCCTAAACCTCTGATCCTAGAATCGCCCCTGGTTTAAAGTCATATAAAAAGCAGTAAATCCCAGCCACAGTTGGACAAACCAAAAATAATCCTCACCCTGAAGCTCCATATATTTTTACTCCCTCCACCATAGATAATCTTTTATATTCACACCCAACACAGGTATCGGAGCCAGTGCAACGAGCAAACAGCATTTTATCAGCAGTTATCAGCAAAACAGCTAATTTTGTATGCAAACTCCTCCTTACAGTTTCCATCAGAGTTGGAGTTGAATAAAAAAATTAATAAATGAAACAATTTAAAATAAATAAATAAATAAATAAATAAAATGGAATGAAAAATGCAATAAAGTATTAAAAAAAATTAAAAAAATGAATATTAATATAAATAATAATATAAACATGCAAAAACTTTAATTAAATAAAATGTAAAAATTACTAGTGTAGATAAATAAATTATATATGTATATATGTATATATATATATATATATATATATATATATATAGTATGGGGTCAGTAATACAAAACTGGAAAATTAGTGGTGTTTATTCTTTTCTAAATATATTTAAAATGGTTGTCAATTAATTTAATTTAATTTTTTTTTTAAAAAAAAAGCATTGACAGATTTATTGGTTTTAATTTTAACCACCAGGGTACAAAGACTTATTGTTTATGTTGATTAAAAGGTTATTAAGTATTGCATGCAATACCTATAATAAAGGTATTAAGGTTTAAAGGTATACTATTCAGTTTTCTAGATTACTATTATAAGCCAACCCCAGATTCACTCTCGTTTGGAGTTTCTTCTCACTATATTGGCCTTTTTTAAAACATGTTTTATTAGCGCAACAGGATGCCTGTTGCTTACAGTCTGGCACCTGGTCGCTACCTTTTTTTAAAGCCCTGACATCACCTGAGAGCTGTTGGGGTACACGCCCACAAACAGCCTGAACATAGAAAATAAGAAGAAAATACAAAATTTCAGGCAGAGTGCAGAGTCTCTGCAGAAAAACACACCGCCGCACACTTCTAGTGATGATTGAGAAGGATTTCTTCTGTATGAGTCCACATTGTTGCATAGTTATGAAGTAAATATACACATTTGTGGTCTCCTAATTTAATCATATGATATCCATAAAGGAAGACGTAGCTAGTCTTGAAATGCAGTGACAATCTGAAGAATCCGATTTCATCAAATCACTGATAATCCACTGATAGTTCACGCCCCTCTCAGCAGGTTGTTAATTTATTCCCGCAGTGAGCCAAACCACACAGTGTTTACCTAATTGCCTTGTTAAATCCATCCAAAATGACAGCGAACCACTTTTGGTCCGATTCCATCGCATTTGGCTCGTCGACAAGGATGTTTGGTGCCGCCAGAGGTGTGTGAAGCTCAGTGTTCCTCCCCATCTGTGTCTGGTGAGACACGGCGTGGAACAAAGAGCCCGTCGTCTGAAGCTGGTGTGGCGTTACGCTCACTCAGAGTTCACCTGAAACACTGCACCCATGGCTCCAGGTAACAGCCCCCGCTGACTGATACCCCGCTGGGATTCCTTGACTTTATCGGGCGAAGAATCTGAACTTTGTGAATGGCAATACACGCAGGTGGTGACACGTCCCTACCCAATTACACGGTTCCTCACATTATTCACGTTTGTCAGAGCTGTCAGACCTTTAATCACAAGTAGTTGCATTTATACTGCAAGTTTACTAGTATTATATTCTAATTAAAATAAGTAAATCTGAGACACCAAACTGGCCGAGTATCTGTGCCACAAACATCCCCACAGGTAGAAGATAAGGAAACCAGTGAGATCCCTATCAGCTGTATGTACGGAGATAGAACGAGCTGTCGTCTTTGAGTTTAAAGGGTAAAAGGTGAGCAGCGCACCAGAGGCGGGATTTATGACTATTAGCAGACGGTAAATAAGAAGACAGGAGTTTGTCTCGTTGAAATGTGAGGACTGATGTCATTCACACCGCTCCCCCGACACCGAAAGTGAGAGGCTGATCAGGGGTAGACACCGTTAGGTGAGCTCTCAGCCCTTTGTGTGACACCCAACCTTAGCCCCAAGGGTCCTGTCCTCGCCATTAAGTGTTACACACACACACACACACATTGAGGCCTGTCTGTGCTTGAAATAGTGATTATTCTTGTGAATTCACATACATAATGAGACATTAATTGTAGTAACTACTGATCTATAGGCTGTTTGAACAGTATGCAGCTGTGACGTGCAACATTTAGGATGCAGGTTGCACTTTGAATAACATTTTAATGTCAGCACCTCCTTTACACTTCTACTGTAATGTAGATACAGTATCATCTTTACCATCAGACACTTGCCTCAAGTGGCTGAGAGGATAACATGCAGTGACAGTTCCTGTATTTGACACACCACCTCCGCTGTACAACACCTGGCAGGCAGGTTGTCTAGACCACCTTTGAGTTCATGCCAAAGACGGTTGTATATTTTCTTCCTGTATGTAGCGAAACGTGGTCAATGCAGCGGTTGAGCAAACCTTTTGTTTTCAACCCGTACAAATAGTATTTTAGGTTTTGGTTCAAACTGTGAGGCACAGAAGTGAATGGCGTATTGAATCTGTTGTTACATTGTCCATTTTACCCTAAACGATTTTACTCTACAAGCTTTACATGCACACTAATAGTCTGATATCTTTCTGAATATGACAGTATTCAGAATTCGATACGGGTCATGTAAACATTTATAGTTGTGCGGCAGACCCTACACCGTAACCTATGCCGTTGTGAGCGTTTCTACTTGTGTGTTTAATTTAGTTGATTCAAACACACATTAAACACACATTAAATATGGCTTAATAGAGACAATTTCAAACACAAGTACACAAATCAGCTTCACTATAACTCGCAGCATTCACAGACAAACACTTGTCTTTATCTGGACACATTTTCCCCACAAATACAACATGCTAACGTTATTAGCACAAGCCTATGGCATTTTACATTGTATAAATTAGCCTAGCAATGAGCGGAGATTTCCTCTGCTCATATGAAGCCAGGATAAATCACACACAAGACTTAAAATGCTATTTTTGTGGAGGCTTTATTGTCTTCACATTTTTTTGTTTCTTATCTGTGAAATTAAAGTAAATAAAAGCTTTGTTTCCACTGAGGGAAATGGTTTCAGCTCACAAAAATAGACAGGAAGTCTGTGTTGCTGCAACGTGCACTTACATTTCTGGAGAGGTGCACGTCAGGCTACAGTGTAGCCTCTAAAGGTCTTTTAGGGTTTTTACCACAGTTTGCCATCACACGACCTCTTGTCTGTATTGCAGCTTCCAAATAAGTTCAAAAATATCTGCCCACAGATGCCATAATGAGAGATACATTGAACTCACTGTCTTTGGTTTAGTTTTACTCACTGTTTGATGATCCAGGAGCTTCGGTTGGTTGTAGAGTTGACTGATTTGCAGGATGTATAGAGAGTTGTAAGATAATGTTGTAAATTGATTGTCTTGACTGTCGCGTTCAAAAAAATTAAAACAGAATCCCCAGAGAACCATTTTCTCAAATAAACGGGGATATTAAACGACTTCATCAAACAATAAAAATCAAGGTTGGATCTTCCACGCTCCACACTCACTTCAGCACACCTGCCTTCAATTAAAGGTAAATGCCAGGTCAGGTGGTGCATTAGGGTGGCTCAAAAAATAATAGGACTTTGTTTATGGTCAGCTCTGTGTGTTGTGGCCTATACAAACCAACTTACTAACAGTTAGCAAGGCTTGAGGGTAGAGAAACATGTTAAAAAAGAAAAGCCTGTATTTCTAATTTAAAGGAGAAACACACCTACTTTTTTTGTTTTTCAAAATAGGGGGAAAATTTTGAATTTTTGTGCATGGTAATATTTTTTCTTTTAGATTCCTTACCCTTAACCCCTGACTAGTTTCCAGGTTGTTGTAGGCAGTTATGACAAGATTTTTATATGACGTTATTTGCACATTTGTGTAAAGTGTAACCCATAAACTACTGTGTGCACTGTGCAGTTGCAACCAAATAAGATCAGCTCAAAGTAATCCTGCAAAATCTAATTCTGTTGAGTCTTCTTGTCAGAAATAGTACACATTTAAATAGCTACACATTAAAAACCCTATATTATCAGACAGGGTTTAGATGTTCTGTATAGATACTGTGGTCTGAAAGCAGCCAGTGAGCATGACTGTCTATTACTATGCGTATTTCAATGCAGGTATTTGAGCATTTTCTTTAATTAAAACAACATTTAGACAATTGTGCAGCCGTAATGAAGGTAAATGCTCTTTAGATGCTGTCCTATATAGGCAGTATGTGTGTTTCATAGCCTCTCGTGCTGCTCGTGCTATATAAATAAAGCAGTTTTCATGCTTATGTCCAACTTACAGAAACAGTATTGTGTCCACTGCAGTGCTACGAAAATAGAAATACTCAACTTTTGTTCCATTAAATTAGTTAATTGCTGATTACTTACTATTACGTTTGGCTGTGATTTGCTAGAATAATTCCTCTCTGATGTCTTTGTGTTGGTTTACGCGCCTCTCTGCCACCAGCTGTCATGAAGCTATTTTTTCATGCATCCCAAATTAATAGACACTCATTCTGAAGTGTCTGATGCTATTGTAACACAAGCCATGTGGCATTCGGCCAAGGCTGCAATATAAGACACAATTGTTGAGTTTTTTTTCTCGCTTTCTGCCTGTTTTAATGCACAGTAATAAGTAAGTAAATGGCGGAAAGATGTGTGTCTGAAATCGCAGGGGCCTTTGTTGCAGATAATTAGGTTAGCAGCAAGAGTGTGCAGGTGTTGAGGGTGTGCTGTGTGCTCGTGTTGTGTTATCGACTTGCTCATATTCGTAGGCTGTCAGGGGTGTCGCACTTCCCATCAGCCCCAAAGCTCACCAACCTCTTCACTATTAAAATGATCACTTTCAATAGCAGACAAAGGAAAGAGGGAACATATCTAGTGCAGGGTATTCTCCCCACCTCTAATGCTTATCTGCCTTTTGATGTCGGTGTAATAAAAGGCCTATTGGGCTTCCACAATGACCTGCAAAATGGACAAGGGCCGATATACTGGGCTCTGACTGTCGCTACCATTAACTAAAAGGCCCAGACATTATGGAGAGCTGGGGATGAAAGAACATGGAAAAAAAATAATAATTGAAAAATTGCCTAATGCTAAAGTGAAAGAAAATGGGACTGTGAAAAGGCACTGTAATATTCTGTTATCCCCTGTAAATGCAGCCAAACAAGAGATGCAGCGAGGCATTCTTTTTGAAATGGATGTGGTTCAATTACCTGCATGTCTAAATCTAGTTAAGGCTTCCATTGTCAGGCTCAAACATAACAGGCAGTTTTGATGTAGTGTTAAAGCGTATTATGCCCTACAACCTACATAAAATCAAGAGAGGTATGACTCCATTCAAGATGTGGAAGCGAATTAAAAAAGCGCGCAGTGAGAACAAGGTTAATTTAATATTTATTCTGTTTCAGACTGCCATTTGGATCACTGCTCCGAAAAGAGTTGCACGATGTTTTAGAGGGCTTATGGAAAATTTGACAGCTTTTTTAATTCATTTATTTTTTAAGGCTATTTCAGTGGATGATTAATCTGTCTCCAATAAAAGGAGAAGTGATTTGTTTTACCATGTAATACGTCAAACTGGAGTAGATCTCCAAATAATCATGGTATATCTGACAAAAATGTATTGATTAAACATTCGGTGGATTAAAAGAAAATTAATCAGCAACTGTTCTGCTAATTATTTAAGTAAGTTTACTAGCCAAAATGCCACTTGAATATCATAAGGTTTACAGCTGTTGGTTGGATGAAATGAGCAACTTTTAGCTCTTAATTGCTATTTTTCAACAGTTGATAAACTAACCAACTAACTACTCTATTTACTGAGAACATAATGAGACGATAAACTGGTAATGAAATTAATTGCTAGTTGCAACCCTAAAGCACGAATTTTGGAATTTGTAGGTAAAAGGATGCTTACTGTACATTAGACATCTAGGTTAAAATCAGGTCGGATGGCTTTTTTTTAGACATCTATGACCCTGTTTACATGTGGTTTTAATATTTGTCTCTGGTGATCGGATCACAATTGGGGATAAATACTTGGATTTACCAAACTCAGTATTTCTAAGGTACCGACCAAGTTACATCAGTACCACTGAGCACAGTTTCACGTGAAATCAATCAGTGCCAAATTTCAGTACATGTGCCATTTTTAGACAAGAGGCAGGAGTGCCACGAAGAACCCTGAACTCTGGAAGCCAGCTATAGAGGTCTGACACTGGCAGCCAAGCTCCGCGGAGCCACAGGTTCAACTTCAGACAGGGGGCAGAAGCAACCCCAAGTAGGGAAGCTAGCCATGGAGCTCCGTGGCTGCTCTGTCCACTTCCCATCTAGCCAAAACTATCAATGCAGCGACGATCTGCCATGATTAGCTCTACCTGTGATTAGAAAAGAGCAGAGGAGCAGAATTGCTTTTCACAGTCGTACGTCACTGTCAAAAATAGATTTTTGTTAATACAGAGAAAGTAAAGCACATAAAAAAAGGTAATGTTGGGTACCGGTATCAGTTGAGATGTGAACAGGACCCAACCCTGCTCAATACAAGTGTAAACAGCCACTGAGACGCATTGCGATCTGATCAGTCAAATGTTGCCGAGGTGGTCTTGGATTCATTTGACCACATATCTTGTGTAGTGGAAACAATAATGGGTCTCGGTGTGTACCCAACAAGGACGTAACAGGAAAAAGAAAATAATCAATGCAGGACACTGTAGTTGTTTTGGTGACAGAAGTGGCGGAGCGAAATGTGTTGAAGTCTACTGACAGCGTTTTCTCAAACTGTACTGACAAAACTGCTAATGTGACTGTCGAGAGTGTGAACGTAATGAATGTGCACAGGGTCCTTTGACCTTCTAGCAGAAGTGGTGTGGGCATTAAACGCAAGTGGTCAGCTGAAGACACAGTTGTGAACGGCAGTGTATCTCAGCTGTCCACTTGTGTTTGGATCACCAAAACGCATTTTAAAACCAAGTGTAAACAGGGCCTGTGTTATTTACAACTGTTATTTCTACTTAATTTCAAGGACTGCATTTTAAATGAACCTGCTGCAAATTTAAGTTTAGTTGTTTAAATGCTATTGAATCAACGGTAATACACTAAAATGAGTTTACTTTGCAGCCAAATTTAGCCCTGTTTTGTCGTGAATGCTAGCTATCATTTACCTGCAAATCATCAGATTTTTCCGGGTCAAAATGGATCTCAAGTTTGACCAGCATTTAACCCACTCCCTCTCCCAACAAGCCAGAATCCTTACATTTAGTCTACAAGTCCACAGACTAACTAACAGCTTGTACATGTAGAGGTGAAATGTGAAAGTCATGCTGCTTAGCTCTAGTCAGAGGTCAGGAGGTCTCAGTCAGGCTCACGACTCCACCACAAGCACCGAATATCCAAGAACAGCCACTTGAAGACAGGATGTCTCTGAACAAGCTCTCACTTTCTGTATGTTCTGATTTCTTCTCTCTTTGCAGGTAACAGTTAAAATGTACAAGCGTGGCTCTCAGGGCTGGCTGGGTAAATCCCTCAACGCCACCGCCACCATCCCCTCCAACACCTCTGTGATGTTCAGGATCAGCGGTGAGGAAGCAGATGCCAAAATCCCAGTGAACACCATTCACAGCATCACGCTCAGCAACTGACAGAAGAGGATAGCCAGCACAACACGGCACTGTGTGTGTATGCAGATGCAAAAAAAACCAAACTCTTAATTTAGCTCAAACCTTTTTACTGAGTGCCTTTTACTATGCAGTGTTTGTATTTTATTATATTGTACTAAAAACTTATGAATGTCTTTAAGTGAGCATTTATTGTAAAAAAACAAACAAAAAAGAAAGAAAAGGAAAAAGACCCATTTGCCAATTTCCCTGATTTTCTGATCCTCAGCGCCAATATTATGCTAATGAAGATGGTTTTAGACAATTAGCCTGATTAACTTTCTCTTGTTTTGAATTTCTAGGGCTGGCCCACACTTTACACTAGCCATTAATTAATCATTACGCCAGCTGATTGTGTCACATCAGTTCAGGATTGAAGTGTTTAATGTGTTAATTGTGGCAGTTAAATACTGGTGGCCTCTAGTGGGATGAGGGCCGAGCATGTCACTGCCTGCACGGGTTTAATGGGCAGTGATTTACGGTCTGTTTAGACGGTGTAACTGTAAGGTGCTTTATTAATATGCTCCACTGTGCAGAGGAGATGATAACATATTCAAGAGTGCACAGGCGCAGCCACCAGCACCATTCATAAGCGTGTCTGAGTCACTTTCCATCAGTTACCAGGCTTACACAGCTGCGCTAACAGCTAGCAATTGTATTTACTGTGCCTGGTCGCGGCCAAAATGAAGTTATTTCCATCAAGATATCAGTGCCTTTAGCTAATGCAATAGAAGGAGCTCTCTGTGTTGATGGTATCTCTTTGCATGGCATCTCTCTACCTGAAACATCATTACACTCTACTCAAGCTCCTCACTTTTTCAAACGTCTGTTTACTGTTTTACCTGAGGGACAGATTGAACTAACAGCGCTGTGTTGGTTGCAATTGTACGCACACATTTTGTAGACCCTGGTTCTTTTTCAGATCTTGGAAAGAATAGCTTGAATTTATGATAAATTTTGCATATTTGAACTTGAAGGAGCTGCATACGACATTTAGAGCCTTAACACATCAGCAAAGAACTATTACCTATGTAGAGATATAGTAGAATGATGGCGTCATGAACAGAGAATGAAGCAAGCCCCCAGGAACTGGGCCAGACTGTGAAGCCTTTTTGACATAGCAGCCAAACCGTGGACTTACAACTTAAGGTTCGTCATGTGATGCCATGGGGCCTCAGAACTTTTTCCCATAGACTTACATTGTGAAAGACATGCCTGTGAATCAGTGGATACATTTTCTTGAGCTTCACAATTAACACAAAATGGCTCGTTTCACTATCAGAATTTTAACGATTCACTCTGATATAGGGTTGTCTGCTGGGATGGCAAATGGACAATAACATCCTTGTTTGGGGGGGTGCAACGATGCAAAAATAAGCGCTCAGTCAACCACCCAAGATCCGAACCCAAGATCTGCCAACTTTATGAATTACAGTAGGCAAATATGAAAATGCTAAGATAGCGAAGGAATGGCCCGCCTTGCTGTACCTCTGATTGGCTTACCCTAACCAGTCCCACTCCTCATGCCTAAACCGAACCAATCCAGCCAATGAAGGCAACGAGTACTAGAGTGTAGCTATCCTCGCTATCCTAGGAATTTGCAAATTTGCGTACCACAGTTGTCAGGACTGAGAACTGTGACAAAGACAGACAACTAGAGAAAGAGACAGAGAAGGGGGGAGAGGTGGAAGGTGGACTATTGCATGCAAAGTTTCTGTCGGCCTGAGTATTATTAACTTATTTGAAACACTGCTTTCTTACCTGCCCGCTGGAACCTGTGATATTTGTATATTGTACAAGTAAATCAAAAATAAAAAATGAGCAGTAGCCAAGCGCAAGTGAATGTATACTAATCTACGGTGGTGGCAAATATTCAAGATGGCGATGACAAACTTGGTCATTAAAAAATGTACCACTTCGGCCATCTAGCAGCCTGCGCTTCATCTGGCAGATAAACCCCATCTTAGTCTGATCTGTCTAGAAGAGCAGCATGATTAAATTATTTTATCCCCATTCAAGGGCTAAAGTGGGAGTTAGCAATGCTAACTCTGTCAGCACTGTTGCCGTTGTTAGCACTATAAATGGAGTCAGCACCTTTAGCTGCTTGCCGCTAGCTCAGCTGCCTCCATGTTGAGAACTTGTGCAGTCAATCTCACCCCAGGCTTTGAATGTTGCATACAGCTCCTTTCAGAACTAAAGAGTGTCCTCAGGAACTGTTTTCTCCACAGCACTTGACAAACTTTATTAGCAAAATCAGACGATACAGGTTGAGAAGGATTTAAAGAACTTATTATATGTAGTGTGTGGTGGTGGGTGCATGCAGGGCAATAAAAATGTTTTGTTCATATTTTTTAAACTTCTGGCACTTTCAGCATCCAGCTAACTTATACATGACTGGTAACCTCACTCTTCAGTTGATGTAAGCATGGTTGTTTTATTCATTGGTGTGTGTGTGTTTTTTAGTTGTGGTTTTTATGTTTACATGTATTTGTACTATCTGGTGTCATAATAAACAGATTTGATAATTTAACATGTCTGAGTCAAAGTCACTTGTCACGTAAGGGTCACAAGGTTCCTTCAGAGCTTCATTTGCGAGGTGGAGGGCACCCATGGACAGCTCACTCTGCTCTTTGAAAGCATGTAGCGCGGTAAAAGACTGGATATTAGGAATGGATGACTGGCCACGGGGACAAAGCAGAGCTCTGTTGGGAAGCGTGGTGGTGAGAGGGAGGGGAAGCTGAGCGGAAATGGACATGGGGATCAGACCAGAACATAGTGTGACAAGGTAACAAGGTAAACTGATCCCAGGCTGCAATTCCTCTGGAAACTGAATCAATGAGGGTTCTGTTAAAATGGAAATCCTCCCGGATATCGAGTTTAGGTGAATCTATAGCACAATAGAATCAGCTGTAAATATGTTTTCCTTTGCAGTGAACATGTGCGTCATGTCGAGCTGTTATGACCATCTGTAGGTTACATGTTTTGACATATAGAAAGACTTGGCGAGCCAGGACATCCAGGAAGAACAAAAAGTCTTGACCCTGCACAGACCAGGTGTCCAACTTTGACCCCTGGCCGCTCAGCACGGTCCCAAGGTTCGTCAGGTCAGGTGACTGGTTTGACCTTTCCTTTGTACAGGACATGGAGCTGTAGAGCAGCCCAGACATGACGGACAAATCCCTCTCCAATGACACATGCGAAGGAACGAACTGCAGCCATTTAGTTAGAAATCCTGCACCACAGTGTTGTATTCATACGGGTCAGCACTTGAGGACATAACTGTTTTTTTCCTCTCCAAAATGTTTGAAACGCTTCCTTTCACCTGCTTGAACAGCCAAATTCCAGCGCTGAACAAACTCAACAAACAGTTTGACCGTATTCTGTGAACCCCCATCTTGTGCGATTTTGCTGCTTCAGCTTGACTAGCTCAAAGGTCCTGCTCACGCGGAGGTCAATGCGCTCCTTTTAACTGTAATATTTTTCTGAGATGCGGGCCTGTTTCATCTGTAAAGGGCCCTAGAGATGAGATTGTTTTGTAGTGAGAGTCTAACCCCACGGGAGAAGCTGTGTTTACTGTAAGTGGGGAAACGGTTAGGAATGACTCCTGGCTCTGACTGCGCCCTTACATAAACACAATGTGAACATCAACATGTGCTGAAACTGTCAGTGCATTAGTATTCAGCAGTTAACAATCACTCTGTATCTCTTATCTCCCTGTAAAGACGGCAGCTATCTCAGCTTCAAATGGTTCAGTTTTACACAAGTATTTCTGTTAAATAGAACTTTGACACCATACACCATTACTCTGGTATCTAGCCATGCAGATAGCTTTGGGTTTATTTGCTCTGGTTTTCTGCACTGCTCACAACATTGATAAAAACAGGACATTTAAACAAGACTGCAGCCATGCTAATGACTCTGATATAATCAGGCAGAGTGGTGCTTTGAACTCAATGCTAATTTAAGCATGCTAACATGCTCACAACGACAATGCTAATATGGTGATGCCAAGCAGATATAATGTTCACCACTATCAGCATCTTAGTGTAGCCTGTTAGCATGCTAATATTTGCTAATTAGCACTAACACAAAGTACAACTGAGGCAGATGAGATTGTCATTAGTAGCAGGTAGTTGGTCATAAATCAATGGAAGCCTATGTCTTTCAATGCCATGACAAAAAAGATCATGTAATCACTATAACTGGAAACTTAATATTGATAAAGTTTCTCATTGTTTTGAGATACTATGTTATTATTTTTGAGATACTAAGTCATTATTTTTGAGATACTGTGTTATTATTTTGAGAGTTTGTTGTTATTTTGAGAGACTATGTCATTATTTTGAGAAACCAAGTCGTTATTTTGAGATACTAGGTCATTATTTTGAGAGGCCAAGTTGTTATTTTGAGATACCATGTTATTATTTTATGTTTTAATTTTGAGAAATTAAGTTTTAGGAAAAAATCTTATTTTGAGACATTGTCTTTTTTTTTTTTTAGATATCATTTTATTATTTTGGGGACTTACAGGATCTTTTTTTGTCACATTGTCAGAAATGGGCTTCCATATAAACCAAATGGACTCATTAAAATTGTACAATTTATCCTGATTTCGTCAGGCAGACATTAAATGCCCCAGTAAATGTAGCATAGCAATCCATCCAAGACATCTCACTAAAAAGACACACATAGCATGATGGTGACAACAGAGGCTTTAGGATACATCGCCTGTGCATTCTGCATATCTGCACCAAATTCCAATTCATCCAATAGTTGAGATATTTCAGCCTGGACCAAACATTGGACCGTCATTTTCATTCATATAGTGTTGCTAAAAACTCAACAGCTACAACGTCTCAAGAAACAATGTCACAGGTTACTCTGGATAATCCAAAGACCCTGCTGTCAACAGTTATTACTCAAACTACTCTATGCTAAAGAAATAGACCCAATAAGAACTGCTGACATTCAAGACCATATACCAATGAAGGTCAGGACCCTGCTTCTCAAAATTAAACTTGTTTATCTGAGTTGTTTCATTCACAAGTAGACAGCGCTTTATATTAAAGGGGCACAAGCTAAACCACTGTCAAAAAGCATTGTTACAGCTGCACGTAGACACTTACATTAATACACCTGTGATAAAAAAAAATACATACAGTAACTGAATTAAACCTGAAAAAGAAAATTGCAAGACCTTTCTTAGCGTCAGTATTCAAATAAAGCTGATGTATCAGAAGGTTAGTGCTTGGTGTAACATAGTGAAAGTTTTTAATGCATTTTACGACCGCATAAAGTGTAATTGTGGCAAAAACATAACTACAAGCTACATTTTGCAGGCTTTTATACAACTACTACAATGTGATGATGAAAGGAGAAAGGCTGTACCTCTAATGCCCACCAACCTCCATTCTGTGACCGCTACTTTACTGAACAGCAACAAAGCTTTCAGAGTGAAAGCAGTGGGATTCATAAGAGATTAAATGTTTTTCCACCTCTTGCAGATGTTCAAAATTAAGTAGGGTACTCAAAAGTATCATCAAGACTCTATTAAATGTTTAGTTATTAATACACTTCAGTGCTGGACAAAAAAGAAAAGAAAGAATCTTTCAATTGTGCATTCACAAAAGGATAAATAAATGGGCACATGGGTAGCAACAGGCAGGGGGCTGCAAAAATTAGCCAGTCTTTAAACAACCCTCAAAAGCACCACACTTGTAAAAACCTACCGGACAACAAAAGACATACAGGAGTGAATGAAATGAAGCTTCCTTGCCAATTACTGTGGCGAACGTGGCTGCGATGGGGCTTTTTGTGCTTCACACAAGCAGTCTTTTCTCCCCTTGTCCCCAGCTATTGAGAGGGATACATTAGCCAGGCGGGGATGGATGGATGGAGTGGAGAGGAGCACAGCGCAGTCACACAGCTCACTTCACGCCTGGTGTTACAGACCTCTCTTATGACTTCACTCACAGTGCTCTCGCAGAATGTGATTTTTTTAATTTATTTTTTTTACAATGTCATTTTCTACCTGCTTTCTAAGACTTGGACAAAAATCCAGAAGTGGAAAATATCTGCTCACTTTTATCCTTTTTGCATAAATATCAGTGAAGATATTCGTGTGTGGTTTAATTTCTCATTGTGCTGGTACAAAATCTATTTTGTTGACTATTTAGTAGAGTTAAAATAAACCAGATGTATTTTTAAAGGATCGTGCTCTTGCTTCAAGCAGCTCTACCGTTCTTTTTATCACCCAAACAATATGGTCTCCCCGAACCAATCACCACAAAGAATGCTGGCATTGTGTGTTTCTGCAAACCATGGATACGTTACATTTGCACGTTATTTTGTCACAGATACGTTGAAAATGTAGTTAGGTTTGGGCACAAAAAACACTTGGTTATTGTTAGGAAATGCATTGTATGTTTCTTCAAACCATAGATACGTTACATTTGCATGTTATAGAGTAGATACGCTGAACACTGATTTACATGTGGTTGTGTTTAGGCACAGAAAACTCTTGGGGCGAACAAAACTCCATCACTGACCCAAAATAACCACATAAGACATCTTTAAAACCCTCAAATCCATGGGAGCATACAAGACAACCTGAGAGGCAGCAGGACCAGTCCCCACACCAGAAGCCTCTCTCCTTTCTGCTGGCACAGGAGCTCTTAATCACCTCCTCTATGCCAGGTTCAATGCACCTTGTTAAGTAATGCAGCACACCTGGGCAGCTCTACAGTGGAGGGAAAAGGGACAGCAGCAAAGAAACACATACAGATTCACATACAGAACACATGTCTTGGTAAAAAACAACCACTTTCCGTGATACTGTCCCTGCTGTCGGGTCACTGCATAACACCCATGTTCAGAGCCTTAAAAAGTCACTTGAAAACATTGATGGGTTGCTACAAAATGTCCATGTTTGGAGCCTGAGAGGCCGATGGAAACACACCTAAAGAGATGCTGGCAAAACACAGATAGGTTGCTACAAAACACCCACACTCGGAGACTAAAAAGCCGTTGGAAATGCAGCAGTGACTCATTAAAACATGTCATGCTATGTCATGCCCCCACCTCCAGATGACAAAATGTGCTTAAATGTTAAATTACTTTATCAGTATCGATTTAATATCTATGAAACGTGCAAACGTAATGTGTTCATTGTTTGCCAACCCAATCATGAGAAGAAATGGTGGCACTGTACGTTTCTGCAAACCATGATTACGTTACAAGTTATAGAGTGGATATGCTGGACACTGTGATTTACATGTAGTTATATTTAGGGACAAAAAGCTCTAGGTCATGCTCCTGTTTAGCATAAAGCACCTAGTTTCTGAGGCACAATCCCCACAGGAAATGCAGAAATGTCTTGGTAAAAAACAAACACTTTCTGTGATGCCATCCCTGCCAATGGATCACTACAAAACACTCATGCTTTGAGCCTAAAAGCCGCTTGAAAACATTGACTGGTTGCTACGAAACACCCACACTTGGAGCCCTAAAAAGCCATTGGAAACGCAGCAGTGACTCGTTAAAACAACACGTTTTGTTGTTTGTCAGTTTCAAACAGTGGTCTGCAGCTTGGCAGACCAACAGCCCCTCCACTTCCAGATGAAAGTGTGCTTATATATTAGCCTGGAAATCCAGAGCCAAATCTAGAAAGATTTAGGGTCTGGCTATGAGTAATGCAAATGGCCCAACTCGAAGGGCGGCACCAAGCATGCATTTGAAAATATCACTGCACGCAATTGGATAACACTACGACCGATCAGAACAATACACAGGGTGACGTATCCAGAGCTTAGCTACCAGCGGAGCTAACTGGTACATTTCTGCAAACCAACAACGCTGTGGTTCACATGTGGTTAAATACCCAGTTTTTTGGGCACAATCCCCGCAGAAAACACAGTGACGTCTTAGTAAAAAACAACCACTTATCGTGCTACTATCCCTTCTAACGGGTTGCTTCAGAACACCCATGATTGGAGCCTAAAAAGCTGTTGGAAACACAGCAGTGACTCATTAAAACACAACAGGTTTTCTTGTTTGTCAGTCTCAAACAATGGTCTGCAGCATGGCAGGCGTTGCTGCTAGCTGACTTGCCTTGGTGACACCCCATCCCCTCCACCTTCCAATGACAAAGTCAGCATATATTGCATCACAGCAGAGTTGTTGATATGATAGATATGAAATGTGTAAATGTACAGTATTCATGGTTTGCACAAATGTACACTGCCAGCATTTCTTGTAGCAATTGGGCTGTTGTATTCCTTTCTCAGACCAATTTTCAAACTTAATATTTCTCCAAAAGCACCTTTTCAGTGAGCGTAATTTTGGTCATTTGCAGGTGGAAGACTAGGTTAGAAGCTGCTGAAATTTTAATGAAAAGTGAACCTTTTCAGTGACCATATTTTATCTTGTAATTAGGACCTGCTTCACGCTGAAACATGATCATTTAAATGCCTTGTTTTAGACACCTTTTAAAATGCAAATGCTGGCTGCAGCACTGCTGTTCTGTTTAATTGCATAATATTTTTTTCTCTTTTTTTACCTACATGCCTCTGGACCACCTCAATGAATGCTCGCCTCTTTATTTTCATGGCAATCCTGGCAGGCACTGCAGGGTCACAGCTACGTGTGCGTAAATGTGCTGCCTGTGACAACTATCAGCAAGGTTAATGCTGCGGATAACCACATCCATCATTCAGTTTCATTAGCGCTGTCCTCTGACCTGTTCCACATAATGTTGTCAAATGTGTCAGGCGCCAGATTATTGGGAGGTATGATGATCAATAGATAAATAAGAGAGAGCTGTGTGCGACGCTGCTGGCACGGCTGCAGAATAAACCTCGATCCAGCATTCTGCCGCCTGTCACAAATCTGAAAAACAAATGGACTAGCCCGAGGCGAGAGCCATCAATAATAATATAATGTGTGGATGATGATGAATTAGAGCCAGACTTCTCAGTGCACTGCCGCTCTACACACAGAAACATCACTGGATGAATGCATTGATCTCCACGTTCACATTAGTTTGCTTAATCTGCATTTGAGTCGATGGGACAACACACTGTTTCACTTCACTGAATTCAGAAAAGTTAATAACGTCCAATAATCAAAAGCTGTTTATGAAAGCACCTCTTTGTTTGTGTGTCATCGATTCGACTCTGTAATGCACTGCAGTCGCTGATCACTCAGACAGAATGCACTTAGGAAATGACAAATGTGTTTTATATTCAATAACATAGATTTTTCCCTGCTTAACCACAGGTTGGAGTTTAAACACCCTTTTCCACATCCATAATAAGTACAGACATTAACTAGTAATAACACTGAATATTCCCTTTCAATTTCTTTCGCTGAACTGTAGTTCTTGGATGTTGAAGGCGTATATATTACCTGGAAATTGCATCATTCCACGTTGTTGTCATGTTGACCTTATATCTATCTGTATTCATACTTCAGTTTATTCAGTATCTTGTTTTATTAACATTTTAATTTGCTTATATCAATACAATAACCTGGGTCTTAGTATGTGAGAAATGTTTTATAAATGTAATTATTAACTGAAGCGTCATTTGGTTCTGTGCTTTAATGTGTAAAAGCCTTTACAGAAATTATTCTTTTAATTCAACTTAAGCCATGTAGCACACTTAAAACGCATTTAATGAGAATGCGCTGACGTTCTGAATCTGGGTTCAAAGGAGACAAAACCACCACATGCTCAGGCCGTGGTTATATTGGATACTATTCATGTCGAGACTGAGCAGCAAAGGTTACATAATCCGTGACCTTTTCTTGTGCAGTATTTAAAAGCTGAACAGTGAAGTGACACCAGTGTGAGCAGGGTCTACTCTCTGCTCTCTGCATGACCTAGTATGTCACAAAGAATGTTATAAAAATCTCATTTAAAAAAAGTCATTAATAGTCATATATGTTCTTGTACGGCTCAATCATATGCTGGCCTCTAAAATAGCACAACTTTGAGACCTCGATCTAATTTTGGAACACATTCTCATGCCCTACACGTCAAAATATGACGCACTAGGCACCGCTCCAGTAACCGTTTTGGACACGCAGGGACACATATCAATTTACACTCATGAATTGTGTATTTTCAAAATAAACTCTGTTTCCACAAAAAAAAAGTACAGTTTCTGCTTGTTGAATGCACACTGTCAACAAATGTAGAACATGAGTAAAAAATTGATTTTAGGTTTACTTTCTTAGGTTAAGGCAACAAAGGCACGTGGTTAGGTTTAGCGGAAAAATCATGGTTTGACTTAGAATAAGTAAGGCCCTTGCAGAAGGCGCTACTGCATGATCAAGTGCTTAAAAGCATTTGTGGAGACAGTAGCCTCAGCCATTACCACCAGCAAACACTGCATATCATCAGTGCCGCAGAGAGAGCAACTAGTTCGCTCTAGCTGAGGAGGGTAGGCCCCGTGATCATTCGAAAAGACCCGAAAAACACCCAATGACCCAGGATACATCACTGATGATGCATCCCAGCACATCCACAGGATTCTATAAGTAAGTTATACCTTGTAAATGGGAAACAAACAGCAGTCTCCCAGGTGAAAGTCCAGAGTTTGTTTGAAACATCCACCTCCCCACTTGCACACCCTATGTGGCCCTTCTCACTCTTTATACTACTGTATACCACCACTAAAAGGGTGCCTCATGTGTTGGTGTCTGATGCCAAGGGCCACTGTCCGAGTTTTGGTGTTTGATAAATTGGGAGTGAGACCGGCTTGAATTTAGGACTTTTGTTTCAAATGCTTTAAATGGTCAGTTTAAATGTTAAGTTTTAAACATTTATCTTTCGCAAAATCTCCCCCCTCCCCACAATGTGTCCACTTACCCCTTTGTGTACCTAATGTCCACTTTGTGTTTACGGCCCTGGTTTGTTTGTACTTTTATGTCTGTTGTCACTTTACCCCCATCATTGAAAAAAGATGCATTACAGCCTAAATATTTGCTATAGTTCTCAAACAATGCTGCAGTCAACCTACATAAACATCTATGAGTTTGCACATAAACTATGTAATATTACACAACAACAGAGAAAGCTAACAGCAGAAAACAGCTCCGAGCTGCTTCGGTTTAACAGAGGTGTCACTTAAGACCCATGAGATCCCCACGGCCCACAACTGCTGCCACAATAGAGCTGGTGTAAATGTTCCTGAACTGCCATGAGATCACAGTGTCTTGACCTAAATGTCACAGGGTGAACCAGTATATATAAATAATGACAATAATACAGCCTGCATTTTCTGTTATGGAGAAATATGAGAAAATAAGAGACAAACAGATCGACAACAGAGCTGAAATGGCCCGTATTGATCTGTAATGTGTAACTTCATGAGCTGGGGCATATCAGCACAGTATGCATACATTTATCCTCTGTTTTATCCTGAGAACAACAATGTGACACCAGCATTTAATTGGGTGATAATAGCTGGCTTGAAATGGTATTCTTCAGGGGATTTTGCCAATAACATCTAATAAAGCAGGTTGAAATGGATACAAGGAGTCAGTTAAATCCCGCCCGCAGTCACTCAGAGGCACACAGGGAACCTGAGCCTCAAAGATGTGGTGCATTAGTTCTGCTAAGCTAACCGTGAATGCTAATTGCAGGAAGGACAAACTGTAACCCTTGCCCCGTGGCCATGAACCCATTAAACAGCACAGAGGGTCTCATAGACATGGAGAGCGTACAAAAGAGGCTGGCCTGAAAAGCCCTGCAATCTGATTTCGGTTTAAATGGGGATAACAAGTTTTACAAGGTCCCCCGTGGGATCTGCCCTCGTCGGATTTTTTTGACAGTGTAAAGAAAACTGTCACTCCAAAGCTGACCACAAATCATACGCACAATGCAACAGGTTCTATGTTTTCAAGTGGAATATGTTATCCGCAGGAGCTGCTATCAGCTCTCACAGAGCCTGACAGGTGGCTCTCAATAGGATGTGGATCAGTTAAGTTTAAGTACTTGTGGTTTCGACCCTGGAGGACATTAACGAACCAGTCATGGTTCAATATGACACCCTATACATGGGAAGGGTGTCCTTCATCAGTAGGAACCTGTCAAGCGCTGTGTCTGTTTTGTAGGTGACACCTTAAACACTTAATCAGAACAAACCTGAATATATGAACGTATAAATCAGTAGAGCTAAAACTGCTCAGTTGTTTGGAGCTGAGCTGTTTCCTTTTCTGGGTGAATGTCATGAACAAGAGTTCACTTTTCTGAGTGTTTTCACCTTTCATCTCTGCGGCTCTGGTGCCCCCTGGTCATACATTTTCAAACATAACCCTGGTGCACTGGCTGCCCTCCGCCTTCTTTATACACACATTCATCAGTTTGTCAGGTGGCTTTCACTAAAGCATCAATTTTCACAATTTACCTTTAGAAGTGAATGTTTACTGGGGTATGTTTTGCCTAGTTTTTTAGGAAAGGTAAGTATGGATAAATATAGGGTACTTTAAGTGCTTTATAGTTGAACATGTACAGACAAAAGAGTGCTGCAGGGATGACATTTAATCGTAGGCCAACGTGAAAGCTAGCATTGCCCTAGTTCCCCTGCAGTAAGCCAATAGGATTTTTCTATTGGATTTTTGATTATTGCAAAGTATAAGCTCTTTGGCAAACAAAATTTATGACGCTGCATTTTGTTCCGCGAGATAATCTTCACGAATAAGCACCACTTCTTCGATTTTTGAAGCATAAATGCAATCGTCAGGAGAAAAAAAGCTAACATTTGGCTTTGAACTAAATACACTATGGTCGCATGACTTCAACGTCACCACCACTAAGAGGCTGTTAAGCCATGTTCAGCATGATGTAGTCTCATGCAGCCACTTGTTAGCAACTTTTTTAAGCCATGTAGACGCTTCAAAATCCACGAGTGGGGTATTTACTGTTTAATGTCGCAGAACAAACCATTAAAGTTTCTTATGCTTGTGTTAACCACAGACTTTATTTCAGGCATCTAATCAAAAACACATTCAAACAACCCACTGACTTTGAGGCAAGGGAACCAGGAGAGCTAAAATGCTAACTTATGCCTGGGTTACATGCATAAGTTAGTCTAAAACTAAAGTATTGGACACACTGAAATTCAACCTGACAGTAGCACAAGATTGGAAGCTGAGGCATCTCCATAGTAATTATAATAAATCCTAAGAGGGCCTCAAGTGCCTTTGTCAAATTTCATAGCAATCCATTCAATAATTGTTGAGATATTTCAGTCAGGACTCAAACTATGAACTGACCGCCTTTACCCTGCAGAGCTAGAGCCCCAGTTTTAAACATGCGCAAGTTCCACAGCTACTGTTTCAGACGTGCGCATGTGCGAGGTCGAGAGGGCGGGGTATCTATCAATCATTTTTAATGTGGGCAATCAGGGGCTAACACTCTCCTGTCAGTCAAAAATGGGTGTAGTCAACAATTTAAACTAGGTCTATGCTAGCTAGCTATGCTATGCTATTTCTTCATTAAACAAGTGTTCGTGAAGGCAAGGCTAACGTTATTTTTACCACAACGATCTTAAATGTGTATTTAGCAGTCTCCCTCCGTACAATACACAACTGAGAGTTTGGTACTCACGCATGCGCACGTCTAAAACGGTGATGGTTCTATTTTTCTACCTTGGTGAAAAACAAAGTATAGTCTCCTTAGATATTTTCTGGTCCTTTATGGCCAAAACCTGTCAGCTAAATTCCCTATAGTACTATACAGTCTGTCAGTCACATTCTCAAATAAGAGTTGTAAATTAAATCTGGTTTAATAGGTTTGCAGGCCGGATTCTAAAACACCAGTGCCCCACATTTCCATTTCCTTACCTAGTGATTAATCTGCAGAGCAAAGCCTAGGAGCCAAAATGGAACCTCAAGCCCAAAACCTGTGACCCTCCTGTCACGCCCAGAGATGTTTGATTTACTATAGTCCAGCTCCCAGGTGAGCGTCCCCTTCACCAGTCAGCCCCGTGCTGCCTGCCTGCCCGGCCTGTAAAGAGATGGATGGCTGCGAGTGTGAAACCTAGCAGTTGGTTACATGGCCTTGAGCTTCAGCGTCTAATTAGGCTGTAATGTAACTACAATGCTCTCGAGGAGATGTTGTCTCGCCTACCAAAGCTCTTTAAAAGCCTCCTCAGGGCAGGGGGAGCTCTGAGTGAGGTGCTGTGGCAGGCCACAGCCACGTCCGAGTGAAAAGCTCGGGTTTCATTCCCCAGCTGGGATGTACTGGAAACAGGACGCCAACTTAGGACCAGAATCCTCATTTTGGCTCAGTCTGATGACTCTGTTCAGATAAGACGTGGGTCAGACCACTTTCTAGTAAAGCATATGTCTTGACGTTTAATCAGTACAGACACAGAAATGTAAAAACAACAATAAATTGAGGTAAAGAAGTTTTATTTTACGTTATTCATTTTAAATTGTTTTATCTGTATTTTATTTTTATTTAATTTAACTTATTAACGTATAGTTGAGTTGTGGTGATATAATTTAAGGTTTCGAGTGTCACTGGTTGTAGTTTGGGTGTTCTTCTGTTGGAAAAGGGGTTTATTTTGTGTGTAGTTTTGATTATCCACAGATAAGTTTTAATTGCTTTTATAATATTGCTGTGAGGGACCGTGAATTTTCCGTGAAGTTCAACATCTCTAACTCTTGGCAAGGAAGTGAATAAAAAAAGAAAGGTCATCCTGTTGAGTTAAGAGCTAGCCAAAAAGACAAAGCAAGATAAACTAGAAGAGGATGTTCACTGCTATAATCTGCAATCTGGCAACCCAAGATATGTCTTTTTTATTAATCATGTGTAAAGCAATTACTTGCACCATATGAAGTAAACTTTATTAGAAACAAATAGGCTTATCTATGGTTGACACACATAAATCCATCCATCCATCCATCCATTTTCAACCGCTTATCCGAAGATGGGTCGTGGGGGCAGCAGGCCGAGCAAAGCACCCCAGACATCCCTCTCCCCAGAACACCTCCAACAGGATGCCCCCAGGATGATCCTGATCAGATGCCTGAACCATCTCCACTGACCCAATTCGACACAAAGGAGCAGCGGCTCTATTCCGAGCTCCCTCCCGATGTCTGAGCTCTTCACCCTATCTCTAAGGCTGAGCCCAGCCACCCCACGGAGGAAACTCATTTCGGCCACTTGTATCCGCGATCTCATTCTTTCGGTCACTACCCAAAACTCATGACCATAGGTGAGGGTTGGGATGTAGATGGACCAGTAAATCAAATCCCTCTTCAGCAAAACGGTGCAGCACAGCGCCCGTATCACTGCAGACACTGCGCCAAACCGCCGATCAATCTCCATTCCACCCTCACTCTTGAACAAGGCCCTGAGATACTTGAACTCCCAGGCTTGGGGCAGTAACTCGCACCCAACACGGTCGACACACAAGACAACTAAAAAAAGACCCCAAAAAACTCTGAGACAAGATCATTTTCTGTTGCTCAGCTGCTGCCATCAGTGGATATCAGATTTTCAACATCATCTTCTTGCAAGCACGTCCCAACATGCTTGGAAAGCCTCGCAATTTGACAACTCATTTTTGGTGTGTAAATATTTGTAGTGTTATAAAAACGAAATAATGCTGCCGTTTGCTTCTTAAAATCTACTGGGTAAGAAACTGCGCTGTTGCATGGTGCCACCATGTCTTGAAACAGAAGACAAACCATAGAACAGAATGCTGTCAACATTTTCCTGATGCATCATGTGATTTCCCCACTTCTACACAGCTCATGAAGGATGGTATCATTAACTTGATATAATATTAGAAGCCGGTCCTGAGAGATAAGGTGTCTGGTTGAAGGTCATCTGTGCCCTCTTGAGTGAACATAAGAGCCTTTTGTGGTCGGGTTAAATGCACATGACAGGCTGTTGGAGCACAATCACCCATTTTAATTGTCATGTAACGGTTTCATGTAGAGCCAAACTGTCTGCAACACTTCAGCGGTTGGAAACCAGAGCCTGGCCACACAACCACAGATGTGGTTAGCTGTGCCTCTGCTGAAGACACAGGAAAAAAAGAGGGAGATCTGTGGAGGCAGGCTTGAAAGGGAAAATGCTGATAGATAATGAAACAGATTTATCTACTGCGTTTTGTTAAGTTAAAGGCCTGTGTAAATCCTTTAGGGTGCTGAATAAACGTGACTTCATTTGCAGCTCTTTGCAATCTGTGTGTTGTTGCAAACATATACAATACGCTTCAAAACACCTGAGAAATTAGCTGCTAAATTACATTTTCAGCTAAACAATACAGACAAGGAAACCTTAACAGCTTCAATGGCCACTCAATGAACTAAATTTTCCAATTTAGCGGAAGCCAAAGATGACAGGAAACAAGGTAATTCGCTGTAGCCCCAACAACAAACCCCCCGGTCGCTCTCCGCCTGCTTTGTGGGCTGTAATTATGTCCCAAACTGAATGCCATTTCATATTAAGCTGCAGTCATAATCTAACGTCAAAGACGGGCTCATTATCAACAATCATGGGAATTAGTTACATCATTTAACCAATCCCAACTAATCATTTCCAGGATACCGCAGAAGCAGATAGAGCCATTAGAAAAAATTGGAGCTCTTAAATAGAATAATTGACATCTATATCTCCTCTGCTGCTTCGGCTGAAGGGCTGCAGAAATTGCATTAGTTGCGACTGAAAATCTGAACTGAGGGAAAAAGACATCACTTATACTTTTGCAGGGCACTGCTGCGTTGGCCGTTCCCATTCATGTGATGCTGAATACTGCGTTTAAAAAGGTCTGCGTCCCATCCGACTCTGTCACCAGTGTAACAACTTGCAAAACGGCAGCAGATGGATTCAGCGATAACGATGGAAGAAGTATTAAACCACTGGAACATCTCTGCTATCACTCTTTATCTTCTATGATAATACAATTAGTAGAATATTTAGGCATAAAAAAGCAGTGTGTAAGATTTAGGGGCATATAGTGGCATCCAGAGGATTGCAAATTACAACCAGCTGAAACTTCTCCTGGTTAGGATTCTGTCAGTACTGATTGTTTAGGAGGTTTTAACCAGGAGCCAGGAGGTCTTTTACTCTCCAAAACAAATGACTCAGGTGACTTAAACCCGTAGAAATACTGAAAAAAGCAAGTTCACGTCACACTCGCCCAGCACCTGCTGATGTGTGCTAACATTTTTTCTCTGATAATTTTAGATCCAGACATTCTTTAAGTGATGAAAACTAGGTTAAAACAGATAATATTTTATTAGTAAAATAACCCACACACTGTTAACTGGCTCCTGTTTTTATAAATGCAGACCTCATCAGTCATTAACTACTTTTCTTTCTCTTTACTTCAGCAGCAGAAACAGTCAAGTGTTACTTTAGAGTGTTTCATGTGACATTTAAGAGGTAGTTTCATCATCATCCAACTAAAGAGCAAAAAATACTCTATACTCATGTCACATAGGTCCATAGCTCATTGACACCTGCACGTAATTTAAATCTTGGCAGAAGGTGTGTTTTTGGATATTATCAGTGTTTCCACATTTTTTGTGTCGTTTACATCCCACACCACTGACATTTTACTGTCTCGTAGTCACAGACACTTTTGCTACCGTTTCATCTCATATCATATGAAGCAGCCTACTTCATTCATGATTCTGATGATGTCGTTCGTGACCAACATCTCTGCCTCTTTCTCATATATGCACTTGTGGCTGGATAGGAAAACCCAGAGTTGAGTGAACTAGTTGATAACCAGCTTTATAGTACAGGTTATCCAGATGGCTAACGTTAGGATTAGTCAAACCAGATAATGAAAAGATATCCTGGGTAAGTTGAACTGGCCTCAGGAGCTGAATTGTCCACAGAGGTCTCCTCCTCTCCAAAATAAACAGACTGGGTCAGTTAAACCAGTAAAAACAGCAAATGAACTGTTCCGATGCTGCTGACCACAAAGGCTGATACATAAATGTGAATGGCCCTATCTAGAGCCAGTGTTTGGTTTGTCTGCTCTGGGCTACTGTACAAACATGGTGGTGTAACTTGGCAGACTCCATAGACAAGGACCTGTTTGCTATGTAGATATAAATGACTCATTCTAAGGTATTGAAAACACACTTCTGATTTATAGGTGATTATACAATAATATATGCCCCTAAATCCTGCACACTGGACCTTTAACGTTTCTATCTCCATATATATTTCTTAATACACAAGTTAAGAACAATCCCACTGCTGCAGTGAAACCGTAACGATGGCTAGCACTCAGGTCTGCAGTGTTTCCACCCTGATAAACCTTAATTAACTCGAAGGACAATGCACCTTTTAAAGTAAGAGAAATCTCAAAATGAGCACCATGACCATTTTATTTTAGTGTTGAACCTTTCCTCCCCTCTGTCAGCTCGATGCAGCCAAGTCATCAAGTTTAGCAGTTTTCCTCCAATTTCCCCCCAATAATAAAGCAGGACCTGGTTTAGGCCACAGACCTCTGATGTCTATCAACAGAGGTCACTGTCTGGGGGCAAGTGGAGCCCTCGGCAAGACGAGTTGGATCATCGCTTTCCCTCAACACATCATCAAGAGAACAGCCTCTTCTGCCCCTGACACATTCCTGGCATTTCTCAGCTTTGCTTTCGCAGGTAGTACATGTGACAAAACTGAACACTGTGGGTCAAAACTTGAGATAAAAATGTTTTATTAACAGTCAAAGTGTCACACTCATATTAGTGCTATAAGACTGATCTGAGGAAACTTCAGTATGATATTAAATGAAACTCCATCATTTGCAGTGAACAAAACTGTTGTATTCGATGACTAAAAGACCAAACAATAAGCCAGAAGGTTTTTTTAAAAATAGTTTTAGTCAAGAAAAGTGGTAGTTGTTTTTTAGAACAAACATGAAACAATGAAATATTTAACAAGAGCCACAAAAGAGAGGAAACATTTACTTACAAGAAAGACAAACTGTTTTTGGAATGGAAAGAAATGCGACAAACAATATGGTAATGGTACACTGGATGCCAGCAGATAACCCAAACATGATAAAGGCTTCATACACAGAGGGAACCATTCGAAGGCAGACTCAGGTTGATCTGAAAACCAAAAGAAAGGAGAACGGATTCATTAAGGTTCAGTACAGTCTGAGCAAAACAAAGATCTGCTAAGATAGATGTTTATTACACTTGGAACAACCAGAAGAGGCGATTTCCTCCAAAGTCACTGTGACATAAGTGGGAACATTTTGTATTGACATTACAGCTAAATTCAACCTTCACAAAACATGAGTCAACCCTCACAATTCTCTGTAAGGGAAAACTGGTAAACGATGTGCTACTGTGTTCCTGTTCAAGTAGTCTGACTCACCTGGTGCAGACTGTGGCTATTAGCCTGATGTAGGTTGGCTGATTTAGGCTGGCATTCTCCCTTCCTTCCACTACCTGTGTGTTAACATTTCCTTTGCTATGCGAAACAACAACTCCAAGCTAACAACTCACACGCTGAAAATGGCAGGCTTTGATGAAGAGTTGGATGCTGATCCATTTTTGACATGGCCAGTCGGAGTTGATTTGCCATTCTGGTAGGGACATGTGTCAGTGAAATGTACTTAACAAATGTACCGATCTGTTCCTCACATGAGCTCCTGTGATATCGTCTTAATAACATTCTGCAAGAGCTGCATACAGCCAGCAAATCGTCTGTGTTTTTAATGGGTCCTGTGTAGGGCTGCCCTCTAATAGGTGACCACAAATTAGTCAACCAGAGAGGTCATTAGTCGGTAAGATGTCATTGGTTGCTTAGTCATGATACTCTCAGAAAAGGCACAAGAGTAACTCTCAGTGCCCAGCCTCACTTTTTCCAGGTGGTTAAAGACACAGCATGTGTACACTCCCTAATATCCAGGGCTGGTACCTGCGGTTATTCCACAGGCTAGTTAATAACATGTCGGGCAGGAAATCCCAAGTGTGGGATCATTTTGAGAAGGTGAAGGACAAACCCAAGGTGATATGCAAACTCATCTTCATTGGTCGACTACAAACATGACGTATCATCTGAAACATGGAAGTAGCTACATGCCCATTAGCCCACAGCGTCATTAACAGGCGGCTCGCTCAGTGTGTGACGTGCACTTGTAGATAAAATATAGGCCTATATTAATGAAGGTTCATTAGTACGGTTTGTGTTTCTCTGTAATGTAGCACAGTGTTAACAATGTTACTGATAGTATTCTTTCTCACACCTTCAACTCAAACCACTGTGTTGCCCCACCCAAAATATATCATTTAATAATTAAATTAATATCATAAACATGAGGTCGACTAACGGCCCTAAATGACAACTACTGGTCGGCTAGGAAAATTCTTAGTCGGGGGCAGCCCAAGTCCAGTGAGCTCCTGCAGACCTAAAGTGTAGTCAGGGAATCACAGTCCACACAATTGTTTTTTCTTTTTCTTTTTCATAGCCATTTTTACAACAGTGCTCCCCTCCATATGTGCAAATGTTCCAAAGTGCTGCCCTGACACTATTCTGCCATACTAGAGTGTATTGCCCCCGTAGCAGAATGATAATCTGTAATTCCAGACCTTTCTTTAACACTGATACCTACAGTGGAGATAAGTCTGGCTATGCTAGACCACTGCTACTGTTTGAGTGGAATGTTTCTTACCACAGACTACATACAGACAATCATACATTTTTAAATGGTATTATTACAGTTCCGGGTCAAACACTGATTTAGTTTCACAAAGGTAGTATTTATTACACGGCTATTGTCGTGGATTGCATTACACTGTAGAGCAGGTTTCTGTCTGTCTGGCTACAGAGTGTATATTTATGGCAGCATGGACACACAAACTGCTGGGAGGATTTTCAAGTTCTCATCTGTCTATCTTTCAACCGTCGGATATTGAAAAGTGGACGGACGGAGATACAGATCAGCATTATGCCGCAGCTGGACGTGCTCCTTGTAAATGCAGCTGCTCACAGATTCAGTGAGTAGCGAACCGTTACACTGAGTGAGGACACGAGAGGTGAGGGAGACTCACTTGGGTTTTGTCTCGGCATCTGTGACTTGGCGGATGAAGATGGCGTCCTCTGGGTGGCTGATGTCGCCCTTCTCATGCATGTAGGAGGAGGCGATTGCGAGCATGGTGCCGTCGTTGTTGAAGGCCAGCGAGGCGATGCTGGTCGGGTACCTGTGGAACTGACACAGGCGCTTCTTGTTGAACGGGTCCCAGATGTTCACAAAGCCGTCTGAGCCACCTGGAAGAAGGAGAGGCTCAAGGTCAACCTCAAAAGATTTAGACCGTGTTACTGCTGAGATATGGATCTGTAATAACTGTGTGTTCTTCATGCAACCTTGGCAGCTCAAGTTAAAGGTCATAAGAAAATCCATGAGCTTAATAAAAATAAAATGTCCTATTAAAGAGACAAACTAAATGTAGGAGGAAACAAATAATCTTTAGTCAAGTACCAACTAGCCAGTCGTACCTGTAGCAAAGGTGTTATGAATACTGTGAAATGAGATGGCATTGACAGGGTAAACATGCTCGATTCCCTCCTCCTTCAGCCTGTGGCATTTGAAGGCATACTTCTTCTTCTGAACCTCCTGGCTTGGGTCCAGGTACTCCACAGCTACACGTCCCTCAATTGAACTCAAGACGTAGCCCTGGAGCCAAGACAGAAAATATGAGGTTACAATCCAACTTAGTTTCATGAACACAGGAATCCATATCTGACACAAGGCTTTCCGAGGAGTAAATTATCTGATTTGTATTAAAGGGTAAGTTTGATATTTATAACCTTGGCGCTATTTTCCATGTTTTGGTGACAAAATCTTTCAATTTATGTCCTCTAAAAGAACTGGTTTTTGCTATTGACATGTTTGGGTTATTATTTTAAGTGTCTGACTACTTATGGAAAAGATCCCTGCAGAGATACACCTTTTTGAAGAGTAAGATCCTTTTTAGTTTAACCAGAAACAGCTCTGAAAATTACCATCACCAAACCCACCAGACACCAAACAAATAAACAGTAAGTGTAATGTGTGAAGAGCCAGCACCTCTTCACATCTAACTGGATGAATTAAGGGTTTGTTTCAACCAAACCAAAGTTGGTGGCTGTCAGAACAGTTGAAAGATGAATGAAGATGTTTAATTGTGTTTCTTTCAACTCTGAAGTGCGTTTTACAGTAATAGTCTGGTAGGTTTACACATAGCAATTTTGGGTCTGTTTATGGTTAAACAAAATTATCTTACTACTTATCGAAAAGGTATATCTCTAGATCATGTTGTCGACACCTTGAATATTAATCTGAGAATGTCAGTGGCAAAAACAAGCACTTTTAGTGGACGTAAATTGACAGTCTGAACCCGTATGATTAAAACGCAGCTTGTTTTGCTGGTGCTGGCTGCACTTGACCAGCTTCCAAAATTGTTGTCTCCATTAGCGGCTTAGACTATTTAAAAACATGGGAACATGGGGTCCAGGTTGAAAAATACTAATCTTACCCTTTCACTGTTGTCTGTATCTTTCAGTAGACCTGTGCACACTTTAATTGATAAAAAGTCGCTTCTAATTCAAAGTGTACCTGTTTGTTGGGGAAGGCTCTGATGCAGCGAGTCTGATACTTGAGACTGGACTCTCGTCTTTGCTGTACGTAGCCCATGTTCCTCAAATCCCACACCAGGACTCGTCTTCCAGCTGTGCCAACGATCAGCCTATCTCCAGCCACAGAGAGGGTGTACACCTTTCACAAAGGCAAAAGAGACAAGATAAATTAAAAAGGAAGACACAACACAGGCAATGAAGTCTTAACACCTACACAAACAAACACATGTAACAATGAATGAGTCACAATGAAATAAGACCTTCTTCAGCAATGTAATATGTAACTATTTGACAAACAAAATAACAAGGTCTTGATTTTTTTTTTTTTTAAGGTAATCAGGCAAATGTCCAATTTAATAACATGCTTATTTAAGTGCTTTCTATACACTATACATCTTTGATGGCTACATCGATGTGCACTTGTGATAGGTGTTACTGAAAATGCATTAACTTAAGCAAAGAAGTATTCTTTTCTACTGGCTTGTACTTCTTCATGTTATGTCCTTCCCACACATCTTGTTTCTTAGAAGAATGTATTAAATTAACAATGTGGAAAGCTCTAAAAATTCCATGTCATTGTGACTTTAATATCATCTTATTTGGATTTAGATGTTAACCCTGGAACAGAAAACAGACACAGAGAAACGTGTAGGCTGTAAGTTCCTTAGGTGTTCCTGCAATAAAGTCACTCGTATAATCCTGCACACGTTAAATACATTGTTACACGATGTTATACAACAGCATACTGTGTCTTTTTGCTCTACCTTTTCAGGCTGAGTAAAGGTGCCAGCATTGCAGGGCGTCCTTGGGTCCCAGAGCCGAACCGATCTGTCCCAGCTACCCGTTACCATGACATTAACTTCTGGGCAGTATTCCACACAACGAATGGGGGCATCGTGTGTTCCAACTATTGTATCTGTTTAGGGATAATATTAAAGAGCAACATCAATAAATCACATACAGCAAATTTATTGCAGTTATAATGATGTGCGACATGTGCTCGAAACTTTTATCAGTACTCTTGTGACATACCTTGGTCTGTGTTCAAATCGTGAGTTTTTAATTGTGCATCTAAACCTCCACTCCAAGAATGTGTCGGGTCCTGCAAATAAAAAAAGGAATGTTATCTGTGTGTGCCAGATGGCTGTAAGGAACCTAAGCAAATGTAAAAAAATCTGCGACCTACATAAAAAGCACAGTCAAGAACTGGAGCTGTGTGCTGGTACTTCATCCGCATGGTGTTCCCTCCGACATCATAGAGACGGACGGTGCAGTCCCAGGAGGAGACCAGCAGGAACTGGGCTGTGCTGGGGCTGAACTTGACAGCAGAGATGCTGTCCTCTGGTCCCTGGTTTAGCTTGTACTCGTTCGAGCCTGTCATCTGCAAAGAGGAAACATATTAAGGCTGAAGTTCACTTTAATGAGACCAAGTTGATGCACAATGACATGGTTAAATACAACAGTGCTTTAATAAAAAACAATATACAGAGGTGGGCACAACCTTAACACTTTACAATGTGTAAACTAGCTCAACACCACAAACTAGAGCTTCAAATATGTCCACAGAGTTTAATCAAAACCTGTCTGACACAGCTACAACATTAAGTTTACATAAAGTGCGTCAGGGAAGCAATAATTGATTGCAGAGAGATGCACTGAATTCTTACAGATATTATATTGTTCATCACCTGTTACATTATATTATTGGTACAAATTCATTCAAAACAAGATAAGCAGGAACCAAACCACTGCTGCCACTGACTTAACTAAAAAGTTCAGGATTTTTGACTGCTAAATGTAAATGAACATTCAATTATCTTGATCTGAATAATAAATTAAAACCATAATCACACAGATTTGTAGCTGTATAAGGTTTTAGCTTTTAGCTAAAACAAAGAAAAAGTCGTTTTATGTTTTGAATAACAGCAGATGGCTCCCTGCTAATTTCCAACTAAAGCATTTAATTGCAATCGTTTCAGCGAGATATAAAGACATACGTGTCATCATGTTTTGCCTGTCAAAGTTACTGTACATATTCAAGAGAGTAAGTTAAGCAACGGTGGCTCAATAGCTTCTCAGCTTGTTGTTAGCCTAACTTAGCTCACTGACAGCAGTTACGTGCTTAGCCAACTAGTCGCACTGAGTACGTAGCTTGCTAAGCTAACACATGGGGCTTAATAACATGGCTTTCTGTTGCGAGGCTGGTTGAAGGTTAAACAATACAAGTATTTTATTTCACACTGACAACACGACTCTTTCCGTTACATTCAGCAATTACACTGAGCCCACCTCTGCTACCACCGGTGTTTGCTAACGCTAGCTCGTAACGTTAACGGTCAAGCTAACGCAGGCTACAAGCCCCGGTGTCAGTCGTTTCACGTTACTTACCGCTTTAGTTTGGTGTGGTTCACACGCGACTTGCTATTTCTTCTAAGAAGCTGATTATTGTTGCTTGGTTTATAGTGAAATATGAAATATATAAGGTGGAAAGTACAAAGCAATGTGGCTGCGTGAGGTTAGCTCCTCTCCAAGTAGCCGCTGATGCTCCGGAGGACGCTGATTGGTTGAGACGAATATTCGAGTTCCCGCCTGCGATATGATTGGTTGATTTAACCTTCACGGATACTTCCGGTGTCTCAGCCCAGGTCACGTGACACAGGACCGCTCTGTCTTCCTGACAGTATGGATGTGTTTTTGTAAGATACAGTGTAAATATTATTTTAAGATATACCATAATTATATTAAAATCTGTCTATGGTACGATTAGTGTAGCTTTTTTTAAATAATGAAAAAAAAAAGAATATATATTTTTTGGTTTTGTTTTGTTTTTTAATTTATTTATTTATTTATTTTTTCCCAAATCGATCAACTCTAGTAGAATAACAGTCTCTTATAGACCAGCATGTCATAAGCTACTTCAAGCTATTTGTCACAACATCAAGGGTGTAGATTTCTTTTCAACATTTGGGAGGACGCATATGAAAGGAGGAGGTTTGGGGATCCTCCGCCAGATTATTTTGAGCATCAGACACCTAATTTCCTGCATTCTGGTAAATTTTCAATGCATCAATTTGAGCCTTTTCTGCACCACTTTATAGTGTCTCTAATTCTGACAAAATAGAAGTCCTCTAATAGCTGAGTGTTTTTACTGGGGGGAACAAATGCATATGTTCTAAACGCAAAAATATCCCCTGTCTCAATCTGAAAAATCTACACCTATGTGAAAATGTAAGGACTTTTTAAATCCCTTGATTTTGCCTTTTAATTGTGACCATGGAATATAAAGGCTCGCCTACTGTTACCTGCACAATTATTGGTTATTTATGCAGCAAAAACAAAGGCCTTTAGCAGGAGATTAAACTGGAAGAAGTAAAAATATTCTATGTCTGAAAATGCAACAATTCCAGAATAATAGGCTACTTTCCCAGATCACGAGATTAAAAAAGACATCCATCATAATCTAACGATTAAAATGATCCAATTTTAGTATTTTATTTTGGAGGGCACGCTCATCCCTGCAGACCCTCAACGTGCCAAAAATAATAATCGGAAAATGGAACAGTCCTTACAAGTGTTTGAAAACCGAGATCTTTCAAACACGACAGCTTAATTTCCCATGTTCATCACAGTTATATGAAGGATACACTTCTTTTTTGGAACGAAATCTTTACTGAGTGTGAGACCATATAATTTACAGCATTTCAATAACAATATCAGAGAAAAAACATACACAAAAACAGAGGCTATTTTTGGCTCTTGCATGGCTTTTAAATTACCGGCAAAACATTGCGTCAGAAAAACACTTGCCTATCACCTGCAGTTTGTCGGGGATTTATGTTTTTTTAAGGATCACATGATTGTCCTCACTATAACAAAGAGAAAAAAAAATCTTAATTTTTTTACTGTAAAAACTAACTTTAGCCTAGGTGACGGAGGCTGGCAGCCTAATGTGAAGCCACAGTATTGCACAATATTGGAAAATATGAAAATATTAAATTCCACATGTTCTGCTACAAACACTGACACAAATCTCTGTAAAATACATATGGACATTCAACCCTGTTCAAAACATTTTTTTTCCTCAAATTGAATACATTAAAATATATCCACCCACTTTTGAGCATTGAACAATTTCACCAGGTATAATAATAATTTTCGATTGGAGCCGTAGAGACTTGCGCTTCAGCAGAACGATGGTTACATATAATAATAATAATAATAATAATAATAATAATAATAATAATAATAATAATAATAATAACATGACCTAACATTGTGACTCTACAAAATATACAAAATTTATTTTTTTTCCAATGTTGGTCACTCTCATTTAAAAACATATGTACAGCGCGTCATGCCAGAGTCAGTGTTAAACAGGCCTCAGCAGTGGGACCGGGTGGGAATAGTACATGTGATGGGGGAAAGCCAGGAGCGACTGGCTGCCCGGTGAGTTTGCAGCGGGGCCCCCGGCCGTTTCCGGGGCTCCGTTCTCGTGGTAAAGTATCGGAACCCGCACAATCCTCTGCGCTGCCGCGTGGCTCAGGTTGGCCGCCTCCAGCTCCGCGGCCAGCTGCCGTTTCCACTTATTCCTCCGGTTCTGAAACCAGATCTTCACCTGCGTCTCCGTCAGGTGCAGGGACGCGGCCAGGCCTGCCCGCTCCGAGCTGCTCAGGTAGCGCTTGATGTCGAAGGTGGACTCCAGCTGGAAGACCTGACTCCTGGAAAACACCGTGCGCGTCTTCTTCTTCCGACACGGCTTCCTCTCGGAGTCCAACTCGTCCGTTTTCCGCCTCCAGTCGTCCTCCTGGTCTATTTCTTTCTTTGGCTCCTCAGAGTCACTGTCATCCAGCGCGATGTCGTCGTCGGCGCTTTCCTCTTTGGCATCTTGGTCACTTTTTGGGAGATCCGGGGAGCGTCTGTCCGGTGTCGGTGATGCTTCCCTTAGGTTGGCCTTCTCAGACCCTGCAGGAAAATAGAAATAGTATTCAAATTTGATCCTTTGTTGCCTTTGATTTTAGGTCATTCTAGACATTCTATTATTCATTCTATTATTTCCCCCTTTGTTATAATATTTATAATTAATAGATAGTTTAGGGACATAATTATTTTTACAAAATGCCTAATTTTAAATCCTACATTACTCATTATCTGACACAACAGGCCTCTTGCTGTAAAATTAATCTTAATTCTGTTTCTCCCCTCACCAAAACACAACATTTATTTACAGAGTCAATAGTATTTACCTCCAGTCCTCAGATGAGTCCCGAGTGTGTATGGGTACCACCAGGTAGACGCTCTCTCCAAATACTGCGCCGATAGTCCAATTCTCTGTGTGGGCAGCTCAAACCGAGGGAAAGACAAGTCACCGAGCCGAGAGAAGAAGCTGCCCTCAAACACTCCTTTGGATGAGCCGAGGAACGTTTTCGGCTTCGCGGGTTTGTCTTCGATGTTCAGCAGGTTCTTGATGGAGAACGGCGAGTCCTTTGCGGGTTGGCGAGTCTCTTGCGCATCAGAGTCTGCCATCACCGTTCACTGTCCGATGTGGATCACCATCAAAACTTATCAAGAGGACAAAAAACACTTGAAAAAGATGATCTTAGTGTCTGAGTTAAAACTATGCGAGAGAAAAGGAGAAGGGGAAAGTGTCCAGATGCCTCCTGATCAGACTGAGAGCTCACTGCGTCAAACTTGCACCGGATTGTAATGATGGAATAATAAATGCCATCCGAGTTAAAACGCGCTCGGTCACTGCTATTGGGCAGGTACAATAGCAAATGGGATTTGAGATGAAACCGCGAGGGGCTGTGACGAGAATAGACTCCAAAGAAAAAAGGCCGCGCAAGCGTTTTGGCTCCGGGCTCAACAGTACGCACCCACTTACCATCCAATTAGATTAAAGAGGAGAATGTCTCGGGGTTTTTTGGGGGGCGTGCACGAGCCGCAATCACCTGTCAGTAAATTGAATAAACGGTCCGGGGATTATCACACCTCAACGTGGAGCTGGAAAGGGCTTTGGCACAAATATTACGCAAATTACGCACATTTTACGCACTAATATAAAGCATCAAAAACATATAAAACAACAACAAAAACGCTTGATAGCAGCATTGCAGGACTATGTATTATATTGTAACATCTCCATTTGTGACTGAACTCCGTGACTTGCTGATGATCAACCTCATTCATGTGTTATTTCAGGTCCACCTGTGTGCAGCAGGAAAGCAATATGTACCTGCGTTTCTCCTGTAACCAGAGCTCATTGACTTCAGTGTAATTTTATTAGCCAGGAAGTGCTACAGGCGGACATCAAATTGAATGCTTACCGCTGTGATAAAGGCTTTTCAAATCAGCTTGGTACAAAAGCCTGCAAAGCCACGGGGGCAGCAGGTGATGTAATGCACGAGGATGACACAACAAGTCTTGTCTCTGTCACATATTACAATAAAGCCGGTGCTTGGATGCAGCAAATTACATTAGTATGTGTAATGAGACATTAATGTGATCATCTGTGATCAGATTAGATGATAATTGTCATGAGATAAAGACACAAAATGAACAGGAGGGAGATTTGAAAACCCTCAGACTGCTTTTCTATTAAGATGGAGGCAACTATGAGACTTCAGAGGGGATTTCTGAATCAATAACAGGCCTCTGGAGTGTGTTTTAATGTAGAAAAACTTAATGTACAACCCCAAAAATATGCCTGTCAAACAGCCTTTGGATAGATGTTTTTATTTTTATCTCTGATGTCACATTTGGCTCTGATACATGCAGCCAAACATGAAAAAAGTACAAAAAAATATAACATGAGATGTATTTAAGATTCATAATTTAAACCAAACTTGGAGCAGATGCAGAGACCTAATCAAATCAATTGGATTTGCTCAACCTGCAAACATGCAGCCTGTCCTTTTAGCCCACTGAGCGCTCTCCAGCTCTAAAGGACAGCACTGTGTTTTGTGAAAAGCTACTTGAATCCCCGCATAATTAGAGGTCTCATAGCTGTGTTAAAGATGGGGGCGGAGAAAGAGGCTGGTTGAGCTGCGTGTGCCGATGCAAAGTGAAAAGCAGATAGCTGTGTTTTCATCAGATTATGTTCATTAAAAAGGGGGACTCGCACAATGGACGGAGCAAGTCAGAGTGGATGAGAGGAGGAGGAGGAGGGGGGGCAAAGCGCACTCAATCAGTGTTGCAAACGGCAGGACTCTGTTTCAGTTTTGTTTTAGGGATTTTGTTAATGTGTGCTTACATTTTGTTCTGACTGTCTTCATGAACCTGTCATGTTTTCATCTAAATATATCACCTATAATAGACCACTCATGTCAGATTATTAGTCCTATCACAGGGGCGGAACCAGAGGAGGTCCAGCCCAGACCTAGGGGCTCATGTTCCTCTGGGGGATTTTTATCCCCCATTTACAGCAGCTATATGACCTTATTTTCAAGCAATATCTGATCATGGATAGCCTAAAAATATGCACAGCATTGTCAAAAACATGATAATTGCCAAGGAAAAAACCTTCCTGCTCTTTTTGAATATTGACGATGACTAATTTTCCACTCCTGCCACCTAAAGAGACCAACTTGACTGATGTTACTATTTTTACATTGCATAACATAACTAGGGTAGGAATTTAAACAGCATTTCAAAGGCCCAAATTTACCCTTCGCTAAGCCCCGTGCAGATTTTCTTCATTTTCAGGCTGGTTTTGTGGATTTGGAGCTAAATGTTGTCGTGTATTAATGATACTCGTTACCTGGACAGGTTGGAAAAAGATATACGTTTCTTTCCTGTTCCAAAACCAAAATCAGACCCTGAAAAGTGTAGGATTAGCTAGCTAGCTACTGAAGATATAGCCTACTGAATGTATACACATGCTGCTTTTACTTTGTAATGATTCTAACAGTGAAACAAAGAGCGACCCTGCTGTACAGGAACCAGTGAAGGGAAGCAGGGAAACTTTGCTCATATTCAACCAGCTCTGTGTCATCACACTGTTTGACGGCGGAGGCCCCAGCAGCACTGGGGCGAAGCCAAACACCGTTCATCTGCACACACTGCGATGCCACACAGCTGGTTCAATATCAGCAAAGTTTCCCTTTATATTCATTGTCTTGTGTGTTGATCAGCAGTGATGTGGTTCACTTTTACACTGTGATCTGTAGCCTATAGTTCGGCTTTAGCTTCTAACTATCTTTGTCTTTTTAACCTGTTGTTGCTGCTGAGTCAGTTTGACATCCTGGATGTATCCTTCAAACACAGACTGTAGACCCCTCTGTCTGCTTCTCTCTGCAATCACTGTTTCAGTTTTCCAAAAATATGATAATATTTCTTCAGGGAGTGCAGTTAGTTCCACAGGAAGGTTGAGGCAGAGAGACAGCATCCATGGGGCAGTGGGTGGTCAGGGAAGGTCCAATGGAGACACAGAGTCCTGGCAGATCGAAGCACAGTGCACAGTCCAATGTGGTTAGCCAGTCTGACACTTTACCCTTTTGATATGATCAGTAAAGGGTCCCCAGAATTTAGAAAACCTGGCACAAATGCTAACTGATGCTGGGCTGTGAGCACAGGTCGAACTAGAGGATGTCGGGCCCTCATGCAGTAGGTTTGTAGGGCTCTGGCAGTGCTCCTGCTGTTCCTCCTCACACAAAGGAGCAGATACCGGTCCTGCTGCTGGGTTGATGCCCTTCTACAGCCCTGTCCAGCTCTCCTCGTGTAACAACTGGTCTCCTGGTATCTCCTCCATGTTCTTGAGAGAGCAAACCTTCTTGCGACCACACATACGGATGTGCCGACCTGGAGGAGCTAGACTACCTGTGCAACCTGATTCCCGCCTCATGCTACCAGGACACTAGCAGAACACAACACTAGAGAAGAATCAGTCAGGAGGGATAAGGAGAGAGCAGACTTGGTGTTAGACTGTGACCATTAAGTGTTCCTTTAATAGTGTCAATCACTACTATTGCAGCAGGCATCAATCTGTTTCCATCCCTGTCAATAAATACTGTTGAGCACTGTCACCGATTGATTTTGGTTAAACAGATACCTCTCAAGCTTCATTCTGCCAAGAGATCATACATGCACGGCTCTGTATACTCGGACACAGCTTGTCTGTGTTGTGTAAAACAATAGACTTAATGTCACGGGCCGTGGAAATGTCATCAATCTCACCTGAAAAATGATCAGTGAGTCATTTAGGCGAGGCAGCCTCTTTGCATCTGAAGCACCAGCATAATTAAATTGACATGAAATATCATTAGAGGTGACAGGCTATTAAATGACGTGCTAATTGACTGTCCTCTCAGTGAGAAGCTGCTGCTGTCACCCTGGAGAGTGCTGCCATCTAGTGACAGAACATGGTATTGATCTGCTTCAGTCATGGCACAGACGGATGGTTTCTTACACTACAGAATACTTCACATTTATTGATATTAAGGTGATTACTCTATACAGATAATTTCTTGATATGATGTGAAATCACTTATTAGTATTTACCAAGCATATATGAGTGAGCTCAGTCAGAGCCGACCCTCCAAAGGCACTGAAACATATGGACTAGTTATGTTATTCTGACATGATTAATCACCATATCTCAAGAACCAGAAGAAGCAGTGTGGAGCAGAGGGAAGAGGTACAGCTTGACTAACAGGCTCATTCCTAGACACGTGGAAAGGTTTGGTAGAAGGCAAACAGAAAAATAACCATTGCACTGGATCAACTTTAACGCTACAGCTGGGGAAATACAACATCAGTAACATGAGTAGTGACAACTTAAATGAAATTCAAAAATACGTATTTTCCCTCTTACCTGTAGTGCTGTTTATCCGTCTAGATTGCTCTGGTGTGAGTTGCTGAGTGTTGGAGATATCAGCTGTAGTATAATGGAGCTAGATGACACTCAGCTTGTGGTGCTCAAAGCGCCGAAAAATACATCTGAAAAACTCAACAGCAATGTCTCTTTCCAGGAATCATGACCTGGTTACTCAAGATAATCCACAGACCTTGTTGTGGGCAGATTTATGTAAGAACTATTTTCTTTCTACCGAGCTGCACCCACCAGACAAACCAATGCGCAGAAGGAAGTGTGCATCTACTCATGGACAAGCGAGTAGCGCTCGCAAACTGCCGCTGTTTACTCGCATTTTCATTTCAGCGAGCATGTGAACAGGTTCACACCGCATCCATTCTACGTGCTGCTCAAAAACAGAAGAGACGTTGTTTTTTTGTGCGAGCGTTGTGACCTCTCTCGGCGTGTGTGAATACACGTGTGCTGCCGCTACACTTGTGGACCACTTTGCGAACACACTGCTTGCAGTGTAAATGAGGCCTTACTTTAGCTAGCTCAGTGGTGCTAGGTGAGCTAGCAGTAGATGCACACTTCCTTCTGCATAGTGATGCGAGTTGGTGGGTGCAGTTTGGTGGAAAGAAAATAGTTCCTACAAGAAACTGCTCACGACAAGGTCTGTGGATTATCTTGAGTAACCAGGTCATGATTTCTGGGAAGAGACATTGCTGTTGAGATGTTCATATGATTTATTTTTTGGGGCATTCTGAGCACCACAACCTGAGTGCGATCTAGTTCCATTATACTGGAGAGAAGGCAGACATCTCTGCGGCCGATATCTCCAACACCAAAACAATCTAGACTGATAAATAGCACTACAGGAAAGAGGAGAAATATGTATTTTGGATTTGGGGGAGTAAAAATTGGTGATAGTGAGAACAAACATTTATAACTGCAACAAAACTTAACAAAACATGAACGTGGATCTACAGCAACACATCCCCCAAAGTCATTTTAGGAGCATTAAATGGAGTGTAACACAGCAGAGTTCAGTCCAGCAGCCTCCTGTCCGATGTTTCAGTGATCATACTCCTTATCAATGAACTTGGCCATAGTGGACAGCTGAACATTAGTTGTGCCTTCATAAATGGTACCTGCACATGGAGACAAAACCAAGCATTAGAATGAATTCCTGCTGCACAACAACAAGGTCAATTTTGTCAAATTCCCCCCACACAGCACATGAACCTGCAGCTTTCGCTATCAGGAAACAACGAGGCTTTTTATGCAGCTCAGTCGGCTCCGGAGCCAAAATGGCGGTGATGACAGGCAAAGTGACATTCTGCCCTGGCAGCTTCCTTGGCTGTGTGTCGGTATAATGGCACTCTGAGGGGTCAGACGGGGGAATTCCTGCAGAGTCCGATTACAGCCGCTGCTATCAGCCCTTCTCTCCGCCCCTCTCTGGTCCAATCACAAACAGCTGCACCTGACCTTCCCACAGCCCTCGTGAGTTGTGTCCTTTTCCACACTGTAGCTTTAGTCACAGTTTCCTACACCGGCTCTGATGTCAACGGCGATCTAACATACTGTGTGCAAACAAGTCAACATTTGCCTGGTGGTGAATATTTGTCCGGTCATGCTCACCGATTTTACAGTCTCTGTAGTATTTCTCTATGGGATAGTCTTTGGTGAAGCCGACCCCTCCCATCCACTCGATGCATTTAGATGTGGTAAGTGTTGCAACCTGAGGAGAGCGAAACAAAACAGATATTATTATGGCTTCATTTTTACCAGGAAGACGTGTCATAAAGAGTTTTTACAGGAGCTTCCTGCCAAGGCAGCAGCATCACATAGAGCTCATATTATAGATGTTACAAAACATATAACACTGACTTCAAGAATTCATAAACTGAATGAATTATAAATTATAAAGAGAAAGGTCGAGTTTCAGCAACACAGATGAGATCAGAGAAATAATGCAAAAATGATAAACAGCCAAGTACTATTATAAGAGGGAATAAAATCATTTAAGATACATGAAGTGGATTTATAAAATCATAAAACCGATAACCTGAAAGATCACAATGTATCAGAGTTTTTGAATATCAGTATCAGAAAGCCCTCTGATATTGCCTTAAATGCCTGAGTAAGCCACTCTATGCACTACTACAAATTAACTCAAAAAAAGTTTTACAGTGGATTAAAATGGCAGTTTTCCCAGAAATCAATTATTCTTTGCCACTGTAAAACTCAAATTTGTGTTTTCTAGGATAGTAAAGGAATGACCCGCTTAGGCCCTGATCACACGAAATGTGTTTTAGCAGCTCGAGGAGTCTTTTTGTAATTGTTTTTAATGAGAATTAAGCTTTTTGATGACTGATTTTGTGTTGCAATGTGCCTCCAGTTTCTGTGCTCTAGGTGCCTGGTGTTTTTGCTGGAGCACTCTGAACTCCTCGAAAAACCTTCAACTCAGGGCAGAAAGTACAAGGCGACAGCATGCAAGGCTTTAGTTTGTGTTGCCAATTTCATCACCAACTCATGTCATACAACAGTGAAAGCGATCATCTCACATCCATACAGGATTAATAGTACACAGCTGTTTTTATTTAATGCAGAGGTGTCAGATCGGTACTCGGTATCAGCTGCAGTACAAGTTCAGGTATCGGAATCCGTATCAGGAAGGAAAAAAATGGTAGCTCACCTCTGCACTGAAGTATTTAGCCATGCAGGCCTCCTTAATGAAAGGTCTCCCGGCTTCTTTCAGACGAGCAGCGTTGTACGTCAGCAGCCGAGCTGCTTCGATCTGTGTTGCTACGTGGGCTATTTGGTGCTGCATGCCCTGGAACACAAAGAGCCCCACAGTAACGTAACCACCAGAGTAACGTGACTAATTGCAAACGTGTCATGTGAAAGAGTCAATATATATTGTAGATCTTTACCTGGAAGTCAAATATGCGTTTTCCAAACTGCACTCTCTGTCTGGTGTAAGGAATAGTGTGGTCGAAGCAACCCTGTGCCAGCCCGAGCATCTGAAACACACATAGTTAGCACATGGAACATTAACATTTTACACTTAAGATCTTAAATAAGGCACATTAAGCTTGTTTTAAAGGGTAACTTTGGTGTTTTTTTGTTTAAGTGACTAATGGGAACCAAATGTTTTTTAATTGGTCTGTAAGTAAGAGAGAACACTGAAGCTAGCAGCAGCAAAACAGGCTGCAATGTAATCACTCGGGACATGTCTGCAGCGTTGATTGATGTCCACTTACAGCGCTTGTTTTTACCCGACAGGCTCAGATAATAATATTAGTTAGAAGTCAAACTATGCTGGCTCTATACATGCTAAAATCAATGATTATTTAAATGTAGTCTGGTGAATTTGGTGATAGCGATTTCAGGGCTGTTTCTAGTTAAACAAAAACCAGATTGGTTAATCCATAATGTTGTCAGACATTTAGAATAATAATCTGCAGAGCTGCAGCCCTCTTTGAAAAACAGTTGTTCCCATTTGTCACTTCAACACAAAAACAAGCAGAAAAAGGGTCCAAGCTAAAAAACACCAAAGCCGTCCTTTAAGTATAAAATTTGAATAAAAATGTTTTACCTGAGCTGCGATTCCAATCCTGCCCCGTTCAACATTCCAATAGCGTACTTGTACCCCTGACCGATCTGCCCCAAAATGTTCTTCTCTGGTACCTACAAGGAACAGCAAAAAGTTAGTAAAAGTCACAGCTTGCATTTGTTCCACATCGGTTCGGTGCAGTACAAGGTGCTTGGCAGTGTACCTTGACATTGTCAAAGTTTAGAGGGCAGGTGGATGACGCACGCAGGCCGAGCTTGTTCTCCTTCTTTCCAATCTCAAGACCCTGCGAGTCCCGGTCCACAATGAAGCAGGTGATGCCCCTGTAACCCTGGGAAACAAAAATGAGTTTATCTTTATGTTTTGTACATTACAGGGGTAAGCATTTGTTGAGACTGAGTTAAAGAGGTCTTTATTTATTATATAAGCCAAGTGCCATCTAGTTCCATTACATTTGAGAGAATGCAGACATCTCTACAGTCCATATCTCCAAACAATCTAGACTGGTAAACAGCACTACAGGTGGGAGGAAAAATATGTGTCTTTTATTTTGGAGTGAACTGTCCCTTTAAGATGTTCCTTGTACTAAAAAAAACTGAGAAAGTTGTGGATCTTTTTTGTCTGACAAAAGGCAACAGGAACAGTTAGAGGAGCAGTAACTCACAGCAGAGGGGTCTACGTTGGCCATCACCAGGAAAATGCCAGCATGCTCTGCATTGCTGATCCACATCTTGGATCCGTTGATGATGTAATAGTCCTTATGTTTTTCAGCACGTGTCTTCAAAGCGAAGGCATCACTCCCCGATTCTGCTTCAGAGAGGCAGAAGCTTCCAACCTGTGTGGCATGACACAGGTATATAAAGAAGTGCAGGAAAGTGCAGAATAGACACAGCCAGAGAGCTACAGTATTGTGGGGTTGGTCATCTAGCATCTTCCTGTCATGGCTGCCACACACAGAGATAATAAATTGCTCACCATGTCAGTTGTCAGTCGGCTGAGGTACTGCTCTTTCTGAGCTGCTGTACCCAGGTTGGAAACCAGTGTGTTGATCAGTGTGTTCTGGATGTCACAGAGCACAGCCACAGAGGGGTCCACCTTCGCCAGCTCCTCAATGACCAGGATAGAGGAGAAGAATGTGGAGCCAGTGCCGTTGTACTCTGGGTCGATCTCAATGCCCATGAGCTGTAAAAATAATGTCAGAGTCACTGGATAGAAAAAAGACCAACACTGCAGTAAGTGTTATGACATATCAAAATGAAATGAGTTACATACGCCCTGTTCAAAGAGAGATTTGATCACTTCCTCGTCCATGGCAGAATTCTCATCCATCTTTGACACAAACGGAGCAATGCGCTCTTGTGCGTATTTTTTAACTGTCAAAGAAGAAGACATATATTTAGTGTTTTAGGAGTGTTTGTCTCCAGCTGTCAGTAGCAGTAGGACACACAGATGGGTGAGAAATTATAGGAAAAACCAACATGAAGTGTCTTTGAGCGGAGTCAGGCTACCGTGACACTCCAGAACAGCTTCAGTGCTACTTGACAGGTCTATGGAGCTCTACTGAAGGAGACCAATGTCACTCCTCCACAAGATATTCCCTCATTTATTTATAAGACCTTTACAACCCCACTAACAAAAGGTGTCCCGCAAGGTTCAGTCTTAGGACCACTGCTATTTACTGTATATATAGCTTTTTCTTTGCGAAACTGTAGTGTCCACTATTATACTGATGACACTATTTTATATTGTTGGGCTGACTCTGTCACAAACATTAACTACAATACTCTTCAAATCTGCACTCTAAATGGCACAAGCTCCACACTATAAATACTTAGACATCTGGACCTGACAAATTCACCCTCAAGCCACATAATGGTGCACTGACAAACAAATTATGAATGAAGCTTGCTTTTTTATACAGAATCTCGTCCTGTCATCCACTGTCTTTATTGCCCTTATTTATAAAGGACTTCTTCACAAATTGCCCTCGTATTAATAATTAAATATTTGACATTACTTATTGGCAGGAGAGCCATTTTATTTCCACTGGGTGTCCAGAACTCGCAGGCTCACAAAGGGGTGTGTCTGTGACAGCCAATCACATCTGTTAAAAGAAAGCACCAAGCCTAGCAACTGGGTCAACCACATCTTCTCACTAAGGTAAAAGTTTCTGTCCCTTCCTTGCTCAGTGTTGCTCCTACAACTTTCCTAAATCACTCCTAAGCAAAGACTCCCTACTAAACGTTTTAGGCTAAGTTAGGAGCTGTCTGAGTGTTTGAACACAGAGTGTTTGTGAATACACAGGCCTCTGGTGATGATAAAGGCCATGGCATTTTATTTACGTCATTTTCATACTCATCAAATCAGTCAGAAACTGATTAAGCACGGAAGTATCTGTATTTGAGGTGTTTCTCCACTATTTTATTCAGGTGTTTCCTTTAAGCACTTCCCTGTCTGTGTGTTACAAGACGCGCAGCTCACCTGCTTCCCTCATCATGCTCTCCTCCTCTGAATATGTCTGCAGAGGAGGGAAGGAGACCCCTCCAGCTGCTCTGTCTGAGGCCACATCTGGGGAGGGATTGGTTGACCTGCACCTCCATCCAGCCTGGCAGGCTCCCCGCCAGGGTCGAGAGAGCTGCCTGCACGACTGCAAACAGGACAGACAACAGTGAACATGCCTGTCAGCGTGTTGGTGACAATGCACGCTTTCAATAACGACGCTAAACTCTCATGCGGGCCATCATCCACGACTAAATCAACCATGTTGTTTCATTGCTCTTATGCTAGCGTTAGCCGTGTTAGCTAGTTACTACAACAACAGCCAGCCGAGGTACGTAAATTACGAAATCCAATGATAAAAGGTCGATACAGTGGGAAGATATTAACACCAGTGCCCAATCCCATTAAATACTACTGATATGTCAATAAAATTCAGCCTCACCTTTGAGAAAATCCTGACCAACGGTGCCGCCATGACTGATTACAAAATGTTTACATGCGCGTATCAGCACTTCCACTGGAATGATGCTGCCCTCAGGTGCCCGTTGTGCCAGTCGGAAAAACCACATCTATACTTGATTTTATACGTACACGAATGTATTGTGACAGGGAGGGGGTTATAATTCAAGAGGAGAATTTAATTTAATAAAAACAATGTGTTCGTATAACTAGGGGGAGTCTGTGTGTTTCAGTGTATGGGGTGGACTTGTGGAATGGGCTGGGTGAGTTCAAACAACGCTTCTGTATGTGACATAATCATGAACACATTCTTCCGCATAGCCATGAAGGCAACAGTTGCGTTTGCATGGGACTCCTACCAAATACGTATAAACAAACCCGGAAGTGTTCACTTGGTTACACTTCTAGCCGGATAATTTATCCCCTGCGCCTAAATTTCACACTTCCCTCTGCTTAGCGATAATGTTGCCCAGACGCTAAGAGGTAAGGCATGAATCACGTTGAGGTTTGCGTTAGATAGTCGGTGTTAATATGAACTGCTGTGCGTTAACGGCTGAGCTAGCTAGCTAAGCGCGTTAGCATTGTTGTAGCTGTGAGCTAGCCATCATATTATAGTTAGCAGCTACGTTAGCTAACGTTTCTGTAGGTTATCAGCAGTCAGGAGTGAAAGTAGAGTTGTCACGCGTCTACTGAGATATCTGTGGGTGTTTTTTAGGTGAAACACAGAAGAAGGAGGATGGAAGAGATAAAGACCGAGCCTGTGGATTTTGTGAAGGAATTCCAAGAGTACCTGACCCAGCAAACCCAGCATGTCAACATGATCTCAGGCTCTGTTTGCGGAGAGAAGGAGGCAGGGGAGCAGTTTCAAGCCGGTAAGGATGCTGTAGAGTATCTTACACAGCTTTGACAAGTTAAGAGTCACATCTTGAAGTCATTGTGCGTTTGGTTGTAGTTGCCCCCAGGAGTGAGCAGAATGGTCTGGACCCTCCGTCTGTGGAGGTGAGCCTGCCCATGGAGGACGGGTCAGAGGTTCAGATGGACGGCCTGGAGAGGACCTGCGATGGGAAGTACAAGTGCAGCTACTGCAGCTATGCCAACAAGGGCATGGCTCGCTTAATAGAGCACATCCGCATCCACACAGGTCAGTGTTGACACTGCATTCATTCACTGAGACAACACCATGCCCAAACATCTGTCTGACAGTGCTGAGGAGCTGATGTACACCAGTCAGCCACACCATTAAAACCACTGACTGATTAAGTTAATAACATTAATCATCTTCTTAAATGTTCTGCTGGGAAACCTTTCATCCACTTGACACGCCATAACCACCCAAACACAGTTGCAGACCAAGCACATCCAGAACAATGCACCTCGCTACACTCAAAAACTGCTCAGAAGTGGCCCGAGGAATGTGACAAAGAGCTCAAGGTATCAACTTGGCCTCCAAATTTCCCAGATCTCAATCTGATAGAGCATCCCTGGGATGGTCAGAGCCAAATCTGATCCATGGTGGGGCTTCTGACCTGTCCAGGCATTCACACAGGACCTCTGGGCATGTGTTGTGGTGTCTGGCAACAGATCCTTTGAGTCCTCTCAGCTGCAAAGTGGGGTACCAACCTGTCACGCAAATTCTGTATTGGATTGGGATCTGGGTGAGTTGCTGCAGGGGGCATTGCCATCAGGGAGTGTTGTTGCCATGAGGAGGTGAACTTGGTGTGCAGCAGTGGTGTGTGTCAAGTGGCACCTACATGAATGCCAGGACCCAAGGTTTCCCAGCAGAACATTGTATCGTAACAAGATGGTCAGTGTTATTCATTTCACCTGTCAGTGGTTTTAAAGGTCCAGTGTGTAAGATTCAGGGGGATTTAGTGGCATCTAGCTATGAGGATTGCAAACTGCAACCAGCTGAATTAACCACAGAGGTCTCTTCTGGTCCAAAACAAAAGGACCAGGTGATTTAAACCTATATAAACACTGAATAAAGCAGTTTCATGTTACAAATGAGTGTTTCTTCTATGATGTTTGGCACGCCGCAGATGGGCCAGTTGCCTGGCACCTGCTAATTTGTGCTTACCTTTTTACTCTGATAACTGGAAGATCTTTTTTGTCTACATCATCTTCCCCCATTTTGTTTTATGTCTTGTCTGGAACACATGATACATTTTGCTCGCTGCTTCACAGCTGTTTAGTCTTTCACAGTAAAGTATGCTTCGTAATATCAGTATTATATCCCTAATTATCATTTTCTGTCATGTTTGTGGCCTAGGAGAAAAGCCTCATCGCTGCCAGCTGTGCCCATTTGCCTCAGCATACGAGCGCCATCTTGAAGCCCACATGCGCTCGCACACAGGAGAGAAGCCGTACAAGTGTGACCTCTGCGCCTTCCGCTGCAGCGACCGCAGCAACCTGTCGCACCACCGTCGCCGCCGCCACAAGCTCCTGCCCACGAGGGTTGCCCGCTCCCCTTTCGCCAACAAGAGAATGCTGAGCTCCCTGCAGAAGAGGACGGGCTCGCTGGGCTTCGGCAGACGGCTCCTTATCAACTTCAGCCCTCCCTCCATGGTGATGCCAAAGTCAGATTATCTGAACGACTTGTCTCACAAGTTCCACCACCATCTGAATAGCAGCGAGTATAAGAACCTTCCCAAGGCAGATGATCGTGACAGAGGTGCTAATGGTTTGACTTTTAACAACCCACTGGACCAGCTGTCTACACTCGCTGGCCAGTTAGCCGACCTTCACCCTGAGTCTCAGACTCCTGCATCCCCAGACAGGGAGTCCTTAAAAGACGAGAAGCCCATCCTCATACAGCAGGTCTCTAGTGAACATGCTGCCATGTGTTCAAATGGAGTTCAAACTTCACCTCATAAAATTCAATCCCCCATCTCAGGCCACGGGAGTTGCAGCCCCGCTCCCGCCCTTGGCTTTGAGAACAACGTGAACGCTCTGACTGCGAGCGTTAGCAACAGCCAGCCGAGCACACCCGCCCCTGCGCTGACCACACCGGACCAACAACTATTACATAAATGCCAGCACTGTGACATTCATTTTGTGGACAATATCCTGTACACGATTCACATGGGCTGCCATGGCTACGAACATCCTTTCCAGTGCAACATCTGTGGTCACATGTGCATAGACAAGTATGACTTTTCATGTCATTTTGCCCGTGGACAACACAAAAAGTGATTCCTGGCAACATGGACACATAGTCTTGCGTTTTCAAACTTCTATACAGCATCTGACACTGATTTACATTTATTTAAAAGTTTTGTGATGTAGAGTTTACTACTAGTCCTTTTCATTTTATACTCACTATATTGTTGCCTCACTGCGCGTCTACATGGCTTTGAGCTTATCATATTAGTTTTAGAGTAATACAGACAAAGGCTGGATGAAACAACAGAATCATCTTGTAATACAAGATACACTTAGGCCCAGGCAAAATACCAATATTATTTCGATATTGTGATGGGAGACTAGATTTTGCTTTAGACTTTGGATATCGCAATACCTAAGTGTACCATTTCCTGGTTTTAAAGGAGTATCTCACCCACAAAATAACCATTTGTGTATCAGTTCCTCACCATGTGTTGAATCCGCGAAGAAATCTTTCTGGCAAGCCTCCGAGGTGAACAAAGAATCCAAAAAAGGCGAACCTTTCGCCACTTGTACTGAGCATACGACTTGATAAATGAGACTTACATGAGAGTTACACTGCAGAAGTTGTGTGCGAATGTGTAATTGGATGTTCTGATATCGTGTTGCTGATGTTAAACATGGTCACCATTTACCTCAATCCATGAGGAATTTTTTGCCTTTTTTGGATTCTCCATTCACAGTGGAGGCATACGAGAAAAACGTTTTCTGCATGAATTCAACATGATACATGGTGAGTAATTGATGTACAAATGGTCATTTTATGGGTGAATTATTCCTTTAAAGGCTGCATTACAGTAGAGTGACGCTATATTATGAACTCTTCTAGGTGTTCTGTTATTTGACTTAAACCACGTAGTCATTATATCCACATTACTCATGATTACATTAAAAAAATCTTGTGTAAATATTCTGTGAAAGCACAATTAGTCAGTCCCGCAATACTGTCGTAATATCAATATCAGGGTATTTGATTTTCTCCATGTCACCCAGCCCTAAGCTCACCAACTGTTATTTCAACTCGTCCTGCAGTCAGTATTAGTTTTGCAAAGTGGCACCATGACCACTGTCTCTCTACGCCAGTGCAGCTGCTTATGTTTGATATATTAGTGTCTCAATACTCTGCAGAGTCGCCAGGATTTCACTAAGCTCCCGTAGTGAATCACAACTACACAGGCAGCTCCGTATGAGACATTTTAAATTAAATATAAACAGTATTGAACACCAAACATTATGAGCCACAGCTCGGTATTCATCATGGAGCTGTTACCAGGGCTGTCCCGAATACTAGTTTTGGAATTTTGCTTTTCGACATCTTGCTAGCGAAATCTTTGAGCCTGTTACAGGTAGTCGAACTGTTGGAGTCACAAAAGTTTAAATGTTACTGTCTAAGAATAATTAATGTTGAATATAGGTGGGAATCACCAGAAGATTTACAATATACGATATTATCACGATACTTGAGTCACGATACAATATTATTGTGATTTTAAATGTGTTGCGATATGATGAGTATTGCGATAAAATATATTGTGAATTATTACCTTTTTCAACTGTAAATTATGTCCCCAAAGGAAAATATGGTCAACATCTGTATTATTTAATAAGTTTTCAGTCTGTTCATCTCACTTCAGTCATTTTTACTGCAGAGAAATTTGTCTAGTGGACTGAAAAAGCAATGATCGTGTACCAAAAGCAGACTTATTTGAAATTTTATTCATTCATATAGTAAAAAAAAAAAAAAAGAAAAGAAAAATCTAAACTTGCCAACGTATGACTTTACGATACTTCCACACAAAAATATTGCGATACTATGTTGCATCAATTATTTAAATTTTACTATTTCTTAATTTATGGGCCATTTTGGAGCATTCAAATACTGCTTTGGACATTGAAATTTAGCTGTTACACTATAATTTTGTCCATCTGTACTGTACATGACCTGTTAGTGTAATTATACACTATAGTTTCCATCTTAGCCCGACATATTTCACAATGGGAAACTGAGGCGAGGTGTTAAGAGACTTAAATTTCTGTTCAGAACGTAAATTTGTGTCCAGCGAGACTCATTAAAACGCAGCTTGCTCTTCTGATATTTATTCATACCTCACACCGTAGACTGCAAAAGGTGTCGGACATCACTACACGCGACACTATTTTAGATAACATTTCAATACTTTTTTTGTTACTGATTTATACGTAAACAATTTTATATTTATAAGTTGTCTTGAGTCATTCTGTGGTACCCGTTTTTGAAGCACAAAATCTAAATTCCCCGTAGCCACTTCTTCTGTGTAGAGTAGCAGATGTTGAGACACTGTAGAGATCCTGAAGATGTAATGTGAAGTAATGTTAATTTTTATTTTAATTTAATTTAATAGCGTTTGATGTGTGGAAATCTTGGTCTGAAGTAAAGACTTGTGTATGTAATTACCTCATTATGGACATAAAGTGAAAGTTTGAGATCAATGGGGTCTTATTTCTCTGTAAGAACATTGTTTGTATGCTGACACCATGTTTGCAGACTGTGTAAATGATGAGTGTATCCCTGTATCTCCACTTTGAAATAAGTTTTGAGGAAATAAATTCTTTCTTTTTTTTATTACAAGATAAAACATTATTCATACATTCTCTTTGTTTCACTCAGTGCCACAAAGACCAGCAAACGTACACTTTATTTACATTTAAACACAGTGTCACAGATTCTCTTGTGACGTTTGATGTGATTAAATCTGCCCTTGTGCAAATTCACGAGTCGATTCAAGTCATTTATTTTCATTTACGATTCTCAGCAGGATTTCCTTTGTGTCCCGATCAAAAACGTCCATCGCTCTTTTCACCACACGTTCCACGTCAATGTCCTCGTCTTGGGTGAAAGACGCTTCTTGGAGCAGCTGTGTCCGCAGGGTGTGAAGAAACGTCGCTTTGGATTCGTTCAGCTGAGCGGCCAAAGACCGCATGAGCTCTGGAGGTAACTGATTCCCTGAAGTTAAAGGGGCAGAATGAGCATCACACTGGGATAAAGAAAATGTCAAATGTGTAGCATGACAGGGACAGTTTGGATGTTTTCAAGTGGGGCCGTATGAGGATTTATCCACAGTAAGTGTATTACCTACAGCAGGACAGCTAAAATACATTTCATTGCAGCCCCCATCCACAGCAGTACATTGCTTAGCTTCTGTGCCAGTAATCCTGCCTGCTTCTCCAAACTGGGGGCGTGCCGACCGCCATCTACTGTAGGTAACACACTGACTGTGGGTAAGTAACTCACACAACCCTGCTTCAAAAAATCTGAACTTTCCCTTTAATGCCTTTACTGAAGCTCACAACTGACCTCTGGCAGTCTTCATGGCTTCAGATATGTGGCGTCGACAGGCCTGGTCAGTCTGGTGAACAACACTGGTGGCACATCTCAGGCGGTCCGCCTCCTGCACAGATGAGACATTATATAAGATATAAGATATATTTTAAAGTCCACTATTAACAGATTTGATGGGAGCTACGTCGACACACCTTTTGCTCGGTGTTGTCCTCAGCCGGACTCAGCGGGTTGCTCAGCGCCGAGGAGATCAACTCCATCACCCTCTGGCTGAGGACAAGCCAGACAGGAAGAGAAACAGATGGAGGGAACACGTTAATACATAATTTATGTTTGTAAACTTCAGTGATAAGTGTTACAGCTGCTTATTCTGCTGCCTTACACGTCACATTCAGACAGACTGTCTGTGGTGTTGAGTGAAACGCTGCTCGTCTCCCACGGGTTCTTCTGTGGATTTGGAGACTCCAAACGCTTCACCATCTCCACTATCACCTCAGTGGGAACGGGTTCAGACCTGCTCTGGTTTCGTCTGATGCAGGACTCCAAGTCACACTGCAGATACACCTGGCAGAAACCCAACGAACCTAAAACACAACAGACATTTTTTTTTAAGCATATGGTCCTATATGAACATTAAGTTAGTGGACTATGCTGTAGACAGAAAAGAAAGCAGAGTGCTTACACTTTCTTGCAAGTTGGTACACTTCATATCTCATGCTTGGGTAGTAGAAGTTGTCATCCAGTAGAAGGAGAAGTGGTGCCCGGTCAGCCTGTGAGTGGTCCAAGGCTTCAGGCCGCAGTAGAGCTTGAATGCATCGCTCCCATGCGGCCCCGTTGATCTGACAGCTGCTCGGCAGCTTAGCCAGAACTTGAGGTTTCTCCAAGAACTGCTCGATGCAGTGCAGAACTGCCTGTCTGTGTAACTTCCATTCAGTGTGCTGCAGAGAAGGAAGAAAGACATCCGCTCAGTAAAAACCTTTTTAATGCATGCTGGAGATACGAAACTGAATTTACATTGTTATGGCACAAAACTATACTGATGTGGACACATCACTAAATGAGGAAAAGGACTCTTGTACCTTGTCATGAAAGTATGTGTACTTAAAGGTCCAGGATGAAGGATTTAGTGGCATCCTGTGAATACAATTCAATTAATCATATCTACATGTGTATTTTCTATCTACTTGTCTTGTATCTACTGTTAAGACCTTGTTCTCTTATTTTGGAAAACAGTAATCACGTGTGTCCTGGGCTGAGAAAATACCCTCCAATAAATGATTAGAGAGAAGTAAAATCAAAATGTGTTATAACTATAAAATTACATTTATTCATCATTGAAACACATATAACTTGTATTGTCAGTGATTTAACTCAGTTAGTAAATTGCTGTTCTTGGTCCCATTTAAGGGTCAACCATAGACCTTTCATGGGTCTCCCCTTGGCCTTGCTATAGGGTCATCTGTACCCTTTGACCCCTCTGACAGCAGGCCTGTCTAGCAGTTGGTTTGCAAGACTTAAACTTCTTCCATGTGCCAAGCGTGTAGAAGGCTGCATAAATGTGCAACTGTCTATATCTATATCCCTATGAAATGCTTTTTTTAAAAAAATTTTTTTAATTTTTTTTATCTTGTGCGCCTAAGTTTAACTTGCGTGAACAAATTCATTACATAATAACTTGTCCCCACAACATAGGATTTACATACGAGATAATAATTTGTTTCCTCAAGTTAATAACTTGTTCCTGTAAAATAATTACAAGACAGGATCAATAAAAACATATTGATGAATATTATATATCTTTTCTGCCAATATATTCCCCTACATCATACAAACTAGACTTTAACTAATTATTTGACCTACAAATTTCGAAAAAACTGGAAAAAAATAAGTAATAATAAGAATAAATAAAATAATAAATCCAGTTGTCATATTCAAATTGCTTATTTTGTCTGACCAACAGACCCAAACCCCTAAACCTTCTGTTAAATGTTATAAAAGCTAAGAAAACCAGAAAAAAGTCACATGTAAGATGCTGCAACAACTATTTTTTGGCCCTTTTCCTTAAATAATAATATATACACTCTAACTGTAATGTAATGTTACTAATGTCAGTGGTAGCTACTAGATCAGGACTAGATCTAGTTTAAAAGTATTTACAGTTTCTTGCAGTGTGACACCGTCCTCCTCCACTCTGGTCAGAAAAGCCTGCTCTGGGATCAGATCATCATACGGCACCACCCCGGCTCTCCATCCACGCTGCGCGGCGGCTGTCACGATGTTCCGGGCCAGCGTGGACTTCCCGGCAGCAGGCAGCCCGCAGAGGACACACAGACAGGCCGGGGCCCCGCTCACACCTCCGGCTATGTCTGCTGCCATGAACTACCACAGAGCCGCTTTAACACTCTGCTCTTTACATGATGTTGCAGCCATGACAGCTGACTTCCGCATTGTGCCGCGTCATAAACACAAGGGAACACGTAATTTCCGGTCATGATCTTTTCAAAATACAACCCCAGAAAGTGAAGTAAGGAAGATTCATACACAAGAGCAATTATAAGTGCTTTACAGAGCAATAAAATATAAAAGATAATAAAGGATACAGAAAAGAATAATGACGAAAAAAAGATATATAAAAAGGTCAACTTAATTATTTTGCAATTTTAAAAAAATCAACATTAAAAAAGGCAAAAGTGGTGGAAAAATAAAAAGATTATTTAAAATTATTTGCATTGTTTAAGACAGTTGTTCCCAACCTCAGTGTAGGAACTCCTTAATTATTACCCTATTAGATACTACTTTTACACAAAATAATGTATACTGTTGCTTTTATTTTTTAAAAACACTATTTTCCCCTTTAAAAAACATTCAAACAAAATGAGCGAGGATAGGAAGCAATTACTTTATCATATAGACTGATTAATATGATTCTTTGTTCATTAACTGGCCCCTGCATAAAGAAAGCCGACTATCCCTGCCCTACAGGCTACAGAGGATCTATGGTTTACGTCATGCACTCTGTATTTTGGGAAAGCACTGACACACCTAAAGCGTCTAACCTGCCAAAACACACATGAAGGAGGAGCAGGGAAGGAGAGGTTAATGTCAGGGCAATTTCCACAGCTCTTTAACCAACTCGGTGCAAAAGCAAAAAGCGAAGTCACTGCGTCATGCAAATTTCTGACACCTACGTCAGAGTGAAACGAACAAGGGCTACACTGATAGAACAGCAGCCCATGAGCCCTTACTCTTAAAATAAGAAGAGCTTGATCCATTTCTTTATTACAACTAACATCCATGAAATCAAACATTTTACTACATATTAACACAAAATACAAAAAGTTTGGTGATATTTTTAAAAAATATTTTATGTGCACGTGTCGATGAGTGATGAACAGGAATCTAATAAAACACACATATTCCAATAAATATTTACACCAGCCTCGTCCACCACCACCACGGCATTACAGTCCGCCTTGCAAAAGGTGCTTGCAACGAATCAAAGTGAGTCTGTTGTTATCACAGTGTTTTCAGATTGTCTCTTCATACAGTGTTGAGCTGTGGTAAACTCTGTACATTCACAATACAACTGACGATACTTTGTATAAAAGGAGAATCACATTGGTGGCTCCTTGTGCGGGATGGGTTTGGGTACTCCAGGTCCTTGCTGTGGAGCTGCTGGTTGTGCAGGAGCACCGATATTATCTGCATTCCAATAATCCAGTTCTCCATACCTGAAACTGACAGATGGTGTCCAAATACGGTTAAACTGGTTATACAGGTTTGCTCGTGTGTTTGAGGACGATATGGACTGAGTAAGATAAATAATAAAATTCATACCCAGAGATCGGGACCGTGGTAGCTCCTGGATGTCCAGGCTGGAATTAGAAAAAAAACAACTTAAAATCTGCCGTGCTGAAAACACATGTACATCTTCTGTAATCCAACACCATCCTGCCTCCCCTGCTGCGATGATCGTTATAAAAACAACAATTTACCCCCTGTGAAGGAGCCTGTACTGGAGGCCGAGTGGGGACACTTGTCTGAACATTGCTGTTTGACTGCCCATTTGCATTTCCAGCATTACGTGACCTAAAAAGAAGAAAGTTTTAATCATCTTTCCATCAAAAACATTGCCTTTAAAGTATCTATCAGTATATTTTTAATATGAGGTGTTTACTTGATGCGCCTGGCTCCTTTTATGCACGGGTCCAGGGATTCTCTCCTGAAGACGAAGAGCAGCCCCAGAATGACAAGGACCAGAATAGGAACCACCAACAGGAAGAAGATCAACAGGCCGTTCCTGAGGGAGTAATCTGAGGTAGAAAAAGGTCATATGTCAGTAAGAAACACTACGGTACAGTAACTGCAACAGTCAGCTTGTATACCTGGCGGATTACCTACAATAACAACAGTGATTTGCTGTTTTTGCAGTGCCTTTTGCTATGAAGTTAAACTTAACATAGATGAATACATCAGGAGTTGAAACAGGATGCAGAAAAGACAACTTAGAATTACCATATAACTAATGCTGGTAAAACAGGTAAAATATATGGCTCTAGTTCACAATGAGAGGCATCACAGCCTGAGAAGATGTTTAACAGTTGTAGCAATTACTATCAATAAAAAAAGCCGCTAAGAGGCGGGACTCGTTAAATAAAATCCATGCTGAAGTCCAAAGATGCGGTTTATGGTGGTTTATAAAGCAAACAACTGCGATAACTAAAGCAAAATGAGATGAAATAGTATAATTAAAGCTAGTACAGTGATCAATCAAAACGTGCCTGTTTGGAACAGGCCGACTGCCTGGCCTCAGATATGGCTGCTTAAAGCTTCCTCGAGAAGAGCAAGTCAATCCCTAAGGAAATGCCAAATTTCACAGAAGAAATTTCGTGACAACTGGATGAGGAGTGATTTTTTTATGTAACTCAGCCATTTTAAAATAATTAACACTTAAAGTTATGGATTATTAAGGGTATGATTGCTTTGAGTGAAAGATGGGTGCCCCTGATGAGTTTAGGTATAGCTGTAGCTACTGCTATTTCACTGTGTTTTCAGTTATTAAAAGTTAATAATGTTGTTTTGATCGACTAAAAACGTCTTGTTCAGCGTTTGGTGGCACTAAAAGACCTTCTACGGAGTCAGTTAGAGACTCCTCCCATTTTAGTTAGATGATATCAGAACAACACACTTTCACATCTTGGCGCAATAACAAGACATGTAATAAGGAACCACCAGCTCTAAAGTCATGCCAGCAGAGAACAAAATGATTAATACATGAGTAATATGAAGCCTAATAAAGGACCACTGTATTAGATTACTTTGTACCTCGTGATGCATTTAGAGATCATCATGGCTGATTTCCATATGTTGCCCCATTCAGAGCTCATGAGTGTGATATTAGGTGAACTGTATAAGGTATAGTACCTTTGACTTTCTGTGTGCTTTGTCTTGAAAGGTAAAGATAAACGCACCAATCTGAGCAGGGCCGCTGTCTATGCTGCCACCTCGCCCCGCCTTGTCACAGTTAGGCGGGGCCCACTCGTTCCCACAGTGGCAGTGCCCTTGGTCATTACACACCTGAAGAAAACATTGTAAGGGCAAAGTCAGACTTGTCATCGCTGGCTGGTAACTGAGTACAAAGAGAAAAGAAAATGCAGACTCACCCCTCGGCTGTTGCAGGTGGTCTGGGCATTACAGTTCAAGTTGGGCAGCAGAAAGGAGGCGTTCACACACTGAAAGTCTATGCAGGTCTGAGAGAGAAGACTTATGGCATCACTATTTCCACTTTCACAGTGACAGTATTTTCCAGGAACAAGTATAATCACATCAGTTCCAGGTTACATTCCTTCTCTTTGGCGTGCACGCTCCTTAAAATACTTTGTCTGTTTACCTTATCATTCTCACAAGGGCTGCCATTGTTGACGTAGCCGGGATCCTGCACGTCTGTGCCGAGGTTGAAGTGTGCGTTTATACACTTTGACCCTTGAACTTCTTCCACACTGACTTGGGCACCAGATGGCGGGGTGTCGAGGTCCACGTTAACACACTGCAACTTTCCACACATGGAGTTTCTGCAGTGGAGGATTAAGAGAACACAGTCACTTCCCACAGCTGTTAATGAGTTAAATGTTGGGGGGAAAAAACTCAAACAATCCCAAACGATTTCAATAACTGGGCCTTGAGTGGATGTGGTGTGCAATAGGCTACATGATTTAGGAGTTTTAACTCTGTGCAGTGGCGCCTTCAAGGGGAGGCTTTGGCCCCACTGATATAACTGCAGGTGCCCCCACTGGCCAAAAATAATTGAAGGCTGACATTACTGTCTTTAAAACGCTGTGGGGTGCGCATTTTTGATGCTAGGTATCAACCATGCTGGCATTGCTTGTCAGGAAGCAGGGTAAATAATGCTCCAAAATTAGCATGGCCATTTTCCAAAAGGTCGTTTGAGCTTATCACATCTAGATGAAAATGGCCTCTGTGGGTATCCATGAGTCTCCCCTAAACTTCAGAGGGCTTGTTCCCATAAGTGCTTTGATCCTCACAATCAATGCACTCCTTAAAATAAAGCTGCAAGTTTGTCTTTGTAAGAAAAAAAGGACAACAGACCTATTTGAAGAAGAGTCAATCACCTAACTGTGCTATATGGCAGCATAACTGAATTTGTGAAATTCAGTTATAGCTTTTGGTTTTGGTGCCACTGATCCTGTGATCTAGATGTAGAATATGTTTGTGTTGCAGTTTTCCCGAGAATTGCACACATTACATCATCCCTCAGTAATTAAAAACCAGAGTACTTACGCTACAGTACATTTGATGAAGGTTTTGCCGTTGGTTCCACAGTTTCCAAATTGGTTTCCCCTTGTGTTTGCATTCTGGAAACAAATATCTGCTGCCTTGGTTGCTGGATCTGCCCAAGAGAGACAGAACATCCAAGATTACATCTTAATGTAAAGATGTATTTTTAACTGGAGTATCTAGTTAACATTTTTCAGAAACAGATTTAGCTGCGAATCTTTGTATCAAGCATTACTGAATGTACCTGGTGCAAAGAGATGTTTGCACTGGTAATCGTACGTCTGGCATCGGCCCTCATAGCAGTACGCAGCAGTTTGACCGTCCTTACAGGGCAGGCCGTCCATGACATAGAAGTCCTCGGGACAGGACGCAGTTTCGCCATTACAGTACTCAGAGAGATCACAGGTGTTGACAGACTTTCTACATGGTGCTCCGGAAACCATGATCTAAAACACAAACCAGTCACATTTAAACAACCAAGACAACCCACTGGTTTCTTTTACAAGAGCAAAGAATGTTTTCCCAAATACTATCTATTGTATTCACTTAGTGCAGTCATGAACACAGATTGTATAATAAAGACGGATGACATGACAGCTCCCCAAAAGTAAAGCCAAAACACCTGGCTGCCTCTAGCGTAGGTCATAAACCCTGCCCCCTCCATGTTAGTGGATGGGACATGGGCCAAACTAAAAACTCAAAGTACACGTCAAATAACCACCAATTCTTCAGATAAGTTAGGTTTTAATTAGTTATTTACTGCGCAGACTCCGCCTTCAAATGATGTTACTACCGCAAGATGGCAGCGGCCCTATCTAGGATATTTTAGCTTCACTTTTGTACAGTTGGAGGAAGTGGACACGTGTTGTCCATCCTTATATACAGTCTATGGTTTTAAGCTACATAACTCTGACCTGAGGGCACCATAATGCTGACCTGACAGTTGTCGCAGCACTCTCCCTGTGCACAAGCCGACCCGGATGTAAATGTGCAGGTGGCAGCGTTACAGCATTTATTCTTGCATTCCTGTACGAAATGGAAACAGAGAAACATTATGCTTACCACCACATTCAAAAGACAGAAATACTGAAAGAGTCTGTTTTCATATTCAAAATACTGGTCTGCATGTAATCACAAACTTTGTGTGTGTGTGTGTGTGTGTGTGAGTTTATCTGGCATGCAGTACTCTACCTCTGGTTTGCCACAGTCACACTGCTCTCCTTTGTCCAGCCGGCCATTGCCACATTCAGCGACTCCAATCACATCTGACGGGGACGGCTGGTTTTTCAGACACAAGCCTCCTCCTCGAACGACCAGCTTCTCAAAGTCTTGTTCACTGCAGCTGCTAAAAGTGGGGGAACCACTACAGGGTGGCAGGATAATCCATTAATGGAAACATCTATCTGGATAGGCCTCAAATCTACAAAGCGATCTCTGACTGTAGAGCACAAGAAATCTTTTGTTGTCACATAATTTCAGTGGAAAAACAGCCTGTGTAGGACACTATGGCTGTAAAAGATACAGAATATACTAAACACTGCATTTAAGTCCCGTAGGGATTTAACCACTGCTTTATTACTTCATGTCATGAGGTTAAGACATATTTTGTAGAAGATGTGTTACCCAGCAGCGCCCATGATGCAGCTTTTTCCATCGCAGGTGCAGCGCCCGTTGTCGTGATTCATGCCCAGGTTATGGCCCATCTCATGAGCCACCACAGTGGAGGCAAAAGCCAGGTTGTCGTTGCCGTACTATGGAAACACACCCAGTGCATTCAGTGTTAACATTGTCAGTAGTTAATATATCTAAATATGATCCTGAACTCTTATTCATCAGTATTATCAAAATAAATACAAAAAAGAATTTTGGCTACACATGAATTACAAGAGTGTTTCTATCAGCAGTGCTGATGAAATATAAACCAAGATTCTGCCTATTTCTCGCCTAAAATGTCTTCAGAAACACATTTTAATACACTGTTTAGCTGCAATACCAGAGGTTGTGAGCAGGAATTGGCCGCCATACTATTCCGTGCATAAACTGAGGCTGAAAACACATTTACACGATTGAAATTTTCGAATTTCTCACCGACTTTTTAAGGACCCAGAATGAAGTTTCCATGGCCATTCACAACATATAACACAAAAAAAACTGTATTGTACACTTTACTCCAAATGTTAATTATATCATAGAATGTGGTATGCAGTCACGAAGCAGTAGAGCTCCCAGAGTGCACTGCAGCTTCTAGTGACACTTGGACGCCCTGGGCTGAACATGTCAACGTCTCAAATTTGATAATGGCTGGGGCTGAAAAATTAAGCCAATTCAAACCAGATTCAAACTCTATTTAAACATAATTACAGCTAGCTGGCGTACATAAAGGAAGAGACGAAACACTTGGAGAAAATAAAGAAATATATGTGATGCTGGATAAAACTTTACACATTGAAGCATTTTAGAGGTACACTGAGTCAAAAGCTACAGAAAATAAATTTGCCGTTATGCTACATTGTGTGCAAGGTATCTATTGAAGATTGCTATAGTAATTAATTCTACTGCACACAACAAAATTCTATAACTGTTCCAAAACTTTGAAGGTGTTAATAATTGCATGACTTTTTATTGATAGGTTTTCCATGACAACTGGAACCCTGTTGTTAAAAGGAAATGAAAGCACTGTAAAGCACCACAATGCAAAAGAATCTTGGGAATGCAACTGCCCAAACCAAAATGCCTTGTCATGGTGCTTCAAAGACTGAGGTCTGGTCAAACCTGTTTGATTCCTGTGTTACTTAGAGCATGCGAGAATGAGCTGCACTTATAGCAGCTGCCATGAATAATGCAGACCGTATCAGTTTCTGCACAAAAGCTCATACTGCCAAAGCACCAAGGTGTCAGCTGGTGTAAGGAGTTAAAAGGTTGTCGGACTCACCACGTTGATTCCTCCTGCGTGCGCTCGGGAGCAGACTGTGCCCACGAAGGCCATACCCAGTATAGCTCCCTCATATGTACCAGGGCGACCACTGAGAAACAAGTGAACCAAAGGACGAGTCACAAATTTCAGTGTCATCACAAAACTCAAACAACAAGACAAAGAACACGCTACTTACACAATGAGTTGACCGATGTCATTCCTGATCTTTGGTAACAGAGTACTCTTCCTCCACTTGACAAACCTTCCCAGCACCTCTCCTGCACCACCTTCCACATTGAAGGGATTACTATCCTTAAAAATAACCAGGCCCACCAGCACCACACGGATATTCAGCTTCTTGTAATACTAGAATGCAACAGAAAATAAATCATTATAAAGCATGGGACGGCAGTGGAACAAAAACAATATTGTGTAGAACAACTTGAAATCTCACCCCATCCAGTAGATTAGCCAGTTCCACCATTTCCTCTCGTACCGCCGTCTCATTTTGTTCCTTATGAATATACTGTATATACAAAATATTGTTAAAGCTCATACAGTTATGATAGACTGGTTATTTTTTGCACTATATTCCACAGCATACTGCAACATTTAAAAGGAAAAAGATTAACTGTTACAAGGCTGATGAGTCATTAAGTTCAATAAGTGCTCATTTATTTGGATCTAGTCAAACCTGTTGCAGCCAATTCATTCTCACTCACCACCACTGAATTCACAAACAGACGAACACACTCACCCTGAGATTATCGACCACAAGAGCCAACTCCACATAACTGGTTTGAGGTAAATTGCGCTTACTCTGTTTAAACAACAAACAGAGAAGAAGGACAAGCAGTCATTGACATTCTCAGCTGCTTTCCATTTCAAAACCAGCTCACACTATAAATATACGTTCAGGTAAACGTGGTGGGGCATCCTAACCCGCAGCAGTGAAGTCAGGGATTGTCCAGGCTCAAAGGGTTCGTGGCTTTGTGTTGACGCAGCCTCACTGATGACCCCACAACGGGCGGGCCCCGACTCACTGTCCTTCAGGAGGTACAGAAGGTGCTCGTTGGTGGCAGACTCTGGCACAGGCTCAAGTCCATACGTGTCATTTCCAAGGACGATCACACCCCTAAAGAAAAGTAGTGCATGTCCGTTAGAGAAAGGCTTTTGTGCCAAAGCGTGGGTGTGGTACTGCAAATCCACACCTTGGCATTACCTCACCAATTTTGTAACTAATAAACCCGATACACTTCCTCATACTAAAGGTCCAGTGTGAAGGATTTAGGGGAATATACTGGCAGCAATGGAAAATAATATAAGAACATTTTATTCAGTGTTTATTCACTGAAAATAAGAATCTTAGGTTTTCATTACCTTAGAATGAGTCCTTTATATCTACATAGGGAGCAGGTTCTCATCTACGGAGATCACCATGTTGCACCCTTGTGTTTCTACAGTAGCCCAGATCGGACAAACCAAACACTGGCTCGACATAGAGCCATTCACATTTTTGCATTGGCCACCATAGTGGAAAACGGAAAACACTTATTTTAAACGTAAAGCTGCTTTATTCAGTGTTTTTACCGGTTTAAATCACTTGAGGTCAGTTCAACTTACCCAGGATATATTTTCGTTATCTGGCTTGATTAATCCTAACGTTGGCTGTCTGGATAACCAGTGTCCAAAGCTGGCTATCAACTAGTTCAGCCAACTCTACGTTTTCCTCTCCAGCAAAGAGTGCATTCATGTGAAAATGGCAGGGTTGTTGATTATGATGGACATCACAAGAACCGTAAATGAAGTAGCCTGCATTACATGATATGCGATGAAACTGTGTTAATAATTACCTGCAGGAATGTTTTGTTTTAGGGACAGCATATTCGTCGGAGTGCAAATTAAACTCTAACTTCTAATCTTATTACAGCCCAGAGTGGACAAACCAAACCCTAGCTCCTCAATAGGACCATTCATTAACAAGCCGTTGTGTTTGTTTTGGAGAGGAAGAGACCTCTGCAGATAATACAGCTCCTGTAAAAATCCTCCGAATGTCTGGATTCTGTTATCAGAGAAAAAAGGTGAGCACACATAAGTAGGTGCTACATGTAGCCTAGTGGCTCCTTGTGACATGCCGCACAGCGTCAAAGAAACACTGATTTGTAACGTGAACTGCTTTATTCTGTGTTTCTACAGGTTTTAATCACCTGGTCTGTTTGTTTTGGAGAGGAAGAGACCTCTGCTGAAAATTCTTCTGAACAATATAAACTGAATGAAATCTAACCAGGAGAAGTTTCAGCTGGTTGCGATCTGCAATCCTAACCGGTAGATGCCACGAAATCCCTCTAAATATATCCAGTAATACTGGACCTTTAAGTGGGGAAAAAATGTCTTAAGAAAAATTGTCTGGATTATGTAGATCATTAATTTTGGATGGCAAAGTACTGTGGAATGATAGCACGATCTGATCATATGATCATGACACATTTCCACTCAAGGAATGCAAATATTGAATCAATTCCCAGCTCTAGCTCCATCTTTCACCTGAATGAGGAACTAGAAATAGCAAAAGAGATGTTCACACCTGAGGCCAGAGCATGTGCTGAGCGCCACCAATGAATCCTCATATCCTTCCACCTCTCCATGGTAATAGCAGTGCACCTGAGGGGGAAACAAATGGTGTAAACAGGATTGTGGGTTGAAGTTCAAACCAGGCTAATAAACTGGAATGAATGAGTGTCAGCTTACATGCAGTTTTGGATAAGATGGCTTGTGGTTATCGTTGGCGTCACGTGAATACTGAACAAAGTTTGGGTGTAGAAAGTCTCTGATGGGAAGAGAAAAACAGACAGGAAGTTAAAAGGAGTTACAGTAACGTCGGTGACACTTAATTAACTCTGTGCATACCTGTTCTTTTTTAGGTGAAGCAGGTGTTTTCTGTTGTTTATGTTGACAGCATATGACACTGTCTCCTCTCCATCCTCCTAAAATGGGTAAAACCAAAGCATTCTTGATGATGTCATGTCACAATGTCATTGAAAAAGAGATAATCAAGGTTGTTAGCTACCTCTTTTGGTTGGCTGTTGATGCTCCTTGTCCATCTGTGAATCAGCTGAGGATTTACAATGGAGTACTTTGAAAGCTTTAATGAAAGCCCATTGAAAATGTCTGGAACAAAGGTGAAGACACAGAGAAACTGTAAACATAAAGAAAGGTATCCTGTAGTTTTCTAATGCCATTTCCTTCACGACACAAAGCACCCACGAATAATTCAACCACATACAAAAAAGGCAATGAAATGTTTAATATGAAGGATTGGGATCCTTGTGTCCCTTAAAACAAGAAAACAGAGAAGGAACACGCTCCTTTTCAGCTCCATCGAAAGACTATTCAACCTACTACCCAGATCAATTCTTCCTCACCTTTGTTGTCAATCCCAGAAACGCAAGACAGCACAAAAACAGCGACTAAGATGTATTTCCTGACCATGATCCTGGTTAAAGTACCACGATTATTCCCCCATTACCCTCACGATTACGATATGCCTGCTATTGATGAATGCAGGGCTTGTGCCTTTGCTTCCTTCTGCTGGTCAGGTGAGTCGTGGTGGGTGTGGCTTGCGACAGGTGGCTTGTGAAAACAAACTGCAAAGGTGGAGTGACAAGACTGAATATCTGTCGGAGTATTTCCCAGTCTGTAACACGTAGCTATATGCTAATGTCAGGTGAGTGTTAGCTTACGGTGAAACTTTACCTGCGTCATTAGCAACTGTCTCAAGCGGGTGTGTTTCCGTCCTCTGACATTCTTTTGTTCACAATAGCAGACTTAATTGTTGTTAATATTAAAAAGACAATATATCGACAATAAAGTCTTACTTTTTTCCGACTGTGCCTGAATGAGAATTTCTTAAAAACTAACTTAAAGTTAGTTAAATCATCGTATCCGTTATAAACGCTGAGAACTGCTGTTGGGAATCTCGCGTTATTTCAACAGTTGCTACGTCACTGGCGCGCGGAAGAACTGCACTGTTGTTGCTAGCTTCAGTGACAGCCACAAGTGCTACTCTGCGTCTTAACACTCACCAAAAACCAACAAATATTGTCATAGTGTACGTTTAGGTTACTTTAATAGGAAGCTGCGAGTCTACAAGATGCGTGCTCAAGTGTCTGGCGCTGTTCGCAATTATTTCTCGGTTGTTTTAAGAAGCTGTTGAACTCCAAAGCTAGCTAGCATGTAAGCTAGCTAACGGTTTGTTGACAGTCGTTTCTGGACAGTCTGTCACCCTATTGTTGGATAACAACAAACTGCTAAGGTAAAAGCTTGGTTTATATTACAAGATAAACGCAGCATTTCGTTCAGCATTAGGTGCAGGCGAACGCTCATTAGTTAGCCACTTTGCAACACGGATAAGTAAGTTGAAGTTATGCCCCTGCAAACTAACGTCAAAGCACCGGCATGTGCTTTTTAGGAATTGTTAGATAGCGTTATGTATGGCTGCGTACCATTTTTTAAGACTTGCTCACCTACTGAAGAAAGGGCTGCCCACGAAACAAGTCTGGACAAGAGCAAATAACGCCTCGATCTTGGTGTCAGCTCAAGTTGTATTGTGAGTATACATTGTGTGTCTTTTCTGCCAAGAAGCAACTCTGTCTCTAAATAATGTGGGTGTCTAATGTTTTGCTTCTTCTTTTGTAGGATGACTGCGCTGACAGACTTGGAACCTTTAGCGAAGAGACTTAGGGTTGATATAAGTGCCCCAACATCCCCTTCATCTTCTTCCCAAGGTACTTTTTATTTTTCTTTCTTCTGAGTTTATCTCACAGAAGTTATTGGCTTCATTTTTGTATTTGCCTCTTTGTTAAACTGTGTTTTTCTTCTTCAGTCTCATCTTTATGTATTCAGAGCCGAGATAGTGCGGTAGATGAAGAAAGGAGGCAAAACAACACAGACACAAAGATGGACATACGGCCAAAGACTGGAGCAGACCGACTGCGAGGTGTTAAGACAAAAGGTTGCCATCAAAGAATTGGCCCCAGACCGCAACAGAAGTTGAAAAGCACTCTTGATCGATGGTTGGTGAAGCCCCAAAAAAGTACAGCTGAAGTGTGCCAAACCCAAGAGGATGTAGAGCTGGCTGACGATAGTGCCTTTCAGAGCACCTCAGCTGAGGTTCAGGACCGCCAAAATGCTGAAAAGCCTGCTGTGTCTGACTCGGATGAAGAAACACAACCTTTGACACCACAGGACCTGGATGAGTACAATCCTGTGTCACCAACTTCCAAGGACTCTGCAGGGAGTGGGCTAAAGCAGCCACCGTCCCACAATTATGATGGATTAGAGAAAGAAGAAATGGAGACATGCTCATCAGAGAGCTCCGTCAAGCACAATGCCAAAATAACAGACTTCTTTGCAGGGACCTCATCACCAGGTGTACCTGTGAGACAGGGTAGACCGGATAAGTCTCCAGACAAACCAGATGCAGACAAGGAAGCTACCTCTGTGGGCAAGCCTGATGTCAAATGGCTGGGGACGCCAATTAGTGAGCTAAAGAGAATGCCACAATGTGGGGGACCGCTTCCTCCACTGAAGGACGTTCCTGGCCAGCACACTGTGATGATAAGGGTTTGAGCAATTTTTTTTTTACATCATTGAAACATACAGTGATTAGATGATCAATCCAAGAAAATATTTTTGTAATGGCTTTCAGAATAATTATAATAGGACTATTGAGTATTACATGAACTAATGCCACTTGTTCCATTGACAGACAGACCTTCTTCAGAGTGGTGAAGTTCCTGTTCCATATCCTACAAAGTTTAGGGATACCTGGGATGATGTTCATGTTAAGATGCCCTGCTCCAGTAGCAACCTGTTTCCTGTACAGGATGAGGTAATGATCCAAGTGTACATAGATCTGTCAGTATAAAAAGCAGTTGTAGTAATGGGTATGTTAAAGTGTTGTTTAAATGTCACATTAAGATATGTATTAGCTTGCTTTTAATTGCGCAAACTGTACACCTGTTGTTCAATATGGATCACGTAAACAGTGAGGAGAGACCACATCAGAATTGACTTTAAGGTTCTCCTGTGTGTGTACAAAACCCTTAATGATCTGGTCCCATCCTACATCCCAGACCTTCTAACATCCTATTCTACGCTCAGGTCCCTCAGGTCAGCGGACCAGGGGCTCCTGACTGTCCCACGCTCCAGACTGAAGCTCAGGGCTGATCGTGCCTTTGCTGTGTCTGCCCTCAAACTGTGGAACAGCATAACTCGTTCAGGCTCAAAACCTACTTTTATTCATTAGCGTTTCAGTCCCCCTGATGTGGTTTTCCCTGATACGTACCTGTGTGTTGTCTCTAAATGTGCGAGCTGTGTACCTGACAGTTATGTCGCCACTCATGAATGTGTTTGTAGCATTTTATTCCTTTTGTACAGCACTTTGGTCACTTTAAATGTGCTTTATAAATGAATTTGAGTTGAGCTGAGTGCTATTATAAGCCTGAATGAAGGCATATTAAGTGCATCACTGCTACCAATTAGGGTGACAGGATGAACACTGTGATATTTATTTTGTTTGAAAATGCTGACATATATACCTTCAGGTAAGACTGCTGAGTTGTCTCAAATCTCTGTGTGCATGAATGAAACACATAGAGGGCCAAAATATTGAATGCAAATTATGACACAGCGTTGTTATTCTTTGCACATGAAAAGCTGAACTGAGTTCATCCTGCAGGGACCTAACAAAACGTGTCCTTCCGCAGGAAACACTGGAACTACAGAATAGGAGTCGGTGGGAGCTGATCAAGGAAGCTTTAAACAAGGAATTTACGAGTCCATTTGAGCTGAAGGCAAGTTTCATCTCTGTGTCCTTTTACTCACAAGATATAATGTATTTCCCTTCATGAAACTTCACTGACGCACTGTAGTTGCCGTTACTAGATTTTGCCATAAGATGGCGCCATAAGCTAAGAAACAAAGCAGCACACAGTCCCTCAGAATTTTGATATTTTGACAGCTTGTTTGTTGAGTTAATACATGTATATCGTAATTCTGACTTAAAATGACAATTTAAATGTGTTGATTTTCATCTCAATTTAATATAGTTATTGATATTTTTTGTTACAGAATGCAATATTGAGGTACAACTCCTCACAGGCCAAGAAATGGGACTTCACTGCATTATGTTTGTACTGCACTAAGGTAAACAATGTTTTATTTACTGATATTTTATGAATTTCACTGAATCCAGAAGAAGTAGTGAAGGAAGTTTGTTTGTTCTCGAAAATTATTTTCTTTGTGATTTGATTGAATTAATACTGGCATGCAGACATGTAGACACAGATGGAAACACATGTTGACGATGCTGCCGACTAATGAAACATCAACTGTCCAATCATGACATATAATTGCCCGACAGAAGGCCTCGTAAACCAGCGTTGGTTCCTCTCACGGAGCTCGGGGTCAAAGAAAGTACAGATGTCTTGTTAGTTAGTGAGGATATTATCTTCAGTTTGTGGAAGACGCAGTGATGCGGATGTCTCATTCGACACCAGATTAGATTTAGCTCGGTATAAACAGTATTTAAGTGGCATTGTGAATCAATATCGATAGATACTGTAGGCCTACTATATAGACATTTTTCTTGTGTTTGTTTCTCTACTCCGTGAAATCCAGTCATGAGTTCATACAGTACACTCACAATAATGAGCATATCATGCAGAGTGATTGAGAGTCGAAGGTACTTATTTTTTGAAGAAAAGTGTTGGAATAAAGTTTTAAGGATTTGTGAGAAGTTTCTTTCTGAGGCTTTAAACAAAAAAAGTCACAAGCTGTTTGGAGTTCTGAGGCTCAGATTATGAGTCTGTATTTTAAAGGTGCTTATGTGATTTTTATTTATTCTTTATACGGTCCCTGGCTAACTCATTTTCTTCACAGGCCAAGGATGAAATAGGCCTGAGTTGCATCATGATGGCCAGAGTGCTGTTGGTTCATTGGTTGTTGCTCAGAGTTGTCAGTGTCTTCTCCAGCCTTGTTTTGAGGCCATCCATCATCTTTTGTGTTTTGATGCGCTCTGCGTCATCCTGTGTAGAGAATCAGGGAGGGCTGTACTACTGTCTGGCTCATGAAGGGGATGGGAATCTTCCATTTGGAGAGATGGACCGTGTTGTGACATGAGGGCTGATATAAATCCCGAGTCTGTGAGACAGGACAAATAATAGGCTTTATTTTCCATATAGTAAGAGAGCGCTCATCCACTCTGTGCTGCATTGCATCATAGAATACATCAGTTACATGTTTTCAGGAATAAAGTACATGTAACATGTTTTGGTGAATGCCAGCATGTCAAATATGTTTCTGTCATTTTGAACAAGAACAGTAATGGATTTCTCACGAAAGAATGTTGCAGCCCTTCAGAGGCAAAGTGTGACTCTAGAGAAATAATTTAATCTTTTGCCAAAAGGTCATGTTTAGTAGCTTGTCAGAAATGAAAATGGCTGACATGACATCCAGGAGAATGCTTTACTCCGGCCATGTACTGTTGAATCAATTGTGTGCTGTATGTATGTCATAAATCATGTCCCAATGGGAATTTTGTTAGATAAAATCGCAACATGTTGAGAGGCTTTAGCTGTGGGCCAAGTTGTTGTTGTTGAGGTTGGATTTGAGTTGTGTCAAGTCTGCTGTGATGGCAACGTTTGAGTTTTGTCAGACTGCAAAATGTAAAATCAGTAGGTACTTTTACATGCATGCTGATATTCCTGTAGGAGTCTGAAAATGACAATATTCTGAATTTGATACGGGTCTTGTAAACAGCATATTCTGTATGGATGTTCCGAATTAGGCCTCTGTCCAAATGAAGGATTTTCCAAATAAGACGTGGGATGTGCAGCTATTATTCAGGTTTTTGCAGCTTTCTTTGGACATGTATACAACGCATTTGGAATATGCGTCTCTACTTGAGATTTTACCGAAGATTGCAACACACAGCTTGTTGCCTGTTAACCCTAAGCTCTGTGTGATGTCATGGAACAACTCGCCAACAGTTTTCAAGGCAGAGGTAGAGATGCATGCATAAAACCAATGCCCACATTTCTGATCTAAAGGGGAAACTCACCTACTTTTAAACATTATGAAAGACTTGGATATCAACAGGCTTTTGGATATGTTTAAATATCACACTGCCAAATTTTTCAAGCTGGTGGTGGAAAGAATGAAACAGTGAGGTTGTGTTTGCACAGTCTAATAAGTCTGAAAAAAAGTCCTGGCACCAGCAACAGATGTTCTACGTTTCCATATTTTAATGTGATAAATGACATGTTAGGTAGGGCTTGGAAGTATCAGAGGCTCCATCGTTGGCTTCCTTCTGTCTCGTAAGACAATGGAGTATGCGCCAGGGATTAGTCTGTTGGGTTGCAGGCCCTGCAGTGGTTGAACAGTCCAATCCACGAGTGGCAGTCTCTGTTACAGTTTTCACAGATGTGCTGTACTTAGGTCACAATACAATATAAATTTTACATTACATGTTGCAATGTGCTGAGTATTGCGATAAAATATATTGTGATATATTGCCTTTTTTTTTTCCAACTGCAAATTTTGTTCCAAAAGGAAAACTTTGTCGATATCTGTATTATCTAATAAGATAAAGTTTTATGTCTGTTTGTCTCACTTCAGCCATTTTATTTGCAGTAGTAGGCTACCTAAAGTTTAGTTAATATTTGTCATATTAATCATTTATATAATTAAAAAAAAAACGATACTTGGCACTGTGTGATGATACGATATTGCAGAAATATCGCAATACTTTGCTGTATCGATTGTTTTTTGTTTTTTTTTGTTTGTTTGTTGTTTTTTTTTCCACCCCTAATTTCTGAGTATGCATGACTGCATGTAAACAGGGATATTAGTGGAATATTTGTTTTCTTAATTAGCTATGTAAACAGTTTAGTAGGAATATTGTCTTTTTTCAGAATAAGGGCAAAATCCAAAATATTTTATCCCTGTAACCTCATTGGTATTTTAGTGAACACTGTAAAATTTGTAATATTTGACCCTAAAATTGAAAATGAGAAGTGGCACAATTGTTTTTCATGTTAGAAACTTTTCATGTAACTTTGTAGAGTCACCTACTATAAAACATTGTAGCTCACATAAAATATGTTTGCTTTATTTATGCTCTATATTATTGCAAAGTTGACACACACACACAGTTCCTCTTTACAAAGACTGTTTATTGCCTCTGTCCCTTACAGAATTTACTCGCAGCTTGACTGAGTAATAAATCTATTTTTAATAATAATTAATAGTCAAATATGCAACAGAGGCGGTAGCTATTAGGCTACATGTGCAGTATTTGTAATGTATTGATAGGAAGCAGCTCATATAGTCCATTGAATATAGTGGTGGTGTTGAACATATTTAATTTTAAAAACCAATCACACAGGATCCTATATGTAACCCAGGTGACAAATCTGGAGCATTTCTATGTATCAGCCCGTCTTTAAATCTCGCGTTGTTTTAGCCCCGCTCCCGCGAGATCTCGGTGTCACCTCAGCCAATCACCGACCTCCTTCGAGTGACGTCACATGACACGGCACAGCTAGTAGCATTCGGTTGTCTTGCCGCGGTGATTCAGTCTGAAGTGTGCAGTGGGGGGAAGCTGTTTGAGAGTCGGGCTGCAGGTTGGTAGTGAATTAATCTCGCTGTTCTTTATCACAATTCGGCTTGACACTCAATGTGCCTTATATTATGTTGTAGGAGCTTTCTGCTGTGTTCAGAATTCAGTTGGAAAAGTTGTGTGTCAGCCATATTCCTTGGAACTGGTGAGTGAAGAAATGTTTGTTAAGTGCTTAGCTTAGTTTAGCTTAGCCTCCATTCATTTTAATTAACACGGTTAGCATGCTCACATGCCAAACTTTATGCCTGTTTCTGCCTACTTCTCCCTAATGTCAATTCATAAATCAAACGGCATGACAATGAGGTGAATGTATATGGGTTGTATGGAAGACCATTGAGGTCATAATTTGCTTTGTTTGTTAAAGTACCCTTTTCTGTGTGACCAGTGCTTTAGCACATGAGCACTTTAGCTATGCACTTTGGGATTGAACTAATGAATTATGTCAGATTGTTAAATAATGTAGCAAGTATTTTTGGTGTTTATATTAAATGTAATACTATTATATATATTGCTATCTTTGAATTATTGTATGAAAATTAAGTATGGTACAACTGGTGCTATTACTTTTGTGTGCACACTGGAGCTAAAGTTATGATGATTGATTGATTGATTGATTGAACTCTGGCCTTGCTCTGCAGGCCAGGTATGCATGCGATGGCGAGCTAGAGAAGGAGCAGGCCTAGAGCCTGGGAAGCCACTGGGACAGAACTACAAAGCTGCACCTCTCCCCTGCTAGGCCGGTAGGGGGCTCTGTGCAGCCCACCAACCTCTCACCCACACACACACCCCGTTTTGCCCCACTGAATACACACACATACCCCCCCTCACGGACTCATATGCACTTACCTACCCTCTGGATCAGCAATCGAATTCAGAAGTGGGATTGAATGGACTGTGGTTGGGTGGGGTCAATGTTCTGGTTTGTTTAAGACAAACAGTGTGCTGGACTCGCAATTTATTTTGCTGATTTGGGTAATTTTCTACCTGTATCTTGTCATGTAAAGAAAAACATGAACTGAGCACTTGTTTCTGTTGAATGGCCATTCGTTTGCATTTTTGTCTATTGTATATATCTGTCTTTACTATTTTTGTTGTGCAATAATATATGGTACCAACCAATCAAATGCAACTTCAGTCTCTTGTCATTCCCTCCTTGAGCCGGACTCTAATCTTCTGACAACTAGCCTATAAGTCTATTTAGCTCTCATAGCAGCATATTTCATTACTCTTTATTATTATTATTACAAATCTGTAATGTAGTTGCTACATAAATTGTGGCGAGCTAGCCAGGAGGGTTATTTGGACAGAGCTGAATAAAAAAAAAAAAAAAATAGTAATTTGACACTATATTGTAAATATTGTAAACATGGACATTTTGGAGAAACATGGCATAAAGATTCCCAATTCTGTTTTGGTCAAATATGCAATTAGTCAGGAAACAGACGACGAAGTTGTCGATTTTTTGAGTCAGTATGGCAAACCGTCCAAAGTTGTATCCATTGCCGAATCTGGTTGTACTTTTGATGCAATGATTATCGTGGAGTTTGATTCGGGTAATGCTTTAGTTGAGCTGCGAAAGATTTTGCCGTACACTTACGTTTGTCAAAGTGAAAAAATTACATATGACATCGGCGAATTGTCAGCTGTGTGCTCTGAATTTGAAGGCAAGCTTAAGACACAAACTTACCTCTCTGAATTGAAAAATTTAGCTAAACTCACAGGACAGGACTATGCGGAAGTCCTCAAGGGGGTGATGTCTCTACTGGGCCAGTCCATCCACGAGCTCAGTGATTCATCAGAAGTGAAGATTCCTCTCGATGTCAGTGATGGTGTGATATCCTCCGTACCTAGTATCACTCCTCCTGTACAGTTGTCAGGTGCTGCCCTCTATGGTCTGCAAGGTGCTACAGCCTCAGTTCAAGATGTAAAGGAGGAACCTCCACATGTACATCCTGATGCTGCTGCTCAACCTGGAGCCAGGCCGAGACCTTCACTGCCAGCCATGTCGCTCCCTGATCTGAATCCACCTGGGGTGCAGCGGTATGTAGTTGAGCACATTGTAAAGAGTGAAGATGGAGCTACACACCTTTCTTCTCAAAGACTCAGATCCTTCTCAGGCCGAATTCCAAGACCCCAGCATGAAGCAGATTTTGAAACCTGGCGCTCTAGTGTTGACCTCCTGCTGCAAGATCCTGCAGTATCAGATCTACAACGCTCAAGGAAAATAATTGAGAGTCTGTTCCCGCCAGCAGCAGATATGGTGAAGCACCTCAAGCCAGAAACATCACCAAAGACCTTTCTTCAGATCCTAGACTCTGCTTATGGAACTGTCCAAGATGGTGATGAACTGTATGCAAAGTTTATGGAGATGTTCCAGGATGCTGGTGAGAAACCTTCGACATATTTGCAGCGTTTGCAAATTGCCCTCAATTTGGCCTTGAAGAGAGGAGGCGTCTTAGCCACTGATTTGGATCGTCACCTGCTGAATCAGTTTTGTCGTGGCTGCTGGGACAACACACTCATATCGGAACTCCAACTGAAACAGCGCAAGGCCTGCCCGCCGTCTTTTGCTGAGTTCCTGCTGTTACTCCGAACAGAAGAAGACAGAGAGGCTGCTAAAGCTCAGCGTATGAAACAGCACCTCGGCTCAAAAGCCAGAGCCGGGGCGCATGCCCAGTACGCCTACACCAATCCAGGAGAAACTAAAGTTGACGCTCTGACCACTATCACGCAGCAGCTCGCCCAGCAGTTAGCCGACATACAAAGGCAGCTGGCGTCTCTCACTGCTGCCCACTCCGGTCAAAAGCAGCCCACCTCCAAATCCAGCGAAAGCCAGAAGACCAACAAACAGACTCGCTTTTCCGCAAAGCCAACAGCAGGACCCAAGCCAGGTTACTGTTACAACTGTGGTGAAGATGGTCACATAAAGCCAAATTGTGACAACGATCCCAACCCCTCACTGGTAGCAATGAAAAAGAAACAGTTCATAGAGAAACAGAAGAAATGGCAGAGATCCAACCCTCATCACAGCTCATCTTTAAACTAGAGCGAGTTCTTGTTGAGGGACAAACAGGAACGGCTGAGGACCCACCACGTCCCACCAAGCAGCCATCAGTGAAATGCAGTAACAAGTCGCATTCCACTACCATTGAATCTACCCGCCTGCCAAAAGGGTTGATTGGATCCAGATGTACCGGCCAAGTCAACATAGCTGGCCAAAATTTTCAGTGTTTGCTGGATACTGGATCCCAAGTGACAACTATACCCATATCAGTCTACACTCAATATTTCTCACATCAACCGGTAAAACCACTGTGTGAGTTGTTGCAAGTAGAGGGAGCTGCTGGACAAGAAGTGCCGTACTTGGGTTATATTGAAGTGACCATAACGTTTCCAAAAGAGTTCATTGGTGCTGACATGGATGTATCTACCCTGGCGCTAGTAGTTCCAGATTCGGACCAGGATTCCACTCCCAAGTCCTAGTTGGGATGAACACACTGGAACCACTTTATGAGACATGCCTTGAAAGTGAGTGTGCCACCTATAAACCATCTCGGTATGGCTACAGAGCAGTCCTACAGCTACTCCAGTTACGGCACCAGCAAACCCAAGGATCCAGCCAAGATGTTGTGAGGTTGGCCAGTAAAACACCTGTCCAAGTTCCAGCTGGTCACACCATGATTATTGAGGGTTCCATCCGTGCCAATCCACCATTCATCGGCAAGTGTGCTCTGATAGAACCACCAGCCGTAGCTCTGCCTGGTGCCCTTTTTGTAAAAAGCTGCCTGGTTACGCTGCCCAGCCACTCACCATGCAAGATCCCAGTTGTTGTCACCAATGAATCAGGGCAGAATATCACTCTCTCACCATTGAGTGTCATTGCTGAATGCACCCTGTCACCACAGATTCTGTCGCAGAATGTTTCCATCCCTGCACAGCTGAACACAGAAGGCAAAATGAAGTTTGACTTTGGGGATTCCCCAGTACCTCCAGAATGGAAAGATCGAGTCATATCCAAGCTTGAACAGATTCCGGAAGTATTCTCCCACCATGACCTGGATTTTGGACGTACTGACCGTGTCAAACACCACATCCGCCTCCATGACGAGACTCCATTCAAACATCGAGCTCGACCTATCCACCCTCGTGATATTGAAGCAGTCCGCGACCATCTGCGTGACCTGTTGGAAGCTGGGGTGATAAGAGAATCGGAGTCCCTTTCTCTTCACCAATTGTGGTTGTACGGAAGAAGAACGGAGACGTGAGGCTGTGTATCGACTACCGTGAGCTCAACCTTCACACCATCAAGGATGCTTACGCGCTCCCAAATCTGGAGGAGTCCTTTTCAGCTCTCACTGGCTCACGGTGGTTTAGCGTCCTTGATCTCAAGTCAGGATACTACCAGATTGAAATGGCTGAAGCTGATAAACCAAAAACGGCATTTGTGACACCATTGGGCTTTTGGGAGTTTAACAGAATGCCCCAAGGAGTAACCAATGCACCGAGTACGTTTCAGCGCCTTATGGAGAGGTGCATGGGCGACCTACATTTGAAGGAGGTTCTTGTGTTCCTAGATGATCTGATAATCTTCTCCAACACCCTTGAGGAACATGAAAGCCGGCTGTTGGGAGTACTCCAGCGACTTAAAGACTATGGCCTCAAGTTGTCACCGGAGAAATGTAAATTTTTCCAAACATCCGTGCGCTATCTTGGCCATATTGTCTCTGAACAGGGTGTGGAGACCGACCCGGATAAGATAAGTGCCTTAAAATCCTGGCCAGTTCCGAAGACATTGAGGGAATTGAGATCCTTCTTAGGATTTGCGGGGTATTACCGCAGATTCATTCATGGCTATGCAGCTGTGGCCAAACCCTTGAATGATCTGACAAAGGGGTACGTGCCAACTCGTCATAAAAGTGGTAAGCCATCGTTGAAACCCAGGTATGATGCCAAACAGCCATTCAATGAGAGGTGGACATCAGATTGCCAAAATGCATTTGATATCCTGGTTGAAAAACTAACGACAGCCCCAGTGCTTGGATTTGCCAATCCAAAGGAACCCTACATTCTGCACACTGATGCCAGCATTACAGGCCTTGGAGCTGCACTTTATCAGGAGCAGGAGGGAAAGCTACGTGTGATAGCGTATGCCAGTAGGGGCTGTCTGCGAGTGAGTCAGATATCCGGCACACAAACTGGAATTCTTAGCATTGAAATGGTCTGTGACAGAGAAATTTCATGATTACTTGTATGGGTCCAGTTTCACGGTCATCACGGACAACAATCCATTGACTTACATCCTGACGTCAGCCAAACTCGACGCTGCCAGCCACAGATGGCTTGCTGCACTGTCTACGTATGATTTCAAACTACAATACCGAGCAGGGAGCCAAAATCAAGACGCTGATGCACTTTCTCGAAGACCTCATCACCAGTCAGCTGACTCGAATTGTCAGAAAGAGTGGGACATGGTCAACAAGTTCACCCATGACCATGTAGATCCTGGTAACACAGTTCAGCTGAACCCAGACGTTGTGGCGGCCATTTGTCACAGTTGTCTGTTGAGAGCCTCAGGTCATGAGAGACCCCCTCATAGCTGCATAACTCTGGTTGAGTCGCTAAGTATGTCAGCTACTGCCATCCCTGACTACTACGCTAGCGAGACTAACCAGGGTTTACCAGTTGTGCCTTCGCTATCCCACCTTGACCTCCAGGAGAAGCAGAGAGCAGACCCCAGTCTACGTGAAGTGATCTACCAACTCCAAACTGGTGAGAAAGTTGCTCCCACTGTTCGGAAAGAGTTGCCAGATGTTGCTCTCCTGCTGAGAGAATGTAACCGCCTTGAACTTCAGGATGACCTCCTTTACAGAAGGCGGCAGGATAGGGACCATGTTTCATATCAGCTTGTGCTGCCAGAGGAACTGCGCTCTGTTGTCCTTACCAGCCTCCATGATGACATGGGCCATATGGGGGTTGAAAGAACGCTTGACCTTGTGAGATCCCGGTTCTTCTGGCCACGTATGGCTACAGATGTTGAAACAAAGATCAAAACCTGCAATCGCTGCATTCGAAGGAAAGCGCTTCCAGAGCGAGCTGCACCATTGATGAATATAAAGACCAGCCGGCCTCTTGAGTTGTTGTGTATGGACTATCTGACGCTCGAGCCAGATCGGAGTAATACCAAAGACATTCTGGTCCTCACCGATCACTTCACCAAATACGCCGTGGCCATTCCAACTGCTAATCAGAAGGCGAAGACAGTCGCTAAATGCCTGTGGGAGAATTTCATTGTGCATTATGGCATTCCCGAGCGTTTGCACACAGACCAAGGGCCTGATTTTGAGTCTCACCTCATTAAAGACCTCTGTGACATTGCTGGTATAGAAAAGACTCGGACTACACCGTACCATCCTCGTGGGAACCCTGTTGAGAGGTTTAATCGAACCTTGTTGAGCATGTTGGGTACGTTGGAGCCTGAGCAAAAGCAGAGATGGAAGGAGTACGTAAAGCCGCTGGTCCATGCGTACAATTGTACTAAAAATGAAGTCACAGGCTACACTCCTTACGAGCTCATGTTTGGACGTTCCCCAAGGCTACCTGTCGACCTAGCTTTTGGCCTACCTGTCCGAGATGCACCATCCACATCGCACTCCCAATATGTGCAAACCCTTCGCTCTCGGCTGGAGGAGAGTTATCAGCTTGCGTCCAAAAATGCAGCAAAATCTGCTGAAAGAAACAAAATGCGTTTTGATCAACGTGTCAAACCATCTACACTGGAAAAGGGAGACAGAGTCCTCGTCCGGAATGTACGGCTGCGTGGGAAACACAAGCTGGAGGATAAATGGGAAAAGGACATCTACGTTGTGGTCAGCCGTGCCGGCGATCTCCCTGTTTACACGGTACGACCCGAAAGGGATTCATCTGAACGAAGTCGAACCCTGCATAGAGACCTCCTACTTCCATGTGGATTCTTACCTGAGAGCAAAGAACCGGAGCTGCCACCAGCTACAACTGCAAACAGACCCCAAACTCGAAGCCTGAAGAAACCAGTTGTAGATCCAGAGGAGTGTTTTAGTGAAGAAGAGGATTGGAGGCTTCCGTCAGGTTCAGTATTGCAACCAATGACGTTCCATGTTGAAGGTGCTCTTCCTGTCACCTCCTCAATCCACCATGATGCAGTTCCTGACAGTACTCACTTACCTGAAAACCACTTACCTGCTGTTGGGGAGTCCTCTCGAGCTGCCGATGCCTTGGATCCATCTTCGTCCAGTGAGGAGGAGGATGTTGTTCCTGAGGAACCTGAAGAAGAGAGGGAGATGGAAACAGGAGAATACTCACCAGAACCCGCAGACCCTGTTGTTCCTGAGGGAGATCCAGAGCTCCTAGGCCCAGTAGAGACATCCCCTAATACGGCAGTAACATTGACACCTGATTCTCCCGAAGCCCCCACCTCTATCTCTGAGGATGGGGATGCTGTGGAGACGGTTGAACCTGATCAGCCTATCCGTCGTGCATCGAGACAGAGAAAGCCGCCCGAGCGCTTGCAGTACTCTGCTCTGGGCAAACCACTAATCTCTGTAGTACAAACATTTTTCCGCAGTCTAGCCGATGCTTACGATGAGGGTTCCAGTACCCCTGCCCCTGGCCTCATGTATGTCCCCATGTCAATGTAGTTAAACATGCACCGGAGTTGCATGATTTTAAGGGGGGAGGGTGTAACCCAGGTGACAAATCTGGAGCATTTCTATGTATCAGCCCGTCTTTAAATCTCGCGTTGTTTTAGCCCCGCTCCCGCGAGATCTCGGTGTCACCTCAGCCAATCACCGACCTTCGAGTGACGTCACATGACACGGCACAGCTAGTAGCATTCGGTTGTCTTGCCGCGGTGATTCAGTCTGAAGTGTGCAGTGGGGGGAAGCTGTTTGAGAGTCGGGCTGCAGGTTGGTAGTGAATTAATCTCGCTGTTCTTTATCACAATTCGGCTTGACACTCAATGTGCCTTATATTATGTTGTAGGAGCTTTCTGCTGTGTTCAGAATTCAGTTGGAAAAGTTGTGTGTCAGCCATATTCCTTGGAACTGGTGAGTGAAGAAATGTTTGTTAAGTGCTTAGCTTAGTTTAGCTTAGCCTCCATTCATTTTAATTAACACGGTTAGCATGCTCACATGCCAAACTTTATGCCTGTTTCTGCCTACTTCTCCCTAATGTCAATTCATAAATCAAACGGCATGACAATGAGGTGAATGTATATGGGTTGTATGGAAGACCATTGAGGTCATAATTTGCTTTGTTTGTTAAAGTACCCTTTTCTGTGTGACCAGTGCTTTAGCACATGAGCACTTTAGCTATGCACTTTGGGATTGAACTAATGAATTATGTCAGATTGTTAAATAATGTAGCAAGTATTTTTGGTGTTTATATTAAATGTAAATACTATTATATATATTGCTATCTTTGAATTATTGTATGAAAATTAAGTATGGTACAACTGGTGCTATTACTTTTGTGTGCACACTGGAGCTAAAGTTATGATGATTGATTGATTGATTGATTGAACTCTGGCCTTGCTCTGCAGGCAGGTATGCATGCGATGGCGAGCTAGAGAAGGAGCAGGCCTAGAGCCTGGGAAGCCACTGGGACAGAACTACAAAGCTGCACCTCTCCCCTGCTAGGCCGGTAGGGGCTCTGTGCAGCCCACCAACCTCTCACCCACACACACACCCCGTTTTGCCCCACTGAATACACACACATACCCCCCCTCACGGACTCATATGCACTTACCTACCCTCTGGATCAGCAATCGAATTCAGAAGTGGGATTGAATGGACTGTGGTTGGGTGGGGTCAATGTTCTGGTTTGTTTAAGACAAACAGTGTGCTGGACTCGCAATTTATTTTGCTGATTTGGGTAATTTTCTACCTGTATCTTGTCATGTAAAGAAAAACATGAACTGAGCACTTGTTTCTGTTGAATGGCCATTCATTTGCATTTTTGTCTATTGTATATATCTGTCTTTACTATTTTTGTTGTGCAATAATATATGGTACCAACCAATCAAATGCAACTTCAGTCTCTTGTCATTCCCTCCTTGAGCCGGACTCTAATCTTCTGACAACTAGCCTATAAGTCTATTTAGCTCTCATAGCAGCATATTTCATTACTCTTTATTATTATTATTACAAATCTGTAATGTAGTTGCTACATATATATTTGAGTTATTTCCAGTGCAACACACAAGCAAACAATGCAATGTAATGGATCACATTTTTTAGTTTGTTACTTCTCCCCTGGAGGAGCCAGATTTGAGACACAGGAGCAGACTTATTTTGAGTGTCAGAGAAACATAGACATGAATGGCATAGAGTGACGGGCCAGGCACCCTCATTGAATATTCATCTCGGCGTGCACAACTTATGAATAACTGAGAAGCAGTTGACGGACAGGGTTGGTTTGGTCCATTTCCCTCTCTCCAGCACAACCAGTGTTGTATTTACGGTTATGAGCGCGCAAGTGTTTTATTTTAACACGGTAACACGTCCACAGACGCAGTCAAGCAGATTGCTTTATTGCTCAGACCTGTTGGGAATAGGAACAAGAGTGTCAGTGGGTTGTGTTAAATCTGTATGGAAGCTCTGGTTTCGCGCTGCCCACACCCCCGCATCTTGCTTGATTACTTTGTCAGTTTGGCGTGATGTACAGACCTGTATCAAGTCATACCGAGTGTTAGTTCAGTTGATTTGATGCACTATCTTGTGCTGATTTAAAGAGCTTGGCTTATACTACCTCAGCTATATCCACCGTCTCGCCCTGTCAGCTGGCGTCATTTATTACGCCCATAGGAGCAGTTTATGATGTCAACCAGGTCATTACTTATGACAGTGTTTAGTCAGGCTTCCTTTGCCATAATATAAATGTCCTTTGCTAAATCACCAGTCAAGGCTCCTTGTCCTGGGAACACACTGTCCTTTCTGTTTCAAACGCTCGGTCATTTGCATCTCTTCCAGGAAGACTGTTTAATCAGCTGGCATGGCCGTGCAACCTTGATGAAATTGCTTTGTGATTGATCATTCTGACATTTTGAAGCCAATACGAGCGTAAATATGGGTAGTATATATTGTCTAAGACACATTAGTGCACTAATGCAGTATTGTTACTGTAGTATTTGTTTCTGAGGGTATTATTATTGTAGACAAACTGTCCAGCTTAAGCCAGATGTTGTTAATGATATGAAGCCATGTCTTTCAAAAGTCAATTCTAAGGGTCCATTGTGTAGGATTGAGGGGGAAATGCTCGCCGATTTGGGATATGATAAGTATGTTTTCTTTTGTGTATAATCACTTGATAATAACACGAATTGTGTTTTTATTACCTTATTACATTTAACCTCCACCGTCCTCCTCCACGGAGATCACCATGTTGCAATGCCATGTTTCTGCAGTAGCCGACAATGGACAAACCAAACTGTGGCTCTAGATAGGGCCATTCGTGTTTTTGCTTTTTCACGTCTGTGAGGGTTTGTGTTGGAGAAACACTGATATTTGTGTGATGTGAAACTGCTTTATTCAGTGTTTTTAAATTACCTGTTCCGTTTGTTTTGGAGAGACCTCTGTGATAATTCAACTCTGGGTTAAAACCTCCTGCACAGTGAACACTAAGGGAGAAGTTTCAGCTGGTTGCAATCTGCAGTCCTCACCACTAGATGTCACTAAATCCTCCTAAATCTTACACACTGTTCCTTTAAACGTGCAGTATGAGGTAATAGTCAATTATTTCTTTTTTTTTTTTTTCTGATAATTTCTGAATATTTTGTGGTTAATCTTTCTTTTTTTTTTGTTCGTTTATTTGTTTGTTTTCTGAATTTTTATTTTGTAGTTTTCCTGTTTTTGGTTGTATTTTGTTTCGTTTTGCCTTGGATTTTTAGTCATATATTTGTCTTACTCTATGAAGTAATGTCTGCTTGTGTGGGCCCCAGGGAGTGTAGTTGCTAGCTTTGTAGTGACTAATGGGGATCCAAATAGATGAATAAATAAGAAAATTCAGGTTTTTTATTTTCCACTAGCTGTTTTACTCCTACACGCACAGTATTGTAGGTTGAATAGCAGAATTTTACAATTTTTTAAAGAGGGTTTTGCCATTTGATGTTCTGCATTGCTTATATTTCATTAATATTTGTTTACCGGTAAAATTGTACATAAAGCCTCAACATTTTGATATGAATCCGAGCTGTTAATTTGATCCGTCCTCTGTCTGCCCTAATCAACCCAAACAGCTAATAATGTCACAGCTGAGTTTTGTGGCAAAACAACAAACATAAACAGATCTCTCGCTCTCTCCAAGGTCCTGGAGCCTGATGCAGCCGAACATCTGTTTGACTCCCTGCTGCCAGACATGGTGCAATTAGCACTGAGAGCATCTGAGCTCTGCACCAAGGTAACAGCCATCACTAACCAACAGACACCAGCTCACTGGTCTGCGACACAGTAGATCACCACAGCAAGTTGATCCCAAAGGTCACGACATGACAAATAATCTTGTGAGATGGTAGTAAAAATTGTGAGGTCAAGGCACGTAGCTATTGACAGTCATTTGTCCAATGTTTTATAGTCGTCTTAGTCATCTCGTTCTTTGGCGTGTGGATGATGAAGAGCAGTGTGTGTTTGCAGCCGAAAAAGTCCCATCAAAAGGTTTTTTTTGTGTATTCATTTGGCCAAGCAGCCAATTATATAATTTTATTTTTACATCTCAGTGTGTGAAATTTATTTGTAGTTTGGTGCATTTAACACTCAAAATGGTCCGCACCAATAAAACCATTACCAAAACAAACAGCATTGTGGTAATGCAATGCATGTAGTGATGAGTGTAGTAAACTCAGTGTTGTAGGCCATCAAAATTAAACATCAGTCTACGTGAGTAGCACAGAAAGTTGTCTTGTGTAATTAAGAGTTGATTTCTATCCCCATTATAATTTTTGTAATCAGCTATTTTTTTTAATACAATCAAATAGAATATATATACGATTTTCACGGTACGATAACCATTTAAAACTTGAGTAGCTAGTCTAAAATCAACCTAAAATTCAATTGATTCTGACCAGAAAACCGGTTTATGTATAAGGCGGAGAGATGTAGAGATTAATACTACTACTAACTGTTACCCATGAATCTTTGTCCAGTCATGTTAGCTAGCTAAAGCTAAATTTGCAGCACCATAATGGTAAGGTGAACCAAGCTAACATTTGCGATGTATTAAAACAGATTGGCCAGTGTCCTTTATTATTATTTCAAGTGTACGGACATTAGGAGTGGGCGATATGGCCCCAAAATAAGACCACAATATTTCAGGGTATTTTTGTGATCACGATATTCTTGACGATATGATAAATTAGTAAAAAAAAAAATATAATATATATATATATATGTATTATTAATTTAGGAAAATAGAATTGCAACAAAATCCATGATATAGTTTTACAGTTTGCTGTCAAATATTTAAAAAAAGAAACAAAAAGTATTTCTCATTTCATTCTGCTCCGTCTCTCTTGGAGCTAAGGGGTCCTTGGACTAAAAAAAGTTGAAGCCCCCTGTACTACAAGCCTGTTGAACAGCGAGCTAATTGAATTAAATCCATCATATCTATCAGTATTTCTGTGTGTTCCTTCATTTAGCCAGTGCTACTTGTAACCAAACAAAGTCGTTTTTCCTGTTGGTCTTGGATGCAACATGGTCTCCCCACTGTCATTAAAGAGTTGCTTACACAGATGCGCTGTTTATTTATAAACCCACAGCCATTATTAGGAGTCTGGGTCTCTTGTGAGCAAAGATGAACGTTGATTGTAATTATGATGGCTGATTCAAGAAGCACAGAGTGGTGCCAAATTAGTGGCATTAATGCAATGTACTTCAATGCCTCGTTTGGCAAATTGACAAAACAAATTATTTTGACCTTCCTCAGCTCTACCTCTGTTCCTCCTCTAGCCGATACCCCTCCTCAAGCAAGGCACGAACCACTCCATCACCATGTCCCAGGAGCAGGTGGCATGTCTGCTCGCCAACGCCTTCTTCTGCACCTTCCCCCGACGCAACTCCAGAAAGACTGAGTACCACAACTACCCAGACATCAACTTCTTCAGGTAATGTGGGGACATGGAAGTTTTATACATGATGCATAGAATTACACAAACATGGTTCCTGCAGATCCTTAAAATAAGGCCTTAACTGGTATTAAATGTCTTAAATCAGTCTTTTAAAAGTCTTAAAAATGCTCCAATGGGAAGCAGGATTTTGACTTTTTTTTTTTTTTTTTTTTTTCGAACATTGCATTGTAAAATCTCTGAATAATTGGTAACATCAATTTTTCTTAAATAATTTACCGATTGCCTCTACCAACGTCACGCAGATCAGGATAATGAAACCAGCAACTATGATAATTTGTTTCTGACCAGGATGCTCACAGCAGAGGATTATTGTCTGCTAGCTAGCTGTCACCGTGCGGTTAGGGTTCCAGTTCTGATCTACCCTCGTCCTGCCACGTGACAGAAAAAGTCATGTGTTGTGTCACGATAAACATTTGAGCAAACCCTAAGTAGTCAGTGTTAATTCATTTTTTTTTTTTTTTTCCTCGTCAGTTTTGGTTATTGTAAAATTGGTTTTATAACTTAATTCCGAATGGTATTAAAAAAAAAGTCTTGTGTGTGGCATATCATCTCGTTCACGATAATACTGGTACAATTTTTTAAGATGATATGAAAAATTCATATTGTAATACGGCTGCGGTGTTTCCAAAAAAAGGAGCAGCTTCAGAGGTGTGGAATAAAGTGTCACATCGTTAGGCCTGGGCATCCTGAATGTTTGTTTTATGAACAGCGTTGGATTTTTTTAGACTCTTGTGGCAAGGCCCAGTGTGTTACGCTCCCTGCAGAGGGAACTGATTCAGCGGCTCCTCTGGCAGCAGCACAGCATCTCTCCCTCTCCTCTCTCACTGTGTGCACACAGGACTCGGTTTCGTCAAGTGATTTTGCCATAAAGAAGGAAATCACCTGTTCATTTATATGTATAGATCCCAGGGGATGTTGTTTTGTATTTGGGAGCTGTTTAAATGTGTAATTTGTGGTAGATTTTATTTTGTTGAACTTATAATATTGTATACAGAATCTGAATCTCACTCTGAGTTACTGTTGTTGTTCGCAAACTAAAGAAATGAGAGATCATTTTAGTTTTTACTGAATATTTGAAGGGAAACTGTGAACATGTTATACTATGTCAGTTATTTTGTTGCAATTCTAAGTGTATATACATATATTTTACTAATTTGTTATATTGTCAAGAACATTGTTATCACAAAAATAACCTGAAATATCGTGATATCATTTTAGGGCCATGTTGCCCCTAGTAGGAGCCCTGCATGATCAGTTTGGAAATGATGCTTCCATGACAACTAGTTTCATTTCCATGAGGGGGCACTACTGTATATGTTTTCTTCATTAATCATCTTATCGTCTGGCTTGGTGTCAAACCAAACATTTGCATTGTACGTAGATTTAATTACACATGAGCAAATATTGTCTTATTGATCAGACACAGTGATCACTCTGAGGTATTTACAGCTTTAGCCAGCAATACTTGGCACAACTATACACTGCAATACTATTTGTTGGTCAGTTTTAGCAGAACATTAAGACCCTTTCTTTACGTGTAGTTCAGAGCCAAACCTTTTCCTTCCAAAGCATCAAATATGACAAAGACGAGGGCATGAAGGTATTTTTTTTATTATCCCTGCAAGCTTTCACTGTGGAGATCGTCTGGGTGGTGTAATCCAGAAACAGTCTGCAGATCCCTGCTCAGTCATGTCCCCCATCTCTGTTGGCATCACAGTGTAATTACCTAAATGGAGGAGGGAATTAGATTAACATTGACTCAGATGGCTGCTTTTGACAATGGAGAAGGCCATTGGCTGTTTTGCAGAAGGCTGTAGCAGAGTTCAATTGCATCAGTATTTCATTCACATAAAGGTCTCTGCTGTGATTTGAAAAGGAACGCCAGCGTCGTCTTTTTAGCCTGCCGCAAAAAAATGATCCTGAATCGCCAATTTGGTTCGAGCCAGCTTTGAGTTTCTTTTTGAAATCATTCATTTATTCTGATTTTTTTTTTTTTTTTGGATAAAGATCTGTCGGTTCCAACGTTATTTTTCTGATTTTTTTTTCTCCCCAGGAATAGGTAGAGGAAATAAAAACAAAGCTGTTTACCCTCGGAAGTTCTTTCATCTTGATGCAGACCTCTTATTTGCATTGAGATAAAGTGACTATTATGACTGTTTGTTTGGGTGTTTTTGCATATTAAATGTTGGATCTGTCACTCCTTCAAGTATTCTTCAATAGCAAACTCTATTTATTATTTAGCTCTGTGTTTTTCGAGACTGGTTTTCTTGTGCTGATGATGTAGAAACCCAGCTGTTATACATACTGTAGTCACTTATACTGCTTTCCTGAGTTACATCATAGCTTTTTTCACATCTGTGGGGGGTATATTGAAGTTATATAATTGTGTATTAATTCTCTGTTCCTCAAAGACCATACTGCGATATGTTACTAAAAGCCTGCTCTCACCAGTGGCTGACTTATGTCAAAGACGTTTGCCCCGAGGACTGCAAGACGCACGATTGTTTCTTGGGGCCATGCTGACAAAAAATAAAATGAATGCAGGAGCTGACTTGGTTGAATGAGTTTCTCAGCCCCTGAAGGGCTCTCAGTGCATCAAGCTTTTGTCATAATTTCATTTCACTCTCATGGAATTTCTTGTCTCTTTATTGTGGCATGTGAGGCGGGCCGTGCTCGAGACGGTGGGCTTTATGCTGAAAGTGCATTCAAACCCGCCCACTACACCTCACCACCACCACCAGCAGCAGCTGTGTGTGTGTATTTGTGTGTTATTTTTCAGGGGGATTGACCTTTTGCCTCCTGAGGACTCTGTTGCTTAAAAGGGACACAGGGCTTCTTAATGTACCCCCAAGGAGGGAGCCCTGTTTCCCTCCCTGTTCCTTTTTTTTTTTGTGTGTGTGTGTGAGTGTGTGTGTGTGTGTGTGTGTGTGAGAGAGTGCTGTAAAATGGCACATGAGTGTGACTCTGTGATGGCAAGCCTGGGGCGACTCCATTGTCGTAACAGCGAAGGAACTCCTACATAATCGGCTAGTGACTGAAAGGGAAGCTGAGTGAGAGATGAACTAATTCATATCAAAAGTTAAAGCATGACTGCACTCACATGGCTTAAGTGGAGGTCTTGTGTCTCGATGGCACTGGGGAGTTATTTCTCCTGGTCTTGGCTGGCAGTTGGAAGAAGTTTTCTTTGAGGGCTTTTTCACAGAAAAGGGATTTCTTGGTTAAGATAAAGAAAAAGTCGTGGCTTGGGTTAAAATAAACAGATTTTCGCAGGGAAACAGCCTGCAACGAGAACTTCTCCCATATGGATGCAGTTGTTTAAACTACAATGAACTTAAAGAGTTGGTGGTTGGCTGGGATGCCGTGTTTAACCTTCATGTTTAAAGAGTAATAGAAGAGGAACATATTATGTAGTCTAATACCAAGAACTGAATTAAATGTATAATCTGTTCTTGCCTTCAGGCTGTTCGAGAGCTCGTCTTCAAGGAAGATTGAGAAGCTGAAAACCCTGATGTGCTATTTCCAAACTTTCATTGAACATAGTAGGTGTTCACATTTCATGTTTTAATACATTGCAAGTAAGATACAATATTAAAATGTGTTACTTGACCCCTTGTTTTGCTTCTCAGAGCCTACTGGACTTGTAACATTCACACGAAGAAGCTTGGAAGATCCTCTGAATTGGAAAAGGTGTAGTGTATTGACTCTGTGTACAAAGGAAAATATTATCACCAGTATGATGTGAATTGTAAAATCATCCGGATCCGTTGTCTCAGCGGTAGTCAAAAACTGGAAAATGATTCATTCTTTGTGTTTCAGCTCAAAGACTCAGCTCACAAAGCTCCACATTACGTGTGAAGGCACCATTGAGGATGATGGTTATGGAATGCTTCAGGTAAGACGCAGAGCTTCAGGCACACGCACACTGCATAGGGCATTAAGTGTTAGAAAGGGCATCAAAACACCCAATAATTATCCATCTTAATCATAAAGTGAACTATATGAATTTAAGATGAGGCACCATTAGGCCTCGATCAGACAGCGCTTTTTGTAGCTTGCTGCGTCTTTTTTGATATTTTCATTATTGCTTGGCAACCAACGAATCACCTGTCCTTAGCGTAACCACAATTTTGCTGTCAAGTACACTTACAGATCTGCAGATTAAAGTCTAGCAGAGGGCACTTAAGTACAGGACACAGGGAAACGGAGATCCGTGTTGGTACACAAGATGCTCAGAAAGAGGAGAAATCACGGAGAGTATCGTACCACCTGCTGATCCGGCAGCTTCAGCTGGATGATGGTTGGTTTAAGGCCTAATTACGGTTGGTTAAACGTAACAAAGGAATTAGGACTACAATATGTGTAGATATGTCTTGCAGCTTTCTTAGGGTGACATTAAGAGTTAAGACAAACCATGTAGGGTGGTCCACTGAAGGCCCACTTCTCAATTCATCCAATTGGACAATGGGGAAAAAACACCAATGACAACGGGACGTTTTGTGCCTGGGTTGAAGTTTTTTCAACCCCAGGTGTTAAGGGCACTCCTGCAAAAACATGAGGCGCAAACGGAGGAAAAACGCAAGGCTCTGGACAACGCAGAAGCAGCAAGCCAAACACTTAACTCTCATTAAAACTATTGCAAGAACCCAATATGCTTTGTCTGATCGGGGCTTTAGACCATTATGGGCAATATGATATACACAGCAGTTACTCTTAGGGCACCCAAATGGTTTACAGAAGTGTTCTCTGGCGGACATGATGGTGTGATTTAGAGGGATGTCTATTCTTTTGTTTAAAGGAGCTTTTAGTTTGAGGGATGCTCCACCTTGTGTTTGGTTCCCCATCCGCTTTTCCCTCTGTTGTAGTCAGTCACTGAGCCACCACATTGTCTTTCACCCAGAATGCTTACTACTGCTGAAAAGGCCTTTGAGGGAGGCTGTGACACGTCGGAGGGAGTGTGTGCTGGGACTGGGGTCGAGGCCTCTGAGCCTCCTCTGCTCTCTGTGTCGACCGCGCTTCCTGTACACTGTCAGGACGGCCCGCTCTGCCTTTCACCTTTTGTTTGCCTCCAGTTGCCACCGGCTGACAGTTGATGTGCACACATGACCAGCTCCAGGGGCACACTGCAGCCCCGATTGATGGATGCTCTGTTGGGGTGTCGGGGGGGTGGGGGTTGCTGACAGCCTGTCAAAGCCGACTTTGGAGGCTGGCTCGCTGTCCCAGAGTTGAGTGACCAGTTTGGGGAGATCTGCTCTCAGAATGCTGCTTGCTCCTTTGCAGCTTCTTCCTGGGGATTGTGACAGGGTTAGTCTGCGTTGGCTATAGGCCAATGAGCAACAACTGTCAGTCCAGAAAATGGACAATATGTTCCACATGGCTGCTTTCTGACTTTAAAAAAAATGAGTTGTCACGTCTGTGTCTGAGCTGAAATGATGATATGCAGTTTTTTTTTTCTTTCTCATAAACAGACCAAAAATAAACAAATAAATCAGTGTCACCCGTAGATCTGCACACAAACCTGAGAAAACACAAGCAGCAAGGCATCGGTCAGCAGTCAGTTTAGCAGCATGTTGTGACTGGAGGGAGATGTTTGCTTTGGACTGTAGGGCTGCTCTCATGTTTTGATATTTGCTACTGGCAGCAGCACACCTAAGTGCTGCTCCTGGGGAGAGCGCATTTCGGCATGGGGGACAGACGTCTGAGTAATGCGAGCACCTCGGGCCACCTTCCCAATGAGCTTGTCAGGGATTCTGTCACAAATGAAAGAACAAGGGCTGAGACCCTTTCATGAGGTGTTTTCCTCCTGTTGGCCAAGTTTGGAAAACTAAAAATTTCACAATCAAAGAAAGCGTTTAGTTATGTGACAAAAAAAAAATCAGTCGATGCTACAAAGGGATGGATGCTGCATCTTCATCATCATTACTAATCTGTCTTGATTTGCAGGTGGATTTTGCTAATCAGTTTGTGGGAGGAGGAGTCACCAGTTTGGGGCTCGTCCAAGAGGAAATCCGTTTCCTGATCAACCCAGAGCTTATCGTTTCTCGCCTCTTCACCGAAGCCCTGGATGATAATGAGTGTCTGATCATCACAGGTCTGTTATTAAACATTCTCCCACACCTTGTGTAAAAACTATTTCCACTGAACAAATCCTACTATTCAATTATTCATGATTTAGTCTGTTGATCCAGAGCAGATCAATAATGCCCCTGGGTTCGCTTGTCTCATGCTTGACCTATGATTTGACAGAGGAAGCATAGAAGGCGTTTGTCGTCACACACAGCTTGAAGTACACGCTTTCAATTTACCACGTTCTGGCTCAGCAAGAGGCCGAGGGATGTTTGTGGCAATCGCCCTGTTTTCTGTATCTGTCCTTGTCACATGTTTTCTTTTTGATTGGCTGCAAAAGGTGAGAGTTGCATCAGTCGGGAGTTGTAGATTGGGCTGTCCTGATTGCTCTGTTGGTGTCTCTCTGTTGAGTAATTCCCACTGACTGTACTTCAGTATCGAGCGGTTGCAACAAACAAGGTTGGGACAGGCCAGTAGACCCGGTAACAAGAGCTAGACTTAAGGAGCCCCAGCAGGAGGCTGATGGCTCCTGTCTGTTTTTCCGTCTTCTTTTATCTGTCTAACCCTGTTTGTCTAGACTGTTGGAGCTGCTTGATTGTGTTTGATGAAGAGGTTAGAAAACCATGTTACATAACATAGCAATAGCTTTTTAAAAGTGACAGAAGCCTGCGCAAGTACATACATGTTATAGCTGGCATAAATAGCTGTAACTGTAACAATGTATTTTAGCCCAAGTGTCTGGCGCAGTGAGGTAAAAACAACTTTAACATTATCAAAAAAATGGTGTATTAATACTGTACAAGTTCCAGTTTTCAGTTTTATCATTATATTAGAGAAAATGGTCTATAAAAGGAAAGTATGCAAAAATATGGGAAGGGCTGAATTCGAAAAAACAACTTCTTCTCCAGCTCTTCCCTCTCCTGTCCTAAACCCCTTCCACCAGATGACCACAGGCATATGCATGCACTTCATACAGTAACCCAGTGTTTCCTATACATTGATTCATTTAATCTTATTTCATTGTAGAGCTCATTCGTTCAGCCCCTCCTTACCCCGCTCTCAATCTCTGTTTATGAGACCACAAATGAGACAAGAATTAGTCAGCCAGCTCTCTGCTTCACTTCCCACCGCTGTGGACTGATTTAACGGAAGGCAGCTTGGGAGATGAAGCTTTGGTCTGCGGCTGTAGGAGCTTTAATTCAGCCAGTGCAAATACCCCAGTGCAGGGTGTCATAGCAGCAGCACCGGGTCTAAACTGGGTAAAGGCAGCAACAGAAAGTTTGCAGAACCAGTGAGGGGTTTGGGCTGCGGTCCCCTGGAGCTGTGGTTTTTGCTCATTGAGATTGGGTTGCTGCAGCCACTGACTGGGGGTCAGTCTCCAAAGTTGCTGCCTACTCTCCTCCCTACAAGCTGCTCTGTAGTGGCAGGAAGTGATTCAAGGCGCCATCTAACGACAGCTAGATAAACGTGAACATGCAGCCATGAGCCTTTGGCTGTAGTTAAAAATTTTCTCTCCATCTCCGAAGCATTTGCTGATATTGACACGTATTATATTTCCTTTACTGTGAGGAGGTGCAGAAGTCTAGTTTTCTCTCTGCTTGAATTACAATACACTCATGGTTTATTGTGGGATTTTTGCACATTGACACCAAAATAAAACTGCCTAGCTTTAAAATTGAATTTTATATATTATATATTTTATATAAATGCAAGTCCATTACGTGAATCGCTGTTACAACACAAACACCCACCATCCATATATAGATTTACTGCCTCAACACTGCATTAACAAGTGGGTTGGATAAGAACAGGAAGTGAGGCAACGGAGCCTCCGCCCTCCTGATCAGCAATCATACCGCTGCATCAGGTCTTCTTGCTTTGGCAGAGTCACCTTCAGACTTCTTGCTGGCCATCTCTCCCTCGCCTCCACTTACGCCACTTAACTTTATTAGTGGGGCCCAGAATTAATTATAGCTGGAAGACCTGCCCAAGACCTGCTCCGCTAATGGACTCTTCCATTCCATCATCTTTATTAAACCCTGCCCGTATCTCTTGTCCCTCGTTGTAAAAGCCAAGTCCAAGCCTTAGCTGCATTGTGGCCATGTGGTAAATCATATCCCCCTGTGATACATTCTGGCATACAGTAGGGAAGCTAATGGATCTTAGCTCTGCACTGAAATTTGCAGAAGTGCCCGGGCCTAATTGAATTCTCCTTGATTGCTGGATATGTGGCTGCCATCAGGGCGGTCAAAAGTATAAACAGTACCAAGGAGAAGTCACATGATTCATTGATGGTGGTAGTAGTGACCAGAAATTGTGATGCAAGCTTGACGCAAGCAGGAGATATAAAGACATTTGTCTCGACTCTGCACAAAAACTTGCTAATTTTTCAACAGTTGAGAAACAGTGTTTAGCCGCCCACTTTTTCCTCAACGTAGCAATGAGATGCGCCTCTGACCTTTTACAGTCTCCGGTCCACCACAAATATGAGACACTTTGTTTCCATGTATTTACACATGAAAGGAACAACCTTCAGGAACATTGTGAATCATACCTGCTGATTCTTATGCAACCTATTCATTGTTTAGAAATCATTTCTAATAACCAGACACGTCTTTCTCCGACCGAGATTGATCTGCTTCTCATCATAAATGACTTTAAATGAGCAACGGGTTACGTAAAAAATAAAATATGAGAATTGATATTGTTCCTGAAGGTTGTTTCTTTCAAACGCAAATATAGTTTATCATAGAGGATGATATTCTTGGAGGTTCAGTAAAGGTCAGGTGTATGTGAACACAATGCTTTCTAGGTTTACAGCAGGAGTGTTCAAAAGTATCAGCCATGCCCACGTCTGTTTTTGGTATCTTGTAGTGAACTTAACATAATTTGCCTTTCTGTATCTCATTTCTAATATAACTGAAATAATAATGTTTTGAAACTCACTTTTAATCCACATTTATAATTTTCTTTAACAAGACATAGTGGATTTATCATTGTTTTGATAAACATAAGTATAAAGTAGAACTGTTTCATTTATTAGTAATGCTGTTAGCTCTGTTTCTGCATCTCATTAGAGTTTCTCCAAATAAAAAGCACAAGATTTATTTGCCACTTGGCTGTTGTAATACATTAGTCATACTGTAAAGCTGTCAGCAGAATATTTTTAACAGGGGTGCTCAGAGTTTTGATGACTCAGCCAGTATATGATTGAGGGTCGCACAGGAAAAGTTCAGTTGCAAGTTGTCCTCCAAAATAGTTTACTTTAGCTAAGAGCACTAGCATCGATGCCAAAACATAATGCCTTCATTACCAGTGAGGTGCCACCAGTTGCCAGTAGCTTTTTACAAGTTGTCATTCCTAACTTCGGACTCTAGACTGTGACCAAAGTGGTTGCATATGTAACCATTTATTGTGAGTGTGGGAGTCAAAAAATTCATGTGGTCGCAGTTATACAAGTGCACAATGCGGACTAGTGTTAAATGGGAATCAGCAGGTCCATGTTACGTCTGGTGTATGAAATGTCTGTATTGTTACTGTGCGACATTTTTACAAGCTATTATATTCCGGTCACATCTTTCTCCGGGTCCGAGGATAGTGATGTTTATTACAACTTCAGTTATATCTGCAGCCTTACGTTTGACAAGAAGCAATGCAACCTCCCCGTAGCAGCTTCGGTTTGTGTCGTATTTGGCGTCTGTGACACGGCAGCTTTTGAGCAAGGCTTCAGAAAGGTGGCTGCAGATAGAGAGAGGCAGAAGCATCAGAACCAAAGTAGCACATTTCTCATTTTCACATTTTTTTCAGCCATTGGATACAAAAAAAGGACTTAAATAATTGTAATGACAACAAGAAAAGGGTGAGGGGGCACCCAGTAGCTCTGTGATTAGAGCGGGTGTCCCATGTACAAAGGCTTTGTCCTTGCTGCAGCGGCCCAGTGTTCGATTCCAGCCTGCTGTTCTCCGCTGCATGTCATCCCCCCTCTCTCTCCCTTCATGCTTAAATACTGAGGTATCAAAAAAAGGCGGGAAAAACAAATCTTAAAAAATGAATTACGCGCAGGTGCGGCCAACTCAGAAGGTTGTCAAGTCTGGAGAAATGGTCTGCAAATTATTAAAAATATAATGCAGGCATTTCATGTCATGTTCACGGGCCGCACTTTGAGTGACAAGAATTGATAACTGATGTAATAAATTCAGATGGTCCAGCATTCAGCTGCTCGTATCATTACCAGAGCCCCCTCCATAGATCATATCACTCCTGTTCTCCAGCAGCTTCACTGGCTTCCTGTTAAATATCACATCCATTTCAAGATTCTGCTTCTCACCTTTAAGGCTCTTCATAATCAAGCCCCTTCGTACCTGTCTGAACTCCTTCATATCTACATGCCCAGATCGTCAATCCAACTCACATCATTTGACTTCCATGGGTTCTAGAGCCTTCAGCTGTTCTGGTGCTGGTAGCATAAGAGCTGTCAGTCTAGTGTAGATATAAATGTTCATTTAGCTCCGAGGATGGAGCAAGTTGAGGTGTCTGTTTGTGGCCAGTGGCTGGATTGTGAAAAGCTGTTGCTGTGGTCGTATGGATTGGCTGACCACAGAATAAATCTCAACCTAATGAGTGTATTGCCCATTTTGCTTGTTTCCTTATTTGTGTTATATTGGCACACTGGTGAACTAGATTAGATACTTTAGCGTCTTATTCCAGCAGCAATTGTGCTTATTACTTTAAAAAACAGAGAGGCAGGCTGATTATTAGTGAAACGTCTGTCAAGCGGAGTGCGCTCTAGAGATTCCCTCCCCCCCTCTGCATCTCCTAATACCTGCTGACCAAAGCCCCGCTACTAATCACTTGGTTTATTCACTTTGCAGCGTGAAGCATCTCAGCGAGTGCTCTCGACAGCCAGGTACTAATGAGCGCTAATGAATGGGAAGTTAATTTGTGGCCTCATTTGTTTGACTGTGCTGTTGCCTCCCCACCCTCCGCTCCCCCCTTTCGCTGGAGTTGAGTGGTCCCCTGTGGGCTGGCGGTCAGTCGCTGCTTCTCATGTCGTTTCAAGGGGGGGGTAATAACTTGACCTTCCTCTTGTCAGGAGACAGCTGCTCCTGTTTCATCCGATCACATCAGGCAGGATCACTAGAGACACGCCCCCTTAAAACCTTTTGTTATTACAATGAATCTTGATGGCGATTTGTTCTGTTGATTGTCTATGCAACCATTTCAAAGAATAACCAGTTGTATGTAATTCATTTTCTTAGAAATTTTGTTGTAAATTTTGTTTTGTTATACACCACATGTTCTTGCATAATTTATCCACCATTTTGAGAATATAAATGGCAATCATGACAGAGTTTGTAAGTCTCTGTTGAATCAAAAACACATTGATTATCTACATGAGGATTATTACATCATACACCTTAAATCATTTTTTATTTTAGCATCATTGGTAACTAAACTGGATTTCTGTGCATGTTAACATAGTGTTAGCTTACTGCCTTCCAGCCACCAGTAGAAGACTAAAAGTATTTTATGTTTAAAAATCAAAACTAATGTGGTATTGCTTTGCAGTTGTGTGTGACTAATGTCTGTGTGTTTTTTTTCTAGGTACGCAGCAGTACAGCGCATACACAGGATATGCTCATACCTACCAGTGGGGCGGCAGCCACCAGGACAAAACTCCAAGGTATTTATTTTACCTCTATGATTTATGATTTGAAATGCTTAAATAATAACAAGATGCTATGTCTAACCTTGGCTTGGGCGGTGTCTGTTTTTTTCATACCTTCATATCCTCCTGATATTTCATTGGGGTGTGTAGCAGTATTTGCATAAAAAAATAAATAAAGCTCAGCTACTGGTGATAGAAGTCATTGTAGCATGTATGTCATTGTCTAGCCTACAGTGTTGTGTTTCTACTATGCAATTAGTCTGCTTAAGGCTCATTTACACTCCCTTTACATACAAAAATAGATCCGTTTCAAGCGTTGTAAATTTTACTTCCCTCATACTTCCATGCATCTTTTATGATAGCATAGATATAGCCAATAGATGGCACGAGATCGTAAGGTGGTAATAATGTACCTTGTGAGTCCAGTAAATACATTGCAACATGTGGACGGAGAATTCTTTTCACTATATTATCAATTTGCTCCATCCTGCCATTTTATGACTTCCCTTGTCCACACCTATGATCTTATCTCACTTAAACTATACTAGACTGGCTCCACGATCTCTGGTGATACTGCTCTGTTTCGTCCATATCCGTAAGATTTTAGAAAACGTGCGTTAATATAGATGAAATGAGCGCAGAGTACGGACAGAGGGCTCTGTCCATCTCAGTATCTATCATTGAGCATAAATGAGCCATTAGGCAAGTCTTGCTAGGGTTAAATACTTATAACCAATAGAATAATGAATAGATAGGAAATAAGCTTTCTTCTTACCACAGAACCCGATCACACTTGTTGCCATTGGGAACATGTCGGCAATTTGGCTAATAATCTGCTGTTGTAGTTGAAAGTGTAGTTTGCTAGTCCTGTAACGTTATTCCCGCCACCGGAGTCACTATTTTTTCAGTGCAGCCGCCAGTTCAACAAGTAGAGACTGACCTCTGGTGGCGTGTACTGTGTACTACAATACATCGCCACAATGCAGCGTATCCGTTTCAGTTTCGTAGAAAGAGGAGCATCTGTATAATTGATGGTACAGAAAATCAAACCAAATCAAAAGATTTCTAAATACCTCAGAATAACGTTTTACCTTGATACCACCACCAACACCAAGTTTAACCCCTTCATTACAATCATGTTTAGCCACGCTAGCTTGTGGTAGCCCAATTTCAGCCGGTCCAACTGTTAGATGGACTGCTATCACATTTCGTACAGATATTCATGGTCCCCAGAAGATGAATCGTACTGACTTTTGGATCCTGTAGTGCCGCAATGAGGTTGACCTAAAATATGGTACAAATATTCATGTCTTCCTCGGGATGAGTTGTATTAAATTTGGTGACCCCCTGACCTTTCGTCACGGTCAGAGGACAGTCAGTCACAGCGCTCTGTCAGGTTTTATTGACTTTATTTTGTGGAACTTCCTGTTGTGGATGAAGCTACATGAAAGAATTCCCCAATTTGTTTTGCTGTATGTGAAGCGGTACTAAAACCATTTATTTGATTTGTTTCAGAGATGGCTGGCAGAGAAGATGCACAGAAATTGTGGCGATCGATGCACTGCATTTCAAGACCTTTCTTGATCAGTTTCACCCCATGAAACTCAACCGAGAACTCAACAAGGTTATATCTTATCTTTCTGCATTTATCTGTATTTCCTGCTTGCTTTCTATGAGTGTTGGTGCTTCTTTTTCTGGTACTTAAAGGTGTCCTAAATGGTAAAGGTGCAGTTAGTGACTTTAATCCAATACACTTTGTCAGATTCAGTGAATATCTCACACTTTGTTAGCTGTCTGGCATGTTTGGCATTTCAGCCATTGGCATCTTGGTTTTTTGGAGGGGTCGATCTGACTCAATCAGTCACTCAAGTGGCCCCACCTTTAAAAATATGTAACTTTGTGTCGTGATAATATGTAAATGGGTGAGAAATTAAAAAAAATCTCCACTTGTACAGTTGTCATTAATGTTGAAATTAGCTAAAGAGACCAAAACTGTTTTTTGTACCAGGCTGTAAACATGTTTATTTCTTATCGAATATTGATATCCTTTAAGGTATTGTGTCAAAGTTAGAAACTCCAGTGTCGTGATAACGTTAATCTCCGCTCTCCATGTCACTAAACATGAGTACTGCGTTGTGTAAAGAAAAACACTTAAGAACAAAAACAAAACATTATGTCGGCTGATTGGAAAACGGGTATTTGTAACCTATGGTGTGTGCTGCCGTAAGTGCTTATTTTTTGTTTTGTAGACAAAGTTTGTATTATTTATGGCAGTGGAAGTGTAGGGGCAATCACTGCTCTTTGATGTTACACTTTGATCTTTCATAGTCATTGCTTTTGAACAGGCTGCAGTAATGTTGTGTTTTAACTTTATCTGCCCTTTCACATCATGTTTGGTTTGCACAGATTTTATGACTCCAGTGTCAATCCATTTGTGTGATAATCATGAAACCATTTCATAACAGAATAACAAATGTAAGCCGAGACGACATTGACTCATGTTTACTTTTCTCTAGGTAAATATTTGAATTGTAGATAAGTGCTTTATGGATATAATCCAGACTGATGGATTGTCATATTTATAGAGAACAAGCTTTATCGTATTCATTACACTGTCCATTAGGCCCAGAATGAATTTTAATGAACATAATTGACCTCGGGGTGATTAATCACATTAATAACATTTACATCACAGATTTTTTTAAATGGGAATCTCTCCATGTGTGCAATCTTCCCAGTCAGAGATGCCCATTTGTAATAAAAAATCAAGACGTTGATGTTGTCAAGTCAGAAAGCATGGAGGAGTTTGACAGCTCTGACAAGGGTGTGAAGAATGCGCCAACATATAGATCAATCCTGTTTCGAATATTGTTCAGCTAACTGTCACGTCTGCCCTTTCACGGGAAGAATTTATGACTGGTCAGGGGGAGGCTGGGCGCTTACAATTAATTTTCACCATTCACTTTATTTCTAATGTGAAAATTAATGTCCATAGCCCCTCCTGGGATGTCATGTCAAATGCTCTTGTTCATGCATATTGGTTTATTCCGTAATGCGCTATTATTAACATATAAAACCCACGCTATTTCACACCAATTGCAGTTAAATTTAGGAAATAGGTGTGAAATGACACAGTGTTGACAAATGACACAATATTAAAAAAAAAGTATGTTCAGCCAGGCCAACCAACCTTTATGTGCTCATGCACTGAGTGGTGTGTCAAGCGCAGGCCTGCAGGCAAATGGAATTACTTTGCTGCTTTCCATTTATGTTTGATAGCATGGAGACATTCTGTAGGCTTGGTTCTTATAAAACATGCCAGTGATCTGGAACAATAAGGTGATCCCAAGACCTGAGGCTCCTCAGAGCTGATTCTGACTGTATGTACCAAATGACACATCATTCCCAACTTACTCCAGCGACCCAGTCTCATGTAGCTGACAACTTGACGTAATGTCATCCCAAGAAAACCTGATTCATTCACAGTTATGATGACGGAAGGGTAATGGCGGTATCTGAAATGACTCTCCATTTTCAGCCACTTCATTTGAAAGGTTTGCGGTTAATTTATTGTCATTGTGCAAGACAGGGTTGCTCTGAGATGCAGTTGTAGTCCCGTCATGCTGTACAAAAAAATGTGGAGGATGGGGTTGAGTTGACGAAAGAAGCTGCTCTGTAGTCTGGTGGTATGGCGGCAGATACTTCTGCATTGCTTGCCAGACAGCAGCAGGGTGAACAGGCTGTCGCTGGGGTGTTTTTTTTTTCTCCCTTAAGGCTCTGTGAAGGCACCTCGTCTCACCAATATCACTGATGTTCGGTAGATGGGTGCCAGTGATGCTCTGGGCGGTTTTAATCACCTGCTACAGAGCCCACTTTGTGGTGTTTCCTGCCAGGATGCTTTCTATTGCTCCTCTCTAAAAGTTGACAAAAACTTGCCAGGGGGATTTTGTTTTTCTGGATGTCCAAATTTTAAGATTCAAGCCCTCAGAAATTCCCACAATGAAAGAAATATAAAGTGTTGACAGCATGCGTTTGACTTTTTGCATAATGCATGATGATGGTGATTCGGAGGTGTCCAAAATCTCAATAGAGAATAGCGGGTTCTTCCCGAAGAGCTGAGGTTCTACCCAAGATTATTTGCAGTCTTGTTCCCCATATGGCTCTAGTTAAGATCTTTTTTTTCTGAGAGTGTTGACTAAACTATTAAGTGTTGAGAATATAGAGAACAGTGAATAATTTCAGATACAGCAAAAAATTATAGTGTTTAATCTCCTTGTGTCTGCTACAGAACACTTGTCCGATCATATGAATTGTGTTTTGCTTTCTGTTTATGTTTCCCTTCTAACATATTGTCGTTGATCTTCCCTTTGCTCTGTTTTTATTTAGGCCTACTGTGGCTTTGCTCGCCCTGAAGAACAAAGCCAAAACCTTGCAGCAGTGGCTACAGGGAACTGGGGCTGTGGGGTTTTTGGAGGTGACACACGTCTGAAAGGTAAGCACTGACGTAACACTCCCATTAGTAGCAGAGCTTGTGGAAAATTGTGCTCGGATCATCTTGGTGCACTTGGCAGTCTAAGCGGCCTCTCTTCCCGGACATAACGGAATAAATTTCAGCTTGAAAGACTCCAGCAGATCAGCGCAGGCATTCATTTGTCTTCCGGGAATGCGTTCATTTAGTTAAGGCCTATTCGTCGCCTTCCTTCTATTGATCAAATGACAAAGTTAATATGTTTCATTAATAGTGAAATTGATTGCCTGCTCGAGTCCATCAATCCATTACAGCTTTCTGTCTCAGCCTTGTATCACTGTCACTGAGCAGGGAGCTTCAGGACAGTTTGTGCTAACCGTTTGCAGTAGCAGCTCTGCTTCTTACTTTCTACCTGAGAGCCACTGCACTTGCAAACTATACATTCACATTTGTTAATTAGCCGCAGCAATGTAAAGCCCTCCATAGGTACAATCACCTACTGTCTGCTTAATGACAAGCCTCCCGGGAAGAGCTTTGTAATTCAGATGCGGTTCTCCTCCTGCCTTTACCTTCTGGGGCCTCAGATAGCCACCTATTTTTTAATTGTCAGATAATTCTTGGGAAAAGCTGTTGAAACGGAGCTAAGGAGAGAAACTGCTGAAGTGTAGACATATTCAGCTTCTGAAAATGTTGATTCAGTTATGCTCGTTAACTTGCCTCTGTCCCAACCTTCATTAATCAGCAGACATATTTCCAGTCTCTTAAAATATTCACAGCTCTCCGGGGCCAGACCTGGCCTCTCTTTGCAACTAATCCAGAGTTCTCAGTGGGGGTGAGACCTATTCCCGATTTACTTGCCTTTAAACGTACATGGCACAGCGGCTGGTGGTGCCACACGCTTTTAATGGTAACATTAACTACTAGATGACTCGTCACACTTTGGTTTGTTTAAACTTTCCTGTAAATTCACAAGTAAGAAGGTGATAATGTGCGAACAAACCTGCAGAAAAAAGCCTCAAAGGGACACTTCACCCCAATTCGAAAATACATACTTTTCCCTTCAGCTGTAGTGCTATTTACTACTCCAGATTGTTTTGGTGTAAATTGCTGAGTGTTGGAGATATAGGCTATAGAGATGTCTGCCTTCTCTGGAATATAATGGAACTAGATGGTGACCTGTATGACCTGGGATCAATTCACAGCCTTTGCGGGACATATATTTAAGACGCAACATATGCCTTCAAATGATGCAATAATGACACAGCACCGTAGATCACCAAACGTTCTTATACTCCTCCTCAGATAAACATCAAGCCTAACTTCCCGTGTGAGTCTTTGTGTGTGGGTGTGATTTCTTGCCGTTGCTAGAACTTGTGCTTATTTTATCTTGATACTTGGCGTTTTACAATATCTGGCAACGACATCTGTTTCTCATCACAATGTTTCACCATCACAATGTTTGCGAAGTCACTCTGCTCTTGGACTTCTCCCCAGAGTGAGACCATTCAGGGTTACTCAATTTTACTAACTAACTTGACCTTAAGGGTCAAATATTTCCAGAGCAAAGCACCAAAGAGCAAAGCACCAAAGCACCAAAGCACCAAAAAAATACATTTGGAAAACTCAACAGCAATGTGTCTTTGTAGAAACCAGTTGTTGGCAACAATCCACAGCCCTTGTTGTGAGCAGTTTCATGTGGGAACTATTTTCATTCTGCCAAGCTACACCCACCAACCATATCACTGCGCAGAAGGACGCGTGCATCTACTCACATCATGACATCATGAGATGCAATCATTAATGGCGTCCTCCTCGGCTGAGCTGTAACGTTAGCTAGCTCAGCGAAACTCTTGAAATCCTGTCTTTTAGTGGGGTGGATTGTGAAAGACCAGTGCGGTGACCAGTCTGTGGATTATCTTGGTTATGGTTTCTGGAAAGAGACATTGCTGTTGAGTTTTTAACATTTATTCCTTCGGCGCTTTAAGCACCACAAGTCGAGTGCCATCTATTACATTCGAAAGAAGGCAGACATCTCTACGGCCGATATCTCCAACACTCTCCAACTCAGACCAAAACAATCTACTTTGATAAAAAGCACTACAGGCCAGAGGAAAAATATATATTTTTTTAATTTGGGGGTGAACTCACCCTTTAAAAGGACAATCCTTTCACTGTAATGAAACTGATTTTATGCCACTCTCACTGATGAGGTTTAACATGGGCTTCTTCTCCTCCAGCTCTGCTCCAGATGCTGGCAGCTGCTGAGGCGGGCAGAGATGTGGCCTATTTCACCTTTGGTGACAGCCAGCTCATGACAGATGTCCACAAGATGCACTCTTTCCTAACTCAGAGGAAGATCAGTGTCGGTAAGAAAAACAACCCTGCCTGCTTCCTGTATATGTGCAGCTGTGTTTATGCCTTCCTTTTTGCAGAATGTTAAATTTCACTGCCAAGAGTGAGATAAAAATGATATAACAACGTCGTTAATTATGTTTTTCGAATATTTCCTGTTGGGATTTTGTTGTAAACAATGTGATCTCATAAAACAATAATGTGGCTCCTGAAAACTTACTGAAAACATTTTTTGCAGTGATATGCAGTCCTTTGTAGAGACTAGATAACATACACAGTCTTCTTGTCTCTGTCTCAGGGGAGGTGTATGAGCTCCTGGGGCAGTACTACAGCTCAGTGTGCAGGAACTGCCCTCGTCGACGCCCTGACGTCAGCCTCTACTCCTTCATCTACCAACAGGTCAGCTCCTCCCTGGCGCCAGAGGACTCCGACAGGGGCTCGGCCAGACATCACGTCCCTGCAGACTGCCGTTAAGGTCAGGTGGCTGATGAGTCACCGTGCCTTATCTTGGGAAAACGTCACAAAACCGAATTAAAACATTCTCCGTCTGCCTTTAAATTTATTTTTTAGCTTAATTGTTTTTTTGTAAGACAAACTTGATTAACAGTGGGGGATTTACCAAATGTGGTCTCCAGCACTGGCAGCTGAAAATGACAATCTGGCATGCAGATCCTTTTCACAAAGAACCGGAGTGCTGAGGGTGATTAGTTATGACCCTGTCTGGCACTGTGTTCATTTTGCTGCTGCTGGTAATACACCAATGTATTGAGCTTCAATACGACGCAATTGTGATTTTAATGGTGAAGCAAAGGTTGCCATCCATCTTCTGAGTTTGTCATGTTTCCTTTTTTTACACCCACACATATCCAGCCTAATTGAATTGGCTGTCAGAAATCAAGTTAAAGGAAAAGAATAACAAGAACAGGGTTTGGAAAGCTTGGAGCGGTCTCAGAAAACGGTTTGATTTAAAGAGCAGCCTGGCTCTTAAGGGGATAATCTCTTAGCTGCTGCATTCACAGCAAAGTTCTAGTTACAGTCATGGGTCCATAAATACATTTTTGAGTTCTTTGCTGTGTGTGACACACTCTAGAGAACCCGGATGCACTTAAAATATTAATTTGATGTGTTTGTGTCTGTGTTTTAGAACAAATTTCAGCGTGAAACTGTTATTTTGATGAAAAGTTTTTCTGAAAGATTTTGTTTTACAGCCTAAATAAAATCAATTTAAATGTAAAATTCAGGTTTTTAATATTGCCTATCTTTTATTCTGAAGCGCCATTTGAATAGAGCCACAGATGTCAGCAATATATCTCCGAACAATCAGGCTGAGGGCCTCTTGTCCCGCGGATGTTACAGGCAAAATGAGTTTCCATACAGCCTTGCCATTTATCTTTCCCCAGCTATTGCTTCAGCCTTTCACTCACCGTTTAATAAGGTCATACCTTTTATATAAACTGTACATGACACCTCATTAAGTAAAGAGTAGATCATAGAGCATCCAGTCAGAGGCGAGAGTTGGGCAGTGGGGCTCCTGGGTGATTTCTCTGTCTGTCGGGTGAAACGCTGCTTCATTTGCATCAAGAAGAAGCTGTTTGGTGCGAGTCACGGAGGTTAGACCTTTGGCACTTTGTACTGAGGTTATATTTTGTTTTACTTATTGATATGTGACAATATTCTTGGTACAAAATACAATTTTACCTATGACATTGGGTTCACAATATTAAAAATTGAAGCTGATGTGTTTATTAAAGTAATGATCTCAAAAAGTTTCATGTAAATAAATGTCTGTAAAGTCACTGTCTGTCGCTGAAGGAGGTGGCGTAATGGGGACTCAGCCGAAGGCCCAGTGATGAAAGCACTTGTATTTGCAGTATTACGAACTGGATGACTGTAGGTGAGTTTCCATCCACCTCTTTGTATGCACATTTTCAGTTTGGAGTTTTTTTAAAATATTAAAATATCACCAAAAAAAACAACATTCTTACACTTGAGGGAGTTAGAAAAGTTGATGTATTGATAAAGGTAAATGGGACTAAATGAGATGGACACACAAAGTATGACATACAGGCATGATGTACCATTACTGCATAGGCCACTGTTAGCCATCTTCATCGAGGTTTTTATTATGCTCACATACACACAGAACTCTTATCGGAAATGTTCCAAAAGTACACAGCTGTGGTGTTAGTGGTTCAAAACTTGCTATTTCCATTGTCCAGTGTGCTCCCCATTACCTATACATTCATTGTTTCCCTTCATTTTACTTGCTTTCCTTAATTACGTCATCTTGTTGCACCCTCTTCTGAAATGTCACCACTTCCAAATATTCGCCTAACAGTAGTAGCTGGGCTCAGCCTTAAAGATAGGATGAGGAGCTCGGACATCCGGAGGGAGCTCAGAGTAGAGCCGCTGCTCTTATGCGTCAAAAGGGGTCAGTTGAGGTGGTTCGGGCATCTGATCAGGATGCCTCCCATTAGAGGCGTTCCAGAACACGCTGGAGGGATAACATGTCTCATCTGGCCTGGGGAGAGGGACGTGTGGCGGTGCTTTGCTTGGCCTGCTGCCCTGGATAAGCGGATGAAAATTGACAGAAGGAGTAGTTGATGGAATACGCACATAAATTTGCCTTTTTTAAAAAACAAATGAGCTGAATCTTCTGTTAAAATATGCGCTACATTTGGACGAAAACCCAACTAGTGTTGACATTACTGGGAAAAAAAAAATCAAGCGGTGCGAGCGTTTTCCATCGCTCAGCAGTGGTTGGTCTGCTGGGTCTGCGATGACTTGATGGGGGAAACTTTCACTCATGAACATTTTGGAGACAGGAAATTGGCGATTCAGATGTTGAGGTGAAAGCCTGATTGTGAAATTGTCAAACATTTTTGGCGCGTCCATTTTTGGCTTTTGTCCGTATGTACATTTTTAGTATGGATCCTGTGCAGTATTTTATAAATGAGACGCCTGCTCTTCAACACACCTGTGTGTGAAGCAGCATGCTGGTCAAAAAAAAGTGATTTCCTACCAATTACTGCTTAGACTTTTGAAAATGAAAATATTTTTCTCTTACACCCCACTAAATTTGTAGTTTCATCCTCTTTCCTTTAATTTCTTCCAGTCTCTGCTAGTGTTGTGAGTAAACTGTCACTGTCACCAGACAAACAAAAGAATAGAGTGCCGACTACAGACATTAGAACTTTGACGAAACAGCTTTGTGCAAACTGCCAACTCACTGACATCACACAGGCAACATTGTTTGGATCTCTGGGAAGTGAGATCCAAAAACAGCCTCTTGTTTTCAGCCTCTTGTGGTCCGATCATTATGAACATGATACTTAGTTCTGTGATGCATGTTGTGACTTTTTCCTCATTGTATGATTATCTAGTTACACACCTAATAAGCTGTTGTCTGCCCAATTACAGATTAGCCAGTCAGCAGAACTTTATTGACTAACTATTTTTAGTTGAATGTTAAATTAGTTGTGTCCTCAGAGTGCGCAATATTGAATGGACTCCTGGGAGCCTGCAAGTGAATGAATAAGGTGTAGGCGTCTCTAAGCTTTGTGCCGTCGGCCTTCATGGAATCAGGACTTGAAATCGGAGGGGGTCTCTCTTTGTAGCTTGCTGAGTTCAAAACAAGCCTTTGGTGACGTCTCTCCCGAGGGGATCCATCACAGACACACAGGGGTATCTCACTGAATTGATCCCTCCGCAGCGAGCCCCATGTGTGTCGTTGACCTTTTGGCTGCCATCTGTCATGAAGTCACAAACCTGAACCGTGTCTAGTCTTTAAAACATGATCACACTTTGACACATGACTGTGTTGTAGCTGAGGTGGAACAGTTAGATAAATAATGCTGATTGCACGGAGCATGGAGGGGTAAGTGCAAAAAAAAAAACACGTTTTTGATTTAGCTGGATCTACTGTAAGTATCCGGTTTCCTCTTTTTTTGCCATATTTATGAAATACATGTTGGCGATAGAATAATGACACCATCAGTGTTTAGACTGGTTCCCTACAGGCCTCACTTTCACTATGTGACTTTCTGTCACTGGTTACGACCTCCTGGGAAAAAGAAGACCTGATTTACGGCACAAGGAAGTGTGTCAACCATAAAGAAGCCCAAACAGGAAGAGCTTTTGTTTTCCGTAGTAGTTATCGGTAGCTAACCCCACTTACCATCAGTGTTATACTGTGTCCCATTTTTGATGGAAGCTGTAACATGAAGCTACGCTCAGACGCCAAACATTTGAAGCTGTCGATGGGTGTGAAAAGCTACAAATCAAAGCTGAGCTGGCCTCAACTTTTTTCCGAGCTCCAATGATGCGGTGAAGTGTCAGCCAAACATATGTCAAAGCATTTACCGAAATGACGAATGCTACACCTCAAGTGTAGCAAAATTAAATCTAGTTAGCATTGTTAAATGTATTTTTAGCATCTAGAAAGATTGTTTCTGGTTGTTGATCACTGTGTTTAACCCTGCAAGTTCAGCAGTCAACTGCTGAAGTAGCAAATTTGGGTCTCAGTTGGGGTTTGATGTTGAGAATTGGGGACGTAAGCATCCTGTATTTACAGTACGCGCAAACATTTGAATTGAGTAATCATACAGCACTACAGCTATGCCAAGTTTTCTTTAGTCTACTGTATGAATTATAAAATGGACCCCCGAGAACAAAACAGTTCATCAGTAGATTCTTTTTGAAGCTGGAACGACACTGCCATATAATCTCTCCACTTTTGCTTTGTTTCGATCCAAGAAGGTCAGCTCTGATAATGTAGGGTGCTGTATTATAAATGTGGAGGCCTATTTAAATTCATTATAAGCTATTTACTTCATATTTCCTTATCATTTTTAATCATTAGCGGGAGCTCCCTGTGGTGTTTGGAGGAGCAATGCGAGGTTGACTTGGCCACAGATTAAAGGCATTATCAGCTGAATATTGATGTGTTTGATGGAACCCTGGGAGCTGTGGCTTACATTTGTTTGGACTCGATGCATAAGACGAAAATAAGATTCGTTGTCATGAGCCGCCTTTTGGTAATTATTCATACTTTGTCCTTTCCATGATAGAAATCATATTTTATGAATAGACATGGATGCTGCTCAGACTGTACATTGGAGTCACTGGAGCACATGTATTTTCCTGTGACCAGAAGTCACCTGTGTAAAATTAAAAATTTAATTTTAGACATCAAAGGCAGTTATGTTTCTCACCTACTCTCATTAATACGTGCGTTGCAGTTTTCCAAGGGATTTATTAAGAAATGTTTTTGTATTTGGCAACACCCTCAGCACAGGTGCTTTTGGTTAGAGTCGCCAGCTTCCTGGTGCTGAACTCATATTTGCAGTGACACACTTCAGCAAGACACATAGAAGCAAAGTTGTAAAGCTGTGGTTAGAAAAAATGGATCCAAACTATTGAACACTAATTGTCATTAGAGCAAATTACAGCCACCGAGATTAAAGACTGTTACACACCCATGTACGAAAGCTGAGAACAGCCATGCTAACGACTGCAGCAGTGAGAGCTGAGGACACTGCCTGCCTTGTCATGCATATGTGCATCATTTGTTTCACTGATTGTTAGCTAAACTTGCTGGGAGAAAATACAGATGTGTACAGAAGCCGAGAATGGCCGTGCTTGTAATTATGTTTTCTAACACTGTTATCATGAGATAACAAGTTAATAATCTCGAGATAACTGAGCCCGCGTTTTTCGTAGGGCTGGGTGATACGGAGAAATTTTTGACCAAATACCTCGATTTTATATTGCAACAATATTGTATTGTGTTGTTCCTGAATGGAGCTTGAATGCATCATAATGTAATTCAACACACAGACACAGACTGCTTACAGTTAAAGCCCAGTTCAGACCAAAGATTCACTGCAAGTTTGAACATGCAACTACTTTCACTGCGCCATTTTGCAACATTCTAAAAAGCTTTTCAGGCTTATTTTGTGGCTGAATATAATTTATAGCTTCTGAAAATATGAATAAAGATAGCGATAGTGAGATACTGGCTACAGCTGCATCTGATAGGTACTGTACTCCGGCTTCCTCCCACAGTCCAAAGACATGCAGGTTAATTGGTGACTCTAAATTGTCCGTAGGTGTGAATGTGAGTGTGAATGGTTGTCTGTCTCTACGTGTCAGCCCTGTGATAGTCTGGTGACCTGTCCATGGTGTACCCCGCCTCTCGCCCAATGTCAGCCGGGATAGACTCCAGTAATATTAAAAAATATGTTTGCAATTAAGGCCGTTTTTGGCTTCCGTACCCATCAATGTTTTCTCCCATCCCGTTTAGTAAATCAGTGAACCATAATGTTCCTTTGCAGACAGGATGTTTTTCCTTGTCATGCTCATGTTCTTCTTTTAAATCAAATTTGCGCCATCACAATTAACAAATTGCAGTCCGTAGTCATTTGTAAATGTCCTCAGCCCTCACTGCTGTAGCTTTTAGCGTGCGTGAACTCGGTGTGACCTAAATGTTTCACCGCTTCCTCTGTGTCCTCTGTGGCGCCTCAGCAGTGTCATAGCCGCTATTGTTTGATGGTAATTGTGTCTCTCCTCCGGCTCTACACATGCTGAGATGGTTTCCTCGTCCGAGGGCAGTTCCTTCACTGCCTGGAAAACCTGCTTGCATTGTCTTTTTTACTCGGGTCTAAATAGCCTGCAGTCAAAAACACTCTTAAATATGGGCTGCTCCAGAGGAGGCGGAGGCGGTGTATAAATCCATAACAACAGCAATTATTTATTAGTGACAGCTTTCTCTGGCCATTTTAGTTCAAATGTTTCCACTGCAATTGATCCGAAAGAAAAATCCATTTTTATGTGATAGCTGTGGCTTTTAACCAAACTGACTGCTCGCTCCGTAAGGTCAAGGATTGAGTGAGTGAAGTTATTTTTTGCTCCTAGTGTTATTAGATTGCCTATCTATCATTGGGGTGGCATGTGATTGATACTGACTCGGCTTGAATGAAAGATGGAGCAAGGCCATTGTTGCTCCCACACAAGAGTCGGGAGCCTGATCGTCACAGCAACTTGTGTAGAAGAAGCCTGTGAAGGACATAGAATTAGTCGCTAACTACTTGTGCTGTGTCATTTCTCATTTTAACTCATTTTCTTTTGTTCTGACTGACTTTATTTCCTCATAAAACACACAACCTCAGCATATTTAGTGAGAAAAAAAAGCTGGATATGCAATTATGGAAGGATGATTGCTTCAAGTACGTATGCAAAAACTGTAATTTAGAGACAGTCCACATTTTGCTGACCACTTAAAATTGCATGAACTGTTCATTAGCTTTCATGTATGCCTGCTGATTTCAATTTACCATATATTAGCTGCTTCTAGACATCAAATTTAAATTTCTAAATGCACCAGATATGACTTAATAGTTTTACGGTATATGGCTGAATTGGTTTACTTTTCCTGAGTTTATCTGTTTTGAACTGAAGGCATCTCCTCGGGCCTTTAATTGCACACTTGTTGCTCCTTCCACCCGCGAGGTACATAACACCATCTGCTCTGTGTCCGCACAAGACCAATTATAATTTCAAAAAGAGAAAACTATATTCTGCTCCTTGGCGAAGTTTTCATAGTGCTATAGGAAGCTTATTAGGGAATTTGACACGCATGTTTTATTTTTGCATTAAATATATTTTACATAACACCATTATCTGCAAAGGCCCGTGTGTTAGAATGAGTTGCATGACATATGTTGATGTCAGGGTGCTTTGGTTATGTTACGGCATCAGACAGATGTCTCTCTCTGGGTTTCAAAGGTGCCAGAAACAGATGTTTCCCACACATTTCAAAGGAGACATTTTACTGGCTCTTGGCCTTGATCATTTCCAGGATATGATTAGATCCCAACACATGGCACCAGTCATTAACTGGGAGAAAAACAAAGTAAAGTGAATAAGTTTGAGTGTCTTTTACTGTACCTTAAGACCCAGACACACCAAACTGACATCACAGAACTAGTGGCCAAGAAGGCCGATTGTTACCTCGAATCTGTCTCGGCTAAAAAGTTGCTCATGAACACACCGCAAAGACTTACAGCCAACTGCAACTAGCACCGGTGTGAGAGGAAATAACTCTCCCTACCAGCAGGTGGCGATAGTCTGTATTCGTCATTCAAAAAGGGAAATTGGAAAACAGACTGGGGCTCTGCTGTGTCTGACGCCGATTCAAAATGCTGAATCAGCCAAAAAAAAAGCAGACAAGCACAAAAACTAGGGTGAAAAATACTTACCAATGGCCCAACATTGACCAATGGCCAGCTGTTGGCTTGCTGTGCTGTTTGTAAGGTACAGTCATGGAAAAGGGGGATGGAGTGGTCTCACCTTTAATCCGCCATGTGATGTAGTAACAGCGCCGAAACGGTGTCTGTATAAACAGGATGGGATCATAGGTGGCACGGGTGTGACATTTTGACAACATGTTATGTCTCACACTCACCGCAGGATATTTAAAAAATAGCTGTTAGCAATCAGCAGCTAACTCAAAGACAAAGCACAGCAACTGTAACACACTATATTTGTGTTTTTTTTGTGCTGTGTTTGAATTTTTGGTAGTTTTCTCTTGGCTGATGCTGCTTCTACCTTGTCGCTACCTTTTTATAATGTCCTGACCGCAGCAAAATAAGACGAAAATAAGAAAATAAATGCAGAGGGCGTAGTCTCTGCAGATAAATACACCATCACACTCTTCTACTGGGTCATACATTACAGCTTAGAGGGATTACTTTTGTTTTTTAGTAAACAAAGAAGGTGATTGGACGTAAATAACGTAAATAATCTTTCATTGCAGTCTTATACTTGGAGAACTGGAACCTCAACCAGAACTTTTTCTGACATCTCAAAGTGCTTGATGTGTTTGTTGAATGTGTGTGAGGACTTTGTGACAGTGGACTGCGGGGGGAAGCACAACAGAGCGACTTGAGGAGGGGGCCCGTCACGTTTGCAGGTTGACTGTGTGTGCGTCTGTCCACAGAGACGAGGGAGCTGTCTGCATGTGCCTGTAGTGCTTTTCAGAGCAGCCCTGGCAGAGTGGACCTCTAGGCTCTTCTGTGCACTGGGCTTGTTATAGAGCTGTCACTGTTGGGGTGGCAGCACACAACACAACGACCCCTCTTCTGAAAGCTGGACAGGATGTATGTGCAGTGTTAACAAAAGGCACAAGCAAATGAGAAAAGACCTCTATTTGTGCTCCCTTGCCCGTTATTCACATATAAATTAAGCAGCCAAACTATTAGTATTTGTCTGTTTTTTTATTACAGTGTTTTAAAAGCGCAGCTGATTCACCAGCAAGGCCTCACGGGGGGGTTGAGGATTTCCTGGTTAGAAAGTGAATCCCTGCTGGGCCTTTTTACTGAATGTTAATTGGATTTCATCTGTGAAAGCCCTCCAGTCTTTACAGAGACATCCTTTTTAATCAAAACATAAATGATACATGCTAAAATCATTGCGAGTATCATAACTCTGGGGGATTTATGACTTGCAATTGAGCTCATTCTTTTATCTTTGAACTCTGCATAACATCTTATTCATGATCAAGTACTTAATTTGTGATTAAGAGGATATATTAAAGCGCAGCTTAAAAAAATTATTTGGTGTCAGGGCCTGTGTGAAAATGATAAATGCTGCTGTTTTTGACCTGGGAATGGCATTTAGATTTTTTTAAATTCAGATGTAATCTAATACTATTATGCCTCATGTATGTGCAATCACTAGAAAAAAGTTGGTATTGCGTTTCTGCAAACAATTGTTCGAATTATACGCTATTATGTTGGGAATACATGGAATGTTGTCTTTTCAACAGTGCCGTGGTAAACGTGTTAGAAAAGGATGATGATGTTTTGGCTGAAAATACCCGCTTTTTGTGGCACTATCCCTGATAGCAAAACAGCAACAAGTTGCTAAAAACACCCACATTTAGTGGCTTAAAAGAAGCTGTAAAAACAGCTTCAGGTTGCTAAATAATACCCCTCATTTGGTGGTTAAAAAGCCGCTGGAAAAAAAAGGACGAGTCACAAAACAACACCCGCGTTTGGTGGCGACGGGTTGCCAAACAACACCCCTCATTTAGGCAGTAAAAAAAACACTGGGGAAAGAGTGACAGGTGAAAAACACACATTTTGTGGCTAAAATGCTGCTAGGAAAATGATAACAAGATGCTAAAAAAACACACTTGGTGGCTAAAAAGCCATTGAATTAACAAGTGGGTTGCTAAAAAAATACACACACTTAGTGGCTAAAAAAACACTAGAAAAAAAGCGGCAAATTGCTAAAAAACAAACAAATAAACAAACATGAAAAAACACATTTGGTGACTATAAAGCCACTGAATTAACAGCTGGGTTGCTAAAATAATACCCACGCTTAGTGGCTAAAAAAACGCTAGAAAAAAGGTGACAAATTGGGGGAAAAAAAAAAAAAACAAACACATTTGGTGGCTAAAAAGCCACTAGAAAAATGTTGCTAAAGTTGCTAATAAACACCTATGTTTGGTGGCTAAAGAGTCACTAGGAAAAAAGTGACAAACTGCTAAAAACACCAACGTTTGATGGCTAGAAAGCCACTATATTAACAGCTGGGTTGCTAAAAAAACAATAGAAAAACCAATAGAAAAACAGTACGCAGTCCGTTAAAAATACTCACACTCGGTCACTAAAAAGTTGCCGGAAAACAGTACGCAGTCGCTAAAAAAACCCTATGTTTTGTGGCTAAAAGCTACTGGAAGAAAGTGACGAGTTACTAAAATACACCTAAAAGCAGCTAGAAAAACAGTACCCAGTCACTAAAAAATAGCCACATTTGGTGGCTAAAAGCCGCCAAAAAAAAAGTGGCAACTGCTAAAAAAATGCTCACATTTGGGGACAAAAAAGCTGCTGAATTAACAGCTAGGTTTCTAAAAAAAAAGTACCCACGCTTAGTGGCAAAAGAAAAGCTAGAAATAAAGTGGCAAATTGCTAAAAACCATCCACATGTGGTGGCTAAAAAGTCGCTAAATTAACAGCTTGGGTCGCTAAAACATGCCTATACTTAGTGGCTGGAAAAGCAGTTCCCAGTTGCTAACGAACATGTTTGGTGGCTAAAAAGCTGCCGGGCAAAAAGTAAAGGGTCAGAAAAACAACTGGGTTTGTTTTTATGGTCTCAAAAAATGGTCTGCAGGTTGGCAGGCGTCTCACCTAGGTGTAACACCATCCACCATGCCCTCCACCTCCTGACGACACACTCAGCTCACATACTGTTACTTTCGAATATTATATTATACATATGATATGTTTGCAAAATGCCAACATTTTCTTCTAGCATTTGGAGTATGTGTGCAAAATCTCACATCGTCCAGTAATATTGTAGTATTGTATTGTGGCCCAAACACCTTGATGACCATATTGGCATCTCGTCAGGACTTTGTTGATTGTGGAGGTAAAAGTCTGTCTTTGCAGCTGTTTTATTTTACGCTGTAATGTTTGCCTTCGCTCTGGCAAAAGCAACAGTGAGTCTGTGTCAGCTGATATTTCTCTGAGTTTAGAGACTGAAAATGCTGTATAGTCCGTCTCTTTGTTGGATAATTGTAAACTACAGAGACAAAGCCTATTTGTCGTGCCCATCTGAGCTGTCCTGTGGGCCAGTTTCCCTGACAAGTGTGGTTTGAGGGGCCATAAAGCGGCACTGCCACCATTCCTCAGTCCTGTCCTCTATTACATATGAACAAGTGGCTAAACTGACAGGCTTATTTGCACCAGGACACATGTAGCTAAGATGATGCCATTGATCTGGCGCCAAACATCACTGGTTCACAAACAAATCTCACTGACAGCGAGCGAGCGAGCGCTAACAGAGAGGGGTTAAAGACAGAATACCAGTATCAATTCACCAGTCATTTAGTTTGGATACTCTTCCTTTACCGAGAAGTGGATTAGAGCTTTTTCTCTTCCTGCTGCTCAATTACCCAAGCACCCATAAAAACCTGAAGTTCTGTCTCCAGAGTGAGATATCGTCGCGCTGCTCGTAGCAATAAGAGCGAGATTTAGGATGAGCCTTTCCACTGTGACAGAGACTCGGCAGAGGGGCCCTCTCTGTCACCAGATATTGCGGTCCCCAGCCGCTCATTAAAGATGGAACCATTACTTTACAGCTCCGGCTCGCTTCTCTCTGCTCCTCCTTCATCTGCCTCCACAGCCCCCCTGGAAGTAAATAGACACAAATGAGCTCAAGGAAGCACATGAGCCGAACCTGTGAAAGGTGGCCATACAGTTATTACTTACCGACTGCGTGGCCCATTAAGCTCCTAATGCCTCTGACTATATTTCTCTTAGTGGTCGGATTGAGTTTACTTTTGAAGAAACTCCCCTGTGAACTATGCAGCGTAATGTGTTTGGAGATCACAGTGTGTGTGTGTGTGTGTGTGTGTGTGTGTGTGTGTGTGTGTGTGTGTGTGTGTGTGTGTGTGTGTGTGTGTGTGTGGATTTCAACTGTGTTTGCAGAACTCCTTTATTCGTCTGATTATTTCTGATAGTGAATGTGTTAAAAAGTATAATATGAAGGCTCAGTGGAAGACAGAGGAAATTCTCTTTGACTCTGCTGTACACATATGTTTAGTTGCAATATGAGCAACATAACTCAACTCTTCATGGAATATCTTAAAGGTCCAGTGTGTGGAAAGTATCGTTTCTTTATTGTTTTATCACCTGGAAATAAGGATCATTGTGTTTTTGTTGCATTAGAATGAGCCGTTTATATCTACATAAGGAGCAGGTCCTCGTCTCCGCCTTGTCACACCGCCATGTTTTTACAGTAGCCCAGAATCAACCAACACTGGCTCTAGAGCCTTTTGTTTTTTTCGCAGCGACTAGTGTAGTTAGCATTTAGTTAACATTTATTTGTTAACGTGAAACTGCTTCTAATCGATGTTTCAAATGCTTCAAATCACCGGGTCGGTTTGTTTTGGAGAAGCAGACTGCTGAACTTCTGGATAGAGTTCCTTCAGCTTCTGGTAAAAACCTCCCAAGTGTTTGGATTTTAAGTTATCAGAGAAAAAAAAGGGGCTACCGGCGGCGTGTCTGCAAAGAGACGAACAGCATCGTAAAAACACTGATTTGTAACATGAAACTGCTTTTTTTATTTATTTTACTTGTTTTAATCACCTGGACCTTTCTCTGTGGATAATTCGTCTCTCAGTAAAAACCTCCTGAACAATGAACACTGAAGGAATTCTCTCCAGAAGTTCAGGCGTGGCATGTGGGAGAAGTTTCAGCTAGCTGCATTCTCCAATCCTCACCACTAGGTGCCACTAAATCCCACACAGTGCTCCTTTAATCGTCAGCAATGCAAAGGCATTGAAACTGGAAAATGTGGTCTGTGTATATTTAGTCACATCTTTTATGTGTCTTTTATTGAAATAAGTTTATAAACAATAAACAGTCACCTGATTCTTCAAGAGGGATAGTAACTGGTAAGATTTTAGTGTTACCAGTGCCATTATTTTTGCATCTCTATGCGGTAATTTTGAGTCTTCCTGGTTGATCATGTTCATTTGAGTCACATTTTGCAGGTGAAGGCCAGGGGTTCTCCTGACACTTTGGGCCCCTGTGCATGTTCAGTCATCCATCCAGGTTTTCTTAGTCAAAAATGTGGCGCTAATATTATCATAGCAGGATATTTACCATCATTAGCAGATGTGCTGTTTGGTTTGGAAGCATTGATGCTCGTCATAGAGTGTCAAATACATGGAGTCCCAGGAATTTAAACCCATGTTTCATAGAAAGATGTTTCAGCGTATTGCTGGTGCTTCCACTCTTACTTGAAATGATCATTTTAGAGACATTACAAGTAGCACTGTTGTTTTCTTTCTTTGTGAAATGAAGCCACGCTCTGGACTGTTTCTATCTTTCTTGCAAGTTTCCAGCAGTGTAGATGCATGAGTCTGCTGTGCTGCTGTAGACTCAGGAATTGATGAGCTTGGACGCAAATGATTTTGATAGATTTGACAATTTGGACTGTCTCCATTTGAACTTCAGCTTTTTGACTTACAAATACTTGATACCTTTCCCCAAGACCAAATGTTTAAAAGTCACTGAAACAGTGGGCCACGAATTAATTCGTATCCCGTCATTTCCTGAATCAGCTAACATTAACGTTATTTATTCCCAGCTCGTCGACACTTTTGACAGCACTCAATCAAGTAGCAGGAAAGAACCATGAAGAATTAATGTTGCGTAACTGAGCACCCATTGGGAAAAAATGATAACAAACATAATTTATTCACGTAAAAAAAAAACAAAAAAAAAATTCGCAGGTCGAATGACCAATGGTAATGCAACAACTTCCGAATTTGTTTGACATTTGAAGTTGCACAAATATTGGTGAGCATCGCTAATATTTGCATAGTTAGCGAGCTGATGATAAGCTAACGTTAGCAGCTAAGTTACTTTTTAAAAGACTTGCTTACTTTCACAGTTTTGTAAATTTAATATAACTGTTGGCATTACATTTGGGCAAAAGCACATCAGAACTTGAGACTTGTCAGATGTGACTTAAGACTTGAGTGGAGAGACTTAAGACTTACTTGTGACTTGCCAAACAATGACTCGGTGCCAACTCTGGACATCAGTAGGCAAAAGCTCTTCCTCATCCTCCTCCTGATCTAGGGAGGTGTGTCGCTGTAGCTTGGTATAGTGCTAAACTCTCAGCCCGCCCACTTTTTAGCAGGCCAATCAGATGTGAAGGAATTGACTTAAATCCCTCTTGAAACTGTACACTGTGCAAATTTTCCCACATTTCACTGGGAAATCCCTCACCGAAGCTAAAGACGCTCTAACTTCTGCGTCACTGGGACTTTAAACCACATGAATGTCACATAAAAATCTGAATTATCTATTAAGGAAACTTCAGAAAGTCTCTTTTCGTCCCATTAGACCAGAGGCAAAAAACCCCATCAGCATCAAAATAATCTTTGTCTCCTCTTTCACCAAACACGCGACTGAACACACCTCTGCTCTCCCATCTGTCGGAGCTGCGTTCGTTCCTCTTAATGGGTCACTGTAATTGGCGGAGTCAGGAAGCAGGCGCTGCTCCATGGCGTGTGGTTTAGTTACTGGAGTCCTGAGAGCGATGGAGCCATTGGCAGCTGTGGGCTCGAGGATGCTGCTGCTGCTCCTCACGCAGGCCTCTGTTCATCTCCGCTCCACCCCGCACAGCTCCGCTCCACAGGGACAACGCTACTGGGACAAATGGCCACCTGGGAGCTGAGCACTTAATGAAGCACACCTCTTTTTTTTTTCACTCGTCTTCTCCTCAATCAACCCCTTTTTCCTGCCGCCAACAATCCCCCCATCTCACATCTGGCGTGGCAGCAGAACAGATCTGTTGGGGGAACTTAGGGAGTGAGGGAATTGCCTTTTGCAAAGTGTGTGTCCCACATGACCGGAGCCACAAAGCCTACATGCATGCAAACTCATGCCTTTTTATTTGCCCCTCATGACAGTATAGCTATTAGCTGCCTGGTGGCGGTTTTCACTTGTCAAGCGTTTATGAGATATCCTTCAGAACTCATGGCCAGTTCACAAATTTCTCTGCTTTACTGAGACGGGGTTTGTGAGGAGAGTGCAGCGCTCTTAATGAGTTCCTTCATCTAACTTTTATCCCTCCTGTCGCCTTGGATCCATTCACATTTGGCACTTATGCAAGCGGCTCTCAGAGTTTCTCTCATGCTGAACTGTGGGCCGCGCAGGCAGACGAATGGTTGTTACTGCGATGTGAGGAGAGCATTTAAGCGATTGTCTCTTCGCAGTGCTTTTGTGGATGATTGACTCGGGTCTTAAGACGATGGCCTGGCACAACCATTTACCTTCTCGGCTCACATCCAGTCATGAACTCTCACTTTCTCCCTCTTTTTCTCTTTGTTTGTCTCTGCTCGGATAAGTGCATGTGTGGGCTGAGAAGTCTGTGAGCCGAACATTGTACTTATGATAATGATTACGATGATAAAGCTAATGATTAAAGAAGCATTTCACTGCTGGGAAGATGGTGGTTTCATGTAACTAGGCATGTTGAAGAAAGACTCAAATATTTTGCATGACCAGAGAAAACAGAAGAAAGGGGATGTGGCACTTGAATTTGCTCAAGAGACAGAAAATCTACAACTACTAGAACTGCCTCAATTGGTTAGTTTATCGCCACCTAAAAAGACCCACCTACAAATGAATGTCAGTTTAGGTGACACTATATTTGGGCCAGAATATTTACTGCTTTGCCTTGCTGTCAGACAACCTTTTCCGACAGCGAACCAAAACCATCGTCTCAAAGCCACCGCTGTCCACTTACAAAAACATTATTTTTCTTTTGCAGAACACGAGTTGCTTGTCTACCACTGCTTCTGTCAGTTAATGTTTTAGTAAAGCAAGGAAAATATTCCAAATATTGCGTACACTTAAACTGGTGTTCATTTTTTAGGTGGCTAGAATATGTTTTGCTGCAATAGCTTCCGTGCCAGACACGAATGTATAGAGACACCTGGATACAGTTTTGAAGGCTGGGTCCTAATCATTCCTGTGAGAGTTGCTCAGTGGTGCATGAAACCAAAATGGTTCAACTGCTGCCTTTAAAATTACCTCAATGATCCAGGGATTGTTGGCACTGTTTCCGCACTGTGCAGCCGATAGAACAGCCGCCATCCAAGCCGACTACTTCCGGTCTAGCGGTCTGTTAACCTAAATGGGGATAAAATGATTTAATGTTGTGGCTTTTCTAGACTTTCCAAATGTTATCTGACAAAATGGATTAAATCCTGATCGTGAAATGAATCATTTTGCAGGGGTTGCGATGCCTTTTCACCATGTAGCCTAAGGGTGCTTTCACACCTGCCCTGTTTGGTTCAGTTCAATCGAACTCAAGTTCATTTACCCCCTAAGTGTGGTTCGCTTGGGCAGGTGTGAACACAGCAATCACACTCAGGCGAGCACCAAACGTGTTCTCACAGCAGCATTTACAAGCGGACTAGATGAAACGCCTCATGCGAGAAAACTGCTCTTGATTGGTCAGAATTTCCACGCGGGAAAAATCCAGGAAGTAAAGCAAACGTTGAAGAAGATACACTTGCAAGATAAATGTGACACTTTCTATGTCACAATGGAGGGACAACTACGCAGGTTGATTTCAGCGCTGCTCATCGTGGACTATATTGCTGTCATTGTTCATTTGAAGTACAATCTGTAATTTGAGCAACATCTAGCACATGTAAGCTCAGAGATGAGCAGGGAGATCTAATAAGATGGAGACACTTCATTAGCACGTACTACCCACATTGTTACCATACAAAGCTGCTTGAAAAGTATCCCTTTAATGACTGTTGAGATTTTCTTCCTCCACACCAATCATGACTTTCTGCACTTTCTCCAACTGTAACACCCTGACCCTTTCGCTTACCATCCCCACTATTCACTCAAATTAGCTCCAGCCGCTCGCTGAGAGCCCAACCGCCACAGAAACCATCGCAGGGCCGAGGCATAAATCATCCCCCAGAGCAGGAGCCGTGGCAGGCCGAGACGCACATCCACCACCCGAGATTTACGCTGCACATCGAAGCACGGCTCCGCAATCTGGATCCCCTCCACCAGGTCATCTTCAAATTGGTTATTGATCTTCCAATCACAAAATGAATCATACGTTGCCAGCCCTGTTTAGGTGCTACGTTTACAGTAGCGCTGCTTGCTGCTTGTGTTACCGCTGATAAGCAGCCCGGGGATGGATTATTGTTCAGACGCCATGAGAAAACAAGTACCTGCGCTGAGCAGGGAGTAAATAGGAAAAGAAATTAGAAGCAGTCTACCTTGAGATGAATAGGTGTCACGTTGTCATCCAGCAGAGCCTCATTATAACATATCAAAACAGCTGAAGAAACTCCTGACAGTCGCTGAAGGGAAGTGCTTGAAGTTGGCTATTCTGCGGTGGTGATATGCAACAGTGTGCAGTCATTGTAATGTTTTCATTTGAGCATAATTGCAGTGCTTATGATATTATTACATCCTGAGAAAGTACGAACAGTTCTTTGGCATTTATTGTAAGTGATGGAAACACATTTTTTTGACTCCGCCGTAATGAAAGCCACTCGCTGACTATAAGATGCTGAAATACACAGTACTGTGTCACAGCAGTATCAGTACTTTTATCTACATCTAACTCAAATGGGACAGGTTTTGTGAAAGTACTTCGTCTCAGCTCTTGGCATATACTAGATTGTGGCGTTTTATTTAATGGGGCTTCACTTCTTGCCCAATTAGGCTTCAAGATGGTGTGTAAATGTAGCTTCTGCCCCGGGAGCAGTTTCCTCATAAATGCCAGAATGGCCATTATCAGGACCCCTTTGTGAGTGAAAACAGACAGCTATAATATAGACTCAGCCTTAATTGAAAGATTGTAAGAATGGCAGTCTTTAAATTTCCTCCTTAAATGTCAATATCTGAGACACAAGATGATTTTTTTTTTTTTTTTTTCCCCTGTTCCGTTTTGGAAGGAAAATGTCAAGCCGGGTTTCATTTTCAAAGATGGCTGCATCATTGCTCATGGCTCCTGAATTACCTCATATATTAACAGTGTGAGGAACACATTTGGATGACAGGAGCGCTGTAACTAATTGGCTGCTCAGAGGAGTCAGATTGTGATCTTGTAGCTGTTATTTTTGATTCATGTTCAATTACAGAGGCTCATTACGGCTACACGGTGATTAGTGATTACAGCGTGATTTGTGAGAGCTGACGTGCTCATGGGTTGTTGAGCATGTCCATTGGTCAGACGTAAAGACAGGAAGCTGTGTTTTTACTAATAGGTGCCTTGTGCGGGCTTTTTAAGAACTATTGTCACTGCTATTATTTACATATATTTCCTGTTTTCATATTTGATCCTTTTCTCGTGCAGCTTTCAGGCATCTTTCACGAGCATTTATAGGTCCGATACGTAGGAGTTATGGGGATAGATTGGCAGAAATGGAATATAATATAATAAGTGTGTTGTCTTAAGTGTATTATCACCTGGAAATAAGAATCACTGTGTTTCCCTTATCTTAGAATGAGCCATTTATATCTACACAGGGAGCAGGTCCTTGTCTCCGGGATCGCCATCTTGCACCACCATGTTTCTACAGTAGCCAAAAACACTGGCTCTCGAGGGGCCTTTGATGTTTTCGCAGAGGCAACCATAGCTAGCATCCTCTCTGTGACTAGCAATATTGAAAAAACACAACTTTTTTAAAATGTGAAACTGCTTTATTCAGTGTTTTTACCGGTTTGCATCACCTAGTCTGTTTGTTTTAGAGAGGAAGAGACCTCTATGGATAATTCGGCTCCCAGTGGCAAGAAATGTCTTGCAAATTGCAAGAAATTAGTAAAAGGTAACAAGAAACTGACCTGGAAATTTGGTTGTGTGTGCAGATATTATTAGAAAAAAGGCAAAATGTATGCATAAAAATTTGATTTAATTTAATTTATTTTAATTTATTTATTTTTTAAATTTTATTTTGTTTTGTTTTGTTTTGTTTTATTAGCACTTTTTCAGGCTTTTTATTTTATTTTATTTTTTTACATTTTTAACTTTTTTTTTTTTTTTTTTTGCTTCTCTTCAGGTCATTTTCTTCTCACGTGTTACTAATTCCTTGCTTATTTTTTTGTCTGTTTCTTCTTAAGTTGTTCATCACCTTTTTGTTCTCACAGGGCTAATTTCTTACCTACCTGTTCCTGCTGAGGAACAGCTGTAATCGATCCCTCCGCATGTTCACCTATGGAAACATTTGTACGACTTTTATTCCCTCTAGATAGCAAACTTTGATCGTCGTCTCAGCAGCAACATTCACATATTTGTGTTGAAACTTCAGTGGAAATTTCATTGCGTTTACCTTTTATTATCATCTGTCTCATTTGGATTATGCTACTAAAATATTTTCCTTGGTACCCAGGCAGACCTCTGCCTACAGAAGAGAACATAGGCCTGAGTGTTGGACACTTCCTCCACACTGCAGACCCTTATATCAGAGTCATTACAGTGGAACCACAAACCTCTCTGTGTCTCATTGTGCAGTGGTGAATCTCTCTGTAACTCACCCTACTTGGGCATCCTTCCAATTGAGGTTAAGTTTCTACTATGAGGTTCCCTAACTTACATAAATACAGCCTCTGCTTTGCTCTTTTCCTTCTCAGTCGAGGTAGAAACCCAGCCTCTGCGTCCTTTCATTTCTCTTGGACTCTGGCAGGCCCCTGAGTGGGGAGGAGGGAATCTGGATGGACAGCTCTGCTCCCCTCTGCTCCCCTCTCCAGTCGATAGCAGCCAGCAGGTAAGGCTCTGTCTCCGTCTGCGGCGTGGCAGACACTTATTAGTGGTAATGTACTCCCATCATCCATCTCCAGGTGGGCTTCCGCCATTGATCTCGACGCCAAGGCTTGTCACTAGCTGCTCTTCGCGCAGTGAAAGCGCCGGTCGCCGCCAGCACTGGCTTCACATGACCCAGCTTAATGTTCTGTCAATAGACTCGCTGCTGGACAGCTGGTGTTGGAGCTGTGAGGTGACTCGCACAGCGGTGTGAGATGTTTTCCTCACAGTGGTCTTCAATACGTACACCCTGGACAAAGAGGCACAGACGTTTATGAAAATTGAGATATTAGTCTCTCTATGGCTATGAGTTTGGATTCTTGTAATACAGAGAAATGAGATAATTACAGGCCCCAGCAGTGCAGCTGCTTTGGTCTAACTCTGAGCCCCTTTTACACTGCCAGAATTTCCGCGAATGTTGGCGTTTAGACACACAGAGCCGGATTGGCGAGTTGATCCGAGGTGCCCGATTTTCCTCCTCGTATGGTAGTCATATTGGCAGAACCTTTTTGGTTTAAACAAAACGAGGCGGCCTTCCGCAAACTTCTCTTAGATCTTTGTGACATGCCCAAGAACTGTGGTGTGCCTGCTATTGGTACGATTATTTATTAAGGGAAGTATCCTAATGCTGTATTCTCATAAGATGAGAGGCTCAGGAAAGGGAGGCTGATCTTAGAAGGGGAGGAGAACTGCTGATTGCAAATGGGGCCATTGAAGGAACATATTAATGAACTTCTAAACCCAATTGAAGCTTCTTCTGTGGAGGAGGCAGAGCCTGAAGACTCACGGGGAGCCTTGCCTGTTTCTGTGGTGGACGTTACTGGGACGAAAAGCTCATCGGTGGTGAGATGCTGAAGGTGCTTGGTAATTTTGAGCTGAAAAAAACTTTAACTTTAGATAAGAGACTGGACATGTGGTCCAAAAAAAGGAGGTTCATACTTCCCCGCCTCCCCATGAAAACTAAAGTCAGGGTGCAGCTTATTCTTGCAAGGATACTGGAAGAACCACTGTCTTCCCATCCAGTATACATTTGTTTTGTGGACTTCGGGAAGGCAATGTATTGTCTAATCATGTTCTTTAATGCAGGTCAAATTTAGTTTGAGATACGTTTCAGTTCAGCAGTGATACCATGATGAAACACACTGAATCCAGAGACAGCTTTGTGTTTGTTTCCACTAACACACTGAACTGCTTCCTTAATGTGAGTCTGCATGATTTATTTTCATCCCAGTTTGTATTCCAAATTTAACTGGACCAGTTCACAGAAGCTTGACTAAACGTTTAATGTTTTTTGGGCACTTGATCGACCTGGTTCAGCGCTTCAACCAATGGAGAATTAAATTTGGGTCTCTCCCTGTAGACCTCATCAGATGCCAGGGAAAACAAGGCCATCTGTTGGGAGTGTGTCAGTTAAGTGGCCGTGCTGCAAACAGACAACAATATGCAAATGAGTCCAGTTGTTTTGGCCAATTACAGTTGTACTTGATCATCACTGTTAGAGTTTACTTCACAGCTACGCTAACTTGGCATTATGCTTGAGAACAGGAATTAAAGTGAGTAAAGTGTGCTTGTGTGCATGATTTTAAAGTTCAGGATGTTACATCACTGCAGTTACTGTAAATAGAGTTTTACTATTGCAGATGTAAACAAACATTTCATAACATTAAAAAACATGAGAAAACTTAATTACAGTAGTTTTTAATCTAATGTTTTTCTCACTTCAACTCTTAGCAGATGCCTGGTTATCAAAATGTTATCAATAAAAATTGACTGTGCTGTTTATATGTAATGTTTTATTGAGATACTTAAGTCAGTTGAGCAACGTCTTTAATTAAATTGTCCCTGTGAATGTTGCTACAAAAGTAATTTAAATAAAGTCAAGAAATCATGGAGTTAATATAGGACTTTTGTAATCAAGGTACAATCATTCAGCTGTGGATAACTTGTACCATATTGTACAAGCAGTCTGATGTAGTGAGCTGCGTCCCAATTCCAGTGTTCACACACGTACTGGAAATCTGTTTTCAAGGTTTGATAAGTGCTTTGATTTTGAATAAAGTGCTCAAAACTCCTTGAAAAGGAGTCGCTTTTTAGATAAAGAAATAAAATCAGTGGATTGTACACATGGTCACCAAGTGTATGCCCTGTATCAGGGTGCCTGCAGGTCCTTGAACAGACTTCACATGTTTTAAATTCACTTAAATGAACACTAGGTCTTAAAAGTCATAGTCTTAATTTTAATTTTGTGAGATCTTAATTGCCACAAGCATTTATCTAATTTTGATTCATGTTTGTCCAAAACAGTCAGACTCTTCTGTATCAAATTCCACATTTCTGGAGTTAACAGGGGAGGACCAAATCTGCCAGGGTGTCTGGGTTCCCCACCCAACATATATCATAATAACTGCTTTAAATCTTTAAACCTACCAATGAACCTGTCTTTTTACTTTATACTTGGACTTACCTGTTGGCAAAATGTAGATTAACCTAACTCACTATAATAACCATATTCCTACATAAAACCTGCCCTTGCTTGAGGCCACATGTACCTTACCTTTATACTCACCTGTAAATCTTAAAGAAGGAGATAATTGTTCCCAAAATAGTCTTAAATTTGGTTAAAAATATCTGTTATCCCTAATATCTATTATCTGTAGCCCTCTAAAACAGTGGTTCTCAAATGGTGTGGTGATGCAAATCCAGGTGTGCTGTGGGATTTTGTGACATTATCATTGCAATATCCAGCTGGGCCTATGCACAAGGTTAGAATAGAATTTTTAATTTACTGTTTCAGTGTGTTGTGTGCACCCATTTCCTAATAAAGAGGCAAACTCTACCTTAAAAAAAAAATAATTTAATTTAATTTAATTTGAGGGAGCTATTTTTCACCTTTCACGCGAGGGAGTCATAAGTGTGTGACACATCGCAAATACATTATTTCCCATTTAAACTGATGTGTTATTGTTGCTTTTATATAATTTTGAATGAAAAAAAGAGTTCTTTGGATCATTTTGTTAATATTTCCTGATATTACTAAATAAAAACATTTGTGTTGTGATAAGAGTGATAACACACGTATTGTGCACAGATATAAATACAGGTGTGCCTTTAGATTTTGGCTTGCCCTTTGGTGTGCCTTGGGCAGAAAAAGTTTGAAAACCACGGCTCTAAATAGTACAAATTAAACACAACATTTTATTTTGCTTGATGGCCTCTTTTTTCTACAGCCATTATACCACACTGTGTCACCACACTACTTTGGGAAAAACTTACTAAGGAAATTAGCGAGAAATTACCAGAAGGCATTGACACTGTTAAATAGTTTGAAGTTCATTTTATTTCTGGAATCGAGTTTCAGTTTTTGCTACACGACAGTTTTATCACATCTCAAATTAACAACATCTTTTATCAACAGAACATCATTATAGCCTAAAAAAATAAATACGCCTTTTGTTTTCTTTTTCATAATGATACATATGAGTTTCCACTGGACATTCATCGAATATTAAATGACACACTAATTACCATTCACGAAAATGTCATCATGGATGATTCATCAGGCCACATTGATACTATGCAGTAATACACCAGATTTACTCACATGAGTTATTATTAGTTACTTTTTATAAATGAGACTGAATAACACATGACAAATATCACATTCATTTACACGTATCACTCAGATTAGACAGTAAACACCAGTAGAAACAGATCAAATGAACACCAGAGGTAAAACATTAAACATTTATAGAATATAACATCTGGCAGGAAAACAGTTTGCATCATTTTATTTTAAGGCATTTGTTACTCATGTACCCTTCACCAGTGTTTCACTACGTCATTATATAAGTTTCTCATGTGAACATATAAAAATACAGTGAGTATGTAAGAATAAACATGCAGCGTCTTTTAGACTTTTCTCGTCGATTTTCTCAGTTTTGAAATAACTTACATGGTTCACATTCACTTTGGCTGATGATTGGCAGATACATGACAAACAAGTGTCAACTGGACAACAACTACCTTCACATTTTCACCGCTACGGATTCGATTTGCTGGAACATGAACCACCACAGATTGAAACACTGAACACTGTGAATGTTGACCAAAACAGCATGCACGATGTAGATTGCCATAAGTCCTTCTAATAATATTTTGAATATCAAAAATAGCAACCCTAGTTAATCTAATATCACATAAACTCCATGCATCTACTTGAGAAATTGCACATATACCCTTACTGCACTTGCTATTGTGTTATTGCACTACAGTTCAACAATACATCCTTCACTCTACCTCTAAAAGCACTTATGTACACATGAACACAGTGGTTTGCCTCCGTCACCACTGGACTGTATTTTACTTCTGTTTGTTACACTCTGTAAACTATTGCTATGATATTGAACACACACATACAGTACAGCTAGACGACTTCAAATGTACCACTGAAACCACATTATGTTTTCTTTCTGCACACGTTGTTCATAACCAGTCCTCTATGTTTACAGTTATTCTTTCATATCGTTAAATAAATATCTTAAAGTGCCTCGTCAAACAGACTTCACATATACACAACCTCTTTGGCAACCGCACGGTGTCAACAGGACCAAAATTTTATGTAACTCTAGCACATGAAAATGGATCTAGTGAAGTATATAATAGGGTTGGGTCGGTGTAAAGACTTTCAAACTTTGCACCCTAAGTGCGGTTCGTTTGGGCAAGTGGGAACACAGCAACTGCGCTCGGGTGTGCACCAAAACCTTCTTAAAGAGGTGGTCCCAGTCCGGTTACATATGAACTGTGATGCAGTCCGACCTTCAATCCGAACCAACCGCGTTGTTTGGCTACACAAGCACGAGCATCTTACAGGTTATTATTAATGTGCACCTCCTCCTGTACTGCCTTAATATGCACATTCAGCTCATCCAATGCATGAAAACATTGTTTTCTAGTTGGAGCCGCGCCTCGTTTTCAAACTGTATGGTTTGACTAAAATCAACAATAACTGGGTTTCCATCCAAATGTATCGCAAATTTTAGGCGGATTTTGTGAAAATGCGAATTTATGCACGTTTATTATTATAAATAATTATTAATTATAATAATTATAAATAATTATTATTATTGTTTTGCGAGTATTGGGAGTCAACAGGTCGAGCAGTGGGTGGCGCTTCTCGTGAAAAATAAAGATGAAAATGCAAAAAAAAACACCCGTAGAAGAAGATGACGTCATTTAGAGCATCACATGTCCAAACAACTGCCGGCACATCCATGACTACAACAAGATGGGAACTTCTTGGCTATTGCGAGAGCTCTCATCACACTCATATCAGCGTTGTCAGCATACATAAGTGTCCTGGAAAAGAAAGTGAAGTAGAAGTAAGACCTGGTAGCCTACGTCATCGTTTATTCGCTAAATCTGTTTCCAATGCCAAAAGTCGCATTTTCCTAATATCGATATGCTGACTTTTCCACCCCTCCAAGCGTAAAAACTTTTTTGCGATATTTCGGCCTTTTTTCGAATATCTGGCGTTTCCATTCAAGTTTTTTTCCGCAATTGTTGAAAATGCGAATAAAAATAGGTGGATGGAAACCCCACTGATGACACGATGAGCAGCGCTAAAATCAACTTGCGTAGTTGTCCCTCCATTGTGACATTAGAAAGTGTCACATTTATCTTGCAAGTGTACTCTTCTTTTGTTTTTTCATTTTGTTTACTTCCCGGATTTTTCCCACATGTAAATTCGCATGGTATTAGTTTGTTGAGTAGGTTGTTGTTAGTTACCAGAAACTTTCAGCTCCCGTCCGATCTCCTTTCAACTAGCTACCATCTTATTTCGTGTTTTGTGGTGAAATAAATAGATATCCCTACTTCAGCTTCAATGTCTTAGCCGTTCTTCGTCTATTACAGCACTTTCAAAGCGAGCAGTAGGAATATATTGAGACAGGACGTCCGACAAAAGTTAGGACATGTTGGGCTAGTTAGGACACTGCTTTTGTTGGCTTCAGATCCAAAATGTTGCCATATTGGCTCAGTTTAGCTTCCTCGTCAGCCTAATTCTGCCATATCTTGTCTCGTCACCCCAAAAAACACATGAACTTTCTCGTAAACAAACAAAATGTGCGCCTCTCGCCCCTCCGACCTTTACTGAAATTTGATCTCCTTCACATTGCAGGCCTCGACTTATGGCCTTTCAGACACTAGTGGCTCCATAAGTCGATTTATAGAAGAAACAATATCATTTTAATCACATTGTCATATTGGTTATTACTAAAGCAATAGTTGTGTTTAGCACCCTGACGCCATCAGCATACGCTGCTGATGTAAGCTACTGAATAATTTGCCACAAAGTGTCATAATGACAAATGCCGGTTCAGCCAGTTTGCTTTAAATCAAACTGGTTTAAGCTTGTACGCTGGACCAGACTGGCAAAGCTGACCCAACTCCAGTATACACTACAGCTGATCCAGTTTAATTTGAATACAACAGCACACACACAAAGTGAAACAGGATCACATTAACACAATGTCATGATTGTTATAAGTCACTTGAATATACTTTTTTTTTTTTACAGACATATATTACATTACTACTGTATAAGATAAACATCGGGATCACTCAGTCGATTCGCTCTGAAAGAGGAGTTGCGCTCTCATCAGTGCTACAAAGTAGGCATGGCTTCAGTTTCCTAAAGGCAGCGGACCAGTTAATCTCAGTCTGCCGAGTCAAGCAGGGTCAGCGTTGGACCCCGAAATGATTATGATGTCTACACATCCATAAATAAATAAATAAATAAATAAATAGATAAAAAATAAAACTTTTCCAGTTTTCATTCACATTTTTTAACATTTACATACTACTGTATATATGAACTTTAAGGCTTTGCATTTTGTTGTTAAAGGAACACTATTGCACAGACACTAAAGACACACAAAGGCATCTAGACTACTGAGTCTAAAGCTAAAATCTAAGTATGAGTGAGGCAGTTTGAGTGGCCCGCTCTCTCAGTATGGCTTACTTCCCTGATTTATGAGGCAGGCTGGCTCCCTGGCTGCTGCCAGCCGGTTTGGTAGCCGCGGCGCTGCTACTATTGCATAGGTCCCTGATTTCCAACAGGCCCTCGTTCAGGGCCTTGACGAAAACGGCCGAGCTCGTCTCTGTGTTCTCCCAGAAACTAGACACAGAAGATGATGTGGTCTGACTGCGGGTTGTAACAGGCGCCGTAGCCGTTGGGCACCACCGGGCCGTAGCAGCAGAACATTTCCACTGTGGTGGGGACCTGGATACAAAGGACTCAGTGTGAGTTAAGCTAGATTTATTTATTTATTTATTTTGTGAGCATTCATACTTGTGCAGTGGTGTGTCAATCTGCAGTTACACCTCCAAAACACTAGTTGGCGAGGGTTTCTGTGAAGCGCTGTAAAGTTTAGTTGATTCAAAACACACATTAAACACACATTAAACATGGCTTAATAGAGACAATTTCATTGTCTCTATACATTGTATAAATTAGCCTAGCAGCTAGCGGACTTTTCCTGTACTCATATGAAGCCAGGGACAACAGCAACATTTAACAAAGATAACGTTACATAATTTGGCTCCATTACAACTCACAAGGTTCACTGACAAAACAACTGTCTTATACTAAACACGTTTTCCAAACAAAAACAACATGCTAACGCTATTAGCACAAGCCTATGGCCTTTTACATTGTATAAATTTAGCCTGGTGACTAGGGGAGATTTCCTCTGCTCATATGAAGCCAGGATAAATCACACACAAGACTTGAAATGCTATTTTTGTGGAGGCTATTTTTTTGTCTTCACAATTTATTGTTTCTTATCTGTGAAATTAAAGTAAATAAAAGCTTCATTTCCACTGAGGGAAATAGTTTCAGCTCACAGAAACAGACAGAAGGTTTGCGCTGTGACATGTAGTAAAATTTCTGGGGAGGTGCACGTCAGGCTACAGTGTACGGTGTAGGCTCTATGTCGATGCAGAAGTATAAATCCCGCATTAGACCAGGTTTACTTGTCAGGAGAACAAGCTGTTTTGTACTTGAGAATTTAATTATTGTTTAATCTGCTGATTCTTTTTTAGATATTAATGATTTTGTGTATATACTCCAAAAATAGAAAAAAAGATACATTAATACATAAATTTCTGTTGTCAAAAAGCTTTTCTTATCCAATCAACAGTCCAAAACACAAATATATTGAGTTTGCAGTTACATAAAACAGTAAAATAAAAGCAGCAAATCCTCACCTTTGACAAGTTGGAACCAGCAAATGGCTGCCATTTTCTTTTTGATAAGTGAAACAGTGGATTAATGACCAGCTTAATAAAGATAAATGTGAGTAGCTGTAGCAGCACTGTAAATGTGTTGTGTATGTTCTCCATAGTTTGTTTATTTAGGTGTGGGTTTGTAGAGCTGTCAGAAAAGCTAATGCAAATGGTCTAATTAAATAAACTCAGTGCCACAGGCCATAGATGAAGCTGGCAGGTTATCCAATTAAAAAATACTACAACAGCAAACACAGAGCCCTCGGTGAGGATCCCAAACACCTGTAGAAACTAAATATTTTATTTAGTCGTGCATTTTGTTGTGTTTTGTTGCATGTGCACTCTTGCGGTTTCATTTCCTGTTTAAATGACGACAGTATGTATGAGTTCAGTGACTCTTTCTGAGAGGCCTCATCCTCAGCTTTTTGTACTTGCTTCTCTCTAACGACTATACAGCTTAATGCTAAATACAACCATGCCTTCTGAGCTGCTTAGTGGATACTGAACCTGGGCTGTGTTTTCCCATCTTGGATTATATACAAACAATTGTGTTAATTTGCAGAAAACAGCAGGTTTCATTTCATGTGGCAACAAATTTGCGCATTGCCGTCAGGTCACCTTTCTCGCCAGGTACAATTAGAAGACTTTAAAATCTGGTTGATCTCCACTTTTTTGCAATTCCTGGTCAGCAGAGAACTTGAAGTTCCTGTGCTAAGAGAACCATATCGCCTTTCACAGCGTAATTAGTCTTAAAAAGGAATTAGTAAGTATGTGCATCTTTTTCTGTTGCAGCAGCAGGTTTTTTCGTATCACTGTACCTCTCTTCAAAAGAGGAGGAAGTCAGGATGGATTTAAACATTATCAGCACTTCCGTGTCTGCGTTCTTTATTTTCATTTGGAAGCAATAATTTTAAGTCAAAGCACATCATATGTTAGAGTAGAGTGGGATCACGTTACCTGACTGGTAGAGAGGATGAACTGGTTACTGGCCAAATACGTCTCATCACAGAAGATCTCTGGCTTCTCCATGTTGAGCTCCTTTGAGATCTTCAGAAGCCCGAGGAGGTGATTGTCTATTGCCATTCCTGTAATAGCCTGAAAAATATTTTTTTGCTCAGTGCAAATGAAGTATTGTCAATTAGGACAAACGTCATGCAACTATTTTGAGAGATACACCTATTCACTTCCTTGCTGTGACTTAAATGAGATCAACAGGCACCACTCTCATATCTATGTGTTAAATATGAAGCTCCAGTTAGGGGATGGTTAGGTAAGCTTTAATTATTCCTTTAAGTCTCCAGCGAGTTCATGTTTGATACTCAAAAGATATTTTGAGAAGAAGAAGTTAAGTTTACACATTTAAATTCTCGCTGTCGCATTAATATATCAACTGGTTCAAAACACTTACTGCAATTGTATAATTCGTCTGGGCGTTAATAGCGTCCCTTAGTCGTCTAATTTTTTCTGAGTCCTGTTGGAGAAGTGAAAAATAATTCAGGGCAAAAAAGTAAGCAGGGCATTTTTCACACTGGACAAACAGAGAGCAGTACAGACATTGAATTCATTTGTCATAGACCCGCTAAATCTGCAGGGAGATCATCTGTTTCGATGGGGACACTGGGTTGGCGTGTCGGGGTGGCTGATCGCACCTGTTTCATTTAGGCAGCTGTGCTGAACAGTAATGTGGGAGTTGCTCAGTAATTGGGGTCAAAGTGAGAAAAATGACTCACAGTAAAAGTGGCCCTCTCATCTGTCATGGACACCACGAAAGCCAGGGCCTCAGAGGTGGCAGAACGAATGTTGTCAACCCGACCGTCTTGGAAACGCCGAATGGATGCGCTCTCGTACGTGGACACCAGCCTTTTGCTGCATCTGAGTACATGACGGACACAATCACAGTGATGTTAGCATATTTGAAAAGGCATATTAAAGGGGTAGTTTGAATCTTTTGAACAGTAGTTGCAAGAAGTACTTATACATAGTAAGTGTATTACTTACGGTAGATGTCAGCTGGTTCGCTCTCAGTTTAGAGAAGCAGGCAGAAGTACTGCCATGGAAACTAAGTGATGTACTGCTGTTGATGTGAGTAGCAGCAAGACACATTTTAGCCACCTAAAATTGCCTGCTTCTCCAAACTGTACCATCTGCCATCCACTGTAGGCAATACACTGTTACCTCGTACAACCCCCCTGCAAAAGGTCCGAACTATCCCCTTAATAGCTAAGATTTCTATGTAAACTTTGAAGACAGATATCATGAAAGAACTTTACTTGAAAAACGCAAGTTGTAAGGCAACTTGTATGAACGCGTCTGGGCTCATCTCTGTTTCTTGATGAATTCTTTCCCGTAAGCGCTAAACTTGAAAACATCCATGTCGAGGTTATTCACCAGCCTGAAGGAGAAAGTGCAGAAGACATGAGACAAGTCTATAGAAAGAATTACTTGTAGATATGGTTCAGTGTTTGTTTGTGTTGGTCTTGCCTCTGGAGTCTGTCTCCAGATGCTGCTAAGAGTCCTTGGATGTGTGGGCTACATTTCCAGAGCAGCCTTCTTGGAGGGGGGAGCTCTCTGATGCTGGACCCTCGCCATCTTAGAAGGACTCCCTGTTCTGTTCAGGATAAAAGCATCACTTATGTCTCTTCTACTGTTTATTGAGGCAACAACAATCAGTATTTGGTTGTATCCTGCTGCGATGGGCTGACTTACATGTATTTCATCAGGTATTCGGAGCACTGCACCATTACTATCCCCTCGAATGGTGAATGCTCGCACACGACTCCGCATGTCCCGTCCATTCCTACAACAAACTGCGAGAAGGTAGATCAGCACACACCCCAAACTCTACACTCACAGAGGATTGAAGTGCTTCGGACATAGCCTTACCTGCATTGACTTGTCATACCAGCGGTTTGCCCCGTTCTTCTCACGGCCGCCACCGTGCAGCATCAGCAGGGCCCTGTTGGTGTCTCTGGGCTCGAGGCCACTGGGCTCATCCAGACACACCACACACGCGCAGCTCTCGATCAGAGCCAGAGAGTCTCTGTTGGTTTGATCTGTGAGACGAGATACGTCTTGGTTTAGTAGTCTGAAAATCGTTTAGTCTAAAACTCCTGATAGAAATTAGAGAAACGTTTGCAGCTGAGACCTTTTGTTAGAGCCTCTCTGGCCTGTGCCCACTCGGTTCTCCCGTCAGATGTCAGGATACCAAAAGGAGGGAGTCTCTCTTCTGCGTTTTCTGCCATTTTCTTGATTTTCTCCAGTTGGGAGAGGATCTCCGTCTCGTTGAGCTGCTTGCTGTTTGCGACGACATCCAACACGAAAAACTAGTGAGAAAAACAGATTACAGAAATCATGTGTTTCTTTACTATTCCAATAGGCACTCCGTCACCTGATGCAACTTCAGTGGTGAATACTTGTGTTTAGATGTGTCCTTGCCTGCAAATAGTCTTTAATATCATACAGCATTTGAACAGCTGATATCGATAGGACACTTGTAATTATTATAAGGACCCAAATAAGGCAATTGCTGCTTAAAATATTGCTCCTCCACTGCAATCAGTTAAACCTGCGACTCAAGGAAGCTCTGGCAGATTCAATCAACAGTAATTTTGTTAACTGCCTGTATCTCCACGAGGACGGGTCCTCATGTGTGACAGATTGATGGTTCCCAGATCCATTTACAGGTGAGAGCTCCTACTGTGCCCTGCTCCATGATCATTTTAAGGCACAGTCTATGAGCTAAATGTAATCAGTTAGCCTCGGACCTAAGACCTCCAGATGTTGGCAGCGGGGGTTTTATGCATTTATGGCAGTTTCTATAGAGGATTACCATTCAGGACTCGAAGACAATTTGTGGGAAATGGCACAGACTACAGACTATAGGCAAGTTGGCTTGGTACAGGGCATTGTGGGAATGAGCTGGTGTGGTCAAGACCATCACGTAGTTTGTAAATACTGAAGTGAAAACTTACTGCCTTGTTTTGCAAAATTAATGAAACAGTATATAGTTGGATTTTGCCTGATAAGGCCAGTAAGAATAGTTCTACGTTCAGTCTGTATAAAAATAATATATATAGTCACTGTATCATCACTAATTGGTTTGTATACTCCCGTTTTAAAGCCTCGTGTTGCCATCTTGGGTTTCTGGAGCCATAAGTGACCCGAGGTTACCATTTTTGGATGAAAAGGTGGATCTGATTTTTAGACTTTGGAGACGCCTTGCAGACAGCCTGTCACTCAGAGTGGCCACACCCTTAATTATAAATAATTTTAAGCATTACTAAAATTAAACGAGTGAGTTATATAAAAATTCACCGTACAGTTTCCATGAATGTTGAAATTAGCGATAGAAACCAAAACGTTATTTGTACCGGGCTGTAAACATGTTTAGTTATGCTGTAAAGTTGGATATTTTAACATGAGGGTCTATGATGATTGACTCACTTCTGGAGCTAGCCCCAAGTGGCCATTAGAGGAACTGCAGGGTTTGACATTTTCACAGTGACTCCTTTTTTTCAGCCCCAGAGTTTGCTACTTGGCTCAGACCAGAGCTACACTTCGAAAACAAATGTCTTCATCTGTCCTCCTGTTTAAGTTTTGATGTTGAAACTTGTAACTGAACTAATAACTAAAAGAACAACCTTGTTGAGACGAGTCTTCCTTAATCTTCCATCATGCTGTAAATTTTGGAAAACACCTCCTCAGATATGAACAGAAAATCGTCCAGTCTGAATTGTGCTTAAGAAGACTATCTGTTATAACATTTGTGTGTGCTGTTTCCTGTTCAGTCAGCGTTTATCAATGGCTGCATTCTTTAGATATCCGTACAGCATAATATGTGAATGATTTCATATTTTGACCAGTTCGAATATTCAAAAAGACATATGAACATCCCTAGATAACGTCATGCAATTTTATAAAGACAGTGTTTAAATGCAGCTATGTCTGCTTTCCTGTCCCTTTAGGAATGTAAATGTAAAGATAAAACCTGCCAATGATTACCTGATAATAGATGTCATATTGTTAATCCTGCCTTTCACACATGGTCTGTAAGATGGGGAGCTATGGCATAGTAACAGTAGGTAGCTTTGGTAGCCTGTTGCACGTTATCAGTATTTTGCACACTGCTTTGATCCCCCTTTTTTGCAAACTGTATACAACAGTTTGTTTTGTAAGCTCTTTAAATACCTCTGAGGCATGTTTGTTATTTAGCATTAAATGAATTTAATGTCTTTACATATTCCCTCACTGCCTGTTACTGGAAAACAAACATTGTATTCAGGACTGACATGATTCAGTAGGGTGGAAAATTTAGACTTTTTGCAAATGGTCATGCCACTAAATCTGTCACAAAACAATATAGAATATAGCAGCAAGTGTAGATACTCAGAATAGTCCTGCTTGAAATCTGATGGAGGAATAGTTTATCTGCACTAGAGGCCAGTATTGCTGCATGTAGCAGTGAATTCCAAAGTCCAAAGAAAGTCTGATGTGACGTCCTGACCACTCTCACCTTTCGATAAACTGAGCATTAAACCATCCTTACATTAACTTATATTTTCTCTCAACTGGACAGGACACTGTCTGTGTGATGGAGTGTGAAAAGTTTCCTCAGGGGCCGGCGTGCTGACCTGGTTCTTGCACGCCACGATGATGTGCTCCGGCGCTGAGGAGGCTGCGTTCATCTGGACCTTCAGCGTGTCTGTCTTTAGCCCCGGGTAGCGGTAGGAGTTGAAGAGGCGGTAGTACTGCTCCATGCACAGAGGGGTCCCAGCTAGCTGGCCTCGAGCATAGTCCACTGGCAGCGCCCGCCTGAGAGACATTATTACACACATCACATTACCTCCAGACTCTCACTTATTATTTATTATACTTTATTTTATTTACACTAACTTTGCTCTGTGGAGATAACACAGATGAGGTGGCAGGTAATCTATTACAGGGTAAACTTACGCATCAATGAGAGCCTTGTAGTCCAACACTCCTCTGATGAGACGAGCAGCAAATCTAAAAAAAAAAAAAGTGAGAAGTCTGAAATTTAGAAAACACTGAACACACACAGCGAACTGGCCGGTGATTATAATTAGATCTACTCTCATCTCTCTGAGGACTCACAGTAATCACATTATGGTAAATTACTAGGATACAGTGGGCGAGCCGTGTGCGTTTATCTGTGTTTGTGTGAGAGGCACAGAGAGCCAGTCTGGATGTGTGAGTGGGCGGCATGGGCAAATAGGGAAAACACAGAGCCCTGTCAGCTCTTATGTTGTATGTCATTTGTCTTGGTGTGATTAGGTTCAAAGCCAGATCAATACAAAGGAGGCGGCCGCAGCGCACCACACCCCTAAATGAGGCCTGACTAGCAGTCTCTGCGGAGAGCTTGGCCCTGTCACTCCCAATCTAATAAGTGTCTGTGTCAGTAGATTACCAGCGGGGTGCTCTGGAAACATTCAGTTAGTGTGGCACGAGCTGACAAAAGCTAATGTTGAGTTACAGGGCTGGGTGGACTGGTGTAATGTCTGGTGGACCACAGATCATTTAATAATGGGCAGAGATTTGGCCAAGAGATGATGCCAGTGATTTTCTCCATGTCTGTCCTTCAGATCTTAATCTGAGTTCTGCTGAGGAGAACATAAAGCCTGTCAGTGGCTGCAGGACTGAGTGATACACAGTGTACTTTGTATTGTAAGTCATGGAATTGTAGTGTGGTTGACTTAAAGGAATACTTCACCCACCAAAAGACCATTGGTGTATCAGTTACTCACCCCATGTTATGTTGCATTCTGGAATCAAACTTCTCATACCTCCACAATGAATCCAGAAACGGAGAAGATTCTTGATGAATTGAAGTCACTGGGGTCCGTGTTTAACAACAGCATCCATTTACACTCTCACACAACTAAGACCCAGATCACGCAGAAAGGGTTTTAGCAGCTGGGGGCGATTTTTGTAATTGTTTTTAACGTGAATGAAGCTTTTTGCTCGCCATTTTTGTGTCGCTATGCGCCTCAACTCGGAGCAGAGACGCCCCACGTCATCTCACCTTTTTTTTCTCTCCATCGTCCAATCAGATGTCCGCACAGTTTTAATTTATTCATCATCATACTTGTGTTTGGCCATGTTGAGCTGCTGTCTCTGTCTGCAACTATCCATTAGTCACTCACTCTACAGCAGAAAACAGCACAACAGATCTCTGTTTGCCTGTGACGAACAAACTATTTACTGACAGCCTCTCACCCTGAACCAGAGCTACAGCAAGTACCCTCTGCCTCAACATTTTAGGAACTAGATACAAATTATATGAAATAAAAAAAAAAAAGAAACGGTAGATAGGCCTAGATAACACGGGAAGTTAGGGTAAGGAGGTGGAGGGATGGTTGCATGGTAACAATTAAAAGGTGTTGCAACTATTTTTTTTTACTAATGGCAGTCAATTAAAAAAAAAAGAAAAGTCAGTGTGGAGCGCCTGGCGTTTTGTAACTGCAAAACACTGTCTGTGTGATCGGGGCCTAATGCAGTATAATCCAGTCGTATGCACAGTTTTTCCCAAACACATGCATTTAATAAAACATTACCATTTAAAAAACGTTGCATAAGCAGAGCAGACGCAGTACTCACTCGTGCATGAGACTGCAGACGTGATTTAAATATTAAGTTTAAGCAAAAATGTACGTGTTTGAGTAGTACTGAGGATTTGACTGGATAACTGAGACTGGGTTCATACTGCATGAGTTGTGTGAGAGTTTGTTTTTCCATAGTTTCACTGTTGTTAAACGTGGACCCCTTTGACTTCAGTTCATCAAGAATTTTTGCAGTTTTTTGATTCTTCGTTCACCATGGAGGCATGTGAGAAAAAAGTTTTCTTCTTGAATTCAATGTAACATGGTGTGAGGAATTCATATACAAACAGTCACTTGGGGGGTGAAGTGTTCCTTTAAATTACCTTTTAGAGATTCACCCTCCAACAATCTGTGTACATTTCCCAGAATTACTGAAAAGTTGCCAGAGAATCTGTTGTTAGCATTCAGCTTGTTAGTTTTATAAATGCAAGTACGATAACATCAGTATGAAGAGAGATGGGAAACTATTTTTCATCATCAGTAAATTGTATATGCCAATTATAGGGTAAACAGTTTTAAAAGTTCCTTCCTTTTCCATTGTGTGGTTTTTGGACTGTTGGTTAGGCAAAACAAAAACTTTAAGATGTCCCCTTGGACTCTTTAATGTTTTTGTGACAAATCAGATATCCATAAAACAACTGTGAGATGAATCAATAATGAAAATATCCGTTGTATTCAATGTAATCTGTTCGATTGGCTGCTGCCACAAGAGAAATATTTTTCTCTGAAGTTTACATGACTGAAATATTTTATGAAAAATCTAAATGTTCTATTGCAGATGCAGATGCAGATTTTTGTTGTACTTATTTACATCTTATTTTAAAGTGATTTAGGATCAGGTTTTCTTTTTTAATTGCTCTTCTCATTGACCTACACACTTATAGGCAATAGTTTCTGAGAGACTTCATTAGAGTCTCTGATGCATCACAGCTATAAGGAGGGTAAATAAAGTTTAAAGGGACAGTTCACCCCAATATCAAAACTACATTTTTTTAGTCTTACCTGTAGTGCTGTTAATTACGCAAGATTGTTTTGGTGTGAGTTGTTGAGTGTTGTCAAACTACACCTGCCAGTTGTATCACTGCACAGAAGGAAGTGTGCATCTATGCACTCTTCCTTCAGCACGGTGATACAGTTGGCAGGTGTCGTTTAGTAGAACGAGAATAGTTCCTACATGAAACTGCTCACAATAAGGTCTGTGGATTCTCTTGAGTAAGAGGATTTCTGATTGATTGGAAAGAGACATTGCTGTCGAGTTTTTCAAATGTATTTTGTGGTGCTTTGAGCACCACAAGCTGAGTGACATCTAGTTCCATTATATTGGAGAGAAGACAGACATCTCTACAGCTGATATCTCCAACACTCAGCAACTCACACTGAAACAATCTAGACTGACAAATAGCACTACAGGTGAGAGATCAAATATGTATATTTGATTTGGGAGTGAACTGTCCCTTTAAACACTCAAGACATGCCAACATTTTACTACATCAGAACCAAAAGTCCAGCACCTGAGGGCGTCTTTATGATCTCTGAACGTCTGCTTAGGAAACACCATGACAGGACTGGAGTTGACCGGTAAGGCCAACCTGTTGTTCAGGTACATGTCCTCCAGCCAGTAGTCATAGACCTAAATAAAAACACAGAGACGCTTTCTGAGAAATGTTTTTGACTCGAGTTATTACTTTCAGAGTTGAGAGCTGAGGGCAATGGAGTAAAAAAAAAAACATAACAGTGAATCACTGCCAGGTGAAGAGGAGAGTGGGAGAGAGTATGTGTGAGAGTGGGAGCATGATAGATTTCACTGAGCTGGATGAGTTGTGGAGCTGAGCGATCAGCCAGACGCAACAAAGGCACCAATAAATCTTCATGGCCAGGTGTTTTATTTCCTTCAACTCTTTTGTGAACGGGTTATTTATTATTTGAGAAAAATCTCACTTTTATTTTAAGACTTAATAGAGCAGATGCAGGTTTTTGTAACTTAATCAAACCTGACGCTGATCACAAATGCTCTATTGTAAAAGGTCGCAATAAACTGGATTATAATGAAAGTAAATGACACAAAAAGTATATTGTGGAAATGAATGTTTGATGAGCTAGGATGGAGAAACACATCCAACTACGCCAACATCGTCTCCACATTTAAGACTAGACTTACAACTTTCCTTTTTGATAAAACTTATGTTAGGGCTGGCTCAGGCTCACCTTGAACCAGCCCCTAGTTAGGCTGACTTAAGCCTCTCAGATTCTTGAAAGTTGGCTCTTCTTTATTTGCCAACACTGACGTCCTAGTAATGCATATCAGTAGCTTCTTCTCCAGAGTCTTTGTGCTCCACTGTCTCGCAGGTTAACTCGTATCGCAGCTACGCCTGGATTGTGTGTCGTGGTTTCGTGCTGCCATGGTCCTTCCTGATGCCTCCTACTACTGCTGTTATTATTAGTCATACTTGTATTGTACTGGCCCTGGGGTGAGGAGCCCTTCCTTCGGAGTTTGCATGTTCTCCCCGTATCAGCGTGGGTTTTCCCCGGGTACTCCAGCTTCCTCCCACAGTCCAAAGACATGCAGGTTTATTGGTGACTCTAAAATTATCCGTAGGTGTGAATGTGAGTGTGAATGGTTGCCGGTCTCTATGTGTCAGCGTCTCATCCAGTGTCAGCTGGGATAGGCTCCAGGCCCCCGCAACCCCTAATAAGATAAGTGGTTATGGAAAATGAATGAATGAATGAATGAGTATTCATATACTGTGTCGTCTGTCCTGCATCTCCCTCTGTCTCTCTTTATGTCTCATTTTGCCACAGATTACTGTACATTTATTATGTTGATCTGCTCTGTACACGTGATATCTATTACACATCTGTCTGTCCTGGAAGACGGATCGCTCCTTTCTCGGGGAGTTTTTCCTTATCTGCTGTGAGGGTCCAAGGACAGAGGGATGTCAAAGTGGGCAAATTGTGATTTGTGATATTGGGCTTTATAAATAAAATTAAATTGAATAAAACAACACAATCTTTATTGATACAGGGGGAAGGCTGTGTTTCCCTGTCTTTTAACAGTTCATGCACTTATAACAAAAAGCAGCTGTGTGTTTTATCTTGCAGATCTGAACGTTTACCCAGTTGGTCGTCTTGTCCCTCCGCTCCAAAAGCTTCTTCTGCAGAACCTCCCCGACGCCTCCAGTAACCCCGAACTTCTCCACGATGGCCTTTGTTTTCTTGAACTGCCCCTCCGTCACCAGGTGTTGGACACACTTCAAGTAAGTGTCGAGGGTTTGTTTCAGCGGCGGCACGGGGACCTTTGGCAACACCTGATGTCATAGAAACAACAGATTGCTATAAATACTCACAACGAGTAATGAAGGGACAGCAGCTGCTGACATTTTTATGTCTTTCCCCTGATTTACTGAGGGTTCATTAGTTAACGGGGTAATTCCCTCACATCTTTTCTTGACGCTTTTATTATTAGAACCTGACTTAATAATTCATCTTGAATGCTTCGAGGCCTTTTTGAGATTAAATCCTGCAGCCTTCTGGGACTCTCTTGTTTTTATAAGGATGGAAAATGCTAATTGATTATAGTTCAATAGTGTCATTATGTCTTTAGTTTCTGATAATGACTTAATAATTAAGTAAATTAAAATTAAATGAACACAATGCAAGCTACATTATAACATATTCCACCACTGTCTCAATGTGCTTTAAATTATTGCAGAACATACTACATGCACTATGTTAAAGGAATAAGGTTGTGCATCTCCAAATATAAAAAGGCCTGCTGGGATTTTTGCCCCTAGTGGTCAATTAGCGCAAGTGAGCTGCCGCTGTCCTTGGTGCTGAAATCCAGCACCACAGCGCTCACTCTGAACATTTTAAAAAGTAAAAGTAAGTGCTGATGGAAAGCAAAAACACTTCACATGTGTTCATACTTGGCTGTCTCGGTCCCTGGCCGTCTCTCTCTCCAAGATTGGCATCTTTGCATTCCAGTCCAGTCAAGGGGAAATAACGTGGAGAGCCTCTAGAGACGGTCTGAGGGCAGTCTTCCCTGCGCGGAGCATGTTAAGACATTTGAGAAAGAGAGCAGAGAAAGTAAATAAAATAAAGGGGCCTACTGAGCACTGGGGCTGCGCAGCGCTGCTGCCTGTCTGACAGTGAAGCAGCAGGCTCCCATTCTTCATCATTTTGCAACCCTTAATGCAATTTGGTGCATGTCCTTGAATTCCAGCTGCGCCTCATCGCTCACCGCTGCAAGGAGATATGCATCTTAAAAACTCATTTCATCTCTATGTCAGTTTTAAAAGCTACATTTTTCTTAAATAAATAGGAAGAAAATGTATAATATTTCCAGTGCAGTTTACCTTTTTAAATCTTATTTAATAAAAATAGTGCCAACGTCTTTCGACAAACCTTGATTCTTTATAGTAAATTGAAGTTGGTTTGATTAAAAACAGATGATTAACGATTTGAAAACTTTTTAAAATTCGATTTAAGAACAAAGTGGACTTTAAAGTGGACCAAATGAGTTTTCCGCCGTGCGCCAAAGACGCTCACACAACTTCTTAATACGCGCGTATTATTAAAAAAGACAAGAAAAGTTTTCTTACCAGATCGGTGCGCCGCTCAAGAGGTCAGAGAAGTGTGTGGAAGTTCACTTCGCCCCCCACGTCCACACTGCGAAATCCCATATTAGTGTAAAGCTCCGCTCAGGCGCCGGACTCGTCCCCCGTCCCCTCGCCGCGCCATACGGCTGTGGCTCCACATTAAAGCGCGCCTTGGAAAAGATGCTGAAGGTGTTTGCGTCTACCTACCCCCTTGAGGCAAGAAACTCCTCCCATCGAAATCTATTCGTGGAACATATTATCTGACAGCTTGCTCTCTCCCTCCTCCCTCCCCACATCCGATAATAATTTTAATACAGGAAAAAGAGGAGCCTGTTTTTGGTTTGTCATTCAGAGGTTGTGTGATGGTCATGCGGGTCGACAGATTTAAGTCTGTCTGCAGTTTGTCAGCTTCATTTTAGTCAGAACGGGATGCACTTGTGCGGGAAATAAATGTTTTGCAGCTGTAGACTAATTTTCTAAACCAATGCGCACTTGGATGCATTCATAAGATTTTATTTTTTTGTTTAATATAATGTGTCTTGTCTATGTGAGCTTGATTGTGCACCGCACTTGGGGTGTAAATTGTGGAAATCAAAAGTTTTGAGTCGTTGTTTTTCATCTATCACATGATTTTTTTTCTCACCTTTCATGCTCAATAAAACCCTGATGAGATTCCTCTTGTTCAACCATGCTGTTTAAACACTTCCCGAAAAGCAACATAGAGTTTGAACCACTTTTATAATATAAATTCATGATATTTCTAACGAAATAAATCGCACATTTATTCAGTTTTCACCCGTTTGAAGCTTGAAATAAGAATAAAGATCACCAGCGTCACACAGATCCAAACAGAGATTTATTAAAACGACAATTGATAAATGAATACACATTTCTTCATCTGAAGGAGACCGACTTCTTTAGCTACGTCTTGACAAAATGTTTCATACATACACGCGCGCGCACGCACACACGAACACACACACTTCGCAGAGTCCACGTATGTTTTTTTCAACAATTTACATTGTGCATATATCCACATATGTACAAAAATCCATTTATTATGATACATTTAATTCCAAACAACAAAAAAAACATTGGAAATAAAAATAAATAACAAACAGGCCCACGTGTTACAAAATTAAAATCCACATTTTTTGAACAACCAAAAAGGAAAATCAGGCCTTTGATGTGCAAGTAAAAAAAGTTTCCTCCGAGACTAAAAATATAGGCTATTTATTTTTGTGTAAGGGTGTGGGGGGGAAATGTGCTGCTTATAGTTGGTCCCATATAATCTTGTACGCACATTTATCTATTTATATCTTTTTACAATACTCAGTGATACACACAAATTCAACGGTAGCTGATAGATCTCTCACAAAACTCCAGTTATACGTCCATGACAAACGCTACAAAGACTTGTTCGACACAATGAAATCACAGTCAAAAATAAAAAAGAAACTCTGGATAGCGGGTTGTGATTTTGGTGATTTGGGTGTTAATATTGCACATTACATAAAAGTTTACTCGACTATAACCTCCAGATCTCTCCAGTGGGAATGTGTAAGGGGGGTGGCGGTGAGAGTGTGGCCGGTTTAAGTGTACTCCTGACCGGACGACTCTTCTGACAAAGACCGCTGTGCTGTGAACGGGTCGAACCCGTTTTCATCTACTGACAAGCAATTGCCTGCCGAGCTGTAGCCCTTCTTTTTAGTTCTCCTCTCCTCCATCTTGATAGTATCGTACAGCCCCTGCGGAGCCTCCTCTAACAGGTTATCTCTCTCTGAGTAGGACGGTTTCATTTGGCACACGTTGCGCAGCAGCAGCAGGGCTGGTGCGTAAAGCACATTGACGAGGCCCATACCCAGATTAAGTTGTACAAACCCGAGACTGTGCACTATCTGACCCGCGACTATAGGACCCATAGCGTATGCAACAGAATAGGAAATATCTGCTATAGCGTAAACACTACCGTACACTGAAACATGACGCACGTCAACTAAAAACGCGAGTGTGGGCAGCAGCGCAGTGTCGACCAGTGCGATGCCGAAACAAATGCCGCACAACGGGGCGATGAGCTGCGCAAAACTTTTGCATGCAGGGAGTGTGCATGAGCTCGCCCCTATGATCACCATACCTAGAGCTCCGTAGAACCACTGCAAATTTGGATGCTGTGCTGCCAATTTAACCGTTATGTACACACCGAGGACGTGAGGGAAGAAGGCTGGGAGCCAAGTGAGCCCCATTTCCCACTGAGTGGAGTGCATGGTGGTTTCCATCCAGTTGGCGATGGTGGGCTCTAGAAAGGCCAGGGGGATGTTGCACACTGTGAGCGCCCCGGCCACCACAGCTATGTAGGGGTCAATCATGAGTCTGTATATGGGGGTGCCGACCGGCATGTTCTCTCTAGTCCTGTTGGAGAACGGCTTGATCACGGTCAGCAGCATTAAGCCGTCCGCCAGGCAAATGCACGCGAGCACGATGAAGGGCACTTTCTTGCCCGCGAACTCGTACAGGATGCCCCCGAAGGGAGGCGCCACCAGACTCCCGAAAGAGATAAACGCCAGCGCGATGCCCAGCGCCGTGCTCCTCTCCGCCTCCTCCGTGTACTTGTCGGCTATCATCGCGATTCCAGATGTGTCCGCGAAAGCAGAGCCCAGACCCTGCAAACTTCTGGCCACAAAGAGCGTCGCGTAGTTCTCCCCGATTGCAAATATGCATGTGGACACGAACATAACAATCAGGCCGATTAAAAGTGGAATGTCATATCCAACCCGGTCTATGAAAGTTCCTGACAGCGGGTTAACTAAAAGCTGCAGAATGGCTTTGGATGCAAAAAGTACTCCTATCTGGACATCTAAATTGTCCTTGTTGCTTTTGTCTTGGCTTGTGCTGTTGGCTGAAGAGTTGGGGTGCATCACTACGTGGACGTGCTCTGACTGCTCACTCTCCAGCTCAGCAAGATAGTCTGGAATAATTGGCACGATTACCATGTAGAGCATATTGTCCAGCAGGAGAGCCACGCAAACAATCACTAATATGATCCGTCTTTGCTGGTGAGGATCCCTCATCGCGGTGCCAAACTGCTTGGTTCTTTCGCCCATCTCGGACAGTTTGACGGCGGCTGATTTGACCAGCCCGGATGATCCTCCTTCTCCATCCATGATGTGCTTTTCTCTTTTAAAAAAATGATTTTCGATTCAAAAAATTGTGGTTGTGCTTCTCCCCCGTCTGCTGCCGATCTTTCAACACCTCGGATGACTCATTGGTGTTTTCTCTACATTGATGTGATGCTCCCCGTCCTCACCTCGCCTGTGCGTAAAGGGAGAGGCGAAGAGGAACTTGGCTGCCTCATCGGTGAAGATGGCTTTCCTCAGCTTCCTCAACGTGTCCTCGCCTCAGCCACATCCGATCTTGTTTCATGATCTCCCAAGAAGTGACGTGTTGAAATCGTAGAATTTCTGCACCGTGCAGAGGTTTCGCTCGCTAATCTTACATGGCAAAGTTTGTTTGGAGCGATTTTTGGTCACTTATTTGCAACACTTCGGACGCTCAAACTCTCTGGTCTCTGTGTCCATACCTCCTATCACCTGTGGCACTTTTGCGCTCAGCTCTGAGACCACGAGTGACTTCGTGGCCATTGGTGCACATTAACCCGCAGGTTGGGCGCTATTTTAGTCCCCTTTTTTGTCTCCTCTTTTCACCAAGAGCTGTGACGCATCACCAGCTTGCCCCCAAGTGGATCCCTTCGCCACTTGCCTCCTTTATGTTAATTTCCAACCATGGCAGCAATCACTTCAACCAATAAGAGCCAGTGAGCACCACATCACGACCCCTCCACAAGAGCCTGGAAGAAAAGAGGCTTTCTTAATCTTAATGTGCGGCGTGTCACTCGTGACTTTGGTGCTTTTCTTCAGCGCTCCTATATGAATTCAGAGACATATACACACACGCACAGCTGAGATATCTGCAGTTATACATCTTAACCAAAGACCAGCTATCAAATTTGATCCCAAGATAACATACAGAGACATACAGTGTGTGTATACTGTGTGTGTGTGTAGGCGCACCCACAGCAGGTGCAAAGCCCATATGTAAAGCTTAAGAAAACTTTAGACACCACAAACATAAATAAAACAACGCACTTCTCTTTACAGATACAGATGATTTAGAGGATATACGTGGCACAAATATTCAAGTCAGTACATTTATTAGCTGCTTTTATTAGCTTTTTATTTATTTAATTCCCAAAACATCGTGTGCCAGATATGAACTCATTAACGACACTCTCGCAGCTGCAGGAGCTGAAGAGATTTCAGCACCACGCGGCTGCGGACAGCTCCTGTCACCACAGACAAACAGGAGTTAGTTTGTTTTTACCTCAATGTGTATGAAAAAAAGTTTACTTTTTTAAAATGTCAATAACAACAACAACAACAATAAAACTGTGTATTGACACAGGAACCATTGAATGCAGCTCTTATAGCCTGAGATAGAATCGTGCCAACAGATCGGGAGATGTGCGGACTCTTCTTTAATATAACAAAAGACACCGGCGACACCTTGTGGCGAAAATCTGCAAGTACACACAACACATAAAAATCATCCCATTACCTTCTCTCAGTGATGTTGTCATTGACGTTTGATAAGTTATTTATGTACTTACAACCACTAACGGTGCTCCCCATTAAGAGTGTAGAATGAGAAACTTTTCTGATGGTTTCAGTTGATAGTAACACTGTTTATGTGACTGGAGGGTGAGGACTGGGGCCATTTCAGACATTTTTCAATCATTCATTCATACATTCATTCATTTTCCCCACTGTGACACAAAGGAATTGCAGAGACAAGGTTTCCATGTAGTAAAGATAATGTTTATTAATTATACGAACTAAAAACAACATGTAAAAACTAAAAGTTTGTTGGGCCCTATTATGACGGGCCCCAGTGCATGCTATTGTGCACATAACTCGTCACATGATCAATCAGAGGCTCTCAACACTGTATATATAACAATATATATATATATATCCCAGCAATCATCATTTCATCTGTATATGATAAAAAATACAATAGAAAATAAGAATCAATAACTTGATTTAATCGTTTTATAGTTTATGTAGAATAAGAATATAATTTTAATTTTTTTTTCAGATGCCACTGACTATTTTACATCTTCTGGTTTCCCCTTTTTCAGCTCAACTCAACTTTATTCATAGAGCACTTTAAAAACAACAGCTGAAATAAAGTGCTGTACATAAACATAAAAACATAAGACATAAAACAAACAATTAAAACCAATAAAAACACTAAAACAATAAAATGAAGCAAAACAATAAAAACACTAAAATAAGAGCAGAGTCTCATGCTGAGTTAAAAGCCAAGTACTAAAAATGGACAGTGAGGGGACATGTCTGATGCGCAAAGGTAGGTCGTTCCAAAGTTTGGGAGCAGTAACAAAAAAAGCTTGATCCCCTCTGAGCTTCTGCTTGGACCTTGGTACCTCCAGGAGCAGCTGATCAGCTGACCTGAGGCACCGAGCAGGAGCATAGGGATGGAGCAGCTCAGAGAGGTAAGGCGGGGCAAGACCATTTAAAGATTTAAAAACAAATAAAATGATTTTAAAATGAACTCTAAAGTGCCAGTGGAGGGAGGTCAGAATGGGAGTTACATGCTCCCTCTTATGTGCTCCAGTTAAGAGACATGGAGACGTTGGAGACGTGCGAGGGAGGACTGGCTGGATTACTGTTTCAAAGTGCTGTTGTGCAAGAAAGTGCTTAACCTTTGCCAGCTGCCTCTTAAAACTCAAGTGTGAAACTGTTGGCTTCATGTAATATGCCAAGAGGCCCAAGTCAACAGGGGGGGTCCACAAGAGTCATTGGGACTAAACACCATCACTTCTGTTTTCTTTTCCTTAAAATTAAAAAGTTCAGGGCCATCCAGGCTTTAATGCCTTTGAGACATAACAGAAATAGTTTAAGCGAGAGGGCATGTTTCTTCTTCAACGGCACATATATCTGACTATTGTCAGCATAACAATGGAAAGACATACCGTGCTTTCTAAGGATGGAACCAGAGGCAGTAAATAGAGTGAGGAAAGCAGGGGCCCTACAATTGAACCCTGTGGAACCCCATATGACAGAGGAGCAGAGCAGGACTCAGAACCACCAATGCTTACAAACACATTTCTGTCTGCCAGATAAGACCTAAAGCACTCCGGAGCACTACCTCAAATGCCCACTAGGTGCCGTAACCGCGCCACTAAGATATTGTGGTCCACAGTATCAAAGGTCGCTGTTCGGTCCAGCAGAACAAGAATCACATAGTCAAGGACAAATATAGTAAAGGGCACCTTTTTTAATTTAATTAAAGTTGTTCTTTGAACACAGGCAATCACTCATAAGGGCCCATACTCTGCCCAACACATTGTTGGAGGGCCTGCTCTTTCTTCGGGCCACCTCACAGGCCCCAGTGTTACTGCACTGCCTGCACTGTCTGTATTTACACCCCTGCACTCAACCTGTGCAGCGTAGGCTGAGTGAATAGCTCAGGATCAGCTAAATTATTCTGAGAGTATATAATGACTCATCACAGAAGCTCGAAATTGAAATTATTGAATCTCAACTTTTAAGCTACTGAAATGTTTCAAACAATCTATAAACTATATATCTGTCGGCTGACTATCCAAATACTGTTACCCAGTTTTTTTGTGCCCTATATTTACATTCCTATCATAATTTTGTTGTATTTACTATGGTGTAAAATAATTTATGTTTATATATTTTTCAATGCCAGAATCATGTTAAATGTTTAACAGGCTTGTTTATTTTTTAAATGTATTGATTTGATTACTAGAACTATCATCATTTGCCAGTAGAGGGCGGCAAAGACTTGCAAATAATAACAAGTCTGTGATCCATTAACTGTAAAACACAGTGTGGCCCCTGAGTTTAAACTTAAAACACAGGGGTGGAACCTTTCTAATTTAATTTGATTTCATTTGATTTTTGTTTCAGTGTGACCTGAGACCCTGATTATTGGGACACAAACAGGCACAAGCACATAACATATAATAACAAATACAGTTAGGTACAAAGTACAAAGTACAACAAATGTTACCTAAACTAAGAGAGAACATTCTTCAAAATTCACCAATTTTACAAATCACTCCTGGTTTATCTGACTGTAAAAAATATATTTTAAAAATATCTTTCTCTATAATTCATTAAACTTACATTCTTACATTTAAACAAAATCTCCCAAACAATTGTCATTACAGAGGTTGCAGATCTTCTGGTTTCCAGCCCTTTTTATCTTTCAGTGACTTCATGAATTCTGCTGTTGTTCACTCTAACATTACAAACAGTCTGTCTGTACCTTTGGTTTTCATGCCACAGAAACGTTTCTAGTTTAAGTTCTTGTTTAAATTCAGTGTAAATAGCACATGATGTCATACCTCTGAGCTGACTTTGCCTTTGTGCAAAATGTTCAACATTTACTTTCAACCAGTTGATTGTTGTTACACTTCACTCTAACACTGGAGCCCAACCAAGTGATCTACATTAACCTCAGTGACCCTCAGTGAGTTTAAAAGTAAATGGATAATGTCCTCTGGTGCCACAAAATGCCTTTAAGTGTTTGTTTACATCAGTTTTTAACAAGCCTGTTTTAACAGGAAATTTAAACCTGTATGTCAGACTTTTTAATTTGGATATATACTAGCGTAAGAAAGTTACAACAGGCCCCAGTGCACACCATTATGATGCACCCTAGTGCACGCTATTGTTCACATATAGAGACTTGACATTGAACAACATAAACATACACATTACCCAGCAATCATCACTGCATTTCTGACAAAAATATGAGTCACTAAGAAATGAATAATTTAATTGAATTGTTTTTACAGTTTATTTATAACTTTTAGAGCTTTTATAGAAAAAGCATATAGTTTTGTTTTAGATAGCTACTAAATATTATAAAAAATGAGAGCATCTTGTATTTTTTAGTTGCTGATATCAACAGTCGTGATGATTCCTGTTAGAAAACAGCACACTGGATGATGATCTGAACAGCGGAGGGGTGGTCCAGCATGTTCAGTGGATTATATGATGCAGCAAAAGCAACATTAATACACCAACAGCAGGATTAACACGCCACAGGAAATAACTGCCCAATTTCACTAATGAGAGGCTTGGCCCAGCAGCAGCCGTTAGATAAACACTCCACAGTTGTTGTTTTTTTAATGTACAGATTTCATACAGTGCAGAGATGTGACCACATGGATAATCTGTGACTCATTCTGGTAACTCAGCAGCGTCTGCAGGAGTTCAGACGGTCAGCTCTGTCCTCTGGGTTGAGATATGGACGGTGACCTGGCCTCAGACATGCAGACGATATGAGAGAGGTTTAATAAATGAGACCAGAAGAAAGGCTAGTGACGCAAATATCACCTAATCCAGATTATTCTCTGGGGAAAAAAATCCCTTTAAAGATTATTTCAAGAAAAATCCACAGGGAATGTGTCACATCTTTGACACAGTTTGTTTCAAAATCAGAACATCAGTCGGTGAGAAATCATCACGGACAGACGCAGGCCGTGTTATATAAGCTCTTTGTTTCTGTCATGTGACATGTCTCCTTCCACTGTGTCATCTAATCTGACCCGTGGACTGTAACGTGTCATGTTTAATGTAGGATTTACTCTGACCTTTGCCTTTCCTTTTTAAGTAGCTCTAACCTGAATGATTATTTAACATCAGCCATTGTGCTTATCAGGCCGACACAAAGTTAATAATTAACTCGGGGGTTTGTGCAAACAGTATCTCCCTCAAGTGATGTCTGTCCTTCAGCTTTTACTCAGTAAAATCTGTTATACTCCATTTTTAAAATTTTTTTATTTATTTCCCAAATTGTAACTCAAGAGCTCGTGCACTTAAACAGATCATCAGTTGGCATAAGATAAAGTGCTCTTCAACTGTAATCCTCCTTATGCTTTTTGATTTTTGTAGACATCTCATCCAGCTGCAGTTAACAGCATTTACGTCGCCAGACACTTACGACAAAAATCTGGAACTTTAAGAGATTCAGAAAAGTGAATGTAAACTTAACTGAATTTTCTGTCAGAAACAAACTGCACAGTCTTTAAGTTTAATCTGAACATAAATGTTGTTCATGCAATATATTATTTTAAAGCTTTGTTGGTACGCTACACGATGAAACTATCCACAGGCACATCAGATCAATATGTAGTTGGCTATAAGGGTATTTTGCTGAGGCGTTCAGAGTTTGCTGTATTGCAGGATTAAAGGTCAAAGGTCAAATTATGTTGATCATAGTGTCATTAAAATGTGACTCGTATGTAGATTACAGTCTACGCTTTACAATGATATATGATGTCAAGACATTCTGAGAAGGTTTCCCTTTTTTATACTGGCTTAATGTGTAAAATGGAGAAAAAAAAACTTGGGGAAATAAAAGTTTGTTTCCAGACAGTGACTGACAACCCTGCATAGTATACCTTTAAATATAATGACCTTGGTACAAACAGAGAATAAGTGAGAACACTGGCGATGAGATACTATCTATTATTTTTTTATTTTTTTAAGGTCAAAATCTGACTCTGATTAACCAAATCTCTCCGAACATGTCACATGTGTGCTCCCGTGTGTGGTGGGGCTGCTGTTTGTGCTGCATTAGGTTTTTTTTTTTTTTTTTAACGACAGATGTTTACTTTTTACACCATCTGTCTGTGACTGGCATGAAATTTAACACACTTATCACCTTCGCCTCACCTTGTGGGCGTATGGTGCTCTAAACCCTGACTCCACTGAATGAAAAGGCTTGTAGTCAGATTTAGTTACTTGAACAATGTGTTGTAAGAGAGCTCAATGGGATTACGTATATCTGTCTGTGACAAGTCGTTCTCCTTTCTTCCTGTGAGCTTGTTGCTATTACGGCTGCTTCTATCTACAGCTCTGACCGAAGGATCACTGAGATCACTAGTCCACAAACGCTTGTCTGGTAATCAGCTCTCAGTCAATAGGACAACTGTTTCCAAGAATTTGATCCTAATCTGCTGGATTCCTCAGTATTTTTAAAGAAAAACCCTGATCTGTTCAGGTTGATGAGGAGCAGCAGAGTTTATGAGGAAGTACATGATTATGACATATAATACCTGCTAATGAGCTTGTTCAGTGTGCAGCAAGGACAGTGCGGAGTTGGCTGCACGACAGCACATCTGAGTCAGCTTCTGACGTCTTTGTGTAAACTGCGACCAGCAACTCTATATGTCAGTTGGTCGGTCGATTAACAAAAATTTCCTCACCCTTTGGCAGCTGCAGGCAACACACATCCCTGCACTTCTGCCTTTGTGAGGACCCGTACTGATAACCTTAACCATCAGAACTGAATGCCAAATCCTAATCCCTACTCTTGGCCTTAACCTTAACCTTAAACCCAAGTCCTAACCCCCAAATAGGACTCTGAAGAAATGAAAACTGGCCAAAATGTCAGCATTTTCCAAAAATGTCCTCACTATGTTGTTTAAAAATGTGCTCCGGTCCTCACATTGTAGCAAATACAAGAACACACAGAGTTGGGCAGTGACTTGCGGTGTCAGAAACCAACATAATTAAGTGTCCTGTAATGTCGGCATGATACACGACTGGTTGCTGTTATAGTTTAACAGTGCCCAGCAGCGAAAGGGGGAAACGCGGTGGGACAAGGACAAAAGTTAAGGCGGCGAAAGTCCGAGTGGGGCAGGCGGGAGGTGTCGTGAATGGGTCCAACAAACACAGACTTTCATGCGAGAGATTGGTGTTTACGTCTTTTTTCAGAAACCTAACCACTTGCAATTCTTGCCTAAAACTAACCACGTGTTTTTGTTTTTGAAGGAAAAAAACATCAATTCGCGGTCTTCAGTGCGTTGAGACATTGAGACACTGCTACAGTGCTGCTTTTGAGCGTCATTAGTTTTGCAAATATTTGATCATGAACCAAAGTACTGGACAAATTAACACTTTAATCTGATGATGGTGCTGGATGACAGGTCAGGTGGTCAACAAGAAAGACTTCAGTCAGTCCACTGGGGAACTTGAAGAGTGAAACAAACATGGCTAAATGGCACATCTGTGTGACTTTGGTGATCATAAACATAAACATACATTTTCGAGTTTATACACTGACTGATTGTATTCACGTTTTGTATCCCAGCTTTGTTATCTCAAAAAACAAAGATCACACATTTCATCCTGTGAAGATGCAGCTGCTTTCCCTTCCAGCCTTTATGCACTGACAGCTTCAAGCGTTGCTTTCGTTAGACAATGACAACACTGCAATTCAAGAGCTAAGTACATGTGACATGAATGTGTTATTAGTCTAATTTAAGGAGTCAACAGGACTATCTTTGGATGGCTCTGAACCTGCGTGACTGTGCCTCATTAGGGCTGACTCCTCCTTCGTTTGGACAGGCTGCCACTGACGGTTAGAGGATTTCACCTGCCTGGCAAGAACATCAGCCACCCCTGAGGTTAGTGTGACAGAGACTGCATGTCTCACTGTGGCTTATTTCGGGAGTGCATGTATTTAGCAGCTCAGAGTTTAGACTGCTGAAGTCTTTTCTTCTCCGTGTCCCTGTTGACACTAACTCAATGTGGCTGATATTTAGAGAAGACGGGATGGCGTGTGTGTAATGCAAGGAATAGAACACAAGACATTTTAATGCTGGTCTTAGTAATGTGGCTGCCATGATTAGTTGGTGTCATCAGACATTGAATTCCTTTTAATTAAGTCAGTCCAGCTGCATGACTTCTTGTATCATCCAACCAGTTAGCTTGATCTTAACAACTCTGCACATGTTAAAAGGTGTAGACAGATGAATCTGAAGTAGAACACATCATTAAGTACTAACATCAGCAGCTTCAAGGTACGAACGTAAGCGCTCTACCACACTGTCTACCTCTTTATTGATATTTAAAATAATTGTCCACATGAAAATGAGCTTACGTTCACTTTCCCTCAGGTGTAGCCTACAGTATAATTGCATAATACAGTCTTAACACAGTGACTGCCTTTCCTACCATATATAGAAGTTACATCACCTAAATCTGTCGTCCTAACAAAAACACAATCGATTAATCTGCTTAGTAACTGCTTGAGACAGCCGTGTCATGAGAGGGCCTCTCTGTACGCTGGTCAGTGGCAGAAATTCGGTATCTTATTTACAGCAGCAGAGGCAGAGCAGGAGGGGTGGCTTCTGGGGTTCTGGAGTTTTTGAAATACCTTCAACTTTGTGTCACTCAGATAATAATATATGCCTATGTTGTTTATCCTGCTATGCGCTTCTATACATTCATTCATCCCTGAACAGAGGCGTAGTACTTCAGGGTTTAGCAAGGAAACACTTTAAGGTGAATGGAGTGTACAGCAGAAGAGCAGCAACACAATGTGTTTATTGTAAGAGATCTAACACAGATGGAGGAGCAGTGCAGGTTAAAGACAAACTGCTGTGAAAAGAATGCAGTAATTTGAAAGTGGATAAATTACATGCAGCATATTTTGTAGGTTTACACAAATCCAGCATGAGGCTCCGGATGTAGAGATTATCCCGAGTCACTGTCCACGTGTGAAAATATTACAACTGTACAGACACTTAAATGGCTCGCTGATGTTTACAACTCCTTACCATTAGTAAGAGGAACCTATCATAAGAACAGATGATGGTTTGGGTTTTTTTTCCAGAACGTATTGAGTTTCCATTATTTTGACTTCTTAACAACCGGATCAACGATCTTCTGTCCGGTGAGGAAGTGCCACACGCCGCCTCGGTAGAACTCATTTCCAAAAGAGTAGAGGAGAGCGTTGAAGATAGGATTTGTCTTTGCAACAACTGGAAGCACCTGTGAGCACAAACGAAGAATTTTCATCATGTGAGTACTAGATTTAAAGGACAGTCTGACTTCATGACAACTTGGTGACATTGCTACAACAGGTAAAACATGAGCGGTCAAACAATCAGACAGATCGTAAACAAGCAAACAGTTTAGCCAGATTAAATAAACCCGAATTCCCCTTTAAGTTAAGCCATCGATATAATGACTTACTTCCTTTTTCATCATTTTGACTGTTAGACTGAAAGTGCTCACCATTCTTAGCTTGGGAGATACGACCTTCACATTCTCGAAGCAGGCGTAGATACACATGAGGACGTAGGGGCCCCAGCACATCAGCATTACCCTCAAAGGTACACTGGTGTTAAACTGGAAAACAAAATTGGTTGCATTACTTTAAATATCCCCAGTGTTACAGTAATATATTGCTTTTTAGCAGTAACAAAGTAATATAATGTGTTACCAACAGGATTTCATTCATCCACACTGATCCACATCACTCCACTTCCACCAGTGAGCCACCAGAAAAAAAACATCCCCCAAAGGTGATAATGTGTTGTCATGTCATTAATTATACGCTACCTCACAGAAGGGTGCAGGTGATCGTGTGAATTAGCATGTGCAGTGTGTTTCCATTCATACACCTACACCGTATCCTGTTTTTCTTTTGCGTCCTACGACTGCCTGAAATTCGCGGGCATAAGGAGCTGGCCTCCAGTTTGTTTTTTCCTTGTCCAGGTGATCGACGTATATGGGTGATGTTAGTATATGTTATATAAGGGAACATATTAAAAGTGCAGTATGTGATTCTAAAGGATGGTTGATAGTTGAAACTCATTCCAAGGTCGTCAAATACCGGCATTTGGGTTGGCAGTCATCAACTATTCATCAACTATTTTTCTCCAGAGCAGCACACTGAACCTTTAATAGCGAGCTTTAGGTGTGCCAGTAGATGTATATTTTCTACGTCTGGTCAGAGCCACACTAGCTGTTTCCCCCTGTTTCCAGTCTTTATGCTAAGCTAAGCTTATTGCCTGCTGGCTGTAGACATTAGCGCTTTATCTAACTTATACTGTCACTCTCTGCAAGAAAGAAAATAACTGCATTTCCCAAAATGATGAACTATTCCTGTAACATTCAAGCTGCGGATCACTGTGTAGTCTTTTACACATTTGTCAGGTGTGTAAAAACACTCAGTTCTGACTCAACTCCAACACAAACATTAGCATGCTAAGATAGCCGCTGTGCACCTTCTTGGTGTTTACAAGTAGGTGTCAGTGCGCACACTTGACTCCAGTAGCTGGTGACACGTTGGTGACATCACTGTGTGTCCACATTTAACAAATGCAGTGAATACTGTGTAATGTGGGGACAGCTATAGAAGCCACTCAACTTCAGGTTAAGTAGAAATGTGCATTTTCTCTGCCGAATCCGATCTAGCACCAAAACAAAAAGAGGCAGACTGTTCCTTTACTGCAGCACATTTACCCTGTGGTGGTGGATCTTCTTAAAGTGCTTGTTGATGGCGTCGTAACATGACAACATGGTGAAAGCTGGGAACATCAAGTAGAGCACCACCAGAGTCAGCATGTAGGTAATATAGTCCCTGTGCAGAGGAGATAAATAAGATGTGTTGTTATAGATCTGAACTGATAGAGAGGAAAACATCAACAAATTGGTATCATTCCTGTGTTCATATAACTCGACCTGTCTCCTCTGGTGTAGTCCAGCGTGCAGCAAGTCCTCATAGGCTCAAAGTCATAGACGCCCCATCCCATGAGAGGAACAGCAGCCCAGAAGATGGAAAGAATCCAGATGATGCCGCTCATTGTCAGAGTGGTGCTCCAGAAGAGCTTCTGTCCTACAGAATCAGACATACATACTGTCATTAGGATGTGAGTAGACATTTGACATATTATTTGGTTGTTTAGACATAGCTTATAACAGGTGTTGACATTTTTCCATTGATCATCTGCTCCAGGTACTGCAAATGTTTACATTACACAGCCTACACTGCTACATGTAGCTACATGCTAACATCAGGCAACATGTAATCTTGGTTGCTAATGCTGTCAATTTCTCCCCAGTTTCAGGTATTATTCCTGCAGAAACATGTCCGGCTGTGAATATTTTGGTTTAGAGGCTTTAATTGGTGATTTTTAACGGGAGAAAATGCCACTAACACAGTCACTGCCCTGCTGCAAGTACACTGCTACATGTAGCTGCATGCTAATGTCTGAGAAAATGTAATCTTGGTTGCTGATGTTGCTAATTTGTCTCCGATTTCAGATCATATTCCAACTGGAAAATCTCCAGTGGTGTTTAAAAGTTTTGAGTGGTGATTTTTCACAGTACAAAGTGCTGTTATACTCCGTTACAGTCACTCCCTGGCTGCACTGACAGTGCCCAAATGACGGCATTATTTATTTCTCATGCGTGTTCCACGTAGTCTCGTCCTACTGTGCTGTGATCACCTAGTTCTCACTCTCGACGTCAATATGACGACTACAAGCCAATCACAGCACAGTAGGACGAGACTATGCGGAATACATCAGAGAGAAAAAAGTGTGCAAGATGGTGAGACTTGGAAACGCTGACCAATAAGAGCAGACTGGGTTTTTTCACAAGGAGGGCTTAAAGAGACAGACAGCACAAGAAGAATGACACCCAAAATACAAGTATGAACCTGAAAACGAGCATTACATATCCCTGTTAAGATTTGTATTACACTGGTGCTTTACTTGTGATATGTTGTACTTACTGGTGCAGTACTGGTGATATCTATCCCAAGCGATGGCAGCCATGAAACTGATGGACGCCAGGACCGAGATCATCCCCTGAAAACCATGATAGGCACATCCCTCTTGACCAAATGGCCAATATCTAGAAAAACACAACAAAACTTGAATCATTCTCCAGCGTGCAGAGGAATGTTTCCTCAACCAAATATTACAGTGTATACGACTACATCAGACTGTGAAACCATGTTGGCCACATTTTTAAAAACATGTGACTCTTTGTAGCCAAGCGATGCCTCACAGACTCTCACCAAATGCAAAACTTTTTGTTAATACTGTTTGCACCAGTATGCGGTTAATATCTAATTTTAAAACCTTTTTTATATCAGTTTATGGTGCTTACATGCATCAGTTTAGTAAACAGATTTATGCTTAACAAATCCACCATGCACAGAGCAGAGGAAAAATAAAAGGATCAATAGAGCACCCCCGTAGGTTAAACCAGGCCTGCTGAATCACAGGTTAGAAACTACTAAGTAAAATATATAAGAGGTTTAAACAGGACATTAAGGAATATTTACATTTTGTGGCATTTGAATTAAGACCCTGTTAGATAACTTACAAAAGATCTGCTTGAAATGTGAGCTGTACACACTGAATAAAGTGGATTGTGGATTATGAAACCTGAAGGCTTATTTAACATGTGCTCCCCATTGACTAATATTTATGGAGTGCAATTTTTGAGAGGCTAGGCTGCATGGTCCGTCAAGTTGTCAGAGCTAGCATGGAGCGCACACTGTAACTAACTGCGCTAGCTGAAGAAACATGATAACAATATATGATAATCAATATTTAACCAGCTGTGTGTCATCACAGTGTGTGCAAATGAATGGAGTTTGGCTTCCTCCGGTGCCACTGCCAGCACCCGGAACTCTGTCACCAAATGGGCGGGGAGCTCCAGGGGAAGCCAAACAACATTTGTCTGCACACACTGCGATGACACACAGCTGTTTGAACATCAGCAGTTTCTCTGCTTCCCCTGTTAGAGCTGGCTGATGCTACGCTATGATAAGTTAGTCTGCGTTCCAGGGGCGGTCAACATAAATACATAAATATAGTTGTCTCACAGATTCACACACCAAAGCAACATCACAAGAATTAGCTACGTAGCGCATCCTGCTTGTGCCAGGGGTCACAGCAGGCTGGTCACAGTGCCAGGTGTCACCTGTGTAACAGCAGCAACAGAAAGTTTCCTGACTTGGTTGGGATTTATTTATTTTTGATCCATTTACTGTTTACCAGACCACTGCTATTGCCAATGCTAGCAGTATTATGTGCCAGCTAACTAATTCTTGTGCTGTTGCTCTGGTGTAAATTTCTGAGATAACTGTGCCCCATTAATTTGAATATAAGAGTGTAAGTGCTGTGAAATGTGGCGTTGTGAATAATAAAATCATGTGATACAAATCCCCTGAAATAATTAAAAGTTGTCCTTTGAAAAATGCCCTTTTTTTAAAAAAAGTTTTTTAAAAATTTAGTTCCCCCATCATGACACAAAAGGGCCTGAGGAAGAAAAATAACAAACATTAACCAAACTTTAAAACCTCAGCGTGTCCTCTGATACCTGAGGTAGCTGGCATAGGCAGCTGTGAGTCCATTAATATTCAAACAGAGGTCCGCCACAGCAAGATTGAACACAAAGAAGTTACTGGGGTTCCTCATCTCCCTCACTGTGAGGAAGGACACGATGCTGATGGCATTGAGGAAGAATCCCAGCATGCCTGGAAGTGGAAGAAAGAAGAGAAATGTCCCTTTAATTCCAGCAATTTATCAGCACAGTAAGCTTGTAACTAAAATCTGCTACATTTCAAACACCTCAATGAGAAAAAGAAAAATATAAAACAGCATAGTTTGGTATTTTAAAGTGCTTTTATACAACATTTCTAGAGTGCACTGTCCCTTTAATCCGTGCAGAAACATGTCTTCCGGTCACTTACCCCCAACAAGCAGCGCTGTGCCGAATGTAAACATATCAAACTCCGTGAATCCCTCCGGTAACGTATACGCTGCCATGTTGAAGTGCGCAAACAAAACTTTTGCACCTAAAGACAAGTCCTTTTCTTGTTATAAACGCACCACCGTCTCCAGCTGAATGACGCCTTATAAAGGCTCTTTCACGTGAAAAAGCACAAAGAGCCTAATCTTAGTAAACCCCTGCAGCAGCAATCCCCTGAGGAATGTCCTAACGAGCGCACTTCCCTCAAACTTCCTGCAACTTTCACTGCGCCAAAAGTTTGCGCGTTTGCTGCGCAACTCTTTGATGTGAAATCTGTTGATACAGGACTCAGCTGTGATGTCAGTTCAAGTAAATATAGCAGGAAACCAAATGTTAAGGCGGCCTCCCATCACATTACTTCATCCAGCTGACGGTGTTTGTGTTGTTGTGGGTGATAAGGGGAAAAAGGAAACATGGGAAATGTTGTTCTTAAGGTTGCTTGATATGTTGAGCAGCAAGTGGCCTGATAAAGCAAATCACAGTTTTAACTCTTGCATACACAACACATGATTAAAGTCAGTGTGTAGTGGTTAATACACTTTATATTGAATTACTATTTTTATTTGATTTACTTAATGAACATGTTATAATGAATATAAGGCATAATAATAATAATAATAATATAAGGAATAATAGCTCAACGATGCTGCTGTTAAGTTAAATTAATAATGATAATTAAAAGTATGACCCCTGGAAATGGCAAAAAAAAAAAAAAAGGCACCAAAATTGCACTGTAAATTCAAAATGGCGGACTTCCTGTTGAGTTTAGAGCATGGCTCCAAGAGGCTTTTTTGTACATCTTAGAGTGTCACATGTGTCTACCGAGTTTCTTACATGTAGGTGAAACCAGCTTCAGGGGCTGGTCCGTAGAAAATGTGTAGCAGGTGCTACTGGGACATTTCTTGACACTCATTTACCAAACCAATATCAGATGTAGATTTTTGCCAGTTAATGTATTTGTGCCAAAATTGGTGAGTTTTGGAGCATGTTTAGGACCTCAAACATGTGACTAATTTCCAAAATAATAATAATAATGATAATAGTACTAATAATAATAACGAGTAGTGCATGCCTCTACTTCCTGGAAACAGTCTTCCTTTCATGCTCTTCCTGATGTTTTTCTCATTCGAATCAGAATCAGAGTCGGCTTTATTCAGCAAGTACGTATGTACACACAAGGAATGGGTGGCTCCTCTAACCATTTTCTGATTCACAATGAAAATAAAATTGATACACATGGGATTCTTTTTTAACTTTTAATGTAAATAAGGTGCCAGGGTGCACGAAAAGCATCAAAATAGAGCTTGCTTATAAAAAAAAAAAAAAAAATGCCAGAGGAGGGTCCTCCAGACAGACGTCCTGGCTAAGCCCTGAATTTTCTCAAATCCAAGAAACACCGCTTTGTTCTCCTAAACTGCGTAGAGCTTTTACGGCCACCTGTCATGTTGCAAAAGTGGCCCCAGGGCAAAGCAAGCTGAGTGTCCCTGCTGCACAGATCATAAAGCAAAAGGCAAATATATGATTTATTAAACTGACTTGACTTGATTTAAAAACACTGCTCAAGTTAGGAAATATTTTGTCGAATCATGTTATATTGTTGGACTGGCTCGTCTTGACTGAATCCATTAGTCAAAAATTTGACATTGAATTAAGTTTTTTTTTATTTTTTATGAATGCTTTTTTCAAATTTAAAAATTGTGCATGAAGCCCCAGATGTGCAAAACAAAAACAAGCCTGCATATTTTCTTCTTACCTGTAGTGCTATTTATCAGTAGATTTGTTTTAGTGTGAGTTGCTGAGTGTTGGCGATATCGGCCTTCTCTCCAATATAATAAAACTAGATGACACTCAGCTTGTGGTGCTCAAAGTGTCAAAAGAAAATATATTTGAAAAACTCAACAGCAATGTCTCTTTCCAGAAATTATGATCTGGTGACTCAAGATAATCCACAGACCTTGTTGTGAGCATTCATTCATTCATTTTCTGTAACCACTTATCCTGTCAGGGTTCACAGGGCTGCTGGAGTCTATCCCAGCTGACATTGGGTGAGAGGCAGTGTTCACCCTGCACAGGTCACCAGACTATCACAGGGCTGACACATAGAGACAGACAACCATACACACTCACATTCACACCTACGAGTGATTTAAAGTCACAATTAACCTGCATGTCTTTGGACTGTGGGAGGAAGCTGGAGTACCTGGAGAAAACCCACACAGTGAGCAGTTGCCTTTGTCATATCACCATGCAAATCGTCCTTTAATCTCAGGGAAGACAGTTTTTCAACATTACATCCTTGTACATCATTCTCTCTGTCAAAAACAAACCAGAAACTGATAAATGACTACATAATATCTTCTTTTATTTGACTCAAACTCACACTGCTCCTCTCTTCGTGGCCACATTAAGTGTAAAAGGTCAAATAAAAACTTTGTGAAACCATCACAGCCTAATTCATTTACTTGTTTATATTTGTGGATCAAAATATCTCTAAAAATGGAGGGTAGCAGAAAGTGACCTTTGGCACTCGCAGCAGCGTGAACATTTAAAAATGTAACATTTGGGCAGAGTCTGATTGCACCACTAATCTGCCCACAGATTACCACAAACTCATTAACTATGAAGTAATGATGTGTCCCAATAGACTTATAATACCCCTTTTCTCCAACGGCCCATATTGTCCTAATGGAGGGCTCAGCGCTGCGTCCAGTTACAGACTCCCACACATTCAGCTGCAGTGTTGATGCTCATCATCTGCTGCCGCGGTTTAGTGACACAAATGTGTTGATATCTCACAGACAAATTAGACAACGTGGAGAATGGAGACAGAGTGTTTTTATTGCTGCTGAATCCATACAGGAGGCCGGGCAGGAACATAAAGCAGCAGAGGGCTGATTTCACAATGCAATAAAACAATCTGTTAATCTACCGCAGCTGAGTGTGAGGAAATAAGAGCCGGTCTGAGCCAACTGAGAACACGACTGTAGTGGATTGATCAACTGGTATAAATAGCAATCTTTGTTGAGCAGGTTTGTGTCGTGTTTTAATGAACTCTGCACCATCTGGTTTATTCAACAGCATTTGCAAATTCAAGCACCGTGCAACAGTCTCCCACTTTCTGTCTGTATATTGACAGACACTGGACAAAAATATCCTGTTGCTAACAAAAGCTAGCACAAAAGTTTGGGAATAAAGCCCATGACTGTAACTGACCTGAATACCCTGTCTGTGGTATTTTTTTGTGCCAAAGTGCTCCCTTGCAGTGGTTACACATTAATGCATTAGCTAACAGTTAATTACACCGTCATAATCTCCCGGTTTTGCAATGAAACAAAGGTTTCACTGTAGGAATTGCTTTCGTACCAACACACTCTGAAGCTCAGGAGCGAGACAAATGTTTTAATTTTTAAAGTATCAAGTGATACAATCAGAAATTAGAAGTGCTTAATATCTTTACACGAACATGACAGTAGCAGAGGACTCTAATTTTATAAGAAATTAAGATATTTGCACCATAAATTGATGCAGAAAAGGCACAAATTGGTGCATAAAAATCCGCCAAATTTGCAGGAAATTAAATGTGTGATGCTCAGAATTTCCTGGCAGAGGTCAAGGCTATTCAAAGAAGGCTGGGTCACACTCTTTGACCCCATTGGAGCCACAGTATAGTATTGACACATGCACAATGTAACTGGAGCTGCAATGCTGTCGAGTTACAGGAGACAGCGCTAAAAAAATAAAGGGACACTACCTGCTCAGGTGCTCTTCAGATGTTCTCTTGAGCCTCCTTGGGTGCACTCAGCCTGACAGAACTTCACTCAAATGGATTGCGGCCGATACATAATAGAAGGTTTGGATATAGAGAGCAGTTGTTTACGGTCTTTTATTACAGAACTTTTCCATAATTACAGAATTGTAATTCTCACTCATATCTTTATTTTAGGTACAAAAATATTTCGACCCAAGACCGACTGCAGACGCCAGGGGTGTAAATATAGACAGTGCAGGCAGTGTGGTTGCACTGGGGCCCATGAGGTGGGGGGCCGACCTCTCCAAAGCAGAGAACGGGCCCTTGTGAGTGGTTCAATCTGCCACCCAGATTTGCAGTGATGATTGTTGGGTATGTTGATGCTGTCTAACGTCAAGTCTGTATTCATGTGACGATACTACAAAGTGTATGGTAGCTGTTTCAATGCAAAATCTGGCACTAGGGCCCTTGATAACAATGTGCACCGGGGCCCATATTATCTACCATATGCCACCAATTTTGCTGTTAGTACTTTTTTTTTACATTTGCTTTGCTACATTTGTTACTTGTAAAGGATTATATATTTTTTTGTTTTTCTACTTTTACTTAAGGACGTGAATACTTCTTCCTCCACTGCAGAAACTGTTATATTGTGTTATTGCATTTCTCTTCCTTCCAACAGCAATACTCGTACACAGACAGGGGCCATCATTTAGCAGGAGAACATTTATTCTTGCAACTACTTTTTTTCTGCTTGGGGGACATCCCATCTGAAGAAAATAGAGCAAACATGTATTAATAAGAGACAGCGAGATGACTGGATTAAAGGATTTGAAATCCCGCCGGACAGCCGTGTCTTTAAACCTCTGCACCTGTGGAAAAACCCCAGAGACGGTGACATCACGTCTGTCATCCACAAAGTGTGTCACACACAGAAGGTGAACGTGCTCTGCAGGATGCTTCTGAATATTATACATAATACAGTGTACAGTAGCGACAGCACCAAAAAATAGAGATTATTCTTACACTATTATATGACTTATTTTAAGTAGTGTAAAAATGATCCTTTATTTAATATTCAAACTACATGATCAGCTGCATGTGTCAACTCAGTGTTGTCATTTATGTGAAGTTTGATCTAATAACAAGAGGCTGTGTGAAACTATACAGTTAATACATGTGGTAACTCTCCACTGCCATCTAGTGGTCATGTGTTGCTATGTTTTTAGCCAGCATGTAAACTGCAGCCTGTTTAACACTTACAGACTACAAAGTAATACATACTTTAAGGGCAGGTTAACACAATGAGAGCAGATTGATTGATTTTTGTTTGTGTCATGCACACTTACATGAGCCCAAACCTCACCTAACAATCCGAAGAAATTAAAAAAAGAAATTCAGCCACAAAAAAAGTTCCCAACCTGAAACAAAACTCAAAATTTTTATGATCACCCAGCCAAAATAAGTCAACATGGACAGCAGTCATCTTACTGAAAAGTACACTCCTTATGTCTTCATGTACAGGACCGTGAAGCAAGAAATGAAACTCTCACTCAACCTCACCTAAATTACACAGCAAAAAAATTCTGTCCTCCTCTGGGGTGGCGTTAAACCTTCCAGTTTCTAAGACTAATGGCAACAAGAGCAGGTGTTTATGAAAATGTTCTGAAACTGTAGCTCATCGCTTAGCCTTCATATCAATCTCTGTCATCTTTTTTTTTTTTGGTGAATAAATGTGTGTATAATGTAAGGTAGGAGGACCATCACTCTTTCAGTGTTTACTCCAGTATCTGACAGTATATATATGACTGGAGAGAAAAATATTAAGACAGTGAAAAAAAAAATCTTCATTTTAAAAATAATTCTACATGAAAAAAGTTTAATGTTTTAATTTTTCATGATGATTCATGATACATGGACTACATGTATTGATGATAGATTTTGTTTACCTGCAGCCTCCACTTCATTTAGGTGCTGCACAATCAGTTGTGTCCATAATTAACCATCCAATCAACTACTGGAAAGTGTTTCCCTGAGAATAAAAGTAAAAACGATGCAGCCTATCAGCTTCCAGGAAGCAATAGCCTAATCGTGTGAATGAAAATAACCCAAGTCCTTCACTAATCCCTGCCTATCCTTTTTATCTCAGGATTCAGACCAGTCGGTGCAGTATGGAGCTGTGAGCCTGCACACCACCACCATGCATCCGAAGCCTCAGTAACAAGAGCTGTAGCACCTATTTTTTTTTTTTTTTTTTAATTGTAGTTTAGCTGCATAGCGTCTAGTAGCTTGCAGGAGGAAAAATGAGTCGACATTTTGCTGTTGCTTTTTGTTTGGCTTTAGTTTTTCTTCCTCTGCTGAGCAGCTCGTGTCCTGCACAATGCAGCTGCTTCTTCCACAAACTGAGCGACGGATCCAAAGCAAGGTAAATACTGTGAGACATTAAATGTCACGGTTTGAATTTTATTCTCAGTACATGTGTTGTATTCGTTCTTGCGTGCAGAAGTGATTTTCACTGCAGCTTTCTTCTGTTCAGTCACTCTGTATAGTGGAGGATTAACTTGGAGTTGCCCTTTAATCTCCTTTGCTTGTTACTGAACAATAGGTTACTACGCTTTTCCTCAAATAAATGCTTAACTAGATTATTTTTTGCGTAAAATAGAGGCAGAAAATACAAGTTGTTTGCTACTGAATCAACTCCACCAACCTCCTACAATTTTGAAAGTAGCTTTAGTCTTGTTCCTTTAACTGTCATATTTTAAATGATGGCATTTTTCTTGCAGGAGCGTGCTTTGCAACGATCCAGAGATCACTGTGGTCCCCCCAAATTTCCCCATCGACACCTCGAAGCTGCGCATCGAGAAGACAGCGATCACACGGATCGCAAGCGACAACTTCCACTACCTCAACAACCTGGAGTTCCTGTGGATGTCTTTCAATTCGCTGAATTCACTGAGCGTCGACAGTTTCCGAGGTCTTTACAACCTGGACGAGCTCCGGCTGGATGGCAACTCCCTCACCTCCTTTCCCTGGGACTCTCTGACAGACATGCCAAACCTGAGGCTCCTCGATTTACACAACAACAAGATCTCCACCATCCCTGCGGACGCCACCATGTACATAAAGAATCTCACCTATCTGGATTTATCCAGCAACACTCTGACGACCGTCCCTGCTGACACCCTCACAGTGTGGCTGAGTGTGAAGCCATCCCAGGACGCAGATTCCTCTAAACTAATTCTGGGTGAGGATCAAGCTGTGATATATTTATTCTTTGTAAGCTGCCTCGCATGATAACCACTTCTTTGACACCAGAAGTATTTAAAGCTGAGTTGGGGTTTAGTCTAATTATGGATATTGTGTGCAGTGTGTCAAGTTGTCAGACTAGTTCTACTTATTTTAACTGGAAGGTGGTGACTGTGTGCGGATGCCAAGATTTTCATCTCACTGACAGCCCTTTGTCACACTTGATTTCCTCTGCAGGTCTCCATGACAACCCCTGGCTGTGCGACTGCCGATTGTACGATCTGGTCCAGTTTCAGAAATCCCCATCATCATCCGTGGCTCTCATCGACACCCGGCTGCGGTGTGCTGATCCGGAGAGCTTGTCAGGGGTTCTTTTCACTGAAGCGGAGCTGCAGAGGTGCCAGGGCCCTCGGGTGCACACGGCCGTGGCTCGTGTGCGCAGCTCGCTGGGCAACAACGTCCTGTTGCGCTGTGGCACGGTTGGAGTCCCCATCCCTGAGTTGTCCTGGAGCCGTGCTGATGGCAAGAAAATGAACGGCACAGGTGAGCTTGCCAAGATTAGAAGAGTATCTAATTCCGTCCAAGTCAACATGTCAGTGAGATTAAAGTTTTTCTTTTGAGCTAATCTGTTTAACTAATGTCTAATTTTATTATTTTTCAGTTCAAGAAGAGATTTCAAAGGAGGGCATCATCTGGTCGATTCTGAGTGTGCCTGCAGTTGCCTACAAAGATTCTGGGAAATATATATGCAAAGCAACCAACTTTGTGGGCACCGCGGACGCCATCATCTCTTTGGTGATCACAGATTCCTTTCGGTCAGAGGAAGCAGGTGGTGGCGTATCGAAGAGAAACAGAGGGAAGAAACCTGGCGGCATCGGAAGAGCAGCATACCAGGAGAAACTTATCGCCAGATATGTTCCTCCACCAACCACCACGGCTGCCCAGCCCATCATCGAACCTCTCAATGGCAAAGGCGTGACTGGGAAGTACGAGATCGAGAGCTACAGCGTCTCTGATGGCGCTTCTGAGGGACGGGGCAAGGCATCAGAAGCTGAGAAGCCAGTGGAGCTGGATGCCCTGAGTAACTTAGCCGCCAATGCCTCGTCCTTACAGCAAGCTCCTGAGAAAAGGATAGTGCGTTCGGTGAAGGTGATTGGCGACACCGACCATACCGTCTCTCTGAACTGGCGAGCCCCCGCAGCCACAAACACCACAGAGTTCAGTGTCCTATATGCTGTATTTGGCGAAAGGGACATGCGCCGGGTGAACGTAGGCGCCGGAAAGAACCGGATCACCATTGACGGCCTTGTGCCAAAGACAAAGTACATTGCTTGTGTTTGCGTCAAAGGCCTGATTCCGAAAAAGGAGCAGTGTGTAATCTTCTCAACAGATGAGGCGGCCAGTGCCAGTGGCACTCAGAAGCTCATTAATGTGGTGGTGATAACTGTGGCGTGCGTGATTGCTGTCCCCCTGACACTGATTGTGTGCTGCGGGGCGCTAAAGAAGCGCTGCCAAAAGCTGCTGGGGCGGCAGTCCAAGGAAATGCAGGACTCGTATGTCACGTTTGAGACCCTGGGCCCCGGGGGCAAAGCTAAAGGGATGGAGGGTGAGTACCTGACCAGGCTGAATCCTGACGAATCAAACAGGCTGCTCTCAGCGAGGTCCAGTGTTGACTCAGAGGCCACAGCCAGGACTGAAGGGCCACCTAGCGAGTATTTCTGCTAAAACCAAACGAATGCCTCAACCTCCAGAGGATGCACTTTGTTTTTTTTGTTTTTTTTTAAACAGCCTGGGATGTGAATAGATAAAACTGCTGTGCTCAGAGACTCAAAAGACTGAGAACACTGATGGCTCAGTCAGCTGTGGATACATGAAGTTATTTTACAGCCTTGTGGGACTAAAACCCACCATTCATTTGGTGGACTGCAAAAAAGGGAAAATACACACAATGACATGGTTTCCATATTCACATGTGGTGTACAGTAAATGTGTAAAAATAACTTTTTTTAAATACATCATGCATTTTTTAAGGTGATGTTTTGCAAAGGAAGATGTTGCCCTAAATGATCTGAAACCCAATCTTTCCAAGATGTAACCTCTGCATTGTGTTAAAATCTTTATTTAAAACATATTTAGAGAGATCATGAACCAGCAGTTATTAGTCTATTTTGTATGTCAGTATGATGTTAACGTGCCAGGCTCACTGTTGGGCCAAGAACCCTAAAATACAGTAGCCTACATTTTATAATGTGTACATATCCATGACCTGAAATGTATGTGTATGTCTGAATGTACTGTATAAAAATAAATATTTTTTATATTTATCTACGTGCTCAAGCTTTTTTCTTATGTCTCAGAATATTGGGTCTTTGAATAGATCAATATTCATCTTGACTGAAACAGAAATTAGCTTTTAGGCTATTAAAAAAGTAGCATTTAAAGGGCTAGTGTGTAGGATTTAGTGGCCGATGTGAAAACAAGAATGGCTCTATCAAGAGTCAAAGTTTACTTTGTTCTTTCTGAGCTACTGTAGAAACAACATGGCTGACTCCGTGGATGAGGACCCCTCTATATGTATTCTAAACAGCTCATTCTAAGGTAACAAAAACATTTTTTTTTTCAGGTGCTTATAAACTAATAAAAATCTCGTCAGTAATATTATACAGCCTACCAATCCTGCCAATAGACGCCCTTAAATCTTCCACACTGGACCTTTAATGAACATAAACATACATGTATTATGCAGACTGCTATTTCACTGATGCAGGTAAACATGCGGCTAACCTTAGCAAGGTCACTTTGCATTCAAGAACAGGGACATATTGCCACCTTGAAAATATGCCTGTGTTAAAAGAAAAACTCTCATTTAATAAAAAAACAGTGGCATTTGATGTATATACCCCTGAAAAATGAAAACCCAACCTATCATGTTTATTTTTTCTTTATTTGTAAAACAGTCAGTAGCATCTATAACAAAAATTATAGGCTTATTCTGTAAATTAACAACTATTCTTTATATCAAGTATTCTGTAACTGTAAATCAACTACTGCTTTTGTTAAATTTAATGAAGAATTTCCTATTTTTTTTTTAATTTTCTTTGGTATTTTTTGTGATATACAGATGTGCAATGATGATTGCTGGGTAATATGCAATGTTGATGTTATCCAATCAAGTCTATGATCATGTGATGAGGCACGATAGTGTGCACTGGGGCCCGTCATAACTAAAAATATGCATATTTTTCTGAGTTCTAAGAAAAGTTTTCATGAAATACAAAATATTCTCCCCCAACTTTTTTTCATTATTCTGGAACGAGATATATTACATGACAGCTTTTTATGGCTGAGTGGCAAATGTTAGCATGCTAACACACTAAACTATGATGGTGAGCATGGTAAACGTGTTATCATTGTTATTGTGAGGAGGTTAGCATTTAGCTCAGAGTGCCTTTGTACAGCCTCACAGAGCAGCTAGCATCTTTCCTTGCTCTTGTGAACACATACTGTAAAGTGCTGCACTGACAAATCTGGCATTCTCAACTCGAAAGCTAAGAATATGTACAGACGTGTGAACTAATTCATCCTTAAATATTTTAGTTAATAAAATCGCTAAATCAACTCCAGGGCAGTTTGTTTTGTCCCTTCAGTAAAACAACTATCTAAATAAATGAAACTTACAAGGGATCATCAATATCTACACCTTTAACTTGCATGATGACTCTACCTGTTAAGCGAGCCAATAAAAAGCTGGGACATCGAAGGAAAAATGTCCGTTACAGATTGAATATAAAGTGTTGTAGATGTTGTCTGTTTTCACACTTGCTTTATATGCTGATTTAACAACCTGAGAGACAACCAGTGTTCAGATTATTGAGGTCAGATTACAGCCCTCTCCAGACATCTGTCTCTGTCTCTGTGCAGCCCTCCCTCTCTGCGCTGCTAAGCCCGACGGGCTCCGGCCCACTTAATACAGATGGCCCTCCTGTCATGTCGATGCCTGCGCTTTGGCGGGGGACAAATAAATTAAATTAGACTGATGTAAAGCAGTTTGGGGTCATACCTGAGAGCAGAACTGTAATACAATCAAACACTGAACTGTGATTGAATTTGAAATGAATTTGTGGGTATGAGTGTTTTCATGAGTGTTCTGACGATGTTTTCTAGACAAAGTGGACCATTGCTATAAATACACCTTTCTTATGTGTCTCATGTCACTTTGTGTCTTAAGTGTTACGTCAAGGAGGATTAAGGTAATAGGCTTTCATCCACGCAGTCCATGTCCTGCCCTCTCAGGCCTATTTCACATGCTCCTCCAGGAATATGGACGCCTTTCATGCCGCGTTACGTATCGCTTTGTTATTTTATCTAATCACCCCTGGATCATCAACTTGTGTGACCGGTTGCTCCTGTACAGATGACAACTTGGGCAAGTAAGTGACCCCTAAAACTATACAAACTCTTAAAAGTAGTCAATGTTTAACACTGTTTTAAACAGCACAGGTGTTTGAAATGTAACCTGCTGACCAAATTGTTTGAAAAACCTTCAAACACTATCACATAAATGTGGGCAAATGGTGCACATGGCTAGCTGTGAAGATAAAATATACAAGTCTTGTATCTGAACATTTTGTCTTCCCATTCTAGGACTTTACTATGTATGGAAACCACCATGGGACGAATCCCAGACGACATCCCACATGATTTCACCAAAATCCGAATAGAAAACTGCCACCTGACCGAGTTACCGCGAGGGTCTTTCTCTAAAGTTAGTGCCTTGGAGTTCCTCTGGTTGAATTTTAACGAGATCACGCTGATGAACATTAAAAGCCTGGAGGGGCTGGCCAACCTGACTGAGCTCAGGCTGCAAGGGAACAAGCTGACTTCAGTAACATGGACGGCATTTCAGGACACGCCGAAACTGAAGATTTTGGACCTGAAGCACAATCGACTGGATGTTCTGCCTGAACACGCTCTGAGATACTTACCTGCACTGACCTACTTAGATTTATCCTTCAATCAGCTTACTGTCATATCAAAAGATGTCTTCACTAATTGGCCTCTTTATCAAACGGCAGCCAAAGCGTGGGGGAAAGAAGGGCTGGTCTCCAATGTGGTTCTTGCGCTGCACGACAACCCCTGGTTGTGCGACTGCCGCCTCAAAGGCTTTGTTGAATTCATCAGGGCGGTCAGCCCTCCCATCATTCTCATGAACTCTTATCTGATGTGCTCGGGCCCCGCCTCCAAAGCTGACAAGTTTTTCCACGAGGTTCAGTTAAAAACATGCATGAAGCCGGTGGCCTCTGCTCTAGAGACTAACATCACTTTACCTCTCGGAGCAAATGCAACACTCACATGCTTAGTAAAGGCCAGGCCAGGTCCGACCATTCGGTGGATGTACAGTTTGAAGATTATAAGAGGATTTGCTGGTAAGATTTTTTTTTTCATCACTATCATCCATTAAACTGTTGTAAACCTGCTCCAGGAGCACTTAGTGTGGTGTGTGTTGAACTTGTGCCTCATCTGCTCATGAAAAGATGCAGGAACAGTGTCGTTTCTAGGGTTACGTTACTACATCTTTTTCAGACGTAAACAAGCCTCTTATTATCTCCTCACAGCTACAGAGACTCACATAGACGAGGAGACCGTCACCTCCAAGCTGGTCATCCCCTCTCTTCACCTGGCAGACCGAGGACTCTACACCTGCATGGCCAACAACTTCATTGGCAACTCCTCTGTCAGCATCGCAGTTAACATCAGCTCCTCAAATTCCTCCGCTCCTCTCCCTCCACCTGTTCCCATGGTGTCGTCCGATGAGAACGCCTACATCGACATCCGCATCGCCAAACAGACGGTCTACGGTATCACCCTGGAGTGGTACGCAGTAACGGACAACCCGGCAGAGACCTGGTTCACCATCCACTTTGGCAAATACGATTCACCCAAAAAGGAGATGATCTACATCGGCCCCGGCATCAACAGCTACTCCGTCGGCGACCTGCTCCCTGTCACCAAATACGAGGTGTGCGTGAGCTTGAAGAACCATCCACCCAAGGAGGGCCAGTGCATCGTGTTTGTGACAGGAAGTGACATCAGTGAGCTGGAGCAAAGAGAGAGGCTCATCCACATTATCGTCATCGTGTGCGCCATGGTGCTGGCAGTGCCGGCTGGCATGTACGCCTGCACCACGGAGGCCCGGTTCAGCTGCGTGGATCACTGTGTGAATCTGTGGAAGATGCGCAGGCTGCAAGGAGAGGACGTGCAGGGGACGGAGAGGCAGGGCACCTTCGATAGCCTGCAAGCGGGCAGCGAGGAAGGCCTGTGCAGGGACTCGAAGGAAAAGCCGAAAAAGAGGCGGAAGTCTGAGGACAGGTGCAAAGGAGGAAGTGCAGCTCACCTGTACTAGCTTCAGAGTTTAAAAATGTACATACATGTGTATTTGTAAATAATGACTGTAGCCCCAGTTTGCACTTTTACATTTGAATCATAGTGCCAAGCATCTGATTTTCTGAAAAATAATTACCTATGATCTTTGAAAAGAACCTTCTCGCTGCTATGAAGGCATTTCCAGAATTCTCAAAGACTCTTCCATCCAAAAAAAATATTTCAATATTTCAACAGCTGCACAATTTTTAACCCATATCCCAAACTGTTTACCATGTAGGAAGCTAGACATGACATCTCCTTGCTCTTTTTGCATTAGAAGAAATATCAACCTTTCATTTTATTTGAATGAAGTTAAAGTCAATACAGACAAATATAATTGATAGTAACCATTGTTAATTTTGGTTCTAATCAAGCAAGAACACCTTTCATTTTACAACGACCATCTCTGTTTGGATTAGGAAAGAGTTCAACTGAAGAGTCTGTCAGGATTGTGGAAATAACTTACAGTACACTTTGCTAAATGACTTTCTAGGTTTTTTTTCCAAAGATTGCAGGGATTCATTTTGGGGGAAATTTCATGTTTATTGTATTGTTGTAACTTAAATGTAGGACTAATACCCGCAAGAAAAAATGGAGGTTATTCCAAGTATATTGTCATCCTGTAAATATATTTTTCAAGCTGTCAGCTCAAAGTGGCGATGCCTTCCTTTCTTACTTTCAAGACAATTTGTTATTATCTTTGTTAATATACATGTACAAAAAAAAGTTTGTTATAAAATGCATTTGATGTTTGCTTGGTTTCAGCTATTTTTCGTAATGTTTTGATACTAAATACAAAAAACATATCCTGAACTTAAAAATGTAAATTATTAATACTTTGTATAAATGTTCACTGTTAACTTGACTGAACGAAATTGTAACCAAGCGCGCTGGATCAGGAGATTTTAATCCACTTTATGTTGAAAATGTATTTTTTATTGTTTTTCTTTTCACGGACTCCAGATTTGCCGTGTAGTTATGGAATGACATGATGTTTGACATGGATTAAAGGAAAGTCAGAGACGAATGCTGAGACATACTCAGATTTTTTAGCACAATCACTCAGAGGATTTGTTACATAAGCTGTGTTTTCCCGTGCATTTATACATACACTGCTAAGCAGATTAAAGTGATTTTCTAGCTGAATCCTAGTCAGCAGGACATGATATTTCCATTTAATGACAGCTCCACGCTCTCTGTGTCCTTCTGTCAATTGAAAGAAACTAGAGGGTATGTGTCCATTTTCAGTTAGTTTTTTCAGTCTTATAAAATACTAATTATCTTCTTTCTTTTTGAGATAAACATTAAACATCTATTTAACTATGATAAGAAAAAGGGATTTTTAGTTATTTCACATCTACAGTGAAATCACACACACAACACACACACACACACACACACACACACACACACACACACACACACACACACACACACACATTTTCACACACACAAATATGTATATATCGTGAGTTTTTTTCAGGATACTATACTATGACTTTTTTCAACATACTGTATATGACTTTTTTTGGACATACTATATTATGTTTTTGTTCGACGTACTATACTATAACTTTTTTCACATACTGTGACTTATTTTGAAATACCATAGTATGACTTTTTTGACATACTATACATAACTTTTTTCATCATGCTATACCATGACTTGTTATGTCATACTTTATTTTTAACAACATACTATACTATGACTTTTTTATGATATTTTGAACGACATGCTATACTATGACTTTTTATGATATTTTGAACGACATACTATCATGACTTTTTTATGAATTTTGACCGACATATATACTATGACTTTTTTTATGATATTTTGAACGACATACTATACTATGACTTTTTCATGAATTTTGAACGACATACTATACTATGACTTTTTTTATGAATTTTGAACGACATGCTATACTTGACTTTTTTATGATATTTTGACGACATGCTATACTATGACTTTTTTATGATATTTTGAACGACATGCTATACTATGATTTTTTTTATGATATTTTGAACGACATGCTATACTATGACTTTTTTATGATATTTTGAACGACATACTATAATGACTTTTTTTATGATATTTTGACGACATACTATACTATGACTTTTTTATGATATTTTGAACGACATACTATACTATGACTTTTTCATGATATTTTGAACGACATGCTATACTATGACTTTTTCATGATATTTTGAACGACATGCTATACTATGACTTTTTTATGATATTTGACGACATACTATACTATGACTTTTTTATGATATTTTGAACGACATACTATACTATGACTTTTTATGATATTTTGAACGACATGCTATACTATGACTTTTTTATGATATTTTGAACGACATACTATACTATGACTTTTTTATGATATTTTGAACGACATGCTATACTATGACTTTTTATGATATTTTGAACGACATGCTATACTATGACTTTTTTATGATATTTTGGACGATATACTATACTATGACTTTTTTTCATGATTTTGAACGACATACTATATACTATGACTTTTTTATGATATTTTGACCGACATGCTATACTTTGACTTTTTATGATATTTTGAACGACATACTATACTATGACGTTTTTTATATTTTGACCAACATCCTATACTATGACTTTTTTTATGATATTTTGAACGACATACCATACTATGACTTTTTTTTATGATATTTTGGACGATATACTATACTATGACTTTTTTATGATATTTTGAACGACATACTATATACTATGACTTTTTTATGATATTTTGACCGACATGCTATACTTTTTTTTTTTATGATATTTGAACGACATGCTATATGACTTTTTTTATGATATTTGACGACATGCTACTATGACTTTTTTATGATATTTTGAACGACATACTATACTATGACTTTTTTATGATATTTTGACCGACATGCTATACTTGACTTTTTTATGATATTTTGAACGACATACTATACTATGACTTTTTTATGATATTTTGACCGACATCCTATACTATGACTTTTTTATGATATTTTGAACGACATGCTATACTATGACTTTTTTATGATATTTTGAACAAGCTATACTATGACTTTTTTATGATATTTTGACGACATGCTATACTATGACTTTTTTATGATATTTTGAACGACATGCTATACTATGACTTTTTTATGATATTTTGAACGACATACTATACTATGACTTTTTTATGATATTTTGAACGACATGCTATACTATGACTTTTTTATGATATTTTGAACGACATGCTATACTATGACTTTTTTATGATATTTTGAACGACATACTATACTATGACTTTTTTATATTTTGAACGACATACTATACTATGACTTTTTTATGATATTTTGAACGACATGCTATACTATGACTTTTTTATGATATTTTGAACGACATACTATACTATGACTTTTTTATGATATTTTGAACGACATGCTATACTATGACTTTTTTATGATATTTGAACGACATACTATACTATGACTTTTTTATGATATTTTGAACGACATACTATACTATGACTTTTTCATGATATTTTGAACGACATGCTATACTATGACTTTTTTATGATATTTTGAACGACATGCTATACTATGACTTTTTTATGATATTTTGAACGACATACTATACTATGACTTTTTTATGATATTTTGAACGACATGCTATACTATGACTTTTTTATGATATTTTGAACGACATACTATACTATGACTTTTTCATGATATTTTGAACGACATGCTATACTATGACTTTTTTATGATATTTTGAACGACACTATACTATGACTTTTTTATGACATTTTGACGACATACTATACTATGACTTTTTTATGAATTTTGACGACATACTATACTATGACTTTTTTTATGAAATTTTGAACGACATGCTAACTATGACTTTTTATGATATTTTGAACGACACACTATACTATGACTATTTTATGACATTTTGACGGACATACTATACTATGACTTTTTTTTATGATATTTTGAACGACATGCCATACTATGACTTTTTTTTATGATATTTTGACCGACATACTATACTATGACTTTTTTATGACATTTTGACGGACATACTATACTATGACTTTTTTTATGATATTTTGGACGATATACTATACTATGATTTTTTTTCATGATTTTGAACGACATACTATACTATGACTTTTTCATGATATTTTGAACGACATGCTATACTATGACTTTTTTATGATATTTTGTTCGACATACTATACTATGACTTTTTTATGACATTTTGACGGACATACTATACTATGACTTTTTTTATGATATTTTGGACGATATACTATACTATGATTTTTTTTCATGATTTTGAACGACATACTATACTATGACTTTTTCATGATATTTTGAACGACATGCTATACTATGACTTTTTTATGATATTTTGAACGACATGCTATACTATGACTTTTTTTATATTTTGAACGACATACTATACTATGACTTTTTTATGATATTTTGAACGACATGCTATACTATGACTATTTTTATGATATTTTGAACGACATACTATACTATGACTTTTTTATGATATTTTGAACGACATACTATACTATGACTTTTTCATGATATTTTGAACGACATACTATACTATGACTTTTTTTATGATATTTTGAACGACATGCTATACTATGACTTTTTTTATGATATTTTGAACGACATACTATACGATGACTTTTTCATGATATTTTGAACGACATGCTATACTATGACTTTTTTTATATTTTGAACGACATACTATACTATGACTTTTTTTATGATATTTTGAACGACATACTATACGATGACTTTTTCATGATATTTTGAACGACATGCTATACTATGACTTTTTTATGATATTTTGAACGACATACTATACTATGACTTTTTCATGATATTTTGAATGACATGCTATACTATGACTATTTTTATGATATTTTGAACGACACACTATACTATGACTTTTTTATGACATTTTGACGGACATACTATACTATGACTTTTTTTTTTGATATTTTGAACGACATACTATACTATGACTTTTTCATGATATTTTGAATGACATGCTATACTATGACTTTTTTATATATTTTGAACGACATGCCATACTATGACTTTTTTATGATATTTTGACCGACATGCTATACTATGACTTTTTTATGATATTTTGACCGACATGCTATACTATGATTTTTTTTTATGATATTTTGAACGACATGCTATACTATGACTTTTTTATGATATTTTGACCGACATACTATAATGACTTTTTTTTATGATATTTTGGACGACATACTATACTATGACTTTTTTATGATATTTTGAACGACATACTATACTATGACTTTTTTATGATATTTTGACGACATACTATACTATGACTTTTTTTATATTTTGAACGACATACTATACTATGACTTTTTTATGATATTTTGAACGACATACTATACTATGACTTTTTTATGATATTTTGAACGACATACTATACTATGACTTTTTTATGATATTTTGAACGACATACTATACTATGACTTTTTATGATATTTTGACCGACATACTATACTATGACTTTTTTTATGATATTTTGAACGACATACTATACTATGACTTTTTTATGATATTTTGAACGACATACTATACGATGACTTTTTCATGATATTTTGAACGACATGCTATACTATGACTATTTTTATGATATTTTGAACGACACACTATACTATGACTTTTTTATGAATTTTGACGGACATACTATACTATGACTTTTTTATGATATTTTGAACGACATACTATACTATGACTTTTTCATGATATTTTGAATGACATGCTATACTATGACTTTTTTTTATGATATTTTGAACGACATGCCATACTATGACTTTTTTATGATATTTTGACCGACATGCTATACTATGACTTTTTTATGATATTTTGTTCGACATACTATACTATGACTTTTTTATGACATTTTGACGGACATACTATACTATGACTTTTTTTTATGATATTTTGGACGATATACTATACTATGATTTTTTTTCATGATTTTGAACGACATACTATACTATGACTTTTTCATGATATTTTGAACGACATGCTATACTATGACTATTTTATGATATTTTGTTCGACATACTATACTATGACTTTTTTATGACATTTTGACGGACATACTATACTATGACTTTTTTTATGATATTTTGGACGATATACTATACTATGATTTTTTTTCATGATTTTGAACGACATACTATACTATGACTTTTTCATGATATTTTGAACGACATGCTATACTATGACTATTTTTATGATATTTTGAACGACATGCTATACTATGACTTTTTTATGATATTTTGAACGACATACTATACTATGACTTTTTTATGATATTTTGAACGACATGCTATACTATGACTATTTTATGATATTTTGAACGACATGCTATACTATGACTTTTTTTATGATATTTTGAACGACATACTATACTATGACTTTTTCATGATATTTTGAACGACATGCTATACTATGACTTTTTTATGATATTTTGAACGACATGCTATACTATGACTTTTTTATGATATTTTGAACGACATACTATACGATGACTTTTTCATGATATTTTGAACGACATGCTATACTATGACTTTTTTTATATTTTGAACGACATACTATACTATGACTTTTTTTATGATATTTTGAACGACATACTATACGATGACTTTTTCATGATATTTTGAACGACATGCTATACTATGACTTTTTTTATGATATTTTGAACGACATACTATACTATGACTTTTTCATGATATTTTGAATGACATGCTATACTATGACTATTTTTATGATATTTTGAACGACACACTATACTATGACTTTTTTATGACATTTTGACCGACATACTATACTATGACTTTTTTTTTGATATTTTGAACGACATACTATACTATACTATGACTTTTTCATGATATTTTGAATGACATGCTATACTATGACTTTTTTATAATATTTTGAACGACATGCCATACTATGACTTTTTTATGATATTTTGAACGACATGCTATACTATGACTTTTTTATGATATTTTGACCGACATACTATAATGACTTTTTTTTATGATATTTTGGACGACATACTATACTATGACTTTTTTATGATATTTTGAACGACATACTATACTATGACTTTTTTATGATATTTTGAACGACATACTATACTATGACTTTTTTTATGATATTTTGAACGACATACTATACTATGACTTTTTTTATGATATTTTGAACGACATACTATACTATGACTTTTTTATGATATTTTGAACGACATACTATACTATGACTTTTTTTATGATATTTTGACGACATACTATACTATGACTTTTTTGATATTTTGAACGACATACTATACTATGACTTTTTTTATGATATTTTGAACGACATACTATACGATGACTTTTTCATGATATTTTGAACGACATGCTATACTATGACTTTTTTGATATTTTGAACGACACACTATACTATGACTTTTTTATGACATTTTGACGGACATACTATACTATGACTTTTTTTATGATATTTTGAACGACATACTATACTATGACTTTTTCATGATATTTTGAATGACATGCTATACTATGACTTTTTTTTATGATATTTTGAACGACATGCCATACTATGACTTTTTTATGATATTTTGACCGACATACTATACTATGACTTTTTTATGATATTTTGTTCGACATACTATACTATGACTTTTTTATGACATTTTGACGGACATACTATACTATGACTTTTTTTTTATGATATTTTGGACGATATACTATACTATGATTTTTTTTCATGATTTTGAATGACATACTATACTATGACTTTTTTTTTTTGATATTTTGACTGACATCGAATACTATGACTTTTTCATGATATTTTGACCGACATCGAATACTATGACTTTTTTATGATATTTTGACCGACATGATATGCTATGACTTTTTTATGGTATTTTGAACGACATGCTATACTATGACTTTTTTATGATATTTTGACCGACATACTATACTATGACTTTTTTATGATATTTTGAACGACATACTATACTATGACTTTTTTATGATATTTTGAACGACATACTATACTATGACTTTTTCATGATATTTTGAACGACATACTATACTATGACTTTTTTTATGATATTTTGAACGACACACTATACTATGACTTTTTCATGATATTTTGAATGACATACTATACTATGACTTTTTTATGATATTTTGAACAACATGCTATACTATGACTTTTTTATGATATTTTGTTCGACATGCTATACTATGACTTTTTTATGATATTTTGAACGACATACTATACTATGACTTTTTTATGATATTTTGAACAACATGCTATACTATGACTTTTTTATGATATTTTGTTCGACATACTATACTATGACTTTTTTTATGATATTTTGGACGACATACTATACTATGACTTTTTTTTATGATATTTTGGACGATATACTATACTATGATTTTTTTTCATGATTTTGAACGACATACTATACTATGACTTTTTTTTTTTTGATATTTTGACTGACATCGAATACTATGACTTTTTCATGATATTTTGACCGACATCGAATACTATGACTTTTTCATGATATTTTGACCGACATCGAATACTATGACTTTTTTATGATATTTTGACCGACATGATATGCTATGACTTTTTTATGGTATTTTGAACGACATGCTATACTATGACTTTTTTATGATATTTTGACCGACATACTGTACTATGACTTTTTTATGATATTTTGTTCGACACACTATACTATGACTTTTTCATGATATTTTGAATGACATACTATACTATGACTTTTTTATGATATTTTGAACGACATGCTATACTATGACTTTTTTTATGATATTTTGTTCGACATACTATACTATGACTTTTTTTATGATATTTTGAATGACATACTATACTATGACTTTTTTTATGATATTTTGAACGACATACTATACGATGACTTTTTTATGATATTTTGAACGGCATACTATACTATGACTTTTTTATGATATTTTGAACAACATGCTATGCTATGACTTTTTTATGATATTTTGAACGACATACTATACTATGACTTTTTTATGGTATTTTGACCGACATCCTATACTGTGACTTTTTCATGATATTTTGAACGACATGCTATACTAAGAGTTTTTTTTATGATATTTTCACCGACATGCTATACTATGACTTTTTTATAACGTTCCGACCGACATGACTTTTTTTTTTTATGATATTTTGACTGACATGCTATATTGACTTTCTTATGATATTTTGAACCACATACTATACTATGACTTTTTTATGACATTTTGAACAACATGCTATACTATGACTGTTTTTTCACATGTTGAACGACAAGCTATAATGTGAGTTGTTTTATCACATTTTGAGCAACAGGCTATACTATGACTCTCATAATCACATTTTGAGAGGCATGGTATACTATGACTTTTTCATGATATTTTGAATGACATGATATACTATGACTTTTTTTTTTTATCACATTTTGATCGACGTACTCTAGAATGTTGAAACATAGTCATAGCATAGTATATTGGACAAAATCAAATGCTAGAGTATTAATAAATGTTGGCTTCGACTTACCATGTTGTTTCCATCCATGGAAAACATTGTACAACTCTCTGACTTCAATGTGTTACTCATGTTTCAGATTGCTTCCTTGTCATACATTAATCAAAGTATGCTAAGAAGAAGAAAAAAAAACAAAAACTAAAATGCTCTTGTCTGAAATAACCTAATCTAAAATCGCTCAGGGACAAAATGGCACACAGACCAAATTATTTTCAAATATTTATTCAAAATCAAGACAGTACAAAGACGGTACAAATATGTTACTTCAAAGGACCAGGCAAGTGTAATTTATAGTTAAGATATATAGTTTCTCTCAACTTATTTAAGATAAATATAAGTTGAGACATAGTCAGATACAAGGGTAACAGCAATTAAATGAATTTTCTTTGCCTACATTTGAAGGCATTGAAGAGTAACATGGAAAGAAACTGTGAATGGAACCTAAATGTTCAACACAGACTTTATATATTCAATATCTATATCTATAAAGGAAATGTCTAAGCAGGTTATATACATTGTGATTTGTGCTTGAAAACCTTAAGTGGTGTCAGCTGATTTCATTTGTACCGTATGTTATTTACTGCTGCAAGATACAACTGGGGAACATTCACATCTTGCCATATATGCATATATATACATTTATAATGGACCCATGTTATTTATATAAAAGCATTTTTTTCTAGAATTACACACTCAAATGAATAAAGCATCTCTGTTATAGCTTGTGTTGCTGTGAAAACCTACAGTGGCACATTGTAATTATACAAAAGAGCAACTTCTCAGCTTTGAAGCGGCTGATGTAACACAGTAAAAATATCAACACACAGGTCCTTTAGCACTTTATAAGAAGCAGTGTCGTTTTGTATGACCGTGTCATTCAGCTGCACGCTCCAGAGAGCAAGAAGAAATGTTTTTCTTGTAGGATTAATTGGGTGAAATCCTAGTTCTGTGTCGAAAAAACATTACATTTACACTTTTCAGGAAGTTATGCAACTTATGTATACACAGTAAGTCTTGGTAATCCTCTCTCTGGGTAATTTACACTGGTGCTTCTTACTGTTAAGATGATGTAATCTTCCTCAAGATGGCAGTGTGGTGAATAATCTCCCACTGCAGTAAAGACAGACGCGAGTTCTCTCCTGTTTTAACCTAAGCCAGGTCAACTGAGGAAGCCCACTGGGTTATATCTTGTCTTCGGACGTAAGTATCTGTAAACCTTCCTGTTACACCCCTCTCATCATTTACTCATGACTAATCTACAGGTATGCCCACCCTGCCAGATCACCACATGACGTCCAGGTGAAAACTCTTAGACAGTAGATGAGCTAAGAGCAGTAGAGTCATCGAAGAACCTTAAACAACATGTTTGTATGACAGAATTAATAATAACCTTGGTTGCTCTCAATGATTTTCTGCTCCAGCTTCTTTTTAAGCTCTGACACTAGAGCAGAGCTGACATTCCCCTCTTTGCGGCGATTGGATTTTGCTTTCTTTGAGCCTTTGGAAGCCAGCGCACCAGATATTGTTGGGACCAGGGTACCAGATATTGTTGGGACCGCACGGGGCCTCTCATTAGCCCGGGTGTTTGAAGGAGGCGGAGGAGCGCTTGGGGGCGGAGGCTTCGGCCTGGGGCTGCTGGGGCGCCGCTGTTGGTTGCTCTCTGGGTCATCGACAAGGAACTTATCTGCCGGGTCGTTGAATTTGACGGCAGGCATCTTGAAGTTCCAGGGCTGCTGGTCCCTGGGTCGCCTCTTGATGATGCGACGTGCCGGCATGATCCTGTTTGACTTTGCGTTGCGCATGTACAGAGCCGTAGAGATCAAGACAGTCACCCCTACCAACAAGCTTATGATAACAGTGACCATGCCTAGAGCTTTTAAAGGATTGTCCCTACTTTTCATTAAAAAGGCCGCCATAGGCCCCTTGAGAGGAGTCTGTGAAAGAGCACAAATAAAATAGTTTAAATCAAGTCCAAGGGACTGAATCCAAGTGTTAACGCAGCATTTGTCCGAAGCATGCAAGCATGAGATGGATGTGCAAAGCACTGACAGAAGAGGCCCAAACAACATGCCTAGAAACAAAGTGACACCCACACTCTCACTCAGTCATCCATCATCCTCTGTCCTACAGTACAGGACTGCAAAGCTATGAACTATGCACAACACTAGTTGTTGGGAATGCGTCTGGCAGTGCGGTGCATGAGGACTTCTCTTTGGCATGTGACTGATGAGGACTGAACAAGAACAATGGCAGTTCGTCACACCGAAATGGAGTGAAGAGCATGTTTGTGTGAGAATGAGTGAGCAAATCTAGGTTTCCAGTCCAGAAGAAAATACTCCATCACTTTAAGAGCCTTATAGTCTGAGTCATGGCTCTAGGAAAAAAAAGTATTTTAGATTATCAAAGATGGGGTTTGTTGGTGTAAAAACCAAAATAGATTATGATAAAAATACAGAATTTTCCAATCAAAGATTTAAACAAATTAAAAATAAGAAAAAAAGAAAATAGAAAAAAAATCCTCTTTTATTGTTATATAAATCTTCCTTCAAATGTGCGTCAGTACTCTTTTACAGACAGTAGCAAACCAGTAAAAAAATAAATATCTTTTTAAAGGTTACAAATCAAGTTACAGGTGTCAAGTGTCTCTCACTTGATCCTGCGCACCACTTTGATATAGTTACTCTCAGGGTTGATTCGGGACTTTTTCACTGCGTTACAGTACAGGATTGTGGATATGCAGATTGTTAGTAGGATGAGGGAACTGACAATGCTGAGACAAATTCCAAAAACAGTCAGCGGACGCTTGCTGAGGCCCATCAAGTATGAAATAATGCGACCTTTGATCTGAAAAAAGCACGAATCACAACACAGAAACAACACCAAAGACACCGAGTCATCTCATCATGTAGTGAAGGAATGAAAACATAATGAAAACATGGTAGGAAAAATATGAGTTAATGTAAATGTCCGAAAAACTTTAAAGGATAATGCCGCTGTTGTTTTGTATCTTTAAATTTACTGAAGAAACAAAAAAAACAGTATGAAGTGAAGCTTCTAACTAGTGTTATATTTGCAGTCATATAATTTATTTCCCTGTGCCATAAAATTGTCCAAATTTTTTAAGAAAATGACAAAAAAAAGATAAAATTGAGTAATAACCATCATTAAGAAATGTTGAAGTATTTGTTAATTTTTAATAACTGATTTGTAAAGCATCTATAAACATTTTTCTGATGGCTATACCTTGATAAATGGTTAATAAAAACAGTGTAATGCATGTATAAACATTGCAACTTTGTGATGACCACCCAAGTAATATTTATAGATGCACTTCACAGTATCTATCATCCATTTAAGAAGGTATTAATCAATACAACTTTATACCAGACAAATCAAATCAAATATGTTAATAAATGATTTACAAACAAATTATTAACCATTAATGAAAAGTTAATATGGTATATAAATGTTACAATGTGTACAACATTAAACTGTTAGGGATAATTTATGGCATTACAAATAATTTGTAACATTATTAATTATAACTTCCTTGTTTATTAGCAGTTAAATAACTATTAACTAAAGTGTAATTAATTATCAAGTTACCATTTATTAATGATGGTTAATATTAGGGGTTACCAAAACCTTGATGAACATGGCCCCTACAATTATCCTGAATTTTGTTGGGTTTTTTTTTTCAAAATAAATAAATACTAACGATGCATCCTCTATGAATAAATATATAAATCAGTCCTTCATAGGAACAACCTTTGGGTTACCAAAATGCGACAAATCCTTTTGAGTAGTTGCTTGGATCAAATTTCTGTCATTCACATTATGCACAGTTTCCACTTTATACATTAAAAACATTGTACATTTATTTAACATTTATAGCTGTGAACTTGGTAACGATTAGACAGTGCTACTTTATTATAACTATCTGTAACGGGAAATTGTGGCTTATAGTAGGAAATCCAGAGAGAATTATCACCAGCTCTGCAGCTTAACGGAGCTTTTTAGCCTCTTTTAGCTCATTGTTTTTGGTTCTACATCACATTTAGTGTTTCCCACAACAGCATGCAGCTGTTTTTAATGAAAAAGCTCTGATAAATCAAATGTATCATAAAGTTAGCAACTGGCTAGTTGAAAAAGAAGAACATCTAACAGTTTAGGAGTCACTGCTTTTGGTCTCTTCATGGGACTTGATGATAAAATTAGAAGCATTAAAATGAGCGGCATTATCCTTTAAAGAATATGAGATCAATGAAGTGTGACTGGCTGTAACAAGGATGCTGAATTAGCAGCTGGGTAGCATGACAACAATGCCTATTATCATTAAAGCTTAAATCTGCTGCCGAGAGCTGGAAAAGGAAGCGCTGTGAGCATGCTGCAAGATAGAACTACGTCTTACCGCCTCTGTGATATCGATGTTGACCACGGCTGTTGTGCTGAAGGATGGAGAACCTCTGTCCCTGGCTTGGACCACAAGAGACCACTTGCAGTCCTTCTGTTTGGTGATGTTGCGCACAATCTCCATGGACTTGATGAACGGCTTCAGCTTGATCTCCCCGGTGTCTGAGTTGATGTCAAACGCGTTGTCAGGGTCGGCCCTCATGATGGAGTACTCGATGACGTTGTTCGGAGACTCTGCATCGTCGTCTACCGCCTGTAAAAAGTAGCAGAATATCATAAAATGGTTTGTTCATTTAAGAGGAATAGTTCAGATTTTTTGATGTGTAATTGTATGAGGTACTTATCCAACACATTCTCACACCGACCTCGTCACATATCAACGTTTAAAAAAAAAATCTTAACTATTTTTTAATGAGCTGCATACTGGACTGCCAACTTTAAGTCAATTTATTGAATAGAAAGCCAAATATTGGTTTCATGTGAATCACAAAAGAACCACACAAATTATGGCAATGGAGATTATATACAATGAATTGGATTGAATTATATTCCATCAACAGTTGAAAGAAAAGACAAACCTGCCACCACATTACTGTACCATTATAATCACGAGCGTCTGTAGTAAAACAGTCCCTAAATTCACATGGAAACCTTTGCAACACAGATATTTTCAATTTTAAAAATTGGGCACTGTAATTCAAATAAATACAAGCAAACACTGCATTTATTTGGGACTATTTTTTATCAATGGATTAATCGTATGTGGTAACAATGGAGCTCTACATCATGAAGGAAGTAGCCATATTAGGCTTTAAATATCACTCACCATGCCTGACAGTTTTAGCAGTAATGATTTGTTTTCAAACATTTTATTTTTTTTAAACATTAATTTATTTTAATATTGGCAGGTCAAGACTTCCATATGTTGTCTCTGAATGTCAGTGTCTTACATACAACTTGTGTTTTGATCGATTTATAGCACGAGGGGGAAATGATGTGACGTTACGTACCTCTACTTTGACAGGTGTACCAATGATCATGGTCTTTTCCAGGAAAGTTTCATCAAACGCTGGAGGGTGGTCGTTCATGTCGAGGACGGTGACAAAGACTTCAGACAAGCCGTACTTTCCCTCCGAATCTTCAGCCTTGACGTAGAAGTTGTACTTAGACCTGACCTCTGCGTCCAGGCTGGTCCACGGCTGCGTGGAGATGACGCCTGACGTCGGGTGGATGGTGAACCTGCAGGAGGTTCGGACAGTGTATGAGTCATAATAACCACAGCTGTCCATTCTGTGTCAAACACACACACACCAGGTATTTCTAATAAAGGCATCCGAATTCACAGCACATCACACCCTGTGAACCTCGACGTGACTTGCTTCAATAGTATAATAATAGCTATATAAAGCAGATTTTATATTCGTCAAGATCAACAAGCGTATCTGATGCTGTTTTTCTGTCATTGTTTTTGCCAAATCTTTCCAGAAATAGCCAAATTAATACAAACGGACAAATCTTCAAATTTCAACAGTTTCGAGACAGGTACACACTCTTCTTCCGTGTGTTTTCATGCAGATCTGGATCACCAACATTTCCTTATTCAAAGATCTTATGTGTAGAGATATAAATCTGATTTTCCAGTATCTGTGTTTAAAACTGCCTGCTTTGTAATAAACTGCATCAGTTTCCTCCAAGACTTTGCAATTCTTCTGCACACAAAAACTTTTGCCTTCAGAATAAAGTCAAAGCTGTTATAATCACACAAGTATCTTACACATAGGAAATGAATTTACAGCACTGCCGTAGCTTTGTGCTGCTTTATGCTGTCTGAGTGCTTTCCAGTTCAACATCAGGCTCGCTGCCATTTTATTCAGCCACCTTTTCTGTCTCGTTTTCCACTGTGAAAATTCACAAGTTGCCTCGAAACTGATAACTTTCACACAATTAACTCAGGTCGCTGCCGGAAGACGGGCATAAATTCTCACTTTTCCTTCGCTGCATGCTGCCTTGCTTCTCAAAGCTGCCGTTTCTGTGGCTCCAGCTGTCACATTGCATGTTAATTGGCTCTCCCTATGTGAGACGGGCCAGGCTGTCTATTTTTAACCCTCCAATCCAATTAGGAGATTAGCCAGCATCTTGCAGCCATTTTAGAGCGAGCTGTTTGTGCAGCAGAGGGGCCAATCAAAACCGGTTTCCTGCTTACCTCTTCCATCAAAGAGACAAAGATGAATCAAGACTGGGTGTCCTGCTGGCTGAGTTTACCAGACACCCTGAGTCCCTGAGTCATGAGTCATAAACACACATAAAAATAACTTTTTGGTTTGTGAAATTCACTTTATGGAAGCGCGAGAGTTAAGTATCTGATCAGAGCAAACCTAAACTGGCAGGAGTGAAAGGTTTTGACTCACAAATCTGATCCTGATCCATAAATCGTGTATTTGACTTCACCCCAGGGCCCTGAATCTGGATCATTTGCCTGGAGGAAAAAAAACAGGATGGAGATTAAACCCCAGATATTTATAGCAGACACAATAAAATATAAGAAATGTACGTTTTGTCAGCATAATTATCGACCAATCTGATAAATCTTAATGAATATACAGTTACATGTGGGGGAAAAACCCAACCAAGGTCACTGAAGGTGGTCCACTGTGTTTTTTTACTGGCGCTGGCTGAGGATAACCAGCTAGGGTCTTAAGCTCATGTGGGTGGGGCAGGCTATAAGTCTCATGTGGTGAGTAGGGATGGAGGTATAGGTCAGCGTGATTAACCTTGGAGCAAATTAAGCTTTTTACTCCACACTATGTAGCTTGGACACGCTGCCTGCTCTCAGGATACACACAGTATAATAGAAAAGGAAGAAGCAAACGTGCCCATATTTCTGTAAATAAAAGCCCTGCCTGAGGTAAAAACATAAAGCAAACAGAGACATTAATTTCGTAACAAGGATCAACAGAAGCCAGGGAACACCAACCTTTTTTTGTCTGGCAACAACCTGCTTTCATCTAATGAACTGCACAGAGTAATATGCATTTATTGGAGGATTGCTGGGTATTGGTGGATTATGTAATCACTTTGGATGGGTAAAAGCGGAGTTTAATCTTGATTGACTCACTGTTACAGTCACAACACTGGAGCCTCCGGGGGAGTTCTCTGGGACCCTGGCGATGTAATACTCTGAGGAGAATTTGGGGATGTTGTCGTTCGTGTCCAGCAGGTTGATCACAATGTCAGCTGTTGCACTGAATCTCTCGGGAGTGTCGATTTCCACCGCCAGCAGCTGCAGAGAGAAACATGGAAAGTGTGATCAAATCAGTTTGGAGGCTAGCAGCTCTGTCAGGCCACAATGCTCATTGTAATTAAACTGTTGGGTGTGTTGGGTATTTACTTTGCACCAAATTTTTAAATAACCCTTCCAGCAATTGTCAACCCAGTTGCCAGAATATAATGTCGGCATTGTGTGTTTCTGCAATGTGCTACATTTCAACATTTCATACGTTTCATATCATCGTTTCTAAAGTGTATTTCTGATTACACATATACGAGCTGAGATCTCTTCAGGAGGCAGAGTGGATGGTGTGAGACTGACGTGAGACGGCTGAGCAGCAGTGTTTGTGAAGACCAACCAGTTATTTTAATCCAAAGCCTGATCAATTCCAAACCCCAACCAGATGGGTTTTGTGCCTAAACCAAACCATACATCAACCACAGCGCTGTTACAGCATAGAATTAAAACGTAAAGAAACTACTACTACTACACACGAAATAAACAAATTTAAAACACCTTTTTTTCAGAAACACAATGGCAACATTTATTTTCACGACTGGATTGACAATGGTTGCGACATTTCCCTCTGAACAACAAATATCAATCAATCGGTGGCGCTAAAGGGAAAATCAGGGGATCACCGAAGTCAATAGGAGTCATCCTCTGGGGACTATGAATATCTGTATTTGAGAAATTGTTGTTCAGAAATTTTAGACTGGACCAAAGTGGTAGACGATGCCATCCCTAGAGCCATGCTGATAGCGTGGCTTAAAATAAATCGCCAGCAATTTTAATAAGCGATCAATAGTTTCTCATTTATGAAGTATTATGGAAAGTATTTGCTTAAGTTCCAGCATCTCAAATGTGGAAAGTTGATACTTGTACAACTCAGTATTATATCGCTGTGGACTAAATATCCTTGGGTTTGAAGCTGTTGGTCAGAGAAGACGTCATCTTGGGCTTCATCTCTATAAACAGATATCTGCATATGTAGAATCTCAAGGCAATGGCACAAGATTTGGGTATTGAAAGAATTCTGGTTTCCATTTGTAGTCCGAGAAGTATTGACCAACCACATTTACAGACACAGGTAAAAAAAAAAAAAGTCTAACCTTGAAAGAAAGTGTTGGTCCCTTTTCGTAGTCGATGCCAGATGTGTCTTCCACAATGATGGTCACCTGAGCTTCATTCAGGACTGTCTGGGGAACCACTCGCAGCACTCGACTCGGCCCCACGAGTCTCAGTTTAAATTTAGCGTTTGCACCCTGCAAAGAAACACAAACAGCAAGAATGTAGAAACCTTGAATTAGTTGAATTACCTCGAGTGTAGCTGCCCAGAAAAACAAGAAAATGGTCTCACACTCAAGCTGACATCTGGCAGATGTCTTGATGAATGTATGTAAGCTGAAGCACAGCAGGCACACACACTATAAGGAAGGGATCAATGGAAGGGTAAAGGAAATACCTGATCAGAGTCATTGACGGTGATCTTAAAGCCTCGGAGGATCTCCCCTGCAGGAGGATGCTCGTACATGGTGACCTCAAACTTGCTCTGGGGTCCATTCTCTCCGTAAAAGGTTGGAGGATGATTGTTGAGATCCACCACCCGGACCGTCACTGTGGTAATGTCAAAGTCCTGCAGTGATTGTTTGGTCCCACTCAGATGCCTGGGGTTGAAAATAATAAATTCAATTAGTAGTAGTAACTACAGTAGGTTAAATGTATAAGAGTGTATTCCTAAGAAATGACGAATAAAACATTACCTTGACTATGATTTCGTATAACTCATTTCTCAGCAGAGTCGGAAGGGTTGTCAGAGTGATGCATCCACTGGTGCTATTTATGTCAAAGACACCATCACTGCCTGAAAGGTGATAAAGTATGTGTCTTTAATGTATCAAATAATTAGTGAACTAGCTATGTCAGCTTTAAATGAATTCCCTGATGTTTTTTTCTTACCATTTATGATGGAATAATGTATCGGGTTAGGATTGCCTTGATCTCCATCTTTAGCGTACACGGTGAATATTTCAGAACCCTGGAAGAAAATAGAATTAATGTTACACATATTTACTGAAGGTTAACAAAAACACCTTTACTTGTGTGTGAATAAGAAGAAGAGGAGGACTTACAGGAACTGAGACTTCGTAGACGTAGCCAAAGTAAGGGGTTCCTATGAAGGATGGAGGCATGTCCTGGGCATCAAGTACATTGATCGTCATGGTGGCTGTAGCGGTCAGAACCTGATGTTTGCCCTTATACTTTCCACCTCCATCCTGAGAAAACAAACAGTGAGACAGAAGGCAAATTGAGCACATTTGATAATGTTTGAAGTTATGATTGCATGAAAACAATATTACTTGAAATAAACACGCTGCTTTTGGTATATTACAAAAATCTAACAAACTGCTTGCTGAATTAAAGTAAATGAAAGTGAAATATCTCTAACTTTTGTTTAATTAAACAAGATGAACATTGAACTGAACACAAAAGGCACCAATCTGATACACTCTTTCAGGCCCGCCCACAGAAACGACTGGGCCAACCTGCTCTCAACCTGCGTCGTCAAATACCGATGAATCGTCATGCCTCTCGACATCTCTAGGTGATGCACAGGCCACATACTGAAAAATATTATAGTACGTGGTTGATGTAGTAAAAAGGTCATGGTGAGGTTTAGTCAAGAAAATTCCTTGGTTAAGTTTAAAGAAAGATAATGTTTTGGGTTAAAATAAGTATGTTTGTAATGTCATGTAAGTACGTAATGTGAGTTAAGTCAGTGCCTGATGACAACATTGGGTGCAGTTACATGATGGCTTCTCATTCAGAATGAAATAAATCTAAATGAAATCATTCGGAATGAAAGTTTTTCCAGGTAGTTTACATGGGAAATATTCATTCCGAATGAGGGTTTACATGGGAGATCAGTTTAATCGCCTTTATTCGGGTCCACGCAAGGTTTGGGGCAGGGAAGGTTTCTGATTGGATAGTGCAACAAGTCTGACTGCTCTATCTCAGCCCGTTGCTATGCGCGCTATATACGTCAACGCAAGGCAAGGAAAGACCGGAATGAACTTAAAGAGGAACGAGTGTATACAAGTGCGAGAAATTCTTTCATTTGGAATTAGAAACAGAATATTCCAGCCCCTTACATCGGAATGAATTTTCAATCACATTGGCCATTTTAATTCCAAATTAGGTGTTTACAAGATCACTTTTAATAGGAATGAACTTTCATTCCGAATGAAAAGGGAATTAAACAGTCCACGTAAACGCACTCATTGACTTTTGGTTTCACACAGAACACAAACCATAGTCCCCTGGATGAAAGTCTAGTTACACTATGTTAGTTGCTCTCGGCCGGGCCCCTGAAAAGTTCCAGTGAATGGGGCCTCACCAATTGGCTCATATTAGTGTGTGCCATGTCATTGTTGCTTTTACTAAAGCAACAATAAATACAATGTTTGTTTGTGTTGTTTAAATAAGTAATGGTAAATATATTGGTTGAAATAAGTGTGGTCATCATTTGCCAATATTTAGGATGAACATAATTATTGCTGACCAGAAAGTTTATAGGTGGCCCTGCTCTCTTCGCTTTTAACTTAGTATAATAAAGCGGTCTTTAAAAAGGTGTTATTGCATACGAGGATGATAGAACATGGACGATTAAAAAAACGATGCATTGTGCAGGTCCATTTTTATCTAGACATGCTCGAGAGCATTTTATTTTACATTCGGCAGTGAACAGGACCACACACTGCTAAATACAGGGGTGATCTTTGTGTAGTATCATCAAGAAGTATCTGCAGCACTGAGGTGTATTAAATTCCACTTTAGATATTTTATCTTACAAAGGACATTTCCACTTTTTACCCAGCTAAAATAAAACCAATAGAGGCCTCCGACTGGCTGAAAGTAACCTGATGTCCCGCTTGAAATGGTTTAATGAGTTTCTGTCGACTCGCTTATTAGAATTATAAAATATTACAAAGTAAAAAATAAACAAATAAAAACAATTAAAAATACTTTGAAATTGCACTATACTGGGACGTGAACTTCTTAATCTCTCTTAGCATGCCAAATTTAGCACAACTGGGGACAATGGAATCTGGACAGCGAAAGAAGCAAAGATCTCATATTTTTCTTTGGCAGAAATGCATGCTGCAGTGTTTAATCCTCATTTAACCATTAGTGAGTAAAACTGATTATATTAATGGAAATGGTTGCATCAAAAATCTTATGGATATATAAAGTCTGTTAATCCACAGACACACAGAAGAGCTGAGGCTAGGAAAACAAACTCTCCATCACATTATTACTCACAGTGGAAACATTTCCTGTCAGGTTATTCACACTGGGAGCAACACTGTCAACACTTCACACACTGAGACTGTGGAAAATCAGCTAAGTGTTGGTGTCCAGAAATCTTAGTCATGAAAGAACTTTTCATGACCTTTGGCCACCAACAGATGGGCTGCGGAGCCTTCCTGCCAAATGTTTCATGTGCAAAGTGCTACAGAGGTAGAGCTCGGCCAATTAAAAACTTCCCTTTTTAGAATAAAGGTGTAAAAAGCGGTGCTCCTGGAGAAAGGCTGCTGCTGCACGACATGGACGAATCTGTAACTTCATGTTAAGCTCCTGCTCATCTTACCACTGTGTGTATGTTAATGAATCAGAATCATTCTAACCTGACAGCTGTGTGCTCGCTATCTGCAATCAGCATACCGCCCCGCCCGTTTCACCGTATAAGGAAATACATCTGCCTAGAGGTCTAACATGGAGGAAGGGGTGCTGTCGACCCAGGTCTCTGCTGCTGCTTATCTTAACTGCTCTTTTTAACATTGTGATTTTTATAGGCTAATTTATGGTCATCATTACCAGGGCTGGGTATTGTTTAGAAAATTACAATACCAGCACCAACACTAGTAATACCAGTAGAGCACTGGTTCCCAACTGGTCCACCCACAGGGTCTAGATTTCTCCTCAGTCAAGGTTCAAGGTCCACACACAGTGACAGGGCTAACCATTAGCGTCACATGGCTAACATTACCTAACAGTTATTAACAGGTCATTAATGACCAAGTTGAGCTGCTTCTGTGTCAGTGTGAGTTTGTTTGGACCATTTAAAAGTTCGGTGCTGGATGTCAGTGCTGCTGCTGTGTAGGCTCGTGCTAACAGGGCAGACTTGCCAGGAGGAGAGCAGCTGTGGAGATGACAGTAACAGAAAGTATGGTGATCTAGAGGGTTGTCAGAAAGCATTACATGCAGGTGTCATTTCCCTGGAGACATTTGAATACTATTTGGTGCTGGGATATCTTGGCAATACCTAATGTTATAGAGTACCGATACCCAGCACTAGTCATTAAAAACTCCATCATCACTACCGCAAATGTTTGACTTCAAGTTTCTTGTGGGTGAAATCTCAAGGAACCACTGTGGTGATAGAAATACAAGTTAAAGGTCTATGCATCAAAATAACAAGTAACAAATGAATCACTACCCAACTGTTTGACTGATAATAGCTTTAAGCTACATATGTTTCCTTGTGGCTTATCATTTTTATGTCTTTGTCATGTTGCAGATTAAATTGTGGTTAAATAGTTTAATTATGACAAATTCAAATAAGAAATTGTTATTGAATCCCCAATTTGTGTACACAATGTTAGTGTGCATGGTGTATGCAAAGATTTGTGCATATACACTGTTTGTGAATGTGTGTTTTAGGGGCACCCAAGAAGACAAACCCAAGGGCAAAAGCGGCATCAGGTGTGATCCCTCACCTTGGCAACCACCGTCACAAAGTGTGTAGGCGTGGTCTCGTAGTCCAAAGTCTCACCAGGTTTGACTCTTAGGATCCCGCTGTGCCCATCGATGGTAAACTTGGCAAACGGTAAAGTCTGATAATGCATAAAGCCACACAGTTAGCAGTGTTTCAACAGTAAATACATGTTTTTATCTCACAGTTGACACATGAACAGGAGCAACTACTGCGCTGTCAGCTGTTGGCCCAGACCAAACCTAAGCCCCTATTAAGCCTTCAGTGCCTTGCTCAAATGTAATTGAAATTTAATCCACTAAAGTAACACCATTCCCAGACTGCTCTCTGGTATGAGATTAATCTTTCCCTCCACACACCGTCCCATCATTCGAATGCCCTTTTCCTCCCTCCACATGGCAGCACAGCTCTCATGATGTCACCTCGACCTCCGGTCTCAACCCCCAGGTGTTAGTGCCACACCAAGCCAGTTAACAGTATCACTACGTAAATAACAACAGTGCAGTCGTAATAACACAAATAATATGATTTTTAAAATGGATTAAAGGAGGAAATGGAATCAAACAATTGAAAAACATTGATAAAAACTAAGTGTGAAACTGTGAGAAGTACAACAGTATAATCAGAAATGCTTGCTCACACTTTCAAATAGGGATTTGGGAACTGAGAGGATAAACTTGTTGGCAGACTTGAGGGTGTATTCCAGCATGCAGGAGTTAAGAGATCTGGAGATGTAGGCTGATGCTCTACTGTACATGCGATTAGTAAAATCTTACAAATCAACTGGAGGCCATGTGCAAGGAGGCTGAAATAGGTCACTTTTATGGGAACTTGTTACTGTAAAAGCCTGACTGCCTCATTTTGGAGAGATTTTTTCAGCCTAATACCAGAGTGAAGTTAGATGCAGGGAATATTTGGTTCTGGGTGTATTAAAATTTTGAATAAATCTCAAAATAAACACCAAATTTTAGAGCTTAAATTTAGGGATGAAATGGTTACTAGTTTCATGATTAACTGCGGAAACTTCCCAAAAGGTTAGTATTGCAGTTTCAGATTTTAATTATCATTCATACCATGTTTGATTACCGTGCTTTGAAAAACTCACAATTAATACTGTTCAGCATCAACCAGTTCGCACCAGCCTCCCAGATGCAGGTGCAGCATGCAACATAATTATTTTTAGCTGTTCCCTTGTTTACAGAGACAACCCAGTGATGCTACAGATCCCCTGTCTTCATCTACAGTGACACCGACACTCGGGCAAGCATGTCAAAGAAGGCTATCTTTAACGAGGCTTTCATATGTTTACATAAGATATTGACAATGTTATTGTTTTAATGTTCATGCAAACAAAAAGTGCTACAAATTTTATTTCTTGTTTTCAATATAAAATTCAGTGTGTATATCAATACTTTTTGGACATTTTCCCCACATTAATTTTGGTCACTAAAATCGTCAAAAGAAATGTTCATACCATTTTATCTCCACTTAAAATTCAACACAAAGCCTCCATTGTGTTCCCAGAATTTAGTAGTAGACTTGGACCAACAAAATAGAACAGCCTAATATAGCACTCAAAATATAGCACTCAATTTCACTGCGACACAGCTTTACAGATCTCAGGGTCATAACTGTGCATCATCTGCATAACATCAAAGCTTACCTGTAGATAATATGAGACGCTGCCCCCTGATCCCATGTCTCTGTCTATTGCCTGGACTCTGTAGATGCTGCTTCCTGGAGCAGTGTCCTAATGAAGATACAAGACTTTAAAACTCACCTTATTCTCAATTATTTGTTTGACACAATGGGCAGATTTAGAGGTCGTTTGTGGCATAAACAAACCGATTGTATTTTTTTATAATGTAATGGGTGCACTGTACCTCTGGGATGTCAATGATGAAAGGCAGGTTTTGAAATTCAGGTGGTTCATCATTGGCATCAGTGACAAACACTCTCACTGTCTCAACAACCTGAAAGCAAGAAGAAAACAAAATTTCATAAATAAAAACAACTCTTCAGAGAGAAATAATTGACTGAAGGTGATCAGAAAAAGATCATTTTGTATATTTAAACACATTATTTTCTCAAGTACAACATGGTAAGTGTCCCATTTACCTCCTGTCACAGCATTTACTTTATAGATAGATCTTTTTCACAGATCAATCTTTGTATTCCTTTTTTAAGAGTAGTTGCTACCTTGCTGTAGTGTCATAGCTATGATTAATATGTCACAAAAAGAACAAAAACTTACTTTATTGCGGCCGTCCGTTATGCTCACGACCACTGAGATTTCATCTTGTTTCTACAATGAAAAGGTGGACATCACTTTGAGCCACAGCGATGACAGACTCTTTGACGGTTTCTTCAAAACAAACAACAGCCTCACCTCTCTGTCGAGCTCCTGAATCAGAGTCACATTTCCTGACTTGGAGTCCACCCTAAAATATTCTTTGGAGCCCTTTTCAAAAGCCAGACCGTATCGCACGGGATCTCCCTCTGGATCTGTACCATTCAGAATGTATATCTGCGTCCCTGTGGGGTAAAAATAACAAAGAAAAATCATTATGCAAACCCTTTTGTGTTAAATCTAATTTCTTATTCAGTGTAAATGGCCCGTTTAATATTCAGGTCAGATGAGTCACCACCCATATTGTTTTCTTCCTGTAAGTCTTGACGTACGTCACAATCCAAAAGGTATTACAGTGATTAGCTGGCGCATCGAGACCAGTGTGATAATTTCATCTTAACACCTATGCATGGCACCTTTAAACTACTCTAAATGTTATCTCACAATGAATTTAACCAGCACTGTGATTGCTAAAATAACACTTACCGACTGGTGTATCCTCAGAGATGCTGAACAAGGCCATATTCCCATGTGTACTGCTGGGTCCATTATCATAAAAATACGGAGCATAGTCTGATTGCCCTTCAAAGAAATAAACATGCACCAAGTTATTTGAGCAGAAGCCACTCCAAGTAATGCATAAGACTGAAAAATGCCATGAACCATGTTTGTGATTCTTATGTGATTAAGAGATAACTGTTGCACTCACTTGCTAAAAAGGGCAGGAACCGAAAGCAGGGAGGAGAGGATGAATTATATTTGGAGTTGCCACCATCACAACACAAACATACTATCACACATTTAGAGTACAAGCAGCATGAGCAGTCTACGCTAAGATGGTCATGCCCTCTCTGTGTGTTAGAGGATTAACCAGATAAGAGCAAGCCAAGAAGTCTTAACCACACTCAAAGAACAAAACAATAAAGGAAGGAAAAGCAGAGACCTACCAAAGGTGAAGTGAAGCAGGAGGAGAAACAGTAAAGCATGCGTTTTCTTTTCTTTCTTCATCCTGGTGGGGAGGCAAGGCTTGGCTGGCTCATGTGGAAGGCTTGGCGGAGGGAAAGCGAGCAGCGAGTGTCGTGCCCTTCTGGAGGCGTCTCAGCGAGCTCAGGAGGAAGAGGCTGGGACAGATTCTCAGGCACTAATCCAGTGACGCATCCGTTCTCTCCGAAGACATCTTCCAACCATACTGCTCTCTCTCCGACTTCTCCTGAAAACTACGCGCCGAGGGAAGTGAGTTCAGGTTTCACACAATATGGTGTGATCATCACACCTCTGCACACATGTTAAAACGAACTCATGAGACACTGCATCCACGATAACTGTTAAATCAAAGACTTAATGACATAATATACCCACTAAGACGTCCGCTTTTCATTTAGTATTTCATTGAATTTACTCCAGCTTACACTAGTGGTGCCCCCAAAAATTTGTCATAGGTGTGGCCAGACAAGATCACTGAAATTCTTGGGGTGACACACCAAAACCAAAGGCAATTACTGAATATCAGGAATTTGATTGTGCCGTTGAAGTATATAGGCTATAAGAAAGCTCTAAAACCTTGTCCTCTTGTCTTGAAGTAAATGGGTTTTTGGTTATCGGCCTGAAATAAGGTCTGTGGTTAATACAAGCTTACGAAATGTTTACATTTTGTTTTATGACATAAAATACACTTGTAATTACCCCACTCGTGAATTTTGAAGCTTTAATGTGTCTTGAAAAAGGCGGTTGCTAACAAGTGGCTAAATGAGACTTCAGAATATCATCACGGCGAACACAGCTTTACAGCCTCCTTGCAGTGGCAACATTAAAGTCATGCAATTGTAGTGTAGCTTGTTTATGGGCTAACATTAGCTTTTTACCTCTGGCAATTGCATTTACACTTGCTGAACAAACAGTGTAAGTATCATGAAGTTTTTTTTTGCTACAGAGCCTAATTTCTGCAATAATCCAAAATAAAATTGGAAAATCTCATTGGCTTTTTGACGAGGGAACCAGGGCGATGCCAACTTCCTGGCTGGCCTTCAGAAACACATCATCCCTGCAGCACTCTGTTTCCATTCACACATCTTGAGGAGAGCATTATTTAGCCCCCATCCCAAAATGCTATGCTTTACGTTATCTACTCTCACAAGACACCATCTTTGCGCTCCCTTAAAAAATTATTGCTCCACAGCCTCTTGAGCCTCTTACAGACTGTGAGATTTTAGCAACCTTATAAGCTTAGTACAGCTACACTGTGCAAAATGGATCCAATAAACTAGACATTAAGTTCGCAGACTGTACAATGATAGCACCTACTGAATTGCAGGCTACAACCTAAGATGCAATAGCTTCCCATAGTAAGTGCGCAAGGATGCTACATGAGTTATTACTTCTCAAACTGTGACGCATAACATATAGTGTCAAAGTATTAAATACCCTAAAGTTTTGTGGGCATAATATACCGTGGTGTGTCTGTGTTTGCTAGCTGCTAGGGTGCTCACCTGGCAGCTGCAACTCCGCCGCTATTTGCTGCCATGCTTCATCTGTCTTTACGCGATCATGTTAAGAGCTGGAGGACACATCATACAGGCAAGGCTTCTGCTGCCACAACTTGACAAGGTCTTCCTCTTTGCTGGAATCCCACACATTTCTTTCAGCGTGTTTTGCCTCCATGGAGAGCTGCTATCCGTCTGTTTGAGATGGTCATCCAGAATTTCTGACACTGGCAGTCCCAGGCTGTCTCTGATCATAAGACCATGACAACAGCCGTCCTTGAACCTCTCACTGTGTGACCACCATTTTAGAGCCACAAGCAAATATATCATCACGTTTCTTTCACATTGGTCGTCTTTTATCTAGGACGGCCCCAAACTCTCACAGTGTATACCAGGCTTTAAAGACAGTATTGTCAGTTTCCAATTACTTTCACCAGGGTAAGCCAATGGCAGGGGGCAGCCATTGTTTCATGGGGGTCATGCCCCCCCCTACATGGGAGCACCACTGGCTTACACACCAGGCACCTCAAACAAACATCATTTGCTCACATTTGTGTCTCTTTGTTAGTTGGTACGGACACATGGCACAGTTGGCTCCTGTCGCTGGCGTCTTAAAAGGCTTCAGCAAACTCATTAGTCACATGTAGCGAGTCCCACTGGCCTAAGCTTCCCCGTGGCTGCTCTCCTTGGCAGCTCCCTGATCAACACGAGTCTCAGCTGCACTTGTGGATCTGTGATGCACTTATAGCCAAGAAGCTTTGCCGTTCACTTTCCCCAAGAAGCCCAGTGACCTGTCAATCACTATGCCTGAGAACGTCTCTACAAAGAGCCAATATTGTCAGTCAGGGTTGTTTGATTTTAAATTCTCAAGCAAACCCACTTCATTTTTTTTTGTTCGGCTTAATGTCATTTTACAGGAGATGTTTTACACTAAGCACTGTCTAAAACTGTAAGAACTCCTGGTATGAATCACTTGCAGCTTAAGCAGGTCAACACCAAAATGCTGCTCTCAAATTCAGAGAGAGTTACAACCCAAAAATAAAGAGCTGAGCTGCTGACGGAAAAAAAGGACCAAAGTGGAAAACTGAGTATAACGTTTCGGTCTTGCAACCTTTCCCTTATCTGATGACGGCCAAGAGCCCAAAACGTCATATTTTATTGTTAGTGAACACAATTTCCACCTCGGAAGAGTTTTGCACCTTTCAAAAACCAAAAAAATCAGATCTGCTTATAAGCAGGTGTCATGCAAGTGCACGCTGCATTTGTTTCAGCGAGGTGTGTTAACTGTATTGACTTCGTCACTTAGAGGTGCAGACTTGTGCACTTGCTACTTTCACAGGTATATAAATAGCGTCTGACGTTCAGTGACATACTCATGCATCTTACTGCCTGGGAGCCAATTGAAGGATCTGCTCTGTTCACTAAAATAAACACAGGATCCATGGACTGCTCCGTGTTTATAGTGACACAAGAAAACATTGGTACTGAATATTAACGATCTGAAGCGGAAAATAAATATATGGAAAAAATATGCAAATATAAACATGCTTAATGTCAGGTTGATGTCCTGAATTCAAAATATTTAAGTAAAGGCACAGAAGTATTGTTAGTAAAATGTGCTTTTAATAATCTATAATTGGTACATTATTACATATTCATGAACTTATAAGCAATATTTTAATTTTGTAGTTGAGGTGGAGCTAATTTTAAGTGCTTTCATATTGCTTGGTGCTTTAACCTACAATAATAAATGTACCATCAGGTTTTCCCACAGAAAATCTGAATTCACAAAGTAACCATTAAATGTAGCTGATAGCAGAAATATGTGGTGGAATTAAAATTTTTAAATTTTTCTACTAAGATGTAATTGAGTGGTTTATTTGGTTAGTTGTAAATTTGGTTGGCTAATGTAGACTTGTATGTTTATCCAGTTTAAAGTAGCATTAAGAAATATTCATATACAGAAAAAAGTGTATCTTAAAATACATATGTGCTTAATTGCTAAACCAACAATGATATAAAAGATATAAGGAAATATAAGGAATTGAGCTAAATGCTAACTTTAGCATGATAACAGCTAGGGTGACTCTCATTTTACTCATTTCCAGTTAATTTTTGCATTATATTGTCACCTCAAGAAATTTCATTTCATAAAACTGTCACTGTTTACCCCAGTTACCTGAATCTGTATTTGTGTGTTTCTTCCAGTTACCAAATAATGTTTTGTTCAAATTTAATGATAATTTGTGTCTATCAAACCACACTTAACAATTAAGATAAGTGAAATATTTGACCATAGATGTCGTCAAAATTTCAAGGCAATCAGTCTGACAGTTGCTGAAATATTTAAGTCTATTTAAGAAACTAGTAAAACATTGTTCTCTTTGTGATAATGTAAGACAATGTGCTCGAGAGCTCAGAGTTCTTACGGCGTAGTGGGTTTAAGTGGAGAAGGTATAATTATACCGAGACATAATGCAATGTCCATTAAACTTGTCTAAAGTCTCTCGCTCTCTCTCTCTCTCTCACACACACACACACACACACACACACACACACTCACACACACACCCACGCACCATGTCAAGCCTGCATTAGGCAGTAAAAACCTTGGACCCCAACCAAATATTGGTCATCAATCTAAAACTGACTGCCAGAGAGCAACTTTTATCCCCAGTAATGCCAGATCTCCACATGCTGAAGCTTTCCCCAATCTCATCCATTATTGCCCTCTTTATCCCTCCCATCTGCAGGGCTCTTCCCCCCCCGATACACAGTATATATGAATCATATGTGTCCTAAACGTGAACATGATCCGAGAGATTGAAACACCCCCCCCGGCAGCTGTGTGCTCCACGTGTACGTGCTCTAATGAAGCACCTGCATATTTACAGATGTTAGCATCTGTTGCAAGTGCCCTGGTTTGGAGGTTTAATTTTAGAGGAGCAGCCAGATGGTGGACAAGAGGATTACGACGCTAAGCCTTTGTCATCTGCTGCTGCTACACACTGACTGTTTATAGGCAAATACAAGGTGGACCCCCGCTGGTCCTTCACTGTGTGGTCAGAGCTGCTGAGAGGGTGGATGACTAATGAGAAAATATGTCAGTTTAGGCTTATTTAGTAGCAGCGATGACAGGTTGTGAACAAAACTTTAAACAAACACTTCCTTGCACTGATTTAAGACACTTCTCGCAATCAATCATTTGTGTTTGAGTGTCATGGAAATTAATTGTAATGTTAGAGCAACATTTACTATCAAAAGAGCCATTTTTTAACCAAAATAATAATTTAAAAAATGTCTGGAGCCGCAGGTTGCCTATCCATGTGTTGAAGCAAAGTCTAGCTGATACATTTCTTTTAACAGGCACCTAAAACTCATTTGTTGTTACAATTACAGGTTTTTCAGCAAATTAAAAGGGTCCTCCCATTATTGGAACAGTCTATTCCTTCTAATATTATCATATCAGTAACGTTATGGTTGGCAAGCAGAAACAAACCTCAGTGAGCAGAGATGGATGACGAAAGACATCTTCTGATTGACAAGTTCAGCTTCAAATCCCTGCCACATCATTCTCTGTGCAAGCCCAAAGTTATTTGCATTTACTTTCAATGTGACTTGAGTTACTGCTGGAGTATGTCCAGCTGCTTTAAAAACAGGGGCTGTTTAATTAAGCTTTACAAGTGTAAAGTTATAAAGCATATGTGTCCACTCCAGTGTTGATAAGAGTGAAAAGTATCCCTTTAAGGTAAATATAGAACAGATAAAAAATTCATTTCCGATTAATCGGGATAAAATATTTCAATCGGTTTAGACAGTATTCGAATGCTATTTATTAGACGCCTCATATTATATAGGGGTATAAAAATGGACGACATGCCAGCATTTGCATTTTGGTATTCAACTCTGGATGTATTACAGTTGTTATGTTGTTGAAAACAAGAAAAATAAAATGAAAAAAATATGCATTTCAATTCATAGCAGCCCTACTTATAACCAATGAATTTTTAAAACTTCTCCATAACTTTTTCATGTTTTACCCTATTTCCATGACTTTAAGTACATTAAGACGGGTTGGCCTACAGAGCGATACAGCCATACATTATTAAAGATGCACATCCCAGGGAATTTGCAAATAAACAAACTGCTAGTGCTCGCTAACTTTACTTGCTCGTTAGATATTCCCATTGCCAACTTACCGCATAATTACCCCCAAAACCAATAGACCAGACCGTCACATATGGGTACTTCATATATGTTCAAGGCCACACCTCTCTTTTGGGGGATACAGAAATCAAAGATCCTATAGATGTCAATTTGACATGCTTCCAGGGATTTAATGATGGGAACCCTGTAATGCAAATATGCATTTCACATAAACTTGGCAGAAAAGCCTCCTGTATTTATGTAAAAGATGTTGTTTTAATTTTTTATATTTCAATAATATAAAAAAATAAGTGGTGACAGCGAGCTAGCACACACAGTAACAGGACTGAAACTGAAGCAGCTAAATATAATTCAGCCATCATTAATTGCAGTATTTAATAATAGAGCTTTTCCGACTGTGTAACGTGTCAAAGTGTCGTCTGTGAAAAAGGCTTTTAACTGGAATCATGCTAACTCAATTTTAGATCACATTTCAAAATAATCTGACAAAGAAACTTGACTTTTGACTTGTTTATTTTTGTTGATTCCATTGTTGAACTTACTGTATATTTTCTGAGAAACATATGAACTAGTGCCAACCTCTTTAACCCATCGCAGAAGTGCAATATCAGTGCATACTGGAGCACAGAGTCATTTACTGTACTGTGAGTCTGGACCTGCTTATGGTTGACATGTCTGGCATCTGCTGCATTTATCAGATGATCTTGAACTTTCGTTCTCATTAGAAACACAAACCCATCAAGTTGAAATAAATACAAAACACAAAGAAAACAAATGACATCTGAGGCAAGCGAAACGATGCTGACAGATAGAATTAGCCCATCTGTAACCCCCAGGATACACCAGATACTTCCACAGTCAAGGTACGAGCTCTCGCTGTGTTATCCCAATTTGTCTTCTTTGCACCAGAGAGTGCAATCCTCACCTGCACACCCTTGCAAAGTATTCATGTACTGTATATTTATCAGTTAGGTAAGACTTGTCACTGAGAGATAACACCTGGTGTATGCTGCTAGTAATAAAATAGGATTTTATTCAGCTCAGTGGAAGATAAAAGTGGAGCTAAAGTCAGAATGCTGCTGTTTACTTCCTTCTGCCGCCGCCGCCGTTCGCCAGAATCATCACCAGTCTCATGAAGATGTTCAGAGTGTCCATGTAAATCCCCATACACCTGTGGGATCAAAAACAACATGAGATCAATACACTGGTGTGAGTATATAACTAACATCAATGTGCTTAAAACCTAATGTCAAGCCTTTGTGAGTATTTCCTGTGGTGACTTACGCATTAATGGGGTCATATTTCTGTGCAGCATACAGTGGGTGTGTCTCTGCCCTCTTGATGACCTTCTGTGTGTCATAGAGGAGGAACATGCTGAACAGGACCAGGCCTCCGTAGACGGCCACTGAGTACAACCCTGCTCCGAACGCTGAGGTGGGCGGCAGGAACATTGATCCTGAAGGAGACAGAAGATTCACTGTGAGATTTTACCATTTAAAAACTTAACGCTATGCTTACAAGGTTCCTACAGCACGAGGCGAGACTTTTTGCTACCACTTGAAATAAAATTAAAGACCATAAAACTGAAGGAAACAAAAATAAAGCAACATCAACGATACTGGGAAATACCTGTTAAGTTTTCTTGGCAGTTTTGTGTTTCCCACTCTGCACGTGGGATTCCACTGCCTTCTTTTCCATCATGTCGTGTTTTAAAAATGTTTTACTCCATGAAATACACTGAGCCTCGTATGCATTGCCTTGTGCTGGTTTAAGCCATGCTGCAAAATCGTGGTCAACTAGCTAAGTCACACTTCCCCATGTCGTCCAGGGTACAGTGACGCTATCTAGCAGACAGTGGGTCCTCTGCTCTGAGCATCCTGACCAGAAACAAAATAAGTGTTTTTGGTTTCGTTATCTCAGTTTGCGTGACATTTGTGTGAAATGCATTCAGCAAATTAATTTTTAAAAAATAGATCTCAGCAATTATTGTTATTCTACAAAGCAATATAAAAAATTGTATTAAAAAAAACATTGATAAAATCCTACTCCATGTTATTTTTAAGACTTTTGAAATATTTATTTTAGATATTTTAATACCAATTTAGGTCTCATTTTTAGATGAATGAAAGACTTCTTATAGATCTGAAGGAACCCTGGTTTAGCAGTTTGTTTTTTAGGGCTGTATTGGTTTATGTATTCATGCCGAACCATCACTGTACAAGGGTCAAGATTTGGTGCACGCAGACACACGCAGAATACACAGTATGCAGATTGATGGAGGTAACCAAAGTTCACAAATGTGTATTCTGCTCGTAAACATTCAGCTGTATGTCGTGAGCAATAGGTGCTGAGGTTAACGCAACAAGCTGACTGAAATGCCAGTCAGAGCACCAGGGTTCTCGAAAAAATGTGCGTACTGAAAAAAGCCGAAAATCACATGCAGCAATAAGGCTTCCACCTCACCATCTGCGTCGCCAATTTCCCGTCTCCAAAATTTTGTGTGTACGCAATGTTTGTATATGAGACCCCAGTGCGTAAAGCCCCGCCTGCAGGTTGCCAGTCAACTACAACACTGGAGAGAAAGTTGTGTATAAGATGAGAACGCCGTGTCGGCTTTGCACAGCCGTTTTGGGGGATGTAAATGAAAACACATTTAACATGCTAACGCTCGTCTGACTGCATCAACCAGATGTGCTGACAAAGAAAAGACAAAGCTCACGGAGCCCACTTCTTTATCACGCTGCTTTCAGGCACCCTTTTTTATATGCAAGAGCAAAAGGGACTAAAACAAGTACTGAAATAATTGGCATTTACACCGGCATACAGCTACAGTGGAACTAAGTATAATGCTCTTCTAACAAGAGAAAAACTTTTCTCATTTAACTTTCTGGTTATATTAACCACTTCACTTCATTCATATTGTAATATGACATTCATCAGTAGAGGTCAAGTCTGTGCTTTCTGAATAGAAAATGCCCGTACTGCCAAGATCATAATAACATTAAACTGTGTATCATTTTACAGCAGCTAATTTCTGTAGTTCATGCAAATTAATTCACACAAAACACTGATGTTCTCTTTTTGTGTGATGTCACCCAAATTAATTTGCAGAAATAAACTGGTTTGACTGTGTGAAAACTAACACTTTGGGTGTGATTTACTCATCGGATTTGTAGATTATGGATTTTTATTACTTGAAGAAGTTTCTCACATGGCTCAACAGGGACTCAATCATGGGAAAAACATGTGATACTTGGCAATTAATACTTGGCTTTAGTCTGTAGTTGAGTAAATGGAGTAATGTACACGTCATTTCACTTGAAATGTGAAACTGCTTTATACTAACCAATAGAAGAAGCGAAGACCACTCCAAAGCCGACAGCCAATGGGCCGCCCATGTTGAGGAACTTCTCACTTGGGGCGCACATGGCCACCGTGGAGAGGCCTCCCACGATTCCTGCAGTGTACCAGGCGGCCCTGATCATCAGGGGGCCTCCCAGGAGAGTCAGAGGAGCGATGACAGCACCCATCACACCTAATTAAAAAAAAAAGAAAAAAAGTCAAGTAAAAAGACAACACACATTTAAAACAAACAATAATGAAACAGATCTGTGTCGTACGTCTAAATGTAGTGTGGAGGTTTCAGATACAACAGCAGCTGTTATTCTCTGAGCCTTTACATGACTGCCCTCTAGTGTCCAACTGAGGCAACTACATGACAGAAATTACAGGTCTGAGTGAGGCGACACAACAGTGATGACCTTCCTTACAAACCTGCATGGAGCATCCAGGCGAGGTGTTTGGGCATGGGGCTGTGCTCATATGAAATCGACCTCACCAGCATGCCGGCACCAATCATAGCCGCAAAAGTTGCTCCGATTGCCTGTCAGAACAAACATCAGGCGTTCAGATTAACAACTTGCGCATACACCTGATCAGCCTTCAAATTAATTTCAAAGTAAATACAGTGAGGACCTAAAGAACACGCCCATCTCTGCCAGGTCCACTTGGGTTATTAAAACTTACCAGCCAGGATCCTCTCATCATCAGACCCATAAGTGCCGGAGTCCTGCTCACTGCCACAGCTGACAGAGCCGTCAGTCCAACACTGCCTGCGAAGTACATGTAGGTGGAGTGGATCCTGTCCTTCACATACTGGGGCCAGATCCTGCACACACAGCAAAGAGTCAGGTGAACACAGAGCTTGGATTATTCAATCCACGCTGTACGCTACACCATAGCCTGACTGGACCTGCCCAGAAAACAGTCATTGGTCAACTTGGTGGCATTGCATGTCCTACTGAGCATTTTCAGCTGCTTCTGCCTCTACGTGAGCATGGGCCAAATTAAGGAGAAGTTAACTAAGATAGTCCTACATATGTATATGTATATATATATATTTCTGTGACTCATCTTTGCCAAATTACAATTGCTGTGTGGCAGGAACTTCAGAGCAAGTAACTGTTGTTCAACATCTATCATCTCCAATGCCAACATGATTTGCCAATGTTCGAAGGACACAAAGAAACTCAACACAGTGGCAGAGAAACTCCACCGCCGACTAGCACTTTGGTAATGTTATAGCAGAGCGACGCAAACACACCAGTGGACAAGTATAAATGCTCACAATGGCGTAGGCCACTTGCCAAGGCTGCGTGTGGGCTCTCTCTCTCCAAGTACAACTATCAATCAGCCTTTAGAAGATGAACACTTTAAATTGACCTGTGCCTCTAAACAAAATTAAAAAGCTGTTACTCACACTGCTTTCTCAATGGCACCGATTTCATTGGACATGCCGAGTCCATAGTAGCACAGAGCTCCAAGACCAACTGCTGCACCTCCAGCCAGGATCATTCGTCCCATGCTGTCAACTGAGGACACAGCAATTATTATTTGACACAAATTCTCCTTCGATGTCATAAAATTAATACAAAAACTGTTACAGATGAACACAGTGACATCTGGCATTAGCTGAAGGATTCAAACTATATGAGCTTGCCATAATTTAGCTTGTTAAGAGAGGGGACAGCATAAAACTTCAATAACAGCATGCAATAATATATTAAACTTGTATGTAATAGTGATTACTTTTAATGGCGGTATCTGTTGCTGGCTCAAACGCTGCTTCTTTGATCTGGTCTCTGGCTGTCTTCCCACGGCGGAAACCAAATCTGGTCTTTGTGGAATAACCCTGGTGAAAGAAAAACAAAACTTTACACAAAACTCAAGTTGCTGATTTACTGATACACCACATTACTGAAGTTCAACTATCATTTCACTGTCAGTGTGTTTTGCTTGCAATCTCACTGACAAAAACTTCAACAAGTATGTTTAAATTCACTCAACTGGGCACTGATGGGACAAGATGGCCGCTGCAGCAAATACAGGACTGTTTAGTCACGCCTTGTGTCAGACCTCTGAGCTGCTGCCACCTTCTCTGACACTGTCATTCATTCTGAATATCAGGCTGCAGGTTACTCTATAACTAATCCTTTAGCTCCTACACCCTGCCTTGTTAGAGACTATTGGTAAAATATGAGTCATCAGACTTGCCCCAAACAATATCAAGTATACATACCAAACAACCAGTTTGTTTCTTTGCCAGTGTGTACATTACTTCTTGCCTTTACACACTGTTCATCAACAAAAGTGTGTATGACAAACTGAAAACAGATTTTGTCAAGAAAACACAGATTTGGATGGTGTTTATTTTAAATCAGTCTATGGATAAGAGGCTTGGGCTGTGTCTGAAATTGCATGCTAAGTTGCTATTTAGTGGGCTAAAACAGTATGTGAGATTTTTTAATATGTCCTGAAATGCCAAACTATTTTCAGTGAATATTACAGAACGCAAACACTGGACACTATGCCGGTATAAATGTCCCACGATGCCATAACGGACAGCGACCAGGGCAGCTTTGTAATGTTGGTAATGCTTCATTTTGAATGTAGGTATGTAAGAATTGTAAGATTTCACTTTGCTAGGAGTAATATAGCTTTTTATATTGCCAGTAAGGCTGTTGTTGGCACAGTTTACTATGGTTATGCTTGTCCAATCAGCAAGGAGGCTCTGAGGAAGTGGCATGGTAATTACAGCTCAGTGCGTCGAGAAAGATACTCCACTGTTTATGTTGGCAAAGGTATGTTGAACAATAGTGCATGGTGCGCCATTTCAGATGCAGCCTTGATGTAGCGTATGTAATGTTCTCTTTACATTCAGTGCCCACTGGGGTTGCAATGGTATGAGATTTGGTATTTTTAAGAAGTTATCTTATTATCAGTCAGAATGACCGTTAAAGGAATGAACATGGAAGAGTTACTGATGGTTGAACAAATGTTTTATTACTATAACTGACACTTAAAACTATTTTGTTGTTGCACATGTGTGTAAAAAAGTCTCCCCTGAGAAACTAAGTAATACAAAGGGGAGAGTCAATGGCCAGTGCAGATAACTAAATGTTCACAGTATGATAACCATCAACTTATATATCACAGTATAGCTTGAAACCAGTATATCGCAGCAACCCTAGTGCCCATTATTCAGTTTCAACTTATGTGATATTGATGTTCAGTGGTTAAAAGTCATAGCAGATGTATGTGTGTAGTGTGCTCATAATGGAGCGTGAACAAGCAAACAGAGACTGGACATATGTTATGAATGGCATATGTTGGTGCTTACTCTACAGTACCTGCTGGGGCCTGAGCAGAGGTGGACAGGCCTTCAGGGTGGGTGCTCTCAGGGCCGAGGAGCCCTGTGACAGCACAGGACGGAGCCCGACGAGAGGAAGACTCCTCAGGCACGTCAGCCTCGCCACCAGCATGGTCACGGTGTATTATCCTGTATCAGACTGAGAGATAAACAGGGCGTCTGGTACAGTAGCTGACAGACAGTCGTGCGACATCATGTTTGAACAGCTGTACACATACTGTAATGACTGCAATCACACAGCCAGCAAGACAACACAGTTAAAGCACTGCAGCAATAACAAGTCACCTGATGAATAAAATGAACTTTAATAGTAGCAGTCCGCTGAAGTTAAACGCTAAGCTAGCTAACGTTAGCTAACACGACACATGCTAGCTGCACAGCGTTAAATACTTATTTCTCTACACATTCTTTGAGACTTCCGGTGTTACAGTGTTCAGTCTGACCAAATTAAATATCTTTCACCATTGACAGTTATTTTTCTGGTGTAAATTAGCTCATGTAAAGACAAATGAACGTTACATACCGAGGGAGAAATGTTCGTCGTTCACCTTTCCAGAAACAACTGCGCAACTTTCTGACGCAATTGTTTTGCAACCTTCGTGAAAATTCCCTGCGAGTGCGTCATCACTAAGCGACAGGGTTGATGGGAGTTGTAGTTCTAAGTCGGCCTGCGTGTTATAATCATAAAGCGCTGCCATCACAGGTTAAAGAAGGATGTAGCTCCAAGCAAATGTGTCAGCGTTTAAAAATACTGCTTTACGATAAATAAAGCATTGTTAGTTTACAATAAAAATAATAAATATATAAATAAAAAAAAAAAGTTAAAAATGATAGTTAATTCAGAAAAAATATACATTTTAGATAATGTATATTAGATAATGATAATCAATAATTATTAATAATTCAGAGATTATTATCTCAGAATCCTGAGAAAAGTTTTAATGGGGAAAAAATCTGATTCAGAAAAATATATAAATTAATAACTGATAATAATAATAATCATTATTATTATCAGTTATTCAGAAAAATATATAAATTAATAACTGATAATAATTATTATTATTAATTCAGAAATTATTTTTATTAACGACAAAAAAATCTGATATTATTTTTCTGAATAACGAGAATTTACGAGGTTGTTCTCTCTTTAATTAAAAATAAAAAACAAGTGCAGTTTATTTCCCCAAGAAAATATTTTCAAAATCTGAGCTAATAAACTTGTTAATTCATAAAAATATAAAAACAGGTTTTATTTTTCACTACGCTCTGTAACAAAGCGTACTTAAAGTATCAAAATTAAAATAAAAGAATGTCACTCGTGATGCACAATGACCCCTTTCAGTGTTAAGGCAAGGCTCATTTAAACTACTTAACAAACCAAGTAAAACATACACACATACATACAATAATTTAAGACCTGGTGGTGTGTTACATGCAAGACCTTCATCTTCATAGTGTAAAATTACAGCTGTAAAATAAAAGTAGTAGGGTAGAAACGTATATTTCGTTTTAAAAGTGGAGAAGGCCTACAAGTACAGTACTTGACTGAATGACTTGCTTTTAATTTAAGTTGACATAAATAACGTTAAAGACAATCTGAGTGTTTTGTAATTGTTCCTTTAGATCCACATACAGGTCAGTAAAGTTGAGACGCACTTTGTGTGTTTCTCCACTAGATGGCGTGCTTGCCTTTTCTTGTGTTGCGACTACATGAAGAGCTGCTAAAAAATTAAAAGTGGCCAAAATAACAGCAGCACATAACAACAGAATCAGACCTCTAACATTGTTTATAATGTGTTTAAAGTGTGTATAAAGTTAGTTTGACATCTACAGTTACCAGGCTAGTCAACAGAGGGTCTGTGTGAGGGGTGGTGTCAGTGCGCCTCCAGCCTGAAGCTCCGCTCCTTTGGACCAAACTTTCCCATGTGATTGACTGAGGCGCAACTGTTGCACAGTCCTGCCATTCAGTCCAGCGGGCAGCCTGACCTGCAGTCTCCTCAAACATGAGTCCACCTGACCCACAGGTTTCACTCACCAAGACTGTTCCAGCTGCTGCTTCTTCTTTTGGCTTGGATTGTATTTTGTCACACAAGTGAAGTGTTCTTGGGAAGTTATGGAATTAATCTCTATCCGAAGTCTGTGTGTGAGGACAGGCTGATGAGACGACGCGGGACGCCTTCAGACACCGCGGCTCATCATGATGGTGGGTATGAGAGAGGACAAACTTTATATATTTGAATTCCACTTTATAAATAACCAAAACCTATAAACTAATAATATCACAAAGGAGGGCTGTTAATGGGAAATAAAAATAACTGCATAACTTTTGATTAAAGTTGAAGGAAAGTGGGTTTTCTTTGAGGGTCTTCTCATTAACAAAGCATGACTTCAGTTTGACCGCTTTGTCCTTATGACCTCTGAATGCAGCGCATGCTCTGCAGGGACCCGCACCACTGCTGCATTAAAGGAGTCCGGCTTTTCCTGCACTGACGTTTCAACCTGTTTATAAATGGACTGCAGCGCTGCCTGCCAAGTCACTGCTTTGGATTTATAATAATACCATCCATGCATACTTTTTCCTCCTCTTCTTTCTTAACTCGTGCTGCATGACCTCTACCATGTGCATAATCACCACATTGTCCCAAATATTCTGTCAGCAAGCATGACTCTCGCCTTCACTCCCACCTTAATTAAACCTGTTTCCCTGCATGCCAAACTCCCTTTTAAAGAGTTTTAGGCGAGATTCCTCACCTACTAGTATTTATGGTCATCTGTAACAAAGACCTGACCAAAAGTTTAACCACCTGCAGTCTTTAAACTGTGGTAACCATAGAAACAATACCTTCAGATAGCCTAATAAACTCTAACTGAACAGACCTGTACTGTCATATCAAACTTTCCAAGCAAATGGAGTGAACACAGCCCGCCTTGTTTTCCTCTGGTAAGTGGCCCACATGCTGCAATACACTTCATATTAGACATAAAATAATGCACTCCATCACAGTATGTAAATTTGTATTGTTATATTAATGTATCTACTATATAATGACTATAAATTGTATATATCTATGGAAAGTAAATTGAGAAACATTGTTAGAAATAAAGTAATGAGATGTGAGTCATTGGCCCCCTCACGCCCCCTGGCGAAAAATAATTCAAGGCCAATACTGTCTTTAAGAGGCTGCGGTGAGCCGATTTATTTTTTGAAGCTAGCTCAAAGGTAGTGGTATCTAGCGAAACAAGGGAAGTTGAGGGGCCGTACACATGTCGAGTCTTAAACTGCCTAGAAAACACGAGGTCGGACTTCTCTGATGAGCGTAGCAGCAGGTTGCGTCTGAAGTTACTAAGCAACCTTAACAGTCACCAAATTATAGCCGATTTACCTCAAATCCTGAGCGCAGAGCCGATCTTCTTCCAGGTGCTGTTTATAACTGTGTAGGCATATCATCTGTGGGACAGGTGAAAAACTTTGCACCAAAATGAACTTTTTCGTGTTTATCACAGACTGATATTTATGGAAGAAGGAAAAGGTATCTGTCGGCTGTGATTGGTTGTTCCTCGTCACATGACGCGGTGTGCGCTGCCGCGTTCCAAAAATTGAACACGGTTTACCTTGGGGCGCAGCTGCTGCGCCCTGAAAAATGGGCACTCGGGAAAGCTTGCACACCACAAGGGCGTCACTCTGGCGCATGAGCGCACCTGCTACATTAAAAACAGTGGATTTGAGGGCGCAAAAAACGCGGCATGTGTGCGGCCCCTAAGGCATCTGTTAGTACCCGCTAGGGATGTCAACGGATAACCATAACCACAGATTTATTTTTGACTGGCTACACATGTTGGTCCATAACTTCATTTTTAATTTACTGCACAGTGCACCACCTGAATCTGGCGGGAACTAGCTAGCATTAGCGCCGCTGCTCATTATGCGATTATTGCAAGCAACACCACCATGACCCGACAGTGTTGCTATGGACACACTGTGACCACCCTCCAGACTTCCTTCAGCTCGCCCCAGTGAGTCAGCAGCTCAGTTTTGAGCCGTAAAACCCTCTTTAGCAATGTGGACTATGTTACCACCATTAGCAGTGTAAGCTTGGCTGTGGTGCTAACATGGTGAACAATGATAAAGGGTTTTGCAGTTAAAAATGAAGGTGCTTATTCCCTAAGGCGAGCTGCAGGGAGACTAGAGGGTGCACAGTGTGCCGAACTGGGTGTTGAGCAGTACTGAGCGGGCATGTTATTTACTGCATATGTTGTGTTATATTATTGTACTGAATTACTCCATGCTCAGTAATCTTATGCTTACCGTTTTAAGCCTAACCAGGGACAGGGGTTGCTAATTAGCTAGGCTAGAAACCTGTATGCATTACATTCACTTTGTATTTTACACATGACGCAATGTCCTATCCATTTGTCCTTGTCAAATAAACAATTAAATAAATAAATAAATAAATAAATAAAAGGCAGCTGGCCAGTGAATTACATACCTGAGCTAATTTAACTAGCTTTATCTTTATAGAGTTTAATCTGTAACAAAGCATCCTACTTTATACATTCATGGTGTGTTTTGTATGTACAAAAATAATCTGCAAAGTTCGTAAAATACAGCTATTGAATGAATGTAATGAGGTTTTATTATGTTATTATCGTAACTCGTCAAGTACCATTTTGTCAGTGGACACACAGGTCAAAATATGATGCACCAGGAACCCTCCTGTGTCTCTTTTGGATGCTCACAGATGGCATTTCAATTTACACTTGTTACTTTCATTGTGTCTTTTTAAAATACACAGGAAATGTACAGTTTCTGTACATCCATGCAGTCTTTTAAAAATAAACTTTACATGCATTTCCTCAGGTTATGCAACAGAAAAACCTAATTTGGCCTAAAATTCACACAGGAACCTGACAACGGGCTCCCAGGTGAAAGTCCAGAGTTTGTTTGACCCATCCACCTCCACCCCCGCTCTGTATGGACTTGTTGCTCTTTATATTACAGTAGTTGCCGGCAGCATCTTAAACAGCCTTTGACCAGGTCGTATCATACAGCCACAGAGGGCAGCGATATTTGATGACTTGGGTTGTTGCTGGGTGCTTCTGAAAGTGACACACCCAGTGTGTATCATACTGCCGCAAAAGGCGCCTCTGTAATCACTGACAAAGCCGCGATATTTGTCAGGTTGGGAGTGAAAACAGGCTCAAGATAAATCATCCTTTAATCATCAGGCCTACATACTGTCTTTCAGATAAAAATCCATTTACCTATTGTAATGGGATATTCTGTGAATACAGGGCACATTTGTAACATCTCAGACAACATGGGTTTGTCTGGGTGGTGTTTAATTTGTCTTCACATAAGATTTACATTAAATAAGAGGCAGCTATTAAAAGCATTTGTAGGAAGATGATAAATGGTGCAGTGGCGGTTTTGTTATGAGTAGATGATCAAAAGTGTCATATGCCTCAGTGGTTTGTGAATATTCAACAATGTCAGCTCATGTGTGCGTGTTGGCTTTTTTTTTTTTTTTTTTTTTTACTTTACACAGCAGATGCAATAAGCTGAGATAATTGGTGTACATCTAATTTACCATATAAATGACAAAACCTCAGACCACTTATTTTCTTGATGAATTGTTGATGTAGCTTTTTTTTTATTATTTCAAATCCAATATAAAAACTGCTCAAATACATACTCTAGTGCTAAATTTCTGTCAGACTTTTTCACTGAGGGAAGCAGCTGATCGTTCGCTCGTGTCCTATTCATTAGGCCAAATCATTTTTGGTGTTTGTCTTAATTTGTTCAGGTGTAGTCACAGTAGATTTAGTCAGATCTTCTTTATAAGCTGTGGCTGTATTTGTACAATGTCAAAAGACCACTGAAGACTTAAGGACTGAGTAATTTCCTGTGGTGCAACCATAAGAAGACATGTACCACATGAGCTGTAACATCACGGGGTTAGTCACTGACCCTGTGACGAGCGAGTGACCTGGGAGTTTATGTTCTGCGATCTCTGCCCAAAAAGAGGTTTAGAGTCACTCCTGTGTAAAGAGACCTTTGTGGTTGTGGCATGCGGCAGGGTGGTGCAAGACAGAGCTGATTTTCCCTTACGGTGAAAACGTGTCTCGGTACACAAGCTGTTCACCTTTTTCATTACATGCCGTTCCACGTCAACAGTGCTCTATTGGAGCTGTAAACTTCCCATTCCCTCACGGAGAATTTCTCGGGCAGCGTCCAACCATCCCCCTGTGTTTAGACTGCGAGCATTTGGACTGGCTTCTGTGCTCAAAACTGGCCTGGGACGGAGGTCGCGACAGGATGTGAGAACTGGACTTCCAGACGTGTTACACAGAAACTCCGAGTCACATCAGAATTCAGAAAGTGATGCGTGTGTATCAGGCTTTTCACTTCCTACACAGCGCTGCTTGTTTGGTGTCAAACACACGACTACCTTGCTGTAGTGAGAAGTAAAAAGGCTGGTCTGTTGGCTTGTGGCTCCGCTGATTAATAGCAGCAGTTTCACTAATGTGCCGGCCCTGAGGCTAGACCTGCAATCGTTTAACAGTGATCCATAAGAAATCAGACACACTCAGGAGTCTGTGCGGAGCACCTGACGGATCCAATAAACAAATGTTTTCACAAACCCAGACGACTGATTCAGGATTTAAAAAGACTGACTGTACGACCTCTATGTGCTTACTTAAACGCTTCTAAATTTCTTACTTTGGCATTTTTGTGGGCACACATCAAACTAACGCATTGCCAATTTCCTCAGGGTGGAGACTGTCTCATTTACTCTTGCCGTGTTATTGACCCTTTCGCTGGCAGACGAGGTAAGGCAGGATTATGCTAAAATCCGAAGATTAGTCAGGGATCTGAGCCAAGCTGCCATTACCTTAAAATATCAATCTTTCAGGAATGTGCAAGACATTCCCAAATACACACAGGCATCATTAAATCCACTCTTATCATCATTTGACTACCCACTCCCTGCCCTCCAAGAGTAACACAAATACGAAACGGCCTGCAGGCTCAGAGCACTACAATTTAGGACTTCACGACGAGCATGCTTTCCCCTCTAATTTCAGCACTGTGCAGTTAAACCTCTCAGTGTTGTGACATGTGTGCCCCTCAGCCTCAATCAGTGTTTTCGGCTACATCAACACAAATACGTTTTTATTTCAAAGTGTTTTCAGATGAAAACAACCTTCATACATGTGTGTGTTCCAATCTCCATATGTATTAATACACCTGAACATGACCATTCACATACACTGGGCATGTGTGTGCTGATTTGCGGTTGGTTGCTTTGCTACAGAAGAGATTTCTTGGCTTGCCCCAAATGTTGAGATCGAACTGTTACTGAGAGGAACATGAACATGGTGGTCAAAAAAGATTGGGAGTCACTGCAAAGCAAATACAGCATCATATTAGAGCGGCACCAGGAGCAGTATCCATCGCCGGAGAAAAGTATAAACAAGAAAAAGCCAGCAACGCTCGGTGTCCTTCGTTGGCAACTTTTAATACCTCACTGGTACTGACGGTTAAACACACAGACTGGTTTCGACAGGTGTCTTTCTCGGTGCGTGAAAAGACAGAAAAGCAGGGTGAGACATGCAGAAATAACCTCCACTCCCAATCACACAGCTTCATGGCATTAGGCAATCACCAGAGCACCACGCAGAATCCTGGTAATCATAGAAAAACATCTCATAGAAGAGAAAAAAGTACAAAACAGGTATCAGTAGGTATTAACTGGACCAATATAAAGAAAACACATCTATAATATGAAGTGCCTAAGAGTAATAGATACTTTCTGAGTACACCCAAAAAAATAAATATATACAAAATACTACTTAGCAGCAAATGGTACAGTAAAAAATATATAAAGTGCCACAGGTCAGAGCAGTAGAACATCATACTAAAAGGAGCTAAAGTCACTCAGCACAGTAAAAGGACATAAAGTGCTGATGTCACGGTAACCCCTCCGATATATAACAAGGCATACATTCTAGTACGGCACACAAACATGGCAGAATAAGGCACAGAATAGAACAAATGTAAATATGTCTTAATACATCTTAAACCCTATCAGGCATATTGACAGTATGAAAAACAGTGATAACACTATAAAATTTTATTTTTTACAAAAAACAGCTCAAGAGAAGTTCCTCATTCATACCCTTGGGGTGTTCAGTTGGCAGCGTGTGGATCCAGAAGGCTTCACGTTGTAGCAGCCTTCTCTCTCTATTCCACCCTCTCTTCATAGGTCTCACTTCCTCAATGCCCGGAAATCTTAAGGCACACATCGTGGCCAGCCGTGTTAAAGTGTCTTGCCACAGATGATTTCTCATCTCTATTCCTCATGCTGCTCTTGTGTTCTGAGACACGAATTTTCAGTTCTCTCTTAGTCTTGCCAACATAGCATAACCCACATGGGCATTTTAGACGACAAATTTGGTTTTACATGAGATCCTACTCTTAATGGGGTATTTACGTCCTGAATGGCCTTTAATCATGGCACTACAGTGAACACAACTTCAACATGGATGGTTACCCTGAGGTAGAGAGGATAAAAAGTGCTGAGGACATACAAAATAATCTGCTCTGACTAGCTGGTCTCTTAAATTTGGAGCATGTTTGTGTCCAAAAACTGGAGGCTCTTTAAATAAATGACCAACTTGTGGATCACCCGCTAGAATATACCAGTGCTGCCTCAAGCTATTCTTTATATCAACCGAGATGTTAGAGAAGGTGGTAGCACAAACCAGACCTAGAGTTTTTGAAGGACAAGTCTTGGAGGTCAATAAAGATGTCCTGTCAATTTGTCTCAATCTGAGCATACACTCATTAAGAGCCCTTTCATCATAACCTTTAGTTTTGTATTTGGATATAGGTTCAGTCAGGGATCGTGTACCAGCTACAACAGGATGTCCGGGTACAGGCTCAACACAACTTTTGTGAATTTGTGGGAGAGTATAAAGCACAAGACGCACGAGACATTTCTGATACAAAAAATTGAATTCATCTTGTGAAATAAACCCATCTTCCATTGATTTCTTAAGAAACAAATACACCTCTTCTTTAAATTTTAAAGTGGGGTCACAACACTTCATTTCTGTATAAGCATTTATTTTGAATTACAATAGCCTTACCCTTATCAGCCTCATGGATCATAGTCAGTCAGTCATTAGAGAGGCTGAATAAAGCTTGTCTCTCACATGGGCTGACATTAGAGTGCATTTTATTCACATTACTGGATTTAAAGCGTTCACCTCTTGTTCAATAATTCTGCAAAAAGTGGCCACAGCAGGGTTGAGCACAGGAGGGACAAAGGTGCGTTTAGATCTCAGTCTGATGTTCACATTGGGATCAGGTAAGCAGACTTAGACCAGTGGGGACAGTCCGGACAGGAGTGTCAGCAACAGTCTGTGGGGGAAGTGGTACATGAGAAGGTCCTTTGTCAAAAAAAGCTCTCAATTTTATACATCGAGAATTTAAACATTTCAACTCTAGTTTTGAATGAATCAGCTTTTCTAAAAGGGACAAAAGATAGACCTTTAGATAGGATAGAAGTCTCCTCATCAAGATTGATCACCGTCACGCCGCTGTCTGGGATGTGGTGCCTCCGGCTGGAGCGGTGTCATCTCCCGCCCCTCCTGGTCCGCCGCCTCGAGTCATGCTCCTGGTGTGGTGCCGTTCCCCGGGTCCCCGTAAAAAACGCCGCTCTGGCTGTTGGTCGAAGATGCATCACTGCCGGACCCTCCAGATGATGGCAAACCCGGGTCCCTCGGACCTCTGTGCTGGCGTCTGAACGAGTGGTTTGGCCGTCTGACGTCATCCACGAGTATACTCGCCATTTTTGTAGTCCATGATGTCTCTGCGGTACTTCTCAACCTTCGTCTCAGTCAGCTTTTTCTCATATGAGTCTCTCAAGTCAGTACATCGTTTAAGCACCTCCTGCACTTGGATGGGTTACTGTGATATCAGCACTTTATGTCCTTTTACTGTGCTGAGTGACGTGAAGCTGTGTGATTGGGAGTGGAGGTTATTTCTGCATGTCTCACCCTGCTTTTCTGTCTTTTCACGCACCGAGAAAGACACCTGTCGAAACCGGTCTGTGTGTTTAACCGTCTTTCTTCATTGATCGCCGGAGAAAACCATGGCAATGGTAACGGATAAACATTATTATTGCCCATACGAGAAGGATGAAATCACATGGGTGGCATAGATAGTGTAAAATTATGGGCGTAGCCATCATGACATCACCTTTCGGTTTTTGGACTCCTGTTTTGAGGCCTTGAGTTTGGCAGTTTGGTCGTCGCCATCTTGGTTTTTTGGAGACAGAAGTGATCATGTTTGGACGAGAGGGTGGAGCTAACCCTAATGCTAGCTGCTAGTTTGGTTTGCACGGTGCATTTACACCTAACGGTCACAACGCTAATGCTAATTTTTGCTAGCGAAAAACAGGCTTAAAACTATTTAAACAAAATGTACTACTGGAAAAACTGAATATCCAACATCCAAAGAGGGACGTTTAATCCAAATAAACGCTGAACAAGATTTTTAAGGCGACCAAAACATTACAGTTAACTTTCATGAACACATAGTGACAGCTATGATGACACCTATACTCTGTAATCTTGGGTTATGCCATTGTTACGTTATGTATCCAGCATTGTCGCTTTGATAACTAGTCAACGGACATCACCCACCTGTCACTCAGAACAGTCACACCCTTAGTTATGCATGACTTTAAGCTTTAATGACATTTAAATGGATGACTTAATAAATATACCCACTGTAGATTTGTCAGGCGCAATGGGGATTGACTCGCTTCAGGCGCCAGCCTCGACTGGCCACAGAAGTTCTTCTGCACTCCTGTGTTGGCTTCATTTTTCAGCGCCGGAGGTTGCTGCTTGGTATGTAGGTCTAGATATACCATCTTGGCTTGACATGTTGTGACTGACTAGACCCAGTCAGGAAGTAAACATGGATGTTTGCGTCATCATTGTTTAAAAGTCTTTGTTTCCACTCCTCCACACTAAAGAGTTTTCACTAAAAAACTAAAATATGGTCAGCAGTGTATTTAAAGATCTTCTTTTATAGGGATCAAAAACACCAGTTGTGCGGACGTTAGGCATAAACGTAGGAATAATGAGCTCTAAAACGACAGCATATTAGTGTGTATGTAACCTTAGAAGCACAAAGGCATATTATGGGTGGAGGCAGCAAGCTAATAGCCAGCCACCAGATGGTCTACTGTACCAGTAGCCCAAGTCACTGAGGGCCTCTGTTGAAAAGATCCCCTCCCAGTGTTGACATGGAGCAGCAGCTGGCAGTTTGGACCACAGGCTGCTCTGCGACCCATCAGTGGGAGGTAGGATTATCACTCTAACCCAGACAACTTTTCAAGCAGTTGTAGAATTACAGTTTAATTGTGCTTGATTGCAGTCTCTCGCTCACATTTCCTTTGTGCTCTCATGGTTGTTTCTACAAAGCCTTACTCATAAATACAGCTTCTCTCTGTGCACCAGCCTTCAGTCTTGCAGGGTGGGTGGGCGTGTTCCTGAAATGCACTGGTGCACTTAAAGATAACAAGGACTTCCTCGTGGGAAGAACTGGCTTAGATTCCAGTCTAACACACTCAGCTATTTCCTACTCTTACCTTCTTGAGATATGATATTTTTGTCTCTGAGTAAATGCCTCCATTGTTGGTTTTTGCAGAACACAGTGCAGTGATGCTGTGCATGGCTGAGAAAAAAGAGAAAGAAGAGAGGGATGGGAAGGAGAAGTGCTCTGACTCAGCATCACAGTGCAGTTTTACATATGCAACAATAGACTGTCAACTTCCCCATTTCCACGAATGCTTTAAACAGATACCTTGACGTGTTTCGACATAACGAATTGAGACCAAAGTAGTTACTCACCGCCGTGCTCAAATGTGCAAAATGTGTAACTGACAGGTTGATGTTCATTTCATTTTACAGGATGAAACATCGCCTACAACGGGGAATACAAATAACTGGAAGGCTCTTTAAGAAGGCGACTGGAGACTTGCGAGATTGGCAGAACCCATTAAGGAGCAGTCTGTAAACGCATATCCAGGCACAGCTACATCCAAGAATGAGGATCAAATACACAATATCCATCGTCTTTTTTGTGGCACTTGTTATCATTGAGAAGGAAAACAACATTATCTCAAGGTAAGTCCATTTCAGTGATCAATGGAGTGCTTTTGTGATTCCCTGCAGGTTCGTGTGTGTTTATCTCTTCTGAGCTTTGAACAGATATTTTACAAAAACTCCCAGAGCAACACAAAAGTGTGTCAGTTAAATAACAAGCTATGATTTCTCTCTGTGACAGATAATATAACTTTGTGACTCTTCATCTTCCTATCGCACTTTCAGGGTGTCAGATAAGCTCGCCTTAAAGCAGACCCCCCAGACCCCTCTACAGCCGAGTGGTTTCTCCCACATGCTGCTGAGGCGCAATGGCTCCATGACCTCACTCAGCAAGATGGACTCTGCCTTCATGCTGATGAAACGGCGCCTGGAGAACTACAGCCAGCACCAGGAGGTGGTGGCGAGGGGCAGGAAGCACATCCTCCTTTTAGCCACCACCAGGACGGGCTCCTCGTTTGTGGGCGAGTTTTTCAACCAGCAGAGCGACAACATGTTTTACCTGTTCGAGCCGTTGTGGCACGTGGAGAAGATGTTGACGCTGGAGACCGGCGGCACCAACGCCACAGCGGCAGCCAAGGCGTACCGTGACGTGCTCCAGCAGCTCTTCCTGTGTGACTTCACCCTGCTGGAGAGCTTCATCGAGCCGCTCCCTGTGGACCACATCACCACCGCGCTCTTCCGCAGGGAGTCCAGCAGCTCTCTGTGCGAGGAGTCGGTCTGCAGCCCCATCGTCAAAGGGGTCTTTGAGCGTTACCGCTGCAGGACCAGACGCTGTGGGCCCCTTAACCTCACCATGGCATCTGAGTCCTGCCACCAAAAGGAGCACAGGGTCATCAAGTCAGTGAGGGTGCGCCAGCTGGAGAACCTCCGTCCCCTGGCTGAGGACCCGCGCCTTGACGTGAAGTTCATTCAGCTGGTTCGAGATCCTCGGGCTGTACTAGCCTCGCGCATGGTGGCCTTTGCCGCCAAATACAAGAACTGGAAGGAGTGGGCAATGGGTGGGGATGTGCCCATTGATGATGATGAAGTGAGAAAGCTGAAAGGGAACTGCGACAACATCAGGATGTCCGCTGAGATTGGCCTCAGGCAGCCGCCGTGGCTGCGCAGGCGTTACATGCTGGTGCGGTACGAGGACATCGCTCGGTTCCCCATGAGGAAGGCAACTGAGATGTACAGGTTCACTGGAATCCCGTTCACTCCACAAGTGAAATCCTGGATCCTGAGGAACACCCAGGCCTCCAAGGAGACCAGCGGTGTTTACTCCACACAGAAAAACTCCTCAGAACAAGTCGAGAAATGGAGGTTCAGTTTACCTTTCAAAATCGCTCAGGTTGTGCAGAGAGTCTGTGGGCCTACGCTGAAGCTCTTTGGGTATAGATTTGTAAGCAGTGAAAAAATGCTCACAGATAAGTCGATTAGTTTGATCGAGGACAAAGTGTTCAACTTTTCATAGACTTTGATGGACAAGAACCCTGATGCAGGAAACCTCTTGGAAAACTCTGGGATGACTGATATTTATTAGGGTTTTTATCCTGATACAGAGAGCGATATATTTTCTGATAGTGTGCTATTTAAAATTTTTTACTATTTAAAATAGTTTGATGAAGAAAATGTATGGTTGAGCAGAAATTTGATACAAATCTTTTAGCTCTTGAAGCAAGGGTGTATGTTGAGACTTTACATATGGGTATAGCATGCTGAAAACAGGAAGCTATGTTTGTTTTTGCACTCCGGACTATTTTCTCTGTCCAAACTGTATCTTTGGCTTGTCCTGCGAGCCTCTCCAAATTCAACTCCTTAGCAAATATAGGAAAGGCCCGAGGGGGATAACTGTGGGTTTGTGAACAAGAGCGAACTGTTTCAGACACTTCCAGCAACCTCCGTTGGTTATTTTTGCTCAGCAACTTCTGAGTTAGCTACATACAGTAGGCTGCTTTTACACCAAAGAAACTTGAAATGTTTATGCATAGCCAAAAAAAATTGATTGCTTTGTATAGCAATGCTCATGGCAGGAAGTGGAAATACCAATATTTTGCCAGGTAATTTCTACGCATGAGATTTAGAAGTAATGTTCCATGTTAAGTTATTTATGTCTTTTCTTCGCTAATAGTCATACTGACTCTGAATGTGCTCCACAGGTTCTTTACCCCTCTGCAGGGGGACTTTTCTTGCACACGTATATACTGAATTGCTGCACATGCATGTTTGTAATTGGCATAAAGTTGTTTGAAGTTGTCCTCAGGATTGTAAGGACCCATTCTGTAAAAACAGATGTTTACACTGCCACTGTATGCAAACATTCCAACTGCAGCTGGTTTGCAGGATTGTGCGAGGTTTGTCGGCAGGTCTGTCTGTTGACACAAGTCTCTTGGCTGGTGATAAAAAAGAGGCCCTGATACTCTGGCCCGCCAGACTGTTTGCTGATGTTCCAGTCTATTCCTTTTAGCATTTTGTTTGTTGCAATAAACCTTCTTTTACATGAACTGTCAAACATCTCACTTTTGGAGTGAATATACTGCATCCATCACTGTGGCAAAACTGTTTTGGTTAACTTGTTTCACATTCAGCTGACATGAGTACAACTTCCCTTTTCCTAATCAGTTATCTCTTTAAATAATCAAAGAAGTGAAGCAAGGGCCACACGCAATGATGCAAATGGGTCAGATCAATGCAAACAACACCCATGTGGTGTAAAACTAGAGTTCACAGTAAATAGCTCACCTACAGGAAACACTTTTGTAAAGCTTCTAATAGAGTATCCCATTTCAATCAGTGTTAGTGGGGGTCTGCTTGTTACTACAGCCTGTCTGCCAATGTATTTACATCCAACACAAGAACAGCAGTTTAGCAAAGATGAACAGTGGGCACAACTCACCAACATTTAAAGATCTTTCACAGATTCATTACATACAGCTGGAGGAGGCAGAAATCTAGCAAAGGCAACAAAAAAAGGGCAGAATTTGATGATGCATCCTCCTCCTGTATTTATCTAAGCTTATTTCAGCCCCTCTTTGCTCAGCTCTCCCTATCTCTGTCTATCAGACCACAAATGTGATAAGAATTACCAAGCTAGCCACCTTACGCCTCGCTCCCCACCTCTGCTTACAGCTTCCCTGGGGAGCAAAGCGGGCAGCAGCTTGGGAGACAGACCTTCATTCGACGGCTGTAGCAGCTCGACTTTGGCCAGCGCAAAGCCCAAGTGCCAGGTGTCACAGTTGGCTGGTGGCCAGCGACAGCACCACTTCTGACCTGTCAAACAGCAGCTACATTTAGTTTGCGGATCTGGCGGGAAGTCTGGCTGTCTGGATTCAGGTTGCGGCAGCTGCTGACTGGGGGTCTGTCTTCAGAGCTGCTGCCTGTTCTCCTCCTGGCAAGGTGGTCTGTAGCAGCGGGGAGTGAGGCGAAGGCTGAACTGTGACTTGAAGTTCTAGCTAACATTAGCTACATAAACATTTTCTCTCCATCTCTGAAACACTTCTCTGATACTGACGTGTTTTATTTCGTTTTTACTGTCAACTTCCTCTGCGGGAGTCTTTGCCACTGAATCAGGCTTTCACCACACGCACATTAGGAAGTCTTCATAACCGTCCACTTCTGTATACATCCGATGTGCTTAACATGTCCACTGTGGTTATTTGGTCATAATTAAAGAACTGGAATAATTGAAATTTAAGGCTGACACATAGAGAAAGACAATCATTCATGCTCACATTCATACCTACGTCCAATTTCACCAATTAACCTGCATGTCCTTGGACTGTGGGAGGAAGCTGGAGCACCCAGAGAAAACCCACGCCGACACAGGGAGAACATGCAATCTCCGCACGTAAGGGCTCCCTCTTGCTGTGAGGAGACAATGCAAACCACTGCACCACCGTGCCGACGGGGGAAATGAATGTGTGTACCAAACTTCCTGGCAATTCATCAAATGCGTGTCGAAGACATTTGACTAAAAAATAAAAATGACAACCTCATGGTGGCGCTACAGGAAAATGCAGGGGATCACCAAAGTCAGTAGCATTCATCCTCGAGGGACCATTAATGTATGCACCAAATTTTATGGCAAAGCCAATAGCTGTTGAGACGTTTCAGTCTGGACCAAGATGGTGGACCAACAGAACAACACTGCTATGTCTAGAGTTGCTCTGATAATGTTGCTAAGAAGCTCTGACCAGGTTATGCTAGAAAAGAAAAGCTCCTCCAAATCCAGCGTTTGTAAGGTGTAGGTGTATCACCAGCTGATAAGCACCTCTGACACATGAAGTTTTTCCTGTTATGTGGTCTCTTACCAGTAAGACTTATCACGGCTGGTTCACATTTATTTGTGTGTATAAACGAGTTTGTTGAGCCGTTTTGTTCTTTGTGCCAAAACAAACAAAAAAAAAACCCCAAACCTTCACAGTTCATTTCATAGTTTTAGTTGTGAAACACAACCACTCTCTGATTTCCAAGCCTCCTAGCATTCTGTTTGAGTGGTTAATTGAAGGGTCTCTGACTTTTTTTTGGTGCTATATAAACCAAACGTTTAAGCTTTCTGCACACTGTCTAGTTTGTTTCTGAGGAGGCAAGAAGGAAGGATACTGTGGAGGCAGCTGCCTCGACTTCCAGTGTGTTTACCACTGGGCGCCCGGCTATTTAGGTCTCCAAACCTAGTAATTACCAACTTTACATACATAATGTGGTCCAAGTCATTTTGGTCCACCTGACCCCACCCGCTTCCAGAAACGCAGGGAGCCAGTCGTTTACACAGCCTCTCTGCCTAAGTCATTCTCTTTTACACCAAAAAAAGTGACTTTCTTTGTTTAAATATTTATTAATTCACTCGTGAGCTCTCACACACTGCTGAGCAAAGCCACATCAGAGCACTCCAGGCACATTCACTCATATCAACAGATCATTATCTGGTTAGTTTGGGCTTGTTGCTCTACTTTAATAAGAAGTGTTCCCAGGTCTGCAGCTTCTAAAGAGTCTAAACCTAATGAGAAGAGGTTGAGCATTCATAAACTCTTATATTGGAGTGGCTTTATGTGGGACGTGCGGAGGGTGGAGTAAGTGTATGGTTGGAGCAAATATAGAATAACCACTTTCCACTGAGTTAAAGCCTTCTCACCCCCCTCTGCAGTAAAACCAGGGCATTTAGGTAACCCCACCCTCCTGCTGTTATATGGTGCCCCGCCACATCAACCATGAGGGGTTTGAAATATGCAAACAGCCCGAGCAGTGGATCCAAATGATACCTTGCTGTAAGATCAGTGATAAACAGACACAAAATTGAGTTAATTCAGACGTGTCTCAGTGCTGCGCATAAAACTCGTGCTGTTGCAGGCGATAATGATGGTTGAGGAGATACATAAATCTAAATACGCAGTAATTATGTCACACTGAGGAATGCAATTCATAAAACTCAGGTTGTTGCATGTGATAATGAGTGACTGTGCGAGGAGCAGGCGCAGAATTTAAATGCACGAAACTCACTGCATGCGACTGATGAGTGATGAGGAGACAAATTAAGCAGTTTTCATCTGTCATAAAAGTAGCGTACTGAAAATGTCACTGCTATTGAGTTTTCTCTCATCTTTTACAATTTCCCAGCTATACATAAAATCCATATGGGCAGTTTTCCAGTGGATCAGCAGAAGTTGCTTAAAGCTCTGTGGCAAACTTTGCATAGGAAGCACTTCTTGTCCAATATCACGCTGCTTCAAATAAAACGCAGCCAATAAAACCTGTTTTTCACAGGCATTTATTGACAGTGGATCAAATGTCACAGGAGCTGTCTCGCTGTTATTAAAGCCAGACATTTTTCTAATTCTGAGCTGAAACAGGAAACGGTAACCTGGGGATTTATGAGTGCTGTTATTTTTTTTTTCTTTACATACAACCCATAGGCAGACATCAAAGATCTGTTGTGGTTTGGTTCCCTGCCACAGCTGCACTGATGTGTTTACCGTGTTTATAAAAGCAGTATAGAAATGGGTATGAACACCAGTTTCGCTCATACACAAAGGACGATGTGTGGCCCCTTGTCCACTGCACTAAAACACCCTCTGACACCCGCTAACGTCTGGCTTTTGTCTTTAATGTAAAAAGGTTATGATCGGCATTCATTCCTGAGACAAATAACTCTGCAATAGTCACAGGTATTTAGCAGCTCCAGCTCCAGACACTTGGGTGGACACGCTAATTTCCGCTGCTCTTCCGGCGCAGTACAATGACGCGTGGCCCAAAATACCATCTGTCCTTCTCCGTCCGAGCAGGCCTTGAAAATTGTTCAAAATCAGCACTGGCATCAATTTAGGGACCAAATAAGTAAGAGATTTAACAAAGAAGTAACATCTGTAACATTTTCACTGGCCTCCATGCAGGTTTGTCTGTGTCACTCTGCAGTTACACCTCCAAAACACCAGTTGGCGGAGGAGGTTTCTGTTAATTGCTGTAAAGTTTAGTTGAACCAAAACACACATCAAACCCACATTAAGAGTTACATTAAAAGTACAAAAATCAGCTTCACTATAACTCGCAGCATTCACAGACAAACACTTGACTTTATCTGGACACATTTTCCCCACAAATATAACATGCTAATGTTATTAGCACAAGCCTATGGCATTTTACATTGTATAAATTAGCCTAGTGGCTAGCAGACTTTTCCTATACCATCAATTCCATGACATTGAATGTGACACACTAGGGGGAAAAAAACAACAGAAGGGCACATCTGTCTGCTGCACAGTCATGTACACTGCTCTGGTCTACTGGTGATAAGAAATTAGTATATCTACTACAACTACATGAGCTACAGCATTTAATCCTTTTGCGACAGAAAGCTAAGACTTCGGTCTTTTGGGTCTTTACAATGTCCGCTTGCGACGTCATCATTATATTATTCTCCAAGTGGTCTAGAAGATGGTGAAAACCGGCTGTGTACAGCACCAAAGGAGCAGAGAAGCAAATCAATAGGAATTTCTGTCTATTTTTTTAAATTTATGACATAATTTCAATACTTTTATCAATTATTATGGCTTATTGACTTACATAACCTTTTAATTTTTAGGTTATACAGATTTCAGGGATGTGAAATACAAAAAATACCAATGTAGGCACTGGGAACTTTTCTACTACAAATAAAAGTATCAAAACGGCTGCACTCTGCCCATAAAAAATGAGCATATCTCAAGAACTAAAAATGCACATAGTTCAAATAACTTCTGGAGTGTTAAGAAATATTTTGATCATGTTTCTACATCTAAAAATATTTTGGATCAATTTTTGTGTGTTGATATTTTATAACTTGATGAAAGAAAAGTCAAACGTTTGTATTTTTGTTTAAATTTATAACACAATTTCAATTGCTTAGGTACAGATTTTAGGGGTATGAAACATTTAAAGATACTCCAAGAAATGACATCACAATAAGCAAAAACACCAACATATGCACAGGTGGAATGTTTGTATGGCAGAGTTCAAAGGGGTAAAAAAAAAACCAAAACAGTATATACACGCTAATTTTGTTGGACAAAGAATACATGTGTATTCATCTTTCAGCAGCTGTTTCATTGTGCTGTGTCACAGAAGAACCTTGAAATCACCATTTGGCAAGTCACTGAACTATTGAGTAGCATTTTTAAATTCCTTTCTCACATGAAACACCGCGTGCTCCATTGTGGCTGACCGCGTCAAAACAGATTGTTTGCCAGAACGGAAATGGATGCCCATTTTCTCTGGATTTAGATTTAGAAAAACATGAGAAGTGCCCTCGGGATGTGGGCAGCGGCCCAAGCTGTCTGACCATTACGGCCACCAAAATGTTAAAGACACAGAATAACAATAATTGTGATGACTGTGGTGGCTTATAAAATGCAGTAACCAATTTCGCCCTCACAATAAAGTCTAGACACTCTCTGTGAGGTGTTTGCCAAATGCCCAAAACAATCCTACTTCTAAAGAAAAATGTCTCTCACTCAGATAAAAGTGGAAATTCCCATTTGTTGCGACTACTTTGTGTTTGAATTTTATTGATGCTTTAGGGTTGAATGTCACCTTGTCCCAAAAGGCCTGTTGGAGTAGCAGAGGGCATGTGACATGTGATAAACACCAGTGGTTTTCCACCCAGATGCAGTGTAATCCTTCACTTCCCTACTTGGGTTTCTCTTGGTTTGCATCTGTTTTCTCTGGACACCCTTTATCATGCTGATTATGAGCTCAGTGTTTATGTACAGTGCTGCCAACCCTCTACCCAGTCCCACAAGAAAACAGTGAAGCATTACTCACACTCTAATTTTAGATATATGTTCTGGTTTGAAATAGCAAATGGACATTTCATGGTTTTAGCCATCCAGCATGACTCTTAGTTGCAGTCAGCTCCCTGCAGTACAAACAATGGCTCTGTGGGTGAGGGGAGAGTTTAAGTAAACACTCCGGGGTTAGGTAAGCAGGTGGTGCAGAGACAACAAGACAAAGCGCTGCTCTGATTCTCAGTGAAAAGGTGACATTTCCATGTTTACTGACCCTTTATTCAGGGTTACCACAGGAAATATTTCTTAACTTCTCAAGGGCCCTTCATAAAAGGATCCATGACCATTTACGAGACTTGCTCCATCTCAATGCAGTAGAATTTAAAAGTAGTCTGCACAGCATTGGTACGGAAACTCTGGGATTCGGAATATTATTTCTCCTATTCAAACATATCAGACTCAACTTTATCAAACATGAGCTGGCATACGTGACGAGATGGAACATGTGGAGAAAATAAAGAACTTAATGGTAAACAAAATGTCACAACAGCGCTAAGTAAAGCCACGTTACGTCACCAGCTATGGAAAATAAATTCGCTGTTATGTTACATTACAATGAGGGTTATTCACGGAAGATTACTGGAACAATTATTTCATTTAACACAACAAAATTCCATGACTTTCCCAGGCCTGGAAAACAACACTGTGGAATTCCATGACTGTTCCAGGTTTTTCATGACCGTAGAAACCCTGTTTTTTGTTTTTTATTTTAAATATATATATAGAAATACACTCATTTTGCTCATATTTTCAACCCAGACTAACATTCCTTAAAGAGACAATTCAAAAACCACAGTAATTTCTGCCATGCCAGTAAAACCGGATTTACAATTTCCTACATTCTTGAGCTCTTTGTTTTTTTGTCTTGGTGTCTCCAGGCCTCAGAGACGCTGACCTGAGGTTTGACCATCATGCCCCTGTTAGACAGCAGGAGTGTAGGAACATTTAGGGACTGTTTGTTACCTGTGAAGGGGGAGGAAGTGGTGCAAAACCAGGGAGGCATGTCAAGAATTTTCTTAAGTACTGGGGAGGGACATACAGCTTTAAATGGTTGTGTTTTGCATTCATTCTAAATAACATCTGAAACCCCAGAGCCAGGCAGCAGGCTTGAAATGGTTGTTTTCTTTCATAATCGCCAAAACCCCTTTCCCCCAAAAAACAAACAAACAAACAAAAAACAACCACAAACATCCACTAACTTTTGGCGTTTTTATAAAATGGTAAAGATTATGAGGTCACTCCTGGGTCAAATGACTCTATAGTAGTCATTGTTATTTATCGACTTAAGCTCGGATAGGCAGTGAGGTAGGTAAGACGGTGGACGGGTGGACACGCTAATTTTACCCCCCATTTGTCTCCGTCCAAGCAGTGAAAAAGTAACGGATATAAAAAAGGAGTATTCACCGTAGCATTTTCACTGGCCTCCATGCTGCTTTCTACTGATCACTAAGCTGTTTCCTGGCCCACAGCAAGAGTGTTTCTGGTTCGAACCTCGGGGTGGGGGAGCCCTTCTGTGCGGAGTCTGCATGTTCTCCCCGTGTCAGCGTGGGTTTTCAGGGTACTCCAGCTTCTCCCACAGTCCAAAGATATGCAGGTTAATTTGTGACTCTAAATTGACCATATGTGTGAATGTGAGTGTGAATGGTTGTCTGTCTCTATGTGTCAACCCTGTGATAGTCTGGTGACCTGTCCAGGGTGTACGCCGCCTCTCCCACAGTGTCAGCTGGGATAGGCTCCATGGGAAATGAATGAGTGTGAACGCCTCATGTGCGACATATGCAGGAAACAAAACCAAATCTAGGCTTAAAAAAGTGAAATTCACCAAAGTCTCATTTAAAAATTCGCCAAAAACTAACCATATGGGCCGAATTCTGTAAAACATTACCTGTGCTCCTGCATGCATGACAATGGTGAAAAAACAATGTTTTTTTTTAACTGTTAACTTTTAACTTCAAACATCAGAGTCAGTTTTTAAAATCTAATAACAGCCGCTGGGCCAAGCTACCGAAATAACTCTGACAGGCTGCTGCTGCCACTGCTGTGTACAGTTTATGTGGGAAAACAGTCATTATGCACTTGTAACTGTCTGCACACTGAGCTGCATGTGTGTGTGTGCATGCAGAGTGTGTGTGTGATGCGTAGGCTTACTCAGTTGTGTTGGCTCTGTGTGTGGTTTGTTGGAGGATTTGCATTTTGCTGAAGAAATTAGCAGTTTGTATCAGTGATAACTCCTGAGCTGTTACTAGTTGCAGTTGCTCCAATACCTATGTCTGGTGTGAATTTAAAAAAAGAATACATGAATATTTATGGTGGAGAGGGTCATGCATTTCCTCCTCGTCACTCAGGGAGGCTCAAGGAAAATGAATTTGTAGATTCAGGGGAAGGACAAAAAAAAAAAAAAGTTAACCCCAGCCATCCCCCTCCTCTGCTGAGTAAAGAACAGTCCCTGACATCACAGCATGCGGCACATACCAAACACAGACAGCCAACAACCAGATTTAAAAGAAACCAAGTAAAAATTTGTCTTTAATCCTTCAAACTCTGCTTAAATGTCCGTGATGTGTGTCACTGCAGAGCTCAAATGAAAAAGGCCTACTGTAGGTTTCTCGAGTACAAGATGTGCCACCGTTTGCATTTTGAATTAAGGTTTGTGAAAGAGCTGTTTCCACAGCCAAATTCTGGTGGGCATAACACAAAGCTTCAGTCTTCCTCACATCAATACTCCTTTTGTGTCAGCACCGAGCCAGAGCGAAGAGGTCTTTAAAAAATTTAGAACTACTGAATGGTCGCTCCATTTGTCCCACTCTGCTGGCTTCGCTCCAAATACAGAGTAAGTGCCTTTCTAGTGCCACTATTACTCACAATAAAACAGGCGTTACAGTTTAGGGCTAGAACGAGGCAGAAGGAGCAGGGGTGGCTAATGAGAAACATTAAGCATCGTCTTCATTTCCCATAAGATGTGGTGCTGATGCGTTTACCAATTATAGATAATCTCCAGCCTCAACATCGTAATGACAGGCCTTTTCCTTTCTGACGCAACAGATGCCATGTGAGCAGCGGCCATGTGACGCTGCTGCATGGTCGCCACAAAAGATGTTTGTACAGCAAGCCAGGGTGACCACCGAAGCAGACGGCAAGTATCCATTTTTACACGTAGGAATGATGGTGCAGAAAATGAGCCACAGGCGCTCGAAAAACCAAATTGCGGGCTTTAATTCCCACCTTTCTGCTCACTCTGAAGTCTTCTTCTTAAAGGGGAAGCTCCAGAAACAAAGCATCGTTTGTGTAGCTCAGCGCGCATCATGCACCACTAACCAACGGTTTAATTTCGAGTACAAGTCGAACGATAATTACAGACTGTGGCGCCCCAGTGTGGGATCCAGCATTTGGAGTTGTCATAGCAAACATTAAATAGATATTTATTATACTGTGATAATTTTAATATGGGTCAGTGACAAAAATAGAGCCATGTGCTGCATGCTCGTGTCCACATTCACCACAAACCACGGTGCTAAATAACTGACGCACCCCTGTCCAGCGTGCACGCCACAACAGACGGCTAAAAGAACAAAATGAGGATCATATGGCTATTTGTCGAGTTTAATGTCACTAACGTTCACTTAAAATGCTGTTTAAATAGTTATAAGTGATGATGGCAAGGAATCAAAACAGAGGCCTCAAAATCTGGGCAGGTATTTCCACGACATCCAACCAGATTCAATCACTGGATCTATATAAAGAAACATACAACAGACAGACAATAAACCCTTCATGGTTTTCTCCTCTCTTTAGACCTAGTTTATCTCTGCCTTCTCTAAATACACCGTATAAAACTGTGAGTAGAGTCACACTCAGCAGAAAACAAGTCAGCCTTTTCCACACTCTCTCTGATTGCGGGCAGCAGGAAGGGAACATTTTCATACCTTTGCCCCGGCCATTTCTCGTACACAAAGCTGCTCTATTTCAGCACACAAGGCTGTGGTCTGATTTGGTTGGTGGTGGGTGAAGATAAAGTACCAGAAAATTCCCCCTGGAGAAAAACACGTTATATAAAGAGGCCAATGTGTCCAACAGGGTAGCGTTTCATCTTCTCTGACTGCAAGATTCTTATCAAAGGAATGAAGTCCACTCCCAAAGGGGACCGACAATACACACTGTACCTACGTCGTAACGTTACCAACCAGTTTGTCTTTGTTTGTGTAAATCAAGTTGGTTTTTAATAGCGCTGCAACTGATGCAAGACTTACACCAAACAGCTTTTCAGAGGGTTTCCACTGTTGCAGACACATTTCTAATGCTGGTATAGTTTTGCCTCAGTTGGTGTGCACTCCTGTGATCTCAAACGTTTGGTCATACAACTCAGTGCGAGCTGTTTCAAGTTGGTGTCTTCTCGTCTTTGTCTTTACGAAATCAATCATGTTTAATATCTTAAGTTTTTAGTCATACAAAGTGAAGTTCAATGACAACCAATAGGTGCGTTCTCTCCGGCACCAAACAGGAAGCAGTAACCCAGATAGACAGTAAACATGGATGAGACTTCTGGGAGGCGCAAGAACGTGAACAAGTCTCGGCTCTCGGAGAAACAGGTGGAGCTGTGGAGTGAACAAGAGTCAGTGTTTGATTCTGTGTGTATCTGATCCACCAACTGTCACTTGATTTAGTGAGAAATTTTTAATTTTGAAACGGTTCCCCTCATATTCCCACAGTCTTCTTCTTCTTCTTCTTCTTCTTCCACAAAAGAGGCTTGTGTCAAGTTGAAACGACAAATTCCAAAATGTTAAGTTGGTACGCAAATGCAGTTTATCTTTATGGATTCTTTTGATGCAGAATTGACAAGAATACTGTTGATATACATTATGATGCCTTTTACAGTTATGTGTTTCTACAGACACGTAAGAAAGTGTTAATATGTCATATTTCTTAAAGGGAGTTTGGCGTAATGTTTTACACCACAAGCAGTGTGGGAAATAACCTCTCAAGCGACCCTGCATGTTCCTTAGTCTATGCGAAATCTTACAATGTGTGACTAAAAACTGTCTTTTAAAAGTGTTCTCAAAGTCTTCTGGTGCAGCGGTTCCCAACTGGTCCAGCCCCAGGTCCACACAGTTGAATATATTCAGCGTCATACTTGAATTTGGCCATGTAGACGAGCTAGTTTGCCGTCTTTGGTAGGTAGCTGTCCATCATTCACTCACTCTACAGCAGCATGCAACGCTTCAAAACAGAGGCTCTGTGCCAGAAATTAATTGTACTTCAAAATAAAATGTTTTTTATACAAACTCAACACATTTGCGAGTCACTTGCGGTCTATAAAGAATGGACCCGCAACCCATTTTTGGATCGGGAACCATTGTTCTAGTGTTTGGTAGACCTAATTATTATTTTCTTGTTTGAAAAATGTCGGAAGATGGTGAAAAAGTGTTTCAAAAAGCTGAAAGATGGCATCCTCAAATGTGTTGTTTTGTTCACATCCCAAAGATACTTAGCTTACCGTCATGGAGGAGTAAAGACACCAGAGAATATTCACATGACGAAGCTGGAATCAGAGAATTTTCACATTTTGATTATCAAATTAGCTGGTGATTAATTTAATAATTGACAATTTATTGATTAATTGTTGCAGCTCTAGTTAACAATAACAGTACAGGATTTCTTAAACTAAGATGCAACCTTAAAAACTTATTAAGGCTCATTTACGACTGATGTTAGATACGTATAGAGACATAGACGGAGCCTTTTGTTCTGCTCTTTGGTGCCACTTCAACAATACTTACAGAATTTCTTATATTGTTATATATAAAACAAAAATATTAAATAATAGGAGACAAAGATGCACCTTGTTGAAATCGCACTCTGCTTTCTCCTGATGTGAGTTTAGAATTTGACCTGAAGTGCCCTGTGACCTTGAGTTCATTTCATGTGTGTATGTGAAACTCGCTCTGCTGCGTGGGATGACGGGACAATGTTCTCTTCCCAGGACACGTTATCAGCTCTAACTCACCGGCTGTACCTCCCTTTGCTTCTCCTGAGGCTGCGTTTCATGACCAATACATGTGACTGAATGTCTTTGATCTTCGTCAGTCAGCTTGAACTCTCAGGTGTGGGAGCTCTCACCTTTCAGCTGTAATAGTTGACTCTGTTACTCTATTATTTTTGTCCTTATTAAGTAACACAAATGACAACTCACATGTCAACCACAACACACTGCTCTACAAAGGGCAAAGTCGAAAGCAGTGTTTTGTTGCTTTGCACCTGCATGTCCTGGTGAGGACAGATTCAGGTGTGCATACTTTTAAACAAAGAACAGAGAAGACGTACGTTATTATTACTGCAGAGGTGGACGGGTGCTGCACATACCGCACGGGACAACAACCGCCGGCCTCAGAGTGACATCCCCCGCGGCTACGAAAACATCTGCATGGCACTGGAATATGCAGAGCAGGTGGTAAGGCCGAGACCCTTCATTAATGTCTGATGACAGATGAGCACCAGTTGATTGGCCTGTGAGCGATTCTCTTATGACTCACAATGTACAGTTTTGTGTTCAGGTATGTGCATAAATAGTTAAGGAAATTGGATTTGGACTCTGCCAGGTTGTTGGTTCATTTGGGGTTCTGCAAAAAAAATAATTGAGGTTCAGTTTCTTGCTCAAGGACACTGTGGACATGACTCACTCTACCACCTGAGCTACAGCTGCCTCTGCTCTCCCCTCTTTCAAACACCTTGGTGCTTTTTTTTGTTAGTTTGTCAGGAAGGAGGCCCCTCGGAGGGGGAGACACCTCTCTTTACTTTTCCGAGGGCAGAAGTTGAACACCCAGTTTCTTGTATTTAGCTTGGAATTTGGTGCAGTTAATCTTTGAAGGTAATAACACTGAGACTCACAAGCAACTTTTAAATGCACAGCGCATAATTGTCAAATAATAGTCCCCTGTTTCTAAAATTGTAATATAATTAGCTTTGATATTAATAAAAATAATTCCTCCATTTGGAAAATTGTGCTTAAATGGCATAATGGTGAGTCAGCCAGTGGCAGCCAGTACCACAGGCGACGTGGGCCTCTCGCATGCCTCGTAAATGACCAGTTGCTCAGAGGCAGATAAGTCCGTTCCCATGCTCACCCTGACTTTTCTCTTTCACAGACACCGCTAATCAAATCTCTGGCCGGCTGATGTGTAAAAGCAGCAGCCGATATTCCCATGGCAGCAGCTTGAAGCAGACGGAGCAGTGGGTCACACAGCTGATGTTTGGCTATAAAGACAGATAATATAACGTGGGATTGTGATGCAATCTTGCAACCTTAGTTGTGGTTTTACATCAGTGTACAGGTGCGGATCCAACAAACCACAAATGGTTTATGCTCTCGCATTAACAGGGTAATTCAGTGTTAAATATACTGTAATAAGGGAGATACCACTTTAATTAATTGCAGATTTATTGGGTTGACATGAGTGAATTTACACAACACAATGCCTCCCTTTTGTGTGGACTCAAACTTTTTTAATTAGATTTTCTATTTCAAAATTCATTCGATAACTTCACCCCAGACGTAGGTGCACAAAAAATAATAATAACATAGTGTTTGCTTGCATTACAATGATATATGGTTGAGAGTATAAATGAGAAGCACATAATGTATAACTGCAAAAACAAATAAGTATCCCAGAGGAGCCCTTTGCAAATGTTTGCTTAGCCATGAAAGACCACCTGCTAACAGGTGACATTATTAGAGCCAAGCTCCAACTCCAGGTCAGGACTGACAGAGCGACACATCCACACACAGCGCAGATAAATAGGTTTCATGCAAAATTAGGAAGGTCAAAACATTTAAAAATAAAGGACTATGGAGGGTTGAGCAAGTAGGCTTATAAAACTTTATTATTATCTTTATCATCACTTAAATACAGCTTACACAACATATTTCTCACAGTTATCCTTTTACCTGTAAGACAACTTCACCTGTCCCTGTGTTATATAGGCTGTCATGATAACGATATATAACCGATATATTGGACGATATTGTCCTAGAAATAATTTGCAGTGAATGATATTGTTGTCATTTCCATGCCATTTTATGCTACTGATAGCATAATATTATAGCAAAGTACACACTTTAAAAGAGCAATGAAATAATAAAATCCTGGCTAAATGAAATATACTGTATAAAAAGACTTACTTTTATTTTTAAGACTTGAGATGGAGAAATGTACAAAATACTGGGAGAAATGGATTGTGAACAAAAGCTGTGAAAAAGGTATGACAAAAAGATAAGTGAAAAATGTTCTGGGATTTGACCTTTTAACACCATGACAACCTCATGTTCTTTAATACAAATAAAATCCTAAATAAAATAAAACCACACACCAAAAACAATAAAAATGACTTAAATAAATATCAAACATTTGACACAGGGATACAGAGAGTCATTTCTTAACAGGCGATATACACTAGTCCCATCTTTTGTTTGCAAGTGCAAGCTAACAACATATTAGCCATGAATGTTTCTGTTTATTCAGCTAACGTGTTACAAAAAAAACGATTAGACACTGTGTCCAAGTCTTATAATGGTCAGGTGAAACCTTCTGTTTTGTCTGGCTTTATGTTAGATTAAATGTTGGTGACCTAAATGCAAACAAACACACATGTAAACACAAACTCTACAATATTAAATGGACATGACCTCGATCACTTTTGCCGACCTCGCTAAGTTGATAATTATTGTGACAGGTCTAGTGTTGTATTTAGTGTTCTGAAATAGTTTCTTTCATTTTAATTGACTGTCAGTCTAAGTCACGTGCATGCAGATTCTAGTGATGATTAAGACACAAATAAAAAGGTCCACTGTGGTCTGGAAATATAAAATCTAACACATATTTAAGGAAATGCATTGATAGAGAGTTTAAGTGACGTAATACTGGCATTGTCCCTTCTATTGCCATGTGTATTGTCCATCACAATAAATAAAGTGATGACAATGACAGTTACGCAAATGACATTTAAAAATAAATAAAAAAATAAAAAAATCTCATGATACTTTGGCTTATTTTAGCATTAGCATTAAATACATAGCTGAAATCATTATTTTTTTTGGGCAACTTGTCATTTATTTTGCAGAACAGGTTACTTTGTGATATTCAAGAGATTAGGAGTGAAATGTTTCGCATGTTTAGAGAAAAATGGTCTGTTGACATATGGTATAAACCAAAACTACAAACTTATTGTCTTATTGTAAAGAACAGCTACAGTGTGGAACGTTACCATCAGCCTGAGAGACTGGAGGGTTTAACGCCACCTCAGAGGAAACAGAATTTGTTTGTTGTGTAATTTACGTGAAGTTGAGACTGAGGTTCACTTCTTGTTTTATTGTCCGGTGCATGAAGACATAAGGAATGTACTTCTCAGTACGATGACCTCGATCTATGTTGATTTCTTTTGACTGGATGATCATGAACAATTTGAGTTTTGTTTCAGAAAGGGAAGCGCTGAGTTTCTTTGCCAGGCCTGGGATAGAAGGCAGAGTTTTGTGTTTCTGGACTGAGCAGTAAAATAACATGTACTTTTGATTGTTACAACATTATTGTATTGGTGCCTTGTAGATACATGAGGGTTGGGCACATGTAAATGTACAGGACACGAATAAAAATCAATCAATCAATCAATACACATAAAATAAAATGTTACTCTTCTAATTTTTTGTACATTCGAAGGATGATCTTCATTTCTGTTTATTTCAGTTCCCTCCATGGTGATAACAGTCCTCCACCCACATAACCTCCTGTCACATGACTACTGGTGAGATCACCGAGACAACACTCTAAACTCTCCCTGAATTTTCATTTTGTAGCCAACAGTTCGGTGGGAATGACAGTAACGCCAAAGGCCTGGTGCTCTTTTAATGAAAAACACATGCAATACCAATATCTCTTACAACACATGATACACTTCAGTTAAATATTAATGAAAACCCCATGTCAAAAATCTTGGAGTGATATCTGACTCCGCCTTTGAGTTTGATGAACAAATAAAGGCAGTAGTAACAGCCAGCTTTTATCAACTCAGAACAGCATAACTCGTTTAAGTCCAGGCTCAAAACCTACTTTTATTCATTAGTGTTTCAGTCACCCTGATGTGGTCTTTCCTGACACGTGCCTGTGTGTGTTGTGTCTAAATGTGTGAGCTGTGTACCTGACAATTATGTCACCTCTCATGTACGCGTTTTTTAGCATTTTATCCCTTTTGTGCAGAACTTTGGTCAATGTGAGTTGTTTTTAAATGTGCTTTATAAATAAATTTAAGTTGAGAGTTGAGTTAAATAGGGATTTATGTGTCATTTGTATTTGAAGTTAATATTAAAACTAATTGATTTATAATTAAAGCACGACTGAATAATCAGAATCTGGCTGAGGGATGAAGGAAAAATAGCAAAAAGTTATTTTTTTGTGTGCTCCCCTTAGCGTCAGGTAAGTGTGGCCAACAACAAAAAAAAAAAGTAGAAGAAGTGTGTTTTTGTTTCTCATGTGTCTGACAGGACTCAAAAATCATGATAGCTGAAGAATGGATGCAATCGTTTATGTATAAACACAGTACAGGGTTAATACATTACATGAAACAGCCTGGATATAATATATAGTTTGGCAATAGAGAAAGAAGAAGTGTGCTAGTTTCTGTATGAAAGTTACCAAATAAAGTTACCAAAGTTACCAAATAAAACAGCTAATAAAACCCTGATCATGCTGTATGGTGTATAAACATTTAACATTCTTTCTCTTGTTTGTTTTGCAAAGCGTCGTCGTGGCTACATCTCTTTCTGAGTTAACTTTATTACAGTAGCATTAAGTTTTATTTTTTGGGACGCACACATCTGAGAAACCACCAGAAAAAACAAAAAGTTATGGTCAATATTACAGTTTTACAGCTGATTTGACAAATCTAACCATTTATAAAACGGCATGATCAAAAAAAAAAAAAAAAAAAAAAAAAAAAAGGAGGAATCATAATGTGAGCCAAGTGACTGCCTTTACAGACTCCTCACTGTGAGAAACCAAAGAGAACTCTGTAAAGGCAGAGCTGCACCTCGTAAAAAGATAATTCATACGTTTGTGTTTTGACGTCAAAGTGAACGGAGTAAACACCCAGCGCGAGCCCCACAGCACAACTGCAGCCCTTAAAACTGCCTCAAACTCTCAGTTTATGTGCAAACTTTAAATACAAGTGCAATCTCCAACCTTCAATTTAGCTCTGCGAGTAAAACCGAGTGGTTTTTACAAAGTCAGTGATTTAAAAAAACACAGAAACAGCTCTGAAAGAGTGAACAAACCCCCAGTGCTATATACAACACTATGTGCTTGGCTTGGACGACATGCTAACAATTTACCAGGGAGACCACCGGAGGAAAGCGAATGGAAACGTGTAAAACCTGCTGCTGCAGAGGACACACAAACATCTTTAAAAGAATGAGAGGTGGAAGTAACAACAATTAGCTTGTAAAAATGGATGTGAATTAAAAAATAGAGAGATAAATTAGCAAGTGATTTGATTTATTTTAAGCCCATTAGATTAAAACAGTCACATTTGATGAAATAAAGCCATGTTTCATTATTCACAACTCAAAACTGACATTTATCATTCAGAGAAAGTGGCCTCAAGGGTGGAAGTAACACAAAATACTTGAAGCAAAAATTAAGCAATGAAAATGCCTCCTAATTAATAATTGACTCTTTTCTAAATTCCACCCTTTGCGTTGCATCTGCCAAGTCCAACAAAGGTCCAGCAATCGTTTCAGATTTCCTTCATTTTCAGGCTGGTTTTGTGGATTTGGAGCTAAATGTTGTCGTGTATTAATGATACTTGTTACCTGGAGAGGTTGGAAAAAGATATACGTTTCTTCCCTGTTCCAAAACCAAAATCAAACCCTGGAAAGTGTAGGGTTAGTGAGCTAGCTACTGAAGATATAGCCTACTGAATGTATACACATGCTGCTTTTGCTTTGTAATGATTATAACAGTGAAACAAAGACCGACCCTGCTGTACAGGAACCAGTGAAGGGAAGCAGGGAAACTTTGCTCATATTCAACCAGCTGTGTGTCGTCACATTGTTTGACGGCAGAGGTCCAGGTGCTGGCAGCCAAACACTGTCATCTGCACACACTGTGATGCCACACAGCTGGTTCAATATCAGCAAAGTCTCCCTTTATATTCATTGTCTTGTGTGGCGATCAGCAGTGATGTGGTGGTTCACTTTTACACTGTGATCTGTAGCCTATAGTTCGGCTTTAGCTTCTAACTATCTTTGTCTTTTTAACCTGTTGTTGCTGCTGAGTCAGTTTGACATCCTGGATATATCCTTCAAACACAGACTGTAGACCCCTCTGTCTGCTTCTCTCTGGAATCACTGTTTCATTTCTCCAAAAATATGGTAATATATCTTCAGGGAGTGCAGTTAGTTACAGTGTGGGCTCTATCTCAAAGGAGCGGGGCTTAACGAAGGGTCAATTTAGGTGATGAAATGTAAGTGAACTGAAACGATAAATGTCAGTCATGTGTTGAGAATGATGAATGGTGGACAAATTAATCAAATCCCTCGCTAATTCATCAATCTATTTTTTATATGACATACATTCTTACCCCCATATTTTTCGATTCACATGCGTTGTGTCACTGTAAATATAAATTAATAAGCATTTTCATCACTTGATTTAAAAAACAACAACTTTTTCTGATACTTTCACTCTTGAGGCAACATTCTTTAAATGATAATTGTCAATTTTGTGTTGTGAATGATAAATGTTGGAGAGAAAACAGTGATTCAATTAATCAAATTATAACAATATAGCTCTATTTTCTATTTCACATCCAAGTTTACAGCCATATATTTCAATTCACATGCATTTTTATCACCTCCATTTTTATTAATTAACTTTTGTTACTTCCGCTCTTCATATAAAAGGGTTTTAACTTGTGAGGAATCCTGTAAAATTAAAATATAATACATAGATGACTCCCTCTGTTTGGAAATGTCAGCAGACTCCCAGTGGAGATATCTGTCTAGTAGCCGTTTGTCCCTGTAGAGGTCAGTGTGCTCCAACATTCAGCACTAATACCGTTCTGCTTTTTCCAGCCGCAGCACAATGATTCATGCCCAGTCATCGCTCTCACTAACATATATTCTTAACTCCTGTGAGCCTCTCTCTGTGACATCATGATGATTTCCCTTCTTAAGTCTGACAGCCTCGCACATGCTCGGATATATAGTGCTGACAGATATATGGGAGACTGAGAAGTGACTGTGCAGGGTTACACAAGCCTGTAAAACACTGTTTACAATTACACACAAAGAAAGAAGCATTTGATCTTACTGTCACTCTTTAAGCACAACTGCATGACGGACCGGGATCTACATCTGATGTCCCCTTCAATTTTCTGATGTGCTAAGTTTTCACAAAGCCAGCGCCCACTCCAAGTCTTAATTGTGACTGCAGAAAAATGGTCACGGGCCTCCCCTGTCTGGACCATCTGCATAGTTCCTTCTGTGATTGCTTCCTGATTTTCTATAGCAAGGAAGTGTGAGGAATTACATCTTCAAAGGGATGTGTGCCCCACCAGCACTAATCCCCAGTTAATGGCCAGTAGGAGCAACAGACCCCAACAACCTCACATCCTGCAGAGGTTTCGTGTACATAATTCCTCTGCCAGGTTAAAGAAAGTCTCAAATTGTGAAAATGCATCAACAATTATAATTGCAGGAAGGAAAAGATCAGAATCTGCATCCTCTCGTCAAGACGGCACGTTAGGGATAGTCACAACCTCATTTACGCTAATTTGAAAGCTGGATTCTTTAAACTTAAACATGATTGTTACAAAATACATCTTTCGCAGTGATTATAAGGCAACAAAGCCACTACAAAAAAAGCGTAGTAGTAATTAGTGATAACACATCTTATGTCAGGGCAGAGGCTGCTGGAGTGGTTTGCTCCTGTGCCTGTGAGAAACAAGCACAGCTCTCCCTGGTGGCCTCACGCTGAACCAACAGACCGTAATTGGACTCACAACCCTCCAATTTACAGAATTAAGGAGAGTCATCAGCCTGTCTTATTCTGCTGATTTGTGCTCCAGACAAGACCTTTTTTTTTTTTAGAAAGAAGACTTCAAGGCTGAGAAAAAGGAAAACTGAGATTCTGAAATGTGGGCTACACACTCAAAATCACAGATATTAAATAAGAATTTTAGATCATCTAAAGGACTTCCAATTAAATGACTCACATTCAGTGTTGGAAGTAGTCAGATCCATAACTTACCAGTCGAGATGGATTTTAAAATGCTTTTTTAACACATCCCAAGCTGTCTTTGAAACCTATTTAATAGTGTATGTCAAAAGATATATCAGATTCTTCATGTTCTTTTATAAAAAATAAAGTCATGCTTTCTTTAGTGTTGCTCTGATTTAGTAATAAACCTTTAAAATTTTATAAATTCACACCTGGATAAAATGGCAGTTTTCCCAGAAATCAATTCTTCACTATTCTAAGCAGTGGCTTACACAGGAAGTTGCGCTGTGCAGCCACAGTCAGCTACCGTTTTAGAGCGGCGAACAACTGATTTGCAGGAAACAGTATAACATTAGCCGTTCGCAAAAAGCATTTTGTTGCTTGCATGTCTGTTTGTTGTTGTTGTGTTATTATATTGTACTGTCTGCTGTTGCTCGCTGCTTTGCATGCCTTCTGTTCTATCTTGACAATATCTGTAGTTAATGCTGTCTGTATGTCCTTGTCCTGTGAATTTGATCCTTTTATTGGTTTCAAAACATGTCACCAAAGGACTGCAGTTGAAAATTATCCAGCTGGCTAACACTGGCACATTTACAGATATGGTTAGTAGTATGCAGCTTAGGTACTGGAATCATATCGGGAAGGAAGAAAACGTTATCAGAACATCTCTAGTTTTCTTCTTGTAAAACAGAATATGATGAGGGATGCGAGATATCGGCACGTCATTGGTTTTGGCCGATATTGGCTTTAAAATTAATTATCAGAATCAGCCAACACTCTCTTTCTTATTTTGCGCTAAATATTACACACATTAAAATGTATTGTATTTCACGTCTCCATCTGATGGTGGGCCATCACGCTGCATCAGAGTGTGCATAAATAATATGATGCTAAATCCACTAGAGAAGAAACTTGATGATCACCCAATTAGGTAGGGAGAAAAGTGGATATGTCAATATTGGTATCGGTTATCGGTCAAATCAGATGTTACATATCAGCATATCGGACAAAAAAAACCAATACTGTACATCCCTAAATATGACATGTGCTCATATATGTAGAAATAACCAATTTTAGCTGCTAATATCACGACATCCACCCATCAATCAACATGCAACTTTTATCCAGACAGATCTAAGAGTAACCTAGCTAGCTAGCAACAGCATGCTATGTTGTTTTGTCTGCGTTTTCCCAAAATACTGTGGCTCTTCTCTCTCTCATAGATGTATAATAATAACACGATACCAGACTCCAAGATGGCGCTCCATCCAATGGTTGCTTTTCTCAGTTTACGTAAAGTTTTACAAATATAAACCCTCAATCCATCCATTTTCAACCGCCAGGCCCAGTGTGTTCTGGGTCTGCCCCGGGGCCTCCTACCAGTGGGACGTGCCCGGCCCGCCTCTAACAGGAGGCACCCAGGAAGCATCCTGATCAAATGCCCAAACTACCCCTTTTGACGTAAAGGAGCAGCGGCTCTACTCCGAGCTCCCTCCGGATGTCCGAGCTCCTCATCCTATCTCTAAGGCTGAGCCCAGACACCCCACGGAGGAAACTCATTCTGGCTTTTTTGAGTAGTATTAAACCTCCATGGATCAAAAATCAATAATAAAAAGAGTCATAATTGAGCTTGTTTTCATTTCGAGCTGTGCTCACAAGTGGCCACTGGGAAAACTTGAACACAAGGCTGAGCTGCGTTCCTGTGTGCCTGATCTCTTTCCCTGATGGATGCTACTATCCCGTCGATGGTACACCATTAGGGCCTCGCTGTTGTAACACACCCACTTTCAGCGATCAAATCACATTCCTCGCAACCTCACATCCCGCCTGTCTACCCTGTTTCACTAGGCAATACGTCACAGTACTGAAGCTACATACTCTTGTTTGTAAATAATTCATAAGTAGAAGTCCTGCAGTCAAAATCTTGAATGAAATAAATAAAAATAGGTGAGTAATATCAGTCAAATGTGCTTAAAATATCAAAAATAACAGTACTCATTCTGCAGTAAAATGTTTCCTGTCAATGTTTTACTATTATATCTGATATTTTGGATTGATACTACTGCTGCATTTACATGTATGCTGCATTTTACTTCTGTAGATGTCGGAGGTTGTGCTCATTCTAACGTCTTTATAGACTGTTGGGTAGTTTAATCTACAGCATTACATCAGATTCTATAAGATCGCTGTATGTTTGTAGCGTGGCTGTCCTGTTGAAACCACATATCTCTTAAAGCTTTTCATGATGTCAGCTGTTTTCAGCTTTGTGAGGATGCATTTTCCAGCTGATCCAAGAAGGTTTTAAAAGAGCTTATTTAGCTTAAGAAGTAGGAGAAGTTTCTCAGCCCATAAAAGAAGACTTCATCCTTACATTCCACTCCTGCTCATGTTTTGCAGTGGAATATTAAAGGTTTCTTTGCAGAAAGAGACCCCCCTCCCCAATTAACGCTTTAGCGCTTCAAAGTCAAATATTTACTCTAATACAAGCACAATTAATTGGTGAAACATGGATGTTGTTGCTGCACACATGTAGAACAGATGCCACTGAGCCTTGGGGAAGCGCAAACACTTCACTTTCACATCGCTGATCTCTCTGGCTGCTTTGCAATGATTTAGCATTTGTTCAAATTATTCAGACATCACAGTTTGTGCCATGTGACCTGTCAGCGCTCGTTACAGCGCGGGGGAGGCTGAGGAAGTGTGACACGCCGAGGCGACCATAGGATGGTTTGAAAACACCAGCAGTTTTGTGCAAATTCAAGATAATCTGTTGAGAAAATGCTTGGATTACATGTTAAAACTGACATCTGATCAAATATTTCCACTTTAAAAAATATATTATCGCCATGATTCAGTGATTTGCAATGTGTTATGCATTTATTAATGTATATAGCTGAAGATTGTGCTGTCGATATAATACTACAGATAGTAATTTCTCTCTGAGGTTTGATTGGTAATTTCTGGATTATTTGTGCCCCTCTTCCAATATTTATGCCCTCCGTAATGGATATCAAGACAGTTTTCAGCTAATGGTTGAAGATATCACCACCCAAGCTCAACAACGGGATCGTCTATTGGCCGAACTGTAAAATGTTGAATCTTTAATCGCCTCACCTTTTGGCTAATTCATAATTTAGTGAACTGGGAGTGAAGCGTTTATCTTTTCCTGGCTATGGCCCGCTAAGTGAAATGGTGTGGAAAGTGTGAGGTCATTAACCTGTTACAGGTATGTTCTCTCCTAATATTGGGGATATGTATTCCACCCAAGTGTGACAAAAAAGAGGGAGAGCTCGTTCGCGGGCATTCGTTTTTAGAAAACTTCATTTGAGAACATTAGGTTATGAAAAGTTAATATGGTTTTTAATCAGGAGAGATATCCCTTCATATCTGGGTGAGATTTCCACTCTGCTGCGTGTGGAAGGAAGAGCAGCAGATAATTTCCCATCATCTTCCTGTGCACATCACACCTTGTTCATTTATAGCACTGAATTCTTAATCTGACCATTATTTCTTTATCGCTTAAATGTTCAGCTAAAGACAAGGTTGCATTTAAGCACCGCTGTGAAACAGGACGAGGATCCATCTCATCTTTTTTTCTCCTTTTCATTTGTTCTTTGCTTATGAAGTCTAAAAAGTTTATCCCAATATCACAAAGTATGTCTAAAGTATGAATACATAAAAAAACTGAAATAACAAAATAAGAACAAACAAATACATCAAAAAGTGATAAAAATATGGACAGAAAAAACTGTAAATTCATACCTAGATTAGTGTTTTCACAGTCGAGAATTTCTACCTTGGATACAATACCTTGAAAAACACTTGATACCATTGGGAAAAAATTGACGTTGAAGGCAATAAAAAAAAAAAAAAAATATTAAAAGATAAATATCACAGTGCTGTAGCAAAACAACAAGGATTTTTCTCTTCTTGGTCAGTGGCAGAGAACAGCACAATGACTGTAGCACTAACAGCTGTTAACGGTAAATCAATACTGCAGAAAATGAATGCTGAAACTGTTTTTAAAAATTCAGAATTGACACGTATCAACAAACAACACTAACATGGATATAAGTGAAACTCCAATAAAAGAAAGTGTGTAATATATACGCAGCCATACGCATGTAAACTGAATATAAGATGGATAACTGTAGTTTAGTATACAGGGCAGATTAAATGAGGTTGAGAATAGACATGTTTTGAGTTAACTTCTGAATGAGTCAACCGAGCTAGCCTCTCGAATTTGGATACAAAGACAATTCCAGAGAAAAATGAATTAATATTTATTTAATACTAATTTGTAGAGTACATGTTTTGGGGGATTTGGGGGATAATAATATCAGTGCTTCTTGACTTTCATTGGAATTGTACCATGATGATATGATGGAAGTTACTGTTTTAAATGTTCGAACAGTGGAACATGATAATTATGTTAAACTTCAGTTTGATGATTACCTCCACCAAGGGAGGTACGTTTTCAGTTTGGTTTATTTGCTTATCAGCAGGACTTCAGGAAACTATGACCAAATTTTCATTAAACTTGATAAACAGGTATAATGTGGACCAAGGAAGAACGCATTCAATTTTGTAGCACATCCAAATCACAGGGTAGATACGCAAATCATTTTTTTACTTTCGTTGACAATACCAAATAGAACATTTGGCCTTGACGGAAAAAATGCTATAGATCCTAAAATCCAGTAGATGGTAGTAAAGTTCAAAACAGCCAATTGTGCGAACACAATGACTCTATTTCACAGTCCACATTCACGATTACCATTAGCTGCTGATAGAGGTTGCTGACACTTAAAATAGACTGCACTCTAGCGCCTTCCTAGTCTTCTGACCACTCAAAGTCACATTCACACACTGGTGGCAGAGGCTACCATGCAAGGTGCCACCTGCTACTTGGTTACAGTCACACACTGATGGAACAGCCATCGGCACCAATTTGGGGTTCAGTATCTTGCTCAAGGGTACTTCAACATGCAGACTGGAGGAGCCGATCGAACCGCAGTCCTCCAATTGGTGGACAACCGGCTCTATCTCCTGAGCCACAGCCGCTCCCTTTCATACAGAAAGTAGTCATTATGGGGAGCTTGGGGACACTGGTTTTCATGGAAGATCCGGTACGATTGTCACACCACGCTTTTTTTCTGAAACTACAGCGTGGCTGTGGAAATGATACATGCTTATCATGCAACTTATTACACTCTTACTCACAAATGTGAATTGTCTGCAATAAGCTCCAGAGATACTAAGGAAAATGTTCATACTTTACACTCCACAACAAGACATAACATTGACCATGAAGTTCACATTTGTCATTCTTACATTTTATCCTGTAGTTCTACTAGTTCTCAAAATATATGAATGTGCATATCATAGAAGACTGGACTACTGCATTTGGTGGATATTATACTCATAGTGGGGAAAAAATCTGTTTGCATGTCTATGCTACGTGGAAAGAATTGTAGGAAAATGTCCAGTTATTTATTTTTCTTTCATATGTATAGAATTTATTTACTGTTATTCTTTTTACCTTTTTATTCTACATGAAATAAATCAAAACCCGAGCAGTGATTCTGTTCAAGGCTCTGCCCCGGGTGGTTAAAAATTAAATGTTCAAATACAGTAAAACACTGTAAATATCTTGGCACTATCGTTGTACAGTGAATGTTTGATGCATGTTGGTGTTAAGTCGTACTTTACTTCACTGCTTTCAGTTTTTTGTATTCTGTTTTCATTATTGTAGATTATTTGGCTTTTTGATTGTATTTTGGTTCTTACCCACCTCATTTGTTTCAGTAATTTATGCAACCTGGCTGCTACAACAGTTTATTCATCTGTATCAATTATAGTTTATATGTAGTTGATATGTAGAACTGCAACTAATAATTTTTTTTTTTTTTTGGGTGGTATTTTTGTCTTTATTTGACAGAGTAGAGACAGAGTGGAAATGGGAGGAGAAAGAGGTTATGACATGGAACAAAGGTCCCAAGGCCTGGATCAGACCCTGGACGCTGCGGAAATGTGGCATGTGCTTTCAAAACTTGGCTACCAAAGCGATCACTTTCATTATCGATTCATCTGCCAGCTATTTTCTCAATCGATCGATGAAGCGTTTTGTTAATGAATGTTAGAAAACAGTGCAAAATGCCCTGTCTTATTCCCCAGAGCCCAAATGACACCTTTAAATGGTGTCTTTTATCTGGCCAACAGTCCAAAAATCCAAAATTACTCAGTATACTGTGATGTATGAAAAAGAAAAGCATCAAATTCTCACGTTTAATTTTGAATATTTCGCTTTTTTGCTTGAAAAGAAATGATTATTCAGTTATCAAAAAAGTTGCAAATTAATTTGTCAATCAAGTAGTGGACTAATCGTTGCAGCTTTATTGATAAGTCGCAGAGAAGATGCAGGTGTTTGCATTTTATCACATATTTTCTGGCATCTGTTCCTTGACTCCACTCCCACATACATCTCAATGCACATAATGTTTCCTGACGTTGTGTTTGACTCGCTGCAGACGCTGCCATAACTCCTGATGTTTATCGATCCTTCAGCCTCCGTTGAATTTATTTCTTACAAGTCTATACAAATCTGTTTCTGTGCAGCCTATTGTACCAGAGGGGTTAATGTATTATACAAAGTGTTCAGATCAGGGATTAGATTTTCCCCCAATTCCATCAGTCAATTCTCGGTGCTCTCCGGGGCATTCATCATTTTGACAGTTGCAGATAAGGCAATTATTTTCCTCGAGCAACTACAAAATGTAGACAAGTGCTTCTGTGACAGTGTGTCTGTTTGAGGGGGGAACACAAATATTATTCCAGCAGTCACTGACGGCACATATTGCTCGCTACAAAGCGATATCCTCTGTAACACAAAGGAAACAGATGTTATGAGCATTTCTGCGTCCTAATGCACTTCAGCATTTTCAGCTTTGTACAGTGAATTGGAGCTCCATGCTGCGATTCAATAAGAGGTCTTTACACATGGTTTGTCGTTGGGGCCTTGTGTTTTCCGCAGCTGGAGTGAATGTTTACTCGGTAATGTAGGCCATGATTGTCTCTGATGGTGTTACACGGATGTTCTAATTGTCATTTAAATACCAATCTGATTTATTTTCATGAGTGTTTTCTGAAAATCTGCTTCGGAACAGCCGCAAGAAAACACAATTAATGTTATTGCATTATGTGCATTATTTTTCATTGTAAAACAGAAAATAAAATATATTAAAATGTAATCTACATACTAACTGTGCAGGCCTAACAACTAGTGTAATAAAATATGTATTTTCACAAACACTGAAAGAAAAAGCAGTTAGTTTTACATCATTTTGAGATGATAATTGTATAAAATCACGTTGAGTCCACCCGTCTGTCCTGAGATCTGAGCGAGCACATGTTTAAGCTGTCCCACTTCAAATGAGAGAGCTCCCAGCTTGCAGGACTGCCTGTGATCTCCTCCACAAACCCCTGGGGGGCAGCAGAAGACCTTCATTTCTGCGCCGGGTGCAGCTGCTTACGGCTGACTTACACCACTGTCACCCAACTTCTGAGGCTCAAGTCAGGACACGATTCAGGCTGCTGATAAATCCTCCCGAAACAAACAATAAAGTTTGGCCTCACAAACAAACAAGCAAAGATTTTATAGAAACTTTTCCTTTCTTGCTCTGCCACTGTCTGTCTTTGTGAGACGTATAAATGTACACAATTTAGACGCAACTAAGGGCAAAAGACAAAAAACTATATCTTCATATAGCTCAAAACCCTATTAAAATCAGTTTAGTTAATTTATGCAAGCCTGAAAATAGGCCCCTAAGAGATCACTGTTAGAGACAGGTCTGTTGGCCTTCATCGCATAGAAACAGTGATTGTTAGATGTTAAATACTAAATAAAAGCATCTTAATTCATGACACCATCATTAAAATCACAGAAAAACACTCAAATCTTCATATCTTGACTTTCTGTTTTGCTAATCTGACCCCAACTAATTTGTACGTGAAGCAAAACAAAGCCACACAGCTCTTAAGTGCACCCTTGGTGGATTATGCTCCTTATATGCCATAATACCTTTCATATCAGTATCATAAGTGCCAGATTTTGAGTGGAAGGAGTTGTTGTCTCAACCTCAGAGTTAATAAATGCCAGAGAGCGGAGGCAGAGCAGGAGGATGACGTTAGGCTGAGCTCAGGTCTGTCATCGGATCAAAGTGGGAACTTGTTCTCCCATCGCTGTCAGCACGTTTTAATGATTGTCGAGCCGGGGCCCGAGCTGTTCCTCCCTAAAACTTTCCCATACCGAGTGTCTGATGGATTCATGGCTTAATCATTAACTTGCACTTAATTCGTCTGGAGCAACATTAAGCTCAAATTACAAGGGGATTTGGCAAAAGGTCGGTTTCATACGGCAGCTGACATTTCTGTCGCTAAAGATGGAGAAAAACAAAGTAAAGAATGAATAACTGCAAAGGAAATGTAACTTAATAACATTTCTATTGATTTGAATTAAACTATTATCAGCCGTTAATCCAATCATTTTGACAAGTGGAAAACAAACCTGCACTAATTATTTTCACCTGACAAGATCCAAGATTTGCCTTGGACGTAGAGACTGCCACATAAAAGTACATACATAGCGCATAGCACAGACAAGTGCGGCCATAAAGTGCATTCAAATACACGCAACACTGCCCCTTGTTTTATACCCACCTTATGTCCTGAGTTTAGGAGATTCACTGACAGTCGTTTGTACCATTTCAGGTGTCACCTCCTGTATTTACTTGGAAACCTTCACAGTCTACCTACATGTGAGGCGTTAACGCTATTTTTCCTAGCTTTTTTAAATACAGCCTTTTCAAAAAATCATCTGGGCAAACTTATTTTACTGTAATGAAACATCATACTTTAAAAGCACAAAGAGCAGATGTTGAAAACTGGAGGGATGTGACTACTGTACGTAAAATACGATTGTCAGTAAAGCAACCTACAGCCTTTAAAGTGAGCCATTTACAATGTTGGGATAATTGTCAAAATAATCTCTTTAACATCACGGGCTAAATTATATCTGGCAGTATGTCAGACTAAAAACAGTACTTTAATCTTTAGTTATTTCTTTATAGTCAGAGAGCTAAAGCCGTCTTCAGCAGAACAACTCACTTTGTAATTTAAATAATCATAAAATACAGCAAGGCTAAGCGTTAACACATTTCACCTGACGCTGCTGTTTCTTCTCAACCTTTAGTTTAAAAAAATGTTGTACATAGAAGTAGAAACTGTGACTCTTCAGGTTCAGGAACATGAAGAGAGAAACAGTTAAAGAATGGCCAAAATGATTCAAACAACAAAAACAGTGTCATTAGTGCACTGACAAAAGGTTTCATGAGGCCGTCTGAGCTGAGCTGCTGTGACAATAAATCACAAGCCGAAAGAAGGCCGAGGCCTTTATGGGGAGTGCCACCCATATATTGACTGCACATCATGGCAGCCCTCCTGTTGTAGGCTGGATTATAAATCCCATTTCTAAGAGATATATGGGACTTTTGATGCATCAGAGCTGCCTTTTCTTCGGCCTAACCACATGTTTGATTTTTTCCCCCTCCATTTGCACTCACATTATCCCTAAAACTGTTTCAAAGTCGACAAAGTCACTGCAAAGTACTTTACGTTTACAGTAACCATGCATTTTAATCCAATTTAACCAAACAAAGCCACTGCTACTATTTGGATAAGCACAGTGTTAGTAACACTTCTATTGGACCTTTGAAATCTTGGTACTTTAAATGAGCTTACCCCTTTTTGTCTGAAAGTGTCCGGCCCGCCTGTACGTCTGACTGGACGCATGGTGCATGCAATGAATGAGATGGCCGGCCTCTATAGGGCGAAAAAAGTTGTTTCAAGGAGAGAGAGAGAGGAAAAAGATCAGCCAACAGTTGATGAGAGGAGAAACCAAGCTGAACCGAGGATCTGCCCCTTCGAACTGTCCCAAAAACAGACCTCTGTCCCAGCAGAAAGTCTCATCTCTCAGCCTGACAGGGATGTATGTCCAACACGTTAGGGGGTTTTCTGAGTACAGATGAAATGCATCTATGGTGGCAGGTATCAATAACTGGAGAATGTCAAGTGCTGAAAGCTGCTGTCGAATACTTTGTCAGATTCTTAGTTCTGTATACTTACTTATTGATCAGATATTTTCTGCAGCTGCTACAGAAACTTATCAAGAACTTACTTTGCTAAAAGAAAATAATATGTTGTTTTACAAAAAAAAGTGGAGGAAGGAACATTCACACGTGTTGGCAATGTCATCTGTTAAAAAAAACAACCCAATTCATTTAGATCCTTGTTTGTGTTTATTAAATTATATGCCAGATTTTCAATTAGATCTGGAAAAAAATGCAGAATATAATTACCATAACATACTTTGCAAAGAAATGTAAACTTATATCTTGGAAAAATGACTGACCTTAGAAAAAACAACAACCCCGGACATATTAATATAACTCTGGTCCCCACTATTTCCTTTCTTTTCAAGAGGAGATCAATAATGAACTTGGATATTATCTGGACTATTGGGACCTGGACTTCTGTGGCTAGAGCCTTTATATATATCATAAAGTACGGTATATGTATATGTTTTGTTTTGCTTTGTTTTGTCTTGTTCTGTTTGGCTTTGGTTTGTGTAGTGCAGTCTTAAGTCCTTTATTTGCTCTTTTGCTTGCTTGTCTGTCTATTCTGTTAATTACGGTATATAGGGGTGAGGGGAGGGATGAGGGTACACAACAAAAAATTAAATGAAAGTGCTCATATATGTGACAGAAACTCCTCAAATGGTGCTTACTACTGAAACTCAACACATATTTCCATACCGAATAAGATACCAATGTAAGAGATGACCTGACCTGATCTATGGCAACGACTGCTTTTGCAAGTGCTGTACATTGGACAATAAATGACTTTGACCTTTAATAAATACTCAGTGAAAAAAAAAACAACCAATGTAAGTACAAAATGTAAGCAAAGTGAAGTATAAAATATACATAAATATATAAATGTACGACAAACAAGTGTGCAAACAACATCGTATTGAGCGATGGTACTGAACATTTCAAACGACACTGAGCCCTGAGGACACAAGGTCAGGTTTTGTCTTGGCATCTTAGTTTATTTTGGTCATTTTTCAACTTGTAAAACACACATGTACTGGTAGATAGACAATACATAAACATTAAGTTCAGGCTTTTTTAAGCATTATAAAACAAAACGAACAGAGCAATAACACACAAAAATTTGTATTTCTTCCTGAAAATTCAACTTTTTCGTCTATTGAGCAGTGACTATTGACTCTATTTGGGCTATGAACAAGAAATAAAATCAGAGAAGTGAAGTAAAATGTCCACAACAGAATTTTAATTCCTTGTGACTCTTTGAAAACCACATGAAAACCAGAAGGGGGCAAGTGCCAATTGACCAAATTTGGACAGCGACAACGGGAAAAAAAGGACCACATTTTGGTCGTGACTTTAATTATTACTTTTAATATTTAAAACTAAAACTGCATGAACACGTGGATGACAGCATACCTAATGAAGGATATTTTGACATTTATCATAATGAGTAAGTGCCAAATAGTTCGGTGTTAAGTCTTTTGGTTACTGATTTAACTTGGGATTGTTAGAGTACCTGCTTTGGCTGTACAAAGAGCTTTTCATGTGATCCAGTATATACAACTCCTTAGCGCCCAAAATGTCACTTATGCCACTCTGGTTTTCTCCCCTCGATTTGGACCATCAATAGCTGTTCAGCGTAGAGGAAATACAACTGAATAATCAATTAATAAATTGCAGAAAAATCTAAATTAATATGCTGTTTTGCCTAAGTGTTCTACTCTTTGTGTTAGATGACCTCAGCAGCCTGCATTTCTTCCTCTAACTTCTCACCACTGAACTCTTGTGCTGCAGCACACATTCATTCTCTCAGACAGGGATACTTTGTGACACTTAACGCCTCGACATTGTCTTTGCGTAAGGACAAATATTTACATTTCCACTGCATGGATTTTGCTGAAACTATTACCGTGTCTGGAGTGACTTATGGTAAGTTTGCAGTCAGCGCTTTAGAGCACAAACAGATGTACACACATACATACAGAGGGAGCTAAACACAAACACATGCGCACACACACACACAAACACACCATCCTTCAGAGCCATTGATTCTGTTTGAATAGTGTATTTTCTCCTCAGTCTAGATAGTCTTGCTACTGCCCATGCTGTTAGTGCGCCAGGCGTTTTCAAACTCTTTACATCCATTACATTCCACTAGGTAAATACCTAATGCTGGAAACATTTGTCAATGTGTGCGCCTGGCTGAACAGAATAGATTATTGGGGGCTGAGTAAAATACACTGCATTTCCAAACAGCACTACGCCTGTGACATATTAAAAACTTCACACAAGACCCCCGCTGCAGTTTCCCCCCCTGCACCAGGCTGAGGATGTGTAATATTTCAAGGAAATATAGCTTGCAAACAAAAGTAAACATTCACGGTAAAGAATAGGAATGTCAGTATTTCAAATAACACGAGGAGCCAGGCTGTTTCTGCACCTTTAGCGACAATATACCACTGTTAAAGCTTAGTGTGTTTACTGTAAAGGAGACGGATAATTAACAATACCCAATTTAATTAAATGGGGAGCACTGTTTACCGTGAGATCATTCCACAACTGAACTACACCTGTGATTCGCAACCATTTATCCCAAGTACAGTATATTAGAGCTGCGACAATTAACCGATTAATTGATTAGTTGTCAACTTTTATTATAAATGTTTGAGTAATTTTTTGAAGAAAATATGTCAAAATTCTCTGATTCCAGCATCTTACATGTGAATGTTTTCTGGTTTCTTCCCTCCTCTGTGACTATTAAATGAATATCTTTGAGTTGCAGACAAAACTAGACATTTGAGGACGTCATTTTTGGCATTTTTCACCATTTTGTGTCACTTTGTAAACCAAACAACTAATCAATAATTGAAAAATAATTGGCAGACTGACAATGAAAATAATCATTTGTAGCCGTCAGGCAGTGTATTGGGACTCCATGACTTTAAGGCTTAAGACTTTTCTGTTTGCCACATTTGGGACTTTTTATTCAGATCACTGTAGCTGTGCTGAAACGTTTGTACCCTTTTTATATCCTGTTCATGTGTCTTTTCAATTTGCTGAGTGTTTCTTTGATATCTTGTCTTAATGTCTTTTATGTCCCACGTAAAGCACTTGGAATGCCTTGTTGTTCAAGGATGCTACACAAATAAATTTGCCTTGCCTTATTGGGTCAGTTCAGGTAAACCTCATTATCCCACTGGAGGAAATTCATGTGCAGGGTTCCCATGCTCATGGAAAACTTGTAAAAGTCATAGAAATTCATAATCGCATTCTCCAGGCCTGGAAAGTCATGGAATTTTGTTGTGTGTGATGAAATAATTGTTGAAGTAGATAACCTTTCTAAGGCTTAAAAGCATGTGCCTACATTCTTATGTTGCTGCATTGTTTTTCACAGCTTAATCCAGAAACAAGTTTATAATTAAATGCATCAATAATACAGTGTAAGAATTCAGTAAAATCAGCAGTTGTGCAGGCCAAGAGGTGCAGCTTTCACGAGCAATTAAAACATTGAGCTAACTTTCTTAATGTAAAATGCTGCTTCAGAGGCTTTTCCACCCAGACCACGATACAGTTCTTTGAAAAAAACAATAAATACTTATTGTGCTTATATTTAAAGTTATTGAATATTGTGCAAAATATTTAGTACAAAAGAATCTGTATCAGACTTGGTGGAACCCTACAGCGAAGGTACCACCAAAACTTTCGATATGTAAATGGTTTAAGGTGCGGATAAGTTAACCTGCTTCTTCAATAGATTCCACTTGTGGAAATGTATGGAAAAATGTAATGACAGCGATTAGTAGACTGACTGAACGTGGAAAAACTGAGACGTGTTGCTGAAACTGAACTTTCATTCTTAAGATATCTCAGGCTGTTCGTCATCTGTTATGTAAATAGATAACTGTTTTTAAAATGTAGGCCTACTTCTTTACACTAAAAGAAAATGGGAAAACTGTGAAGGTTGTTATTATTTCTAGGTTGTTCTACAGTGGTTTTACTGGTCCAACCCACTTGAAATCCAATACAGCTAAATAAGACGCATGAGTGCTTGTATGACTGTGTCCGTAGTTTGAACATAACCAACCATTAGAGATTGGAAAAGGTGCGTTGATGACAATTTTCACACAATCATTAACATCTGGAGTAAGGTATACTGTACAGTTTGTTTTATTTATTGTAAACGGTATTGGATTTTTTTTTTTTTTCATAGGTCCTTGAAAACTCATGGAAAAGTTTTGAAACTTTGTCAGTGAAAATGTGAATGAACCAGAGCACTTTCCTGACAGAACCCGACCCGAGTCCAAGACCGTTATAACCGAGCCCGGCCCGACCCAGACAGACTTTCTGATTTTTAAGTCCAAACCCGACCCAAGCCTGACGCAGTTTGTTACGTGACATAGTTATTGTTGCCATGGTTACAGCTTGTCTGTTTACCGTGATCATACATGGACAGGGTGTAAATGACCATCAAAAGGCTGCTGTAACACACAGCACACGCATTCAATTGGAGCGGAGCCTGTGTTGCGTTCAGGTCACGTAAATAACAAATTCCAGTACTTGAATAGGCCATAGCACAACACAGGAGCATGTCAATTTGTCCGAACCCAAACTGAGCCCAAGCAAAACTTCCGATTTGTTATCCGAATCCAGCCTGACTCGGGTCGGCACAGGTATGAACCCTGCATATGGTCATACATGTCCCTTTAAAAACACAAAGGTACACTTGTATGTGCACTTTCAAACACACGTCCTGTGCAATGCTGGTGATGATCGTATTGGTTACATATCTAAAAATACATTTTACACAAAAACACTCTGATTGATATAGTCGCACATCTATCTCCCATTTGGTAGTCTAACTGCTGGATTAACGTCTCAAAACAACATGTCTCACTGTCTGTCAGGTACTTATTGTTTCTATTTTGGGGTAAAAATGACCTCAAACACTGGATTGCATCAGAAGCAGAAGAATTCCTCTGATTAAAACCAGGTCAGAGCAGCAATAAACCATCCTGTAGAGGAAAACATTGCATCCTATCATCTATTTTGATGGAACCTGTTGCAGAGACATTTCGCGATCATTCCTTCAATTACCAACATGTTCAAAACCGGGATAAGTGACTCACATTTTGGCGCCTGAACACACCTAAACAGTAATGGGAAAAGACCAGTTTGAGTTTCATTAATTGGATTAACATGTCTCTAAAATGGCTGGTAATAATATGCATGGAGCTGTGGGACGTCTCCGAAATGTGAGTTACGAAAAACAATGTTGAGGGTTTTTTTTTTAACTCGAGTAATTAGAATCGGTTACACTGTCGCGGCTAAACATGGAAAAGTGTTCATTAAAGTGACGAAAGAAAGTTTCGTCTCTTGTTGGGCTGAAACACATCAGTTACACGGCAGCCTTTAATATAATATTCACCGATAAGATTATGTTTTACAGTCCCTCTTTGTTTGCTTAGTGGTAGTTATTGCTTGTGCCTCTCCTCTTAATTACTGGGATACTTCAAAAACCCTGTGACAGATCACAGTGGTGTGAGGTCAGGCAAAGGGCCAAGGAACAATTTGTTTTTGGTGCTGGTCCAGGAAAAGTTTAAAGTAGTTTTAACAGTGTTAGAAGCAACATTTCTGACTGTTTTCTCACGTTCTACTAGTCTGCTTAAGATCTACCATGTGTCCAAATGCACGATATAGATTCAAAGCAAAAGTTCTTACTTATGTGTAACTAAACATTTTTACAGAATAGTGGTCTCGGATGATATAAAACTCATTTCTTTACGTCAGCATGCCTCTACTCTGCCTCTTTGATCCTCAGTAATTAATAAAGAATGGGACTCCTGTGGCAGACCCTCTTCAACAGAGATAAACAATAAGCAGCAGCGGTTGAGAGTGGACAGGGGTGATGTCGGGTCTCTTATTTGGGTGCGTTTCCATTCATTCCTCCGATATTCCATTCTCAGTTCTGCTTCACGGGTTTGTCTATTGTGGGGCGCTGAATGGGAGAGCGCAGGAGCGTCTCTGCTTCCGTTAATTAGAGCTTTTTTTGCAGCTTCCGCTCCTTGAGGAGTCAAAGTTTAAGCAGCGGAGAAGAAGGAAAAAAAGAAACCCTCTGCTGCTCCAACCTCAGTCCTCTATTGTGGCTACAAAGACATGAAAAGGTGTAGTTTACCACTGGTTGGGTGTAGGTGCGGCTGCAGTGTTGGAGGGCTGAGGGTAGGACAAACAGTGAGAAGTGAGATTTTTTTAGAGGCATTTTAGCAAGTGCTCCTCCATTACTTTTCATGCTTCAGTTCTGCCTACATCCAACAGACAATAAGTTGACAATGTTTTATATTTTTTATTTGTATAATTGAGTCTTCTTTAACTGTAACCACTACATTTTGGGGGCCTGAGTACTGAATGTGCATATTTTCGGCAACAACCAAGCTAAAAGTGAAAGTATTTTTTACTTTATAGCAGTGGTTCCCAAACTTTTTCCTTAAGAGACCTCTTTTCTGTCAAAGATTGAACTAATTTTAGGAATATTTCATATCATTTTTAACACACTACAATTACAGTACAAAAACAACTGAAACTGTATAATTGCCCCAAACACTGAATGACATAATTACAGGAAGTTTGTGTAAATTGAGTGATTTTGATTCATTTTGAGCAGTTTTCCTGTTATTTTTAGTAAATTTTCCTACAACTGTTATCTGTATTATGTATCTATTTTTCTATTTTTAACAATCATACAAACTTAACAGACTTCTTTTTGACAAATTCAGTGTTTTCTGTTCCCTCTTATCTCTTATCCTGTGATTTTTTTAGTTTATGTCTTGAGTAATAAAATCTAAATATTGAAAATAACAAATTTTATTTAGTTTTCTTCACAGAAATGAACGAAACTCTGAGATATAAGTCCACTGAATATGTTTTTCTGTTTTTTAAGTTTTCTTACACCCCTTAAAATCAAGAAGCCCTAATGGGTTAATGCAATGGTGGGAATAGCATCTTATGAATGTCTGCTGAGCAGAATAAATTGTAAAGATTATCTCGGAATATGAGTCTACATAATCATGAACCTGCTCTGTGATTACGTGAACCTGTAGAGTGATGTATCCATTCCTTTAAGACTTAAAGTTTTTTTTTTAATGTACTGTAGTCCGCCTCCATATTATAAAAATATGTGCCTTGTGGATATACGTGATGTATGCCCAGAAAATAATATGTGTGCCATTTACCAAGCTTTCAAAACAGATAAAAACAAAAATCAAGAAGGCCTCTTGAGCCCCTGTGAAGCTTTACTGACCCAAATGGGGTTCAGGATATCCAGGTTAGAGACCACTGCTTTATAAAATGTACGTCACAAAAAAACAGTAAGTGACAAATTCGCTGCAGTAAAAGCTTTGGTATTGAAATTATTGCCAGTGATCAACAAAAAAATCCAACATACATGACCTTTGGTTCAAAATGTGTAAAAATAAAACGCGTAAATACTAGACATTATTTTTTTTTCTCTCTGCTCCACATTGAACAAAATCCATCCAAAGGTTTCTTTTTTACTCTACATGCCCTTGTAATTAAATAAACATCAACACCTGGTTTCGTCTCGGATTGAGACATTGAGGAGTGGAATCACCTGTGGTGTGGCTGGTCTATTTACACTTAACTTAAATCAGATGTTTCTCAATGTGTCAAAAATCTCTTCATTCAGAAATGCTTATTGACTGTTTTAATACAGCTTTTATCTGCTGCTGTTGCAAAAATAGAGGCTTTTAAATTTATGGTTTTAAACATGAGGTTTTTAGCATTTGTATAGAAGACAAAACAGATCTAGAATTTTGGTCCCGGGTGAGCTTGTATGTAAAGAAAATTCAAGCATTATAGGAACATGTTAACTGACTGTATATAGTGCAACATGCATTGGGGTATTGGTACGGTCCACAACAGACAGATGTTTTGCTAACTGTGTTTACTGGTTGCAAAAAGCTGTAAGTAACTATTGAGGTGTCACAGCTTGAGTTTAGAGTATTCCATAAACAGCTGTAGTGACAGTGAAGTGCTGTACGTCTGCTCATGAAGTTCATATGGAGTTAAAAGAGATGAGACATTCCAAGGACTATTATATGCATACTGATTGTGCAGGAACCCCTACTTGTCTTTACACATGAAATGACCAATTGTTCGTGCGGGCTTAAGTGATGCACGAGGAAAAAAAAAAAAGTCCTGGGGTCTGTAATGACATGTGGCTATGGGTGTCCTTTTATACCTTGAGAATCCCTTTGCCTCATTAGTTAACACACTTTCTTAGTTTTGAACAATACCTTAGCTTGAGTTCTCCCAGCAGAAATCCCCCCGCTCAGTCGATATTTCCAGGGCCTGCAGCAGAGTTTCAGAGAGAGGGCCCTTTCCCCCCTGTCCTAACAGCTTTAATACTTGTAATTATCTCTTGCTGGGGGAGGCTGGAAATTGGATTAGGGTGGTGAGTCTCAGCTGAATGAATTACCTCCATCTCCCCACTTGGTGGGCCACACACTGATAAAGTGCGGAAAAACGGATTTGGATTCAGCCTTAGCATTCATGGCTTCCTTGTGGAAAAATGAAATTTTCCAACAGAAGGGGCCAGTGTGCCAGCAGTATCTGTCCACAGCATGTTTCATCTGCTCCTGCTCTTCTGGAAATGCAATTACCTGCGTTATCGGGGCCTAAATGGTGACAGTTTGGCAGGGGAGCAGTTCCACCTGCCAAAGGCGTCATTCGACAGTGTTTTTGTTGCATTCGGTATTCTTTCAGTTTGAAATTATTCCTGCTTATTTCCACCTGTCAGGAGTGAAACAATCTGCTGATTTGTTTACAGGTTGGATGATATTGTTGAGGTAGAAAGTAAAAGAAAAATTAGATGTACTGTATAACATTAAAGGGACAGTTCACCTTAAAATCAAAAGTATACATTTTGTGTCTTACCTGTAGTGCTATTTATGAATCTAGATTGTTTTGGTGTGAGTTGCTGTGTGTTTGAGTTACCAGCCGTAGAGATGTCAGCCTTCTCTCCTAGATGGCACTCAGCTTGTGGTGCTCAACGCGCCAAAAAAATACATTTGAAAAACTCAACAGCAATGTCTCTTTCCAGAAATCATGACCCAGTTACTCAAGATAATCCACAGACCTTGTTGTGAGCAGTTTGATGTTAGGAACTATTTTCTGTCTACGTAACTGCCTTGGGTCTGATCCACACAAAAAACGTGATTCACGAGGGGTATTTTGTCTTAACTTTATTTCCAGGTTTGGCTCTCAATGAAAAAAAGAATGTGGGTCGGACGAGAGCTACTTCAATCAGGTGTGTTACTAACAGGCACCTTAACTGCAGTGATGTGCTGCTCAATATTAAGAGACTAAGAAAAAAAATACAGTTTAAATTCTATTTCCTGGATTACCTTTGTTTTAAAAATATAATATCTTTGTTGCACATGTATGAAATGTCCCAAGATGATCACTTTAAATGTGCTGCCTCACCAAATAACTTAAACAGCACATGGTTATAATAGGATTTGCAGTTTGGGCTCGGGTTTACTTGCCAAACTAATTTGCCATATGTGTGGATATGACGCAGGTACGGAATTGTCGTTGAATGTCGTTGAATCGTTGGCTCTTCCAGTACAGGAGCAGGTCTTGAAAATCAGACCCATGCACGACTCGACTCTGATCCACTTGTTGTGAGTCGTGTCATGTAAGAACTATTTTCTAAGTACTGAACCCGCCCATTACATCATCACACAGAAGGAAGAGTGCATCTACTGCTAGCTCAACTAGCACCACAGAGCTAGCTAACGTTACAGCTCAGCTGTGGAGGACGCCATTAATGTTTACATCTCAAACTGTCACAAGCAGAGCAGATAAAGCTACCTTCTGCGCAGTGATATGGTTGGCGGATGTGGACGTCGCTTTCAATTCAATTCAATTCAATGTAGATTGATAAACAGCACTACAGGTAAGAGGATAAATATGTAAAGTTTGGGGTTGAACTGTTCCTTTAACTTTCGTATTTGACTGTTATATGACCGAGTTTGTTCAACTCACATACATGTACATGTTTAATGAAGTACAAACATAATAAAAACTCAGGTGTCGCCAAATATCTTTGAACACTGCAATATTTTCCAAAGCTGAGAGCAGCAGAAGTACAGCACAACGAACCAGAGAGAAGAAACAAATGGAACAGCCAATAACGATGTTTTATTTCTGTACTGTACCCCAGCCTTCACTTGAATGACTGCACATACAGTATAGGTTGATGCTAAATTATTTAACAACACCAATTCGGCTGATGTTCTACATGTGTTGTTTCTCTCAAAGGAGAGAGGCAAAGCTCCTTCAGAAGGTCTGTTAAATCAATACGTGGGACGGCTCGCCTCTGTGGAGAACTCACCTCCAATACATCACACAAAAAGTGGAGGAATTAAACTGCTGGATTTTACACTTCAAGCCCAGATTTCACGTTTTGCTCCGTTTCCAGATATATTTGCAAAATAAATGGTTTGAAATTGGGATTTTATTACAAATCATCAAACACTTCCCTAAATGTTGCGTCTAAATGAAGCGAAAATTACCTCAGACTAAGCTGAACTAAAGAGATAATGCTCTGAGGAGAAGTTAGACTTTCACTTAATTTGGAAGGGAGCCAACTTTGTTTCCCCGTTGTTCATTAAGTAGTGGTTTTAATTCGGTTTCATATTTAATTTCCCGCTGTGTCATTGTAAGGAATCAGATCAAACAGAGGACAAACTAGCCCCACATACCCGGCGCTCGCTATCAGACACCCCCCTCGTCTTTTCCACTTCCCATTCTTTTAACCCCCCACTGAGGACAATCCTTGAAGGTAGATAAAAAGAACAACAAAAGATAATTAAATCTAAAAAAGGAGGGAAAAATCTCTGCTTTCTCACTCAAACAGTTGGGGATAGATTTCGGCACAGTAAGGGTTTGGCTAATTTATACAATAGCCTGATGGGAGTCCTTCAACATTTACACTCTGCCTGGGACATGGATGGGTAAAGAGAAATTATATTTGCCTCTAATTGTTATATGTTCCTATTTTTACTGTCTCACCTTATCACACTTCCCAGCACAAATAAAACACACTTTATTAGCATTTGTCCGATTGCAAGACCACCGAAAGCCAAATTTGAAATAATTTATGATAAGATTATCAATTTACAGCTGTGCCGTTATCAGAGGAGTGGAGATTGCTTTGACGTGCCTTGTTGTTCCAACTCAAACCTGCATCCCATCGGTGACAAATCTAAAATTATAATACAGTAATGCTTCACATAGACCCAGCTATTTAGGCGTGAATTTAATATTCATTGCTTTTGCAGCTTGGTTGGTTTTAAGGTGCTATCACCCTTATCCACCCTCCTCCCAACCCCACCCACTCCCTAACATCGCTGCCACCGACACTCCTATATCCACCAAACAGGGGCAAATGGCAGTCACTGGGACAGACACACACACACACACACATACATCGAGCCGTCTCTTTGTCCCTCCTTCACTCATTTCCCCCATTCTCTTTCTCCGGCTGCCTCTCTCTGTCCCCCATCACTCTCCCTGTCCTTGTTTTTGATCTTCAAACGCTGGTAGGGATAATGACTACAAATCAGGGATGAAGGTGAGTGATCACAATGTGGCCCACCCATCCCAGCTGGCCTTTTTACTCCCCTCGTATGATGCATCTTCCTGACTCTTTCTGAGAACCCGCTGAACTGCACCGTGAGGGTTTCATATGGAGTTCACAGGGGGCTGAATACAGTCGGATGGACTGGGGTGTTTGAGGCTGTCAGAGTGGTTTGATTCTCCACAAGCAGCACGGAAACAATTCACTACAACATGTAAGAAGCTAAAATAATACATACGGTTTGAGCAGAAACGTCAGGGGACGGTTCTATTCTTAACCCGGGTCTCACTGACACAATTCTGGCAACTTTTTTTTTTAATATTAACACTAGATCACCACTACACACAAGCAATCAGACAGACTTTTCAACAAGTCCTTTATTAAATCATCTAAACAACTTGTTTTAAAGTGGAAAAAGGTTATTGCCCAAACTGTGAAGACCTACTTTAAGTTTTAATTTTGACCTAATTTCATTACTGCAGTTGTGTATGTTTAAAATGCAATTGACAACTACAATATGACACACAGGTGCAAGTGCAGTCAGCTTTGTTTCCACTATCAAATTCACTAACATATGGACAAAATGTGTCTTAAAACTTGTGTGGCTGTTCTGTGCACTTCACTGTACAATTGTGTCTGTAAATGCCTTTCCATCCACCTGATTTTATGAACATTTTCGACTCGCTTATATAAAAGAAAAAAATGCAAAAAGTTAGAGGAAATCTTGAAGTTGTTTGCACATGTGATTTAAATGAATCAGTTAATGGCCACATCAAACCTCTACACCTGGTATCAAAACCAAACTTCACAGTATTAGATAATATAGCCAGCTAAAGCAGGTCACAGTATACTCTACGGTAGTGATGTCCTATATTCTAAACTTGATTGGCACAAATAACACACAGAGAGGTCAAATACCAAAATAGCTTGAGACAAGACACAACACTGCCTACAAGGGATCAAGTCCTCACTAACATTGTTTAAAGTTACAACATAGAGAAGGGCGCAATAATTTCTTGGTAGCAAAATTAAGACATCAAATGCAGGAGTCACGAATCAATAAATTAGCATACATCAATAACAGCCTAATTTTATGCATGATCCATGATGATAAAGATACAGAAAAATATAAATTCTTGAAAAAAATTGCATATTATCAATATTTTTGAAAACCCCAAAATTCTAATGTCTTATTAAGAGGAGCCAGTTTCCCTCTGGCACCCCTGCAGCTCACACCCTGGTCTGGGGTAAAAGCAAAATCCAACAAAGCGATACAAACAGACTTAGATGTACATGAAGCGTGCAACTTAAACATCCACTGAAGCTTAAGCTTCACTGGAGAAACCAAACACAGCAGCAGATGAAAACATCAGATGTGTGTGGAGCAACTGTGAAGTTACTCAAATTAATACATCAAAATAAACATAAACGCCATATTTCTATCACTTTTTCTACTGTTTGAAGCTTGACTGGCGTTCTTTTAATTCTGTCATCTTGTTGAGTCCTCTTCTCCTGCAAAGGTTTAATGACACCAAAGTGCTATTAACCAACTCATAATGTCTACAAAGCAGTAATGGACGGAAAATAGGCACGTCATGATACCAGAAATTTAGTCAATGATAAAAATACCAGTGAAATTGCAAGATTCTCAATGCTCAATTTAATACCACTCCATAATAAATAAATAAATAAATCCTATGTACTTAAACATACACTACTTTACTAACAACATCTGAACTACATTACATTAAAATGCTATTATTAATACCTGATGATCCGCCTCAAAGGCAAAGAGTTAGACCATGTCGGTCCATGAGATTTAGTGGGCAAGGACTCCTATATTAACACATAGCCTACAGTATATTAACATATTTCTCTCCCATTGTTGTTGTTGTTTAGCACTTGTACATGTAAGATGTAAAAGTTGTGTTGTCTTTGTGGTAGGATATTTGTCCTGCATCTTCTTCACTGTGGTTGGACAGCTGGGAAAAAAGCGACAATGACAAGTGCAGTGTTTTAGAACAAAGTTGACATTTGTCAATTTTTGGCATCCAGAAACACCAAAAGCAGAATAGACGCTCAAGCATCTTGTCATGCTGCTGACCTTTGCAGCATGGTGTAAATACACGGTGCTCCCTTTGCAAAGAATTACCAAATATGTTGGCCTCAGGAAAATACACTTTTCTTATTGACAAGTCGAGGCAGAGCTGTTGCTGCTGCACTTGTTGCTGTCGTCCATGTGTTGCTGGTCCTCTGCTACTAAGCGTTTGTCGTCTTACTTTGGCATTTAATGGCAGAGTTCTCAGAATTTTCGTACCTCAGTAAAGGTTCTCGTGACATCTCTAATGGAAATATGCATTAATTTGCTTTTTTTTCTTCAGATTTTCTAGAAATGTGGCTAAAATTTGAGCTTCATCTGAGTGGAAATCTGGCTTATGTCACTACACACTGTCACTATACACACTGCTGCTTAATACAGTAAAATGCCATTATAATAGATAGGAATGTTGGTGAAACTTCATAAATATGGGTCCTTAAGTTAAATAAAATCACAGTAAATACATGCTGTCTGCCGAGAGATCTGAAGGACAAACCTGACTGACTGACACCAAACATTCAACCACTGGAGTCTAATTAAAAATGCAGCAACTTGAAGATCTCCTTCCTGTTTAGACATCAAATTAAAAAGTGTCCTAGCACCAGGAGTCCTATCCTTTCACATCATAAGTTTCTAATGGGCAGTATAGATGATTCATGCCAATCAAACATCTGTTCTGCATTCCCCTTGTCAAGAGGAGCACCTGTTGACCTCTACCTGACCTCCGCTGGTAAGCAACGTGGAGGGAGAGAGGGACTACGGTTTCCTGTTTCAGACAGGAGGACAGAAAAGAGCAGGAAGAGGTAGTTTTATGACCACTGTTTACCTTGGTGGAGGCCTGCCTCTTTTCCTCTTTTTTTTTTTTTCCTTAATGTGCCCGGCAAAAAAATGTTTTCACTAGGGAGCAGGAGGTGAAATTTTTCTCATCCAAATGGATGGCAATTTCCCACCATTTAGCACCTGAAGGTAATTAGCTTGAAGAGATTGCGGAGTGAGAAACACGTTCATGGAACATTAACTCTCGTACATTCTCCAGTTGCAGGGAATTAATAGGAAAGATTAAAGTTTAAAGAGAGCAAATGCCATTACCACACAAACCACCTCTCTGTGGCACCATCTTGGGCTAACTTTTCCCCCTCTTTATAATAAGTCTGTATTTCACGATGGCATCGAGGTCTGGATTACAATAGCAGGTAATAAGAGGTGCAAATGACACAGTTCTGTAGGTTTGCGATGCGGTTGTATATGAGACAATGAAGAGCCTCAGTAGCCTGCAGCTTCATTTTTCTCCATAACAGCTTCCTGCCTGCTTTCTCTCCCCTCTGATGCGATATGCTAATAACCAGCTCTGCATCCTCTCTCTCTCGACAGCATGTTAAGCAAATGTAAATGCAAACTGAGGTCTTAATAATAAGCTATTACCACAAATAATACATGTCTTTTTAATTACACTGCTTTCCTTAATGTGGTTCAATAAGCAAAACGTCTGAAAACAAGCTATTATATGTGTTCGTGTATGTATAGTGTGGTATGTGTTCTTCTTGGAAACAGCAAAGTTGGCTGCAGTGAACAGTGTATTTTAAAGATGATCAAAACCACACGATAAATCATACCTTCGATTTAAGAGCTGAAAGAAATTAAATTGAGACATGGTGGAATTTATTGCCCAGAAAATCCCATTCTACTATCTGATTTGAAAAGTCCAGTCCTCCAAGCTCTCGAAAATCTATTTTCCACATTTTAATACCCTGCATAACAGTCCTCATAATTCATTCGAGTGTGTTAAGCACAGTTTTATTAGATCTGAAACAAATTTTGGTGGGGGATCCTATAGGCCATTAACCATGGAGTAATTTTATCCTTGTTTCCTTAATGATGCCATAATGGCGAGTGAATTTCTTAACTAAAGACCAAAGAACATTTTGAAGGTCAGCTTCATCTGCAGACTCCTTCATGCGCTTCTCTGAGAGATTGGAAAAGTCGGAGATCTTTGAAGAGTCATTAATAACGCTAAAGCTGAAGGCCTATTTGCGTTCTCGCTTTCTACCTTTTAATGTTACAATTTCTCCCTGCTCTTTCTCTCCTTTTCCTTGCTTCCCTCTGTTTTGCAGCCTCTCTCATGCAGAAAAAATGGAGTGCTGAATGAGAGGGTAAAAATGGCAGCGCAGTGACATACAGATCCCAGATGTGGTGCCTCAATAATTTAAATTTTATGCCTTTGTTATCACTTTAATCATTTTCTTTATTCGTTTTGTTTCAGCGAGGATCGAGGAACAGTTGATAGGCCAAAATGCCATGGGAACAATTTTTATTTGGTGTGTGGTGCAAAGTCTAATTAGAATTAGAATTTTGCTGAGCCTTGAAATGGTTGGTACTTTATCCTGATCGCCTTAGATATTGTTCGCAGTCAGTCATTTGTCATAGCAGAGCATGCTGGGAAGGCTGCTGCTAATCAAGGCTCCATCTCCTCCACTCTTTTTCTGCTGCCATTGCACCTCTGTCCAAATAAATGCTGCTGGGTAAGGATGAATGCAGTCTTGGCTCTGACACTGACTTATGGGAGCCCTGCGATGCAGCTCTCATGTTAAACCAGACTACAGCTTTCAAATAAAGTCAACTTTAAATTTTTTGTCTCCTAACGTCTCGCACTCTGATGAACTATTTTTAAGTAATTTAACTTCTCTGCTGAGAATCTCCTGACTGCAACTATAAGTGATGGATGGGAGAGGAATTAAGTGCTCCAATGTGATAGGTGATGTACAGCACTACAAACTTTTAGGGACTTTTTGGGGAGAAGGCGTGTCCCTCGATAATCCTTGTTTATGTGGTTTCAAGCTGAGACAGATCTTGTGTGCTAATTGAAACGAATTACGCGATTACGGCGATGTCTCTGCAAGGTCACTGATCCTTCCGGTGGGTCCCCCCTGTAAAATGACACACCTCTGAGCATGGCCGCTCCACCCCCTGAAGATTAGCCACATAAATAAATTAGACCCAGGGACAAAGGAGCACTCGCTCCCATGTGAAACCTCAGTGCTAGTGGCGGAGGCCACAAGCGGTGGCGGTTTTAGTCATTGTCTGTCAGGGACAGAGGAGTATTTCCCCAGAACAGCACAGGCGTTTTATCCCCCCTGTGAGCCAAGGGTCTTTAAAGAAACCGAAGCTGACAACCGTTAACGTTTAGAAATGTACCAATAAATGGCTTTTATGCAGACATATCCCAATGCCTTGGTGGCGCACACTGTCACAGCCGGAGCTGCTCTTCAGGAGTGTCAGGTTGAGTGAAGCTGTCAGAGCAGTTAGACCAAAATAAGCCTCTCTCGAGACCTAAAGCATCTATCAGTCCTTTGGTGGAACCACACTGCCGCCTCATTGTGTGTCGTCAAGTCAACTGGAATCATATTAAATGGCTGTACATACTTTTTTTTCATTTTCAGTAACTTCCGTATTTGAGCATTTGCATTAAAATATTTTAACACTCAAGTGCTCACAAAAAAAAGTAACGTAGGAACTGGAATGTAAACTGGCCAACAACAGAAACAAGTACAATTCGAAAATCACTTATTAAGCAAGATTTCAATTAGCCTATTAAACGATAAATTCAAAGATAACGAAAGAAAAATTAGCAAACTTTCTGTTGCTGCCGTTACATAAATCAAACACAGCCCTGATGAACTATCTGCTGAGTCTAGAGCTGCTGCCTGGTTAGCACGAGCTAACACAGCAGCATTGGCTAACATCTGACACTAAGACATTTAATGGTCCCAACAAACTCACACCCACACCGAAACGGCTCGACTCTGTCATTAAACCCATTAATTACTATAAGGTAAAGTTAGCAATGTGATGCTAACAGTTAGCCTTGCCACTTTGTGTGCATGCACAGGCAGACTTTCACCAACTGTTCCCAGTGTGGAGCTCACACTCCTGCAGCAATAGTCTCATGATAAACAGAAAGCGACAGCAGGGCACAAAAGGGCTGAGCAAAGAAACACATTGCACACAATTCTACAATGAATTAAGATTTCAGCCATTTTAAATAGTAAAAAAAAAGAAATAAAGGTCATGTTCACATTAGCAATTACTTGATACGTTGAACAAATACTGACAACCAAATTGAGCACTCAAGTAGTCGTGCCGCCACCATTCCTCAAAATTAAGGTTTCCTACCTGCTGCTGCAAACTAATTAATAACAATTACTAAAAATCCTCTGCTTGTTCATTGTTTTCAGGATTTAAAATATAAAACTGCAAAATTTAAACCGCTTACTTTTACCATTTTAACATCTTACATGCTGCACACAACTAAATATGTAACAATTATGACATCAGCACAATTAGTGCAGGAAATGTTAAACCAATAGCAGCATTTATGTTTTTTCAAGTGCCAGTAAAGAGGATCGAAACAAATGACAGAAGACTATGCACATGCATTAACAGACGTCCAGTGCCAACCTCAAAAGGTCTGCTTTGTTCAGATCAGCTCTACATGAAGAATTGCCTGGAAGCCACAGCCTCCCTTGGGCTCCTTTCTTCCAAATGTTCAGAAATTACCTTTGGTGGAAAAAGACCTAACATGGCAAAATGTGCCTTTAATAGCCAGAGACGTTTTCTTTTTCAGCAACAAGTTTAATTGGAAAGAAGTAGAATTCACTTTGAACGGGCAGAAAAAATAAATCGGTGTGACAAGATGATCGATTACCTGTAACTCTACCTGACACAGAAATTAGGGTTTTTTAATGATGGGCTGCCTCTTCTTGGACATGAAATTCAAATGCTCTCCCAAAGTCTACCTTCAGCCATCACTTGTCTCTTGCGCTTGTACGCTCCAAACGCAGGCACTTTGTCTTTGTCACCGGAGAAAGGACATTGTTATTACCGACATGCCTTTGTATTAACCAATTTCATTCCTCTACAAGTAACATCTCATTGGTTTTACCTATGCTGCTGGCTCACATTTATTCCCAGCACACATATATAGGACTGTATTTTTATGAATTCTGCTTGAAAATATTTTTTAAATCTATGTCTGTTTATTCCTTATCTGATTATGCTAAAATACTCTGAAAAAGAAATGGATCTGATGTGATTTTTCAAAGTAAATTAAACTGTAACAAGATAAACAGCTAACTACAGCGCAGTGCTGACTGTATGGAATCAGTGATCAGGTACAGCCTTTCCTTCCTATGTATTTAATATATTTTGACACTAAAATAACCATCCATGAAGGGGCACTCATTTACAGTTCATAAAATCCACATATTTCTCATTTATGACCGTAAGATCTGCTTAATGTGACACTTTTCTTGATCAAATTATAAGATGAAGTGTGTCAGAGGAGTTGTGAAGCTCGCAGTCTCGCAGGAGGAAGGATGGGGGGGGCTGGGATGGGATGGGTGGTGGTGGTGGTGGGGGCGAGGTGTTTGCAACTCGGTCGCCTGTGAGAGTAGTGATGCAGCTCCAGCCGGCTGTCCACATGGCTGGAGGTATTGATCCAGTTATCATTGCTAGATCATCACTATATAGACTCGGCGGCACAGAGAGCTGGGACACTGACTGACTGAACTGACGGGAATCTCACTGAGCGACTGCCTGGAGAGAAAAGCCAAGGTGCTGCGCTGTGGTCGGGACAAACAAGAGCAGCATTCAGGCTGGAGCTGCATGATGATGGCCGAAATAATAAACACAACTGCTTTGATCAATATTGAGATCACGATTATTCATGAAAATGTGTTTTTGCACCTTCACATTTTAATAAATCAAGCACTGCTTTCACCTCCATGCTGCGCTACAATCCTGCTAATGTACTAATTTTTGCATTAAAATACAGTAACTGCTCCTTATTCATAGTGCATCTCCTGCATGCAAAATATAAATAAAATTGTATCAAATTTTATACCCAAAATTAGACAAACAGAGCATGTCAACTTTCACTAAAGTTTCTCAGTGTCTCGTAAACACCTGCAGCAGCAGCAGCTCCCCAAAAGCAGAGTCTGGCTGTTAGTTTAGGAAGCGCTTGATTTGATATGCAGCAGAGTTTGCTATGAGTAAAGGACACATTATACGCATCAGTATCATAGATTATCATGTTAATTTTATTGCGGGAAGCTAAAATTGGGGTCGAGAATAATATTTCATTAATTATGTGGCCTAAGCCAGGGCCAGTCCCAGGGTTTTCAGGGGCCATAAACAGGATTTGAATCCAACCCCCTACCACCACCAGCAACATTTAACCTGCATGCGTACTCTTAAATGTGCATGACAAAATAATCACAATTCATACACTCCCTGGTTTTCTTGTAAGTCCTCAAATTACCAAATTTGATACAGCACACACAAAAATGTTAGTTATAAGCACAAAATTTGCTATGTTTTATGATTTTTGAAGATCCTCAAAACGCCAAACTTGAAAATTCCTGGACTTCTGAAATGTCACTGTTATAAATGCAAATTTTGCCAACCCCCAAATTTCTAACAGCTGAGCTTTTTTTTGGTCAATTGCTAATTAGTATGAACACCTAGACACCAAAACTTAGTATCAATTACATTAATTTGTTGTCTTTTTTTTTGCATCCTACAATTTCTTGGTTGCATCTGCAAAATTTCAATTGTTGTAATTCATACATTTGTTAGAATGGGTTTAAGTCTTTAAATTTAGCACTGTATCTCCAAATTGTTGCTATCTGTCATAATTTCCAAACGCCTATTTAGGTGCAATATATATGTAGCACTACAGGACAATCGGGTGGTGTATCTGTACCTGGGTTTTAACAGATTATTCTCCTACTCTGCACCTTGGACATGGAACAATCTCCAAAAAGATCTAAAATTAGAAACACTTATATCCACTGATGAATTTAAGGGCATTATAAAGAATGCAGTGACAGAGACATGTGCTTGTTTTTCTTGAGAGGCCACTATGTTTGAATAGTTGTTGTTTTACTGTGAATTTTTGTGCTATAGGTTGTATTTGCTGCATTTTAAATGTGTTCTGATTGGCTGCTGCATCGGCCAGGTCTCCCTTGTAAAAGAGATTTTCAATCTCAGCGGCACTTCCTGTTGAATAAAGGTTAAATAAATAAATAAAATCTTCAAATACTTAAATTACAACCAACAACGACACAAAGAAACCCAATGAAAGTTCCATTTCCATTCACTGGCAGCTGAGGGATCCTAAGCATCTGCTTATGAGACGGGCCACCTCAGATGCAGGAAAATAAACTTTATATTCCAGCTGTCTAGTCGACTAACTCACCACTCAGGTGAAAAAAAATAGTTTTACAACACATGAGATATTTTACGCTGGGAGGTAGGAATGCATCCAGCTCCACCACCTATAAACAAATTAATCCCATCTTTATTTTTACCGTCTTCGAGCGTCCCAACAACAACACGAGCAAGCTCTCGAACATGCAACGCTCACACTGCCGAATCCTCTCCGTGCAAAGACAGAACATGCAATAAGAGAAGCAAATTGCCCAGGACATGCAAGGTATGGCTCCCCTAGAGCAAGGGCTATAAAGCTCACCTCACCTCACTGAGTTATATGCTAAAGCCCAGATATTTCATTTGCTTGATCACTTTGCCTCATCATAATCACTTTTATACAGATTTATTGCAGCGTGGGTCACAGTGCAGTGGAGGTGCTGCATTCTCCAGCTGTTTATGCCTCCTAAGAGCTTTCTGCTCACCCGGCTCACATGGTCTTTGTCTTATTTAGAACGAAGAAAATGTGAAATATGACAGGCGATAGTGCCCTCATTTGTTCTGTAGATTGCCTCACACACACCTCCCCACATGTCGGTGCCAGTCTCGGTCTACCAGCAACTCCTATTCTCCCCCCACCCATAAGACCCCCATCCCCTTGCCGCCCCCCCCCCCCTCCCTCACTTCCACCCCACGCACCACTACCCCCACTGCTCCTCGACTCTCCCAAGTGTTGTGTGTTGTCCCTGGCCTCCACAGTGAGGAGGAGGTGGGCACAGGGCCGTGGAGCACAGCCGCCACCACCAGCATCGCCTCTGAAGGATAATGCTGTTTATTGCATTTGTCAGGCGAGCGCTGCAATACTTTGTAAGTCTATTGCCCACTTACTGCCATGTACTTTAAGCCGGTACTGATGTGCCTCTTTTGTGTGGTTCTGCTTGTGTTATTTGGCAAATTGACTCACGGCTGAAGGTTGGAAACAGTCCTCAAAGAATTATAACGTGTTACATTCTCCTGCTCTTTGTCCCTTTCTGTCTCTGTTTCAGCCTTTTCCTTTCTTTCACCCCAACAGATCTGTTTGCTCTCTCGGATTATACAACACTTTCTCCCTTTTTCATTGAAACAGCGAAACACCAGAGCAGGACTGATGATTCAAAATAAGTAATTCCATTAAATGTTTTTTTTTTTAAAGCCACAGGAGCCCTAGCATATGAGCCCTAGTGTACCATTATTGATGATATCATTATTATGTATAGGATCCCTCAGTGAATAATAACCCATTATCTTTCATTTTTCCTGTTTTTGTCACTGGATGTTGGAAAGGTTAGGCAATTTATTTTAATGTTAAAACTGTCAGGCACTTACACAGCCATGTCTTGGTTCCCAATACATTCGGCACTTGGGGCCATGATTGGTTTTAAACTAGGCTACATCTTTGAACAAGCTATTCCCACAAATCTCAATGCAATTCTTTTTTGCGTGGGCTTTTTTTTTTTATTGAATTGACTTCACGTCACATTGAGACAAAGTATTCCAGCCCTCATAGTTGAGCTTATTTTAAATAATCTGACCCCTGCTAAATACAACAAGAACGTTGTGTTGTTGAAGTCTTCATATTTAATTCTGCGGTGTTACAAAGAACGAGGCAGCTTTATAGTGATACACATATACTCCCACTCATAGACAAAGGAAGAGGAGGGGAAAAAAATGCTCTGAACGCTTCAGTGCATTTAAATTTATACAAACTCTCCTTGACAGTGATGAATGTTACACTGTATTCTACAATATGTTTAATGCATAGGTCTGTTAAGTTAAGTTTTCTATTCCAGTGCTGTGCAGCGGAGTCACCTCTATAGTGTACAATATTACCAGTGCCACAACAAGAATACATCAGTCAATATCTGCACGGGTGTTTTCATCTGGTAGATTATGTATTTCTTTATGTTCTAAATATCCAACCAATGACAGAGATTACTGAGCTCATGGAGGATTCACAAGATGCACTGTTAACATGAACTGTGAGAATAATTCTGATGCACTTATTTTATCTGTGGGATTAAAATGTACTATAACATCGTCCAAAACTTATTTAATTTTTCTTATAATTGTTATGAAAATGCCTGTTTCGACTGCAGGCTACAATTAGGACTCTACTACAGCTGCAACAATCAGTCGCTTGATGAGTCGATCGCTAAAAATCAAAAGCAACTTTGATGACTGATCTTTTTTTTTTAAAGCAAAAATGTCAACAAATATGAATAATTCCTGCTTTTCTTTGTTTTATATCTTTGTAAAACAAATATATTAAGGTTTTGGACTGTTGGTCGGACAAAGCGAGCAATTTGAAGACGTCACCTTGAGCTCTGTGAACTTGTGTTTGCTATTTTTATGCCTCTGCGCCAGCACATTATGATTGTGGGTTTATGGATTCTAGCACACTGTTATCCGACATTCATAGACTGTATGGAGTTGCTAATAATTTTGCTGTCAACCATGCTTGTTGTTGCTGTGGGTAACAGGGTGACATCAGTATGTCAAAATAAAGTCGCGAGTATCACGATATGAATTTTTCATGTGATATAAAAAAAATTATACTGCTGTTATCGTGAACGAGACGATGACACCTCTAGTTCTGGGTTCTGGTGTAGCCAGCAGGTATCCAGACAACAGTTATCCGGGCCAAGACTTGCTATTTCTTGCAACAGTCATTGTTCAGAGTCTGATTAGCAACTTGAGACACTGTATTAATCTACATTTCGGCCAATGTATTTCCACCTCTTTTGCTCTTTAATAGGATTGCTTACCTGCATGCAACCAAACCCATTCAAACGTGATATGTCAATACTACTTGGAAACCAGAATACCTCCGATACGCATATCTCTTTATAGAGATTACGGATTAGGGTTAGGTGGAGTATTCCAACAAGATACGACTCTGTTTTTTTTCATTGCACTGGTCCTCACCTGCCATGTGTGATAAATGTGATAACGACTGAATCCACCAAAGCTTTTTGTTATCGTGCTATTTATGCACTGCATTTGCTTATGTTGTAGCAAAAAGCACAGAAACCACTGGCAGCCTCACACAATAGGCCCTGTGGGGATAACATGAGTGATAACGCAATTCTTTAATGTAAAAGAATAAATTGTGCAACATTTTTGACAGTTCATCTGCATCACAGCGGCAACGTGGCAAAACTGAAATGCGGTTGTTGTAACACATTGTTGGTGTGTTTGCTCAGGTACCATGCATGCACCATCAGCAATGAATGTTTGTATAGAGGGGAGAGAGGGAGTGAGTGAGGGAGTTATCTGTTCACACAATACATAGTCACTCAGGCACGGCTTATAGATTCAGGGAAATGGATTCCATGTCAGGATATCACACTTACCAAACCTTTAGAGTGTGGCACCTTGTATCCAGGCCTGACTTGACGTTGACACAAATACTCTGTGGCCCATAAAAAAAAAATCACCTCCATGGACAGCGTTTTACAGACGACCCGTGACAACAAAAGAGCATAAGAGAGGTCAATTAATTAGATCCTGCGTAATAAAATCAGCTGGATGAGAGAGTCGTGAGCAACATGTCTGGAAGTCTAAGTTAACAACCAAGCTTTATGACCTTGATACTGCTCCAATATAACTCCACATTGGTAGTGTAAATACAATTAAATATGGATGTGTGATTAAGTAAAACCATTAAAACTGTTTTGATTTGGGTGCTGTGAAAGGAGGGGGAATACACTGCAAAGTTTTTGTGATTGCAAACTTGAAGGTGACAGCAATAAGTAATGTTTTACAAGATTACACAGATGTAATTTATTACATTTTGAAATGAGCAGACTATCGTAAATGCGAGGGGCAGGTGTGCAGCGACCTCTTGATGAGCGGATGGAGTGGTGACGGCAACAAACAAAGCCTGACTTGTATTTTTCTGCGGTATCTTCTCACAGCTGAGCGCGGTAATTTGCCAAGGCGCCGCTTTAAATTGCACCCCAGTAACAGCCTTTAAATGGTTACCCATTGAGATACAGTAGTGCTCTCGTGGTATAATGTAATTCAAACACAACTGATCGGAGTGCAAAGGTAGGATGCACTGCTGCTCTCTGCCCATGAGTTTACCTGCTTGGTTTAATGCAGGTGACTGTGAGGAGTAATTCTTGTCGAATCTTCTTTTAATGAGTGTGTTGGTGTACAACAGCACACGCCGAAGTTCAATAAAAAGGGAATCCTGTATATTAACCTCTCTACATAAAATGTGAAGTGGTGGATTTTTTTTCTTCTTCAGGTCACACAGAGTGAAATTTGTTCTTAAAGAGAAGCAGCAACTTTTTATTAAACACTACAGATTATAGTTGGGCCATTTACAACATTTTTAATACAGTCTGAAATTAAGCCAATCCGTATACCAAATTTTACAGCTAGGTGTCGCACTTAATTCAACAGTGTGACTGACCACATTTTGTAACGTCACAGCTCTCTGTCCACATTTAATCCATTAAATATCACTTCTATTCTAATAGGCCACGTAAACAAACCACGTAGCTACGAGCCGGGACTGGAGACATAACTACAGGTGTAACTTACAAGTTTTTATATATTGATTCTTTGGACAACGACATTATATTGGCTGATATCACAAAGGCTGCCATGATACGGTTTTGATTCGATTCAATTGAGGGGCCTGTGATCAATATCAGATGATATAAGTAAATATCCTAGTTGTCATCTGCTGGCTGCTTGCCATTGTCTTTCTGGCACTAAGAAACTAGCACCGTTTAAATGTTTAGGAAGGAGATGTGTGTGCTTGGACGGAAATGCTGACACAGACGAGACACTTGAATTTCAAAATGAAGTGGTATCTTCAAGATGACGATATGTATCCATGTTTTCACTCTGCATCGATTATAGCGGATCGCTGATCACTGAATCGATATAATCAGATAAATGATGGTTACATCCTAAGACATAACCACTTAAGAGATGAGTGACCCACTTGCCACCTTCCTACATTCACCAGAAACGTTCAGCTCTCTGGCGCTCCCATCTCCAGCCAGCTGACACCTTATGTTGGTTTTTGGTAGTAAAATAAGGAGGCACTGTATAGACAAAACCATTTCAACATCATGGCTCGTCCATTGCAATGCTTTCAAAGTCGATAAAAGTTCAGCTCAAAACAACCCACTGCATCTCCAGCAGCCAATTAGGAAACTTTTTGTTAGCTCAAAATCCAAAATGTTGCCATATTAGCGCAGTTGTAATTTTCTTGAGAGACTAACTCTGCCACGTCTCATCTCGTAACCCCAAAAAACACTTGAACTTTCTCGTAAACAAACACAACATGGGCTGATTATCCCCTTCCAACCTCTACTGATATCTGATTAACTTTGTGTTGCCAGTGCTCAGCTCAGCAGTAAATTGCATACGTCCTTTCAGGCACTAGTGGTTCATTAGTTTGTTCGTGAACAAATGTAATATTATATTATCATTATGTCCTATTGCTTATTACTAATGCTATACAAGTTGGATTTAGCACCCTGACGCATTAAGCACAGGTTGCTGATGCAGGCTACTTTTAAATTTTGCCAGAATGTGTCATAATGACAAATGCAGGTTCAGCTGTTTTGCGTGAAATCAACCAGTTCAAGCTTGTACATTCGACTTGACAAAAACAGAAATCGACCCAACTCTACTACAGATCACTTTTGTGGCTATCAAATACCTATCTTTAGTTGTTTTCTTTGTTTCTTTGCTTGGAAGGTGTATTGGGATATATATCAACACACTGTTTGATATTTCTGTGTGTACTACTCTGACACCAACAGTGATGCCACAACACACTGTTGAAGCAGCAAACCACACCGACGTTATGTTCCTTCTTTAGTTTTATGAGCCATACACAGAGGCAGGGTGATGTAAGGGCTGCTGAACCCTTCAGACTAGAGTAAAGAGTGCAATATGTAAACAAAGCTGCTCATAGGCACACTGATTTACAGTGCTCCCTCCCTGCATAAGAGCACAAGTCTTGCTCCCTGCTGAATTGGCTGCGCCGCTTTAGTGACAGTATGGGCTCCGATGCATTTTACCCCTCACCAGTTTTTATGGCAACTTTGCAACTTCTGACTCGCTGCAAAAAAAAAATATGCCAAAAAAAGTGTTACCACACACATACACACAAACACAGACCTGCACCCCTCCCCCGACAGGAAAACCACTTCTGTTGTCAGAGATCAAGCATATCCTCCGACTCTTGATATGCCATCTGTATCTTCCCCCCTTCTTGAGATTAAGTAAGGTGGGGTAACCAAGCCGCGAAAGGTTTTTAACATCTGTGCTGGGCTGCTGTAAGTGATACTGAGGAGTTATAATTAAAGGTTCCGACTGAGGGAACAGTGTTTAATGTGGAGCACCCCTCTGCTATCCATCTGAAGTAATGGGGTGCAATGCAAGCACCCGACTGCCACTCCCCAGGCCCCGTCTCACTCTCTCATCTTTACCCCACCTCTGATGGATGGGGAGGACCGGGGGCCAACTCTACAACGACTTCGACTGATAGCACTACCACAGATCTCTCTCTCTCTCTCTCTCTCACTCGATCTCGCTTTTGGCTTTCTTCTCATTTAGCTGGCATTGTGCGGCGTGTACTGCAACGTGAACGATAGCTGTAGTGATGACTGATTTCCACGTTGCGCTGCGGCTTAATTGAGAGAGTGTGATGAGGACGAGCTAAAAACTTCCGGATGACAAATATCGCCCGAGCTGTCTTTCAGCATCTTGACCTTTTCAGAGATGATAGTGAGAGAAAAATAAACGCCATAATGGTGGATAAATCAAGCGCAGATCATTTGCGTTAACATAAAGACGTGCTCTTGGGTTTGATGGAGCCTGGAGATGAAGTCTGTGATAAACATGAGCTCCTTATATGAACATAATGCACTCCAATGATGCACATACTAACCTGCATGCTATGGTAATAGGCTGATGTGTGATTACAATGAAGCATTTACTGGCATTAGGAAAGACGTAGCGTTCAGGCTTTGTTTCAAGTATTCTGAGCCTTTACATGGATGTAATACAAGTGTGTATTAAAGACATTTTACTTCCTTAATTCCACACTCATATGTTTCTGTTCTTATTTCTCCTACTGCGAACAGGGTGAGTGCCTCCGACGGCTTCAAACACTGTCCCTCATTTTTCATGTCTGTGCCAAAAATCAGTTGTGACAGGTAAATTCTGACAGTACAGAAAATCTAGCCTCAGTCATTAGAGTTAATATTATGTTTCTTTGGCAATCCCTCATCATTTTTGGGCCTCATTGACTATTTTTCTTTATAAGATATTAAGTATTCAAACCTCATTTACATCCTTATTTTTCAATTTGCTGCCGCAGTAGTTTAATTTATTCCATATAATTTCTTTTTCTGAGAGGGACATTAATCATTGCCTGTTCCTTTTAGTGCCTCTGGGATTTTTTTTTTTTAAATCAATAAAATAAAGGCTCTTCCTTTGCTGAATATGATAAAACATTTTGCCAAGGGATATCAGTGTCCTAGCCAGCCTGCTACCTCCTTCTTGTTTTATTCATTTTATATTCTGGGCTTGTTTATTTATCTTTCGGCCTAATGCATGGGCTTGTCATACACACATACAGTACACAGAAGGGAGAGGTCGGTCCATTCAGCAAAAAAGAGGGGTGAAAGTGCAGCCAGTCGTTTTATCATTCCCAGCGAGTGGCCTTCCCCTTGATCATCTTCATAAGACGCCACGTGATTTTTTTTTTTCTTTTCATTTTTTAATAGCTGATGTGGGATAGTCAAGTGTGAAGAAGGGGGAGGTTGTTATAGAAATTTAACTATCCTTTACAAATTGATTCACACTTCACCAGCGCACAAGGTCCAGTAGGTAAATTACCAGGAGGACACAATCTTAATTCTCTGCCTCCATGGCATACTGCTCTGTCCGGAGATGATCACGGCATTAGTGGATGTAGATAGTTGTAGGATGATAAGAGTGCCGCAGATATCCTGGAAATGTGTGTGACTCCATCTCTGAGATGAAAAGTGAATGTGTGTTTCACAATTGTGTAAGTGTCCTTGGTTGAATCAGCCTTACCATAACCTGTTACCTTTTGTTTACTCTCAGATGAGACTGATGTGCGACGGCATATTTGGGTCATTGGAGGTTAAAAAAGAAAAGGAGGGATTGAATATTGCAAGTGAAAATCCTCCAGATTTCCAAGACTAAAGAGGTAAAAAAAACTTAGACATTCCCTAATATTAAAGTGATAAATTCCCGACATCAAACTCATGCAACCAGAAAGTCAAGTGACGTAGTATAAAGAACGGAAAGCCGTGGAATTATGGTGGCCCTCCTTTGGTCTACCGCCCAGGTCGCCCCAGTGAGGGTGGATCCTTAGCACTGCTAACTCTGTCATCACTGTTAGCTCTGTTAGCACCGTTAGCGGTGTCAGCACGGCTAGTGGTGCTAACACTGTTAACAGTGCCGAAGATGTTATGTGGCTCAAAATGAAGCCGCTTTCTGACCAGGGCGACCTGGGGGATACCAAAGGTTGGCCACCATGCCTCTACAGCAACACCATCGCTGTGGTGGGACAGCCTTACTGATGGTAACTGCAAAGTGAGAAAATGAAAAACAAGGCAAGGCAATTATATCACAAACATTACATCACCACCACTAAATGGACAGCGCTTTGAAATGTGGCGCTAAAGCTTACTGAGTCAATGGAGCAACACACTAAAAGCAACCAGTTAGTTCCCAGTTAACGGGTGTCAGGCTATTGAAAGCAAACTTAACCAAAACCAACCTCCCTGCTCCCAATATGACAGTTAATCGTAAATTTACAACTTTAATCTCAGGAATTCGGAGTCTTTTTCAGAATATTACCCCCCTACCCTGACTTGTTATATGTGTTTTACCTACACTGGCCCTACTACGCTGGTAAACTGATGTGTAACCAACAGGACATTTCACTGTCACTCAACAAAAAACTTCCATGAATGAGTGATAGATCATAAAGTTTTCAAAGTGTACAGCCAAATGAACGGCGGGGTCCTACTTAAATGGTTGTGTCCCCCCCCCCCCCCCCCCCCCCCCCCATAGCCAAACTGCTCATTACTATGGGGCGTTAATCTATATTAAATCATTATAAAAATGGTCGTCCAAAAGAGTTCAAGTCAGCGTTTTCCAAACATCCACTCCTAATGACATCATTCTTCTGCTGTCATTAAGGATATTAAAAATTCATTAAGAAAAGTACTGCTGAGTGGTAACAAATCAGTGAGCATTCCCCCTTCAAGACTAAAGACTAAAGAGTGTGGCAAAGTTTGAGGTGTATTTTTAAATGACACCACGGGGCTTGGTTTTAATGTCACCGAGGCTGTCAAACATGGTTGTCAAATGGGTCATGATTCCACTTGTTAAAGCAGAAAAAACATAACTCAAATGTTACTTAAAGTATATGCCTGGCTGTTATACTGTACAGCACAAAATATGTCTCTGACAAAGGTTTTCAAGTGAAAGCGCAGATCGGGCAATAACATTTGGATAAAACTCAGAAATAAATAAGTGACTAGCAACAATAGTTGGAATTTTTGTGAGGCTTTGTTGTATTTATTATGAAGGTAATGATTTATTTATTGGTGCTGCTTTTACTTGCCATGTAAATGTATCCCTACAGTTTAAACTACAAATGTAACCTGCAATATTTGGGACTGTAGGCTATTTGTCTGAGAATGTAATTTAGTCTTTGAGGCTTCAGGAATCTACCCTTTAAACATAATCATTTTGGGGTACTATACAGACTGTGCCTTCCAGTATCCATACTATCATACTATATATGCCAGTAAAAGATTTAGTATGTCCCAGTACATACTATGTCAAATGCAGTATGTCAAAAATACCAGGACGTTCTATTACATATGGTCTGATGTTGCAGTATGCAAGCCAGCATGCTTTTCTGGCTATTCTGACCCACAATCCTCTGCACAGCGGACGATATGTCACATCGACTGTCAGAAGTCCTAATGATGGATGACAGTGCATTCAGGTGACTGATGACCAGACGACAGGTAATAACAGGATTATGAAATGTTTAATTGAGTGAAATAATAATAAATATAACCAACAACAAAAGGGCATAAGTATTAAATATAACGACAGTGAAATGTATAGCCTATGTTATTTTACTATCTTGTTGAACATGTTTTCTTCTACAGTGTATGTGGTTATTACTTACTGCAAAATAGCAACATCAGAGTTGACCGGATTGACTTTCGTCATTTTATTTTTATCTCCATGGTAACACATATATGAATAAGAAAGTCAAAGTTCAGGGCATAATGTTATAAGAAGGTAGCATGTCCCGACTGTGCATTAACATGCAACAATACGTACTTTTTAAGGGCAGCTACAGTATCTACTAAAAGTAAAAAGAAAAAGTATGCGACTCTGAATGCACCCAGTGTTTCATGCATGATATTGGAGATTGTCATATAGTAAACTGATGTTGCCAGGGTTCAAAATAAACATTCGCCAAGTGCCGAATGTGAGTAGAATTTCCATATGGCAAGTACATCTCAGAAGCTTATCCACCACACTGATAAGTAAATGTTTGTACCAAGAAGTCATGTAATAAACAACTATGCCGACAGTCTCTCCAGTGTTTTGAATAATTTATGGCGTATTGCGTGTGTTTACAAGTGTCTGAACAGTTTAACGACACTGACTCACTTAACTATCATCATCTGATGAGGAGGTGTAATCCAATATGTTTACAAACCTTCTAATTTACTTGAATGTTTGATCCTCAAGTACATTGAATAGCAAATACTTCAGGAGAATATGGAAATCAAGACTTCCTGAGTCGTATTCAGGCTTGACTTGATTAACCGTTGATTAATATATTCAAATAATTGTGCTTCTAATTTCGCACTGGCCTCTTTTTTAAGTCTGTATTCAACATTCCACTTTACTATCTCAATGAATTGTACTGAAACAAATGTATATTTGACACAGAAAGACTATCAGTCCCATTGGCCAGCGAGTCAAAAAGTTAATTCTATACACAGGACGTTTGCTATTTATGCCTTTCTACTGCAGGTAAGAAATGTGATTGGTTGCAGACTTACAGCCATTTCCTAATAAGGATGGTTTCTCATTGTCAAAAACCATTTGCCTGATGAAGATTTTGCACTAAAACCTTACAAATAAATGTATATTTGAAGACAGTGTGCAGGAGTTTGTTTGCACCTTTTGATCTGGTCATCCCTCTCCTACTCACTTATCTCAGGAGAAAGATGTGCAAAGTGTTCTTCTGTTGTGAAAATTAAGGTCTAAAAGGACTGAGAATGTGCTTAAATTTACTATTATTGGATTTTTTTTTCCAGTTAATGTGTACAATTATTAGCTGTAGTCTGTGGCTAAAATATCTTTGCATCATACTGTATTTGGTGATTAAGCTCCCACACATTCCTGAAAGCTGACAGTGCAGAACAAACTAGTATTTTCAAATATCTAAAAAAAAAAACATGACTTCTTTATAATGCATGAAGCACAACCCTCTGCTTACTCTTAAATGCCATTAAATGGTATCTAATTTTCTACTTTTTTCAGAAAACACTACTAAACCTTGATATTAAGCAGGGTGAGCTACAGCAGTTCAGGGACTGCTCACATTTTTCTCTGCTTTGCGGTGTTTTATAAGCTAATACCTGCCCCATAATGTGTTTGTACTTTACATCTCGCAGTACTTAACATTTGCACTCCATTTTGTCGGTCAGGGCCCAGTGAGTATGTACAACAATTTCATTTATGCTATAGGGTTCTCTCAGCATTTTAATGGTTTCAACTGAATACACATCTCGTCGGGTATATACTGTATACACAGTACGCTGCATTTTATCGATGTAAGCCTATGTTCAGTGCCACCACGGCCCATTGCTCTATCAAGTTTGCTATCAAGATGCTGAAGCCTCGGCGCTTCTAGTAGCCTGTCCAATTCATCTGAGTAAAACAAGTGAAGTCTTCGACCCCCTCAGTCTCTCAGCCAATACCGAACGCATCACCCAACCACAGTCCTCTTGGTTTATACAGTGAAAGTCTCCCTACAGGGTCTCCACTGCAAAATACAGCTGCGTTGCATGAAGCTGCTGTTAGCTATGAATTAGATAATAATAAAGTTTCTGTGCAGTTTTCCTTTTATTTACCAAGCACATTTCACATGTGTGTGACCAACATATTTGAGTGTTATTCTTGCATGTCATTGCTGCTTTGTTATCATTACAGAGCACTAAATTTGTGACATCATATGTGTACATCAGCACATGAACTGCACACAGACATTCTGCATTAAAGTGACATCCAGCAGGATTCATTTTTTCTCTTCATTACATTTTATTAGCAGCTAACGATTACTTAATTCTTAATTAATGTTTTAATCATTTTGTCCATAAAATGCCAGAAAACAAAGAAAAATGTCACAAATAGTTTCCCACAGTCCAAGCAGACATCTTAAAATGTGTTGTTTTGTCTGGCCAGTTGTCTAAAATGTAAAGATATTCACTTTACTATGATATAAAAAGAGAGAAAAGCAGTCTCACATTTGAGGCGCTGGAAGGATCAGATGTTTGGCTTTTTGCTTGAAGACTGATTTAAACGATTTATCAGTTATTATTTGACTAAACATTTCTGCAATTGGCTCCACTTCCAATTCAGGGTGTCAAACTTGATGGCATTGTGCCTATAGGTGGCGCTACAGCAACATACTCCTCCACAATCCTCTCTTACACAAAGCAGGTAGGATGTATTGCTGACTGTTGTATTAGACTGAGTTTAAGCAAGGTGTACCTAATAAACTGGCTTATCTTTTGTATTCAAATGACTAATTAAGAGAATCATGTGAAGGTACTGTATGTACTCACTAGCTTTGTCTTTCGATAAGATCTGAGCAGTCATTGCTGTCCAGTACTGTGATGTCTTCTTCAGTGAGTTTTCTGGTCGTTAAGTTTAACAGCCATGATGAGTATTTATTCCAAAGAAACTACTGGAAACATAAAACTACAGCTGTACTAGCTTTGGAAATAAGCCTCAATATATCAATACTGTCATATTAAATGATTTTTTTATGTCATCATCACCCTAAAAAAAAAAATCACTGAACAAATCCTCACTTTAAATAAAGTGGTTGATTGAACTGAATGAATTAGTCTTTTTTCTTCAATCAGCTTCTCTTTAATAATTAATGTAATTTATGGTCTAATTCTACAAGTATGATGCTAAGAATATTGTTGTAGCCTAATCTTTTTCTGCAACTGGGCAGAAGAATCGAGTTTTAACAGAAGACAGAAAAAAAGGTGTGCAGCATTCAAATGATTTAGTTTTCCAATGTCAGGGGCGTAATTTCCGTAATTTTATATATGTATGTATATATATATATAAAATAAAGGGGTGTGTGTACGTTGGAATGGGTTTGAAATGTATATGTTTGTAGGAAATTACACAGAGCAAAGGTTATGGGAATGAGAATAACTTCAAAACTAAGAAGACTTCAAAGGTCTGTAGAAAATCTCTAAAGTGGTGTAAGTATGAATCATAGTGGAGCTTGGAGTGTCTAGTTTAAACATTGTATGAGGAGATATATTAGTAATCTTGAGCTCCGCAGTGTTAAACTGAATTTAAAATAACATAAAAATGCATTTTATACCTGAATTTAGACTATTTGCTTTCTTACAGCACCTTGTGCAAAGTTTCTTTCTGCTGTACTTTGCTGTATAACATTTTTTTTTACAGCCATCAATTTAACAGTGGTCAAAGTTATGATGAAACTTGGCTGTGTTTTGTTTTATTTTGGGCAGGGGTATCTGAAAAACTAAAGACCTTTTGGGATTTGTGCCTGCACCATGTCCCCACCCACCTCTGAGGTAAAAGTTCTACCCCTAGTCAACATTGTAGGGTAGACGTACACACCAGCTGTTATCAACAACTGTAAAAATTAAATATATATATATAGATATATATATAGAAAGGGACAGTTTTTTAGGTTTGATCTCTCTGCAACAGAGTGACAAAAACCAGAAACATAAAGTTGAAAAGGTTATTTTATGCCACCCCCTCTCCCACCTCCCTCGAACTGATCAACATCAGTTTAGGCCATATAAAATGAAAGGGAGTGGTAATGACAGACTGTGATGGCAGAGGCCTGCCTTGCTCGGCAGGACACACATGGACAGTGGAGAAGGAGGTGGCTGGGCACAGGAGTAATAACGCTGATGAGATCTTAGCAGGGCGATCTGATTCCAATGTGAATTGAGTTAAAGAGGCTCCCTGCCGGGCTCATACTTAGGACAATCTCCCTCACTACCAGACATTCATTGTTAATATGACATTCCCCGGGATCCTGGCTAATAACACTCTCAGAGGGTGGGGTTTTTATGACTGTAAGGAAGAAAAAAAACACAGCCATTCTGCCTTTTGCTTAATGTTTATCTCTCGGGAATTGCACAGTGGCGTGGCGCACAGCGATACAATCTCTTTTAATTCTCTTTCTGGTCTGTTTACACTCAGAGGAAGAGCTAAAAAATCAGGAGGGTGGGGAGGGGGCTCTTGAGCAGACACACTCAGCCACGTCTCCCTACAGCAGCTAATGCTTCAAGGCCATTATATTCTGATTGGAAATCTAATAAACAATCATCGATCTTAATGTGAGTCTACAGCAAACATTAGGGGGCTGAGAGCCACTTGTGCTTCAAGTCTGACACGACCACACATACAGTCGACAATGACCAGCGCTGGAGTCTCTGTTGTGATCCTGTGGCATCCTCCCTGTTCTGGCAAGTTCTAATTAAGGCCTCTGGGTTACTCAGAGATTTCCCATTTCTCTCTCTTCACGATTTCAGTAAATATATTATTGAATCACATTATCTGTTTTTGCTTCGGTCCCATTACTCACAGAGAGCAATCTGTAATGATAGTCTATCATCAACGTGGTGGGTCGTGTTGCACCATTGATTAATCCTCCAAACAGCTTTTATGTTTATGAGAAATCACCCTAAGAGCAGTCTGCATCGTATTTCCCCTATGTGCTTCATGCAATTATATATTTTGGTGCGATTGTGGATAAAAAATGTACTATTGATCAAGGTGTGCAGCCCACACAGAGAGGCCTGCGCGGCTGTCTCCTTAGCTTTCTATTGTCCGGAGTGGGACAAACAATACGGCGCAGTTGAAAATCCATCAGAGTTGACAGGTCCATTACACACCGACATCAAACTGCTTTTGGTGGTCTGAACCCTTTTGTCCACTATGTCCCACTTGAAGTATTACAAGCAGCTTGAAATATTACACAGAGCGATTTGTCTGTAGCAAACAGAGCAGCTTGAATTTCTGATTTTGGTTTTCTTTGTTTTTGGACATCCATTTATTTGTGTTGACAACTGCAATGGATTAAAAGTAAGAGCTGTTCAGTTAGTTATAATGAGTGGTATTAAAAGCCTTCATCACATTCACTGTAAAGTGCTGAATTTGAATTTACAATGAGGAATACCCAGGACGTTCATTACGAGCGACTGTTTGTTATTGTTGCATAAGGGAAAGAGCCTAATCAGCTCCCACAGGACCGCTGCTCCACCAGGTCGCACACTGCTCTGCTTACCCTTTGATACGTCTGGCTATAAATTCAGAGTGCCGCTCATCTGCTCATGGTGAGACAGTCTGCTTAAATACAGGATTGGACATTTAAATGATTTCACTTGTGACAGGCCTGCTGTGACAGAATAACAGATTCTGCTGAACAAATAGGCCGTGGAGGCTGCCGGGGTCCCAGGAGTCGGCCCCCCAAGCCCTCAGGCTCTGTTTTGTAAGGGACTTGTTTCAGTATGGCAGCACTTCTGGAAACATATTGGGCCTTGTTACATTGAATGAAATGCTAATTCTCGCAGACTGAGTGGGATTGTGGGTCTTTGTCTGCGTGCGTGTGGTCACACACGCTGCACATGTGCATAGGGGTAGAATTTAGTCAGTGATAAAAAAATTACAATCAGCCATAGCAGGGTCCCTAAAGCTGAGGGCCACTTAAGACTTTTTAGACTTTTTTAATGCCACTTGGATTGACATTTAAGACCAATTTAAAATAACTAAAATTAAAGGGGTGAAAAATAAATTGCTGGGGACAGCAGTTCCCTAATGTTTAGTGCAACATGTAATATGACTTTTTTGTCTCGTGACTGAGACAAGGGTAGAGAACAGAAAATGTGATGTGTGACGGACTTAACTGAGAATTAAATTTTACGAAAAACATGAACTGACAGCAATTACTTAGGCTTAGGGACAATTTTGCCCAAATGTTGCATCATAAAACATGGCTTTTTTGTCTTGTGGTGGAGACGAAAGCAGAACAAAGCTGGGAAATACCTGCCGGAGTTTTCTTCACAATTTTGTGTTTCTCACTCTTTACACTGCCTTAAATCCCATCGTGCCGTATTTGAGAAACTTTTTGCATAAAATACAGTGAGGTATGTATGCGTTGCCACAAGTGTTCAAAATGATGCAAAATCTTGGTTAAACAGCCAATTTTTGGTGAATTCGCAGCACTATCCCATGTTTTCTAGGGTACAGTGACGGCTAGCTAGCAGACAGTGGATCCTCTCTGAGCATACTGGTTAGAAACAAAATATAGGGATGTATGTTCGGCTATCCTGGTCAACGTGACGTTAATATGATTACCATTGTGTAAATTATTTAAAAATAAAAATGATATTACCAATTACTTTACGTCAGAAAAAAAGATCCATCCATCCATCCTACTTCCATCTCTTAGCATTTTTACGACTTTTGAAAGATTGATTTAAGACATTATTATTTTTAGATTAATTAATTTGATGCCTTTTACGACTTTTTAAGGATCTGTGGGAACCCTGCACAAATTTAAAAGAAGAATAAAAAATGATTTACACATAGATTTAAACGTATGCAAAATTCATTTACATTTAATTAAGATTTCTTTGTCTGAACTCTAAATTCATTCCTTCCCTTCGTGCTGGCCTTGGATCAAAATGACTCACGCCTTCGTTTAAGAGCGTGAGTGGTGCTGCTTGTCCTTTGACAGCCTGCATAGGTGGGAGTCCCTGAAGGCATTATAAGTTTATGATGGCATGATGAGGAGTAGGCCAGCCAGCATCTGCTTAAAAAAGCCAACCCAAGCTCTTTTCTGAACTTACCTTTCTTTGTGTGGGGAATTGGACAAAAGCCATAGTTCCCTCTGGTCTGTCAAAGCTATTCTATAATCAACCAACCGTGGCCCTCCCCTTAAAGAATAGGAAGACATTATTCAGCTTCCTCCTTCTGATCTTGGGGCCACAACAAACCATGTAAGCCATGGCTGACTGGTTAAAGCGAGGAAAAAAAGAGGAACACAATGTCCCCCTGTCAGCGGCTGCAGATACAGAGGCCTATGAGCCAGGCACCACGTGACCCCTGGACCACCGCCTTAACCATGGTGGCCACACCGCTGAGCACTGCCACACAGAGAGAGGCCTTGAACCCAAACGCTCAGTCTTCTCTAAGGTCAGATGTCGAAAAGAAGGAGTCTAGTTATTTCAAACTGCAACCACAAGTGAAAGATGTTTCTTAATCAAAGCTATTATACATATTTAAGAGTCCAGCGAATGAACTGAATAAGTAAACGCCATTCACACACACACACACAGTAATAAGAAGTATTCAGCTGTTCTGCCTGCCAGTTGTCATTTGAGGGAGAATTTGTACTGTGCGAGAGGTAAAATGAAGGGCTTATTTTGTATGTGTGATCGGCAGATTGAAGCCACCACAACACTAGGAGCCGTGCTTGAGCTCATTTCCCCGGCTGACTGAAATGTAGAGACTTAACACTCAGCCAGAACATTTACTGGCTGGATGGTCTCAGTTTGCCAAACTGCAAAAGGGGATTTTAAATTAAAGAGGAGGCAAAGTCTCAATGCTGCTATTCTCATGGGGACTGCCATATCGAAGGCGAAAAAAATGAAAGAGCGAATGAATGTGTATTCTGTAATATTTTCACTTAGCAGTAGATAATCCAGCACAGGCACATAATAAAGAGCACACTTGAAAAGGCGTTGACTGTGGTTCAGTATTTTCTATCAAGCAGGACAAGTCTTTAAACAAACCAAAGAAATAAAGGATCGATTAAGGAAATTTCAATTCTTAGAAGCACTGGGATTCTCTCTTGAAAGATTATGTCTTGGTGCAGGACAGTCAATAATCTGAAATTTAAAAACCAATGCTTGACATTACGATACTAGAACTTTGATACAACACCTTGGAAAAATACATTCGATACCATTTTCGATACCAGTGTGAGTGTAACATTTTAAACCTTTATCAAAGGTTAAATATGACAAGTATATAACACGACAATGACCAGAAGTAAATCGTAACAGTAATTAAAAAGTTTTTTGATGAATGAAAACAATATTCTTGCCGTAGTGCTCACGTTCAAAAGCCTCCGAGATTGTCACATATTCAAAAGACAATCACGTACAAAGAAAAAAACAAACAAAACCGTGATGCAAAAGCCAATATGCAACCGGAGCTAATAAAACGAGTAACGAAAAGACAGTACTGCGAGTCAGTAAGAGGAGGCAGGGCCATGGGCGCATTTGGTGTTTCTGTCAACTCGCTGTTCAAGTGAGAAAGTAGTATCAATAATATCAATACTATGAAAATTAGTACTGAAACCATTTTCTTTCCCCGCCATTAACGAGATATTCTGTTATTTTCACTGTTTTCACTGTTATCAGATAGGGGGCGCTGTTACACATTTTGTGAAACAGAGCAGCACTGCCATGTCCAAAAATAACCGATACGAAGATCCACTGGAAACCGGAAGAAGATGTCGTTTACAGAAATGAAGCAGCTTGTAATCTGCACAAAAATGCCGTTGGAAAAATGTTGATGGACTCAGACTCCAATAATTCCTGTTTTGATCAACATTCTGAATCTGATTTGGACGAAGAAGCAAACGAGTTTGGTGGGATGAAACTGCATCTCATTATTTTCATTTATACTATTCAAACTGACGTGAGGAAATGAGAAAAAACAAAAAAATGTAAATGTGAAATTGATTTTGTACTTGAAAACAACAGTCTTTGACAACAAAGCTCTTTGTGAGAAATTTTGTTTTTATATAAAAATGCACAAATTCAAGTATTGATAAAAAAGAAATGGAATAAGATAGAATAAGATGCTTTTTTTTGTCTTTAAAATCAGATGGTCTCTTCTTTGGATTCAGGTATATACTGTTTGCATATTCATAGAACAAATTATTCTGCAGGTCTTTAAAGATTAGTGAATATGATCAAAAATGCTGGTGGTGGCTGGCAACGTAAAAATAATACTCTGGCGGGGAAACGTGTCACATTGTCTTGTTAACGTTCCTTTCATTTGTTACAACTATTGCATTAATTTAATACAATGGCCGTGTCATTGCACATAACATAACAAGTTGAGTGGAGCCCCGCCCTCATCGGAATCGCGAGAGGAGAGATGCTAGCATTACCGTACACGACAGGAAACTGCAGGAAAGACTGTGGACAAGCCGCCCATCCCCCAAGCTAATGGTAGGGGATACACTGTTTTATTTTAATTATGGATTATAACAAATATGCTGTTTTAAAGGAGTAGGTAGCTACAGTGACAAAAATAAATCATGTATGAAATCAAAACTCTTGATGTATCAAGATAAAACTGATAATCATTTTATCATCACACTGTTGCCCTCTGAACTGAAATCAAATCAAATTGTGAGGTGTCTAGAAATTTCCACCCATACAGAAAATTCAAAGGGATTTATGACAACCACAAAAAAGCATGATTGTTAATTATACGAAATAATAGGGTTTTTACAAAGCTCATAAATGGTGTCACACAGCAATCCCTGTGTGATTACATCTATATTGTTTTCCAATTGTAACACGCAGAATCCCAATTTTTGTGGTGCCTACAAGCTTAACTGAAGCCACTTCAAAAACTGTTATTATTCCACTGAGCAACGTTGATTTTATAAGTGTACTGCCAATGATCATGGAGTGAGGCGCTGAATGTTAAATAGGTAAAGAGCCCCGTGGCAGAGGCATTGGCCCCCTGTTACCACTTAGCCCTATTTGGCTGGCCTCACTCACACTCATAATTAAGACCCCCTACTGTGAATATAAATGGCCCCTCAATCAATAGTGATAGAGAGAAATAAAGAGACAGAGACATGAGGACCACGGGCATATCTCAGGGGCAAACATGATAGCATTATGAAAGGAGCAGCTTGAAAGCGGCTTTTACTCTGACAAGGGAGCTAACGTTGTAATTGTCCCTCGGGGACCAGAACTCTTGTTATTAGAAAACAATTTCTCCCTCCAGGCCACTTCTTCTTCAGCCTGAGGGCACACTGATTCCACGTTTCACTCTTCCATCCTGTTATCCAGCTACACTCTCATGTGCGATGAACGAATGAGGCTAAAAAGTTTGGAAGATTTGAATCTCAGTTACAATGGAAAACTAAATAAAATTATTCGTAAAGCAGTTAATTAACAGGAGTGGTAATCACCAGAGGCCCCACCATGAGATAATATCACGATACTTAGGTCTTGATTATTGCAATTTTAAACATTTTGCAATGTGCTGAGTATTTTGATCAAATATATCGAGATTTGTTACTTTTTTCCAACTGCAAACTGTGTTTCTAAAGGAAAACTGTCAACTTCTGATAAAGTTTTCAGTCACTTCATCTCATTCAAATTGTTTTAATTGCAGCAAAATCCATCTAGTGAATGGAAATTCAACTCATTCTATTACCCCAGTAGACAACCAACAGTTTTAATTCTTATTTGCAATATTTGTAATCTATATATCTAAAAAAGCAATACTTGGCATCAGAGCATGTGAGCGGAACGGACCGGGTGAAAATTTCCACTCCTCGCTCGCAGACCTGTCACTTTGCACTGCTCGTCCGCTCCGCTTCGTTCTGTGCATTCTTCGCTCCGCTCCACTCCATCATAAGTTTTATCCCGCTCCACTCACTCACCACTTCGCTCAAAAACTGCGTTGTACTACCCTAACCTGTAATCTTCTATTCACAAATAAAACATGAGCTTGGTAGATTCTCCGGGGAAGCCCTCTCCCTGCAGTTAGGGACCGTTCTCCACGGTACCACTGTCGGGGTGGAAATAAGTCAAAGTGTGGAGGAGACGGACCGGGTTAAGCGGCCGACCTCTGGGGAAGCCCTATCGCCTCTCCCCGCAGTTAGGGACTGTTCTCCAAGGTACCGCTACTTCTCTTCTCAGTTTCTTTTCTGAAGTACACAGTAAACTCCATAGTTTTGAAAGAAAATAGTGTGGGTGTGCGCAGGTGCAAAGATGCATTCTGGGTGGGGCATGAGCGACCGGAGCGAAATTGGAGCTCCGCCTTTTTAAAAAATTAGCCGCTCCTCGCTCAACACAAAATCCTTCCACTCCCTGCTCAGCTCCGCTTCAGCTCCGCTCCGCTCACATGTTCTGCTTGGCATTTATGAATCAATAAAACATCACCACACAATATATCCCTCAACTTTACTGTAGTTATTAAGTAATAATCAATAGATCAAGATTTAAGGATGCACTGATTCATGGGCCGAACGTCGCCATCGGCTAGGAGTAAGAATCACTCGAGGATCCACGATACGATTATCACACCACTGAAGTCAAGATAAAATGAACCACCGTCAACGATTCAGGGTTAGCAACCTATTGTTTCTCTCACAATGCTACATTGTGAGCAACAAATTGCGCTGAAAATCTGCAGCAACAGAGCTGGTTAACATTAGCTGTTAGCAGCTGGTGGCCGTAACTACAGTAACAGCTAACGGAGATTCCATTGAGTTACATTATGGTGCATTCAAGCTCTATTCAGTGAAAATGAGTATTGGGCGAAGGTTAATTACACGTTATCATGATGTGTTCAAATGTAATCTTGAAAAGTTTCGTTTTTTGCAAGAAACTTGAATAAATACAGTTGTTTGTAGGAGAAATATGTCGTTGTTTTACAGCAATATGAAATGCATATTAGAGAGGGAATGATGATGTACTATTTTTTTGTTTCTTTTTTTCATGTGACAAAGTTATAAGTAATTCATAAATTTGTTAAACTAAATTTGTGCTCGTTTAAAGATAAAGTAAAAAGAACAGTTCAGTTATTTTTTAAAGTAGGGACTTCTTTGTTTTCCTAGAACAAAATAAACAACAACAAAAATTCACTATCAGCATCGGCTATCAGTCACGTTGTCATTTTTTTACATTAGTATCAGTGTATTCCTATCAGGATCTGCAATGTTCCTTTGTACTGTGTTTAAAACACTGATATAAGATTATATATTACAGCACTACATTCCAGGAAAAGAAGAGGACTGCAGTCCAATGTGTGTTAAACAGTGTAGTTGAGGAATGAATGGATTTGCACGGCTGTCTTTGTTGGTGTTCTCTTTGTTCTGGTGGCACCTTCATGTAATTTACACTGTCCTGTTCCAAACATATATCATTTCAAATATTTTACCTCATTCCCTGGCTAATTTCAAAGGTTATTTCCTGAAATGAATCCCCTTTGTCAAATCCATTGATCCTTGCAAATCTAGAGCAATATTACTGTTTGTATAATAAATTGACCTGTAATGTAGATTAAGTTAAGGGAGAGAAAAAGAATGAGGAGGGGGAAAAAAAGTGAAAAAAATGCCCATTAACATTTTGCCTTGTGAGTTTGTGTGGTTAATTTAAAACATTTAAGGCTGGAAATGAGCTTCTCCATCAAATGTCCCACTTCCATTTACATTTCTTGCATACAAGTCAATTTGTGGCTGCCCCACACCATAAAATCATTGCCACCGGAATGCTGTGTCGGTACCTCTAGACATTACCCTGGCGCATGGTACTTAAAAAAAGCAATTTAGAACTCCATTTGCTCAAAAACAGTGTGCTTTCAGCAGACTCACACTTCTCCCAGCAAAATGAAGATTAAACAGCATTGCCTAAAGAGTTTCATTGTGTATGAATGTCTTGCAATTGTTCCAGTTGTCTTTTTTTTCTTCTTTTGTGTGATGTATGTGTGTAGAAATGGGTTGAATAAACATGTATTAGTGTGTTACTTCTGCAGTTTGAGGCATTTTGTTATTAAAAGATCAAGATATTTTACAGTGAAGCATTTAAAGGTACAACTAATGGGTTTAATTGTCAAGATTTTGGTTTTTTTGACTAATCAATTTATAATTTTGTCTATAAATGTCAGAAAATAGTCCAAGGTGGTGTCTTTAAATGTCCTCTTTTGTCTGACCAACAGACCAAAACCCAAATATATTTAGTTAAACTGTCATATATGACTATTCAGCAACTTATTTGATAATCTATGAAAATGTGAATGTTTTTTGTTTTTTTTTACTCATATAAGACAGTAAACTAAATATCTTTCGGTTGTGGACACAACAAGACATTTGAGGACATCATTCTAGGCTTCGGGAAATACTAATCGACATTTTTCACCATTTTTTTCGCCATTTTCTAGACCAAAAAACTCATCAATTATAGAAAAATATAATCAACAGATTGATCAATAATAAATAATTTGCAGCACAGCAAACCGCTTCCATTTAAAAAGCTGAAACCAATCCTTTTTTTTGCATTTATGCTTGAAAAATTACAATTAATCGATTACCCAAATGGTTAATAAATGTTTTTTGATTGCTTAATCGATTAATTAACCAATTATTTCAGCTCTAATTTACTTGCAATAGGACATCTAAATTCTTGCACAAGACAACTGTAATGTTATTGTGAGTTTTGTCATCTTCTTTATCCTCTGTGTTATTGACCTCACCCTGTGGAGCTGCAGCGCCCTGGCAGAGAGAAAGTAGAAATAAACCCACAGGTCTGTTTACTGTGCTTCCATTCACCATCAATAATGGGCTGATAAAAGAGATGCTATCTGACCAACCAGAAAGCAGTGGTCAGTAAAATAGGTACAATATTGTGTCACGTATCAGGAAATAATTGATGACCCCCTTCACGGGGATCTCAAACGGGGCATTGGGAAATCATTTTCAATCTATGGCTTAGCAGATGAAACAAATGCTCCCGGCTTGCTTTGTCAATTCTCACTCCTTAGGGTCAAACAAACAGCTTTTCCAGGGCCAGCTCAAAGGCTGGTGTACAGGCAGCCAAGCTTAAAATGTCCCTTGTCCTCCACAAAATGATACAACGGAGCATTTCATATACCAACAGTTTGTTATTTGTCATTGACAAAGTTATAATAAGAGGGGCCTTCATATTCATTGACCAGGTGACCCTTACATCCCCAAAGCCTCCAGCTCCATCCACACAGATTCCCTGGTCCATGTCTCCACTGTGTGCTCATTAATGTCCACGCCAACTGTTTATTAAGACACAAAGGAGAAGGGACGGGCAAAAGAAAAACAAGAGGGCAAATACAAGAGGGGTATTCATGTGGTAAACAAAAAGAAAAACCCTGAGCAGAAGCACAAATGCATCTATGGCGTGATGCTAAATGAATATTTTCCGTCACAGACTGAATTTAACAATGGCAGAAAAAATCTGAAGGCCATCTGTCATTTTGACAGATTAGAACACTCAGGGCGATCGACCGTGACTTCAGGTAATTCACAACCCTGTCCAGTTGGTGGCGTGTGCATATTAATTAGCTATTGTCTTTGAACTCACATTCATGATCTCATTGCGTAGTTGGCTTTAGTTGTCGCATTGGTAAGCTATATCGCTACATACCATCGCAGAAGTTTCTTTACACTGTCCGTGTCTCTGATAATTTTTTCTCTACATCTCAGTGGTGTAGTGCTGCCGGAGCTCATTTTTTCGCTCCAGCTGATGACATAAAATCTTCGCAGTCACATATTTTGGTTGAAATTTATAAACATTTTTTTAAGTGCTTGAAGATCCAACCGTCACTAAAGCATATGTCATGCAAGAGAGACAACAAAAAGACGAAATGGTCAGAGCTGTGATATCAACATTTACAGTTTGTTAAATGATTCGCAATATAAGCTCCTGCATTGTGCAACATACAAGAAAACATTCCACCTTAAAAGCAGTTGTTGGCGGTAGCTTTTTTTCTCTTATCGTCTATAGCTGCTAACTGTTAACTAGTAAAGATGACAAAGCAGCAAAACTTCCTTTCATTCATAGTTACAGTTGACTAATGTGTGTAAACCTGTCACCGTAGAACAGTGGTTATGTAACCATCAAAACAGGCCACAACTTCACCATGCACACGTGTTTGCGTCATAGTTGTGCTAGGATACTTAAACAAATAGCACCACACCCTTATAAATGCATAATCTATAAGCTTGCAATGTCTATTAAATATTGAAAAATTTAAAAGAATGAATGAAAATTAATTGTCTTATCATTAAAAAAATGAATATTAAAATGATGGGTAGTAATAGATTATGACAGGATTTCAAAATAACAGACAATGAGAAAGTCTACCGCAGCCTCTAAGTGCATATGCATCAGTGTTGAAAATTATTTGCCAATTAATTAGTCAATTCACCAAAAATTATTTGGAAACTATTTTAATAATTGATTAATCATTATTTTATCTTAAGTCTGTTTTTTTTAGGTAAAGATGCCAAAAACATACTGTCTACAGCTTTAGTTTTGGTCCTAAATGTGAATGTATTCTTGGTTTTTACAATCATAAACTGAATATATTTGAGTTTTTGACTGTTGGTTTGATAAAAAATCATATTTGAAGACACTGCGTTAAGCTCTAGGACACTGTTTTCCACTATTTCCTTTTTTCAATCAAAAGATTAATGGTCAGATTAATAATAAAAGAATCTAGCTGCAGCTCTACATGTGTTCTGCCAAGTGTAGGTTGAAAAAGCAGCTGAAATGTGACAGTGCTCTGGTAAGGCCAGTTAGTGTTTTAATGGTCTGTTTTCGTTTTTTAGCACCGGGGGTGGTTGTTGTCTACTCAGCAACTCCTTGACTGATTAGTTTAGCTCCAGTGCTACCAGGGGCCAGACAATGGAAGCTATGGAGGGAATATTCACACAGCCCACACAAAGCACGCAGCCACAGTGACGCTCTGCTGCTGTGCCAATAGCTAATGAATCAATAAATTAAAATATTTACAATTATTTGTTGATGGAGGTGGCTGTAATTATTTGTTGATGGAGTGTGTCTAAAAGCACAAATCAAAAATGATGTTTTGAATTAATCTAAATAGATGCGCAGTTGACACGTTGACGCCGTTTTTTTTACATCGTTATCAATGCAAAATTCACGGCTGCCTTAATTGATTGACAGTGAAATTCAAAATTGGATGTGAAATTTGTGTGACAGGGAGCGAGTCATTAAATGGTACTTTGAAAACAAGTGATAATAGAAGGGGTGACTGGTATAATCCAACCAAAGCTGCTACAAAAGGCACATTCAGCCCTGTTTCTAATACAAGCCGAGAAAATACCTCTGACAAACTTTTCACACACATCCTGCTGTGGTGCAGAATTCCTCCTCCACTGCTCAGCTTTCCATTTCTCCAGCTGGCTTGTCGCAGGCCGTGGGGTGGAATCGACCGGCCACGCGCATGGGAGCCCCACATCATACACACTTCTGTGTCCACGGGCCTCCTGCTCGCCTCTGTGAAACCAACAGTTTATTCTCTACCAGCAGGGCCAGGAGCACGCTCTGGAGGGGGGCGCATTGTGCGGCATTACCAAGACAATGGGGCCATATGGGGAACAGAAGGATCTCCCGCTCGCCCTTTCAGCGCACAACAAACGGCGCAGCACATTATGCGTGGCAGCGGTCACTTTAGGGTTACAGTTTTTAGCATAACAACTGATGAAAAAGGGAAAGTCATTTTATCCCCATTTAGGGCTATTATTGGCACGACGTAAGGGGGTGAGATTTATGGGTTTTGAACAATGCCCTTCTTGGTCAACATACTGGCGAAGGCTCGGGGAGAGATAATGGTATCACATCATGTTCATCAAATCAACATCATGTCAGAGGCGGCTGCTCTGCTGATTTGTGTACGTCGACTCCTGGGCCACATATCTGATTATTCCTTTCTTCTTTAAATGCATAAGTGAAACACAATAGACGCCTAAAATAATAATCAGAGTGAGAGAACACATGTACGTGTGTCCATTTATCTTGTTGACAAATCCGAGGGAAGCAAACGCGAGCGTGTGCAAACACAAACGAGGCAGCCGTGACGTCACACGCAGGGCGCTGCGAAATGATGCAATTGTAAATGTCTGAACATCTTGTGTGTTGATTGGAGCATCGCGGATCTTGTGATGGTAGACTGCAGATCCAATCCATTCCCGGTGTATGGCATCTTCACACACAGTCAGCAAAGCAGGAAAAATCATATGGTGAAGTGTTGCTTGATCTACGACAAGCGCATCAATGCCAAGAGACTCTCTCTTTCTTTTTTTTTCTTCCTTCTGAGAGGATGCTTTAAATATCCTCTTCAGTGAACGGCTGGATTCTCCTGAGATTGTGTGAAAACTTTAATGAATTCAGCTCAAGACGTTTCATTTATTCAAAATGGTGCTTGTCCTTTGGTTTTTAAAAACAATTTTAAAAAGTTGCAAAAGATATACTCCTGAAATTATTATTGGTACCTATGGTGTCAATAATTATTGGCCTATCTGCATGTAATGAATTGACTATCCTCATAATCTGGCTCGTAATGGATTTAGGACACCAAAGGGTCCTCTAAAGAAGATGAGAGCCTATTGATCCACAAGATAAATGCTCTTTAGGATGTTAATAGTCTAATTTGCTTTAATGATTTCTCCTAGCACTTCCCCAGTCAAGGACAGGATAATATACACTTAAAAAGGCATTCCAAGCAGAGGCACAGCAACTGAACGCTTCCTGCATAAAAATGTAGGGCATTTGAGTCGAATGTTTGAAATTGATGATCAACCCCGCCATTAGTTTGTCTTTATTTGCTTCCTTCCAAGGTAATTATCATGGATTAATGCTTTTCTGGAGTGTCATGCGAAATAACATTAGCGGTATCCATTTCCAGAATAACCTGCCCAGGTCTAATAAGCAGAGTAATAATGCTTGCAGGTTTTTCTTTGATGTGGCACTAAAGCGCACATTGAACACATGGTCTGCGGGATGGATGGCTGACATTATTTAATTAATTAGCTGTCAATTATCAAACACAAATTATCCTAAGGATGTTAGTGACATGTATTGTGACTGTTAATTATTTGTGCAGATTTCCTCTGATGTTGACAGGAGCAGCTCTTCAGTGTATCTAATTTTAAATTTAAACGTGTCATTTTTTTCTTTCTTTCGACATGTTCTGTTAGTAAATCTTTGCTCCATGGCTATAAGTGACATTTTAGGATTTTAGCCCATCACCGGAGCAAATTTTAATCTCAGACAAAGGCGGTGTAGTATGACACACCAGAGACAAGATGAGCTATTGCTTTAGCAGTTTCAGGCATAAATGACATTGACTTCTGGGAGATGGAACTCTTTAACATGCTCTGCACCAACTGAGTCACATCTGCCGTTGACAAACAGCTAAGGAGTAACCTGAGTCTATGTTCTCTTTACTGGCAATTTTTACATTTTATCATTGAAGTCAATGAGCCAATCTGCAATTTACGCCGTGGAGAGCGGGATGAGTGTATTCAGAACCCGGTCACACACCCAATCTCCTACTAAAGAGCAGCGATAATGTAATAATGCCTCACTGATGTGCCAGGCAGTAATGGTGCTGAACATCTCCCATTCATCCAACACTACCTGATCATTGCTTTAACGGAATAATACATTACGGCTGGAAATAGCTGTAAACCTCCAACTTTATCTTGGGAATGTGCACTCCTTTTTACCTCAGGAAACGCTCCTGTCCCTCGGTAATAAAAGGCAGAGCTATCAGGGAAATGGAAAAAAGATTGAAACCCCTCTGTCTCTGACAGGCAATGCACAGATACACAGAGTATGGCCTTTCCTCTTATTTTGTAGCCTAAAGGCTGTTTGTATTATTATGAAAATAGGTATTATGATCTTACGCTTCCTCCCAGAAGAAAATGAAACGGCGGAGATGCTTGCTTTTTTTCGCCCCCTTATGACTGTAAAGTAGGTCTGATTGACCGTTACTTCACTCTGTTTCTTAGCCCTGTCAATTCTTCCTTCCTTGACAAATGACACTTAGCCGTCTGTCAATAATGGCCCACGTAAATGTGCTTAAATGGGCCAGGGCACACCAATGTTATGGCTGTTCATCCTATTTAAATTACTTTCCGCCTTACATAATTACAGAAACCTGGTATAAGAGGGTAGTTGAAGCACAGAGGCAGAGTAATGTATAGAGGTGAAGGCACAGATGCATACAGTGTTTCTTAAGGATACAGAAACAGAAATGACACGCCGAGCAAAGCCTCATGATAATTGAGAAAAGACAGAGGCGCAAGAAGGTGACATCAGCCATTAACCTTATATCGGGCCATTTTGTAAATCAATGTCACTCACATTTAATAACAAGTGTAATCAAAGGAATTATGCAAATTTAATTTGATGCCTCTTGCATTATGCAAATCTCAGCCAAATATAATGAAACCTGACACCTGACCAGTGCAGTATACAGCATGGGTGGTTCTCATTGTTAAGGACTGACTGCTGACAAATTTGGAGAAAGGGGTGAAAATGGAAAAGTGCACACGAGATCATCAATTATTAATGCTACTGACTATAATGAGTCACTGATGTGCGTTTCTGTTTGGTGTTCTGCACTTGGCTGCGGTAATAAAGACATTTAGATTGCTATGATTCCATATTCAAGCTACACTGGGTGTTATTAAAAGGTCTTTGTGTAAATTTGTGTAGCGATTCAGAAAACGTTCCTGTAATGGATTGAACACACCGAAATACAAGAATGAAAACAAACGTCTGCCGCAGAAGCAATTTTCTGTGTATTGTATTAGTGACCAACATGTCTGCATGACCCGCCGACTCTGACAACAACCCCACAGACACACCGTTACAAGTGGTTCATAATAACAAGGGGACTCCTCGCATCGGATGCAGTCAGCTGGTTCGCTACAACCAAATGTTACGGAGTAAAACAGCATGTCATGCTGCCATTTGACACGGTGAAATAAGATTAGATGAGATCCATTTCAAAGTGCAGGAAGTGCAGAGTGCTGGCCTGTTCCAGCATACAATCTGCAACATACAAATACCGAGCGGGAGGAAGGCGTACTGAGGCATGAACGTTGACACACTTACAGAATAATCCTGCTGTCCGCTTTTGAAGGATGCTGCCACATTTTTCTTATTTATCCTCCTGTCAATTGGAAATCTGCACTGCATAATACAATATTTACAGTTACTGACTACATTGCTTTAAATTCTTCATTCTGTTTAAGTGATGTTGAAAGCATCAATTGATCGATACATATCAATTTTGAATTGCTGTAATGATTTCTATGCTGATTTTCCACAGTATTAATACACCAGTACCAGCTTTGCTTCCTCACTCTAATTAATGTTCCATACTGTTATTGTGTTGTTCCCTGAAAAAATAGTCAGTGTCACATTGTATTTATCTTTTTAATCAAAAATGTAATGTTTCCTGTGGTGTTGTATCAAAGTTAGAAACTCCAGTATCGTGACAACACTATTCAGTTTAGAAGAACACTGATATTTAGTCTTATTTAATCCAATATTATTGATAAATAATGGGAAAATAAGTCTAAAATTTCATTCATCAATGCTGATCTAATAAGAGGATAGATGGATGGACAGATCTGGATTAGGATTAGTCAATATTCTGGATCAATACATTGGTATAGACTGAGATCAATAATAGAGTGGAAAAGATTAGTTGGTTAATCCATTTGTCAATCAACAGGAAAATGAATCTGCAAACATCTCTGACTGTCAGCTAATCATTTAAGTCATGTTTTAAGCTCTAATTCCAAAAATTCTCCGGTTCTGGCTTCTCAAATGTGAATATTTTCTGTTTTTTTGTCAGCTGTAGCAACAAACTAAATATTCTGGGTGTTTATAGGGCTGTCCCAAATAACATTTTTGGAGCTTTCAATCTTCAATGATAATTATCCACGAACATTAAATATTTGACAGGATGTGACATGATCCCAGGTTGGACTTAGCACTTCTCAATAACGCCAAACGCAGCGGTTTGGGCCCCATCCCTAGATGCAAAGCAGGCACCTCTACAGTTGCCAACATGTGCAATTCATCTAACCTTGATTTTCCTCGTTAAGCCTTTTTCACACAGAGGCTTTAGACAGTCAGTTTAGTTGCTTGACGGAGGCACTGACGACACCAGCCTCATCCATGTCTGACACTTGACCCCTCTTTTCAGGTTCCTCTCACCAGTTTACAGGTGCAAAAAGACAAAACCTGAAGCATTCGAATAAAGATGTGGAGGTCGATTACCATGGCTACAACTGAAACTTCGAAGTATTCGAATCAGCCATAGTGTTCTGGACTCTTGGTCGAATAGAACAAGCAATTTGAATAGACTAACTTGGGATTTAGGAACTGCAATGGGAATTTTTTCACGGTTATTCCATAGACCATACAATCAATCAAGAAAATAGAGTATTCCATTATGAAAATTAGCATTTAGTTGCAGCCCTATTCAATTATTAAAAAAGAAATACTCTCAACTAAAGTCATTATCATTTGAGATGAGCTGAAGCACTAATCGTGACTTACTTTACTCAACTAAAGAGAATTTTTTTACGCTGTCAGTTGTTTTCTCTCAGAGGCTATGCAGCAGGATTTGTGTGCCTCAGATGGTGTGTGTTACTAAAGAGTCCTTTAGTGTGCACCACTCTAGGAGTAAAATGAGCTTCGATCTGTCCCAGAGGTAGCCCATCAAGAGGTGGGGAGGTTAGTTGGTCGTCACGGCCATCTAGACCCTGGCCTGTGAAAGCCTGCCAGAATCAATGCTAATTATGCTGCCATCTGCGAGGTGCCTGTGCTAGGTTGACACCTGTTCACTTCCAAGTGACGCACAGAAACTTCAATCAAGCCGGGAAACAAGACGCTAACACTGCTGGAGAGGAAAATGATTGGTAAAAGTATTGACAGTGATGATGGCTGGTGGATAACTGTAGATATCGTTGTCATACCAGCTGGGCAACATATGATCTGATTCATTGGTAGCTCAAACATCACAGTTTCTGAGATGCTATACATACAGTACATCCCGACTGAAAATGTCTAATTGACCCTTCCACTCTGTCGGCACAGTCGTTTCTCTCCTGGAATCCCAACTCAGCCTACGTGTGTGATAAATGTCCCGGGGCTATAGCAACACTGTCCCTTTCCAGATAATTTATCATGCAAAGACAATCAGTCAGAGGACTTGATTAATATTTTCTGGGGGATCTTTTCAACTTTGGAGGCTGATCTAGCCAGCCACATTAGGCAGAGTGGTTGCAAGAGGAAACCAATAAACTAGGTTTGGCTGTTTGCTCACTGAGACCGGGGGCCTGTCAATTCTTTGCCCCTTGAAAGAGATCTGCCATTAAGGTGACATGAGAAACAAATGAGGCCAATTTCTCCTCCAATGTCCCATCTGATATGTCAATAAAAGGCCCAGCAGCCGCAGGATGCTCCGAGATGGATTTTTCCTTGCAGCTAGACAATCAGTGGAATACATCTAACTTTCCTCCGATAGGTGAATCACTCAGACAAAACCAATGGACTAGCGTTAAGTAGCAACTGCAGATCTGCTTTCAGACAAATATATGAATGAGATTACTTCCCAGGTTTTGTTTTCCATCTTACAAGATAAGATAAGCCAGGCAATGCATTTGAATTATGTTTGTCTTTTGCTGGGTATAAAACTGGAGCCGGACCAGACATCAACATCTCCCTTACAGCGAGGTGTAGCAACAAAGGATTTCATCTGTGTTTTTGTTCGGTCATAACTTGCATCAGGCTGGAGCTGTATATATAAGAGATAATAAAATTGATGCATTCATATCCAGCAGGGGCAGTTTCTATCCATGACACACGGCAGGTGGATTGACACTAGGCAAGATTACAAGATTATCATGGCCAAGATAATGGTCCTCATGTGTCCAACGATAACTTTACAATATTCAATTATGCATTGCCTATTATGAATTTTGTCTACATTATGTATCTTTCTCTGCTTTGCGCTCTTGCTTGTAGTGTATCAAAAAAAAAAAAAAATGCATATGTCTGACGTTGTATGTTAGCATAGACTGTATATAAGATGGTCGATCCGCCTCCACTTTCACCAACTGTACAAAAATGAAGCCAAAATATCCTGGATACAGACACTGCAATCTTGTGCCGATGACACAATTAGCAGCCAAAGTCTGCGCCGTAGTGATCTCCACGGTACTATTGGTTGCAAGCACACAGATTGGCACAGACAGCTGTCAATCAGGATGTCAAACCCCCTTCACATACAATCAAATAACTAAATAAAACCGAACCTATCCAAAAAACAAACACCTGAACATACATCAGCGTGATAAGAACGACCTAAAATGACAGAAACCATCTTTGGGAAAAACGTCTTTGACATGTTCTTTGATTTTTCTGCTAACATGGAGGGGGCGGGGGTTATGACCTATACTGCAGCCAGCCACCAGGGGGCAATCAAGATGTTTCGGTTCACTTTTAGGAACCTGCCATGTCACCAATCTTTATTATACAATCTTTGGTTATTATCCACGTAACTTTTCCCGAAACTCCAGCAGGAAAGACGTCCACTCCTGTTGGTAAAAAGAATGCAAATGTGCCTTTTTGGCGATTCTTTGGTCGTAAACCAAATGAAAAAGGAGATCCAGAGAACATGAACAAAGTACTGCTCCGTTTTGTGCGTATCCGTAAGCAAAGTAAACAAGGTACAGATAGAAAGCTCCATCCACGTCTGTATATGTATCTACCTTTGAGCATAATTGAGCCATTAGAGGTTTTGCAACATATGCACATCCAGTCCATAGATATTTACATCTTACAACTTCTTTTTGGATAACCATTGCATATATCATTGCTTTTCTTACAGCAGTATTGTGTGTAGGGGAATTTTAATACTGCCCAACCCTATTTGACAAAGCTGACTGATATTAAGAGATAAATCTTGGTTGCTTGTTTCAGAAATTGTGTGCAATCTAAGTAGAAAAACCTGTTTTATTAAGCTGACCAGCCGTCAACTGTACGGATCAGGCTTTTTGTCTCTTTTATTGTACACGAACAAAATCAGGTTGGGACAGAAAAAGAAAATATTATCATTAAGAGGAAATAAATGACAACACTGCTAATGTTTCTTTCTATAATAGCTTGCAAATTAACAAAGTAAATGGTGGTGCAGGCCGGTGTTTCTACCCAGCCTCAGTCCAGGACTGACAAACAGAAATTAGGATAGATCACAATTAGAAACAACATTACAGACCCACGTGTGATTGCGATACTTATATGTAGAATTATAGCCTCATCTGCTGAGCGGCGGCATCGATAGGCATTCATTAAGTATGCAGCTCATAAAGTCAAATGTTTTTCAATAAATATCATGGGAACGAGGCTCGAGATACTCCACATTCAGAGACTTACAATGGCAGCATATGTTGAGGTGGATTGAGTCCTCAGGCTCCAATCTGGCTTTCTCTCCCTCGGACTTAGAAGATAAATTATGTGGGCTATTTTTCCATTATGTTAATCAAAACACGCCATATGCATTACTATTATTAGACTGGTAACAGAAGACATCCTGTTTTCAATGTGAAATTGTGAGACCGAACCGTAATTGATCACAAACACAGTTTTAGGATAGTCAAAGATAATTCAACAGCTGGCCTTGTTTATATCTCTTGTTAACACGTTATATATGTTTTATGGGGTGTCAATTGATGTTGTTTCATATTACAGCAGCAGCCTATTTACAAGGATGCCTCACTGTGTAATGAGAAGCATAAATGACAAATAAGGTAATCTAACTTGATTTTTGTAACAACAACACAATATCCATTCCAGTTGCTTTTTTTTCCCCGAGCCGTTTATGTGCTATTGTTGTGTGTGCAGGATGTGGTTTATGTGACTTTAAGTAAAACAAACAAAACAAGTGAAGCAGCTCTGGCACTTAAAAGAGTCTGAGAATGTGTGTTGGCCCACCTGAGCCGCGCTAATTGTTTTCCAGATACACATAAGGTCTCAGGCACCATCTTAAATTCCAAGGTTGCACTTACAGCCTGCTGGACGTCCTTGACTGGAGCCAGACGCGGGTCTAGAGAGGGCCGTTTGGCCAACAATGTCATTGTTATGGCCTTTGTCATCTCAATTAGCAGACGGGTGCTAAAACACAGAGCTCTAAATGGTGGCATCAGTGTTAACCTGGGACACAACACACTGCCCATAAACCCCAGCACTTATGCCTACTGCTGACCATGCTGTTTGTCTCTCATTACCTTCCAGCAGCAAAACGGGGCCCAGAGGTTACACTAATGACCCGCTCTTTCGCAAAGTTACTGCAACTACTGTTGTCGTCAGATGGAAGTATGAAATGAAAGTTATACTCCGTTACATCTGTCAGCAGTTTGACTACTTTCTGAGTTCGGTGGTACAGTGAGCCTGTGAGAAGAAGTCAGTTTATCATTAAGAGTGTGTTTCTGCAGTCAGAAACAGTGGCTGATTAAATTAGGCCCATTTTAAGGTCAATGTATTTCTTTAATCAGTTGTCCCTTTTGATCATCCCTGGGAACAGTGCTCCTCAAACTCAGTCCTTGGTAATTGGTCCTCCTTGCTGGCTCACTGTCTGTACTCATATGCTCATGGTTTAATGTTTCCAGCATTTTCGGCACAGGCAGAGCACGTAATGCTGTGCATGTTTAACAGTCATTTCCATAAGTAAGTGCAATTTCTGTACAGTTTGTTCCTGTGTAATGAAGTGAAATCTTGTTTGTATTCCCCCTATTTCACAAGGAAACCCACTCAAGCAGCTACACGGGAATTAAAGCGGCTAAAAATTAAAAACCGGCACTATCTTTAACTGAATGTCACACTATTAGGAAATAAAATCAATTACTTGCATACTAAGTAGTTCTGTTTTTGTTATTTCTGATTTTATATTCGGAGAGAGCTCCCCCCCCCCCCTCATTGTTATTGTCTGAGTCTATAAGTGACCTTAACAAGAAAAAATGCAAATGATGTGCGAGAGAAAATGGCTAACATTTATTTATCCTCGCTGTTCTCTTGTCTTGTTGGTGTCATTAGAACAGTTCGCTGCGTCCCATTCTCTCCCATTATCTCTGCTATCAACGCAGCACAGCAAGATTCCAGCAGGGCTATAAAATACTTCCCCTGGACCACATACGGCTAGCACATCATCTCCCAGACACAGCTTAATGATGGAAAAAAAAAAATCTAATGTCTTTTTGCCCCCTTTCTTCCTCACATTCTCACAACACCATGAAAAAAAGTCAGCCAGCCTGCAGAAGTTACACATACATTTAGTTGGGGGGAGAAAAAAAAAATACATTTGCACCCAAGTATCAGCGACGTCTTAGAAGGTGTGAGGGGGAATGATAGATGTCTGTCTTGATCATCCACTGGTGCAGGTTTTTGTCGATTGCACCAGGGTCACTGGCGCTGGCTCCGCAAATCCATTAGAGCGAGAATGCAAAAAGGACACTTTATCTGAATTCATTATAAATGGATCTATATCTTATGTTTAGGGCCAAGGACACGATTTGTATCACAATGCAAATATCTATCATTAAATGTTGACAGTTCATTTTTCCTGGCAAAGAAAGAAAAATGTTTTCTGTGCAGCACTCTTTCTGGGCTGTTCTTTCCCTGATAAGGCGCCACCAAAGTAGTTGAAGCTGATTTGTTGTCCAAATTGAATGGTTTGTCATAATTTCATAAGGGGAAAGTATCCGGTTTCATGATTTGCATGTATTGTAACATTACAGGTAAACAGTATGATAAATATCCCGAAATATAACCAGTAACGTGAGCATATAGACCACACCGTACAGCTTGTGTGCGTTTTATGATATTGGAAAAACAATATCAAGAATCTGTCTGGTTTCACTCAGATATAACCAACAGTAAATAAGTTGTGAAATTAATAAATTGCAAATACAATGCATAACAAAGACAGAGTGGTTTAACAGAAACTTCACACTTAATTGACAGAAAGTAAAATTACTGCTTGCTGCTTGTGTATTCCTATCATATGAACAGCAACCCTGTCTAACCTCTCCTTCATACAAACTGACACGTCATCATTTTTTGTGCTCTCGCAAACTTGTCGGCACTTTGTCCGATGCAGGGAGTTGAATTGCTGAGCACATGGCTGGGCATGTCAGTCAAAGAGCAAAAGGAGCATCCCGTTGTGTCGCTATCTAAATAATGGCTATAAAGCGTAGCTAACGGTGTCCTCTGAAACGTGCTCAGGTGGAAAGAACTAGACAAACAGAGACAGCCACCGCAGTGCTCCCTGACACAGAGGACAAAGTGAGGGCCTCATTTCCTCCCTCTAATCAGTGTTTACATCCACCCCAGTGCCAATGGCTGGTGACTGAGCAAGACGTGTATCAATCACCAAAGGCAACCTAGCCGGGGAGGACACACCGATACACAACACACACTCTGACGCAAACAGACACACACTACCCTGGCACCGGGGATAGCAACACGCTCATCTTAACCTCTTCCTCTTCTATTGTGTCCTCTCTCTCTCTCTCTCTCTCTCTCTCTCTCTCTCTCTCTCTCTCTAATGGGTGCAGAGAAATTACAGCTAATTAAGGATGTAAATGGTGGCAGAGAGTGACTTCTAATTCTGCATTAAATTGTCTCTTACCTCAGCAGAAAAATTTATCAGAGGAGGCAATGTCAACTTTTACTGGGGTGGGTTATTTGCATTTCTGCACGCATTAATTCTGGGATGTGCAGCGCCTACAGAGCCAAACAGAGGGCACGAACTGCATCCCAGCAACCGGTAGGCATCAGAGTGGATGTTATTGCTCTTCTCACCCCGTGGTCTCCTAGCTAGGAAGCTCTTTTCGCAAAATAATTGCTGTGCATAACTGAGGCATAGCAGGCAAAGACAAGCACGCAGAGAAATGCACGTGCCAAGTCTGTAAACTGCTGTCACTTACTTCACTCCGCAGATGTTTACAAGGTCACAGCATGGCCATAAAGACTGAGCGAACGCAGGAAACACACAGCTCCATGTGAGGAGCACAACCCCCGGGTTACGTGCTGTAGCCGAGCGCATTAATTATCTTTGCGGCAATTCTTGAGGTGAAAGCAGCAGATTTGAGGCGCGGCCAACAGAAGCGGTCTACACGGACCGCAAAGTCAGAGGGCACGCCAGCAAACATGTGGTAGGTGCCAAGCTGCAGGGTCTGAGAGCTGGGCACCGGGGACGAGAATGATTAGAGATTTATTACAGCTTTTCTGCAAAGTCACGCAGTCGGCCATATGTATCAATGACACGGAGGAACTATGTATAAGACACCCGAGCACAAACACAAATATACTGCATACATGCAACAATACATGAGTGCTTACTGCTTACGGATAAAATACCTGATACAGGCCCCGAAGATTGTGTTTGCTTGGCCATTGATTGACCCCCAAGTGAAGGACCTCATCATTCTCTCAGCTGTTCCTACGTTTCATCCAGCTCAATCCATTTACATTTAAGCACAGCTCTGCTCGGCCTAATTAGTTCCATGGCTCCATTAGTCTACATTGTGGTCAATCCATTCATCACTTTGCATGTTAGTTAAAAGCCCATTTCTCTGATCCTGTCACTGTTCTCTGCCTATTACTGTTCTTTTTTTTCTAGTAAGGAGAGTGAGGGGGATTATTGGTAACTAATTACCAACAAGATGACATCAAATAAGCCCAACCTTTTTAGTGACTTGTGGATACTGAAATCCAAGTCTGTATAAATTGTATACTACACTCAATTTCCACATGACTTGAATAAAGAGATGTGTATTTTATCTGATAAAGAAACTTAAAGTCTTTAGATAATACCAAGGATAGTGATCTGAGTACTCACATTAAAGGATTTAGGGCGATGTGTTGGCAGAAATGGAATATAATATAGTAAGTAGGCTTTTTTTTAGCATATAATCACCTGACAATAAAAAACATCATTTTTGTCACACTAGAATGAGCTGTTTATATCTACATAAGGAGCAGGGCCTTGTCTAAAAAAATCGCTGTGTTGCATGCCATGTTTCTACTGTAAACCAAACACTGGCTCTACACAGGGCCATGCGTATTTTCCCATGTGTCAACGTAGTTAACATCCCGTCTGTGACAAGTAGCCTTGGAAAAACTCTAAGCTTTTAACTTGAAATTGCTTTATTCTCAGTTTTTAATCCATTTAAATCACAGAATATGTTTGTTTCAAAGAGGAGGAGACCTCTGTGGATAATTTGACTCCTGGTAAAAACCTCCAGAACTTCTGGATCTTAAGCTATAGAGAAAAAAAGATGAGTAGGAGCGAGGCTAGCAGCCCATCTGCAACGACACATAAAGCATGCGAGACACTGATTTGTATCGTGAAACTACTTTATTCAGTGTTTTTATCGGTTTAAATTACCGAGTCCATTTGATTTGCAGAGGTTACCAGTAAAAACCGCCTGGACAATTGAATTCAATTCTGAACACTGAATTCTAACCAGGAGCTCATGTTGGGCATTAAGTTTCAGCTGGTTGCAATCTGCAGTTCTCACTAGATGCCACTAAATCCTACACAGTGTTCCTTTAGAGCACTCCAGAGTACTCGAGTAGAGAATAGGAATGTAAATTGACCAACGGAAAGCAAGTGCAATTTGAAATCAATTTATTGAACAACCAGGCTTCAACTAGCCTATTTATTCAAAGTTAACATTAGAAAAATCAGCAAACTTAGTTAAACACTACCGCTACATAGGTTAGACATAGCACTTTAAACCGCCTCCAGAGTTCGAAGCAGCTGTCTACCTGCTTAATTCAATATCTGACCTGTTAGCATGAGCTAACAAAGCAGCAGCGGCTAACAGCGACACCTAGCCGTTTAAAGGTCAAAACAAAATCATGACTACACCGAAGGGGCTTGATCCTGTCGTTAACCCCTTATGCAATGTTAGCAGTATGATGCTAAAAATTAGCGCTGTCACTGTGTGTATGTGTGTGTGTGTGTGTGTGTGAGCAGACTCTCACCGACTGCCCCCCCCCCAGTGTGGAGCTCACAATCCCGCAGAAGTAGTCTCACAATAAACAGAGAGAGACAGCAGGGCAAGGAGGAGCTGAGCGAAGCAATACACTGCAGACAACTCTGCAATGAAATGATTTTACAAATAGTAAAAAAAAAATTATAAGTCATGTTCACATGTGGGAGGTTTGCAGCAATTATTTTACACGTTGAACAAATACTGACGATTACACGAGTACTGATGCCCATCCCTAGACACTACATGTAAAAAGGAGGCTTCACATAAGGGAGGAAAATACAATAAAGAGTAGAACAGAGAGCGACGGAGAGAGAATAAGAACGACAGAGAGAAAGAGAGGTGGTAATGATCCCTGCATTGAGAGACTTGGCTCACCCACTGGCATACTGGCTCGTATGGTCCACTGGCTCCAAACTTGCTGAGGTCTAAAACTCGCATTATGCCTCAAAAAAAGGCAACCAGGACCTCAACACACTGGAGCTAATTAATTCTCAGACATAATGAGACATTATCATGTTTGATGTACAGTTCACATACTCTCAGGGTGCTCTCTGCTATCAGGACACAAACAGTTTACGAAAACTTACTCTGACAAAACAATCAGTCGGGGACGACAAGACTCATTTAGTAGATAAAGTTGTCATGTCAAACAGTGTGAAAGTGACCTCAGCGTCTGCTCCAGGATTTATTATTTGTCAGTTTGTTGTTGGTTTATAAATGGAGGCGACATGATGCACAGAATCCTGGAGAGTTTTGCATTTTGTGTTTGAGTAGCTCTGCTGTTTCCTTGCTTGATTATATCCCATTGGTATTCACTTTACCATTGCCAGGTCGCCACCACTTCACGTCTACTACCTGCTGAAGACAAGTGCAGCGAGGATGATTCTCAGGGTGATTCAATGTCTGGTACAGTCCCTGAAAGCGGAGCTCATTTCCAGGCCAAGCTACCGCGGAGTCCCAGCAGGGAGACATGAAGCAATCTCAGGCCCGTGATGCCCTCCCAGTACCCGCTGCCCTTTTACTCCCACATCCTTCCCTTTTATCTGGAATCTATTTTCCCTCTCCCCCCTGTAAGGTAACTCCATCTGAAATTTTACATCTCCCATCTCTCCCTCTCCCTCTCTGGTTTCCTCTTCCCATGATGGATGAGCCCCACACTCTGGGGTGTCTCAGCCTGTCCATCATGCCCCGCGATTAGGAATTAAAAATTGCAAACGTTTCACAATAGCCACCCCCATTTTTTTTCCCCACCGACTCCCCCCTCCTCGCGCTCCGCCACAACCCCGCCTCTCACCCAACCACACCTGCCACACCATCACCTGCCACCGCCATAACCGAAAGCCTCATCGCCACCATCAGCACCACATCCCCGCGCAGCCTAACACACTATCCCCAACTCAGATGCACCAAACACCTACATTCATCTAAGTGGGGAAAAAAAACATAATTTATTTTGTACTTCCCAGATAATTTACTTTTTTTTCTTTCCTTTCTACAGGAATTCTCCATTTCCCTATAAAATGAAAATTCATCTAGAATTACATCTTATGTCATCATTATGTTTATTAAGCGTGGATGATGTATATGAACAGCGCTGGCTTGCCGCTGAGTGCTTAATGATGCATAAGATTAAGCCGAGGCTCTCAGCTGCGCTGTGACTCCCCTCTGGTACCCATACTGCCGAGGCATGCTGGGAGTACAAGCTCCAAACGGCCATCAGGTGAAAGGAACTAACATCTCTCTTTTTGTCTGTGTGTGAGTGAGACTGAATGTGTGCTGTGTGTACTTATGTTTTGTGCACACCGCTGAATGGGAGTGTGTTTCTTTCTGAGCACATGTAAGAGCTGTAGAGGAATGGTGCGCTATCACCGTGCTTTATAGTATCTGTCCACCTATATTAGAAATAACTTGCTTTCGCCTTGCTCACCGCGCTCCGATCACGCTGTTTTCTCTATTTCATCCCTTTCTCCTCTCTGCCCCTCTATCCATCCCCTGGACCCCTTTCTCTCTGTGTCCTTCCTCCCTTCATTTCTCTTCTCCCCTTCTCTCCGCCACACCGCTGTTTTGCCGCAGCAGTCTATGACAAAAACATTATCCTTCTGCTGCTAAACAATCCAATAAACCTCTCCACAGGGAGGAAGTTAACCTCTTGTCTGTTCGACTGATGCCTTCCAGACCACGTGACGGCTGCCACAGTAAATTCAAATCATTAGTCTCCTTGCCCCCCATCAGAGAAAAAAACTTCTATTAGTAATGGAGACCTCGTAAGAGACCTTCCGCGGAGAGCACTGCCTTCCCAATTCCCAGTGGAGAAATCCCGCGCAAAAAACTAATTCTACTTTTAATAATCTGTCATCAAGACCAGAGGCAGTCATAAATTATGTGGGGAGCATGTGTGAGAGCGAGCCACAAGAGGGAAATCAGGGTAGAAAATCAAAGCCCAAGTTTGACAAACTTTCCTGAAGATAAATAATAACTTACAAACCGGATTAGTTGTTAAGTCACAGCTGAGCACACAGTCAAGCCATTCCAATCAGCCGATGCAGATGAAGAATTTATAGGTAGAGCTCATCATTTGTTTTCCCACTCTCCTCCCTCTTTTTATATGCATCCCACCTTTTCTCATTCCTGTCTCCTTCAAGCTTATTATATTCAGGGCCTGTTGTCACACCCTGGGCTGGTTTTATCATTAACTCCTTGTGTGCCAAACAGAAGACTACATGTGAAGGCGTTTGTCGAGGTGACAGATTGAGAAGAAGAAGCAACGCCTGGCTTGTGTCGGAAAGTAAATACAAGGGAACACTGGAGTCCCCTCACCAACTGCGGCGTGATGGGGCCTCCACACCTTAATTGACCACTAAAACAAAGGAAATCATCATGGGAGAGGTATGTTGAAGGTAAAAGACACGTTTGAAGCATGACCAAGGTGCTTTGAGGGAGTGCGAGGGAAAAGGCTATCAGCCGCAAGGGTCTGCTCTTTGTTCCTGTGTCAATATCTCTGTAAACTATCGACATGCATCATAATCGTTCCCTTCTATCAAGTGCAGACTAAAGAACAATCTCCATTAGGTGACAGCGCCCCGGCAGGTTGATAAATGCTCCCTGACGAAAGGGAAGGAATTGCGTAAAATAAAGAGGCATGTTCCAACAAGTCTTGTCAAAATGGTATTGATTTAATCATCTGCAGAAATACACATTCTTGGTTAGTGTAGCGTGCAGCAGAGATGGCAGCCGCAGCAGAAGCTGGGATACGCTTTACAGTTGTTGACGCGGAGACGCTCTCCCTCATTGGCTTTGCAGGTGATGAAACACACGCTGAGCTGCGCTCTAATTTTTTTTTTCCCCCCCTCTCTCTCCCTCTTTCCCTCTTCAATCAGATGTTATTCTAAGAAAGTGTCTGAAAAATCTCCTTTTCTATTTTTATTTAGGACCAACAAATACGACTTAATGCGAGTGGGCGAGTCTATACGTGGTGTGCCGCTGTGGCCAGCCTTCTCCTTGGCCTCTCACCAGAGTGCAGAGGCGATAGATAACAATAGCCCTCCATCATCTAGACACACCAATGGTATTCCAGTGGCTGGAGTGAGCTGGCCAGAGGTCTGGGAGTGTTTATTTAACATCGGGGTGTTGGGAGAGTGTGTCTCACCTTGGGACAAATGGATCCCCTCTCCTTCCTCCTTTGGCAGCCTCAGAGTAAACACCATGGCAGAAAACTGGAGGTCTCATTGCTCTGAAGTACAAGTTCATCAGGCAGGCGGGTAGGTTCATCATTGGAGTCTCGCTGCAGGATGGAGCCCCTATAAAACACAACAAAACACGTCTTTAAATGTTGCTCACATATCTACGATGTAAACCACACCACAACCGTCACCTTTTGTGACAGATTGAAATGAAAATCAAGCCTCAAATCAAAATCAGGAGCAGTTATAGTGGCGGCAAAAGCAGTTGTTTTCTTACAATTGTAATCATTTAGAAGGTTAAAGGGGGTATTATTATCCCTGCACAGCCCATCTGAGCAGTGATGAGGTGAACACAAATAATGTGCGTCCCCAACAGAGGGAAGATGTGTGGCTGCGGCCGCTGGGGGTTGGAGACAATCCCACAGTGACCTGACCTTGACATGTCTGAGTGAAATGGTGGCGGAGGCTAATACCTCATCATATTGAGTTTGACTTTGAGCTCACTGTGGTTGGCACCATAAAACAAAGGATAACAGTGTGGACAAACAATCATAAACTATGGACAATTAACATACACTACTACCAAATAAGGCATGTGGTTTGCCTTATTATGTTCAGAACGTATGGAAAAAGACTCCTGACTGCTGCTTTTTAATGAATAATTTCGAAAAATATACACAAAATTCTACAAAAATGCTCAACCTAATATGGGACAGGGTACAGGAAATACCCCGAAAAGGTTTTTAGACACCTACGCTACAACGCGAACGGGACGCAGTTCTTATTCGGACAATAAAACATCGAAGTCAATGGGATGGAATCATACATGACCGCATCATAAAATGTCTACATTACACAAAAAAATGAAATGTCCACTTCTCCGGAATCAGGACATAACTCATCATATCAAGCCAGGACTGACGCTTCAGACATTACTCAGTCCAGGAGGACAAGTGGAGAGGTGAGGGAGACACCTCGTGTGAGCAGCACAGACCTTTATATATTACCTCCTGCTCCAAAGTAAGGACAAAGGGAATGAAGATGACTACCCTGTCACGGGAGAAAAAACAGATGAACCAGACAGACCTGACTGAACTGTTCACTTACCCCAACCTGGGCCTCACACAACACACTGCAGCCTAACTAACATTTTTTATATATATATATATTTTTCTTTGATCAATAGCCGTTCTGGTGGAGTATGCTCAGCCATGCCTTATCTCTGCTTACAAAGTGTATCAAAAATATATTGAGCAATTTTATTGTTTTTGTAGGTTATTGATATTTGTTGTGAAAATGATTTTGACAGCCTGTTAAACATAAAGGTTATTATACATGTACAGATTGTCTGTCATCCAGTGGTGGGGGAAGTATTCAGATATTAGTACTTGAGTAAAAGTACTAATATGACACTATGAAAATACTCTCTACTATAGAATTCCTGCATTGAAAATGTTACTTACTGTCGGTAAAAAAATGTAAGTACAATCAGGAGGTAAAGTCAGCAGTAAAGTAAAAGAAAAATCTATATCAATTTCATAAGCAGCAAATCTTTGTATTTGAGAATGTTTTTGCATGAGAGATGACGATTATCTAAATAGTTGCCAATTCTAATTGTAATCAATTGACTTTTCATAGCTGCTGCATTCATATAAGTTCATACGGTTTGCAGGGAAAAAAAACATTATTTATAAAATAACTAGAAACTCATCCTATCAAAATACTGTAGTGGATTAAAAGTACAGTATTTCCCTATTTAGTGTAGTGGAGTAGATGTAAAAAATGGCATGAGATTAGAATACTCGAGTAAAGTAGAAAGACCTAAAATGTTTAAGCAAAGTACTTGGTACTCTGTAATATTCAACCCCGTTTTTTTCCGTTATGAATTCTACTGTAATACTGACAAGATGTACAGATTCAATAGATCCGAAGAACTTGCTCTTAGGGTTCCTACAGTTTAAGGCAGTTTTTTTTTTGTTTTTGTTTTTTTTTATTAAATTCAGTTGAATCTAAGACCAATTTAAAACTAACCAAAGTGAAGAAAAAGATAGATTATAGATTAATTAATTAGGGACAGGTACAATTTTGCCTAAATATTTACTATAACATGATTTTTTTGGCATTAGTTTGGCGTTTTGGTGGCGATTTTGTGTTTCTCATTTTGCAATTCCACTACCTTGATTCCCACCTTGAGTATGAATTTTTTTTGCATAAAATACATCGTGCCAGTTTCAGCAATGGCGCTAAATCTTGTTTAAATATGAATTTGCACTTTCCCAGGTCTTCCAGGAACAGTTACAGGTAGCTAGCAGACAGTACATCTTCTGCTCTGAGAATCCTTGCTTGAAACTAAAGTATAAGTGATGCTAGCTGCACTATCCTGATCTGTGAGAGGCATTTGGTAAATTATTTGGAAAAAAAATAGAGATTTTACAATAAAAACATTAGAAAAGAATGAGTCATAAAATCCTACTTGCTATTAGCATTTTTAAGACTTTTCAAAGATTGATTTAAGACATTTTAACATCAATTAAGACCTTATTTTTAGTTCAATAAATTCAATGCTTTCAAGACTTTTTAAGGATCCATGGGAGCCTTGTGCTCAGTTTGATCGCTGAACAGCACGCTGTGGTGTGAAGTGAATAAACTGCATCATCAGACATATTTACTGGTTGATTAGCCCAATAGAGGCTGGTTTTGTCCACAATTTTCCCTGTCAAGCTTGTCATTGTTTGGGTCATTTCTCAGGTCACACAGCAAGAAACGTTAAAAAAAAATTAGCGAGAAAACGCAAATATCAGATATGACAGGTAGAGTAGATCATTTATGATTTGAGCCAACCTCAAAATGATCTAATATTCATATTGAATGGATATTTGATGAATGCACGACTAAGGGTGCTCCAGTCCTCTAACAGTTAAGGCAATCTTAATCTTATGTCGATAATGAAGATGTGTGATATCAACTAGTCAGTGTAATTAATAGGAATGTCAGTGACATTGTATTAATAGCATCATGCCTAGCATCAATTTAGCGTAAATTGTCATTTTGACAAGCCATTTTAATTAAAACTATCACACAAGAATTAAAGGACCGTGGTCGTCATTTTGGGAGACTATCAAATAATGCTACCATCTGGTATTTTTTTGCATGTCTTCTCCCGGCTAATTATAAGTGATACTCAAAAGGTTAGAGGCACTTTGGCAGATGCAGTGATCACCACCATACTGTCCCTGCAATAACCCACAGGTCGTTACTAAACATAGTGAAGATTGAAAGCCTGCTGTTCTATTATGATCGACTATAATTATGAATGACCAGAACTCTCAGGAAGACCACTCACATTATTCTACCTTCACGTTCTCCATATAACACTATGTTTCTTATAAAGCCTACAAGGTCATGTGATACACCAGCTCAAACCAGACTGCACTTCAGTCTTCAGTGAGCGGTGATCTAGCCCAGGAATCAATCTTCCTGACCACTCTCAGAGCCCAGGAGTGAGCTCAATATGGGCTCAATTCCTGTGGGCTGCTGCAGGGATGAATTGAAATAGCACTCATGTACAGTAGTCTCGCAGACAGTCTTTACAGGAAATGTTACTTTTTATTCATCCAAATGCAGCAACTGTGCTTCTCAACAGAGAGAGAGAGAGAGAGAGAGCCCAAGAGCTCTCTGCACGTCAGTGGGTTTTCACAATTCTGCAGAGGTCACCTTCATGACTGGGGAGGATAACGCTGCTTATCAATATCACACCTTATCAAATGTTTAACGGTGTAATATTTCAGTTGTAGTTATGGAATATTGCCCTACATTTAGACATTGTATTTTGAGCATTTTGAGTAAGTAAAAAAAAGGTCTTATGGCACTTTATCACTTCCATAATGATACAGTGCTTCATGGTACTGTAGTGTCCAGATTACCATGCCATTCTTAATGGTATTACGCAGAGCTGCAACGATTAATCAATTAGTTTCTCAGCTATTAAATTAATCTGCAATTAATCTGATATTCAATTAATTAGTTTGAGTCATTTTTTTATGGAAAAAAAAAAAGAAAATTATCTGATTCCAGCTTCTTAAACGTGAATATTCTCTGGTTTCTACACTCCACTGTGACAGTAAACTTAATACCTTTGGGTTGTGGACAAAAAAAGACATTTGAGGACGTCATCTGATTGACCTTTTTCACCATTTTCGAAAAATATTTAACAAATTAATCGACAATGAAAATAATCAGTAGTTGCAGCTCTATTACCGCTACAGCACTTTTACACAGATTGAACACGTTCCTATGTTTACATATACAGTGTAGTACTGATAATGCTGGAAAGACAAAACCACGTCAGCACAAAACTGAAAACGTGAAATTGTGAGTCTCAGTTATTACAAAACAATTAAAGCATATACACCCAAGCTGTATTTCTTGAAGTATTATTTAACCTATATCTCACTAAATTTACAGACTTTTTAGTGTTAGTAATTACAAATATGCTGGTATGATATTATCGTCCCATCTGATGCTGATTTGTGCTGCAGTCAAGTCTGATGATCACAGCGCTTCTCATACATAGCAGCACAAAGCTGGCCTCCTGCTAAGTGTAAGGACTGTAGCCTTAATGCATTGCAATTTAACATATTGTCTCATCTGGAAGCTCTTTAAATCATCTGTTGTTTATGTTTCTTAGTGGGCAACATTGCTGTTTTGGAGATGATTATAGTATTTGGCAATGGAAAGGGAAACATTGTTGGAAAAAGTTTGTATCACATGTAGAATGTAGCATGTGAAGCCGGGTTTGTACTTCTGGTCCGAATCCACCTCGTACCTACGGGATAGGCTCAGCGCTTAACGTGCACCTCCCCAAAAACAAAAACTACACACTGCAGCGACGCAGACCTCCTGTTTGTTTTTGTAAACTGAAAACCAGTTCCCTCAGTGGAGGTAAAGCTTTATTTACATTTATTTCACAGATAAGAAACGATACATTTCGAAGACAATAAAGCCAAGGTGGTGACTTTTAGCACAACTTACTGTAATGTACTGTAAGTATAATTACTAGTATAAGATCTGACGCAGAGCAGTCATGCTTGAAACATCACCCCGTTAATGTAATAAATAAGAGGACACTGAAGGTCAGGAGTGTGCGAGCAATTCATTCTATTTTATATTATACCTGCTTACTTTTCCTGCTTTTTTTTTTGATCGGATGTGCCTTGATAGTTCTATTTATTACACAATAAAGCCCTGTTGGTGATTTAACCCAACTTCATGTGAGTGGGCTAACTTATGCAATACGATCCCATAGGCTTATGCTAATAACGTTAGCATGTTGTTTATGTGGGGATAACGTGTGAGTTATATTGGAGCCGAATTTTGTACTTTTGTTTTCTACTGTCGCTCTTAAGCCATGTTTTGTGTGTTTTACGTGTATTAGTTTGGTCAATCAAACTTAACTGCACTTCACAGAAACTCAGCACAGAGGCTTAGAAACGTATAAATGCTTGGGGTAGGCTACTTGTGTAGACTCTGTGTAAAGCCTACATACCTAAATCAGCCTTAAAACATTAAGGGTAGATATTTAAGAGCATCTAACAGCTAAAAATGTTTACACCCTTAGTTAGCCACTCTAGTTGCTGTAATGTATTCATGCATTGCTTTGTCTGTAGCTTATCCTGTTTGGGATCGCGGAAGTGCTGGAGTCTATCCCAGCTGACATTGGGTGAGAGGCGGGTTCACCCTGGACAGGTCACCAGACTATCACAGGGCTGACACATAGAGACAGACAACCATTCACACTCACATTCACACCTACGGACAATTAAGGGTCACCAGCATGTGTTTGGTCTGTGGGAGGAAGCTGGAGCACCCGGAGAAAACCCACACTGACAGGGGATGAACATGCAATCATCAATTGTCTTATGGAAAGCTAAACCACTGAGTGCATATATGAGTGAGTCAAGGGAGCAATAGATGAGTCAGGTGAGAGAGTGATGGAGTGAGCAAATGAATGAGTGTAGTGAGTAATTGCAGCAAATGAGAGAGTGAGCAGCCTGACCTCTTTGCTGACTTGTGTTTTCAGTCACTCTTCCTGGTTACTATGCGTCATGCTTTGTTTCATCTGACGTGCAATTATTTTTCCCATTAAATACACAACATGTATTTCACTTAGTTTTTCTGAATGAAATTTCAATCAGAGGCCATTACACTCTTCAGACAGAGAAAAGTTTAGAAAAATAACAAGACGCAATGGAAAAGAAAATAATGCTCTGTCAACGGAGATGGAAAACACAAAAATAATCATTTGCGCGAAGCAGGTGATGCATATGTTAAAGTGTCAAGAAGCAGAGGAGAAATTAATAGCTTTCTGCCATAAGCATTCTCTGATAAATATGATTACATTTGCATACTTCATTTTACTCTTGATCTGCTGTCTCGCTGATTCTTGTGATTCTCGTGTGCCTGTTCCAAAAGGAAAAGTAATTTCCATTACTGCTCAAACATGAAACAAGTATTTCGGGTCTCATTAGGGATTTCCCTGCCGCTCGTCCCCTTGACGACACAATACAGCAAACATATGTCAGCGGGACCATGTAGGATAATTGTGCATCAAGAGGAGAGGAAATGGTTAAGTTACTTGTTCACGTGGACGTTTAATTACCCCGACTATTTCTGCAATGTAAACACTGCAATGTGAATAATGTGTAAATCAATGATTTGAGGCGATGGTTGTGGGGTGGGTGGTGGATGGGTCTTCTAGGAAGTGTTTTGTGCCTCATTAACTTATCAATAAGGCCATCTGACATTGTCCTCTATTTGCCCTGATGAGGAAAGCTGTCCATCCCAGTGTAATGGCCCCGTGTTTGTTCCACATCTTCACATGTGGCTAAAGAATCTGCACACACACACATAACCTTGATAACATGGTTTACATAACTGCGCTAGTGTTAACTCTAATTTCGGTTAAAGTCACAAGCCCTGTTTGAGGTGCCAACTGCAGATCTCGTTGCGGTTCTCCATCATGTTAAGCTACTTCATCAAGGTGTTGCTCTTGTCGTGTTTGTGCCATAGGTCATTGAACATATTGGTGCCCTCTGGTCTGGGTATATGCTTTTTATGTGGCCGCAGACATGCAGTGATTGAGTTACCTTTTTCCAATCCAGTAATGGACCTGAATAGTACACTGCATCTTGGAAAGTGGGCTCCACAGCATCCCCAGGTACTCTGATAAATGTTGCTTTCATATTAAATGAGACCTTTTATCTCTATAAACGCCTATGTTAGAAAATCAGAACGGAAAATTTCTTGGTTTCGTAGCAGGGCCGCACAATTATGTAGCACAAATATTCAGGGATTTTAGGGACAAAATGTAGCGATGGCACACAGCACTGCTTTCACTTTCCGCTCATGCTATACTCCAAATTAAAAAATTATCTGAATTCAGTGCATCTCCTAGAAGCAAAATATAATTAAAGGTGCTTTACGGACATACATCTTTGGCTAAATGGAATGCAATCACATTGGTTATTTCGATCCGTCTTATCCGTCTTTGAGAGCTGTACAGATACGATGACATGCTGTGCAGCATTGCTATTTTTATATTTATTTTTCACACACTGAGTGAGCCGCCTGTTAATGACGCTGTGGGCTAATGGGCATGTAGCTACTTCCATGTTTCAGATGATACGTCGTGTTTGTAGTCGACCAATGAAGATGAGTTTACATATCACCTTGGGTTCGTCCTTCACCTTCTCAAAATGATCCCTCACTTTGGATTTCCTGCCCGACATGTTATTAACTAGCCTGTGGAATAACTGCAGGTAGCAGCCCTGGAAATTAACCTGACTCCTGTCTGACTGCTGAGCGTGGCCACTTCCTGTGTCTGTCCTTTCAAATTAAATTCCCACGTGGTCCAGTCATATAGGTTTTGATTTATTTTGACGAGGAGCAGCTCCTGATAGAGTTTCACTTTTTTTGTTTGTTTGTTTTTTTTGTGCAACTAAACGACCAATGAAATCTTGCCGACTAGTAACATTTCTTGTCGACTAACGTTGGTCGACTATTAGGGGGCAGCTCTAATGATTTGTACAGAGGGACTAGCTCTTTGCCTTCTGCGCCACACATTTGACTTTCGTTATGCCGTCTGTTCTCTTCTACTTTTGAGGGTAGCCGCAACATTTAGGAAGGTTTTTCACAGGTTGCCACTGCATGCATGACAGCTGCCATGGGCTTTAGAAGCACTTGATTTTATATGCAGCAGAATTTTCTATGAGCAGTGTACACATTTTGAATTTAATAGTGGCAAGCCAAAATCCTAATCGAAATCAAGATATTATGTACTGTCATTAACAGCTCTTGAGAAAACTTGCTTCTTACAAAATATTTGTAAGGATACAATAGTATATAATATATAAAAGACTGATAGTAATTTACAAATAAAACACATGTAAGGAATCATTGTTAACCATTTATACAAACTGTACTTCAACATTGTTAGCGTCTCATGTCTTTGTCATGGATTGTAATCGACAGACATATTCGTCGTCTTCGTATGGTGATTCTCTGGGCGACGATATCTGCACTTTTCCCCTGCCGTTTTCCAGTTCAGGATTCCAATTAACCTGTGCAAAGCGTGACGCCAATCACAGGACGCTGTATCGACAACGGGCATGAAAAGAATAATGCTGTTAGGATGATGTAGCTTACTGTGGGGGACTCCTCCCTCACTGGTGACAGAGAAGTTTGCTCCAGTCATTTATCAAGTCCTCTCTGGCCACCGAGGGGCTGGCGAGTCCCAGGGCCGCCTGCTGCTTGGGGGGCCAGCGTGCAATATGTGCATTTTAGGCCTCTGGTGGGCTGGCAAAAACTGCTGATGTGCTCACTGCTGCTAAGTTTGATGGATTTGTTGTTGTCATTTGCTTTGGTTCTGTTCCCCGCAACAAAACAAAGGGAATCATTAACTCTTTTGTGCTGCATGGGACTTTTATGGGTTAGGGATAATGCAAAACGAGATGGGGTACAGATGGGGTCAGCTGGAGCATTCTGTTGCTGGAGCCTTCCAGAATGGGGCGTTGAACATGCATGGATGATCCTGCATAGAGAGCTGATTACAGAATGATTTAGTGACCGCTGATATCCCCTTTCTTTCTCAAGCTCCCATCATCGGGCTCATTTCAGCCGCAAGAGTGCAACTGGCAGTGCTCACCACTTATATTTATAGCCAGTTGCTGTTTAGCACCTCATGCGATGTTCTGGCCAGGCTCAAGACTGAGCCATTACAGTGCATCACCGTTAGAGGCTTGCAGTGTTTACTGTTGCAGGCTTGGCAGAGGACTGCTCGACCATTTCAGGCTGCTGCTATGACTGTAAAGCTAAGTGCGGTCAACTTAAAAAAGTCAACACTGTGTTAACTAAACAAAAAACACTCTGATTCGGTAAAAAATATCTAAACTAGAGCTGAAACCAATCTGTTTGTTGAACAACAGAAAGTGTGGTAATCATAATTTTACATGGGAAAAAATGCCAGAGTCACCACTTCCAGCTTTTCAAAGTTGAAGATTTGCAATTTTTCCATCGCTACATTTTATATTATTATAAGTTAGAACATTGTAAATTGAAAATACTTGAGCTTTGGACTCAAAGCAAGCAATCTGAGGTTGTCATCTTGGGCTCTGGGAAACTATAGCCTTTCAGTAGGAAAATATTAGCGCCTAATAACTATGTAAACACTTAATTGGATCATTTCTCTCTGGTTGGAATAAATACACTCTTTCTGTGAATGTTAGACCCACATTGGGGTTAGGTGAAGTAGTACAACACAAACATGCCGCTATTTCTATAATGGCCATTTTTTAAGTATTCTCTGACATTTCATAGACTAAACAATTAACTAATTAGTTTAAAATATTCAACAAATTCACTGAAAATCAAAATAATCTATACTTGCTTATTTTAAATAGGTTATTCTGTGATGCATGTTTTTAATTTGCATTTTCCCCTATAAACGGGCAAGACTGTACCAGACTGTGATGAGGACATGTACAGTATCGATGCAGCACGGCAAAATACCAAGACAGTTCAGTTCCTAACACTAACAGCAAATATGATATATTATTTTAACTGAAAACAAACATTTAGTTTACAGTGTACACAATACACCTAAACACACTGACTTCCTGATGTTTCACCTTTGGAGAAAACAAAACAGAGTCAATTTAATGTAAATGGTTGTGGATAATTGTACTTGTCCAACTGTTTGTAAAGTAACACAAATTGTAACGGATGGAGGGACGCATTCGGTCGATGGCAGGTGGCCATGCAGTTGCGAAACTTCAAGGTGAAGACTTACTTCCTCAAGGAGAGTTGAAGATCAAGACAAATCCTCTTATTTCTCTGTCAAGTCATCACAGTCTGAGACGAAATACAAATTGAGATTGTAGCAAACGGCCTGCGACAGTCTGCTTGACTGCAAGGGTTACAGGGGTGATTGAGTGTGTGTTTGACTGCTCGAGGCCGAGGGCTAACAGTACTGTTACACAGACAAGGTCGTCTCGGAGAGAGAGTAGCCTCAGCACATAATCCCAGTGTTCCTGACTACTATGAACACAGACCCGCCACAAAATTTATTAAAGTGAAAGAACATTACTTGGGGAATAAGATAAGACAGATGGAAGTGTGTGGTTTTGGCCGAGAAATGATCTACTGTATTTCAGTCACCTCTTGCTTTCAGATGGACGCGGGTTCCTACTGTAGATAATCCTGCCTCCCAAAAACAGACGACTGCCATTGAAACTTAATACTTTGACCAGCGTTGACTCATGTTGCCTATTGAGGGGTCAGCAGTCATGATAATAATAATTCGATTTAGCTCAATGTCACGTCCAAGAAAAATGGCCACGCTATACAGTAGCAATATTTTATCAATACTGACCAGAGGCTCAAGCCAACCTTGATGTTCCCCTTACTCTCATCAATAACGCAAAAGAGGAAAGTTATTTCCCATATAAAAACTAATCTTTCCTTTTTATTGTATTTTAATGAAACAGACTTGGTTCTAAGGCAGTAATTCATTCCATTTGTTATGTTTGGACAACTCATTAACATTATCATCTATTATCATTAGACTGAAATTTTAAGCTTCTTCTCCCTTGAGATGCAGTGCGTTTCTTCTCTTCAGTTTGCATTAAAACAAATGTGGACCTGCTGATGCATTAGATTAATGTGCTCACTCACTGCCTGCTACAAAGCACCAGTCCAGCTTGAAAACTAGACCAAATCTCTGTCTGTTGAGCCTCATCCACAAAGGAAGCATATTTTTGCTTGCAGAAGTCCTTCGCATTGTTGTATTAATCGTGCTTTATGAAAAGCTGACTGATTGTTTGTTTTATCCTGTCAAACAGACGCTGTCAGTTAATTTTTGCATTAAATGTAATGTCACCAAAACGCACAACAAAGCTATCTGGTGCCATACAGTGTCACTAATTGAATGTAAATATTACTCCCTGAAACAGAGAGGCCCTGCTCACACACACACACACACACACACACACACACACACACACACACACACACACACACACACACACACCACATTATAGAATTATGTGCCCAGAGATTAATTTGTCTGTTTAATTTACTGACTAATATAATCGTCCACATGTCAAGCATTAGCAGCACTGTTTTTGCCTGACTTCATGTAACATTTAGCAAATCACAATGCTAATGAGTTATTTAGACTTCCACATCAAATTCAAGTTCCTAATTCTTGCTGAGTGTGCTGCAACAGATCAAGCCATGTGCTAATTACAAAGTTTGCTTTTTTCCCCCCCCCGAATAAATAACGTTGATTAATTAGCAATTCAAAATAAGTGAAGATGATCTATGTAGTATATATCACTGTCATGAAAACTTACTGAAACGTTTCATTTACATTGCCTGACTTCTTAATTACATGCATCCAAACTTTACAGATTTGATGGAGAATTAATAATGTGTAAGGTGAAAGGTTTCACGTGAATGGTGAAGCGACAAAAGCATGAATACAATACATCTATTGGCTTCTTAGCGATTCATAAAAATGTTAAGCTCATCTCTCAGGTGGATTTAGAGCCCCCAGTATTTACACATCTGCTAATGTGGATAAATAAATAATGCTCAGACACATTAACATACTATGTCTGTGAAACTGCTTCACCTCATGCAGAGAAAACATTGATCGACCAGGTAACATGGATGTAAGTATAGATTAAAAAGATCACAACCAACTGGCCTCTAAAATTACCACTTTCTGATAGACTCCACAAAAGTTATGTTTTAAGCTTCACAAAAGTAGGATTTATAGCAGGTCTGCTGTACCAGATTACACTACATAGTACAGGATTTCTCCTGTTCTTGTGAATGAGTAAGTCAATATGTATTGAATTTGGTTCTTATTTATCATATCATCTTTAAATCACACCACCCTCATCAAAAACCCTTCATTTTCTGATATAATATGAATAAAGCATCACATTCCTAGTCTTACTGCCTCCTCTGTACTGTACTAAAATATAAAAATATGCAGTGCATATGCATACAGTATACATCATCTACATACCTGGGGTTTGTAAAATCTTGCTAGGGCAGGAGGGAGGTCCTCCATGTGCAGGTTGCAGCGACTCAAACCTCCCTGGGGCCATTTGTCTTGTATTCCGGCTCTGGGTTTGAACTCACTGGACAGAATTAATTCACCATTAATCCCTGGGGTATAAATGAGGTTGTCTGTCACAACCTAAAACGAAAATAAACCATCTTAAGTCTACATTACTGAACTTATAGTATTGCATTGTACATTTTTGACACTTATGAATTCATACAGTAGCAATGTCTCCATAAATGTTACTCAATCCAGTTAGCGTTAAAATTATGTTTTAATTATGCACATTGCTCTTATAAAACAGATTAAATTATCCCCGAAATGATCCGAACGTTTGTAGACGAGTACAGGATTTCCAGAACTTTTACCCAGTACGCTAATGCTAAACTAACGAGAAACGACGGAAGCTAACACTTTGGGCTAACGTTCGCTTAACTAGCACTATCCAAAAATGACAGTCTCCTAATATTTTGGCAGTGTAATAAATTGAGGTGCTGTTTATACGCTTTTTATGTAAAACACGTTGTTGTTTTGTTGCTGTAAGCTAGCTATTACGTTATTTTTTCACCACAACCGCAGGGCGCACCTGACGTTCTACGTGCTTACTTAGAGCCCGCCCACTCTGTAGTCATGCTTTGGATTGATTGGTTGGCAGGACGAAAGGCTCATCCAATCAAATTTTGAGGGAGGACATTTTTTTTTTTTTTTTTTTGTCGCTCCTCTTCACCTGTCAATCACAAAAGCACAAACATTGCAGAGGCTTGAAATAAAAGCCAACAGACTGAGATGTGATGATTTCAGTATGAGATACCATGCTGCTTAGGTTGTTGTAAAGTAACTAAGTACATTTACTCAAGTACTGTATTTGAAATGGTCAGTTTTGAGATGGTTGTACTCAGTATTTCCATTTTCTGCTACTACTTCACAGCAGTTCAAAGGCGAATATTTTTCTTTTTGCTCCACTACATTTATTTGACAACTTTAGTTATAGTTGCTTTGCAGATTCGGATTAATACAAACTATAATTAACAAGTAAATAATGCTGAAATATACAGATTCAGATCAAACTGTACTGATCCCTGGGGGCATATTCACAGACTACACAGATTAAGCATGTAAAGTAATTGGAATTAGCCCGATGCACACATTAATCCATCAGTAGCTGTTGTCCAGTATTATTTTGAAATGGACATTTCGGCATTGTCTTGTGATACTTTAAATATATTAAAGCCAATACTTTTGTACTTTTACGTATGTAAACATTTGAATACATTGAGTCATAAACATGAACTACTGCACACTGAACTGAATCACTGTGATTTTATTAGGAGTGAACAAAGTGTTTCGTCTGTGGCTTCTTCAGGTTCGTTCAGCACTCACAAAATGCATAATAAATTTACACAAAATTACATAGATAAAAAAAGAAAGCAAGATTCATAAAGAGTACAAGAGTCACAACAAGAATAATATGTGATTTAACCTCATCCCATCACGTAGACGACTGAGACGAAGATTTCATAAAGAAAGGCAGACTGCAGGTCCTACTTCTGTCCCTCTACAAAGGGTTTAAGTACATGACTTTTACTTGTAACAGATTATTTCTACACTCTGGTATTGCTGCTTTCACATGAGTATAAGATCTGAGTACTTATTCCACCTCTGCTGTGTACAGTGTTCATATATTTAACGTTATATAGCTGAAACATGCTCTGAAAGCCGAGGTATTGTTGTGCCACCATGTGTCATTATATGATTACTTACAAAATAGTAGACCCTCGTATATATAGAAAGATATATAGTGATAAACTGCCACAATGCCACTGTGAAATATGAAGACAGTCACCACACCACCACCTCCTCCAAGACACCGTCCTTCCTCCTATTCAGTGAGATTATACCGAAATTGATATTTAGGTAATTGATAATCCCTGTGTGAGTAATGTTGTCAATTTGGCACCTAAATCCTATTTTGGTGGCCATCTGGGCTCACTGAATGGCTCCCTTGAGAGCAGAGGTTATAGGTAGTAATTATTCAGAAGTCATTCACTTTTAGAGGTGTTTAGTGCTTATCTGCTTTGCAGTTAAAATGCTGACACCATGCCCACAGATTTTTTTTTTTCCCCTCAAAAAATATAGACATATAGACTGCTACAAGACATACAGTACTGTTAACACACATTGATTTCTCTGAGAACTTTTATTGGGATCATTTTTACATCGTGGACGTTTTACAACAAAATAATCAATAGTCAAAGCAAAACTGGATGAACAAAAGTCTTCATGGTTCGAGGGGGTAAAAACACTGTGATATTTTTTTCCTGCATGAACACAAATATCAGACCTGCTCAGGTTTGTTTCTGGAGGGGGCAAAAAAGGTTGGTTTATATATAATTTAAAAGTTCCAGGCTCTTTCTTCATGCAGATTACACGTGTGATCTGTGTGACAAATGTTAGACTTACACAGGCTTATCCGACATGCACTGTCTGTGCATTTCACTCACTTATTGCCGAGGCACTCTGTCAAATTGATTATCCAGTCAACTAATTCCCAGTCTATGTTTAGCTAAAGTATGATAGAATCATTGTGTCCCATGGGTGCAATTCTCATTTGTGTGTCTGTCTGTGTGAGTGAGTGTTTATGTGAAAGAGGCTAACTAATCAACAAACTGGGCCAGAAGCTGACTATTGAGCAATCTGGGACAGTTCTGGGTGTGCTTCAGGGCTCATCACAGCCGAATGTTGTGTTTGATAGACAATAGCTATAAGGGACAATAATCGTAGAGAGGTTGTTAGACTGCTTCATCTGAAACTGATCGTCACATACTGCGGGTCGTATTCGCTACATCAACGCTGCTGAATATCTGCAGATATTCATGATGGTGTTGATGATGGTGTTAATTTGAGTGCTTTGATATAAAACTTGAGTAATTATGGTGTTTTATGTTTTGCTTAACTCGCAGAATGAGGGCTGTTTATTATTGGCTCTTGTGATGTAAGGTTTTGTTTCTGATCTCACTGGTTTGTCAATAAAGTTAGCTCGGATATCACAAAAATTATCCTGACATTTGAGGTTATCAAAGGAATGTGGCACTTTCATTCGTATTGATTCATGAGGCCTAAACTATGAAGAGTTGACATGATGTTTCACTGGAAACGTTTGTTTACACTTGTTTTTTGTTTGTTTATTTGTTTGTTTTCTCCTACAAATTTCATCCAAGCTTCATTAAATTTCATAAATACGCACTGCATCAACAGACAGGTGACAAGTTAAAGGAAAACCTTCAATAAATGAAACATAAGTAGACTAGTGTGTTACTGGGGGTTCAGACTAGAAACAGCCAACACTGTCTCACCCCGAAGTCATCGAAATCTGGTGCTTGGGCAGTGACTTCCGATGTCAGACACCAATGAAAATAGCCATCCTTTCATGTTTGCATGATGTGCCGCCGGTCGCTGTTGTAGTTTAATGGCGCTCTGTGGCGGCGGTGAGGGAAACATGGCGGGACAAGAACAAAGGTTAAGGCAACAAAAGTGGGTTGGGTGGGAGGGGTGGTAGATGGCTCCAACAAACCTCAACTTTCACCTGAGAGAGCGGTGTTCACATCCTGTATGAGTATAAAGCCAAACCCTGCTCTTTTTACCTGAACACAACCATGTGCTCTTGTAGCCGAAACCCAACCACATGCATTAGGGAAAAAAATGTCAATTTGCAGACTTGTACCAACATGGTGCTTTGAATTTGGAAAGAGACTGTATGTAAACTGTAAATGTATTCTGAAAGAAGACAATGCATGCAGAACTTGACACAGCGTCACAGTTTGGACAGGCAGTAACAGGTTTTATTGTAGCGACCAGTCTTATTCCACATACCTGGAAGAGTCCACATACGGCAGGCCAGAGTTTGCAGAGCGGCTTTTTGAAACCAGCGAAAGCGCGTGAACACACATGAAGGCGGTGCCCATGTCTCACGGTCTCACGCAAGCGCACACACACGCACGAGTTCAAATGACATTTTCCAAACAATTTTCTTTGCTGGGGCTTCAGGACACTTGGATCACTACGGACGAGCAGTATGGAGATATTTTGTGGTTTCAATTATGTGTTTTTGGACGTTTGAATCTGGGGCACCATAAGCCTCCAATAGGTGGAGTTGTGCTGCTACCCCCTCTCCCCTGGGATCTCTGCAAGTGTTGTGAGGACTCTAAAACTTCACCTGAGCCTCCCTCGGCATATGGGTGAATTTTCATTTTTGGGTGCACTATCCCTTTAAAGGTGCAACATCTCAGAGACAGTACAAGGTACCAGTGGACATGATGTGCATGTATGTGGGTATGTGTATACATGTGTTTATCTGAGAATTTTTTAAGTGCCGGTGTTGTTTCTTTTAAGATGGGCGTTTTCCTTTTTCTCCTTTTGTTTTCTTTTTCATTTATTAGCTGTGAATCCTCTTTTATCACCTCTGTATCTGTATTTTTGTATAAAATTAATATGTTAAAGAGAATAAAACTAAAATGGCCAAAAAACATGTGGAATTTGAAAACTCTCCAGGTTGCGGAAACTCACAAAATGGGGGCTTTCTGGCACAACTTCACCTACTTTCAATGTGCATGGAGAAAGAAAAAAGTCTGAAAAGGTCAAAACCTTTTATATCTCTCAAAACCCTCAAAATTCCCTCAGTGTCCTTAAGGGTATATGCCCTGAAAAGGCATGCCATTTACATGCAATCAGGTGCCAAATTCTTGTGAGTGTGACCTTTTTTTTTTACATTAACTCTTTATAACTCTGCAAATGCAACCAAATGACATCTACAGGTGGTGCTGCTTCAACTTGATAGATTAACACTGTCTTCTTGTTTTCGTATTTTAACAAAATGGCTTCTTTTAGCCGATTACTAGGATTGGACTCAGTATCCAGATGCTTTTGAAAGAAGAAGAAAGAAGAAAGAAAATTTTTCTACAATTGAAATAACATGTTTGTGCAGTCCTAGTGAAGATATTCGCTCTCTAAGTACTTTCTTTAATATTTTACGATGAGTAAATCATACTGTACCTCACTATCTTGTTCTGGAGCTCCATCCACAACCTCGCAGAGTTCAGTTAGCTCAGGTCAGAAGAAGAGCACAGTTCAATACCAGTCGGTCACACAAGGGCACCTTCTTTATTTCCTATTGGAGCAGAAATATCTTTATTACATTATCTGGTGTGTCTGGCCAAGCAGAGTCCGTGGAGAGGAGAGCAGAGGGTGAGAGAGGTCGTGTAGAACCAGACAGGGACACTGGCATGACACTGTGACATGTTAAGATCCCCTCCACTGAGCTGTGCCTTGCACAACAACATGAAACAAGGAAATGAGCCACAAACGTTTTCCTGACCCCCCCCTAGCTACTCCAACACACACGCACACATGTATGTACACACACCACACAAACACAAGGATGGGAGTCAAACAGCTGTAATTGTGAGCTGATCTTATTTTTATCGGCTGGATTTTGAGTCGTGTTGAGAGGATAATTTATTTTGAAAAGGTGGAAATATGAGTTGCATGTCTCGTGCAGGGGCAGGATTGTTCAACTAGACGGCAGCACTATGGCCATGTGTTCATCTTGTTTAGTGCACTGAGCTGACAAGACTCCACTGAAAGGGAATTATATGTCCTCCGCTGGGTCTCCTCTCTAAATGAGAGCCATTGCCCCTATTAGATAAAGGTTAATAGTCATTTGGTGAAGAAAACAGCTGATTTTATGTCTGATCCAGAACACAAACTCAACCAAGCAATGGTTACATTTGTTGTCCACCACGTGAGACCCTCTCTGTTCTCAGAAAGCCCCTAAATATTTTAATTTTGACCATGGGAAAAGATTCTATGTTCATTTTGTCTGTGCCCTGCAGGCAGGAATCAATGACATTTGAAATAATTGTTGTTACAGGGGTAATCTCTGGAGGGAGAATGGGGGCAAAACTGTAGAGAAGATTTGAGTAAATTACTGTGTCAGCTTCTATTTATTTGCGACCGGATTGCCAGAGGCAGCACTTCAAGATAGCCATTAGGAGTCGGGGCAATAAAGATAGAGCGTGTAGCCATTGTCGAAAAGTTAGCGTGTAATGCAGCAAGTTATCATCAAAGTGCTCCCTGTGGAGAGAGCAGGGCGCACACTGGGGAGAATACATGTGAGGAGAACCAATTATAGCTCCTCAAATCTCTCTCTCTCAGAGGGAGAGGTCATAAATAGGTTGCTATGGGTGTGTAAACGCTGCACTGTATATCATTCCATATGGAGATGCTTCTCTGTCTCTATCATTAAAGGTAACAGCCGTCCTCAAACTCATGCTATACATTTAGAGTACAGTAAAAAGCTACAAGCATTAAAAAGGCACAACAAAGTTCAAAATGGAGTGGTGGAAAACTTTCTCATGTAGGGGAGACCGGGGTTGGTTGGCACGCGTTTCACTCTTCACTACACTACATATTTCTCAAATATCATTTATGTTAGAATACTCTAACCAGCGGGAAATTAAAGGTTAAGGTCTTGGCTGTAAATAAATATGTTTTAATGTACACAAATGTTTTCTAAAACTAGGTGATTTGTGATTAAAGTCATGTTGTGTATTTGTGCCAAAATATATATATTTATTTAAAGAACATTTAATTAAAACAAAAATCAGAAACATGAATGTTTAATAGAGTATCCATCCATGTTTAAAAGCAGCATTTTAAGCAATTTATCAGTAGGAATGTTTAGTTACTTTCACCACTGACCATTCAGAATACTGATAATTAACTAGCATTATAAGCATTGTTATTAATCTTTAAAAATAGTTTCAATCTCTCTCTTAGATTTTATATCAAATTGAAGCTGATTATTTATTCTGTTAAGTAGGGATGTTCGGTATTGGCTTTTTTACCGATATCCGATATACCGAAATTGTCCAACTCTTAATTTCCGATACCGATATCAACCGATACCGATATATGCAGGGTCCCGCCTCTCAGAAAAAAGAAAAAAAAAGAAAAACTAAATCATTTTAGGTAACTAACATTACACATATTACAAACAAACAAAGATATCTCAAACACTATACCCCACATCTCCCATATTTTGACATTTTTAGTGAGAGGAGAAGTAGCTGAAGAGTTTGATGTATAATATGTGCATGCTGTGTAAAAGTTGTGTCATTAAAAAAGTAAAAACCTAACCGATAATTTACGATGTTACATTTTAATGCCAATATCGGCCGATAATAATGGTAGGCCGATAATATCGGACATCTCTGCTATTAAGTAGAAGTAACACTTTTTTAATCACTCTATCTGACGCAGTTTTGTGATACTACCAAACTGAAACGTTACTCTCACCAAAAAGTTAGGCTTTCAGATGTTTGAACATAGTGGATGAGTGCAGGTCAAGAAAGCAAACATTTTGGTGCTGGGATTTTTGTGACCTTCAAAGGACCAGTAAAGAGCTTTGTGCCAACCAACCCTGGTCTCCCCCATTCACGATGGAAATGACTTGAAATGACTGCAAAGTATGAGTGTGATATTTAGATGTTCTATAATAAACATCATTTAGGTGTGAAGAGGTCAATCGATCAATGTTTACTTCCAGTGTATCTGCCAGTCCAGCAACCAGTAATACCTGTTAGTAGTAAAAAGATGAGAGGACCAAATGGAGGGGAAAAGAAGCAAAGCTCCCTAGATAAGAATCTTTTTTTTTCAGTTATTTCAAAGCAGTTGCCAGTGGTGTATGTGCACCTCATAACAAGTAACTCGCAAGCACTAGGGCTCGTCGTCGTCTTACACCACTGGCTAAAGGGCTCCACTAGTTTTAAGTTTTAAGTAGTTAAAAGTTTGATGCAGACTATTTTGTACTGAAGCTGTTGGCTGAGATCATTTTGCACAATGTTCAGTATCTTTAAATATGACCACAGTAAGTGTTCATTGTTATTTCAGAGAGCCGTATTCTGGTCGGGGCGGAAAAGCTGTTGAACGTTTTACATTAGATGAGCTTCTTGCTGTTGAGCACCTGAGAAATTACACCTCTCAGCCTTCACTTGCATCAGTATTACTGTGGGTGTGCAAAGTCATCCAGTGGGTCAGCTCTGGCTCGTGGGCCTTATGTTTTACACCCTGCTTGAGAATGTTTTTGCACAAAGCTCTTTCATGTTAAACCCTTACAGTGTACACATTTAAAATAGTATTTAAATAGCATTAAATAGTAATTTTAATAAATACATTTATTGTAATTTTGTTTAATTCTATATTTATCTTTCTTGTTTATGCACCAAAACATCAGAGCAAATTCTGTCTATTTAAAATCCTATTTGGCAATAAACAGGATCCTACTTTTGATTGTGATGTTGGCATCACTTGTGAAACCATTTATATGACAGACTACATAGAGGCTTTTAATAAACCTTTTATGCCAGCTCACATTTCTTCTCCTATACTAATATGATATTTTTGTCATTTTGTCATCTTAAAGAGAATCTTAAGGTTTCCTGGACTATCTGCATGCACTTCCAAAACATCTAACTGCACACTGAACGTCTCATGAATCACATGTTATTGGTTCTCTTGATTTCAGGCACAATCCAAAGATAGTTTCTGTGCATTTGTGTGTGCATTTTTTTTTTTTAAACTTTGGCTAACTTTAAGGTCTAGAGTGTCTACGTATTATTGTGAATCTTGGATTTTATCGAGGAGTTTACATCAGTGGTGACCCTAGACTGGGGGGAACTTATCAAGGCCCCCAACATCTCCTGATGCTGTTTTCCTTCTCCTCTTGTTTTTTCTTTCATTTCTAGTGACTAGAGAGATATGCTCATTTCATTGTGCTGACAGTTACACTTAACATACGTTTGACACATAGCAGTAGCTAGTTGACTGTCCTAACTAAGTGAGTATCCAAAATTTGCCAATATGAGCGACCTCTGACGCCCCATTTTCCAGAATTTTATTGGGCCCCCAAAACATTTGTCTGTCCAGATGATATAACCCTGGTTTACATTCTAACTTATGAACAACAAAATTGCAAAGTTAAGTCTGACTCAGATTTATCAGTCAGTATTCTTACATTTATGTTTTTAGGCCATAAAGCCCCCAAAATATGTCACCAAGGGATCTGATATGGAGCTTAAATGTATATGAGTAGCTACATGAAAACACAAAGTGTGAGAAATATCATGTTAAGAATGTTCTCACAGCTCAAAAACTCTTGAGGTGTTCAGACTCATGACCTATTTTTAAATCCAGCCCTGTACCTTTTATAAACACCTTTCTATTAATGCAGTTGTTTCAGTGTCTTGTTGTCCTGGTAATCACTCTGAATATATTATTATGTAACAGATATCTACTCTGTTTCAGGCATATAGCCCCAGAATATGACTATGTCTCTTGGGATATCCTAATTAAAATGCTAATTTCATGAACAATGTAAAAGTACACAATTAGTTGCAAATTAAATCACACGAAGCCGCCTCAAATAAAAGGCCAAGCATGAACTGGTTAATCCTTTTTACTCTGTTTAAAATGAATCCTGACCTCTTTAACTACATTTCCGAGGATATTAAGAGAAGTGACGGTAAAACAATGAATATGTAAGAAAGCCATAATCCACAGAAAAGACACCTTTTTAATCCCCCAGCCACTCAAATATGGTACGATAACCAGTGGAGGCAGTGACTTTTAAATCTGGGACTTAAGAGAGGAGGGGGGGGGAGAGGATCAAACAATGAACAGGAAGTGGAGATGAAAAGGGAGGCTGCATTAATTAGATGACGGCGATGGGCTACAGCAGCGAAGACAAGGCAGGGAGAAAAGGGATTGGAACTGTTTGTAGGGTCTGCCAAACAAATGGTGCAGGTCCCTGCGGGAAAGAGATTATTATGGGCTCTGTGTCTGTCAAACATGTGAACACAATACAAAAAAGGAAGGGGTGGGGGAGGCAGGGGGGGCCCGAGGCGGTGCAGCAGCCTCTGAGGGCCCACGAGGACCCGGGCTCCGCAGCAACACTGGCCCTGCCAAAGAATGTCTGTAATCCGCAGGCTGACTGAGGTGATCCCGTGGCTCTCCCCGGCAATGCAGCAGGCTTCCCTATTGTCAGCGACGCTCAAAGAGGACAGGGAGGAGAGAGGAGATGGGGAGGCGGAGGGGCACAGGGGAGGTGGTGTCCCTTTTTCAGCCCGGCCTTATGAGAGCTCCCTGCCATTGTCCGAAAATTACAATTGCACTTTTCTGATCTTTTGTGCACTCCTGTTGACAGTGGTTATTGACTAAGCGGTTGGACATGGAAAGGATATGACCCCCACCCTTACCCTCACTCCCTCCTCCTGTTTTTTTTTTTCCGTCGTCTTTGGGGGGCCTCCGTGAACAAGAGAGGAAGCAGGTCCGAGGTTTACATGTAGCATTAGACTTAAAAAGGGTTTGAGGAGGCTTATGCGAAAAAGGAAGACAGAGAGGGGCGGAGGCTTTGGCTCTGACAAAGACGGCGGGAGACACAATGAGCAAGAGAGAAAGTTAGAAGAAGAAGAAGAAGAAGAAGAAAGAAGAGACTTTTTCCTGAAGATTTTTTCCCCCCTGTTTCTCCCTTCAAACAGATGCTAAGGCAGATGGTGGTGAATTAGCAGAAAATGGGCAAAGAAGAAATGAGACAGTATATTAGAGGTCGGGGAGGACGGACATGACGAAATAAAGATTAAAGTGGCACTGCAGAGGGGAGGAAATCTCACCCAGGGGTTGTGGGAGGTCTGAGGTGTCATCTCGGAAGCATAATGTACAGCGGCTTTGGTGATGAGCGATGTGCTCTGGGCCTCGCGTAGCAAAAGACTCATCACACAGCAGCAGCAGCAGGGCACTGTGTTTCTCAGTGTGGGACTCACAGGGTGAAAAACATCTTATTAATGTGATAATGGGGTTAAATTAGATTGGGTTAACAATGGAGGCACAGACTCAGCAAACGGGTGTTCATACAAGCTGCGCTCTAAAGTGGGGAAGTGACTTACATGGGATTTTCATGTATGTTTCAGTGTTTTAGACTAAAGCGTTTTAATATTACAAGAAATTATACCTATTATTGAAATTAAAAAACCCAGTAGAGCAGCCCAGTAGATGTGTGTAAACGGATCAGTATAAATTTGCACACTATATACACTTGAATTTCATTATTCCTGGGCTAATTATAACGTATATTAGGTGGGAAACATCCCCCCATTATTCAAATATGCTCAAAACGTCACCCCAAAATATTGGTAAATAACATAAGAAAAAAGTCAGTACGCTACAACAGGCAACAACACAAAGCTGTCCATTATAAGCATTAGCAAATATAACCATAATCACAAATAAACTTGACAAATTACCATTATTACTACCTATAGGTGTCGATTTTGGGATGTACATTTGTCCACCTGAGCAAATATTATTTTAGACGGAATTAAAAACATTTACAACATAAATCGATGCAGAAAAGGTACAAATTGGTGCAAAAAAATCACCAGAATGCAGAAAATTAAGTGTTTGATGCTTAAATAATGGACTAAGCTACTGTGACGTCACCCGTTGGTGTGTGGACTGTGAGTCTGGTATTTCGGACATCACCATCTTTGTTTTTTAGAGCTGGAAGTGACCATATTTGGACGAGAGGTTGGAGCTGTGGAGGAGTGACGGGTGGACTGTCCCGCAGACTGCAGCAACTGCGAGTCGTTACGTAACTTTGGGCGCTAATGAAATGTACAGTAGTCATGGATGTTGAAATTAGCCTGTAACTGTTTTACATACAAGGTTGTAAACATGTTTATTCCTGGTGTGACGTTGGGCGTTTTAACATGGAGGGCCAGTGGGGTTTACTTTGTTTTGGAGCCAGCCTCAAGTGGCCATTAGAGGAACTGCAGTTTCTGGTTCTGCATTGGCTTCATTTCGAGGCCTCAGAGGTTGCTGCTTGGACTTAGTGCAATCGACGTCAAACACTGTACTGTCCCTCTATATTGTTATTTTTAAATTTATGGAAAAGTGAAAAACTAGAATGCAATTTGAGTTCATTTGAGAAACCCACACAACTAAAGGTAAAAAGTGCGTGAATCCTAAATCACTCAAAGAACAAGTTACTTTCCATATTAATATTCTAAGGATGTGAGTTGGTGCAAAATAATGAAAAAACAGCACTTGTTAATAAAACTATTTTTAGGCTTTAACAACTGAGATATGAACAGTCTCTGTCCACTGCTTCCTCTCTACTCCTCTGTTAGCTATTATATCATCGGCGATAAACACTACACATGACAGATTAATAGTTAACGTTAGCTAGCCAGCTATAATTTCATCGACATTATGTGCGTTTTACTTAAATATGCTCAGGAGGCACAGCAAACATTGTCTGTCTGTCACTGGAAGCTGCCTCTCGTTTAGGTTTTGCTCCATCGTGATGGCATCATGGTCAAAAGACAGGTGATGCTCTTTTTCTTCCAGGCAGCTGGTAACTTGGCATCTACAGTAGAGGTGCTTCTTGTGAGCTCTTCCCCACCTACACTCAATCCCTGCATTTAGAGCGGACTAGTTGTAACGAAGGTATAAACAGCAAATATAGTGAAGTAAAAAGTAGATTACTGACTCATAAATATACCCAAGTAAAGAGTAGAAGTACAGTGTAAAAAAAGAAACATGAAAAGTACTCGTTCTTTGAGAAATGTTTTACTCATGTGCGTGTTGAATTCCATTACTGCCAGCCCCTGTTAGTAGGTCATAAAAAGGTCATTTAAAAAGAGTCCCTGATCCAGGATTTTGGTTTAAAATGCTCTAAGATGGTCATTATACCTGTTAAGTTTAAAAAAAAAAACCCCATCCAATTCCCCCCAGACCCCCCTTGATGATTGAAAAAGGTCCCCCTCAATGTTAAACAGGTGATAACAGCCCTGCATCAGACACACTTTACTCAAAAGAAATCAGGTAAAACGTTATATTCAGAGTCTTCCTGTCATCTAACCTCTTTTTGGCCTTGTGCTACATTCTATAAATCCATAAATAGAAAGCAGTCCTCAGCTCTTTCTGCAGAGTATCCATTATTTTGAGAGATTGACAGAAATAAAAATAGTGAAAGAGCAGACTAGGTTAAGACTACACAACATTACAACCAGTAATTCTGGCTGCCTATTAGATTTATCTGTTGCAGGCCGAGGGAAAGCATGCACTTTGTCTTCAGACGTGAAAACAGCATCTCAAGTGTTACAATTCCAGAGGGGGTAAAGTGGAATTGCTGTTTTTACATTTCTGTATCATTTTTTTGCCCATAAGGAATATGGATAACAAATGAAATATTCAGCCCCATTGTCTGATTTATTTCTTTTATATCTGCAAATATCACCCCGGCAATTTAAAGGATAGCTCGCTTCATTCTGGGCCTTTTCGCTGGGGGCTTGACAGCCTATCAACTTTATACCGCATAAACAGGTCAGGATTGTATGAGCATTCCTATATGTATACTTTGAGGTTTTTGAGCTCGCAGAATTTCTAAATAGAAACTGAAAAAAGGGAAAAAAAGAAAGGATCCTTAAGGGGATGCTACAGAGCCCCTTGCCCGAGAAATGATAAATTTGCACTGTGTCCGTTTTTGAAACGGGGGAACAAAATGTTATTAATTTCAAACCAACTGGAGACCTCCGTATCACAATTTCTCAGACTGTAAGTAATATGACTCTCCTGGAGAGGATGATTGACTGACAGGCGCTCCAGCTCGGCTTTTTGTGCAGGCTGAGTGTTTTGGAGCATCCCTACGCTCCAGTTTGTCTTGAAGCAGTCAGACGATATAATAAGCCCCAGTTCTTGTCTTCTGCTCGCCCTCTGACTCCACAAAAACTATTAGTGTTTCATAACTGCCCGTAGATACGCAATTAAGAGCCTGCATCCAGGCTGGAGGAGTATGTAAAGAAATATAGGATTTCATAAGAAGATGTGGACACTGGAACTGTATTTTACTGTGGCAGAAAAACACTTTAAATCTCATCTATGAGGTTATAGCATGCTGGTTAGCTGTCAGATATTCAAACTAGTTGCTACTAAACTTAGATGTATAATTACGGACAATTTAAGAGAATAATTGCACCAAAAAAGGTTGTTGTTGCTGCACAAGTGACCTCCACATCTGTTACTGAAAAGTGTTCCATATTAAATAAATGTGAAAATATGTAATTGTCCTTTAAAAAAATTTTATTTTTGGATGTCATGAACCACTCTGTACTATTCCATGTAAAATACAGTAATGTTGCAAGTAACTCCGGCCTTCTTTAGCAGCTCAAAAGACATACATGACGTTGCTTTATCCCCTTGATGCTTCGTGACTTTTCCCAAAATTATGAGAATTGGTTTTTAACATAAGGTTCAACTTACATCATGTTGCTGTGGAACATCGATGGATTTTTTCCGCAGCACTATTTCTGTTTTTGGAGTTTTGCAACAGTTTGTCTGTAATGTCTGACAGAGTTTGACTGCATAATTACTTCTGTACTGTAATGTATAGGGGATAACATACTGCAAATGTCTTGGTTTGTAAATTACTTTTTGGCAAACAAGAGGAATGTAAATTTGTTCATGCACAGTCCATCTGACACCCAAAACATTATATGCTTTTCCTTATTGTTTGTCATATTTATATATAATGTTATAATGTCGGCTGTTCATATTTAATGTGGCCAAAGTTTCAATGATGTAAATGTATGTGAAGTAATCACTTTTTTTTTCCTCTTTTGGGACAAGCTGATGTCAGATTGTGACCGATTTCTTATTATATGGTCATCCAACCTGGTTTCTTTCCAAAGTTGTTGAAATCCGGTGCTTTGGCAGTGACTTCCGGTCTCAGAAACCTATGAAAAAAGCTGTCATTTAAAATCAACATGATACGTGGCCGATCACTGTTGTAGCATCGGGGGAAACACGGCGGAGCAACAATAAAAGTTAAGGCAACGAAAGTCTGATTAAGGTGGGTGGAAGGGATGGTGGATGGGTCCAGCAAACACCGACTTTCACCCAGGAGAGCAGTGTTTGTGTCCTGTAAGATTATGTGGCCAAACCCTGTTCTTTTTTCCTAAACCCAAACACGTGTTTTTGTTGCCTAAACCAAGCCACATGCATTAGCTGTTGGAAGAAAAAAAAAAAGCCAATTCGACTTAATGCGTTTATTTTGAAAGAGACTGTATGTAAATTTCCTGTGAAAACAAAAGTGTATCTTGAAAGAAGACAATGCATATTAACAGTCATGCCGTCCCAGAACATCAACAACCAACGCACCCAGGGTACCTTGCACGTCGTATGTGGACGTAGAAAGTCAATATGTGACGAGGTCGGAGTGAGAATGTGTTGGATCATCTGCCCCAGACACGCTACAATCTCAGAACCCATCAGCTATTGTCTGATGATGATATAGCCTCTTGGGACATGGGCCAAATTTTTTAGAGATCCGGTGTAACTAGCAGATATTCCGTCCAAGACTTTCTCTTTCATGCGTCGCTCATTGTTTACAGTTGGATCAGAAATATGAGACAGGTCCTGTCTACATTACAGCTGTTCTGCAATCTGCATATGAACGCAGATTCATTTGAATAAACTATTAAAAAGCAAGGTTGCTGTCAGAAGATAAGTCGATTGATTCTGTGACTGCATTTCGGCAAATGCATTCTGCTTCTTAATGTGATTGGTCAATACTACGTGACTACAAACACAATCCAGAACACTTACGATACCAAAATCTTGTACCGTTGCCTACAGATTCTGCATACACATTCAGAAACTGTTCATAAAGATTAGGCACGCTAAGTGATCACATTACAAACACTGCTACATGTAGCAACATGCTAACGTCAGGGAAACATGTAATCTTGGTTGCTGATGTCGTTAATTTCTCCCTGATCTCAGATCGTATTCCTGCTGGAAGATTTTGGTTCGGAAGGTTTTATTGTTGATTTTCCAGAGTAGAAAGTGCCAGTATTCTCCATTACGTCATTACAGTCAGGCTGCAGTGACGCAGCAGAGATGTCGAGTGAAAATGACCAGTCAGAGCCAACTTTTCGGGAGGGGGCTTAAAGGGACGGTCATGAAACAGAGCCTTCTGAGACATAGGGTGAATACAGGTGTTGGAGGCGCAGACAGCTGGAGGGAAATAATGTGCTCTTGAACATTAAAATATATAAAGACCACTTCAATTTGTATTTTAGTCAGATTTGAATTACATGTATATTTTAAGGTACACTAGGCAAGATGGCGGGATACTGTTCACAAACTCACTCGCCAGCGAAAGTGAAAGTACTGTAAAAGCCAACCCCAGGTTTGCTTCCATTTGGCGTTCTGTGTTATAGTTAAGTAACGCCAATGTCAACCAGACACAAGAGTTCATCCACAGTGTTTAGAAACGAAGCTGTAATAAGACAAAGACATAAAACTTTGCCTCTGAAAACCAAATAAAAAAACAGCTTCATTGTTGTTGGCCAATAACTGAGACAAATTTACTGGACTGTGGCGTGCCCTATAATAACCAGGATGCATTCAGTAAAAAACACATATCATAAAGTTGGCTAAGAGGAGGAGGTTTGCCCTACGACCTTGAGAGAAACACTCTGCTGCAGGTTCCTTCCAGGTACTCTGTCCCTCCTGTCTGCATTTCCAAACACGCTGCATGGCTAAAGATAGTTATTCCACCTTGAACCGATCTACATCACCTCCCCAGAGAGCGCCGGTCCCTCTTGTGAAACCTTACACAGTGTAGCATTTCTCAGTTCCTAAAAGGGGAATCGAATGGCAGGGGTGAGGGGGAGAGAATATTCAGCAAGCCTCACTTTAAATCAAGATAAAAGACTGAAATGGAAAATAATAGAGGGAACAAACCCCTGGACGGCCCGGGGCCCCTAATGGAAACACATGGCTGAAGGCTGAGGTGTTGTCAGCAGCCAACACTGTGACATTCCTTTTTGATAATCTGGCCTGCCATTAAATTAGAATAGCAAATACCTCCTGACAAAGATGCATGTTCCTCCTCTATTGTGCCATCATGAAAAAAGAAAAAAAAAAACTCCACTGGTGACTCTGAACGCCACAAACTTCAATTTAAATTTACAGCGCTGCGAAAAGAGAAGTGATATGCACTCAAAAATTTTAATAACCTATTAAGTTACGACTTCAATTTCATTTTATGAATATTTTCCTTGGGGAGCACAGCCATCACCAGAGAAAGATAGAAATTTAAAAAAGATAAATAGTGCCATTAATCTACAACATTTCTCTTCCATTATCCCTGAAAATGAGGAGTTATTTTTGCTCAGATCCTCACGTAATTAGCTCCTTACACTTGATTCACTAGCCAGAAAATGACCATGTTCAGAAAATTAAAAATTTGTCATTAAGTGGAATTTAACATAATATCATTTATCTTTATATATTCCTCGGCTGACAAGCGGCAGCCTTGGATGTTGATCAGGCTTTTGTGTCGGAGGCAGTGTGCAGGGACTTAGCGTTATGAGAGGAGCAGGACTCTTAATGTGTGCCGGGTTATCAGGTGAATATTGGTGGTTTTAGCTGCTTTCACTCAGAATATTTATCCTACTAATGGGGCTGTCATTTGAAACAGGGACTTGCCATTTGTGTCGAAATGAGAATAGGACTGAAACACCATGTTATACTGTTATATTCTATTATGAAGACAGATGTCCAGTTAAGAGTCCATTTTGATCTAAAAAGGCAGTAAGGATGTTTAATACTCACTTTATTCACACTGTCTTAGATTTTACTGAAAAATATCCACTTAATATTTTACCTTTTAATAATAATAAAATGGCAATAAACTAAATAATATAATTCAAAAATGGGTGCATTGTCTACAGCTGGAAAAAAATATAAAATAAAATTATTTTTTGCAAACGTGCTAGTAAAACCATTTTGTAACAGCAAAAAAAAAGAAGAATAAAATTAGGTTTTATTTGTTTTTCTGCAGTGGTGACGACAATGTCAGTACTGTAATTTGGTTTGATATACATGTGGGTGGGCACTGAAAATGTTTCAGTCTCACTTCAGTTCCAACAGACACCAACGTGTTCTCATCCCGCTTGGTCAGTGGACTTTCATGTCTACATATGACATGCTAGGTATCCTCCTGCATCTGTTGTTGACGTTACATCGTTGAATTCATGCTTGTAACATGCATTGTGTACAGTTTCTGCTTGTTAGATGATGCCTAGAGAGTCGCATAAAGTGCGTAAAACACCCTGTATTTATGTTAAAGCACATGGTTAGGTCTAGAAAAAAAACATTATGATTTGGCTGAACACTAAGAGAGAATGTGATCAGCGGGCTCCCGGGTGAAAGTCCTAGGTTTATTTAACCTATCCATATCCCCTCCCGTCTGCCCTCTAGGCGATATCCAGCTCCTCATATAACCTTGTTACAGGCAGCGTTTCAAACTGACGCACCTTTCGCCGGCAAGCAGCATTATAAGTTGATGCCACAGAGCAGCGTATCATACTGCCTTGAAACGTGCCTTTTTGTGTCGGTATCTGACGCTAAAATCGCTGACAAAGTGGCAGCATTAGACAAGTTCAGAATGAGAACAAGCTGGACGTAGAGAAAATGAACCAATATGGAGTCCAACAGTGTTAGTGGTTATTAAGTCCCATCTGTGATTTGAGCTCACATGACTCCGTGATTCTGGTGTGGTTTAATATAGAAAAAGCCCAACTTGTTATTTACATTTAACTTTTGCTGTCTGAACCAGTTCTTCCCAGCTGGTGGGCTGCGGTCCAAAAATGGATCACGGGCCCATTCCAAATGGACTGCAGGTGAAAAACATTGTTTATTTTTAAGTACAGTGAATTTCTGGCACATAGCTCTTATTTTGAAGTGCTGTTTCCTGCTGTAGAGTGAGTGACTAATGGACAGCTACTTGACAGAGACAGCAAACTAGCTTGAGGACATGTCCAAACACCAGCATGACGCTGAATGTAATAAACTGTGTGGGCCTGGAACTAATGACTAAGGAGAAATCTGGACCCTGCGGATGGACCAGTTGGGAGCCACTAGTCTAAACCCAACTAATAACCTAGCCAGCGTTTACATTTGTCACCACAGTGTTACTGGGACAACAATTTAGTTGTAATTTCAAGGAAACGGGGTTGGTCAGCTCAGCAGGTGTTTAAGTACCATGAACCAAAAGCACCGTCTAGTGGGATTCAGTGCTAATGTTATCAAGCTAGGCTGACTGGCTTTTTCTATGTGGTGGCGAATCAGCCCAGCTCGAAAGCTTCTGCTTATTTAGTGAAATACAAAATCAATAGGAAGATATACGCGCCCATATGTTGAACATTAGGAGTGCTGCTGTTCATCCAGACGCTGCACTGTTTCCACATATATGTCAAAACGAGTCTATTCCATCGTCTTTGTCAATTTCAATATTTTATATTCATACGATTATATCATCCCATACACAAAAAGTCATTTTGACTTAAAGACAAAGCTCAGCAGACAGCGACACTGCGAGCCATAAAGGATTTACTGGTATAGAAACTTTCATTAAGGCTCAAGAAGTCAACGTTCATTTTAAACACCAGCCAACAGTGGAAACAAATGATTCCAACATAACAAACAAATCCGACAACGACACATTTAAAATGATGTAATCAATGACTGAAACATATACAGATTTGAACGGGATGCTCGGTTCTGTTCTGCCGGCTGCTGTGTATGGTTTTTGTCATTTACTTAGTTCGACACAAAAAAACATGGTGGTCATCATCTCGGAGCACAGCAGGCTATCCATTAAGATCTAATTGATCATCAGAAGGAATGGGAGGAAGAAATGGAGTTGATAATGGTGAGAGAAACCATTTTGTCTCCCTCCCATTACAGAGTAACAACATTCTTGTTTAGTTATTATTCTCCTGTGACTATGAAAACAAGAAGTGAGGAGCCACATGCTGCACTTCTCTATTGGAAAACTTTCATTTCTGATAATAGACCTGTGCAAATCTTGTAAAGCTTCAGAGGCCTGCAGATAAAGAGAGCGAATTACACGGAGAAACACTTGACATGACAAGAAACAATGCAAAATCCACTCGCTATTCCAACTCATACAATCATGTAGCACAGCTGAGTTGTTTTGCAATGTGCATGATGTCACGGTACTGAACCAAATTAGGGATACATGTAGTACAATGGAGCCTTCACGTCAAGTGGTTAATGCAGGCTCTCGTCACCCATGCCTGCTCCCCTAAAGCAAAAGCACATTACTGCTAGCTTTAAAACTAATAAACTCATTTCATAATAATATGTGCAGCTGGGCTGGTAATAAATCATTATGGGACTCCTTGTTCCCCTGATACAGTACTGAGGCAGTGACCCCAATCAAGCGCTTGCAACAAATATTTGGAATTACAAGGTGGAGATGAATAATTTCACCAGATTCTGAGATTCTTTTAGGAGATAAACTATATTTGTCGGCTTCAAGAGACAACTTTACAACTTTATCAGATAGGAAGTAATAAGTATATCTGGGTAAAATATTGTACTTTTAACTAATTACTTTATGGATTCAGATTCTAACTTAAATATGTGATGAATTTAAAAAAACAAACAAAAAAACCCAGGAAATTTAACATTTACATACTATCTCTTTCAAAATAAATGCACTACGTCAGTACAACAATGCAAATTGATGTTTTTTTCCCCTCAACAACTAACGTATGTGGTTGGGTTTAGGAACAAAGAACAGAGTTTGGCTTACAGGACATGAACACCGCTCTCCCAAGTGAAAGTCAGTGCTTGTTGGACCCACCCGCCACCATTCCTGCCCACACCACTCGGACTTTCGCCACCTTAACTTTCGCTCTTGTCCTGCTGCATTTCCGCCTGATGCCGCAGAGCATCGTTAAACCGTAATGGTGACCGGCCATGTATAAAAGCAACGTTAAAGGACGCCGTTTTTCGTCAGTGTCTGACGCCGCAAGTCACTGCTAAAGCCACAGATTTCGACGACTTTGGAGTGTAACAACAGCAGAGCTCTCCGGATTGATCTCCATCTCTGGAGAACCCGATAAGCAGCATTTGTTTTTTATCTCCAAGGTGATGGATATGAAAGCAAGAGGGTCAAAGCTCAGGGCATAACGCAATGAGACAGTAATATGTCCCGACTGCGTGTTGCCCCTGATGGACGTTTCGTCACGGACTTTCCATGTCCACATAAGATGTGCAAGGTACCCTTGCCCCTGATACTGCATGAAAGGCAGCTGCAGTACCCACTACAAGTAAAAAGAAAAGTCCATGATTTGGAACACACACTCCGTCTCGTCTCTCTTGGGTCAAAAATCAAACAGTTTGAGGCCTCTAGTGCTCCCCCTAGAGGCCTGCAGAACTTCCAGTGTGTTGACAGGATATTCAGTGTTTTTCTGCTGCATTTGTTTTTGGGTTTTGTGTGTTTTTAAGTTTGCATCGTTTCAATATTTGCGGCAACATTCCCGTTGTTGTAATTTGGATTTCCATATTTGTTTTTGAACTGACATAGTGTCTGCTACAGCATTTTACTGCTAATGGAAATGTTTTAGGCTGTTTTGATGTGTTTGCCCTCGTCAGCCACCGTACAATTCCACCATAATCCTCCCATAAAAATATTAGGGGGCTTTTACACTTTAAAACTGAAGGGTTTTGTTCTTTCAAACATGCTCTCAGACTCCACGGAGTTAAACAGCCAGATATTAAAGATGACATCTTAAGTATGGGAGCAGGGAGTCTGGTTGACGCACATTGGGAAAGCGTGAACATGGTAGTCAATCACTTGTAATAGCAAAGGAGCAAAAGTGCATCCCGAGGACGCGCCAAACTCCACCACACACATTTTTCACCAGCCCCTCCCTCCAAAACAAAACCAAGCAACCTTACACGCAACCCACATCTATTCAGCTCCCTGGGGTTCAAACCAATTTCTCTTGTCTCCAGCCAGTCTCCCAGCTTCAACCTGCAACAGCCATCAAAGCCATTAATCCATCCGCCGAAGATGACTATGACTGATTTGGCCGCCAAACAATCAATTTGTATCTCTCTCACTCTCTGGATGTACGAAATATCATGAAAAAGTGTCAGTGGTAATAGTTCCACCAGAGTGAAATAATAGAGTAATAAGGCAATCAGCGTTTGACCTTGGAGGACAGCTAATTCATCTGCCCATCTGTCTTAATTATTTCCTCTGAAATGGATACAAAAGACAAACTGAACATTTCATTCGTTCTCAGATGACAATTTCATTTTTTATCGGCTGGTAAATGCCTCCATTTCTGACATGATGCAGCATTTCTTTGCAATGAATTTTGTACAGACTGAGTAGTTTAGTGCAGCCGCATTTCAAGGCCAGGACCTCTGAAGGAACACAGAGGAAAATGGGTTCTGGTTTAACCTGTCTGTATATATTTATAAATATATATATATGATGTCAGAGAAAATGTCCCCCTAATAATTTAAAGCTTTACAGACTAAAATCCTCTGGAAACTCCTTTTTATCATTTTGCCAGTAGTATTTGTTAGATATTTTCCACAAAAAGTCACAGTGGAAACGGAAAAAGAAAGCGTACCAAACTGAAGTGAACTGTACTGCTTGGTGGAAATGGGGCTTTGTATATCTAGCAGGCTAAATATCTGAACCTGTCAGGGACCATGCTGAGGGACAGGGACAAGGAATGAGCGCTATGCACCCTCCAAGGTGTGTGTATGTGTGTTTGAGAGGGAAGGAGAGGAAGACAAAGAGAAGGGGAAGAGAAGGTGGAAGGTGGACTATTGCATGCAATGTTTTTGAAAGTTATTTATAACTTACTTGGAACACTGCTTTTTCACTTTTTGACCCGCCCACCCAAATCTGATATATTCCAAGTTTACCTTTCCCCACTCGACATACAGGTTGTGGGTCGACTCATGAATCACAAATACTCATCAATGATTCCTCCTGCTTAAAGTTCTTAGTGTGTGACCCGTCACCAATTAGTCAAACTTTGAAGGTTTTGTAATGTGAACTTAGACTACAGTGTCTTTAAACACCACATTTACAAGAACAAATGTACGTCTACATTCGTTATTAGCTAACCGTGGCCTACAGGCCGGCAGTGACCAAGCCTCTGACTGTTTATAAAGTTACCAAAACTGTATCAACTTTAATTTGAAAAATAAGTTTGCTGGAGGCTACAGGCATGAGAGAAAGCACAATGTTGCCCTTTAAGAGTAAAATTAAAAAGCGCATTTAATTTCCTGGCTAGCAAACTGCACAGGCTAGCTGTTAGCAACAGAAATGCTAACACACAAGGCTGTCCTGAAATTCCTAGAGTAGTTTTTACTCTAACAAGACTATATAACCGCTCGTATTATGTTATTAAGAATATGATTTTTTGAGCAACAGCATCTCTAATGTCTTTTATTACTTTCATTTATAGCATTTTGTCATATGATAACTTTAAACAGCAGGTTTTTGGAAAAGACACAGCAAGTACAGACATTTTAGGCCACAATTAATAAGGAAATTTTGAATCCTTATCTGGATTTATTTTATCAGTACACTGTAAAAATACAACAAAACAAAACAAAAGACTGTGTGAAGGTTTTGTGTGAATCGAGAGCTGCCACAGAATAATCCAAACATAATAATTGGAAAGAAACTCCTGTTACTGACAAAACTGACTTCAGAGACTGAGGTGTCCTGCTTTTAACTTTAATAACAACTTTTATACCAACTGTAGCTCTGCCTGTCCTTCAACACCGAATCACTCGAGGCTAAAACACTGCTGTCAGGTACAAAGTGCTGGTGAGCAGCAGTTGGAGGCACTTGTAGCTTGTCAGTTTCAGTCGGTCTCTGTCAGCGGGAGTTTTTTGAGAGTCTGACAGATGGTTCAACATGTAGGTTCAGTGCTGGCTGTCGGTCAGCTGAGGGCAGTCGGTGTTTGACAGCTCTAACTGATGCTGAGGGCAGAGAAAGGACAAAGCTTTTCTTGTCGATGACTGATTTGTCTTTATATGTTCTCCCCTGTGATTTCTCTCTCGACATGCATGTTCTGTCTCTTAGCTTAAAGATACTAATAAACACACACTGTACCTGTGGGTGCTGACATTTGATCTGTCAGTTCTTTGTTTGAGTTGTGATCCTCTCGACAGTGTTAGCTTGTCACCTGGGAACATATGATCTAGCTATGGCTTTTACACTACACTCATTGTCATTTCCAAAAATCCCATACTGTGAATTTTGAATTCTTTCAGAAAATAGCATCAGACTGCAGACACACTGCCAACAGACTCCTGTGAAAATCTGTCTTTAAATGTTTAAAAATGTTTATTTTTCAATGTGGACCCCAAGAGGACCAACAAACACTTAGTGGAAGTCAATGGGAACCCAAACAAAAAAATCAAAGACATTTAAAATAAATAAACGAATAAAAGAAATGACGCAAATGTATGAACACAATGATTTTATTTTGTGAAATCAGTTGACTTATACAATATTTCTGTTGTTCACGTTTGGTTTGTTTCATTACATCTTTGAATTGTTATTTATTTTCAATGTGGTCCCCAGGGAGACCAAGAAAAAGTTAGTGGAGGTCAATGGGGACCTAAATAAAGATTAAAAAACCCTAGAGAAATTAAAAGAAGAAGGTGAAGAAGTGGAAGATGTAGTGTTAGTAAAGAAAAAGAGGTAGCAGCAGTGAAGAAGAAGATGATGAAGACTAACAGTCGTAATCATATGACTTATATTTTTGTTCTTTATGTTGGTTTGTTATGCCCTTTCCTTCTTTCATTAAATGTTCAAATTGTTGTTTATTTTTCTATGTGGATTCCAGGAAGACCAACAAACACTTAGTGTACATCAATGGGAGCCCAAAACAAAGAATAAAAATTTAAAGACAATTAAAATTAATGAATCAATAGATAGAGACTAACAGAAATAACAGAAATCATGCAAATGTTTAGATGCATTTGTTTTTCAGAAAGAAAAAAAAATTATAATTTTTTTTTTTTTTAGGTGTTTTTCAATTTGGACCCCAGGATGACCAAGAAAAACTTACTGGAAGTCATGAGGACACAAAATAAGAATAAAAAAATCATACAGAAATTAAAGGAAGAAGAAGACGTAATGTAAATTTATAAATGGAATTGGTTTTCAAGAACAAAAAAAAAAAAAAATCAAAACAATTTTATTTTCTGAAATCAGGTAACTTATTTTCCAGTTATTTATGTTTAGTTTGCTTTACTTTTTCCTTTCATTTAATGTTCAAATTGTTGTTTATTTTTCTATGCGGACCCCAGAAAGACACTTAGTCGACGTAAATGGGAACCTAGAAAGAAAGAAAGAAAGGACAAAATAAATAACAAAAATGCACATATAAATACTTTTTTTTTTTTTTTCAGAAAAAACATAAAAACTATTTTGTTTTGCATATCATATGTTTTATATTTCTGTTGTTCATGTTGGATTTGTTCTGCTTTTTCCTTCTTTCATAAAATATTTAAATTGTTGGGGTTTTTTTATATACATAAATTGACTTCCACTAAGTGCTTGTTAGCACTTAGTGGAAGTCAATGGGAACCCAAACAAGAATAAAAAGTAGAGTAGACTGACAAAAAAAGTCACATTCTGGAATATTCACATTGATCAGCTCTCTGAACTCTTTAGAAGGACCTAATTAAATGACTCATGTTTTATCAACTTGCATGTACAAATAGACAAATTTAAGTAGACAGTAAACAATCTCAGTTCGACCTGAGCTCGAGCTTCTCAGCCTTTTAAAAGTCAACGTATTTTTTGTCATGTAGAAGATGACAATGCATTTTTCTCAACTGTGTTTTGCTCTTACTAGCAGAAGGATCCTTACAAGGCAACTTCACGTCACAACAATGTAAGCACAAGCATGCACAGAGTTCACAGGCAGCGTATTTGCTAAATGAGAAAGCAGCACAAAGCTTTTGCATAATTATCCCAGTTGAAAGCCAAAGAGGGAAAAAAGGCATTTGGCATTGTGGATACAAACCATAACTGTGAGTGTGATACAACCCCGTCTGATGCTGGGCTTCCAGCAGCCGCGGAGATAAAGCAGCTCATAGTGAGCCATGCGAGAATGCAAAGCAGGCCATCTGATAGCACAGAGCAGAAGGTAGGAAGGAGGCATGTGTCTGGGAGGCAGCCGAGGAGCATTTGTCAGGAGACAGTGACAAAAGGGGGTTGAAGGGGCCTTGCTCGACGCTATTCAGAGACAATTTGTAAGCCCGGCTGTTGAAGCCAGGCCAAAGACTCGTGAACAGCTGGAGCCCTGCCGTGATTGATAAATGTGGGCCTCCAAGAACTTCATTTTGATATGAATGAAGACAAAAGCGCGACAACATTCTGTGAGTGTTTAATATTACCGTCATTAAGTGGCGACAGTGGACAAACGCCCTGTCCTCAGCTGGGGATACACAACGCCAAAAGGGAGGTCAGTACCCCCTGGTAATTAACATTTTTATGACAAAACACACTTTTTTTTTTCTTTTTTTTTTTGGTAGCAGATTTGTAATTAATTCAGGTTTCGAGCCGAGTGATTAAAAGAACATTTAATCAGGATTTGAAATACACCGAGGGAATAATTAACAAAAAAAAGTCAATTGCATTGTTTTTGATGATAAAACATAAAGCGTGAGATAGCGTGTCAGCTTTTTTTTAGACATATATATCTAAAATAACAATGTAAACAGGAAACATGTTGCTGGCTTCAAGGGTGTAGGGAGGTTGGGCGTCCGCGACAAGAGAATTTTGAGCATCAGACACTGAATTTCTTGCATTCTGGTGATTATTAAGCATCGATTTATGGTGTAAATTTTTGCCACTACTTCCGTGTTTTCATTGCACTTGTTCTAAATATTGAGGCGAGCGTGTCCCCTGCATCCCTCCTTGAAATCTCCACCTATGGCTGGTTTGTCATATTCAACTATCCGCTCACACCTTGAGAAAGTATGGTCATTTGTGGACGCTTACAACCCTAAAAATCCAGGGAAAAGCCCCTCTTTTCTCACACTGATCTGTACGAACACTAATCTAATTACACTGCGGGCAGTTTGTCATGCTAATCACGCAATAACCAAATTTCAACACGTATTGACAGCGTGCCACGTAAAAGAGTGCGTCGCTGCGTCTCTGTCACAGGCTTTTGCAGATGTTGTGACCCATGCGGACATGGGTCATTAAGGGCGAGGGTGACCAGCTATGATCCGTTCACTTACTGGGTTCACTGGCTTTTAAACCTCCGGGAAACATCTTTATCAACAGCTGATTTATTTATTTCACTAGAGTTTTTATTCAAAGGGAAGTTTTTAAATAAAAGAAACAGGCAGTGAGGTAATTTGTTTTTTTCTCTTATTGATTATGCTTTTTCAAATAAGCTGCTCTATCAACATAACACAGGGTTTCCCATCTCTTTTGTAGAATTGAGAGTAAACTATGCACATTCATCCCTGACCTATTTAATGGCTGGATTGTGCCAAAGACCTACACAGGAAAATTGAAAAGTTTTCCATCATTAAGTGATATATATGGCTGTGACCGGAGTCCATAAAAATTGGGAATTGTTCTATTCTAATTTAAAATTCCATTTCAGACACTCCTCGCAGTGACAAAGGAGAACATCCATCCAGTAATACAGTCGAGGATCTGCTGCCAGGATTCACGATGAATGAGTGAATATTGATGAAGTTGAAAACTCCGCCAGGTCCCTTTTCTCTACATCACTCCAGTGGAGGATGGGATGGGGGGAAGGGCGGGCTTACACTGGGTTTCCATGGAGAGAGCCACCTTTCTCAATATTCAGAATCCCAGTGTTCTGTGCCGAGTCTCAAAAGGAGATCAATCTCACTTTGAAGCGCTGGGGGCTTCATTTGTTTGTGAAGGATGTGAGGTGCTGCCTAAATGACTATGCCAATTCTTCAAAACCCACTCGCAGTTGACACTCGGTGCCTCTGCATTCATTGTTTTTTTTGGGGGGCTCAAGTTCGTAGACACATGATTGAATCCGGGCCACTTTTGGAAAGGATTGCTCAGGAGAAAGATCCGAGCACATGGGAGACGTATTTGTTACTCAACCGAACCGCCAATATCGCAAAGATCAGTAACCGGAACTATGAACGAACAAAGAAAAGAAGAAGAAAATAAAATCTGCACACGACTGTCGTCAGGAGCTCTGTGATGCTTTTCTTAACGATGAACTTCAGAATTAGAAACTCTTTACTGTAATTGTACGAGTACAACGAAATCGAGGTAGCAGCTCTCAGATTCAGTGCAATAGAGTATCGTCTCTCTACTTCTGGTCACCCCGGTCTCACTCCAAGTCGTCGAAAGCCGCTGCTGCCGTTAGACACCGATGAATAAAGCCGTCCTTTCATGTCAGCGTGATATGCTGCCAGTTGCCACTATTGTCCAACGGTGCCCAGCAGCAACTAAAGTTAATGTGGCAGAAGTCTGAGTAGGGCAGTGGCTTGGGTGGATGATGGGTCCAACAACCACAGAGTTTCACCCGGGAGCTGGTGTTCAAGTGTTCGGTGTGAAAGTCAGTTTTTCCTTAAAAAAAAAAATCTAGGCACTGATTTACAGACGTCTCCTTCACAATGTAAGTCTATGGGAAAAAGTCTTTTGGAAGTTGTAATTCCACAGTTGGCCACTATGAAACTAGGCTTCTGAGGGTTGAGGTTTCACATAAAACTAAATGCTACTACAACAAAACTATGATGAACTTAGACTTTCATGACTCGCAAAGTTATGATTTGAATTGGAAAATCAACGCAGTGTCACTCCAAAGTCGTTGAAATCCGGCAAATGGGCAGTGATGAACACTGACTTTCACCTGGAATGTCGGTGTGCACATCCCGTAAGATTCGAAAACTAAATCCTCTTCTTTTTTCCTAAACCTAACCACGTGTTTTTGTTGTTGGATGGAAAAAAAAACATTAATTTGCAGTGTTGCACCGAGGTAGTGCGTTTATTTTGAAGAGACTGTATGTAAACGTTAAGCTTCCTGTGAAAACGGACGTGTATTTTGAAAGAGACTTGACACGGTGTCCCAGAGCATCAACAACCAATGCACCCAGCGTACCTTTCATGTCACATCTGGATGTGGAAAGTCGTTTATTGACTTGCTGTCTCAATTTTTCTATCCATGTTATTATCCATTCACTTAGGAAAATGATCCTCGAGTGTGTTTTTCCAAATTTTGTTTGTCAAAATCTGCCCTGCAATAAATCTGATTTTTGGAGTTAGTGTTTGAAAGAACAGTGTGCAAAAAGGTAAGTGACTCTTTAGTCAAAAATAAACGAGCTTGTGAGTCTCAGTTTGATCCCCAGACGCAGATCCAGATTTTGTTTTTTGCAGCCTGTTTTATCTTTTCTCTCTGATTGCAGACTCTCGTGCCTGTAAAACAATCCTTTTATTTATAAAAAAAAAAGACTTGACCTTGCTGTGACATTCAAAAAAGAGCATTAATACGTCTTCTGCTTATATTCATATGATGCTGTTTATTTGATTCTTTCAGTGGGATCAGCAGATTTTCCGCAGCCCAGTTTTTGGGGTGAAATGTTACAACAGTGTGCCAGTGGAGCCCCGGATAAATAAGTCCTCCCTCAGTCGCCCGGTGCTTAAGTAGCAGCACGTCAAGCCATTCTTCTCACAGTTTTAGCAGTGCAATGGCCCATGCGGTTCCCTCACAGTGTGTTTAGAAGAGGACCCTCCATGTCTGCTCAGTTGTGCCTGGTTTACCAACACTATTGATTGCAGGTGATGTTCTGGACAGAGTCCATCTGACCTCTGGAGGGGCTTAAATACATCATTGTCCAGAGAGGGACCTCCTGAGACTCTGGTTATACTGTGTGTGCAGCCCTGCGCCTCACTCCCAGACACACTGATAAAGTGGCAACAAAAAAAGTCAACAGGACACATGGATAAGCACTTCTTACTCCTTTTCAGTGCTCTGCAAAATCTAAAAATACAGCTGGAGGACTGGTAACTATGCTGGGTGATAGTCCTCGATGAAGCAGTTAACGTGTTTTTGTCGTTAGAAACGTGACACGAGACGCTGCGGCCGAGCTGGTTTATGTACGCTGAGATTCTTCACTTCAGACGATCTTGCTTGCTCTTGTCATAATGGTGCTGATCTGCTCTTCTCGTCGCCTTGCTGTGAACTCTAATTGGCGTTATTAATCAGCAATCATGTTAACACTCTCCCTAATCTGTGTGGCAAGCTTTTGTTCCATACACACCTCAGAGCCATTGATGGAAATCCAATGAGACATAGGTTTACCTGCCATGAAAGTACCTCAGCAGCAGTCATCAACACATTGTGGGGAGTGAGGGGGGAAGTACACTTTAAATTAATTAACATCAGGCCTCTTGTAGCACTTCATTTCTGTAAACAAACATTGTAATATGAGGTAATTAATTAGATATGCCAAGCTTCCCTTCTCTTCTGTTCTTGTTGGGCTTTCTTCTCAGAGTTCACTTTTTTGGGAGGGTCACATTTTAAAGGGGTTATCTCGGGTTAGGATGCACAACGTTCTTACAAAAGTGACGCTCCTTATTTTCAGTTTGAGCTCGACTTATAGACTCACAATATTCGTCACCAGAGCAAATGCAGAGCTCCTCCTCAGATGGCAATTTTGGCAAAATCTTGCAAAACCACAGGCGAAGATTTCAGTTGTGATGCAGGGGACACATCCCCCTCAATATATTAAAAAGTGTGCATTTGCCACCCCCTAAATAAAACACGAAATTAGCAGAGGACTTTTATTTTAATGAAACTAAAGCCAACAACATATTATTACACCATTCAAGTCATTAAAATGGAGGAGCTGAGCTGATGTTATGACGTGTTATGTAAAACTTACCACTGGAGGGATCATTACATGTGCTGACAGACACAGACTGGGCTCTGATATCAATATATATGACAGTAGAGTGGTCAAGAGTCATAAGAATGGGGGTGTCCAATATAGCAGGATGCGAATATAAAAGACACTTTGTAAATTCTACTGGTTGTGATTACAGAACACACATCATGTGTTTGGTCTTACTTTGTGGCCACCATTGGGTTTGTCTTAACTGTGGGTTTCTGGATCGTTTCACCCCACTAGTGTTTAAAATTTAAAAACAAAAAAGAAAAAAACACCCAACCAGTGACAAACATTTTTCATAAATTGCCAAAAATGAATAAATAGACAAATAAAACCATAAAAAGATGCCAAAAACAAGATGGGGGTACAGGCTCAGACAGTCGCACATTTCCAATACTTTTAAATCCACATAAGGTGAAGAAAATTATCCCATTTTTCTTCTGTATAGTGCAGCAGTGCTCTTGAGCTATTTAGAAAAGACATTTGGATCATGTATAAAAAACAAATAAGGTAAATTATCAAAACGTGTCCCACTTTACCAGCAGTCATCCCTCATACACTTAAGTTCAGTTCACAGAAAAAGAAAATAATACAACTTTTTATGTGTTTCTGGAAGGGCTGCAAAAATAACACATTCATTTCAACAGAAAAAACAATGTGGTGAAAAATTAACGCTGATTGATCATGTTCCTTCATGCCCTTTGAGCCGTTGTGTCATTGAAGGCCGCAGTGGCTTTGTCGCATGATGGAGGCAGAGAAGACGACGCTGCTTGGCTTCGTGAAAAAACATCCACATGAAACTTGAAGTCTACTTGTAACCGACCAAGTAGCTCCCTTGCAAAATGGAGTGCAATGGACTGCAGACAGATTCAGAGGTAGAAGACAAGGGGACAATTGTGTCCGAAATCCAGCGGCTTTACGAAACATCTGCCAAAATTCAACTGAAAGTAAATTATTAAAATACTTTAACAGCAAAAATCAATGTATTAATTTAGATTAAGTAATCACAGTGTATGTAATTAATTAGATTCATTTTTGTAATTGCTTTTCAGCCTTTGGTTGATCTTAATCAAAACTGCATGTTTACTTATAAGAACAAGTCTTTAAAAGCACCAGGAAACAGAATAACTTATTACCTATTTTAATAACAGACTTGTTATGTAGTGTTACACCTGTATTTAAATATTAATCCTGTGTTTTGAATTATGGTGGCAAGGTAAAACCTTTTTTTAGAGTCATGTTTAAGATTCAATCAGTAATTTTTTCTGCACAAAAACCAAACTTATTTGTGGGTTTATTTCTCAGTGACACTTTATCCAAAAACACAGGGGCCCCTCACTTTCTGTTTTCCTGATTTCCATTTCATATCTGCAACACTCACGCGCCCAGCTCTGCATGAGAGCCGCTCATGGCTGATGATTTTCGAATCGATTTGCCATTCTCACAAACGAAGGGCACAAAAGGCTGAGCAATCAGTCCAAGGCTGGCTGCTTTTGGCCCAGAGAGAGGAGAGATACTCTGTGAGTGGAGGGCAAGCATGGCTGATCTGAATCATGAAGAATAATGTTTAGCCTGGCAGATGATTAGGGATGTTAATTTTTTTGGAGGGGGTTGGGGCAAAGGGGGCTGGCACTTGGTGATGTCACTTTGGCTATCTGAACAATCTGGCAGGGCCGATCCTGGCGAAACGCTGCTCAATTTGCTGGGGCTCCTGCTCCATTTGCCTGTTAATGAGCACTGTTGTTGGAGGTACCCATGTGTACCATGTCATGAGGCTAGCAGGCAGCACCTTCACCTGACGCTCTGACCACAGAGGAAAATGGCAGCCGCTGTGACAGATGTTTTCACAGTCCTGGGGAGAGAGCCATGGGAGACCTGTACAGTCAGAGGGCCCCGATATATCGCCGGCAACAACTGCTACAACATGTGTCTGCCTCAGCGTACATCCAGCGTGCACCGAAAACAAGGAGTCAGCTCTTTCCTTTAAAGCGACATCAGAATGACACGAGTGGGTCCCTCAGCGTGGCAGTAAATATTTAAATATTTATCGTACACGTATCTGCCTGAGTAGATAATGTGCTGCTTCCTGGTGTGTGATTCAGAGGGAGGAGCCCTCGGTGTCACAGGATGGATGGCCGGGGTAAACTCATTACGTCACAGCATGACAACAGCACTTAATTACTAATGAAAGGGTGAGCTCTCCACAGTCCACTCCTGCTGAATAGATCCAGGATTAAAGGGGCAAACCAGTGACACTGACTGTTTTTGTCATTTAAATTACAAATAGTTTGCTAACTATGCAGCAACATGTTCCTCACTTTGCTCTTTGTATTTTTTGGTGATTTAACCTTTATTGATAGAAGACGGCGGAGATTGTAAGAGATAGAAGGAGATGACATGCAACAAATGTCCTCTTACATTTCAGCGAACAATAGAAATGTTCAATTTGTAAATTTCCTTTGTATTAAATCAGTGAAAAAGTATACGAGCTGACTTTGTCATCTGGAGGTGGAGAGGGTGGTCGTTAGTGACACACCTACTGTAGGTGAAACGCTTGCCAAGATGAGGACAACTGTTCAACTGTTCAAGATCAACCCGGTCTCACTCTGAAATCATCGAAATCCGGCGCTTGAATAGTGACTGGCAGCTTCAGACATTGACGGAAAAAAGCCGTCCAACATTGGCAGGATGCATGACCCGTCGCCGTTGTAGTTTATTGGTGCTTGGTGACGTCAGGGGAAAACGTGACAGGTCAAGAACAAAAGTTAAGGCTGCAAAAGTCCAAGTAGGGCTGATGGTTCCAACAAACACTGGCCTTCACCCTGGAGAGCGGTGTTCACGTCCCGTAAGATCCTAAAGCCAAACCCTGTTCTGTTTTCCTAAACCCAACCATGTGCGTTAGGTGTTGGAGGAAAAACAAAAAGGTCAATTTGCATTATTGTACTGATGTAATGCTTTTATTCTGAAAGACACTGTATGTTAACATTAAATTTCCTGTGAAAACATAGGTGTATTTTGAAAGACGACAATGCATGTAACAGGCAGAACTTGACACGGTCTCCCAGAACGTCAACAACTACTGCGCCCAGGGAACCTTGCAGGTCGTATGTGGACGTGGAAATTCCATGACGGAACAATGTGTAGGATCCATACTAAAATGTGCATACGGACAAAAGCCAAAAATGGCGTGCACCAAAAAGTATTTGGCAGTTTCTACAATCTTCTTTCAAGTTGCACTTCTGTTTTCACGGGAAATTTAACGTTTACATACAGTCTCTTTCAAAATAAATGCACCGCGTCGGTACAACACTACTAACTGACTGTTTTTTCCTTCATCAACAAACACACATGGTTGGGTTTTGGAAAAAAGAACATGGTTTGGTTTTAGAATCTTACGAGACATTAACATCGCTCTCTGGGGTTAAAGTCACTGTTTGTTGGACCCATTCTCACCCTCCTGCCCGCCCTGGTCGGACTTTTGCTGTCTTAACTTACGTCCTTGCCCTGCTGCGCTTCCCCCTGATGCCGCAGGGCGCCGTTAAACTACAACGGCAACCATGCCGGTGTTAAAGGACAGCTTTTTTCATTGGTTTCTGACGCCCCAAATCACTGCCCAAGTGCCAGAATTTTGACGATTTCGGAGTGAGACTGGGCTCGATAACTTAAGATCCAGATGTTCACGAGGTTTCTACCAGGAGCCGAATTATCCACAGGGTCTCTTCCTCCCCCAAACAAATGGACCAGGTGATTAAAACCGGTAAAAACACTGAATAAAGAAGTGTCACATGAAAAACATCAATACTTTTTTCAACACTTTTGTCGCGAAGGGGCTGGTAATTGAATGTGAATGTCCCAATCTAGAGCCAGTGTTTGGTTTGTCTACTCGGGGCTGCTATAGAAACATGGCGACCTCGTAGAAGCGGCTCATTTTAAGGTAACAAAAACACAACATTTCTTAGTTTCAGGTGATGCTGCTGATATATTTCCTTCGAAATCCTACACACTGAACCTTTAAGTAAAGAACCTGAGTTCTTCTTCCACCACTGATGAAGTACATGAGTTGTTGGTGGGTGGCGTCGACATGCTGAGGGCAACAGACTCAACCAAAACGCCGAGGACTGTGGAACACAAGAAGCCTCCGAGTGGAGATGAAAGTTGAAGGCTGCTGTGGTTATTTATTGACGCCGCTGAGTGAAATGTGCCAATAGCCGGGGCCATACATTGTAACACCATTACACAGTGCATCATTAAACAGATCCATAAAACAGACAGGCAACCAGACCAAATTTTAATGACAAATGCGCTGATCTGAGATAAGTATAAATACTGTGTAATTCAGCAAGGTTTCATGCCTGGTTAAGCATGTACATCTTTTGGCGGCCCACTAACTGATATTACTTCAGTGCAATATTTCAGAGCGCATCAACATCCCGGTGAAATTAACTCTGATGTGTGAGCAGACCCGGGTCCGGCACTCCAAACTGTCTCGTGATTATATCGAGATAGATAGGAGCAAGTCGTGCACACAACTCCCCACAATCTACAAGCTGTCCTGGCAAATTTAAATAAGGGGGAAAAAGACAGGGAGAATCATCCTCTAATGTTTGTGCTGCTGGAAAATAGGTAATAGATGCAACGCCCCGAGAGTGTTTTTGGAGGCAGTTGGTTTTTCCTCAGTCTGATTACTAAATCCAGGGTTGATATACAGATGTAAATATGCTGCTTAGAAGCCCCCTCCTCCTCCTCTGCAACCCCTCCCTCCCTCTCCTCTTCCATCTGGCAGACAATAGTTTAAAATTCTTAATCCATGAGCAACCATTGAACATTAGTGAATTGCAAATTACAGATGTTTTACTGTCTCTGCCTCTTCTTTTTTTTCTGTTTTGATCTGTGCATCCCACTGTCACTCAGTGTCGCGTACGCATCCCTCGCTCCCCTGCATTCATTAGACACCCTGTGCCATCATGGCACCATATGACACTGTCATCATTTGGTAATTAAACCTTTGCTCGTTTAAATATGAAAAGCTGGCAAGGGTGTGATCATAAACAACGTTGCGCAAACCAGATTTTCCAGACTAAATGAGAATTCGAGCAACATCATGCCAGAGATGGATTTTCTCTCTTCTATTTTTTTCCCCCCCTAGCATCACTTGGAGCAAAACAGAAATGAAAAACAAACATTGGGGAAGTTGCTCCTGTGCCAAACACATCAGACTGCCGCACACATTCAAATTCATATAAACAGACACTTTATTTAAAGCGCAAAAACGCCGCACTTTAGAAAACAAACTCCATCTTTGTGTCTAACGTGACACCATAAAAGTATGTATCTTTATGGCCGTGGTCACAGATTACAGCTCTCCTCTGTCACTCCACAAGTAAACAATGATAATAAACCAGTGGCTGACAACTTCCAACACCAGTATGTGCACCATAACACCATGATGGCACGGGGATTTTTAAATTCTGCACTAAAAGGACATCACATCAGTGTTGCACTCTCCTATCCCCTAAACACAGTTATGTGCTTGATCATGTTGGACCACTAGACAATAAAATCTCCCCGCTGCCCGAGGACAAGCGTCAACATCTCCCAGATTCTCATCTAAATTCACACAGGCCTCCATCACTGGAGATTTAGCCAAATGGCTGTGGAGAGGAGGAATGCCCGAACCATTACAAGCCAAACTACTGGCTTTTTATTACCACTAAACAATCTTCCTCCGAGCCGTCCTTTAGCATACCTCCAGAGCTCGGAGCCGGTGAGAAAGTGCGTGGGAGGAGGCCATTCAGTCACATTATGGCTTTCCATAGATCAAGGTCACAATTTTCATGATCATTACACCACTGAAGGTGACAGGAAGCATTTACAGAAGTGATCAGGAGCTTATGTGGGAGCTGCTCATCCGTAGATTTCTGGGGAGAGGAATATATGTGTACACACACACACACACACACACACACACACACACACACACAAACTAATCAGCAAATGTGCAGCTGACATCCTCATCGTTACAACGAAGATAACCAGCACAGACAAAGAAGGAGAATTAACCTTTTACCAGCCCTGTAAAATTCACCTAAAATGCCAAAGTAAACTGAATTTTTAGTATGTGCACGTGCAAGATCTCATTTTAAAGGTAACACTGAATTTTTTCCCACAACAGTCAGAATCAAGCTTCTTTCATAGACTAACTTTAAACGTTTTCTTTTTAATCCTCGCCTAAATATTTTCTTGAGAAAAGATGCTCCAGATGACTAAAACTCAACCTGAAAACACTTCAGACCCAAAGCATGAAGTCTCACCTCACTTCATGTCAAATTTAATAACAACAGCACAAAAAATAAACATCTTACAGATGTGTTTTTAAGGTTTTGTCCAGGCGCTTTTCAAAAAAATATGTTAAAGAAATCAACTTGTGTGAGGTATACACAGGAAAAAAAAAAGGTGAGTTCAAAGCCTGCCACCAGGAGGTGACTGCTACATTATGCATTCACATGCCATAGGCTAACACATGTCAGCGGCCCACTGGACAGAAGCTCTGTTTCCCATATTGCTGACATGTGATTGGAAGCTGTTGGCTGTCTGGTTGGGACACAGGCAGCTGGCGGGACACCTCCGAGCCGCCTCGGGCTGATCTCTGCTGCACACACACACACACACACACACACACACACTGAGAAAGAGAGAAAGAGACACACACACACTGAAGGATCCAGACGTGGGATCAGCTTCTCCCATGGTGATGAACCCAGGGCCTTATGGGAGGACTGGCTGCCTTTATCCACTGGAAGAGAGGCTTCTCTTGAAGGTGGAGGTGAAGGATTCTTTTAAGTTTGTGTTGAATAATAAAATTTCAAAATGTTTCAGGCTGAACTTCTCTATATCCCTGACTTTTATTTTACCACTGCCCTCAAATTTTTTACAGTAACGCCTCCCCAGTCTTTGTTAAGTCCCAACCAGAGGGGCACACATTTAACTATTCATGTGGAAACTTTGATAGAGGGGGGAAAGAGACGGGATTTAGCCCTTGTTCCCAGTACAATAAATGCAACACGGAGAATACTTTTGAAAATGACAAGATACAGTCCTATTTTTAATCCAGCACTGCGGGGCATATTTAACAATTACTTGCAAATCTGCATAATGAATGAGGAGCGAGTGTGTATTTTAAGTCTCTGCCACTTGATTCCCCAACTTGGTGTGTTAATGCACGTGAGATGGAGAGACAACGTGGGTGAAATATTCAGAATATATATGGTAATTTCTTTTTTTGGTAAGGGATACGGGGGAAAGGAAGGGAATAAGATGCAGGAGTGAGATTTTGTGGAGTGGATTTAAAAGCTTCTGATACTAATTATTTTATTAATAATAATATGTAATGTTATTTTTTTGTAATTTGGCCCTTCATTCACGTTTAAATGCAAATGAGATGTTAATTTTTCTTAATGATTTGTTGTACCTGAGGCATGGAAAAGCTCAGAAACTCAACTGTCTGACTGCTTTTGTGCTCAGGGTATGAAAAGTAATTTAACAAAGTGTTTTCTAATCAAAGTAATGTAACCTGATCTCACTTGCATTTGGATCTTTAATACAATGCAAAATCAGTGGAACCACTCAGTGTGTGTGTGTGTGTGTGTGCTGGTGTGTGTGTGTGTGTGTGTGTGTGTGTGTGTGAGGACTAATGACGGGACAGATCATCAGCTGAACAGCCAGCCTGCCAACATGCAGCTAAAGGAGAAGAATTTAATTGGAGTTAACAGCAAACTGGGTGAAGAAGAGTGAGAGCAGCTCCCAGTGTGAGTGTGTGTGTGTGTTTTATCATCTGAAATACGAGCCTGACTGCTGTAAACTTCCGCATTGACTTTTACGTCTATTCTTAATTTTTGATGATTCCCCATCAACGACAGTAAACGGTTAAATTGGCTGCATTAAACTGACATATTTATTTATAAGTGCACTTCCGGGGGGGTGGGGTGAAATATATAAGATGGCGTCAGATTTGAGATCGAAGCACTGATGGAAACACCAAAAAATGCGATTTTGTTTTATATTATAGTGTTTAAATTCACTTTTTAGGGTGTATTTCAGCTTTTAAATATGTATTTTTTTTTTAAATAATAATTGGGTTTACTTACCAAAAACATCTCTGAACTCGAGGAAACACACGACAAAAAATATTTTTTTTGATAATGTGTGATGAACAGAGGTCAATCATGTAATTTCCCACAATCCTGCCTGTCACCTGGAGTTGACGAAGAATACTTGGACTTCCCACTTTTTTTTAATTAATTTATTTTTTTATTTAGCCTACAGCATAAAAAGAAATAAAAAAAAATAATAAAAAAATAAATAATAATTTAAAAAAAAGAGATGCAGCCTGACTGATAATAAATGGCAATAATGCTCATAATAATGCAGCCGAATTTGCACTTATTACTTGAAAATTATGTTCACATTATATTAATATCATAAATGCAAAGCTGGGAAAAAATACAGTAAATTATATGAATATTTAAACGAGATTTCGTTATGAGATGCTGCACAGGACCAGCGTGTGTGTTCCAATCAATAGGCCACACACTGATGTTATAATTACTTTAAACTCTGCAATATTAATGCAGAGGAAATACACGCCTAAAGAAGTGTCCATAAATGATATATAATTATAAAAAAGAGGATTTTTGTTGCTACAACACGCAGCAAATAGGACAAAATAAATAAAAGCGATGATAAGAAACATAGATCACATTCTAATTTTACATTTAAACGAGGGGGGATCGATGGAAAACAGTCGTAATGATCCAATTAATTATGGGCAAAATTAAAAGCAAGTGCAAAATCAATCTTTCACGGTGTCGAGGATGGAATCAAATTGATGCTCCATCTGTTCACGCCAGCAAAAAAAAAAAGATTTGTAGCCCGGGTGTGTTTGTGGCTGCTCGCTGCTGGAGCACATGGACACAGTGAGGACAACCCAGTGTACAGTAACAGTGTCAGGAGAGGTGTGTGCGTGTGTGTTAGGATGCAGGTGTGTTTTAAGAGCTGATCGTTTAATGTGGACTTCTGACACGTAAAGAGCCTGAGAGTAGTTTTAATTATGATGTAGGATATGTGAGCATGCACAGATTTACAAATGTCGCCACACAGCCGCCATAACTCTCCTGACAGAGTCCCTCCCTGCAATCGAAAAGGATTAATATTCAACTTACAACCAAGTGGTGTCAGCTCCCCTCTGCAGGGAAACTCAGATCGATTGGTGACGTTGGAATAACGCGAGACAACCTGCACGGGAGGAGACAGAGAGAGAGGGAGAGAGAGAGAGAGAGAGAGAGAGAGAGAGCGAGAGAGAGGGAGGAAAGAAAACATAAATGACACCTCCAGAAATAAAAAAGTTCTTCCTTCCATCATCCTCCCCACAGTTGCCTCAAAGTGTGAGCTGATGTTCGGCGGGTGGAGCTGCGTGCAGGACCCTCGGTGCTGCTGCTGCTGCTGCTGCTTCCTCCTCCTCCTCCTCCTCCTCCTGCATGCCACCTCTCCTCTCTCCTCTCTGCACAGGCCATTAGGAAGCGGGGCAAAAGATAAATTGCTCTCTGTCAATACATTACACCTCTCCTAATGGGTGCACCCGGGCTCCAAAAACATTTTCCAAACTCTTGACATGCAGTGTCTTAAACACTGCAGAGCGGAGTCAGTAATTGATTTCAATTCTAATTTTTCTACAGAAAATTTGGGCTGTTTTCTGCCTTCACGTAGTTATCAGTATTAATTATTAAAGGAGCTGCAGAAATAAGAAAAAGAGGTGATAATTAATTCAGCTTTTGTGTTGTTTAAATGGCTCCTGTGACCCCCGTGTTGTTGCAGCTGAATGGGGCCCCTTTCCTAAAAAGAGAGGGCCCATCTGACCACACGGTCAGCGCACGTGCTGCTCAGACACAAACAAAGTGAACACGTGAAAACAGAGTGTTTGTTTAGATATTTATAAAGAGGAAAAATCATTTTGTTTCCTGCTCCTGCTTAATTTTTGCAGTGGGGAGATCAGATTGTGGGAGCAGGAGGGCACGAGAGGAAACTGAGGGAGGGGGTGATGGTGGTGGTGATGATGGTGGAGGTGGTGGGTCTTATAGGGGGGAGAAAAAAAAAGGATGTAGCTTTAAGGGAAATGTGCAGCCGGCTGTGAAATTACAGCCTATAGTGCTACATATTGTACCAGAAGCTCTCTCCAAAAACAGTAACAAAAAGAGAAATCATCCCCTAACCTGACCAGGAGGCAGAGATGTGGCCGTCTGCCCCCAAACCCCACCTACCCACACCCCCCCCACCCAAAATATGGTCAAATACGTGGCGGAGAGCGCGTGCACGAAACAATAACAAGGAGAATTAGACACTCACCTGGAGTGATGTCTTTTATTTTGAAACCTTACGTCATTATCGATCATTTTTTAATTATTTTTGTTATTTTATAATTATTAAAATACATTACATTTAAATATATTTTGTAAGTACCGTCATGTAAGGCATGCAGGAATATTAAAAGACTAATTGACTGACATTTTGATCAATTTGAGGTTTTGATTTATTCATCTTTATATTTTTTTAATTTTTCTTTTTATTCTTTTAATTTCTTTGCTTTGCTTCCTTTTTTAAACTTTGTTAAGAGTGCTTCACTAATTCAGTTTTCAGTTTCAGTTTAGCATTATCATATTAATAATTATTATTTTAATTCTATACAATAGCATTATTATTATGATTATGATTATTATTATTATTAGTAGTAGTAGTAGTAGTATTTTCGTTAATTCATTCTTAATTCTACACATTATGAAGACTATTACTATTATTATTATTACTATTATTATGATTATTGGTAGTAGAAGTAGTAGTATTTCATTTTTATTATTGTATTTCTATTAATTTATTCTTAATCATACACGTTATTATTATTATTATTATTATTATTATTATTATTATTATTATTGTTATTATTAATAATATTACAATTATTATTATTAATAGTAGCAGTAGTAAGATTTCATTTTATAATTTTATTTCTATTAATTTATAATTAATTCTATATATTATTATTATTATGATTAGTAGTAATGAATTTAATTATAACTTTATTTTTTAACAATTTATTATTATTTCTACACATTATTTATTTATTTAATTCTATAATTTATCTAAAAAAAAATCAAACTTTAATGATTATAATAGATATTACAAATGCCTGTGTAAAAATATAAATATTAACAGGATCCCAAATGAAGCCCATTGACTTTCCCTCCATCACTGTTCAGTTTAACTTCACCCTGCAGGTGGAGGCCAGGTCTCATCTGCTGGTTCATTCCCTGCACCACCCTACATGGATCTATAACACATGGATTATTGCTGCGGAAGAATATTTGTGACTCCTCACTTTGATCACTCAACTGCACCCCAAGTTCCACTTTTTTTTCGGGGGGGTGTGTGGGGGGTGGGGGGGCTTTGACAGCACCTTTAAAATTTGAGAAACCATACAGCGCCATCTACAGAAGCTGAGCGGCACTGCTGCGTGCAGACCACTCTCACCTCCAACCTCCAACCACCACCAGTGCTCCCAGTTTGGACCACTGCAATCATGACACCATCAGCTGGATGTAAAGAGGTCAAAGCATGCGCGTTAACATATATTACCCCCCTGTTAGACATTTTAAAGCAACAAAATGACGCTGTGTAATTATTTTAGGCCTACTGGGCTCCAGAGCGGACATTAAGACACATGTGGAGGATATACATTAAATAAAAAGATTAAATGAGAAGATCCAGGGTGTGAGGACGCACAGATATTCCCACAGACAGTCCGAGTGGTAAAAAAATAAAATAAATCAAATCAGAAAGACGCACAGATGTTTTAAAAATAATCTCAAAACTTCCTTATAATTCACAGCTGTTATAATGCGTAATAATCTGATATTTCTAACTCTGATCCGCTCCTTATTTATCTCCCTCCCCTTCCTGCCGGTGTGTCAGACCCACAGACCTCCTCATTTGGACCCTTTTTTTCCCTCTTTGCGTTGGCGAATCACAAAGTGTTGGCATCTATTGCCTTTGTCTGACAAGTCATCCATATAAGCAAAAGGGGGGGTGTGCAGAGGGGGAGGAGAGGGGGGGGGGGGGGGGGGGGGGGGGGGGGGGGGGGGGGGGGGGGGGGGGGAGAGGAGGGGAGGGTTGCAGCTTTTAGAACCACAGACACAGAGAGAGGCTTCATTCCCAGCCCCAAAGATCCAGCCTTACGCATCCAGCGCTGAAGACCAACCCGATGTGTGTGCGCGCGCCGTGTTTTGACGCGTGAATCAAGGCCACCAGGATTGAGGAGATACACCGCGGCCCTGCACGCTGGACCTGCACCGGTGCATTTGCAAGAAGAAACTGCTCGCTGGCTGGCACGCTGTGAGAATTAACCTCCACCAAGGCTTCTTCTTCCTTTTTGTTTCAGCAGAACACAAACTAAACCCCAGGTCGCGTCACTGAAACAATCCGGTCATGCCGCTGCTGCGCACCTGCCAGACCTCCGCGCCCGGACCGGACTGTTGAAGACAGCAAGAAGACAAGGCAACTTTTTGGGGGAAGAAGTTGCCGTCAGATCGGTTGTTGCAGCAAGGGGGTGGAGGGGCAAACTCAAGTCCCTCCATCGAGTCGAATTTTTCTCTTCACATTTTCATCCGTGACAGGAAGGCGACACGGCGACTTCAGTTGATTATCTCTCTTTCCTTTGCTATCCAATGGATATTCACTGCAAAGCGGACCCCTTCACTGCGATGCACCGTAAGTAGCACAACCCGAGTTCCCCTGCAGCTTCCATGCGGATAGAAATAATAAGAATAAATATATGTGTGCATATTACACCGGCCTGCAGCGGAGCATGTGTGCTAACAGCATTTTGGCGCATAATAAACTGACATGCAGCGAACATGGAAACACAGTGCCATAAATACTCCTTTTATCTCACGTGTGCACATGTTCTTATTTAAAAATCTCTCAAAATATAATAAATTGCAGCAACTCTTGTGCACGCACTGCACAAATTAAACTTGTCATAGTAAACAAAGAACATGCGTTGGCAGGTGCTCTGTAATTTACACGTGTATCAGCCTCCAGCTTCCCGCGCACTGTGTGTGTAAACTGTGTGTGTGTGTGTGTATTCCAGGCCTAATAACACATCTATTACTCAAATTATTCAAATAGCAACAAACTCTATAAGTCCAGCTGAACATACACACTCCTATCATTGTCATTTGGGGCATGTGTGTGAATAATTGATGCCCTCTTCGTTGACTAAATAATATGTAATATGAGTAATCAAAGCTCGTTCAATTATTTAAAATTACCGTGCAGGGAAAATGAGGGAGCGTGTAACTTAATAGGCAAAACATGAGCCGTGCAGGAGCTGCTGGGAAAATATGAGGGCAGGGAAACTTTGACTATATGGAGCCTCACATCAATTATTTTTTAAATTATTATTTGCACAATTTAAAACAGCAGGTGATGACACATGCTCATGGGTCAAAGCAGGTTATTGTGATAACTGCACAAGCTGCAAAATAAGAGTGTGACAGGTGAAAAATCAGACTGTGTGAGTGGGTGTTCATCACTTAAATATAACCTTTTATTTTATTTAGTCTTAAAATACAACATTTGGCATATTATAAAGAATTAATGTAGCTAATTTTAATTTTAAAAGTTAAATATAAACAGGGAGTGAAACTACAGACCAAAATGCATGGATACAAATTAAAATAAGACAAATTTTCAGCTGCAATGTCATTAAAAATGAAAATAATACTAATAATTACGGACACTTGGTTTACAGTGTCTACTCTGCTTTTTCCTTACAACATAAAAATATTTTTTATTCACTAATTATTCGGAATAATGACTCACGAATTTTAATTATTTAGTCACTGTGTTGCATATTTCATACATTATTAAACGTTTAAAACGCGCAAGGCGCCTCCATGGTGGCACTACACAACTTTCTGCGTCCTTAAAATTAAACATTTAAATATATATATATTTTTAAACAGTAATCTGATTTCAAACATCCTTTAAGGCTTCTCCATAACACCATAAACACATGTAAATCCACCTGCTCACTAGAAAACACAATTTCCCGTCATTATTTTTACACCCACCAAACTCACCTGCGCCTTCTTCTCTCCTCAACGACTTTATGTAATGTTACGGTTGTGTGTGTGCTGCTGTTGTATCCCACGTAGGGCACGGAGGTGTGAACCAGCTCGGCGGGGTGTTTGTGAACGGCAGACCCCTCCCGGACGTGGTGAGGCAGCGGATAGTGGAGCTGGCCCATCAGGGCGTCCGGCCCTGCGACATCTCCAGGCAGCTGCGGGTCAGCCACGGCTGCGTCAGCAAGATCCTGGGCAGGTGGGTGAAGACCTCTGCAGCCAGGTGCACCGAGTGTGCTGCTGGGTGGGTGTGAGGAGGTGGATGGATATATGTATATGTATATGTGTGCAGTGGTGGTGGAGCATTGGGCTCACCTCTAAAGCTTTAAATTCCTAAATATATGGTTGAATAATGGTCCGAAATTACGCATTAACAGTATTTTTGAGGGTTAGTGGAGATCAGGTGGGCTTCTCCTTTATTTTTTACATGCATTCAATCGGAATTTAACAGAGTTACATATTTGCCGTGTATGCATGCGTGCACCAGTGTATTTTTCTTGCATTTTAATTCGCTTTAACGCAAAAATGTGTTTGTTTTGTGCCATCACGTTAATGTAAAGACGCCTGTTAAACTCATAAAACGCAAAAGTTTGATAGTTTGCTGCAAAAAAGTTTGACTTTCCTGCTAAAAAGTAGTTGTAGTGCCATATGTGTCATAAATGCGTGTATCATTGCGTTTAAAATGATATTAAATCTTCAGGAGGGTGTCGGTGGGTTGGAGTCTTAAATATTGCAAGCTGTAAGAATATTATTATTTTTTGCAGATATTACGAGACTGGCAGCATCAAACCAGGAGTGATTGGTGGGTCTAAACCTAAAGTGGCCACGCCAAAGGTGGTGGAAAAAATCGCAGACTACAAGAGGCAAAACCCAACCATGTTTGCGTGGGAGATCAGAGACAGACTGCTGGCAGAGGGCATCTGCGACAACGACACTGTTCCCCAGCGTCTCATCCATTAACAGGTAGGACGCACCGGTTAAAAGCTTAAAAGAAAAGATGCAAATTTGGATCTAATGTTTTTTTCTTGTTGTAAATATAGCTGGGGTTAAACACCGGGCTGCAGGGTGTAAACACCTTAATGAATAAATGATTTATCACGGTGTATCTGTGCTAAGCGCAAAGCAGAATATTGTTTGACCAACTTTTGTGCTGGCCGGCACGCCGAGGCTGCCCGCGGTCTCTGAGGTGCAATTCAATCTTTCAGACCAAACTCCCTCAACAATCAGCAGTACATCCAGGACTGAGTGAATCTGTCGAGATGAAAACCGATCAATATTCGGTGACCAGATCCCGTGGCGCTATAAAGCAGGCCAATTTTCTTTAGCACATCTAATGTGCTGGAGCTGCTGCTGCTGCACAGGCTCATGGCTTTCTGCTGGATTTTTATTCTGAAGAATTAAGGGGAAACAGATTGGCTGTAATTTGCAAAATAAGGTGGTAAATATAAACATATTGTTGCAAGAGAAATCCTTGCATTAAAAATCGAGATGGTATCCTGCTGTAATTAATATTGATGTAACATAATGATGATGCATAAAAGTGCTATGGCAAATTATCTGGTAAAATATCCACATTTAAGATTTCAAGAATCACTATTGATGCCTAAAATCTCTCTTAAAGAAATATGTAAACGGCACTATTTGTCATGGGTGCAGATTTCAGGGGTGGGGGATGGTGGGTGCATTTGTTCCCCCCACTCCATCCCACCCCTAATAAATAAAAACATTACCTTTTTACAAAATTGAGGAGGTAAACCATTAATTAATGCAGAAAATGCACAAATTGGTGCCTAAATATCCACCTAAAAGCAAGGAATGCTCAAAATTTTCTGGTGAAGGACCCCAAAGGCCCCCCTAATAAATTAAAATATGAATGAAGCAGAGAACGTTTATTCTGACAAAATTGAAGACATTTACACCACAAATTCATGCAGAAAACGCATCAATTTGTGTATAAAAATTCACCAGAAAGTAAGAATTTAAGTGTTTGATGCTAAAGATTCTCTAGCAAGGACCCCCGAACCCCCCTCCTTATAATTTAAAACATGAACGAAGCAGGGAACATTTATTCTGACAAAACTGAAGACATTTACACTATGAATTAAAGTAGAAAATATACAATTTGGTGCCTGAATATTCACCTCAAAACAAGAAATTGAGTGTTAAGTGCTCAAATTTTTCTGACAAAGAACCCCAAAGCTCCCCCAATAAATAAACACATGAAGGAAGCAGAGAACATTCATTCAGGCCAAACCGAAGACATTTACACCATAAATTAATGTAGAAAATGTAAAAATTGGTGTCTAAACATCACGAGAAAGCAAGACATTAAATGTGTCATGCTCAATTCTTTTTGGGCAAAGGACCCCCAAGCCCCCCCAATAAATAAAAACATCAATTAAGCAGAAAACTTTTATTCTGACAAGCATGAAGACATTTAAAACAATACATTGATGTAGAAAATGTAAAAAATTGTGTATAAAAATTCACCAGAAAGCAAAAAAATTGACTGTTTGATGCTCAAATCTTTCTGGCGCAACCCCCCCCAATAAATAAAAATATGAATGACACAGAGAATTTTTATACTGACAAAATTGAGGACATTCAAAGCTATAAATTGAGTAGAAAATGTACAAAGTTTCGTATGAAAATTCACCAGAAAGCAAGACATTAAGGGTTTGATGCTCAAAATTGAAAATTGTATGGCCGGGGACCCTCAATGCTTCCCAATAAATGAAAACATAAGACATTTACAGAAGACATTTACACCATAAATTGATGCAGAAAATGCAGAAATGTGTGTATGAAAATCCACCATGAAGCAAGAAATTAAGTGTTTCATGCTGAAAATATGTCCCCCACCACCCCAGTGCTGAAATGCGACCTACGCCCCTGCTACAGTCATAGAGTGGCAGCTACAGGAGGACCCAGGACACCCCCACCCTCACCCTCACCCCTCCTCACCCCCCCCCCCTCCACCAGAGATCCCTGGTGATGAACTTTGGTTAAGAGGCACTGTTCCATAGAGCCAGCATCAGCATTACATTTTAATGAGCTGATGGGAGAGCATGGACAGCTCCACACAAGACATCTTTTAAATAGAGAAAAAGGCTGAAGAAAATTCATTTCATGCTTCGTGGCTGCTTAAAAAGCCCCATTTAAGGAGGCTCAGACACATGTATGTGATAAATTCAAAATGTACATTAATATCATTAAAAGAGCCCTATAAAGTTTTTTCAATTCCAATTAAAGCTTTTTCTATTTTGGACCCCGGGGGTGGGGGAGCCTTATGTGTCTTTGTTTATGTGGGAAATTAAATTGTGAATACAAAGAAGTGTAATTCTATCAGCCAAATATGAGAGCTACTTTGAATTTCTATTACGGCTTAATGCTGATTTTTTTTTTTTTTTCTTTAAGCTGATTTCAATGTGTTGCTCTGTGCCACACACACACACACACAAACACAATGGCTCGCAAATGAGATGCATTTGTTTTGATTTAGCTGGAGGTTAATATTTCAGGGCATTTCAGTGAATTTCTAAAGGAGCAGTCCGCAAAAAAATCAATGAAAACATCCTTAGTGCTTCAGATCATGTGATGCTACTGGAAAAATATCTGAGAATAAACGAGAGAACTTTTGTTGTTGTTTTTTTTTTTGCCAGAGGTGTTAAAATAAGGGTTCCCCCACTTGAGACAATTCAGGAAAAAATTAAAAAACAACCCGTAAGACTGGAGCCAAAGTCTTTTCCAGTTGGGTGACTCTGACTGGGGCCAGTCGTGGGTTTCTGTGGCAGACAGTCTGACCTCAGGACTGTTGACAAAAGAGGATGCTCCATTTAAACACCTTTCGCCTGCATGCATTATTAAATGCTACAGAGACAGCGTTGTACTACGAGTCAGGGGCCATCACAACCAACAAGTAACGCTACCTGTTGGTAGACATAAAAAAAAAAAAAAGAAAAAAAAAATCCTCAATGGCGCTCGATATTATTGATTCAGAAGGAAAGCAATTTTAATATTTCTTCAGGGGATTTTCAGCAACAGCCAGGTCATTAATTCATTCTCCCAAATTGCTTATTCAATATCAAGAACATGGATACCAAATAAAGTCTTTGAATTTATGTAGCACACACAAGTCAAAGGGGTCGAATAACTGTTATGGGGAGAAGTGAAAAAAATTAAAACATCAATATGCGCTCTCTGGAAAAAGCTTGTTGTTGTAGCTTTGCCTCCAAGGCGAGTTTTTTTTGTGTGTGTGACAGTGTTGGATTTATTCCTCTGAAGCCTTCTGGCACCTACAGTAACATCAATATCCAAATCATCTGATGCATTTCTGGATAATATGGAGAAAATATAACAGGAGTATTTTTTGGTTCGATGTGTGGAGGCTTGTCTGTTCATCCTACTGGAATAATGCATGCACAGAAACAGGGGCGTAGGTTTAAACATATGACACGTGGGGTCGATTTTGAGCATCAAACACTTTTTCTGCATTTTGGTGAATTTTCATGTACTGATTTGGGAATTTTCTGCTTCAATTTCTGTTGCAAATGTCTTTAATTTTCTCAAAATCAGAATCCTCTACCTTTTTCAAGTTTTTATTGGGGGTCACAAATGCCTGTGTTCTAAAAACTGAGGGGAACGTATCCCCTGTGCCCCCCTGAAATCTTCGTCTATGACTGAAACATACTGTCCAGAGTATCAAAAATCTAAACCACCAGAATTTGGCATCAAATGTCCCGTCTGATTCAAAATCTTGTTTACTTATTTTTAAATCAGATATCTTCTCATTGCAGATTTCAGACGGACTATTTATGCACCAATTTTAAGATTTTGCAGGTGTGTTTAGGACACTAAATGGGGGGTGTGAAGGGTTTTTGCAATTATGTGTGAGTTCCAATTTTGGTGCAAACTGTAAAATAGTGAGTCATTTTATTTTGGTTATCATGTCATATCCTGGATGTATATGGCAATGTCTTATTAATGTTTAAGTGTACTGTTGAAAGCATCAAACACTCAATTTTCTGCAATTTTCATGCACCAATTTGTGCCTTTAATTTTACACCATTGCTACTTCTTGCTTTTATTTTAGTGGGACAGATGCACATGCTCTATATCAACAGGGAAGTATCCCCCCTAAAATCTGCATCGATGCAAATAATTAAGGATCTAAATCTGAATTGTGCACCCTAAAAGGCCCCACAGTCCTCACCCGACCTCTCCTTGTGCTCCAAAATAGCTCCGGTGGCATACATGATGAATAGTTTTAAAGTTTACAAATTATTGTGACAGCTCCCTTTCTCCCCAAGTGCCATTCAGATTAAAGGAATCTAATGCTGGCGTAAGCTTGTGCAAGGCAATAAGGAACTATTGCTTTCCTGTCACATATAATTTATAGCTTTCTATTTGCATCTGTTTGCCCGTGTGACTAATCCCCAACTTTTTCTCCCCAAGCCCCGATCAATACAACCTCATCCGCATTGGCACACGGGGGGCTGCTGGTTCTACAGAGATGTTTGATCTGGGAAGCAAAAGGGCTGCGATCGGCCCCGGTGAAACCCCCTCCACAGTGGGGGGGTGGGGGTGGGGAGAGACGAGGGGGGAGAGAGCTGATTAGTGTGGGCCAGGTAGAGTCAGTGAAGCTGATCATTGAGGTGAATTGATGTGATTTCATGCTTTGTTTGCAAGATCACTCAGACCAAAAGTGCAATGAAGACTTTTTTTCCACAGCTCACCTTTAAGGTAGAACCACTGACCAGATCCCTGCTTGCGTATGAGTTACGTTTGATATCTTAATCTCACAATATCTCTGTAGTAGCTGCTGTTAGGGGCGGTTAGGAAATCTCCAGGAAGGGATGCCGGTTGTAGAAGAGCAGCTGTGACATCTGGTTTTTTTTTTGTCCTTTTGTTCCTCAGGATCATCCGAACAAAAGTCCAGCAGCCTTTCCATCCGTCTCCTGATGGGTCATCCCTGTCGACACCAGGCCATACCATAGGTAATGCTGCACCTCATAGCATCATGTGAACACTGCTGGTTTGAAATGTAATGGGTAACAGATTACTTTGCAGATGTGATTACCTTTTGATTATAATAAAGCTGAAGGGTCCTAAAAACATAAATTATGTCGATTTTCATCGCTGGTAGCAAACAAGCTTAACGCTGCACAGTCATGTTAGAGCTCTTTTCTGATTTTACAAGGGAAGTATTTTGAAGTATTACTGAAAGGCGTTCTTGTCTGACCACATGGCCACCTAACTTGGCGTTGTTGACCGGTCGCAAACTCAGGGTTCTTAGAGGATTGTGCAAGGATTTTGTTGGAAAGACAAGAGGCGGAACAAATTCAAATAAGAGAACCAACCAAAAACGCCGCTCAGAATTTGAGCCTGAAAATTTGACGTAGAAGCAGTTCCTTGTAAGCCAACCTATAATTGATGGTGCACCCAAATTTGTCCCAAAGGCGTTGCTGACCCTCGTTGACCGGCAAAAGGGCAAAGAAAGGTTTTATGTGCATGGCGACAAGATGCAAAGCAACATAATAAATGTTTTATTCAACGTATCAGCTTTTTACCAAAAATATATTCGAATGTAACCTCTTTACAATCGCCAACATTTTGATCAGCAGCTGTAATTTAATCCCGTATTTCTCCACGTAACTAGTTATTCCACAACACTGCCTATGACATCACAGCACACACTAAGGCTGGGCGATATCATATTATATCGATATCGTGATATGAGACTAGATATCGTCTTCAGTTTTGGATATCGTAATGTAACATGATGTAATAATCTGAACATAAGCAGACTGTTGGAGCTGTTCTATTATTCGCCTTTACCCACTTTGTCATTATATCCACATTACTGATGATTATTCATCGAAAATACCGAAATATTTTGTGAAGCACGAATTGTCAACCCTACGATAGCGATGCAATATCGATATCGAGGTATTTGATTGAAAAAAAAATCATGATTTTTGTCATTTCTTCCCAGGAAATACCGTACATGCATTAGGAGTGTGTCGATATACCGGTATAGACGATAACCAAAATATTTAAAATATGAAATACTGATATCATGGTAATAATACACATAATATAATATTGTGTAAATAATCCAGCGCCTCTTAAATCATTTGTGTCTTTCTGCTCTCGCTTTGTCCCCCTCTCCATCTTGGAACTCTTGCATTTTGAGTGTAATTCATTTAACAAAAGCGTAAAGATGAATTTGACTGATTAGCATTATTAGTAGTAATTTTACAAAGCTATCCCGATATTATCGTTATCGTGAATTCTTTTTGCTACGATAATTGTATTATTTAATACAATAATTTTTCCCCCTTCCCAGTACCAAGCACAGCCTCTCCGCCTGTAACCAGCGCCTCCAACGACCCCGCAGGATCCTACTCCATCAACGGGATTCTGGGTATTCCACGATCCAACGGTGAAAAGAGGAAAAGAGATGAAGGTAAGGGAATTTTGTCTTGAGAAGTAAATAAAAAAAAAAAGCTCAGTTTAGGATTAGCATGAAGAAAATATCTTTTCAAAAAAGGCTAAAAACTTGAGTAGGATTCTGTGCAGCTTTATGCTATAAAACCCACTTTGCTGAACTTGCAATTACAGCATTAAAACCTGCTTCAGTTCCAGCAGATGACCCTTATAAAACACCTAAGTCTGAACTCTGTTACACCGCTGTGTCAATCTGCCAAGGAGTCTTTTGATTTGAAGACACGACCTCCGCTGTTGTCTCCTGCAATTAATCTTTATGGAAGTGATTAAAGGGCTTTAGATAATTACATGTCAAGATGATGTAGCCAACCACCCAGGTCAGTCAAGAAAGCCGCTGTAGCTCTGTGGAGGGCTTTTTTTTACCTCCTTTAACAAAAGTGGCTCCACTTCTGCTGCTGAAGTAGTAGGTTAGTGGATATAAGAGAGCCTGAGGCGATATAGATTATTGGTTCTGTAAGCAATAGGCTTCCTTAATGTCACTACATAAGTAGCTGATGAGAATAGCTAAACAGATGCACTCCGAAGCATGTATGGGTACGGAGGGATGATGTGGCTGCTGGAAAAAGGGGCAGTTATCTCAAACAGGGTGGGGAATGAGTGCCTTATTTCTGCAGTGCTGTGGAATGAGAGCTAATCAGAGCACGGCAGCAGTTTACATAGCGTCTTCTTTGTTATGGCGTTTGTTGAGAAGCACGGGGGTTTGCGGGATATTGAGTGGAATTGATGTTTTATGTGCGTGCAGGGGAGGGAGGGGATGACTAATGACCTGTCAGAGGTAGATTTCCTGGCAAAGATATAAAAACCAGCATGACGTGGACATGGCAAATGACATAATCAAGTCTTTCCCTGTAAGAGATGCAATCGCGGCGGCATAATGCAAACGTCTGGTATTTTCAAGGGTTCATTTTCAGCCGTTCGAGGACCTCTCATATTAGCCGGGGTGTAATGTCTAGTCCCTGAATGATAGAATGCACACATTTCTATGCAGATTGCTACTGAAGGGCAAAGAGGTATTAAAGGGCATGGAGGGGAATAAGGTGTGTGTGTGTGTGTGTGAGGAGGAGAGCCGGCCTGTTTTGTGGAGGTCTTCCAGGTGACAGCACCATGTTTCTACGGCTATTCAGTCTCAAATGATTCCCCTGATGTGCTGCCATTTCTGTGATTTAGGTGCTCGGCCAGCATTACGATGAAAGAGAAGAAAGCTGTGTGTGTGCGCGTGTGTGTGTGTGTGGGGATGTGTGCGCCCATGTGTGTGTTTGCGTCAGGGTAGGACTTGTACTGAGGGTGACGGAGGGAGCTGTGGTTCTTATATACTCTCTCTTATAACGGCCAGCTGGTGCCTACCTGGAACCACGGGGTCAGGGATACTTTATCTTTCCAAAACATAAACCCCAGGCCTCGGCCGCACACACACACACGGCTGCAAAAGCAATGTCTCGCCTCGAGCCACAGTTTGTAAGAATAGTATATTACATACGATGTTACCCTGTAGACACTATTGTCCTGTTGCTGTCTGCTCTTAAAGTGCAAATACATCCCCCAAAAAGACTAAAAAACACACTGAATTTCAAGGTTTTGCACGTGGTGGGCTGCAGCAGGGCCGGAGCCATGGAGTCAACATTGGGGGGGCCATTATCTGCTGGGGAGCTCTGGGGGTTATGAGCATTTATTCTAATTATTTCAGACAGCGATGCATGGTTTCCTGTCCTACTGTAGTAGCATAACAAACATTTTTTTATGTATATGTTATAAATAATTTGGGGGTGGGGGGTGATGTGTCCCCCAAATATATACTGTAATTCCTGCCTTGGGCTAAAGTGTCATAGCTGTCATTTAGGACACTAAATTTGGAATGTAGAGGTTTCAGTATTTTTGGAAATTAAGCCTTTGCATGAAAAAAGTGAGTAATTTTATTTTGACATTTAGGCTGCAGCTCCAGTATGACGTATTATTAAGTTGTGGGGTGCACCGTTGAGAGAAAATCAACACAGATGCCACATTTCGCAATAGATGCCATCAACTGTTTTAAAGGGCCTTCTTACTCTGCTTCTATTCCTGCATTTTTGTAACATTTACATTGAAAAAACAAGTAATTTAGTCACTTTTAAGAGAAAAATGTCGGGACATTATCAAATGCTATAACCACAAGCCTACTGCTTAGCCTTTTTTCTAACCAAACAAAGCAAAGTGACACTTCTTAATCAAGAACGCTACATTTTTTGGGCATTTTTGCCTTTCTTTGGATTCACTCAACAGTCTTTTTACAATGTAGTAAAACACAAACTTATAACATGGGGTGTTCTTCTTTTAAGATAAATGAATAAAAAATATTAAAGAGTTGAAAAACAAATTTAAACACTTTCCAACACATTTTCTGCTTCTTCCAAATTTCCTCAAATTTAATTCCCTGAAGCCTCATTGTGAGCGTACTTCTTTCCATTACATAGATTTCATAAATGATATCACACCAGCTCTCTATAAATGGGGTGTCTGGCTTAAGTCATTTGTTTGTAATTGCTTTTCTAGCAACGACACTCAGTATTCCAAACAAGTATTTTGTGTTAATATGTGAAGATGCTGAAAGTAAAAAGCCCCAAAAAGGAGTTCATCACACTTAAATATATATTTTTTTCTGTGTAAATTTCACACCAGAAAGTGTTTACTTTCTGACAGGCCCAAAACAAGTGGTAACGGTTGGCTTCCTGGGAGCCAAAATTCCTCCAGTGGATGAGACCTCTGAGCAGATGTAATGAAAAATCTGCAAAGACTCTTCCAGCCAGACGCTCTACATACAGTTCAGCTTGACATCTTCCACTGAAATTCACAATATTTTGTCCAAACTTAAAGCTAGAAAGCCACATATAAGTCCTCAGTGTTTGGAAGTCACAAGGACGCTGCTATGTTGGTGTTTCTGGTCGTTTTTGGGTTACAGCAGCTCTTTTTCTAGCTGAGCTCTGTGTTTCAGTGTTGCCTTGTTTCCCATTCAGACGTATTTTGCTTCCCTCAGTAGTCAGTAGTCTATAGTCAGTTAATGCTTGGATTAAATTTCCTCACAGCACAGTAGCTTGCCTGAGCCCTATTTAACTTGGTAAGCCTCATGATGATTGTGGCACAAGCAGTCATTATGGAGGGTTGAAAACATGAACAAAAATGAGCGAAGGAAAAAGGAGGGGAAGGGTTACGGGAGGGGAGGGCGGCGTGCAACACGGGCCCCGCTGGATTGGCTGTGCAGCCCAGAGTATTTGTTTTAGGCAGTCGCTGTGGCGCTCTGCCAAGCAGGCCGACAGCTCCTAAGTTTCCAAGTCAGCAGTGCCCTTAAAAAAAAAGGTCCCCCCCATTACAGGAGGGATGTAGAGATAATGTACTGTGACACACGTTATGTACACTGGGTCTCGGCGAGAGGAGCTTCAGGGACACAGGTGTCATAAGAGCCATTAATCTGCTATTGTCACGTGTTATTGCAAATTAAAAGTAGCATGTTACACTTGGCAGCCATTGTTGCGGACGGACAGAGTGGGGGAGAGGGAGACCTCTGGAGACGGTGTCTTTGGTGACCACGGCTGTCCGCACCTTTTACAAAGTGACATATATTAGAATTTGCAATTCTGCAGAGAAAAGCTATTACCTCACAGATTAACACTCCAACTCCTCCACCCCCGCTGCTTCTGACACGGTGGGCTCCAGAAAAGACAAAGGAGAAGCTGCTCCTCTCAGGGTCAAATAAAAATCTGTCATACAGGATCCGACGTTTAAGTACAAATCTGCTTTCATGGATGTTTTTTGTTCACCTTCTTGTTATTAGTGAGCGTGTGAGTGAGCTGAATTGACCTCAGCAGACAGCTCGGAGGTCTGTTGAGAACATGCAGCGTCCATGAAGTGTGTCCAGGCCTTTCAAAGTCATATCACAGCGGCCTTTCAGAGCGGCCCACAAATTGCACAATCAGACCTGTAGACGACTCTTAATTTCAGCCATTCTGGCCGCTTTCTCGCTTTGTGTCGGGCTTTCTTCTTGATTTATGAGAGAAATACAGAGAGAGAGAAATTTCATGATAAGATGATCATCATATATTTCAAAAGCCAACAACAATAGCCAGTGGCAGTCAGAATGGATGTGATTCTGTGCTTCAGTAGCTGTTGAATTAATTATTTCTCATCTCTGAGCGTCATGAGGACTGAGCTGATGTGTGTGTGTGTGTGTGTGTGTGTGTAGATGGAGATGAGTGATGGAGCGGGCCGCCGTCACACCCTGCTCTGTGTATCAGCATCTGTTATGGAGGGGTGGGGGTGGGGGGGAAGAATCAACACAGGAACTCAGAGCGCAGCAAAATGTCAGCACCTAAGTGCAACCTCCAAATTAGATTAATAAAGCCTTTAAAAGCTCAGGAACATCACAAGAAATGGATGGCCGACAGCAAGTTTCCAAAATGTTTCCCCTCAGAATCATCCCAGCAGGACGACGTCATTACACGTCCACATAACGTAAAATTCGAACGTCATTAGATATTTAAAATATCGTCAACACAAGTTTCATTCCAACAAACTTCCAACGTCTTTCTGACAGCATCTTGACATCCAGTACCAACTGGGTTATGAGGAGGAGCAGCTACGGAATACCTTAATTATTTTGATTTGTTTGTACTATAAATTGTCAGAATGTACCTACACTACTCGTAATGTCTTCTCAGCTGGCCATCAACGTCATGAGACCTTGATATTTGGTTGAATTAAAATTGTGACACTGGGTTACCAAATTCAATGTCAGAACGTCTAATGCCAACGTCTATTTGACGACAGATGATTTTGTTGGTTTAAAAATGTGTTAAGCAACCAAAATTCAACATCTTCCAAACGTCTCATGCCAACGTCATCTTGACATAGAACATTTAGTCGTGAAGTATGGAGAGCAAAACCCATAAACGCCATAATGTTAACGTTCACACAACTTGAAATTCTAATGTCACTAGACATTTAAAATACACAATTTTCACTCCAACCAAAATTCAATGTCTGTCTGATGTCATACAGACTTCCGATGTCAGCCCCAGCTGGCACACGACTGACCTTCAATGTTGAAATGTGGTTGCAATTACTGTATGTCATTAAAACAACATTGAAACAACATTTAGATCTGATGTATGTAAAAAGGTTAACAAATTTCTCATGACTAAACATTGAAATTTCAGTAAGATCTGTTTCAATGTTGAAAGTTTATAAAACAACACTGTAAAATCAACATTAATTCATCTTTAAAAACCAAAACATAATTCAACTGTGACTCAACCATAGTGTATGATGTTAGCTGAACAGGAAATAAACATCAGAATGCCTGCTGGGACACGATAATGAGGAATGGGGCTGCAGCTACAGAATATCTTAATTATTTTAATTAGTTTGGCCTATTAAATGTCAGAAAATATTACAACTACTTCTCAAGGGCGTAGGTTTTGTTACAGCATTGTGGGGACACATGAAACGTGGAGTTTGGGGGTCCTCTGCCAGAAGATTCTGAGCATCAAACACTTAGTTTCCTGCAATCTATTGGATTTTTATGTACCAATCTGCTAGTTTCTGCATCAATTTATGCAAATGGCCCTCTAATTTTGTCAAAATCAAAATCCTGTGCTTCTTTCATCTTTTTACTGGGGGTGACAAATATTGAGGGGGACATGTCCCCTGTGACCCCCTAAAATCTTCGCTAATGGCTTAAACATGCTGTCCATAGTGCTAAGTGTCAAAAAACTGAACTACCAGGGTCAGATTCATAACCTTGTTTACTTATTTTTGAATCAGTTATCTTCTGATTTAAATCATAATTTTGCAGATTTTATATGGAGTATTTAGGGTTTCAGCTGTGTTTAGAAAACCTGAAACATTTGAGAAATTTGGCTTCATTTATTAAATTAACAAAGAAAATAAGGGTCTGTGTAAAAAAAAAAAAAAAAAAACTCGACACCACTGCTACTTTGTACGTCCTTGTTTTGTTTGACCAACAGCCCCAAAATCAAAAAAGTAAATTAATGTGTGACATAAAACAGAGAAAAGCAGCAAATTCTCACATTTGAAAAGCCGCAAACAGAAAATGTTTGGCCACTTTTTTATTAATCGATTATGAAAATTTTTGTTGATTAATTCTCCAACAATTTAATCGTCCAATCCCTATAAAACACCAATCACACATCTCTGGTGATGCAGAACAAACATATCACAGCATTTCATTTATGTTTACATAATCAAAACATTCAATTAGACAGAACAAAATGCAGCTGAGTTCATCCAATTTGTTTTAATTTGATTTCATTTAGCCGAGAATTGAATCAGGCGGGAAATCATGGAGGTGTATTATTGTGAAATACATAACAATGTGTTGAGGGAACGAGAGCGTATGTATGTTGACATGTTATTTAAACAAGGAGCCGACTGAGAGGGGGGGGTAAGCTTATTCATCTGAGGGGGGCGTTCATGACCTCAAGGTGCCAGCTCACCTCCCCGTGCCTCCGACAGCAACTTAGAAACTCTGTTTTCATCGTGTCAGAAAAGTTAAACTTTTATTCTGAAAACATTTTTTCCTCTATTAGAATCAGACTTTTAGTGTTATTTATGCTCAACTTGCTCTTCATTCATGATAACTGTTCTGTTTTTGTTTGGCGGGCAGTCACTCAGACTCACCCCCGGTCTCAGAGTTGCCTTGGCTAAAGCCTCCTGCTAGGGGTCGTGACCTCTGGGTGCCAAACCCGCAGAGAGGAGTCTGCTTTATAGAGCCGGTTATCTGATCTGATAGAGGCTGCTCCCTCGTTACCAGAGTGTTAATACAGACCGATGTCAAGATGAATACACTCAACTCCAGCGATGATCAATAAACGACCACAGAGCGGGACAAGCGTGTAACGCACCAACAAAGCCACTGTGGTCAAAGATTAGAATCACCGCTGCATAATGGGCACATTTGGAAACATCCAAATAATGAATCTGACTTCTTGTGGCGACAACAAGTGCTTAAAGACACTTCAGAGCAGCAAACAACTACAGTACAAATGTTTTAGATTTCTATTTAACACTAATTACTTGTGGTTTAATGAGCAAAAACCAAAGCTAGTTGTATGTACACATTAATAATAATTTAACACTAAAAACTCAACTACTCTGCTTCATCAGGCCTGTGCAGGTGAAGTTTGATCACATTTGTTTGGCAGGGGCATCTCCTGATCAACATATGAAACAAACAACCATTTAAATATGGATTCTAAATTTTTTTGTTGGTTGAATTCTGATTTGTGAATTGAAATATCATTGCATCAGCCTTTTGTCGGTCATGTTTGAGCACACACAAAACACAAATACAGAAATCTCTGATGTGAAATAACCTGTATTCCTCTTACTTACTTCCTTGTCCTCAAAGTACAAAATATGCTGAATGCAACTTCCCCTCAGAATGACGCAGAAAAGTTCTGTTGAAAAATCATACACAGTTTCGGTAAGATAAACAAATGAATTGCTTCGGGTTAGGAAAAGGTTAAAATGACCACTTTGTTTAGATTAGGGAAGTTTGATGTCATGGTTTCAAGATTAAAGGAAATGATTGTGGTCATGGCTGAAAGACAAGACGCCAACACTGAGTCTTGGTAGGAACAGTTGACTTGCTTTGTTGACACTTTGTGGTTCTATAAAAACGTCCCCCTACTTCTTTTAAGTTTTTTTTTTGTTTTTAATCTGATTTCACAGCAGCTTTTCTAAAAAAACTGCAATTTATGTTGCAATGTTTTTAATCGTTTTTTGCGGGAGCGGGTGAAAATTGCAAAAACAGTTACAATTTGTTTTTCTGTATACTTGATTAGAAATTGAAGGCAACTCATTCCAGGCAGAATCAAACCACAATGCTCTGAGTTTGTGTTTTATACAACACTAACGGTGCATATTTAATCAAACTCACATTGATACTTTTAGCATGTGCAATAGATCTGGATGTAACAGCCTCTGTCTTGGTGATTTTACCTGTCTGTCGTCAACACATTTCAAATGTTCTCCTGCTGTCATTTGCGGTAGAAACTGGTCGTGGAATCGATGACTTTTGCTTGATTTCCACCTTGATGTTGCACACGGTTTATCCCTGCTTTTGTTCAAAACATCAGGTTGCCTTGCATGGTCTTTAGCAGTAATTTCTGTTGGTAAATGTGAGACGTTCGTGTCGCATGTGTCTGCATCTTTACAACCAGGAACAAGGAAGTGAGTTTGGTGATGTGCGAGGGATTGCTATGTTTGGTGAAGCATAGGAAACGATGTTTGGTCAAATATGTATAAGCTGCAAAATTGCAAGATCGCACAGAATTCACAGGAATTGGTTGAATTTGTTTTAATTGTTATGATCGCAACATCCTGCAGGAGCTGTATGCTGATGGAAAAGACTTAAAATTTGTACGGCTGCTTAAGGGCTTTGTCACTTGAACAAGAACAAAGTAGTCTTTGGGGAACTGATGCTATAGTTTTTTGTTGGTGGACGGTCTTGAACAATAATTAAGGATGCATGAACTTGATTTAAACTGAAGGACGCTTAATTACACATCTCTACATAAATGTTCTAAATGTCACCAGAATCATCTTCATCACCAAAACACAGTTGTTGCTGATCTGTCAGATGAGAGTCAGTAGCTGGGAGGACAGATGGGACTGTCCTCAGTCTGAGTGGGAGGAAGAGTGTGTAGGTTGACCCAGGATGGTTTGTCTTGTGTGTGGGAAGTGTATTCCTCAGTGGTGAATGACAAATATGGTGGCGGTGGGGGGCGGGGGGGTTGAGGGGGGTATTGATCAGGTGTTGTGGCTCGGGCCGGCTGATGGAAAGTAATTAATGACTCCATTTGCTTTGGAAGCAAAGAGAACAATTGAGTTTGATAAAGTGACAAGCAGCAGCTCGAGTAGGTGAAAACATGTTGAATATTCACCCCGAAAGTTCAGACGAGCAACAGATCAGGACCAAAATCAGAGCTGGTCTCATACAGCTTAAAGGAACAGTTCAACCTCTTTGTTTTTGTCTCATGGGTTGGGTGAGTCATATCTGTGCAATAAATATGAAGCCACAGTCAGAAGTCGGTCAGTCTCAGAGCCCATCTGCTATCTGTCTGGCAACGTTTAGCCTCGGGGGGCGAAGTCCAATATTTTGGGGGGTTCTGTCGGATCCAGCGCATATCCGGGCCAAGACTTCCTCTTCCTTGCGCCGGCAATGGTTTACACAGTCTCAGAAGCGATCAGTCTGACAACAATCTAGCTACTGGGGAATATGAATGCAGATACATTTAAACAAAAGCTAATAAAAAGCTTTATCATTGTCCATCAATCGCCAATGGATTCTGAGATTGCATTTCGGCCTGGACTGGAAGCATATGAGAAAGACAATCAGCTTTAGAGACGCTAAAAGAAAGATTGTTTTACCTTTGCACAGAGTCAGGCTAGCTCTTCCCCCTGTTTCCAGTATTGGACCGTTCATTAGGAGGGCTGCTGGAATACATGTACTGTTTGTTTTACTCTGGGCACAGATGGAGCAGCAGAACGCCAGGTTCTGCTGCAGCTGCTCCTCTTGTCCATCGATCTGATCTGATCAGCTCTGACCTGCTAATCAAAGAGCTGCTGAGGAAAAATAAAGTCATGAAGAGCTTACTTGTGCTGCATTCATGGACCCACAAGAAAACTCAGAATTTAGAGAGGGGGCACAGAATGAAACCAGAATGATACAAAAGGACGCCAAGGAAAAAAGTTTAGCCAACGGGCTCTGATATTGCATTTCGGTCATCGAATTGCATTTTGATTACTGTGCCACTAAAATCAGATACAGCAGCCATGACTAAAAGAACTATGAGTGCAGATAAATTTGGCAAAAGCCTTTGATTTTTATAATGAGAATGACAAAGAAACAACATCAATAACGTCATGGCCAAAACCCAATCAGCCTATTAACATCAGTATTGGCACAGATAACGATACGACGTATTGGATCAGTGTACTGCATGTAAATATGTCCCGCATTTATCTGTGCAGTGAAAACAGAATGAATAGTTAGCAAGATATTGTTGGCAAACTCTTGATATTTATTGCTCTACGTTTTTGCAGCTATCAGCACAATTTCAGGTCAAACACACTCCCACCCACACACACACACACACACACACACACCCACACACACACACTCTTTTATAGCTCCTTGACGGGAGAGTCGGGTTCATCCTCTGGCCTCAGCCGGTGAAAAAAGGTCAAGCAGCAGAATAGAATGGCAATAACCCTCCCAAATGGTACTATCACACAGACATGATTGATCAATTGAATTCCATGGCAGAGAAAAATGTGGGATTAAGTAGAGTATTATACGCACAATGAGTTGAGGCATGATGTTCATTTCAAGTTCATTTCAGCTCCCTCTTGCCACCAGATCAGGCAATCAATAGGGGCCTTGCATATCATATATCACCACTCTCCCACTGAGGGGAGAACATAATCTGCCGCAAATTTAGAATGACAGATTTGTAAGGGAGCTGAAGCTTTCTGGGATCCGGGGAGGAGACCTACAGACACTGCAGCCAGGAGAGGTGTGTGTGTGGGGGGGTGATGGAGGGAGGAGGGAGGGAGGTATGGTAGGATGGTCTGTAAAGGCTTTAAAGCGTCGCACACAAGTGACAACGGGAAAAGCTAAGGCATCCTTCTCCCAACAGTCAGGTAATCAGGTCAGGAGTCGGGAGAAAATTCCTGTGTTTGGAGAGCAGGATGATTGAACCAGACTGTACAATTTTATTCAGCCTCTTGTCCTCCGCCGCTGTTTCCAAATGGAACCACCACACTCGCAGAGAATGAAAGCAGTATTGAATTGTGAAAGGGAAATTGTGCTTTTAAAAAAAAACTGCTCTTGATTTCAGCGAGCACCAAGAGGGTTTTGGGGAGGAAAAAAAATCCTCTAGCTGGAATGAAAATGGGCTAGCTGCTGCTTTCATTAGTATACATGCTTGCCACAACATGTATATATTTGCAAGTGATGGTGATCCATCAATTACCAGAGGGCTTTCAGATCATGATGGTGTTACTGTGGCGGTGGGCGGGGGGGTGCAGGGAAAAACCTGTGTGATGTAGCCAGTGGCTCACTACAGCCATTAAGGAATGGGAAAACCTGCACACCATCCCTTTCTGTCCTCCTCAGATCCCCCACAGAGGTGGTACAGAAAAATACATGAGGAGAATATAAAGTGCTATAGCTTGAAGTGAAGGCCAGCTTCCCGGGGTCAGTGTCTCGATTGTTGCTCTTTCTTCTTGTAGATGGTTCAGATGGTTCTGGCCCAAACAGTGATTCTCAGGGTAGTGTGGAGAGTTTACGGAAACACCTTAGGGCAGATGCCTTCACCCAGCAGCAGCTGGAAGCATTGGACCGGGTCTTTGAACGCCCCTCGTACCCTGACGTCTTCCCAACATCGGAGCACATCAAACCTGAACAGGTTAGTAGCACTGAAACACTTCTGCTCTTTCCACACATACAAGTAAACACACCCAAACTGTGAATGTGATGATACCTGAAATGACCACGACCTCTGAACACTGCATTACGTGATGGTGACATGTATTGTGTTGAAATGACAGGCGGTGATACAGATGGGTTCAGGTTTAGAAAAATCTTGAGTTTTCAGTTAAAATAAAAAGCAGCACAGTTGTGTTCAGGCACCAAAAGCGCTTGGTTAATTGAAACAAATATCATATTTTTGGTTAAAATAACTATGTTTGTTGCGGACAAAGTGGTCCTCTAGGAATTAGACTCCAAAATCATTGGTAAGGTTTAGAGAGAGATTGTGTTTTCAGTTAAAATTACTACGTATTTTGTACAGGGTGATTCGGTTAGATTTAGGCACCAAAACTACTTGGTTAGGTTTGAAAAACAGATCATGTTTTCGGTTACGTAAGTAGGTTTGGCACATACAGGGCGGCATGGTTGGATTTAGGCAACAAAACTGCTTGATAAGGTTCAGAAAGAGATTGTGTTCTCAGCTAAAATAACTAAGTTTGTCACGTAAAGGGCGGCATGGTTGGGTTTAGGCACCAAAACTACTTGGCTTGTGTTTTCGTCTACAATAACTAGGTCTGTTATGGCCAGAGCAGAATACTAGGAATGACACACCAAAACTACTTGTTTGATTTGGAAAGAGATTGTGTTTTAAGTTTAAACAACTCTGTTTGTTATGTACAGGGTGATTCGGTTAGGTTTAGGCAAAACTTTTTGGTAAGGTTTAGAAAAAGATTGTGTTTTTGGGGAAAATAGCTACTTTTGGTATATACAGGGTGGCACGGTCGGATTTAGGCACCCAAATGCTTGGTTGGTTTAACAAAATATCATATTTAAGGTTAAAATAACAATGTTTGTTACAGACAGAGCGGCACGCTAGGAGTTAGGCACCAAAACTACTTGGTTAGGTTCGTAACTACATTTGTTATATACAGGGCAATACCGTTGGGCTTAGGCACCAAAATTGATCGGTTAGTTGAAGAACAGATCGTGTTTTAGGGTAAAATAACTACATATGTTGTGCACAGGATGACCCAGTTGGATTTAGGCACCAAAACTACTTGGTTTGGTTTGGAAAGAGATTCAGTTTTCAGGTAAAGTAACTACGTTTGTTATACACAGGCCGGCACGATTGGGTTTAGGCACAAAAACTAAAAGGTTAGATTTAAACAAACGATCATATAGGCTGTTAAAAAACTAAGTTTCTCACATACAGGGCAGCACAGTTGGGTTTAGGCACCAACACTACCAGGTTAGTAGAAAAAGATTGTGGTTTTGGTTAAAATGACTGCGACTGTCACATTCAGGGCAGCATGGTTGGGTTTAAACACCAAAACTACTTAGCTAGGTCGTGGTCATTTCACATATTTCTGTACGACCAGGCTATGATTCAAACACATGCACACAAAAAGCACCTTTGTCACAAATATTCCCATACCCAGAAAGCTAATTAAACAGACGTCTGAGATGTCTTAGCACTGGATTACAACCAAGCATGTATAATGCTGGAGGGATCACCAGGAAAACTCCCACACACTATTGATTTTGTGATGAAAAACACATTCCTTGTATCCCCTATAATTGAGAATAACAGTAAGGCAACATGAAATTAATCAATACCTAGATTTTTCCACATTTTTGTGCGGTGTTATTCAACCGCTGCTTCTTGCCTTTGTTGTTTATTTTCCAATTCTGTGTCACATCTTGATGCTTAATGACTGACGCAGTCTCTGAGGCTGCCGCTATTGTAACATGTATTCACGAAATGGACGTATGAAAGCATGTATTCCTGCTCCTTCGTTCTGATATTAAAACCACACTCGCCATCCATCCTCATTTCAAAAATTAAGAGGCATTTGGGGACCAGCCACCCCCCACGCCAAACCGACAGCCACAAACCACCGCTTATTAAAAGCTCTGGGCTTATTACAATGGATAACCTTTATTTACTTTCATTATACTATTAAACAACAAGAGACTATTAATTTCTCCCACCGAACTACAAGTCGGACCCATAAAGCAAAAGCAGTCGCCTAATTGAGTTCATTTTAATTTCTCTCCAATCGGGGCGAATTACACAGGTGATAAATCAGTGGGACAGGCCTCACCTCCAGAAGAGGGCCTAATTTGCAGCTAATTACAAAACTGATTTCTACTGGAAGATCAATACCAAAACGAATTGGAAATGACTTGCAATCACAAAGAGCGTCAGGGAGAGTATTAAAAGGCAGAGGGAAAGGGGTTAGACTAAAAAAAGAGGGCAAGTAAGGAAAAAAAGGAGGCCAAGAACAGTCTAGAAAAATCAGGTTTAATTTAATGCAATATTAATCAGAGCACTTTCCCTTTCATGGGTGCCTCACGTTTTTTTTTTTTTTTTTTGTGGCCCTATTAGCCAGTGTCTGGGTTCTGTAGCGAGGCATTAAAAACCCATTCTGGAGATGCAAAACTCAATGGATTCACCCCTCCCACACTTCTGCTAGCCATTTGGTCATCCCTTTCAGACCTATCTTTTCAGTTTTCCCCCTTCTGCCCTTTATCTGCATGATAAAACGTCTGTTTGGCGTCTGAAGCCTCTGAGAATAGAGAAAAACATCCGACATTGTGCCAGTGAACAGTTGTAGCAGACAATTAGAGTTTATCGGTGATAGTGGCAGACAAGAGCGGGGTCACGGGCGTCCCCCTGTGGGAGCGCGGCCCACTGAGTCACTCAGGCTCACACTGGGCTTTGGACAAACATTGTCAACACTCAGACTCCGGAAGTCTCATCTCATTAAAAAAACCTGCTAGCATCTGCCATGAGTGTCTTTTAGCGGATTTACAAAAGGGAACATGACGATGAGGGACAAGCTGGGAAGAGATTATTTTTAGATTTGTTTTTTTTTTTTAAATTAAAAGGGTCAGTTCACCTAAATTAAAAAAAGAAACACTTGAATTTATTTGCATCTAAAGAGACATAGCTGTGCATGTATTTACTGGAGCTACTTTCTACTTCTGTTGACTATCCAGGATTCTTTTGGGCACCAAATTAAACCAAGGGTGTAGGTTCGGTCTCAATATTGGAGGTGACACGTATAAAAGAGGGGATTGGGGATCCTACACCAGAAAATATTGAGTTTCAAACACTTAATTCCCTCCATTTTGATTTTTTTTAGGCACCAATTTGCGCCTTTCTGCATCAATTTAGGATGTAAATGTCTTTAATTATATCAAAGTAAATGTCCTCTGCTACTTGTATCGATACCTGTATCAAAAATGTTATTTTGTTTTTAATTTTAATAATAATAATAATAGAAAGTAATAGTTCATAATTCTATTTTTTTGATTAAAAATGTACATTTAGAAATAAAAAAAAAATAAAAGACTGTTAAAGTACTGTCACCACTGTTAAAGTAGTGTTGAAATGGAAGACTGGGAGATCTCAAAACCTGAGCACATAAAATTACTTGCATCACGAAACACTGCTTTTGTTAAAAATATGTTGTTGTTTTTTTGTATGATTTGGCTGAACTAGTCCTTTAACACAACATCTGAATGCACACAAGGAGCACAAACACTCAAACAGCTACATGGCCACAAAAAGTGCAGGTTGTACAAGTGATTCCATTCAGAGATAAGAGGTAATGAAATTTAAAGGTGGTTTTTGACTCCAAATTAAAAGCAAAAAGCAAAAAAAAAAAAAAAAAAAGGTGAATGGTGTCTCTCAAACAGGGGCCACATGGTGAGCCTGTAACAAAGCAGAACTGCTTTCTCCCTTGGCTGATCAGGGGTAGGACTGCAGTCAAGCACAAAGGGCCAGCTGACGCCTTGGCTTTTCACTCATCTCAAAATCCCACTTCCTCTCAGACAATACCAAAATACATTCATGATATGCTTGAACTGCCACCCTGCAGCTTGAACACACACTCAAACACACACACACACACACACACACACACACAATGCGGTCATACAAATTTATACTCGCACAGGCCTGTGTGGAGCACTTAATGGAGGAGGAGAAGGGAGGATTTCCATCTTGGTATTGTTTGGTTGTGTAATGATTCAACTGTCCTTTTCCCAGGCTAATGAGTACTCGCTCCCTGCCCTGAATTCCAGCCTGGACGAAGTCAAGCCCAGTTTATCCTCTAGCGCCAACCCAGACCTGGGCCCCAGCGTGTCGCAAAGCTACCCTGTAGGTAAGATCAAGCGCCATACAGTACGCCTTTATGCTGCCGAGCCACAGCTTCAGCTGAGGGGGATTTTAACAGTGTAAAAAGATCGAAAGAAAAACAATGCTTGTGCAATTTGACAAAAGAAAATGTGATAATAAAAGCAAACCAAAAAGTTAAGTGTGAAGACTTTTTTAATACCGTTTCACTCTGAGCTGAAAAGGTGGTACAATGGTGCGATAAAAGCTTAGCAGCTGTCCTCCGTCTGGTTCTTTGCTGAGCAAGCAGGGCGATAAGAGAGATTGTGGGGTGGGGCAGGGAGGGGGCGAGCTGTTCAGTCACCGCTGGACAAGGACCTTTGGGTGTCAGCACATCAGAACTATGACTGTGTATCAGAGCAAGGTCTCGCAACGAAAAAAAAAAAACAAGAGAGGGCCACCATGCAGGACTGACTGCTTGTTGGCTGCTGCTGTGTTGCTCCTGTGATTTGTTCGCCGGGAGACAGTTTGTGTGTCTCAAAGCACGAGTAATGTGCCTCGGTAAATACGCTCTGGCATTTTCTGCCGCCTAACTCTAACACCATGATCATTTATTTCGCCCTCCTATCTCTCTCTCCCTCTTTCCCCCCCTCCTCCTCCTCGTCTCCTCTCCTTGTCACAGTTAATGACTGCCTGGCTAATTGAAATATTGTTTCGTTGTTGCCGTGTTATTACCAAGAAGAAGGTTAAGTTTACTGAAAGTTTACGATGACTGTCGGGGGCCCCGAGATTAATATACAGAGCTTTTATTAAAATTCATATAATTATGCAGCAGCCATCAAAGGCAACGAGTTCTGCGTGGGGGAGGACAGGGTGATTGAAAATTGCTGCGGCCCCCCTTCTCAAATGATAGCCAAGCGGCCTTATGAGAAAAGAAAGGGCCCTTTTCTCATTAATATGTGGGAGGTAGATTTCCCCTGTAAGGCTGGCCTCCTGAGAAGAAAGGTGTGTGTTTGTCCTTTGTGCACCGATGGCCCCCGTAGAAACGCAGGCCCCGGCTGTGCAGGCGGCTTTGTTTGCACCTGGGATATTTTAGATGGTCTCTGCAGACTGGAGAGGGTCTCCTTACTGCTTTACAGGTGCAAAGAGACATGTAGAGGAAGAAAGATGGGATTGTATGCATACCAGTGTGTGTGTGTCTGTGTGTGTGTGTGTGGATGCGTGTGAGAGCACATGACTTGCTTTGGTGGAAAGGCAAAGGTTTTGTTTCAACATTGGGGAGGAAATGGGAAGTTTGGGGGGTAAATTTTGAGCATCAAACATTTAAAGCAACAGTGTGTAAGATTTATGGGAGTATGGAGTGCAGATTGCAACCAGCGGAAACTTCTTCCGGTTAGAATTCCTTCTCTCATTGATCAGGGAGTTTTTACCAGGAGCTGAATTATTTAGAGAGGTCTTTTCCTCTCCAAAACAAACAGACTCTGTAATTTAAACCAGTAAACACACTGAATAAAGCAGTTTCACATTACAAATCAGTGTTTCTCTTACCCTGTTTGGCATGCTGCAAACAGGCCGCTAGCCGAGCACCTGCTAATGTGTGCTCAAATTTTTCCGCGGATAACTTAAGATCCAAACAATCAGGAGGTTTTTATCAGGAGCCAAATTATCCAAAGAGGTCACTTCCTCTCAAAAACGAACGGACCCTGGGTCTCATTTTTAGAACAAGGCGTCGGTACAATACTCTCAAAATGTACGTACGAACAAAAGGCAAAAATGGTTAGCGCCAAAAACATTCGACATTTTCCCGTTTCTAAAATGTTCGTAAGCATGGGCCAAAGTTTCTCACGTAAAGTCTGTTTTTAAACAACACAACTTTTGCCTGGGAAGTGGCGCACGACACATTCAGGCCTCGTTTTGTGCGTACGCAGTGTTTAGCAACGAGAGAGAAAAAAAAACACTGAAAAAAGCTGTTTCATGTAAAAAACAAAGAAACAATGCTCTCATTGCAAATACGAATTGCCCTTTCTAGAGCAAGTGTTTGGTTTGTCTGTTCTGGGCTAATTAATTTCTGCTAATATACACCCCTAAATCCTACACACTGGACCTTTAATTTTGTGCCTTATCGGCATCAGTTTACTGTAGAAATGTCTTTAATTACATTTAGATACCAGTCCTGTGATACTCTCATGTTTGTAATGGGGTGGGGATAAATGCACACATGGTAAATATTGAGTAGGACATGTCCCCTGCATCTTTCCCAAAATCTATGCCTCTGCTTTTGTGTTATAAGTTTATCCCATGCCCTCTCTGGTGGCAGAGAAATAAAGCATACAGAGGTCAAACTAATGGAACAAACATCACTCTGACTTCCACTTGGTAATTAGTATTTGGTTAGTGGCTCCTCTGCTTGGTTTTCCCTCAGTGGCTCCCTGTGTGGATATTAGGTGATATTCAGGTGTGTGGTCTCTCTAATGGCTGAGTATTACAGTTTACTTGGCAGCGATAAGCCTACCAGAGGAATTTTAAGCCATGCAAAAAGTAGTAAATTATCTGCAGTATTTAGGCTGAGATCCAATTTCAAATTAATTGTGTCTTTACGGGGGAAAGAACTGGAGATTATGTTCATCCTTAAAATGTTTTCCAACACCAATTAAAACGCCTGCAGTTATTGATCTTGTTGATTTTATGTCCTGGAATTTGCATAATCTATTAAAAATGAATGATTCATGAAGTGCTCATTGCCAGAGATCGGGATTCTCAGTGAACTGAAAGACTTGAGAGATAGAAATCTTTTGTGTCCTCTGCTTATCCTATTAAGGCTCAGAAGTACCTGCAAAGCAGGCTCAAATAAGAAAGGGATTTAAGGGCATTGTGCACATCATCGAAATTCAGAGGCAAGAAGCCACTTCCATTAAAACAGTTTTTTCTCCCTCCCTCTCCTCCACATTAATGCTGTATTACCTGCTAAATAGTCCCTCTTACCCCATAAAAACACCAAAGGGTTCCATGAATATGTGGATAGGACAATTGCATATTGTGAGGTAATTTCTATTGTTGATATGGGAAGTAATTTCTTTGATGAATTCCCTTCGAGAGATGGATTTCATCTCAAGTGCTTCTTATTCTTGTTCATTCGAACTGCTTAAAATTCAAATAGTGTGAGCCGTGGGTGAATTTATGAATAGCAGAAGGAGGAGCTCTGAACTTTTTTGTGTATTTTGAGAAATAAATGGAGAGATGGCCTTGATACGGCCAATTGTCCACTATTTCTATAGAGAGTTTCTGTATTTCCTGAAATTAGTCAGAGCCCACCTGTTTTCTTGATGGTGCTTCAGACTGAAGAGCCATAGTCGAGCGCCGAACGGATTCCCTTGAGCACTCAGTGGGAGTTTTACACATCTCCACTCAGTGACTGCATACTGAAGACTCTTTAAACATATTCCCTGCTGGGCCTGTTAATGGAGGCCTCCGAAGGCTTAAAGCTTCCGTGTCAATGACACTTTTTCCTCCTCGAGCAGCTGCTCCTGTACGCTCCCGTCAACTCTCTAAACAAAACTTCACCCAGCAAATAAAACTATCCACACTTAAAGGGACAGTTCACCCTCTTACCTGTAGAGCTATAGAGACGTCTGCCTTTTCTCCAATACAATGGAACTAGATGGCACTTGGCTTGTGGTGCTGAAATTACCTCAAGATAATCAGGGTGTTTACATTAGCCTGCATATGCTGTCTTTTTTCTCGGTACCACGTGTAGTTATCCAGCAGATGAAAATATCAATGGTCAAAATGTGCAGTGGGAAATATGGCAAATAAATAAATAAATTCAATAATACCACAATAAATAGCTGAATATTGTGTACCTCTGGCATATGTTGCCAAGAAAATGTACACTTTGTAGGCTAGATTTTAGGATTTTAATTACAGACTGAATTACAGATTATCCTCTGAAGCTGCCTCTTCAGAGCATACGCCACATACATAGCCGTCATGGTCTTCCTCTTAGCCTGCTTGGTATAGGTAGGTGACCACATCTGACATTCTCAAGGAAGACCTTCAACACACCACGGGTCTCCTTGTAGATCAAACCAGAGATACACTTCACTCAACCATGGTTAGCCAGACCATTGATAGTGGGTTTGATGATTTCCTGAATGTCTTCACGGAGGACGGAGGAGGATTTATAGTTACACTTGACGCAAGTCCTTTTCCTCCTTTGCCTCTGCCACTACGCCTCTGATTAGTCACTCTGTTCAATAGGCTGCTTCTTCATTTGGTTTATTTTCAAGTTTGTCTCATTGTCGTTTGCCATATTGGCCGTCTAAAAGAAGTCCTGCGTAAACCGTGAAACCACAGACAATGTTGTGAGCAGTGTCATGTAGGAACTATTTCTTTCTACCAAACTACACCCGCCAACTGTATCAATGTGCAGAAGGAAGCGTACATCTACTGCTAAACTAAGGAATGGTTTCTTTCTCTGGGCTGTAAGAACATGAAACAAACAATAATTATGTGCAGTTCTACACTGTGCAACATTTTAACCGCTGTCTTTTATTGTTTTTACTTATTTTATCATTTGCTATTACAGCTATTATATGGTTGTGTGTATGTCATGTTTAAGCTGGTTGCCTTGTTTTATCTGTCTTTAAAGCACCAACGGAGTGGCACCTGTAATCTCATCATTTCTATCTATTCTATTGCTAGCTCACCTAGCACCACTGAGCTCGTTACAGCTCAGCCGAGGAGGACGCCATTAATGTTTACATCTCACGCTGTTATGAGCACAAGCTTCTGATGTATGAGTAGATGCACTGTTCCTTCTGTGCGGTGATACAATTGGCTGGTGCAGTTAAGTAAAAAGAAAATAGTTCCTACATGAAACTGCTCACAACAAGGTCTGTGGATTATTGCTGCTGAGTTTTTCCAAATGTGTTCTTCGGCTCTTTGAGCACCACAAGCTGAGTACCTTTATAGTGGAGAGAAGACAGACAGCTCTATAGCCAAAATCTTCAACACTAATCTATCTAGACTGATACACAGCACTACAGGTAAGAGGAAAAATATGTAGTTTTGATTTGGGGGTGAACTGTCCCTTTAACATTCAATTAAGGTGAGTGAGTGCTCTCAGGCTGAACTACACAGAAAGCATCAGGACCTGCCGTTGTCCAGTGAGCAGCGAGCAAAGATCAGACAGCGAACCTGCCGTAAGTGATGTGTGGCCTCATGACAAACCACTCGCCCGTCTCCCCACAGGGGGAAACGCGGCCCGGGCTCCGAAATTAATGCTTATTTCGTCTTCACAAAAGCAAACTAACCTTTGAGCACACATTTGATAATGAATGACTTTCAGCCGGTGTTTGGGGAATTAAAGCAATTTGGCTCTCCAAACATTCTTTACTTAGTTGTAATTAATTAGGGTGCTGAGATTTTTTGGCTTGTGATAAATTGCCCCATTCTGCATATAGCCTAGAAAACGGAGGTCAAAGATTTTTGGTTGTTGTTGTAGCAAACATGAAGGTGTCCCTGTCATGCTAAATTTAATACTCTTGCAAGCAAAAGAGTCATTCACAAATGACTTTGTTCCTGTGCCAAATAAAGAGAAGGTCATCTTGCTTTTCTGTTTGTGTTTTAAGAAACGGAGTTGATGTTAATGCAACAATAATAGTTTCTTGTCACGTTGTTGTGGGTTGACTCCTGAATCTTTGTCTTCTTGTTGCATGATGTTTTCAGCCAGTCTGTGTAGTTCAGATTATCCAGCAGTGTTGTCAGCACGCTGTCATTTCTTCTCAGTTTGTCAAATACCTGCAGCAGAAACACTCTCAAACAATCCTGTCTGTGAAAATCAGATATTTCAAGGCCAACTAAAAGCAGGAAATGCTGTATTCCCTGCTCAGCGGTGACTGTTACGAGCCACTTCTCGAATTAAGACAGAAATCAACAGGCTTGTGTAACAGCAAACCAAAAAATCTTTGAATTGATTTTCGCAGGGGAAGAAAAAAAAAAAGAGGGCAGGGGAAAAATAAATAGCTTGATTTGCTGGCGTTCAATCTAAGGGGACTGTCAGAGGAAGTAGACAATATAAAGAAGCCCATCTTTTAATGAGAATCTGGACACACATCTCTGTTGTAAAAACAACAAAGGCTAGGAAGCAGCTAATGAGGCTATCATTGCTGTACAGAGAGTTCTCCGAACTGGCGCCTCTCAGAAAGAGGGCTTTAAAGGGGACATAAAGCAACAGTCACAGAGCTGCTGGCGGTCACTGCCAACTGTATCCCGGAATACACAAAAACGGGATCCACAGAGGCCGCGATTATTATCATTATTATTATTATTAGAGTCATCATGTGATAGGAAAGACTGAAGCTGGTGGCAATAGGCTGATCTCTTACTGTGTAATACCAACCTTTGAAGAACATATTCTCTACATCTCCAATTTGCTTTTGTATAGTTAAAAAAAATGAGGCTGTGTTTTATTGTTGCTATTTAAGGTTAAAATGAAGATTGAGTCTCCAGTGAGAGTTAAGTTGACAGTATTGATGCCCTGATCCAACACCCTGAATCCCTGAATCGGTATCAGGGCTAATATTGATCAGGTATTGGCTAGAAGTGACTGACCCACATTAAATTAAGTTTCTAAGCCATTTGCCAATGTTATAAAAGTATTAAAAAAATGCAATTTTATGAACCTCCTACAAAAATTTTGTAAAATTTGCACAAACACTAATGAAATTTGATGTATGAGAATAAAACCTACAACCTCAGGACCTCAAAATTTATCAGTTTCACCAGTAAGACAAACAAAATCTGATTAAGGGCTGCAGGATATGCAAGAAAATCACATTGCCATTATTTTGACAGATCGTGATTTGAGTGGGAGTGGTAATTTTCGCATTTCATTTTCATCAAAAAAGGAAGAAAAGAAAATGATAACTGTGATTTCTGCAGGGTCTGTACCAGGAAAGCATGTTCCTTTACATCTTGAATATGATTTATAGTCAAGAGATTCTCTGTCGCATGAAAATGCTTCTTTTATACTGTTATGTTGTGGCACATTTTCCTTCAACAAAACGTTGCAGCTCCTGCTATTTGGATAATATTTCAATTAATTGTGCAGCCCTGATCTGAATCAGTATCTGAAGAGGAAGAAGAAGTAAAAATAAAACTAAAAACTGTATTTCTTGCCACATTTTAAAGAGATCAAACTCGATGTTTCCCCTCAGACTGCGCAGTAAAGGCAGAGAGATCCTGCGCTCATTATGTATTTCATCTCTTTGAGGCGAGGTAATGAAGAGATAAGAGTATTTACTTTTATTAAACATGTGCGACTGCTGTAGCTGCTGCAATGATAATGAAGAAAAGACCTGGGTCAGTGTTTGCTGAGACAGTTAGACAATAGTTACCAATGTCTACACACACACACACAATGGCCTCACCCCTGCCGGACCCCCCACCTACAGTACTCCCACGGCTCCCTTTGACTTATGTGCACTGGCTTGTGGCTAACTAATTCTTATTATAAATGAAAGGTCCGGCATGACCTCACTCTTCTCTGTAAAGCTCTTTAACTCCGCAGCCCTCCAGTCTCGGCGCTTTAACCAAAAGTCACATCTCAGCAGGCCTCGTACAATGCGCCGATCAGTGCTGAGATTTGAAAATAATAGAGAACAGGAAGGCTGAATAGTTTCTTTATCGCACGATACATAATCACAAATGGAAAAGTCATTTTTTTCGGCATGCATTTTAAGGCAGAATTTGCTTCAAATAGATTTCCCGTATGTATTTTCTGTAATATTGTGACTTTGTTGCTCAACCAAAAACAGAATTATTCGGACTGACAAACTTGGAGTTGCTCCACAGACAGCCAATAGCAACTCCTGTGACTCTGTGACAACAGGATGGTGTTTCTATTAACATTAAGGCACATTTTCTGATGCAGAAGTGGAAGATTTGCATTAAAAAGCTTTTTTAGTAGAAGTATAAGTAGTATTTAGATTTAGATTAAGTAGACGCAGCACTACCACAATGAAAAACACATCATTACAAGTCCTGCACTAAAAGTTTAAATGAATAGATTTGCAGAAGTCTTTTGAGCAAAATGTACTTAAAGGGTAACTTCAGTGTTTCTGCAATGTGAACCCTGTTGTCGCATGTTTGTGTCTACGTAGGAACAATAATTTTTGAAACTGGTCCACGACTGAGAGAAAGGGCTGCAGGCTGCAATGCAACTTTTCAGGGCATTTGTGCACCCTCAATTATATGGCCACTAAAAGTGTTTTTTTTTTTGCCACTGACAGGCTCCGATTATCATTTTAAGTGTCTGAGAAAATTCTGGAAAGGATCCCACAGAGATAAACCATTTTGTTAAAGAGGAAGATCCTTTCTGTTTAACTAGAAACAGCCCTAAAATCCCGAAACCCACCAAACTTCATTTAAATAAGCAGTAATTTAAGTGTGTATAGAGCAGCATATACACACGGTTTGTTTTAACCCAACGAGAGTTGGTGAGTTTTATTTTGTTTCTGCTGACTTTGAATGAAGCTAAGATGCTAAAATTAGCAATGCATCATATTCTATTAACAAATTATACAATATATTTGTATGTGACATCTTAATCTGCAAAGTAATTGTAGCTCTGAAGAGATTTAGAGGAGTAAAAAGTGCAATAATTCATAAATATATTGGAAAAAAGCAGAATATTAAAGGTACAAATACCATTAAAAGAACTACAAACTAGTACTGATAAATGTGTCACATGATGACATCTGAAAACGATTCCTGTTGCTCTAATTTGAGTATTTTCACATGTGTTTTATTGTGCAAGATAATAGCTATAAAGGGTATCAATGGCTCCTTCCACCCCCACTCTCTCCTCCTCCTCCTCCTCCTCCTCCTCCTCCTCCTCCTCCCTGGCAGGCCTGAGTCTCGAGGACCTCCAGGCCTGCCACCCTGCCTCTCCACCAGATTCACCAGCCGTTTCTCTCCCCACATCCCCCCTCTTCCGCAGCCCCCACTGCAGCCAGTATGCCTGCCAGCCTGTAGTAGCAGGTACTCCAATACCCAGAGGGCTCATTCGCTCACCCTCAATTAAACAAATAAGTTGCTCGTGATATTGCACATGTATGAATTGGATTTTTTTTTTTAAGTCAATATCTAAATTTGCCTGTGGTTTTATGCTCTCATTAGAAATGCTAATTGGTTGCAAGAGTCAGTTTTCAATATTTGGACAGATGAATGTGTTTTTGTATGAGGGTGAAGTATAGCAATGGAGTTTACTTGTAGAGTTCTTTTCATATTTCATTTTATTTGTTTGTTCTATTATGTCATATTTTGCATTGCATATCGCACAGATGACACAAGCACTTGGGTTTGTCACACACTACAAAATAGTACACACAATATCCAGATAAGATGAATAGGTATAAAAAGGTATGATTTTCCAAAACTATCGAAAACAAAGCAGCAATCCCATCCTGACCTACTGCATGTGACAAAAAGTAGAAAAATATTTTCGTCTACATCAATTTTTAAGCATGTAAAAAGTATTTCTACACTCCACAAGGTTGTAATTTGACAGATTTGACAGCGAGACAGATTTCTATTGTGAACAAGAGAAATGAAAGAAGAGAAAGAAGGTTTCTTATAGGAAGTAGTGAGTTTTTAAAGGCTACAACATGCACAACAGTTTTCTTGTGGCGTTTGATGCATTTCTGTCCACTAGTCCCTCATTAAAGCTCCATTGGGAGATGATTTTCCCTCCGAGTCCAAGTGGCCCTCACAGCTGACAATATAACAGGGGCCTCTCTTACCCCGGCCCCTGCGCGGATTGGGGGTTACGTGCCGTTTTGTGCAAACGTCCCTGTGGCCAGCGAGGACAACCCAACCGTCACTCTCAATTACAGAGCTGAATATCTGCAGCCGGACGGGTGACGCTCTGCAGAGGGGCCAGTGTGCGCAGAGAGGAGAGAGGCTGCCATATTCAGAAAAGTTTGAACTGTGTAATGAGGAGACATGTTTGTGCGACCAGTGTTCAGCTGCATCAAAGCAGCAGCTGTTGTCTTGTTTACAGTTTAACTGTTAGAGAGGCGGACTGATGGTTTCTGGGGTTTGGTAATAGGTTTATATGGCACTACATTCCATGAGATGTTTGTCAAGTGTCTCTAAAATGAAGTGTTGTACTGACTTGCAGTGGTGGTGATGAGACACGATGTCACTGTAGGTTCACACGATATCTTTATTAAAAGAGGTGACATGTTGTAGGTGTTAATTAACTGCCGGAGCTGGTTTGCATTTTTAAATTGAACAATAAAAGCATAGCTAGAAAGCTACTGAGCACATTTACTCAAGTACTGTATATAAAGGGTGCTGTTACTGTCCTTATTTTCTGTCTTATGAAGGATGTTCATAAATGTATGAAGGGCTAATCTCTGTGAGCAAAAACCTCAGACTGCAGACGGGCCTAGCTACATGCTAACATCAGGGAAACATTTTATTTTATTTCATTTTATTTATCTAACCTTTATTTATTCAATCAGAAATCCTCTTGAGATTAAAAATCTCCTTTTCAAGAGTGTCCCGGCCGAGACAGGCAGCAACATAAGTTACAGACAACACAACAAAAATACACAGTAAAAATGTAAAGCTGTAAAACAAGCAAAATAAGAACACTACAAAGGCCAGCTAAGATACACCGTGACATTGGCATATGGAAGATTGTGTACAAAAATCCTGCACCAGTGCTTTGAAAAGAACGAGAGAAACCACTGAGTGCAACTTAAAGTCCCTCTGCAGAAGATTCCACATATAAGGAGCTGCAGACATGAATGCTCACTTGCCAAACTCTGAATGTACCTTTAGTACAGACAATAAAAACATGTTCTGAAAACCGAGAGCATAACCACTTTCAATTTTTTGCTAAATGTAAACACCTAAGTATGCTTAAAGTAGGCCAAGACTAGCTTTGTAAGCAAGATTGGATGAAAACATCTACGAAAAGACAAATATGAAATGGAAACATAGTTTTGGTTGCAGATGTTGGTAATTTTCTCACAGTTGTGGACCATATTCCTGCTGGAATACATGTTTGGTTGTGAAAATTTGGGTTTAGAAGTTTTTATTGGAGATTTTTCAAGGTAGAAACTGCAGCTAAACTCTGTTACAGTCTGTTCCAAGTACACTGCTACATGTAGCTGCGTACTAGCATCAAAAACGCATGTAATACTGTTGGCAGATGTTTGTAGCCCCCCGTTTCGGGTTATGTTCCTTCTGAACCATGTTTGCTTGTCAAGATTTTGATTTAGGAGATTTTATTGGTGATTTTTGCAATGGCAGTGTAGAGACTACAAGATGCGGAGGACCCAGAAACACTGATCAGCTAGGTTTTTTTGAGAAGTGGGGCTTGAAGAGACAGGCGCTAAAACAGAGCATTTCAGACAGAGGGTGTATACAGGTGTTCCAGCACAGACAGTTTTTCTTAAAGTGTGTAAATGTGTTTGAGTAGAATTCAAAAATACAAGCGTGAACCTGAAAATGAAAATAATGGGTCCCATTTAAGTACAATTTTGAGGTACTTGTAATTATTTTTCATCTCCCCGCCTTTTCATTATGTTTGACTTTGCTACTTTTATTTGAAAGCCATATTTACAAACTTAAATTTAATAAGAAGATCAGTAAACATGAAACATCTGCACAGATTTAACGAACCAACACTATAGTGGGTAAATTATTTCCATCTCTGCATGCTACATCATCATCACATGTATCCGTTAATAATATCTCAGTAACTCAATACATATATAAAACTATCAATCTGAAACGTATGGAAGCTCATTTCCGCCAGTAAAATAAAAAATAATATGAAAACTTGAGCCTTAGGATGAAAAATAAAGATCCTGTGAGTCATTATAATGGAAACATTCTCAAAATAATGAGTTTGTAAAATAAAGTTTCCCATTATTTTCAATACTAGGTCACTATTATGAGAGTGTTTCTTATTATTTTGCAATATCTAAGTCACTATTTCGTCAAAGTTTCTTAATAAAAATGACTTAAAGGGTAGTTTGTGTTTATGACATTGATGGAAATGGGATTCCATTGAAAGGGACCATTTTCTATGATGAGTATTTCTGCTGTTATTTTCATACAATAAGTGTAAGAAAGAATTAATTCAATGCTGTATTGCTACATTTATAAAGATTTCTTCCACAGCAATATTTGGTCCAAGAAATGTTGTTTTAATGCACACAAATTCAAACTAGAAAGCACTGATGAAGTGTTTTTGTTCTGTTTCATTTTGTCTCTGCAGGTCGGGATATGGCCAACACAACCTTACCTGGGTACCCCCCTCACGTTCCCCCTACAGGCCAGGGCAGCTACCCAACATCCACGCTTGCTGGAATGGTTCCTGGTGAGTGAGCGACGACGTCACCGCTTCATATTGCCATTAGGCGGTCTATTTAACAGGTGGCATCGCCCTCAAAATGAACAGGTGTAGCAGCTATAGAAGCAGAGTGAAGAGACTTTAGCGCCAAATTACATGGAGAGGCGATAAATATTGACCTGCAGAGTAAGAGGCACGCACGTCCTTATATTAGCTCTGTGTGTATGATTGGATTAGACAGGCTGAATAAGTGATCAGAGACAGGGGAGAGGACGGTCGCTCTCCCTTCCTTCCTGCTTTCCCCTTCCGCCTTATTGGCTCATTATCTCCCCGCATGGCCTGTTCGCACCGGCCGTCGATAAACAGCACCAGCAGCCCTCCCCAGCCTCTGCGCTCCAAAGCATATCCCCATCCCCTCCTCTACTTAACCTGCAGTTCAGGTTCACAGCAAACAGTTAAGGGTCAAAAGGCAGAGGCATGGGAGCCCGGTAAATATTCAAATCGCTGTCTCTCTGAGGAGGTCAGGCTCGTGTTTCACTGCCAGGGATGCAGTTTTGGTGCCGGGGCTTATACGCTTCTCCGGCTCCAGCGTCGCCACACGCATTTTTCACCAAACCACAGCCGGCATTTTGCTTGGGTGTGATTAAACCACATGGAAGGGGGAAAGCAGTGGAGTGTGTCCTGTGTTTGCATATCATTTACCGATCACACAACCCATCACAGGCTCTGGCTGCTCCTCTTTTCTCCTTTATGAAGGGCTGCGACGACGAGGTTTGTTATCACCTCAGACCAACCAAGAGGGTTATAGTAACTGGGCCATTTGTTTTAATCTTAAGTGGCAAGTAACCTTTGATAAACGGCAAATATATTTTTTTTGAACCTTCAAAATTAGGTAATGCAGCAAGGAATAAGTGCTTTCGTTTGATTTTTCCAGATTTTAAGGTGTCCTTATGTTGGTAAAATAAAGAGATGTCAAAATGTTTTTAGGAATTTAGGTGATCTGACCCTCTGAAAAAGTGAGATACAACATTTTGCTATTTTCTTATACACTACTACACCCATTCACATGAAAAAAAAACTTGCCATATGTATCCCATGATGCTTTGTAACTGTGTATTTTGATGCTGTTTTCTGAGCATTTTCTGATTCATTTAGGTTGGCTTTTCAGTCTAAATAAACTTGGATACACAGCAGGCATGCACTCTTTCAGTGCTCTCTAGTTTTTATCCCTGCCTCTGTCATAAAAAGCTGTTTTAAAAATATATAGAGACTTTACATTTTTTTTGACATACTTCTGCAAACAGCTGAGTCTGTTTAACAGCTACCAGTTAAAACAGAGGGAGATGTGGTCGCACCCTGTGGCGGTGCAGCCCAGATTTACTTTTGGATCTTAACTAATAAAACTGTTAAATCATGTCAGTGGAAAAGCGTCACGTCAAACATACTTTTACTTTCCATTCGTTCTTATGTGGCACAAAGCAAAAGATGAGGGCCTTAATCCCATGGCTTGTGGTTTTGTGTTACAACCCATTCATCCCATACACAACCGCTAAGATTTAGTGACAGGCGCAAAAACACTGTTAAAGCAAAGCCATTTCTCACCAGCTTCATATAAAATCCGGCCTTTATTGTCTCGTAAAAGAAAGAAACGTGTTGAACCAACAGCAGTGCTCACTGACATGCTCCAAGTTAGTTCCTCCTGCAATGAAAATCCTGTCGCACCAAACACCAGAGCTCAGACTGGAGGGGATTCAGATTGGAGATGTTAAAAAATTCCTCCAAGAAAGGCTGCAGGATTTATTGCAGCATATCAAAAATGTATGCATGAAACTGTTTATTACCACTCTGTATTTATTAGAGCGGTTTGGAATATAGTGGAGGAAGAAGAATGGGTAGATATCCATAAATGGGACAGGGAAAGCCGCCTTCAGTGTCACATCCTGTATTGTTCAGTGTTGCATAACTTAAGTGAAATGAAAAAGAAATAAATTACTTGCTTGACTGGTCGCACATCGATGACTATCATTTTCCCCCTCAAATTGCATCCTGTTTTGAATGACGAGAAATGACTGCATGTGAACGCCGTAATGGTTTGATGCATTGAAATGCTAATTGATTTGTTGTTTTGTTTTGCAGGGAGTGAGTTTTCGGGGAACCCCTACAGTCACCCACAGTACACAACCTACAACGACGCCTGGCGATTCAGCAACCCAGCATTACTAAGTGAGTAGACGCTAAAAAACTGGTTTCATTGACCGTTCGCTAAACCCCGCCCCAAAACGCAGATAGTCCAAATGTAGCCTTAGCAGCTGTAACTAGGCCCAGAAGCTTTGGATTTCAATGGGACCGTAATAAGAGTGACACTCCGCCTTTTAAGAAGTTGGAGGGTGTTTTTTCTCCAGGTTTTCCAAAACTTAAAGCCTAAGAGCAAAAATGTAAAGAATAGATTAAACTCTGTGTTTATCAGCTGTATCCTGAGCTGCAATCGTTAGCATGCCCTGCTAACTACCTCACTAAATACAGTAGTAACTTCTAAAGTCAGGAGCACAAGACACAGTGTGTAGAAGCTGGTCTTGGGTGCTTTCAGGATCAAGGCTAACGCTAAACCTCATTTCCACCAAGCAGTCCGGTTCGGGTCAGATCAGTTCAGTCCACATTAAAACGATTATATTCCCGTTTTCGTTGTGAAAAGTTGTCAATAGCACTAGTACAACCATTCTGTACTGTCACCATTTTTCGTCACCTCTCAGGGGGTGTACCTACCATATTGATACAATGCTAAAAAGGTGGAGCCAGAAACACTGCAGTCTGTTGATTGGTCAATAGAGGACAGTCACCCTGCTCAAGGCTGAGTTGTGGCTGGTTTTAAAGCTCATGTAACCACTGCTCATACGGTGGCAATTTTTCCTTACACTGATTAACTGTAACTATAAAATGTAAGGATGTTTTGCTGCCTCTAGCAGCAGCTATAGCCTGAGAAAAAATATTTAACTCACCCTGCTGTTCAAAGGCTTCTGCCGGCAGCACTGGCATCTTTTAAGGTGGAATATTTTCTTGCATGTTACTCAAAAAATGTGGCAGAGCGTCTTTCTGGTGTGCACCAGCAGCACCACATCCCTGCGCTTGCCTGAGAAGGACTAGATGCTCAAACCCGCTATTTCTAAATATCTCGTCGAAAGACTCTCACTGCAGCCTGTTCCATTTTGTTCTGAAAATAATGCATGCAACCCGTTTTGTGGACGATAAACAAGGTGCAGAAGTTCCTCTGTATGACCAGTCCAGCCTACATTTAAGTATTGTTGCTCAACAGATCTAGGGTCTAGGTATATGTTTGTAAAGGTTAGTTTTGGGTCTAAAGGTGCTAAAACTAAGTACCTCAAGTTTTTGGCAGAAATGCGGCATTCGCAGCTTTGTCCTTCTCTTTGTTCGTACATTTGCCAAACACATCAATTAGTCCTCATCCTGAAAGCACCAAATTATGAACAAGTATATAACCAAAGCAACCAACCAGATTTATGTTGGAACAAAATAAAAGTCTGAACGTCTACTAAAATTCATCACCTGGTGAGGATGCTAAATTTTGCTTGGGAAATGTAGCTTCAGCTTTTTAGCACAACATTATTTTAGACCAAGATTGTCACCTTAAAACCAGTTTGCTAGAAAAATTAGAAGAAGTCAAATTGAGATGGCATTTTTAGCCAAGTCATGGACTCATCGTTTGCGTAATAGGCTAGCTAACTACATCTGACAAACAAATCAAATGTCCCCGCTGGCTAGAAATGAAAAACTTGCTTGCATGTCTGAAATCATGGACACTTTGATTCAAAAATTATAAAAACTCAAGTGATAAATGCCTCTGTCGTCATTGTAAACTGCATTATGTGTTCAGGAAAGAGCGGGAAAAAGCTTAGCAACAGTACACGTTGCTACGTAACTACGGGGTTTAGCTAATGATCAAATAATCATTATCATTTTACGTAAAAGACCTTTTCAGTTTAGAAAATGTGTAAACAAATGCTTATAATCACCTCACTGTTAAAAAAAAAAAAAAAAAAAAAAGTTTTTATGGCAAAAAACTGGCAGCTGTAGTTGCCAAGTTTCACTGTAATAAATACAATGGAACTTTTTCTACTATGACAGCAAGAGGATATTAGTGCTGTTGATTGTATGTTTGGAGGTTTTAAGGTTGGAGTTTGATTCCATATTTTACCAGACACAGTCATTAACATTAAAGTATCATACAATACATTTGGTAAATGGCATTTTGTTTGTTGTTTCAAATGGTTCGTTCTTCTGTTAACTTTCAGGTTCCCCTTATTATTATAGTGCCGCATCGAGAGGCTCCGCCCCTCCCACTGCTGCCACTGCCTATGACCGTCACTAGTTACCATGGAAACCAAATCAACCTGCAGGACCATGGCCTTAGCCTCCATATTGCCCCGGTGTGAGCGGCATGGTCCACTGGACACTGAGCAACTGCGCATAAAATGTTCCCCGGCTCACACAATGAGAAACTTAACGGTTTTTTGGGAGGGGATTCCAGACGACTGCTTCCCTCTCTCCTCCTCGCAGCTTTTTTTTTTGGACACTCAAAGCCAAAAAAAAAATTTAAAAAAGAAAAAAAAACTACAAGAAGATCATCAGAGACACTGAAAGTCACCACACATGATGAAAACTGCAGTAAAAAATGAAAAAAGAAAAAGACTGAAAAGACAAAAATACCAGAATCTCTTTTCCCTCTCTGTGGCAGCGTCACAGTTTCATCCCATCACGGATCAATACTGTACATTCCTTTTCTTGGCGGCTCTCAGCAGGGACGCTGTCGGGAGCTTAAAATGTAGCAGCAGCCTTTTTTTTCCTTCTTCCTGGTTTCATTCGTCTCCCACTCCGATTCAGACGGCAGCGCAGTGAGATCAGAGGAGATTAGCGGCAGCACGTGCAGGCTGTGGCAGGCTAACGTTTGTTTTTATCCATCTGAACAGTCACCGACCAAAACATCCAGCATGAGTAAAATCGATCGCTTTTGATGCCATGAGAAGATTAGGACATGTTCTCTGTGATACACAATCAAGATGTAAAAATGAAAATAAATAAAGAAACATCCATGTGAGAATAGAGGGAGCCATGACAATATATCACCATGGCCCGCTATTTGCAAGATTTCAAGAAACTAGTAAATATATTCTTAAAATGATTTTTTTATTTCATTTTTATAATTCGTAACGACTAAACTGCAGACTGCTTGGCTAGTGTTTTACTATTTCTTATTTGTCAGGATACGAGAGGTCATCAGGCAAAACCTTGTTGTGTTTTTTGTTAATTTTGCACTATGTTGGAGGTTTGCAACACTGGAGCGTTATTATGCAGAAAAATGATGATGCATATTTTTGCTTTATGTCATGAAACTGACTGTAAGTCTAATAAGTCTCAGTGTGAAAAGGCACTTACAGTTTCACAGTTGTTTTTTTTTTGTTCCCTGTAATTCAAGGCCCATCATGTCACTGCCTTGACGTGCACTACTATGTTCTCACAGCTTACATTTTTATTTAAGTTGATTAAGTCTTTGGCATTCAACCACAGAAAAAGGATACAACAGCCATCCCGAGTCAAACCAGTGTCATATCGTCTAGTTCGAAGCCGGATTCACGATCCTGGCGACTCCAATAACGTCAAAAAGCAGGGCGACGATTTCAGCTAAATGCCTTAAACATGTTCCCTCCTAACTTCAGCTCCCTCACATGTTTCAGGCCAAGTTATTTCTTTGAATCAAGCTGGAACGATGGTTTCTTCATCTGTCAAGTGAATGTATTTGCATTTGCCAAAGACTTAGTTCTTGTTAATGTTTATTTACAGGCCGCCTATATGCATCATGAGAGCAGTATTATTATTATTATTGTTATTATTATTATTATTATTATTATTAGGAAAAACCCACGTTGTTCATGAGGAAAAGTATATGTATAAATTCTATGCAGTGCAGAGATGGTCATCATATGCATATTCAGCTGTAAACCTAAAGGTAGGTGGAGTTTATTTAATTGTTATGTTATTTACAAATGGTTCATTTTGTAGAAGGATTTTTTGTGTGTGATGTGAAGACACTTCTCTGTAAATACAGTAAGAAAAAATGTCTTTCATGTTCATGGGTATTATCACTTTCATTATGCTGGTCTCACATGTACAATAATAAAAGTGTCTGAAATCTTTTACGCAAAAATAAAAGGGCTGCATGGTGTTTCTGACGATCTGGAGAAAAGCTGAAACAGTTAATAGAAAGAAGACTAATCGACAATGTTTCTGATGACTGGTTAATTCCATAAGTTATTTATTAAGGAAAATGCACTGGTTTCAACTTGTCAATGTTAGTGTGAACTGAGTATATTTTGATTTTCAACGTCAGCTTACAGCAAAATGTGACTTAAGAAATGATCAAAAAAATGGGAATAATTCCTTTTTGTGGCTCAAATCTTTAAAAAGAAAACTCATAAAAGTTATTTTAAATGAGCCTGTCTTAAATTTTAACCCTTTGTTGTCACCATTTGGTCCCTGTTATGAAATGCAAAAAGCATCTATCAAAAAATATGAATTGATCTGCCAGTATGGTGATACTGAGTTACATTAAGGGCAACACTTTATTTAAAACCCTGGTAAACACTTAATAAATATCTTTAAACACAAGTGGTGGAAAGTAGCTGAGTACATCAACTCGTGTGCTGTACTATTCAATGTGCTTTTTTCCTCCCATACATTTAAATTACTTTGCAAAATAAAAATTCTACATTAAAAAAATCCCAATTCCCACAGTATATAAAATGGGTAAAATTGGATTCACACTGACAAACTACATCAAAGTGATGCCTCATAGAAATACGATTACATAATCAATAATAAAAATGTAGATGATTAAAGCAGTTTGATATTATCAATCTCAAAATCTAAGTTTTTATTGTGTGGGGGTTGTTTTTGAAAAGGGCCTGTACATGGCATTTCAGGGTTAAAGGTGCACACACTTTTACATTATATGGTGTACAGGGTGCTGTTCAAGACACCTTTTAAACAAATTTAGGACAGATTTTGGGACAAATTACTTATTTAAGCATTGCAGGTGAACACTGCAGCCAAGTAGTATACATGTGGTCTTGTGCAGAGGTAAGATTTATGTAGGAATATGGTTATTGGAGTGCATAAAGTTAATCTACATTTTGCCAACAAGTGCAAGTATGAAGTAAAATGACAGTATTATAGTTTTTTAAAGATTTGTTATATAAGAAATGTTTTCCCAAAGAAAGGCTTCATTCATTCTCAGAAAAAGAAATCAAAGGATGTATAAATGAAATTACATCGAATGTTTTTAGCAGTTACAACCTCACAAATTCAAATCTAAGACTAATGACTTTAAAGCCTTATTGTTGCCCTGTAACACTGAATTTAAGACATTTTAAGACTTTCTAGGGACTTGTAGACACCCTGGGTGTAGGAAACACACAAAATGAAAATTTCACACTCACAGATCTTCGTAGCTATATTAAAAAAAAAAAAAAAAAAAAAAAAACACGTTCAAACTAGGTCCCAGGAGGAACTCCCATCTTTCATAATGACTTTTTCATACAGACTCACAGGATGCTGTCTCTACCATTGCATTTACATAACCTAAAAAATCTGGAGCTTTAGCTGATTCACAAGGCCTTGAAATAATTCTAATAATAACTGATAATTTACATACTGATGGATTAGCTTTTTTAGGAGTCAAAAAGAAGAAAACCAACAACAGAGGACTTTCATAACTTTGCCTGATAACTGTCTCACTAATGTATAATGTAGGAAGGTTTATTATTGCTTACAACTAAAGGACAGTGTGTTAAGTGTTTGTATAATGCTTATAAATGCTAAATAATGGGTTCAAATAAAGAGAGATATCTGCACATATCAGATGCAGGTGTTTTGGAAAGTATAACGTGAGACTTGATAAAAGAAGATACAGCGCACTGCTCTTGCTCAGCATCACATTTTGGTCCCTCCAGACCTTCGTCAAGAGTATATAAATTATTTAATTTAATGTACACTCCTGACAAAGGTCCAGATTGACAGAAATGTAGGTATGACCGATACATTATGATGCTGAGATACAGCAGAGTGTGGGATCTTCTTTTCCAAGTTAAAATAAAGCGTTACATGTTAAGTGATGTTTGCAACTTTTGCTTGACGTGACAAATAATTCAATGGGTAAAACAAAAAAAAGCCTGTTGAAATAAACACTGGCAGAATGGATGCAGGTAGGTAATGAGACTACTTTGAGATAAATGTATTTGTTTTCCAGGTATAAAGATCACATGGTGCACAGGGGGCGCCTACAGTGAGAATGCCTCTAAATGTTTTCTCCATGATTCGGATCAGCGAGCAGCACATAAAGTGTTTAACCTCTCCTCGCTTTGTAAAGCTGAATTAATTTTTCTAGCAGTGTGCCTGAATTCAATTTGTGCTAAGTTGCAGGGAGAGATTTATGCATGAAATCCCTCTTAGAGCTTATTTCACTCTTTCTTTGCGCCGTAATCCCTCCGCCGCTGCCGCCTTGTATGACTTAGTTATATCATTATTGATTTACAACAAGTGGACACTGTCCTGATTAGCGCTGTGCGATTTGCAAAGGATTTGGGGGCTGCGGGAGAACACGATAAAGCAGTGTGTACATATGAAACGATGTCAGACAGAATGGGAACATATAATACAGTTGTTGGGCTTTTCAGTTGTTAATTCAGACATTCATTTCTTGGTCCAAATACTGTTTTTAATCTTGTTTTAATGGAAAAAAGAGAGTTTTATCCTGTGGTCCTGCATGGATGGCAGTGATGTGATATTAAATTAAAATATTATGAAGTTTTTTTTTGGTAGAATACTCACACTGCGCATTTTCCTCCCAATTTTAACAATGACAGAAACTAAGCTCCTCTAAAACACACTGAGCTGAGCTGTTTTTTGGTGCACTCTGATGCCTCTGGGTCCACGAGGACAGACCCCCTTTTTGCTTTGTAATTCAATTTCTCTGCCTGTTGTTTATTTCATAGCTCCCCTGTGAAGCATCAAAAGCTGATGTTCTGTCAGCCCCTAACTGTCGTATATGTTTGTCATTCACAGCCCTTGTTAAAGGAAGAAGGGGGTGGGAGTGGAGAGGAGGAAAAAAAAAAACGGGGAGCTTGACTCTTTCCTCTCCCCAGCTGAGAATTCCCAGAAGCAGAATTATTCTATTTAGATGGAAACTTTTTTGTCACTTTCCTGTCTAAATTGGCATATCTGGCTCTCTCCTCCGAAACCAATAAACTGTGAACCTGGATGTATCTGTCAATCACGCACAAGCTGACTGCAGCATGCCAGATGACAACAGCATCCTCTGGAATATAAATATATATATTATTTACTGTATATAAGAGGAGCGGAGGGATGATCTGATTGGCTCTAATCAGCACCTGTCACTGCCGTTGCTCATCAAACACTTAGATTAAATTAAAAATCAGCAGCAAAAGCACAATTAGTTGGCTCAGACTGACAAAAGTGTGAGACATAAAATTGTGTATTTAATCTTTAAAACTATAAAAACTTAGCAGAGTGTTGCACAAATACATTTTTATTCAGATAGTTCAGTAATCAAGTTAATGCACAAGTGCTGAAATCTTGATTTACGGCACATTTTACACAAGAAACAGGCTTTTAATGCTCCACTTTTTGCTCCATATCTATCCATGACGTTAATGTTATTACTCCTCGCTGCAAAAACAGTAATTATCTTAATGTGTAGACCTCATTCTGGAGATTGCTAATGTGGAAGTTGAGTTATTGTGCTCAAAGTTGCACGAAAGATACGTACACACAGAACAGTTTGTCTCTGATGTATCAACACGACCCCAGACCCACTAAATTATTCTAATTTATTTATTTATTTTTCATTTTCATTTTTGCTAAAGTCTGAGCACCAATGGCAAAGTTTAGCACATTTTGTTCACCTGGAAAACACTGGCCTTGCTGACCCTGCTGCAGTGGCTGCGGGTTCAATCCCAACCCACGGCCCTTTGCTACATGTCACCCCCCTACTTTCCCCTTTTCATCCTGTGTCTGTCCAATCAAATACAAGTAGAAAGCCCCCAAAAAATCTCAAAATGCCACACCCTAACACCAACTGGTCTCACTTATTACCCACCTCTTCAAACTCAAATACCAAAACTCCTCCAATCATGTGTCTGCAGTGTTTTTAGCAGTATTTGCTTTGTTACCATTTTGTGTTGGTGCACTAATATGGGTTCTTATTTAACTTACAGTATCAGTTCATTTACTGTGACTTTTGGCAAAACAGGTAACCTTCATGTCTTCTCAGAACTCTGACAATAACTTTTACAGCATAAAATATGCCATTTTTTGCCCATATTCTTGAGAAGACAATATCCCTACTGAGCTGTTCACATGGCAAGTAAAAATGGATATTCCACAATTATTCCTGTTTACATTCAGCCATGTATACTCTGATTAAGGTGCCCTAACAAATCGTTCATCACGTCAGCGCTGCAATATCTGCACATCTCAAAAAACCTGTTGATATCCAAGTGTTTCACAATGTTTAGAAGTAGGTGTGTTTCTCCCTCTGACCGGAAATGTGGGCTTTTCTTCTGGGCGTGTATCTCTACCCCATAGCCTTCGAAATGTTTTCATGTTGGTTTGTGTACAGTGTATCCATGACAGCACACAGAGCTGACAGTAAACACGCAAAACCCCAAATAAGATGCATGTTCCAAATGAGGTGTATACCTGCCCAGAAAATGCTATCAAAAAAAATGTCTTAATCAGAAAACAGCCTAATTTGGAATATCCAAAGAGAATATGCATTTTACATGACTTGTATCATAATACTGAAATATTAGCATGTATGTAAATGTATGCAAGTTCACAGTATGACTCTGAGAAGCTGGTTGTGAGTTTATCCCAGCTGGAGCTCAATGAATAGACAAGTATGTATTGTATCCTCAGCTAATACAATAATTGTGTCAATACAATATTTATGTATCTACAGTATTGTGTAACACTTTGGCAACAACCTTTACATAGCAGCCTGGATGTCAACATTTAACCGCCAATATATTTCTGACCGGCATGTCAGTCTATAATTAATTTGCCACTCTAGGTTAGTTTACTGCATTGTCCTCCAACTAGGTCTGGTGGGAGCTAGCTAGCAGTGCCACAATGCAGTGATTACCTCAAGTAACACTGTCCTGACCCACAGGTCACCCAGGTGAGCAAAGCGGCTCAATTTTGAGCCATGGATTGTGCTGTCCCAGTGACAGGGCAGCATTGCCAGCAGTGATCCTCAAATTAGCGGCATCACTAGCTAGCTCCCCTCCAACCTGGGTGGTGTGCAGTGCAAAGTGGTCAAGGCTAGCATTGGCTAACCAGTGGAGACCGGAGGGTGGGCAGTAGGCACTATGTTTCTGCATGTTAACGTGGCTCGCCGGCTGTCTGTCAGTAAAGCCAGCAGAAAATAAAATAAAAGGTGAAACAGTTACATTACAAAACTTTTAAATGTCACCACCTCTAAACAGATATCACTTTGAAATGCAGCGCGAAAGCTCAATGAACCAATGAAGGGCCAGAGTAAAGGGAAAGACCTTTTATTTTGCCTCATTTTGCATGTTTTTTCTTAAATATTTACCAGTTAGTTACTGGGTAATGGGTGTTGGGCAACTGAAAGCAACATAAACTGACATCCCTAGTCTTTAACAAACAAAAAAGATGCATCCTATTTTGGGGCAAAAAGGAAAAAAATCCTTGAACTTTAACAAACTACAAAAAGGAAACAATTCCTATGTTTGTTTGTTTTTTACATCTGAATATGTAACATAGCCTCATGAAGCCAAAACATACATAAATGAGTTTTGACAGAAGTGTTACAAATTTATTTTTAACAGTTTTTAATTGCTACTCAGTAAGAGATATTCATGTGAAAGCTGTGTGCATCATTTTGGTGGAGAGAATCAGTTTTAAAAGACAGAGCATGGTTTTAAGTGCAGTGTTTGATCCGTTAAATACTCCGTTATTCATTTTTAGAGAGAAACAGAAAAAGACCCAGGCTGGAGCGCCACGTGTGGTGAGATGTATATTAAAATATAGCTCTGACAGTAATAAGAAAAGCCCCTCTCTTTCAGGTATTACAGTATAACAGTGAACCCCGTCATGCATAACTTCAAACCACAGTGTCAGATCTAACTGTTGACCTTTCGGAGCGGCTCCGCACTAATACATGCTGACTGAACACTCTCTGTGTGCGATTTGTACAGTGGTTCTATGAATATGCCGCAGCAACTGAATTATAATTTGGTTACTGGTGTGTCAAATGTACAATAAATCCTCAGGATGTTATCATTTGCAGTGACACACCAAGACGAGAGGAGGGTGTGTGTGTGTGTGTGTGTGTGTGTGTGTGTGTGTGGAGAAAATATGAAAATGCATTTCACGTCTTTATATCTGGTTTGGACGTTATGAAAAGAGGGGAATGGATCTGCTGCTTTATGTGCTGTATCTAATTGGATATGGCAATATATAATACGATTCTCCAGTATCCATCAATTCCTGTGTTAGACCTGTTTGTATGGCCGTGTCACTGGGGCAGCCTAGCTTGTTATGATGCCTGAGCAGCAATTATGAGGTAATTTTTGACTCTTGCTGTGTGAGGCCATCCAGAGGATACTTGAGGGGAGGTTCCTAATGAGTGAGCATTGATTGATTGGACGTAATAAGTGCGCTGCTTGACTGAAAGTGAGTGTGAGAAAAAGGGGGGGAAAGGCGAGAGAAGGGGGGAGGGAGGGATGGAGGGGGGTGAACAGCAGAGTTTGGATGACAGGATATTTCCAAATGAAGCAAATGACCAGCGATTAGATTTGTTAGCGTATAGGTGAGCGCCGCACCTCTGCCAAAAACGAGGCTAGCTGCCTGGCTGGCTCAGCCCAGCGCCAAACCTCATTTACCCTTCACCAGTAAATAATTACCCTAATGGCTATTGTGTGATACATGATGCAATTAAAGCCTAATGCAATGCACCTCTCTTAGTGAACGTGTCAGGTCCCACATAACAGGCGCTGGTGGTCCTGGGCTAACGGGGCTTGCTACCTGACTGGCCAGTAATGAGGATATCCTCCAAAGCAGACAGAGGAGCTCCCTAATCAGCTGGATCTGTCAGCCAGGCGTGTTTGTTTGCAACCAGGGGGAGCTGGGAAATATTCAGAGAGGAGTGAGGAGGGAAAGCAGAATTTGATGCAGGCTATTCCTGTTCGAGGGGAATAATAGAAGCGGGTAGAAGAGAGGGCAGAATCATCAACCCCCATCCTTTTCCCCCCTGTAACCCCAGCTTCTCCTGCGGCTCCCCTCACCCTCGCCACCCCCACCACCACCACCACCACACTCCCAACACCCCAGTCACTGTCAGGCCAAACACATGATGAATTGCCCTGTCAACAGAATTCATTCAGGGACCAATTAATTCAGCAGAAATGAACTAGAGCCATCAGTCGCTGAAAAACTCAGAGCAAAGAGAGCAAAGTAGCTCTCTTTGGAAGAAGGAGAGACAGTGTGTGTGTGTGTGAGGGAGAATGAGAGAGAGGGTGCCAGGGGAGTGCAGTGGAAGTTAGCCTGACAGGAATTGGTCATTTAATGCTTTAGCGCACTGGAGACAGCCCCTGTCATAGAGGAAGCCATGACAGGACTCCCCTGGTACTTTATTTATTAATTATCCAGAGCAGCAAGGGGCATTTAACTGTCTCACTCCAGGCCTGTCAACTCGACTTCTTGTCATTTCCTCTCCATAAACAGGTCCTTTAGAAACAAAACCCCCCGAATCAAAGCAGGAGGAAATGTAATTATTCACACAGCAGACAAATATTTGTGTTGCAACGGCTGTTGCATCTTGGAGAGAGAAAAAAAATCAATTGTCATGAATCGTCATGCTAAGGGGTTACTCAGAAGTGTGAGCCCGCTCTGAAAATTTAAACACTCGATTGTCGTGGAGGAAACAATATCTGGCCTTGTGTTATGTCAGCCGATCAGCTGTCAGCAGTGAAAGGGGAGTCAGGTCACTCTCACGACCTCTTGACATGGAAACAACACAAACATAAACACCCCTCCCAGGACGTTTACTCCTGTTCAAAATAAAGCATCTGATGCAGCTTTTGTTTTAGGGCTGCCTTCTAATAGTCAACCAAAAGTTAATTAGTCAGCAAGATTTCATTGGTTGCTTGGTCGCAGAAAAAAATAAAATGAAGCAAACATGAAAATCAGGAGCTGCGTCTTATCAAAATAAATCAAAACTTACATGTCTGGACCATGTGGGAATTAGTTTGAAAGGACAGACACAGGAAGTGGCCACGCTCAGCAGTCAGACAGGAGTCACGTTACAAACCAATCACAGTCGACAGATTTCTCTCCCTTCTTCTATAAATATTCAGTCTGATGAATACGGAAAAGTTGATCATGTTAGTGCAGGGCTACCCAGAGCTTTACGTCTGTCCCACAGACAATAGGCCCACACACTTATAAACAGCTCCTGGAAGAAGATCAGCTCTGCACTCAGGCTATGATACCGTGCTTGTTAAAGTTGAAACCTCGGACGCAACCTGCCGCCACGCTCTTGAAAACACAGTAAGGGAATAAGAGTAGCGCCCAGTGCCCGACCTCGTGTTTTCCAGGAGGTTAAAGATGCAGCATGTGTACGGCCCCTAATTTCCAGGGTTGGCACCTGTGGTTATTACACAGGCTACTTAAAGGGGAACCAATGTTTTTTTCAACCTGGGTCCTATTTTCCGATCAACTTTTGTCTAAATGAGTGATAGGATGTTCAATATGTGACATTTGTCCTGTACAAAGCTAGGGCTGACCTGCCTGTGCTATATTAAATAATAGGGCACTCAGACAGCGTCAAACAACGTCAAAATATGTCCACTTAAAGTGCATTTTTTTCACACAGATAGGCTCAGATTGTTAGTATAATTATCCAACAACATAATGGAAAGGAGAAATGAACATCTGTGTTTACCTTTGGCTGGAATCGGACATATTTGTTGTGGCGTACAAGTACAATTAATTGCGTAAACACCTACTCAAGCAAAAGGAAGAAGCAGGTATGACAAAATGCACTCTGGGTAAATGTTACATCAAAAGAAGGAGGAGGCTGGAGGGATGGCACAGATATGCTATAGCTATGATCCTAGACAGGCTACAAAACAGAGCCCCTGTGTCTAAATTAAAACCATATGCAACAGTTATTCTCTAAAGATGAATTAGAAATAAGGTCTAAGGCTGCCTTTGCTTAATGCAGCCTCAGCAGAAGTGACCATAAAAGAGATAAATGTCAAGACAAGTACATAACAGCACAGCCTGGACACCTGTGGCAGGTATAACAAGTAATATTATTAGTAATATTAAGCTGCATACATGAAGTAAATCACCAAAACACAAAGATGTATCAACAACACACACACACATTAAAGCAAATGGAGAGACTGTCTAGCAATCTGCAGAGAGAGCTAGCTTGGAGTGTGTGGTCGGAGGCTACTCACCTGTGTGAGGCTAGCGCACCGCTAAGTCCTCCTGCTCCCAGTATACCCAGTCCACTCGGCCTCTCTGCTCCCAGTATACCCAGTCCACTCGGCCTCTCTGCTCCCAGTGTGCTCCTCAACGTTTTCTTTAAACATTTTGAGCTGAATGAGTCTCTGCAGTCACTGAAGGTTCAAGAGAAACTGGGGAATCAACAGCGAGCACTCTGTTAGCATGTTAGCATGCTAGCCACACCCAGCATGCACCTGGTCACGTCACGTCACGTCACGGGTGTGTTTGATTTGGGTCACTTAGCGGTGCTGGCGGGTGGAGCATAAATCACTGCTTAATTGATTTTATTTTTATTTAGTTTAGTTTAGTTGTTTGTTTTTGTTTTGTGTTCAAAGTAAATTTTGTATTTCTATAACCATAAAAACAGAATTTGTGTGCAGTAATATATAGTGGGATATACTGTGATTTATTTACATACTTACATTCTTATTTTTTATATCCTCAGTCTTTTATAAATGTATCTGTTTAGTCTGCTTGTGATATGTGATGGCTTTTCTTTCTGCTGCTATGCTGAATGATTTTATTTGGGTATCATTTTGGTATTTTGATTGTTTTTACATCTTAGTTTGTCTGTACTAATATTTTATGTTTGTACTTTTTCAATGTGTAGGACCCCAGAAAACTAGAGGCACATTCATGTGTTTTTAACGGGGATCCTTGAATAAACAATAAAGTATAACGTTTTGAGTCAGGTAATCTCACTTCATTTTTATGTATCTAGTTGACCAAAGAAGCAATGATTCTAGTGTTTTTGTAGGCTACCAAAAGTTGAATTTGTATTTGCAATATTAATAATTTATAAATAAAAATTGATACTTGACATCTATGTATCGATACAATATTGCCAAGCAAAATATGACACTGATTTCCTCCCCTACCCCTAATGACAATACAAGGGTTAACTAGTGAGGGTTTTTTAACATGATGAGCTTAATATGAAATCTACTGATCCGTTTGGGACATACATGTTTTTCAGTCTTACACAAAGTGTGTTATTTGTGAGAAAGATGCTTGTAATTGTCAACTTTTTTTTGTCTAAATACATTTCATTTAGTAAAAGTTTGACATCACATTATTGTCTTACATGTGTACAACTTGAATTGTCTTTATTACAATATCCTGTATTTTCACCTTAACTAACCCAGCTGGCCACCAATGTCTTAAATTGATATTTGGTTGAATATAGGCTGTGACGTTGCGTGACCCAGCCCAGCTGGCATTTTAATGTTTGTTCACTGTTGAATCAACGTCATACACCATGGCTGAATCACTGTTGAAGTATGTTTTGATTGCAAAAGATGAATCAATGCTGATTTCACAATGTTCTGTCAATGTTGTTTCATAAATTGTAAACGTAGTTTCAAAATAGTTTCAACACTAAAACAGATCTTTCTGAAATCCCGACTTTGATTTATATTGATCACCTTTTCACAACCATCATAATCAAATGTTGTTTCAATGTTGTTTCAATGTTGAAACAACAACTGACATACTGTCCACCACATTTCAATGTTGAAAGTCTAATGCCAACATCAATTTCACGTAGACTACTGACAGCAGATGATGTTGGTAATTTTTTGGTTTTATTTGTATCCAATGTCCAAATGTCTAATTTCAGCTCCAACATAGGATAACAACATTAAGTTGTAATTTACAGAGAATAAAACCTAATGTCTGCAAAACATCATAAAGTTAACATCTACACAATGTAAAATTCTGTTGTTAGACACTTAGTTAGAATATCTACAACCTGCTTTTCATTGCAACTAAGTCCCACATCATTCTGGTGTCAAATCAATGACCGGTGCATCTGGAAAGGGGTTCATCATTCAAATTTCCCTTCACCTCAGCCCTTTACTTTTCAAATAACTTCCTTTTTTATAGTATCTCCTCATTCTAATGATTTGTAAATTGTTGCTTATTGTACCTTTGTACTCTAAAATTAATGACTATCTGAACTGTTACAGGACAAGTCTGAGTCTAAGTCTGAAAGAAAACTGCTTTAAAGGATGATGTCACCTCAAGGTACACAGGTGCTTTCATAAAAGAACCTAGCAAGATTTTTGGATGCAAAAAGAAACATTTGTAAAGAATAAAAAGCCTGACTGTGACAGTGTAACTGTTGTCTTCCTGCGGCTGATACTGCTCTGACTTCTCTGCTGGAAACTCAATGAGTGTGTGGTTGACCTATTCAGTCAAAGGTTTGATCTTTCCCTATTGTGTGGTGTTGATCAGGTGGTAAATATTTGATGACACCTTTTCTTTAGCACATCATGCATCCCGGTGTAACAGGAGGATGCAAGTGGCAGCTGGGAAGCTGCTGCAGGTATTCCTTACCACGATGACACAACAACCCACAGCAAAACAACCAACTTCGCCCACTCTAGCAGCATTACGAGGCACATTTTCAAGAAGGAGTGTACATAGAAAGTTAAAGAAGGACTATTAAATGATTTCTTTTCCAGTCGTCCTGTCGTCATGGGAGTCACAACACTTAAAATAAACACCTTGTAGTGAGCTGACTATCAAAAGAGTATGTTAAATCCACACAGCATCTCTCTGAGAGCTGATCTTCTCTGCAAGTTTGAAACAAAGGCGATGAAATCCAGAGGAAGCCAGAAATAAGGAGATGTGCTGCAGTATATAATTAATTAAATGAGACTAATTAGGAACATGAGAGCAGGTGCCAGGCTATGGGCTGACAGCACAGACAGCCAGACAACAGGAAGGGGAAGAAAAAAAAACTATGGGTAAGGGGTGTAACGTGACAAGAGGAGGGACAAAGCAACTTTCTGTGTTTTGTCACATGAAACCTCCAAGGAATATATATGTGACAGAAACTGTAGACCCAGACGCCATGGGGGTCTTTCCCTTTGTTTAAGACAGATTTTCATTTCGCCAATTTGAGGTTGATGTAAGCAAGAGATTTTCCTCCTCATTATTTCCGAGGGTGGATTAAAAAAAAAAAAAAAAAAAAAAAAGACAGAAAGCGGTACGACTGAGGGAGTAGTATATGAACATGTGTGGGAGCTCACCAGAGACGGCATAGAGATGTCATGCATTTCGAAATACTATGCATATAAATTGTAGTGCACGGCTTATATCTCAGACTGCACAGCCTCTGGTGTAATAAAGAACTCCAGCATTATAGATCCAACAGAACTCAGTGTTATTTTTGGTTGATAGAGGTAATTCCAGCTCACTACTTCCTGTTTCAGAGTCATATCAGGAGCCCTAATATCCCTGTTACTGATATGAAGCATTCAAGATTGAAAAGAAACCCGTATTTCTGCCACAAAAAGCGCCTCTCGTCCTCTTTTTCTCCCACACCGATGTGGCTCCCAACATTACGGAAAGTCCAGCTTGTGCAGCCAGAGACGCTCAGAAGGGGCATCAGCCTATTTTATCACAATTTGCTCGCTAACCAGTTACAAATGTGGCATGTGATGACAATAATGAGGCTTGATGTCACTTAGCCTTTGGGCCGTGTGTGTGGAATGGCAAAGCAGGATGTCAGGGTGCTGCAGGTCCTCCACTCTGAGAGGCCTCCTGCTCGCGAGGTGACAGACACCACGGTTAGAGAGAGAGAGCCGCCTCTCTAACAGCATTATAAATTACTGTAGATCCTATTTGTGTCAGTGGAGGCAAGTGAGGGGAAAATTCAACATCAGCCTATTTATTCATTTACTTATTCCCTGGCTCGGTCAGGCTCAGTGCTGCCGGAGAGGAGCTCTGCAGAGCCACTCTGCCTCAGAACAAATGCTGTGTGTTTACAGGGACACATGGGCATTTTATTTTAGAGGCACTGCTGATATCAGAGTCAATCAGGCCAGAACAGGGAGAGCATTACAGTACAGCTGATTTTTCTTCTCCCGATTTGGATGGAGCCTGAATTTTCAAACAAACATGAAGTGTAAATAAACCTCCAAGTGTAGGCGACATTTCCAACATGGGCGAAAACATCCTTCCTGAGACGTGGCAGAAATGTTGAGGAGAGTTCACTCACAGATCTTTTTCAAAGTGTGTGTTATGATTTAAGGCAGAAAAAAAAACAAACAAATCCAGTAGATTGTTTGTACAAAATGACCCATATGACCGTGAGACTAACAACTCATATGGCTGTTTTCTGATCTGTCATCTCATTCGTCAGCTTGTCGCCAGAATGAAATGTTGGCATTGTTCGTTCCTGCATATCTTGGATATTCAGACATAGTTCAGATTACATGTGCATGAGCTGAGTTTCTCATCAGGAGGAGGAAGAGATTCATGGTGGATAGGCGATAGGCGACAGCAACAGACCACAGTTGGAGACTAATAAAAGTGGGTGTGTTTTTAACAGCCCTGTTTGTAGCAGCCAAATTAGGTATTTCAAGCCCAAACATGATCTTTTGTTTTTTGTGCCTAAACCTAACCACATGTTGTCACTACATGATTGAAAAACTGGAATCATAGGCTGTAAGAATAATGGACGCAGCCACTGTGACGTCACCCATTGGTTTGTGGACCCCTGCCTCAAGTTTGCCATTTCGGCCATCGCCATCTTGGTTATTTGGAGCCAGAAGTGACCATATTTGAACAAAAGGCTAGTGTTGTGGAAGAGCGAGGGGCGGATCTGACTGCTAAGCTGAAAACACTATCTGCAGACAGCCTGCCACTCAAAGCAGCCTGTCCTTAATTATGCTTTAAGCCTTAACAGAATGTAAACAGGTGAGATATAAAAATGAATCAGCGTAGTGTTGTAATGAACAGGGAAGTTAGCTACAGAGACCAACAAACTGTTTTGGTACCAGGCTGTAAACATGTTTATTTCTGCTGTAAAGTTGGGCATTTTAACATCTACAGGTCTTCAAGGATTGACTGGCTTCTGGAGCCAGCCTCTGGTGGTCATTTAAAGAACTGCAGTTTTTGGCACTTTCATTTTGGCTTCATTTTTCAGCCCTTGATGCCGTTTGATTGAAACATAAAGAAATGTAAAGTTTGACCTATATTCTACATGTGGAATGTACAAATGTTACGAGAATCTTTGAGACCATCTTTCCTACATGGGAGCAAGACACAGACTTTATCTTTGTTTAGCCTCCTTCTGTTGTTGTTTTGCATCTCTGTGTGCTTTTGTGTGTCTTTGTGGTTACTTTGTGTCTCGTTGTGGTTGTTTCCCTCCTTTCTATAGTCGTCGTAAGTATTGGTGTTAGTCTCTTTATATTTCTTTTTAGCTATTTTGCATGTCTTTGTGGTCATTTTTGTTTCCTTGTAGTCGTTTTATCTTTCTTTGTGATCATTTTGTGTCTCTTCCTAGTCTGTATGTGTTTCTTTTGATTTACATGACTTTTACACAGTGGGGTCTACAATTGGTGTACAGCAACACGATGTATGATTTGTGTTCTCCAGCGCCACATAGTAGAAACAGGAAGTGCGAGAGGTGCGAGAACCGGATCATTGCTGCTTACAGCTTTAATTTTCTTTGTGATCATTTTGTGTCTCTTCCTAGTCTGAGTGTGTTTCTTCGCCTGACATTTTGCAGGTAAAGTCATGGGGGCCCTGACGCTTTGGTAATCCATCCATGACCCGTCGTTTCCAGAAATGTTCAATGCCAACAATTATTCTGACAGTTGAGTTGCTGTTTTTAAGGTTTGCTTAATCCCGCCCACCTCTCTCATACTTTAGCCACCTTAACTTTCGTTCTTGTCCCACCGCAATCAGCCATGTATCATGCTGACGTTGAAGGACGCATTTGTTTGTTGGTCTCTTGACGCCGCAAGTCACTACCCAAGCGCCGGATTTCAACGACTTCGGAGTGAGACCGGGCTCTAATTAAACTAATAATTGCCTGTTAGGAGAAAGGATGCGAGGGGTTAGGGTTGTTTCTGTGTCAAAGCATCCAGAGAAGTGTCAGAAAAAACACAAGGTCATTTAAAACATTGGTGAGATCCTTGTTCCTTTTACAAAGAGACTAACAACAAGAATCACGGTGACTATAGACAGAGGGAAAACAACCACAGACACAAAACAACAACAAGTATCCTGAGTATCCAAAACACTCACAGCTGAAACATGTTGAAATTCTTGGAAATTAATGTTAATTAATTCTTAGAAATGTCTTTGCCCAGTAAACAGGCTCATCTGACTAAACAAGAATGTTAACAGTTCTTACTTTGTGTAATCAATAACAAGTGACAGAGAATGGGTTCAGAAAAAAAGTCATTTCCCAGCTAACAATGCCACAAGTGATTTAAAGGAACACAGTGACCGCAGCTCGATATGTTTTTGCGTGCACCTGTTAATTCACACACACAAAAAAGCTAATACAGAAAAAGAGATGGAGCTTTCGTTTAATTATCAAGGGATGGCTTGGACTGTGCATCATCATTAGTTTGACTAAATAGCGTCGGTCAGTGACTCAAGTAGTGGTAAATGGCACAATTAGCAGGCTGAGCAGGGAGAGGTATATTCAATTTGAAAGCCTTCTTTCTTAATCCATCTCCTGTGATCATGAGAAATGCTGAGCTATGGGCTTTTACGCTCAATGGCATTAATCAGGTTAATTCCGAGTAAAATGTCAACATTGTAATCAAGAACTAGCACACTCCAGCAAAACGTAAATGTCTATGGACGCTAAATTTAAATGTCCAACAGCTTTTATCTTCCCCATCTCCATCTTAATGTCTTTCTGCAGAGATTCCTCTGTTAGCACGTTGGCACATTTCCTCTTCAGCTGGGCATATTTGATTAACAGCTAAGAGGGGAAAAAAACAAGCACAGATTAGTTTGAAACCTACGTAGCAACCGGCAACAATGAATAGCTTAAGTACAGACACCAGGGAGGTGTTGACATGCTTCCTTAACATGAATCTGTTGTTCCTTGTTCTACTCCCAGTGCCCCAGTGCTTAATCCCCCAGTGCACTTGCTCTGTAACCCCAGCAGGTGCAGTGGGAATCTATAAACACAGCTGGTGCGTCTCAGCGTCGAAATTCTCGGATCTACCCTCACCTCGCGCCTCACCCCACCGAAAAACCCACAGTTTACCCTGAATACCACGCATAACCCAGATTCACGATGCTGGCTGAGTCTTTTATCAGGGCTGCGGGCAAGACAAGAGTTCATGTCAACTCATTACAAGTACTCAGTGTTTCCGTCAGGATTTTTCGAAATTTGTCAGAGTGGAAAAGCCACTGAAACAGCTTATAGGCCATTATGGGACACTGAAACTCTCAGAGTTAATGAAACGTTCTCTGGTTTGCACCTTTAAAAGCAATAACACATATTCAGTGTTTGAGGATACAACATGATACAGTAACAAACGCATAAACAAGCAGTGAGAGAAATAATTTCAATTTACCGTAAAGTCAAAATATATCTATTGCAGATTTTATACTGCTTCTGAGTGGCAGTGTTTAAGGACACACCTCCAGTTTATCAGCACTGACCAACACTGACAAGCAGATGCAGAAGTATAGACAGCGCAGGAAGTGTGGTTGCACTGGAGCCTATGGAGTGTGAGTGTGTGTGTGTGTGTGTGTGTGTGTGTGTGTGTGTGTGTGTGTGTGTGTGTGTGTGTGTGTGTGTGTGAAGCTCAGAGAAGCTCACCTTAAACTGAAAATGGTGCCATCTGCCATATGCCTTCGAAAAAGCAAACCCAGGTCCGTGATGGTTAATGTTATGTTTATTCTATATAAACTATAAAAACTGTAAATAAATGATTTAAAAAACTAAATTCTTTCTTATTTTATTTGGTATTTTTGTCATATACTGATGTGACAAGACAATTTGAAATACAGTAGTTAACAGGGTTAAGTCGAATTTACTTGAATTAAATCAGTACTACACGTGTCTCTACTCCTGATGAGGGGAAATCCTCATGCAGGTACCTGTGTTCAGTCTCTTACTAGTTTGATCAAAAATGAACTGAAGCTCAATTCTGAGATTGTTGTATGAAATAGTTTTCTAAAACATAATAAATATAGCAACTTCTGATCAACCCATGTCAGTTTCAGGTTTAAAGTAACAACTTCGGTCTGAACTCGATCCATTTTGAGTACAGATACAGATAATTTTGTTGGTTAAACACATACAGGCACTCGCTCATCTGTAGTTTACAAACTTTCTCAAATCTGGCACTGGGGTTTGTTATAATAGTGTTTACTGAGGCCTGTACTAACTACCATACACCACGGCTGAAAGGCTGATGTATGATAGCATTCAGTAAAAAGTTATTTTATGTTGGTTTGAATGAAGACTACAAAAAAACCTCAAGATCAAGATCAATTCTTGTTGCGCTGAATTAGAGCTCTGAGTAAGTTTGAAACTGAAACAAGACTCCAGAGCAGGTTAAATCTGGTACAAGACCACAACCAAAATCATGTATGTCTATGTCAAATGTAAAATATAAAGCTATATGAAATTCATTACGAATTAAAAGAAATATAGGACTAACTGAGTGAGTTCTTGCCTTTCCAAATAGGTCCAAATAGGCAGGCAGTCCAGATAGGTTTGGATAGCCTGTCATCTGAAGAGGTCAACAAGTCTATCCCAGCTGACATTGGACGAGAGGCAGGGTACACCTTGGACAGGTCACCAGACTATCACAGGGCTGACACATACAGACAGACAACCATTCACAGTCACATTCACACCTACGGACAATTTAGAGTCACCAATTAACCTGCATGACTTTGGGCTGTGGGAGGAAGCCGGAGCACCCGGAGAAAACCCACCCATTGAAAACTCGGTTTATGACAAGTTATTACAAGTTAAATAATAACTATAAATTTGTAAACTTAGCGAATGATTGTCGTCATCAAGAAATATTCCGGTAATTTATCCACCTCAGCCTTCTACAGATTTGAGGTGCTATAAAAACATACTTTTAAGTCGACAAATTCAGTCTTAAAAAAGGTAAATATATTGGAAAAGTTGAGACTAACACTGGAGAATAAAACTTTGTAACATATGTTAATGTACAATTTAATACTATACACTGCATCTCCGTCCCTGTGTTGTATTTATGTACACACGTCACCCACTGTCTCTTGTCTCTTTCTAGACGCCTGATGACTCTGGGTATCGGTTGTCTCATTCACTCTGATTTAATGTTCTACTTGGCTTTGCATTTTAACTCGTTAAAGTGTCGTAGTCTATACCTGCCCGGGAACGTTAGTCCTGATTGCTTAGGAAATTCACCGCTGCCTGCCTGTAATGAGAGTGGACAGAGGTTAGAACAGCTCAATAGAAGAGATAACCAGTCTTTGATCCAAACAGCCATGCAGAACATACAGGCAGTACCATTAGAAAATGTACTGTCAGGAATTTTGGATTTTAAATTACACCTGATTAACCTGAAGGGACGGTGGAGGAAGAGTTTGGAAGACTTGGACATACTGAAAAGAAACATGTGGACAGAAAACCTGTCAACTTTCCTGAAGATTCAGACAGAGAAAGAATTAATGCTAAAACATACACAGTTGCCACGTTCAAAAATAAAATGCGAGCTCTCGGTGATGAGGGATTTTATTCCGTGCACCTGTCATTCACTTCCATCTCGGGTGCTGCAGAAGTGTGAGAACAGCCCTTGCTGATCAAGATCAGTGAACAGTCTCATGTCTGCAGATGTCTGCTGTGTGCTATTATCAGAAAGGAGCTGCACGTCAGACTGCTGCCATGAAACATGCATCCTAGAGAGGTTTGATTCAGTCAAACTGAAATTCAAATTGTCCTCACTTTCTAAGGAAGTATAAACTATAATTATACTACAGCTACTCTGCATGTTTTTCCTTTTTTGGGACATTTTTGAGCTTTCTCACGGCAGCAGATCACTGACATCTGAGGGCCAGTGTTGCTACATTTATAGAAAGCCGTTTCATGCTGTAAAGTTTGTATTTCACAAAAGAGGAAGCTAGCAAGCTAGGCTAACAAGCTCACGGCCAAAAGGTGGAACTATTACCAGAGACCGCTGATAAACTGAGACTTAAGATTCATTTCCTGTACCTGTGTCACTTGGGTTTCACCACTACCCCGGCCCTTTAGGAGGTTGTAATATGTTGTGTTCAAATACCATTACAAGTTAATTTTTGTTGGTGAAACTGTATTGTCTGTATTTTAAATAAGTTAAAGGGTGTCCAGCACAGCAAACGCTTTAGTGACGTAATGAGCACAGCGTTAGTTCAGGCAGGACACAATGTCAAGCTCAGCTCACATCCAGCTATCAGCTGATCTCAAACAGCCCAATCAACTGATGGAGCAGCTGATTGATGGAAGGAGTCAGCTGATAGATCACATGATTCCTTCTATGCAACCAATTGGCAAATCTCATTCGGAGCCCTATTTAAACTGCTCTGGCCTGCCTACTGTTGCTGCTTCCTCCAAAAGACCCTTTGGGGGTCTTCGCTGCTGCTCTCCTTGCCTTAGGCTTTCTATGGAGGCGCGTGCGGAAGAGATTTTCTGCGTGGGCCAAGGAAAACTAGAGGGGCCCCAGAACAGAGCCATACCACCAAATATAATACTGCAAATGGAAATAAAGGGTTTTTTTAACTAAAGTGTTCCTGACTGAACTGTATTTGTTGCGTGTAATTTGTGGCTGTAGAGAAGGCAGAGTCTGATTTTGATTTCAATGGCCTGATTGCAATGTTACACAGAAACTCCGTAGTGTTAATTGTTAAGCAGCAGTTAGCTTAATTATTTCTTGAACTTGGCTGTAGGAGCCCTCATATCATTTACTTGTTACCAGGTACATATTTGTTTTGTTTACATGTAAAAATTAATTGCTGTATCCTGTCCTCATGTATTTTCTGAAGCTGTGAAAATTTGCCATGGGAGACAATTACTACACAAGGCCTACTAGACATTACTTTTCATTCATTAAAGATTTAAATGTCTCACTTAGCAATAAACCTGTATAAAACTCTGAGTATGAACTGGGGTAATAATCAAAAGGTGGTAAGTGATTTTCCTCTCTATAAGATAAAAGTGTCACAAAGTATTTCCCAGTAGACAGTCGTGAAAAACATATCTGTTGATGAGATACCTCCTTTAATTAATATTTTTCCCTTTAATCAGGATTATGTTTTGACAAATCTCCTTGTCTGACTTTTATTAAAACTGTAAATTGATACTAAATCCCTCGGCTCTTGAATATTCACGAGGGTCACCTAAAAAAAGATTCGGATGCCCAGAGTTGCCACCGCAGCCACAGTCTCACTGTGCCTTCCAAAACACCTGAGGGGGGAAAATGATTTCCTCATCGCCAGGCTAATGGTGTTCATTTCTGTTAATCTATGGTCCAGTGTTTTCCAATTTGGAGGGTGTATCCTCACTTTCCACTGTCTATTATGCTCCAGGGCCAGGGAGAGGCCACTTTCTTCCCATCTTGGTGGCACTTGAATTAAATGGAAGCCACTTGATTGCTGGGAAGCACACGGCTAAGCGATAAAGCAATTAAGACAGTCCAATTCTTAGCCAAAGGACGGGGCAGCTACAGCTCAGGAGAGAATTAATTTGTATATAATGATATCCTCTAGTCTTTTTATTCACATTTTTGTTTCATGGCTCTTCTGGGCTCTTTTGTGTGGAAAGTACACTCCTCTCTTGGCTTGTCAGAGAGATGAAAACAAATCTGTGGTAATAGGTCCTCTGTGGACAGAAGAGGTCAATTAAAAGGTTGTTTGGGAATGAATGGGTGGACCAGCTGAAGAGACCAGAAGAAAGGGTGTAGAGGCAGACTGAAGAGTGGACACACTGCTGCTCCTCTGCGGGTTAGATTCATTCATTCAAATTGCATCATTCAAATAAGCATATTTTGAAGGAGTGAGGGTTGTTTAAATGCTTTGAGTGCTTCAAATGAAACCCCATCCGTCTGCATTGTATTCGGGCGGAGGTAATCTAAGGCCTTGCCATACATTGTTCTCACACACACAAAAAACAATCTTGTCCACACAAGCACTGTCGAAAAAATCTCCATCCAAATGTAAACACAATTGAAGCGCTGTCGAGAAAAGGCCAGACAAACAGGCGATGACGTTGGTGGCAGGGTCTGTGTCATTAATTCATTCTTACTCCCAAACCCTCAAACCCAATGCTTGGACAGAGGCCCTCAGCGTCAGATACCGACACACTGAAGCACCCTTTAGCAGCATAAGACATAGCCTATGGGTGGCTTTATTGTCTTCACAATTCATTGTTTCTTATCTGTGAAATAAAAGTAAATAAAAGCTTTGTTTCCACTGAGGGAAATGGTTTCGGCTTACAGAAATAGACAGGAGGTCTGCGTTGCCGCCACGCACAGTTACATTTCTGGGGAAGTACACGTCAGGCTACAGTGTAGGTATGGTGTTGACTCGACGTTTAAGTATAAATCTCACTCAAGATATACCAGGCAGCAGCGTTTTAGCACTCTCCAAGCCACCTGGGAGCCCACTGCTTGTGTTCTGGGTAAAATCAAAAGTCAATCGCATTATTTTAATAATAACATAGTGTGCTAGTATGTGTAGCGTACAACACCAGTGGCATTACTTTACATTAGTAACAAATGTACTTATTTTAAGCCAAACCATAATGTTAATTTCTAAACCTTTGTTCTTTTATTACCTAAACCTAAGGACGTACACCCAGTTCTTTACCTACATTCTAACGTTATTTTGAAAAAGGATTTAATAAGCAGAAGCTGTGAAAACAGAAATTAATGATGGAAACACAAAAATGCATCAACTGGCATTGATTGAAACGCCCTCCCTGATCATTCAAAACCGACGCAGGGAGGATACTTAAAGCATCGTAGCTTGACATTTTGGGTCACTGACCAACACAGGGGCATGAATACAGACAGTGCAGGCAGTGTGGTTCCACTGGGGCCTGTTGGGTTTAGGGCCCCGTAGAGAGAGCAGGCCCTTGCAAGGGATTCAGACTGCCACAGTGAATATATACCTGTGTTCACAGAGGAATGATAAAATGAAAAAAAGAAGGTTGCCATTTGCTATATATGCCCTAAAAAGACAAACCCATCTATGTCATGGTTTACTTTTTTATTTCTGTAATTAGTAAGTAGCTATCTAAAACAAAATGATATACCTTTTTCTACATAAAATCTACAAAAACAACTCAATTAAATGATTAATTCCTTACTTACTTTTATATTTTTGTCAGCTATGCAGTGATGATTGCTGGGTAATATGTATGTTGATGTTGTCCAATGTCAAGTCTGTATTTGTGTCAAGACATACATGCACGATAGCATGCACTAGGGCTTGTCATAATAGTGTAACTTCCTTACGCCACTGGACCAAGCATAGATGGTAAAAATAATGCCCATTGGTTTGTAGACTTGTGTTCTGAAGCCTCAAGTTGGGCCTTTCAGCTGTCACCACCTTGTTGTTGTTTTTTTTGTTGTTTTTTTTTAGTTAAAAGTGACCACATTTGGCTATTTTGCTGCTGCTTGTATTTGACGAGTTGGGAGTGAGAATGTGTTGATGTCGTGGGAGTGTTAGCCGTACAACACACTCTGATGCCGTGTTCCTCAATAGTGGAAGAGCAATGTTACATTTGTGTGTAAACATGTGAAAAAGTCCTGTTTACAAAGTTAGGAGAAGCCCTTTTTTGGTCGCATCAGCCAGTGCAAGAAATGGCACCCTCATTCGACTCACAGAAGAGATGCACCTGGCATCACAAACCAAAAACATCCTATTGTTTTCCTTGTCTATACATCAACACTGAAACAATTTTAAGCAACCTATTATTCAGTTTGCATGTGGATGAAATTTCAAAATGCATAGAAAAAGCTATGTTTTAAGATATATACATGTATGTGTGGACGAGGTCCAAGAGACAGAACCTCAGCAAATAAACCAAAACTGTCTACATGGATAGATAACACTGTAGTGAGTAAGAAAATGTGTCAGGGTTTCTTTTTTTGTCATTTGGGTTAATTTAACTTAATTCAGCTGGTTGTAACCAATTAACAACACACAAGCATGTAACTATACTTATTCCCCCCCAAAAAAGCCAAACATAAAGGAGATCAAAGAGTGATAATCATTTTCTAATCACGAGTGTGATTGCTTATAGACACTAAATGTTTGAGAGCAAACAATTTTCTCTCCAGCTGGCCTCTTTATAGATCATGAAAATATACTACTTAAATCAATGGGAGACATCCCACACACAATGGCAGCCCTGCTGTTCAATGATGGCTTTTGTATTGGGGATAATCTCCTAAGGTCATCAATCATGTCATGCATCCTCCAGTCTGAAAAAAAAAACAAAAAACAGTGGCTGATGTAATGGATTGAAACATACCTATTAGCCTGTAAAACAACTCCCTTCTTCTTTTGTTCACTGAAGACGACATGAAATATCTGTGAGGAAATATATATGTTTCGCGCCAAACAAGGGGAATACTTTACACCAAACACCAAGGGAGTCAATAAGGCAAATTGTTCCAAATTCACTGTCAGGCATGTGGCGAGACAGGCATTTTCACAGCAAAAGACTCCCTGGTTGAGCTGGAAATGTACAATTGACCCTGTCTGCCTTTTCAAAATGGTGCAACATTATAACCTGGGGGAATGTGTTGTCATCCAAATGAGATAAGTTTATTTTCTGCGATGTAGCATTTGTTCCATCAGGCAGGGAGGCTATAAAGCTAGAAGGATCAGCGGGGAGTCGAGCTCGGCACATGTGGCGCGAACGAGGAGCCCGACGAAAAGGCTTGGCCACCGCCCAAATCTCTGCCTCTGCCGTCTGTGCGGGCCCAGCCTTGGAAAGCAGGAGGCCACAATATTGTGGAACAAATTTCCTCTAATCTGAGCGTGCTGGTCCGGGGCTCCGGTGGGAAGGCTGCTCTCCTGTGCCCTCCCCGCCTGTCCCACAGATCAGCCCAGTTTACCCTTCACAGTGCCAACACACTGCAAGACGGATGAGATGTCGGCGGGGGGGGTTAGAGCTGTCGGGATCCCGGCCCTTCCGTGGACCGCTCATGTGTGCTCTCAGCAGGCCAGCGCTTTGCCCTGGAGAAAGGAGCTGAGTGGAGAAGAGCTGGCACGGGAGTGGTCAGCTCCCACCTGCATCCTCTCAGCCAACACTGATACAACTTTCACAACTTTGTCACTATTAATCTGAGAGTATAAAAAAGAATAAAAACCTGATCTGATGTTTGGTTTCTTTTTCTCTGGATGCTAAACCATTCTAACCAATGTGACAAAAAAAACATAAATTGTCCATTTTCAGAATAAAAACCTCAAGTACGAACATATATATAATACATTTCCAGCCGCAAAGATCCCACACAGCTAAGCGAGGATCCTCCCGTTGTCAAGGACTACATTTAGATTAAATGTGGTGCCATAAGCGCCAATGGAGACAGGTCACGTGCTCTGCTGGGGACTGTATCCATCAGCTTCCAGTCATTTTACAGCAGCATGCAAGGCTCCTCGGCGCAGGATTGATCGAGACAGGAAAGGAGTGGGAGTGATGAAATGTATAGCAGATAATTATTTATGGCGGCGATGCTAGGAAGCTCCTCCAGCACTTTCTTTCAGGCAGCTTCTCGGGGAATAAACAGTGTATACCACAAGTTTGGGAGTTGAAACTTTGAATTGATGGCTTTAAGATGAAATCCTAAAAGCACCTCTTTGTGACTTGTGGTTGAAGGCTTACTTTTGATTCTGGGATGACTGATGAAAGGATCAACAATCTGAAACATGTTTAAAATTAAAGCCTTCACATGCAATCGTTCAAATGGCAGAATTGGAGAGACTTTTTGTGTTTCCTCTTCTTGGTATAACATGAAAAATGTGCATCAACAAAATCCTTCTCCTCATAAACATCTTCATAAAACTAATTTTGTTTTTTTTATTGGACTTCATGCTATGTTTACAACTTCTGATGGAAAGGTTCCTGACATAATGCAGGTGGATGATGTCAATATTATACATATCCCTCCTGCTGTTACCAACAGGAATTAGAATAAAAATATTTTCCCAGTCAGCAGTTCATATTTACAGAACAGGAGACAGGATGTGCAGCAGTGTTTGCCATTTATTTAGAAAAGATAGACAGACACAAGTTTGTTTGGAGGTCTTTTGTGTTTGGTTGGTTTCTATGATTATGTATGTATGAATATATATGTAAATGTTTGCCTGAATGCATATGTATGTATGTACAATATATGTACTGTATATTTAAGGCAGTATTTATGCAGAAGGCCCTTAATTGGAATTTCTTGAGATCACGAAAGGTGTCCCCCAAGGTTCCATCTTGGGGCCTATTTTGTTTTCTTTTTTGTATTATATGTTGTATTTGTTACATTTTAAATGTGCATTGATGGGCTGCTGCCTTCTTCAATCTCAGTGGGACTTCCTGGTTAAATAAAGGTTAAATAAAATAAAATAAATGTGTAGTATTTGGATGTATGTAGCCAGTAGTGTAGTGGTAATTGATGAGGTGGGTGTACTACTAGGTAGATAGGAAGGTTACTGATGAGGAAGTGGGCATACTCTCCTATATATTACAATGGCTGTTTAGCTGATAGGTGGGTATACTGTAACTGGATAGAAAAAGAAGTGGGTATACCCCGTATATGTGAATATACCCTCCACTACACCAATGTATGTAAGCTATATAGGTTGACATGCCTATATATGACATTTTCACAAATTTAGCTGCAAACAACGATAAAACAATCTTCAGACTTGAATATAGGTTATTGACCTCTGCATCATGTGAAATCTGTTTTTGCCTAATCCATTAGCTTGTTCAGAACGAAAGTACAGAGAGATGGAGATAATCGAGAAAATATACAGTCTTGTCTAGCTGTATTGGTGTGAACGCACAGGTTTGCAGAGCATCGTGGACCAGCACATTGCAAGTAGCTGCAAGTTTTAACTTGTGTCGTCACTAATCTTTGGTCTGAACTGGGCTTAATGGTGCTAAACAACTCGAACAACTGCTACAGTACCAGGGCCCATGGTGTTAACCTCATGGGGAACCAGATTGTGGGCACTATGCTTCTGCAACAACACCGTCCCACCAGAACTGAAACTGAACTGCGTTATCAGCAGTAACAGTCTTACAAGCGCGAGAGAGGAGCGGCGAATAGCTATCCAGTAGGACACACACAGAGGGACTCACATGTACTAACATGCTATGCAGCCGGACCGTCTATCACAACAAAGAACAGAGAAGCTCTGATTACAACACACCAAGGGGGTGCGACTTTATTCTCTGCTCAGGACGCTAATACTCCGCTATATATTTACAAAGCTAATAGTGGTTTGCTGCTATATATACTCTGAATGTCACATAGATCTCCTTTAAAATACAAACACACTGAAAGGCTATTGCTGAACATAAATACTATCAAAAAGGGTTGCTATAGTGAACATCATAAGGATTATAACTCTAGATATAACAACAATCTTGACAGAACAGATATTCATTACATTAATGACACAGAATTCATCTAACCAGTAAACAGTGTGTGCTTGCATTATATTCCTATCATGGTTATTTAAAATTGAGGAAGACTGTTAGGCGAGCAATTCCTCAGTCTCCATCTCCAGCCAGCTTACTGGAGCCCATTCTAGGAAATTTTCCAGCTGCAAAGCCGAGCTGAGCACCGTTAAGCACCCGAGTGCACCCCGAGCCATTTTCCATTTGCAATAAACCCCGTTTGAAACAGGGCAGAACAACAGAAAAGTTGACTTGTTAACACGGGGAGAAGGAGGAGGACTTGTATGGTCTCAAATGAGCAGTCTGGGGCATTTTCATGCACTCGGGGGGGTTGGACGGGCAGGGAGGAGGAGGGGGGGTTGATTTCCATAGCAACAGTCAAGTCCCCAGCTGTCATGTTTGGGCTGAGATAGGTGCTGTGAGCATAGGGACCACTTAACCCCAGCCACACTTCAACTTAGGAAGTTAAGATGCTGCTGAGTGTCTGTGCTGTGCCTCACTTAAAATGCAAACTCTATACCCCTGGGAAGATAAGGGAATGCTACTGAATTAACCCGGGGATACAGGAGCTATGCAAAAAGGCTCCTCAGAAATAATTAACCATCAATGTTTTTGGATGTCATTGAATGAAGTGTAAAGAGGGAAAAAAAACAGGCAGTGAGAGCATCGAGCCAGGCACACAAACACAATGAATCCCCAGTTTATCGTCATGTGTCACTTGAAACAGATTCACCAGTCGACAATTAGAATAGCTGGTGGAGCTATTGTTTAGCAATCAGAAGTAGAACCATGAGGAGAATTTTTCAGGAAGTATATTTATTTTATCTCCCAAAATAAATTATTTGTCAACACTGATGAAATCCATTCGCGAATACTAATTCAAACCTATGAAACTGCAGCTTTAACAATGTGTAATAACAACTCTAGTTTATCAAGGACGTAATGTCAAAATAAAAGCCTTGACAAATTGCTTATTTAGCTATTTATTACCCGCACCATTTTCTCCATGTGAAGAAAATTACACCCACCTTAGTTTTTATCCTCTGCCGTTGTCCAGATCACAGGGTTCATCTCTCCAATTACAAGCATGTGAGAACCCTTGATGCTCAAATGAGGCAAAATGAATTCATATTATGTCTGAAGCTTAGACAGAGAACATGGTATTATCACAGTGAAGCTCCATAGCTGCTGAAATACACTGTGGACCAGTGTGAGTGCACAAGCATGAAGCATGTGAAAAGGAGGGTAAAATGTAGAGGAAGTGTAGAACGAGTGAACGTCAACCAAAGTATTTTTTTCTATAACTAGTAGCTGCTGACAAGTTGTTCATTTTGACTTTCCAACCAATAAGTTAAATAATGTCAAATGCTGTATGTTTTGTAAATGTAAAAAAGAGCTTAAAGGTTGAATGCATGCAATTTGGCTGGACACTAGGACAAGGGTTTTAAATACATTAGGTGATTGTGTTCCAAAATTGACCAAAAATAAGATCATGTCTGCTTTGATTTAGAGGTCCACTGTGTAGGATTGAGTGTTTACTGGAGATGAATGGCCGAACCTAGAGCCGGCGTTTGATTTGTTCATTCTGGGCTACTGTAGAAACAACATGGTGGACTCCATGGAGGAGGACCCGCTCCGTAAATGTAGATATAAACGACTCAGTTTTTATGCTGAGCTAAGTTAGCTGGCTGCTAAGAGGTAGTTTCATATTTATGCTGCCTTCAATGGGGTCGTATTAACCGTGTTCACAAGAAGAGTGACAAAGACAAGAGCGGAGAGGTAGGTCTCATTTATGCTCAACGTTAGATATGTGCATGGACACGGATGGAGCCTGCTGTACGAACTCTGCATCCATTTCATCCGTATTTGTGCGCGTTTTCTGAAAGCTTACGAATACGGATGAAACAGAGCATTACAACCAAAGATCATGATGGCAATGTAGCGTAGTTCAAGCAAGATACGACCGTAGGAGACGACTAAAACATCCAAAAGATGGCGGTACAAAGAAGTCTCCGCCTACATGTTATGCGATGTATTTCATGGCTGTCACTGTCTACAACGCTGCCTCCATTTAAAGGTACATTATTACGAACTCTACCGTTGCTTTGTTTGTTGCTGTGTGAAACCTTTCACTCTGCCCTCTAATGCCATCTGTTGGTTGTATCTATGTCAACATAAAGGATTCATGGAAGTATAAAGGCTGTGACGTTTACAGCACTGGAAACAGACGTGTCTTTTTTTGTATGTTAAGGAGAATAAATAAGTTTTTAAGTGTATACAGCTCATAACCTGTTTATTAATAGCCGCACAATCAGGAGGTTTTTTCCTCATATTATCTATGGCACATTTTTTATAGATCCACACTGCCATACAATATTGATCCACTAATATCCATCAGTATTAAAGATTCTTCATATTTTTAATCTAAATAGGTAATTATGTAAATCTGGACTCGTCCAAACCCACCAGGAAACATAGATTTTTGTTTAAATGGAGGCGACTGCAGTTTGAACAACCAGTCGTCTCTCCGTGCAGGATCACTCGGTCCCCTCTGAGCTTTTCAAACAGCCTTCCACAACATAACAGATATTGCTCGCGACAGGCCAGACAAAATGTCCCTGTTGTTTTGCAAGGGAAAATGTGGCATTGTCCCTCTGCTGCGGTCCCCTTCTGGGTGTGAATGGCCATCTAATCAAGCTCTCCCTTTCACTGCAGCTGGTTTACAGCGAGCAGCGGGGCTGACCTCTGAGGGGCCCGCCTCCCCCCTCCCCGTCCTCGGGGACCCTTCAACAAGCTTTAGAGGCCAAATGAGGTGTAAGTCTATTAAAAGGGAGTTTGTGTGTAGATCACAGTCCCTCTGGGGGTGGGAGCCTTTGCCTTGTCATTCAGGTGCGGCTAATTTCCTTCTGCTCCACACGCAGACATGAGGCCTGCCCGTGGTCCTCATCGCAACTCAGACAAGACCCGCTGCTAGAATTTCAAATGACAGCTTCTTGCAGAGGCAGCAGGTGATATATTAAAACACAAGAGTGAAACAAAGAGACATCGCCTTTATGTTGTGGATTATATGCACAATGAATACAGTGTGTAATGTTCACAAATCATGATCCAATTCATTTATGAGCGTCATAACTACAGTGTAAATATCACTGAATGCAAATTAGAGGGAAAAACAAACAATTTTTGCTCATGTTTTTTTTTAAAGGCCAAATTAGGGTGGATTTTTGTAAGAATGTGACAAATACTGCTGTTTATTGAGCTGACAGAGAAAGAGAGAGGCTGGAGAAGCCGACAAGGGAAAAAGGAAATGGAGGAACAAGGCCACAGGCGATGCTTGAGTGAATGTGAGTTAAGAATTTGCGGCATAAATTGATTGGAAGTGAGGGTTGTCAGAACAACACGATGTTCTACCAATCAGTTAGCTCTTATCGAGAGATCTGTTTATCACAGCGCCCAGAGAGGCATCTTAAACCTCACGGCCCCAAACACAGAGACAATCACAGCAGAGTGTAGTAATGTAATACCTGACAGTTACAGTGCAGTCAGGACAGTGATGTGGTTTTACTTGTGTGTACCCCAGCACATTGGATTTGAAACGAAACAGTGACTGTGAGGTTAAAGTGCTGACATTTAGCTTTAATTCCAGGTGGTTTACGTCCATATCAGGTGAAATGTGTAGCCCTGACCTCATTCTAGCTGATCACGTTTCACTTACTACTGAAGGCAAAATGCCAAAAAAACTGAATTAAATACAATAATTTGTTTATGTTGCTAGTTATTTTCTGTGCCCTAAAAACTGGGAGTATGTATAGAAAGGGCTACAATTCCTGCACGGTTCATCCGATGCAAATATAAACACCCTTAAATAAGATAATTCTATTAGTTTATAATGTAAATTAGTTATAATAACATTGTACTCACCAACATGCATGCTGAGATCTAAGTGATCAGGCAGGTTGTGAACAAGTAAACAGGTTAGTACCCAGATTATCTGAGACACTTTAGAGGGAGGTAAAGCTAGTGATTGTAAAACTCATTACAGTTCAATTTAATGTTCTCTTCCAACAACATGGAGGGTTATCGAATCACCTGTTTGCTTTTGTTTTTGTGCTGCGTTTGACTTCTTTACAGTGCTGCATCTGGGTGTCCTGGTTGAGCCACAGTGGAGCACAGCAGCTCATGAATGCATCATTCAACTCCTAATTGAAGTTTTATGGTAATCTGCGTTATCTATATAATATCAGTTAAATATGTTACAAACCTTAACTTACGTACATCTGTTAAAATTTTAGTATGTTTTCACATGAAACATAAACGGCAGTCTCCCAGGTGAAAGTCCTGTGTTTGTTTGAACCATCGATCCACCGCGACCTCCTCCCTATGCTGACTTCGTCGCTCTTAATACTCTGCCAGCTGACTTCATCCTTTGCTCCCTTCATAATTACACTGTATTAATGCTAGGTATGCTTTATACAATAGCTTTAAATCACTGATAATATGTGCATTGCCAGTTTTTAAGCCATTACTAAAGTTATCAATAGACGGTCGAATTTTTCACAGTCTAATAAGTCAACAGCAAATTAAGAAATCCATCTGTAATTAGTAACATTAACAAGTCATTAATTACAAGTTCCTACAGTAGTCCATTGAGTCTGATAAAAAAAGGTCAGGGGTCAAATGGTCCATTAGAGGAGCCTTCATGAAGGTAAAGAGCTAAACAGAAAATCAAGTGTCATGCTGGAGGAGGACAAACAGCAACCTGGCAACCCAAAAGTAGTTCTATAAAACATTAGCCAAATATTATAGACTGTTATGCTATTAAAATAAAATTACAGTTGTGCACTTTATGCACTTGTATGAGATTACTGGATCATCTCTGCATCATGATAGAAAATGTATTTGGCAATTAGTTATACTGACATATCACTGATGTTTGGACACCCACATGAATCCCTGAACACCCCTCAAGCAACCTTCAGAGTGGACGTCCTGATATTTGGCTGAGGAAGAGCTTTTCCGAATCGAGCATTGACAGTGTTTGTCAGAGGGGACCGGGGTCAGCCGAGCCGCATTAACCTCTGGGAGACCATCTCCGTGCAGTGCATTAGTCACATGGAGGAGGAGGAGGGATGTCCTGTAATAGATTATTGACCAGCGGGCAGCGGCCTGCACCGCACCATGTGGTCCTAGCCAGCTACTGACCTCTTCATCACAGATGGAAGAGCCCACCCGCAGTCCACGCACACACATATATGCTCCCACGGCAGCATAACCCCGACGACTAATGAGAAACACACGAGTAATATTCTCTGTTTGGTTGCGAGACAGTTAGCAGGACAAGGAACCTGAGGGGTATGAAACCATATTCATTCATAGCTATAAAATGGGAGTCCTTGGCTCATCAAATTGAAAGTGCTGGGGAAACAACAATTGCTTCCATGAACTTAGACTACCTAATTAAAGGCAGGCAATTTCTCTCCGAGAGTCACACTCAGGATCTTTAATTGAAATCAAAATGAATATCGCTGGAACACAGAGAGCAGGGTGGAGCGAGAGTGGGGGTGGATGGACACATCCTTTGCCATTTCACCGGTCTCACTGTCGGCTCATGTGACTTCACATTTGATTTGTTGATTGCTGAGGAATAGATTTTGAAACAAAGCGTTCGTTTTCTTACTGTTTGGGTTTTAAACAACTCACGACACGCTGCATTACAGCGACCAGAAGCATAAAAAACTAGATCAGAAGACAGACTGACTTAACCCCAGAAAGACAAGAGCATCTCAAAAACCATTGCCAATATCATCTGTGCTCTGTTTCCCTTTGGCTCAGCCTCGCTTGTTTTTTTTTGTTTTTTTTAATTGTTTGATAATTCATCTCCGAGCTCTAATTTACCCCCCATCGTCAGCCCTGTATGTTCGACCATTGTGCGAGACATTCAGCTGAATTCCAAATGAGCTGGTAGCATATAAAGTCTTTCTTCCAGGGAAAGCACCTATTTATGGACATGTTTGTTTGTTTTTCATCAACATTAACCCTTTGGGCGAGGAACGTCCGTATGCCGCCTTTTCAAGAACGGTCCCAGGAACGTCCTTGGGCAGGAAGTCACACTGTTTTAGTTAGTCTGGTTTCTCAGTGACTCCTGGGGTGAAAATACAAGATAATTAATTTAGGGTTTTTTTCAGCATCAGAACATGTGACCTATAGGATGGTCTCTTTGAGCTCTTATTTAGCTCTAGTTTTTATTTTCTCGCATTTGTGTGTGTGCTTTACAACGCAGATAGTTATTAACAAAGGCAGAACATGAAATTTATAACAGGTAACCATTTTCTTTAATGGTGTCTTCACTGGTCCGATTCAAATGACATATACACGAGTCAGTTTGCTTAGTGCACAACCGAATGGGTAAGAGGAAAGGTTTGCTTTGTAAGTTTCTGTAAACTATGGATATGTTTAATTTGCGCATTCTTTTGTCGTGGATATGATGAAACTTTGCATTTCAACAAGGTTAGGATTAGGCACAAAAACCACTTGGTCATAATTAGGAAAAGATCGTTTTTGGCTTGAAGCATCCACGTTTTCTGGCACAAAAGCCGCTGGAAATGTAGGGACGGGTTGGTGGAAAAACACCTAAGTTCAGGGGCTCACATGCCGATGGGAAATGCCACAATGTGCTGCTAAAAAAAAACAAGTAAGGTGCCACAAACATTGGTGGAAACACTGTGAAGGGTGCTCACTTTAGAAACATTGACATTAAATGTATGAGACATGCAAATCTAAGGTATTCATGATTTGCAGAAATGTACAATGCAAACTTTGTTGGTCCCCAAAAAATGCTACAGGTCCGTCAAAACACACACCACAAGATTTATAAATAGTCTCTGCCCCAAAGCTATTCCCTTCCTTTCCCTCTGAACTGAAGCGAACCCACTACAGCACATTACAGTTCTTTTTCTTAAGTGCAATAACTTATTTTATGTGCAAAATTATGTATGTTATTTTTATCACTATCAATTACTTATTTTTATATATGAGCTGGTCCTTGAGTGCATCTGAATTTTGCTGTATGTTTGTACAATGACTATAAGAAAATCTGAACATTTTCTTTTGGCGACTGGGCTGTAGTGCCAGGACTAAAAACAGAGGGAACAAAATAACCTGACTTTGTCAACAAAATATAATAATCAAACAATGAAAAACATTAATTACTTACTGGGAATATTCTTGTGTACATCCCCTGAAGTCGTAAAAACAGTCAGCATAAATTTTGGTACACAACCTACCGACCTGGCAAATGAAAGCAAATGTTTGGGTGATGTCATGTTTTTATTATTTAGTATTTAGTTTATTAGTTGCTGTCCAAGTAAACGTACCTTAATTAATTAGGAAAGATATTTATCAGCATTAACCATATAGCAAGTCAGTTAAAGCAACATTTTAGTGTTTTTAGGAATATACTGGAGCAGCAACAAGTCTGGGATGCAAATTTTGGAAACAGCTACCATCGAGTTGTTTATTAAATACTCTCAGCAATAAAATACAATTCATGTTCTCTGTAGCATTCAGGCAACACATTTTCATACAACAGTTCCTATGATATGTAATGAATGAGAGGCCCACAATTGCATTACGTTAGGCACTTAATGTAAAGTTAAATACTTAATGTTAAGTTATGTAGGTTAGGTTTAGGTAAAGAACGGTGATGATGTACCTTAAAATAACTAAGAGTTTGCTTTCACACAGGACACAAAAGCCGGTCTCTCGGGGGGAAAGTCCTGTGTTTGTTTGACCCATCCACGACCCCAACCTGCCTGCTTACACCGACTTTCACTCTTTAACCACTTCCTTCTTTTCTCCCATCAGCATTAGGAGTCATACACATGCCATGTTTTTTACGGCCTCAAATTAATTGTTTTCAGTGTAAACAAAGTGACGCCGGAACAGTGCTCACGCATTCCCACGCGCTTATTTGTCAAGGCAGGACAGCTGCGCTCTGAGAGACAGAGCTGTGGGTTATCTATGAATTGTGATGCATTACTTTTTGTAGCTATATGAGTGCACAGAACATGAGCACAGCCTCGTCCATGTTGTTCTCGCATTGCGACTTAAATGCTCATGAACGCATCAAAGTTGGAAGGATGACTCGCCATCCCAAGAAATGAGACCAACCAAAGAGCAGATGAATGCAGCATTAATCAGCGAGCTTTGAAGGTGCTGGAAGGCTGATTTTGTTGTTGTTGGACCGACGCAGGCTAGCTGTTTCCCCCTGTTACAAGTCTTTATGCTAAGCTAAGCTAACCCCCTGCAGGCTGAAGCCTTATATTCAACAGACAGGTATGAGAGTGGTATTGATCTCCTCGTCTAACTCGCGGCAAGAAAGCAAATAAGCGTATTTCCCCAAATGTCAAAGTATTCCTTTAAGCGTTGGCAGGGCTGGCCAAATGCTGTAGGATGTAAAGGTAAAAGGATTTCGCAATAATAATAAGATTATACATTTGTTATATTTATAGAGGACATGGGAGTTTAACTTGCATTATTTTTTTATTTAAGGGAAGCTCCACATAATAAATTCTTTCCAACAAGATGAAACCTTTTTTGGCGTCTCATTTTTCTTCGCTGTAGTTAAAGACCAAATATGAAAAACCTTTAAACATATCAAGCGTTTCAAAAACATGTGTTCCTCGAAACACAACAAACCTTTCAGTCTGCAACACTTAGCCACAAACACACACACACGCACACTCAAACAAACACCCACACACTCAAACAGGATTGAGAATATGAGGCTATCAGAGCCTTGCACATTACATTGACTGGTGGAGGTCTTCATTGTTTAAGTGGAGCTGCCTGCTGAGGTTTTCCTCCCCGGCAGCAGGCCTATAAGAGTGGTAAGTGGCGGTGATGAGACACTGTCCCCTGTGCCTCCTTCAGCTGCCATTCCCCTTAAATTGAAACAGAGTCCTGCAAATAAATGCCACATTCTGAGCTGGGAGAACGCCTGAAAGTTGAATTTCATATAAGCACCCGTTGGGGAATTGGCCCCGGCACAGTCTGCTTTATTCGCTCTGCTTTTTGTTATTTATATGATGAAGGAACAGGGCTACGTCAGGGTCATTCAGTGTTCATTTATCTTTTTATGTTGTGTTCTGAGGCAGGCTACTATAGCCAGGCTGCCTATAGCGACGGATCCAGCAACATGACTCCCCTCCTATGTCTCTGAATATTACAGACGCTCTTATTCTGACGCTTTCACCTCTTGGTATCAATATGCATTAGTTTTACCCCCTGTTCATTAGCTTTAAATGGCATCTCTCTTTAAGATTAATTGAAGCCGAGATAAAAGAAGATGGCTCCCAAGAGTGGCCCACTGTTTGTTATTCATGTTGGCCTGAAAACGGCAACAGTAAATCCTCTAAGTTGTTGTTAAGCTGGCTGTATTACCATATGTGTGCCATTTCCATGGAGTGACAGACCCCCCCTGGATCAAATGGGGACTATTGATCCTGCAGCACTCCATTTCAAGTTAATTGTGCTTGAAATGAGGTGCACACACTCAAGCATACCTGCATTGGGAAGGCTTTATTTATTTATATTTGTCAGGGAACCCGTGTCAGATAAACAGAAAATATTCAATTCACGTCTTATTCAATTTTGCTCAAAAAAGCCAGTTGTGCTGAAGTATGCTCCGAAAGTGGTTGAACCAGATTGAGTCAGACTTTGATCCTCAGTAAGGCTGGTGCTACATGAGGCTACAGGCTACAAGGGAACATGTTTAGGTAGGTGCTACAGGGATGATGTTTTTTTGTAGGTCAACATAGAGGTTAGCGCCGCCCTCAAGAAAAAGCCAATGGGATTTTTCCATTGACATACCACAGTCGCACGGTTTCCACGTTGCCATCATAACGAGGCAGTAAAGCCATGTTCGGCGTGATGACACTGTACTATCTCTTTTAGCCACTTGTTAGCAACTGTCTCTTTTAAAACACATGAAGGCCCTGATCACGAGGAAAGCATTTTAGTAGCTGGAGACACCTTTTTGTAATTATTTTTAATGAGAATGAAGCTTTTTGCTGGCAGTTTTTGTGTTGCCTGGAAACTTCCATTATCGAGGAGAAGCTCCTGGACCAACTGGTGGTGCTCCCCATGATCCACCCTCTTTTTTAGGGTCTCATGTAACCACACAGATCTCTGTTTCCCTGTGCCCAACAAACTATTTGCTGACAGCCTCTCACCCTCAACCAGAGCTACAGCAAGTACCCTCTGCCTCAACATTTTAGGGACTAGATACTATTTACTGGGGGAAAATAAACAGTAGATTGATTACATGGGAAGGTAAGTGTAAGGATGTGATAGGGTGGTTGCTTGGCAACAAAGAAAAGGTGCAGCAAGCGCTTTTTTTTTTTTTACTGGTGGCATTCAATTTTTTTTTAAAAAAAAAAGGGCAGTGCGGTGCGCCTTGCCTTTTGCAAAAAACCCACAGTATCATCGCAGAATTTCAAAAGTTCATCCCTAGTTCAATTAGAAAATGAATTATTATTATTATTAATTATTGTTTATTCTCCTATTTTACTGGGGGCCACCAGGGGGAGACTGCCTAGGTCACCAAATGTGCGAGGGCCAGCACTGGTAACATTAGTAACATCAGCAAAATCACTTTTCTTTGTTTTGTATGGATCACATCCAACTTAAGTTTCGCCATTTTCTGATTCTACGTTCTGCCTGCAGGTTCATGCAACCCCTCTATGTCGTCGCTTTCCACTCATTTCAGTTCACGCAATATATGCTTTATCACTTCCTGCCCCTCATTTTCACGCAGCTATACAGTGCAGGGGATTGACTGAAATTATGCTTGTAGAACAAAGATTTAACCTCAAACCTCATCAGTGGAGAAAACTCTCAACAGATTCTGACAATATTCTCACTAACCTCAGCGGGATTCCTCCCAGGCCTTCTTTTCCCCAGCTGGAGACATGAGTAAACCTGGCTGTAATATTTCAGGAGGGGTCAGGTGAAATCTGGCCTCTCCCTGACCCCTATTCCCTCCGACACTAACAAAGCGGGCTCTAAGGTAACCAGGCATGAAGAGCCTGGCAGCACCGAAGAGGCTGGAAGCGGCGGAGTTCCTCAGCAGACGTCCCGCTCAGCCTTCAGCGTGATCATGTGCCAGATTATGACTTCGAATACAAACAGCCTACAAATGATTTATCTCTCCGCAGCACGGTGGGCTGAGACTGGTGAATGCGGAGTGAAAGAGAGGTACAGGAGATTAAATGTTTCAAATACAATCAAATCTAAAAGCTCCATGTCCTGAAATGTAAAACAAAATTCTTTCATAAGAGAATGCGATTGTCAGAAAACTGAAATTAAGTTCATACACAGTTCAAAGCAGCTGTGACGGTAATTCCATATTTTCTACTGTCAGTGACTGGCAGTGAATATCACCGCACCCTCCACTGGCCCCGGGGCCACTGCACGGGGAAACAAGCCAACACAGCACCATTTGTAGAACAACCCCCTCCCTCAGTTTGTTTATAAGCCTATTCTTTTATAATAGTATATATAAATAAGTGAAACTGTGTAATGGATCGCATTAAACAGGCAGGCATATTGAGGCAGGATTTAATTTGCATGCCAGATTAGCTTGCTATTGGCTGGGGCAGTGCCTTAGGGCAGCCTATTCATTAATAGGATCTAGTCTCTTCAAATCCATTAAGTCAATTGAACCCATACATAATCTGATTTCAGAGGCACCATGTAAATGTTGTACTGGTACGCCTGTTCTAGGACAGGCCTTTGCACTCCCTTAAGTGCAAGTGGTGTGGTGGTATTTGTAGAAGTGAGGGAGTGCCTGTAAGCAAATAAACAGGCTGAATAAATAAATAATAAACAATGTTATCAATGAAATATCAGTTAAGCCAACCTACAGAATGTGTTGTGAGGCCTTCTTTGATCTTTTTATATGAAGTTTTAAAACAATTTAGTTTTAAAGTTCCCCTCGGGACACTGATTAAACCCCTGAGAACCCATTCTATGGTGGCCCTGAGGGTCAAAATATAAATTTAGAGAACACAACATCATTTCAGAAAACACAACATTTCAGAAAACACAACAACATTTAGGACACACAATATCTAAACACAACATTTAGAAAACGCAACAACTTTTCAGAAAACGTAACATTTAGGAAACACAACATTTCAAAAAACACAACAACATTTGGAAAACAACATTTCAGAAAACATAACATTTAGGATACACAACATTTGGAAAACACGACAACGCGCAAAAACGCAACAAAATTTAGAAAACACAACAAAATATCAGAAAACACAACAACACTTCAAAAACCAAAACATTTCAGAAAATATAACAACATTTAGAAAACACAACATTTCAGAAAACAGTAACATTTATGAAACACAACAACATTTAGAAAACACAACATTTCAGAAAACACAACATTTAGGAAGCACAATAACATTTAGCAAATACAGCAACATTTAGGAAATACAACAACATTTCAGAAAACAATTACATTTTAGGAAACAATTGAGCAAAAAAAAAAAAAAAAAAGTTTTTGCTCCATGAAAAAAAATCCTGTCATGTCTTAAATGTAACAACCTTTGCCTCATTTCATACGTGTAGACCGCACGAGCATAGTACCTGCTCACCTTTGGCTCTGCTTACCAAACACACAAAACTCAACTTGTAAACAGTAAAACATAACATGAGCGTTCAGACTGTCAACATTATCAAACACATAACGTGTTGCTGGTGTTAGATAAACTTTGCTCCTAGTTACTTTCCTTCTTTCATTGTTGTGCAAGTTGACGGGATTGGCCCGCAAAGTTTGTGATGTAACAAACTTTGGCTGTCTTAATCCGTGTTTTTGAGAAAAAGTCTTAGGTCTGCTGTGAAACTGTGCCTACTTAAGGGCAACAAAAAAAGCTTATCTCTGGTGCGTCGGTACAATGGACCACCAAGAAACGACAGCAGAGGAGATACCTGCACACCAATGCAACTGGGCTGGACAGCCACAAAAAAGGTTCACAGGCTGAGATCAATGCCAAAAAATGTCAGATTATTTAGGACATCTGTGCACAAAAAGAAGGGTGCTCAAAAAATAAAATGTAAAGAAAAACAGCAAACATTTCAGTCCTTGACCATCATCAGTGCTACTGATATGAATGCTTCACAGTATAGATATAGACACAGATTCTTACCAGGTGTGATGAATCAGTCAGTTGGTGCCACTAATTAGATGAAATCATAATATGTCTTGAAGCATCTATAAAAAAACATCATATGAACATTACAGGTTAAAAACTTGATTTTTACTTGAGGGTTAGTCTTTACAACAACCCCACCAACACCCAGTTATTTTTCTTCAAACACATTGTAAGAAAAACAGCTGAATTTGAGACACTTTCTGAGGCGTCTCTGCCACTACCAGCACATAGCTGATGAAAACCCAAAACTTTTTTTTATTCTGTTACCTGTCAGTGAGGATGGAGGATGGATTCTGTGACTGCACTGCTAACACAACTACAGCAGGACCAGGAACAGCATATAAAACATGTTGCTGTTGTCTCTTCTTGCCCTTCTTGTCTTGTTTTCCTAACCCTAACCAAAAGTTTGCTGTGTCTAAACCTAACCACATGTTAACCTCGGCAGAACATGATTATTATTTATTGAAAAATGAAGACAATTGAAGTGAAAATGTTACGCTCAATGTATTGTTTTCAGTTTGTGTCAGCCTGGTTTTGTCCAGACAGGTAGCCAGAATAAAATGGCACTGTACATTTCCGCAAACAACGGAGATGTTACATTTGTATGTTTCAGACAAATTATGTCATTGTCTCTAAAGTGTCGTAGTTTATTTTGCAAGTATATGAGCTGAGCTTCTCAATAGGAAATAGAGGGGACGGTGGATGGTGTTAGACCTCGGCGCGACGGCTGTCAAGCAGCAGCAGATCTGGCCCAGTCACAAGAAGAAAATGTTAAACAAACCACAAAACTAACTGTGATTTAGCGAGCCCTTGCTTTGTCTCTAGTAACTTTTAAGGCACTAAACATGGGAGTTATTCCATTGAGGACAATGCCAGGACTGTTTTTTTAAGACATCACGCAGCTGTAATTGTTTCCCCAAAAACTGGATATTTTAAGCCAAACGATGTCTTTCTCACCCTAACAAAGTGGGTTTTGTGCCTCAAACTAACTACACATTAACCACAGTGTCGTCACAACATAAAATTGAAAACCAAACCATAAATGAATGTCATGGCTTCTTTTAAGGTAGTTATTACTCATATTTGCCATTTTCAGGGTATGAAATCCTGCTTAGGTCCCAAAAAGTCATGAGCCAGCAAACATTTCACAAGACTAAAAGAACCAAATCATGGATTACAGGATACTCACATATTCACGTGATATGAAACAGTGTAATCAGTATGTTTACCGGCTCTGATAATTAAATCTGCTTTGTGCAAACAACAGAGGTAAACATCTTAAACTCCACAGATGATCGGCGGCAGTGACTCCCAGCCACGGGTGATGCAGGCAGGGGGGGTAAAGATGACCTAAATCCTTGTTTGTGAGGCTGGCTGGTCGGAGCTGAGGAGGGGAACACTGCTGGAGGCGCTCACAAGACAAGGCCCGACATAGTCCAGGTCATGCCTGAGCGACCCGAGTAGCCCCAGATTTACACACTGTACACACCCCAGCATCTGGGCCAACAGGGAGCCACACATGCGTGCACACACACACAAGCGGCTCGCAGATACACACACATGCACGCGCTGTAGATGTGAAGAGAGGACAGGGACTCACCATGGGGAAATCTATACAGTTTATAATTGGGGGGAGGCTACAGAAGGAAGAAGAGAACCATAACAAATCTACACAAGGGTGCATGAGGCTAAATAGACCTGAATGTCTAAAAGGAGACTGAGAAGTGGGACGATTTTAGGAGAAGAGTAAGATAGATAGATATGAAGCAGTGCCATCCATCATACTGACGATACTGTATTTAAATGTAATCATTTCCAAGTTCCTCCAGGAAGTTCTTCTTTGTGTGTTTTGATTTTTTATCAAATCTGGTTATAAGTAATTGGCCGGTGACAGGTGAATGCTGCACAATCCTAAATAAAGAATCACAGTAGGAGGCTGTTAACTACACCTCACCTGAAGACACAAAGACTTAATTTACAGTCCTCAAACTGTACTGCAGTGATTTCTGTGTCAGAGGATTTGTCACCTCTGCTGTGAGGTCTTCCTGCTTTACAAAACACACAATGGGGGAAAAATTAAATCCCTGGAGGAGGATTTAGACACTTATATAACTCCCCAATTATAAAGTTTTTTTTTTCCCTTCAAGAAGCCCCAGTGCCCTCCCCTCTGTTTATATGACTCACAAATATCTAATACTGAACTGTGTATAATGCCAGTATGCCCACATGACTGCAGAAAAGGCTCTTTTGCTTTCTGCCCGACTGAGTCAGGCATAATGGGAGGCTTGAAAAGCTGCGAGCTTAAACCAGCGCGGTCTTGACAAAGCCTTGGTGGCTTGCTGGGAGACTGTGCATCCTAGGAAGTTGCCAAAAAACTAATTTTCAAGAGCACTCAGCATGGTCTTAAAGCTATCTAACGGAACCACACCCAGACTGGACGTTAAATACCTCACTCCTGCATGGGCAATTTGCTGACAACGACAAGGAAATGACTGCGTAGGCTACTACAGTATAACTGTCATTAACATATAGGAGGAAAATCAGAAATGATGCAAATAAATGTACATTTTAATGGACATTCAACACTTTATTGCCATATTAATGAGTCATCTGCAAGGAACAAACTATATGGACAAAAGTATGTAGACACCCATTACATGTGATGATTGAACACCTTATTCCCAAATTATGAGTATTGATATGCACTAATAACAATGTCCATATTCCTACAAAGGCTAGCCACATGATTTTGGAAGCTGGCTGCATTCAGCCACAGGGGTCGGAAACTGATGTTTTGGTGATGAGGCCCGGCTCGCAGTTGCATCCCAGTTCATCCTAACAGTGGTGGGTATAGGGCTCTGTGCAGGCCAGTCTACGTCCTCCACACCAGGGATGCAACTAATGATTATTTTCATTATAGATTTATCTGCCGATAGTTTTCTAAATGTATTGATTAATTGTTGAGTCAATTAAATGTTAAAAAAACAAATGTAGTGAAAATAGTCTCACTCCTGGGGCATCAAGAAGCACAATGCCACTTTTAGCATCTGTGCGAGACACACCAGGCTTTCAACCAACTCAACCCAGGACTTCAGCCCAGAAGACCGTGTGAAGTCAGTGTTGAGTTACGTTGCCACGTCAGTGGTTGGTCATGTGAGTCAGCTGACCTTTTTCCGAAGCCTAACCATCCAAGTTTGTGTCCTAATGCAACGCAAGAGGCTGCCCTGGATTCTGCCAGAGCATTAAAATATGAGTAGGGATGAAATCACATTGGTCCATTACAGCTTTCCCGAGCCAAAAGTGACATCATTAAACAACTTTTTTTTTGTTCGACGAACAGTCCAAAATCAAAACGTATCCTATTTAATTTACTATCTTACACAGTATTATATTTTATTGGTATTTCACACAAAAAAAGTGGGGGGAAAAAAGAAATAAAGATATTTTTATGTGTCAAAATTATGGCTTTGTTATTGCTTTAATAATCTTGTGACCCCTTAGATTTTTTTTGGGAAACCTAAGGTTAGTAACAACTCTGTAAGGTATGTGTCCATGCACTTTTGCCCACATAATGTAGTACACCCAACACCCAACAGGAAGTTAATTACCTCACTCTTGCATCTGCAACTTATTGACAATGACAGTTGCAACGAGGACATAGGCCACTATAACCAACAGCAAAGGTTATAACTACTGCAAATAACTGAAACTACTCTCTGAAATTTAAGAAAAAGGAATCTAGAAAAGAGCTTATCAACCATCAAGTATAAATCAATATCTTGTTAATACCTCATCAACTTGAAAGTTGCTAGGATTTTTTTCAAAGTGATGTAACAAATGATCGAATGAAACACTGTATACAACCCCAGAGATATAAAACAGTCAACATGTCCTATTCAATGGAACCTCACCAAGACAGGACATTCAACCTCACACCTGCACCTTCAATTTGCTGACAATAATGACAGAAATCTCAACATAGATCACTATAACCAATAGCAAAAAATTAAAAAGTAATGCAAGCAACTGTCTAAGAACTACAACCCCAAACATTTACAACACTTGACAGCTTGTTGAGGAATGATTATAAGAAGTGACATATCTTTAAACTGAAAGACTAACAGCAAAAATCACAAAACACACCTACACATGCTATACGTTTGTCCCCTGCAGTCTAAGTTAGAAATAAACCTGATACAGGTAGGAGTAGCTTGTAAAAAGAATGCCTGGTATTTGCCTTTTTAGCCTTGTTCTCTTACGGGACATATTTTATGATAAACCACGACGCCAAGTCATGGAGAGGTCCCAGTCCCCCTCTGATCCCCCCCCGTACCTGCCAGCCTCAAACCTCCCCTCCCCTCTCTACTTATGTTTCAACCCACCTTGATGTACCTGTTTACTTGTCTGTGGGTGGTCCGCCTGGTGCTAAAATAAATTCCCTCCCTCCCCCGACCCTGGCACATCCAGGAATAGAGTATACCTGCTCATGTGATCTCAGTGAAACAACTGAGCCCCGCTCGTTTTAGAGTTTATGGCATACGAGAGGTAGAAAAGAAACGAGGGTGGGCACATGGGCGGAGGGGATCATTCAGCGAAACAGCCCCCCAGCCAGGCCTCAGGACCACCTAACCTGTGGCTTCTATTCCTGACCCCATAATGTGTGTGAGGGAGGAGGGGGGATATTACCTTTTCTCCGACAGTGCTTCCCCATATTCCCTGACCCCACAGAGACATTACAGTGGGCAAATATAAAGCAGGGCTTCATGAAGCCTGAGCTTATCTGGGCTCTGAAAGTATGTGAGACATGCCTGGGAACAAAAGGCCGTCTCTCAGCCTGGGAGCAGGCCAAGGGGATCTCTTTCAGCAGCCACAGATTGCCCTGTGTTTTCTTAATTGACAGACCCCAGCCACATTTGATAGAAATGACATGCAGCTGGCAGGGAGCCCCGGCCTTCCAGGTAGACCACCTTTCAGCAGGAAAATTGTCCTCAATCTAGTTCATAAAGAGTGTTCGATGGAGGTCTCTCAGTCTGCGTCATACACATACTGTGCTGTGGTGGGTTCAGGTCGCTGTGGATTAGTACACCTGCGTGGGAAAAGGTGGTCATCTCAGAGTGTGGGGTCAGCTCTTATCTACAGCCACTGATGAGCTGGGTGGTGACTGTTCCACAAAAACTGCATGGAAAATATCCAAAAGCAACTTCTATTAGTTTACAGGGCCAAAAGTATGAGCTGAACTCTATTATCAAGGGAAACACCCACATTTAACATCATGTGCTCATTTTTATTCCATATCTAACTGACTGTAATAAGCTGACTTTCTTCCAGTGTATAGACTCTTTTGACGTCAGTTTGTTAGCTGGAAGCAAAACATGCCTCTCCACCACATAGGCTACATAGGAGTCTTAAAATGTCGTCTTGTTGTGTTATTGGGAGCCAGAATAGAAGGAGTCATGGCTCAAAACTTATATCACATACAAGCCGCCACTGCCCGTCAACAAAAACAACAACTATGGTTAAACGCGATAAGACAAAAGAACAGGACGAGGTGATTATCAAAAATGAATAACGTTAGTTAGTATTTCCAAACGCACCACTCACATAATCTTCTTCCCTTGTCTAAAACAAGACAACAGCACTTGTTAGCTAATGTCTGTGGAGAATAATTTTGCCTCCAGCTAAGCCCCGCCCACCTAAGAACGTCGTACTGTTTACTAACAGTAAAAGGGTCTATACTGTCATGCACACAAATGAGCTTACTGTTTATAACATAACAAGACTAATTCTACTGTATAACCTTTTTGCTGGTTGCTGTCCACACTCTACATATTAAAGTTACTTTACTTACATAGTTATAGTCACATTCCTTTATATTGTACATTTTGTATATTGCTTTGCTAATTCTTTAAAGCTATTTCTGGGGCAAAAAGCTGAGCCAGTGAGCGCCCGTGCTTTGTTCATTTTTAATGGCCAAATCCTAAACATCCAAGGTTTTACTTTTTGTTGTTCTTATTATACATACACAGACATACACCTACAGGCCCAGTCTATACACGCAGATGTTTTGAAAAACCATAGACGGCAAAAATAATGGACGCAGCTACCGTGATGTCACCCATTGGTTTATGGAGTCCCGTCGTGAGGTCTCAAGTGCGGCACATCAGCCGGCGCTATCTTGTTTTTTTGGGTCCAGAAATGACCATATCTGGGTGTATCGTTTGTCTGTGAAGTAATGCAGCAATACTAACTTTAAGAGTAAAGTAGTCATTGGACCAAACAGTGTGAACAAAACATAAACAAACGGTAGTCCGCCATTGTTGTTATTGTTTTAGGCTCATGGTCATTACACAAAGCACCAATGAGCATGCATGAATTGAGGAGATGACGCCATTGTTTCCCAAATGCTCCGTTTCACATTTCCACACAAATACAAAGGAACCAGAGTTTTGAAAAATCTGCCCATTAGAGGACCTAAAAATCTAAATGCTTGTCAACAAGAGGCCACAGTTAAAACAAGAACAACAAAGCTGAACAAAGATAAACATAACATCTGACTATGAAATGCATTTGAATAATATGTACAGATATTAATATATGTACAAAAGTATGTATAGAAACAAAAGCATAGTGAAACTGCAAGTAGTAAAACATGTTAAAGAACAGCAAGTATTTAGACTATGAAAGTGGATGCTTGGTGTTACAGGGTTATTGTTCCTGACGCTATAGACTGTTGTTAATTCTGTACGTTTGTTTTGCTTTATTATATCTCTGAATGGACATTTGCTATTGTTTGCACTATCTGAGCAGAAGCTAATCTTGCTCTGTGCAAAGACAGTAAAGTTGAGTCTAATCTTCTTGCTGAGCTACATAAAGCTATATGTTCCCCTTTCCCAGTCTGAGGAAAGCATGTCCTCAGCTGGTCAGATACAGTAATGCACCCTTTGCTTTCTTTCTTTTTTTTTTTTTTAAAACACCCTGTCAGTAAGTCCTCAGAGATGTAACCTTACTCCGTCTGTATTTACACATTTAAAACCAAACATTAATGAATGTGATGGCTGCTGATGTGTTGTGATATTTTAAAATCTTGTTGGGTTTAATTAGTTTAAATGATATTATAATTTGTTTCTAACAGTGTTTTGACAGCTTTTGGATTGTTTTGAGGTGCTATTTAGGATGAAATCTTTAATTTGATTAATTTACTTTGTGACTTTATAATCATATTGTGATATTGTGGAATATTTTGTGTTATCTTTCTCATGTTATTTCTCTGTAACTTACTGTTTGTTAACTGCAGTCATCGTTTATTGTACTTTGGGTTGCAATAGCCGTCTCAGAAAATATTGTAGTTTTAAGGCATCACAAATATGACATTACACAATTATTATTATTAAAAGTTACAATGACCCTTAAAAGAATGAAAACAAAAGGGTTTCTTGGGGTTGAGCAATAATTTTATTATAATTAAAACTTGAGTAACTTGAGTAAAACATCACCCTTTTGAAAATAAATTAAATAAAGGATTTTTATTTTCGATACTGCAGATGAACACAGTATAATAACCGATACCATAGTATCCTTTGTAACCAATAGACAGCTGCAACCCTGATAGTACTGAGGTTGTTTTGTGTATGTAAAGTGTAACAATAAATGTCTTTCTTTGTCTTGATCGTAGAAAGACTTCTGGATGTAAAAAAGGTTACAAGAATCACTCAGAACATATGGTGATGATACTATTCAATTTAAGTCTCAGTTATCACAGTGTTCTGCATGTGCGTCTACAGATACAGTCACATCTCCAGAGCTGAAAAATGCAAATGTATCTCAGCGATGTGCCAGTAACCACAAACAACAACATAAACTGCCAAAATGCCTTTGTCACGGCACATATTGTCAAAATCTCTTGTGTACATTTAGATGCTGGGCGCCCCAAAGGCCCCAAACTCCACAGAGAATAAAAAAGAGGCCATATGGCATCCATGTCTCAAGCCCCCTGTGATCCACCCAGGCTGATTTCCCATCCGGTGCAGGAAAAAGGATTTCAGGGTGCCAAACGGTGTCGGTCCCCTGTGGATATTAGTGGGCCATGGAAGATAAGAAACTAGCCATCCTAGACAGCCAGTTCCATCAGCAGATAAGAGCAGAAAAGGCCCCTCAGCTACACCTGAACCTCCACTGATCCACTTCAGGACTGATGTGATGCGACTTTACAGCATCCATCCATCGCCAGTATTTTTGTTATTCATTTATTCTGGGTTTACATATTTGTAGTTGTGTTATATTCTTTGTTATCGGTTTCACAGGGTGTTGTCGAGAACACTCTCAGCAATTTGTTTACACATATATACATGTACAGAAAAAAATAAAATCTTAATATCTTTGAACTGTGTTTTGATATATTTTGAAGTAAAAATGACTAATTTATTGTTCATAAAAAGGGGGTATTAACATAAAATATCACTTATGTTTGCACACATTTGTATCTTAACACTGAGCCTCTGTTCAGACATTTATTCCTTATGTGCTGTCTCATATTTAGAGGTTACCATCAAGTACTGTATCCTCAAAGCTAAAACCACACAAGCTTTAATTCAAGCTTGAACTCAAAAGTTGAAATACTGTCCACAGTTACGCTGCAAGTAAAAAATAAAACACTGTAACCTGTAAGTGCCAAACTTGACACTGTGAAGGACATTGGGGAGATTGTGTTTTGTTGTAAGTGACTTATTGCCTTGTTTATAAGGCATTGTTTTTGGTGTCAGCAATGGGCATCAGTATGTGCTTTCCTTTTACTGAATGTTCACAAATACAAGGGAAATGTCTCTTGCGTCAACAATACAAGTGTTAGTGTGTGTACAGACAGCTGAAACTTTATTCAGGCTTCAGAATTAGTATATCATTCATGATTTTTGAAATGTTCAGTGCTTTATCTGAATTTTTTTACCATTAAAATGAATGGACGGAGTGTTCAAACTCTTAATATTCTGCCATTTTATAGATGTTTTCAACTTCTTTTAAACCTCTTACTGCTCATTCATACTTTCACCTACAAACTTCATTCAAACTTAAAATAATAGGTCGTCTTTTTTGTAGCTTTTATGGTGTTTACGTCATCATAATTGATGTTTTGTACATTTTTGAAACTTCCCTCAGAGGCTTTTTTGACATTTTTGTGTATAACACAATGTTCAGAACTGTGGGTGACCTATAGATATAATAATAATAATAATAGATTTTATTTGTTGGCGCCTTTCTGAGCACCCAAGGACACCTATCTATGGGGTGACCCTTCGCTAAGTCTTGCCCCTCTTAGTTACTAGCTATGTTTCCATCCAAATGTGATTCAAATCGTTGGGAAATTCGCATTAAAAGAAATACAAATCCTGTGTGTTTCCATTAAATGTACGGACTTTGGTGAAAACTACGAACTTGCGCGAATTTTCCGCAGAGCCAGAAACAAAACAAGTCTCGCATTCTTCTTCCTCCACGTTTTCTGGCGGTTGGCAATCAGCTTGTAAATGCATTACTACCATGGAGAGAGGTGCGCTATGTCAGATTTCATTCGAACATAACTGTTTCCATCCCCCGTTTTGCGAATCAACATTTTTTCGACTCAACCAAAACCCAGCTAAAGCGAGCATATTTTAGTTTGTGCGAATCAGGGGATTTTAATTCGAATTTTGGCGTTTCCATCATAATTTTCCGATGCGATACTTCCAGATGAGCATCTAAACAGGCTGATGGAAACATGGCTACTGTGGTCACACCTGTAAAGCTGTCACACCAGGCATGTTAACATGGCATTTTCAGCAATATCAATGGGAGATATGCAAACGTCAGACACCCAACGTTTTAACGATTCACGTCAAATGCAAACAGGAGCAACAATATTCTTGCACAGCTGTGAAAGTCAATTGTTTTATTTTAAGCTAAGGTTTAATTATGACTTGCCATACCCATTACTAGAAAATGAAACTAGCTGGCTTTTCTATTTGTTTAAGCACGAACAGCCTCAAATGGTTTACAACTACCTAACTTAAAGTTAAACATAACAAAAACAATCAACTGTCTTTGTTTGCTAACATGCTAAGCTTGCTTACATTAATTGGCACCTTACCTCGGAGCAGACGAAGGAGTTTTTGTTGTTCTTTAATGGATTCAGCTGTGAGTGAAGTCTTCCAAACTCTTTAATCCATATCTGACATCTCTCCTCTTGTGTTTTGAGCCTTGGAAAAACAAAAACTACAGCACATACATTTAAACTTTGAGGACATCTGCTGTCGGACCTGTATGTTCCATATACGCTTTTGACATATTTCCATAAGCTTGACAGGCCTACTTTGCCTAGTTACGGTGCCTCAGGAATGAATGTCCTAAAACTCGGAAATGAATTTGCGTTTTGCTACTCACGCTTCCTTCGTCTCAAAGTTAATGGGTTCTTTGAATGGGTCTTTGGTTAATACAAGCTTAAGAGACTTTCACGTTTTGTTCTACGACATAAAATATGTCAGTAAATACCCCAGTTGTGAATTTTGAAGGTTTTATGCATCTTTTTACAGGCGGTTGCCAACAAGAAGCTAAATGAGACTACAGAATGTCATCACTCTGAACGTGGCTTTACAGCGTCCTTGTGGCAACATTAGTCATGTGGCGTGGTGTTGTTCATTTATAGCCTCTTGTTAGCTTTTTGCTAACTTCAAAAATCATAAAAGTAGTGTTTATTGAGGAAGATTATGTTGCTGAACAAAGCATGTAAGTATCATAAATGTTTGTTTGCTACAGAGCTTATTTTCTGCAATAGTCCAAAATCCAATGGAAAAATTCTGTTAGCTTTTTGACGACAAAACCAGGGCGACGTTTACGTTTGTCATATGACACTTGAACTGCTTGCATCACTGACATATCGACAGATATTTCCACTGTAACTACTACAGGCCTATTTCGCACATAGCAAGCGAGAACCAGATATAGGGAAAACCCACATTTGGTTATTAGTGCTAAGGGTAGAAACAACCGTGGAGTCATGGAGTCAGGCATTTAGCATTCCTTCATCTTCAAATTCCAAAAAGAAACAGGCATATTTGTCCTTCTACAGCTTTCCAGTCGACAAGAAGTTAAGAAGGAGACTGATTTTGTCCATAAGAACTACTTTAAGTATAAGTCTTATTTGAGCTTCAGCTATACATAAAATGTGTCAGTGTTGAAACTATTTTCAGGAGCAATTTTCTTTATCCTTTTCTAGTATAATTTCAAAATGCTTTTTGAAAGCAGCAACATGCTTCTTATTCTTCTGTGACCTGAAACTCTATACACCAAAGACTCTGAAACACTCTGAAAGGGACAGAGATATGAAAACTTAAGGTCATCTGATAACTACTGAATAAGCCATAGAATATATAGGCATACACATAGAAAATATCAGCTCTGAGCTGAGCAAAAAAAACTCTCCTTGCTTGCATGCTCCAGATTATTTTATGAGGGGGGTTCACAGCCAAATGAAACTCTGCCACTTTGTGCCACGCTGCCTTTCTGCACAGGAACCCGTTTTTTGTCAGCGGCCTAGTGAAGGCAGAAGAGGGAATCTTTTAGGCAAAAGATGGGTCACAACTTCCCTCCCTTGCTCTACAGATGCTGGTCGGTTAATGAAGTAACAACAAATTGGGCCGCGGGCTAATTTGGAGTGGCGTTTCCTGGCCCCTCTTGGCCCATAGAGATGTGTTTCATTTTCTCTTATCAGTGATTCAGTCATGTGGATTTACGCATGGACGCCTCTGTCTCCCCCGATCGCTGTGCTAATGGAAACTTCGTTAATGTCATTAATCTGCGGGCCCGAGACATGCACTAAACACATATTTTGCTGTTTGTTCTCCATTTGTCAAACAGGAGCTTCCTTTGTGTCAGAGTTTCCAGACAGTGAAGCAGCACAGAAGAAATGAGACAGAGGAGGCGACTGTTGTCACACACTTTGGTTTGGATTTTTTGACGAGTTCAGGTGACATTAATCTAATATGGCTTTCAACGTGTTGACTATATCCGAGTACAAATAATCATATTCACTACATCCCACAGACATTCATGGTCTATAATTCAAATTAAACAAGTACGGAGCACAATGCAAGCCTCCAACCACAGCTTCTTTGTCTTAAACCTGATCTTAATCTCCATTCTTCATACGTGATGAGACAGCCTCTAGCATCATTCAGTGTCCGCTAAGCATAACAAGATGTGATCTGTGATTACGGCAGAATGCTGAACTCTGATCTCTGCTGGCTGGAGGACACAGAGTTCACCACAGTTACTTACAATTTAGCAGCCCAGATTAGTCAGAGGGCAAAATGCTCCTGCCAGGACGAATCCTCGTCATGTTTGTTGTATACATATTCTCTATTGGGTAAATCAGTGTGTTTATATTGCAGGCAAATTGAGCGTATAGCTACAAAAACTTGGCCTCTGGGTGCTCAGAAATGGGCTGGACTGGAGCCTGGGTGGCAGAAGGCTTGAGGTCAAAGCGGGACACCAGCAGGACGAAGGTCACCTCTTTAACTGCAGGACTAAAGGCTGAGAAAGACTGTTTTTTAAGTGAGGAACAGAACCATGACTTGTAAAGCAAATTTAGTTCATCTTTAACCAATCAGTAAGTGCTAGAATGCAAATTTAAGTGCTTGATTATTTCCAGGATTTAACTGCATTATTTTACAATACTGTACTAAGAGCTTTATTGTGAAGTCAGTGCCATTTGCACTGCAAGGGGGGAGCCAGAGGGGGGCAAAGCGACCCTGGTACAATTGCTCGCATTTTTTTCTGAGCACCGAGGGTTAAAAAATGTTCAACTTTGGATTAAATGCTACACTCATAACTTCCACTTTTTACCCAGTCATCAAATCACAGTGGAGAAGGACAACGCAGTCTCACTGGAAGTCTCTGAAAACCAGCGCTTGGTCAGTGACTTTCGGCGTCTCAGCTGATCAAATGTTGTGCTTCAAAGGGCTCCAAACCAGCTTGGTGTTTAATGAGGAGCATGTGGTGTTGTCAGCTGGGAAAAGACACTTTGGTGGACACAGAGCTTAACAGTAAAAGAAGAAACTAAAGTATATTAACTGTAAGATCACATGTCCAAATGATGTTGATGTTGTCCAGAGCGTAACTATGATTCAGAGTCTGGGGTAGGATTGTCTTCACACAGTCCTCAACATGGAGGTGGCTGAGGCAGCGGCTAGCAGCTAAAAGTGCTAATTCAATAAACAGCACTAACAATAGCAACAGTGCTGACATAGCTAGCATTGTTACCTGGAGGGGAACCAAAGGGTGGGCACTAGGCTTCCACAACATGGGTGATCTGATTGCAGTAACAGCCGCAAAGAGATGGCGATGACCTACTCACTGAGACTCACATGCACAAGACAAGGCGTCCTAGAAAGTCAACAACCAACGCGCCCAGGGTAGCCTGCGGGTCATATGTCGGCGTGAAAAGTCCATGACCAAACATCGGTGTGTGATGGGAGTACCAAGATGACATTTTGAAACTATTAGTTTTGTCCAGACAAGAGTCCAAAATCAAAATATATTCAATTACCTATGACAGCAAATCCTAGAAATTGCAAAGCTGGGACGAATTAATATTTGACATTTTGCTTGACAAATTACTGAAATTATTAAACAAATTGTTCTGTTGACCAGTTAATCAACTGATCCACTAATTATTTCAGCACTGTACGGAGCACCCAATAATATTGCCACAAAAAAGACATAAAAGATTTATTAGATATTGTCTTTCTTATATTTTTAGTTGAAGATCTTCAAATCAAATGTTGAAAGTACAGATTTCCAAAATCCACCCTAGAAAGTAACTCTTTTTCCCCATAAAGAAGTGGGCCAACACATTCTTCACCCAAGCATTGAGTAGTTGTGAGTCACATGATGACATGATGCTCTATTCATTCATAAACTATGTGAGTCACCGGCGGGGCCGGAGCTAGCTGACCGTGTGCTTCCTGTCCAGTCTGGGGTTTGGAGTGCAGTAATTAGGAAGATGCTAATGGGTCTGACAGTTAATGCTTCAAATGTCGCTTCGATTAGACGGCACCCTGAAGACGTCTTGTGTGGCATTGTCATTCATTCCTCTCAGAGGCTAGAAACACAACTGTGCTTGGCCTGAAATCCACATAAAAGTCTTTCTTTCATTTGAAGACTCACATCTGCAACACACACATGAACCCAGAAGAGTTTATTCATCAGTTCAACTGTACCTTCAAAATCTTCCTCAATCGAGCCCCGAGTTCACCAGATTCTAAACATACATGTTTATTCATGCCGCCGTTAAAATCCAACATTATTTCTTGCTTGGTTGATCGGCATTTTGATGGCCACGCTCACAAAGCCACTTTAATGTTGTCATTAGTTATGCTTCTCTGGTGGCCAAAGGATGGATCCCTAAGTCGCGGGATCCAATAAGATCGTATGTGAATGGTTGGAGGAGATAAACTACATCAAATAAACGAAAGAAAGACTCATCCACTGATGGAAGACGGGAGGAAAAGTCTGTTAATTAAAAATATGAAAATGAACAAAAATCTGTGACAGTTTTGGGCCCGTCTGAACAGCTACAGTAATTTTCTCCCCACCTTAGATGAACTTCATTTAATTAACAGGAAGCTGAAAAGTGGCCTGAACCAATTTCTGATCATTTTCTCGAGTTGGATGTTGAAGATGAAAGGAATATTTTAAGTTCATATAAACAACTAAGGAAATATTAGAGTCATTATAATTCATTTGGTTAATGTTACATGAAAATTACTTCCAAGTATATTTATTTCTCTCGGCGTTCCAAAATAAGAAGTAGTCTTATTTACTTCATGCTGGAGGAAAGCAGAAAAATGCTTTTTAATTGTGTTTATTGCAGATGTGCCCGCTTGTTCACAGATCGTAAGCCAAAATAAATAAATAAAGTCTCCACTACTCATGGGCCATTTTGTTTGGTTTTGTGTATCCATCAGTCAGACACCTGCCTTCCAGAAACTAGCGTCCAGGTGGACGTGTTGCACCAAGAAGCATTGTCATTGTGTCATTGAGCAGCCCAACGAACATTTTTCCATTGAAAAGACGTTGAAATAACGTCACAGGTGAAAAGACTTTCAAAAAAGGTTCAAAAGTGAACGTTTTTGCCCTTAGTATTTAACAACATTGATTGAACATTCACATTTAAACCATATTACACCAGGATTCACAATAGTGAGATTTTTCATCCTCTACAGTGTGCACATAATAATCTATTGTCACTTTAGAGCCCAACTAAGAGATCGCATCCAAATTTCTCAGTTGAAAGTCAATATTGCAAATCTCATATTTTATTTCCCATTTAAATAGATGTGTTGTTGGCGCTTCGATGTAATTATAAAACGCCAAAAATGAATTCTGTTAAAAGATATTTCATGAGTAATGGTTGGTTGTCAACTGTTATTTAATAGTATTAAATAAAAACAAACATTTATGTCGTGCAATAGACACAGAAAACATACCTGACAGCAAGAGGTAAAAACAAAATCATCAAATACAACCACGTAAACTCAAGCCCCTTCTCAAATTAGATTATGTTAGCATAAAATGAACTTAGTTTAATAGCGCTTAAACACGGAAGTTACCACAAGGGCAATGTCGCTTACCTCTCCCATGGAGCACAACAGCAAAAGGGGAGAGGTAAGGCAGGAGACTGCCCAAAGGTGAACGTAGGGGTACAGAGACTAAGCATTAAACGTACCTCATATTAACTATGGAGGTCTAAGCATGTCAGGTAATAACAACTGAAACAAATTTTGTGGAATTATAATAGCCTACTTAATATTAAGTATCAGCCAAAAAGCCATTGGCATAGGAGAGCAACCCCACCTCATCAGCTACCAGTACACCACTGGTGACACTTGTGTTTTCTCCTCCTATGACAAGTCAAAATGTCTGCCGTGACAAAGGCCTGTTTTCAGAGGCATCACAGTGCCCTTGTTATGCAAACCGGCCGCTACAACACACACGACTGAACCTCAGGAGCCTCTGAACAGCATCACTAAGTTACTCTGTCACAGAGCTGCTTTAAAAGCAGCCAGAGATTAAACTTAGATTTATTCTTTGTTTTAATAAGTACAGTATATTACACGCTGCCGGAGGGGGCTGAAACTGCATGCTGAATAAAATGCTCCAGCATCATTGTTGTGCCTGGGTATAAAATGATCAGTTGCTATTGATCAATAATTTAGACAAGTGCCAGATTATTGACAGGAAGACAAAATACGTTAGGCCGGCTATGTTTGAGAAATCCCCCCATACACTCAATCACTGGAACAGAAATTGCTCCATGGTATATAATAACGCAGCTATGTTTCTTTCCCCCCTGCAGATCAATGCTAATTGAGGTCCTACATGATGAATGTAGTCTGAGACGTTTTTAACCCGCTGACTGCTGAGCAGCAACAAGGACGGGCCACTGTTGGGCCACTGAAGATGTTATTTATACTCATTGTTATACAAATGAGAGTTGTTTTTTCAGTAAGTGTGTCTTTGAGTGAATGAAAATCCTTTCCATTATATATATCTTGCATCTTTTGACTTTTCACTCTTAAATTCTTGCTTTAAAAGCTAAATTCTGTGTAGATATGGGTATATGCTGCACGATATGCAGCGTGAGCTCCTCCACGAATTGAAATTTCACGATTTACTTTATAACTAATGACACTGAGACATCTCCACGGAGGCACAGTGGTACAGTATGATGATCAGCACGGTTAACAGAAGGATGCCGGTCGATCCCTGAAGCCCTCCCCAAACACAACTCTCTGTTGGTGCAAATTCAGCTTTGTGGACAGCACGCAGCAGATGGGGTAAACCATGCCATCAAGTGGAAAATAGACCTGTTGTGTTGTCACAGAGACAAGTTACAATATAGTCTGCCAGTCGGACCACCAGAGGAAACTGTAAGAGGGGGATTTTTTTCAGCACGTGGCAACAAAGGGAGGCGTTAAATCTTCTTGTGCGTTCACTGCATCAAGTGTTAACAAGATCATTTTAGTTTCACAGTCTGCCTAAACACTTAAACATTTGTTTCTAACTCTTAAGAAAAATATGTAGGCCTATACACCTGACATGTATCCTGACATGTTTAACACTACACACCATCACTATGGCTCCTGCATGTGCTGTAGTTCAGGACTCATGCAGCCTCTCATACACCAGGATGAAGACAGACAAATATCCCGACTCACTGCTACCACCTTGTGTCACTGATGATGCATTAAAGAGGTGAAGCCAGTATTTAACTCCAGCACTGTAACAGGCTGTGACACCATCCTCTTAAGCCTGACAATCAGGGGAATTATTATAGGAATTAAAGGAATCCTGTTATTCAAAGCAGGATACACATGTGGGTCAAATTATTCTCATTTTCATTTATTAGGAAGCTGAATTAAAAAGTGAGCCCTTGTCATTTTCTTTTAACATGTTTATAATAATATTAATAATAATCTTTATTTATAAAGCGCTTTTCAAAACAGTTACAAAGTGCTCTACATGTCAGTAATTAAAACAGACAAGACACTGATGAAAACACTTTAGCGTATAAAATCAGAGGGGATAAAAGACAGTTTAAATGAACTTAAAACTCAAGTAAAATCAATACAATAATCCAAACGAGAGGAAATGAAGATACTCATGATTATCTACAGGTCATGAAATGAGAGGATCGCTTTGAGTTTCACATTGTTTCTAAACTGGAAACCTTTCACCACAGAGTTGTTTGTCGAATTTTAAAGCTGAGTCAAAGATTACACCAAGATGTCTGACCTGGGCATGAAGGGACCAAATCTGTCTCACTATCATTTAGTTGAAGACAGTTTTTTGCCAGTTTTATTCAGGCAAGAAAAGAGGCTGTATATATTATATCTGTCAAGAACACATGAAAAATCAACAGTCGCTTATTTTACCTAAAACCATGTTATATATACTTAAAGAGTATTTTTTTTAACTGTCTTTAAGTTGCATATTCAACACTTGTACCACTCCACATTAGATAAAGTTTCTTCACCAATATCACTATAAATTTCAATGATTTTTGCTCTTATCTTATTTACATTTAATGGGAACTGTGTTATTTTTCAACCTGGACCCTATTTCTCATGTTTTCTTGTCTAAATGACACGTGGAAAAAACAACTTTTTGAAATTGGTTGAGTATTGACAGAGAGAGCTGCAGTCAGCACCCACGAAACGGGCTTGTGACCGCTGTCAATTGATGTCCATTAAAAGTGCCTGTTTTTGCCACTGACAGGCTCAGATTGTTATTGTGAGTGTCTGACAATATTGTACTGTAGACAGACCATTTTGTTTGTGAGATCCCATTTGTTTACCCAGATACAGCCCCAAAATCACTGTTGCCAACCGCACCACATTCAACCCTCTGAAACCTGAGCAGATTGGCTTGACTTCGTTTAAAAACATGAGAAGAAAGGGAACAAAACTGACCCGACAGAGAAATAAAATGTGTTTTCATACCTGTCACTTGTTGTGGTCTGTTTTGTGTCCAAGTTTTGCTCAAGGAAAAGTCTTGCTCTGAAATCTTGCAGTCTTTTTCACATTGTCAGAATTGGCACTGAAAGTCTTTTAGATATCACTAAGCTACACTTCAATTCTATTCAATTCAGTTAAATTCTTTTATTGTCCTTGTAAATAAATACAAAAAAATTCAATGCACAGAATAAAATGGAACTCATTATAGAAGTAATAAATACACACATGCACACACACAAGCAGTACCAACATATGCCGTGAGCATAAAACAAGTTAAAATATACATAAAATAAGTTGAAATTAAAACTAAAATTTAACTTTTTGTACTCTACCACAACTCTATTTCCACTATTTTCTTTCTGCAACAGTTCACCTTTTGTACAAGACCTTTCCTTTAGCAAAACGTGATTACAGTAAGAAACAGACCAGCAAAAGGTAGGAAGAAACTTTGCATTTGTCCGAAGGTTCCTCTGCATCATGTTGTAAAACACTCATAATAACAACTTGAGTCTGTCAGTGACAAAAACACACACTTTCTGTAGACGTAAATTGTCAGAGCACACCTGCCTTGAGTCGTTACATTGCAGCCTGTTTCACTGCTGCTGGCTGCAGTGATGATCCTCAATACCAAAGCAGTTTCAAAAAATTGTTCACGAGTCACTTTGACACAAAAATATGGGACAATAGGGTCCAGGTTGAAAAGTATTGGAGTTCCCCTTTAATTCAGTAATGGCAGTTAATGTTATGAGCACCACAGAAATCTTTGCCCTCATTTTAACTTAACTAAAAACTATATTTAAATGTTAAATCTGGAAAAAAAAAACAGCACTAGTATTAGACTGGTAGTTTCCGAAACCCTAAATTGAGGTGTATTGGGAGAGGAAAGAGTCGGATTGTTCATCACAGCAGATTTAATCCCCTTTATTAAGTGGAAAAGTGACAACACTCATTTCTTGTATTTTACAATTTAATATTTCTCATATATTCAGTATCACTGGGCGACATCATTTCAACACTTTATTACAAAACTCATTTTAAGACTTTAACGGGAAGCAGTCATCGTAAGTTCCTACACTTATCTCAAACAAATACGAGGCTATACACGTACGCATTTATTAACAGTATGGATTAAAGGGCTGCTTCACCCACGTCACAAGAAAATATCGAAACATTTTCCCACTGATCTCCGGTGGCGTCGAGCCACGTGGATAGTTTTGGTGTTACGGTGAGCAACAAAGCAGGTCAACAGTCTTCATCTGGAGGAAGCTGCTGACAGTGAGGTCTGTGGAGTATCCTGAGGAGCCAGGACGCTGCTTCTGGAAGACGCTAATAACATTGCATTCTTCACTGTACAGTGGCGGCAGCAGAAGTCTCAGTAGTGGAGATAATAAAAACCTGAACACATAAAACCAATCGCTTGACAAAACTAGCGGTAAGAGAGGAAAATGTTCTGGCGTGATTTGGGTGAATTGATCCTTTAAATCGGCACATCCATGCAAAATAAAATGTTCAATTAAACTCAAACATTTTTTAAAATGTTTCCAAATGAAACATAAATGATTCTTAAGACGTCGTAGACACAAAGTAAGACACGTACTTTGTTTAAAAACCAACAAGACGCTACACCGTACTTTGGCAAGAATTGCTTTTCTATAAAGCCACGTTATTACAACACTGAATGATTGACAGAGAGTGCAGTGACATCTTTTGGACGTGAGGCAGCAATTCTTAAAAGTACATGGCTTTCTTCAGTTTGCAAATGCAGACTTAAAAATGCATTTTTTTTTAAAAATCACATTCCAATGAGGTTTTTTTTTGTCCACTTTAATTTTAAAAATCCAGATCTTCTTGGATTGTCTTGATGTTTCTTCGAGCAACTCGTGTGCACGTGTAATGCAGCTGAGAGCTTTGACCAAGACTCCTGTAACAAAGGAAGGCAATTACAATTTATCTGCAGCAAATAGACTACCAAGTGCTTGGGTTTGGGTATTTGACAGACAGTTTTGGATATAAAGAAGCTCATACAGTAGATACACTGCTCGTATTACCTACCTGTGTGCACTTGTTGGACAGATCAATGCCCCTTGGCTATATCTGCAGATTGATAAAGGGAGCAAACCCCAGCACGTCCTGAAGAAGCACCAGAGCCCTCTGTAGCGGCGGCTCAACATCTATCACTACGTTGCGCTTCCGCAGAGGATCCAGGCTGGACTCTGTCACATTGTGACAGTGATTCACCTTCAGGGACTGCAGCTTTGGGCAGTACTCTGCGAGAGTCCTGTGAGCACAGCATGCAGAGGATCTTATGGCTGGGTGCACAAGCAAGGTGGCGCGTGTGAAAGTGTGGGCACAAACTTAGCTGGGTCTCACTTGAAAATAAGACGTGATATACCTGATGGACTGGTTCCTGACCCGCAGGCAACCCGTCAGGTCCAGCTGCTCCAGGCCCCTGCAGTTCTTGGCCACCTCCTCCACCGACTCGTCAGTGACGTTGGCGTTGACTGCCAGGGATAGAGACCTCAACTTGGAGCACTTCTTGGCCAGGTAGCAGATGGCGTCGTCCTTGAGCTGGCGGCACGCGGTGAGGTCGATCGACTGCAGCCCCCCGCAGTGGTCAGCCAGGCTGCGCAGGGACAGGCTGTCCACCCACTCGCAGTGCGCCAGGCCGAGGTGCTGCAGGTGCATGCAGCTCAAGGACACAGCCACCAGGGAGTGGCGGGTGAGCCAAACACACCCGCTCATGTCCACTCTCTGCATGTGCTGGTTCTGCCCGATAACTGGCAGCAGCTCTTTGTCTGTCACCCAGTCTGAGCAGTTCTGGAGAGACAGGCTGTGGAGGACTTTGTTGTCCTTTAACAAAGCGCAGAACGCTTCCTTGGGAATGGATGGTCCAATCTGCAAACATCACAACAGAGCAGACAGCACACTTTCACAACCACACCTCTCTTTATACATTCACAGACTATTAATACTCATCAGGACTCACCAAGGACAGATCAAACGTCCTGCAGTTGGCCAGATACACCTGGATGAGGCTGTGAAACTGCTTGCTCACCCTCTGCAGGCTGACAAGGTGCTGCAGCGGCAAGTAGCACAGAATATGTGGGACAAGCACATCCTCCCAGGGCAAGTCCAGGAGATGACATCTGCTGACGACATGCAGACCTTGTTTCACAGCTGAACTTTGACACTGTATGCAAAACCAAAGCACTGAAAACCAACACAGTCACATGGCGACAAAATATATGTAATATCAGCCTTGTAGCGGTGATATCTAATTAAAGTTTGCGGCCATAAATAAATGAGAGCCGCAGAAACCCGGCTGTGTCTCTCAGTGACTGCTGGGTTGTTGTTGCTAGCGCTGTTAGCCGAGAAGCTAACCTGCCGGGGCCACCGATACAGCTGCTTTTTAAACATTTAACTCCTTTTTTTAAAGTGTACTCACGTTCGTATCGTAGCGTCTTCACCCATTCTGACTCAGATATGTTATACAGAGTTTTCACGGGCGTGTTGTTCTTCACATAAATGCCAAAATAACGTATTTTCCTTTAGCATCTTGCAAGCGTTTAAGGTGTAACCCAAACCTAATGGTGCCTTCAGGGACCGACGGAATGCATGTATTTATATGGGAATGACACATAAACTATACAATAACGTTGTAAAATCTGCAAAATGTGTCATTTAAAGGAAGTTAGAGCCAAGAATTGATGGTGAAAGTAATAAACACGCTCATATAGACTTTTAAAGCTGCCTTTGAGGATGCATTTCCCATGTTGAAGGCTGTAAAAATCAAAGTAGCCCAATTAAATTCGTTAAATTGAACAAACAAACTAAATAAAAATGCTGCACACCGTTAGGAAGTACATTAGTCTTCGTCTCTTATCAAAAATATCCACATTAAACGTCAAAGCAGTCATATTTCAGCTACTTGGGTGTAACATAATGATGAACAAGCGCGTTTACGAGGATAAGTGAATGCAGCAGGTGTAATTTTCCGGGTTTACGTCAACGATCATGTTAAAGCAATTTACATATTTGCCATAACGACTGTAAAACAACAGTTTGACATGTTTTATTCATACCTCCTGCACATATATATAAAAAATTATGCATTTTCCTGCATTGTTACATTGTTTCATGCTTGTTTTTAAAAACGCATTTATTTACAAAACAATATAAGCAGTGTATAAATCAAAATAACTGGCAGCAAAGATCTTTCAGCAGGGGTAAAATAGTGTATTTAAGTAGATATAAGTCTGTATAAAATGCTGTGCATGCTGGGATTTCAGACTATTGAGCAAAAGAAACTAAACAACAAGAAAATCTGTCATTTCACTCTTAATATTCAACTTCTTTCTGTGACTATGAGCTAAAGAGGCAAATATCTGTGTGACACATATTTGTTTTGAATATTCAACATCCCCCAAAGCCAATTAGCTGTCACCACATTAGCGGCCTCTTTTTCCCCCCGAACACGTGCGCTGAACAAATGACCACCCTGCCAGCTCACCTCTGCCCAGGAGAACAATGAAGTCAGTCATGCTGAACAATTGCTGACCCATGAGTTATGTTTCAGTGAATGAGATGAGCCAACAGGATAGCCCAGTGAACACTCACTCTTGACTGACTACAATCCCATATACAAGCTAAAGTACAAGCATGGCGAATAAATCAATCTATGATTTCTCTGTCGAGACCCTGGATGGACAGGTGGTTCCGCTCGGTAGCTACAGGGGTAAAGTGCTTCTCATCATCAACGTTGCCACCTTCTGAGGGTCAACAATAGAGGAGGTAATATCCTGCGAGAGCACTGATTGATTGCAGACAGATCACATTATCTCATAACCTGTGCAGTCATTTTTCTATTTAAGCCATTTGATTTTTTGTCCTGTTCCTGCAGTACCACCGACTGAATGCACTGATGGAAATGTTTGATGACCTCAATTTCACTGTCCTGGGATTCCCCTGCAACCAGTTCGGTCTTCAGTCACCTGGTGGGTACACTGAGGCTTTGGCAAAGTGTCAGAAATAGCAGATTATTAACCTGGTAGTGTGCTACACCAAGATGGTAACTGAACTTGAGAACAGTTTTGAGATACCTGTATGTTACTTGAGGATTTCCATTTTACTTTATACTTCTACTCCACCACATTTCAGAGAGAAATACTTTACTTTTTACTCCACTACATTTAATTTGCAGCTATATTTAACCAGCTTCTTGTCAGGTTGAGACTATATATTAAAAACGTACAATAAAATCCAATACAAGATGACCAGTGATTGACGATTTCAAAACATTTCTGCTTGTGGCACCTTATAAAAAAGCTGTCTGGTTACAGCTTGTTGTCATATTTCAGTCGTCAAAGAGTGATTTCCTCTTACACCGTTAATCATCTAATGACCCCCTCAGATTTGTGGCACAACCCTTTGACACACCACTGAATTGAACTACCAAACTGTATATAAAATGACTAAAAACTAGCTCCACCTTGACCAGTAAAATGCTTGTTATGTGCTGATACATCACCAGTCTATCAGTGTGAGGTGAAGTCAGGTAATTTGTGACACTTTGTGATAGATCACCAAGAAAACCACCTTAAGTTCAGGTGATTCCCTCAAGTGTTACTTTTATATCTCGTTATGTGTGTCTGCTATAGTTCTATAAAGAAAATATGTTGGCAAGTAAAATATTTTAGAAATTTTGGACCTTTAAACACATCAAGAACCCCTGACCTCCCTCTGATGACATGTTCAGGTAACATGGGACAGCTGGTAAGGTAAAAAGGGACAGTCATGTTTGTTTGTCTTATAAATAGTTAAATTCATCTATCAGTTCAGTCAGTAATTCATTAAATCATTATTGTAACCTAACTGTTCATTTTTTAAAAAGCTGTCATTGTTCTTTTGCTGCCTGTTCTGTTGGTGCCATATTGTCTACAGTGAAGATGCATATGTGCTTGTGCGTGTGTAACAATGACGGTTTATTCTGGATTATTGCATCATCCTTAGAATAAATTTAAGTGACAAAAGTACTAAAGATGTCTGTGATCTTACAGGATGGCACATTTAAGCTTAAGACATGATTTTATAGCACCTGACTTTCACTTCAGAAAAATGTCCCATCTTAGCTGAATTTTCTGTCCTGATTTTACCTGAATGCATCAAGTACTCACTCAAAACCCTTCTTGATTAAAAGTAAAGTGTATTGGCATTTTTAATATAAGTCAAACCGTTATTAAAGGGCAACTTCCTACAACTTTGTTTGTTCTTGTATTCCTATTGTTTTAGCTGCAGTTCTCTTATTACCAAAAAGAGGAAATCAACATGCCACATAGCTTCTCTTGCACACCTGGGATCAGTATTGTTTTTAATCTTTGGTCCTGGTCATCTCAGGCCAATCAAAAATGATGGTTTCATTTGTATTAACAATGTAAAAATATATTTGATGACTTGCTTCTAATATGTAAAGAGCCCAGTGTGTAAAATTGTATTTGTTCCATTTTACCTGATGTCTCTCTCATATATAATCACTCACAGGGAAATGCATTACTCTGCAGAATGAGTACTTTTACTTTTGGTGCTTCAAGTACATTAATTCTGTACTTTTCCTAAGTAGGATTTTGAATGCATGACTTTTACTTGTAATAGAGAATGTTTACCTTCATGTTATGGTGCGTTTACCTTAATTAAAGGCTCTGAATTCTTCTTTTACTACGTATGCTATTTGTTAGTCTTATAGATGCTCATGCTAAACATTGCAAGTTATTTGAAGGCAGACTTGTCATAATAAACACACAAGGCAAATGTGCAAAACACATCAGTAATGACTCTTTCTTTTCATTTACAGAGGTGAACAATGAAACCCTCAATATCCTCAAGTATGTGAGACCTGGTGGGGGGTTTGTGCCAAAGTTTCCTGTCTTCGGAAAGGTTGAGGTGAATGGATTAAATGAGGAGCCTCTTTTCACCTATCTAAAGGTAGTGTGTTTTACACAGGATCTGAATATATATGGTTAATAGATGAAAATTGTGCCAGTGCTGCAGCTGTTTTGCCCTATAAAAAAAAAAACACATACACGGTCATTTCTCATTCGCCACAGGAATCTTTGCCATTTGTGAACCCTATTATTGGAGACACGAAGAAATTCTACTGGTCCCCCATCAACGTCAATGACATTCGATGGAATTTTGAGAAGTTCCTAATCACTGCAGATGGCATGCCCTTCAGAAGGTGAGGTTACAGACCATAGACTGCCAGCTAAAAACCTAATCAGCCCTTCATTAAACCACACATCGGTTACTATAATAGTGGCTCTAATGTTTTCCCTTTACTGCAGGTATGAACTTCATTGCCCCATCGAGAACGTGGAGAATGACATAGCAGAGCTTCTCTGATGGATTCGCTTCGATTTGTCACTGGTGGCAGAGTGACGATCCCCCAGTAAATGCACCCGTGCACCTGAGCTGGATCTGATGGGAAGAGGAACAGGACTCGGGGCTTCAGTGCATTCACTCTGAGGACAAGTTCCCTTCAGCCACTGATGGAGTTTTCATGTCACTGTCACACTTCTCTCCATGTGACGGTGTCTGTTAATCAAAAATAAATAAAACACTATCAAATAAATATTCTAGTAGTTGCTTTTATTGTTACTGATATTAAAAAATGCTATTAACTCGTGTTACTATAATATTAATGGGTTGAATTACACTTGACACTATAAATACTTTGTGAGTAGATGTTTGGTACAGATTAAAATTGGTCCTTATGTTGACCCATACTTCCAACTTTGCGCATGCGCATTCTTACACTGTCAGAGCGCAGCAGCCAGTAAACATGGCTGGTGTAGGTTTCCGACGGTTGGCCCAGGCTCTCTCTCAAAGGAAAGGTCCTGGCTTTTCAGCGCTTTTGTCGGGATGTAGAGCAGGTCAGTCGTGTTTTATCTTTCGGCGATACTGTCTGATAAATGTCTCTGTAGTTACGTGTCAGATATTAAAGTTTAAAGCCTCGAATGGACGTAACCTTGACATGCTAACGTTAGCTTAGGCTAGCTAGCTGAGCGGCTACCGCTAACAGAACAACATTGTTTCTTCATTTTTATTCGCTTGCGAGCTCACTAACTTCGACTTCGTTCACTCACACGTGTCATGTTTTGTGTGTTTTAGCCTCCGGTGTGTCAAAGGACAGTCTGCCGGGTCCATACCCGCAGACCCCTGAGGAGAGAGCGGCGGCTGCAAAGAAGTACAATATGAGGGTTGAGGACTATGAACCATTTCCCGACAAAGGCGAGGGGTGAGCTTTATTTTGAAACCATTCATATCAATGCAAGCTGTTCCTGTTTCTTCTGCAGTGTTGAGGCATATTTAGAAAAGTGACATTAAGCTCATACATTGTTACGTGTATCAGATACATCACCATTGGTGTGGCACATCAGTAACAACGTCATGACGTATAACCAAATGCTATGTTGTGTTTTTGCAGCTATGGTGATTATCCAAAGCTACCAGATAGATCTCAGCAGGAGAGAGACCCCTGGTACCAGTGGGACCACCCTGACCTGAGGAGGAACTGGGGAGAGCCAGTAAGATACTGCTGACTTTTATTTCCTGCAAGTGGTACCATATATTGTGGTGATATCAGGTGCACATGTGCAGTAGGGCTGCAACTAACGATGATACACCTTACTGATTAATCTTTAGAAGACCTGCACTGATGAATGGGCTAATCACATAGTTGTCAGCTATGAAAATAAGCACCAGCTAACTTTAGAATTGATTCATCACTTTGAGTATTTTTTGAAAAAAAGGAAATCACAATTCTCTAATTCAAGCTGCTTAGGTGTGAATGTTTATTTTGCGACAGTAAACTGAATATCTTTGGGATCTGGAGCAAAACAGACACTTGTGGACATCATCTGGGGCTTTTTCTGAAATATTACAGACCAAACAACTCATCGATCAATTGAGAAAATAACTGACAAATTAATCGACAATGAAAATAAATGTTAGTTGCAGCCCTAATCTGTATATTGTTGTCTTGATGAACTGATTCATCGCTGGTCTACAAAACATGAGAAAACACTGAGAAAAGCCTGTTACTATATTCTAAGAGTCTAAAGCTACTTCATGCAATGTCTTGTTTTGTCCAACCAACATTTCCAACCCCCAGAATATTTAATTTACTACAATGTAAGAACAGGGCAAAGAGCAAATCCTCACGTTTGAGAGCCTGCATATGTCACTTTTTTGCTTGAAAAATGACCTGAACAATTAATTGATTCTCAAAGTAGTTGCTGATTGATTTTCTGTTATTCGGATAATCGATAAATTGACTTATCGTTGCAGCTATAATGTGCAGCACATGTATTGGTTAGAGATAAGAGCTTGTCACAGACATGTCAGTATTGGTGTCAGCAGACTCCAAAAAATTGCAGTACAGGGGCTGGTTCTACCAAATTTACAGCATGCAACATGAAATAATTTCCTTACTGCTCATTCTGACATGTTACTTGTGCATAAGCATGCAGGAGCCCTGTAACAATCTCCAATACATTTCTGAGCGTCAGTCATTAGTGGAGCGTGGTGCAACTGGCATATGTAATCAGTGCTCTTGCATTCAAAATTGCTTTTGTGAAATTGACCCCAGAAATGTCAAATATAAGATATCCTTATCAATCATGCTGAATGTTACATGTATTGACAGTAAGCTACAGCTATGAAGAGTCACAGCACTTACATAATATTAATTAATCTCTAAATATTGAATGTATGAGTTTGTCTTGACTGTGTTAAATCACCATTGTAGCTTTAGATTTTGACATTTCATAAGATAGTAACATAAAAACATATTTATGAAGTGCAGTATATATTTCCTCTGTACAGACATTATTGCTTTTGGATATTCAGACAGTAGTCAGATCAGCTTAATTGTACAGAGGCACTGCCTTGTTTTTATAAGGCTGTGCCTCTGTACAATCGCTAGTTCATTTAGATGACAGCATAAATAGTAATTACAGCATGAGAGTGCCTGATAATCAGTGATTGTTCTCTGTCCATCTTTAGATGCATTGGGATTTTGACATGTTCATCAGGAACCGTGTGGATACATCTCCCTCCCCTGTGCCCTGGTCCACAATGTGCAAACAGCTGTTTGGTTTCATCGGGTTCATGCTGTTTATGTTCTACCTTGGGGAGAAATTTCGGGCCTACCAACCTGTTGTAAGTTCAGAGCAATCCCAGGACTAGATATTTTTTTAATCATTGTTTAAAGGAGAAGGCGAAATGACCAATCCATAGTTTCATAGTCATAGGCTGACTGCTGGACCAATTATCCAAAATGACAGTGAAAGAAAACGTGGCCATCTATCCAACAGATTGGACATAATTATTATAAAGTTGGCAAGGCATGCTTGAAAATCACCTTATGTTTTGGATACTTATTGGAGTATGTAAAGCACAGTCTGAATACAAAATGATTATAATATAATAAATATCATTATAGAACATATTTCCATGTAACATTTTTAAGCTGTGTCAGCAACATCTACATAACAAATTGTCCACCAAACTGGTTATCATTTAATCTAGTGTTTATTGCACTTAAATTGCTATGAAGTGTCACTCAGCTTAACAATTGTTAAATCTTATAAAAACAGTCTAGTAGACACAATGTACAGTGTGATTATGTCCAACTAGTAACTCTGACTTCATTATATAAAGGACCCTGCTTATTGTTTTTACTTTTTTCTGGTCGCCTCCATCCTCAGTTTTGCATTTACTACATTTCAATCATGAATACTTGTAATCAATGTGAGCAAGACTGTTTTATATACAAAAGTTATGACAGATGTTACAGTATATGTTTAGTAGTTTTCAAGTATTTAAATGTTGTTTCTTAAGATGAGATGCTTTTATCTGTGTCCTTTATTTAAAGCTTTGAAACCTGAGCAAATTGGCTTTATTTGTTTTAAAATCGTGGGAAGAAGGCAATCAGCAACGACAGAAGAAATGTCCCGGCAAAAAGAAATTAGTAAAAAGAGGAAATTAAAAACAAGAAAACAAGTATTAAAAAAAGAAAGTTAAAAACAAGTAAACAAGGAAATAACCAGTAAAGTGTGTTTTAAAAATAATAATTCTGAAACAAAATTTTAAAATGCAATAATAATAATAATTTAAATATAGTTTTTCCCTATTTTTTTAAAAAAGAATTTTCTTTCTTTCTTTTTTTTCCAATTTGTGGGACATTTCTTACCAAGTTGCTCAATGCCTTTTTTCCCATGTTTTGGAAGAAAATTCAAAGGTTTAAATACTTGTGAAATGCGTCTGAAAGCAGCACAAGAAAACAGATGTAGCTTTAGTTTTCAGAAGGTTAATAAAAATGCACATTTTCAATAAAGCATTTGTCTCTCTTCCAGGCACCAAAACAGTACCCCTATAACAACCTGTACTTGGAGAGAGGAGGAGATCCAGAAAAACAACCAGAGGAAGTCAAAAATTATGAAATCTAATGACTCAGATCTGATTCTACTTGTGTACATATATTTCTGTCAAGAATAAAGGCTTATGTGAAGTTACATTCCTCACTGTGTTGCTGTTGTTTTGTGTACAGAAACTGGCAAATACATATGTTTATTTTTCACATATAAAACAACAAATTTAAACTCATAAGTTACAAAAACACGTGTTCTTGTATTCCTTGTTGTGAATGAAAGCTATATGTGAAACTCATTTGTGGGTCAGCGGTGTGAGTGGGGTTACCTTAGGCCACTGCCAAATGAAAAGTGTCCGCGTCGGCTGCCGTAGCTCAGTGACAACACGGCAAAGTACTTTGATCGGAGGCTCCCCGCGGCTAAGCTGCTAGCTTGGCTCAGAAGAAGCTAGCTCTCCGGTTTGTTGTGGGTGCGGACAGTCAGGCTGTGACAGAGACAGTTGACGTGAGTTACTCTCAAAACTACATTTATTGTTTTTTTTCTGGGCCCAAACGTGTGTGACACGGCGTTTCTGTTGACATATGGCAACAAGGGTGGTGGCTGCCGGATTGATTACTAGCTAGCAGCAATCTGGGCTGCGGTTATTCGCTGGAGTAGACAGGCAATGCTAAGCAGTTACCTCAAATGACTTCTTGCTCATGTAGCGGTATGCATAAGAAATTAACTAACGCCTTTAAACAGTTTGGAGTGATGGTTAGCTGACGGCTACATATATTCCGTGTTCTGTGTTGTTAGCTAGCTAACGAAAGCTAACATGAAGTGTAAAATGTGTTAGGAGCCGCAATTGCGAAATGCTAACGTTAGCTAGCTGACGTTTCATATCAGGTTAGCTCACTGTTAACGGGTTTCTGTGTGGCTAAGCTATTTTTCGATAGACAATATAACTGGCAATCAGTTTAAAGTAATTATCATGTAGTTGACGTATAATGTAGGGTTAATAAAGATTTGTAACACGGGTGCTTGCGAGCTATATGGGCAAACGTAAGCTAACGTTAGCTTGTAGCTTCAGGAAATAGTTGGAGGCTGTGTGTCAGTAGGGGTGGCACCCTGCCAGATGCTAAATTGGAAAGTGAGTATTTGAGTTGTGATTTCGTTTGTGTGCGGTATTTAACGTCATCTTAACTGTTGAGTAAATACATGTGTTATCTTTTACTGTAGTGGAGTCCGTTCGTCTGTCCAGGACTTAAAACTTGTAGAGGACTATGAGGCTGAAGGAGATCCAGAGGACTGCCCACCAGGCGTGGAGTCCAGCCCAGCACCATCCCATCCACCTGGCCTTAGGGACATCAGCACAACAGCTCGATGCCTCTTTCAACACCACAGCTGCCCTGGAGATATTTGAGGTGGATTTCTCCGACCCAACTCTGGACATGCAGCTCAAAGGGTCATTACCCACCACGAACAGGTACTTTAAAGAGGTGATACACAAACGAGATACAAGATACTATCACTGTCCATGTCAGCCACTGAGAAGAAAAGATGAGGCTTTAGCGTGTGCTGCTTCATTTTGGTACAGCAGCTATCTCAGCTAAACCACAAGCCACAGAAGTCACTATCAGCTGTCACAGAAGACGTTCCTGTGTATATTCTGTGGCTGGTAGTAGTCAGATCTTAAAGATGAATATTTTAAAGGATGTCAGCTGTCAACAAGCAAATTCAACAGTTCTTCAGTTCTGCCTGTTGCAACATTTGGTTAAAGTTTGTATTGGAGAAAATGCTTTAGTGCAAGGAAGCAAATGTCTAAATAATGAAAACGAAAAGAGCCTCAAAACTTCATCGTTACTCTGACACCTCTTCATAACGTACAGCGACAAAGCGAACTCTGGTGGGTGGAGGAAGAAGAAATAGATAAACAGATATGATGCAAACGTCAGCAACTTTCGGGGGGGCCCACTGAGCCAAGGCGATGGCTTGCTGTTGCTCTGAACGTAGTCTGGAGGGCGAGCATGTGGAAACTTCGCAGGCAGTTTTTCCCACAAGCGACACATCACTTGTACTGTTAGCTGATGCACAGAGAAAAACTGAAACAATCTGATGTTTGCTCATTGGCATCAAACCCAGTTGGGAAGAGGTGTCAGCCTTGTGTAGTTTTGGAAAGCACATTTAGTGTTTACTTGAAATACTTTGGGCAGAATGTGAAATAAATCACAGCTGATTCTAAATGAAAACACAAAATTTGCCACTCTTGACTGACCCATCTCATTTATACCTTTTTGTTTTATAAATTATGTTTAATTTTGACCCAAAAGTCAAAGTGTATGATCGTTTTGTAGCAGTATACAGAGGACAGCTTATCTGGCGCACTTTCTCTTGAACCATGCCATTTGTAGTTAATAACTCACCATACTTTTCGTCTTTTACAGGTTGCACAGCATCGTATGGGTGAATTTTGGAATGGGAGCAGATGGCACTGGAGGGAGACTGGTCGGTGGCAGTGAAAATGGCACATTAACTGTATATAACCCCGAGGTCATAATGAACTCCGGAGCAGACGCAATAGTGGGACAGTCTGACAAACACACAGGACCCGTCCGAGCACTTGATTTCAACCCTTTTCAGGTAAATGCTATGCTGTGTCATAAGCGAGGATTCATACAGAAGGACTTCTCTTGCCTATTAGTACGCATTATTAATCCTTCTCAATGTTTCCTCTCCCAGAGTAATCTCCTCGCATCAGGAGCAAATGACTCAGAGATATATATCTGGGATCTGAACAACTTCAGCAGTCCAATGACACCAGGAGCAAAGACGCAGGTGGGTGTGTGATTGAGAACTCACAGATTTAATAAAGTTCACACGTCTCTCCTGAGAGATGAGTTGACCTCTTGTTTTGATAGTGTCTGTGTGAAAGCACAAAATTGAAACCACAAATGGGAGCTTCTTGTTTCTTTGCCTGTGTAGTTTCATGTCTGTGAGTTAAGACTGAAAGCCACACAAAAGTTTAGTATAGGAAATCCCTTTCATGTATTTTGTAAATCGCCGTAGATAATGAGGTTAATGATGCCTTGTCACGTTGACTTGACCAAACAAGCTGCTCATTCACAGTTTGATTTCTGCTGAATATCTCGATCCTACATCACAACCAGCAGCTTCCTCTAAAGGCTTATTTACATAGCTACAGTGTTTGCATGGCTCAAAATATGTAGTATCATCATTTGAATATCTGTTTGTCCCAGGCTCTCGGTCAGGTTTGTTTTGAGAGTAACAGTCTTTGTCTCTTGTTCCAGCCTGCTGAAGACATCAGCGTCGTGTCCTGGAACAGGCAGGTCCAGCACATCCTGGCCTCTGCCAACCCCAGTGGGAAAGCAGTCGTGTGGGACCTGAGAAAGAACGAGCCCATCATCAAGATCAGTGACCACAGCAACAGGGTCAGTGGCTTCAATACAGTACACAGCAGAGTCCAACATTAACTGCCTGATAAATCACTGAACATTGTTTGGCTCATCTGCCACACTTCAGCAACGTTTTCAGATGATTTAATATTTGTATAGAGTTATTCACAGGCTTTGTGTGTTCGTACATATCGGCCACTGTACCGCGATCGAGGCAGAGTCTGATTTGTCAAATCGCAGCAAAACAATGGCTCTGTAATAAACTCTCTGATTTGCTTTTTATAGTTTTTATCACTAAGCCATACCCTCTAACGTCTGTTTCATGGATTAGATTAGATTACTAAAACAAACACATTTATTTATACTCAATAGCTTTCTTCTGATTTCAATCATGGTCGTCAGTCAAGGCATGGTATAAAAACTAAAATAAAAAATTAACAGTTGTCTCTTAACATCAAGTAAAGCTAGTAAATGCTTTCAGACAAACATATCTGTAAAGATGAGCAGCTTAACAGAAGACTATGTACAGATGAATAAGTGATTGACATAGTGAGGAAAGTGCTATGTAGAAATTAGTGCAAACCTGAAGTAGACTTGTAATGACATGTAACAGCTCTGCACACTGCCTTTGAATCCCCCCTCTTGAAGTTGAATCTTTTAATCCTCTCTCTTTCTACAAATCTTTCTTGTATTCTTTCCATATTTTGCCCACTTGTTAGTGAAATAGTTAAAGAACCTCCATTAATTGCGCAATTTAAATGTAAAAAGTCTCATTGACTGAGAAGGACAGGGGTGGAGGGAGCAGAGCTGTGGAAACATCCTGCAGTCCGACATACTATCATGCGTTTAAATAACTTATTAGACGGATATATATAGAGAAAGGCAACGTTTAGAGAGCAAGCCCAAATAAGCAACTCCACTTTAGAAACGAGCCCAAAAAAACGCAACCCGTGACTAGCAATATTTGTACGTGACTTTACAAAAAAACAATCCCAAAGTGGCAGCTAATGAGCCGACCTGGCAACTGTGATGGCGCGACCAAACCTGTCTGTTTGTGTGACACTGGGCTAGGTTAACAGGGAGTAAGTGAGTGTGTTCATGCAACCAACCTCGCACAGCCCAACTCCGAGGGTAACTTGCACAGATTTCCTCGTGTTTTTCCCGACAGAATACAGTAACACTATCGTATGTTTTTTTCCATCGACGGCGCATAAGTGTTTATCGCGAGACGATATGTCGTTGTTTTATCGTCCACCATTACTTGTGTGTAGGAGTTTTCTGTCAAAAGATTTCCAATAATTGTTAATCTTGGGAGATTTTAAGATCATGATTCGATTCAATTTTCGATTTTTAAAAACGTTATAGCACTCTATACTTTGACTAGACTATGGAGTCCTAATTTATAAAGATCAAGAGATTATTGCTTTTATATCCTGACAACTGACATTTACATTTTCAGATTCTTCTTTTAGAATACAGGCTACATGGTATTCATTGTGATATGAGCGCTATATTTTTTGGGAATGTATCCTACCACATTAAAGCCACATGGTCAAGTTTAAATAATTTGTTTAAAATATATAAATAACAAAAACTTATTTGACCAGTCAATTGAACAAACTGTTAAACACAAAAACAAAAAAGAGCTACAAGACAGCAGAAGGAAACTTTATAACAGCAGCTTGAGTTTCCTCACCTGCAAAAAGCCAGCAGGTCCTGGTGCTTTTCCCAGTCAAATCTATTTGTTTATGATGCCTGCAAATTTGTCCTGCCGCATTAGTCATGTAGCCTGAGGTGGCGAATTTCACATGTAGGACAGCACTTTAACACGACAACCTTTAGTTTTTCTGTCGCATTCGTTGTTGCATAACTGACAGATGATGAAAATTAAAAGCCCATTTCGATGCGTTTTTTAATGTAAAATTGGAATTATGACATTATGAGATAATGTTTCTTCAATTTACCTTTTACCGGTGATAATGAGCAAGATGTTATTCATGCCTGCTGTACAGTCCAGCACATCTACACTACAGAGCCCCACAGTGATGCAGTGAAAACACCAGCTTGATATCAAGTCTCAGATTAAACTCAGTTAAAATGATAATGTTGCGCTGTGTAGAAACCCTTTTATCGTCCCAAATCTCATCTGTCATGTGATTTCAGATGCATTGTTCAGGAATGCTCTGGCACCCTGATGTGGCCACTCAGCTGGTGTTAGCCTCTGAAGATGACCGACTGCCAGTCATCCAGATGTGGGACCTTCGATTTGCCACGTCACCCCTTAAGGTCCTTGAGAACCACACAAGGTGAGGCTTTAACAGTCTGTGCTCAATTGATTGTTGTCATGTTGCAGAATACACTGTAAGTAGCTTCTGTTGGTGTTTTCTTGCAGGGGAATTCTGTCCATATCCTGGAGCCAGGCCGACTCTGAGCTCCTCCTGAGTAGTGCTAAAGACAACAGGATCCTCTGCTGGAATCCAAACACTGGAGAGGTATGTGACGTCAGCTGTGCTTCTCTATGGCTCGATGATGATGCCACGGGTTCTCATGTGTCCTTTCCTTCATTCTAGGTGATTTACGAGCTTCCAACAACAAACCAGTGGTGCTTTGACGTCCAGTGGTGCCCCAGGAATCCAGCCCTGCTTTCCACCGCCTCATTTGACGGGAGAATCACCGTGTACTCTGTGATGGGAGGGAGTTTAAAGGCTCAGCAGCAAAGCACAGCTGATAAGGTGATAGCCGTTCTTAATGTGATGTATGAAGGCTGCGTCTTTTGATATATTTTGTTTGTCCACAAGATGGTGCTGGTGTGAAGGGATTGACTTTGACTCAATGTAACGTTGAATTTGAAAGATAGTAAAATGATTGCTTCATATTTTAGAGGAAACTACCTTGAGTTTTGGGTTATGAAATGCCAGAAGAATAGTTAGGAGTGTCCATCACAGTATCACAAAGCACAAATTCACATATTTTTTTGTCTCTCCAACTTCCCAAAATCAAAAGACACTCAGTTCGCTATCATAGAAGACTAAAAACACAGCAGATGTTTCCATTTAAGAAGCTAAAACCAGTGAAAATATTTTCAAGAGTCGTGCTTGTTATTAACGTTTAACATTTTATTCAACAGATATCCTCCTCGTTTGATTCAATGGATCCCTTTGGTACAGGGCAGGTGCTGCCTCCCCTGCAGGTCCCGCAGCCTACATCACAGGACACAATAGTTCCCCCTCTGAAGAAGCCACCTAAGTGGGTGCGCAGGCCAGTGGGAGCTTCCTTTGCTGTGAGTGCAATATTAAAATATTTCATCAGCATATTAAAGGGATAGTTCAGATCTTTTGAAGTGGAGTTTCATGAGGTTTTACTCATTCATAGTCAGTGTATGACAGACAGTAGATGGCAGTTGTCATGCCCCTTTGTTGTTGTGTGTTATTGTCCTCAGTTTGGTGGGAAGCTGATAACCTTTGAGAATCCCAAGCTGCCCCCAGTGCAGAGCCCCCAGCCTGTCCCCAGACAAGTGTTTGTGAGCCAGGTTTCCACGGAGACAGAGTTCCTCCAGCGCTCCAGGGAGCTGCAGGCGGCGCTGCAGTCGGGCTCCTTCAACAACTACTGCCAGGCCAAGATTCAGGGCGCCAAGTCGGACGCTGAGCAGGACATATGGAAGTTCCTTCTGGTGGGGCTGTCATGTCCTCTTGATATTGTGACGTGACGTGTAGTCTGTCAGTTGGTGTGGTGTTATTTTATTTTATGTCAATTTAATCCTCTGTTTACAGGTGAACTTTGAGGATGAAGCCCGTCAAGTTCCTCAGACTTTTGGGTTTCAGCAAAGATGAATTAGAGAAAAAGGTATTCTGCCTCTGATTTATGAACGTAGCTGTTAGCTGATATAGATATCAGATATGAATCTACTTGTGTGACTCATATTTTATGTGCTAGCTGTAAAAGTGTTGTGTTTATTCAGATTTCAAAATGCCTGGGGAAGAGTTTTCAGCCCAACGGACACGGAGTCGATGCCAAAGATCTGGCAGAAAAGATGCAGCGGCTCTCCACCGAGGTCAGCAAGTCTGCACGTATAATGTTTGTCTTCTTCTTTTTTCATACCAAGTCTTGCAGCTCTTGTTTACTGTAAATATTTTCTTTATTTCCAGAGATCTGATGTAGCATCTGCGGTAGGTGATGCAAGGACCTCTGGTTCAGTCTCACCAGCAGACTTCTTTAGTCAGACCCCAAAGGAAAACTCCAACTTCCAGATCCCCGTATCATGTGGTAAAATCCCTCATCTGCAAACACAGTAATTAATTTGTCATGACTTTAAGTGCAACTGCAGTTTGCGTTGATGTGTAACGGCCTTGTCTTCTGCTTCAGATACCGATGGTTTAATAAGCCAGGCGCTGCTGGTCGGTAACTTTGAGGGAGCCGTGGATCTGTGTCTGAACGACGGTCGCTACGCTGAAGCCATCCTGCTGTCCATCAGCGGAGGAGAGGAGCTGCTCAAGAAAACTCAGCAGAAATACTTAAGCAATCAAAAGAACAGCATTTCAATGGTAGGAGGACGTTTGATTCATTGTCGTCGTTCAGTCAGCGCGATCACAGGGGAGAATTTTAATTTAATTTGTCCTCACCCGCAGCTCATATCGTCAGTGGTGACACAGAACTGGAGGGACATCGTGCAAAGCTGCGAGCTGGACAACTGGAAGGAGGCTCTCGCCGCTCTGCTGACCTACGCTCACCCTGAGGATTTTGCCCGTCTGTGCGGTAAGCTGCTCACAAACCAAGGAGCGCATCGATCGTGAGCATGTGCATACACATGATGGCTGCTTCGTATATCCTGTGTACGTTTGGAGCATTGGTTGCGCGCATCCTAAAAGATTAACGAGACCGCAAGATGTAGTATTTATCGGTAGTTACAGTGTTGGAAGAACAAGAGAAACATACTCCCTGTTTTCACGATGTGCTTGATTTAGAGGCCTCACTTGGCATTTATAAGGCAGCTGCTGTCACTTTTTTCTGCTGTGATGTGCGATAATCACAGAATTAACAATATTTATAACCTCCTCAAGTGTCGCCATATTTATTGTTTACATCATGTGAATGTGGAAGTTCTGTGCGATCTGAGTTCTCTGGTGTACCTGTGAAGGAATGTTGTTGTGTTACAGCCTTTAGCTTTGGTCAGTAAATGAAATAGTTTTGCATAAGGTAACAGTTGGGTCAGCAGAAGACCCAAAAGAGGCCTCGAGGTCAGGCTGCTTGACCTTTGCTATGAACGCACTCCATCTATCGTCTCCCAGTTGTGTCGGAGGGAGTACAGCTGCCCAGATAAGGGTGCCACAGCTCCCAAGGTTAAGGGAAAGGGAGAGCACCCTATGCCCCAGGCTCATCAAACAAGAGTCTCTTTTTAGGTGTGTGCATTTTTGTAAGAGACGGTTGAGGTGATCGAGAGCGAGCCAGGTGACATGCTTGCTGGTGAAAGTCAATAACCAACAGAAACTTCACAAAGCCACAGAGTAACTCGCAAGGAAATACTGTTTGCGTAAATGCAAGAACTGGACAAGTTCTTCAGCAGTATCTTCCAGCAACACGCATAGCACCTAGGCTAGTATGTGAACAATTGCGTTCACGGCGTCTGTGTGAACACGTGGTTGAAAAGCAAGTTTACCTCCAGCCTTAGATGAGGTTAAACCTTCAAGATTGCCACTTTAACATTTTTTGATTGCGTAATTCTTCTGTGTAGATACCCTCGGGGGTCGGCTGGAGCAGGAGAAGACAGAGAAGCGCTGCCTGCAGGCCTGTCTGTGTTACATCTGCTCTGGGAACATTGAGAAGCTGGTGGAGTGCTGGGCCCTGCATAGAGACTGCTCCTCCCCTCTTGGTCTAGAGGTATCCTCTTTGTAAAGGGGTTTTCTCTTTGCATGAACACAATACTGTTTAACTACACTGCTGCTAAAACACACAAGCAAATGTTAAATATGTATAGTCTTACTTGTATGCGCTACAACATCTGAAAATGATCAACAAGTAGAGTAGAACAGTAACAGAGGAGACATGTTAATGTGGTAATTATGGATTTGTGCTTTGCCAAGACATCTCACGTGTACCAGAAGGTTCCCACTGATATATGATGAATTCGATATGGTTGCAAGTACTGACATGCATAATGGTTGTAGCCGTTTGAGCATTTTTTCATGTGCTGCACACGCTGTACAACGTGCCATCGTAGCCTAAAGGTAAGAGCAGTGAAGAACGCAGCAGCTGCAGTGATGTGTTTCTGTGTATTTTCCAGGATCTGGTTGAAAAAGTCATGATGCTTCGCAAGTCAATCGAACGCCTCCGCAACAGCGAGGTGGCGGTCCAGAGCCCCATTCTGGCCGAGAAGCTAACCTGCTATGCGGGCATACTGGCTGCAGAGGGCAGTCTGGCCACTGCCATGACCTACCTGCCTGAGAACACAGACCAAGTAAGAGGCACGACGGTAACCTGATCTCAGAATCAAACACCGATGATTTCCTGATAAATAACTTTGTCTGTATTTGCGCAACGTTGCCTCCTCAGCCTGGGATCAAGATGCTGAGAGACAGGCTGTTCCACGCTCAGGAAGAGGCTGCGGTCGCACAGCAGCCTCAGAACTCCTTCAACAGAGTCAATGTGTCCACAGCCAAACCCACTCCCGCTGCTCAGGCTGCTGCACCAAAAGCACAAATTATGGTATGGATTTAGTAGCATTTAATACAACTTTTCCTCCGAGGGTTACTGTTGACGCTGCTTTCCTCAGAGACTAGAAACTACCAACAACACAGGACACACTGCGTTTTGTTGTCAACAGACACTTTGATTGCTCCACCGTCATCGTTGTGCCATTTCCACTACTGGGGATGGGAACTGCAAACACTTCACACTGATACTCTTTGGTAACTGGGAATAGCTTTCCCCAGTTACCATACCAAAATGGCTATCCTCTTCCTGTTTGTAATGCAAGAGGTGACTCACTTCCTTAGTGCTTATGAGCCTTCATAATCCCAGGAGATCATTACTAGAGGCAGACAGAATTGCACAGTGCAAGCGAGGCCTACAGGAAACCAATCTAACAGCCATCTATTTTCACTTTAAATCATTCATATTTTGCAAGGTTACCTTTCCCATGTTATTGTGGATGCTTTGTCTAATTTATAGTGTTATTTTCCCCCCAACTTCAGAGTCAGTACCAGCCCTCTGCTCCTCCCCAGGCTGCCCAACAGCAGCCTCCTGTGCCGTCTTTTTTCAACCCACAAGCTCCAACCAACACTGGGCCTGGTCTGCCACCTTCCTCTCACGTACTGCCACCCAGTACGACCCGCCCTGCCTTGAGGCCTTCCTACCCCCAGCACCCTGCTCCGGCTCCAGGTTTGACGCTGACTGTTTGTTTCTACTTTCAGATATGATTTAATTTGATGTAGCCTAACTGAACGTGTCCTTCCCCCAGGTTTTCTCCCTCATCAGCCATTCCAGCCTCAGCCCATGCCCATCGGCGGACCCTCAGGCTTCCCTCCTCCAGGTCCTTCTATGCCAGCTGCTAACTTATCAGGACCGTCACTACCGCCTCCGTCGTCCAACCCCGGAGGCCTGCCCCCCATGCCCAGCCCCGGGGTGCCACCAACAAGCTTCATGCCGTCTACCTCTTTACCCTCAGGCCCCATGGCGCCCAGCTCCCAACCTGGAGCTCCTGTTCCCATGTACCCAGGGGGGCTTCACAACCAGGGGCCCGCACCCCCCATGGCATCTGGTCCCTTTGCCCCTCTTGGATCAGGGTACCCACAGGGAGGCCCCGGAGCTCCTGCTGTAAAGCCCTACGCGGGCCCTGCTGTTGCTCCTCCTCCTTCAGGTACGTGTCATGTTGGTCACTTTGAGACAGATCAGATGTTGACAGCAATCTGTTGCTGATTCTCACTGAATCCTATTCAGCTGTCCACCCTCATTTGACTTGCAGGATTCTTTCCCTGGCTGTATCACCAGTATGATCATCAAGGTGACAGTTGGGGTTGGATATGGAATAAGAGTGTATCAACAAATACACTAGAGTGACCAGAAAAACACTAAAAATACATCCCTGCATTGCTTTTGTATTAGACTGCACTCAGCTGTTCAAGGTGTCCTTTGTATTTCTGGTCACTCAGTGTAGTTTTGGTGGTGTTTGCGTGTGCTGCTGTATGGTTGAGGGTAATGTGATGACTTAATTTATTTGTTTGGGTGACAGCTTGAAGCATAATAAAATAAAACACAGGTTCCAGGATATAATCAAGATACTGTAGGTTTAATTTTGGGTCATATAGTGTGAGCTCTTTTAGTAATAACATCCTCAGTCATACATTAATATTGAAGACATTTTACAACATTTTCAATTCATACACACATGAGCTCAAAAAGATAAACTTATATAGATGCATTTGATTATTCAGCGTAGGGATATTGCTGCTGCTGAGTGATTTTTGTGGATGATGCTGGAACATTTGCCCATATCTGCAGTTTTGTTTCTGCATAAACTGCTGAAATCTTTGGCGTAATGACATGTTTTTGGCCATTTAGACTAACCCTCCGCTCAAACTGATTGTCCTGTGTAGATGATCTTTGACTGCTTGAGTGTGACCTGTGATAAAAATGCAACTATTTAATTCACATTCTCACTTGTCTTCTGATTTAGGACCCCAAGAGGGCTGGAATGACCCACCAGCTGTACGAGGTGGACCCAGGAAGAAGAAGGTACTTGTATTTACCACTATCACTTGTCCTTTAGGTCAGTTTTGTTCAGTCTGGGCAATATTTCCTTAAAAATGGCATAATTTAGAATAATGTTCTTTCATGTAGTTTTTCCAGTATACAACTAATGATTTTAGCACAAATGGAGTTCTTTACTTGTTATCTGCACAACAGTAACAGAGAAACAGTTGTTGGCAACGAAAATCTAAAGTCTCAGGCTCCCTCCAACAATGCTTATTAAATATGTATTAAAAAGAAAAAGACGAACAAGCATGTAGAAACAAAATGAGAGTCTAAACTGAAAATGTTTCAAGTCAAAATAAAGAATACAATATAAGATATGTAAAATATAAAATAAGTAATTTAAATTGGACTCCGAGCCCTCTGAGCTAATGCCTGCTAACTATGCTAACAGATAAGAAACATTTAGTTGCTGTGAGCTGTATGTTTTTCACTTCTAAGCAGAAAGAAGATGATAACATTACTTTGGTGACTGATCAGGCAAAGCCTCTGCCCTTCCCTGCAGACCAAGAGTCGTCTGGCTTTGGTCTGAATCAGGAACTAATTTTGTGACAAAATTGTATAATTGCCTGGCGTTAGTTCGTGTTCTCACGGCAGCATTTACAAGCAGACCAGATAAAATGCCTTGTGTGAGAAAGCTGCTCTTGATTGGTCAGAATTTCCATGTGGGAAAAATCCAGGAAGTAAACCAAACGTTGAAGAAGAGCACACTTGCAAGATAAATGCGACACTTTCTAATGTCACAATGGAGGGACAACTACGCAGGTTGATTTTAGCGCTGCTCATCGTGGACTATATTGCTGTCATTGTTCATTTTAGTCAAACCATACAGTTTGAAAACGAGGTGCGGCTCCAACTAGAAAACAGGAGGCAGTACAGGAGGAGGTGCACATTAATCAGATCCAGGTCGGCCACCTGAGTGTGATTGCTGTGTTCACACCTGCCCAAACGAACCGCACTTAGGGGGCAAATGCACTTGTTTTAAGTCTAAATACCCCTTGGGGTACAGGCACACTGTTTGGGAATCCATGCTCTAAGATGTGTGGCATGCATAGTAGAGTGCTGTGTAGTAGTACTGGGCAAAGTAAATAATTCAACCCATCTAGAGCTCAGTTCAATAATTTATTAATGTATTGTTCATTCTTAAAGCTGCACTGATGAATATTTGATTCATAACAATGAGTTAAATGACTAGATGTAATTTGAAAGGGGTCGTCCAGAGTGACAAACCCTCAGAGAATTACCACTCAGCGCTCATTAACCTAATTTCCAGCAGCAGAGGACGGGTGTTTTCAGTAAACACGCTCTGATAAACCTGCCACCTGTTCAACCCCAAGAAGCAGATAAACAAACTTTGAAATTAGAACATCCAGTCTGGTTGTCATGGAGTTCCTCCGCCTTAACGTGGCCAAAAAAATAAAAAAAAATAAAATGTAGCTCAGTTTCCTTCCTCTCACTGACTGGTTGTGTCTTACCGTGTGTTCTCAGGTCCCTGACAACTACACTCCACCCGCCCCCATCACCGCCCCTGTGATGGGATTCCCTGTGGAGGCCCCTCAGCCCCACGACCACGCCCAAGTTCCTCCTGGAGCCCCCCAGGAGCCCAGCGTGCAGGTTGGTGTGTGTGACAAGGGGCTGTTATCTGAACTCTCACATGGCAAACACGCCAACACCTTGTGTTTGTGTCCTTGTTTTCCTCAGCTTCTTCAGCAGCTGCCAGCAGAGAGGGTGGAGCAGAAAGAAATCCCCGCTGAACACATGGTCCTCAAATCCACCTTTGACAGCCTGGTGCAGCGCTGCCAGCTCGCAGCGGGAGACCCAGTAAGTCTCACAGTGTGTGTGTGTGTGTGTGTTTTTTGTGTTTGTGATAAAGCTTGTATTGATCTAAGGAAAAAAAGTTTGGGTTTTATTGTTTATGAAATGACCACAAATATTTACTTTTCAGCAAACAAAAAGGAAACTTGATGACGCAGCCAAACGTTTGGGATACCTGTATGACAAGCTGAGAGAGCAGTCGGTAAGAAATTATTACACGCACACGAGGTTATCCTCAAAGAAAACCCCAAAAGGTTGGACAAGCCTCTCCTAACCATTTACACCTGGGCTACATGACACATTTGTAATTTAATTCACACCCTCTTTTCTAATTAAAACAAAACCCTTAAAGATAAAATCCTTCAGACAAGTCAGAGCATCCAGAAAATTAATATCTAATCTTAACTTTTAAGAACACAAACGACTTCACAAGCTACCCAGCAGTGTGTTTAATTCACCAAAGACCTTCTGCTGTCTTTGCGTCATCAGTGAATTCATTACTGCTATATCTTAGCCTAACTTACAGTAAACAAAGGTGTCCCACAGGGATCTATTTTAGCTCCTGTCTTATTTTCTGTTTTATAAAGGACTTAGCTCATGGAAGAATTCAAACTAAGATATGTGTGTACAAGGATGACACAATCAGTGGTGAAAAGTAATTAAGTACTGTACTCAAATACAGTTTTCATGTACTTGTACTTGAGTATTTCTATTTGATGCTACTTAATTCTTCTAAAAAACAACATCTCAGAGGGAAATATTGTACTTTTTACTCCACTACATTTGTCAGACAGCAGGCATGGCTAAAAGCAAAATTATTACCGACTCTGCGGTGGTTCCAAAAAGAGGAGCAGCTTCAGTGGTGTGGAATAAACTGTGGCGTCCTGATTGTTTTTATAAACAGTTTCAGTCCATATTTGATGACATTCAGCCTCTCAAAAACAATTTTTTCACTGCTGTCACACTATATATTAGACAATGATGTGTGATTCACATGCATGAAGCCTCATCCCTGCCTAAAAACTGGATTCTGTTTGTAGCAAAACATAAAGCAGCGTGATAAACAGGCTCATCACTGCATTTCAAACAAATCTATGGGATGGCCCTCCCTGTACGAGTGGAGAAAAACACACCTTGCTGTTTATTGTCAGGTTAACTGCCCACTTATATCTCCAGCCTTGTATGCTTTCATACCAGCAGCAGCAGCTCTGTATCTACACATCAGATAACTTTAAAATGTCCCCAGGGTTCACTCAGAGCTTGGCAACACTGCCGTCTCTCTTTTTGCACCCTGGGCATGTTATGAGCTGCATATTCCATTACGTTAGAAGTCCTCCCTTCTTTGAATACCTTTAAAGGTCTTTTACAAACCTCCCTGACGGAAACTTGTTGCTGTTCGACATAATCCTTGACTTAGGTGGAATGAGTCATGATATCACTGGGACGGCCTGTGCGCCTCTCTTCTTCTACTGTTTCCCTTGTGTTAGTTTTATGTGTTTTATCTGTTTCTAGCATGTGAAAGTGATTCTTAGTGAAACAGCTTGTGGGTTCTTCATGCTCAGTGCTGTGTATGTACATGGACAGAGCCTTCTGTTCGTACTCTGCGCTCAAGTTGACCATATTTGTGCACGTTTTTTGAAAGCTTACGGATATACTGTATAGACGAAATGGATCAGTACACTGGAATTTGTGGGGCCAGTGTGACATAGTTAAGCGACACACAACTGTAGGACAAGATGAAACATTTTAAAGATGGCAGAACAGAACAAATAGCTGATCGAGTGGCTAATGGGCATGTAGCTACTTGCATGTTTCAGATGATATGTCATGTTTGTAGTCGACCAATGAAGATGAGTTTACATATCACCTTGGGTTCGTCCTTCACCTTCTCAATATGATCCCACATTGGATTTCCTGCCCGACATGTTATTAACTAGCCTGTGGAATAACCGCAGGTACCAGCCCTGGAGATTAATGTGTTCTGAGACTAAGCGACCAATGAAATCTTGCCGACTAACACCTTCTCTGGTTGACTAACGTTTCGTCGACTACCAGGGGGCAGCCCTAGGAACCACATACTAACGTGCAACCTTGTTTCTCTGCCGACCTGCAGCTCTCTCACAACATCCTGAACGGGCTCCACGAGATCAGCCGCTGTGTGGCGAGCCAGAACTACCAGCGGGGCCTGGAGGTCCACACCCAGGTGGTGAGCAGCAGCAACTTCAGCGAGATCTCCGCCTTCATGCCGATCCTCAAAGTGGTCATGACCATTGCCAACAAGCTGGGCGTCTAACCTCCCCCCTCCTCCCCTCCAGCAGGGGGCAGCAGCACCAACCAGACTTCAGTGTTATCATAATGTTATATATGTATTTATTTCTTTTTGACCTGATGACGTGCTTTGATAATGAGAATAATAACTGATGATATTGCAGATTGTGGTCTTCATCACTCCGTACATATTCCTTCCTGGAGGCTGAGTTTGGGGCAGTGAGGTGGGGTTTTGTAGTCGATGTTGCCGTGGTAATTTTACGATAAAATGAATGTACTCTGAAAGTCGTGATTCTGTGTAAATTCAACAGTTGATGTAAAATACGAAGTTTGAATCAAGGCGGTGTTTGTACGAGTAGTTACATTTTCATAGTCGCCATGACACTCTACACCCGTGTGTGTTCTCTGATAATCTCTGATTGAACTCGTGCAGTGCTTTAACTGCAGAAATAAAAACATCTCGGTTGAGAATAAAAATTCGGGTTGCACTTAAACTATCCTGCTGGTGTAGTTTGTACGAGGGAGGAAACACACCATTTTCTTTTTACTGTGCGTCATTTCAAGCATCAGAGAAACACTGTAACATAAATACTGATTGTTCTCCGCACCTGCTGTAACAGATTGTGTCCAGTTGATTGTGCCATGACGGGCGTTTGGGCCAAAGCACTGCAGAAGAATGCCATACAGTCATCGTCAAGTTGCTGTTTGTTTAAACTCGTCTCCATTTTGTGTTAACCAGGCTCTCTTAGCACTGTTACTTCCTGATAGCTTGTGTTTGAATGACTTTGACCTGCTTCAGTGTGCATGTTTCCCCCGCTGAGTTCACACCACGGCAGCTCATAAACAAATCTCACATTAATTTATAATGAACTGCAGATGACATCCATGCTTTTACTCATCTTCCTGCCCAGGCTGCGTCTTATCTTTTGTAACTCGGAATTACTTTTTTTTTTTTTTAATGGTATTTGTTTTAGATTAGACCATAAATGAACATAACTGATCTGACAGATGAACACATGATATCGTGAGGTTTGAAGCTGGACATAAAGCTGGATAGTTTGGTGTATCATGGCAGCAGAAGGCAGTAAAGTGCCTCTGTGCTCATTTTGGTTGCACAGATATTTATACAATCCATGTTGCTTACTTTACTCATTTCGGTATCTTTTTCAAATAAAACTTCACTTCAAAGGTTTGGGACTTGATTCATTTCTTCCACTGATTTGGTATCACCTAATAAGGCACTGTTCACAAATGTGTAACTAATGACTATATTAACTCATTTGTGCCCAAAGACTGTAATAACAAAAAATTCCGCATTTGTTCTGAATAATCTCTAGTCCTGAAATCCATAACGGACACTTTGGGCAAATATCTAACAACATGATTTATACATTTTTTTAGATCACATTACAACTCACACTTTTATCACTAGTCAAAGTCAGGATTTTTGAAAAATAAATATTTTCAATATGAACTAAATCTTTTACTGCGTGTGTGTGTGTGTGTATATATCTTTTGATATCTTTTGTTACAAGTAAATAGATTCCACTTGTTTGGTTGGATAGATGGGGTAGGTAGGTACATGATATCTCACTTTTCAGCCAAAAAGTTTGACTGATTTTAAAAATTTATTTAGCTTTGTTTTTGACCAAGCTCAGGGAACAATTCAGTGAAAGGAATATTGTGGAGATTCGACTGATGGAGTTATTAGTCGTTAATAAGAACAACTTTGTGGTTGTCATGTCACCTGTCTGTCTTCTTAGCTAATCCTCTCATTAATCATAACTTTATCTGTTGTCTCATTAGTCAGTGTGCAACCTGTTATCCCTTTATTAACTGACTTAATTAATATTTATGAATGTGAAAATCTGTGACTTATGAGAAAGAGAAAGACCGTGACTCTTTATAAATAACACACAGGGGCATTTTTACAATTTGGCAGCTAAATACTTGGACTGATTAATGGCTTATAATGCTATAAAGTATCAGCAAATTGAAACTGGTACCCAGACTTCACATTTAGGTTGTTCTGGTACATTTCACGTAAATTCAAATACGGAAATTAACATATTAATGTGAATTTCCTCTGTTATTTTTTTCCTTTCTTTTTTGTATTTGATAATGAAATGTAATAATTTTAGAGTTAATGGAGTACGCGGACCTTTTGCTTTGCCTTGCACTTATTCCCCACTGAAATCACCAGTTACTGCACTGAAGAGCAAATCTGAACTTTTACTCGACTACATTGCTGCATGTACTCCAGAGCATATAAAGGCACATTGATATGTGTAAGATGGGAGTGTATGTTTAAAATACAGTGAATCAGATGACCAGCATTACCTAAATATTAATATGTTTATAGGGGGTCATACATGGAGTATACAGGTAAAATGACTATATATAGTTACTTCAAATTCAAGATACAAAACAGTTAAAAATCTTGACTGGTTACATTAAAATACAACAATAAAACTTGCTTTAAATGATTTTTTGCTGCTTTAAGTGACATTTAAAATGCAGGAAATAATCTTAATATTATGGTACTGCTGCTTTTTTATTTTGGTCACTTCTAGACAGTTTCCAAGTTGAACAGCAGATGGCTCTCTGCTCTCTGCATTTCCTTTCTCTTTGCTGCACCAGCACTTAGCAGCGTGTTCTCCACCTCCACCCACTACTACACCAGCTGCGGCTCTACTTTCCCACACCAAGCAGAAGCCCCTGAACGCACCAAACTGTGCATATGAGTGTGAAGGCTCCGCGAGGCGTGTCAGGTCACTGCGAGTCATTGATTCATGTCACATCCTGAAGGTTTGATGTGTCAGTTTACAAGCTGGCACAGGTGGTTCACGCGCCCCGCTCGTCATTGGTCCAGACGGGATCACAAGTCAGGACCTGGCTGCTGATTGGCCGGCTGGAGTCAGACGCTGTAGGGCTGCGTGGCGTGAATGTTTTGGGGTTTTCCTTTGAACTGCAGTAACCTCCCCGCCATGTCAGTGTGGGGTGATGGTAACATAATGCAACTCCATCACACATCACACCACACAGCGGCGTCCTGAGTCATGCTGGGCTCTGGCTTTATGGGACACTGTGTCTTCAGGAGGTTAATCAGGCTGCAGGGTGCAAACCTCATGTCCTAATGTAACCCTCAGCAGTTCACTACTCATGATTTCACCTTTTCTACATGAATTCACCCTTAAATCACTCATTTTATTTTTTTAAAAAAGTCATTTTTTTCTATAAAACTTCTATGGTTCACCAGAATGTTTGTGTGAGCTATTATCCTTGTGTCAATTTAAAAACCAGCAGTATCACACAACTGTAATATGCTAAAACAAATGCTAGAAATATTGGCATTATACATTTATGCAAACCATCTGCAGGTACACATCATATCAACGTTTCTAACCTGACCGGATGTATAAGCTGACTCTCAGCATCAGGATTGTGTGTGGCAAAGGTGTAACCAACAAAGCACCTGCCAATGTGTGCTCACGTATTTCCTCTGGTAACTTAAAATCCAGACTGTCCCAATAACTTCCCCTAGAAATACCCACTTGCACTTGGTTGTGCGTGTTCACGTTTAGGCTAGTGGTGTCCCAAAACAGAAGTGAGCCAGTGGAAGTGGTTTGCAACACTTAAATCACGCCCTAGATTCCAAGGGAGCCCCGACCCACACTTGCGAGGAAGTGGAAGACGGAATTTCCCAGAACACCTTGCGAAGTCAGCAACTTCAGCAAAGTTTTGCAAAATAATTTGTTACTGTACGTTTGGAATGGAGGCTACACAAACGACAGATGGTTGGACTAGCGTAAACTCATCAGCAACTTGGTTGAACACAGCGTCAACATATTTAAACAAATTGACTTACCCGAACAAAATCGATCAGAACTAGAGGACGTCGTAGGCGCCTCCTGTTTTCAGCATTTCTTCTCCATTGATTCATCAGACGGAGAAGAATAAACATAGCACACGCCACAACACAAGCGCTGGGAAAATCTCTACCCTAATATTTCTCACGTCCCTCATCAAACGAGGGCATCTCAGTACCAAGTGGAAGATTTAAGGGGTAGAAATGGGATTAGGCCCGAATTATCTGCGGAGATGTCTTCCTCTCTGAAACACACAAACTAGGTGATTTAAGCCAGTAACACTCACTGAATAAAGCAGTTTCACATATTTAAAAAAAATAAAATAAAATAAAAATTAGTGTTTGGTTTGTCCATTCTGGGCTGCTGTAGAAACATGGCAGTGCAACATGGAGGACTCTGTAGAAAAGGACCCGCTCTCTGCTCAGCAGATATAAACAGCTCATTCTGAGGTAACGTGATTCTTATTCTAGGTGTTTAAACATGCAAGAAAACATACTTCTATTATATTCTGTATCTGTTGATACGATATGAAAAAATTATGGTTTTTGTGCCTAAACTTCACCATAACAACGTTGAGAAACGAAACATTTTCAACGTATCCACATCAAAATAATGTACAAATGTATTGGTGGTTTGCAGAAATGGACAATATGAACATTTTTTCTTGCAACTGGGTTAATATTTAAGCGGAAAATTTGTTTTTTTAATCCACTACATTCATCTGACAACTGTAGTTACGTTGCAAAGTCACATTATTTATACAAAATATAATCCTTAAAACCTTAAAGTGATGCTAACACATTTGCATCAGTAAGTTATCTGAAATAAATCTGCATAACGAGCACTTTTACGTACTTTAAAGGTCCAGTGTAGGATTTCGGGACATCTGTCGGCAAAAATTGGTGTATAATATTCCTAACTATGTTTTCATTAGTTTCTAATCACCTAAAAATAACAATCTTAAGCCAAAATGAGATCTTTCCCTAACCGCACATTCAACACAATGCTGCTGACAAATGTAACATTTTACAGAAACAGACAATGAGACAACATTTATTCTGGCAATTGAATGTTTATATTTGGAATAATGAGACTTTGGAGCAATGGGATTTTGTTTGGGGGATAACTGGCTGTTAGAGAAATGGGCTTTCAGTCCAAGGAGACAGATTTCGTACTAACTTGGCTTCGAAATTTTGGATCGTTGGAACAATTGGCAGTCCCCTTTTAGAGAGGACGATTCGAGTTTTGTGTCAGCCACCATTGTTCTCCAATAACACTTGGCACACAGGACAAGTTTGAGTTGTGCAACTTCACCACTAGATACCAATAAATTCCACACACTGGACCTTTGAGTATTTTTTATGGTGATACAAATTTAGTAGTAGAGGAGTACTCCTATAGCATGGTATTATTACTTTTGCTTCTTTACTTAAATACCAAAACACTTGCGTACTTCTCACGTTAAATGAGCAGTGTGGTGGAAAGTAACTACTCTGAAACAAAAAAAAATACACTTCTGTCTTTTTAGGTCCCATTTTTCACAAGACTTGTTATGCACAGAAAAGACAGCAGCACTTCTCCCTCTCCTTCTCCCTCAGGTGTGACATATCAAGATGCTGATTGAACAGCATGATTACTGCGCAGGTGTGCCTCGGCCTGCTCACAATATAAGGCTGATAAAATGTGCAGTTTCACCTTGACAAAGGACGTTTATAAAGCACTCTGAGCTGTGGATTTCAGGAGGGTACTTGTGCTCAGCAGAAGTGACATTTTTATAACATCCACAAACCAAACACTCCTTAACACAAAAGAGTCTGACGTAATCCAACTAGAGACTCTCTGGTCTGATGTAATATAAACTGGTCTCCAGTCAGCACACTGGTCCCACATTCCTCTCTGCCCTGTGTAAACCATTTATCACATTTTGAGAACGTTTTATTCATCTGCAGCCCGGAGCCAAGAGCAGCAGTATTAAATAGTTGGGATATATTTGCCTCGCACTTTGTGTCAGCAGCAGACTGGACATGTTGAGTTCTTTACCACAGAAGGCGAAAAACTAGCCAGGGAACAGAAAATCCCCCGACAAGTCCCAGTTGGATCATTACCAGAAAACTGCAGATTGTTGTCCTTTGAATTCTCACACTAAACTGAGTGGTGGGGGAAGTAGTCAAGTTATTTAGCTCAGTAAATGTGGCAGTACCACAGAGTAAGACTACACCATTAAAGGCAAATTTATATAGTATTATTATTATTATAGTGCTGTTTATGAGTCTAGATCATTTTGGTGTGAGTTGCTGAGTGTTGGAGATATTGGCCGTAGAGATGTCTGCCCTCTCTCCAGTATAATGGAACTAGATGGCACACAAAATTCTTTCCAGAAATCACGACCCGGTTACTCAAGATAATCCACAGACCCTGTGTGAGCAGTTTCACAGGAACTATTTCATTTCTCCCAAACTACAACCCCACACTGTATTAACGCTCAGAAGGAGAGGTGCATCTACTCATGGACGAAACACACATGCTTGTGACAACCTTGTGACGAACCTTGGGTTTCGTCTCAGTCTGCATTTGTGAGTCCACCATTGTGTCCGTTAGTGGTGTTTGCGTCCCGTAAGATTTTAAAGCCAAACCCTGTTCTTTTTTCCTAAACCTAACCGCATTATTTGTTGGAGGCAAAAAAACATCAATTTGCGATGTTGTACTGACATAGTGCATTTATTTTGAAAGGGACTGTATGTAAGAAGTAAATTTCCCATGAAAACAGAAGTGTATTTTGAAAGAAGACAACGTATGTAACAGAACCTGACACGGCGTCCCAGAATGCAAAAAACCAACGCACCCAGGGAACCTTTGATGTCATATCTGGACATGGAAAGTCCATGACCAAATGTCGATATGTGTCGAGGTCGGACTGAGAATGTGTTGCCCTACATGAAACTGCTCACATCAGTTTTTGTGGTACTCACACACACACACACACACACACACACACACACTACTGTGCTTATTCCACATGTGAAGGGCTCATTGCACGGCTGGAACATGAGCTCACAACTCTTTCAAAAACAACCCAAGGCACACTGTAGGATTTGTGCAAAATTAAAATGCCTTTATTGTATGACAATATATTTAAAAAAGTTGGTGTTGCAACCAACTTTACAGGTCTTCATCAGGGTCATTGTCAGCAGATGTAAAACAAAGGAAGTGTGCATTGGATTGTTCTTAAAGGAGACTTACTCCATATACTCCAAGTGCCGAACATGGCATATTTGGCATCCCACGTATTCTGCTTCCCTCCCTAGACCTTTACTACAAACTCTGGAATTGAAAGCAAGATCCTGACGTCAGAATTGTGTTTACATTTGTAGCTGAAACCAATTTTAAAAGCTGTACCTGTGTTTTATCAAAGCTTTCTAGTGGAAATTTGAAAAAACTTATCACCATCTGGCATAAATGTTGAGGGGCACAGCCAGTCAGCAGTTTTCAGGAAACTCAAAGACTGTGCAGTGCAGATTTATATCAGAGAGACACTGAGACAAAGAAGAGCAACAACTCTTGATGGAATTACGAGTGTATTGAAAATATTGTGAATTTTTATTTCAGAATAGAATACAGTTGACGTTATCATTCAGACCGACAACCTCTTGATCCTCCTCGTCATCGTTAGGAAAATGTTAACTTGGGCGCTCTGGGCTGCAGGAGTTGTTTTGCATGGCTTGTGGATTTTGTCGGGGTTTTGGCAAAGTGCTCTGACGACGCTCTCACGTCCCTCACGACAGCACCTTTGTTGGATCGGAACTACTTGGCACGTGAGCGCCTGACCTGTATTTCGCAAATTAAATCTTGTGATTAAACATTTGCACCAGGCTTTATCTAAATAGTCGACTGTGAACCTTGAGCGTCTGCTTGCATTTACAGTACCTTGTTGTTGTCATGCTACCATTTGCCTAAATTAAAATGTTATCAGAATAAAAACAACGTTTCGGCCTGTAAACACGGTCAGATCTGTTTTGAGCCTTTTTGTCTTCACTGACAGGACGTGAAGAAAACCAGGAATGGATGCAAGTCATAAGGCATTAGGTTGAATCCTGACTCTTGGGGAAAACAATTTGATATATTTAACCGCCAAATCTTCTTCAGGTTAGAACTTTTTTGGTCAACAAGGAAAAAAACTAAATAAATACATATAAATAACACAACATAAGCATTCCGCACGTCTGAATCGAAGATGAGCGTAAACATCGATGCACCTGAAGCTTTGTGGGACGTCGAAGGGAAACCAGACCCCGTCTCAGAGATCACCACGGCAACAGTTCTGATGATCCAAAAGCGATGCAGCTCCACACTTAACGTTACAAAAATAGACACAGCTCTGCCATTGGAGTCACTGATAAAACACCTCACTACAACACCGACTACAGAACATCATCATGCACGGGTTGTTTTTGTAACACCAGAACTGTCACGTGACGTCGGCCGATGAGATCTCTGCTTGTTTCTGGACCAAAGGATTGTGGATAAGAGGGCAGAGGAAGCAAAGCCACTGATGCCACGGTGTTAAAAAACTTCCACAATGAGTGAAGAAGCAAAATCGACTCAGGTGTGCTCTAAATATGTCGACAGTTGGCACGCTCTTGGCACTATGATCATTAAAACACAAAAAGAGTCGATTAAACGCTGCATGGTTCTGAGTTAAAATTACATTTATCTGTATTTATTGTTATTATACGGCAGTTTTAATTTGACGATAAATGCATCCCTTCTATAGTCTTTGAGAATACTTAATCCAATTACTACACCGACTTAAAGTTTGGTGTTCTGCATGAGACAATCAAGATACACACTGCAACATGCTCTGTTTCCATACAGTTTTGGCGTACCAGCTCTCAGTACAGTTACAAGGAGAAGGTCTGGGTTCCCTCACTCTTCCATCATGTGCCACGTTTCATTAAAGCCAGCAACTTTTTAACAAAAACCCTCGTCCTTTGTTTTCCCCAGATCTTAAAGCGCTCAAAAATTGAATTAACTGTGTATCCGAACGGTAAAAACTTGCTGTAAACTGCAATAAAGGCAACCGTCTCCAATCTGCATCGTACCTCATCACTTCCTCCATGTTTTTCAGTGCTTCGTTTCTTTTCTGTTTTGATTAATAATTGAGTAATACTTACATAAAAAATGATTGGCTACATGACTGACCTTGCATGAATGATGCACACAAAAGTGGCAAAAAAACAGCAGAGAATGAAGTTGATTTTTTTTAAATGAATCTACTTCAAATCTAATTCATCTTTGCAAGACCTTGGCCTGACCGGACAGTAGAAACCGAGGCCAAGAGCTTAGCAAAGTGTGTTTGGGTTTGTCTCGAACAATTTGTTAAGTTACAGCTACAAAAACCACAAAAACAAGCAAAATGTGGTCAAGACCCTCATGAATCCTCGGAGGATGAGAAATGTATAGCTGTCAAAGGACTGTGAAGCTTCTTCTGTTTCGGTTTGTTTAAGCCTTCGAAGCTGACCACAATTCGTCAACCTTAGCCACTCCGGTGGCTTCCGTCGCCAGTGCGCTGTAATCGGGCCAGGACCACCTCGTGGGACACTCTCTTGCGGTCCTTGGCCAGGCCCAGGAGGCACATGGCGTCGATGAAACACGTGGTAAGGTTCAACTTGCAGCCAAACTCGCTGGTTGCATAGTCAAAGGGGAATGTGTGGTGATAGTTGTGGAATCCCTCACCTGTAAGGTAAAAGACAGAGTGGTGATAAATTCATACTGAAAGCAGGAAACAATAAATAGGACGTGGTCACTTCAGTGATTGCCGATCAAGTCCGTTGAAGAAGCTGTTTTGTTTGGTTAGCTCACAGCATATCTTGCAAACTACTTTACAGATCTCATTAAAATTTTATGGAGGGCTAAGCCATGGGCCAAAAATGATTAGTTCCTGGTTTGTAAACTTTGCCACAGTGTTAATTCCATTGACGAAAACTATGACTATGACGAAAATGAGACGATGATGAGCTAAAAATAGATCAAATAAATTAAAAAAAACTAAGACAAAATCTAGGTTTCATTTTCGTTGACGAGACAAGACATGACGCAAATGTTCGTGCTGGGCTATCAGGACATAGAACGCCAACAACGGCTGTGCTTATAATTATCTTCAAATGCCGCACGAGCGACAGGCTGGTAAACTCCAGTAAATAGTCTGTGCCTGGATGTTTCAGTAGCCAGCAAATACACTTACACCGGAGCAGCGTCGGCCATTGGTGCTGTGGATGGCTAACTGTGGATGGTGGAGCTGCCTAATGGATTTGTGGAGTTCGTTACTTGCCGCTAAATGGCAGCGGAGCTAGCGGCCACCTGCTGCTGGACTTCACATCCGGGCTGGAGAAGGTTTATGGTTTGATACTGTTTGACAGGCAGGTAGGAGGCTCGGTTATGTAGCGAGTGTAGCTGTGCTGTAAATTAACAGTCTGAACTCAGATCAGTTTTCTCTGACAGAGATGGAAGTTTAGTTTTAATCACTGACTCTGTGAGAGGACACGAGTTTAAACCTCCAGACTAACATGTTGCAGATTAAGAAAGAATTCAGGCTTTAATTAAGTTATTTCTTCTTCTTCTTAACAGTGAGATCTATACAATAAGTTAGGGTTTACAATGAACCTGGTTCAAATCCTCGTTGTCTCAGATAAGTTATTTGTGGTGTCAAGTTTGTTTTTTGGGAGCATGTTGAGCTTTTCAAATCATGATCAGTAAGTGTGTGCTCGTAAATAAAAACCTGCTGGAGAAATGCACGTTTGTAAGTGTGTAGAAATTATTTGTAGTTGCAGAAAAGAATCGTCTAAATGAAATTATATTTAACCTGTCACCTTGGTTCTAATTTCTGATCCATGAATTAGCCTGACTGGATTAGTTTAAAGATTAAAATAACATACAGAAAACACAGTGGCTGAAAGTAATGACTAAAATGCCATGAGTGATAGTTGACTTAAACTAGACTAAAGCTATGGCTCATGACACAGAATCATGGCCCAAGAGTTAAGTTCTTGTAAACTCCTGCAGAGACCTACAGTAGGTTTCAATTCAAACACAACACACACAACTGGTCTTGATTCGTTCATGTTGTTTTCCACAAACAGAACTGGGCTGTGAGGCGATTTTTGTTGAAGAACTAGTGCACAGTCATACATGAGCGGGTTACCATCGCCTGCCGTGGCAATATTCATGCTGAATGTGGCCTCACAGATGTGCAAAGCTACCTTGCTTGATAATGCTGGGAAAAATTGAGATAGACTTCTGTGAGACAGGGCCCTGAGGGCAAACTTCTCATATGTGACGAGTTCATACCTATAGCGCTGAACGCGACAAACTTGTTCTCCCTGGGGTTGATGTTCTTGTCATAGGGCCTGTTCCCCCACATGTGAGCCGCGCTGTTCACCAACCAGGTGGCGTTCAGCACCAGGGTGTACCTCAGCAGAGCCGGGATGAAGTACGCCACCCACAGAGACTCCCCCCACAGGTACCAAGGCACGAACATGGGGACGAAGAAGCACATGAGCAGCACAGACGGCTTGTAATACCTGCAGTGGGGACAGAGTGGGTGGAGCTGTTTACTCAGTATGACATGAATATTAAACAATAGGCCTGTTCATTATCACTTTCCCTCTACGTGAGGCAAACCTTGAGTCACTCTCAATGTGCACAGACGACGAGTTTGTATTATCACCTTGTTAAACCTGAATGACTACAATTATTATAAAATAAAATTATGATACATGATTCTACTTGTTAACAGTCTACACCTCCTGCCAAAGGAGTCATGTGCATATTTTTTTGATTAACTACTTGAAGTGAAGATCAACTGTCTTCCTCACTTACTTCCTTTGAAACATTACGACTTTATCAGCCGTCAGGTCGCTGAGTTCCAGCTTGCGCCCTTTCTCGATGACGTCAGGGTGTTTGCGCACCAGCAGCCAGCCAATGTGAGCGAAGAAGAAGCCCCGGACGGCGTTGTGAGGGTCAGCATCTGTCTCTGAATATTTGTGGTGAACCCTGTGGTCTCGAGCCCACTCGTAGATGTCATTCTGTGGGTTCAAGTACAGACAGAGATTACACACACTGTAGGCACAACGTGGTACTTACAGGGTAATGAAAACTGCTATTATCATGATGGTAAATGTGCACCTGAAATGCCATGGAGTTAGCAACACCGAGGAACATCCTTAGAGGTAATGTGGCCTTGTAGGATCTGTGACTCCACAGGCGGTGAGCTCCTGCTGTGACTCCTAAAGCACTTATCAAAAAACAAAAAACGGCTGTGGAGAGAAACAGATAAAAAACAATTAGTACTACTAATTAAAATATGGCACATTCAAAGGTCTGTGTATCAGACTTGTGCTGTCAGTGCTGGGTGCCATTTTGCAAGGGAGTCATCTATAATACATTATTATATCTGTGTTAATGAAGGCGGGATCACCCCATTAACTGGTAAAATAGACTTTCGAAACACATAAATTATTAATGTACTACAGCATTTGTTCACCACACTCTAGTCTACACTGCCTTTCCATTTCATCAAAGGCAACAATCATCCAAATTTACCTCTGACTGCACTGGTTTGTACTGGCCTACTTGTTTCACAGAAGCTTAAACCACCATGAAGGAAGAAGGGCATGTTACACGGACCCGTGAGTCTCTCTGGGTAATGTAATTACATCATATCAGCTGATGACTGGACGGATAATGCTACGTCATGATTACATGTATGGTGAGACTGGAAGTCTATTTATAGATGCAGCCTCTGTGGTTTTGGTTCATGAGAACTACACATCACAATGGATTCTGCCGAAATGTCATGAGTAATAAAGCAGCATGCAGTTTGTTGGATTACTCTTCATTTGCCCTGCCATACTGTTACTTGATGGGCTTGGGCGTTATCTATTCTGTAATCACATTTTCGTAAGGTATACGGTATATAATGGTCTTTGCGTGAAAAAAACAAAACAATAATGTGACGCTCTATGTTAGGCTTGACAGTTGGAGAAGTAATAACCTGTGCAGCATCTTTGCGTACTCAGTATGGGAAGTTATTGCATCGTACGTTGTGTATCTCAGCTCAGCTGCCTGCCCCGCTGGTAAAGACTGACCTCTGGTGGTGAATGCTGTGCACTACATCGACTCAATACAGCATCTCCTTACAAGTTTAATAGACAGACGAGCATCTGTGTTTTTGACAGTACTGAAAATTATACCGTCAGGGTGTCTAAAATTCCTGGTATACAGTAATGCCTTAATGCTGCCCAAGCCTATTATTTCATTTAAAAACACGATAGTTGGTCGTTTTTAGGAAGTACAGGTTATTTTTCTGACAAGCACACACCTGCCTGCGGGACAGATATGATGCCAGGTGGCTTGCTGACCATCCTCTAATTCAAAATAAATTTATACACACTCACAGGAAATATTATTTGTACTTTATATGTAAATGAGGTGTCATTTTAAAAAGACATCAAAATAAAGCTTGTTTAGCTAAAAAAATAGCTATCAACAGAGGTCTGGGCTAAGCCCCGAATGTCCTTGAATCCTAGGGAGATGTCCCTGTGTACACCTGACCTGCGTGGGCTGCTGAAGCTGCACTGGATTTGCCTCTTGTCGAAGACTTGTGAGAGCAGTAAACAGTTATTATTATATGTAGGGGAGAGCGGGGTCAGTTGGGGCATTTTTGTTGTGAGGTGTAATAACCCGCTATTAGTCACAGACTACTTGAACAGTAATTAGAGTAATTTGACTGAACAGATTTAAGTGTCAGCTAACAATTTATCACACAAAGGTGAAAGGCACATTTTGTAAAATGTAGCCCACAAGAAGTGCATTTTCCTGGTTTGGACAGACAAACTTGAAATTGAAGCTTGACGACATGACAGCTGCCAAAAAGTGAAGCCAAAACATCTGGATGGCCCCCTGGTGGCTGGCTGCAGTATAGGTCATAAACCCTGCCCCCTCCGTGTTTGTGGATGGGACATGGGCCAAACTAAAAAATCTCAAAGAACACAACAACTAAATTTTACCCAAAGAAGGTTTCTGTCATTTTAGGTAATCCTTGTCACCCTGAAGTACGTTCAAGTGTTTGTTTTACTGGAGTTTAGTCTTAAGTAGTTATTTGATGCTGTAAAAGGGGGATTTGACGACATGATAGACAGCCCTGTGTGCCAACTGGTGTACTTCAGTGATGCTGCACGCAATTGGCTGGACAGGTGTGTGGGTGGAGACCACAGACTCCAAATGACATCACGAATGAAAAATGGCAGCAGCTGTATCCGTGATATTTGGCTTCAGTCTTGTACAGTGGGACTAAGTGGACGTGTATTGTCCATCTTTGTTATGTTTTGGGGACATCTTATAAGGGACGCATTATTTAGGGCTAAAAATGTTTGGTTCTGTTCAACTGATCTCAAGTTTGCTTGTCCCGTAAGTGCAGTTCGCTCGCATTTATCTTGCAAGTTCAACATTTTCTTTACTTCCTGGATTTTTCTCACATAGAAATTCGGACCAATCAAGAGCCGCTTTCTCGCACAAGGCATTTTATCTTGTGACACAAACCAACTCTAGGCAATCATGCAACTTTAGGTCTCTAGGTCTGAAAGCAGCCTTATTTTACGACGTCACATATTTCTTTAAGGAAACGGAAAATATTTGCATTTTTTTTCCCAGAAATTACTGAGATATGGTGTTTGGCTGTCTTCCAAGTCTTCATTTCAGTGGAAACTATCAGCTCTATGTGGTAACCACAAGCTACATGCAGCTATAGGTTTATGTAGACCACTGATTTTGTGTCATTTTGCATTTTAAAAAAAAACTCAATAGCAACAAACTAAGAGTTAAATAAAGTTTGCACTTTAAAAACAGAGCTGCAGGCGTGTATGAAGATCATGCCTGGGCAAAGCAAGTTGAGGATCCCTGCTGCACAGTTTGCAGCTTTAAATAACACGCTGTGACATTAAATCTCCGGTGATATATGCCCTCCTCTATAATCCCACTACATGCAGGATACTGGGAGGAGCATGCACAGGCAGATTTTTGCATACAGCAGCGGTGACATAACAGCTGTGGTTTGGCTTGAGTACTGTACGTACAGGAAAAAAGCCACAATATAAACACCAAGCATGTGCAGAAATAACTGGAACAGTAACAGGTCTTTGTACTTACACCAAAGCAAGGTCAGAGGATGTGCAGAGGGGATGAGGAACACGCTGTACAGGGCACCTATATGCAACAGAGACATCAGAAAGACATTTTTCCATACGATGATAGTGGGAGGTTTGGGGCCTTCCTTCTCTTTGTATGTGTGGTCAAACGCGTCTTCTCTGGGGGCTTCTGCTGGGGGAACATGTCCGTTGCTGGAGTTGCGCTGCTTCTTCTCCAACGCCTCCGCCTCCGCCATCGTGGCTGCGGTCCGGTGATGCTCTGCTGAGCGGTATGAATGAGAAAAAACGGTAACGTCCCTGTTTTGCTGACGAGCTAACGACAAACAAGCTAAAACGGCGGATGTGTGAATTATTTTTTTGCTAGCTAACTATTTAAGCTAGCTGGTGAGGAAGAGGATGGCAATGTAACGATGATGCTGACTTCTAGCTGACACGCGACATTTGCTGCGTTGCGTAACACTCGTATTACACCTGTAGAGGAGGCACGTAAAAAAAACAACTCACCAAAAAGACGAGTGTAAAGAGAGTCCGGCTGCTAAAGGTGAAGCTGCGGTGTTTCACCCCCAGACTGCTGTAACCCAGAAAGACAGACGAGTCGTTGGCTCCGCAGCGAACGTATCAATATGAGCTGGAGCTCGAGGTGCGACTGGCCAATCAGCGCTCGGATGCCGCCTCAAGCTCGGGCTGTGATTGGCTGCCGGTTTATCTGCTGTTCACCTTTTATTCATTCTGCAGCCAGATGTATATTTACCTCCTCTGAGAGCCGCCGCTGCTGCCGCCGCTGCTGTCTAGACATGCAGTGAATTAAGCTGCGCGCACAGTTGCGTTCACGCGTGGATTTCAATAAAAGCGACACGACTGACGAGGCGTTAAGAAAAGCGAGCTCAGTGGACACCAGTATCCCAGCTGCGGAGTGCAGAGGACCCCCGCCCGTCCACACACAGGGGACATACAAGGATGCTTGTTCTGTCACGTCATCCTTACTCCCACCCTACATAAGTCCTCATGAAATAAATAAATAAATTAAAATAAAATAAAATCAGGTTAAATTAAACAAAATAAGTTTAAAAAAAGCTAAAATAAAAAAAGAAAATAAAAATAAAATCAGATTAAATTAAAATAAAGTAAAGATAAATAAATAAAATAAAGTAAAATAAAACAAAATTAAATCAGGTTAAAATAAATTAAACAAAATAAAGTAAAAAAAATAATATAAAAGAAAAATAATATAGAATAATATAAACATTCAAGCATTATTAGACCCAGTAAAAATACTAAAACAGTATTTTTGTATTGTGTGTCTTGTTTGTTTATTTATTCATGTATTTATTTATTTGTTGGTACAACTTTTTCATCCTCATGCCCACCGAAAAAAAAAAAACATTAAAAAAAGGGGGGGTCTAAACATTCAAGCAATATCAAAAATAAAAAATAAAGATAATATGAAATAAAATTGACTAAAAAATAATAGAAAGATAATATAAACATTCAAGCATTATTAGACCCAGTAAAAATACTAAAACAGTATTTTTGTATTGTGTGTCTTGTGTGTTCATTTATTCATGTATTTATTTATTTGTTGGTACAACTTTTTCATCCTCATACCCACCAAAAAAAAAAAAAAAACATTAAAAAAAAGGGGGGGTCTAAACATTCAAGCAATATCAAAAATCAAAAATAAAGATAATATGAAATAAAATTGACTAAAAAATAATATAAAGTAATATAAACATTCCAGCATTATTAGACCCAGTAAAAATACTAAAACAGTATTTTTGTATTGTGTGTCTTGTGTGTTTATTTATTCATGTATTTATTTATTTGTTGGTACAACTTTTTCATCCTCATGCCCACCGAAAAAAAAAAAAAACATTAAAAAAAGGGGGGGTCTAAACATTCAAGTAATATCAAAAATAAAAAAATAAAGATAATATGAAATAAAATTGAATAAAAAAATAATAGAAAAATAATACAAACATTCAAGCAATATTAGACCCAGTAGAAATACTATAACAGCAGTTTTGTCTTGTGTGTTTATTTATTTATTTATTTAGTGATACAACTTTTTCATACTCATCCCCCCTCAAAAAAATCTTTAAAAAAATCAAATAATAGAAAAATAATATAAACATTCAAACAATATTAGACCCAGTAAAAATACTATAACAGCAGTTTTGTCTTGTGTTTATTTATTTATTTATTTAGTGATACAACTTTTTCATACTCGCCCCCTCTCAAAAAAATCTTTGAAAAAAATCAAATAATAGAAAAATAATATAAACATTCAAGCAATATTAGACCCAGTAAAAATACTATAACAGCAGTTTTGTCTTGTGTGTTTATTTATGTAGTGATACAACTTTTTCATACTCGCCCCCTCTCCTCAAAAAAATCTTTAAAAAAATCAAATAATAGAAAAATAATATAAACATTCAAGCAATATTAGATCCAGTAAAAAATATTTTAACAGTATTTTTGTGTGTCTTGTGTGTGATTTGCTTTTCTGTGTAGTTTTATATTGTATTGACTGTCTCATGTGTTCCTCTTTGTATCACTTTATATTGTGTTCTTTGTATTGTATTGTTTGTCTGCTGCAATATTCTGTGCAATTATTCAACTATAGAGTAGAAGATATAAATAATATGAAAAATATAAAGAAATACTGTAATAAAAAATGTACAGTTTATCTGAATACAGATGTTTAAAATGCAGTGCAGTTTTTGGACATGTGCAGAAATGTGCAAAATATTGTCCGAGGAACGTGCAAAAATTCACAGTATTAAGTGTATGTGTGTAATGTACAGAGATAATAATCAAATATATTGATTTATCATTCATTATCTGAACTCCTATCTGCATCTACAGCTTGGAGTAGTAAAGTACAAAAATATTAATTGTGCAGAAAAAGGCCCATCTCGAAAAAGGTGATGTTGAACATGGAGGCAGTTACAGATATACTTCACGGGATCCAAATTATAAAACAAAAAATGAATGACACCAGTTGTCACCTTCATGACCCACAGTAAAGACAGACATTTTGTCTCTATCTAGTGGAGAAATGAGGTAGCACAGGGAGCAGACACGTTCATGTTGTGCAAACAGGGTTAACATACATTTGACTATTTTTGTGCTCTTTAAACTGACAAACAACATGACAGTCTGAACACAGTTTTAAAATCCTTAACAAATAAGATAATGGTAAGGTATGAAGTGTATAAATGGTCTTCAATTAAATTAAGGTTGGTATATTCATAGACCTCTTAGCAATTCTTTTGCAGAGTATAATCAGTGGAAGCTGCATAGCTTTGGAAGCTATGCTTAGTCACATTGAAATAGAAAGATCTAGTAGTTGGTTCACAAAAGCTACTTGGAAAAACTTGGAAAAGAGAACAAAAAAAAAGATCAAATTGAGTATGTTCATGATACAAAATTATGACAAAATAAAGCCCGATACAAAAAGTCACATGCAGCATTAAATGCCACTCAAATGAGTATTGCAAAACCAAAAAAGGAATAAATTAACACTCCACTATTCATAGGAAAATGCAAGTTTTGTTTACAGTGTTTGTCAATTGCCTTCAGAAACCAGAGGCCAGGTGGGAGGTTACACCAAGTTAGCCAGGTAAACTTCGAAAAAAGTGTGCAACAACTTCTCTAAACATTTGTCAATGAATATAAATAATCAAAACGTATGATAATAGTGTTCCAAGGGTGTTTGATTACATAAAATACATTAAATTAAATTAATTAAATTGAAGTAAATAAAAAGAAATAAAAAGAAATATTAAATTAAATTAAATTAAATTAAATTAAAAAAATAAAATATTGGACTGGAATAATAATTAAAAACACTGGCCAATTTGCGTTGTAAAATTGTGTGTCATGTACTTACCCAAGCAGTTTTTGTTTTGTTGGCTGTTATTATTTTTCAATGATTTTATTATTTCATTATGCTGTTATCACAAAAATCATCTCAATAAAGATTCAAGTGAATAAAAAATAAGCATAAAGAATAATTCCTTTAATGGCCCAGAAGTGTTTGTAGTGTCAGTAGTTAACTCCACAAAAATGGGCAAAAAAAGTAATGACACTACCTGATTAAGGTACCTGAGACAGGCCTCTACTCTGACAATGTTCAAATCTAGGCTCAAAACAGCTCTATTTCACTGTGCATATGACTGAAAGGATCTTATCTGCACTCTTCTCTTTTACAGTTCATTTTAAAATGATTTATTTATGTTTTTATTTTGTATTGTGATTTTAATGCATTTTCTTGTTCTGTAAAGCACTTTGAATTACTTTGTGTACGAATTGTGCTCTACAAATAAACTTGCCTTGCCTGATCCACAATGCACATATGAATGTAACTGAACTACCTGCAAGCCACTGCAAAATGTCGTTAAACTACTAAGTCAGTTACATGTAGTTCATTAATCCCCACCACAGATGTTAAACATATAAGCAGTATTATTTCAGAGAATTACAGCAGCCAAGGCAAAATTTGTCACAAAAAAAGCTTAAAATGTGTGGGGAAAATGAAGTTGTCTTTGTGTAGATAATATTATCATGAAAATACATTTTCTGTGTCTCTCTTAACCAGCCCATACATGACATTACATACACAAAATTCCTAATATAAGAGTGACAACAGGAAAAGTGGTTTGGAATAATAAATAGGCTATTATTGATTAATTTGAAATTAATTTCTGTAGCTTTGGGTATTTTAGAATCATGTTAAAATTCAGGTTTTAATCTATGCAATTAAAAAAACACCCTACTATCAGTTAAACTGGTTTGGGTATGTTAACAGTCACCAGCATCACCAGCTGCCAGAGGTTTGCAGCAGCAGCAGCATCCTCGACACGTCATCAGCAGGCGCCTGTATTTACTTCTGGTCCAGTTCGCCCGCTGCTGCCCGCTGCAATGGAGGTAAACAGGGACGAAGCGGAGCGCTGCATCGACATCGCGACTGCGGCGCTGACCAACGAGCAGCCCGAGAAGGCGCAGAGGTTCCTGGAGAAGGCGCAGAGACTCTTCCCGACAGAGAAAGCCAAGGGTGAGTTAAGATGGCCGAGGCCAAGTGAGGGGCGCTTCAGCCGGGGAGGATCGCAGCATCATCACCTGCAGCATCACCTGCATCCCGGATGAGCTCTGCGGCGCGTGTGGCCGGGGCCTGTGGTGGCTAACGAGCTAGCTGGTGTAGTTAATGTGTCCATCATACCAGCTCCTGTGTGTCATGATGTCATAGATTAAACTGTAGAGCATAGCTATGAAATATAGCATGAAACAAATTGTTAAATGTGGTGCATGTTATTATATAAGATGGCTGAGGGGGCAGGAGTGGGAGAGTTTGTCACAGACCTCTGCATCCCAGAGAGCCAGCTTCTTATGTGTTAACACTTTAACACTGTGTTAACATTACACTCACTAATATGTTGCCTACCAATGCAGGGAATGCATGTGACAGCTGCTGCAGGCTCATCTTAGTCAGATAAAAAAAACAGATTTGCCTTTTCAGCCACTCTCATGTTGGATGCACGTCTGAATGTTTCATGCTCACCACGCTGATACTGTCTCCCCTCCAGTGCTGCTGGAGCTGATAGCAAAGAATGGATTCACACCTCGACAAGGCAGCGGCCACTCAGACTTCAGCGGGGGCTCTGGGCCTCGGCAGCGGCAGACCAACAGCGAGGACACCAGACCTGAAGAAAAGCCATCAGACACCTCAAAATCCTACTCGGCAGATCAGCTGGAGGCTGTGAGGAGGTAAGGGAATAGTTTACTTTATTGGTTTACTGGAGACGTGGCTGACGCTGACACTGAGGACTTTGTGTTCTCTACGCAGGATAAAACAGTGTAAAGACTTCTATGAGATCCTCGGGGTCCAGGCAGACGCCTCCGAGGATGAGCTCAAAAGATCATACAGAAAACTTGCTTTGAAATTCCACCCAGACAAGAACCACGCTCCAGGTGCTACAGAGGCATTTAAAGGTGACAGAGAGCCCAATTAGAGGTCGTAAGTACGGTGTCTATTAGCCTCTCTTTGTGATGATTTGACGTCTTAATTTTCCTTTCCAACAGCTATTGGGAATGCGTACGCTGTTCTGAGTAACGCGAACAAGAGACGACAGTACGATCAATGTGAAGAGGAGAGGAGGCATCCCTCAAGACACGGCCCAGACAATGGAAACTTCGAGCCAGATATTTCACCTGAAGACCTCTTTAACATGTTCTTTGGAGGAGGTTACCCTTCAAGTTAGTGTCACTGCTTTGTGTTTTCATGCCAAGCTTGTGATATACTTGTCTTCATTTGGCCTGGTCGCTAGAGTATAATTTTGGCATTATACATTCCTGCAAACCACGCTACATTTGTATGTTTCATATATATCATATCAACATTTCTAAAGTGAAATACAACATGTATATGAGCTGAGTTTCTCATCACCTAGCCAAGACAGCTGTTAAGCAGCAGACAACAACAGACCACTGTATGAGACAGGTTTTTTTTAACGACATGTCGGACATTTCCAGCCGTGTTCATGGCAACAAAACCAGGTTTTTGTCAATGACTTGTCGAACATTTCCAGCCATCTTTGTGGTGAAAAAAACAGGTATTTTTTAGGAACATGTCAGGACATTTCCAGCTGTGTTTGTGACAACAAAACCAGCCCTGCGTTCCAATACCCATACTATCATACTATTTAGTATGACAGAAAAAGAATTAGTGTGTCCCAATACATAGTATGTCAGATGCAGTTTGCCAAAAGTACCAGGATGTTCTACTACATCCGGTCATATTACACAGTATGCATGTCAGCATGCTTCTTTGGCCATTCTGACCCACAATCCTTTTAGCAGCGGAAGTTACGTCGCACTGACTGAGCAGCGTGTACATCCAACGCCCACACTTCCTTTCATACATGGTTTATTTAATTTGAGATACTAAGACACTACACATTAGGACTGCAATGATCTAATTATATACTGTCACATATCATACAGTTTTGCAGAACACGGTTACAACATTCAACTTTATTGTGATTATAGTATAATCAATGTTAGGGTTCAACTATGACTACAATATAGAAGATTCTACCAGTATAGGCAGTGGTGTAAATGTGATATAAATAATGAATGAATATGACTAAATATGAATACAGTATGGGCCAGGTATGAGCAGTATAGACTAGTAAATATATAAATAGTAAAAGTCAACTACATATTAAGTAATGTAGTAAGAATGTACAAGTATGTTACACTACAAATAAAAGTAATGGGAATGTAAGGCTGCTTCACGTGCAGACAGAATATAGTGAATATATGAAAGCAGAAAGCAGGCCAGGTTTGTGTTAACGACATGTCGGACTTTTCCAGCAATCTTTGTGGTGACAGAACTGGGTATTTTTTAATGTCACGTTGGGGCATTTCCAGCTGTGTTTGTGGCACCCAAACTGGTTATTTTTTAATGCCATGTCGTATATTTCCAGCTGTGTCTGTGGTTACAAAACCAGTTATATTTTAATGGCCTATCGGAACATCTCCAACCGTGTTTGTGGTGACAAAACTAAGTATTTTTCATCGACAGTTTGGGACAACTACAGCTGCGTTTGTGGTGACAAAACCAGGTATATTTTGAGAACATATCAGGACATGTCCAGCTGTGTTTGTGATGACAAGACCAGGTTTTTGTTAATGACACATCGGACACTTTCAGCCGTGTTCATGGCAACAAAACCAGCTATTTTTTTGAAAACACAGGAAATTTCCAGCTGTGGTCGTAGCAACAAAATGGGGTATTTTTTGTGAACAGATTGGGACATTTCCAGCCATGTCTGTTGCAACAAAATGTTTAATTTAACCACATGTTGGAATAGGACATATCCAGACATGTTTGTGGTGACAAAACCGGATTTTTGGTAGTGACATGTCAGGACATATCCAGACATGTTTGTGGCGACAAAACCGGATTTTTGGTAGTGACATGTCAGGACATATCCAGACATGTTTGTGGCGACAAAACCGGATTTTTGGTAGTGACATGTCAGGACATATGCGGATTTTTGGTACTGACATGTCAGGACATATCCAGACATGTTTGTGGCGACAAAACCGGATTTTTGGTAGCGACATGTCAGGACATATCCAGACATGTTTGTGGCGACAAAACCGGATTTTTGGTAGCGACGTGTCAGGACATATCCAGACATGTTTGTGGCGACAAAATCGGATTTTTGGTAGCGACGTGTCAGGACATATCCAGACATGTTTGTGGCGACAAAACAGGGTATTTTTATCCACAGTTTGGGACATTTCCAGCTGTGTTTGTGGATTAAGCTTTTGAAAATGTAAGATTTTAACACATAATCTCTTTCTAGTGTTTTTGATGCCTTAACCTAATCACACGCTGACCAAAGCGCTGTCACAACATAAATTGAAACCTAAAGAAATGTACATATTCAGCATACCTGCTACAAGTGAAACATAAAAACGTTATATATTCATGGTTTGCAGAAATGTACAATTCCAACATTTATTCTGGCAACTGGGTTGATTCATTGTAATACTTGTTATGATCTGTGTATTAAGTGCTCCATGTGCTCCATTGATCCAGGTAATGCTAATGTGTACACCAATGGGCGGATGCGTTACCCAAGGCGAGAGAGAAGAGAGCGACAGCGGGATGTGAGTTTGATGTTATTATTAGAGCTCCTGCAGATATAAAGATGTGTTGTTGAACAGCAGGGGGAGACAATGAGTCGCGTGTGATTTTATCTTTGGCAGATGGGTTTGAGTCAGCTGTGAGGTTTTGACACTGCATTGTTCTCCCTGCAGGGAGGCCTCGCTCTGTTCGTGCAGGTCATGCCCATCCTCATCCTGGTCATTGTGTCGGCCCTGAGTCAGATCATGGTCAACAGCCCGCCCTACAGCCTCAGCTTCAGGCCGTGAGTGTGATCCTCTAATCTGAACACCTGCCTAAGAAGGATGTTAAATAACAGGGCTTATTGTTGTTCGGCAAAATTCCAGTAGACTCAGACAAAAGATTATCTACACAATCCCAACACAAGTCTGTTTCATAATTGTTGTATTTTCTTATTTTTGTACAAGCCAGAGAGCGAAGAGCGGTGTTTGAAGTGCCACTGCCCCAAAGTAGATTTACTTTCATAGTATTACATCCTAAGACAGATCCATTGTTTTGACTTTTCAGTTTCTTGTTTGATTCCGAAACAACATCTTGATGCTGCCTCCCAAATCCCAAGTAATCTCAGACCTCTTCTGGGTTGCTGGCTCCATTCGTCTGGCCTCTCGCCACGCTGCCTGCCTTTGTGTGTCAGATGCACTTATCAGCCATGAGTCATGTTGACAGAGACAGGCAGTGCCAGATTTGTCATCTTCGTGCTGCGGTCGGTCACATGATATCTCTCCCACACTTTGTCCTATCTCCACGCAGGTCAGCAGGTTACACGCAGAAGAGGCTGACGGAGAATCTGAAGGTGCCATATTATGTGGGGGAGCACTTCTCCAGGGAGTTCACCGGCCTGAATCTGAAGAATCTGGAGCGGACGGTGGAGGATGATTATATTTCCAACCTCCGCAACAATTGCTGGAAGGAGAAGCAACAGAGTATGTTTGCCAAGAAAAACAAATTACGCTTTATTTATTTATTTAACCATGAATATTGACTGTTCTTTCTGCCGTTATCAGCTCCGGGGAAATGATTAAAGACGCATTTTGATTTATATCACCCCTCATATATCTTTCATGAATTGTTTCTTGTGTTTCCTGCAGAGGAAGGCATGCTTTACAGAGCTCGCTATTTTGGAGACACTGATCTGTACCAAAGAGCGCAGAGGGCTCGCACACCAAGCTGCGCCAAGCTGTCTGAGATCTCAGCTTCATTCCATGGTTGATGCTGCTTTCATAATTAAAAGCAAGTCCTCCACATTTTTCTCATTTATAAACACATTTTGTAGTGACTTCTAGGCTTCGGTGGTATCATGTTTTTTCAATATACGAAATGTAAAAATCCTGAAGGTAAAAATATAGACGCTCATCTTTCAACAGCCCTTTTTACACAAAGATTAAAATGAAACACCCATCCCACCCATGGTCCCGTCCTGCCGGCTGTCCCAGTGCTGTTACCACCTCCGTTGCCTGCTGAAACTGGATTTATACTTGTGCGTCAGCTCTATGCAGAGCCTACACCGTGCCCTACACACGTGGCCTACGCCTTTGTGAGCATTTATACTTGTGCGGTGGTGTGTGTGTGTGTCACTCTGCAGTTACGCCTCCAAAACACTAGTCCATGGTGGAGGTTTTTGTGGAGTGCTGTAAAGTTAAGTTGATTCAAAACACACATTAAACACACATTAAACATGGCTTAATAGAGACAGTTTCAAACACAACTGCACAAATCGGCTTCACTATAACTCGCAGCATTCACAGACAAACACTTGTCTTTATCTTAGCCTAGCAGCTAGTGTACTTTTCCTCTGCTCATATAAAACAAGGGACAACAGCAACATTTAACAAAGGTAATGACACAATTCGGCTCCATTACAGCTCACAAGGTTCAGAATTGTGTGCCATTACCTTTGTTAAATGTTGCTGTTGTCCCTGGCTTCATATAAGTAGAGGAAAAGTCTGCTAGCCACTAGGCTAATTTATACAATGTAAAATGCCATAGGCTTGTGCTAGTAACATTAGCATGTTGTATTTGTCGGGAAAATGTGTCCAGATAAAGACAAGTGTTTGTCTGTGAATGCTGCGAGTTATAGTGAAGCCGATTTGTGTACTTGTGTTTTTATTTGTTGTTATTAAGCCATATTTAATATGTGTTTAATGTGTGTTTAATGTGTGTTTTGAATCAACTAAACTTTACAGCACTTCACAGAAACCCTGTCACCAACTAGTGTTTTGGAGGTGTAACTGCAGATTGACACAGACATACCACCGCACAAGTATAAATGCTCACAATGGCGTAGGCTCTGCATAGAGTATAAATCCCGCTTAATACGATTACATTTCTTGACATTAACTAGACTGAAAAAGAGAGCTTGCAGAATGTAGCAACTCGTCAGTCCGGGGGTTAGTGTGTGTAGTTAGCGCCACGCACAAATAGACATATACCCTATAACCCTGTGAAATTTCTGGAAGTTATGAAAAAATAGATGCCGCCCAAGCCTAGTGACTACCTGCATGTTTTGTTTCATTTTACAACATCATTTTTTTCCCTTCTTGTCTCCAGGTTTCCAGAATCCACACAAAAGATTATCGGCTGTAAATAGATGAGCTTTAACAATCTGGAGACGGAAGATGATTCAACAAGCAACACAAACAAACCAGCACCAACCTGCATCAAAGTGATCACACAAACTGGTTTAAGCCATTTCTGCGGACTTTTAGTATGTTGAATTAAAATACAATATGAATATAATGTTTTGACATGGAAAAAAAAGAAAAACACTTAAAAAAGCCAAGCCCCAGTTGTGACTGGGAGCCATGAAGCTGGGAGAGGTCACTTCACGGTTTCTGTGAGAATGCAGTACGAAACCAGACTGTAGCGAGGTTAGATATAGTCATACGGATGTTATTTATGTAGCAGTTTATTAGGTACCACAGTGAATGCTTCCTCTTTTATTTCACACGGTCAAATCAGCGGAGCGGACGAGTTCGGTTTGACTTCAAATGCACATTCTGAAACTATGCAGGAATAATGTGAAACCTCTGATGAATATATAGTCATAACGTCCAGGGTTTGTCAGACACTTGAACACCTGAGATTTGTCTTGCTTCTGCTGTGTGTGTGAGAGATAGCAATTAGGAAGTGTCCCTTTACACTTTGCCTCTTTTAAATGTAGTAGGGATAGAGTTGTGTATGTTAACGTTATGACACTTCACAATAAAAGCCAAGGGAATGAGAGATGTGCCTACCCACAAAGTGGGACTTTAACAGGTTCTAGTTTTTGAGTACAATGTCTCTGATGAACAACATCTGTTGGAAGAAGCTATTTTTGTCACGCCTTTTGAGTTTATAGTATGCTATTTATGTTTTAATTTATTTTTAAAAAATGGATTATCAGGCTAAGACAACACAGATCTCGCTCACCTTTTCCACCATGTTTTTACTCCCAGATGAAAAATAAAATATGGATGCTTCAGTCGTGTTGGACGTGACTCATTGCTCAGAGCAGAACAAGCACAGAACATCAGAGTCAAAGGCTCAGTCAGCACATTCAGCTGGGAGGCTGGCTCGCTGAGAGTGGGAACTGGAAACATGGCTTTGCACACGATCACATTTTAGAGGACGTGCAGCACGTGTCGGCAAGAAGTACAGCGTCACATTCTTTCACCGCAAATGTTCTCAGCTGTTGTTGGCGGATGTTGTGCTGCAAAGAGTTGTGATTGGTCGCACAACTTTTCCGAGGATGTGGTTGATCATGGCTGGCTGACTTTTAAACTGATCTATAACCAAGACATAGCTGAACATTGTTAATCTCTACGACAGTTATCTTAGTGTTCTGGGGTAGTTTGTCAAAGGATGCAGCTTCATATGTGTTGTTCTGCATTTAGCAGAATCAAACACTTGCATTTTTGCTTCATGCAGAAACTTTACCAAAGTTTCATTGGTGTTGATTTCTTATGATTTAGAACAAAATAGACAATATATACACCATGAGTTGATGCAGAAAAGGCACAAGTTGGTGCATACAATTCGCCGGAAGACAGGAGATTAAGTGTTTGACAGTCAAAGCCCCCCCACAAAATGTTAAAATGAAACCTACGCCCCTGCAATTTTCCATAGGACACCTGAATCTGCATGCAACGCTGCAAATGCATGACCCAGAGCTGAAATAAAACAGCAGAGAGAGAGAGCTGTTAAAAAAAATAATTTATTTGCAGTCATGAAAGTACAAAAAACAGTGCAATGTTATGAGTATTTGAATGTCAAATAAATAAAGGTGAAAGCAGGACAGGACTACACAGATACAAGATCAAATTACATCTGAAATCTTAGCCGCAGCTTGCACATAAACTGCACAATGCAAGCAGTGGTAAGCCTTTGCTCGTGGATTCAAGCAGTCACTAAGGTCCCTAATGGTTTGCATGGTGTACAGCTCGTCACTTGGTGTACATTACAACTGAATGCCATGTATGAAAAAAAGAAAAGAAAAAGAAAACACAATGGTCTTTAATCATATAGCTAGCTGCCGTTGTGTTTCAATAGAAACTGAGGTACGCACTTCCGCAAAATGCCGGTTTATCACATATATCATGATGTACAATGTAATAGGAAAAGCAACACTTGCTCCAGATACCATGAACTCCCTTACAATGGGAACAATGGGCTGCATCATGACAAAGTCCATCCGTACACTTCTGAAGGCATCATATACATGTACTAATAGTCATAAGGCCCTTCTGTGAGCTTTACTAGGCGTTTTAAAAAAACGCAGAAAAACATTAGGTCCTTTACATTTCTTAACATTCCTCAATGAGCAGTTCCTCGGAACAATACAGTTTCTTCTTAATCACACGGAAACCGGTGCTAAGTTTAATAGCTTGTCTCACGACTGGAGTGGAAGGGGACTTTGTACTAAATAGTCCTTGGATCTTTGGCCACAGCCCTCCAGACTCCAGCCTCAACACCAGAGTCAGCTGGAAGGTGGGGACAAGGTAGGGGTCCACGGACAGCTGTGCCATACTCTCGCAGGAGGCCCCTTGCTCCACGCAGAGGTCGATGAGGGCCCCTCGTAAGCCGCAGGGCTCGCTAGCAGCCAGGTGAAGGAGCTCCTGTCCGATGTGCTCCAGAAGTTTCTCGGGGATGAGCAGTTTGGTACACCGCAAGGCGCAGTCTGAGTCTTTGGCCTCTCTCAGGCTTCCTGCAATTAGGTCCACGACTTCTTTCAGGATTGTCTCCTCCATTGGATCATAAAACAGGTCCTCGTTACAGGGGGGCAGGTCACCGCAGACATCTGACCCTGTTGAGAAGACGCAATGAGTTAGAGCCATGAAGAAGAGGAGAGGCTAGTTTGAGTCTGATTCATTAATGATTGCAGAGTTGTTTACCTGAGTCTGAGAGGTCACTCCTGCTGCCATTGTTGGACCCTGACTCCATGCTGCTGCTGCTGCTGGTGCTGCTGGCTGATGTGCTGAAATCAGCCCATCTTTGCACCAGCTTGCCCCAGGACAGCCTCCTGGGACTGCTGTCCACTGGGGACGGGGGTGGGCTGCCCATATCAGTGGGTGCAGATAGAGCAGGCATAGTTATCCTCTTTGCAGTGTTCAACAGCTTCTGTGGTTGGTCAGCTGTTTGTGAGGAGACAAAAACAACAGATAAGCACTTAAACTCGACACGAATGGCACTAATTCAACATCAAACTTAATCAATATTAAAACACAAGTGTCGTTTAAAGTGTAGTTTGTGGAATAATGTATGAACAGAGCAAGTACAGCAACAATAGTTTTAAGAAAGCTAGCTGCTGTTAAACTGCTTAAATTAGCATGCAAGCTAGCAAAAAATCAGCAATAACGACGTGATACTTACAGCTTAATCGATAACGTTGACGTTCAAGTCTGTTGTCGATGTTCCAGATATTTATTCGACTGGTTATTGTCTGCAAAAACAACCATCTGGTAACTTCTGTGCACCGAGCTCCTTCTGTCACACACCAGCTGCCGAGCTCTGCGGCTCGTCCCGCAACAATGTTTATATACTCCCCCGCTAGGCCACGCCCACCCGCACCCAGCCAGCCAATCAAAAAGGGAGGCACGCCATCGGAGCTGTATCTTGCCTGGTAACATGCCAGCAGAGGAGAGACAAACAGGAGGAGGAGGAGGAGGAGGAGGAGGGGGGTGATGAAGGTGATGAATAGCAGACCCCAGTGTTATGGAAATATACAGGGGATCTTGCCTGGGCTTGTCATATTGTATGTCTTTGTTTCTTATCGTTCTAACGCGTTAATAAACGAGTGTGCTGTTTGTGCATGAAGCGCACAGGCTGCATTGATTCAAGCCTCTGTGCAGGCTCGGCTTAGCTGGCTCAGTGTTGCAGTGTACATTACGTCACCTGTTTTTGCTCAAGCATTACATCAGAATTTTTCATCTGCCTCACAGAGGTGCAAACAACACAGCGGGCTGCATGAGAGGACACAGTGTACGCGATCAAAAGATAAAAAATAGGTGTTATGATTTGGAGCAATAAGAACATTTAGATGACAGGACATGCACCAGCACAAACAATGCTGTTTAATTATGTCACAATATTTATTCTGCTGCTATCAGTGTTTTATTAAAAACACAGCACAAGGGAAAATTAAAAGAGTGAATTTGCAAGTGAGTCACATGCCAAATCATGAAAAACTTGTCGTGCAAAGCAAACTGTCTGAGCAGTACATCACATACATAATATGTGCTCAACACAAAAAAAAATATTTGGAAAGCAGCCAAATATACTGTGCTGCTACACGTGAGGGGGATGGACTGTACTTTAAGTCAGAGAGGAAATGAAAGACATAAACACATGTGAAAGGCACAGCATGTTCTAAAGGGGAGGGGGTGTTGCGAATCAAGTCACCCTCGGAAAGTTTCAACTCAGGAAAATGCATTTGTTCCTTTTTTTAAACACAAAGAATGTGGACAAAAGTGAAAGGCTCCTGTAAAAGTAGACATTTCAGAGCTATGCACAAACAACTCCTCCAAAGTGGATTCCTAGAAAGTGTGATGCAAAGCGACCTTTTGAACTCCTCGGGAGGAAATCTAAGCTGCAGCCTGGAGGTGTGTCTTGTTATGTCCAGGGCCGTCCTTAGACATTTACTCCCAGAACAGTACATTCTGTACGCTCCCCACCCCTCGTTTGTTTGAAAACATCCATTCACTGAACAAAACAGCAGCGTTTCCTCGCTGTCAACACAGCAGGGAAGTGACACGGAAACAAATCGCATCAGTGGGCATCAGAGTCAGAGAAAAACTGAACAGTCAACATAAAACAAACAAAGATTTAGTTGCCTATCTAGAAATTAACTCAGTGACGTTCGTGGGACAAACAACAGCAAGACAAAACAAACAGTACAAGGGATGTGACAAGTATATGACTTTATTTACAAGCTCTCTTTGTTTCGAGTGCTGCTGCAGCGAGCAGCTCCGAGGTTTTCAGATTTATGAGTTACAGTGCAGCCATGTGGAAACACAATGCCTCACTTCAAGGGATTTATTACCAAAGATATTATTTCCCTGTTACACTGAGGCGAAGGGCAGATTGGAAAACACATGTGACAGCCTGCACCAGCTGAAAAATATATTAATAATCTATGACAACATTTTGAATTTAGCTGAGAGTATAAAGAAGACTGTTGGTGACGGCGATTTGTTACTGTAGGCTTTAATAAGCTGCTTTAAAAAAGAGAAACCATGCTCATACAATAGTCATAAATAAAACATCTCACATTCAGTATCTCCAGATAATATTTAAGATATAGAATAAAACTATAAAGACGGAATAGAATATTTATGAACCAAAGGCATCTGGGTCTCTTTATTTAAGACGGTGTGAATCCCAATAGCTGTTCTATGGGTTTGTACCGCCACTCGTCTGCTTCCAGCTCCTCCACCAAGCTTGCGAGTTTCTCCATCCGTGACACTTGTTGATCTGCGAGAGCACACACAAGCGTTACTTGGTTGAGGGCGCCAGGTTTGCACGGATCAGCCAGAACAAACATATTTTGCATGAACAGTCAGCGACTCACCGTGTTTAACCTGTTTAAGTGTGGAGGCAACTTGGTAGCTGAACACGGACTCGCACAGAAATCTGTCAGAGCCGTCTGAAAAGAAAAACATCATGATTAACTGAATATTTTACCTTGATTACAATTAATTAACGATTATTTTGGTTTTGGTTTTTGCCCTCAAGTTCACTGACAAGGTTTGTACTGTAGATATGCTATGGACTATTAAAGCTGGGATACATTTTCTAATGAAAGAGTGCATGTTTTATCATTGTGATTTTAAAATAATTGAAGGAAACACACACAGATGAGCTATTTATGATTTTTTGTTGAATATTTCAGGATTGAAATCAAAGCTTGTAATGAAAACATCTTACAAAAAGGTCACATTTTAGTTTTTATGTAAAAAGGAAGTTCTCTTAAACAGTATAAAATAAATACCTTTGATAGTGCCACGTCAAAAATAACAAATAACACTTGCTTTTTATGACATGAGTTGTGCACGTTTGGCACCACAGTTTGGTAAAAAGAAATATTTTAGCGATGGCATGGTGTGTCTTCTGTCGAGGGTTTTAATGAGGTGTTTAAACCCACTGTGCTCCACTGTAGCTATGGGAACCATGTTGAGTGTTGTTCAGATTTATTGTTTCAGTGCACTTCAGACATGCTTCCCTGCTGGGTTGAAGGCGGCTGGTAGTTGGTAGGAAAGCGGATTGATGTACCAGGTATTTTAAATTCTAGCCATGTAGTTTTTAACATTTTTGTATATTTCACTCTGTAATAAAGTGTTTAAGATTATCTGTGTCTCTGCAGAGCATCAGTGGTCCATTGGCTGCTCTTGCTGTGGGACTGTTCAATGCACCCTGGCACATGAGCTGGTAACAGGCAAAAAGATGTTTGTTTGTTTGTTTGTTTGATCTGCCTACTTCCCTCACTAATTACCAACTCACTCAGGCTGACCCCAGTCAGACAGTCAGGGCAGGCTGAAAGTGTGCCGTGGTTGACTGATTGCAGCGAGGATAATCACGTGTGGAAACTTTGGAAATGTGTTAGCACTTCGAGTGCCAGACGTATTGATTGCGGCGTGCACGGGTGTGACATTAGAACTTAAACCCTGCCTTGTAAGTGATAGCTGGGGGGCAAATCCTGAGGAGGGGGAGGTGGGAGAATACAGATTGTATGTCGAAGTTCTGTAATAAAAAGACTTTTTTCTTACCTCATCCCCTGTCATTTCTTAAGCTAGAGCCCATGTTAGTTTATTAATGAAAACGTGACATCAAAAAATGTCCTAAAGAATTAATCCAGCAAGTCACCACGTACTTGTTCATTTGTTCTCTCCCTTTTAAATTTCACTTCGCCATTGCCTCTTAAACAGGAATGACCATGACCTGGATGAGTGAGAATCTTCACCAACAGTCTTCCATCTGTGTATGTATTTTCAGGATAATTTCATGTAAGTAATGTCTGTTACATGAGTTGATGTGAACAAGATTTTAAGGCCGCTGAATGTATGATTCTGTTATGTAACTAAAAGATTTCAATGGTGGTGAAGCCTTGGTGTTCACAAGGCTAATAGAAAGTCAAAATGGTGCTTTAGAAGCTACTCCTGAAAGAAAGGCTCAGGTTAAAAATTCTGCAATTTTCAGCCTTCAGAGTTTTGTTAATAAACAAAGAGAAAAGTTTGAGACCCTCTGCGCTTCTGCAAACCAATTCATCTCTTTGTAAGCTGTTTTTTTTTACCTTGTAGCACTCAAAAACTAACCACATGAATTGGTGTATTTTGAAGCAGAGGTGCCCGATTGCCTTTTACCTTGATACACAAATCCTATGTGGCTTTAGGTGAAGCAGAAAACTGTGAGACACCAAAGACTTTACCTGTACTTTATGACAGCCCCAGGTTGTGCCACTCATCGTTTCTGCATGAGGCTTTTGCACAGATGAAAAACTATCATCCGTCTTTCTAAACAATATCATATCGTATTCTGGTCCCTGTGGTGTGTACTTATTGGTTTTATTATTCAAGGCACCTGCACTGGTAACCTGGTCACTTTACAAGGTAGCTACTGTGTTTTCAATTGCACTGTGAAGTGTGTATATGCTGCTTCTGTTATGTTAGGCACATGAATTTACTGTAGTCTGAACTGCACCTTAAATTTCTTCTTGTTATGCGTAGGACTTCAGGTGGAATTTGGCATTTCTCTAAATCTGGTGCAACCATGTTTTCATTTCTTGTAAATGATTAATGACATTGCACACTGCTCTCTTATAAATCAAATAAACTTAACCAAATGAAAAGATAAATGGCAGCCAAACTTTAAAAAAGCTGGCAGCTGTAGCTCAGAGGTGGAGCGGGTCGTTCACCAATTGGAAGATCGGCAGTTCGATCCCTGTCTCCAACAGCCTACATATCTGGCACCTTGTATGGTAGCCTCGGCCACCAGTGTATGAATGTGTGTGAATGGGTGAATGTGACTCGTGGTGATAATGTGGTTGGATGACTAGAAAGGCACTATGCAAGTGCAGGTCCATTACCATTTGGTAATCCATTTTGTCATGTCCAACTACTTCAAAGGCTGGATTAAAAACATTGTGTCTGCGGCACAATAACAAAGTTTTCAGCTGTGACTGTTTCAGCTTTTTAGTTCTAGCTGTGAATGTTTAATTTTGGTGATTCAGTGTAAAAGGAGATCTTTGTTGGCTTGAGCAGCTTGGGAAATGGGTTTAAAGGTCTTAACTGTGCAGCCCACCAATTTCATTTCTTCATTATAATCTTGTTGTTCCAGCTGACAAAAGAGGCTTTGAGGAATTTGGAAATGTCTTCACAGAAGTTGCAAGACTTGCCAGATCTTTTTAGAGTTGGGCTTGTTTGTGTGAATCATTTAGAGACCTGTACTTAGATTCAAATGCGCACTACTCCAATCTCAGTTAGTACAGTAATTGCAAGAGAGGCACAAGCTGATTTGAACTAACTTAGATGCTCCAGCACTTTAACATACAGTGTGTTGTCAGTGATTCTTCAGCGCCTGCTTTGGTGGGAATAGGAAAACAGCTACGTAGAGATGCCTTTAGCTGCGTGTTTTCTCATCTCACCTTCCATCATTTCACCTGCTCCTTTAGGATACGTGTACAGGACTTTCCTTGGAGGGATGAGCTCTGAAGCACTGAACCCAGAGCCAGTCACCGAGCTGCCGCTCACGCCTCCCGCAGAGGAGGACGAAGAAGACGCTGCCATCGCCTTGGAAAACTTTAAAACACAGACACAAGAAAATGTTGTACTGCTGCTACAATCTACCAAGCATACATATGGAAGACTGACATTTTAGTTATCACTATAGCCACACCAGCCCAAGAAAGCCAACGTTAGTATGTTAGCTTTCCTGTCTTTCAGTGACAGCAAGTTATTAACTGCGACTTCTATGCTAGGTGGCTAGCAAAGAAGCTAACTACTCTGGTGGCACCGATGTGCGCTGCGACCATTCACTATTACCGTTGCTAGACACAACAAGGCAATAAGTAACCTTAATAAAACAATAAAACTTACCGTCTATGTGCTAGTATCACTATTATGGATTATAATCCGCGCTGTTGGTTTTGTTGTTTATATGTTTCAGCTTGCCACTATTCACGACAAAGACGGCGGTTTACGTTTGAAGCGGCGTCACTCTTGCCGTAGAGTTGTAACTAATGTGGACGGATCATTTCCGGCACTTTGCGTTTGTAGATCTACAGAACATGAAACGCCGCCGCTGTGTGTCGTAAACGGCCGTAAAGCAGGGAAACTAATGTGAACGTGAACTGACATGTACGTTAGGGGACAGTAGCTAGCGAAAGCGTTTTAAAAGCTACAAAAGCGAACTTAATAGCGAGCAATTTAGAGAGTTATTAGTGTCGTTAGGTTAGCTTAAGTTTAGCTAACGTTTGCTAGTTGACACTGGATGTTTTACGTCCAGCTCTTCAATATAAATGAGCACCTAGCTAGCTAAAGTGTTTAAAAAGCCACAAAAGCTAATTTAGGGCATTTATTTCGTGTAGGTATCTTGTTAGCGAGCAAGTCAGATAGTTGTCAGCACTGTTAACTTAGCTTAAGTTTAGCTCACGTTGGCTAGTTTACACTATGGATGTTTTACGTCCATCTCTGATCAATATACATGGAAGAATATACCGAAGGAATGTCATCAAGGAGGAACATTATGAGGAAGAGGAAGATATGTCTTACATGGGACCACCAGGTGTGTGAAGTCCTCGGCAGCGCTGTCAAGCTGTGGCCACAATTTCCTATAAAAGAAACTAATAATGTATCTGTACGTTTGTTGTTTCTTGACACGTATAGAGAGTGAAGACTTTGCAGAGGATGAATCCTGTGATGCCAGCTTCATTGAGCAGACTGATAAGGGATACCGCTGTGCCATTGATGTGCCAAGTGTCCTTTACAAGTGAGTTTACAAAACAAACATGTTGTGATTGCTCTGTATCTCCCCCAAGTTGAAAAGCACAACATGTTTTGTTTCTAAAGAGCATAATGTGTTTGTACTGCAGATACATCATTGGGAAAAAAGGAGAGACACGCAGACGCCTGGAGTTTGATACAAAGACATCTATCAGCATCCCTAAACAAGGAGTGGAAGGACAGATAGGTGTGGCATTAGGGCATCATTCAAGTCAGAGAGCACTCTCTGAAACAAAAGGCTTTCTCTTGACTTTCTTCCTCTGTCTGACAGTTATCACAGGTTCCCACAAATCTGCGGTCTCATCTGCAGTCACACGAGTTGAGGTCCTCATTGAGAGTTTCCGGAAGAAGCAGCCTTTCACACACTTCCTGTCGTTCCCTCTGAACGATCCCAAAATTCAAGAAGGATTCCTGAGCTTTAAAGATGAGGTGTTGAAGCAGTGCTCACAGGTAGTGTCAAAGGAATATGAATGGCAATGATGGGTGACAGTGGTGGCCATGTATTGGTTCAGATCAACATATTACATCCTAAATTAATTCACAATTTGTCATGAATTGTGCAGGATCATGGAGTAGATGGAAGCATCTTTCAGAACGCTGCAAAGCTTCACCTGACCATCGGCACACTGGCTTTGTTGAATGACACAGAAGTGAGAAAAGCATGTGAACACCTCCAGGAGTGTCAAAATGTCATCAGGTAGGGGACAAATAAGGTTATTATATCACACTAAGATTTAAACTGTGTAGCTAAAAACATTTAGTTACACAGCATTGTTCACATACTGGGTGGGAGGTTTGCATGTTCTCCCCATGTCAGTGTGGGTTTTCTCCAGGTACTCCGGCTTCCTCCCACAGTCCAAAGACATGCAGGTTAATTGGTGATACTACATTGACTGTAGGTGTGAATGTGAGAGTGAATGGTTGTCTGTCTCTGTGTGTCAGCCCTGTGATAGTCTGGTGACCTGTCCAGGGTGAACCCTGCCTCTTACCCAATGTCAGCTGGGATAGACTCCAGCACACTCGCAACCCCCAACACGATAAGTGGCCATAGAGAATGAATGAATGAACTGTTCTGGTTTTATTGAAGATAAAAACAAGACTTGATAGAATAAACCCAAAAGGATTGCTGTTGAGAATAAATCTGCCGGTATTCTATATTTTATTAATTGTTAGCAAAGCACGTGAAAACTTACAATGACTTGATCCTACTAACAAGTCTTGTCTGTGTTGCCAGAGCCTGATGTAACTTAGTCCTTTGTGCCAAACACACGTCAGTGAGCTACACTGTTGCACCTTGGGACATGTTGGCACTGTAGTTTATTTTTTTAGTCACTAACTGCCACTAACGATTATTTTCATTGTCGATTAATCTGTTGATTATTTCTTCGATTAGTCGACTAATCATTTCATCGAAAAATGTGTTAAAATGTTGAAAAATGTCGGTCTGCCTTGCCCAAACCCCAAAATTACGTCATCTAATGTCTTGTTTCATATTCACGCCGAAGGGTTTTAGTTCACCGTCATGGGAGAGTGTGTAAAGCTACCAATATTTGAACGTAAGAAGCTGCAGTAAGAGTATTTTGGGGTACTTTTATAGTACTTTTCTATGAAAAATGATTCAAACTGATTAGTCGACTACTAAAATAGTCATCGATTATTTTAATAGTCGATTAATCATCAATTAGTCGACTAATCGTGGCAGCCCTAGAGCAGCGGCTGTACTCCGAGCTCCTTACTCTATCTCTAAGGCTGAGCCCAGCCACCCCATGGAGGAAACTCATTCCCGCCGATTGTATCCGCGATCTCATTCTTTCATTCACTACCCAGAGCTCATCACCATAGGTGAGGGTTGGAATACACTGTCCTGCTGCTGTAAATACTTAAAGGGCACCAAATCTACGGCAGAAAGTAGTTCCCAACAAATACAGTGTTTACTTTCAATGGACTCTGAGCTGAGTGCCATAGATGGGCTGAGTAAACTAGGTACCAACACATTTTTTCCTTGGTTTATTTAAGGGATTTGTTGACAAAAAGCAAAATATAGAATAACACAGGCCAGTAGTTTTTCTGTAATCCCTCTGATAAACTAAAACAGTGCCAAAAATGTCATCAAACCTCCCTGGCAGAGGTAATGAGTAATCAGTTTATGTCATTGTACCTTCCAAAGGTTGGATTTAATTGGATCTGAGTGGATTGAATTATAACGATTGGATAAGGGGATTACAAGTTAACTCAGTTTCACATACACAAGAAAAAGTACTTGGAGTACAACAACGTTTTTACAAACAGAACATTGTATTGCTGGACATTCAGGGTCCAAAAATATGACAGTAAAATCTAAAGGCAGCAGGATTCTACTCAGCATGTAAAGGTATGGACTTTGATTTTAGTTATTTCCAAGTCTGGTTCAGTATTGAAAAAAATAAGAGTGCAGAAAACTATTTGTGTTTTCAGACTGTTGCCTCTATTCTGTCTTCTAAAATATGAAATTCAAATCTCTAAAAATAAAATGCTCATACAAGCTGATTGTTTTTCATGGCGTTTGGAGCAGGCAGCAGTAAAAGTGTTCACCACTGTTTGAGAGTACAGGCCAGAGTGAGCTTGATGTCGTTAAAAGCAAGGCAGGAAGTCTGGCGTCTGACTGAATGCACGCTCCTACACCTGCAAAACAGGTCTGCCCCAAGTGCTTAATGACTGAACCAAATCCAGACAGGAGGAAAATGCAGGAATATGTTTAAATTGCACAGATACATAGCACCACAAATAACCAAATATTAAGCTTGTCTGAACATTTATGATTTGTGCTGCAGTCAGAAAAGTAAATGGACTGTGTTTTCTGCACAAGGAAACCATACTTTAATGGCTGCATTCATTTTGTTTCCATGGACACAGCGAATAAACACATTCAATTATTTAACTTAATTCAACTGCTGTTTGGTTCTTATTTATAAAAGAGACCAAAAACTATGGGAGGAAACTAGGATATAATATTTATTCAGTATGTTAAGAGAATATACTACAGGTTTGGGTAACACTGGTTAGTTTACTTCCTCGTGGAGCAGGGGTTTGGTCTTTTTTGGGCACAGTTTTTTGGCAACATAATGGCAGACATAGTCAAAATGGAACATACGTGTCAATGGTTGGATTTTAAAACTGTTTATTCGCATAATAAACATCCAGCTGTTTGTACTGAAATGTCAAATATGATCTAAAAAAAATATGGAGGACTCTGAAAATTTAAGTCTGGAAAAGAAGGGAACTTTGAAATGGAAAATCTGGAGGAAACTTGTAAACCTGATGTTCCAGGTGAGTCACTGCAATCTGCTTTTTACTGTCTGCCCTTAGGGACATCACAGAAGGGAATCCACTGCAGGTGGAGGTGACGGGTATAGAGTACATGAACGATGACCCGGCCATGGTGGACGTCTTGTATGCCAAAGTCAATGTGAAAGACAAGTCTGACAAGTAAGTGGATCAGACACAAATTCTGTGAACAGTTAAATGAATTTACAAAGTTACTATTTTTCTTTCTCTTGCTGCTCTTTAGGCTGCAGGTGATTGCCGACCGGCTGGTAGAGCACTTTGTCTCAGCGGGGCTGATGGTCAGAGAGTGGGACAGGGTGAAGCTGCACGGCACTGTGATGAACACTCTGTTCAGAAAGGACTCCACAGGTAAAAACATTACATGCAAAAGGCGTATGTGCCAGTAGCTTGAGTAGAAACACAGTTATTGACGCAGTACCTCCTGTCCTGTGACCACATTCGTACCTCCTGTCCTGTGACCACATTCGTACCTCCTGCCCTGTGACCACATCGGTGCCTCTTGCCCTGAACCTATGTGACAGTGTCCCCTTATTATCTTTTGGCACGCACCTGAGCTGCAGTGACGACAAAGCTGAATCTTCAGCAGTAACAACAAATTCCTGAAGATAGGCATCTGGCAGCTAGTTCTCTGTTTGGCCACCGCTCTGTTTACGTGCACCAAGCGGCGTGTTTTCCAAGTACTCTGACAATGGCCTCATTCATTCTGGCCGTGGATAAAGTCCAGCCCCAGTTCTCAAATTTGTACTGAGCTGACCAACAACACAGCACAAGGGAGGGGCCGTGTCACTGCTGACCACGTTTGCCAGACTGCTGAAGATTAAACTGCAGTGTTTTTCCTCCTCCTTAGTCCCTGTTTCACAACTAAAGTGACCTTGATTGTCACCTTACAATTGCCCACTGTAGCAGCAAGTAAACATGTTTATTTGTTCAGGAGTCAACATGCATGTCTTTGTCCTGTGCTACATTGTTAAGCCTGTCTTTTACACTCTGGTGTTTTTCCAGTTGAAGACACGGGCGGCCCCGGAAGACAAGCCATGAGTGAAAGAGAGGCTTTTGACGCCAGAAACATTTTAAAGGTTAGAGGAAATTTACTCCTGCTTGCCCTTTCACATACTGCTGGATTACAGACACTCTGAACTGTGCTCTCTACTTGATATCACATAATTACACATGAGGATTTGGAAAGATTTTTTTTCTGTAGGTCAAATGAAAACGTAAAGGTAAGCCTGCTTAAAAAACTGGGCAGTCAAACTTAATTTGTATGGCACCTTTCATACAGGTTAATGTAGTGCAAAGTGCTTCACAGATGTCAGATAGACTGATAAGACAGAAATAGTGTAAAAACATAAAGGCAATTTTAGAGAATATAAAAGAATAAAATGATGAAAATCGAATAAAAATAAATAATTTAAAAGCTATAATAACAGTAATAATAGTAAAGCAAAGTGAAATAAAACACTAGATTAGAGAACTAGATAAAAAGACAAAACAAGAATAAAAATTATGACAATAAATACATAAATACGGTAAAGTAAGTGAAAGAAAATTAAATCTGGAAAAAATAGGGAGCCTACTATAAGATATATAAGTTTGACTAATGTTTAACTAAAATATATGTGGAAATTAACCAGCCTCTGTTTACTGTATTCATGCACCTGCACCAGTATTGCGCCACACCTGATGCAACACCGTCTGCACCTTCAGCACACTGTGTATAGGTTTTCAACTGTGGTTACATCTGAGTCTCATTGGGACTCGAGAGCTTGTCGATTAATAGGTCTTAAAAATAGATGGATTTAGTTATGGGGGGGGGCCACTCTGACACCACTCGAGCATGCACAGAGGATAATCTGGTTAATTTCGGGGCCGACTCACTCCCACCAATCGTAATGGTGTTATGATTTCAGGCGGGCACTAAATGATTATGTTCCCAGACCAGCTGCGAAGTGTAATTAGACAGTAACCCACCTGATCCACTCAGAAGCCACTTATGGTCGCCCCACTTTCAAATCACAAACACGTTGAGTATTTATACATACCCCCAGTCGGTAATCTGTGTGTGTGTGATGTTCTGTTTTGGGTGTAACTAATAAATAGGCCTTTTTCACAGCAGACATTTTGATTTGTCACAGCAGGGAAAGCAGCAGTGTTGCTAACAACATTAATGATGTCTCTGTTCTATTAAAGCGTCCCAGTAAGGCGTGATAGCGTGACAGCCTGCACAACACCAGTACTCTGAAACTGGTGCAGCTAAATTAAATTCAGCCATCTTAAATTCTTTTCTTTACAAATGAGCTTTTCCTACTGTGACAAGTCAAATTGTCTTCTGTAATTGTGTAAGTCACATTTCAGGTAACAATTTAAAGACAAATGCGGTTTGCTGAACATAGTTATCACAATTCAGTCAGATCCTGGTCATTCAGGACTTATTATAACAGTAATCTAAATAAATTTGGTTATAAGGCACTTCTAAAAACAAAGTTACAGAGTTCTTTACATGGTTGATTGCAATGACGCAAAAAAAAATCAGGAAATTTAGAACGTTATCCAAAAATAAAAATAAATAAAACACCCAACAGTGATGAGATAAAAACATAATCAGAATCAGAGGTACTTTATTGAACCCTAAGGGGAAATAGTGATCCGTTACAGTCACTCCAATGTGAAGAGTAGAGTATTATATGAATATATGAAATAGAAATATATAAATATAAAATAATAAATTCAATAAAATCGAAATAAGAATGTCTGTAAGTATATAAAACTATATAAATATGTGCATTGTGCTACATTAACACCATATAAACTAATAATACATTTAGTTCCAGTAACATAAAAAGTGTCATATGCAGATCTCTTTGTTGTTTTTAAATTTTACTTTTAATTTCAACAGTGCTGGTTCAAACATATAATATGTGATATTTCCACTTTTAATGGTGCATTTCATTTGTCGCCTCTCAGTGGCGCCATAAAACCTTACCGGAGAAACACCAGCTGATAAGTATGAGAGCGAGAAAGGAATCATACAAGGCCACAGAATTGTACTCATACACAGTACACAGTATTTTTCTCAAATGTTGTGCTACAATGCTACTCCAGGTGTGCCATGGATTTTTTGATAACCACACATTATTATTGCAATATTCAACTGGGCCTATACAAAAAGTTATAAATTAATTTTTAAGTGACTGTATCAGCATGTTGTGTGCCCCTGTTCCTAAGTCTAGCTAAAAAAGTAGAATTGAATTGAATTGGAAAAAATTCACGCGTAGAGACCTTATTTATTTATATGATATTTCAGTATCGATCCAGCTTACTGGGATGTGCTACTATGACACGCCGCTCATGCCAACACACACGGTAACATGATAACATTACAACACTCGTAAAGTTATTTTTAGTATTGGATAACAACGCTGGGCTACCCCATGATTGAAGTCAGCACATAACTTAACAGCTACAGTAGCTGTAAGGGTATTCAACATAACTAAACTTGAACGATAAGTTAGCAAGTTAACATTGCATTAGCTGAAGTTAAATGTTTCATTGGACTGAAATGACATGGCATGAATAAAAGTAATGTATACAAAACTTGTGCTGTGAGCATAACGTCTGCCTCACGTCAGATTTTAATCAGTAATGGAGCGCCACGGGAATGAATCCTAAAACCCAGAAATGAGTTAGCATTTTAGCACTCTCAGTTCCCTCGTCTTGAAGTCAATGGGTTTTGGAATGAATGAATCCCAAAGGTTTTTTAACGAGGGAACCAGGGTGAGCTAACTTCCGCATTGGCCTACAGAAAAACGCCATCCCTGCAGCACTCTGTAGTGACTTCTCTCAACTTCTCATGTCATTAAGTCCGTCTTCTAGTATGTTTTGATTAAGGGGCCCGTAGCTGCAGAAATTACATACGGTGCATGTAGGATTTCTATATAACCAAAAATGCGGAAAAACAGGGTGTCAAAAATCTGCTCTGTGGTGGTGTTATCTGCTGAAGAGTATATTGATTAAACCTGTTATCTGAGGGAACAAGAACACTCCTGTACAGCTCAAAGAAAAGAGTTTTGATTGATTTTTTTGTTAAAGCAGCACTTGTCAGAGTGAGAGTGTAAAATCTTCCAGGTTCGGTGTCTTTGTGTGTGACGCCTGAAATGTGACATCGAGTTGACACTGCAGATAAAAAAAAAGCTCTGAGATTCAGCCACCTTTCTTCTGCAGTGCAGAGAGAAAGTCTTTGTTTGAATAACAAAATCCTTCATTTTCTCTTCTCTGAAAATGACACAAGGGTGCCGAACAAATGCTCGGTCGCCCGTCACCATGGTAACACCATGTTTTAGAGTGACATGTTATTATTTTTTCCCAACAAAGTTTAACAAGTTCACTTTTAAAGCAAAGTGCTGCCTATTCTAAATCATTTAGTAGTTTGATTTTTTTTTTAAATCAGGAAATATTGTTATAATGGAAAAATAACATGTAATCAATAAATCAGTCAAACTTTATTAGCGTAACACCTTTTAAGTTAGTGCAGTTCAAAGTACCTCAGGCCAATAATAAAGACAGAAAAAGTGTAGACTGTAAAAATAGTAAAAAGGACAAAAATAATTCAAGACCAATACACATGTTAAAAGTATGAAAAAAAAGAACGTATAAAAAGCTATAATAACTGTAATAATAGCAAAATACAGCAAAATAAAAACTAGATAAAAGGCAAAACTAGGATAAAAAGACGACAATAAAACACAATAAAATATTTTTTAAAGTTATACAATAACAATAATAATAATAAAACTGAAATAATTAGTAATAAAATAATTATTATAATAATAAAAGTTAGACAAAAACTAGATAAAATAGATTAAACAGACAAAACACAGCAAGCAAATTAAATCTATGAGGGAAAATAATAATAATTAATAATATAATAATAATAAAAAAATAATTCAATGAAAATAATAATTATAATAAAAGCTAGAAAATCTAGATAAATAGATTAGACAAAACACAGCAATAATAATCAAAATAATGATAATAATAATAATAATAATTATTATAAACAAATAATAAAAAAATAATAATAATTATAATAATAAAAGTTAGACAAATAGACAAATAGAGCACAGCAAAATAAATCTGAGGGATTGAAAGAATAAATTAGATTATAATAAGTAAGATTATAGTAATAAAATAAGTCAAAACTTTCAAATAAAGACAATAATGTTAATGAATATAAAGTAATTAATGTCTATAAACTATTCATGATAAAAAGCCCGACTGATAAGTAGGTTTTAAGTTTAAAAATGTCAACACTCTAACAGCTCTCAGATCCTCAGGCAGATTATGACTCGTAATGATGATGAAGTTTTGTATCACTGAAGCGTTTATTTCATTATTCTAATACTTTTGCTGTTTTCCTTACAGAAATTTGGCACATATCATTTTGGAGAGTTTGGGCTGAACACTGTCCTGCTGTCCCAGAGATACTCGACAGATTGTACGGGCTACTACACCTCTGCAGGAAGTGCCAGCTTCTCATGAGCCTCAGCAGGGCTGAGCAGACTCAGGTGGGGCATTAATAATTGATGAAGTTTCTAGGTGAGCAGAACACCAAAGCGCTGTCGACCACTAGGTGGCAGCATCAGGTTTGGGTTGTGTTCTTTTCATTTTTCTGCCTGTATCTGAACCAAAGTCTTTTTCTAAAATCCTCTGGGAACAGTTTATGTGGAAAAATCAAACGATCAGAGTGCAGAATGATTGAAAATTCACTCAAAAGATGAAACATGCAAAGTCACTCTGAAATGCTCCAGGTAGTCAAATTTGTGTTTTTGTACATCAGTCTCCATACAGTTGGTGCTCCTCAGGGAACCTGAGTCGCACAGCATCAAAATAAATGACGCATAATACATTTTAATGGAACAGACAATCAAAAGAAAACATGAACAAAAACTTCAAATTTTTGATTTTGAAAGTAGAAAGTGTTTACTTCTGCATGTTTTGTGAGATTGTGTTTTGGATGGCAGTCACAGTGGAATTATGTTTCGTTAGAGGAGGAGATGATTGACTGAGTGAAATTGGATTGTTAAAGATGTGAAGTCAGATGAGAGGCTGTAGATCAGTCCTGGATCAGGTTGTATCAAATATATAATAAGTGACGCTTTGTTGACACATTACTTTTACTCAATTACTGTACCAAGGTACAATCTGAGATACTTGTACATGAGTTAATTCATTTGATATAAATTAGTTGTTTTATACCTCCAGTACATTTAGGAGGCAGATATTCAGCTTTTTGCTCCATTAACATTTATCTTATGTCTGCATTTACTTTAGAGATTAATGAATTATACTCAGAAATATAATACATTTAATAATACACTTTGAAAGGGAAACTCTGCATAAAGATTGCTTTTACTTTTCATGCTACATTTTGAAGCAAGGACTATTACTGCTATTACTATTAAAACTACTAATTCTTCTTCTACTACTTCTTCACCACGACTATCATTCTTCTTCTTCTTTACCACCACTAAAACTACTTCTTCTTTTCAACTACCAATACTGCTATTATCACTTCTTCACTATTACTTTATAATCTTCTTCTTCACTCTTTATTATTACTACGTCACCTTCGTCTTGTTTACTACTACATCTTATTCTTCTTCACTAATGCCACTTCTCCTTCTTCACTACTTCTTTTTCTATAGTACGACTATGTCTTTTTCTTTGCTACTTCTTCTGCCTCACTGCTGCTACTTCCTCTTTATAAGACTGTCCTCTTCTTCCTCACTACTACTTCTTTGTTACTAAGACTACTTAGTCTTCTTCTTCGTCACCGCCCCTGCTTCCTCTGCACTACTACTAATTCATGTTCTTCTCCTTCTTGTCTTCTCTTCTAGTACTTCTACTTCTTCATACTACATTTTCTGCTTCTTCTTCTTTACTAAGACCACTTCTTCTTCTTCTTCTTAACAGCTGCTACCTCTTCTTCTTTACTAAGACTACATTTTTTCTTCTTCTTCACTACTACTACTTCATCGTCTTCTTTACTACTACTACGACATCTTTTTCTTTTTCTTCCTCTTCTTCATTGCTACTACTCCTTCTTTACTGAGACTACATCTTCCTCTTCTTCCTCCTCACTTCTACTACTTCTTTTTCTTCTTCACTATTACGACTTCTTTTTCTTCTTCTTCTTCATTATTACTACTTCTTTTTTGTCTTCTTTACTACTACTACCTACCTCTTTGTCTTCTTCACTACTGGGCCTACTATTTTTTTGTCTTCTTCACTACTACTTCTTTGCTTAGTATACATCTTCTTGCTCTTCTTCTTCTTCCGTACTAGTTCTTTTTTACTACTACTGCAACTACTACTACTATTACTACTATTACATTGTCTTCGACCTTGTGGTCATCACTAACACATCATCCTCTTCATCTCCACTACTTCTTTTTCTTCTTTATCTTTATCACCTCTGGATGATCATTTACTTTTCTATCTGGTGAATATCGACATCCAAATACAGTGTTACCCTTAAAGTTGTCTAAATGCCCTGACTTGTTCACTCTCGGGAGATTATTGGCCGGTACATCTCATATACATTCAGTCCAGTCGCACAGGAAGTCAGTATTAATGGCAGATTATGAATAATTTAAGGAGTCTTGCTGCACCGTCTCACCTGGTGACCATGACAGCTGAAATAGCTGATCAAAGTTTTATAACCGTTTTTCGGCTGATACTTCGAGAAGCTCAGACTTTCTCTTGCAGACTGTGAGACTTTAATGTTAAATGTGAAGTTTATAAGGAAATAATTTCAAACTAAATCATAAAAACTTCATAACTGTCCAAAATTCTGGTTTCACCCTGACCATTACCAAGTATCACCCATTTCCTTTCATCTTACTGCCTCATGAATGTGTTAATGCGTCACTGACATGATTTATTACACCAGTCTTGGTTTTTTTTCTCCTCCATCTTTTTTATCTATGCCCTCCCCGCATGAAGCCGCAACCTCGTTCCCACTCCCGTCTGTCGAGTGTGTCAGTGAATACAGACATCGGACAGAGCCTGTGCCACTTGCTCCCGCCATCAGAGCTTTTTTCAGCCCTCCCCTCAGCTGGCGATGTGCTCTGCTTGGCATGCAGGAGGGCAGTCGCACAGCGGCCAAAAGTTACACTGATGGAAACTGAGGGCGCTTTTTGTTTGTCAGCTCTGCCATCCCTTGCTGTCCACCCTCCCATTTCAGCAGTGGCGTGACTTCTTTTTTTTCCCCCTGTTCTCCTGGAGCCATGTCAACAGACGCCATTAGACAGGGACATGCAAATTTCGTCATCGGAAAACAGAGAGCCAGCCAAGCCTTCCATAAAATTTATCTTTTCAGACCCAGGAAAGGCCTAATTATCCACTCCCTGTCTCTGAGAGCATGCTTGTTAGTGGGTCAGGAGTACACATCCAGCCACAGAACGCCACTCTCAGGTAACAGCGAGGGCTCTGGGATTTGCCGATACTATTGTTCAAAAGCAGAGTGAGAGTGAGAAGATCATTTGCAAGTTAATGAAATTCATTGAGAACGTGCATCCTTGTTTGTTTTGGCAATGACATGATTAAGGATGCGCTGGGCAGATGTCTTCACTAATGATGGTACTGAAAACACGTGGAGGAACATACATCATCTGCAGACACACTCAGACACCGAAGACATTTCATTTGTCACCAGATTTCTGTATAAGGTGTTCAGATTACATGTTTATTTAAGTGACCATATGGGAGTTTTGATGCATAGATTAAGAATATGTTGGACTATAGTGCTGCAACTAATGATTATTTTCATTGTCGATAAATCTGTGTATTATTTTCTCAGTGTATTTGTTTGGTTTTTTTACTATAAAATGTCAGAAAATGGTCACTGCAGTGTGGTGAGTGTGTGCAGATGAACAGTGTTAAGGCGTCCCGCATGCCGCCAGCTCTCAGAGTCCCCCACCTATCCACTAGCCAAATCTGCTGGATGATGTAAAATTATGGTGCATTTTTGCTTACAGTACAGATGGGGACTTTCTTGCATTGCTTGCACGAGGGAATGCTAAACACGGTTCATCTGCACACACTCCCCACACTGAGGTAACACAGACCTGGATGAAAATCAGCAAAATGTCTCTTTAAAAATGCCAGTGCTGGATTAAGATCTTTTGCGTTTTTTGAAATTGGTTTGTTTGCAGCTTGTTTTTGCAGTCTTGTTTATTTTGGTTGCACAGCAGTCTCTACAGGTTCTGCTTGACAATGCATTGTTGGAAAAACAGATTTTTTTAAACATAAAACTGCTATATCAGTGTTCATTCCAGTTTAAATGCCTGGGTTTGTTTGTTTTGGAGATTGACACACCTCTGTGGATAATTCGGCTCCTGGTAAAGACTTCATGAAGGTCTGGATGTTAAGTTATCTAAGAAAACAGATAAGCACACATTGGCAGGTGTAAGGCTAGCTGTCAATCTGCGACATGCCAGACAGGAATTTGTAACATGAAACTGCTTTATTAAGTGTTTTTACCAGTTTTTAATCACCTGGTTTGTTTGTTTTGGAGAGGAAGAGACCTCTATGAATAATTAAGCTCATAATAAAAGCTTCCTGAATAATGAACACTGAAGGAATTCTTACCAGAAGTTTCAGATCGTTGCAATATGCAATCCTCACCACTAGATGCCACTATATCCCCCTAAATCTCACACTTTGTTCCTTTAAATACTGCTTGTCAATGCTACGTGTGAATGGGTCTTTAAATCACTTGTTTTGTTCAACTAACAGGCCAAAACCAAAAGTTATTTGATTTACAAAGATATAAAACAGAAAAAAATTGGAAGATTTTTACATCTGAGGAGCTGGAACCAGCAACGCAGCAAGTCACATTTTAGTCAGAAATCAAAGTCGGAAATTAACAAAAATACTACATACAGTATTTTGTTTTTTCCCAGAGATCTATTTACGGTGTGGGAAATGATTTGGATTGAACTGGGTGAGCTGGCTGCCCGGCATACATATTTTTCTGTCCCTGCCACATCCCTCACCCTAATTAGTCAGCTCCGAGCTTCCTGCTGTGGGAACTTCCAACCTGACCCTTGAGATTTCGAGACTAGCATACGTCCCTTTCAATAAGCCGGATAAATGAGACCTCAGTGTCTGTTTGTGTTACGGCGGACCTATTTCCTCTGTGGATCTGCATCCTTATTTCTGAAGATCGGAGGAGACACAGGAGCTGGGTTTTAATTAAAATGTTAAACAGTTTAGTTGTCTGTGCAGGCATGTGTGCATATGTGCTTGTTTACATACATTGGTGAGCCTTGCGATTTAAAAAAAACAGCAGTTTATTTACTATCCCCCACACACCACCCCCACACACACCCCCCCTGTGTTAAAAAAAAAAGGCTTAAAAGCAGTGAAAGCAAAGCAATCACTCCGATAAGCTCGTAAAGCTCACAATGAACCTCGCAATAATGAGAATTAATTCATGTTTGGTAAGTCTTGTTTTATCTCAAGCAAGTATTGTTTAGGCCTCCGTCCAATTTGCATATTTAATTTCATGCCAGTTTTCACAGTAGCCATTTTTTATGCAGACTCTGTTTGAAATAGGTCTTACTTGATCAGTGTCAAACTTCTTTATAGCACATTTTGATATTCAGAGCCGCACTGAGCAATTTCTCAAAGCGTGATTAGAAATTAAGCGTTCATTCAGAGGAGCCGGCGTTAACATCTGCTGGGTGAAACAAAAAAGACGATATTTGACATACGTGACCTTTTAATACAGTAGATATGTTTGATTTGTGTGCTCCGAGTAATAACACACATGAAATCGATTAAGTGCCTAATTACTTTTTAAGGTCACGGTTAAGTTTTACCCATATGTGCCTTAAAGCTGGAATGCTGATCAGGTTCGTAGAATATTTTAATCCAAATCCAATTAACTGAAAGGGTGAACTTGACAGTAAGGAAGCACTAAGATGACATTTAAGTTGGTTGCTTTGCACTCCTGGTGTCATGTTTTCCACTTAACAAGCTTGAATCATAAGCTTGCTTTAAGAAGGTCTTTTGATCGATCAAACACGTCTATCCACGAGAAGCTACAAAGGTGAAAATGATCCTGCCAGACTAAGCCAGCGAATCTTTCAAATTGGATATTGTTAGCGGTGAAATATGACAGCGTGCCTTGCCTTTGATTGTTCTCTCATGTTGGAAGTGACTCTCCAGCTGAGCGTCAACGCCGTTTGAATGTCACACTAATCACTCTGTCACTTAATGGGCACGAGCGGCCTTGACGGACAGCCAAGGCTAGAGTATTTGAAATGTCTAATCTGTGTCTCCAGCGAGGAGGCAGGTGATCCCTGCAGCAGCTCTTTATCATTCAGAGCGCCGAGTCTGGAGGCTGCCTGCAGCTGTCCACGTCTGTTTACTGCTGGAGGCATTCACACAGGGAGGAGAGGCACAAAGCCCGGTGTGTTTGAACAGCAGGTAGTCACTCAGAACGGCTGTTTACTTTATGTACACTTTGCAAAAAGAGTTTAAAACAGGGCTGCAACAAACTTTCATTATCGATCCAACTCTATTACTTTTTGGAGATAATTGTTTATTGTGCAAAATGTTGGGAAGCACTGAAAAAACGCCGAGAACTATGTAGCAGAATCGAAGATGATGTCTTGAATTAGCCTATTTTGTTTGACAAACAGTTCAAAACCCAAATGTATCAGATTTGTAATGACAAAACAGAAAGGTATCAAATCTTCCATTTGAAGCTGGAACTAGTAAGTGTTTGCCATTTATTAAAAGTCTTTGGCTACTTCAGAGTGACATAAAAGCAGTTTATTTAGCATCGGTAACTTGAAGTATTTTGATGCTGGAAATATTGTCTTCTCATGAAACTAATACCTTTGCAAATACCTTTGAAACTGCCGCATTAAAAACAGAGCAAAAGTGCTGTGGCATTCACTTTTGCTCAAGAAGTAGAAAACCTACAACTATCGGAATGCACTGCACCACAACGGACCATTGAATTCTCCTGCTGGTTGAAGTGATGCGAGGTTATAGTTACAGAGTGTGTTAAAATATGTTTTACGAAAACATTTCAGGTGAGAAATAGGCAACTCTGTGAATCTGATCAGGATGCCTCCTGGGCGTCTCCAGCTAGAGGTGCTGGGCACATCCCACTGGTAGGAGGCCCCGGGGCAGACCCAGAACACAGAGGGATTACATATCTCATCTGGCCTGGGAACGCATTGGCGTCCATGCTTGCATTTCAACACCTACCAGTGAGGGTGTTTATTGGTCCGGTGCAGCGCAGTGCATTCTGGTAGTTGTAGGTTTTCTACCTCTTGAACTAAAGCAAATGCCACAGCCCTTTTCCTCTGTTTTCTCTGGTCATGTAGCTCTAATTTCAAAAGTATTTGCATTTTTCTACTGCACAGAGAGCCCAGTTGTCAGATAGGACCATCTTTCCAGTGGTGAATTACTTTTTAAGGACTGTGGAGGTGTCTGTATTTAAATTTCAAATGAACTTCGTCTGGACTTTAAAGCAACATTTATTGATTTTCTGTCTGTTTGGGGGGCAGCAGAACAAGCTGGATACACAACATTAACATATTATCACTTTTCATTGTGAATATGGCAAATGTTTTAGCAACCAGTTGCCTATTTCCACTCACAGCAGACAAGGAGCAGCATTAGCATTCATTTGGAGTCGCGTCTCTGGCCACCTGACAAATACAAGTCCAATATTCTCTCTCTTTAGTTCTGTTTTTGATCTCCACCAACTCATGAGGGAAATATCTGGCTCTTCAGCTGCTAAATGCTCCGCTATGTTCACCAGCTAGTCCCTACCAACATGATCGATTCAGTTTTAATATGCAGACGCGAGCTTCACCGCTGTACACTCTCTCTGTATCGGACGCTATAATCTGTTAAACAAATCCTCCATCTGACTTCAAGTGTTTTATCCATCCACTCCAAAGTGTTGCGGTGGTAAATCCCTTCACACAGCACTTAATGCTGTTCATTATTAGTAGGAAGTAGAGTAGTGAAACTGATGAGGATTTGTCATTTATAGTAGTGGGTATAAGCTGGATATGCAGCCTAAAAATAAATCATCTGTAGAGACTGAGCATGTCAAGAGTTCAGGATATTAGCCGGCTTCTGTCTATTGAGTGCGTTTAATTGAAAAAAAGGTGCCGCACTCTGTTCCACCCCTGCCGCAGCTGCCTGCAGAGCAAAAACAGCAGCTACAGTACTTTTCCTGGCAAATGCAAACTGCTGCCAGACTGCTCTCAACTAACTTTGCACTTTTAATAGCTGTGTGACCCAGTTTGAATCCAATTGAATTAGATCTATACGCGTTTAGAGCAGCTCCACTTACAGCTGTAAGTCACTCGAGATTACTTATTAAATGCCTCCCGATGTGGTTTATTCTCTCCTCCGCTTTCAAAATAACGGTTCCCCTATCCAGGAACTCACTCTCAGACTACTTTTTTTTCCCTCGTGCACACTTTACAGTGGCAGCTCCTATCACAGGGAGTAACTGCTCCACAAACAAGCAGTGGTGGCTGCTGTAGTGGAAATGTAGTTGCACCATTTGTTGGTTTTATTGTCATCAATATTTAATGCCTTAATGTACAGGCTTGCACTTCAACAAATGAGAATTCGCAGTAGCTGCCAGGTATGCGCATGCATTCACACGCACACAACCTCACAAACACTTGACCTCCATGGCAGATTTCAGCTTCATTGATAGAAAGCTGCCGTTGCTACAGAGTGGGCACAGCTTTGTGGACAAACAACGAGATACAGACTCGTTGGTCACAGCTTAAAATGCTCCACTCCTCACATCGCGTCACATGTAATTGTAAACTTCCAGGTGTGTCATGAGTTATGACGGGGGTGTGGTAAAGGTGTAGAAGCAGTGTAAACCATCACCAATGAGAAAGGAACTCTGCTTTGTCCAGAGATGCCTCCCACAATTTTTCTGTTTAAAGGCTGGGGTTTGTTGCCACACAGTTGTCTATGGCAGCTTATCGCTCTGTGTTTCTATTGGTCAAAGTAACGGCTGTGTTGAGAGAAGTCGTGAACAATAAAAAGAAAATCAAACACACTAGACTGTCTGTTGGGATGTCGTGAGGCATCCCAGACGTGGTGTCGGTTGTCGTCGACTATGATACACTTCACAAGATAAACTGATGGATTCTTTCGTGTACGACACTCGTTGTTGTTCACGATCCAAGCCGACACCATGAAACGCTGCATAGGGCCATAGTTGGGCTGATATGGTGTAGTGTGAACCTGGCATTATACAGCATCACAACATGCATCACAACTAGAAAAGCTGCCATGAAATCAGTAGTTTTACACAGCAACAATCCCAAAAACATCTCGCAAAAACCGAAAGGGACTGATTGTAATTCATTGCTCAGAATTTTTATTTTTCATTCTGATGTGTCACCATCTGGTGGTGGGATCTCCCTTTCGTTTCTTTTCTATCGTAGTTTACTTTTACTTTGCTCCACTATTAAAATCGCGGCAAAACCAGCGGGCCATTGTTGGCATGGCAAAATTTAACACGACTTAACTTAGCAGGGTTTTCACTTGTTTGTTTTCCTTCTGTCGGCTGCGATCGGTTGTTCCTCGACACATGACATGCAGTGCACACTGCTGTGTTCCAAAAATTAAACTTGGTTTATCTCAGAGTGCAGAACGCTTGGGAATGCGTCCAAGCTCTGATTGGGTCTTATCAGTTAGGCTACTATGCATCAAGCCAAAATGTAGCTAGGTCACCACACCTTCTTGTGTTGGTACTCCTTTCTCATTGCCATGACTTTGTCTAGTGATGGATAATGCCCCTTGTACTGCTCTGGTAGGTCACCATATTTGCTCTGCAGTTCCACCTCCTCATCGGTGCGAGCAAAGAAATCTCTCGTGCTGCCATCCCCTTAGTTTTTTTCTCTTGCTAAGCAAACAACTGCAGAGTAGACAATGTGCTTCACGTCTACATCAGCACGCACATGCCCAGTGTACGTGAATGAATGTGTCTTATGCGTTTTAAGGCGTGTTAGTACGGATGGAGATGATTTCTGAAACAGTTCTAAAACGCTACTGTGTATCTCAAAATCCAGAGGATGGGGAAATTTGGGGGACCGACCACCTGACAGAGCGAGCTGTAGAGCTGCTGGCTGCAGCTAATAAAACATTGGGAAGGAATATACATATACACAAGTTAATTAAGTAAGAGAACATAAAGGCAGCGATGTGATTTAATGCAGCAAAGTCATTTAACCCACTAACATTTAAAGTCAAGTTTTACTAATATGGAAAACAATCTTGTTCTGTCATTAGTCAGCAGCACGTTATTCTATTACTTCATAAACAGAAATTGAATCAAGAATTATAATTGATCATTTTAGCCATTTATCAAGGACACACATCAAACATTCACTTGCTCAGCTTCTTAAATTTGAGGATTTGCTGCTTTAATTTGTTTTACATCATTTTAAATTGAACGTCTATGGGTTTTATGTTGTTGTTCGGGCAAAACAAGCAATTATAAAGATGTCACTCAGGATATTTTTCACTATTTTCTGACATTTTATAGACTACATAATACATTGAGTCATTATAAAATAACCAACACAGTCAGTGAAGATGAAAACAATCATTAGTCGCAGCCCTAGGGTGTTATAAAGTACAAATATTGATAACTGATTATGTGTTGCAGGTCATGGATGAGGAGTTTCCATCAGATGATGAACACGAACGGACTCACAACAACGTCTCTTTGCATCTTTGCTGAATCTTGTTGAAATCAGTCGGAAAATGAACATTTGTTTGGGTTGTGTTTTCTTTCATGGTGACAGGAGGTGCTACATTTTAACATTCTGCTTAAATCTGGCGGTGATGAATAAATAAATGTGTAAAGCATCCATCCTTGGCCTTCTGCAATTAATTGTTGTGTACCAGGGATTCCTGAAGCGATCCTCGCGGAGTTGTTACATCAAGTGAGAATATGTACCGCCACGATAAGCGGCGGAGCTCGTGTTGGGCCTTATGAGCTGTTTGTAAGAACGGGATGTGTTTGCTTTGCAGACGGCAAATATTTACAGATAAACAACCTTTTAAATTTTGCCGCTTGCTGTCTTGTCTGATGTTATTCAAATGAAGCTTCCCTTCTCCTGTACTCCTTTTGTGTAAACTGATTATGCTTGGTGAACAGGATAGATATGTTTTATCAACATCTGCCTAGAGAGGAACACGGGGAGCTGATGACATCAGTTAATCCCCTCACAATTAAAGGCACTCTTCCACAGCGTAACTCTGATATGTAGAGATTTCTGACTAGCTGTGTGGAGCTGCCTCCATTTTTTATACATACAGGGAGAGGACTGCTTTGTTGCTGTTTTGTCCAGACAGTTTTATTCAGTTTTCAAAAAATATATAATAACACAGCACGTACACAGGAAGACAAGCAACATAAAACAGTAATGACTAGAAGGGCACTCGAATAAAACAGACCTCCGCTAAGGCCAGTAGTCCTGTCTTCTTTAATATGCAAATCTGAAAGCATAACCACTTTACAAGTAGTCACAGAAATATCTCTAAATTGCACGTGGTGAACATTAACTGCCCCTTGCAACTGTCGTAAAACAGCGTAAATAAATACACAAGTAGTAAGAGACAGTGTTTGCAAGATTTTTAGCTTTTATTGAAGTTGTACCTGTGCATCCTCTGACAGACGCTGATTAAAAACCTGGAAATATGGTATGTATTGGTGTTATCTGTTCATATTTTAGGCTGGATAAGTTTTCACCACTGTTCTCTGCAGGTAAATTTGAGCACCTTGTCATTTTAACATGTAAAAAAAATCCAAAATACAGAAAACAACATGTCATGAGGGGCCGTCAGAGTGTGTCGGTGAAGATTCTCAGTCATCCAGGTCATGGTAATCTTAAGTGCTATATCGGAGGCAACTGGATTTGCTTGAGTATCTTGAAGAAGCTTGAATTGAAGCTTGAACCTCGTGAACTGAAGAAGCCTCTTGGATGAGAGGTGAAATGTCTCCAAGAAACTCAAGCAAGTCCAGTTGCCCACAATATAGCACTCAAGAAAGCTGTCACGAGTGCTCAAATGTGCTTTAAAGGCAAACCTCTTTGTGTCTAAGTGACTGATAGAGACAGCCATTTTTAGAAATGGTCCAGTATTGACAGAGAGCCCTGCATATGGCAGCAGCGAAACAGGCTGCAATGGAACCACTTGGGGCATTTGGCACCATCAATGTACCTCCATTAAAAGTGATTATTTTTGCCACTGACAGGCTCAGATTGATATTAAAAGTGTCTGACAACATTACAGATAGGACCCTGTTGAGAAATGACACCTTTCTCCTTAGCTTTTGCTTGATGCAGTCTGTTTGTTACTGTGTCTAACTAGGTCTTGTTCACGGCGATGTCTGGTTCTTAAATCTTGCGGACTTTTCCACATTATTATAAAATGCTAAATATTCAGCCATGGACACTGCAAATCTTTTAGGTAACACATGGTTGACCTAAAAAGCTATATACCCTTACATGTAGAACAGAAAAGACTAGAGCCATCAGGCATTGATGACTACACAGTTCTTTCCTATGATAAGATGAAACAAGATGAAACAGATTAATGCAATGAACTATTTATTTTTAAGAAAAATAAACAATTGTGCAACAGCAGTTGAAATACTGTGAAATACTTCCACATTGCAGATTTTCTCCTTCGCTCCATGACCTATGACGTACTTTGCGTCGCAATAGATTTAAAGCCTGGTACGTCTCAGAGATGCACAAATGGCCACATAGCAATTGTGATACGTTAATCTGTTTGTCGGAATTCTTAGTAACCAGTTATGATCTAAATTGAGCATTTAGATCAGGGTTGTCAAACTCATTTTGGTTCATGGGCCACTTACTGTCCAATTTGATGGCACGTGGGCTGGACCGGTAAAACCATTGCGTAATATCTCCAAACTTTCCCTTTTTTTATCGGAAGACGTACATTTTAAAAACACTAATCCATTTACAAACTGGATGAGAAACAGCCTGTGACGTCTTCAATAGAATCAATGCAGTTTCAACAATATTTCTCAGATGTTCCACATTCAGTCAGTCTGCTACTCACTGTCATTACATGTGCATCTTTCTGTACATTTCGTCTCCTATGTAATACCCCCAACATCACTGCACCAAAGTGAAAGGAAAGAAGTGTATTGTGGTCGGGGTGGAAGAGCCTCTGAAGCAGCATTTTACATTAAGAAAGCTACTCACTGTTTACCTTGACACCCTTGATTCAGATGGAGATCTGCGGTTGTTACTGCTGCATTTAAAGAGATGCAGCTGGAATTATTCACCTGGTAGAGACATTGATCTTTGACTGAGAATTCAATCTGATCAGTGAAGCACAGCCTGGTGACTGGGCTGCTGTATTGATGGAGCAGAAGAGGCAAGCACATAAGAGCTGTCTGCAAATTAAAAAAAAAAAAAGATTATTTGAGTCTTCTCATCCCTAAAAAATCAGCATCTTCAGAGATGCACCACTCACAGCTTTCATCAACATGTTTTCCATTTGCTGTTGGTGTTCTTTCCCTCATGAGACTGGAGTCGTGAGACAGGCTTCCCAATAACATCTCAAACAATCCTTAGAAGCTAATGGTGCAAAGCAGGACACAGTCTTTAAATGCTTCCCAGCTCAGCTGTGCGGCCATTAATCTGCAGCACATTCCAGCCTGATCATGACATGACTGATGACAACCCTCTTGATTAACACATCATGTCCAGTACCTCGCACTTCTGATGTGCGCAGCTGGCTGACGCTGCGGGACATTTCTCCTGCTGCCCTTGCTTCCCAATTCAAGGCGCTCTGCACACTCAGGAAAGTCTGCATCTGCCACATCGACTGTTTTGATGCCAGTGTCGGAGTCAGTTCGGCCAGCTAATCAGCATCACGGGAACACGATCCTGTCCCCCGGCTACTCGGCCCCGGCCAATATTGGTAACCTTAAACTCCAATGAATCTGAGCGGAGCGCTGGATTACGTTTATCTTCACGGGGATGAAATGGAGAGCGGAGGGAGTGGGGGCATGGAGAGTTTAGGGAGCAGCAGGAATAATGTGAGTAGATTTAAAATGATGTGCAGGCACAGCAGAACTCTGTAGGTCACAGACTCTTGGAGAAAAAGTAGAACCGCAGCAGCAGCAGCAGCTAAAATACATCACTTTAAACCTCTTCAGTCGTACAGATCCATCCTTACATTACAGTGTTGTGCAGACAATCATTGTTCAAACCCGTGAAAGATTAAAGTCTAGTCAAGGACTCAAGGTTTTGATATCAAATAGGATTATGTTATGCTTATTTACAGGGAAATGTGTAAGTTTAAAGACCTTTTTTTCTCTCAGTATTGTGCTGATATTGATCATTTGGCAGTTGCGATGCCATAGCCTACAGCATCATGGCAGAGGCAAGGTGTCTGTCACCAACAATTATGATGCACCACCTGACTTTCTGGCAGAACATTTCAGATTTTTTTTCTTGGATATTTACCACTCTGATCTCAGAAATTTAGCCTTAACCATGGCCTTGTCACCCTAATCCTAACTGCTTGTGACCTTGACACATCAACGTGAAGAGTTCTAGCCAATCTCAGCATGCACTGGAATCCATAATAATAACGCATCATAGTGTATATAAATAGCCGAATACCTGCAGTGAGGCGATTCTCACCCAGGTGCAAATACACTCCGCTATCTTACCCCTACATTAACCTGCGCTTATAACCACAAATTACCTCGCAGTATTCCTGGGGTCGGGTAATATTCCCACCAAGAACAAAGGTGCAAATTGCACAGATAGTGGGAGGAACAGGGAGATAACGGAGGCTCATTTTTGTCCCGGGGAGATCAATCGAGCCGTGGTGTGACCTTGACGATGGAACAGGACAAAGCAAGACATTTGAAGACATCTGCCTGGGTTTAGGAGCATTTTTCTGTGTTTTCTGACAGTTTACAGATCAAATGATTAATCAAGAAAATCGTCAGCAGATTAAGTGATAATGAAAATAATAATTGGTTGTGGGAGGATGTCTTTGTGTCTGCAGCAGTCCTACTATTATTTTCTTCTGTGTGGTGAAAGCACGGCTCTGTCTTTGTTCTTGGTCTTTAAAATGCACTGCAATCAAATAAAAAGATTAAAGCAATTGTTGCTGAGTGTTGGTTTGATTATTTCACTCTACATAACCCTGATGCTGCTGAAGTTACGAAACAGTTTTTAAAACTTCTTTAAAAGGAAATTTAGGGAGAATGTTGGGCCTACATTTGAATATCAGATTAGCTTGAGCAGTTCAAGCACAGCTCCCAAATTAATCCACTGCTCTTTGATAAAGTTTAGATCAGTTGCTCGAAACCTTTTCCTGTCAAGAGCCATGAATTGATAATCATCAGGTCATGGAGCACTATTTGATAAGCTTCAGGGACCTCACTCTGAAAAGATTTTGGTTGTTGGGGAACTCCCTCAAGGAAATGGTCCGTGGACCCATGGTTGAAAACCAAAGGCTCAGATCACAGAATAACCATGATAAAAGTTTGTTCCAGGCAGGGGTGTAGAACCAAATTCTGGGCCCTGCATAAGCAGTCTCTGTGGGCCCCTCCACCCTTCCTATCTTAATCCATGTCTGTCTCATGCCTCCCATTGGCGCCCTTTGTAATGTATACCAACTTTAGCCTCGTTTCCACAAAACACTTCCGGTATGGTACCTTTGGATCCAAAGTAGCTTCTCAGACATGGTACCTAGACCCTAGTGTTTCCACCACAATAGTAACCTAAAGGCCCATTTATGCTCCCTTTACGTATGAAAATGTATACGTCCGTTTCAAACGACGTTACCGTCACTGCCCACATACTTCCATGCGTCCTTTACATTGGCATGGATGTTAACCAATATATCCACCAGGGGGCAGCCCAGAGTCAAACGTTTATGACAACAACAAACTCAAAAACAAACATGGCGACTGTGGAGGAGATATTGATAATGTACCTCTTGCATAAAAGACAAAAACAGAGGGACCCCAGTCGGAGGGCGCGAGGGTCGACCCTGGGTGTGGAGCCGGGAGTGCAGGCTCCGCGGGGAGGGAGGCCTCCGTGTTTGTTTTATTTTCAGCGTTTCAGGCGAAAAAGTTCCGCCAGTGTTATTTCTTCTTCGTGTCTCACTAAAGCTACGTATCGAAGCTGTCGTAGTGACAGCGACACTGCCCCCACGGTTCCCGGTGGTACTGCTGCGTTTGGCCTGTATCCATCAACGTTCCACCTTAAAAGTTGCCGTCAGTCAGCAGTTATTTTTACTCTGACTCCAGCTGCTGTGAGAGGCAGCAAAACATCTTTCATTTTATAGTTACAGTCTACTAATAAAACTCTCCACAGTATGAACAGTGGTTACATGAGCCTCAAAACCAGCCACAACTCAGCCCTGAGCAGAGTGACCGTCCTCTATTGACCAATCAACAGACTGCAGTGTTCACAGCTCCACCTTTTAGTACCAGATCTGTGTGCTAGGTACCCCAACAGAGGGGGGACCAAACATGGGGACGGTACGGAACATTTTCATTGGTACCATCCACAACTTTTCACGGTGGAGACAGGAAAACGGAACTGAACCGTAGTGCTCAGTGGAAACGGGGCGCCCCTGGTTCCAGGTACAGGTCCTGTGAAACAGATTTCACAGTAAGACACTACTGATCCGAGTCACTTCAAGTCATTCTCCCTCTGCTCTGCTAATGAACAAATTAAGGATGAAACAGAGCTAATTTTAGGCCAAATTTAACCTCATTTGTCCTGCGGCCACTTGGGAGTCCTTCAGTGACCCTCAGCAACCCACAGAGCCCAGTTTGGCCACCTCTGCCTTACGGTATTAACTCAACTGCAGCAATTCCCCACAGTTCCTCCAGCTTTATAAATTTAATTGAGTCACATTGAGTTTCACTGCGTGCTCCTGCTACAGAGCTCGACTCCTTCCTGGCACCAACTGGCCCTTCTCCAAAAAATATTTGAATGCAATAAATAAAAAGTCTCATTGATCTTCAATACAACAATAAACATCTGTTCCACTTGTGTGATTCATTTGCAGTGTGACTGTTTCTGAGCGTGTGGGCTGCTTACAAACACAAAAAAAGAACAGTGAAGTAATGAAACCGAGTAAGCAGAAATAAATGATTAGTGCAGGATCTAATCTCTCCTTTAACTCTCTTCCTCCCTCCCTCCCTCCTCCTCCTCCTCCTCTTTCTCTCTCCCTCTCTCCCTCTCTGTCTCATTTCCATTCAGTCTGTTGAGGCAGCGGCAGCAGCAGCAGCAGCAGCAGCAGTCTTGTATGTGGATCCTTGGCAGCAGCTGCAGCAGGAGGAGATACATCCCAGACCCAACTGCCTGAGCAACATGGTCGTTTTAAGAGCCGTCGCTTGCCTGTGCCTGCTGGTGGGCTACTCGCTCCAGGTGGACGTGAAAAGTGGCAAAGAGGCAGGAAAAGCCGGGAATTTCATGGAAGATGAGCAATGGCTGTCCACCATCTCCCAGTACAGCCGTAAGATCAAGCACTGGAATCGCTTCAGAGACGTGAGTGGTGTGTTTAGTGTCCTTATACAGGTGTGTGTGTGTGTGTGTGTGTGTCGTATCTGATCTGATCCGTGCTGGTGCTGGAGATGCTGTCTGTGGAGGGGATTTTGCGCACAGTTGACTGTGTCGCTCTGAAGTGCAAATGCACGCAATATGAGCAGTTTGCGGTGCAGAAATACTTCGAAAAGATAGAAAAATATAGAAATGTTACACTGGATAATGTGTCTGAATATTGTATGCAAGAATAAGCACCTGATATACCTCTTCTCCTCTCACATTTTCAGTCATTAACAGCCTTTAAATTGTCTCACAAGCCAATCAGGCTACTTTTTTATAACATATTTTAATGCTTTAATTGACACTTTCACACACAGACTTTATAATGTAAGAGTGAATAAAATATATCTCAAAGGAAATCCATCACATTAGTCTCCAAAGCCATTTTAAAGCTCCTTCTGCTGTGATACATTCTGAACTGTGTCTGTATTCACTCATCAATACCCATTGATCTGCCATATTGCACATAAAAATTTTTAGGGCTCACAGTTGTAGACGGCATCAGACTGAGGAGCCACACAGCGAGACATCAGTTGTGAATTCCCTGAATCACAAGTATCAAGTGTAAGGGAACAAACATTTCTTATTCCCATGTGTTGTGTGTGTTATGTGTTTGCTGTCCAGGCTTCATTCTGGGCTGTGAAGGGACGGCGTTGTTTATTCTGTTCGGCTAGTATCTGGAGGATCACAGTAAATTAATTTGTCAGTTGACAGTGTGAATCTTGTGCTGACCTGAATTTAGTAGAGCTGATAGTCAATCAGTCATCGACAGAAAACTGTTTTTTTAGTTCATGCTTCTCAAATGTGAGAAATTTCCTGCTATCTGTGTCATATATTATAGTAAATTCAGTATCAAAAATCAAATGTACACACTTTTCCTTTTACCTGTGGTGCTATTTATCAGTCTGCGTGTTTTGCTGTGAGTTGCTGAGTGTTGGAGATATCGGCTGTAAAGATGTCTGCCTTCTCTTGAGTATAATGGAACTAGATGACACTCCGCTCGTGGTGCTCAAAGCGTCAGAAAATACACGTTTCATCCAAGGAACTAGGTTTGTGTGGTGTCAAGGTGTACCAGACGGTATGGTTTTAAATACTGTTAAAAATACAGACTCTGCTCTTTGATTGAACTCATGGAGATGCTGAATAGAGGCTGTATTGTACAGTGTGTAGTGCACATCACGTGCCACCAGAGGTCAGTCTCTACTGGTGGAACAGGCAGCTGAGCAGAAAAACATGGTGACTGCGAGTGGTGGGGATAATGTCACAGGACTGTAAATAGTCAGCTAGACTGGAAGAGAAAGACTGTGGGGGAAAACACTATTTTTGCATTAACTTGGTAAATGAATGGTTTATTTCAACCACTTAAGGTGATGATTGTTGGAGCTGTGAACTACTAACTTAATGACCAACAAGACTAACTAAGACATTTTCGATGAGTTTGAATTTGTGTTGTTTTACGAAGAGTTAACAAGTTAGTTAACCTAACTAGGGATGCCTGATATTGGATTTTTTTGCTGATATACGATATGCTGATATGTTACAACTCATTTTACCAATAACCGATGCACATATTGATATATCCACCTTTTTCTCACCTAAATGTAGTGATCGTCACGTCTCTTCTGCAGTGGAGTTAACATCGTAACAAGCAGATGAAGACAGGAAATAAAATGCTTTTCAATGTAAATAGCATTCATTTATTGTGCAATATAAGAAAAAGCACCTTAGCTGATATATATATATACTGATAGTACATTTTAGAGCTGATGTTGGCCGATACCGATGACATACCGATAATATCACTATGTTGGCCGATGCCGATAGTTCATTTTAAAGCCAATATCAGTCGATACCAATGAGGTGCGGATATTGTCTTGCCTCCCTAAAGCTAACATTAGTTTTAGTCCAGTAAAAGAGGGAAACTTGAATTCAAAAGTTGAATAGTTGAAAGTAGGTGTAAGAATATTACATCCTTCACATTTTGTGATTTTATTGTTTATTTTTTGGGGTTGGGGGGGTTGATAAGTGGAGCAGAGCACACAAATACGTCACACTCAGGAAGGTATGAAGGTATTAAAAATGGATACCGTCCAAGCTTAGTAGGAATGAGTTTCTTTCAGATAAATATAACTGCACCTACCCGTTGGCTATATGCCTGTGCTCATGGCGGCGAGACATGTTTGATGGCGTCCTCCTCGGCTGAGCTGTAACATTAGCTAGCTGGTGGTGCTAGGTGAGCTCATAGTAGATGCACTCGTCCTTCTGCGTGGTGATACAGTTGATGAGTGTAGTTATGTAATAAAGTTCCTGCATTGGACTGCTCACAACAAGGTCTGTGGATTATCTGGAGTAAGTGGATCATTATTTGTGGAAAGAGACATTGCTGTTGAGTTTTTCAAATGTATTTTTTGAGCGACACACCCTAAGTGCCGTCTAGTTCCGTTATGTCTGAGAGAAGGCAGACATCTCTAGGGCCGGCAACTCACACTAAAACAATCCAGACTGATGAAAAGTATGGCAGATGAGAAGAAAAATATGTAGTTTTGATTTTGGGATGAACTGTCCCTTTAACGTTGGTATCAGTGCTGGTACTGATGTTCATATTGGATTGGTGCATCTCTAATAGCTAAATCTGTACTGTTTCTTTTTCCAGATCCCAGTGTAGTCCAAAAGTTTATATCGGGATGTGGTCATTGCCTAAATAATCATGGAGCACATTTTGTGCTGCATGTATTTTGTCAACTCATCGATTTAAATGGGAGGCCAGATTGTATACTGTCCATCCGTGTTGCTGTCTCCTGTCAGCATCAGAAACACAGCCACCAGCTGATATGTGGGAGATGGGAGGAGAGTGAGCATGCAGAGGGGTCAGGAGGTTACAGCATCGAGTGTGTGACACCTCCCCTTGTACCAAAAGACAGAACACGTGGCGTGAATCAGGATGTGAGGGATCTCAGAGGAGGATTCGGTTAGCGACGGCTCGGATCCAAGCCTCCACCTTGACAAGCAGACAGACCGTTTGATCTCATTGCTGAGAAATATCACCTCAGACAGATAGTCTTATCAACATCAGCCAGACAGTGGCTGCATTACCTTTGACCGTGCTCTGCAGCATGCAGGAATCTGCCCCGCTACCTCGGACCCCCGAGGGCACGGAAAGCTTGCTGGAGAATTTGAAATTGAAATGCAAATTTGTGTTGTTATGCAAATTTTAATATGATCTTGGCTGCTCTTTGGAGTTGTTTGGCTCACCTATCTAAGGGTGAACACGGAGGGATGGTGAGGTTTTTTACTGTGGGACGTTTGGTGGCATATCAGGGGCATGTACACCCACACTGTCCTGAGAAGATTTGTTTGAGATATCCAGAAGTTTTGTTTTAGATGCATTGGATTTAGTTGCAATTGGATTCTGAGTCTGACACATGCAAAATGTCACATATCACACAAACTCCCAACACAGGTATTGCATGAAACAGCATGGTGACGTAAGCGCTGTTAATGGTTGGGTGAAAGGTTTCTGTGATTGGAGGGACCCGCAGCTTGAGTGGGCTCACGACAATGTTGATACGTGTTCAGTTTATGCGATGACTATTAGGGCTTCAGCTTATTGATTAGTAGATTGATTATTTTGTCTGGAAAATGTCAGAAAATTGCTTCATTTTCAACAGTCGAGAACCAAAAGTTATTGAATTTACATTTATATAACACTGCACAAAGCAAATGCATCGTCTCATCGTAGAGGCGAGAACCAGAACATGTTTTGCTCGACTTAAACGATTAATCAATTTTCAGTGGCTTCTCCTTGATGTACTACAGTTTGGATCGTACTTATTTGTATAGTGTTTTGGACAAAGTGTCAAATGGACTCTTCTAACAAACTGACGAATCGATTCATTAACTTATCATTTAGCCACTAGACTATATCTGTAAAAGGTTGGCTTATCCCCCTCTGACTTTTTCTTGTTTTCTTGAATCCCAGTGGATTAATTAATCTTTTCTGCAACTGGTCATTAGAGAAAGTCTCTTAAATGTCAACGTGAAAACAAATCTGTTCATCAGTTTCATTAAAATTTAATTAATGTGCTGTGATTCAAATTTGTAAAACCGTAAAAGATGAAAAAGTCACAGTTGGGGGGTGGGGTGGGGGTGGATACTTTATATATCCACTGTGTGTTTGTGTGTAGTCAAATGTGTGTAGTGGTATGTCGTCCAGACCTCAAAGGTTTAGCGCTGGTATTCAGACTAAAGATTCAAGCACAGTAAACACATAATTAAAGTGAAATTACAGCAAAGTGTTGAGGCTGTTTGGACAAAAGTGGCACGAAAATCCAGATGAAAAAACTATGAAGGAACTTATTATCAAATCACATTTAATAAAAAGCAACGATCATTATCAATCAATCAATCAATCAATTTTATTTATAAAGCCCAATATCAAAAATCACAGAGAGAGATGCAGGACAGACGGTAATGACAGTAGCTTACAACAACATTAATGAAAGTAATAATATTATAATTATAGTTCTGGCTGTTATGGTACAATATGTTGAAAGTTTATACTAGTATTTGATAGTGTACATGTGTGACAGTAATCATATGTGTATAATTTCCACTCCACTCATTAATTTTGAAGCTTCTTTGTGTCTTAAAAAAGACGGTTCCTAACAAATGGCTAGACGTAGACTACAGATGTTATCACGTTGAACATGGCTCTACAGCCTCGTGGTGGCAACATTAGTCATGTGACTATGGTGTAATGCGTTTATAGCCTAACATTCGCTTTTTACTTGTGGCGATTGACCTTTTGCTAAGCCCGCCCCATTGTGATGGACCGTCAAGCTGTCGCAGTAAGCATGGAGCCCACACTGTAACTAACTGCACTCCCTGAAGGAATATTATCATATTTTTGGAAAACTGAAACAGTGACTCCAGAGAGAAGCAGACAGAGGGGTCTACAGTCTGTGTCTGAAGGATATATCCAGGATGTCAAACTGACTCAGCAGCAACAACAGGTTAAAAAGACAAAGATAGTTAGAAGCTAAAGCCAAACTATAGGCTACAGATCACAGTGTAAAAGTGAACCACATCACTGCTTATCGCCACACAACACAATGAATATAAAGGGAAACTTTGCTGATATTGAACCAGCTGTGTGGCATCACAGTGTGTGCAGATGACAGTGTTTGGCTTCCTCCCTGTGCTGCTCCCAACAAACAACGTTCATCTGCACACACTGCGATGACACAGAGCTGGTTGAATATGAGCAAAGTTTCCCTGCTTCCCTTCACTGGTTCCTGTACAGCAGGGTCACCTTTGTTTCACTGTTATAATCATTACAAAGTAAAAGCAGCATGTGTATACATTCAGTAGGCTCTATCTTCAGTAGCTAGCTCACTAACCCTACACTTTTCAGGGTTTGATTTTGGTTTTGGAACAGGGAAGAAACATATATCTTTTTCCAACCTCTCCAGATAACGAGTATCATTAATACACGACAACATTTAGCTCCAAATCCACAAAACCAGCCTGAAAATGAAGGAAGTCTGAAAGGATTGCATGAGAGTCAATGGAGCGGAGCCGCATTGTTGTTGGAACCTAGCCTGAGCCGGCCCCATGCTGCTTTGTGAGTGAAGGGTCATTTGCATCTAGGCTTCAAAAATCGTAGCAGTGTTGTTTATCTGTAAAGATTATCCTGCTCAACAAAATGTTCAAGTATCATTGACATTTCTCTGTCGCAGATCTTATTTTCTCCAATAATACAAAATCCAATGGAAAAATTCCATAGCAGGCTTTTAGAGGAGGGAAGCAGTGTGAAAAACGTCACCCCTGAAGCACTCTGTATTGCAAGTGTTGTCTTTTCCTGGTTTTAAAGGCTGCATCACAGCAATTGATGTCATTTTCTGAGCTTATCAAGCTGTCATCTCTGTTCTGTATTTGTCTTTACCCATTTCATTATATCCACATTACTGATATTGTTGTTGATATTGAGGTATCTGCTAAAAAATATCATGATATTGTGATGTTTTTCTCCATATGGTTTGTGCCGTGCTTACTCCTGCCTCTGCGTGTGTATCTCATCAAAAAATCAAGGCACTGTTGAACCTGATGAGGAGCTGTGATTGTGTGGGGAGACTGACAGCAGAGCTGGCTTTGTTCTGCTCAGATAGGACTATTTTCTGCTGTACCGGGCAGTGAGAGACACCATGTGAAATGTGAAGGGGTTTTATTTGTTTACTAGCTGTCTTGGCAAAACAGGTGGTGTGAAAACAAGAATATTCATACTGCATCTAAAAAAATCACTATGTGGGCTTTTTTTAACGCAGTGACGGCTGTGTGATTGATCTGACTGGTGTTTAAATTGGACCAGTGTACACATGATTATCCAGCATGGAGACATAATGAGGAAACGTTGAAAGGAAGAACAATAAGACCAACAGCTGCAGAGGCAGGAGGTGTTGGGATAATCCGCAGCAGGTTACAGGGTGTTATACAAGCACCATTATGACTGGCATCAGTGTTGAAGCTGTAATCATGGCACACTGAAAATGTCAAGACATCAAATCTCCTGACGTAGATTCTCGTAACTTTGCACAGAATGTACCCACACAAAGAGGCCAGCGGGTTACTAACGTCCACAAATTAAGCTCGGCTGTAATTAGTTGATTGCATCTTCCCGAATCAGCTCATCAGTTAAAACGCTCCTTTGACTGCCTGATGTATTTTCCTCGTCCCAGCACAAGTTCCACTTTGCATTCTGGTGCGTTCGGGTGGATCTGCACAGCGGGAACTCATGTGAACAATACTGTGCTGTTCATTCACGGCCAGATTCACCCATCTCTCTGAGCAATGCAAAGAGGGGACTCATTAAGGAGCTGTGCAGCCTTTAAGCCAACCACAGAGGGCTGTTTAAGGTTTGCACCTGCTTGACTGCCTGCTCCATTTTTAATGAGGGAAAATTGCCACATCTTTCTCAGGTAAATGGTTCCTCAGCTCCTTTGGTTGTTAAGATTAGCACAGAGTCAGGCAAAAATACGAGTGATCATTAGCCTTATTGCTGCCTCCGAGTTAATTTGATAAATACAATAATTAGATCACAATAAGTGGTTTCTTAAATTTTACCAAACCCTCTCAGCGTGCTTTAATCTAAAACATCAATATTCATATAGAGAGAGAAAATAACTAAAATTTTATTCACTGTGCATGTATGTTTCAAAACTTATTAATCCATAAATTGTTATAAAATGTCGACACATAGTAAAAGAGTCTAAAGCCATGCTAGCAGCTCTGTGAGGCTGTACTTATGCATAGCGGCGCTTTAAGCTACATGCTGACGTAAGCATGATATCAACGACACTGATAACATACTGATGTTAAGCAGGTATAGTGTTCCTGCAATTCCTTAAATGGCCACTTGAGGCTGGCTCCATAGGTGAGTCAATCCCCGTAGACACCTCCCCCACATGTTAAAATGCCCAACTTTACAGCAGAAATAAACATGTTTACAGCCTGGTGCAAAAGACAGATTCAGTATCTATTCTGTTTTTTATTAAGGATTAAAGAATGCATAATTAAAGGTGTGGCCACTTTGAGTGTCAGGCTCTCTGCAGCTCCACCCTCTCGTCCAAATATGGTGACTCCTGGCTCCAAAAATCCAACATGCTCAAGGCCTCAAAATGGGAGTCCACAAACCAATGTGTGAAGTCACGGTGGCTAGGTGCATTATTTTCATGCAGTCTATGTCTTTACCATGGTCACCAGCTTAGTTTAGCATGTTAGCATACGAGCTAACATTTGCTTATCAGCCCTGAACACAAAGCACAGCTGAGGCTGATGGGAATGTTGCATTTTTCAGGTATTTGTTCAAAACCAAAATATTGTAAAAAGTGAAGGGATCATCTAAAGTTATTACGATTCTGCCGAGGACATTAAAATTGAAAGGTTTTATGGCAGTCTATCCAATATTTGGAAAGATGTTTGCCATTGTGAACGTGCTACTTTGCTGATGTTAGCATTTAGCTCAAAGCACCTCTGCACATAGACTTATCCCGGGATTATCCCGGATATGGCCGCTGCCATCTTGCACTGGTGTAATTTGGAGCCAGATTCTTAGCAGATGTGATCTTGTGTATTGAGTTTGAACTGGCACTCACAGCTGTTAATCATGATGTCTTACCTCCTTTATTATAGCATCTAATAACTAATTAAAACCAAACTCATCAGACAAACAAGCACTTGAACATAGAGTAGTGTGATAAGAACTCCCTAAAATGACCGAAATCATCTTTTGGAAAAATTATTTGACATGTATTTTGATCTTTTATGTTGGCCCGTGTCCCATCCACTTACATGGAGGGTGTGGGGTTTATGATCTGTACTGCAGCCAGCCACCATGGAGATTTTTTGGCTTCACTTTTGGGGAGATGTATGTCCAGACCCCTAGTAAGTGCATCAAGACTTTGAATACAATTTTCATAGTAGCCATACAATGTCATTACATCCGTCCAACTAACATGGTGAACGAGACCTCTGTAAATCAGTGGATCAGTTTTTTTTAGCACCATAACCACTACAGAATTACTTGTTTCACAATTGGGATTTAATCCATTCGGTCTGATAAAATTTGTAAAGACCAGATGAGTATTGAACCACAAGTAGCCAGCTCAGCAGGCAGAAGTCTAGTGCACCTGTGAGCGGGTAATTTTGGCTTCATGCACCTCTGAGAAATTGGAATAGGAATTAATGAAGTCCCACCTCCAGCACTGTATCCAGGTCTCTTTATGCATCCATGGAGCTGTCATGTCGTCCACCTTTATCATACAGTATGGTTGTGCATATGTACAGCCTCACAGAGCTGCTAGCACAGCTGAAAAATCTTAATGTTGTGGAATTTATTAAGCCTAATGTTAAATTGGAGGCATCAAAAGTTCCTAAAGCCTAAAAGTGCCTTTACAAAACACAGAAGGATCAAATCCTCACTTTTAATAAGCTGTAGTGGACTATTGAAATTCCTACCTATTAATTTTCTGTTGATTGCACTTTATACGGCAACACAAACAGGACAGTAAGCAAGATGAAAGAACTAAATGAGCTCTAATAAGCAACATAATTCTTCTTCCAACTATGGATCAGAGTCATTATTTATCCATGCTGCTGTGAATGAGATAATGGCGATGGCCCAGTCACTGGTTCTACATTAACAAAAGACCAGACCAAGGCACCAGACAAGACCAGGGTTCACTCTGTTTTCCTCCTGAACATGATTGTGTTGCATCCTAAGTGACACTGAGCGCCTTTACGTAGCTCAAAGACACGCCGCCAGCTGTGGGTTTTTCTGCTCCTGTCATCAACCTCAGCCATTTATTAGCCTCCCACAGGATTTATGCTCCGGCACTAACAGCCAGTGTAATTACGGATATGAAAAATTAGAAAAATTAGAGCAAGAGGACAGTATGCAATTGTAGAAAATATGATAATGAGGCCTATATCCAATTAAATGCGAATGGCGATGTGTGGGTTGAAAATTAAGACGGGAGAAACCATAACAGTTAAATGAGCTAATAGTTATCTGTATTTCCTCCGCTGTGTGAATCTCAAGATCAGCCTATCAAATCGGCTATCTGTGGCGATCTGCTCGTTGCACACTAATGAGATCAAAATGGCAGAAGTGGTGGAAAGAGACGCTTTCTTGTCCTCTTGTCATTACCATGCATGTCTTTTACTGGAGGTGAATGTTTGGGGAGGCTGTGGGGGGGTTGCTGCAAGTGTTTGGGCTGCTCAGATACGATTGGAAACAGAGAAGAAAGGAGATCCTGTTGGCTTCCCAACACGAGCGTGGGTGATTCCTAATTGAGTGGAGAGGCCGTTTTGTGTTGTTGCTCCTGTGGAAAAGCTCTGCTCGCTGGAAAGCAGTTTGTGCTTTGCAGAAAAAACGCAAAGGAAACACTGAGAGAAGCTCAACGGCTGCCTTGAACAGCAGGAACGCTTTTTCATAAGCATGTTCCACAGCCCACAGCTTGTCCAAATACACAAAATCCCTCTCCCCTTTTTCTGTACCCGAGCACGAGGAAGCTACTTGTTGTGATAGGACGGCACGTGTAGATTAATGTGTTTCATAATGGAGCCTGGCTGCACCTACTACAAAAGTAGCGATGACGGCCTGAATTCCATCTTTTTTAGCCGTTAACTTCTCTGTGAGTTGCTGAAATGTCGGGCTGAATAATTAGCTGTTCCAAGGTTCTTCTTCTGGCTCTATTGTTCATGCATTATTTATAGTGGCATCTGCCTGAGAGTTGTCTCTGTACTGGTGAAGCTCCTCTATGCCTTGCTGCAGGCAGAGCGATAAATGCTGCCACTCTGTCTCTGTGTCTGTCTCCATCCATGGCTGTAATGGTGGCACACCCATTGCTTAATCAGTGATCCATCTGTTTTTCCTTAACAAACTAACAGAGCTACAATCAGTGGCCACTTTATTAGGTACACCTGTGCAGTGTAATGCAATTCAGTACAGATGCTTAGACATAAATTCTACCTCTACAAAGAGAGTAATGCTCAGTTTTGATTGGCTGTCAGAGGTATTAAAGCAACACTTACCTTTCTGTAAATTTTACGCTTTTCTTTGTTTAGGTTAAAATGCTGTTAATAAGCTGATGGCACACTGAAATGTAAGTGAATTCCACCAGAGATAAAAACTCATAATTATACCATTCTCATATGGTTCTAAAGAAAACTCCGACCAATCACTGCATTCAGTCGAGCGTCCTGTCTGTCTTCCCCACGTGGAGGCCTCCGACTAACGTAACCGCTTGCGTAACATTTCTCTGTAACAATGGCAGACAAATGCGGACCACCGCTTCCACCTCCGGCTGCTCCAACAGGGAAATCGGTTAGCAAAAGAAAGAATATAGCAGAAAAAGCGAACACTAAGAGAGAACTCGATGCTGCAAGAGCCAAAACTTGGGTCAACATCGGCTCTGCTTTCGAGCGATGGCGAAGACGGATGCAGTTCCGACACAGTTCCAAGTAACGATTTTTTTATTGTACAAATTATTAATATGACGAATACAAATTAAACTTTAGGTAGCCTACTAGAATAATGTAACCATTTGGGTTTTCAGTCCAGAAAGTGTGACTGAAAACTTTGTCTTATTAGATAAAACAGATGTTGACGAAATTTTCCTCTAGGATCGTAATTTACAGGTAATAAATCAGGATTTGTTTTATCACAATACTCAGCATATTGCAACATATTTAAAATCGCAATAATATTGTATTGTGACTTCAGTATCGTGATAATATCGTATCGTGCATCCTCTGGTGATTACCTTTTGCTTCTGTCAGTGTGGTTGCTAGACGCGATGGGGTCCACGAGTACACAACTGTAACATTACAACTGAAATATGGGGCCCGAACGCGATGAGTTGAGTAGGTGGGGCCGAGCGTTTTTTTTTTTACCTGCTGCAGAGACTCCTGGCATTTTTGGCATACTGCATTTGACGTACTATATGTTGGGACACATACTAAATCTTCTTCTCGCACACTATATCGTATGGTAGTATGGGGATTGGAACACACAGAATGTCTTCTGGCCAAATCATTGTTGGCCATTCGTAGCAATATCAGGAGATCACAACACATTACGCAGTGTTTTGCACTACAAACATGGTAGCAACCTGTCCACAGGTCGAAGCTGGAGAGTACTGTGTGTACGACTGACTTAATGAGACACAAATAAGAGACAGGAGCTTTCACTACTGTTGAAGCCATCTTGGATTTTTGAGGTCTGGGTTGGTGGTGATCCTCCATGTTCCAGTTCCCACATCCAATCCAGTTGAATTTCCGACTGGGAACTCATGTGGAAGGCTTCAGTATTTCAGTCTGGACCAAAGTATTGCACCAACTGACCAACCAGCATTATCATCACCACCTGGAAATTCATCTGCCCCTTGACAATGACATCCTAATCTGTTTATCTGCAATGACCTTTATTGTTATCACTCACAGACACGAAACCTCAGTTTACCCTTCAGTGGGTAAACACTTTGGAACAGGCTTCACCTGCTGAAATCCCTCTCTGTTATTTGGGTGGAAATTATTAAACCCAACATAGAAAAAAACCCCTGCAAACATAGCTGTGCATATATTAGCCAGGTGGAAATATATTTAGGTTGCAGGAAAGTGCTATCCTGAATATTTCAGGTCTGCCTCGGGCGTTGTTATGCTTTTGATAGATGTGTGTTTGGGGCCACCATTATGAGTCGTCGAGGACCGAGCTGCACTAAAGACACGGCCTGAGCAAACACAGCCATATCGCTTATGTTCAGTAACAATAGGTGTAATAATGCAGGGTGCTCAGGTTCAACCTGGCATTGATAGATTCTTTGCTTTAGGCCACAAATCACTCACTGTTAAAACAGCAGGGCAAGTGCTGTACAATTAGGCCAGGCAGCAACAAAAACTTTGAGGACATGCTCTTGCCTGGGGACAATCAGCCTCGTTTACTGTCTTCTGTATGTTTGATTTTAATGCTGTACGAGACGGGCTCTTGTTCGTCTTTGGCTCGCCTGTCCCAGAGCTGTGCGTGAAGGAGTAGGGAGAGCTGAGCCTCCTCGCCGTATTAACTGACAGAGCAGGAGGGAGGTGTCAAGGACATGCTTGGAAGAGACTGTGATCCTGTCTGTGTTCAAGCTGTATTTAGTATGTGTGGCATGTGGTGGATATATTTGTTTGTGTGTGTGTGTGTGTGTGTGGGAGAGAGACAGAGACTGTTAATTTGTCGAGTTGGCAGAGTAATGGATACGCGCTACAAAGTCATATTGAAATGACCTTAATCAAGCAAATCGTATAGCAGGGATAGGGCGCGGAGCTAAAGCACTAATAGCTTTTTTCTCAGTTGAAAGAACCCGACAGAATCTCATTTATGTGTGATGTAGTCCTTCCTAAAGCCATAACGTGACATCTCAATGTGGCTCCCTGTTTTACTGTAATATCCCGCTGCCACTGCGGGAGATTAGCATTATCAGCAGCCACAACAACCCAATTTGTTCTCATTGCCATGGCAGACGGGGGGAATTAAATGTAATCAGCCAGCTAGCATATTTAACTTAGCTACCCCTGTGAGCTGTCTCATGTGGATCCCTGTGGCATTTCATCTGGGATGGTTATCATCATTATCTTCTCTTAACCATGCCGCTGGTCTCTAAACTCGTGTGTCTGACAGTTGTAAAAGAGCTCCGCGGCTTCAATGGACTTGTCATTGGAGTCTAATTAATTCAAACAGCAGGCGATGCCGTTGAAGTTTTGGAAACAGCAAATGCAATAATGATCACAGGCACAGATAGATGGTGGTGAAACGATATTGTAATCATAATTTTCGGAGGTTTGCAGAACACACACGCTGACAGCACAGTGCGGCACGCTCAAATGGTTACACAGCTGCTCAGTACAACAAAAATCTTTACACAGGTTTTTGGCTACTGCAGATCAGTCCAGTGAGAAGGACTGGTTTTATTTTGTGTTTTTCTCATTGTTAACAAAATCCAAGAAAAGACCAAAATCAACAAAGTGTTAGTCTGTTTCCTAATACTTAAAAACTTTCCTACTTTATGTGGCTCTCAGCCAAAACTCATTAGTTTTAAGACATTAATCTTTGAAAACATTTCCTGAAACAGTGGGGCACAGTAGATTACAGCAAATGTTACTTAAACAGGTGTAAACACAGCCTTTCGGGGTTTTTTTTTCAGTGGTGGATTAATGCATATTTAGTGCACTACTGAGTATTTTACTGCAGCGGACCAGCTTTGTCAGCCTTCTGCAGGTTCCTTAAATCACCCCCACATCCTTTCTTTGTTCAGTGGTTTAAACTGGTCTCTTGTTGTGACCACTGACACTAACAATTCAGTCCCTTCAGGATATCACAATGAGATTTGCAGCGATATACCAGTTTCAAGGCATACCGTGACATAAAAGTCGATGGTAATCATACTGTGTACATTTGCTTATCAACCATATTGGAAAAAATGCAACTGGACCTTTAATCTCTCCTTTATTTTAGTTATTTTCTAAGTGGAGACGCTTTACACATACTTCCATTAACAAATTGGTTTGTTCAACCAACTTCAACCCTTATGTTTTCTTCCTTTAAGGGTCCTTCTGACCGATAATATAAATTCTGTAATATTGTGAAGCCATGATATTTTCTGAGACGGTTATTGTACCGTGAAAATCTCATACTGTTGCAAACCTAGTCATGACAACAACTGACGCAGATTCAGCCAGTCCCATGTCCAAATTGTAATAATTGAAACAAGTAAAATCTAATTTTATTGTAGAGCTACGTGTAGTGTATCGATTCACTCAGCCCCTCCTTGTCCCGTTTTCTCTCTGTTCATCATGACACTACTACTGCGCCATGGACAGAGACAGAGCTAACTGTTAGCATCGCACAGCTAACATTACCAATGCTTAAGAACATGTTTAACAGCAGAGTCGAGCTGCTTCAGTGTCACAGTGAGATTGTTGGGATCGTTTAAGGCTCAGCGTTGGATGTTAGCCGCTGTAGCACTTGGCGCAGAATTCATGCCCAGTGCCTTGCTGCACTGCCGGCGTTACTGTCGCTCCCATTGCAAAGCATTAAAAAAACACGTCTATGGACACAACCCCTAAATACTCGCCAGACTTTGAAACCAAGACAGCATTGCAAATATTGCAACGTGCATCGCAGTTTTTAGAAAAGCTGCCATGAAATCAGGCATTTCAGGTCGTAACAATCACAACACCAGCTAGCAAAATCCTGAAGGGACTGATTGTTCAGTTGTACAGTTAGAAAATAATGTGGACGTTATCATCCTGTATAGGTAGCTAGCCTCGTAACTACATCCACGAAAATAGCAACAGAAAAAATGTCTGCAAGCGCTGATGAGATGTACGCAGCTATGGAGGGTTGTTGTAAGTGGATTTACAGAAAAAAATAACCATTTCAACATACCACAGTTCCTAGGCCATGTAATTTGTGCGATGTCTCGGGTTTGACTTGTGTTTCTGTTCCTCTCCTTAAAATCCACAGTACTGACGTGAGGCAAGGAAAAAGTTTAACGAGGTTTATTGAGAACACAAAAAGAAACAAAACGACAGGCCAAGCCCTTCCAAAATTACATTTTGCACAGTCCTCTGCGGACTCGATGACCTATGTCTGTATACACGGCATAAGGCGATCAATCAAAATCAACACAACTTTACATTGTCTTTATGCACAACATTGTCTCCAACTATGCGCCAGAGCAGTGACAGTGACATCAGAACATTGAATGCGATGTAAAGAAATGGAGTATTTGTCCAGGTGGTAGAAAACTGTTTCTTTTTATGTGGACAGTCTTTTGGGATCTGCGACTACTGCTAAAAATGACAATGATCAGGATAAAAGAGAATCAGGGTTGAAAAATTAGCTACGAAAATGTCTGACAGCAGCCACTCACATATAAATAACAAGCATTTAGTATGACAGTAAAAGGAGTCAAACAAAATGTGCAGTTACTGTCCTGGTGCTTTATTTGTCTGTGTGTTTGGGTTTTTCCTTCTTGCTGTTTTTACACTGTTTACCATAGATTCAATTAAGATTTATGAAAAGAAGCAGACTTGAATCTGCCCTAAAAATGTTTAATCCCTGAAATTTTCCAAATCCATCACAGCCCTGTAATAACCAATTCATGAGGCTGGCGTGTATTTTTAAGTAGTAAAACCTGCAAGGCTTGTTTTTCTCTCCAGGGAAACAAAGTCAGTTTGTTGGAGTCTATTGGAGGGGAATTTATTTTCTCAGCCTCCACTACATTCTATATTGATTTAGGGTTCCTGCTTTAGATAAGTGTGCCAACACCAAACAAGATTTAAGGTCATTCATCTATTTATGTATGCTGATAACTTTTTTGTGTTTGCAGATCAATACTGATGAGTCTAGCTACTACAAAGTGAAAATAGCACTCTGGCATCAGGTATTTTTGTTCCTGCGGAGCCACATGCTTCAGCTTGTCTTATTATGGGTTTTCTCGGCTAATACTGTATGCAGAAGCAGCATGGCTCAGCACAGTAAAGACGGCCGTGCATAAGCTGCGAGCTCCCTGGGGCATCTGTGTGGAGCTCAACCTGAAGGCTCGCTCTTCTCTTTTTGCTTCTTTGTTTTGCAAATGGGGGGGAGGGAGCGATAAGATGCTGCAGAGACTCAGCCGTTCCAGGGTTCTGCTTGGCTCAGCAGTGGGGTTCAACGGAATCCATTTTTCTGCATCCGCGCCGTCCTCCTCCTCTCCAATTACTGCATCTCTCAGAGCATGCAACGCCTCAATTCAACTGTGGAGTCTGCTACAGCAAAGTGAGCCCGGCCACTGTTTGATGTGTCACTTCATCAGTGATTTGGAGACCGCAGCTAACGGGCTCCTGAGAATGGGAAAAAAGGTTCATTTCTGTGATGCAACTTCCTGAAATGTGGTCTTATTAGCCAAAGGCAGCGGGCTCAAACGAAAAGCCTCTCATCAGGAGATTTTAATGTTTTCAGACTCTTGTTTCAGGTTGAAAAGAGACTCTTTTATGTTAAGACGACATAAACCAGTCTTTGACTTGATAGAGAGTGTCATTGGCAGTTAGTTAAATCATCTGCATTCTTAGGCAGGAGCCAAACTCCCCAGTCAGCCTGATTGTTTCTGCATTTCAGCGCAGTGCAAATGTTTCAGATGGATGCACGCTTGACAGTTGGCTACTTCGGGGCTCGGGCAGAGAGACGTGCCCTTCAGTGTGCAAGGATGGCTGCAGAATGTGCTCCGTACTGTACTGCATTGCAGGCAGGCGTCTTACCTTGTGAAACAACATGTGTCCTTCGCCTGCAGGCCCCCCGAGCACTCCCGCTCAGATGATCAATTTGATCCAGCTCTGTGTTGCTGGGCTGCGACTTAATCTCATAATGCCCCAGTGTTTTGTTGCAATCGAGACACCCCCATTTTTCTCTGTGGGTTTCTTATTTTATCTCAAGAGTGTGATGAAAGATCTCGCGCTTCTGTCCTATACGTGGCATGTAATCACCTTAAATGGTCTGTAATTCGATCGTTGATCATGTCAGCGTCTGTCAGAGCGAATACGGCGTAGAAATCTCAGGCCTGTCACGGTTCAATAACGGTAAACTGAGGAACCACACCAGTTGGTACGTGGAATCAAAGGAGATGTGGAAAATATGTCCTTACAGCTGTTTCTGTGTGATTCCTGCTTCATGTTCAAGTGAAAATGCAATGTTTTGCCACTCTGAAGCCAGTGGGTTCAGGCTGAGAGACACACAGCGTCATTTTGGAACACTCTAATGCATTTCTAAGTGGTTCAATCTGTGGTGGGTCTGCACCATTAGTGTCTCTCCTATTTCTCCGCCGTTTTCAAAGACGGCGGGGTACAAACAGAGCGAGACATTACCTCCACCACTCAGGCCCCAGCGTGCTGAATTGGGGCGCCATAATGACACGGCAAAGGCGAGATGCACTCCCGCTGCTCCTTGGTAACTACAGAGACACGGAGGGTGGAATGTAGATTCACGACAGCCTCCGCCCGTGTGCCCTTTAGCAGCGATTTATAGTAGGCAGGGAGACGTAGCTAATTTGGCTACATTAATCAGGCAAAGCACATTACTGTGCAAATGACCAGCCGGGGGAATGATGAGCTGACAATGTCCTGCCAGTCAGAGAGGCAGGCACACCTCAGTGATCTGATTGGATGACACGGCTCGGGCCCAGAGTGGAGCAATCAGCTGAGGGAATCCTCTCACAGGTCTCCGTTCATTACAGGCATGACCCGGATCACCAGTCCATCCATCAGCCTGTGTTTATCCAGTCGTTGCTCGAGTAATGACTTCATGAAGCTGGATAAATGACAGCTGGAGGAAATGCAAAATGTTCAGGTCATCATTTAACCTCCAACTCATATCCTGCTGCTTAAGTGATGTCTTTGCTGCAAATATTGTCCTCAAAATGTCAATAAGGAATATTGCGGAGGATGAAGGATGCAGTTATTGCCCTGAGAGAGCGGGATTTCATCTGCAAAGAAGAGCCTCTGAGCTAAAACTCCTTTTTGAAGACAGAACCAACTTTTCATTTGCTTTTGGGACTGTTTAGAAATCTGCATCTGGATCCAAATCAGCATCAAAATAATTATACTTACAGGCTCTGCTTGGCTGGTTAAAGGATGCCTTTTTCGTTGGTTCCTGGCGCCGCAAGTCACTGCCCAAGCGCCGGACTTCGGAGTGAGATATGGCTCCCAGGGCAAGTGATTTTTCAAACAAGTAACGGGTCACGTAGCCTGTTTGCTAACACACGGAGCAGGTTAGGGCATCTTCACTGGAGACAACAATCTGATGTTCGCTCAGTCATATCGCATCTAGTTAGAAATCGGTGACACCAGTCGTGGTGCGCCACATGTGGATGTGTGGCATTGATACGTCTATACGTCTATATAAAAGATAAAGTCTGCACACCAGAAGCTGCTCCTTGAAGAATTTATTAGATGTAACGTTTCGGGTATTGTATTTCCTAAAATATTGAACTATTGCTTCAAGTCAGCTTCACCTGTAGATAAAGAATCAGCTCACAAGAAATATGATATCTCTGTGTCTGGATTAGATCAGGAAATATGTTGTTATGTGATCAGAGCGGAGCTTATCATCATATCAGCTGTAGATGAGACTCTGATCGTTATCTGATATACAATATATGTGTGTGTACGTGGTTGTGTGTGCGCATGGAGGTGTTATGATCTCTGAAATGTCCCGTCCTTTCAAGAATTCTTTTTCATCCACCTTTGGTTTGATCTCAAATGTTTTCAGCACTTTCTCTACAGCAGACAAGAGGTGTGTGTGAGTTGAAGTTTGTGTGTGTGTGTATGTGTCCTCTAGAAACCCAGACTGTACAGATCCTGTCACATTACAGGGACAGATGAGCTGCAGTGACGGAGCGAGCGGGCTGCATGCACGTGATGGATCATTGCAGCAGGGCGAGGAGATGCAGATTTTCGCTGTGACATTTCTTTTAGTCCGCGAGCATTTCTCTGCCAAACTGAAGTGAGGTCGTGCTCCGGCGGCTCTCAGCTGGAATACTCAGAGCCCACGAGCTTCTCTTCGACATTTCTGCTGGGGGGTTTTTTTGGTTTGTTTTTTATCCTTTGAAGATGGATACTCCCTTTATTTTTAGACTACTCCTTATATTCTGCGTTAGAGGTGTCAAGCATGCAGGGCTTCGTCTGTAATTTGCTCTTGACCTCCAACATTTCAGCAGTGGATAAACACGTGCAAACATTACAGATGGCTCGACTCCACTTTTTCAGAAGCCAATTACACAACATTGAGTATCCGCTAAGACTGAAACTAATCCAGTACTGGCTTTTTCTTCTTCTTCTAAGATGTTAATAAGCCATAATGAATCCACAAGGTTCATACCAAGACTCTGATGACTCAGAACTCAACAGCTTGGAGTGCAATGAAAAAAGGAAGGATATCAGACACATGTTTGAGCTCCAAACAGCTGTAAAGCTTTTCACTGAAGCATTCTGCGAGAAAAATTTTGTTTGGTTGCTTGGACAGATGTGAGACAGGAGAGGAAATGCCAATTTGGCGGCATGTGAAGAGGATTAGAAGTGGGGGTGTCTAGGGCTGGGCGGTATGACAAAATTTTCATATCACTTTTTTTTTTTTTAAATCATACTGGTTTCACGCCATTTGATGGTATTTTGCTTGGGTTCGGTCCACTTGACATGCTGCTGTGTTGAGCTGTGGCCTATTCAAGTGCTGGAATTTGTCATTTATGTGGCAACGCCTGAACGCAACAAAGGCTCCACTCTATTAGTGCCGTTCTTGGTTATAATTGTCTCGGACTCGGGTCAGCTTCGGTCAGGAAAATGCGGCCCAAGCCGTGCTCTAGTGTGCTCACCTGTGTGTGTGCGCACATGTCTGTGTGTGTGCTCCGCCGTGCACGATACAGAGAGCAGAGGAGAACTGTAAATGCGCGACCATGTGGAGACAGAAATGACATGCCGTCATGTAAATAAGATATATAACATAAGGCTATTTAGTTTGTTTAAGAAAAGGACAAGGTATAGACCTGTTCTATAGGCCTGGATATGAAGTGTCCATAGCTCCAAATAATGTAACGGTAGTTTCTAAAGAGCTTAGACGAAAAAAAAAAAAAAAATTCAGCAGCAGCGGTCATATTTCAGCAGTGGCGGTGTGCAGCTGCTAGTTGCATATAGGGTAAACGCTGCTCTTTTTGGTATGTGTTCCTCTGGGTCATTGTCTTCTTCGTCAGCAACGTGTACAGTTGCTTCGCTTTCAGGACTCTCCGGCAGCCATTCTCGCCTCGAAACTTTTCTCTATGCTCTCACTCTCGCCGGCTCTAGCACGCCTGTGGTGTGCAGCGGTGAAATAGGTCCCTGCTGAAACACTTTCCTGCCGCGCACGTTACAGACGTTGTTTGGGCTATTCACTGGTATTGCGGTATATGAAAAATTCATATCCTAACGAAAATAAATAACGTTTTTCTGTATGAACCGGTATACTGCACAGCCCTAGGGGTGTTGTTATATACCGGTATTGATGATAACCGATGCAACAAATTCTTGTGAATAATCTAGCACCTCTTACAGGTCCAGTGTGTAGGATTCAGGGGCATCGATTGGCAGAGATGGTATTTAACATTCATAACTGACCTGAAGCTTAGAATCATTGTGTTTTTGCTACCGTATGCCGGATACACACTACATGATATCAGCCCGATTACAGCCCGACGCAGTGTTGTACGGTTTCGGCTCGCATCGTGATCAACAAGTGTCATACGCGATAATCCATCGTTTCATCTCGTCATAGTAGACAACAACCAACGCAGCATCTGGGACGTCTCACAACATCCTGACAGAGAGTCTAGCATGTTTGACTTTCTTTTTGTTCACGACTGCTCTCGTCACAGCCGTTGCTTAACAGAAACACAGAGCGATCCGCTGCCATAGACAACTGTCCGGCAACAGCACCTCTGCCTTTTTGATATCCTTTTTTGGATAGCCTTTAGCCATAATCGTGCTAGCCTTAGTTTTGAAGCAAAATGTTTTCAAATGCAGAGCTGTAGACTTAAGCTCGGTTCAGACAACAGATTCGCAACGAAAGAAGTTGAAACGTGAAACTACTTACGTTGTGCTGGCCTGCAACACTCTGAAAACCTGCCAGTTGACACCAACGCAACTTCTCTCTGCAGTATTCTAAGGCAGTTTTGTCTTGTTGTGAATCTTTGGTCTGAACAGCTGTGTGTCATCGCATTGTGCGCAGATGAACGTTGTTTGACTTCCTCTGGAGATCCCTGCCCGTCTGGTGGCGGAGATCCAGATGACTTAAAAACAGTTCTGTTTAAATGCAGAAAACGATTGGTCATCCATCAAAATAAATCCTATGATTTACTCAGCCGGGTAGCTTTGTTACAATGTGGAGGCAGATTCTCAAACTTTAAACCTTTCTTCAATCTTTGTTGGCCCGGCAAAACTTTTCTTTCTCGTAAAATTTTCATGATGCCTCTGCAAGTTTTATCAGGTTTGTGGTTTTTGTTGAAGCTTCCAACACGGATTCTGTCCATGAAAAACACATTTGAAGTTAAACATCCGAGACCCAGCTCAGTATCCCCAGGAACTGTGTCTGTATCTCGACTTACATCCAGTAGCAACAATGCAGGAGTGAGGTGGTGGAGGTTGGGGTTGTGGATGAATGTGTAGCACGACTGACAATGTGTAGCACGACTGACATTGGTTTAGGAGAGTATTCACTGAGTGTTGGTCCTTTTCTAGAGCACAAACTTCTTGTGTTTATTTGAATGATGCAGGAAACCAGAGTTTGAGCCCCATCACAGACCTTTAAATGTTTTTATTTTCGTTAACTCTCACCACAGTTTTATTCTAACCCTTACCATATCTTTACTATGGTTTATTTGCTAATACCAGAATATTACACAGATATTGTAGAAGGCTCAGATTTTGTTGTTGTTGTTGTTTAGTGTAATCTAGGGTTTTGCAGAAATATCTTCTTGACTTTCCTGTCTGTCCAGGCCACCTTTATGTCCCTAATGTTTGATTTTAATATGTTTTTCTCGTATCCGATCAAGTGCCTTTGCTAGAATCAGACCAATACTGAGAATTGGACTTGAGCATTACTCGCTTCCTCACATACTCCAACACCAGAGCAATTTCCTTGCACAACACGACACAGACATGCAGTTAAATGGTTTAAGAGTCAGCTTATCCCCGCGGCTGTCATGCAGAGCTGGGAATGTGCCTGAACATTCTGGTGTCAGTGCTCAGGATGGGTGTGTTGCAGCGGGCGACGCTGGGGTCGAGTGGTTCAGGGTTATCGGTGGTATTTATGTCACCGGCAGACGGGGCCGTGGTCGAGGTGAGATAGACGTTAACTCAGAGGAGCGCAGTCAGGCTTGCGGCCAAACGCTGTCAGGTTAATACCAGCGAGCGGTCCAGGAGGAGCGGTCGCAGCATCTGGATAGTCAAGCTCCATTAGCCTCCCGGCTCTGTTTTACACCGGCTGCGATACAGCCTTGTTGACAAATGGCAGAAGAGGTGGTGTGTGTGATATGAATCACATAACTCAGGGGACCTCCACCATGAATATCATACCCCCCCTTGCTCCCTGATCTTTCCCTCCCTCCCTCCATCCCTCCCTTCCTCCCCCTTGTCTGGGCTTGCTGTGAACTGTAGCAGCAGCCTGGCTGGGATTCAGTGGGACAGCATTAGCTCTCAACCTTGGTGAAGGACTAAATGCAGCCTCAGCCTGGTGTCCTTGCTGTCACACTGCTGCTGGGAGCAGATAAGCACTCCAGCCTTTAGGACATGCTGTAGGACTCCCACCGGCCCCTGCAGCACTGTGAGCCGGGTAATTGCAGAAGCACTGCGAATAATTAATTAAGCGATCGTTACATCTGACGTATGACATGCTACAGTCGTATTTTTGATCATAAGGGCGGTCGTTTTGTGGGATTTTATGATACTCTACATTTTTTCCCCCCAGTATTTGCAATTCTATGGATGATTTAAAGGTTCGATGTAGGATTTAGGATGATATGTTGGCAGAGATGGAATGTAATATAATATGAATATTTTCTTTAGTGTATCATCACCTAAAAATAATTGGGTGTCATTATCTTAGAATGAGCCTTTTATATCTATATAAGGAGCAGGCCGTCGTCAATGGAGATCGCCACATTGTGCTGCCATGTTTCTACACCATGTTTCTTAACCTGTTGTTGCTGCTGAGTCGGTTTGACATCCTGGATATAGCCTTCAGACTGTAGACCCCTCTGTCTGCTTCTCTCTGGAATCACTGTTTCATTTTTACAAAAATATGATAACATTTCTTCAGGGAGTGCAGCTAGTTACAGTGTGGGCTCCATGCTTACTCTAACAGCTCGTTGGACCATCTCTTAGCGAAAGGTCAGTTTGAATCCCGATAAAAACCTCCTGAGCAATAATACTAACCAGGAGAAGTTTCAGCTGGATCACCGCGTGATGCCACTGAATCCCCCTCAATGTTACAACCTGTTCCTTTAAAAGCTTTGCAATTATTTCAGCTCTCTTTGTGCTACGGTGTCATCCTGAAAGTTCAGTGTTTTCAGCTATAACCTTTAAAATGCCATGTAAAGATGCAGATCTGAGAAGGGAGAAGTCATCTTGTTCAGCAGCGGAGGTGTTTACATTTCATGTGACATATTTAAGGTTTCTTTCTTCTTCTCATATCACAGCAGATTTTGAAGATAACAGAGAATGATATTGCTCCTCGTATACGTAGCGCCTGGACATTTTCACAGCCACAGAGACAATATTTACCTCCAAGAAACAGTCTCGGAGGTGAAATCTCGCGTCCTGCTGTGGCTCGGTGATGAATTCTTGCTTTAGCCCTTTAAAGCCTTCTGCTGGCTTTTTTGGCCTGTCCTTGTGCGGCCTGTAAATTGTTCACAGTGATATATTAAGTAGACAGGTACGGTGTGTGTGTGAGAATTAGGTTTATTTACTGGGTTGAGTTGCTGAAATAAACCATGCAGTGCTATATTTCTCTCAAACACACCGGAGCATTGAATGATGAAACACACAGGGAGAGGCTGCGGTGGGTATTGATGTGTAATGCCCTTGGACCTAAGCCAAGACGGTGAAATGGAATGAAAGGAAAGCAGTCACTCCCCTGTTAACTCAAGGTTGTACTTTACAGGAGCTATATCTGTCTGTGTTGTCAATGGTACGCTTAGTAAATGCGGTCTGTGTGTCTGCTGCTGCAACCATAAAAAACATCTAAATCACATCTGCCTGTTGACTTTGAAGATTCCCAACGATTTGCCTGTATTTTTTCCAAGGCCGACGCGGTATGTCATGGCTTATCCACAACTTCTGAGCTGGCAGGAGGCTGGCGTTTGGCAGTTGCTTGTAAACACTGCCACAGAATGAGCCCTTAGCGATCGGGACCGCTGCCAGCTCATAGAAGTGGCAGCGGATCATCCTCGCTTAATAGGCGCTCATAATCCTCTGTGAATGTCTTATGTTGTCCCCCGAGAGGAGCGAGACTAAGGCATGTATTTGCAATCAGCGTGCATTAAGGGCTGACAGTTTAACTGCTGCCATAACTGTAATAAACCAACCCACTGTTTGCATGCTGAATGGAAGCAAAATGGAAACTGTAAAGTGTTTTTTTTATTATCTCTAACAATGGCTCTCTCTTTCTTTCTCCCCCTGCGCTGCTTGTCATTGCCACAGGAAGTCGAGGTTAGTGTCTTCTTTTGTAAATTTGCACAATGCCATTGTCTGTCTCTTGTTTGACGTCTCTTTTTGGCTGTACTGTAGCTGTCACCTGCCTTTTGAATTAGAGCTCATCTTGGCTAAAGAACAAAAATACATAAAAATACAATGTCATTGTCGAGAAATCTGTCTGCGACTACAACTCAGAGGTGAAAAACATTGCAACCTGAAGACAAAGGACATCAGAAACAATAACATAAAACATAAAAACAGCCAAATGCAAACTAGAGCCAACTAGAAAATAAGTAGGAATATCATTAAAATTAATTGAATGTGTAATATTTCATAAATGGAAATGTATTCTTCTTCTTAGAGTCACTGCGATCAAAACTATCCCTTTAACTCCTCACCCTGTGCACAGTATTTAAGATGCCTTCGGCTATACTTGTTCAGCTTGACTTGAGAGCTCAGTCTTCGTGTCCCCTGAGCAGAATAAGACCAAGCTAAACTGAACAGACCTGATCCTCAGGGTCCTCTCTGGGCCTCGTGCCGAGTAGTAACCGCTTTATAGTTGATCCTCTCTGTCCTGACACAGAGAGAAATGGGTCAGAATGGAGACAGCGAGGGGACGCTGAATTTTTATTATCGTTCCAGAGCAACCCGGCCAGGGACACAATCTAAAAACCAGAGTTAGTTTGCAAATATTCCCTCTGCAACAATGCAGGAGCGAAGATAGTCCAAGTCTTTTTATGAGATATATTTAAGCTCTCAGAGCTTTGCCTTGTGCAGTTTATTTAATATCAGAGGCTAAAGCTTCAGCAGCAACCACAATAATTATAACGCAACATTTAAAGGAACAGTTTGACATTTTGGGAATTTTGCACTGTCTTGAAATGCTGACTATGTTTGGACAGTTAGATGAGAAGATGCTTAACATAAGGTTAGTTTAGCTTAGCATCAGGACTGGAAACAGGAGAAAACAGCCAGCCTGGGTCTTTGCAAGGGTAACAAAATCTACATGTGCACCAACCGGCAACCTCCGGGCTAAAAAGGGGAAGCCAATGTAGAAGTGCCCAACAAGTCATTCCCCATAGATCCCGATTTTAAAATGACTAACTTTACAGAAATAAACATGTTTACAGCCTGTTATCAAAAAAGCGTTTTGGTCTCTATAATTGCTTCGTTCAAAGCTTAAAGTTATGCATAATTAAGGACGTGGCTGCTCTGAGTGATGGGAGGATGCCGTCTGTTGACGAGTCGCTGCTATGGCGACAACCTTTGTTAGGTAACGACGGGTAGCTGTTACTGTTGCATTTAAGTGTGTTTTCAGTTAAAAAAAAATGAATTGTAAGATTTTGGTCACTTTAAAAAGTGTTGCTCAGAATTTAGTTGTACTAAAAGTCTCTCTAAGGGGTCAGATATTTAGTTTTTCCAGTAAGTAGGTGACATTTTTGTTTTAATGTTTTAATGGTTTTGTTTTTTGCTAGCAAAAATGAGTATTAGCATTATCACAATTAACCATCGCTATAGATTTAAATACACCATGCTAACCAAGCCAAAACACACCAGCAGTAAACGCCGTGTGTAACGAAATATGCCCATATTACTTTCAATGTACAACCCTACACTGGTAGTGGCTCTCTGCTCCTATGGCAGCTTGACTCCTCTCCTCACCATTGATGTATAAAGAGAACTCTGCAGCTGTTGCTATGTCTCGTGTGTGATGAAGAATAGGTGAGGAGTGACTCATTGTTGAGGTTGAGAAATATCCCGAGCTAAACAACCCACAATTCTGTCATTATAAAGACAACGGCCAAAAAACTATTGCCTGGCGAGTCATAGCTCTAATGATTGGCAGTTTAGGTGATAAATGAAGTTTGAAAAGGGGGCTGTCCTCATGTGATTTTAAGCTAATGCATAGGTGAAGGAAGTACAGATTTTTTAGTGAAAGTAGTAATAACTTTGCGTGGTTGTCTGTTGAAGAGCTGCAGTGCGACACGTCCACGTGTGTGCTAGGGGCGGATGCTGGTGTGCTTTTAGCTTTAAGGTTAGCTCCACTCTCTCGTCCAAATATGGTCAATTCTGGTTCCAAAAAAACAAAGACGGCAACAGCCAAAATACCAAACTTTAGGCCTCAAATTGGTGACATCACAGTGGCCCACATCCATTATTTTTATACAGTCTTATGATCTTATATTATCTCTTTAATCTCTCTTTTTAATCTGCACAAAAATCACAGGGTAAAAACACTGTTTGGACACAGCCAGGCTGAATATATCTCCCTCTTTTCAGTCTTTATGCCAAGCTAAGATAATCACCTTGCTACATAGCCTATTTAGCATACAGGCATTTGAGTCTTTAGTCTAACTCTCACCAAGAAAGCAAATAAGCATATTTCCCAAAAAATCTGAAAAAGTTTAACTTTTTAAACCTTTGACACTGACAGTATATCACAAAAAAGAAGTTTGTAATAAAAAAAAAAGAGTCAAATAAAAGCATTTTGAAAAGACACTGTTCAGCCTGCCTGATCTTCTCAGAGCATTCACACTGAGTACCAGGGACCCACAGAGGTAAAGTCACCCCCAGAATAAATCCTTGAGGAGAAAACAGCCCGGGGCGTCTGGCCTGATGATCTCAGGCTGCTCACTGGCTCATACAAGGACAACAGCTCTGAAATGTAGCTGTGCATCAGACCTAGCAGGGCACTTGAAGGTTAAAGTCTGTACTAAAAATCCCCCCAAAGTCCTGGAAAGGTCTATTTATTGTTTTAATTAGGAGGTGGACAAAATAGGACTATTATTTGTTTGTGTGTTGTTGAAAATTTTAATCTGAAACAAAGATAAGAGCACATTTTATTGATCCCAGGAGGAGAAATTAAGTGATACAGCAGCACAAAAAAGAGAAAAGGACACAGCAGCATTAAGTGGAAAAGTAATAATACAACATAAATCAAAAACAGAAACAAATAAGTAAAACATATATTGGTAGGATTAATCAAGGAGGACGGAAATTGACTGAACATGTGTGTAATTATCCCGACAGAAACTATTATCCGTCCACCACTTAAAGTAATTTAAGATTTATTTAAAAAGGTATAATTGACTGTCATCAGCAAAAGGGCGAAGTTTTACAGCGGCTGTGATGAATTATGTGCCTGAGGGGAAAGCCAATCTCTTTTTTGAGGTTTGGTCATTATTTTGAGGCTTTCTAAGCACTTGGTTACACTGCTAGTTCTAGTTTTTATTATTCTTTTTCACCTAAAGATTGAAATAGAGATAAATCAATCAAGCGAATGAACAGAATGTGGGATGAGTAAAAATTAGTCACAGAAATTAACTGAATTTAATCAGACCTTGGACTGAAAAAAATCCTAAAGGCTTTGTGTTCTTGTAATTTGCTTTTACCAATCTATTCAACGTAAGAGCTGAATCTATTTGAATTGCTAAAATCACACTCACATTTAAAGTGTCATTCATGGCGTGCAGCAAATTTTCTGTTATCTTTCTCCATTATGTATGCTCTTCTGAATTCTCATTAAACATGAGTGCAAGAGCACATTTCCTCTATTGTGTTGCCTAAGATGAATTATTAAACCCATTAATGCAAATATATTTTTCCTTCCAGGATGACTACATCAAAAACATGGAGGAGAACATGGGCTCTGATGAAAGTAAGTCTGATTTTATCTGATTAAAAAAGATTTTTCTGTGGGCACATGAGGATAGCTGTTTGGTTTCATTTGAAGTGTAGTGTGTTTTCCACTTACAGTCTGAGTGTGTGCTTTTGTACTATATGTAGAGGCCGTTTGCAAAGACTTTCAATATTTAAATGGCTTTACTTAAATGGCCAGTTCTGCCGCAAAGAAAAGAAAAAACAGTGCTGTACTTCAGATTCTACCAGCATAATCAATGCTAAGTGCTGTCCGCCTTTATACGTCTGCTGTAGACAATGAGACAGTGTGGCAGACATTATCGAAGTGCAGGCTTTTCTTAATTGCAGCAGTTGTCTGAGGTCATCCGGTGTGTGGTGAGCGCTGGTCTGGAGTGTCAGAGCTTGTGGAGGGTGAGAACACAGTTGTGATTCAGGAAAGGAGAGTCTGAGCCTTCAGTCAGATCCATTAGTTTGAAAAGCCTGCTATAATTGCCTTTGTTGCTGAGGGCTCAACTCAGAACTCCCACCAGGCTCCATTTACCTCCATGGGGTCTGTTTCTTGTCGAGAGAGAGAAAAAAAATCTCACTGTTAGAAAATCAGCTGTGGAGGAGGAGAGGAGACTGTGAGAGCTTGGTGTTTCAGTCAAATCGTCTTACTGTATTCAACTGAAATGAAAAAGTATATTAAAAAAACATTAAGAGAGTGCAAATATTTCATAATCTTACAAATTTAAATGATAGTATTGAGCCAAGCATTTGAGACATTCAGCAGTGTCTTTGCGGGGAACAATATGCTGTTTGCTAGTTGTATGAAGCGTATAGTAGTTTCCACAAAAAACAACCATGCCTCTTTAATTATGTTTGTATATCACTAAGTTGTTTTTGTAATTGCATTGTGGTATCACAGCCTGGATTATGTTCACAGAGAACATTACTTTGGGTTAATGAAACACTACATTTACGTACCACACTGGATTCACAGTGAGGAGGTCGGCGTGGTTGGCGGACATACAAAATGCAGGACACCAGAATCAGGGGTGTGCCATATCATCTCCTTCATGATGATACCAGTATAATTTTTAATATGAAATGAAAATTCACATTGTGATACTTGCAATATTTTGACTTGGTTCCCACTGAATTATTACTGACTCTGCAGAGGATCCAGAAAGAGGAACAGCTTCAGTAGTGAGGAATAAACTGTGGCGTCCTGAATGTTTTATGAACAGCCCCGGACTTCTCACGCTCTTTTAGTGACTTACCGCTCAGAGGGAACTCATTCAGCGGCTCCTCTGGCAGCAGCACAGCGTCTCTCCCTCTCCTCTCTCACCATGCGCACACAGGAGTCAGTGTCATCAAGTGATTTTGTCATAAACCTTCGGTAATGTAAACCTACGTGACGCTCCTAGCTTGACAAAAAAACTACATATATGTGAATGTGTGATAGTTCTGGTATCATAACAGTCGCAGGTTACAGCGTGATGATTAGATGAGAAATGGCAGAGCATAAAGGTCCACGTGGAAACAAAAAACTACGCTAAGAGAAGGAAATCACCTGTTGATTTATATATATAGATCCCAGGGTACAATTGTTGTATTTGGGAGCTGTTTAAATGTGTAATTTGTGGAAGATTTTATTGTGTTGAACTATTAATATTGTATACAGAATCTGAATCTCACCGAGTTACTGTTGTTTACAAACTAAGGAAATGAGATCATTTTGTTTAGTTTTTACTGAATATTTGAAGGCAAACTGTGAAACTATATCACTTAATTTGTTGCAATATCTTACCCTGTTGTCCATTAGGGATATTTCCACAATTTAGATCATTTTAACATTTCTCAGAATTAATATATTTTATGGTATTAGGTGTAAAAAGCATTTGTTTAATTCTGTGAAGTGGAGAATTCAGCACCTCTTAATTAGCAAAAATACAAGTTTATTTTAATTATATTAATTATTGAATAACCTAAAGCAGCAAATAACAGTTGTAAGGGAAAACAAGTTCAATTTGAATGCATTTTTGTGTGTGAGAAAAAAGTTTATGCTACAAGAGTAAATTATGACGAGACATAATTATTCAGGGTTGGTTTTATTATTTCGCAATATGACTTACTGATGAATAATCTGTGATATTTGATCATCATAAATGCAAGTAACCTATAAATGTTAAAACATAAATACATTTATAAAAAATAAATTAATATAAACATTAAAAAGCCTCTATACAAATAAACTGAATTGAATTAAATTAAATTAAATTAAATTAAAAATCAAAAGATTTCAGTCTACTGAAAATATTTTGCTGCAGTCCAGCTGAACCTGTGCTTGTTTCAGCAAAAATCACATTTTAACTGTGAAATATGTAAATGGTCACCCTTCTATGGTGGAGATAATGAAGCATGAATCATTTCCTAGCTCGGCTTATGAAGACACTATTCATACATGCTTTAGTCAGTCGAGGGTAAGCAGTGTGTTCCCGCTGCGAGGTGAGTGTGGGAGGTCAGCTGTAGCGCCACACCCACACTGCCTCACTGGCTCTACAACAGACGTTGAAGATTTGCCTCAAAGGAGGAAGATGTGAGAAGGAGCCGTTCCAGACGTTATCCCGGCCGTCTGTTCTTACAACAGGGGGAATAACTAATGTAGTCTCAAGAAAACGCCTCGCTTGCTGTAGTGTGGGCGATGTTCATTTGAATACCATTGATTTCGTCCCCGTCCCAACTCCCACTGGGACTAATTCTGCAGAGTTAATTGATCAGAGCCCTCTTCATTGCAAATTTAACAAGACAGCAGAAACTCCGACAAGGTGTACCTGCGAGCCCCGGATAGAACAAAAGACCTAATGGGAGACTTCAGACACCTCCAGTGTTTTTGTAAATGAGCTGATTGAGACGTCAGCTCCGCAGAGTGTTTGAGGGCCATTTCAAAACAATAAGGTCCCCACTGCTCTGATTTAACAGAGGCGCTGCCAGATTTGACCTTGACATCCTTTATTTTAGCCGATAAATTCAGCCGAGAGAAAAGTTTTGACTGTGACTGTGATTATGCCTCCATTTGTACAACAACTGCAGGAAATGATTCAGATGTAATACGGTATAAAAACGAACTAGAGGTGAACTTGCGTGTTGCATCCTCTCTAATTATAAGTAAGTAATTTCATAGCTCTATTGTGGTAGAGTAAAAGCTGCAGGCTGCCTTAACGCAGCGACCACCAATTAAATCGAAGGGTTTAAAAGAGTCTTCTAAGATGACAGTAATTGCAAATCCAGTTGAAACTAATTTACTTAAAGCCCGTCTCTCTCATGCTCTTAATATTCATCACAGCTGAATCTTTTCGGTTTTAGACATGTGCTCCTGTTTCTTGGCAGGTCTTTTGCAGATTTTCTTTTTTTTCTTTTTGTGCCGAACCACTAAAGTACTTCATTAAATGCACTCTGACAGTCTGAATGTAAAACAAATTGATGAAGGCCTTTGATGGAAGATCCTGTCCAACTGCAAGCCGTCACGCTCGGTAGAGAAGTCACAGACAACGGAGAGAAAGCTGATTGTGGATGAGCAAGCAGCCGTGCTATATTAGTTTTTGATGGCAGCGTAATAACAATAATAATAATAATAATAATCTCAGAGAGATTGGACACAGGCTCGGTGCAGTCCCATCGCCTTTGTTGACATGATTACAGGCGGATTTAAAACCCATAATGGCCCTCACACGTCCCGGCCCTGCACTGAATTCTCAATGCAGCACGATGTAAACAACCACCAGCAGCGCAGGCGAGGTGGAAAACACATTTGATCTTTAATGCAAATTAAATCTCGTGTTTGGATTTCATTTTCAGCATGTAGGAGTTGTATAAGAATACTCTGTGAGGGACGTGTTGGATCAGAGGCTGTTGCTTGGAGGCAGACTTGATATCTTGAGATGCAGAACCAGGGAGCAATAACAGAGACGCCAAGCTGTGTTTCTATGGGAACATACAGTAATGCAATTAACAAGTGTATATTAAAGTGGGTATTTTTATGTCAATGTACATCCAACAGTAATAACACGTGGCTGTTTATGAAGTTCTCTTATTTGAATAAAAACTCCTGAACTGTGAAGCGATGTTCAGCCTGCAGGCAAATTAGAGCTGTGTCTCAAATTAGATCTTTACGACAGACTGTCCGCTGGTTTATGTGGGAGTGATCACATCTGTGTGTCCAGACATCACCATCCTATCAACATGGGTTACTGTGGTAACAACAAAGGCATCAGTTGCGACACAGCTATGCTGGTTACTCATGAGCCATGAACCGCACCAGACAAACTCAGCAACACATGTGTTCAATTCAATTCACTTCAGTTCAGCAGCATTTTATTTATCTCGAAGGAAATTACTCGCCAGATGATGCTGAGGAAGTCCTGGTGGAAGTTCATTCATCAATTCAGATGCTGTTCAAACTTGTACGATTAACACAATGCGAAAATTCACATCGCATTTGGTGTGAGCACAACATGAGACACAGCTGTGTAATATGAAAGGGGGAGCTCGTTGTTTGGGTTTTCACTGTTTTTATTCACTCTCACTTCCATTACCTTTGTCTTGGTTGCAACAGGCAGCTGTTTTCAATGAGGACAAAAAAACCTAAAAATCCACTTCACACGACCTGCTCAGCACCAAACAGCTGACACACACAGTTAGCACCTGAACATAGTGGAGCATTTCGCAGCTAAAGGATTGAATATTGTTGGAGTTGGTGGAGACCAAAAACAGAGCTAAAAGAAGAGACTCTAGTGGACTGCATTCATCAGGTGGACAGAAACACAAATCCAAATTGATGTTAATTTCTGATGCTAATATTTCTCAGTAAATGCTGAATGTCTGTGAATAAACACCAGTTTTTCTAAGGGTGCTTTCAGACCTAGAGTTGTCTTGCTTCGGTCCAAATCAGAGAGTAATTTTGTGACCAAGTTGCATTTACAAGCGGACCAGATCAAATGCCTTGCGCAAGAAAGCTGCTCTTTATTGGTCAGAATTTCCATGTGGGAAAAATCCAGGAAGAAAACAAAACGTTAGATAAAGATAAATGTGACACTTTCTAATGTCACAATGGAGGGACAACTCAGCAGGTGTGAAAGTTTGCCGTATCAATGCTGAGTTTTCTTTTGTCAATTATTGTATGTTTTTGCAAAACATTTTCCACCTTCCCTACAACAGTTTTCATCAACTCTTCACTGAATATATACTGAACGAAGTTGTTTATTTGACTTTTTCTATTCCTCTTCATCAGTAATCTGGCTATTGTTACATAAACTATAAAAACTGCAGTTTAAACAGTTTAAACATTACATCTACAGGTGGAGCTTCAGCAATGTAAACGGCTGTAAGATCATCCAAAATGATAATACTCTCAGACAAGATATATTCTCCAAACATAAAGGCTGCCATTCATCCTTATGTACAGCCATGTCCAGCATATTCCTGGACAGGAATTAGATATACGTCTATTGTTTTGTCTCACCAATTGAGTATTACTATCCAAATTCAGATCCATATTTTCTATTATCAAACTAATACGTAGAGAGGATTGTAGAGCCTTGATACCGGTGTGTGCCCCCTGAGTGCTTTCTAGTTTTATTTGATTCTTCCTCATATATTCAGACTGCACAGTGCACGGCTCACTGCACAGTCTACAGCTGTGGTTTCTGTCTGAGCAGACGGCAGGTACAGCAACTGCTCCGTGGCCGGAAAATAATAAAAAGGCACAGCAGAAAGTGGTTCTAGTTAAAGGTATATTACACCACTAAAAAAAAAAACCCATACACTTCTGTTCCCTGGCCCCATAAAAGTATATGGACCGTGCCTGGAACTGTTGTTAACAAAATGAAATGTTAAACCTTAAACTCTGAGAGGAACCACCAACAGAATGTAGTCTCTGTAAGATAAACCAAAGAAAGCCTGAGGAAAACCTGAGTGGTGAGTTTCACCCAAGAGAACTAATGTGAGAAAATATGAGATGTGTCTTTGCTCTCTTTATTGTAAAGAAATAGTCAAAATGAGATGTATGGTGACAGTTTGGGGTGATTTTTGGGGTCTTTTATGTCTGAGATCTAAAGAGAAATAGCAGCAGTACAGTCTGGATATCGTCACAGCCACTGGGATTAAATCATGACGGAGCAGAATACCTGTTGGAACAGACGAGGGGAATAAAAGTCAAGTGGTCACAAAATCTTTTTATATCGAACGACTTTGACGTTTCATTCAGCTGTCTGTCTTTGAGCTTCTCTGCTGAGTCTGAACGCTGCGTCTTTTTATGAGTTTCTTCCCCACTGAGAGGTGGAATTTAGATGAACCGATTTATAATTCAGTTTTTACAGACTGATATTAATTTATTTTCTTTTTGACGAGGGATGTCAACAGTTAACCATAAATAAGTTACACATAGAGAATATTTCTGACCAGTTACGCATGTTAATCTGTAGGTCAGTTTAGCTACTCTTCAGTTCGAGGGTGCTTTCACATCTGCACTGTTTGGTTTGGTTCAACCGAACTCAACTTTGTGGCTGGTACGCAGTGCAGAGCAGGCAGGGCTAACATTAGCTAACCAGTGGAGACGAGAGGATGGGCAGTAGGCGCTATATTTCCACATGTTAGCCTCCTGTCAGCAAAGCCAACAGAAATAAAATTAAAGATGAGATATGTACATCAGGAAACTTTAACATTTAACCACCTCTAAATGGAAAGCACTTCTTAATGTGGTGCTGTGGAAAGCCAAACCAAAATGATGTCTCCCTGCATTTTTTTTTCTTAAATATTAACCGGTTAGTTACCAGTCAATGGGTTAACTGACACTCATGTCCCTATTTTTGACTATTAACTGATATAGCTCAATCATTTTAGGTGCTGTCAGGCTTATTGTCATGCTAGTAAACTTGGAGTCCTGCTCTGTGAGCTCCCGTTTTGGGAACCATTGTTGATCATACACGGTTTCTTCAATCTGTAGATCTGTGAAGAGGAAGTGTGGGATTTTCTGCTCATTTTGTAGCTCCTACTGTTCCTGCCAGTCATTTTTGGCATAAATAACCTCAGTATCATGTTTCAGCCTTTTAAACAAACCAAAATGTAACAAACTAACCGTCACAGAAACCTACAAATATCTTTAAATATTCCTTTACTCACACCTCACTTATCAACACCACATTCAGAACCTAATAAAGAGGCTCAACCAGGAATTGTATGTCTGTAAGAAGATCAGATTATATCTCACCCCTGCTGTTTCAGACACATACCTACATGCAGTAATTCTCTCGACAGTATCCTACTGTCTCCCCATATGGTCCCTCACCACAAAGGAAACCGTTGAACCAATAGCAAGACTATACAACAGAGCTTAGAAATTCTATTTTCAGATCCTAAACAATCCTAAACTTGCTGCTATATGTCCAAGTCACACCATCACTAGATCAATTTCACTTATTCCTGTACCACCGTACAAAAATAACTACGGTCAGAGATCATTTTGTCACACTTACACTAAGATCTCATACTACATTAGAGCAATAACCTCTAATACACATTTCAAACACACATATAAACACTGTGTGATGGAAGGACATACCTGCAACCACTGATTTAAATCCCATATCCTATTTTATACTCGACTTCAGTCTGCTCCTCTGCATTGTCTATGCAGCTGCCTACGTTTTGTTGTTTTGCCTCTGTTGATTGATTCTGTTTTTATTCTGTATTGCAATGTGTTTTTGTTGCATAACAGGGACCTGCTGAAAAACATTTTTTAACTCTAACACACAATCTTACTTTCAATTCCTTTTCTATGTAAATAAATGAAATGAAAACCTTAATGCAACTGCCGAACGGTCCTATTTTTTTTTTTTTAGTAACTTAATTTTTTTACAGATAAATAAATTTGTATTCGTATCAGGTCTGACCCAAATGCTTTAAAGCCTCGATTGCTGCCATGGTAATGGACGTAACATCAGTATTTGAAAAGTCATCCAATATTTTTAGTTATTCTCAGACAAGGACATTTAATCTTTGTGATAGCTCTGTGTCTCCAACTTGCTTTTATCATTAGCAGTCCAGTGTTTCTGAAGCTAGGACAGTTCGACCACATGTAACAGGCTAACAGACATGCAAGATGTTAAAAACGTCAAGTGTCTGGAATTGTTAAAAAAAAAAATGCAAGATGACCCCCAAAAGGTCAAGTGCCAGATGCTCCAAAGGAAAGTGGTATTATATTATTAAATCCACAATGATTTTGGCAAATCACATTAAAAACTCCTTTTAGCCTCTTTGTTATTTCTTAAATGTTGCTGTCATGCCCTGCCGTAACCATCTCGTGCTGTATTTGTTCGAACGCCATCATCCTTCTTGAAGCTCACTTGAGTTTATTCTGAAGTCCTGTGATGGACAAGGCAAGGAGACAGTTTGTCTCCTCCGTGGATCACTGCTCCTTTGATTTTACATCCAATCTGAAGCTTTTCTTTCTGTAAATGGCATCCACAAAATGTTAATTGACTTTTTTGCTAAGCCCGCCCCTTTGTGTTAGTCCGACAAGCTATCTGAGTAAGCATGGAGCCCACACATCAGTATCTGAATGCTCCGTTTTGTTTTTATGTTTGTTTTGTTATTTTTAGTTATTCGCAGACAAGGACAAACTTTGTCATAGTTTTGTGACTCCGACTTGCTCTCATTTAATGTTAATCATTAGCAGTCAGGCCCTTCGGAAACCAGGACAGTTCGACCACATGTGACAGGCTTAAAGACACGTCAGCAAGATGTTAAAAACGTCAGGTGTCTGGAATTGTTGAAAAAAAATGCAAGATGACCCCCAAAAGTCAAGTGCCAGATGCTCCAAAGGAAACTGGTGTGTATAAAATCCACAATGAGCTTAGCAAATCACCTAAAAACTGTGTAACAGACTGACCATCTTGCCAAGTATTCATATTGCTAGCTTTGTGTGACCAGGGTGACCCCGTCAAAGCTCCGATTAATTGTGAATATTTCTTACTGAAGCTTTGATGCTAAAAATCTGGTATACGCGACAGCCTTTATGCATAAAAACGAGACAATCATAATAAAATGCCAAATTTTTATTAATGTAAATGCAAAACTTCATCAGAAAATTGTGGGAATCTTAAAAGACCTTGCAGTGTTGAAGAGTAACTGCACCCAGTCTAATATCCCCGCTCACCCCTGACAACTGGTGACAACCTGCTTTATCCACACCCTCTGCAGCAGTGATGTAGTGTGGCACTGTATGTTTTTTTACTTGTTATCCAGCTGCTGGTTGTGTCTTCAAAGATATTTTCTTGATCTCACAGATATCTTTTTCTTCTGCCTGCCCAGAATGATAAAATGTTTTCCCGGGGCAAAACTAATGTTTCAAGTCCAATATTTCCACCGATCACAATAGCTGTCTTGCTGTGCTCGTCTTCTTTGGTGAGATGTTTATACATCTGCTGCTATGCGGGCGGCGTCAGTCTGTGGAAATGATTTTCAGAGTTTCGGAGCTCATTTAACATGAAAGTCGATTAGAATTTTAGTCAGATTTTACTGTGATTTTTAGCTGGTTATTCAAAAACCACAAGTCCAGTCACAAAGACAGTAACACTGAGCAAGAGAGGATACATTTGTTTTTGTGCAAACTTTTTGGTGATAGTTTGAAGGGCTGACTCATTTCACCAAACACAAATCACTGTAAAAGCCTAAAACCAACCAAAACAACCATGAAATGTGAGCTGTGATAGCTCAAACAGTATAAAAGATATCAAGACGCTGATTTAAGTCGTGTGACCCGTCATATGATGAGGTATGATTAAGCAGTCAAAGATTTCCTATCATTGTACATTTTTGTGCGATGTTACAGTTATTTTTGTGAGGGGTTTTTTGTGTAGGTGTTTAAATTTTTTTTCATTTTTCCAACAAAAATCCATCAGATTATTAAATATTTCTTGCTAGGGTTTGTGTACACTGCCAAACTATGGGATTTTCTCTGTGGCAGACCATCGCCGCTTCACTTGGGAGACTGGTCTCACTCTGAAGTCATCAAAATCCGGTGCTTGGACAGTGATTTGCGGCGACAGAAACCAACAACAAAAAAAAAAATCCTTTAACGTCAGCATGATACGTGGCCGATTGCCGTTAAAGTTTAATCGTGCCGGGCGACGTCAGGGGGAAATGCGGCAGGACAAGAACGAATGTTAAGGCAGCAAAAGTCCGACTATATGCTTTTGTTACCTAAACCCAGCCACATGTGTTTGTTGTTGAAGGGAAGAAAACATCAATTTGCACCTGGGGTCCTTCTTTTTGTCTCTGAACTCCTCTTTTAGTTTCTTAATTATTTCTTAAATGTTACTGCCGTCTCATGCCGTATTTCTTCGAATGCCAGCTTTCTTCTTGAAGCTCACTCAAGTTTATTCTGGATTTCTGTGAAGGATCACAATGTAAGGCGACAGTTTGTTTCCTCCGTGGATCACTGCTCCTTTGATTTTACATCCCCTCTGAAGCTCTATTTTATTTCTCTAATTAGCAGTCACAAAGTGTTAATTGCCTTTATTGGTCACAATAATCCCACGCCCTGCCCCTGCCATGAGCGGTTCTTAGTTGTAGACAGCTCAAGTGTCAAGTGTCAGTTCAGGGTGGACCCAAGTGCAGAGTAACAGGCAGGTTTATGTTTTAACCAAAAGCAAGAGCAAGTGGGTAACTGAAAGTCCAAATGAAAGCAGAACAAAAACTAAACTGAAAACCAAACGGGAAAAATACGATGAACCCAGGTAAAAAATCCAAATACAAGATACCAGAGAACTCCAAAGCAAAGTGCATAGGATAACTTTATACAAACAAAAACCCAGGATCGTGACATCCAGAGGAGTAGCCCTGGGCTCTGAAGCCAAATTTACACAGTGGCCAAATGCAAATTACAACTTCTGTGTTTCATCAAGTGATTCCATGGGGCTCAAAAATAAGTTTTCCCAGAGACTTATATTGTAAAAGCGACATCTGAAAACTAATGGATACATTTTTTCAAGCATCACAACCCCTGTGAAATGACTCGTGTCGCCATCAGGATTTGATCCATTTGGTCCAATAACATTCCTTAAGTCGAGAAGAGCAGCTCAATAAAACCATATTTATCCTCATTTAAGTTAGCAGAGCGCTAAACTGGAAGTTAGCCACTCGGGCAGAAGTCTCTTGTGAGCTTGCTTTATGGGCCCCACAAGGCTGAAGATCAGGGTAATGTCATCCTACTAAAACTGAGCTTTTCTGGCTTTATGCACCACTGAGCAACTTTCATAGAAGTATCCAGTTGTCTTTATGCATCAATAGTTCTAGACCGGGAATGTTGGTGCTGCTCCTGAACCAGTTTTGGCTGAGAGACTAGGCTCAGACTGTCAAAACGCAGAGAAGTACTTTGAGTTCAGGCACCAGCTCTGATCCAGCCCTCAAACTGCCTCCATGGAAATAGAGTAATATATAGAGCTGAAGCCACAAATAGAGACTAGAAGAGATATCCTGCTATCCCAACAGATAAACCAGCAGGACCATACACATAACCTCCACAATAAAAATGCATCGTAGAACAGAGGCTGGTGGATCTTAAGCTCGGAGGCTGTGAAGTGGTGCAGGTCTTGGGCTCTTTACGAACTCCGTTCACCAGCTCAGTCTCATGCCTAGTCTTATAGAACAAAAGCACCACAGGCGCACAGCTTCCTACCAGTATTTTTGGATTCCCTCAGAGCTGTCATGTCATCCACTGTTCCCTCGTACCTCCCTGCTGTAGCATCATAGTATCACCTAGTCTCCGGATTTGCGGGAATCTGGCTGGCAGCCACCTCGTCTGTTGACCGTGTTGACTACAAAGCAGCTGCTCAAAGCTGACTCAGGATTTCACAGCTTAAATTTCTCTCGCCGACCGCCCGCTTGCCACTCACTCTTAAATTTATCTGAGCCTGCGAGTTTTCCGAGGCCTCTCCAGCAAGGCGGCAAATGGGCTGGGACGGTGTGACATCCAGTTTCGGATGGCATTGACCACAGGCTGAGGAAGGTGGAGGACACAGTGCTATTTCCATCTCAGTCTATCAGAGGAAAAGAGGTTGCCATTGAAGAGTTCAACTCTCCAAAGATAGAGAGAGAGATGCTGTTGAAGGAGGGAGGGAGGGAAGAGGCTGAAAAGAAAGGGAACGTGGGAGACAAAGATGGAGTAGTGTGTGTGTGTGTGTGTGTGTGTGTGTGTGTTTGTGTGAGAGAGAGAAAAGGCAAGACGGGGAGAGACAGTGATAAGTTGACACGGGGGAAGTGAGATGTGACAAGCCGAGAGAAAGAGATGCTCAATCAGTGCTGTCAGGCTTCCTCGCAATCACAGACAGCCGTTGGAGACTGCAGGCAGTGCTATTGACGACAGGCTGCCTCGCTAATGACAGCGAGGCGTCCATGTTTTCAGGAGTGCTGACTATAAAATCAATGGACTCATTTGTGCACACTGCCAGAATATTTTTCATTACACCTTTCATGATTTTCATTGCAGACGCCCCGTTTAGAGAGGAGAGGACGGAGGATCATTTTAAAAGGTGTAAATATGCTGATTTGATTATGCAGCACATAAAATCGCTGCTTTCCTCTGTTTCTCTTTTGCTATCAATCTGTTGAACACATGCTCCCTGTCAAAAGACGAATAAAAAACAGCCGGAAGCTCTGTATTTTTCTCCGGGAGGTGACAAAAATAGCGAATTAAAGCAAAACACCTCAGCCGTGATTGACACCTCTGGTGATTTTCAGTGTTGTTGTTTTTGTGCTTTGCAGCCGTGGACACCACCAAGGACCCGTGCCAGAATGTGAAGTGCAGCCGCCATAAGGTGTGCGTCGCTCAGGGCTACCAGAGGGCCATGTGTGTCAATCGCAAAAAACTGGAGCACAGGTAGGTGGAGTCCTAAAGTCAGAGGGAGGCTTTTTTGTTTCGTGTTTACAGGACATGCTGCAGCTGTTTGGAAGATTCCTACGTGGACGGGACAGACTCTTCTGCTCTGTAGGTGTCAGCGGCAGTTGGCTGTGCGTCACTTAAAAGCCTTTCAGTGTCTTGTTGTGAGAGCTATTGATTAAACTCAGCACAGGGCCACAGAGTGTCATGAGTCAGGAGTGATGTCATTTCAGCTCCAACACTCATGCTGAGCAGTGACTAATTAATGGTGTGGATGGAGGGCGGTAAAACTGAACAACACAGACAGTAATGGAGGCAAATAATGCCCATAACAAAATATATTTTATATGTAAATGAATATCTAATTTCAGGCGCAGACTGGCCATTGCTAAGTTTGGAAAATTTCCCAGCCAGCTTTCATATGATGGCCAGTCTTTTTACCCCAACCCCAGCATTACATAACCATGGTTAACAACTTATTTCATAACAATAATAATAATAATAATAATAATGAGCCCCAAAAAATATCTTTAAATTATTTGCTTCCATCCTCATACATAGCTACTCTGAAAATCATGACAGTAATGCTCCTGTCAGACAGAAGAAACTTAATTGGTAACACTTAATGTCTAGGGTACATACCTTATGATTAATTAATGCTTATCTAATACACAACTCATTATGATCTAATGCATGATGTATCATGAACTCCCGTGGCTCAGTTTTAATTAAAAATGAAGCCACTATTACTTAGTTCAATAAGTTAAAACTACACGGATCATTGGTTTGTGAACTGAAACATTTATGCAGTTGAGATGGACTAAAATGAACACGTCATCAAATCAGATGTAAACTAACGAGAGTGGACAAAATCATCTCAGCTCAGTGCATCTGATAATCCTCTCCACCAGATTCTTATGTCTGTGCACGTATGTCATGTTGTATGGACTGTAAATACGAGCAGCTGAGAGAAAAAAAAAATCATTCATATCAGCCTTCTAGTTAAAATATGGGATACATCGGACTGTTGCGATATCTCCCAGCTGACAAAAAGGAAAGCATTCCAGTCAGAAAACTCACGTTTAAATATTTATCTCAACAGCAGAACATGGTTTTGAGTTTGGCGTCTAGACTCCAGCCTCATCGCTCCCAGCAGATATGTTTACATGAGATATGGGGGAGTGATGATTAAATGTTTCCCCCCCTTAGCTGGAGCCTGCAGGTGGATGCTGATGTGGAGGTGGGGCTGAGAGAGCGAGCAGCAGTACTGAGGCACGGCAGCAGCGGCAGCATAGACGACACAAAGAAGAGCTGGGAAGATTCTGAAGCTTAAATAGACATACTGGTGTCAAATCACCATTATAGTTTAAATATAAAAAATCTGATTAACACAAACGTAACTGGTGTGCAAATTAACAATGAGAATAACCTATGCAATTTGTTTGTACCTTGTTTAACATGTTAACGAACTGCGGCCGTCGTGTAACACATATTTCAAGCTGGTATAATAGTAATTGTTCTTTTAAAAAAGGATTAAAAGACATGAATGTGAAAGTGGTTGCTCAGATGATGAACCCACAGCTGATTCTTCAGCCCTACAGAGCGTTCAGCTTTTTGTTTTCATAGCCCACAACTTTATACTTTTGAGTCGCTATCACTGCTCTGATAGGGTGAAATTTACAAAAGTAATAAAGCATACAACATGGGAGAAAGACAAAATAGAGGGGGTGGAATGACTCGCCAGGGAATTAAACACTGTTATTTAGTGGAGTAAGAGGCTGGAGATTTGATTCTTAGTCTGGAGAAATGTTTGACAGGTTAATGAAATACTCAGTGAATATTCTACATAACTAAAAGAAACCTTCAGCGGCTCCCCTGAGAGATAATTGTATTTTTCCTGAGCTTAGAAAAAACATCACATTATTCAACCAGACTGAAAAGGAGGGTCGTTTTGGAGAGTTCATGGATAGTAATAGCCTTCTAATTGTTGAGGGTCTGTTAAAGGCACATGTATCGCTACACTGGGCTGTGCATTGCAAGGGTTATGATGGCACGCCAGATACAGCTACTAGGGGCATGGTTAGAGCAGTATATGTAAGACAGAAGACCAGGGTTGCTGCAGCTGTGGACAGGACCAATACACTTCCCTGAGTTATGCTTGGGGCTTATCAAAACAAAGGCACATTTCCTTTTTATTTTTGTCACACTTGACACCAAAAGGAACATACAAAAATTAAAAGAGGTCAGTCATGATTTTTATTGTATAAAATCAATATGTTTCCTTTGAATATGTTTCCTTTGAATGTAAAACTAATAAGAAACACAGCATTTTATATTGCGTGTTTTGTGTGTATTCATTGCTAGCAAGCCAAAATATGAGTTTTGTCTTTATTTGATGTGACAAAATGTCATTCCCATCACTTTGTTTCCTGTGATGGAAAAGACACATGCTAATGGAAATGGCAATACCAGTGTTATTTTATTGAAAATATTGTTTCACTGCATCTCTCTTAATATGTGTTGGATTGTCTGAAGGTTTCCAGACCAAAATGGAGCACAGTTTAAAAATGACTCATAGATATATTTCAACCAGTCTGGCTTTATTAAGGTGGACTCCATGCACCACTATCAGCCGGGTTAAACTGAGCCATGCACGTTCAAGATGACTTAACTTCATTCAGAAGGTCTTCACGGCAATAATCTATTGAGTCCATTCACAGCTCCTCTTCCCATTTAGACGTAACTATGTGTATTTTGTCATCACTGAAATGTATGATATCGACATATTAATTCCTTTTTTGTCCCTAGTATGCAGAAAACATACAATCAGTCACCATTTGTTAAAAGGAAACTAAAGATGCATTTGATTGCGCGTCACTAAGCAACGGTGTTCTTACGTCTCAGCCCACTTGAACATGGAGAACATTGAGTGCTTGACCCCCAGTGCCGAAAATAATACTTCACTGGACTACCGGTGTTGATTATAGGGCAGCTTAAGAGTTGCGTTGGGTTGAAACCACAACACTGAAGCATATAGAAAATACATTAACATTTTGGTCAGTGTAATACTGGTATTTATAGTATTTCAAATGCGCCTTCCTTCATAAAGAATCTTGAGTTTTCTGTGGTAAACCTCACTGAAAAAGCATTTATCTACTCCCTCACCCATTCATTCCACTTTGACTGGAAAACAAATGAGCAGGGTTGCAGTCTGAAAGGAATTAATGGAGTGAATTATTACTACCTGCAAAGTCTATCTGCTGCGACAGGCGTTTATCTTTTTCAATAAAGTGCTTCATTTACAGAGTCACTCCAGAGATGAGAGAGACTGTGTCGAATAATGGGTAATAAGCACGAACGCAACCACACTAAACCATCCTAGCATCATTAAGTAGCAGCCTTAGAAGACGTACTGCAGAGCCTAATGTTTGTGCTCACTGAACATGAAGTCAATCACCGTGTGAGAGGAAAGCAAGCAAAGGGGGGATTTTACGAAGCACTGCATTCAAATATTAACAGGCAATGCAGACAGTTTTGGTTTTATTTACCCGAGTTCGTAGATATCTACCCCTAAGGTTTCTATTGCCATCCCATCACAGTGAAAGTGAATCTAAAAAATTCAACAGCAACGTGTCTTTCCCCAGTCTCGTTACATTACATTTATTTTGCAGATCCTTTTGTCCAAAGCGACTCACAATAAGTGCATTCAACCTTGACAGGAACAAGAGCAAGATGTCATCAGATGTTGGAAGAACATCTCTCTCAAACTGAAAGCTTGATCAGTGTTGCGGTGCAAGTGCTAGTTTTCTGTTTTTTAAGAAATAACTAAGTGTGGTGTCAAGATGTGAGTCTCTTAACTGGGCAGTGACTCAGCTGTCCTGACGCCTGTGGACATTTCATTCCAGCACTGTGGAAGACAGGCAGGCATTATCTGTTACTCTGGAAAATCTACAGACCTCTCTGTCAAATGCTCTCTCTGAAAATACTTTCTGTTAAAGAAATAGTCACAATGAAAACTGTTGACAGTGAGTAGCAGGGTCACTGTTTCTCGAGAGTGATGTTGCTTTTGAGCTTGTTGCCCCACTGGATGGATGAATCTATGGAAGGATATGTTGGCCACTTTGACTTTAATATCTCAGCTATTGGTTCGCCATTAAGTTTTGTGGGGTCTTAGCTTTGTTCCGTCAACTCACTGTTCCCTCAACACTTTTACCTTAAGCCCTATGTTCCCTTAACTACCATGTTCCTTCAGCTCTATGTCACCTCAGCCATATGTTCCCTTGACCCTATGTTCCTTCAGCCCTATTTTCCCTGAGCCCTTTATTCCCTCAACACTATGTTCCTTCAGCTCTATGTTCCCTCATCCTTCATTCACTCAGTCCTACCTTGCCTCAGCCATTTGTTCCCCTATCCCTATGTTCCCTCAAGCCCTATGTTGCTTCAAACCCTATTCCTTCAGCCCTTTGTTCCATCAGCCCTGTGTTCACTTAGCCGTTTTCTCCCTTAGCCCTTTATTCCCCCAACACTATGTTCCCTCAGCTCTATGTTGCCTCAGCCCTTTGATCCTTTATCCCTATGTTCCCTCAGCCCTATGTTGTCTCAAACCTTTTTCTCTCAGCCCTTTGTTCCCATATCCTTATGTTCCCTCAGCCCTGTGTTAAACCCTTAAACCTTATTCCTCCAGCCCTATGTTCCCTTGGCCCCTTGTTCCCTCAGCACTATGTTCCTTCAGCCCTATGTCGCCTCAGCCCTTTGTTCCCTTATCCCTATGTTCCCTTAGCCCTTTGGTCCTTCAGCCTTATGTTCCCTCAGCTTGATGTTCCCTCAGCTTGATGTCCCATCAGCCCTATGTTCCCTTAGCCCTATGTTGCCTCAGTCTTTTGTTCCCTCTACTCTATGTTCCCCCAGCTCTTTGTTCCCTTTACTGTGTTCCACAGATTAATACCTCCACCAATGAGGTAATGCTTTCGCCCCTGTAGTAACATGAGCAACCCCAATCTCCAACCCAGTTAAGGGCCTACTCTGATAATGAGGGAACAAAGGGATTATCGAACAAAGGGGCTAATATGGGATGGAAAAGTTCAGTAGGGAACTAAGAGCTGAGGGAACACAGGGCAAACCCCAATTTGAATTTGTACAGACGGTTGTGGTCCCCAAAGAGGGATTCTTTTCCTAACTTAAATGGTCCCCTGACTTTTCCTTGAACTTCATCATCAGATCAAATTTTACTTTGACCAAACACACGCAAAACTGACGTCATTCCCAACAGCCTCAGCTTTACCTGAATAAAGATGGTTAAATTGGTAAATCTTTTATCTGCTGATATTTAGCAGGTATTAGAGTTGTCATTGTGGGCATGTTAGCATGCTGAAGTTAGCATTTAGGTCAAAGCACCATCACCATGCCCAAGTACAGCCTCACCGAGCCGCTAGCGTGACTGTAGACTTTTGTTTTCTTGTTGTATTGGGGTTACATCTCAGTGATGGATACCCTAAAAGCCCTGGAAAACTATCTGTCTGGTGTGGGTGAGAAAATGTTTCTTCTGTAATTCAAGTGGACTGACATTTTAAATGTTTTCCTTTTTTCCTGTCACGTTCAGAGTGAAGCAGTCAGGGCAGGTGGAGGCTCATGAAAGCACCTGCAAGCCTTGTCCCGTGACTGCCTCCTCACCTGTATGTGGCTCTGATGGACACAACTACGCCTCTGAGGTAAGAGGAAATATTCTGCACTGCCATCTCTCGTTAAAAGCACTCTACGTTTTACTCCCATCATTTTTCTTTGGCTTTATTACTGGATTCTGCCAGCATAAAAACCCTGAGAAGAAATGGAAAGCGGCAGTGTCATCATTTTAAATAATGAGAAGAGTCCAGTCAAGAGCTGTTTCCTGCTGCGCTGACATATACGTGGACGCAGCAGGGCAGCACAGTTCATCACTGCTTGCGGGAGGACAAGTGCACCAGCTCAACGTGTCTGTATGATTAATGACTGACGTTGTTTTGAGCGGCATCACCGTACACCGAGCCCTGCCAGGACTCTTTATTGATTTATGTATAGTTTTTAATTTTGACCTTGCATGAGAAGACAGCGGAAAATGACAGCTCATTCTTGCTGGCTTTCTCTAAGTGCAGTGTCTCATCTGAATGAGCAATCTCTCTTTCCTGCGGTCACCTCCATAAATATTTTAACTGTCTCTCTCCTTCTCCTCACAGTGCAAGCTGGAGCAGCAGGCCTGCCTCACAGGCAAAGAGCTCAGTATCCTGTGCGCTGGCTTCTGCCCCTGTGCCACAGCCTCCGTCACCCTCACAAATACCGACACAAAACGTGGTAAGTGGCCTTTTCTTCACCTTCTTCTGATTTTGCATCTTAATTTTGGACTGTCATCCTTCTAGGCTGCGGTCGAATGAAGCCTTGGGAACAAAGCCATGCTTTGAATCCTATTTTACATGGTGGCCCAACTGAGGTATTACAACTTCCACGTCCAAAAATGGTCCACTGGGCTGGGTGCTCCGGCTTCCTCCCACAGTCCAAAGACATGCAGGTTAATTGGTGACTCTAAATTGTCCGTAGGTGTGAATGTGAGTGTGAATGGTTGTCTGTCTCTATGTGTCAGCCCTGTGATAGTCTGGTGACCTGTGCATGGTGTACCCTGCCTCTCGCCCAGTGTCAGCTGGGATAGACTCCTGCACCCCCACAACCCCCAACAAGATAAGCGGTTACAGAAAATGAATGAATAAAAGGTTTGAATATATTTCGAAAAGATAGAACAGTCACACAAATTTTTATTTTTTTTACAAGTTATGGGAGGAACTTTAACTGTATTCTGACAAAAAAGCAAAGAACCTATATTCCTGCTTCTTCTGTCTGTGTTCCTTCTGTCTCTCCTTCCTCATGCTGTCTTTTTCTACTGTGGCTGCCCCCTGTCAGATCCTCTCTCGACTGACTAGGGTCTGCCTCACTGTCATCAGGAATTGCCTGCAGGCCAGGAGGACAATGTTAACATTTTAAATCTTGTAATTTGAGTTAAAAGTTGCTTACTAAAATAACATTAATAATAATATTAATAACAGCCTACAAAGCTTGTTATTTTACATTTAGCCTACTTCAGGTAAGTCCAAATGCCTTCTTATTATTGTCAGACTAGCTACTCAATATTACATTACATCTTGTAGATGCTAGATTTCAATGCTTTTCCGACTTCAAAACTCCGACTTACGAGTACAAATGAACGCACCATTAGTCGTAGCACAAACACCGGGCTATCAATGGATCAGCTGTGCAGAGTTAATAACCAAGAATTACGTGGAAAATTGAACACCTTGCTTTCCCAACACAGCAAGGATTTGCTCCAAGGCAAGGCAAGGCAATTTTGTTTATATAGCACCATTCATACACAAGGCAATTCAATGTGCTTTACAAGAGAAATACATTGAAATAAAACATTAAAGGAACAATAAAATTGTGTTTGAGATCATTAAAAACAAAAGCTAAAAGCAAGACAAGCTCAAGCCTTTCTCCTTCTTGAATTGGTGTAATGTGGATTGATCAGTGACAAGGCTACTGCCGCTGTCATTTCAACTTTGTGCTGCAATGTAAGTTAGCCTAACTAACGGAGCATTTTTTAACCTATGTGTGGGGGGGACAGTGGGGGGGGGCGGATTGTTGTCACTATAAATCTGGGGGGACATGTCCCCTCCGTCCCCAGTGCCATCTACGCGCATGTGAAGAGGTGGTCTAGGTGGTTACAAACGAACTCTGGTGCGGTCCCTGATTCGGACCAAAGCAAGACAACTCTAGGTCTGAAAACACCCTCAGACTGCACTTACACAAGGCTCAGTAATTATGCAAAGTTAGATGTTATTGACGTAGATCTGCTGGGGTGAAACTATAATGTACTGAGGATGGAACGCTAAAAGTACATCCTATATACACCGTGCATTTTTACTGTGTTGTTTCTTCAAGGCTAGATAAACCTGGTTGCCTGGGTCCAGACCTTTCCATCTGCCCATCTCGCCAAGTTTGACTTTACTGGTTACGTGACATAAAACAGCAGTTTCTCACTTAAAATAAAAAATGATTAATGAGCACTGTGAGGGAATCAGCGCCATGAGCCGGACTAACTGTTGTCAAGCATTGTCAAGTGGTGTGCCGGAGCCAAAGAGGATTAATAACAGCAATGCCAAGCGCTCTAGATAAGAAAGACGCTGCTATCAAGGTTCATCACCAAACAATGAATTTGTTTCTACTTTGCTCCACTCAGCTCCACGTCCTCAGCAACACAAACATGTTGACATGGCTATGCATTAGTGTAGACGTGAAATGACATTATATTAAGGCAGATACTTTGATCTCTAGTGATTGGTTTGGGAAAAGAAAAATCCACCTCCCTGGCAGAAATCCATTATGGCATCAGCATCGGCAATGTCAAACTGAAAAGTATTGTATTTCATGTCTCCATCTGCTGGTGGGCCATGACAATGTATAATATGATGCTAATTCCACTACGGAAAAGACTTGATGGCCACTTAAATTGGGGGAAAAAAGTGGATATATCAATATTGGTATCGGTTATCAGTCAAATGAGTTGTTAGATATCGGTATATTGGATATGGGCAAGAAAAATTCAGTATTGTGCATCCTTAGTTGTCACACTGAGAACAGTTGCTCACGCTCCTGTGCACTCATATTTATTGCCATGAATACCTATTACAGTGTTATGATTACATAAAATTAATCGTTAAATTTATGGAAGATGGTTGTATTGTTTGTTTTCATGACCAGCCATGTTGCATCGCTTTAACTGTTGCTTCAAAGAAATTAAAGGACGGCATTATCTTCTTTCCGTTGGTAAAGGATGGTCCAGTGTATCCAATGCTGAAGGATATAAGAAAGAAAGCATTGAAGCACCTTCCCGTAGCATTTAGAGAATTCAAACAGCTCTCATCATGGCTGCTATATAGATGCTTCTGGGTTGTTGCAATCAGTTAGGAACCCTCCTAAACAAAAAAAAGACTTTTCATCGGCAGTAAAGATTTAAATGCCCCACACACAGCATGCTGTTAGTAGGATTGAACCAATCAACCCAATGCTCCGCGTTTGGGATCAATACTCACCAATTTCAGAGATCACTGTTAGCCAAATATCCCCCATGTGGTTAAACTGCTCTTTCAATCATGTAATTATTTAGAGTGTACACTATCTATCATGGCAGCCAAACTGTATTGATTGTAAGCTCTCGGGCATGTAAAAATGCCAATTGATCATAAGGATGAAATGTTACTCCTGTTTTTCATCTGTAGCCTGGAAAAAGTGCTTAGCCTGAGTCTGAAAGTGGATTTCTTTATTGCATAACAGCAATTTGCTGCCGCAGAGTTAATTGCGAAGTAATGTTTTCTTTGAGCAGCAGATCATACGCTTATAAATGACAGCATGCACAGTTCGCCTCGACAGCTTTACAGTGAGGGAAAGCTGTGCCTTTGATTCTGTTCACTGTACATCAGTAAGAGCAATGTGAAGCCTGTCTGGGAAGGTGAGTCAGATTGCTGTCTAGTGTCTGCCAGAGTTTTGAATGCCGGGATTCCCTTTTTTTTTTGCGTTGCTCCCTCAGAGAGCTGCACAGGCCAGGACCTGGCAGACCTGGGCGACCGCCTCAGAGACTGGTTCCAACTCCTTCATGGAAACGCAAAGCAGAATAACTCTGGCAAGCTCGGAGCTGGCACCGCTTCAGGTTTGAAACTCACAAAGCAGCTTTATTCTCAATCTTACAACTCAATTGTCTATGCAAAGGCATGTAATGTGAAATGTACTGCTATGAAAAGAAATAAAGTGCTATGAAAATGATTTCTGACAGCGCTGGACAGGAGCCTCGTAGCCAGCTGCAAGGACTCCATCGGCTGGATGTTCTCCAGGCTGGACACCAACAGTGACCTGTATCTGGACCAAGCCGAACTCGCTGCTATTAACCTGGACAAGTACGAGGTCTGCATCCGACCCTTCTTCAACTCCTGTGACAGCTACAAGGATGGGAAGGTTTCTACGGCAGAGTGGTGCCTCTGCTTCTGGAGGGAAAGTGAGTACAGAAGATTTACACTGCAGAAGCACAGAGAGTCTATTTTGGGTCAGATCTCTAAATGGGTGAAATAATAGCCAGATCGCATCACAGGGAAATAGAGGGCACACTGTGACGTCACTTTATTCCACCATGAGCCTGCTATGGCTGCTGTGAAAGGGGACAAATAACAAATATAAGAATGAATCATTAAACTGTCCCTCGACACCAGGGAAGTAACAGCACATGTAGAGGGGAATAGTTGGACATTTTAGGAAATATGCTTATTTACTTTATAGCTGAGTTGGATCAGAGGATTGATGCCACTCTTATATTTGTACATTAAGTATGTAGTTCATCAGGATGCTATTAGCTCAACATAAAGACTGGAACTGGGGGGGCAACAGCTAACTTGGCTTTGTCCCAAGTTTGAAAATACACCTATCAACACTAGCACCAGCACTCCAGGGCTGGGTATCATTCAGAAATTCTTGACTTTGATACTGGTTCCTTTTTTGATACCAACTTTATAAAATCCATTCAAACAAAAAGAAAACTACAAAACAAAACTTATATTTAAGCTCCTTGGCATTGTAACACACTGAAAGCAGTTTCATAATATAAGTATAAACCTGCTTAGCACATGGTTTCAGTCGTCTGTCTCAACAGTTTCAGCTCATTAGTTCAACTTACTGTCATACAACAGTTCATATACGGAAATATCCTTTGAAGTAGCACCCCATCAATTATGTTACCGACTTAACGTACAGTTACATAGGTCAGGTCAAGGAGAGGAAACTTTACTTTAAAAGTAATCAAAGTACGTTAATGCGTTAATTTTTAAAAAAGTAACCAGTTACTTTACTGCGTTACTCCCTGAGTAAAGTAACTCAATTACTTTAAAAGTACTTCCAACATTACTCCCTGAGAAAAGTAACTCAAGCACTTATAAAGTACTTTTGAGTATTCTACATTTCCTACTGGGCAATGGACCACAGAGCGCTAAGCCTACATTTTTTGTCTCCAAAATTAAAGTTATGGATGTTACCACACAGAGTAAAAGGGGGAAATGATGGTGTGAAACAGCAGAGGCACTTTGTCAACCCGCTGAGTTAACGTTACTGTCATTGGCATCAAGCTAGCAGACAATCCTCACAGTCGGACATAAAGTAATAACATTAACAAACAGCAGCGGGGCTTTTACTCACCACAGCTGCAGAGGCTCCAGCTTCATTTGAAACAAACTACATTATAGACGGTCCGTTATTTATTAATCCCTCTGTGTGTTTATATATTTACTTTTTATCCGCTCCGCTGTCTTTGTAAAGTTTACATATCGCACCGTCATTTCAAACTCAACACTTGTTTCAAATTAAAAGCCCCTTATAACCTCAGCTGAGAAAATCCCTCCATTTTCTAAATAGGCTTTTATCCTGAAACATTTGTCAGAACTTCCTGTGGAAGATACAGTAGCTTGACAGTTTACGTATGGCACTTCAAATGTAGCTCCTGCCATCTGCCGACACTTTTAGGTGACTACAACAACATGTCGGCTGGCACATGAACACACACAGTGACTCCAATAGTGACAGTAATAAAAACAGGACAAGAATAACCCGATGACATCACACACGCTGCAAAAGACGACCGGGGATTATTGGTGAGTACCAGCATGTAGCATGTACCAGGCATAATGCAAGTCCTGAGTCTGAAATATGTCTGTCAGCGAGTCCTGCTCCACCTATTTAGACTCCACCGTAGACAACGGCAGCATTTCTCCGACCACGTAGTGAGCCACAAGCTCCGTGGCTTCTTTCAGACTGATAGGTTTAACGTTATCTCCGTTATTACAGCCAAACGACAGCCGTTGCTGTTTCGGAGCTGAAGGACCAGCGTTCTAAAAGTAACGGAAGTAACTGATGTCTTGTTTGAAAATGTACTTAAGTATTTGATTACTCAAACAGCAAACTAACGCGTTAGGTTACTCGTTAATGCAAAAAGTAATCAAAGTACTTATACCCAACTCTGGTGAGGACGCACTTTAAAATTGCTCAAAGTATTGAACATCTGTCTCCTGGGGGAAAGTCCTGTGTTTTGTGATCCATCCACCACCTCAACCTGCCTCCCATCTAATTGGTTACGTGATTGTGGCCTACCCAAAAACGTGGGTTATACACAAATCACTGGCGCTTGATTTGGTGGGTTATACCATAAAGCTTCAGTTAACAGCCCAGTCCCTTTTGCTAGCCCGGTGTGGCTACACATTTTGACAAATAAAGGCCTGTCAAGATTAAATGAATGACTCATAATTGATATGTTATCTGAAGCCTTATTTTTACACATTGACACATTTACTTCGTCAGCATCGAATTTAGGGACCAAATGACAAGCCATTTTTTGATGCTCATTAGAACTGAAGCAATCAATTTAGTGCCTTTAATTATCTAAGTTCACTACTCAGCCTCTCTAAAGCTAAGAAATGGTTTCAGCACTTAGCTGCTACTAAAACACAAACTGACATTTTTACATTTCTTTTTGTCCAGGGCTTAAACACAGGAGATATATTGTGTTAATTAGTGACCTTTAGAGGTGCTGATATTGTTTTTTGGACGGAGCCAGGCTGGCTGTTTACCCCAGCTTCTTGTCTTTATTCTAAACTAATCGCCTCCTGGCTCTGGCTCTGTATTTATCACACAGATATGAAAGTGGTATCAAATTTTTCATCAAACTGCCTGCAATATAGCGAATAAGAGCATTTCCTAAAATGCCAAATTATCCCTTTAACCAAGCCTGAAAGCCCACAGGCTGTTTTTTCAAAGCGGGATTTTTCAGCCTAATCAACATCTTCAAAAGCACACTCTGTCTGTCTGTTGCCTCTCTTTAACCTTCAGCAGTTTGTACAAACTTATGCTTGAATTCTCCATCCATTTTATCTATTTTCTACCGCCGCTTATACAGGTCTGACAATATTCCCAGACACGATCAGCATCTCTCCCCTCCTGCTGAGAACAATCTGGACAAGACCTCTTTTTATCTGAGTCATCTGACAGTTTGCCAGAATCACTTTCTGGCAAATCGAAAGTCCTTCTTTAGTGGCCTCACTGAACTCTGCCCACAGAGTCCCACCAGAGCTCTGACTCTCCACCATGCTGCAGAAAATGTAGCCCTTACCTGATATACAGTCCCTTTGGGCTAAAAAGACTCCATCTTCAAGCTGCCTTCAAAACTGTTTTTCACCCTGTGTTTGAAGGGATAGTCAGGATTTTTTGAAATCGCGTTTCCACCACACACTTTCAGTATAGGACCCCTAGAACCGGTGCAATACCTGTATGGAAATGTACCTTAAAGCTAGATCTGTTTAGCATTTCCACAGTCTCTTAGTGAACGCTTACCATAGGCGGGAACATGCTGGCGTATTAACATTATCGTAGCTTGGCTCGTTATTAGCTGGTAGCTAGCTTCGCCTACTCTGCAGAAGGAAGGATGGCGAGGCGTTCAGGTGTCATTCACCAACAATGGCTTTCTTGCAGTCTTCACCACAGAACAACAAACATGGCCTTCTCATGAGGTTTAGCAGCAGCCCTGAGCTCACCTAGACACTTAATTCTGCTGAGTATCATCACGCTTTACCATGACACCCTGAGAGAGCTGTTTCCCTCCATACACACCATGAAGTAACCAGACTGCTAATTGGAAACAAGGCTTATGATGTACTTATCCATGGTCAGTGTATCACCAACAGTAGACCACCAACAGAAGCTAAGCAACAGCTCTGATAGTTACCAGCAACGCTCCTCCAAGTGGTTCTTATTCTTCTTGAGAGGCCACTATGTTTGAATAGTTGTTGTTTTACTGTGAATTTTTGTATTATATGTTGTATTTGTTGCATTTCAAATGTGTTCTGATTGGCTGCTACCTTGGTCAGGTCAAGAGCTTTTCAATCTCAGTGGGACTTCCTGGTTAAATAAAGGTCAAATAAAATGAATTAAAAAATAATTAGTGCTGTTGATGGGGGGCAGCAGCAAAGCATATTTTAGCCACCTAAGATAAACCACACTCAAAGACGAACAAACTCGCTATTCGAGGCAGCGCTAGACTAGCAACTCCTGTGTTCTGCAAGGTAAAATGACATGTTTGTCAAAAGAGTCTGGTGGCTTTGAGGAGAGTGTAGATGTATATAACAGCTTCAGTTCCCCATTGAAGAGGGCTGTCTGATGACAAGCTAAACCAGTGAAAATATTCTGTATATAGCGCACACTTACACTGATATTGATTTTTTTAGGTGGCTAAAATACGTCCAGTGCAGTACATAGCTTCAGTGTCGGTACTGCTGCTGCTTCTCCAAACTGGGGTCGTGTCCACTGCTCTTGACTGTAAGTAGAGACTGACTATGGATAAGCACCTCATATAACCCTACCTCAAGAAATCCAAACTACCCCTTTAATGGTCACAACTTGTTCCATCCAAGTGTCCGACGCACACAGCCACAGATCCATCACTGATCCCTCTGGTACCAGGTACGCTCATCAACCATGCCTGAACATGGTGTTCCCTGGAGACGGTCCGTGATTAGCAGAGAAGTCCAATAACAAAGCGTCATTGTGTTCAGATAGGGTCGACCGTTCCCTTCAATCAACCCCCTCCTGGTTTCTTCAGCAGTGATCATATGGGTGTCGAGGTTCCACAGAAAGATTGTTTTTCCTCTGTTCAGCAGCAGCACGTTCAGACAGTATTCAGACCCCTTCATCTTTTTACACATTTCATGTTGCAGCCTTAAATTATTTTTTCCCCTTCATCAGTCTGCACTCAATGCGGCGTAATGAGCAAAAATATGATTTTAGAAATGTTTGTTGTTGAAAGGAAAAACCTCAGTATTCAGACTCTTTGCTCTGACACTTGACATTTAGCTCAGGTGCTTCCTTTTTCTCTTGATCATCTTTGAGCTGTTTCTACAACCTTGATTGGAGTCCAGCTGTGGTGAATTCAGCTGATTGGACATGAGTTGAAAAGGCACACACACACCTGTCTAAGCTCCCACAGCTGACAGTGCATAGCAGAGCAAAAACAAAACCAGTCTGAACACTTTCTGAATGCATGGTGGCTCATTCTTAGAAAAGAAATCTACGTTTTACAGCTTCCACCAATTTACCAATGGTCATATTGTTCTTTTATATGAATGTCTAATTGCAGATTATTTATATGGTACCTTTAAAAACAGAGTTTATAAAGTGCCTTGACGGACAACTCAAAAGCAGAAACAGGATACTCAGAGGGCAATGTAGCAACAGAAGGCCAAACAGTCCAACCAAACATAAAGGAGACAAAATTAAGACACAGTTAAAACAAGAAAGCCAAAGATGCAAAACGCAAGACACAAAATGTCAACATAAATAAATACAAATAAAAAGAATAAAGGTAATAAAAGCAATAAAAAGACAAAATTTAAGGAAATAAAAAGACATCACATAAAAACAAGTCTATAAAAATGGGTTTTAAGAGGTGATTTAAAAGATGTCACAGATTCTGCGAGTCTTATCTCCTCAGGCATGTCGATCCAAAGTCGAGGAGCTGTGATGGCAAAAAGACAATCACCTTTAGATTTAAGCCCCGACTTTGGAGCAGCCAGAGGGGCACTACCTGAGGATCTAAGGCTGTGAACTGGCTCATGTGTCTGCTAGGTATCGCGGGGACCCAGATGAGCCTTTAAAGTGTTCAGTAAAATCTTAAAATCAATTCTAAAATGAACAGGGACCCAATGAGACAAGCCAGGATTGGGGTTATGTGACGTCTGAAAGAGAAGCCTAGCTGGAGGCAAGGCTGAATTTATGGTGATATCAGATATATGTCTTCTATACCAGCACTTTGCAAGGCTTTATGGGGTCATTTAATATTTCTCCATCTTGTGTTTTAAATGTCAGTGATTATTGAAAAATGGTTATAAGATCTGATTTGATTCAATATTTTTTGTTTTTGACCAAAACCGTGGTTCTTTTTTTCCAGGAATAAAATGAAAAAGCTTTATTTGGTTTCATATAAAAGCTGAAAACAGATTACTTGAATTACATGGTGACGCTTTGAGCTGGGATTTTTAGACGAGACACCGCAGATGAGCTTATTTGCTTCCATAACACGTCTCCTTCCAAACTAGTGGAACAATTTGTCAAACATACACATCTAGGGATTTATTTTTGTTCACATTTCTGTTCTGGAAATATATGGGAAAAGCATAATTAGATGCCTCATTTGCATATTAAAACAAAATATTTCAGGGAACTTGTGATATGAGACTTCATGTAAGTAATCAACTGGGGATGTTCCATGGCGACATCTATTAGTTCTGGGGCTGCTGTGAAACTACGTCTACTTAGGGCAACAAAAAAGTTTATATTGGGTGCATCTGTACAAAGGACAATCAATACATTTATTTTTATTTTATGTTATTTTATTTTATTTCTAATTTACCTTTTTTTTTTCTGTGTATAGTTGTGGGTTTTTTATACATTTGTATGTTCTGCTGTCACATATTGGCAGTACTCACAGGACAGGTCACTGATTCATCACACCTGGTAGGAATCTGTGTGCCTGTATCTGTGCTGTGAAGCACTGATATCAGTAGCACTGCTGATAGACAAGGACTGATTCGTTTGCTGCTGTTTTTAACCACTTTTTATTATTTTTTTGCGCTTTGAGCACCCTTCCTTTTTTGGCATTGATCTTAGTCAATGGGCAAATTTCATCTTGTGGTGGACCCAGAAATTAGAATTCCACTTCAGTCAGGACCACTTAAGTCAAATAAAACTTTATTTCCATTTGCAGTCTTACATTTGGCGGTATCGCTCTTTTCTGGGGCCTCTCTGCCTTTCGTCGTTTCCTCGGGCCTACACAAAAAACCTCTCCACGCGCCTACGTGGAAAGCCTACGGCAGAGAGAGCACACTTGTCTGCCCTCACACGTGCAAACAATAAGTCTGAGGCAGAGAGAGCAAACTTCCCTGCCCTTCCATGCGCCCACATGGAAAGTCTAAGGCAGGGAGAGCAGCAGCAAAGACCCTCTGGGAACAGAACAGAGCAGCATCAATGACAGAAATTACATTGATTCGTCAATGTAATCCGTTCCATCAATCATCTGCTCCATCAGCTGATTGGGCTGTTTGAGATCAGCTGGTGCAGCTGGGATGTGAGCTGAGCTTGACATGGTGTCCTGCTTGAACTAACGCTATGCTCAATTTTTTGGCCACCATGAAAACTGGCTTCAAAGCCTGGCGCACTTTAATATGACAACAAAATGAAACAAGAATTTTGAACCTGGCTTCATCCAATGTTCTGGAAATGACTGCAAATGCGTGCATATTTAATTAGATAATGCAACATTTGCATTTAAACGTTAAATTTCTGAAAACCTGTGATACCAAATAATGACAGTAATTGTCTGACTGTAAGTAATGCACTGGGGAAGTTTCAGGGTGATGTCTATAAGTTAAACATTTTACACTCTTCACCTGCCCTCACCAACTAATACCCTTTAGAGAAATGTCAGGCAAAATGAGCTTAGAATTAATCTAAAAACCCTGCGCTGAAATATTCATTTAGAAATAAACGCATTCTTTTGAAGCCCTGTTCCTGACCATTTGTTCATGTTGTAAAATGATCAGGTGTCTCTGTGGATGCTGCCTACGCTCACAGAGCTTCTTCAGCTGTGCTCATTTGCAGCATCTGCACCGTTTGACCTTTCCTAAACAAATAAAGGATATTTCTGGCAGTAACCTCATTTGCACACCGATTGCTCCATTGATCAGGCATTTAACCTGCATGCAATAGGTGACACTGGCTCCCTAATCAATTTTTCATCACTAGCTGGTGGTATTTATAAACCATTAAGTGATAATGGTTTTACGATGATGATTTGGAACAGGACGTCACGCTACACGTGTAGCGATGATTACAAACTGTTATTTTAACAAGCGTTGATAATGCGCCGTGAATTCCAGCACAATAGAAATGCTGTGAAAATCTGCAAGCACTGGGGAAGGTTCATCGCCTTCGGGGTCAATACGACGTGCCTTTTTCTTCTTTGTTTCTATTTCTATCTCTTCCTTGTCGCTCTCAGACTGCATCCATATGTTCTTTCACCTAAGCTCTCGATGATTGATCAGACTCACAGAGAATGAAATATAAGACTTTTTAAACAAATCAATACGGTGCAAAAAAAAAAAAGGTGTAATTATGAAGAGCATTGATTGAGATAAAGTTTGGGGATAGCAGTTTTAGGTATCGTCTGTCATCACTTTTCTTGTTTGATTCTCGCAGAGCCGCCGTGCCTCGCCGAGCTGGAGAGGATCCAAGTGCAGGAGGCAGCCAAGAAAAAGCCTGGTAAATTTATCATTTATCTTGAATAGCAGTGCTGTGATGCTGAAGGTATAATTGATTGAAGATTTTTTTTAAGAGGACATACTATGCTCATTTTCAGGTCCATACTTCTATATAAGGTTTCTACTAGAACATGTTTATGTGCTTTAATGGTCAGAAAACACTTTGTTTCCCTCATATTGTCTGTGCTGGAGCACCTGCATTCACCCTGTGTGCAACACTCTGTTTTAGCGCCTGTCTCTTTAAGTCTCCCTCCTTAGAAAGCACAGTCTGCTCTGATTGGACAGAGAAATACAAAACCGTACTAATGAACCTTCATTAATATAGGCCTATATTTTATCTACAAGTGCACGTCACACACTGAGCGAGCCGCCTGTTAATGACGCTGTGGGCTAATGGGCATGTAGCTACTTCCATGTTTCAGATGATACGTCATGTTTGTAGTCGACCAATGAAGATGAGTTTACATATCACCTTGGGTTCATCCTTCACCTTCTCAAAATGATCCCACACTTTGGATTTCCTGCCCGACATGTTATTAACTAGCCTGTGGTCACTGCCCAAGCACCAGATTTTCGAAGACTTCAGAGTGAGACCGGGTTGGAGAAATTGACAACATCAGGAACTAAGGTTACATGATGTGACCCTGATGTTAGCATGTAGCTACATGTAGCTGTTTAGCTGTTGCAAGGGAATGACTGTAACGGAGAATAGCTGCACTTTATCATGAAAAATCACCAATTAAAGCTTCAAAACCAAAATCATCATGAACTGACACGCTCCAGCAAGAACATGATTGGAAATTGGGTCAAACTTAACATCGGCAAACAAAAGAACATGTTCCCCAGATGTTAGCATGTTGCTACATGTAGCAGTGTATGCAGGCTAATGTAAACACTTGCAGATGACTATTAAGAAATCAATCACAAACTAATGTTAGCTTGCTTTGGAAGTAAAAAAAAAACAGTTGGAAACAGAGTATACAGATTCTCCTACACACATTTAGCTTGTTATTTAATATGAAGATCCCACACTAACATCATAAATGTGACAGAAAATAAGGAGAATTATAATATGTCCCCTTTAAACACTGCACTTGAGTAGGAGCACCTTTTGGACAGGAAATTAGCACTGACTCACTTCAGATCCTTTCAAAGGCACATGATGCCATATAGTGAGCCATGAAGTGCACCGTCGAGCTGGCATGTGCCCCCGCACTCACTCCGCGTCCCTGGGTGTACTTACGTAATAAGGCTGCAGGCGAGGAGCTGGAGGAGGCTCATTTAAGAGATCACAAGCGCACGCCTCAGATTAGGTCCTAATCAGGCTGGGGCGGATTAGAGGGCAGCGCTGGCTTTAGGAAAGAGCAGGGCTAACTCGTCCATTTGGCTCCCTGAGAAAACCCATGCTCCAGTATCTACCAAGCATGCAACACAGCTGCTTTTTCACTCTTCCGCTGCAAACCCAGAGAAATGTTCCACCATCCCCGAGGCCCACTTGTCTCATTGCTTGTGTTTTCTCTAGTTTTCACGGTTGTGGAGAGGAGGGGAGGAAGGGGGGGGGGGTCGATGCTTGTTAGAGAACTGCTTTGGGTTTGACAAGAGTGTCCTGAGGGAGGCTGAAACACTGGAGCTCTGTCACCGAGGCTGTCACTACATTTTTTTACATGCCACTCTCACAGCATAAGGAAACACACTACGCCAACATACTGTATGAAATCACATCCAGCAGCATATGCATGCTTCTGTAAAACAAACAGTGAAGCTTTCTCTGTCTCCGTGGTATTCACTGCCAAAAATCCGCCTCTCTATCCTGACTGATGGTCTTATCACAGGTTCGCTGAGGCGTGCTGGCATTCTCGTTTATGCTGTGCTCATCTCAGGCATCAGCATGAGGCAGCTATGTGTGCTAAGCATATAAATATTTAACAACCAGGCATGTGTGTGCATGTTTGTGTGCGCAGGGATGTACATTCCCAGCTGCGACGAGGACGGCTACTACAGGAAAGTGCAGTGCGACCAAAGCCGAGGGGAGTGCTGGTGCGTCGACCAGCATGGTGGAGAGATGATGGGCACCAGAATCCATGGCAACCCTGACTGCGGTATGAGGCAAACACTTTCCCTCACACTCTACACAGCCAGAATATTTCCTTCAAGTAATTTTAGGCTGTAAGTGAGTCCTTGAAGTTGTTTTTTTTTTTCTCAGAACATGAAATTATTTGCCATTGCAGTGAGATTTCACCTTTTTTCCAATGCGACTCAACATGTTTTATTTAAATCAAGGTTTCTAGATTTTAATGCACTGACCTGCCTTATTCATTTTTATTTGATAATACAGTCACTCGCTTCTAGAAAACTCTCAAATAAATTGGAACAAATTGTAATCTTCTTCCTACATTTGCAGGTTTTTCACTTGTTTTGAGACTATGTTAAAGGTATTTGGGGGCACATATGACGGGAAATAACAGCTGCACACATTCAAAACCTCATATTGGATTTTTAGTCAGTTATTCTTTTGATCAGTCAGTTAACTGTTTACTCTAAGATGTAAGAAAATGGTCCTCACACATTTTCAAAGCTCAATTTTTCCAACCAGCCATCCAAAACGCATATAGTCAGTGTCTTTGCATACGACATCAGAAGTCAGTGCGCTGTCCTGATGGAGGGCAGGCAACCTGGAGGTAACAACAACCAACGCTGCACAAATGCCCATGATTTATGCTGTTTACAGCTGTCCGGCTGATCAAATCAGATAAAAACACGCATCTTGTGAGTCCTGAAATAGTAGTATGTGAGAGAAGTCAAACGAAATCACAGAGAAATGGTGGCAGATGTGGATCAAAAACCTCTGTCTAAACTCTGGAGGGGCAGAGCAGTCAGCTAATGTCAAAGGTAAACGTTAATGTTAAAGCTTTAAACATATCTTGAGTTGGTGTTTACTTGCAATTACAATATGCTGTGACGAACTCCTCTATATGTTTTGGCTAGTGTCAGGGTTTTTAACAGACTTTCACCAGACCCTGGAAATGGTTGACGACAGAAGCTGAGGTTATCTAGCTCAGTGGTTCCCAACTGGTGGTTGGTGTACAGTCCGTTTCCAGCACAGAGCTTTTTCTGCTGTGGAGTGAATGCAGAGATAGCCGACTGGCTTGAGACATGGCTAGACGCAAGCATGACGCTGAATATATTAAACAGTGTGGACCTTGAACTAATGACAAAGGAAAAATCTGGACCCTGTGGCTGGACCAGTTGGAAACCACTAATCTAGCTAGTAGCCTGACACCAGCAACATCCATGTACAGAGCTGAAGTATAAAAAGACAGTAACTGTCAAGCACATTTAGTCATCCAGCCAAAAACAAGACCATACTGTACCTCTCTGGTTCCAAAGTTTGGGACCCCACCACAAACAAGATGGTTATAATCCGCTAGAGTCATGAACGCTTTTTTCTGGCTAGCCGTGTTGTGCCAGCCCAGTCACCAGAAGAAAATGTATGTTTCCCAGTAGCATTCGACTCTCGGGAAACCTGGGAGTATTTCACCGACCTGTCCCTGCTTTTCTGGCGGCTTTTGTGCCACCAAACATGGGTGTTTTAAGCCAAAATATGATCTTTTCCTAAGGATAACTAAACTGTTTTTGTGCCTAAACCTAACAACATGTTCACCACAGCGTTGTTGACAAATGTTAAGTTTCAATATATCCGATACCAAATAAAGTACAAATGTAACGTATCTGTGATTTGCAGAAACATTCAGTTTTCTGGCAGTTGGGTTGGTAGTAAAGTATGAGGTCTGGAGGACGAGGTAATGTGTAATGACAATCACATCCACTCGTCCAAATTGGTCGAGTTGTGTGAAAAATTGCTTTTCTTAATTTTGTATGGATTACATCCAATAGACTTTCAATTTTCTGACGATGCCAGCTGCCTGCAAGTTCATCCAACTCTTTTATGTGGTCACATTCCTCTATTTCAAATCACAGTATGTGGATTTATCCCTTCCTGCCCTCCATCTGAATTTTGCACATTGTATAGTCACCTGATTGCAACATTCTTCACATGTGAGAGGCTAAAATAAACTAATGTTCGGCATTTTTTGCTTGTCAGTCATCTAATTGTTTTGGCATTATGACAAAACCATTCCTCATGTATTTGTCCTTCTCCAGATGAAGTGGCGGGATATTCTGGAGATTTTGGGAGTGGAGTGGGATGGGAGGACGAAGAGGAGAAGGAGGCAGAGGACACCGGAGAGGAGGCGGAAGAGGAGGAAGAGGAGGAGGGCGAGGCAGACGATGGAGGATACATCTGGTAGAACTGTCTGACCCCATGTGGAGAGCCGAGTCACAGCCGCTGGCCTGAAAATCTACAGGGATGGCTCTCTCCTCATAGCAAAAAGATTTTGGGATCGGACCGGGGGAGGCATGGAGTTGTGTATCATCCTGGTGGGATATGTGGTGCCGGGCGGGTCCAGGGATGAGACGATGACCAGTTTTTGTCTTAGATATGTGTAATTGCTTCATTCTCTTGTCTCTGTTTTTTGAGCAACAGAGCTTTTTGTTTTGCCGTCCTGGAAAAGCAGGACCCACTGACTTCTGCACCATAGGTAGCTAAAGTCCATCAGAATTCCTATCGCCCGACCGCCATCTATGCATATAGAGATTACCAGTAATTTTGTATTGTGTGAACTGCTTCAGTATTAGAGCCGCCGCCCCACTGGAATGACTAGAGATCAGAATTTAGAGGTATATTTTGACTTTTTGGGAAATTAGCTTGATTGTTGTCTTGTTGAGAGTTTTGTGCGAAGCTTAATATCTCTCTAGTGTTGAATATGAAGCTAGAGCAGGGAGACTGTTAGCTTCGCTTAGCATAAAGACTGGAAATGAGGAAACAGTTGCTCGGCTCTGTCTGGAGCTTAAAAAATCACCCTCCCAAAGCATCTAAAGCTCACTAATTAACATTTTATATCTTATAGCTGACTTCCGTGTGTAGCAGTGTAACAGTAACACGTTTGTCAATATGCAGCGTTATGTGTCAGACTATCCAGGAAGTCACGGCAGGAAAAGAAATGATCCAGCACATACATTCTTCCTCAAAAATAAGGGTTCCAATAGGGCTCCTGCTTAAGGGCTGAGGTGCTACCCAGAACAATTTGCCTCATAAGAATCCACATTTGAAAAACGGGTTAATCAAGGGTTCATTGTAAGACTTAGGGTTCCATTCCAAACCCTTTTTATCCAAAGAACCCTTTTTTGAAGAAAGAGTTCTCCAAGGATTGTTCAGAGCATGTGTGTTAAAAGATCCTCACCCTCAAATATTTATATATTTTCATTTTACTTGTGTATTGCCTTAGTAGATGTCTCTTGCATCACTGTATGCCATACAACACCACATGGTCTGCTGAAAATTTTTTTTAGGTACTCAATACTTGACATTTTGTATTCTTGAGTTTTGATTCCCCAACCCTACTGCAACATTGAAATAGTAATGGTTGTAGTAATAGCGGTGACTTCACGAAATCTTCTTCACCCAAAAATGTGACTGTGAACTATGAGTGTTTTGGATTGCGCTGGACCACATCATCTGGGACTCTTTATGAGTTTCTGAAAGTCCAAGACTGCTGGTCGTGAATGTCCTGGGTAGGTTCTAGCTGAAACCCTTGAAATGTGACAGAAGTTGTGGTAGAATTCCCTGGATGGATTCTAGATGAATCCCTTGAAATAAGACATGGTTCGTGGTAGAATTCCTAGGGTGGGTTCTCGATGAAACACTGTAAATAAGCCATGTTTCTTGGCAGAATTCCCTGGATGGGTTCTAGGTGAAACCCTTGAAATAAGACATGGTTCATAGTGGAATATCCTGGGTGGGTTCTAGATGAAGCCCTTGAAATATGATATGGTTTCTGATAGTATTCCTAGGGTGGGTTCTCGATGAAATCCTTAAATTTTGACAAAGGTCATGGTGGAATATCCTGGGTGGGTTCTAGATGAAATCCTTAAATTTTGACAAAGGTCATGGTGGAATATCCTGGGTGGGTTCTAGATGAAACCTTTGAAATATGACAGAGGTTGTGGTAGAATTCTTTGGGTAGGTTTGAGATGAAACCCTTGAAATATAACATGGTTCATGGTAGAATATCCTGGGTGGATTCTAGATGAAAGCCTTGGAAAATAAAAGTGTTCTTGACAGAAACCTTTTAGTGGGTTGTTGTTAGTACTATTACAAAATGGAAAGGTTCTGGACAGAACCTCCAGAGAGGTTTCAGGATGAGCCCATTACATCATAGAAGGGTTCTCTGTAAAGGGTTTCAGGTGGAATCTATATTGAAGGTTTTACCAGAACCCAAAAAGGATCTCCTATGGGGACAAGCTGAAGAACCCTGTATGGTTCCAGATAGCACCTTTATTTCCCCATGAGTGTTATACCCCACGAAAATGACATTTCTTTGCACTTACTAAACAAACAAGATATAATGAGTTAATTTGTGAGCTTTAGAGGTGCTGGCTGGCAGATTTTGTTTCCTTAGGACTGAGCCAGAGTAACTGTTCATCCTGGTTTTAATCTTTTGTGAATGATTTGTCACTGTTGTGTTCACAACTTGTTTCTGCTGCCCTCAAGTGGCCAAAATATTCAGTTATTGATATCTAACAGCTTCCCATCTGTAGCTTCATATTTCCCGTACAGATCGAGGGTAGTATTGATCTTCTCATCAAGCGTGTTTCCCGAAATTTTGACCTACTCCTTTAAAACGGTTCAGTGCAATGTGGTTATGTATTTCCAAACTGATTCTGTATATAAATCCAGTGTAAGTGATCTGTGAAGCGAGCTTCGAGGATTTCAGGTTACCACGGTTCCATGCTACCTTAATGATAAAGGTGCGCCACAGCTCATAGCAGTTTTTAAACCTTACATACTTCACAAATTATACACACAATACAGGACCTACATTTCCAGTACTTTTATTGAAAACCTGTAGAATGTACTTTATTGGCCCAAACTGCACCCACGGTAGAAACCACTAGTCGCTCTCATCTGCTGAAATCATGTCAAAGAATGTGCCACAACTATGTTTTATTCTGAGTTTGCAACTTGAAAAACTGTATTTTGTGTTTATAAAAAAAGAAAATGTGTGCATTACTTGAAGTTTTGTGTGTATACTTGAATTCACATTGTAATTTTTTTCTATGAGAATATCGTTGCCATGTCTTCATCCATGCTATTGGTAGGCCAGACATTTGGTTGTTTTTAGTATTGCATGTTAGTAAATAAGAATGTACTTCTAGGCTGAGCACTTTACTAATAAAGGCACTGGAGCCAAACTATATGTTGCCTTCAATCTTTTATTATCATTCAGCGAGACATTGGGCTGAAATGTGGCTACTGTGCCACCAAGTCACACACCATCCCCGTCTGTATTTAAGGATGAGTAATTTTGCTATGATCCTGTTAGATAAAGAAAGAAGCGCTGTGCTGAAGCGCCTGTGGGGAAATTAAATGAATCCGTAAGATAATGTCAGGTTGATTGTCCTCGCTGTAGGAAGGTAGTCAGGAGAGAATATGTATCACTGACTGACCTCAGCAGCTTCGCATTTTCAAATCCAGCTTGTGAGCTAAAAACAGCAGAGGTGTGAACTCGAGACACATGACTTGTGACAGACCTGACTCACACATTGGATGACTTTACACTTGAAAAAATCAACAAAGACTTGCAACTCAACTTGTACTTTGACACCAGTGACTCATGACTTCACTTTGACTTGAGCCTTATGACTTAGAAATACAAAATTAAAAAGTATTATATTTAATAAGTGTGCCAAGTGGCATTTCATTTCCTGAATCAACTATTCCCAGCAAGTCTACATTTGATTTCCAAGATGATCCACTTTGTTTGAACAACAGCTTCCAATCAAGTTGCAGGTAAAAACCACGAGGACCTAACATAACATTACTGAGAGACAGTCAAAAATATAATACCAAACACAATTTTGTTGCAGTATGCAAAACATGTGGGTTGAAAATTACTGACAGACAAAAACTTCAAACATACTTGTTTTAACAAATAAGTACAATTTTTTTTTTTTTTTTTTTAAAAACATACATGATTTTTGTAAATGTAATGTATTTTATTCTTGTTACCATGGCATTACATTGTTGAAAAGGGCAGAAACCCTAAGACTGAGGTTTTGGGTTTTTTTTCTATCATGATATGGGAATTGGGACTTTTCAATCTTGATTTGGGACTTTTGAGTCTTGATTCAGGACTTGGGCCTTGATTTGGGATTTTTCAGTCTTGCCTTGGTACTTGACTTGGGACTTGTTAGGCCTGACCTGGGACTTACTTAAGACTTTTCAGTTTTGAGTTGGGACTTGACTTGAGATATTTTTATCTTGACTTGAGACTTTTCAGTCTTGAGTTGGGACATGACTCAGGATTTTTTTTTATCTTGACTTGGGACTTGATTTGGGACTTATTTGAGACTTTTCAGTGTTGACTTGGGACATGTCTTGGGATTTTTTTTTATCTTGACTTGGGCCTTGACTTGGGCTTTTCAATCTTGACTTGTTACTTGACCTGGGACTTGACTCAGGATTTTTTTTATCTTGACTTGGGACTTTTCAGTCTTTACTTGGAACTTGACTTGGGACTTTCCAATCTTGACTTGGTACTTGACTTGGGACTTACTTGGGACTTTTTTTATCTTGACTTTGGACTTTTCAGTCTTTACTTGGAACTTGACTTGGGAATTTCCAATCTTGACTTGGTACTTGGCTTGGGCCTTGATTTGGGACTTGACTCAGGATTTTTTTTTATCTTGACTTGGGCCTTGACTTGGGACTTTTCAGTCTTTACTTGGAATTTGACTTGGGACTTTTCAGACTTTACTTGGGACTTGACTTGGGACTTTCCAATCTTGACTTGGTACTTCACTTGGGACTTACTTGGGACTTTTCAATCTTGACTTGGTACTTGACTTGGGACTTTTCAGTCTTGAGTTGGGACTTGACTTGGGACTTTTCAGACTTTACTTGGGACTTGACTTGGGACTTTCCAATCTTGACTTGGTACTTGACTTGGGACTTACTTGGGACTTTTCGGTCATGAGTTGGGACTTGACTTGGGACTTTCCAGTCTTGAGTTGGCAGTTGACTTGGGACTTAATTGAGACTTTTTAGTCTTGACTTGAAACTTGACTGCAAGTTGTTTTTTTATTCAGGACTTGACTTGTGACTTGAGCACAAAGATTTGAGACTTACTTGTGACTTACAAATCATCAACCAACCTCAGCATACCAAATCCTGAAGATGAAGCAGCTATGACCAGTATCACTCTGTCCATGTGTGCACAGAGTGTTTTGCTTTACAAATCCAGGCTGGGTGTAAATATGAATATTGCAGAACACAAAACAACTAGTCATGACATTTGGGTCCCACCTGGTGTGTGACGCACTGATTACTAAGCTTATTACAGTTTAGGCCAGCTACAGCGCGCAATTACATGTGATTATGTTTAACAAGGCATTATGAAAACACAATGTCCTCATCATCATCATCATCATCTACAGTCATGGAGCCTGCAGTGGAATAAAAACAAGAAGACAGTCAGAGCTGCAGAGCCTCTGAGAAGCAGATGGGGATATTTGCTGGAGATACTCTGGTGCTCAGCTGCCACCTCATGCTAGAAGAACAAATTACAGCAGAGCGGTTGCCAAATGGTGCACCACTAAATGACCACAATGTGAGAGACAACACTGTCAGAGGGCATATGGGCCATAAAATCTGCACTGAATGGGTCTGTGTCTGTTTACTCGAGTACAATTAGCAATCCTACAGTGATGAGTAAAAGTCTGGGGCTAAACTGTGTAAGTTAAAAGTACATGTTGAGAGATATCCAGAAGTGAAAATCATCTCTAACACCGACAGGCACCCAGTGAAGGGCAGTGAGGATTGGGGTAATGAGGTTACCTCTCACAGGGGGTGTTACAAGCCTGGAGGCAACATGCTGCAATAGCTGGTTGCTACAAAGCGAATCAAATAACTAAGCCTGGAGATAAAAGCAACTTTCTCCATGTTCGAGAATGAAAGGAAAGCCTCAGTGATGTGCCAACACATAACATGACTCCATCAGTTGAGTTTCATGTGCAACACTTAACATCTCAAATTATCATTTGTGTATTACTCAAGCTGTGTTACACAACTTCATTTTTCTCCAGTGAATGAATTCTTGCTGACTGGGTTTACCAACAGCAAAAAATCAAAACATCTATTTACAAACTCGAATACAATTCATGCAGTATAATCAAATGATGTTTCTCAAAGTCAAGGATCCTTCTGTCTTTCCACGGAAGGATCCTACAAAGGCAAGGCAAGAGTCCTTCCTAGCATTCAGTGAACACACATTGGAACAGGCTAACGAGTGACCCCGGGTGAGCGTCATTAGCCCTCAGCGTACTGAGGGGGTTCCAAGCTACTGTGATAATTTTGGCGCTCTCTAATGTTGTTGTAAAATTTGAACAAATGACTTTCAGGGAGAATATATTTCTGGATTATACTTAAAAAACAAACAAACAGGTAGGCTAAATGAAACGTCTGTGGCACTTAGCACTCCATCATTGCTGTAAATGATATTTAAAAAATGTTATGTTTTATCTTAATCTCACAGTATTTTAAAAATCTCATTAAGATAATAGATTTTTAAAATAATGTATATTAAGAGGTTTCTGTCAATAATTTGTCATGCTTATATGATAAAAACCTGAAGATATTAATCCAAATAAGCGACATATTATGCTGAGGATACACACATGCATCCTTGAAAACTGTCTGAATGAAGGGCTTAGTCGTCGGTAGAATTTGAAGGATCCTTGACATTGGAACAGTCATTAGGCAGGATTTTGTGACGTAGCATCCTTGAAATTCAATTCTTGACTTTGAGAAACACCCAAACAAAAAAAAAACAAATCACTAATTACTTTGCATTTTAACGGTTATATATATGTTACATATGGAGAGATTTATTTACACGATGACATAAATCAGAGGAAAACCTAATTAAAGCATTTTGTCATTTGTTAAAAAGAATTAAAAATAAGCCAACTTCAGTGTATAGTGTTACTGCTGAAGAGTGTCTAATAGGGGACCCATGATAGAACCCTGGGGGACGCCACAACAGGACGGGGCACTACTGGATAACAGCAGAGACAATCTTAAGTATTGGTCACTTTCTACCCCTGATATCTGAATCTTTTTCAACAGGGTTATCTTGAGATATGTGTCTGGTATCATTTACACTTGATTTATTTTTCTGACAGGCTTAAAGTGTGTAGCAGATGCTGAGCAAATAACCTAAAGTGACAAGCCTTGAATAACAAACTGGTCCCACTTCAACAATTTCTTTAAACTCAAGAGTAAAAATGCCTCTCGAACACTAATAAGCAGATAAAAAAAAACTGTCTTAATGAGGAATACAAGTGTGTGAAGGAGGTTTTAATTGGAGTTACACATAAAAATGACACATCTAGTGCAAAAACAAAGTTGGTTTTATTACATGTGAATCACTCACCACATACATAGATCTTTACGTGTGCATCCTTCAAGTTAAAACTATTACCACAGATAATTGCTGCAAATATTTCAAGTATTCAGCTATAAATAACTCCAGTGCTTTATTAGTGTCAGCTAGTCGGCAGTTACTGTACAAACATTTACATCTGTATTATACATAATTTACAGGGGTTCAGCAACTGGTTCATAACACTGTTCAAAGGAAAAGCAGTTTGTTTACATGCATCTCAGTAAACACTCAAGATTCCCTGTAAAAAAAAAAAATCTGTTTCCTATGTATATTTTTATCTCAGTCACAAACACCCCTGCATATATTAATTAACAGAATATTCAAAATGTTACCCTGTAAACGAGGGACGCAGGAAACGGCAAATGGGGTGCGATGATCAAATGTTTCTGCTCCCCATCGTCCATTTCCAGCTTCTCATAACGAGGATACAAATTCACACGGGACACTGTAAAAATGAATGCAGGCAGGGACTCAAATATTCTTCGTTAGCATATTTGCAAGTGCACTCTCATATCTCCTCAGATAGTCAAAAAGTAAATCACCTGCAGCCCTGTTACGCAGCCTACGTGATGAGTACATGCCGAAATATTGCTCAGGCTCTAAGTTAAAGGAAAAAAATAACAAAACTTTAATTTAACGATTTAAATTAACAGGCTCAGAACTACATATATTCTTTCCTACTCTTACATACAGAGATTGTCTCTGCTACAGTACAGTTGATCATCCTACTTCATTGCTTTCCGACACTTTTAAGTGCAATACGTTATCACAGCCTTCATGATATAATCAGGGTTCCCACTTTTTACTGATTAATTAATTTTGATCACTACCCAGAACTCATGACCAAAGGTGAGGGCTTGAGTCGAGCTCAGACGGCCAGTTCACACCACTGCAACTTTTCTCTAAAACGTTCTAAAATGGTTTCGTCTCATTGCGAATCATTGGTCTGAACTGGGCTGTAGTTTAACCTGCTACACGCCGTTTTTTTCGGCATTTTTCTGTTTCTCTCCTGATATAACGTTGCGTTTCTTTACCCCAAAAAGGGGCGTGACCTTGGTGATGACGTGATGTCCAGTCTATCTACATCACACGATACTAGTGACATTTCACGCAGTGCAGCACAAGATTTTACATTGGTAATACAAGGAATATATTTCGCCTAATGACATGTTTTGGGATTTTCTGAAAATGTTTTAAACAACAGCCAAAAAATGTATATTTAAAACTTTACCATCCTGTTCATTATAACATTTCCAGGCCTAGAAAACTGTTTTTCTAATTTCAAAACTTTTCCAGGAACTGTGGGAACCCTGTATAATCAAGCAAGAGCAGCCACTGAACAACGTATTATGTTCAGTATGAACATTTTATCTTTGAGTCCTGTACCCAAAACACTGAAGATGACACCCCAGAATCAAAGATGTTATAGACTTATTTCTACCACTTCCATTTAGCTGCCTTCAACGCAGCATGTACAGTAGCATCACTTTGGGTCAACGCATATAGGAAAAGATGCAAAAATAAACGAGCCAGTTCCATCGAGACACTGACAGTTTGACTCAGTTTACACAGCGCCTTCATTTATGGGACATGCTGTCTTTCCTCTTTTTTGGTTTCTAAGGGGATCTGATGGTTTGTTCCGTTATTTTGGCTCAGCGCTCAGCATGGAAGGAAGATATCTTTTGTTGAAGTCCAATCTCTCCCCCTGCTAATCCCAAAGTCATTAGCATACATCTTTGGCTGTATGCTTTGAAGGCAGTGGCTGCGTATCATTAGATTAAATGAACTGAAATTAATCTCCTGTATTTAGTTATGTATTTTAAAATCTAAACTTGACCGTTTTAATCAGATGTCAGACAAGCGTTAAACTATCCTACACATTCACCATCGAGTCCTTAACTTTCATCACTTGCTTCCTAATAAATTCCATTTAGAGCAGCTGGTTTTATCCATACTAAATAATGCAACACTGATGTGTATGTACCTACGCTCTTGCATAATGTATGTCTGCTCATATGCTGTAATCAGGTGTGATGTAACCTTTGGATGTAACCTAATTAACATGCCATGGAGTTAGACAACTCAGTTAATTCTCACATTAATAACACAGGTAGGACAGTTCACCATGAACCACTTTTAAAAGTTTGCATAGAAACCTTTAAATCCTGAATAAATGCTTTCAGTGTTAAAAAGAATATGATCTTAATATGCTCTGAATACTGTGGTTTAAAATTTGGGCTGGTTGACACTGGCAAGGAGACAAAGTCTTTGTCATGCTTTGTGGAAAATGTGTCAAGAAAATCCCCTCTGGTTAAGCTTCAGTGTCAGTCCATGTACTGTGATAACCATCTGAAACCTTCCCCGTAGCCTTGTTTTTTCAACACGCTGCACATGAAAATCTCCAGCGGCCGGGCGTTCAGCTCCTTCAGAGAGACATTTCCCTGTCGATGGCAGAGACGGATTTATGAGGAGGACGCTCAGCAAGCAGACAGAGATATCATATTGTTTCTGTGAATTCAAAGACAGGATCCATGACACGCCTACCTTTCCGGTAACTTGACCATCAAGAGCAAAAGCTCCTCTCAGTCCTCCTTCACTGATGGCCTCAGGGCGGTCAATTTTATTACCCAACACCAACACTGGAACATTGACTATGGTCTCGTCTCCCAGGAGAGCCTAGAAACAGGAGAGCGACACAATCATCATCAATCCACTGTTAACAGGCAGTCAGTGCTGAGCCATGGAAACAGCTTGTGATGGTGATGTTTAATCTCACATCGAGTTCAGTCTTGGATTCAATGAGTCTGTCGTGATCCGCGCAGTCGACGAGAAAGACAACTCCATTCACAGCCGGGAGGTAGTTCTTCCACACTCTTCGAGCTATTGACAAAGAGGAAACAGTTTGTTAATTAGTTGTCCTAATTTATTTATTGCGATTGTGAATGCTCTGCTCAGCTACATGATACTTGATTTGACTCTACAAGGCCAATATAAGTTTGCCATTTTACCATCACATTAAATACTGTGTTAATTATTGTAAAATGAACCTCTACGTCCATCTCATGATCTATTGGGGCAGTGCCTTCTTTCTTCAAAATAATTTCCTGCAGCACTGACACAACCTCCGAAAACGAGGCGCGGCTCCAACTAGAAAACAATGTTTTGATGCATTGAATGTGCTGAATGTGCATATTAAGGCAGTACAGGAGGAGGTGCACATTAATAATCCTCCAGGACTGTAACATGCTCATGTTTAACCCAAACAATGTGTCATGTGACTGCAGTTGGTTCACATCCAGGTTGGAACACGTTCTCACCACGAACAAACCACACCAGAGTTTGTTTGTAACCGTACCGAGACCACTTCTTCAAGAAGGTCTGTCTGGTTGTTCTGTTGTTGAGTGTGACTGCTGTGTTCACACCTGCCCAAATGAACCACACTTACGAGGCAAAGGAACTTGAGTTCGATTGAACCGAACCAAACAGGGCAGGTGTGAAAGCGCCCTTAGATAGTCTAAGCTATTTTGCAATGCCTCACCTTGTACGTGTCCTCCCAGATCAAATGTAGTAAATGTCATCCCACCGATTGACAGCTCCTCAGATGCTTTGGGTAAAAAGATGACAACATTAATTTTTTCACAAGTGATTTTTTCACCCGCACAGAGAAACACAGAGACAGTCATCTACGTAAATAACTGTGTCTATGTAACTGAGGAGGAGAATATGCCTAAAATAAACCCAAATAGATGGAATATTTTTGTGAAAGAAGAAATCATTCATGCTGTATTTATATACTGAACAATAAACTCACATTAAAACACACTGAGCCCTCAGCATTTATTACTCTACTACTCACAACACAAACACCAGCCATTATCTAAGTTTCAAACCGCCATAAAAAAACTCAGCTTCACTGGAAATCATTACCACACTGGTGCCAGAATATCATCATATATCGTAGATGACTATCTGCCCAAAAAGTATTAAGTCACATCTATTCAAATCCAGACATTTCTTAGACATTTTCAGCTTCACAGTGGGCAATACTGTACATTGTATTTTCTACTACAACTACATGTCAACCCAGGATGTCACACTACGATCTGAATCTCTCCTTACTTGGATGCAGGGTCGGCACGTGTTGGCCAAGTCGGTCATCTTTCAACATGTGTAGGAGCGTTGTTTTACCAGCGTTGTCCAGACCCAGGAAAACCAGCTTCCCAGACTTTTTGTACAGACCTGGGAGATATATTACACAAGTGCATCAGAAATGAGACACACATTTTAAGAGTGTAATCCAAGTCCTACTTAATGCCTGAGTTGGAAAAACATAGCATTCACTCGAAAACTGAGGACCTGGGTACTTAACACTTTTACTACAGTGACTACATTTCAGAAAGAATACTCTGTGGTTATAGATGACTTTGTGATCTGTGTCATACACCAAACTATGCATTAGTTTGTGTCTTAAGGTTACATTGCAGTACTGCCAACAAAAAGTACCATTCTTCAGAGTGAGATACTTTTACCATTACCTTTCAAAATGTTGCAAAACTGCACACAGTACTTACCTAAGAACTGTAAAACACTACTAAACCCCCTGTAGATCCAGTCGAATAAAAATGACATCTTGATGGCTTTTGACTGAAATAACAAAGAAGTCAGATTATTGTTACATAAAACTGCACTGAGTGGCCAGAAAAAATAGAAATGCCTTCTTTGACACTGCGTATTTTTGCTCCTACTTATATGTAAGTAAAGTGGACAGAATATTGAAAACATCCATCATAATTAAAGCAGAAAATTGTGCCATAGAATTGGATCAACATACATCAAGTAGTGTGTTTGATAAAAGCAGACATTCCCAGAGGAAAGGAAAATTCAAAATAAGATCTCTTCTTTGTCCAGCCTATTTCTCCTGGACATAACTGAGCTCTGTATGACACCATGTAGGATTCTGACCATTTTCTCATACTTCCTAAATTCAGCTCCTGAGGAATAGCCTTCCTCTTGCCTCAGCCAGATCCTAATTTAAGATATTAAAGTTCTCTTTTTCCTCTCTCACTGCAGTAATCTTTATTTGTCTGAGGTAATCATCTTGAGATAACATTAAAATCCAAAAGAAAACTTGATTAGCTCATATATTAGCCCGCACAATTTCAGATATTTGTCTCAATGACCAAAATTAAGTGTCAAGTCTGTGTATTTTATCAGTTTTCATTGTTGAGCAACCTCTGAGCACAGCAAAATAACTCCTGCTGATTTATGCTTTTGCTCCTTATGTCTCCTCAGGGGGGGTTAGGAGAAACCGATCAGAATTTGATAAACTCCAAGTAAGAAGCTATTTTATTTCTGGGGAGACTAAGAGAAAACTAAAGTGAGCAGCAAAAGTTTCTTCCGGGATAACCTATCAAAGCAGGAAAAGCACAGATATAACATTTAAAACAACAACAAACATGGCAGAGAAAATCAGCTGCTCTCTGCCCTCACTGGAGGACTGCTCCTGCTCCCAGTGCCTCTACACTGCCAGAAGCATCATACAGGACCCCTCCCATCCTGGCTACTCACTGTTCACCTCACTGCCATCCAACAGGCGGTACCTGTACACTTCAAAACAGTTTCTTTCCTTGGGCCATCAGAACTCTAAACTCCCATACCTCACAAACTGTCCTAATCTTTAATCCTAGTCTTGGTGACATTACATACGTCAAGTGACAACATCTGCCTCTTACTATTGATTATTGTTTATTTTATTTGTATTTATTGGTGATGTGATGAAGGTTTTTACCTGGGTTTTCACTTGTTTGCACCTTTTAACTTGCACTGCGTACAGCTGTAGCTTTTAAAAATGTCCCCACTAATTGCAATTTTACGAGTAGTTCCCGAGAACATACCTCTTCCCAGACACTATTTGAATGCTATTGTCTTTGGTTCCTTAATCGCTAGATGCCTTATGAAATTACAATGTAGACTGGCTATAGGACAACTGTGACTGATGTATACACCTGTTTGTATGAATGTGTGTGTACTTATGTTTACATTCTGATTTATTTTGTCTGCTTAGTCTGCTTATGTATGTCTGAAATGTGCATCTGCCCATGTATACATGTATGTGCACTGTCATTTTATGTTTTATTTTAGTTTTATTCATGCATGTTTTTATATTTTGGTATTCCACTCTGGATATTACAGCTGTTATGTTGATGAAACAAGGAAAATATAATTTACAAAATGACAGTAAAGGACTCCTATTGTATTCTAATTCGTGTAGGTGAGCTTATCCTAAATTTGTTTCACCTGTGTGTTTCTTCTGCTGACAGCTCAACATGTCTGCCGTGATAAAGGTCTGTTGCTGCATTATATCACATCACACAGGTGTTTATCACATCCTGCTCTACACGGATGTGACATGACACTACAGCTACACACACACGTCAAACAGATGGCTGCTAACCTGTGAGTAAAATCTGATTTTCACTAAACTTGATAGATCCTGTAGCTCGAACTTAGCTAGCGCCTCCACACGCCTGTGTTCATGAGCACCGTTATCGGAGGCTAACTTAGCTACATTCTTATCTAACAGCGCTGTATTGTTACATGACAGTTATATCCGCCAACAGTGTAATGTTCAAACTATCACAACAATAAGCTGTAGTCGTGTCTGCTGGTATTTGGCTTGTTTCAGCGCGCTAGCGAGCTGACATAACGCTAACGTTAAATGACGTTTTTTAGCTAGTTAGCATTAGCATGTTAGCTTAACGTTAAACCTCCGGTACGTTCTGGAGTCTGATCTCGTGCATCAGGGCAGCGTTTAGCGGACTAGCGACTCCGCTCTGACCCACTGCGGGCTGAGGTAACGCCACAATATGTTCAACTGTGTCTTTACGTAGAAAACTGTGCGCTAACTTTAACGTTAGCTGACTTACCTCTCGGTACTGACCAGCAGCCCAGCGCTCAATAGCATCAATGGTCTCCTTGGAAACAGTCAATCAGAGTTCCGCTTCTTCTTCTTCGTGTGTTAGAATTCGGCAGCTGGTGTTCAGTGTGACGCGTTAGCGCCCTCATGTTTGCAGAACAGGAAGTGCACACCAGCTGCTGCTTCATATGAACTGTCAACCAGTACCATCAGTGGAATGTAACTAAGTACATTTACTCAAGTACAAAGGCCTACTGAAGTACAACTTTAAGGTATTTGTACTTTACTCTAACACCTTCATTAATGCTGCTTTATATATAAACAACACCCATATGTGGATTCTCTAAGTGGTTCCATTATGTTTTTTTGTCATTACATTTTTTATTAAATTTGTCAAAAATATCCTGCAACATAAATACACAAAACATTCACATGGTAGTCTGCAGGTACAAAAAAAAAAAACACGCCACCCGCTGGTAGAACAAATTTGTCTCCAGGAAGGCAAAAACATGGCGTATTTGACGAGGGATGTTCCAGCCACTCTTCGATTACTCCAACCACTCGGGTCCAAAATGGGGAAACCACGGGACAGTCCCACATGAGGTGTAGAAAAGTCCCCTGAGAGCCTTTACATTTCCAGCACTCATCGCTTCAGTCGATTCAATCAGACCAAGCTTTTTAAATCTAGCTGGAGTCCAGTAATATCTATGATTATTTTAAAGAGTATAAATTTACCTTTATTATCCCTTACAGGCCAGCCTGTGTTATTAATCGTTCCATTATTCGCTCATTAAAGGAACAGTGTGTGAGATTTAAGGGGATTTAGTGGCATCTAGTGGTGGGGATTGTAGATTTTAACCAGCTTCAGTGTTCATTGTTGACGAGGTTTTTATCAGGAGCCGAATTATCTGCAGAGGCCTCGTCTTCTCCAAAACAAACAGACCAGGTGATTAAAACCGGTAAAAACACTGATTAAAGCAGTTTAATGCTATGAACAGCTGTTTTTTATACCCTGTTTGGCACATCACAGACAGGCCATTAGCACATGCTCCCGAGTTGTCTCTGAAAATTACATATGTGCTCACTTTATTTCTGATCCACACGCTCAGGAGGTTTTTTTTACCATGAGCCGAATTCTCAGCAGAGGTCCCTCCCTCACAAAAACAAATGGCCCAGTGATTTAAACTGGTGAATACACTGAGTAAAACAATTTCAAATCAGTGTTTTTTTTAATGCAGTTTTGCATGTTGCAGACAGGCCGCTAGCCCAGCACCTGCTAATGTGTGCTCACCTTTTTTCTACAATAACTCCACATCCAGACATTCGGGAGGTTTTTACCTGGAGCTGAATTATCTGCAGAGGTCTCTTCCTCTCCCAAACAAACTGACCCGCTGATTTAAAATGGTAAGATCACTAAAAATATGACTTTCGTGTCTTAAAAGATAATGTCATCATGGAGGGTCCGCAAACTACGGTGGCCAACACGAAAACCTGAATAACTCTACCTAGAGTCGGTGTTTGGTTTGTTCATTTTGGGCTACGGAAGCATAGCGGTGCAACCTGGCGATCTGTGGCATGGATCCACTCCCTCAGCAGATATAAACTGCTCATTCCAAGTTAACGAATACACAAGGATTCTTATTTCCAGGTGATTACACACTAAAGAAAACATACTTACTGTATTATATTCCATTTCTGCCAATATATCTCCTTAAACCTTCCACACCAAACCTTTAAAATGCATCACTTTTATCCTTTGAAAGCAGTCGCATCAGGCAGTAATTAAAATAAATTGTCATGCAGTTACAGCAGGTGTAATTTCAGCAGGAAAACAGATCATGTTTTTATCCTGCTAGCTACAAAACAACACTTTTATCAGTTGTAACCAGATTTTCTCTCCACACGGTGAAGGCCTCTAGTGGTTATTGGAGCCTATTGTTTAATTGCAGCCTACAGAAGCACCCCATGGGGCTCATCCTCTCACAGCCACAGACTTTAATAACCGGTAATTTGTACTGTTAAGTAGCTATTACATTTTAGGAACAATACATCATTTATTGTAATTGCCCATACGCAGTAGTGCACTTAATTCTATTGCCCGCATGCATTATTGGATGGAGGACTGTACACAAATGAGTGTATGTATTTCAAAGGCTGCAGACACTTGAGATCCATATTCTGGGGCTCAATCTTTATGTGATAACGACAAGAGGCAATAAAATCAATACCCTGGCTTTTAGCATGGTTTATTGTGATGCTCTGTCAATCCTGAAATCAGGCTACTATCCAGTAACTTAAGTGTAATATGGTGCCACAATCACACAACAGCATCAGACATTCAAGTGTGAACAAAGAAGCAAGTAAATGTGACATGAAATATAAATCCAGTCCAGTTCATGTTGCTGATCTGATGTGTTGAAACCAGGCGAAGGAAGGGATGAAGGTTCCTGCTCGGGATTTTCTTCTTACTTCTCGTAGTAGAACCATTTGTCCACTGAAAAATAATCAAGTATATATGTGTGATTTGCACAAGTAGCAACATAAAGTAGCTGCGATAAAACAGATGAATGCGCAAACACCCACCTGAGCTTGGAATGGGATCTTCGTCTCCAAAAGCACACGCCTGTAAGAGATATTTTGGCTTCATAAATGCAGCTGGGAAGTAATGAGCAATACACATGTGCTGCTGAGATGTTTTGGACTAATTAACTGCTGTGATATATCAGGGGTCTGTTTCGCATTTTGTGAGAGAGATGAAGTGCTGGTTTCTGTCTGAACTGAAAACCAATGACCTGATGCTGCCAAATGAATCAGTTAGTGTGAACTGCTTCACTAATGATCGTCTCTCGTTGTCTGAGGGCTCTGTGTGTTACCGGGTTATCCAGCACACTGTTATGTTTGTCAATTCTAATCTCAGTGGGGATTGAGCTGTTATGTGAATTTAATAATAAAAAAATGGACTTACAGACTTAACCACAGCCTCTGCGTCCCCAGCGGAGCAGCAGAACGGACTGTCTGACACACTGGTGTTCATGCTGATCCAAGTAAGAGATAAAACAAAGAAAGTTTCAGAGAGGCAAATATTTACAACAATAAAAAAAGTATTAAACACCCCATTAACTGAGCAGCTGCAGGATTATGATTTAGCTGACTCAAACTCAGCATCCTTGATATTTATCACAAGCTTGTTATGGCAGGAAATATCCCAAATAGCATTTATAGCCTTTACTGTCCTCATAATGGAGCGTAAGTCCTCACCAGTTTAACTCGCCGGCATCAGTCTTCTTAGAAATCAGTGCCTTCCAAAACTCGTGGGTGCTCTTCACTGTTTTAATGGCAAAGTCCTGGAAAACAAAAGTCACAATAACCAAATGACAGTTTCTCATCTCTTTACTCCAAGAAAGTATCAATATATTGGGTACAAACTAAAATATATTTGCTTAACAAACAAATTAAGCAGTCTAAACATTTTATTTCATTACATCAATATAACCTGTCCTTTAAGTTATTATAATGAAAAGTTTTCTGGAAAAAAATATCTTAATTATTTCAAAATTATCCATTTGTATCTCAGGTAATAAGAAACATTCTCAGAATAATGACTTGGTATCTCAAAATAATAAGAGAGTACAAAGTTGTTATTCTTATTATGCTGAGATACTAAGTCATTATTTTAAGAAAGTTTCTCATTATTTTCAAATACTAAGTCATTATTTTGAGAATTATTTTGAGATATTAAGTCACATTTTGAGAAAGTATCTCATTATTTTGAGATTATAGTCATGCTGTGAGAACGTTTCCCATTATTTTCAAATTCTATGTCATGTTTTGAGAAAGTTTCTCATTATTTTCAAATTCTAGTCATGTTTTGAGAAAGCTTCCCATTATTGTTGAGATATTAAGTCATGTTTTGAGAAAGTTTCCCAATATTTTCTAATTCTAAGTCATGTTTTCATAAAGTTTCTCATTATTTTCTTATATTCCGTCATTATTTTAAGATAAGTCATTTGAGAAGTGTCTAATTTTAAGGACTCATAGGCTCTTTTTTTATCACACTGGTGGAAATGGGCTTCCATACTTTTCATTTCTTTGTTTAACCATTTTAAAAATAAAAAGATCAGTCAAATCAATAGTCTAAAGTTTAAAAACATGTCCTTTTTAAAAAATAAAGCACAAATATTGTAGTACTAGTGTAAAAGATGTACCCTGTCCTTGAACTCTCCGTTGAAAGCAAACTGGTTTTCAGGTTTCCCATCTGGGACTTTGTATCGTTTGAACCAGTCAACAGTTGCCTCCAGGTATCCAGGTTTAAGTCGTCTTACATCATCAATATCTGCAACATATCAACAGTAAAGGAGAGCTCTAAAATCCAGAATAACTGGTGGAAGTGATGGAAGATTTCCTTCCTCTTCTGTTGCAGGTTATTTATACCGTTAAAGTCGGCAGCTTCAGGGTCCTCAGTATTGATCACAATGACCTTCCAGTCTGTTTCACCCTCATCGATCAAAGCCAGAGTTCCCAACACCTTCACTTTGATTATTTCCCCTCGAGAGCACACCTGAGAACCAAAGACACATTTTTTGGAAAAGCTGCAAACCACTGAACTTAAATCTGGTAGTCTCTTCAAAGCACCTCACTGGAGTCCTACCTTATTCCCTATGTCACATATATCAATAGGATCATTGTCTCCACAGCAGCCTGTGTCACTGTCCTTGTGGTTTGGGTCTTCCCACGTCTGTGAAAACAGAAAGCTCACGTTTGATGGAGCAGAGACACAGTCTGGTTTCCTGCTGTTTGAATACCATCTGAGTAGGACGTACCTGTGGAATAGCTCCATAGTTCCAGATGTAGCCTTTGTGAGGAAACACATTGGCTACGTAACGAAGATTCCCCTTCTTCACATCTTGTTTCAGTGGATTGAGAGGATCCTTGGTGGCAATCTGATCAACAGACAGTCACATCAACTTCAACTGAAACATTACAGGGAGGCTATTTTTTTTCTTATTATTTCATAATGTAGGGATCAAATCCTGAGGTTAAACATAGCTCTATGACCATATGCACTTTAACAAGTACAGTCAGTTACTATTAAAACAATTAAAACATTTCCAATGTCTGATCTGAGTCTCAGGAGGGAACATGCATTGAAATAACAAATGAATACAGTGATAATTTGTAAATATGTGTATATATACCTCCATTTTTGCATTTGTCCATCTTGGGACCTCCACAACGGCGTGAAAAATATTCTGCAAGGTGATCAGAAATACACTTTTTGAGCCAAGGATGAATTGTATTTCCTGTTTTTAAATATATATATATATATATACTAAACTTAGTTATGTCAGATCTACGTAACAGTGACTGATAGCTGATAACAGGCCTAAGCTTTGCAGCGCTACATCTGTACAAACCCTGAGCTTGAGCAGACGTTGAAAGGAATGGAAAAAATACCGGATTGCTAATATAACACCCTAAAATCCGGGTCTTCAACCAATGAGTATTTCTGTAACGTTTTGAGCAAGACACAACTAGCCAAAGTGCAGAGGGCGAGGCTAACATACATAGCCATGCTACAACTCTTAAGGTCTGGACTACGAAGCTGGTTCAACTTACCCTGGATATCTTTTCGTTATCTGGTTTGACTAACCCTATCATCAGATAACCAGCACTATAAAGTTGGTTCTCAACTAGTTAAGTCAACTCTGGGTTTTCCTATCCAGGCACGAGAACGTTCATGTGAAAGAGGCGAGGGTGTTATTACAAGCGACATCATCAGAACCATGAATGAAGTAGGTTACTTTATATCATATGAGATGAAACGGTGCCGAAAGAGACGATGGATGTAAACAATACTCTTAATCTTTTAACGGAAAATGTAGAAACATTGTAAATACTAACCTCAGATGTCACTAGGCTACATGTGACATTATTACAGAGTATTTTTTGCTATTTAGTTGGATGATGGCAAAACTACTCTAAATATGTCACATTAAACACTTTAGAGTAACACCAGACTGTTTCTGCCACCAGAGTAAAGAGTCAAAAAGCAGCCTGGTTAATGACTGATGACATCTATCTGACTGAAATGTTGCATGTATAAAAACGAGAGCCAGTTAACAGTGTGTGGATTATTATGGTATTGTGAGCTGCAGTGATGGAATCAGAGTGTAAAGGTAGCACTGCGGACTAAAAAAAAACTTAATTTAATAATTTCAAATAGTGCTAAAATCAAGTGTTTAGTGTTGTGAACAATCTCGCAATTTGTTACAAGCTTGGTTTTAAAACCAGTGGAAATAGAGCCTGGTAACAATGAAATGATTCCACCGACCGGTAACAACACATAGGCTCCTCTTTTTTTTTTTAACTCTGCACATTTATCCATGGATACTCTTTTCTCCAGTGATCTGATTGGTCAGGTTGGGGGTGTTGACAGACTGTGATCCGATACTCTGAAGTTAACCTGCTCCAGAGCAGTTCAGCATAAGTTACCACGGTGATTTATCCCGGTAAAAACAGAACCAGCTTCCTAGTACTGAAAACCCAGAGTTAACCCTGAAGTTACCTCGCTAACCACAAATCCTGCTTCTCAGTACAGACCTCGAGTGACTTAGCAGCTACAGGCAGGTGCAAATGAGGCCCAAAGTCAGTTTTGTACAATATATGCAGTAGGGGGTCGCTGCTCAATCTTCTTTTGACCTAAGAAGAACGTTGAGGATCTCTGCTCTAGATCTATGACATGCATACAATGTCCTTTTTTCACCAATGGCCCACTGCAGTAGTCTTACAGTTACGAAAGGTCAGTTAAGGACGCACGCTGACATCAGTGCACTCATGCTTGGCCCTCGGGTGTTACAGGGTTAAGCATCCGTCCACTATTGCAGATAAAACCAATAAAAAGAGTAATGCTTTGAGTAGAGTTTTGGTCAGCTGGACATCGTATTTACACCTTTGAAACATCATGGTAGGTAGGCAACTATTGATTTGCAAGATTTGAATGAGCATGTACATACTGTAATAGTACAGCACCAGCAAAAAAAAAAAAAAAAGTTACAAATACAGCTCTACTTTTTAAAGACAAAACATGCAGTATTAAGTGTGACACATGATGCTCACCTCTGCTTCATTTGCGTAGACGGGTATGTCATGGAACGGAGAGATGTATTTGCCCTCAGAGTTTTCTATGAGGAGGAGTAATGCAATTTTAACTCTGTGTTTTTTGATTTATCACAACGAGGAACCACAAAGTGTGAGATTCCTTCACAAAGCTCTACGATAACGTGACAGCACAGCTATTACAGTCGCTACATAGCCACAAGTTAATGAGCACATAAACACTAATGTTCCCCATTGACACAGAGTTGATTCAAAGAGCTGCACTTACTGAAAAACACCCTGTAGTCCAGGGTGTTGGGCCTGCCCCTCTCCTCGATGGTCACGCTCATGTCTATTGTTGCTGTCACACTCTCCCACTGCGGTCTGTGCACTAATCCAGCAGGACTAAGAAGCTCCTGACTGACAGGCAGTCATTGAAACAGGGGGAGCAGGCATGCGCACTGCTTAAGCCAAGCGACCTGACAGCCACATGCATGTGACAACAGGAAGTGTGAGGGCCAGATGACAGAGCTGCCTCCCGTATGTCCCTCTGTGAATTCAGATCACATCCATCGTTGGCATCTGTACCTTACAGGCGTGAACAAACAGAAACAAGCAGAATTGCCCAGAATAGCAATCAACAGCTAATCCCTCTCCATGGCTGCCACATGCATTCTGCAACATGGCTGTGAAGTTTGCGTGTGATTTGTTTTCCCTGTAAGCTGTGGCTCTCCAGAGCTCTTTTCAGACGTAAACAGATGGAGCTGACTGGCGTTAGCTGTAAACCAATTAACGAGGCAGGATTAGGTGGCGTGCCCGCGTTGTGACTTCTTGACTATTTTGATAACACATTCACGGGCCTATTTTTAGAAACATTATGTATAGAATTATGTGGCTTGAGATGCATCCTTCCTTCAGGTATTTTGATGGTAATGAATGGCATTTTATTGCACTTGTCATGTTACAAATGCTGAATAATAGTGTAACCAAGTACCATTTGTGAATCTATGACTGCAGGCTTCCTTTTTGAGCCTTTGTACCAAAGAATTTTGTTTGTTTTTGTATTATATGGGACCCATTTATACAAAACCTGATGATATAATACAGAGTCTGAGATGACCTTGGGTGCTTTCAGACCTAGAGTTGTCTTGCTTTGGTCTGAATCAGGGACTTATTTTGTTACAAAGTTGCATAATTGCCTGTTCTCACGGCAGCATGTACAAGCAGAAGTAAACAAAACGTTGAAGAAGAGCACACTTGCAAGATAAATGTGACACTTTCTAATGTCACAATGGAGGGACAACTACGCAGGTTGATTTTTAGCGCTGCTCATCGTGGACTATATTGCTGTCATTGTTCATTTTAGTCAAACCATATAGTTTGAAAACGAGGTGCGGCTCCAACTAGAAAACAATGTTTTGATGCATTGGATGTGCTGAATGTGCATATTAAGGCAGTACAGGAGGAGGTGCACATTAATAATCCTCCAGGACTGTAACATGCTCATGTTTAACCCAAACAATGTGTCATGTGACTGCAGTTGGTTCAGATCCAGGTCGGAACACGTTCTAACCACAAATGATCCGCACCAGAGTTCGTTTGTAAACAGACCGAGACCACCTTTTCAAGAAGGTCTTGGTCCGGTTGTTTTGGTGTTGTTGGATCTTAGCACAGCTTTCAGTACTGTGGATCACAGTATTATGATTGACTGGTTCTACCTTTCAGATACAAGTTTCTCTGTGTCTCTTGGTTCTTTCAGCTCTCATACTATTGCTCTTTCCTGTGGTGTGCCTCAGGGCTCTGTCTTAGGCCTATATTATGTCATGTATTATTTGTTTTATACATGTTTCCACTAGGTCAAATTATCAGGCAGTTCACATCCAGTATATCATATCACTATTATGCTGATGACATTCAACTGTATGTGTAGTTAAAGCACTGACAAACTTGCTGTTCTTCAAAACTGTTTGATTGCCATCGAGGACTGGATGTCAAACAACTCCTTATAATAAAGCCCCAGTGTCCTAAAACCAGATGATAATAAAGTCCAAATGTCTTGAAACAAGACATCAATAAAGTCCCAATGTCCTCAATTGAGTACTTACTTACTAACAGTGTCTTATCTTGTTACTGTTGCTAAAATTGGTCAAGATTGTTGCCATATCAAACTACAAACATTATTAATCATAAATAAACAAGTTTCAACCATAAAATGTGATCAGGTTTTGGACCTTGTCCACTTTTATGTCTCAGACTTGGCAGAGATGACTTCTTGTTTTTACATCGCATTAGTGTATTGTGCTTTTTACTATGACTAGATAGAACAAAAAAAGTGTCCACAAACAAAGACAACAGGTTTAAGTTAAGTAGAATGAAGTATAAGGTCAGTTAAACCCAAAATGTGATGTCGTCATATGAAGACACAGGGTCTCAGGAGGATGTTGCCTTTTATTGATTGCATGTTTTATTGTTTAATTGTTTGATTATTTTTTGTGGAGCACTTTGTGAATTTAATTTCTGTGAAAGGTTATTATTATTACAATTAATATAGTGTAAATGTAGCATTCATTCCATCATGAAATGATTAACAATGAGCTATTTATTTAGAAAAATTGTACAGTATTTAATCTACTGCAAACACAATCTAGTTTACAGGAAAATACATCTCGCTGTGAACATAATAACCAACAGAGAGCCAAATATATAAACCTGTAGACTAACAGTGTAATGGGGAAAAATGGCTAGTTTTCCTCTGGTTTATAGATGATCACAGCACCATCGGTTAGAGAGCAGCTTGATGCACAATACAAGGTCATAGCCTGGGCAGCAGAGCCGTCACGTGACGCTGTAAGCCTGCCACCTTGCTAAATATTTCTCTTGCCCAGAAGACATCAAGAGTCTGGCATCCTACCTTCGCATAAAATAGACAATTTAAAGACTCTTTGCAGAGAAAATGGATGTGCTCATGAGTGAATCCCTCACATATCATACTGCTGCCTCCCTTTATATGCTCCTCTGTGGTTGACATCAGCTTATAGGCACTCCACACTCGGCGGTGTTGCTATTTAAAGAATTCTTGAAAAGCCTGAGCAACCGAAATACTTTTAATACTGTGGATCAGTCTCTGTCACCTGCAGCCTTGGTTACAGATGGAGGGTTTAGGAGCTTGATCAGTGTTTATGCTGCTGCGTGTACTTTCTCTGTAACCTCGCAAAATCAAGTCTCAGCGGTGCCTCGAGCTTGAAACTAGTGATCAGATAGTTTCAGAATATTTTGCTTTTCTTTCCAATTCAGATTCAGATCCCTGTTCAGTACCCTGAAAGTGAAACTCAGGAAAACACATCACAGTCACTGGTTCCAGCTTCTCAGATGTGATGATGAGCTGCTCTTTTTTTGTTTCGCATTCTGGGTCTTGGCCTGTTGGTTGGACAAAACAAAGTATTTCAAAGACATCATCTTATCGGAAATTATGGAAGCCAAGAACAGCCGTGGTGGAAATGGTTGTTCAATGTTGTTATTTCAGTGTTCGCAGGTTAATTATTTCAATATCTTGAGATAACGAAGCTCATTTTCTCGTTAACTGGTTAACTGATGTTGGTTCTCGAGAAAACCAAAGGTCGACTTGTCGAGATAACAAGATAATTTATCATCTTTGTTTTCTCGAGATCACGGGATAATAGGAGGACTTGAAAATGAGCATCTGGTACTTTTGATCCCACCTGATTTCAGTCTTCAAGATCGCCGTTGTGACCGTCAGGGAGGATTCATAACTGATCCTTGATTGAAGATGTCAGTGAAGACTCTCAGTCATCCAGGTCATGGTAAACTCAAGTGCTATATTGAAGGCAACTGGAGTTTCTTGAAGACATTTCACCTCTCATTCAAGAGGCTTCTTCAGTTCTTACTAGATGTTCTGTCATATTCCCATATCAGTCGAAGGGTGTTCTTCCCAAACTGTTTAGCAACATGTTGGTGAAGATTCTCCGTCATCCAGGTCATGTGTTATATCACAGGCACATGGACTTGCTTGAGTTCTTGAAGATGGCTTCTTCAGTTATGACTGATCTGACAGTTCAGGACTGAAGAAAACTCTTAAATGAGGTGAAGCGTCTTCAAGAAACTCAAGTAAGTCCAGTTGCCTTCGACACAGCACTTCAGACACCCTTGACTGAAGTACAGTCTAATGCACTGATCAATAATGTTTCTCATTGATTTGACATTTCAGCTTGAATTAGTTGCTACGGTTTACAAGTTGCTATCTATGTGCTTCTGATCCTGATTTCATACATTAAAAGAAGACACAACCTGTTGTTTTCTAGTGAGAAGGGATAAACAAATAACTTGTGATCTTAAGATAACAGCATTTAAAAAATTGCAAATATGGGCGTTGTTGTCTTCCATAGAAATAATAGTTAGCTGCAGTCCTAAATGTAACAGCCTTTTCTTTTTTGTTACATGACAGATGTCAGAGGTAAGATCTGAAGGAATTGACGTCTTACAGAGTTGACAAAAAGTTATATATTTATTAATTTCACAGCAGTCGTAGTGAGTAGCCATTTTATTTTTCAAATTCAGATCAAAGTTTGCTTGATATTAATTAAAATACTCAATTTTAAACACAAATGTTTACTTAGTTTTGATTTAGGACGGCTACAGAGTTGACCTGTTATGGCTGAGACCCTTCTGAAAGCCTATTACTTAATGAATTTGTGAATAAAATAGAAATTTTACCGATACTTGAGAAGCATTCCTGCCTTTTTGGAAACCAGGAAGTGAGACTTGAGTCCTTGTGTTACAGCTAACCTCTTTTATGTCTGATTAAATTATGTTTTTGTGGAAGTCTGACGAACCTGAAAAATCTGGGGCACATCTTTAAAGGGCCAACATTTTCACAAAAATATATTTCAAAACAGTGATGATTATAGCAGAACATACTGTCAATTATAGATTTTTAAGGCTTTTAACACATTTTTTAATTAAATTTGTGAATTCTGGATAGTTTTAGAAGTTAAAAAATGAAAGCAGATCAAAATATTTCATAAATCATTTGGATTTTATGTATAAATAAAGTTTCACCCCAGAAACATAATTAGTGTTTTTTTAAGTTATGTTAAAGTTGTTGTTTTTTTGCAGGATATAATTTGTCCCAGTTCTCATGAATGGGTGTGTTGTCATTCTGTGTTGTCTGACAAAATTAATCAAACACCATCTCAGCAATTAATCCGTCACCCAGTGAAAAAATAAAAAACACAAGACTGCATAGTTTCCAACCCATACTATTTAATTGAAAAAAACTTCCTCATATACTATAAAAAATAATAAATAAGTCTATTAATGACTTTTGTCTCGATGGAGACAAAAACATATCAGACAGTGTAAAAGAATTGATCTCATCTCCAAACACCAACTTCAGCTTTGTGTAGCTCATACAAAGAGAACAAAGTCAAGGCCACAGGTTGGTTGGTTGCCAGCAGGACTGATTAACTTAAGTAAGGACACCAAATTTGATTGCACATCTTTTTTTTCTCCTGTAAACCCATTGTGATATCTGAAAGTTATATCTTCAAGTATTTTGTTTCCTCATATCCCAGGCACACCAAAGCATCCAGCTGAAGTAGTTAAAGGCACACAGCATGCAGTCCTGTGAATAAAACACGCAACTTGTTTTAGGACTCTGTTTCAAAGTTGTGGGGAGATTGCAGAGCAGACTGAGTGTTTGAGTCCAAAGGGTTCGACTTCACGTTCAGCCACTTGAGTGCTGGCATGTTAGACAGCTGCTCCACTGGTATTTCTGTGGGACAAGATAAAAAGAAACAGAGTAAACTTCAGCTCAAACAAAGCCATGTAAGAATATACAACCTCTAAAGCGATAGTTTGTTGTGGGGTTGTATGAGGTGCTTATCCATAGTTAGTGTATTAGAGACAGTAGATGTAGCTAAGCGAAGTAATGCACTGCTGTGGACAGGGGCAGCAGGAAAACGTATTTTAGCCACCTGCAAAAAATCACTATCAGTTTAAGTGTTCGCTATATTTAAGATATTGTCATACTTAGCAGCACAGGACCCTTTTGTTTGTGGTGAGAACGTGTTCCGACCTCGATCCGGACCAACTGCACTCACATGACACATTGTTTGGGTTAAACATACGCTGACTATGGTTAAGTACCTCATACAACCCCACTTCAAAACATCGGAACTATCCCTTTAATATACAATTATAATTACCGGTGATGCTGTTCCCCTCCAGGTTAATTCTCTCCAGTGTGGCTATTTCAGTGAGCTTATCAGGGAAGACGGAGAAGTTGTTGTACGCCAGATTGATGCTGGTCAAATGCTCCATTTCTCCCACAGTGTCGGGCAGTTTGGTGAGAACGTTTCCTCGCAGGTCCAGCTCTGAAACACGTATGTAATATTTCAACACAGAAGTTAATCGAGGGGTCGCTCCTCTGTTCTCTCACAACATCCTGTCAACATTCGTGAGTGTAACAACATACAACATCTTTTCCTCGAGACTGAAACCATGACTCAAATGCAGTGTTGTTATCCACTACCTCTCAGCTGAGTGAAGGTTGAGAAGAACTTGCTGGTAATGGCCTTCATCTCGTTGTCAGCCAGCGTGATAATACTGATGTTTTCTGAGACACTCCTCAGGACCTTGAACACACCGTCTGGGAAGGAAATGAGCTTGCAGTTTGACAAGTCTGCAGAGGACAAGAAGAGGAACAGGATTATGAGATCATGAAGTATTAACACAGCAGGGGAATGTTAAATATCTACAAATAACACCAGCTCTGAGATTTAAAGCTATTTGAGCAGACAAATGAAAGCCTCTGTCACCACCTGCTGGTGGAAATCTGTAACAGCATCAAGCACAATATTAAATCAGGGCTATTCATTCAAACGGCAGACAGAGTGAGCGAGAGTCAGACAGAAAGATACGTGACAGGAGACTTACCCAGTGTGTCTTTCCCATCCTCTACGGTCGCATTAACCCTCCGGGCCACGTTTGCAACTGCCTCAGCCATTTTTTCTGTTTTAACTGCTCCTGAAAAACACATTACACTTAGACACACTTTATACATGAGACGTATGACAGCCAAACAATAATTACAGCAACTAATAACGGTATATTATTAGAAATGTATCCATGTATCATGCACATTTGCCACTTTGAGCCAACATTAAGTTGGGGTTGTACAGGGTGTCTACAGTTATAAATAGTTCAATTTAAGACTTTTTAAGACCATTTTAATACCACCTTATATCACATTTAAGCCCAATCCTGCAATGGAAACTAAGTAAATACCCTGATGTCAGTTCAAAATGAACAGTAAGGAAAAATGACAACAATTTGGTAAGTTTGAATTTAATGTGTTTCATGTTTATAAGAAAACAAAATCCCATCACTGTCATAAATGCTATTTATTCTTTCAATTCTTCGGTCTGTCCATTGATTGTAAACAGTCAATGGGTCTGTCAGGCTGGAGAAATTTTTGTGGTAATAAGACCGAAAACAGTTAAGACCCATTGAATCTTAATTTCAGACAATTTAAGACAACAACTTAAGACTTTTTAAGGACCTTTTAACTCCTTGTGGTGTTTCTCTGTCCATTTATTGCTGGACTAATAGGATCCTATCACTATATAACATTATTATAACAAAAGAAAATATGTGAAATTCATTTACTCTGGGCTAATATTATCTGTAAACTGACATCCATATTTTCTGACATCATTCATTTATGTACGTACCAACGCAATAACGCAAATGTACCTCATTAAACGAGCCTTCATTCAAAAATTTGAAGGGTTTCAAAAGCTCAGGAAACAAGAAACAGGCCTACAACTACAACCCATGAACAACCCTAGATGATTAGTAAATGTTATGAACAAAAAATGAACTTGTGCTCAATGAAATGATCTATTGTAAAGATTTCAGTGTTGGGGAATGTTATGCTATGCTTTCAGATCAGCTGAAGGATCATAGCAGTATACTGTAATACTCTTAATATATGCAGAAGTGGAGGAGGTATTCACATCTTTTGCTCAAGTAAAAGTGGCAATACTACTGCAAGTAAAAGCCCTTACTGAAGTTAAAGGATTATAAATATTGATGTATGTTACTGGTCATAAATTTGGAGCACATTTTTATTACTTTGCAACATATACTGCTAGGGCTGCAGTGATACCACTTTACAGGCATACTGTAATATAAAATGCAACTGGACATTGAATCTCACCTTTTTTTTAATAGTTATTTTCTAAGCGGAGACTTTTTACACGTACTTCCATTAACAAAATGGTTTCAAGTTTTAATTATAGTAATAAACATTTGTTCAACTGACAATAACCTTTGCATCGTAATTCATTTAAGGGTCATACTGACTAATAATAGAAATTCTGTGTTACCATGATACTGTGAAACTGATATTTTCTAAAGATGATTATAGTTACTGTGAAAATCTCATACCATTGCAACCCTATGTACTGCTGGGTGTCCTATCATAATGTAGTCTGCAAAGTAACTAGAAACTAAATGGATGTAATGGAGTAAAAGTACAGTACCTGCATTCAAACTGTAGTAAAGTACAAATAGGAATGAGCATAAAATGGAAAATACTCAAGTTATCTAAAGTACTTGAGTAAATGCACTAAGTTCCACCATTAAATACAAATTGTTGTTTTCTTTTCCCATTGAATACAAGTTAAATCCTTAATAATGAATGACAAATCTGCAAGTCACTGCAGTCGTTATACAAATGTAATGAACACAGGAAATCTCCAAAACGTTAAATATCTTTACTGACTTACACACCAGTACATAAAATGGCTCTTCATGTTTGTTACTATTGGTTAACTTAACATTTAATGCCAACCATTCACACTGGACCTGAGTGAGCACAACAGGTTACTTTTCTCTACGCAGGAGTCAAATAAACCAACCCGACACTGTCCCTGCATTACCAGGCTGACACACAGACAGCCTGCTGAGCTACACACAGACATTATCTGATCACAGTTTGATTAAACCACAGCAGGGAGCCACTCACCGCCTGGAAGCTACTGTCACACAGCCTGGCAGCTGCCTCGGTTAGCTAACGTTAGCTGCAGCAGCTCAGCCACAGTCTAATTTGGTGAGTGTGTATTTTTAGCCCCGGGGGAGGCTCTTCACCTGGACGCTGTCCTGCTCATCACAGACGCCACATTAGCGACACCTCGACGAAACGCGACGTTAAAACTAACTTTGCAAAAGTCGTTGCTGCTAAGCGACAGCTGGAAAGCAGGGAACACGCTAGGCTAACAGCTAACACTGCTAGCTAACAGCCGGTCAGGAAATATGTGAGTTCACGAGCGTCACACCTGCGCTCGCATGTTGCAGACAGCTAGTTCAACTTTACTGACAAAATATTAAGACTTAAAAGCCAATAATGTCGCCTAATAAGTTGTTATAATTATTATTACTAATAATCACGTTGCCAATATTGAAGTTGGAGTGCAGATACTGTAAAACTACAACTCTGTTATAAGTCCTGCAATGAAAATGTTACTTAGGTAAAAGTATGTACATATGATCAGGAAAATGTACTTTAAATATAACAAGTAAAAATATTCAATGCGGAAAAATCTGATAATCAAACAACATCAACTTAAAATTATCTAAAATTTGGACATTTAAATAACTAAAAGAAAAAGCAGCAAATTTGTGTTTTTACCGTTTTTACACACACACACACACACACACACACACACACACACACACACACACAAATACGAATACTAATATTAGTAATATAGTTAGTTTTTTTTGTCAGTCAGCTTACTGATTAATCAACTAATCATTTTTCGGTTGTACTTGTATAGACTGTTGGGTTATGTAACTTTATAACAAAGCATCATTTTTAAAAAAAAAAAAAAAAACTCTTTGTATGTTTTATGTGCAAAAATCCTATGTTGTGAAAATATTAGAAGTAAAATATTCAATGCAGAAAAATCTGAAAAAATAAAATTAACTTAGAATGATCTAAAGTCTCAAAGCAGCAAATCCTCTCATTTGTGATATTTTATGTTTTTGCAAAAAAAAAAAAAAAAGACTTAAATTATTAGCACTATATTTGCAAATTATTACTTTTTTGTCAATCAACTAACTGATTAATCATTTTCAGCTATACTAGTATAGATTGTTTGGTGATTTAATCTATAACAAAGCATCATATTTTAAAAACTCTTTATATGTTTTATGTGCAAACATCCTATGTTGTAAAGGAGCTAAAATATTACAAGTAAAATATTCATTGCAGGAAAATCTGAAAAATTGAAATTAACTTAAAATTATTAAATTTTGACATTTGAATAGTTTAAAAGTCAAAGCTGTAAATCCTCCCCTTTGCGATGTTTTATCTTTTAGCACAAAAATGAATTAAATTATTAGTAATATAGTTACCTTTTTTTTTTTCAATCATCTAACAGATTAATCAACTAATCTTTTCAGCTAAACTCATATAGACTGTTGGGTACTTTAATATATAACAAAGCATCATATTTTAAAAATTCTTTGTACATTTTATGTGCAAAAATCCTACGTTGTAAAGTAGCTAAAATATTACAAGTAAAATATTCAGTGCAGAAAAATTAAAATTAACTAACTTTAAATTTTGACATTTGAATAATTTAAAGTGAAAGCAACAAATCCTAAATATTTTGTCTTTTTGTACAAAAAAAGACCTAAATTATTAGTGATATAGGTACCAGTTTTTTTGTCAGTCTACTGACTGATTAATAAACTAATCGTTTTCAGCAGTACTTGTATAGACTGTTTGGTAATTTACTCTATAACAAAGCATCATATTTTAAAAACTGTATGTTTTATGTGCAAGTATACAATGGCACAAAATCACTCAAATAAAATACAAATACCTCAAATTTGTACTTAAGTACAGAAACTTGAGTAAATGTACTTCGTTACTGAATATTGGGTGACAACATGTTCATTTTATCACCATATTCACATGTTTTATATCCGAGTCCAGCTTTTTAACATCTTCTGCGTTGAGCCTGAGCCATTTGAAAGATATGACAAAAACAAAAGGACATACCTTTTTAAGGCTGTGCTTCTTCTCTGCTTTGAGTATCTCTATAAATATACTTTGAATTTAAACCTTCTCCATTAACATATCTGCATTAGGATTTTAAATGTTGTCTTACCTCTGGGTCCTTGTCAACTATTCTCAGTTTGACCACTGTCATGGTCATGAGTCTGGCAAATTCCTGGTTAGTCAGTGTATTTTCAAAGGATCTGAACACAATGAGCTCTCTGGCCTCATATGAATAGTTTTCCATTGTTACAACTAACTGCCACTTTACAGTATTTGCTGGATATTCCTCTCCCATACTGTGCTGTATTTTCATTTAGTGTTGACTCACTGTGACTGAAACACTCTAAAACCAGAAAAGTCCACCTCTATTGGTGTGTTAGTTATTTAGTGTCACTCATAGTAGTTGCAGGTAAATAGGCCAGTGATCTGAGTGATGAAAGGTATCTGGTTTTGTGGACATGTTTACACATATGTTGAGTTTATGACCAAGCCAGGCAGCCCTGAGAAAGCTGTGCTTTTAAACTGGGGTATCTAGGGAAGTATAAGAGAGATGGATACAGCGTTTCAGGCAGGGCCCTGGTCATTCCCATGAAAGTTGCTCAGTGATGCATGGAGCCAAAGAACTTTGACTTCCCACATGTAAAATTATCAGGGTCTTCTGTATCTCTGGACCCACACACTAGAGACTTTAACAACAGAGCAGCTACTTCCGGGTCAGTGCTCTGCTGACATGAATGGGGATAAATTATTTAATTGTTTGGCTCTTTTCACCATTCGAAATGTTGTCAGACCAAATGGATCAGTTGCAGATAGTGAAGCTAGTCATTGTGATGCTCAAAAACATGTATCCACTGCTTTACAAACGTCTCTTTCACAACGCAAGTCTATGACAGAAAGTCTTTTTGGGTCCAGTAACATCACGTGACAGACCAGGAAGTTATGATTCCATTGTTTTGCCACAGTACATACGGTATAGTTCAGTTCGGTATGCTTTTCTCCCGGTTGCACTGTGAAAAGTTGTGGATGGTACCAAAGGAACCGTTCCGTACCAACTCCATTTTTGGTCACTCTTCTGTCGGGGTACCTCTGGGCAGCTCGGGCTCAGGGCTCAGGGCTGAGTTGTGGCTGGTTTTGAGGCTCATGTAACCACTGTTCATACCGTGGAGAGTTTAACGTATATTCGTAAACTGTAACTATAAAATGAAAGGATGTTTTGCTGCCTCTTGGAGCAGCTGCAGTCCAAGAAAAAATAATTCACTGGGCCGACTGCCGGCAACTTTTAAGGTGAGCGTTTACTTGTTATGTTGTTCAATGTATGAGTTGACGATGCAAATCCATCAGCGTGGTGAAATGGAGCTTATGTCTAATTGGCTTTGAAGCCAGAAGCACTTCCTGGGGGCCTGGGTATACCAGAATGATCCCTTTTCTATACTTTAAAGGTATGATGTGTTGGATTTAGTGGCATCTAGTGGCGAGGTTGCAGATTTCAACTAACTCAAACTTCTAACATGTACCAAGCGTGTAGAAGTACTACAGTGGCTGGTGTAAAAATATGAGTGGGCCTATTTAAAGTCAGTGATCGTCGGTGATTTGCCCCTAAATTCTATAAACTGGACCTTTAAGAATTAGATATATTTCTCTGCAGTTTCCAAACCTAAATGTCTAAAAACAAGCAGCCCAACAACAACTGCCTAAATGAAATACTCGGATTCCATTTAAATAAGGAAATATTTGATCAAACGATAAATAAACAAGATTATAAATCTCACAAGACAATTGATGCCAGCTGTCGGTAGGGTAAGGTTTGATATCCAGCTTAAAAAAATCTTTGATAATACTCTTTTAAGTAGGTGATGTTTAAGTACATGCTAAGACAAGTACAGTACAGCATAGGTAATAAAACATGGCAAAATACAGAATCCATGCACAACATGTACATAAATACAATCTTTTTAATATTTACAATAAATATACATTAATTTACAGTTACACAAATGGTAATGTACAATAAAAACAGTGCTGGAATATTCAACAACATTGCCATTTCATGTTTACATAGATGAAATTAATAAGGGAAATAAAGTTGTACATCGCATTGCAACATCTGCACGCAGCTGGACGGCTGGATGCTATTGTTGAGTTTGTATTTCAGCACATCTTAAAATAACAATGTTCTCCTTACAAACCAGAGCTCACATCACAAATTAAAATCCTATCCCTGCACGTCGATCAGCTACAATCTCACAGTGCACAGTGACAAATATCAAAGAGCTTTTTTCCTTCTGGTTAAGTGTCTTGTTTTTTTCTGTACAGCATTTTTTTTTAATGCTGTTAACACCGCTCAGCAGCACAGGTCATGGTTGGAGGTGGTCGCAGCTGTCACTGGCAGCCACATTCATCCACAATCATGTCTTCGTGATGTCGAAGGAGCATCTCTCCGTTTTCGTAGTACAGCATGCTTAACGGGCTCATTTTGGTCGGGGCACAGCAGGGCGCTGCCACTCTGTCTGGGTGGAAATGTTTCAGTAAACTCTGGCAAAGGAAGAAACAGAACACAGGATTTAGAGAGATAATAACAGTCTCAAAATACTCCTTTTTTGTAATTTATCAGTGCAATTATTCAGGTTTATGCCAGCGAGGGTTTTGTGAGAGCAGCTGTCATTGTTTGGATCTCTTTTATAGGCCCGCAAACGCCGGCACCCCCGCAAATTTTTCATAGGGATGGACAGATGCAGCTACATGAAATCTTGGGGTAGCATTCCAAAACCAAAAGCCTGTCTTGATTAATTGCTTTGTCTATAGAATACATGTATAAAATGTCCGTTTTAATTACCCACAGTCCCAAGGGGATTGAAGTCAGATTAGTTGTTTTATTCAATTAAAAGTTGCAGCCCAAAGATATTCAGCTTACTGCCAAATATGACAAAGAAAAGTATTAAATCTTTACATGTGAGAAGTTGCAGCAAGCAAATGTTGTACTGAAATGATAAATTCATTATTAAAATGGTTGCTGGTTAATGTTAATGTTGGAAGGCGTGTGGCTTACTCAAACTCATTAACACATGCTATCGTATCCTGATGATGTCTCTGGTTGGCGTACACAATTTCAGACTTCCCTCTCCGAGCTTGGGACCATAATGGGTCCGATAGAGGAGCTGGACCCGGGCCTGGAGCTCTGCAGCTACACCCTTCTCTTCTAAACAGTGAAACTAGTTCACCATAATCTGTAAGTCATGTAGGGATAATTTTTGGATGCCCCCATTTTATGTCCCAGATGGGAGCAAAAGTTTCAACACAAGCAGCCACCCCGATGTGAGTCAACAATAATGAGTCATTTTAACAATAAAACAGTCATAGATGGAGAATCTGCACCACTCACCTGCATGTAAGCATGATTTGTTGGATTCAGGTCTTCTCCCAGGGGACTGGGGCAGGAGCCCTCGCAGCGGAAAGCGTTATATTTTTTAGGGAAGATGATCCAGGACCCCCAGCCAATTTGATTAAAGTCTACCTGCAAGTCGACTCTGCGACAGAGAGATTTTTCATTCCCTTTTTTGGACGCCTGCTGGCTTCTCACTGTTTGTTCTTTCTGGCCCCGTTTGCTCCTGCGCCTCTTCGGCCAGCGGGCCTTTTTGATTTCAGCAGGGGACAAGAACTTGGATTGTTCAGCTGTGTGGAGTAAGCTCGCTTTGACCTTTGAGTTCTTATCGGAGCCAGTTTGTGAGAAGATGACCAACAAGGCCCGGTCCCTCATGTCCTGCTCTCCTCTCGGGCTCGCTACGTGAACAGGCTGATCGGGAAGCGTCAGGCCGCTCTTTGTCTTTACCGCCCCTCGTCTTCTCGACACTCTTTTGTATCGAATTCTGGCCGTCACCGATTTTTGTCTGAGCCAGCTCGAGAGAGGTTTTGTCATGTTGAACACTTTCCAGTTCTGTGATGATGTGACCAGAGATGATTCAGTGAGCAGCCCCACCAGCTGCTGCTCCTGGCAGCTCTTGTGCACATGGCATGCCTGACCGTGCTGGTGATAGACCTCCACGGTGATGTTGGAAGCACTCGATGTCCAAGGTAGCCTGATCCTCAGCTCTGCCGCCTGGATCTGTTTGTCAGCCAGTAGGGCGTGGAGGTCAAAGGTCGCAATCCAGCGCCTCTGTCTGTACGTCAAACCTAATGTAGAGAACACAGAAAGATTAGCATAACTGTATCAGACAACTTATCATTAGTGGAAATTATGCTAAAAACACAAATGACAACACAAATGAATGTGCCAGAAAGCATTTATACTGAAATTAATGTCAACTAAATTGTGCTCTTTGTCAGAGTGCTGGAAATATCGGCTGTAGAGATGTCTGCCTTCTCTTGAATATAATGGGACTAGATGACACTCAGCTTGTGGTGCTCAAAGTGCCAATAAAGCACATTTAAAAAAACTCAACAGCAATGTCTCTTTCCAGAAATCATGACCCGGTTACTTGAGATAACCCACAGACCTTGTTGTGGGCATTTTCATGCAGGAACTTTTTTTTTTCTGCTAGGGATGAACGATAATATTAGCACATTATCAGAATTGGCCAACGTGTTTTTTCTTATTTTGCACGATATTACACAAATTGAAAAGCATTCTATTTTGTGTCTCCATCTGCTGATGCATCGTATCGGTATCGGTTATCGGCCAAATAAGTTGTTATATATCGGCATATCTGATATCAGCAAAAAATCCAATATCGTGCATCCCTACTTTCTAACGAAGTACACTCACTAACTGTACCACTGCACAGAAAGAAAGCATGCATCAACTGCTAGCTCACCTAGCACCACTGAGCTAGCTAACGTTACAGCTCAACCGAGGAAAACGCCACTAATGTTAACATCCCGTGCAGTCGTGAGCACAAGCCTCTCGTCCATGAGTAGATGCACTCTTCCTTCTGTCAGGCAAACGCAACAAAGTGCCACTGGCCTACAAAAACATCTACAAGAAATCCTTCATTGTTTCTGCAGTAAACACCCTGAACAATCTAAAATAGACGCTGCACTTTAACCTGCTTTTATCGGTTGCTGTTTTAACAGTCCTTTTTTATATTTGTTTCAAATGTATTTTGAATGTGAATCGTGTATTGTGGAGCCTTGTCAAAGAAGAATTCTGTCACTGTTGACAGACAATAAAGTTGAACTATTCTATTCTTAAACCGTCCCTCTAAAAGATGTTTGCATTAATATGATGGACTACCCTGATTTTTAGTAACAGCAAAGTGGTGATTAATTATGGTTAGGATTTATTAGGTCCAATCACCTCTTTTGTTTTGCAAAGTGAGTTGTAAGGAGAATGGTAAATGTGCAGTGTAATTCCCTTTGATAAGTCATGATTAATGCTTGTATTGATGGAGATTTCAGCAAATCAAAGCTGCTTCTTAAAACAAAATAATCCAGTCATTGTTCCAGTGTGGGACATGTGCTGCTCCGCCATCTGTAATGGGGCTCATTGTGATTCAACGAGCAGGTGTGGTTCAAATGTATCTAAAGGATTAAAGCATTTAAACACTTAACTTGTGTATTGTCCGGTGCATTGGCCTATTCAGCTACACTGTTGATCAACAAGTGCAAACCACCACCCACTCAAACTAAACACCGAGCCGAAACCAATCATTTAACGCACCTCTGCCTCTCCTGGCTTCTGCATATCCTCAGTCAAACAAACAGGCTGAGGTAATAACTCTAACACCTGGAAGTGATGTGAAATTAGATTCAGCAGCAGGGAGGACTGTCCTGTGTTGGCTGCTTGTGCCAGTAAATCCCGAGCTCTAATCTAATCAAGCTAAGTGTGAAGAAAGAACTAAGGGAAGTTGTTGATTTGACTTAACAACAGATTTGTATAGGGGGATGTCTGGTGAGAGACTTGAAATCCTGTAAAGATGCAACATGTAGGTTGGCAGGTGGTTTGTCAGTCCATCACCAACACTGCTACTGTTGTGTGGAGGCAAATAAGAGACATAGTTTTTATATTTTAACACCCACTTAATAGTTAATATTTATAGTTGAATGCCACTGAATTTACAGCATTGGGATATTTTACTTTAAACAAACATGCATCTGAATTTATTTACTCTAAATTCACCTCATTGAAATTAAAATATAAAATTTCTTGATTTGCAATTTTAGAATAGAAATTAGATTTTTTTTTCAATGTCCACAGATTCAGATCCAAAAATTCAGCTTTCTGGATTAAAAAAAAAAAAAAAGATTATTTTCCTTGAATTTCTGGATCTGAATTTGACCAAATGATTCTGACTGATGTTCTACTGGATTTTTTTTTTCTTCAACTTAAAGTTTTTTATCTGAATTTAATGAACCTGAATCTTATTTTGAAATTTTGAAAGTTGAATTTCTGGATTTGAATTTGACCAGTTGAATCTGACTGATGCTCTACTTGATTTTTTTTTCTTCAACTTAAAATTTTATATCTGAATTTAATGCACCTGAATCTATTTTTGAAATTTTGTGAGTTGAATTTCTGAATCTGAATTTGAACTCTGAAAATATTTATACATATATTCAAATTCAGCTTTTGAAATTGCAAATCAAGAAATTTCATTTTTTAATTAGACAGAGGTGAATTTAGAATACAAAAATTTTCATCTAAATTGTTTTCAAAGTCAAATATTTCAACGCAATGAATTCAGTGGTGTTCAAAATGCAAAATTAAGTATTAAGTGGTTGTTAAAATTAAAATACTTTCATCTCATATTTGCCTCCACACTGCGACCACGTATAAACTCCATCCTTGATTCTTTGAAACCTCTGAGCCAGCAGTCACAGCTCCAATATTTTAGGCCATTTAATATCAAAATAATAATCTTAAACTAGAGATTTTGGGTTGTTTTACGTAGGCTACACCCACCCACCGTCATGTTAAACTAGAAAGGCAGTAATTATTACACATATTGGTGGGACGCAGGGATGGGGACACATCCCCTTCAGTAGTCCAATATGCTCAAAAGGTTCCTCCCAATTTATTGATAAAAAAATAATAAGAAAATTTGCTACGCTACGACAGGTTACCACGCACTGCCCTTGGAAATAATCTATAGCAAATGTAAATATAATTAATTGCCATTATTATGGGTTTTCATATCACTCACATCAGTCAGTACATGCATTAAAAAGTAGTGTGCAAGTCAGTGCATCATTTTGCCCTGGAATTGCAATTGTGGAAATAGTATTTTGCTGATTGCATGGTGTTTAAACAAATGGTTTTGGTGATTATCCACATTTTCACCCAGCGACCAACAATCTGCTCATGTATTCAACTACTGTTTTTTTTTTACTGTGTTATATGAAAAAAAGTGTTTTAAATTTAGATTTTTTAAAAACTTTTCCCCCAGACCCCCCTGACATTGGTCCCCCCGCCCTGCAGTGTTGACTACATGGCTACGGCCTTGTTAACAAGTAGCTGAGAACATCAAATCCCGAGCTCTAATCTAATCAAGCCAAGTGTGAAAAAAGAACTGAGGGAAGTTGTTGATTTGACTTAACAAGAGATTTGTATAGGGGGATGTCTGGCGAGATATCTAATCAACATCACCTATTTAAGGAAAAAGAGGTTTGCTTTGAGAATTAGACAGAATACCGAGCCTTTTCACACGCTGATCCCTGCATGGTTATTCACCCTCTGAGCGGGATGTGGATTCAAACCCTCTGAGGTCGTCTGGCCCGCAGCTTTGACAGCACAACACTTAAGCCACACAAGAACCAAAAACTAACATTTCATAATGGTATTTAAGTGGTGAAGAAGATGAACGAGCGGAGGAATAAATACATCTACACATGTCCCATCATGTTGGTGTCCCTGCTCATCCATGAAGCGTAAAAATAATGAACCAGCTCTTACTTTTGGCCATCACACTCTTCACGGTGTCTGCTTGCTTTGCGGCATCTTGCTCCATAGTATCCAAAGGCCTAGAAAAGTTGTACTTGAAATTCCTGTAGAGATGCATCATGTAGGTAGGCAGGTGGTACCCGGCCGATCGCTCCATGAGGGAAAACCGCTCCTGCGCCCTGATGTAAACTCCATCCCTGGATCTGTGCATCCCCTGGGCCAGCAGCACCAGCAGAGATGCGTGCAGCGCAGCAGCCACAGCTCCCAATGATCGCATGGTTAGTGACAAATTCCTCTGCTCGGAGATTAGGGGTGTCTTATATACCCTCACCCACCCCCTTTCATGTTTAACAAGTAGCTGAGAACATTAAAGGAAATTGACATGCGTCCTCAAGACTTGTTACCTGACAGCTCATCATCTATTCTGGTGCTAATGAGGCGCCTGGGTGCGTGTTTACAGGGAGCGCGGCGCTTTGTTTGCGCCATGTTATTTGGGCTTCTGCAGCCTGATTCCCCATCCTTGGATTAATTGTTTCAGCTATAGTTGGCTTACACTAATTGTTAGGCTTTCCCATGGTGTAATGTAGTCTGTTGAAAACGCTATGAAATGGACAATATGGGGAGAACGACTGGGCTGATGAGCTTATAAGACAGACAATGAAACATTACTGTGAACATATCACATAATATTCAGAATTATAAATAACAATGCAGCTTTAGTTTTCTGTTGTATAACTATAGGTGTATATAATGTGCATTTCAGGCTTCACTCAAGTGTATTATTTATTAATTTAACCTTTATTTAACCAGGAAGTCCCATTGAGAATGTTCCATGTCCAAGGTGCATATTAAGGTAAAATATACAAATTAAGATGGCAAAAATAAAGGTTTAAGTCAATTAATAAGAATCAGAATTAGCTTTATTGGCTGAGTTTGTGTACACATACTGTATAAGGAATTTTACTCCAGTTTCGAGTTGCTCTGTGTACTCATACAAAGGTCCAAGACCAATTTAACAGAAAAAAGATAGACAACTTAAAACAAGGACAACAAAGCTAAAAAAAAAAAAAAAAGAAAAAGAAAAGATAAACAATAAAATAAGCATAGAACTGTTATGTACATAAAATATGTGGAAAAAGTAAGTGAGTATATAAATATATGTAAACAAATAACTGTGTATTATCGCTCTTTATTCTATTTTAACTTCCCAAGGTTCACTTATAATCAAGGCCGTAGCCATGAAGTCAACACTGGGGGGCCCAAATCTGCCAGGGGGTCTGCCCCCCAGAAAAAAACCCTCAAAAATTTAAACTCATTTTTATACTTTATTATATTATCTATCATGAGAAAGAACACAATATACTATACAAATATGCAGTAAATGAATAAATGAAAGCTACCACTGTCCCCATAAGTTACACATACCATAAATAACACAAGTTTAACATTTTACTCATGTGCCACATGGGCTATCTGACAAATATGACATAATAAAAACCCATTAACGTTATTAGAATATGCCTTTGAGCTGCAACACCACTTGGACAAACTAAATATGGAATTGCAGTACACCTAAATTCTAAAAAGCATGATTGATGCTTTTTATTGTGCTTTGGATTTTCACATTATTATTCCTATTAAAGGCTGTGCTCCTGTAAGATAATGAAACATTACAAATATTAAGACAAAACACTGTGGTAACATCATATAGGCCTAACATTCAGAATTATAAATAACATTTATAGCACAATGTGACCTTGTGTGAAATGTATATTTTGTTTTCTGTTGGATAACTACAGGCTAATGTGCATTTCAGGCTTCATATACGTATAATAAGATAAAACATACAAATGTAGATTAAAAAAAAAGGTTAAAGTCAGTTGATAAGAATCAGAATTTATTGGCCAAGTTTGTGTACACATACTGTATCATACACTTATTAAAGAGCATCATATTATTATTCTTATAAAAGGATATGTTCCTGCAATGTTAAGTCTTAATCTAGCTTTTCATTTTAAATAATATTACAGCCTTAATTTAAAGTTCAAATCATTGTTGTTTTTTCGTCATCATATCCATGTTGTTTATTTTATTTTTATCCTATATTCTTCTATTTATTATTTTTTAATATTTTACTGTTGCAATATTCCATTCTTATAAAACGTAATTGAAATGTGTGTACACATACTGCACAGGAAAGAAGTTTACTGTATAAAGACGTACATAAAATCTTGTTAATATTATAGTTGTATTGTTGTGGTGGTGTCTTAGTGTTGTAGTTGTACTGTTGCTGTTTTTATTGTTGTAATGAAGCCATTGTGTCATGAATATGTTCCATATTTAATTTAATTTATTTTTTATTCTATATTCTTGTATTTATTGTTTGTTTGTTTTTTTATTTTATTGCTGCAAGTTTCCAGTCTTGCAAAACTTTATTTATTTACTTGATATTTTTAATTATTTATTTCTTTTTTTTTTTTTTTTTTTTGTCTGTATTGTTTCAATTTTTCTGTGATGCACCGGGCTGCATGTTTGTAGGTGGTATCCAAATAAAGTTGTGTAAGTTTTAGGTGCTCGATCAGTGATATTTACATAATAACATGAAAGATATTTTAAAATTACAAACCATCATCTCAATATGTATAAATGAATCAACCGCAGTGTCACAAAGCTCAGTGATTCATGTGTCGGTGCAGGTTTGGATGTGAGTGACTTCAGAGCATCCGAGGATGACCGCAGACTGCGCATGCGCGCTCCGTCTTTTATCCACATAGAGAAACCCTTTTCCTCGTAAATTCCCCGAGAAAGGAGCAAAAAAATCAATGGACGTTGTGTTTTTTCCAGCAGAATAAACAGGGAGCGGTGCAGCACGGTGACACCTTTCACACCGACGACTAAAGACATGTTTTACAAGGGGCCAGACGCTTTTTTCACCGCCGTGTGCTGAAATGGTGAGTAAAGTTTACGGCTCTTGTTGCACGAGCCACGGCGGCCGAAAAGTTCACACTGATGCCGTGCTGGATGCGAAGACTGTCACAGTGTGTGGACGACTCTGCTTATGGTGCATTTGAAGTGTTTGCAGCTTTGTTAACAGCGTGAGAGTGTGTTCATGAGCCGAAGTGTGTGTGCGTGTGTGTGTGTGTGTGTGGGTGATGGGGCATACATGTGCTTGGCACCCCCCCTCCATGCCTGCGCTTTATTGTGCATCAGCCACTGGTTTGGTCTCAGGCAGGATGAATGATGCAAACTATGACCTCAGGTTGGTAGCTCACTATCAGGCAAACACACAAACAACATGTTCTCTTTTACTATTTTTAGAATTTATCATGTAAAATGTGCGGTATAAGTAACCCTTTACACCTCCTTCTGCAAGCAATGAATGCACCACCAGAACATAGTTTGGTAGCTTTTCAAAAAAACAGGTAACACTTCCCTGAACAATAACAACTTCACACATGATAAACATCAACACCACGCATATATATCACAGCTTTGAATATGTTACTTAGATATAGTCATACTGGACTCTAAATCATCTACTTCCAATGTTCATTTACCAGCTACTTCACTGAAGAAGACACGGCTGAAAGCTCTTAAAAGCTAGTAAGTGGACCTTTTAGTGTTTTTTTGTTACACGTGGACTAGAATAGAATTGAAAGCTTTTATTGTCACTGTACATGCACAACGAAATTAGGAGCGCGATTCCTGGTCAGTGCCATTAATGCAAGACAATTTAATTAACACTTTAAAATGAAGGATTTTTGCACTTTAAAAGTCAGAGAGCAACGACAAACACGATCGGACATGATTAAATATATCGTATTTAACATCTGAAATATTGTCTGCACGCAGGCAGAATATTCTGTGACCGTAATGCAAGTATATAATACACATAACATATTAGACAAGGCAAGGCGAGGCTGTTTTATTTCTAAAATCACATTTCATACTCAGGTAGGTTCAAGGCTCTGCACAGAGAAGTTAAATACAACAGAGTAAAGAACTATTGGAAGTTAAAAGAACAATTCAGAGTCAAAACAGTACAATTTAAGAAAGATAAAACAGTAAAAGAATATGCAAAGACAATTTAAAAGAATTGAAACTGTAATATAATATCAACAGTAAGACCTTCAGTTTTAAAAACATTTAGTTAAAAGCACTTTTCAATTGTGATTTAAAACCGTAAGGTGTATAGGGGCGTAACAATACATTGATCTGGATTGATACATAAATTCAATGATTAACGATCCAATATCATCGATGCAAAGTGAAATCATGGATACGTACTGTCATCGTTAGGATGCTAGCAGCCTGGCGCCAGGCAGACAGTGGTAAGCACCTGAGAAAAAGACCTTTAAGATATTTAGTTATATCGTCTAATATCCATTGCAGCCCCCTGAATTAAATTGAATATAAATTGTATAATGGCGGACTTTGTGATATCAGCAAACATCATATCGTTGTCCAAAGATTCAATGTACAATTTTATTGAGGTAAAACTTGTTATTTACATCCCTATGATATATCACTAAGTATATTCTGTCTGTGCAACATAATGCACACAGACATGATCAAGGTTCCCGAACTGTGCCAAGAGATGTTCAGTCTTCCCATTGAGTGTAATATAAAGTCTAAAAACTCCACAGTGCAGTAAGACAAAGCACAGCGTGCCCTTTGATGTATTGTAGTCTCGGCTGTTGTTTGATTTAGCTCCTGCAGCTGGGATCATTCTCCTCTGTCCGTATCACTTTACCTAACATCCTGGGGGGAAGACAGAAACCGGCTTTTGACAAGCGAGGCCGCAGATCAAACTGTGAGCATCACAATTAATCAAGAGTGAGTGAGCACCAAACGTCTCGATGAATGGACACCTGGATCATAAATGATTGAGCCGTTTGTTCATGGTTCATCTTGATGAGAGGATGGGAGCAGAAACTTTACTCCTCCCAGGCTTAACTGGAAAAGTTGCAGATTTTCCGGTGTGAAATGTTATTTTATTATAAACTATTTGTAGGTCAAAGGGATATTTGTTGGGAACTGATTTACTCACAAAGGTCCAGTTAGGTCTGGGGTCTTTCAGGCAGGTGTTAACCCAAGTTGGAGACATTTCTCTTTTTATTTTCAGTGTCATAAAGGATTTTAGAGTCTGGTTGTTTCGATCCATTTGTGGAGGCTAAAGTTACAGATGGTAGCAGTTCCTCTGCCCACTCTGTTGCCTTGTAGCGCTTCTAATGGCCTTACCGCACATGAATGAAAACCAATCAGAGCCGAGAAGTCTGTAATGCAGCTGTCAATCATGTCAATCACTGCTTGTGAACTAGGCACCACTGATCAAAGATGAATTAAGATTCTGACTCGGCAAAGCCCGTGTGTCCCAATCGTGCAAGTGTGTTGAAGTCCGGACATTTGGATTCAGCCTTTATCCTTAGCGAAGCAGCAGTAAGAGGAGGAGGGACATGAATTTTTTTCACAGATCATCTGTCTCAAGTCCTTTTTTCCAGAGTGTAATGACTTTTTTTTTTTCATGAAAGTTACCAACGGTACCTCTAAAAGTATCTAAAGGTACTGTATTAACACCTGTTTGGGATTGAAGTAGTTGTCAGAAGAGCTGCAATGATTTTTCAATTTGTTATCAGCTATAAAAATAATCGCCAACTAATCTGATAATCGATTGATTGTTGTTGTTTTTTTAGTAATTTTTAGATAAAAAAGGTAAAAATTCTCTGACTCCAGCTTCTTAAATGTGAATATTTTCTGGTTTCTTTACACCTCTATGACAGTTAACTGAAAACTATCTGGGTTGTGGACAAAACAAGACATTTGAGGACATCATTTTGGGCTTTAATTGACATTTTTCACCCTTATTTCACATTTTACAGACCAAACAAATGATCGATTAATTGAGAAAATATTCAACAATGAATAATCGTTAGTTGCAGCCTTGTCCGAGTGACTAGAAATCTGTACATGCCTGAGTGCAGTGGATGATTTTTACCACAAGGTGTCATATTTGATTGTTGGACTCGAAGTGGATATTTAATATTCCCCAAAAATTTGTCTCACTGGATGATCTCATCCTCATTTTATCTTCCCAGGAGCGTTAGTGCTGGTGGTAAAAATTGACTGTAGTTTAAGCAGAGGAAAAGTGGAGTCAACTTTACTGCAAGAACATGTAGAAGGCTGATGTTGTCAACAATAAAAGGTAATTTAACTGTCATGCTCATTCTGTGTCTAGCAGCTGAACTTTTGCTGAGGTGAAATACTCTCCTTTCCTTTTGCTGTTAAAGGCTTTTTGTAAATTGGCTTTTTGGGGGTGAGACAGACCCCAGACCTGAGAAAGGATTTAGACAAGACAGGTGATATTAGCCGTATGCTCTTTTTTCCATTTGGGACATTTAGCAGAGAGGAAGTGTTACTCACTCTGTCACAGAACATCCTCTTACTACAAATTGTCCTCCTAAATCGGAAGGAAATGAACCTGTCGGTGACTAAATGTGTCAGTTTGGATCTTTTTGTGGAGCTTAAATTCAGTTTCTTTAAGCGACATCCACTAGACTTGTTCTTGTGTCTTGATGATTTAGAAGTCATGTTTATGATAGCTCCCTCACTAGATTGATTCATTCATGCCCTGAGGTTTGTGGGCCATGGGAGGGTTTTGTTTTACATATGTGGTGTTGCAAGAACATCAGAGTTTTGGCTTGCGCTGGTGCAGGAAGGAAGGAACAGGTGTGGCAGGCAGCAAAAGATCTGACATCCAAATCTGACAAACCGCTCACCACGTTTGCAAGTGCGCTTAATTTTTAGTCATTATCTTACGACAGATTGTTGATTACACACAGTTGTGCGAGAGGATATTCTCACAGGCAGCCGATCCAGAGGTAAAGCTTGATGTTGTTGGCTGCTTTGTTTGCTTATTTAGAGTTGGAGTTGTTGTCAGGTGTGGCAGAATTGGGGATTTTTGTGCAGGTATATATCTTGCACAAACCCTCAGTGCGTGACGAGATGGTCTGACCTCATGGCTGCGACTTCAAGAGGTAGAGCACACAGCCAGTTGCAGCTGAACCCCGAGCTTAAATCTAAGTGTTTGCCCAGCTGTAAGCCTGTTTGCCTCCAACCTGGCATGTGTTAACCACTAATGAATGGAGTAATTAGAGCATCGTAGTGAATTAGGCTTACGTGATGTCATCTGTGTGCAGTTGTTGCTGATTGTCAGCCTCTCGGCAGGTCTACACCGCATCGTGTCAGCGAGGGTTAACTGCTGCAGCTGACTGTAATAAGTTTAATAAGTGAAGGATTAATTTGTGCGTTTGAGACGGTTGTTAAAAGGTCTGCCATGTGTGGGAGGCACTGTGCTGCCAGGAGGCTCCGGTAGCGATTGGATAGCAAACTGGATGATGAGTAAGCCTCTCTGGGTCCGCCTCCACATCCTCTTTACACATCCACACATTGCACACACATCTCCCAGCATGCACAAGCAGCCTCGCACCTCATGCACGGGGGATGCATACGAAAAAGTAGCGAAAACCCAACAAGGGAGCATGCTGTCACTCATCTAACCCTCCTCAGACAGAGCCGTGTCCCCCCCCTCCAGCTCCCACCACCACCCCCGCCTCCTCTGCCTACTCCTGCAGACTGCTTGTCTGGGATCTGTCCTCACTGAAGGACACGTTCACTGACTCGCTTTATAAGGACGCCTTAATGATGTGCGACCGCCGCCTGTCGTAGTGTGATCAGCGTGAAGAGACAGATTGCCTCAGAGAGAGAGAGAGAGAGAGGGATGCCAGCGAGGATGTCTGACTGAGTGGTGCTGCTGCCTGCCGGAGAGCTGTCATTTTGGTTATTTTTAACCCACTATCCTCTGTTTTTTCACTGTGTTCCTCAGAGACTCGGGCATCTCTTGGATGGTGGACTGATCAGCTGAATGTCAGGTAGAGTTGTGATACTTCTCCGTGTTGTGATACCTGCTGCAGGCTTGTGGTCGCTGTCATCAGGAAGCGTACGTTGTTGCCAAAATATCACTTCAGATGCCGCCGTGATTTTTATCTCATGAATTTTAAACTTTGCGATCGTGTCAAACATAAATTGATCTTAATCTCTCATATGTTATAAAAGCTACTTTCCCTTTTTGCCATTCTTTGGTTTAACACATTCTTTTGTAACAGCACTCATGTTTGATGTTCACACAGCTACATGGATTACATTCTTCATGGCATGTGATGCCTAGTCTCTCCTCTGAAGTGTTTATCAGCTCTCATTCCTTTACCAGAGGACCAGCGCGCCTGTTTGACAGGATTCTGGCTTCCCACGCCGACTTAGAAAACGCAGCTGCTAAATCAGGATGTGTTTGCACACACACACGCAAGTTTACCGCTTCAGTCTGAGCGGCGAGCGAAACGAAACACACTAACAAACTGGTGTAAAAAAAAAAATCTCTCTGTGGAGAGGCTCTCTGAGGCAGTGACTAATAAAAATGCTGTCAGTTGGCCTGGTGGTGCTGACAGAAAATTGTGGTCAGACGCCGAGGTTACGAAAAAATGAAAGCCACATTACTGCAGCCCTGGAAATCATAGGGGGATAAAAATTGCCATCTTGAAATGAAATAAATTACAGGCAGGGTTTTAAAAATAGATTTGCACACCCTTTTTAGCAGCTCAGCTTCGAGCTGTGATGAAGGCAAGAATGTGGAAGGCTAAAGGTTGTTCTTGTGATTTATGTCATATTCACTGCAGTAGCATAGTTTGTTTTCGTGTCACTTGAGGAGTCCCAGTAGATTTGCTGCTTTAAGTGGGGAAAAGTGGCTTACAGTTTCTGTGTGCACTCAGTCTGCGAATCTGGACTTTCTTTCCTGCAGCGTGAAAGCTATTTGGGGTTAGTTTGATCAGATTTGGAAATTGCATCCTTTAACAATGCACATGGCTTCCTCTCTGCCGCAGGCTCTTTCTGAACGCGCTGCTGTGCGAGATTTATTTTGGACGAAAAACAAACAAGCAGCAGAGCTGTAAGTTGACACAAATTCACAATGAGGTGTTTGGAACAGTTGAAGGGAAAACAAAAAAGATTTTCTGCAGAGGAAGCACTGAGCTCATTTCCGCAACAGCGCTGATATTTAGCTCAGGAACTAGCGATGTCCTGTGGAATCACGCCTGTATGTAACCCTTAACCTCATTGGTGAAATATGTGTACAGCTGCAGGGAGGAAGTTTCCGAGAGTACAACTAAGCATTTCCTGTCAAGGTGTGCTCACACTTCCTTGGTCAGGGGTGTTTGTGTGTGTGTGACTGGGTTGTATTGAATAGTCTGGTGGTCTAGTATCCTGTGATGAGTGAGAGACTGTGGTACATTGTGTCATTGTTACAAGACGAGGATTGGAGTGCATCAAACCTTAAAAGGATCACTTCACCAGCAACACAGGTAGCTGCACAAAACAACAGAATTATATGAATACAACACTGTTCAGCATTGCTCAAGAACCTCATCTAATGACTTTAAGTTGAAGGAATATTTCACCCACAAAATGACCATTTGTGTATCAGTCATTCACTGCCTGTTACCTTGGAATTTGTGAAGAAAACATTTTTCTCGCAAGCCTACAGGGTAAAGGCAGAATCCAAAAAAGGCAAACATACTTCATGAATCTAACTAAACAAGGACCACATTCAACAACAGCTAAGCTATATGAAAGTATCAGTTTACAAACTCTCACACAACTCGTGCAGTATAATCTTTGTTTTTCTCGCATGCTGCCACAGTGAACGAAGAATCCAAAAAAAGCGAACATTCATTATGAACTAAAGTGAACAGGGGACACATTTAATGACAGCTAAACTACATGAAACTTGGATTATATAGCAGGAGTTGTGTATGCGTTTGTAAACTGATTTTTTCCCTGTTCATTTTCATTCATGAAGAATGTTTGCCTTTTTTGGATTCTTCGTTCACTGTGGAGACATGCGAGAAAAATAAAGTTTTGCAAGAGGTGAGTAATCGATATACAAATGGTCTTTTTACAGGTGAAATATTCTCTTAATTTAAATTTATTAAGATTTGGTTCTTGTGCAATGATGATTAAGTAATGGAAGAATCCAAAAAGGCAAACATACTTTATGAGTTAAACTAAACGAGGACCGCATTTAACAACAGCTAAAATTTATCAAAAAATCAGTTTATAAACTGTCACACAACTCGTGCAGTATAATCCAAGTCTCATTTATACAGCTGTACCTCCCAAACACAATGTTCAAATACATGCACATGCTTAGACACACTGCTTGGCTGTGCATGAGGCTTTACTGATGTGGTTTAAGTCGTAATGTTTTAGCAAGAAAGGCATGTGTTTGGGAAGCACTGAACATACGACTGGCTAAACGAGACTTGGATTATGCTGCAGGTGTTGTGTGAGAGTACAGAAACTGTTTTCTTTTTAATATAGTTTTGCTGTTGATAAATGTGATAAATGTTTGGATTCTTCGTTCACTGTGGAGGCATGCAAGAAAAAAAGTGTTGCAAGGGGTGAGTAACTGATAAACAAATGTATTCCTTAAATTGGAATCTATTAGATTTGCTTCTGGTCCAGTGAAGGACAGTGTTTTGCACATTCCTGCTTACGTTGTATTCATGCAGTTCTGTTGTATTTATGTGCAGCCAGCAGTCTTTCAGGCTTTAACGTTGGCAGACTGAGCAAGTGGCCTCCATGGAGACCACAAATGCCCGGGCCCCTTGAATAAGATGAGCGATGTTGCCAAGTAAGCAAGTCGCACTGAATTCGATTTTGTTTTGTGGCTCTTTCTGACATCCTTGCGGCTCTCCTGTCCATCTTCATATGGGCAGTTGTGTTTAAAGATCTCCTGAGTGTTACACAGTGATACCCATCTCTCATGAACCCCTGCATCTCTTGTGAATGAAGAGCGCTCTGCTGCATCCTTCCTCGGGGCCACCAACAGATGCATCCTGCAGCTGCACGCTCTTTCCTGTCTGCACTCAGGCCCTTTTGTCTGAAGACGTTGCTACAGCAAAGTTGGGACACCGGCTGAATTTAAATGGGGCAGCCCTGAATGGAGCAATGCTGGTAGGCTGGCAGGAGGCTCCAGTTTCCATGGTCCTTATTCTTTCTGTGCAGTCAGTGAATTTAAATATTAGTGCTTTTGACTAACTTTGACCAGCTGTTCACAGCCTGGCTGGCAGTGTCATAGGGACACACACAAAGGTGAACTCAAGATCATCTTTTTCTGTGTTCGTCTTCCACATTTTAAGAGTGAACACAAGTTTGTGTTGTCGTTTTATTGGCCTCACAAGCAGTGTGACACGACTCCAGTTGACATGTGGGATAAACAGCCTCTCTGATGAGTTGCCTTGATTGGATCTCCAGGAGGATGTTTATGACTGAGGGCTATTTCTACTCAGGCCTCCGCCCCGGCTGCCCGCCCGCTAGACCAGGCCTGCCCATGCTGAAATCAGTGGCTGACGAGCTGAGCTGGTGTGTTAGCAGGAACTTCCCTATCAAAGTGTGCGTGCACTATGATCTGGCAGCAGACGTGACAGGCGGTAAGGTAAGACAGAGGAGGGTTTAATGTACCAGTTGGAGCGAGCGAGTTACTGTGTGTGCTGCAGTGTTAAAAATGTCACATTTCGTTTGGAGGCCTGTTAAACTGCAGCAGAAAGTGTCAGTTAGCCTCATTTAACACTTTTACAAATAAAAACACCACATTAGTTAAAATGTAGGAAGTGCTAGTGTGGATGAGAAAAATGGGTGAAGCTCTTGTCAGAGTGTTTTATTGCGTTCGACTGAGCCACATAGGAACATGCATATTATCATGCATGACTGTGGTGGTGGGTGAAGGAAACCTACTGATTAAGTGTCCTTAAAGTGACAGAGATTGAAAAGGGTTCGCTATGTAAATACCCTTTACTGTGAGGAATGCACAGACTGTAACTCTGTGTTCGGTCCAAAAGGGAAATCAAGGAGACACGAGACATCTTATAGCTATCATGTTGCATGTTATACCTAAATATGACACTACGGCTGCAGCTGTTTTATCTTTATTACTGCTAATTCAAGTCAGTTGTATTTGAAGCCCCCCCCCCACTCAGAAATGAAGGGGGTGATGTTTTTGCATTTTGCTAAAATCTGAGATTCACACGTACCTCTGGCAACCAAAATTAGGTATGTCACTTACACAGAGGCTAATCACTTTCCATAAGGGCCCTGACACACCAAGGCGATGGTCAACTGTCTGTCAATGTTGGACCATTGGTGAGCGTCTGTTGCTGACTCTGTTGAAAACTTTATCTTATTAGATAATGCAGATGTTGACACAGTTTTCCCTTAGTGACATAATTTGCAGTTGAAAACAGGTAATAAATCTCAGTTTTAACGTTTAAAATGGCGATAATATTGTATCGTGGCTTAAGTATCGAGATAATATTATATCGTATCGTAGAGCCTCAGGTGATTTCCACCTCTAGAAATCACTCTGATTGGCAGTTCAGCAAACAAATGACTTAAGTCAAGAGATTGAAACAAACTTGATATATAAGTTAAGAGATTTTTTTTTAACCATTGAGCTCTTTAGTAAAAACATTTCCTTACTGTTTGTGTTATTGTTCGACAGCGCACGGTACATATTCTTTTTTTATCAGGGGACATCAGAGGATGGGGTGGTAGCAGCTCAGTCCATAGGGGCTTTGGTTGGGAACTGGAGGGTCACTGGTTCAAGTCCCTGTCCGGACCAAATATGGAGTGCGCACTGGTAGCTAGAGAGGTCCTAGTTTAGTCCTAGGTCCTCCTGGGCATTGCCAAAGTGTCCTTGGAGCAAGACACTGAACTCCCAACTGCTCAGGCTCTGACATCCCTCCATTTAATGCTTTGTAGGTCTTCTTCGTGCATGTGTGTGTATTTCGGGCATGTGTGTATATGACAACAGAGTGGGGAAAAAAAATGAGTGATTGGTGTGTCTGGGCCGTAATACGGGGAACTCATATCGACAGGGGTTTGATCAAAAAATCAAACAAAAGACATGCACATCTCACTGTGGAAGGGCAGGTGCTGAGTCGATAGTCGTAGATGAAAAAAGGATGAATGACTGTCAACGCTGCAGGACTCTTTGCAGAAAAGAATTATTTATTGCACCGTGACGTACGTTTTTCATAGTGAAAGTGTGGACAGCAAACATGGCAGATGGTGCAGTTTTTGGACGTAAACTGGACCCTGGAGTTTCTTTTCACTGTTTACCATTGTATCAATTTTGATTCTATACGTCACAACCACTAGCGCTTTGTCAGTCACTGCCAGTTAGCATACAAGCTATCAAAACAACATAAAAAGATGCTAACCACACTTACTATTCTGATATGTCTTGACGCTGATTTTGATGCATAACTGACTCCTCACCTGAGACTTGGTCTGACTGAGGCTCAAACATGTGTGGCTGAATCTCTGCAATGTTTCGTCCAACGCTGGACATCTTAATGCGAACTACTCTTTAACTGGTCAAGCATAAGCAGCAGCAGTGGTGGGTGGGGCGGAGTCCAGATCCAGAATTTCTCAATGTGGGAGAAAGAGTAGATGTGCTTCCAGCCCCTGTTCAGTTTATTTATTTTTTTACTTTTTATGTGGGAAAAGCATGTTAAACAAAATATTTATCATAGCAGAGTATTTTTACATACTTTAAAACGTGTCTCCAGGGGGGACTTTAAATAGCTCCAAAATTACACGTCACAAACTCACTTCAAAGGGCTTTACAATCTGTACAGCATACAACACCCTCTATAATTAGGCTCTTGGTTCGGATGAGGAAAAACTCATCAGAAGTGCAATTTTAATGGTAGAAAAAGGAAGCGGCATCAAGCAACGGAGGAGAGATGGCATCTGACTGGAGGGTTAATGCCAGCAAGCTCCTAATATTGGCATTTAAGTAGTAAACGTGTGTGAATTCACATTTTCTTCTGCTAATTTTCTGCAAGTTAAATAAAAATATAACAACATTTTTAAAGAAATTTACAGTTACAAAACATAGAAAAACAAAATGATGGTAATCTTTTGTGTAATTTGTTTGATTCCAAGGGTTTTTTGGGGGATTTTTCCTTGTCTGAAGCAGCGGTTTGAAAAGGACAGAGGGTTATGTTTGCTGTACAGATTTTAAAGCTCCCTGAGGCATATTTATGATCTGTGTAATTGGGCCAAATAAATAAAAACAGACATGACTAGTGGACGATGACCATCAATGAGCTCAGGCTGACGTCTTCAAAACCCCAGATATTAGAGTAAGACTTTTATTGAACACAGAAGCAGTACATCCTCCCAGTGTTTGGCTTTTTTGCTTCACAAATAATAGATTTCATGTTGATGGAATTATTCCAGCATGTTCCCTTGTACGGCTTACAGTACAAGAGTCAACTGTGTCGTCTTTGTGCTCAGCCTGTCCCTGTGAAAGGGAGCTGAACTTTGGCCATCTGGCTGCCAGATGTACCACTACTTCCTTTGGTCCCCTCCGTAGAGACTTGAGCCTCCTGCGTGAATCTGCTTCCCAACATCACACAGGAGGTAGGACGAGGACGAGGAGGACGCTGCCCGAAAGCTCCTGAAGTTTCTGCCCAATGCCAAGCGACCTGGCACTTTGAGCTCCCAGGAGGGGTGTTTCCCACTGACTGGGGGTTGGCGACGGGGTTTCAAAGGAGAAACATTTCTATTTTGGATGTTCCTTTTTTCACACACACCATGGCGGAACACAAGCAGCAAAGAAAAGGATCTGGAAGTGCAGATCGCCTCACATCTCACACGTAAGATGTTGAATTTTAGAATATTGTTGCAGTGTGGAGGGGTTTTTTTTGTTTGTTGTTTCTTTTGTGGTCGTCACAAAATGATGGCAACAGAGATGCTTTTGGTATGTGGTGAGGACTCAAATAGATTTGGGCAGCTGGAGCACAGTATTCTTGAAAACTCTGCTTCCTTTTAAGGAACTTGGGCAGAGATTCGGCCTCTTTTTTACTCCTCGGGCTTTACACTCTGCAGCGTGTGTCTTAAAATCGTACAAGTCAAGCTGTAAAACGCTTAAGACTCCAAAAGTAACAAGCAAATCGATAATGTTGCTGTCTCCCACGTTGTGCTTGTGAGGAGAGAATCTCTCTGCCGTATCAAAAAGGTCTGTGAGTACAAGGTTGACCTGCCCACTCAGCTCCAGACGCAACAAAGAGGAGAGTAGCGGTGACTCACCCGGCACTTCTCTTCCCACTGAGCCTCTGTGCACAATGAGAGTTCGCTCTGTTCAAAGCTGGAGATCACACAGAGGTGCTTTGACCCTGCTGTAGCTGTGTCACAGCAAGTAGATTTTGATGTTGAAATGATTCTGTGCTTTTGATTTCTACTTTGCAGCTCTGTGTGTATGTGTGAGTGTGTGTTTGGGTGGCATGCTGTGTGTTCTCTGTGTATTCCTGAAGGGGTTTATGTGTATTTTCTCTGTGTATTCCTTTGTTTGTGTGCTCTGGTGCTGCAGGTTCCTGACCAGCGACGTGTTTATAAGTGATGTTGAGGAGCAGTGTTACTCTTGACTGCTAGCTTGTCGGAAGGCTCGTTTGTTTATCTGCAGAGCTCCCTGCAAAGCTCGCTGTTTATTCAGGGGGGGGAGGAGGTTTGCTTGAAACCTGTGGCTGGCTCGCGTGGGTGTCTGCGCGCTCAGTATCAAGCCGTGTGATTAAAATACAAATACTGTCACACTTGACTCCAAATCCCATGCCACTGCGATTGACTCGTAGAGATGAAATGAATGATGATTGTAGTTTGAGTGCTGACTAAACCTGAAATGGGGATTTAATGAGCCACTGGTTAAATCTCTGTGTGTTCTATCTCTGTCAGAAGACTAAAAAAACCTCCTGTCAATATTTTTTATGTTTCATGATGAACATTATGACATGATGTATCACATGGCCTAAACCGGAGGCATCAAACAGGTTCAGTCTGCTCTGGGTTTTATTCATGTAATAAATCAGAAATAAAAGCAGGAGCAGTTTGACAGTATCTCAAGTGAATAATAACTCATTTTTAAAGTTTTAACGCTCACTGCTGGATGAAATACATGTGCACTTGAGTGTGCATCATGGAAGGAGTTTCTGTCTGTGTGTCTGTCCTTCAATTTTCTCGATAAACGTTCATCTGATCGACTTCACAGTTGGTGTGGTGGTATTGCTAAGGACGTACAGTGTTGAGTGTGAGCTCTTCAGACACACAGGACATATTTTTTAGCAATGGGTTATGAACACGCTTTGTAATGTATAGTTTGAGGACCCCTTTTTACTGTTACACCGCTGGATGGCATGCTGGGTACAACTAGTCTAGCGTGACCAGCCTCCCTTACTTTGGAATGGGAGTCTGGGGACATTGGTCTTTTGTTTTGTAATAAAATGGGCGGGGATATCCAGACCATGTGACGGCGTTCTCGTAGGCGCGGCACGTGTGTTACATGGGCGTTGCAGCTCTGCAATATATCTGAATTGAATGAAATCATATCCATTTTAATCTCTTCTCGTGATGTACTGAACACTTCCTTTTCTGTTGTACTACGGACAACAATTCGGGGAACAGCGGTGTAGGCGGGTGTAAGGCAAAGCTAATCAGCCGTTGGTTGAGGAAGTACGGAAGTACACAGATTTGGATCCAATCGCTACCCACAGTAGATTCAAGATCAGATGAAGGAAATGGAGACCAGAGGGAGCGGAGATGTTACGATGTCGCAAACTCAAACATATCAAGCATCAGCAAGTATTTTTCGTAATGAATGCTTTTGCTCCTGGAAATAGCCTGGTCCCTTGGTTATAGTTGATTATGCCTATACTCTAGCACTGCTAGGGTAGGGGTGCAGCTTCGTCATGGCAGGTGTACAGAGTGCTTCTAGGATGAAGATTTATTGTAGGCTGACCTAGAAATTAGTGTCGCCCTGGTTCCCTCGTCAAAAAGCCTTTGGGATTTTTCCACTGGATTCAGGATTATTGCAGAATATAAGATCTGTGGCAACAGAGGTTTATGATACTTACATTTTGTTTGGTAAGATAATCTTCACAAATCAACACCACTTTTATCATTTTTGAAGCCTAAATGCAATCATCAATAGTAAAAGGTTAACGTTTGACTATAAACCAACTACATTACAGTCGCATGACTTCATCATTGCTACCGTTTAGCCACTTGTTAGCCTTTTTTAAGATACCTTAAAGCTTCACAAGTGGGGTATTTACTGATGTATTTTATGTTCTTAAACAAAGCGTGAAAGTCTCTTCAGCTTGTGTTGACCACAGACCTTATTAGACATCTAACCAAAGACCCATTCTAAGAACCCATTAAATTTGAGACAAAGGAAACGTGAGTGCAAAATTGCCAACTCATTTCCAGGTTATAGGACTCATTCCTGCACAGCTTTATTGCTAAAACCCAAAGGAAGTGCAGTGTTGAGTGTGAAGTTGTTTGGATGAGTAGTTCTCAAATACAAGAGGCCAAACAATCAGACCATTGTGCACAGGCACTGAAGGGGCAGTGCACCAGTAAATGCAGAACGACTCAAAAAAACCTGCAATATAAAGTCCACATTTAGAAGAATAGCCTGATATTTGGGGAAATAGGCTCATTTACTTCCTTGTTGAGACTTAGAGGAAAAGATTAATATCTGTATGCTAAATATGAAGCTACAGCCCTCGGTCAGTTAGCTTAGCTTAGCACAGAGACTGGAAACAACCTGCCTAGCACTGTCCAAAGGTGACCTCACCTCAGAAGTTTACTAATTAACATTTTATATGTCGGTTGTTTAATGGTACAAAAACTGAAGTGTTAAAACAGTGTTCTGTTTTTATGCTAAGCTAACTGTCTGTTGGCTGCAGCTTCATATATAGTGTTACCTACAGATATGACAGTGATTTATCATATTACCTAGAAAGTTGTGGAGTGACTGACAGGTGGATATTGCCATTGCTAACAAAAGATGTGAGAAATAGAAAATAAAAATGTGTTCATAAGTTGTTATAACATCGCTGACAAGTACATTTTAGTCACTTCATTGTGGAAGTGCGAGACAGTTTCAAATCAGTTTTTCACACTTTAAATATGCCCGTCTGTGTCGTCACTCCCCAAATACATTGTCTGTGTTGTCACTATTTATGGCCTCTTATGTGTGTGTGTGTGTGAGTGTGTTTGCTTCCTGTTTCTGAGTCCGCTGCGATGTCATTCACAGCTGCTTGTGGAGCATGGGTACAACTGCCAGTGCCGCGCCACAGCCTGTTTCCGTAGCGTCGCCACTTGAGAGTGTCCATGGCAACGGGATGGCCGACAGCAGGCAGTCTCTCAGCATGAGCCCCTTTCAGACAGTCAACATCCACAACAACAAGGCCAAGTCCATTATCACCAACAAAGTCGCACCTGTCGTCATCACGTAAGTCCCTCCCTGAATCCGCGTTCTATCAATTGGGTGTTAATCCTCTTTGATCACTGGGGTGACATCCCCCCAACCTCCCCCAGCCCCCCTAGTGAAGTGTTTGCCCCCGTTATCATCTCATTTGTCAATCCAGGCCTAGCAAATAGCAGCTGATAATTGAATCGACCTGCTGCTGTGTTTTACAGGTATAACTGCAGACAGGAATTTCAGATTCACGATGACATCCTCAAGACCAACTACAAAGTGGGTCGGATATCAGACGCCATGCCCGAGCACTACCTGGTGCAGGTAAGGACAAACCTCACCACGCTGACACTATTTACGTCTGCTCTTTTCACAGTCACGTGTCCAAATTGCAGCGTGGCATAGGAACATTGTCATGCGCCGTTTTATGATGTGGGGCAGCCATTGAAACAGGAATGTTGTCACCCTGCTATCAGGGCTTTGATCTGCTCTTTCACCTCCGCTGTGTCTGTTCAGACATGCGGTGTTTTGTCGGTGTTAACCCGCAGCCTCTGTTTACATGTGTGTATATATAGGCCAGTAGTTTCACCACAGTAGGATCCTGTCCACATGAAACACATGTTTTCTCTCTGATTTGTCTGAAAGGCAAGTGATTCCTGCTAATAGGAGAACTACAAAGCCTTTACCAAATCTTTTGAAGTAGTTGGTTTTGTTAGAAATAAACTCTGTTGGTAGTGACTGCTCTGTGACATCCAGTAACCCTCGTTAAGTAAATGTCAGCTAAAAAAAATCTGCAGATTTTTTTCTGCGTGCACGATACAGTTACTGGTACCTGAAAGTGAAACCTCTGTTGCACTGCTACAGGTTTCAGAATCTGAATGTGGTGTAACGTCGGCGTGATCTGGGGCAAAGAACAACTCCCAAGTAGTCACACCTTAAAATGATGGGTGGTACAGTTTTATATATAAGCAAGGGGCTTATTATTCCCCTGCCATGATGCCAAACACTTTCGGTATGGTACGTTTGGAACCAAATGTAACCCCTCAGACATGGTACCTAGACCTTGTTCTGCTTAGCGTTCTCACTGCAAACAGTACTCTTAAATGAGGGCAGGGTTGTTGTCACTCATTGTATTTCCTCCTTTGTCAGTCTGCACTCTGTTTATCGTCCACAGAACGAGGCTGCTTGAAGATCTTCTCATTACTGAAAGTGATGGTCACAATGAGTTCAAAATAACACAAGAAGTTTGTGCTCTAGAGAAAGGATCAGCACTCAGTGAATCTTCCTAAGCCCTATGATAAACTATTATGGCAAGGCTTAACTATACAGACCAGTGAGCAGTGATAACTAACATGTCTTTAGGGTCATCGGGTGGGAACCTCCTTTCACCAGTGTTTCGTCTCCAGGAGGCTAGACAGTGATCTCTGGCGTCCCAGAGACACTCCCCTAATGCCAGGTGTCACTGCTCCCCGCACCAACCCAATAACCTCTTTTACCTTACTTACACATGGCTTTCTCAGCCCAAACAGCACCGCCACCTTCAGCCAAACCCAGGCTCCACACATGCGAGCTCCAGGTAGAAGCAGTGCTGATACTACCTTTCCTAGCACATTCACCATACTCTATGATTCTTGACTCTATGAAATTTAAGGTGTGCTGATTGATTCACGTCATCAACTCATACATTGAGTAACATTACAAGTTAACATTCCACCTTAAAAGTCGCCGGCAGTCGGCCCAGTGAATGAAGTTATTCTTTTCTCAGACTCTCAGCAAAACATCCTTTCATTTTATAGTTACAGTTTACTAATAAAACTCTCCACAGTATGAACAGTGGTTACATGAGCCTCAAAACCAGCCACAACTCAGCCCTGAGCAGAGTGACCGTTCTCTACTGACCAATCAACAGACTGCAGTGGTCACAGCTCCACCTTTTAGTACCAGATCGGTTCCATTGGTACCATCCACAACTTTTCACAGTGGAAACGGAAAGATTTGCGAAACGCGAGCCACTTCCCGAGGTTCTCCTCTCTCTGTTTTTTTGGTGTGACTATGATGTGGATGATGGCCTGGTTAACTTTAAGTGCAACTTGGTTAGGTTTGGGAAAGACAATGGGTTGGGTTAAAGTTATCATTTGAAACATGGAGCATGAACTCTGAGAGGAGTTTTCGCAAGCCTGGGATTACTGTCTAGACACAGCCGCATGGTACAAGCATGGAATGGTATCAGCTATAAAAACCCATCCATAGTTGTCTGTGACCATGTTAATGTAGTCAAAACCACTTGAAAGAATAAAATGTTGATTAGATTGCTTGTTAAATGTAAAAAATTATGTCAGCCTCTGTGAATCACAGTCATGTCATTATTTTATACTTGACACTGACAGTGGAAACTGGATAAAACGTCAATATTTTTGGAGATTTAAATGTACTAATCTTGGAGAGACGAAGGCAACAGAGCCGTGATAAAACCTGTTGGGACAACAGAGTAACCAGACTGTGACAGAAAAAGGAAGCGGAAGAGATTTTTTTACCATTGCTTTGGTGTTTCAGTGTGGGTGACGAACAAACAGCTAAAAAGCTTGAGATGCCGGCGAGGATTCAAGTCGTTGTCACGCATAAACACAGTTCTCAGATTTATCCAGCCCACTTAAGTGTTGACATACTTGCTCTGCAGAGTTTACAAATGCTAACGTGTGTGTTGAGTGGAAGCTGATGAAGTGTTGTGTTTGGGTCACACTCTGAAATGTAATTTGCATTGCTTTCCAGGGGGAGTACTTCATGGTCCAGGATGTGTACAGCAAGGCAGATGTCCTCAACACCACGGGCAGCTATGGAGCGCCCAACTTCCGCCAAGTCAAGGGATCCTACCCGCTGTATGGGATGGGTCAGCCGAGCCTGAACGGCTTCAAACAAGTTCTCCAGAGGCTCCAGGCGCAAGGACACGAGGTCACTGCTATTATCTTTTATAAAAGAACAGGCAGAACACACACATGAGCTCACATGAATGGTTCAGTTTTTATGCCCTTCATTTTCCTGTGTTGGTGCCTGTGTAGCTCTGCCTGGCCTCTTTTCTAGCCGTGTTGTCAGTAAATATTTGAGGAGTCAAGTGCTCAGTGGAGGCTGTGGCTGAATTGTAGAACTGAGCAAACAGAAAGTTGCGGTCACGTGTGCCAGTGGAAAATGGATCTCTGTGCTTACAGCAGCAAAGAAAACTGACCGTAATTGAAATGAAATTGACAAAATTATACGTCAGGCTTCTCTAAAGTCCTTACTCATGTGCTGCATGTCATACGACAACAGATTGTTTCCAGTTGCTTTTGGAAGTGGTGGAGTTGGTGGAAGGCAGCAACCACTTACTTTAAAAAAGCTATTATTTGATCCCTATCTTGCTTTGCCTTTGCAAACAGGAGGTTATATTCTTCTGTGTAAGAGAGGAGCCGGTGGTTTTCCTGCACAAGGACGACGACTTTGTGCCATACACCCCCAGGAGAAAGGAAAACCTACATGAGAACCTTCATGGCCTGGAAAAGGAGGAGCTGGTGGAGAGCCTGGAGCTCACTATCAGGAAGGAGGTGATGAACTCACATTTACTCAGCATCTGCACAAGTTTTTTGGCACAATATGATTTATTATTTATTCAAGAAATTATATTTTTTGTCTGAGTGACTTGTGGGAATAACAATTTTTCAAACTGGTCTGATATTGAGAGAGAGCACTGCAGCAAATCAGGCTACAGTGTAACCACTCATCAATTGGTGTGTATCAAATATGCTTGTTTCTGCCACTGACAGGCTCAAAATTTTATTGTAAGTGTCTGAAACATTACAGAAAAAACCCTACAGAGAAATAAAAATGTAGTGGTCCAAGGCACCCTTGACCCTACCACTTATCCTTTACCTCTCTGCATTGCACATTCACATCTAGAGGTAGGATGTCCCAGTTCTTGTTGGGACACAAGGGTAGGGCTTATTGTCTGGGCTACATGACCGTCCAAACAGAGGTTTCTCAGAGGCACACTTCAAACCGAGTGTTTCAAGAAGTTGGCTGCAGCAAGATGGCTGCACAGGCAACAAAAGTAACCCATAGATGAATTTTCTTTGTTACTAAAGATTAAAAAATGATTACAGTTTAATGTCATTTCAACGTACTATGGTCCTTTTCCTTATAGCAAGCATAAGAAAAGAAATCACTAGTGTGCTGTTGTCTCAGTAGCTAACAAGCTAGTTAGCTGACGTCACATTGTTATTGCCGTCCCACATTTTGACTTATTTCCAAGTCATATTTCCTCCTTTGATGTCATACAATGCCTGAAAAATACAGTTTCAATGTCTATATCTGTTAGACATGAAAAAATATAAAGATTCCTTCTTAACTTAACACTTCCTGTCTCCGTTTCAAAATAAACGCTCTCAAAATCCCTGAATTTGTTAACACTTTTGTTGTGAAATATTTGCAAGACCGAGTTGTTGACAATGCAGTGGCTTGCATTGCTCCATAAATTGTTGAAATACAGTCGTTACAGCACCAGGCAGCACTGCAGCAGCAACGCTGTCTATGTGTGAACACCACATGCGTGCGAGCTAAGCTGCAGAAGTTCAGCGAAATAGCTGTTACGCACTGCTCATACAGGCAGTGTGGCCCGGCTGTCGGCCCACAGAGCACCGCTAGTGGTCTTACAGTATTGTTTTTTCTATGAGGACTTGTTTGATCGATTGATAGCGTGAAACTTAAGTTGTGAACAAATTGTGAGCATCCTGACAACCGCAAAAGGATGCCTCCAATCTGTGCAATAGAAATCACCACAGTAGAAGATGGCATAATTGCAATACCTGGCAACAATCATCACATCTTTTTACGTAAATGCCAGCAGTGATAACTGTTGATGATGTATGAGTATCTTGAAAGGTTGTCTGATTTCATAGAGGCAGATTTCTACACACTCTGTTCTGAGGGGCAAAGGTGGCACCTGTAAACGAGGGTTAGGGGTAAAAATAAGAAATGGGATTGAGTGAAGTCTCTTTGGAGTTCAGAACAAGATGTCTTCTTTAGTGAGATTTGGGACACAAAACAAACTGCAGCAAGAAAAAAGGTATGAAAAAGAAGTTTTAATTTCTTAGTAGGGTCCCTTCCTTGCATTACATTGTACCCTGTTTTGCTGCTGCTGGCTGCAGCAAGCTCTCTCAGTAATGGACCACTTTCAAAAATTCACAAAAACATGGTTGAAAAATATCACAGCAACCCTTTAAAACACCCCCTCTTCTTTCCTCCACAGCTCCACGACTTTGCCAAGCTCAACGAAAACGTCTTCTACGTCTACAACGACATCGAGTACTTCAAAGACGAGCCGCAGAAGATCTCCATCACGTGTGAGGAGGACATCCATGTCACTGAGGAGGTCTATAAGAGGCCCATGTTCACCATGCCGGCCTACAGGTTGTTTACATTGTTGGTTTATTAGCCCTTAGCTCCTCAGCCCGCACGCATCAGTTTAGATAGAGCAACGTGCGGCAGCCTGCCGTGGAATATGCAGGGCAGGTTATAAATAGTGGCGCTTGTTTGTGCAAAGCCTGGTTGCCCTGCTTTTCCAAAAGAAAAGGAGGAGGAGGGGATAAAAACTTAAGGATTGCAGCATCCTGTTTGCAATCAGATCAGCAGCTTTTATTTTGATGGCATGAGCTGCGCAACATTTCCAGGGCAAGAGAAAATATTATTCCCAGAGGAGCGCGTCTGTGACTCTCCTGAAGTTGTGTAGTCCAAAGAAAGCAGCAGGGTGTTTTATTATAGATCGTTTAAAAATGCAGGTGGTGGATTTTTAAGGGAACATTAATGGTCCCATGATTCTCCCATCATCCCTTGTGGATTGTCTCTATCCGAGACTCGTGAGATTGGTAAACACGACGTGAGGGAGCTCAGCTGTGAGTTCTACTTCAGGTCAGACGTGCGTGTGCAGCGTGTTATGACCTACATAAGGGCAATATTGACACAACACAGGCACAGGTTCATCTCTCGGTAACAGTCTGTTGTGTTGCAGGTACTACAGATTACCACTGCCGATGGAGGGAGCGCCATTGGAGGAAGACTTTGACGCATTTGTTAACATACTCAGGGTAAGGTGGTGTAAATCAGTCACCAATTAGATAGACCTTTTTTGGTTGTGTCTCTCTTGATGGGATGTTGTTTTGATGTGCCATTAAAGTTATTAATGGCTGGAATATTGGAGAGCATCTGGACTTTCTCACTGAGGTAGCGAAAAGGTCACAGTTGCTTTTTTTAATCCACACACAGCCTTCTGAATCCGTCCTGTCTGTGCGATCAATCACTAAGTGTGATGGTTATGTTAAAAAATGGCGGAAAACCTGCAGTTTGCACTCTTCACGTCTGCTCTTTGGTCATCTGCTCTGTCTGGTTTCCGTCCTGCCCCTCACTCACACAGGATGTTCTTTTCGTTTTGTTTTGCCCATTTTTGGACTGACTCGCAGCAGCCGCTCCAGTTCCCTGTGGTTGGAAAGTGGCTCCTTTTTTTTTTTTTCTACCAGGGTTTGGATCGAAACTTCACTGAGTCCTGCCATACTCTGTCAGTCTTTCTTTTTGTGGTTCTCACTTTTCTTTGTGGACTTTTTGTTTTTGAAAGATTTCAGGCATGGCAGTCCTTCATATTTGCCAGTGCAGTTATAACTTTTAGGATGTTCCCTCACTTCCAATTTCCGTGGCTCAGTGTTAATTCATTAGTGCATTTATCACTTCCAGACTGGACTGCTGCAACAGTCTCTTCTACGGTTTGTCAGCCAAAACACTCACAGCAGTATATCCAGATCTCAGTGGCTCGTCTTCTCACACACTCCTGCACCCGTGACCACATCACCCCCGTCCTTCATAACCGTAACTTGCTCCCCATCCCCCATCGTATCCACTTCAAACTCCTCATCATCACTTAGAAAGCTCTCCACAACCTGACTCCCCACTTACCTGTCTGAGCTCCTCCACCGGCTGCTGATGCCAACCTCCTGTTCCCCCTCACCAGGACTAACCACCGCACCTTTGGAGGGGGGACAGGACCTTTTCCATAGCTTCTCCTCTGTTTAATCTGTCTGTTGATTAGTCTACAGTGTGACATTGGTCTATATGTTGCATGTGCCACGCTAAATCAGTCTGTGGGATAAATGAAATCACTGCAGCACACGGGCAGTCCAGCGCGCCGCTGCTAGCTTGTGTGTGAGGTGGATCATAGTGTGTCGTCGTTCTTCTTGGTAGTTGTAGTCTAATGTGTGACATGGAGACAGTGCCTGGATGCAGGCAAAAAAGCAGTGACAACACAGACGTTTTAAGTACAAGACATATATAATGGGGACAAAGTTTCTCTGTTTCCTTCTCTCCCTCAGCCTCTCTGTTGATGCTCTGCGCATAAATAAGATTAATAGCCTAAATAAATCCCACAAATAATTGTTCCAAACTACAATGGATTTAGACCTACTTGATACTTTTATACTCATGTTATAGTTTTGTGCCCTGTGTGCAAAAACTTTAACGTACGGCCCTGCTATTTATTTAATATTTTTTCATTTACATGTTGTGCAGCTCTATATTTTCAAGCGGGAATAAAATCCCTGTCTTTGCATTTTATTTTGATCACAGTCTTTATATAAAAGTGCTCGTGACATCTCAAATGTGGCTTTGACTTGCAACTGAAAACATGTAACTCTTTTCATAGTGAATACTGAGATATGTATAGTGTATCGACAGTCAGCCTGTGAATACTGAGATGTGAATTTTCATCCAGTTGGTGACACTAATTTTAGGTGTTCACCTTTAAACACTGCTGATTGTGTAGATCTTAGTGTGAAGTGTTGATTTGGTGAATTGCAGGTGGAGAGACATTCAGGCCTGAAGATTATAACTGCTAAATTTGGCTGACTAAATTTGAAGTGACTGTGTGTTGCAGGTTATATGTAACCAGGTTGTCCTAAAAACTTTGATTTTCCTACCACATATAGGCCAGTTTCCACCACATTAATGATGAAACAGCTCATCTCTGTAAGTTGTTTCACAGTCTTCTGTGTGTGCTCTGATTTCCAGGAGAGCCCCAGCTTGTCTCTGGGTCACGATGCGTCCCGGCCGCTGCCCGCTCTGCTCTTCAGCTGTCAGGTGGGCGTTGGCCGCACCAACCTCGCCATGATCCTGGGCACGCTGGTCATGAACCGCCTGAGGGGGGATTCACAGCCACAGTAAGAACACGGCATCAAATGCATCTGGAAAACTATAAAACTTCGTCTCATTTTTTGATGAGGTGAGATAGGACCTGACCTTGTTTGCCTTGTTTGTCAGAGTTGAGGAGTCACCAGCTTCGGAGCCCAAACCGCTCTTCCAGGCCATCCAGTCTCTGATCGACAAGCTGCCTAATGGACAGCAGATCATGGAGGAGGTAAATCAGATAATCAACATCATCACAGCATCTTGTTTAAGAAAGAAAATACAGAAAGAGCATCTCCAGATCCTTTAACTCCCCCTCCTCTCAAATATGTGTATTTTCAGTGACTTGGAGACATCATGTGTCCGACGCTTTAACCTCTGAAACTAAGAATATTTGTAGTTTCATACATTCTGGGTTTTTCAAAGACTAAGAAGGAACAGATGTAATTTTGTGCAGGAAAAATCTCATCAGACACAAATTACTGTTTAAAACACAGTATATTTATATGTCCTCAAAGTATTTCTGGAGACAGATCTTACCCTAAATTATTTAAAGGGTCATTCAAAGGGTATTTTTTCACATAGACCCAATTTTTCCATGTAATTTTTTTTTGTTAAAGTGACTAATGGGAACACCAGTTTTGTGCCGCAGCTTGCAGCTATGACACAGCGCGCAATTCAGCCACTCGGGCATTGCCTACTGTCAATTTATGCTCATTTAAATAGCTTGTTTTTGTCACTGACAGGCTCAAAGTATTATTCTAAGTGTCTGACAACATTATGAAAATGATCCCTATGGAAACAGACCTTTTGTTGGAGAGTAAGATCCTTTTCTTTAACGAGAAACAGGCCCAAAATGACCACTGCCAAACCCACCAGACTCAATTTAAATAAACAGTAATTTTATCATCATAAAACACACTTCATTCAAGTTCAGCAGAAACAAAATAAAACCCACAAAGGCTGTTTTGGTTTGTCTCTCCACTGTTTCAACAATCACCAACTCTGGTTTGGTCAGAATAAAACCTTAATTCTTTTGAAACAGAGGAGGAAGACAAAGCTGCTGCAGGCCCTTTGGCGGCAAGTGAAAAATGGCTAAACCCAGTACCATGTACTTTGGAAGATTGGCATGGAACAGTTTTATAATGTGTTAGTTGACTATTCTGTAAATTCTGCTTTTTTTTTTTTAAATTGTATTCCTTTTTTAAATGTATTATTATTATAATTATTATTTTATTATTAATTAATTAATACTATTAATTATAATATTTTTTTTATTTTTACAAATTTTCTTGTTTTTAATTTAATTTTTTTTTTTTTTTTTTTTTTACAAATTTCTTGCTATTTTTTGGGTCATTGCTTCATTGATTGCTCATTGTCTTCTTCCCATGTTTTTTTTTAAAAGAAATTAAAACAATTTGCTCAAGTTTCAAAGGGTTAAATGCAGTCTGGTGTTGAGTGGCCATTTTGGGGCTGCTTCTGGTTAAACAAAAGGGACCTTATTCACAAACAAAATGGTCTGTCCATAATGTTGACACTTCAAAATATTTATTCCCATTAGTCACTTAGACACAAAAATATGAAAAAAAAGTAGGGTGCAGGTTGAAATATAGCAAAATTTTTTTTTATAATCAAGGTCTTAAAATGTCAAATTTGTATATGTCATTCTAATGGATCAAAAAATGTAACTTTTTACCTGACAGGTTGACCAGGCCATCGCCCTGTGTTCAGAGATGCACAACATAAAAGAAGCAATATATGAGAACAAGAGTAAGCTGGAGGGGATCGGAGAGGATTATCAAATTCAGGTTAGTGAAGATCCTTTTTTTCCTTCTGTAGCTGTAATTCAGCAGCATCGACAGCACCCTGAAATTTCTCTTCAAAGGCATCCACCGTGTGCCGTAGATGACACTTGATTTCCATCTTCATCTGCTGCTCAATTTATTCTCGGCTAAATAAAGCAGTAGTGAGGCAGAAATCAAAGGAGGATGAGGATGCATAAAAAGCCCTCATCAGTGTGGGCTCTCGAGCTGATGGAGGACTTCAGAGAGTGATATATCTTGTATAATTTTCCTCCCGTCTGTCAGGGAATCAGTGCGATCTGAAGTGCGGGTTCAGCTGAGGTGTTACTTGAGAAATAAAGAAACACTTTACAGCAATAAGAGCTGCTTCTGTGGACAGATACTGAACCTTCTGTTTGTTTCTTAGGGAAGCAGTACCAAAGACTACTTTCTCAACAGAACCATGCAGAGCTTGGAATGCTACTTCTACTTGATTGTATTTAACGCATACCTTCATGAACAGGTACAGTTTATGTTCAGTGTAAATGTCTTTATGATACAATTAAAAAAAACTTTAAGTACTGACTTGTACTTGTTTGTTGCATTTTGCAGTATCCTCTTGCCTTTGTGTCCAACTTCAGCCAGTGGATGTGCTGCCACGCGTGGTTGTACAGGTTACTGGCCCGCATGAACCTATCAGAGCTGTCGGCTACGGCTGAGCTGGTCACCAGAGGAGCTCGCGTCTTGGTGAGGAAATCAGGCGCACACACAGAGGGTTGATGCTGTGGGCGTTAGACTTTTGATTATCAGTTATCATCTTATTATCATCTGTTTCTGTAATCTGAAACCATAAACGTATCGTGCAGGATAGAAATGTATTGTCAGTGTTTCTGTATGCAGATGATGCTGCTGCTTTCATACGGCTCTGTGGCTGTGACAGTTGAGGCCGGAGGCACTGTGTTTTAGGGTTGTCCATCAAATTTGGCACGAGTGTCCACTTAGACTCAGGGGTGACCTGATTGGATTTTGGTGGTCAAAGATCACTGTGACCTCACACAACAACTGACTCATCAGATACCGCAGCTTGGTCAGTTGCCCCTCAGCGTAAGATACCGAGACACAGACAAACCCTTTAGTGGCAGTTTGAGATGCACGGTTGGCAGCATTTTTTTGACACTGAGCAATTGCAGTCGTTGAAAGAGCAAGAAAGTCTGCATAGGTGAGGTGGGAGGAGGTGAATATGTCAAACTATGGACTTTCACCCAGGAGACAGCTGTTTGTGCCTCGTTTGAAACAAAGTCAACCAAGTTAAGTGAATAACAACGCAGTGTGTTAGCACATACAGCATATTACACTGGTGATGCATGTCATGTGACGTATGTGATTAAATGTTACATTACATTGGGAACAAATGTAGTTATTTTAAGCAAAACCATGTTTTATTGTGACCCTAACAACATGCTTTTGTTGCCCAAACTTAAGGAAGTAAACCCTAAAAACAAAGTTTTTTTTACCACCATTCTTTGTTTATTTTGAAAAGGGACTTTTTGCATTTAACAGGCAAAAACTCTACATTTCCTATGAAAGCAGACGTTTGTTTTAAAAAGACATAACGCGTGTAACTAGTGTAAATTGACAATGCTGTGCATTAAAAAATACGCCCCTATTATTTTCAGTATATAACCTCACACTGATGGTGCTCCAGCGCCACTTGACACCACTGTCCTATTTCCAGCCTCGCTGCCCCCAAAATTAAATGCATTTGTCCCCCAATCGCTCTCTGTTTGTACATAACAGCTCCCGTAGCAGCTCTTTTCCTCTGCTCCTATGGCAGCTCGACTCCTCTCCTCACCACTGATGTATAAAGAGAATTCTGCAGTTGTTGCTGTGTCTCGCGTTTGACAAAGAATGAATGAGGTGAGACTCGTTATTGAGGTTGATGAAAATCACGAGCTGAGGTGAGTCATAGGTGGTGGTGAGTCATAGCTCTGGAGATCGACTCCTCAGCTGAGAATTCAAGTTTAATTCGGGGCTGTCCGCACATGGTTTTGGGCTAATGTAGAGGTGGAGGAAGTACAGATCTGTCAGTAAAAGCAGTAATAACTATGTGTGGTCATCTGTTGATGAGCTGCAGCACGATGCGTCCAGTGTGTGCTAGTCCAAAACTGATGCTGGACAGATACGTAAAGCGTCATAGTTTGACTTGCAGGGGCACAGACCACGGGTCGGTATTTAATGTTTTGAATGATGAAGTGATGACATTTAATGTAATTGGTCAAAGGTCACCTTCACTATGACATCATAATGTTCTTGATGAAGTTGTGTTTTTTTCATTAGTTTTTATTTTTATTTCATTTTTGATTTTGGTTTTCAACTCGGTTGTTTAGCACAGTCATGTAGACATCCCATTCTCAGTTACTATATATGTGCTAATGCGTGTTGTTTTGACAGATTTAATCACATTGATAAAGACATTTCCTGTATATATTTCATTGTGGCTAGCTTAGTACACAATGTCATTTCAGTTAGTTTTTGTTTAGTAAGTCTAGTTTTTATTTTTATTTCAGCCATCTAAAATGTTTTCACACACCTAGTTTTAGTTTTTAGTTTGCCTTTAGTAAACTATAATAGCCTTGGTTGGCGGAGACAAACAGCTACTTTATAACTGATAAAGTTCGCCCAGGATGTCAGTCATTACGTCAAGATATTTCAGATCTCTCACAATCTGACGACACAATCATGTGATCATCTGTATCTTCAGTTGCGCCAGATATTGTCATGTATAACTGCGTGTGTCTACACAGGTCGCCGATGAGTGTTTGGCTCCTGACGTGCTGAGCACAGTGAAGGAGATGAAGGCGGTCAATTTCAGACGAGTGCCCAAGATGCCTGTTTACGGCGTGGCCCAGCCGACATCAGAAGTGGGGCAGATTTGTTCTATTATCACCGCATTTACTCCACCACAATACTTAAACACACTCATCCTAAACGCGATCTTGAAACACTGACAAGGAGGTAATTTATTTTATGGATTAGCGCCTGGTAAATGGACTTGCAGTTGTTTAGACCCCCTCACACTTACTGGCAGCAATTTGGGATTCAGTATCTTGCCCAGGATACTTTGTCATGTGGACTGAAGGAGCCTGGGATCGATCTGAGATCTGAGTAGTTACTTTTTGGGCTTAAATCAAGTGCACACTGAAGGAGGAGAAGAAGCAGAGGACATCATCTTTGAGTTTTTTTGTAATCTTTAGTATAATTTGTAAAAGACTAACTGTGCACATCCCCATTATTGTGAAAACTTTCCACATCCACCTGACATTCATCACAGATACACGTCATTGCAGTCAGGAATATTCATGAGACTACAAATAGCCTCAGAGGAATGACTCATGATGATTTAGACTCACACACCCACCTCAGGATGCTCGAGCCGGACTTCCAGCTCTGTGCTGTCTAATCTTAATTGCTGTGCTTTCAGGCTACCGGGGCCGTTTTGGCTCATCTGACGGACGAGAAGAGGAAGCACAGCCACGTGCTGTGGGTCAACTTGCAGGAGGAGCTGGTGCTGGAAGGGAACGGGCAGATTTTTACACCGAGGGAGCCCTCGTGCCTCGACCAGCACATTCCCATCCCGTCGTCTGACACGCAGCTAATCGAGGTAGAGTGAGGAGGATGCTTTTGAAATGCCTTTCGGGGTGGTCACAATCAGATATAGTTGAAGTGGAAATGCTCTCATGTCCCTCCTGGTCTGTAGAAACTGGAGACGTCTCTGAAGGAGGAGATCCTGCGAGCTCAGAAGTGGCTCGAGGTGACGCTGGAGCAGGAGAAACAGATGAAGATGTTTAAGAGCTGCCTGACGGTGCAGGAGATCTTCAACCAGCACAAGAGCTCACACCAGGGCCTCGTCAGCAAACGCATCCCCCTGCCAGACTGCAGCGCGCCCAGGGAGGAGGTAAGAGTGTGAAGGGGTGCATAAACACACGTGCACTCACAAACATGCAGACACGAGGGGCAGACATAACTCAGAGGCTCTTATTTGTTGCTCCTTGTAATGAAGAGAGGTGACAATGATTTAGCCTTGTGCCCCCTCTAGTGGTTAAAAAAGGTACTGTGAGATTTGTACCATACAACAATAAGCAGATCTAACTTTTTTTGCACGTTTCCACAGCCACTCATGTTGAATTATAAAAGTTTCTTCATTACTGTTCTTTTCAATTAGCAGATTTATGTCAGAAATGTGAAGTTAAAATGTAAAGTTGGCATTAGAAATCAGTTTGAAGTGCTTTGATTTTGCATTAATTTCATATTTTAATGTTTTTTTGTCATATGTGACATCTGTTCACACAAAATGTACTCCAATGAAGATTCTGCTTTAAGAGGCAAAGTGATCAATGTGATTACATGATTTAATACATATATATTTACAGTTGTAAACCCATTGATTTCCTTGTACTACACTTAGATTTAGGTCAAACAAACAGAGATTGTGGTAAAGTTTGTGTGCGTGTTTTTGTTCTCAGGACTTTGATAAGCTGTTGGAGGCCATGAAGAGTGCCTTGGCCGAGGACTCTCACTCAGCCTTCGTCTTTAACTGCCCCAATGGCAAAGGCAGGACCACGACAGCCATGGTTGTCTCTGTTCTGACTCTCTGGCACTTTAATGTAAGAAGCTTCCTCCAGTTTTCCTTGATATAAATGATATTTTTGGTACCATTTACATTAAAATGATTGAATGAGTGTTTTTAGGATGTAAAATAAAAACTGGTGTCTTCCACTTGCAGGGTTTCCCAGAGTTCAGTGACGATGAAATTGTGAGTGTTCCTGACGCCAAGTACACAAAGGGAGAATTTGAGGTATGCTCACTATAAAAATTGACGCCTTTTCCAGTTCGTCTGTACATTTATATAAACTGGGAGCGATGTGCAAACTGCTCATCTTAAGGGATACTTCACCTAAAAATCAAAAATACACATTTCTCCTCTTATATGTGGTGCTATTTGGTAGAAGGAAAATAGTTCCTACATGACACTGCTCTCAACAAGGTTTTTCTCCTTTTTTTCCTGACAAAAATGCCAAATATTTGCTGGTTCCAGCATCTTAAATGATGCTTTTCACCAGCAATTAATCAAGAAATCAATCAGCAGATGAATCAGTAATGAAAATAATGGTAATTTGCAGCCATAGCGAGTACACATTTAATGTCTGCATTTGTGGGTTTAGTCAAACTAGAAAATAAACAAGGGTTTTGGAGAAATTGCAGTGGATGTTAATGAGCTAACAGCATATCACGTAATATGTCTGCACATTTTCATTATGTTTCACCAGCTCAGTAATGACAGGAGCCCTTTTTACACAGAGATCCCGCAGTACTGCTGCAACAAAGACCCTTAATTATCCCGCCTTTGCAGCATCATGCTGACCCAGAGTGTGATTTTAGATGCAGGCATGATGAATGGATGTGATGTGTAACACAACAGGGTAGCCCTTTAGTATGACATATAACATATGTGTCAAGTAGCGCTTTAAAAACAATGACAGTAGCATGGCGTGACAGTAACAATCCTTTACTGTCCCTGTTTCATGGCGGCTGAGCTCCTGGACCTCACTGTCTGTAAAGTTTGTGGACATTTTTATTATTTTTTTAGTTAGCTGCTATGTGCTGCTAGCTGCTGCTTTTTTGTTTTGCAATTTGGGCTTTTTATGCCTTTATTTGATAGGACAGATTAAGCTTGAAGGGGGTAGAGAGAGTCGTTAGTTCAAGGTCCACACAGTTAAATATATTCAGCATCATACTTGCGTTTGGACATGTCGTCAAGCTAGTTTGCTGTCTCTGTTTAGTAGCTGTCTGTTAGTCACTCACTGTACAGCAAGAAACAGCATTTCAGATGTGCCAAAAGCGATCACCAATCCACTTTTGGATCCTGACCAACCAGTTGAGAACCACTGTTTTAGTTTGAGCGAAGGAAAACTAAATTGAGAGACAAATAAATATAAGCTGCCATCAGCAATGGGTGATCTATCTAATATACTTGATGTGTAGCTCATTTCTTGTGGGATGTATAAAATAACTATATTGCAAACATCAAGTATGTTGAGTCATTTGTTTAAGCCACCAGTATGAGACAAGCATTGGCGTTTTGGTTCTCTCACTCTCACAGATACACTCACACTCAGAGAAAGACGCACAGACATGACACATCCCACACACACGCACGTCTGCTCATCCTTATCACTTTCTCCTGAGAGAGATTGTGTCTTGTCTGCAGGGCTCCACACTGCTAATATTTAGTTATGTTTTACGACCGTGGAGCACCACTGCAACTTGCAAATATTATTAATATATAAACTGCAGAGCTGTTGCTTTGTTTCCAGCTCACAGTGACAAAATATCGTGTTTAATGGCACCCAGTAAATTTGTGCTAGCTGCTAACAGCTAGCTGTTAACTGGAGGTTTCAAGTTCACAGCATGAACATAGATAGACACTTCTGGCCTGAGACAAGCCGGGTGCTTCAAAGTAAAAGCACCTGTTGTTGCGCTCGGATTTATTTAATTATATCAATACTTTAAATTTATTATATCAGTCATTTATTGAACTTAATTTCAACCAGGAGAGACCCCGTAAAGATGGTGTGATTCAGGGCGGGTAATGAATCCATCGTTGAATGGGAACCCTTTAAAACTCTTCTCTGGTGATGAAGCTTGAATTTTTGTTGGTTGCACTTATTTCTTTTTGTGTTCTAATGTGTTCACTGCTGCTGGGAGCATAAAAAGCATCAACCCTTTAGTGCACATTTTCCTGAGTCCTTAAAAGAGCAACTACAAGATTTCATGAACCTACTGAGTCGATGGAGGCAGCAGAGAGTGAGTCTCCTGAACATGTTTGTGTTTGCTTGTGGTCAGAGGAGATTATTAGCGGTGCAGCCATTGTGAAGTTCATTGTGCACCCAGATTTACTCGACTTCTTTAATTAATCACCTCACCGCACCACACAGCTGTATATACAAGAGGAACTGTGCAGCCCTTTGAGTGTTCTACACCTGTGATTGAAAGCTTTGGGCAAACAAAGCCAGAAGCCGAAGCCTTTTTCTACTCCGCTCTGAATAGTGTCAGCGGTGAATTAGAGCTGCTTGGTGTTTCTCTTGATTAGGAGTAGTGACAGTGAGTCAGTGGTTGGAACCTGCCGGCCTCTTTGTCCTTAGCACCGTAAAAATGGACACACACACAGAGAAGAGGCCGCGCTCCGCAGGCACACAATCACAGCAGCGCGGCCATCAGAGTTTCCTGGATACACAGAGTGGTCGCCATGGAAACCTTGTCTGCCTCCAATTCAAGCTCAGAGGGATGTGTGATGTTTCCGTCTGCGTTGCCCTATCTGCCAAAAAGGCGTTGCTATGGCTGTGAGGTCCAGAGCGTCACGTGATGCAGGACCTGGTGTTTGTCAGTGTAGGTGGAGGAAGCATCTCCAGTTCTTTCAAGTGGCTATAATCAATGTCAATAACATAAAGTTAGAACATAGTGGAATATTTAGTAGCAGGGGCCAGTTGCAAGAAACACCTGATGACCCACCAGCAGTGTGTGGGGGTGGATTTTTCTGCAGAGACTTTGCCCTTTGCCGTCATTTTCTGTGTTTTGGATGTGTTAGGGTGTGTACCGGGTGAGGTCAGGTCGTTAGAAAAAGGTAGCGACCAGGTGCCGACCCTAAGCAGCAGGTATCTAAGAGACACTGTGCCTAAAAATGCAAATATGGCGATGTGAAACGTCAAACGAGAATGAATTTGGGGTTGACCTTTACTTTAACTTTCACCGGTGAGCATGTTTATCAATCAGTCGACCCTCCCGTGGAGAAAATGTGAAGGTTTTACACAACCTGACACAGATTGTGTTTTTCAGGAGGACAGTGGTCGGGCTGCATGCTGATGCCACCAGTCTGAAACACACACTGAATGAGTAAAGAGGGTTTTGCCTGCAGGCCTGTTCTGTTCTCTGATCCCGCTCTTTGGCTGTCCTCCCTCGCTGCCTCCTGCTTCTTCTTCCTCTGTCAGTGTTATCCCGTATAAAAAAAAGTCTGAGTTTAAAAGATCAGTTGTGAAAGCGATCTCCCTGTTTACAGGAAAACGCAGAAGCAGCAGCTTTTTGCTGCAATTAGCATGCCAGGCCAGTAGGTGGCGATATGCCATATGTCAAACAAGAAGAACATTCTGCGCATGCACAGTGATTTGTTTTCCTCTTGGCGCTAGTGATAAAACTGTAACTGGGTCTCCATCCAAATGCAAATTTTGTGAAAATGCGGAAAAGAAAATGCAAATGTATGCACGTTTCCATTCATTATTGTTTTGCGAGTTTTGGGAGTCAACAGGTCGAGCAGTAGGTGGCGCTTCTCGTGAAAAATAGAAATGCAAAAGAACAACCACAGAAGAAGAGGGCGTCATGAGATGACGTCATTGAGAGCGTCTCATGTCCACAAGTGATGTAAACAACTACCGGCCCATCCATGACTATGACGAGATGGAGAGGTTCCTCGGGAACTCCTTGACTATTGTGAGAGCTCTCATCATGCTCATAACAGGGTTGTCCGGGTCGTCAGGGAAACTTTAGGCGTGAGCAAAACCACAGTCCATCAGTGTGTGTACGCCACCTGTTAAGCCATAAAATCTAAGATGATGGGTCAGTACATCACATTCCCCGACGTGGCGGAAGCTCAAGAAGTAGTGGAACGTAACCAGTTACTCCATCATGTACCACAAGAGAAGTAGAAGTAGGATCCGGTAGACTATGTAATCGTTTCCATTGCCAAAAGTTGCATTTTCCTAATATCGATACGCTGACTTTTCCACCCTCTCCAAGCGTAAAATTTTTTTTGCGATATTTTGGCCTTTTTTCAAATTTCTGGCGTTTTCATTCAAGTTTTTTTTCCGCAATTGTTGAAAATGCGAATGAAAATAGGTGGATGGAAACCCAGCTAATGATAAACTACATTTTAACCTTACGTGGCATAGTTAGCTCCTATGCACTTACTAATATTGGGCACAGCAGACGTCTTTGTGTGTCAATGTAGTGGTGATGTTGATGCAGCAGTGCTAAGTTCACTTGTAAGCTCGTAAGTAGTCCCAAAAGTGCTAACAAAACATAAACAACCTGGCATATATCCACCATTGTTGTTGTGGTTCCTTGGCTTCTAATGGGCATGCTCAAACAGGGTTGCAACGTCATCGTTCTCCAAAATCTCAGTCTATCATGTTTAGACGTCTCCATAGAAACAGATTTTTCTAAAAACTTTCACTTTGGAAGCCCTTTTTGAAAATTTCCGTTTCCGTTGAGACAAATGCCGGTTACGTGTAAATGATAGTTGCAAACGCAAGGATAAATATCCATTTTCAGAAATATACAGAACCGTATAAACAGGCCCAAAGTGTTTGCCACACAAAATGTGGACTGTTGGAAATCTGAAAATCCAACAACAATTTCTGTTTCTACAGTTTCTGGCGATGATACATGCTGTGATTTTGGGGACTTTTTAAAGAAAACATGTATTTCAAACTTGCTGGTGAGTTGTGTTAAGATGACAAAAAAAAACATTTTGAAGATCATCATGAATAAAAGAAAAAAAGCCTAAAGAGCTGCTAAATAAAACTTGTGTTCAGACTGTTTTGTCAACAGCTGTTCCAGAGGTTGAGAACGAACTTTCAGTCTCAGCCCACATCATTAACAACACTTCAAAGAGTGTAGAGAAATGGAAATGTAAAGTTTTACAGCAGCGTAACAACTGGGCAAACTGCACCAGCTGAGGAAGGTCACTAAATCCACATAATGATACAAAACAAACATTTCAATCCATGTATTTTAATGTGCATTTAAATTCACTTATAAAAACAGTGAGTTAAAATACCAGACTTGTGACAAAGGTTAAAATCCTGCCAAGTTTAGTTTTTGGGAAACAATGCCGTTGCTGCACCTGCTTCTACTTTCACTGTAGGTGTTGCATTAGTTGCATTCATTAACATAACAATAGGTGTTATGTGAGGTGGGAGGCAGATGCTCCAAAGTCACTTGTGTTTGTTAAACGTTGCAGTCTTGTCACAACTTTTGCAATTTAATTGAAACTTTTGGCCTTAACTGTTTCTGTTGTGCAGGTCGTGATGCAGCTGGTGCGTCTGCTCCCCGACGGCCACAGGATGAAGAGGGAGGTGGACATGGCCCTGGACTCTGTCAGCGAGACCATGACCCCCATGCACTACCATCTGCGGGAGATCATCATCTGCACGTACAGACAGGTACAGCATGTCTCCCCTGTTGTGTTCATTACCGGTGGTTGAAAGGGATAGAGATGGATAGATAGATCTCAGACAAGTTAAAGTTCACACTCAGAGGGGAGAGCATGAATAGTTAAGTGTGTGTTTGAGGGCGATGTTTTAGGACATTTTGTCCTGTCCTCACTTTGTCAAAGAACTGTTATTTGCATGAGACTATTTCCTGGGTTAAGGTCAGAGTAAGGTTAAGGTTAAAGTCAGGGTTGAATTGTAGTTAAGCCTCGGGAATGCATCATATCTTTGAGAGAAACACATAGTCCAGATGAATATTCTGAACTTGTGTTGAATATATTTTGCAAATAGTTGTGTCTTTCAGAGCAAACAATCATCAAACATCCCGCTGACCTTACTGAACGATGCCTGTGGTGTTAAAATCAAATCAGAAAAATAACGGCGTACTTGCTTTCTTCATGCTGAGACACAAGCAGAATGTTAATAGGGTTGGAGGTGCAGTTATGCTTCAGCCCCATAGATGGCGACAAGGACTTGTTTAGGTGTTGTGTAGGATCCCAGAGACATGAATGAGAGGGATCCACTGCTCTGTGGGCAGGAGGTGCTGAGCGTGGAAAATGATTGTGGTGTTCAGGCTTGATCTCTTGAAGTTTTATGAAGTGTGTCTTCTGTACAGTAAGGCTGCAACTCATGGTTATTTTCATTGTCGATTATTTTCATGACTAATTAATTAGTTGGTCTATAAAATGTCAGAAAATGTTGATTAGTGTTTCCCAAAGCCTAAGATGACGTCCTCAAATATCTAATTTTGTCCACAACCCAAAGCTGTTCAGTATCAGAAAATATTCACATTTAAAGAGCTGGAATTCTACTTTCTTTCTTAGAAAATAACTCCAACTGATAAATGGATTATCAGATTAGTTGGGGATTCATTTGACAGATGACAACTAGAGCTCCACTGTATAAAGCACAGGGTCATGCTGTTGCAAACAGTGCTTAAAACAGTCCCTATTTGGAGCCATATCACATCATCATACTTTGATTAAGAAAAATGGTTCAAACTTTAAAGTGATAGTTCAGATTTTTGAACATGAAGTTGTGTGAAACGCTGACCATCTGTAGCTCTGATGGGTTACATCTGTAACAGGAAACCGATGGAATTGGGAGCTGGCGATGTTTTTATTCCCACAGCTGAGGAAATCACAAGTTCGCACCATTTTGGTATTCCTCTGTTTGCCTACAGCAGCTGACGAGGGTGCGTCGTGAGCCTGAGCCGGTGTTCGCGCTGTAGTAGTAGGTATATACAGGGCAAGTACATCTTTTTCCTCACTTAAAATAGCCTTCTGGTTCTCTGTTGGAAACAGCCGATGAAGTTTTCGTTAGCCGTTGCTATCCTGCGCACCTGCACGGCGTGCTGATGAACTGTCTTGACGTGTCCCCCGTATATCTTAAGAACTACTTTTTCTCCGGTAAACTACGGGCCATTTCTCAGAGCAGGAGGCTTGTTGACGGTAGTGACACCGTCACATCAGAGCTACAGATGGTCAGCGTTTCACACAACAAAAAACTGAACTATCACTTTGAACAAGCCACAAGACTTTGATCTTTATTGGGCGATGTCATCTTTTTGATTGCCAGCACAGGTTTTACAAAACTGCAGTTTATGTTTTATGCTTTTTTCAGATTTTACAATGGGTTAGTTGTGTGCATCCCTCTCTATGCTCCATTCATTAAAACTTTCTTAAAACGATGTGTTTAATTCCTAGAATTTCCCCTCTTCATGCACAATTTCAGTGTTAAAATGTAGACAAATTTGCTCTCTCTCACCTAATATTACTGTCTTTGTGACATGACTTCATTTCTTTTAATAAGTAGCTTGAAAGCACAAAGACAGTTGACCAAAAGTTGAATTGATTCCCATTAAATCTGAGGTCTGATGCTTCTGTCAAAAACAGAAATGATGTGAATAGGTAGACATGTAATACATCAGTGTCTTCATGCGAGTCCGTGGCTGCTCATGGGGAACAGTCTTTGTCAGTATGACTTTTGAGAAATGCAGGTAAAGAGAAAAAGGTAGTAAAGATTTGCATTGTGAAAAAATGATAAGAAACAGCTGCATATCCTTCCTGACAATTTGGACACTTTTTAGTCACTGGGGCGTAAAGACAACAAAATAAGCTCATTGTGGGGCTTTAAAGACCTGTCTGCACAAGGTCTCTCCTGATGCTGTGGCCTCTGCAGGACCACGGCTCTGTTTTAGCCATTTGTAATGCAGACTGCAATCATTGTGCCTCTGTGCACCGTCAGCCGTTCTCAGCGCGCTGGAGGCACCCGGTCCTGTCTCCACCGTATCAATGGGCCTCATTGTCCCGTGGACCTTGTCTTTCTCCTATATTCTCTCTCTGTCTGTCACTTTCTGATGCCAGGCTCCAGGAAAAGGCTCCCGATCGGCTCACTTTCAAGTCGTGTATGGTTATTACGTCAGCAGTAACAAAAGTTTTACACAAATACTTCACAAAGTTGTATTTTAGATATTGAGAGGTAGAAAATATGAATGACCTTATATGGCCTTGGTTGGAGAGAGGTTCTTTAGCAGTTGTTTTGTTTGTATCACACACTCCCACAAGGACTCAGTTGACATGACGCACGTTTTCTGTCACTAGTTTTGTGCTGCGCCATTGATTGACAGGTGGTGGCTGCAACACAAAATGGAACAATGTGCCAGTGTGCTCTCTCAAACAATTAACTTGGTGGTTTAAACTGGAATAAAGCAGTTTCATGTGAAGGTCTCGGTCTCGGTCTAATGGTTCGGTGCACACCCGAGTGCAATTGCTGTGTTCACACCTGCCCAACGAATCGCACTTGGGGGGCAAACGAATGATTGAACTAAACCAAACAGGGCAGGTGTGAAAGCACTCTAAGGTCACGAAAACACAATGATTCTTATGTTCAAGTGTTTATACACTGAAGAAAATCCATTTCTACCAGTATACCCCCCTCATTCCTACACACTGGACCTTTAAAAAAAGAAATCAGCCCTACAAAAGTGTTATGAGGAGGGAAATGCACACAACATGTTTATTAGACCTCGAGGACACACACACATGTTGGATGTGAACAGAACTGTTGTGTGTTTCTAAGAAAACTCCACAGGGCTGCTTTTAACTGCTGAGATCTGTGCACGGCGACATTGCTAAAAAGTCATCCAGTCAGCCGATCATACAAGTTTTAAACAAACTTGTCAGAGTTAATTGGCTGAGAAAACCTTTACCTGTCTGCTGTAAACATCCATTAAAAGTTACAGACTAACTTTCTGGTTCAGGTTTGACTTTTTATTGCCTGGGAACCAGACAAATCTGTGATCCCATGTTGTATTTGCTCTGGCAGGTATGTCTCCTGTCCAGTCAGATATACAGCCAGCCTGGGCCAATCACAACTGTTTAGCTAATATGGTTGCGTTTGAGGCAATGATTAAAAACTTGTGGAGCTCTCATACCCCCCCGCTGGGAACACTATAGCAAGCATAACCCTAGCTTAGTAAAGAGAAGAGGCATTTTCAGAATGAACCAAGATAGTGGCGGCTGACCTGGAAAGTCTCATGTTCTGATGGCAATAATGGGAAGACTTTTTACATATGTCCATCACTCAGCGCTGTGTTTCATGTTTCGTTTCTCTGATTGGTTATAGATCTAAGTGCATCCAGAGGCATTTTGACCTTGTTCAGATTGCCAGACCCGAATAATAGTTTTTTTGGCATATCCAGAATGATTTTAGAATATCTGGACAGCAAACACATGAAGTGCGATTTTTGCCAACTTGATCCTAGTCTTGCCACCAGACAATTAGAGATCTCCGCCTTCTGATAGTCTGGGGACACTCCTTTCTAAAGTGTGTTTAACACCGGAGAAAACAGCCGGCAACAAAGCAACGCCTCCTGCATTTTTTAAAAGGACACGCCCTCCCGGAAATGTGCGCTCCCCCTTTTCTCGTCCGCAAGGAAACAAACGCACAGAGAGCTTGAAAATGGATGCCGAGAGATTTAACTCCGTTTTATCAAACGTGTGCTCAGTCCACAGGATTGTGGAAATGAAGGACTTACAGCGACTTTGTTGGCCTATGTTTACGAGCACAAGAGTTCAGCGAGCCACCGAAGGACCGCCCTGCAGATTTACTATTGGTTCTGCAATGTAGGGAGTTTTTTTAAACTCTGAAATTGCATCCAGCCATCTAAACACAAAATGAGAGAGAAAGATATCAGTCTTTAGTTAAGCAAAGAGTCTAAATACTGACTTGTGAGTCTAACCTGATCCAAACAACATTTGGAGGTGGTTTGAAATAAGATTCCAATCAGATTTCCACAGATGCGTCTCAGTCTGGACACTCAAATCGGATTTCAAAGTGTCTTTGAACACAACTCGCAACAGTGATGTCCCATCCAGAGCCATGGAAGTGCAGAGGAGATCCATGCTGCTACTAGCGCCGTGCTAAAGAAGACAACGTGAGAAACCGTCTGTGGACAAATCCCTATGTCATATCCAAAGCAGCCCATGCTGATAGGTTGGTGATGTCTGGATACACAAATCTCATCTGATAACTTGCGAATAATAGTGTGGACAGATTTGAGATGGAAATCTGATCCTAAAGTCTGAATTTAGTCTTTGATCTACAGCTGTCTGTAATTCCCATTGGAAATCGAATCAGGAGGTTCCAGATTAAGTCACATTTGCGATTTGGTCTGTCGATGTCAGGCTAGATGTTTTAAAAATTTTGACTACCATGCTTGACCTGCTCGTTGTGCTCACCCACAGTTTTCCTTTTATGCCTGATCAGACGTTTTTTTAATCGATGTTGCTGTTTCCAGGTTTCAGCAGTTATCATACAGTGTTATCATAGCCAATAGAAACAACGGCTTAAAGTACATAAACTGGACCCAAATTTGTTATAAATCAGAAATATCTTTTAACCCTGCTACAGCAGACCTCAGGTTGGCACTACGTATGTTCCCCTTTCAGCCTTTCCCTTCCTGCTTGAACCAGCAGGCCAGGTGATAAACAGTGCCAGATGTTGCTAGAAGCCGGCAGGCAGCAGCAGACGAGAGAGGAAGGAGAAAAGGGGGGAAGAAGAGGGGAAAAAATTTCACCCCCAACTCTCTCCTTCTCTCTTCTCATAACCCTCCCCCCTCCAAAGCACCCTCCTCCCCTTTGACAGTGGTTGGAAAATGTGTCTTTGATAGAGAAAAAATATATTTACACTGGGACCCGAACCGTCCGCCAGCTCCCAGAGGGGCCTGGGAAAGGGGGAAGGTGGGGGTTTTTGTTGAGGGGGTGGGCAGGGTTTGGTTCTTCTTGAAGGGCCTGTAAATCCCTGCTGCCATCCAGGCGTGACCTCGCATTGCAGATGCGTCCTCCCAACATCAAGGCCAATGCAGTGGAGAGGCTGCTTCCTCTCCTCCTCCTGTCTCCTGCACAGGAATCAGCTGCGGGGGCCTTTCTTTCCATCGTCAAGCAAGTTTTAGATTGGAAATTGCCTCGAGCAATCTGAGCACACTGGGTGATTTTTACTTTCATATTGTTCCCTTTCTTTGTGGAGCTCTGTGTGTGTTTACAGGTGTGTATGAGACACAGGCTCGATTTACTGGATAATTAGAAACGGTATGAGGTTAGCAGGGAGTCTGACGTCTCTTAACTGATCCATAAAACTCCTCATGATCTCACAATTTGATTGTTTTTTTCCATCATCTCTGTGTTCCCACTGTATCATTTAATTCATCCTAATGTCTTTTCAATCAATTCCATTTCCACAAACAATTATGTTTCTCTGTTTGTTCAGTACATCAGTTAGCTCTATCATACCTGCTGTTACCTTTCAGACCAACCATGCCCCCCAGAAGTTTAGGTTTGCATATTACCAAATTGTTTTCATAATTACTTTGTGGTGAGAGCGTAATCGCTGTCTGTATCATGTTCAGAGTTTCTTTGAGGTAATGAGACATTACTTTTGAGCACAGATGTGTCATGAGATTCCCAGGTTCAAGTCCAGACTTACATCTGTGGTTTAGGGCCCGGATCCGAATACTCTTGACAAGAAAAGCCCAGTTTGTTGGATTAATGTGAGCACCGTTTACAGTATCTGGGCACGGTATACAGGTCAACGGACAGAGCACGTGGGTTTAGGTTAAAATGAAAAGATTTCTTCCAGAAAGGTCTTTTTTGAAGAAAACCCTGAAGGTTAACATATCCCATGTGCTGTTTTATCTGTGGTGCAATGTAACAGTTTGGCTGTTATATTATCTATTGGTTGTTTATATCTTTTTTGGCAAAAAGCATAAAACAAAGGGATGGTAACTTCTTCCGTAACCAACTGTGTTAAATTATCAGGTAATATTGTTTCATATTGATCGCAGGCCCCTACAGTATATCGCATCAAATCGAAATGGGCTTAAGCCTTAAGTTTTGCATTTTGACTGTTGCAATTCAGGATTTTTGAAGCCAGAAGAGGCCTTATAATGCCAACCTTAAAGGTGCAGTGTGTAGGATTTAGGGGCATTTATTTGCAGAAATTATACATGATATTCATAATTATGTTTTCATTAGTTTAGAGTCACCTGAAAATAAGAATAATTACGTCTTCGTTACCTCAGATTGAGCACTCTGAGTACTTTATTTCCACAGTTAAAAGCCAGTACTCCACTAACTTATGGAGCAATGAAAACCACTGCATGTGTTGACAACGCAGTGCAAATTTCACAATAAAAAGCCTTGTGTTAAAAAGTTAACGGATTCTGTCTACAGAAATGTTGTCAGTGGGCTTTTATTTTAAAACAGAAACAGGAAAGCTTGACTTGAAAAGAAAATATTTATATTTTCAAGACTATAAGTTACCTAGACATTGAAAATGTCAAAGGTTACAATGTCGTTATGCTTATCAGAAGACCATTTTCACTGTTTCACATTGTGTGGAATAGGTGAGACTCCCATTCTCTAAATGTTCCACACCTGAGCATCATTGCTCATGCGGGCAGTGTGGCTGCTGTAACCTGTTAACATGGATGCTAAACGCACACGTGCTGCTCACACAGGCAGTGTAGCCTGGGCATAAGCCTTAATAACAGTAAACAGGTGAGTTATATAAATTATATTTTAAAAAATTATATTAATTTACCCCCAGGACAGTTGAAATGAACGTGACATTTAGCTAAAGAGACCAAAACCGTTTGGCTGTAAAGTTGTCCATTTTAACATGGGTGTCTATGGGGATTGACTCGCTCTTGGAGCCAGCCTCAAGTGGCCATATGAGGAAATGCAGTTTTTGGCACGTGGCTTTGGCTTCAATTTTCAGCCCCGGAGGTTGCAGCCTGCTCAAAACGTTTTGCCGTTTCAAATTATTTGTATATCAGTGTAAATTCTAGGAGAGACGACTGTTCAGACCACCATGCAGGGGCTTGCACAGCCTTTTCTGATTCATTCTGTCCAAGACTTCTCTCTGCATGTACAGAAAATGTGGTCACTGAAGATGGCTGGCTTCTTCCCACTCCATCAAGAGGCAATGAGTTAAATGGAGATTGTCACATATGACAATCTCTGAAGCCCACCTCCTTCTCCCTTTTGTTGGATGACGGTGTCAGTGATTTTCCTGTGTCACCACCTTTCAAAAGGTTGAATCCCTTTCACCCAGGTGGTGAGAAAACTGAAAGGCACAGAGCATGAGTGAATGAGCAGCAAATCATGCTTGTGTGTGTGTGTGTGTGTGTGTGTGTGTGTGTGTGTGTGTGTGGGTGGGTGGGTGGGTGTCCAAAGAAAGGCCCTCATGGTTTGGACGGGGCAGTGGAAAAATATTTTCAGAAAGGGGAGAAAGCTGTGAGCAGGTTTTCTTGAGAAAAGGTAGTGGGCGTCATTGGGGAAGAGGAAGGGGGAGCAGCTGGGGAGGTTGAGGGGACCACCGCAGCACTGACAGCCAGATTAATTTTACTAACGAAGAAGAGTGAGGGATTAGAAAATTAGAGCATGAGAGGGAGGAAAACAAAGCAAGTAAGAGGCAGTCACGCTGGAAGGTTAACGAACCACAGTGTCCACATTCTGCAGCTTTGCACATTAATCTCAGCTATCTTTAATACTCCTTTGGCTCAAGGGTCTTTATGTTAACACTTTCCCTCTCAATTAGGATGACCACTTGACATAAGTGGGCCTATTACAAGGTGGAGTTGGTAACAGCCAAGGGAAATATTGGCAGGAAAATGAGCCCACCTGAGCGAGACGGGTTCTTCTTCTCCTCGTCTAAAGTGCGCGTTGACTCACCAGCTCCTGAAAAGAGCCTCTTATTTAGATCCAACACAGTGGGAGGGAGGAAAGTGGGAGAGCCAGAGGTTGTTGTTTTTATTCACAATTTCCAGCCTCTCACAAGCCAATGCCAATAGCAGTATTTGCTGTGGCCATCTACAAAACGACTTATTTTGACCCAATCCCATTTGAGCAGGTGCAACCAGCTGAGGTATTTGGACGAGGGTAACACCGTCTCTCTGTGCAGTATTAGTTCACAGCGCAGAGAGTTGAGATGCAGTTGTATGTGTGAGTGTATGTGTGTATGGCTCTATACGTAGAGGTAAATAAAGCATCTCTAGGGACTTTCCGGAGGGTTTGGTGAGCCGGGAGAAAGGGGGGGTTACACGCAGCTGCTCTGAGTCAGTTGCTATTCAGGAGCTCATTTATTTTAAGGGAGTTTCCACAGCTGTAAACGACTTCAAATGATACTCCAATACATGTAGTGAGTGTTTAATTTGCCCACTGATGTCTGACATGACATGATGCCTTAGAGCGTTGCTGTATTCTCTGGTAAGGTTGATGCTAACCTTGTTGAACAAAAATTTCACAGGTATAAGTTAAAGATCTGAGACTTTTTTATGCACACAAAATCCTTGTTAGTAAGCACTTATCCTTTCCCAAGATAATCTATCCACCTGACACCTGAATTCTCGTATTACAGCCAAACAGTGCACTAAAAATGTTTCTGAAGACATTTGAGGTGAGAAATCAGTTTCTATTTGATCAGTTATGCCTAGTTTTAGTTTGATCTGAGTTTAGTTTAGTGAGTTTGAGAGAGAGGAGCAGCACTTTCTCTCCATCTGCTTCTAACCTCTTTGCATCCATGGTGGAAGGCATACGAAAATGCAGAAGTACAATCTGTAGTTTGAGCAACAGCCCGACAGCCAGCAGAAATAAGCCGGATGACATGTTTCGATTAAGCAGGGAGATCTGGACGCTGGTAGGATGGAGGGAAGTTTGCCATTGTTTATTTACACATACTACTCATATTGTAATGATACAAAACTGGTAGAAAATCAGCATAGTAACCCTTTAACTGCCATAGTCTCCAGTGTCGTTTCTGTGAATTTGGCAGTACATCCATCCAACATTTTAACCACAAACCGCACCGCATGTTGCCACACAAGCAGGACCTCCGCATCCAGGTTTTTCACCTGGAAGATCGTCTGAGATCAGCCACCTGAACAGCTGACGCAATGATTGGTTTACACAGCCCAAAGATTTCTGCATCAGCTGTCAGAAAGACTCTCAAGGAAGCTCATTTTCACGCTATTCATTTTCTCCAGGGTCCTGACCCGACACCAGTTTGTTGTCGTAACTGGCTTGAGTGGGCAACTACTCACCCTTGATGGTGTCTCACACGTTGAGAAGTGTTCTCTTCGCAGATAGAGTCCTTTTCACAATGTGCCAGGCACTTAACAGGCACCGTGTATAGTGTCGTGTAGGGCGAGCCGCTTGTTGCGTTGGTGTTACGGTATGAGCTGATATTAGCTATGGACAACAAACACAGGTACAATTTATTGATGGCAATTTGTGACCATAAATGGATTTCTCTAGCACATGCTATGTGAAATCCTAAAAAATGTCTTTTTATCAAGATAAACTGCCCCGGCTTTTTTAGTGTGACCATCTGAAGGCACATCTGGGTAGTAATCGTGCTGTTTAATCAGCATCTTGATACGCTTCACCTGTCAGGTGGATGGATTTTCTTGGAATCGGACAAGTGAACACAGACTTGAGTAGATTTGTGACTAAATTTTGAGAGAAATATATGTATATGGGGTGCATTAAAAAGTCTTAGAACTGTAGTTAAAACCTTTGAAAGTGTTGCATTTGAAGTTTCATTCGAAGTGTGTTTCTGTCACTTATTACTCATGTGCCTTGTTTAGAAACTTTAAAAAGTAGATTTAGTTGTATGTTTGCAGCGGATACCTTGACTTTTGAATTGACATTGACTTTCTGGATTGTAAAAATAGTGATTTTTTTTCTAGGTTTCCTGCTCTGCTCTGTCAGCAGGCAAATCAACACACTGTTAAATTATGATTCAGGGGTTTATGTGGGCCTATATCCACCAGAAGGCAGGGAGCAGCCAGGATTTGTTTGAGCTAGGTTATTTCACTGATGAGCATATATTCAACAATCAGTGAAACCACCTGCGTCATGGGAACAATCACACGTCAGCAAACTCTGTTTTAAAGGAAACTGATTCATACCCCCGAATTATAATCATTTTCAGACGGCTATTTATTCTAACTTTTGCTGCCACCACGGTTCAAAGTTGAATTGCTCAGTTACTTTGTACTCATCCGCTCCGCTTCACTGTTGTGCTGCACTGTCATTCACACAGAATGCTCTCCAGCAGCTGAAATGATATGTTCTAAAACTGTATTTTCAACCAATTAACTGAACTCAACAATCTGAACTTTAAAACTGCATACATTTGGTTACTGGCCTTCGAATTTAGTCATAACCTGAAACCTCTCAATTATGAGTCATATGTAAAAAAACAAAGTGAATTATTAGTTTACGTCAGTGAAGTTAATTCAACTTCTAGGTTAGTTTGTGTGCCTACGTATGCAGTTTAAACCTGTGCAACACACTTCAGCAGCACCACAAATATTGAATATTCATTTGCATATTCTGTAACTTACCTGCATGTAGTGTGCAGTATATGGGATATACACTCACCGGGCACTACACCTGTTCAACTGCTTGATAACACATTTAGCTAATCAGCCAATCACGTGGCAGCAACTCAAAGCATTTAGGCATGTAGACATGCTCAAGACGACCTGCTGAAGCTCAAACCGAGCATCAGAATGGGGAATAAAGGTGATTTAAGTGACTTTGAAGGTGGCATAGTTGTCAACTGCTGATCTACTGGGATTCTCACACACAGCCATCTCTAGGGTTTACAGAGGATGGTCCCAAAAAGAGAAAATATCCAGTGAGCAGCAGTTCTCTGGGTGAAAATGCCTTGTTGATGCCAGAGGTCAGAGGAGAATGGCCAGACTGGTTCAAGATGATAGAAAGGCAACAGTGGGGTGTCGGTTGCGTAGTGGATAGTGTCGGCGCCCCATGTATAGAGGCGATGCCTTGCTGCAGCGGTCGCAGGTTCGACTCCGGCTTGCAACCCTTTGCTGCATGTCATCCCCCATTCTCTTTCTCACCCCTTTTCACTCTGTCCTGTTCATTAAAGGCAAAAAGCCCAAAAAATAATCTTTACCAAGGTCTGCAGAAGACCATCTCTGAACCAACAACACGTCCAACCTTGAAGCAGATGGGCTACAGCAGCAGAAGACCACACCAGGTGCCACTGCTGTCAGCTAACAACAGGAAACTGAGGCTACAGTTCACACAGGCTCACCAAAACTGGACAACAGAAGATTGGAAAACGTTGTCTGGTCTGATGAGTCTGGATTTCTGCTGCAACATTCAGATGGTCGGGTCAGAATTTGGCGTCATGGATCCATCCTGCCTTGTATCAACGGTTCAGGCTGCTGGTGCTGGTGTAATGGTGTGGGGGAGATTTTCTTGGCACACTTTGGGCCCCTTAGTACCAGCTGAGCATGGTTTAAACACCACAGCCTGCCTGAGTATTGTTGCTGACCGTGTCCATCCCTTTATGACCACAGTGAACCATCTTCTGATGGCTACTTCCAGCAGGATAACGTACCATGTCACAAAGTGGTGTGTGATCATGTCAATATGGACCCAGATCTCTGAGGAATGTTTCCAGCACCTTGTTAAATCTAATGACATCAAGAATCAAGGCAGATCTGAAGGGGTCCAACCCAGTACTAGCAGCCTAATAAAGTGTCCAGTGAGTGTACAACATCTGATTCTAAATGTACATTTAAGTAATGCAAAACAACACTGAGTGATTTCCAGTTGCTTAGTTTCACATTCAGCATTAAGCAACATCCCACTGTGTTTCCAGTTCTCACTGCCAGTTCTTTTAAATCCAAAATTAATTAAATCTTTAGTCCCTGTGTGTTTCTCAAATCCTTTGACAAAAATATGTCTCTTTGTATGGTCGTGTTTCATTGTTTTCATCAGAGCACGTGTTTACATCAACTGCCATTTCATAATGAGCAGATATTTTTGTGGGAGTTTTGTTAGACCCAGAATTAGCTGCTCTTGGTTTTTTAAACACTAGCTATGTTTATGTTTTGACAGTAAAGCCAGTAATGAGGCTGCAAAATAGCTGCAGGGAGCAATTTAATTAATGGGAATGGTTTTATTCAAGTACTATCAAAAGTATTGCCCACAGCAGCAAACAGAAATTTATCAGCAACCTTGTTAACAAGATTATCTTTTGGATTTTTTTTTCCTTTTAATGGCAGGACAGCTAAAGATTGGCAGGAAATGTGGGAGAAAGAGGGCAACTATGAAACTTAAAACTCAAACAGCTAGAGCTGGGCACTATGGAGAAAATCATATATCACAATTTTTTCCCCCCAAATACCATATTGCTGTTGCGACAGTATTACAGCTGGAACAGTCTGGTAAGCCCAGAAATTTACATCACTTTACTTTAAAACCAGGAAATGACAACACCTTTCTAATCTTTAGATAGATATCGCTGTATAACAAACATTACTGATTCAGTTGGCAGACTTGCTGACTTCTCTACCTGTGGTACTGTTATACTAGGTTTTATTGTTAACTATTTTGCCCTGATCGACTCTTGTGGTTAAAGTAACAGAGGCATAATCTTGCGCTAATGTTTAATGGGTAAATTTTGTCGAAGAGCAGCTTCCTGCGACCACACAAGACAACTGATATAATTCTAGATGCTAAACTACTCTTAGCATTTAGCTAAAATGCTAAGCTATTATAACAACAGAAGAGCAGAATAGGGAGGAGTGGAAAAAGTCAGCTAACATTAGATAGCATTAGCCACAGTTAGCTACTGGTCAACAAAGTTGCAATGGATTTTGTTGGTTATGAGGATAGATTTTAAATTTGCAGGATAAAGATTTAGGTTATTTTTTTAAATTAAAAAAACAAGAGACTCTTTTTAGGAATATACTATTTTAAAAGTTTGTTAAGCCAAAAACATCATAAAAGTCAGTAACCAAGTTTACATGCACAAAATATTGCGGTTTTGGCCCCATTCTGAAAAATAAATCCTAATGAAAGTGAATAGTCTGTTAATATTTATATTTTTTATTTATATGAAGCTGTGCAAACTCAGATTAACGTGCCCGAACATGTAGTTTATCATGTCAGAAGCATGAAACAGCCGGAGCTGCTTGTGCCTTTGTATTTTTAAAAGGTTTTCCATCATTGGTGGAGTTGTTCAGCTGTGCCAAACCTGCTGATTCCCAAGTCTGTCATAAAGTTAAAAAGTTGCTGTGTTTCTCCTTACAACCAGAAACGTGGGCTATTCTTTTGGGCATGTATCTCTACCTCACAGCCTTTAAAACTGTTGGCTAATTGAACTATGTACAACTCATACATGACAACACAAAGAGCTGACTGCAGTAAAACCCCCAGTTGAGTTGCACATTTGGAATGCACTGCATACACGTCCAAAGAATGCTCCGAAAACCCAAATGACATGAGCGTATCCCACTTGTGTTAGTCAGATAATGCTTCATTTTGAAGACCAATCCTTGCCTTATTCTGAATATTTGACCATAATAAGCTGTTAACATGACCCCTATCAAATTTGGAATATAAAACTGACAATACCTTAATGTAAAAATACTCCTATACAAGTAAAAATTCTGCATTCATGAGACATAGAAGCACATTAATAATTTGTCCTCAAAGAGTGAAAAATAATAGTACTATTCAGCAACAGATTGCCCCTATCAGTGTTATACTAACAGTGTTTTATTATTGGCTCATTATTATAAATGCACTATATGTCAAACCTTAATCTGCAATGTTACAATTAACTAGATGACTCAATACATAATTTCTTTTAATTTGTGTTTAATTGTCTTGCCTCATTACGTTGTTCATTCATTAGACCCAACAGGCTAATCGTGGTTTAATTTTACATTCATGATGCAGCAATCACTGCCAAAGTCCTCTGTTGTGTGTTTACTTCACACTTTCCCTGCGAGGCATCACGCTCTCGTGCTCTGCCTCATTCTCTACATGCTGACTACTTTAGAAAGCGGCGTGCTTTTCCTCCTCACCTATCCCCTTTTGCCCTGAATATCTGAACTGCCCTGGCCTGCCCTTTGCCCTGACCTCCCTCATGTCCCCAACCCCCATCTTAACCACCGGCCCCAGGACAGCGCTTCAGACCTCGCTGAGCGCTGCACAGAGGGGTTGCCATTTCCTGCCCCCTCACACTAAACCTGTCATTCCCCCAAGCTCACAGACCAGGAATAACTACCCTCCAAAACCATGCATAAGTGTTAAAGCGTGCCCCCAGTAGCTGTGGTCATGGTATCTGACGGATCCTGTTAAGCCCCAAATCATTTCACCAGGAAAAGGTCCATCTTTTTTGTCTAAGCTTTCACACTAGCTACTGGCACTGAACAAATACCTACAGGAATACAACTCCAATGGCGAAGTCATCTAAATGCCAACCATGTGGGATATGCAGGAGTCGTGACTTGGTTGAGTTGCACTTTCACAATGCCGCAGCAGGGAAGCTGTGTTTGGAACGTGAGGACAGTTGAGCAACAGATGAGTCCAGTGTTAACGATGCCATAACTACGAAGTGCCAACAACTCACACAGTCTGTAAGGAACACTCTGAGCAGCCTTATTGAATGTGCTTTTATCTCCCACAGCGACGGCTCACAATACTGTATGACAAACTTTCTGCATCCTGTCATTCTTGGAAGTAATAATGACACAGATTTGATGCGTGCTGCCATTTAAACGCTGGTGAACATAAAATAGGTTTATGGCCTGAACGCATTCCACAGATTGACAGGTGCTCAGGTGGTGAAATCCATGTGTTGCTTTTTCTATGACTCACAGTTTGACTGGCATAGTCAGGGCTCAGACCGAAGATAGAAGAAAGTAATAAAAGTCTATGCCACGCCAGCAGCTCTGAGGATATAATGACCACTGCTCAACATAAAACAAAATCTTGGATGAGTAAAAATACACAGACAACTTTGCTATTCTAGATCCATATGACTAACAGGGCAAAGCCAGGTTCCAGACCTTTCATTCGTCGCCCACATGTCTGATTTGTTTTTAGTGATTCAAAGACATCTAGTGTGTTGTTCACCATGGTTGGAAAAACACAGTCGAGTCAATTAGAACTTTGTAGGGGGTATTAAGAGTGGATACATAATCGTTACCACAAGAGCCAGAAAATTGGCACAAAAGAATTACAGACTTAACACTCAGCACTTAAATTGGTATATATCTTGGGTTGACATGACAAGTGTGACATTAACTGCCTCTAGCCAATAAAAGAATGGACCACCACTAGGGTAGGGTAAGATAAGACGTTTTGCTGCTTGACAAAAATATAACTTCATTCACTGGGCCGACTGCTGGCAACTTTACTGTAAAACTAATTAAAACAGACATTTGACTTTATGTTGTTACTTAACATTACATATCCAGAAGAAGAAGAGCTAGCTCCGATTCAAATTGTAGCCTGTTTAGCTCTTGCAGTGCTCTCCACCTTTGAAATGCAATGTTAATCCGGGTTCTGTCCCTTTCTTTATCCGACAACTTCTTCGCCAACGACCGTTGTTTCTTTAGAGGTAATGTCGGATCCTGGTCGTCTTCAGGTGAACGTTTCGTTCCGCTCTCCGCCATTTCGCTTCGAAAATACGCGCTGCCATTGCTCACTGGCTGTAGCCTTTTATAGGGGGGGAGGGCCAAGGGCTCTGAGAGGAGGGAGGAGGCGGCGATTCACATGAACATACATGAATGCGCAGCCGGACCGGCTTGTAAACAAGGGGGCTGGAGATCAACAGAGAGAGAGGGTGTGTGACGTCATGCTATACTCCAGATGAAATTACAACTCTAGTTCTTCACATAGTGATTTTTTAATTCCTTCAATCTAGAAATGATGAATTTCCGCTTATTGTCCCTTTAAGGTTTTACCCGCTGGGATCCATGAGTGCCTCCACCAAATTAACTGAAAATGCATCCCTAGTTATCTCAGAAATTTCCCCCAGGACCAAACTGTTTAAGCAGGCTGTAGTATGGCAATTAACAAACCACATGCCTTTCACAGCAGCTCTGTGACCCTTTCAGGAGAATAAACCATCAATACATTTGCTTTCTATTAACCCGCAGCATCAATACAAAATGCCATTTGTGGCCAAGAGTACAAATTTGATTAGACGAACTCCAGTGGGTTCTGAAATGTAGAATATCTGATTAGCTGTAGCTCGCAGACATACCATTTTAATGCCCCAGTATTTGGGTTTGCATGCACAAGATATTTTGATAGCTCAGTAAATGATTGATTCACAGTGGGAGCCTCCATGGGCTCTGTTGCCAGGCATGTGCACGTACAGAATGTACCATAATGCGTGTGGTTAATGTGGGCAGATATTCCAGTCTCTGTGTAGGCTAAGTTGATGAGCCCTGTCTCCTCCTGTGGCTTTTGTAATCTCTGCTCACCAGACACGTGATGTATTTCTGCTCGAGAAATTGGCCTTTTCTAGTCAAACGCCTATTGACCGTTGATTATCCAGTGCATTCCTTCCTCAGTTCGCCATGTTTATGGTTATTTCTGAGGCTTATTTTTGCGTTGGACACTTTCTGTTTGATCCTTTGCTGTTAAAAATCCACTCCAGATATGAAAGGGAGGTTAAATATATTCTGCTAGAGATCATAATCCACAAGACTTTGCTCGTGATGTCATGAGAAAGCATCTGAGCCCTGAGTCTTAACCAAGCTACATTTTCACATTCATTTTCAAGCCCTTGGCTCAGCAGATAGACTGGCTGATGGCAGATCTGAATACACAGTATGCAGATTGACACAGCTTGCCCCTAAAATCCACCTCAACCTCGACTTTGTGATTTAATCAGCGTAGTGTGGCTGAGCGACTGGAAAAAGACAGACAGAGGATTGGAATCTGTAGAAACCATTAACATAAAGGCATCTCCATCCCCTCCTCTCATTGGCTGCTACATGGCTCCTCTGCTCCCTTTTAAAAAAGGAGTTTTGGGCACCATCTTGATCCATAAAGATCAGCTCTGCAGCTTGAAGCCAGATGATATATAACTTAGATTGCTTTGCTACTGGCCAAGCTGGCAGGCAGCAGACTGGGTGGGTGGATGGTCTTCAAAAAACTACAGTGCATGTAAAAAAAACATACATATGCTGGTTAGGCTCATGGAAGAATATATAGGAAATAGGTTCATATGCTTCTTAGATGTTTTAGCATCTGGGGGATGTTGATGAGGATGCCCAAGCTCTAAATAGCACTTATAATTGTACCTGTCTAATCAAAGTTAGGCGGCTTCGCACAGACTTTCAGAAGCAAAAACAGACATATAAAATCCAGTTTTATAGAAGTAGACAAACACGAAGGAGCTTTCACATGTCTAAAAAAAAGCAAGCAAAGGTGGAGAGATAGCAAAGAGAGCTGAGATTCAATAATTCATGTCAAACAGCAGGAGGTAACAGCTCCACTGAAACCGAGTTGCCTGCTGTGAAAAATGCTGTAAATGAGCAAATTTTAAGTTGCGTGAAAGAAGAGAGCATTTGTAGAAAACATATTTTTTCCCCCTGCAGCAGCTTTGTTTGCAGGCACTGAGGTCTCTTTGTGTTTGAAGACTCAATGTTATAAAGGCCGGTAAAAGTGGTCTGTGGTAATCTGTATTATTACCCAGGTGTAGGTGATGTAGGTTGATATTGTTTTCATTTATTGCACATTTCAAAATTTAGTAATTTCAGGATACAAATTAAGCACTAATTTGTGTAAGCAAATTATTAACGATGTCCTGAAATCAATTTCTCCTCAATTGCCGAAAATGACTGTTTGATTTCCACCAATGAAGTTTTCTAGTTTACAATTTTAGCAGCAAGTGTGTCCTCAGAGCCAGACGTCCCATCTTTGTCAGTGATTTTTTTTTTTTTGCTAGCTTGTTCACTGTTTTTCTTGCTGGTTTGTTCTCCCTGTGTCTTTTTTGGTTTTGGAGTGACGTGGCTACATGTATGCCAGCAAATAATTTAATTGCTGGGAAAGGTTAATGCTGTGTTCACATGGAGTTAGGGAGATGGTAGTAGGACGGTAAAATTATGAAAGGCCGGCAGGGAATACCGGCAACATTAATGGTAGACTGCATTGCTATTGAGAGTTGAAATATTTTAACTTTTTGCCATCCCACCACAATACACAGCCTGACAATAGTGTCACACGATGCCATTGATCTACAGGTGCATGTCATGTGCCAAGAAACGTATAGTAATAGGCCAAAAAAGGTACAAAAGAAGAAAACTGCAAGCTAGTAAACATGAATTTAAACAATACTGGCTTTAAAATGTGCGAAGAATTGGCTTTTCAGATGTACCATGAGGGATAAACTGCATTTGGCATGTTGCTCAAGGATACACTCAATGAGTTCTGGCGAGTAACCGCAAATGTAGATGTTACTTGTTTACAAGAAAACACCACAGGGCACTTTTAAGATCCAATTACTGTTAAACATGCAGCTTCAGATGCTAATTATAGCTTTCTTTACGTAATAGTGCATGTTACTACTTGCAGCTTTTGAACATTCAGCTTGAACCATAGTTTAGCTTCAAGGTGCAGTATGTGATTCTGGAGAAAGATTATTGATTCATTCCCAGGTTGTCAAATACCTGCAGTTTGGGTTGGTAGTCGGACTGAACCACCAAGCCAGGGTGTATTCGATGACCGGGGGATGGAGACTCAGCAATCAGTTACTTTTCTCCAGAAATTCCTTGATTCCAATTGATGTCTTCCAGTTTTGCTAGCTCTCCTGGGTTGTTGCTGTACTATTGGATTTTCATATTGCCTGCCACCGATGCCACCACCACATAGACACATTGAGAGTCAGACCTGCCCCTTTCTCTCTCAAACTTAGATCAGAATTTGTTCAAATGGTAAAACCAGGCGGTGCTGATCAAGTCTATTTCTCACCTCAGTTTTCTTCAGAAACATATCTAAGTGGTGCTTTTAGCTGTAACAGTGAGAGTATGGGAACAAGAAGTAGGTACCATACTGTCTCCTAAACAAGTGGACAACTTCACATCACGTCACCCACCAGCAGGGGCATTTCTTGGTCAGTTGCAACACAGTAAATTCTAGTAGTTCTGGGTTTTCTCCCTCTTGATCAAAAGCGTCCTTTTTCTCTGGTCATGTAATACCAATTACAAAAGTATCTGCGTCTTTCTCGTGCACAGGCAGCTTAGTTTTATTAAAAGGCCAGCAGGGAAATACCTCTTTAAGTGCAACTGAGTCAAAGTAAGGTTTAGATTTATTGGAAGTTTCGCCAAGTTTGACACTATACAGCTGAATCTGATGAGCAGAGCAGAGTCTGAGATGTTCTGAAAAAGGAATTGTACAGATCATTAACCTTTTTCAGTCATAGTATTAGTGGTGTCAGAGGAAAAGCCAGAGTGATGCGTCTTAATGAAAATGACTCAGTTGTGAAATCTATGTGTACGTGCGCTTGTGTGTCCTTGTAAGACAAAGACCCACAGACAGTGTGTATAATATAAGACAATAAAATATGTCATCTGTTGGATTTGGCAACAAAAGGTCATCCAGGATGGAAAGTAGCTCCAGAAGTTGCAGTTGAGCCCTGGTTTGTAATGATCCTACCTGAAAACTAGCTTGTGTACTTGACTTTGAGCTGTCTGTACATTGAGTGGAGGAGCCATGTGTAGGCTGCCTGTCCACTCTAGACAGGTCGAGGTTTGGTTTAGGATTTGGGTGGGAGGTGTTCTTGCAGAATCCGATGAATGGCTGCTTGTGCAAATGTGGGTGGGAAGGGCCAATATGGATTGGCCTTTTTACCTCGGCAAACCCCATCAGCTGGTAATTGGCACCATATGTCAAGCAGACGGACCTCTCTATAATGTGCACCTCACAGTTCAGTCCTCAGCCTCAGGAGCCCATGGAAAGGTCCAACACTTGCCTGCCACCAATCAGGGATTAAACTGTGGTGCTCCTTTCATACCATACACTACTTTTCTATATAGATGAGCCATACTTAATTCTTTCTGTAAAACGTCACGTGGAAAGCAGCATGGAGGCTAGCTAAAATGATGATTACTTCTTTTTTTTTTTTATCAGTTACCTATTCAGTCTCTTTCAGACTCTCTCTTTCAGACTAATTTGGAACAATATTCGAGCACACGTGGGAAGTTTCCCTTGCAGAAATATTTCACTTTTCATTAAAACCAAAATATGTTTTTTTTTCTTAACCTTTATCAAGGAATCCCTTTCTAGTTAAAAAGCCTTGAAGGCAAATGTCTCCCAGCAGCGGGACATGGATGGAATTTGTGGCTGAGATGACAGAGTTGTAGAAGCGTTTCCATCACTGTCGATCAGAGCTTAAGCTGATAAATACCCCTGACTACTGTGGACTCATTTGTCCCGGGACTGAACTCTGATTGTAACCTTTCACACTAAAGACAAAAGCCAGATGTTAGTGTTTGGGGTTTTTTTGTCCAGTGCTACAGGGACTTTAGAGAGTGGAGAGGTACCATGGGCATACTTGCCAACCTTGAGACCTCTCAGGTAGGGAGGATTTAGAAACCAAAGCGGGGGGTATGTTAAAAACTTTTAATTTTACCTCTATTTCTCAGGAAAGAATACAGAATAATTCCCCTGTCTTGTTTAAACTATTCATTAGTATTCACTCATTCATTTCATAGCACCGTGTAGCCCCTGTGTTCAACTGAAAAATTGACATTTTACAAAATGCGTGCTCCTCTAAAAGCTAATGCAAGAAACAGGAAAACATCTTACAGTTTTTTTTCTCATTTAATACTCTCCATTTCTCTCTCCGGCTCTCACTCACTAAGGAGGACAAGGCGTACTCCTTTTCAAATCATGCAATGTAAGGAAGCAACATTTGGCGTAACTGTGTTGATGTCCGGGTGGAAACAGTAGACTTTTGGAGTCATAACGAAAAGGAAAAAAGGGTGAAAATGTGGAGAAAGTGAAGTGGAGAAAACTCAAATAAAATGTCATCAAACAATGTAACTGTCATATCTATAAAGGCAAAAATGCCCAAAAAATACCTTGAAAAAAAAAGAAAAGAAATCTCTAGTGCCGACAAACACCCTGGTGAGCAAAATGTCCAGGATGTCAGTCAATCGCTGAATAGGTGGTGCTATTAATTTACTGAATCATCGTCAGTGTCAGTCTGTGCGTGTGTGTAGGGAGAGCGTTGGTGGTTATTTTAGACTGGAAATCCAAGGCACTTGTGGTTGTTGCCTGGTCTTTGAGCGTGTGTGCTGATACGTCAACAGACTGACCTGTCGACCCAGGACTTGTGATTTCTCAACATGTGGAACCTTCTTAAACCAAACCTTATGACACTCTGTATCCCTGTTTACACAAGACACGGGCACGGGTCAGGCAGTGTGTCTCATAAGTGGGTGGTGTTTATCTTTAATACACCTACACCTGCAGCCTGCAGGCTGTGACGCTTATCCGGGGATTATTGTGAACTTTTGTCTGAACTTGGGCTGACGTGTTTGAATTCAGTGGCAGAGACTGAAACAGTTGCCCGGGGTAGAAATACATCACTCACTGAACAGATATTAAGTACATTTGTCTTTTAATGATACAAAAACATCTGTTTAGTTTAATGAAAAGAGTTTATTTCACAGAAATAAAGTTTTGATTGCCTGAAGCTCTTCTACCTTCAAAAAGGACGAGGTTAATTAGGGAGAATGAATAATGCTTAAATCCAGTGTAGTTCAATGCATTGAAATTAACAACGTAAACACCCTTGAAGTGTCTGTCCTTAAGCAGCCACATTTCCAATGTAGTAGTTTTGTGTTTTGCAGTTTGTACTAAAGGCACTAAATGACTTAACAAAAACAGTAATTATAAATATTAGATATAAAACTAGAAATTTTGACGGGTGCCTGCTACCACCACCGATTACTAAGTACATGTACACATTTACTATATTTATTGCACAAACTTTGAATCATTTTTCTACAGGAATGAATGTCGATTTGGTGTATGCTTTGTGAATGTGTTGGTAAGGCTGTGGGACAAGAAGCGTGCCAATATATCGATATGGAAGAAGGAGAATAAGAAGAAGTATGAGGAATAGTGATAGGTTGTGCCTCCTGTTACATAGCAGGCAGCAGGTGAGTTGGATTGCAAAAGAGAATCTAAGAGTACAGGAGCGTGAAGGAAGGGGCTTGATTATGAAGGGCCTTAAAGTTGAGAAGCAGAATCTTGAAATCGATGCGGTATTTAACAGGAAGCCTGTAAAGTTGCTGGTTAACCAGAGTGATATGATCTATGGAAGGGGTTCTCGTAATGATACGGGCAACTGGAGTTTATGAGGACACTTGAGAGGGAGACCAAAGAGGACAGAATTGCAATTATCAATATGAGATGTAACCAAAGAATGAACGAGGATAGCAGCGCTCGGAGGGTGTAAGTGATGGGTGAAGACGATTAATATTTCATAGATGAAAGTATGCAGACTGAGTAACATTATTAATGTGGGCCTCAAAGGACAGTGTGCTGTCCAGGATGACACCCAGACTCTCAACCTGAGGATGGAAGGACTTTAGAGATGTAAATGGTTGAAACTGTGCGGTTTAGCCAAAGTATATTTAGTACCCACAAAGAAGAACTTCAATTTTATCACTGTTAAGGTTTGAGGAAGTTGCATGAAAGCCAAGATTTTATGTCCAATAAGCAGTCAGAAAGGGAACCGGGGGGGGGGGGGGGGGAGTGGAAGAAGGTCTAATGGATAGATAGAGCTGGGTGTCATCAGCATAGCAGTGGAATTGAATGCCAAATTTTCTGACGACATGGCCAAGAGGTAGGAGGTAGATAATAAATAACAGGGGACCTAGGACAGAGCCCTGGCTTAGTTTAGTGACCGTACAACCTTATGCTGTCTTCCTTACTAATGTACAGGAAAAATACTGACTCCAGACTAGCTGTTTCTCCCGCTTTCAATCTCTTTGCTAAGCTAAGCTAACCATATTCAGCTTGGCTCCAGCTTCATATTGAGCCGATTGATAAGAGATATGAGATTCTTTCACTTGAGTGTTTAACAGAAGGCTGTGCCTGCTCTCCTTTGTGCCTCTGCAGTGATAGCATTAACTTTTTTCTTAACCATTTTTCTCACTTTCACATCGTCCTTGCTCAGAGCTCTGCGAGAGTTAAACGGCATGCTTCGACTCTCCCAGCAATGGTATGTGCTCTGTGTTTGGCCGGCTTCCCCTCTCACTCAGGACAGAGCAGAGGCCAAGGACATTCATCATCTCACCTCAGCGGCAGATTGAACAATGGCTTTCACCTTTGATAGCAAACGGGGCATGACCAGCTGCATCATTTGTTCTGACAGGTCCAGGAGAGATGAGAGGATGCTGTAGTTCCCCTTTTTCTCAGTTGAACATTTCCTCCTTTATCTCACTATGAAATTGTTCCGACCGTAGAATCAGAAAGTATTTCGCTTCTCATCTCAGCATGGCAAGTAATACATTATTTTCTAGACTTTTTCATCTTGTCAGACGTGGATGATGATTAGCAGCACAGTACAGGATTGTGTCAGGATTTCAAAGAATGTAATCCAGTGATCAAATCTAAGCTTCCAATGCGAGTCTCTTTTACATGGAATGGAAGAAATTTACTCTGTTTCTTCACCACATCTTCCCCAGCATTTCTTTCTCAAGGAATTTCTGAGAATGCACGAGAGGCTGCACATATGGCTCAGTCGATGCAGACAGACAGATGGCAGCCATAGAATCGGGGGTTCTGCACATTGTAGAGGTGTGAATTATGTAATCTTTTCAAACTGATCCGAGCATGTGTGTACGTCTCTTATGAGCTCGGTATGTGCACAGATAGCTGCCAAGCTTTGGCACTGTGGATTTCCAGGCTAAGAGATGAACTGCCGAAAGCCCCCTGGGGTAGCAGGGCGCACAGGGTGATCGGGTTCACCACCTGCTCTGCCACTGCAGTCAACGTTAACTGAGAAAGATTAGAGAAAGAAAGGCGTGTGTGTGTGTGTGTGTGTGTGTGCTTTCTTTCTCCCTCTGCGTCCTGGGTTGATAGACAACAGACAGCACATCCATTGTTTGCATAGGTGTAGTTTCTCCTCCGCTCTGCTGCAGATGCTTGGAAAACTGGGCTGTTTGGGAATGGACAGGAAACCCCACTCATTCCCCCTCTCTCTCTGTTGCGTCATTCGTCTCTGGAATGATGGTATTATGGTGCACTGTGCACATTTCAAATTACCCTGAGTGCTAGCCCACCTACTAGGCAAACTGTCATTTATCTTCTGTGCAGCCCGCTCATTGTCTCTAATATGCTCCCCTGATCTGCTTAAAACTGTGAGCAGATAAACTGTTATATCCATCAAAAACAAAGCCAGTCAGGAAGTCAGAACGCTCAATGCGACGCAGACAACACACCGCTGACAGTCCATCAAGCTGCGCTACACCTCCTTGTTACTTTCTCTTAACCCCAATTGACATATTATCCAATCCTGCACACCCCTCGCACTCCGCCACACAGCTGGATGGCAGCCGTTTTCACTTGATGCTTTTAAGTGCTCAAGGCTCTCACAATTACGGAGGGAAAAAAAGGAGGAAAGCGAAAAAGGGAAAAACATCTTGACACCGACTCGCCACACTGATGAAAGCCTGTCTGCATGCTCGAAGCCTGTAATTGAAGCCCAATTACCAGCAGTACCCTGTGAGAAGTGGCTGCTATGTCACATGAGCAAAAAAGTACTTATGCATGTAATATTTATTCTAAGTTGATATTTGATGCATTTTTAATGACCTTGCCTCCATGTTTGGCTTGCAAAGGCTGTTTCCTTTATCTCCTGTAGACATTGAATGAGTCCTGCGAGAGTGCTATTATCTCATCTCTTGAATAACAATCAAATGGATTACAGGAGCATCTCATACTTTGGATAACTGCACGCCTCTAGTGTCTCTGACTACAGGGTTTTACCATGAGAATGAATTATTTAGTAATTATCATCACAATAACCATGTAACTACAGTGTTTACTGATAAAACAGTGGAGTTTAAGGGGGTTTCGAGACTTGAGGGTGTAAACAGCTGTTGTGAATACCAAGGTGACAGTTTTGGTACACGGCTTAGCGACTGAACTCCTTCCAAATGTCAAAACAGCTATCTGCCGATGGGTTCCTTCAGCAGCTTAGAGGAGATGAAAGAATATGACAGAGGACTCTATCTGTCTTATCACGCACACCTTGAAGTTGTCTAGACACAGTTACTTTTTTTCGCCTTGCTTGTCAAAACCGTGATCACCCACGTAGTTTAAATCAGAAGGTACTCGAAGGTGTTTCAAGGGCTAAGCTAACAGGTGGTTCTGTTATCTGGTACAAGCTAAGTACAGTCATAAAGGAGCAGGATTTATGTAATTCATCACAACAACTTTAAATTCATACCTACGCTCATGTTAACCTGCAGTTCACTACGATTTTTTTAGTGTTAACACTGAATCAGATGACGCAGTAAAACACACCTCTGCATTTTTATGCAGCTTTGAGTTTCTTATAGCTCACTGTTTTGGTGCTTTGGCACCTGGAGTGTATGTTTGAGTCCATATGGATATTAAAGGGACAGTTCACCCTAAAATCCAAAATACATTTTGTTCTCTTACCTATAGTACTATTTATCAAACTAGACTGTATTAAACTAAGGTCCGGGTAGCCCAGGCAGTATGTTTGACGCCCCTGGACTAGAGCCCTCTGACAGTGTGCTTAGGTTTTATTCCCTCGCCCCTGTAGCGAGTGAATCTGCCTGTAGTGAAACCGGGGCTAACTGGTGCTTCTTCCACAGGCTCTACTTCACTCAGCTGCCCACAGCACCTAGTTCATCATTTCTGGAAAGAGACATTGCTGATGAGTTTTTTAATGTATTTTTCTGGCACTCTGAGCACCATTAGCTGAGTGTCAGATAGTTCCATTATATTCAAGAGTAGGCAGACGTCTTAATGGCCGATATCTCCAACACTAAGCAACTCACACATTGAGGGGATATAGCAGATTCAAAGTGCAGGACTGAGGATGTTATATAAACTGAAAATATGTCTGATTGGCCGTGTAGGTCACCATGCATGCTGATTTTCACTGTGTGATTGATATAAGAATAAAAGAGGGATTATGTGGTTGATTATGAATCTAATTCACAACTTCTCTTATATTTTCTCTCATTTTTCTGTTGAGAAAAAATAATATAAAAAGTCAACTCCAGAAGCAACAAACATAAGAATGTTTGTTGCTTCTGGAGTTGACTTATTATATTATTATGCTCTTACCCAGGTGTGCTGAATGATGAATCCTAATTTATCATAAATTAGAGGCGCATGGCTAATTGTTTTCTTTTAGATACAGTTTTAAATGAGATGCCAATCGGATTACCACAGATGCGTCTCAGTAATTAGCGAGGAAATAAGAGGAAATTTGCTTGTTTATCGCTTCCTGCATGACGGCTAACATGACATGTGAAATTGGTTGTGCTGTGTCAGTGAATTTGTCTCTGGACATGGTCACACATGAGCGAATGCAGGTGAGCGATCCATCACCTGCTAAGGTGATATTCATGCTGATTGTGGCAAGAGCCTGATTTGACAGACGTAGAAAGCTAGCTTGGTACATTTTCCATTTGCATACAGTCCACGTCTGTCTCTCGACTCAGTGCCAGCCAGGCAGCATTGTCTAATGTGGGGCAGTTTGTATTTTTCATTGTGGATGTCATACAATATCAACTGGTTAGACACAGCAACAATCAATGTCTCCTCCACACATACTTTTTTTGCTATTGGTTGAAGCTGTGACTTCATTGGTTAGAATTCACCAAAGTTGAACTGATGAAAAGAAGCAAATCTGCTTTGCCACCAGAAATTAATATTTAATTCTCTCCTCTGCTCACATTTAATAGAAGTGGATGGCAGCATATAGGTGTTAATTTGGCTCATGTGTGAGCATTACCTCATACTGAATTTGTGGATAAATGTTCGTCCATTAATAGGATCAACAAATGTCAATGAAATGCTTGGAGAGTGATACATTTTTAGTTTGGAAACAGGAATCATCATTTTGTGATTTTCCTGTAAATTACTGCTACTTAAATTAAGCGGAACAAATTCGGCACATGTTCCCCTTGACTGCCTGTCATATTTTTTAATGCTGATAAATACATTAAAAAAATAAACAGTAAATCAGATAATATATGTACCATAGCATTGTAAAACTTGTGTAGCCTTGGTGAACATCTGTGCCCCGAGTGCTTTCAGCTTCAATTAAGTGAAATGAAAATAAACAGGTAATAGACATTAAAACACTGTGCCTCCATCAAGACAGGTTAAACATTGTGCAAACACAGCCTACATGCAGGAGGCAATTAAAGACAACAATTGAGCTACTGATGACTTTGTTGCTGTAAGGGGGTAAAAAGAAAAAAGCCTTGAGAGTCCATACAAGTGTAGCAAAGAGGCTCTTAGTAGGAAACAAAACAGAGGAAAGGACCAAGGCAGTCTCCAATTAAAAGAGTAAAAAGCCTTTAATCAGAAGGAGATTTCATGGTGAAATTCAAAAAACATAGACAATGCTGGTACATGATGCAATAGAGCCGTTTTATAATCACAACCCACTCATATCGGCACAAAAAGGCCACTTCAGGGCTTTTTAACTGAACTTAAAGTTTTGTTCTGCTGACTTGATACACCAATAGAACTTACTCTCTTTCTTTACATCTCTTAGATCAAAAGTGGCAAGACGGAGAAGGAGTGTCAGAAGCTGCTGCTGCTGAGCCTGCAGTACCTGGAGCGCTACATTTACCTCATCCTCTTCAACACGTACCTGCATCTAGAGAAGAAAGACTCGTGGCAGCGCTCCTTCACTCTCTGGATGGAACAGGTACAGGACGCTCTGTAGTCTATGTCTCCATTCTCTATCTGTATTCTCTCTATTCTGTCTCACTATGATGCATTATATATGTACAGTATATGAATCTGAATACCTTTTTGTGACATTGTAGTAAATAAAATAGTCACAGAACTAGCAGAGACCATGATTGACAACTAAAGCTGGGCATACACTGTACAATTTGAACCCATTTCCAACTCCGTAAATCCAATGCTCACAATTTATGTGCTCACATTGTGAAGTCCACTCGTCAAGCCATGACCTGACAGCTCACACTGTTCTTGTAGATTGACAATAAAACAGTCCTTCGCCCCCTGTGTAAAGATCTGTTTGAAAGCTCAGAGGCTGCAGGGAAGGTAGAAGTTTGTTTGCTAGCAGACGTACGGTTCACAATAGTGTAGCTAGATGTTCCAAAACGAGCCTTGAAGTCAATTTCTCCAAAAAGAGGTCAGTCTAAGTTTTGATTCCTTTCTCCCTCAGACCCCTTTTACACAGCCTGTTCAAGCCGGGAATAGCCAGCTAATAGCAGTTAGCAGCTAACTCAAAGAAGAAGAACATCAGTTGAAAAGGTCTGCAAATTGTGGAGATCAAATGAAATCCTGAAGTTCCTTATCTTCTGAAAAGAGGACACTATCAGCTGTCACATAACAGGGACGCTAAATGGCTGTTACTAGCATGTCATTCCATTGTTATTGTTTATAAAGTGTCACTGACAGGTATGTCATATTTTACACTAGAGGCCGACACTGTTGTGATATACGTCACGCCCGTCACAACTCTGTTGCTTCTGAGATGCCAGCATGCTGTCTAACATCACACACTGGGGTGTTGTGATGTTGCTGTGGTTTGGTTCTTCAGTCTCCCTTTTTTCTCTGTCTGTCTCACACACAGGCACGCACACCCAAGTTACCAAACGAGTAGCACCAACAAACTAGCTGGGTATCAGCTACACCGTACAATTGACTGAGTGAGAAATAAGGCACTGATCTTGGGGAATTGACATGTGGCTCTGCTTTAACTGTGCTAGAGACTGACAACCGCCGACCAAAATCAACGGACGGTTGGGAGCAGTTGATCCTGTCATGATCACTTTCCGGTGTACACTGCACGTCAAACAACAACGAACAATGAAGCTGAATGTCGGTCAACTCTAAAATGAGTCGTGTTCAAAAAAACTGGGTCAGAAATGGCCTGAAATTGTTCATAAATAACAGTGTGCCTTTTATTGCACCTCTAGTAGCTGGTTAAAGTTCAGATGAGAAATGTCATGGTAAGGCTGCTGGTGATAAGTTTTTTCTTGAATTGCCCTCGACAATATATTGGAAAAGCTTCACTTGTATTGAATAAGTCAGGGGACAAAAAAAACAATTTGTCACTTTGTCATTTGCTCCTGAAACGTGTCAGACTCAGTGATAATCACAGTTTCATTAAAGCTATGGCAGGTGAACAAAACTTTAATTCCCCACAATTCTAAGTGTCAATCGCCGGGCGGAGGAAAAACACAAACAGCAGAAAAGGCAAAAGTTTCTTTTTTCCTTTTTTTTTTCACACTAACAGTTTGTGCACATTGTGAAGCGGTTACCAGAGTTTCATTTGGATTTTCCTGCAGGAATTTACAAGCTGGTTCTGGTTCTATTGTGGCCTGGTTCTTCACACACTGAACTTCATAATGTCTCGGCTCTGTGTTTTTGTTGGTACATTAATCGTTTGGCCAGCTGTGCCCCTACAGTAAAGTGGAGAATTTATGTGCATTCCAAACAAATGAGTAGCCTGTAAGTGGTACCCAACACACACACACACACACACACACACACACACACACACACACACAGAAAAACACACACACTGCAGTTAAAATGTATGTTGCAATATGTTAAACTCACATGATGTAAAAAAAAAAAAAAAAGCTGTTTGGCAGGTTGACAGGACACGTTCAGTGTGATCAGTTAAAGCTGCAGCGCCCAGAGAGAATTTTTAATGTAGATAAATAATAGCTCTATATTATATGGTCTCATTTACATTTCTAGGCAGTTGGTTTTAATTAAAAGGTGTGAGCTGCCTTGTTGTTTAACCAGCTTTAGCACCGAAGCGCAGCAGAACCTCTTAAAACCTCATGAACCTGATTCTTCTCGAATTTTTCTTAAGTTTGAATGATAAAATTATTATGTTTGTAATCTCAAATTGTCAGACTAGAAAACTTATGCTAAAAGCAAACACCCTCGCAGCCATTTTCTGTCCTTATTTGCGAGCAGACGGCCTCGGAGGAACCCGTCCAAAACCCTTGAAAATCACTGAATGAAAATCTCCTCCTTCTTCGTCCTTATTGAGGTGGAATAAACTCAAAGAAAAAACGGCGAATTCCAAAATAGACTGGAACAATAGCTGTGAAAACAATTGTCACAGAAATATGCGCGGTCAAACAGGGCATATTCTTCCTGTTATGAGTAGCAAATATATGTGGTGCATCAGAGTGACTCTAATGGCCCAGTTATGCCATGAGAAAATACAAGTGTGCACACAGGGAACAGGGACGCTCGGCTGTGAAGCAGACAACATAAAATGGATCGTTTTAGCTAAATATGGAAAGGACATTTTCCGGTTGTTTCAGTATTTTATCACCTTGGTAACCCTTTGTTTTTGCTGCTTTTCCGTTCTGTCCTTCTTTTGTTATTCCTTCCGACTTTCTCGTGAGAAAAAAATGGCAGTTTTGCGCAGCGGTCTGGTCTGGTCTGGTCCCAGTATGGGGACAATTTTCCTCACAGTGGTGGGAAAGCAACTTTCCCAAGTTTGAAAAAGTTTTTAGTTGTTTGTTCAGCCCGCAACAACTGATTTTTTTGGCCAGCAGAAACAAGATGTGAACACATTATTGACATATCACCTTTTTTAGTTGACATGGCGAACTTGTTAGCAAACAGTTACACATCCAGCAGTTATGGAGCAAAGTATCATTCATGTAAAGTCATATTTGTGAGTCTTGTTTCCTGTTGAGCCAATATTCACTCTCTGGCCTCTCTTTGGCCTCCACCAACTCCAAATATTTGGCTCTTTAGGGCCCTGACACATGAGGCAGACTGTCACTGTTTTGCATGCTAGTCGAAGACAGAGCCCATCGGTTTGAGAAATCCCTCTGATTGGCAGTTCAGCTCAGTGTTCGAGAAGAGAAAAGGAAGTGAGGAAAGCAAACAAACAGCTAAAGTCAAGAGGGGCGCTATTTTTTTAAGCCGCTGAGCTAATAAGAATAAATGTTTTTTTATTGTTTGTGTTATTGTTCACTAGCACACAATGAATGTCATTTGTTCTTTCAAGATCGGGTTGTGTTGTGCTAACTGGCTAACTAGCGTCTTGAATCCTTCCTGTCACTGTTCTGGTTTCCCTTGGTAAATGATGAATACAGACGACCACTGTCTATTGGAATGGAGAGCTATTCACACTGGCAAATTTTCGCCCCTTTTGCAATGCGATGCAATGACATGCTGCCACAAATTCTGTCCAAGCAGTGCTCAAAAATCATTCAAAATTATGTCTACACCAAGTCTAAGAAATTATAAGTGACAGATATTTTGAAAACACTAACACTATAATGTTTGCACTTGGCTCCTTGCTGCTTTCTACTGTTTCTGCTGTTTACTGTTAACCTGTTTTCCCTCCTGCTGATGGCGTTGAATGTGAAAAGCCAGGAAAAGAAACAAAAAGAAAGGCACACTTGTCTGATGTAGAGCTGGGTCGATGGCTCTGGTCTGCTGACAACTGGAAAGGAGTCTGTTGCCTATTTAATCAAAACCACACATCATTTCAGACTTGAAGCAAGTAGTGCAGGAAACCATCCACTTGATTGTATGTGGTCCCTGAAGGTGCTGCTGTCCATAACAGCCATCTTTTATAAATGGAAATATATCATTATGGCCAATTCTGTTGAATTTGCTGCCGAGTATGAATAACCTTCACAGTGGTCTGATAAATTCGCACCTCGAAACCTCAGGGGCAGAGGCAGCGTGATCTCAGGTGTCCTGTGATGCACTTTTAACTCCCATTTTCTAGCAAATCTCCTCCATTTCCTCAAACAGCTGGGGCCATATCTCAGACAATATGTCCATTCGATGTGCAGTCTGTTCTCACCTCCATGGCCACTGGGAAGGTCTGGCGGGAAACCGCTAACCAGGTATATCACAGCCATCCATCAGCTGCACAGAGAGCATCATTCAGATGGCACCACAATATATCAAGAGAGTCATTTTCCTCAGTGGAGTGGATTCAAAAGATTTTCATGCTATTTCAGGCCGTGACATGTTCACTTTCTAATACAGGTCTTTTAAAGTGAAATATCTACAGATTTCAATCATAGTAGCTTGACATCAGTTGGGGAATAAGGCATATTATATGCCTTATATATATTAATCCGAGCAGCTTTTCAGTCCAAAATGATGGTGGAGTCTTCGAACCTGGGCTTGGGGCCCTTCTGTATGGAGTTTGCATTTTCTTTCTGTGTCAGCGTGGGTTTTCTCCCAGTTCTCCCACAGTCCTAACACATGCAGGTTAGGTTACTTGGTAACTTGAGGTTGCCCGTAGGTGTGAAAATGAGCATGACTGGTTTTCTGTCTCTAAGTGTGAGCCCTGTGGTAGTCTGGTGACCTGTTCAGGGACAGCAGGGATAGGCTTCAGCCACACTCTGACCCTGTAATTGGATAAGCAGTTACAGAAAATAGATGGATTATCTGTTGTATGTTTTACTGTCAGGATATAGTAACAGTTTTAGCGAATATGACAAAAAGTTCAAGGTCTCCTACCAGTGTTAATTTTGTCAACTAAAACTTAAACGAAAACTTTTCGTTGACGACCCTGTATTCCGTGACTAATTTGTGACGAGAACATAAATTTAATGAGTAATCTCTGTTCATTATGAAATGACGAGTAAAAACGTGACGAAAAAGCTGACGCTGGCCAGCCGGACAACCCCCCCCCCCCTTGGCACAGTGGCGGTGCACAGCCAGTTTTGCCACACAGAAGCCTTGGCTCCACAGCAGGAAGCCGGGACCAACGACGCCTGTAGAACTCTGTTAAAGTACAGCAAAGCATACATTTTCATCTCCAAATATTTATTTGAAAACTAAACCATTCATACGGTCAATAAATTTGTCTATGATGTTGTTAATAATGTTAATAATAAAAAACGAATGTGATGTCAACAGTAGGGCTGCGGCTGAACCACACCCAATGTTCATTCATTCATTTAATTGCATGTTCAGTGTGTGTGTGTGTGTGTGTGTGTTAGTATGTCAGAGAGGAGTATCAATTTAAAAAAAAAAGTTTCCACTAATTATTTTGGTGTTTATTTCTTTTATTCTTAAGTTTTTTTAATCAAAATTCGTAATTTAGCACATAATATTGTAGACTAAAAGTTGATCTAATTTATTATTGTAGAATGTTTTTAGCAACTTTCAACTGGTGACACGGCGCAGCATGCAAAAAGCCAACAAATAGTGTTAATTAATTGACATGAGACATTGGAGAGGTTGGCAGTCCTATTCTATAGTATGTAATATTTTTTTTATTTTATCATGACTTCAAGGAAATTACTCAAAAGCATTTTTTTGTATGCTTCTGAGCACACCGGCAGCATAAACAATGAAGTTACATATGACGGTCTGGCAGATGGTGCGGCGCTTGGAGGGGCGCTGTAACTCTGGCGGTCCTAGGTGTTAACTAACACTGAATTAAAATTACGTCAAAAGACTAAAATGAGACTAAAACTGATTTCCACTGACTAAATTTTAACTAAAACAAAACTAAACTAAAAGACTAAAATGTGACTTTAACTAAACCCAGTCTTTAGTGAGCGACTAAGACTAAAATGAAATTGAAAATTCTTGTCAAAATTAACAGTGTTTCCTACTCTAGCTTTAATCAGGGAACCAGCAACATTCGAAGGAAGGCCTGACACTCTCTGTAACTAAGGTAAATATTAGGCAGCTATTAGGGAACTTACGGTAAACCTCAGAAAACAGGTTTTGTGTGGCCAGGAGTGAACCACAGCTCAGTTTGGTTGTACTGTTTGAGTGAGGCGTTGGAGCATGTGGTGCATAATAAAGTGAATTACTCCACCGACTGAGTGGAAGTTTAATTGCCCACATACTACAGCTCATCAGATGATCACACCTCCGTCATCAGGCACACAACGTTAATGAGTGGGAAACCTGCTGGGAGTGCTCGGCCCCTGCAGGCTGAAACCCCTGTGAAGAAGTCATCAAAGTCACAGCATTATAGGCATTTATGCATGTCAAAAAGAGAAGATATCCAGTGAGCAGCAGTTCTCTGGGTGAAAATGCCTTGTTGATGCCAGAGGTCAGAGGAGAATGGCCAGGCTGGTTCAAGATGACAGAAAGGCAACAGTAACTCAAATAACCACTGGTTACAACCAAGGTCTGCAGAAGACCATCTCTGAACCAACAGCACGTCCAACCTTGAAGCAGATGGGCTACAGCAGCAGGAGACCACACCAGGTGCCACTGCTGTCAGCTAACAACAGGAAACTGAGGCTACAGTTCACACAGGCTCACCAAAACTGGACAACAGAAGACTGGAAAAACGTTGCCTGGTCTGATGAGTCTGGATTTCTGCTGCCACATTCAGATGGTAGGGTCAGGATCTGGCGTCATGGATCCATCCTGCCTTGTATCAGCGGTTCAGGCTGGTGGTGGTGGTGTAATGGTATGGGGGATATTTTCTTGGCACACTTTGGGCCCCTTAGTACCAGCTGAGCATGGTTTAAACACCACAGCCTACCTGAGTATTGTTGCTGACCGTGTCCATCCCTTTATGACCACAGTGTACCATCTTCTGATGGCTGCTTCCAGCAGGATAACGCACCATGTCGCAAAGCTCAAATCATCTCAAACTGGTTTCTTGAACATGACAATGGGCCTCATTCACTAATATCTGCGCAGAAATCTTCTTACTCTCCGCAAAAAATAAGTACTTGCGCAAAATCACCGTCGGATTCATGACAGGCCAATTTTGTTCTCACCACCGTGCGTATGTTAGTAAATCAGAACCATTCTAAATTGACAGGCGCGTGTCCGTGATCTGCAATCAGCATACTACCACGCCCCCATTTCACCATATAAGGAAATCGCTTGCCTAGAGTTGATTCATGAATGAAGGAAGTGGTTACGCGAGGAGAAAAGTAGTAAATTTCACAGTTTGTTAGAAGCGATGGTGCCAGGTCTTACAGGAATGCCATGCCATTGCAAGATTGTGGAGGACACAGCACGCCAGGATGATCTTGCACACCTTCTCAGGGGTATAAAGTAGTTTGCCACCGGCTGTATCTGACTCAAACACATCCAACGGCCCTTAAGCACGCCAAAAGTGTGCTCTATGGCGTGTGTGTGGGCATGTATGTTATTATAGCGCACCTCTTGAGGGGTTTCAGGGTTTGCGTATGGTGTCATCAGCCATGTTTTAAGGCCATATCCCCGGTCACCTAAACAATATAACATTTTAACATTAACGGAATAGAGACTTACTGAAAATACTAACTTAAAACAACTGAAATAAAAGACCAGAACAAAAGATGCTCACCAACAAGCCATCCACTTCTCACAACCCCTGCCTCCAAACGCATTCCCACTGTACTGTTTTGCAAAGTAAATGAGTCGTGGGTGCCTCGTGGCCAGCGGGCTACAGCATTAAGGATATGGCAGTTGGCATTACAGATCATCTGCACGCTGATGGAGTGATAGTTCTTCTGTTCATGTTATTGTAGATATTTTAATTGTCACGATGAGGGTGAACGTGTGTAAATTTCATGGCAATTTAATCCATTTGGCCAATATATTAGTAAATTAATGATTTTAAAGAATGTTAATTAAATCTATTTTTAATGAATGTGGTTTTATAGACTCTGCATGTACTTAAAAGGTATGTGTTTGCATTTTCTAAGTCAATTCGGCCTTCCTCATTTGTGCATACGCATGGTCTGAGGCAGTTCTAAATTTGTTCGCAGAGTAAGAACAAATTCGGGTAAGAAAATATTGATGAATCCCAGATTTGTGCGTCAAATGTGCATATGCACAGTTGAAGCACAAATTCGTGCGTACGCATTGTTCGTAAATGAGGCCCAATGAGTTCACTGTGCAACGGCCTCCACAGTCACCAGATCTCAAACCAATAGAGCACCTTTGGGATGTGGTGTGTGATGCTATCATGTCAATATGGTCCAAAATCTCTGAGCAGTGTTTCCAGCACCTTGTTCAATCTGTGACATCAAAAGTTGAGGCAGATTTGAAGGCTGAAGAGGTCCAACCTGCTACTAGCAAGGTGTACCTAATAAAGTGGTCAGTGAATATATATGTGTGTGTATACATATATGTATATATATGTGTGTATGAATGTAGCTGAAGTGTGCAGGAAAGGTAACCCATTAATTCTTCTTTTTCTGCTGAGTGTTTTCTGCTGTGCTCTGTAGATTTATATGCTTTTTCAGCAGCAGTGGTTTGTCTCGACAGAATAGAGAAAGACTCCCTCAGCCGCTTTCATTTCTCGGCACTGATTGACGTAATCACTGGGAATTGCAGTGCACAAGCACAGCACAGAAACGTTGACCACAAAACATATTTCTCAAAAAATCACAAAAAATAGAAATTGATTTAAGCCAGGCAGATTGAGTGAGGTGAAACGGTTGCTGTGGCAACCATCATTTTTGGTACTAGGGTCAGGATTAGGTGTAATTTAAAGCAATATTTATTCGGATGGATTTCTGCACCAAAGTGACTTCCAGAATCGACTGCAAAGGTGTCAGCTGTGACTGCCCGCGCTAAAACATTCAACCCTCCAAATACCTTATTTTGTATCTACGTGGATTCTGTGGTGTCGTCTCTACTTTCTTCACTAACTTTCCTTGAGAATCACAGATCATTTCCGCGCTATTCTCAAAATGAAAACTGCTGATTCCATGTCCATTAACAAAAAAAGTTGCCAGCCTGTTCTGTAACTATTTGTGCAACAGAATTTAAATCAGGTCAGCTCACACAGCGTTCCTCCACAAATCAAGATTCTCCTGAGCATGCAACATGGCATGACACACCTAGATAAGAATTAAAATCATTCAGACCTTCAAACCGTTTTTTGTTTAAACATTTGATAAAAAGAATAATCTCTGATGGAAATAAAATAAATCAGTATTGTGATGTGCTCAATGGCCCAGTTGCAGCAGAATCTGGCAGCGCCCCAACCGATGTGACCCAGCCAACCCGAAGGCACAATCATTAGCCTATCACCAGTGACCGTGGCAGGATCATTAATGACAAACTGCGACGCCGGAGGCGGTGGTCGAGGGTCATCGCCATCACTGGTCGTACATTTGAAGCCACTGTTACACAACCTGCCAGATTTGAGCGGTACAGTCTGTCCTGCATCCTGCCCTGTGTGTATGCATGTGTGTGCACGGACTAATTTGATCTCTACAGTGACTAAAAGCAGGAGCACAGTGTTCCCAGTCATGCAGGGTGCCAGCCAGTGCCAGCTGATATGGAGCCTCTGACCTATTTGGTGCTGTTGCTTCTGCTCAGCGGGATTGTTTGAACACAGAAGCATGTGTTTGTGTCGTTTCACCGCAGGATCAAAACGATGCAGCCGTTCATATTTGAAGTAAATGCTTGCTGCCAATATTGTTCCTAGCATCATTAGCCCGTGTTGCCTCGTGGCCATGTAGTGAGATCAGAGCAGAAACATCAGAGGAGTTATTGGAATTGAAATCCATGTTTGCTAATCCAAAACGTGGCCCTTTACACAATGGCAGGACTTGTGTACAGTGCATACCAGGGATGCCTGCAGGAGAGGTACCCTATCAGTCACTCCAGCTGTTTTGATGTGTGGCACAGAGGCCTCCCTGTCCCCCTGCACAGAACCCGGTATGTGCAGCCTTTGAGATAGCCGACTGTGGGAAAGACCAGCGCCTCCTCCCCAGCAGCTCCAGCAGTCTAATGAGTATTGGCGTTTGTGATTTCTTCAATGCAGCATGAAAGGCATCTGCCTGACAGCTCTGTTAACTGTCACCAGGGACAGTTTGTCACCACATGCCATCTTCTTCAAGGCCTGCTGTGATTTACCATCAAGAATCTGATGTGTGTGATTTGTGTGCAGATGTATTGATTTGTTGTTTTCATCTCATGTCTTCAGATGTTGTTTCTACCGCAGCAGCACCCTGGGGAGCCACGAGCACTTGCCAGGGGTGAAATTTTCGTTGTATTTATCTGTGTATAAAAATGAAGGTAAATTAAAATGACATTTTTAAACAGGTCAAAACAAAAGAAAGAAACACTAAACATTAAAATCACTCCATGTTAAAAATCCTTGTGGAAATGTGACATGATACTAGTACTTTTTGTTTAGTGTTAATTCGCAAATGCCAGCATGCTAATGTGTTAAAGAAATACTTCACCCTCCAGATCTTCATTTGTATGTCAGTTACTCACCCTGTGTGATGTCACATTAATAAAAAAAAAAAAAAAAAAAGCTTTTTAAAGCAGTGGTTCCCAACTGGTTGGTCGCAGTCCAAAAGTGGGTCACGGGGCTATTCTGAATGGACCGCAAGTGACTCACGAATGTGTCTAATTGGTAAAAAGTATACTTTCCAGCACAGAGTTTTTATTTTTAAGTGTTGTTTCTTGCTGTAAAGTGAGTGACTAACAGACAGCTACTGGACAGAGACAGCAAACTAGCTAATCTTTGGACTATTCACAAAGGAGAATTTTACACCAAGCACTGATTTAAAGCACTTCCACATCAACAGCGCAGGTCAATTCACATCAGCGCGTGCGACTGTTGTTGCCGAAGCAATTTCACTGCATGAGTTGTCTGAAAGTTGGTAAATGGATGCTTTGAAATAGTTTTGCTGTCGTTGGACACATGGACGAATCTCAGTTCCCTTTTTTGGATTATTCGTTCACTGTGGAGACATTTTAGAAAAGTTTTCTTCCCAAATTAAACATAACACAGGCTGAGTAACTGGTAAACAAATAGTCATTTGCGGGGGGGGGGGGAGTATTCCTTTAAACTAAATAGGTGAGGATGGGTAACAGTTAAACCTGGTGAGGATGGGTAACAGTTAAACCTGCTAAGCATCGGCATGCTAGCGTTGTTATTAGCCCCTTTCCCACCCGCTAACTTTTGTATTTATTCTGAAAGGTAGGCATTCACTCCCAGGTCCCAAGTATTTCTTGGCTCCATCTCCAATTGGCCTTGATCGTCAGCGATGGAAATACAACACCGAGGTGGACGTGCTAGTTTTAGCACTTTAACCGGTGCAATGCAGTGACAGGCGGCCACATAATACCATCAGTCTCTGTCCATGCAACGCCCAAACATTGTTCAAAATTTAATCAAAAAGAGACTGAATAAATAACAGATAAAACAAAGACGTAACCACCGTAACATTTTCACCGGCCTCCATGCTGCTTTGTAATGTTTACTAACCTGTTTTGCGACCCACTTTTGGACCATGACCCACCAGTTGGGAACCACTGGTCTAAAGGCAATGGGTAAGCACTCTATCGCCTATTTTTAATGGGTAACTGTCCCACACTGAACTGCCTCGTCTGCAAAGACAAGGCTTCATTGACATGTTTTTTGTGGTTTTTACTGTGAGGTTTAAAGGAATACTTCTGTTGTATAATCGTCTCCACTGTTGATCCAGATGGTCTGTATGTTCCAAAAAAATCATTGTTTTACCAGAAAATCAGTAGTCATGGCAGAGCTTCTGTTACAAGGTCATGGACGTGGTGTGTTTACCTCTGTGGTGGAGATTCTGTGTTGAAATACACTGAACATTTACTGTAGATGGATTGAGGAGCAGACTATTTGGCCGGGGGTGTGGTGTGAAACTTTCTTTGGAAGTTGCAGTGGCCCTTTTTTTGCCAAAACCTCTGTGTCAGCATTACAATCCATTCTGCTGTAACTGTACTGTAGGCGTCACTTTCAAGAGGGGTTTGTCAGTGTTTGATAAACAGAAGATGGATTTTTGGTGGAGTATTGTTTAAAACAAGACGAAGAATGAAGAAGACAAAAGGTCACTGCCCTTGGCTCTGACCCACAGTGATTACATTCAGTCACTCTTGATCCTCTCCATCTCAACCCCCCCGACATCCCCTCTATACTGTTTCGGATTTTCCCTCATGCCCTATTTAGACAGCTGTGGAGTAGATGAGTCAGGTTAAGTACCCTGGTTAATAGCATGAATCCAAAAGTCCTCTTGGGAGTCCCATCCACTGACTAATGCCTCAGCTGCACCCACTCATCTGTTCCCACCAAAGCCCTCATACAGCGGTCACACTGGCTTCCTTCCAGTAACACATCAAACACAAACACGGATGTGCTGAACGTACATCAGTGCATGTATTTGCTATAAAGAGCTGAATCAAGGCAGGACAATAGAAGCTGCATGATGATGTGTTCATAGTGAGAACGCTCGCAGGACCGAGGGACGATTTAAACCAGCGTGGACTCTACAAAGCAAAAGTTTTAGCGTTACATGATATCTATTGTAAGATTTGATTTTGCACGGTCAGCAAGTAGGTAATCTAGACCACACTCTGCGGTGCCTCGTGTTTATTTCTGCACAAAGCTGGCCGGCTAAGCTATAATCATTGTTAGTGAAAGGGATATCTTGATACTATTATTCCTGTTCATTGTTCCAGTATGTCCTCCTCAGCACTCAACCTGACAGTGCGTTTTTTAAGAGTGCTTCATACTGGATTACCTCACAGCCTTAAGAACATAACCACAGTCAGATTCTTCAGTTTAGTGTAGTTCAGAAGTATGCATCCACAAATGATGCCCTTGTTTCAACATCTCTCCTCTTGCACATTCCTCACCGCTCTGAAATTCTTCTTGACCGCCTGGCCCGAGGCGCAGAGGGAGAGGTTAAATTGGCATTTGAGGCCACGTTACCGCTACTGAGTCATGCCCTCAACCTCTCCGAGGGTCTTACAAGCGTGCTAACAGCTGGTGGTTCAGCCTGGATCGATTCCAAGAAACAATGGCAAGAGGCATACTCCAAAAAATAACCTTTATAAATCCTTCAAATGGGCTGTGGAGTGAGAATCGATACACAGATCAATGGGTATGAATCAATTTGACACAGTCTGTTAACAGGGTAGTCTCATCTTTTATCCGATGTAGTGTCTGAACACCGCAGCAGTTTCTCAAAGCCTCCCCTGCAGAGTGAACTAGGCAAGCTGTGCCACTCCTAAACTTTTTGCAGGGCAGCTGGTGTCTGCTGGGTTTGTTTGTGTTTGTTTGTGTTGTTTGGCTTTATGGTCAGATGTTTCTGGTTGTCTGTGGTGCTCCCCATCAGTCTGATGGTGTTTGACAGCCAGAGCAGACCATGAGTCAGCGTGACCTGCTGTTTAACACGAACACTGAACTCCCTCTCTCTCGGGGGGCATCTTCCTCTCTGCCGTCATTCATTCAGTAATGATGACTCAAACAGAGGAAAACTGAACAACATGCACTGTCTCCATGATGTTGTTGCAACGCTGTCTCATTACTGCACTCAAGTACAATGCTCAGGTGGTTGGTTTTTACTTGCGTGTACCTCTTTCGGTGGGTTATCACACATGACTGTGAATGCTCTTCAATGGTAAATGGACTGCATTTATATAGTTGCTTTTCATTCACCTATTCATGCATTCATTCAGAGTATTGTGTGAACATGTGTGGCATGATCTTCATCACATCCGTGGTCTTGTTATTTGCACTTAAAGGCGCTGTATGTAAGAATGTGGCCAAAACTGCACTCAAATTCAAAATGCTGCCGCAAGACGACTATTTGCTTTAGATTTCTTACATATAGCTCCTTTAATAAATAAACTAAAACTATTGAAAGATATTTAGAAGCCTTTCTGTGTGGGATGATGGACTTTCATCATTCCTCTTTTCAGCATCACATAGTGGAGATAACTGTATGGATGCTGCGCACTGAGCAGTTCTGTGTTTCTTTTTACTCCACTTAGTATTCTGACAGCCGAGGTAACGAGTTTGTGGATTAAGATTTTACACACAAAGGTTGTAAAATGATGTGTTTATTTAAACTACACCAATCTTCGCGAGGAAGACCTGGAGTTGCTTAAATTGTTGCTTATAAAATGAAATGACATGAACATCAGTCAGCTGCTCCATCAGTTGATTGGGCTGTTTGAGATCGGCTGATGTAGCTGGGACCAACATCCAATACCGTATAAAGTAGAGAATGTTTTATGGACGACACAGTGAATCGATTAAACAAAAAAGTCCTAATGATGATTACTTTTACCTTTGATACTTATATATACAGTATTTTACTGATAACATTTACACAGTTTTCTGCATATTAGTATTTTATTTCTGTAAAGTTTGGGGAATTGCACGTGATAGATTAGGCAAAGTAAATTGAAGCAGCAGAACCCGAAATATCTAGACTCTTAGTCTCAAGTATAGGTCCGGCCCCAAAGTGCTGGATCCTACATTTCCTATAATGCAGCTCAGTAGCCTTGTCTTTTGCCCGGTAAATGTCCATCCATGTCACGCCCTCAGTTTTTGATGCAAGGTCTTTGTTTCTCCAAGCCTGAGCTAAGATAAACAGGCTGTATGAAGTCATGGACATAGCTCCCGTGACATCACCCATTGGTTTGTGGACCCTGTTTTGAAGCTTTGAGTTCGGCATTTCACTGTCACCATCTCAGCTTTTAGAGCCAGAAGTGAGCATATTTGGGCTAAAGGGTGGAGCTGTGGATGAGGGTGAGGTGGATCTGACTCATAGACTGTGGTGACGTCTCACAGACAGCCTGTCACTCAAGCCTTAAATATGCATAATTTAAAGCCTTAATAAGAAGTGACCGTTCAAAAACAGAAAAAAAAATTCACGCGTGTTCAGTTTTCATAAATGTTGAAATTAGCTAAAGAGACCAAAACTGTTTTTGCACCAGGCTGTAAACATGTTTATTTCTGCTGTTAAAGTTTAACATGGGGTGTCTATGGCTGTTTTGGTGCCAGCCTCAAGTGGCCATTCAAGGAACTGCAGCTTCCGTGTTGGCTTCATTTGTCAACCCCTGAGGCTGCTACTTGAGTGTGACCTGTAACATAAGCTTCAGGCAGGGCTTTCTAAACAACAATGGCATAACAGCAGTAACACTTACTTACTGTTCCTGTTATATGTGGTTTGTCATGTCCTCTGCTCGGATGTTAAGGAGCTCCTGGTCCTTTGAGTTAGCTGCTAACTGCTATTAGCTGCTTTTTAAATCTTCCAGCGTGGGATTGTGCACACAACACCTCGTCAAAACACCACATCGTCCCGTCCCGTCGGATGTCCCTTTTACAGACATGTTGATGTGGCGCTCGAGGGGTGATTTTTTTGCAACTTTAAGTAAACTTTGCTAGAAATGGAGTGTTTTTATATTGTGGTATTTTTTATTATTACCTAAGTAAAGGATCTAAATATTTCTTCTGTCACTTCCTGTTGTTTCCAAACCCACAGTAGGTGCCCATTGTTCCAATGCAACAGCTGCACATGTAGGAACCTTTCATGTGACATGCTTTAACTGTGACAAAGCTGTGGTCAGAGTGTTTGTGTGGTCACAATGGACAAATAAAATTGAATTTAAAAAAAGAACCTGGCTGGCTGTGCTGACTGTCCATTAACATTTTGTGTGTTTCTGTGGTAGGTGGCTGCCAGAGCCGGAGTTTATGACATCCTCAACCAGCTGGGCTTCTCCGAGTTTGAAAACCCGAGGGACACGCCGCTGGCCAGGCTGCGCTGCCGCTGGCAACAGCAGAACATTCAGTCACTTCCTTTCCGAGGGGAGTTCATCTGAGAGAGAGGATCACTGTGAACGCACCAATCCAGTACTGTGCTTTTCAGAATAAAAGACATTCACGTTAACATTATTAAGCCTTCTATATTTACCCCTGTATTATGCATATCTCCACTTCATCTATTGTTTGTGCTTTTCAAAAAACACACTAGTGATGTTAACATTTTTAGGTGTTTTAGTGTTACCAGAATGTTGCTCCTATATTAGAAGTTGATATTTGTGCCTTTGCTTTTTTATGAATGGTAGAAGATAGAATTTCAATGTACTAATATTTATGTTGCTTTTTTCAAGTTAAGGTTTCTTTATTAAGAGCTCTCACTTTTGAAGATGAGACGACCTTTTGAAGCTTCTGTTGGAACAAGGCGAGTTAAATGCTGTTATGGAGGAGAGGAGCAAATTCCACTGTGTGGTCAGCCAACAATTTTGGATGTATGTCACAACTGTTTGCTGTTGCGTGACCTGATATTTTTCTTAAGCCCTGTTCTTTTCTCCTCAGCACAGCTGCCTGCAGCGGCTGTGCGTTTGCTCGTCTTGAGGTTTTCCACTTTCGAGAAGGTTCCCTGTGTACATATGAAAGCTGTTGTTATTTAAACATGTCTTTAAGTTTTCTAAAGCAGAGTGGATGCTGTTGAGAGGAGTTTTGCGCAACATGCTGTCTGTTAAGGTTCTTTAGCTAACACCATTCATGTGCTCATCTGTTTCTTTTTTGCATTTATTTACACGTGTCATGATACAGGTACTAACAGTACAGCATGTCAGGATCTTTTATGTTAGTTTGATTTTACTTAAAGCTGTAAATGTGTTTTTGTATTTGCGTTTGTATACATTGCAAATGCACACTTCTTTTATTATCTTTTTTTTTTTAAGTCCTATGAAATGCTAACATCACTTCCTTAACGTGATGATGTGAAGAACCAGAGATATCTCTTCTTCCTTGTCAAAACCTGGCGCCTACGTTATCCACAATGATGCAACTCGACCTTTGACAGTTTGTCCGGAGATTTGTGTGTTGTAGTAGTAGTAGTAAATTTGTAATGAATTGAAGTCATAGGGGTCCACGTTTAACAACAGCAAAACTGTATCCCAACATCTGTTTACATACTCGTACACAGCTTGTGCATTATAATCCAGCTGTCATGTATCTAGTCGTATGTTCGGTGCCAAGCCACAACAGTCTCAAAAATGTCCAGTTGGACCATTTCCCCGATTGCCCGGGTGTTAGAAACCGTAACATGATCTTTTACTTACCATAACTATGTCGTGTTTTTGTGTCTAAACTGAGCCACATATTCACTACAGTGTTGTTGAAACATATGTTGTGACATATCTGTGGTTCACAGAAACATACAATGCTAACATGTTTCCTGCAAAGAGTGTATATTTTTAGAGAAACAGGTCTACTGAGTAACGAGATTTTGCTTTGTGGATAACAGTCTGTTAGAGAAATGGACTTTTGGTCCAATGGGACATTTTTTCCAACTGATTGGGCTTTAGAATTTTGCGCCGTTGGAACACCGGGCAGCCCGGATATGCTCAATACCTTCTAAACAGACAGCACTTTCTGACGTGAAACAGAACTGACAGTGAAACTTACCCATGCTCTCTTTTTAAAGCCAAACTTTATTGGCAAAAACAGCAGTTTTACCTCGCTGAACACAGGAGCTGCTGGTCTGCCGCTGCCTCGATTTGTAGTTTGTTTGTGTTATTGTGTGACTTTAGTCCCACGACATGTAGGCAGCTGTAGCAGCAGCTTCTGTGTTCAGTGAGGTAAAATTAATAAATTCAACGCAACACGTGGTGAGTAATTAATATACAAATGAGTTTTGGGGCGGAAGAAGACATGAAGCAGCTTGATCCACTGATCACGACAGTAAGTAATAATCGCAATATCAGCCAATCGACAAGCAACAATCAGGGGGTTTTTTTGTCCAACACATGCCAATCATTGCTTAGCGTGCCTACTTTGAAGAATTTTTTTTACTGTACATTACTTCTTTAAAAGTCTTAATTCTTTTTTTTTATGTTATTCTTAAATTTGCTAATATGTGTTGAGTTGTAACTTGTAGCTCAAAGTGTGCTTAACAAAACATGAATCCTGCCTTAAAACCAGAAAGATAAGCCTGAAAAGAAATTAAAAGTCCTTCCTCCAGATGCCTGTCATTGCTATTTTTTTCTTTTCTGTTGATGTGTCAGAACATTTGCACTGTATATAATTGATTCAGACTAAAGGAGCAAAAAGGTTAATGGAAATTGAAATAGCTTTTTTTGTGTGACAGAGAATATCACAAATCTTGGTGTGACTTGATAACACAAAAAATTGCAGGTTGTAATAGCACCCGAACATCTTAGCTATGCTCATAATGTTTTTTAAAACCGGCACTACTTATAGAGGAGATGCGTTTCAGTCACTGTATGTGCCATTTATTTTCTTTTTGGAGGCTGAAATAAATAATTCCAATAGATTTAACTGTCTTTGTCTGCTTTTGGTATCATTCTTCTGTTTTCTAAGGAGAATAATAAAACTGATCCATCTGTGTTACAGGATTCGGATTTAAAAGTGTGGGAGGATTTTCTGACCACGGATATCTTGCACACAACTCTCCACTATTCGCTGTTTCATTGAAGTTTCCGATTCACCATTGGAGCCAAATTATTGTCTCTTCCCTCCTTGGCTTCCTGTCTTTTTTTCCTCCTTATCTCAGCATCATCTTATGCTCTAGATACGCACCGCTAAGAACCCGCTCGTATATCCGGACGGCCTCTTCGTCTTATGTCATTGCCAACCTCGGAGAGCAGAGCAGGTTATGAGCATCAGGCAGCACACATTTACACAAAACAGATGATTCATTGTTGGGCTGAAATCTTAACATATTCCATATACAGTAATAAAGAGCTTAGGCAGATCAAAAGACTAATCTGAGTTGCCTTTTGATGTGGACAGGTAAGGTCTTAATTAAAAAAAGAATACGCTCACCCTCAAAAGAAAGGAGGGCTGTGTGGGGATTAAAAGCCACCGGCCGGCACATCAGTGAAGCTCACTTGGCTTTGCTGGCCTGCTTTGAAAGGCTGATATCCCAGATCACTTCCCGTCTTGTAAGTGCATAGCAGGCTTATCTTTGGGAGCACGGAAGTTGTTAGGATTTTATCACACCACGGCCTATCCTGGATTATTGTAAATGGAAACCAAGTGGTCCGGATTGAAACGCTCCTTTTATAGTTTGTTATACTTGTTTCCTTTCCACATCATCTCAGTTTATGGGCGACTTTATCCCTCTTTGTTAGGGGTCTGGCGCTGTCAGGAGATATATTAGATAAATACACACACTTTCATACAGCACAGTGTCTGTTTGTCTTAACTCCACCAACAGAGACAAATTGGTTAAAACAACATTCGGATATGGAGAGGGGCTATTCAGTTGCAGCATGTGGCCAACTTGACTCCAGGTCAAGATAAGCCCAGGACATGAGGACCATGCTTGGATGATATAGCGGCCCCTCGCCTTTGAAATCCTTTCCAGACTCATTGAGATACTCCCCAATGTGAAACTCAAGCTAGCGGTTCTGAAGGATCCCGAGATTACGGCGGACAAAGAGCGGCATTGAGAGGCGAGCGGCGAGAGGGGATGTAATGAACTTCATGTGAAAAGCTTCCCTCTGCAGATGAGAGAGCTGCTCTGGAGAGGAGGCATGGTGTCGCGGTGCGAGGGGTGCACCACCTCTTTGATTGTTCTTGTGTGAATAAAAGGGCAGCATTACAAACACCTCAGAGACTCAAGTGTGCTCACAGGGATTTGATCAGTAATAGCAAGACGGTGAATATCTTTGAAGGGATGTTCTTAAGTACACGTCCAGGCCTTCATTTAGCCTGGGCAATAATGCACAATCCCTGATAGACCAGGTATTACACACCCCACTGAGCAGCGTAATGAAAAGTCTGGGCTGGCAGGATAAAAACTACTGATTGAATTGATAGAGAAGCTCTTAAATTTTCTTATTTTCTCTCCTCCATTCGATCTTTGGGATACATCCCGTGGAGTTTTTCTACTGAGAGTCCCTGGTTCCAAGTTTGAGTGGTTTATCTTGTGTGAGCTCGAATTAAGGCGCCTAAGATAAAGTCCCAAAATGGAGCCGCCTGTGGCAGTGTCATAAAAGTAGAAACACCTTATCAGTGTTAATGGGGATTTGTCTCAAAATACATTCTGTGGCCGCAGAATTCTGTAAGCACCTAAATCCCATCTGGGAATTAAACGAGGATGCGAGAGTTGACTTGTGACTTGAAAGCAAAGATTGACTGACCTGGTTAACTCCTGAAAAAGACAGTCACAGGCACGGGTAACACTTGAGGCCAGTTTCTTTGGCGTAGATCAAACCAATAGTCAGACTTCAGTGAGACGCCTAAATTCACCTGTTGCATGAAGCTGTCTAGTTCTTCACTGTCTTAAAGGCTCAGTGTGCAGGATTTAGGGGGATCTACTGGAAGACATGGAGTAACATATAATCAGAATGTTTTCTGTCGTGTATAATCACCTGAAAATAAGAATCAGTGTGTTTTTGTTACCTTAGAATGAGCCGTTTATACAGGTAGCAGGTTCTTGTCTATGGAGTCCACCACCATGTTTCTACAGTAGCCCAAAACAGACAAACTAAACACTGGCTCTGGACAGGGCCGTTTGTGTTTTCGCATAGAAACCTCCTGAACATCTGAATCTTAAGTTATCAGAAAATAAAAGTGAGCACACAGAAGCAGATGCTGAGCGAGTGGTCGTCTGCGACCAGTCGAATAGCCTCTGAGAAACACTGATTTGTAACAAACTGCTTTCATCAGTGTTTCTTTTGGGGAGGAGGAGACCTCCCGTTACCTTATACTGATCCATTTCCATGTACATAGGGAGTGGGTCCTTGTCCATGGAGTCCACCATGTTGCACCGTCATGTTTTACAGTAGCTCAGAACAAACAAACTAAACAGTCAGTACGTTTACATGGACAGTTTAATTCCACTTCCCACATTCCGATTGAAAATTAAATCTGATTAAAGGGGGTGATTTATTCCATTTGTCATTCCAAATGAATGAATTTTGTGCGCATGTAAACGCTCATTCCTCTTCAGTTCATTCCGGTCTTTCTGAGATAGAGCAGTCGGTCTCGTTGCACTCAACGGTTTCCATACACCAAAGCACGGTCTTCTACCTCCCTTCTCCTCCTCAACAGATGAAGCATTAGCAGAACAAGGTTGTTGTCGTACTGCTGCTTCAAGAATATAAGCAAAACAAGCCCGAAAAAGGCACTAAGAACAGCATCGTCAAGCATCTTGTTATCCAGAGCGAGGACTACAGTGTTTTCTTCCGGTACGTAAACATGTAATACCCCTATCCAATCAGAAACCTTCCCTGCCCCAAACCTTGCGCAGACCCGAATAAAGGCGATTAAACTGATCTCCCGTGTAAACCCTCAGTCAGAATGAATATTTCCCATGTAAACTACCTGAAAAAACTTTAATTCCGAATTATTTCATTCAGATTTATTTCATTCTGAATGAGAAGCCATCATGTAACCGCACTGACTGGCTCTAAATAGGGCCATTTGCATTTTCACGTTTTCGCACTGGCCATCGTACCTTGAACGTGCTGAATGGGAAAACCTATAAAACTGCTTTATTCAGGGTTTTTACCGGTTTAAACCACCAAGTTTGTTTGTTTCGGAGAGGAAAGGAACCTCTGTGGATAATTTGGCTCCTGGTAAAAACTTGAACCTCTGGATCTTGAATTATCAGAGGAAAAAAGTGAGCACTAGTGTTGGACTAGCTGCCCATCTTTGACGAGCTGAACAGCATTGGAGAAACACTGATTTTAACATGAAACTGCTTTATTTAGCGTGTTTAGCAGTTTAAATCACCTGCTCATTCATTTTGGAGAGGAAGAGACCTCTGTGGATAATTCGGCTCCAAGTAAAAACCACTGAAGGAATCCTAACGAGGAGTTCACGCTTGGCATGTGGGAGAAGTTTCAGCTGGTTGAAATCTGCAGATGCCACTAAATCCTGCACACTGTTCCTTTTAAAAGGAACAATTTACTGTGAATTCTGGGTAAACTAACATTTTTTCAATGAAAAAAACATGGTTGAAACTTAGCTCTGTTCACTCTGGCAGATAAGTGGTAGGAAGTTGCAGGCTATAAAACCTGTGTGTGTGGGAACCCTTGCAGAGTCGTAGGGGTCACATGTGAGCTCTTGGTTTCAGAGTCGTTAAGGTCACAATGTGAGTGGTTGACCCACCTGGCAACCATGTTCACTTGAACTTGCTCCCAGAAAACAGCCCTGGGTCAGACTTAGGACCACTGAGTTATGCCGAGTTAACTTATTTATCCATCACAATTTTGAAGTTGTTTTTGTGTACGGGTTATGGCAGATGATGTCCATCCTGCAAGATCTTCGTGGCCAATGACAGCAAAACAGTCCAGTCATTTTTGTATGAAGCCCACAAATCACAAATTTGGAGAAAATTGGCCAAAATGTGTTGGGCAAAAAGTTCTCCCAAAAGGCAAACCAGCAGCTTGTCATATAGTACAACTCATGGATCAAGATGAGGCAATATGGTACATTTTTATTCGTATAAATGACCACATGGTGTCATACTGCTAAATTAACTATCTAGTGAACAACACTGTCTGCTCAATGTTAGAGGAAGCTCTGTTACAGTCAGTGGACCTGCAGTAGTGGTGAGACTGGTGTCTGTTTCCAATTCAACAATCTCAAGTCTTAAACTACCTTCATCTACAAGATGGAGCCACAAGGTAACAACGTATCACTTAACTTAGGTTTTATTGTATATAAGTGTTACATATTCAACATTTATAATGACTCAAATAGCAAAAAGTACACTCTATAGCTATTGTAACAAAAAAAACAAAACAAAAAAAAAGAGTACATTAGACATTTTCTCTGACTCAAACATGGTCAAAACTAATGTCAACAACAGCTAAGCATTCGACTTGAGCTAGCGATTAGCGTGATGCTAACGTCGCATTAAAAACCCATTGAGATACTAACACGTGTCGCGATTAGCGTCGTGACGTCTTTATGTTTGTTACAGGTGACAGAGAAGTGTTCACGCTTTAAGGCAAGTATTTAAGGTAAGTAAATGACTTACGTAACTTTGTGTTAACATATATGTTCTTTAGGGTCATAATGAGAAATTAAAACAAGAGGAAAACAAGTATTTTGCTAGTTTTTGTACTTCCTGGTACAAAGTTAAACTACAGTAAGGCGGAAAGGACAAAAGGTACAAACAACCCTCTCTCTCAAAGGGGCAGTGCATGTTGATATGCAATGAGCTCGCCATTTTGAGGCCTTTTGCCTGCTTGGTAACGCAAGTAAATTAACATAATAAACTCTTGGTAAGAGTTAAAGGAATATAGTTTGATATTTGAGGTATTATGCTTCTTAGCTTTCTTGTGGGGGCAGCAGTAGCTCAGTTTATAGGGACTTGTCTTGGGAACCAGAGGGTCTCCAACTTAAATCGCTGTACGGACTGAGTGTGGAGCGTGGACTGGTAGCTAGAGAGGTGCCAGCTCACCCCTGGGGCGCCGCCAAAGTGCCCTCGAGCAAGGCACCGACCCCCCAACTGTTTGTCCAAGGCATCCCCCTCACTCTGCCATCCCTCCATTCATTGCTTGTATAGGCCCTGTTAGTGCATGTGTGTATTTTGGGCATGCGTGTGTGTATCATCAGAGTGATAAATAATGAATTTACCCTTTGGGATTAATTAAGTATATCTTCCTCTTCTTGATGAGAGCCAGGAGGTAGTTAAATTGGTTTAGTTTTATAAACTGTGTAAAAGAAGTGGACATAGCCTCCTGGTCTGAATATTCAGCTTGGTCTTTCTCTCAGTGTGTCAAATATACCACGTGGGACGGGAACAAACACCAGACTCTGACACAGAAGACCAACATGTGAGACCAAGGTTTGTGCCACTCAAAGCTGGGTGTTTTTTAGTGGCATTTGCAATCTTTTCCTAACCATAACCAAGGAAACTATGAAGAAAGAACAGCCATGACGACAGTGACAGTGGTCAAGGAGCCAGATTTTGGTGTCAGTGCTATTCAATGGGGCGGACGCTGCAAATCACACTTTAACCCATCATGTCTTTGTTGTTTCAACTTTGACTGAAAAACCCTTCCATCAGATTAAAAAAGATACTACCTTTTTCCCATTGTCACTCTTGGCCGCGCCAAGTAGAGCCATGCTGCGCCGAGTTGTGTTTCCATTGTCAATCTAGACGCTCTGTGCCACACTGGAGATGGACCTTCTCAGGAGTTGGCCCAAAAGCCGGGCCACCCGCCTTCAAGCGGATAGCGGTAATGTCTTGCCGACTGCAGCCAAGCCTGGACGCCCCTCCTTCTCCGCCCCAAACAATCATGTATTAAGACGAATACTATTGTGAAGAATCTATAGGAAATGAAATGTTTTACTGAATTAGCAGAACCTTGTTAGCAGCTTCTCTTCAATAAAAACAAGTCTAATATTGTGCAGGGAGGAAAGTGAAAGCAGAAACGGCCACAGTGAGATGTTGATGAAGAGCTGCAGGCAACAGGCTCTTACTGCACCTCTGCAAATAGCTCGCCTCCATTAGGTAAACTTCTTTTACCTTGCCTGCTGTGGAAAAACACATGCAGCAGAAATAACAGGGGACTTTAGCCGTGGATCAGTCCACTGCTTTTAAGACAAGCCATCATCGGTTTAAGACACACCTTCAAATGGCTAGCTATGACTGTTGAAAAGGGGTATAATTGATGCTTACTGATGTCTTTTATCTAAATGTGCGTTTTTTCCTTGTTACTTGTCTCCAAACAGATCATGTCTCTGTCCGTCAGAGGCTGACATGCAGCTGCTGGATAGAGACATGACCTGTGCCCGCCTTGAATGCTGTCTCTGTCGTCATGAACGTTTCCTTCCTTATAGTGTCCTTGACCATAACCAACTAGTTTGTTGCCGTAACTTTCGGCAACTTCTTCTTACCACCACATTTGTGCAGCTCAGAGCCAAGTGTTGCTTTTGCGACATCCGCAGTAGGGCTGCAACTAACGATTATTTTCATTGTCGACTAATCTGTCCATTATTTCTTCGATTAGCCAACTAATCATTTTATCGAAAAATGTGGGTCTGTCTCTCCCAAAATAATGTCATCTAATGTCTTGTTTTGTACTCACGCCAAATGATTTTAGGGCACCGTCATGGGAGAGTGTGTAAAGCTGCCAATATTTGAACGTAAGAAGCTGCAATAAGAGCATTGTGGGGTACTTTTGTAGTACTTTTCTATGAAAAATGACTCAAACCGATTAGTTGACAGATTTTTTTATAGTCAATTAGTCATCGATTAGTTGACTAATCGTTGCAGCCCTAATCCACAGTCTTTTCGATCTTGCTTACCTAAACACCAACTGCCTCCTACTGCTGACCCCAAGTCCGTCCTTGGCATCATTTTTGTAACACCAAGGGCTTCTGCCCAGGCAATGAATTATGATGAGTAGAGATGGGATCACACTGAGAAAGTGAAGTCACCTCAGTAAACATTGTCTAACAGTTTAATGGTTTCAAGTCCTCTTCAATATGGCATGATGTTCATTTTGAAAATCACGGTCCCATTGAGAGTAGAATACACGACAAAGCAGTGTATGCTTTTGGGTGTGGCCACGCTGTGATTGACAAGTTGCTAACACCGCAGTGTCCTCAGGTTTCCAGTCACATCCACTCCTCACTCCTCCACAGCTCTACCCTCTCGTCCAAAAATGGTCACTTCCAGCTCCAAAAAATCAACAAGATGGCGACGGCCAAAATGCCAAACTCGATCAGACTCTAAAACAGAAGTCCACAAACCAATGGGTAACGTCACAGTGGCTACATCCACTTCTTTTACACAGTCTATGATTAGTTTAGACCAGAGAGTGGAAGCAGGCGGAAACAGGTCGGGGTGAATGAATGGGTCAACAAAACATCTGGCGTTAACACGGGAGACAACTGTTTGTTTCCCATTTCAAACAGACCGTCAACGTTTTTTTTGTTTTTCAAAGCATGACCACAGTCGTTCCTTGAACGTGTTTATTATTGTAACCGTGAAGATCCCCTAACCTTGACAAGGTACTTATTTTAATCCAAACCATGATCTTTCTCTAAACATAGCCCAGTTACATAACCCAGACCTCAACCATAGAGGTGTCACATCACAAAATGCTTTTATTGTAACGGAAATTAAGTCATCCTATTGTCAGTGCTGTCGGATTGGAGTCTATGTGTCATTCTAGAGGGCAGGGGTGGACTAACAAGGTATTTCGTTGTTTAGTTTGGAAGACTTGCTGGAAAAACTTGCATCTAACTCTCTCTGAACGTCTGCACTGGACATAATGAAAGCAAAACCTTTGACACATCCAGGACTACTGCTGCAGCTCCACGTACAGGAAACGCTCCCACAGTCTTAAAGAAGGTCAAGTGAAACTCATCGAGTCCCAGTTCCCTCTGTCCACGCGGGTCAGAGGACCACAATAACAACCTCTCCAAGTCGCTGGTTTGTAACTTGGCACACACAGACGCTCCTCTCTTCCCCCTCAAGCTGCCGCGCAGACCAGCAGCTGCTTTACATCTCCCTGCATCTCGAGAGATGAAAAGTCACATATTTTCTCAGCACGCTGGCATGGCTAGACCACATTACAGCACACACTGAGGCATCTGCAGCTCCACACACTGTACTGTAACTTCTCCCCTCGCTGGAAACAGTGGAAGAAGCTTGATTTTTTTTTGTGTGTGTGTGTGTGTGTGTGTGTGTGTGTGTGTGTGTGTGTTTTTGCAGCTCCACCCTCAAAGACTGGACTACTGTTCAGCAGATTATAATGTCTCTGTTTGATTCACACACATTTAAAAGTCATCTAAGCCGAAATATAGAGCTTGCAGCGTGTCTCTGTGGCGCTTGAGAGGAAGAAGAACAACTGCTGTTGTATTTTCAAGTCTTTATAGATCAATAAATCCCATGTCTGAAGAGAGCTGGCTTCCTCACATGAATGTCTTGCGGCTTATTGTTAAAATACTCAACGGTCGGGTTCTGTTTGAGACGGGAGTGTATTAAAGTTTCGCTCTTACACTCCTGTTGTGAAGGACAGAGTGTTCTAATGCGCGCACTGTAGTAGAAAATTGTTCTGGTGTGTGGACGTAACCACAGCCTGTGAGTGGAGCTATTCATTTTAGAAGGGAAAAAACAAGGCTTCTAATTGAATACTATGCTATATTGTGGAATGTCATCCTGGCTTTTGGACACAAGCGGAGAAAAAAAAACAACAAAAAACTCCAAACAGTATGGATGGAAAAAGAGCATAAAACTTCTTACAAGGCAGTTAATGGTTTCCATCTCTTAATGCTGTGGTTAGTTTCCATCGCTTATTAATGCACAACTCTGGATCACCATCCAATCCTCCCATTGCCGCCCTGGGGGGATGACTGTATTTTAAAAAAAAAAAAAAAAGCAAAAAAAATTTAAAAAAGCCCACACCTGCTCTACATTGACCATCCTGCGAGCACGGAGGTAATTAGCCACAGAGTGAGAGTATAGCTGCAGGATGGGGGGAGGTCGCGCAGACCGACAGTGCGCAGACACAGTCAAGGAACTGCAGAGGGAAAAGAGTGTCCCGTCTAGACACCTTTTTTCCTCAAAAAACCTGAAAGTCAAAACTCATTTCAACCCCCAGCCCCCTTCTTTTCCTCTGGATTCCACAGTTGTTGGTTCAGTCTCTGCGTGGTCATGTCTGACAAAGTCTGGACTCCAGCAGGGTGAGCCGGGGCCAGAAGAAAAACAGAAAAAACTCCTGGTTGCTTGAGCAGTCATCCAGAGTTTTAACAGGCTGTCATTCCACTGATGAAATCTGCTGTAGGGTTTTCACACCTTCTAAGCCTCTAATGATGGTGTTGGATTTGTTCCATTTCTGCAAATGGAACATATGCTCACAGTGACATCTGCAGGATTAGCCCCGATTATGAAAACTTGAGATACAAGCTGCATGAGGTCATTAAATCGGATCGTGCGAGGCGTGCTTTGTTGATACAAGAGCTGTATGCAGTCGACTTGGAAAAATGAGTGGTTGCATTAAATCTGATTCTATGATGATGTGACACTTAACCTTACCTGGATATGCACTTTATGTGGCTCTAAATAAATAAGTGGCTGCACATTTTTTCACGCTTATCTTAAAAAAAATTGACAGTTTTTGGTTGCTGTAAAAGTTCCTCCTGTTTGTATTGGCTCTGAAGAGATGGAAATTCTTTCTGTGTTTACACACACAGTTTCCTCACTGGGCTGAGGTAGACAGTACAGTAAGTGACACAAATAGGGAAATTTGCATTTAAAAAACTGCCTGTTCAAGGTGGGAATGTTGCACTGTTATCCGCCTCGCCGTTCTTGCCCAAATGCGGTGACAGAGTTATTTTGCCTTTAAGTCAGCAGCAGAGGTAGTAACAGCACCAAATCCACATGTGTAACAGGGACAGCTGATAAGACGGGACGATGTGATGTTCTGATGAGGTGTTTTGTGTGCGACCCAACGCTAGGTGTTTCAAAAAGCAGCAAGTAGCAGTCAGCAGCTAACGCAAAGGTCCAGGAGCTCCTTAACGTCTGAGCGGAGGACAAGATCAGCCACATAATGAGCACGTTAAATGATTCTTGCTGCCATGTTATGCCATTGTTATTGTTTATAAAGCGCTGCCCAAGTTGAATGTCACACTTAAGCAGCAACCTCAGCAGCTGAAAAATGAAGCCAACATGGAAGTGCCAAAAACTGCAGCTCCTTAAATGGCTACTGGAGGCTGGCTCCAGAAGCCAGTCAATCCCCATTGACACCCAAAAAAAAACGCTTTTGGTCTCTTTAGCTAATTTTAACCTTCATGACATCTGTTTACTTTTTATTAAGCCTTAAAGTTACGAATAATTAAGGACGGGCGGCTTTGAGTGATAGTGTCCTCGGCTTGTCAGTCAGATCCACCCCTTGCTCCTCTGCAACGGCACCCTAACGTCAACAACCAACACACCCAGGGCACCTTTTATGTCGTATGTGGACATAGAAAGTCCACGATGAAATGTCGACATGTGACGAGGTCGGAGTGAGAATGTGTTGTCATTAAGGCTCCGTTGCTACTTATCTGTCTAAAAAGGGCTAATTATTGTAGCTTTGGAGGATTTATCTACCTCCAAATGCTGCAGCCTCATATTAACTTTGAGTTGAGTTTCCTTGGTGGCACAGTGGTGAAGTGGTTAGCATTGTTGCCTCACAGCAAGAGGGTTTCTTTCTGGTTTGAGAGTAGGGGAGCTCTCCTGTGTGCAGCTTGCATGTTCTCTTTGTGTCAGCGTGGGTTTTCTCTGGCTTCCTCCCACAGTCCAAAGACATGCAGGTTAATTTGTGACTCTAAATTGTCCGTAGGTGTGAATGTGAGTGTGAATGGTTGTCTGTCTCTATGTGTCAGCCCTGTGATAATCTGGCGACCTGACCAGGGTGAACCCTGCCTCTCGCCCAGTAGTCTCGCCACCAAACAATTAGAGATCTCCGCCTTCTGATAGTCTGGGGACACTCCTTTCTAAAGTGTGTTTAACACACCGGAGAAAACAGCAGGCAACAAAGCAACACTTCTTGCATTTTTTAAAAGGACACGCCCTCCCGGAAATGTGCGCTCCCCCTTTTCTCGTCTGCAAGGAAACAAACACACAGAGAGCTTGAAAATGGATGCCGAGAGATTTAACTTAATTTTATCAAACGTGTGCTCAGTCCACAGGATTGTGGAAATGAAGGACTTTGTTTAAAACTGTTAACGCAGTCGGACTCAGCGAGAGTTCAGCGTGAACGTAGGGAGTTTTTTTAAACTCTGAAATTGCATCCGGCCATCTAAACACAAAATCAGGGAGAAAGACATCAGTCTTTAGTTAAGCAAAGCGTCTAAATACTGACTTGTGAGTCTACTCGCCCAGTGTCAGCCGGGCGGCCTCACAGGATAACGGAAAACAAATGAATGAATGAATTTCCTTGCACAAAATCGACACAAGCAGCCACCGAAAACTGTTTAAATCCACATATGGACAAGTGAGCATTGTTTTAAGATAGACTTGGAAAAAATGTGAACGTATCCTTTAATCTTTGAACACCATCCAGGATGGCAACAGTGTCTCAGCCTGTCATACTGGCTGCACCCAATTCTAGATAATAATCAAGTTGATTTCTCTCCCACTTCGTGCATTGGTAAGTTCTGACCTCTGCCATCCCTGATTTATCACTGACATGTTTGTGTACTGGTGTCAATTTGAGTTATTGTTAGGCGCATCTGGGCGACATTCCACCCTCTGCAGACGGAGAAATAGATTTTAAGGGTGATTATTAGCTGTGGAAGTGGACATGATGATATAACGTCTCCAGTTTCTGTCTTTTGAGCTGAAAAAAAAGAGTCGCTTGGCTAAATGTGTGGTTGTCTAGTGGAGAGAAGGCGCTCCCACTGTCGGCTGGTAGTGGCTTCAAGTTGAGCAGTTGAGAGTCCCGCAGCCGAACCATTGGTGCGTAATGGTGCACGACTGGCCGGCAGATGTTTCACCACCGGGACACTCTGTCTCCGCACACTTTATCTGAACTCTTCCGACTTTTTTTTCTCAGCGTAGGCGTGCGTTAACTCGCTCCTGCCTTTTGCAAAAAAAAAAAAAAAAAAAAAAAAAAAGTTATCAGAGGAAGGAAAGGGACGAAGAAGGAGGAAAAAAAAAAAAAACTGGGCTACCTCTTCAAACCGTCCCGGTTTCTACCGGGGAGTTGTCGTCATCAGCACCCCAGATATCCCCCCCTTAGCTCCCTAAATGGATGGGGCAGTCTTGGTCTATGCAGTTGAGCAGCACAGGCCGAAAGATTGGAAACAACTTGTGAGTATCCGTCAGTTCGGCGTCTAGAGGGGGAACGCTGAGAAATGCCCGGCTGCTTCGCTGGAGCTCAGCTCTGAGGACTTTTCTCCTGCAGTCGTGCATTTTTTTTTTACAGGAGGAAAGGACTCTGCTCAAAGTTTACAACAGAAAGGAAAAGTCAGCGCTGAAGTGGCAGCTCTCACACTAAAGCCCTCGCTATGGATTGTATGTATTTATTCATGTGCTTTTCACTCAGTCAAGTCTTTTTGGATCATATTGTCGCTGCAGAAACGCATGGTGAGTTATTTCCCCCTGTTTGCACTCTGTATAGGAATAGAAATAATGATAGAAAATGATGGCCTATTTAATTGATTGCTCCACATAATAGGTCTGACAGCCTGACATTGTGTTAAACTGCTGGATGCCTGTTTATACCCACAGGATCTGACTGATAATACTCCTGCTTTACTGTGCTTTATGTAATATGTATGACATATGCTCTGACCTCTGTGATACATCATGTCTTTTTAATCACCCATCTTTGCTTTATAGTCTTTTTCCATAAGAGCTTGCCATAGGTCTGTGAATGTGATTCTCACTTGACACTATCTGTCCCATCAGAAAAACTCTCTGGAAAGTTAAGTGAATATGGTCTTATCGTGCCATTCAGCACAGACTCCCGTGGCCGGTACATTTCTCACGTGGTCTCTGCTGGAAGTGGAAGTAAAGGTGGTGGTGCTGCTGATGCTGATGCCGCCTCAGCGTTTGGCAGCAGAAGAAGGGTGGCCCGCGGTGCCCCCGAGATGCCCCCGGTCACCCCTGCCGCGGCGCAGCACTTGTTTTTCAACGTCACTGTGTTTGGGAAGGAACTGCACCTCCGCCTGAGGGCCAACAGGCGGCTGGTGGCCCCGGGGGCTTTCGTGGAATGGCAGGAGGACTTTGTGGAAAAGGCCAAGGAGCGTATCCACGGGGACTGTGTTTTCACCGGAGATGTGAGCGACATGCCGGAGGCCTCTGTGGCTATCAGCAACTGTGACGGACTGGTAAGTCAACGCATACTTGACATATTACTCTGGAGAGAGACATGTAGCTGAGAGACAAGATGCTTTCCCTTCTTTGGCACAGTGTCAGGCAGAATGTGGAGTGTTGTGGCTTGGCTTCATCTTCAGAACGTTCCTGACAATGGCCACTTCACATTTTTTATGACCTACGCTTGCATGTGCATCACATCCTTACATAAAACACACATCAAAGCATTCCATCTTAAATCTACTGCATCTTTAAGACATCAGACATTCACACCCTGTGTAGTCTTGAGATGTGGCTCCAAGTTTGTAGTTTGGTTCTTTGATGAGAGGCTTCTCAGGCAGCATAATATCTATGCTGTCCATTTGTGTGCTCAGAATCTTCCAAACACTCATAGTTTTTGCCAGAATCCTTCCTGAATACACCAGCAGGCACATGTGGCAGTTTGAGCGTCTGGATCCTGCTCTTCAGTTGGTCAGGAGTTTCCAATGATTGGGCTGGAACAAAGCGGTTCTGACCAATTAAAAGAGGAGGAGGCAAGCTTTAAACAACTGGCAGGCTTGAAAGGTTGTGGATGAGAATAGAAACAGGAGCTGTGGAGTTGTGATATTGACCTTGCGTCCATTTCCAAATCTGAATCCTTTCAGATTCTCTTTCTCTAACAAACTGTCTTTGGCTGAGTACAGAAAAACAGCTTGTGCATGGCATGTAGCCAGTAGAAGAGTTTAAATGTGCTATTTAAACCTACATCAATTGATTTTTTGCCCACTTGGGGGCAGCGCAACAAGCTGTCAATACAACGCTGGCATCACTTTATATGGTGTACATGCAGAGCAGTAGTAGCCGTCCCATGAAGTTGTGTTTCTGGCAACCTGACCTGTACCTCTCCCAGATCCCAAATCACAAAGTGCTTTACATTAGTAGTAAAATAGACAGCAACAATTCAGCGGCACAGGGCTAATAAGAGAAAAACACAGCAGCAGCAAATAAGTAAGGACGGAGATAAATAAGTAGGTAAGCTACATGGACGGGCTAACTAAAAGCCTGCCTGAATAAAAAACATTCTGTTTCAAGGAAATATCACATTAGTCCAGAAAATGCTATTAAAAAGGGAGAGCGTTCCAAAGATTTGGGGCAACAGCTTAAAAAGCACGGTCACCCTGACTTTCAGTGTGCTTGATGGACAGTCATCAACTTTAACTTTAGCTTGCATCCAGTTGTTAAATAAAAATGATCAACTGGTTAAAAATCATGTGGTTTAAAGGAATGTCATTGGTATGAAATTGACAGGAGATGCTACTATAACAGCAAATGATCTGTCCAAGCAGTAACATGTATAAAGTGAATGGCACTGGACCCAACACAGAACCCTGTGGGACACCACAAGACAGAGGTACTGTATTAGACATAGGCCTGGGCGATACGGACAAAAAAATCCTATCTCAATATTTTCAGGCTGACTGGCGATACACGATATATCGGTATTTTCTCTGAAATGGGCTGCATGTTTTCAGTTGCAAGTCAAAGCCACATTTGAGATGTCACAAGCACTTCTATAAAAAAACGACTGTGATTAAAATAAAATGCAAAGACAGAGATTTTTTTCCCCTGTTTGAAAATATACAGCTAATGATATTAATTTAAATCTTTTTATTTATTTAGGCTATTAATCTCATTAATGCACAGAGCATCAATGGAGAGGCAGAGGGAGGGAAGGAGAGACACTTTGTCCGCGTTACATACGTCTTGTATATGAAACGTCTGTGCTGTTGCTGCAGTTTTTAAACAGACCTGTTGCCTGCATCCACGCGCTGTCTTCATGTCATGAAATAGACTGCAACTATCAAGAAGAACGGTGACGTGATAGGATCCACCTCACACACAAACTAGCATCGCAGTGCTGGACGGCACATGTGCTGCAGCCATTTCATTCATCTCATAGACTGTGTTAGTGAAGCACGTGCAACCTACAGACCTTTACACTGCAGACAGATTAATCAGAGGAGTAGCTCGTGTCTCTCTTAGTGTTGCTCGAGAACGTATGAGTAAGTAGGGTGGAGCTGTGCGGAGATATAAACCATGTTGTCTTAATTTATATCTTTCTTGAAAATATATCGAGTTATTGTACATAGTCCTTATATCGCCCAGCCCTAATTTGACATAAACTGACCCACAAAACCGAGAAACTTCTCTTGACAAGACAGGATGCAACCAATCCAGGGCAGAACCAGAAATACCCACTAACTGGTTTTGCCTTTTTAAAGGGGTATTCCAACATTCGCTTTCTTTTTAGCTCTGTTTTTGGTCACCTCCAACTCTCTTCAGCTGCTAAATGCTCCATAGTGTTCAACAGCTGGTTGAAGTTAGCGCTGTTTGGTTGGAGCTTTTGTGCATGTAAATACCCTGCAGCTACATCTGACAATGCTGTTGATGAGCACAGCAAGAAAGCTAAAACTGTAAAGTTGTGGGCTGCAAAACCAAAACGGTTAGCTGGAAGTTGCTAAAGCACTGAGCAGAAATGCAGAGTTGGGTGATAATTCTTTGTAGGCTCATACCATGAGCAACCCTTTCCACATTATACATAGTTGTGTCATGCATTGTTTTTATTGAAATACTGGAGACTTTTTAGAACTCACATTAATTATCACAACTGATCTCTAAGGAGTTTAGCAAATATTTTGTGACACTGGAATAAGATCCAGCATGACCTAAGAAGCTCTTTATTTAGCCCAAGGTAAATTCAAAAAGATAAGCCACAACCCCAGCTGACTTCTTCCTCTAGAGCCTTGTGTGTCTAGTACCACCACCCTACTTTTCATTTGTTGTTATCGTGGCCTTTAAAACTGTGTTGTAGCTGTGATAGAGCAGAGCGACTGGGAGGTGAGCCGAGCCGCTAATGGATGCTTGCAGTCGAGCAAATTAGTTGAGTGAATTGGCAGGTTGACCTAAGTGAGGCTGCTCCTCTGCTTTTCTGACCCAGCTGCCTGTATTGTTCTGACAGAAGAGAGTGTGAATGGTGGTGAAGATAACCCTCTGACCCAGGAGCATTTGAAACACACACTTTGAGTCAGGAGTCCTTTCCTAAATTATCACCGTCTCAAGTGGGAAAGCACAAGTCTCAGAGTGAAGTCTGCTGTTGGCAGCTAGAACTTCACCAAGCCCACAGTTTCATCTCTCGGCTCCTTCATGGGTGTTTCAGGACAGTTGAGCTTTCGATGTTGCATCAGCACAACACAAGAAACAATGGACGCCTCTTTGTCGTCACTGCTGCATTTTCTCGCTCTCATACTTTCTCTGTATTAGCACAAGAACTGTGCTGAAGCTAAGAAAACGGACTTAAATCGGCGCCACAGAGTTAGTCCTCCGTTCTTTGTGTAATAACAGAGAGTGGTGTGTGGACAATGCCACGCTGTGTTCCCATATCACAAAGTAATTTCCTGCAAGGTGACTGTGGCTGCCCTTCAGTGAGTCAAGACAAAAAGCAATGGAGTGGCCTTATACTGTACTCTCCTGTAATTTGTATTCACTCAGGTCAGTATAAAAGGCTTTTATACAATGTTTGTTATGTAGTCCTAACAACACAAAAGAAAGCAGCCTTTATCACAGTGCTCTTTGTTTTTTATCAAGGTCTAACACAGACATTAGCAACGGTGGTTTAGAAGGTGTGAGCCATTGAGTAGAGAAGGCAAGGAATTATTATCCGTGTTCTACAGAAAGCAGAGCACCAGACTTGCATTAGCTTCTGCGCCGCTAGCTTTTGTACCAGCTTGTCTACAAATATGGCTCATGTCAACGTCATTGAGTCGACGCTGTGCCTACGCCGTGGCATGACGTGCGCCTCCCCAGAAATGTAACCACACGTTGCGGCGACGCAGACCTCCTGTCTATTTCTGTAAGCTGACACCATTTCCCTCAGTGGAAGCAAAGCTTTCATTTACTTTTATTTCACAGATAATTTAAGTCTTGTGTGTGATTTATCCTGGCTTCATATGAGCAGAGGAAATCTCCACTCGTCGCTAGACTAATTTATACAAAGTAAAAAGCCATAATGTGCTAATAACGTCAGCATGTTGTATTTGTTTGGAAAGCGGGTTTAGTGTAAGACAGTTGTTTTGTCGGTGAACCTTGTCAGTTGTAATAGAGCTGAATTTTGTACCGTTACCTTTGTTAAATGTTGCTGTTGTCCCTGGATTTACATGAGTAAAGGAAAAGTCCCCTAGCCACCAGGCTAATGTAAAATGCCATAGGCTTGTGCTAACAGCATTAGCATGTTGTATTTGTGGGGAAAATGTGTGCGGATAAAGACAACTGTTTGTCTGTGAATGCTGCAAGTTATAGTGAAGCTGATTTGTGTACTTGTTCCATGTTTAATGTGTGTTTTGAATCAACTTAACCTCACGGCACTTCACAGAAGCCCCGCTGCTGACTAATGTTTTGGAGGTGTAACTGCAGAAACACATACACACCACGGCACAAGTATACATGCTCACAACAGGCGATGTGTGTAGGATATGGTGTAGGGTCTGCCCCACGAGTATAAATCCGGCATTAGGTGTAAATACAACTGAGAAATTCAAGGACTGTTATATCAGTTTACTTTTGTTTAATGAACTATGCATGGCTTTATGAAAGCTAAGGACTGTCATTCAAGGTACTGAAACCTAATATCTGCCCGTGTGACATTAGAGAGTGTTGCATTGTTTCGTAAGTCTTCTCCAACATTTTGTTAACTTCCTGGATTTTCCCCACATGGAAATTCTGACCCATCAAGAGCAGCTTTCCCCGCAAGGCGTTTGATTTGGTCTGCTTGTAAATGCTGCCGTGAGAACACGAACCAACTCTAGGCAATTATGCAACTTTGAAACAAAATCAGTCCCTGAAGCGGTAGACCAGCAGCTCCTGTGTTCAGGGAGGTAAAATTGCTGTTTTTGACAATGGAGTCTGGCTTTGAGAAAGTGTAACATAGTGTAGAGTGAATACACATGATCATTTGGGTGTTAAACTGTCCCTTTAAAGTTTGCCAGTATTGTGCTATATTAATTCTTCAACACATATGTTCCAAATCAGAAAGAAAGTATATACTTTTTTGGACAGTTTTCATTATGTTTTACCTTCAGGAGAAAACGTTTTCCAGGTAAAATTGATGTCACTGAGGTCTGTGTGTTACGCAGTTTGTGGGACATTGTGCCTCTTCAAATTTAAAAGCTTTCAGCATCACAAACAACACTGCATTCACCTCTGTAGTGGCGGCAGAAGTCACAGACCACTCAAGCAAAACTATCTGCATGGCCAGATACCGCTCAGTGCACGTGAGAGACGATGTTTTTTCTGCGTGTGTGATTTGAATGTCGGCAGGCTCTTGGGAATATTGTCCATGCATTTCCTTGCATCAAAGCCAACATAAACATAGACCTGTCTGTGCACGTAGGAGGCATTTGAAGGTGAACAGACACTTTGCAGGCAAATTATTTAGTCTGAAGTGTCTGCTTGATGTGGAAGGACACGGAGGAGATGTCTGATGAAAGAAGCGAGTTCGGAAGGAGTAAGAATCTGAATCATGCGCTCCAGTCAACGCATGCGGGCCAAATCTTTTAGATACACTATGCAGTGTGTCTTTATGTCCCCGCCAGCACTCCGGCTTCAAAAGTGTGTTTGATGTGTTCCCTTATAGAGAACACACACGTGCCGTATTGGAGGAGCAGATGTATATCACAGTTGCATGCGCATTCCTGGAAACAAAGTGCTCAGACTTGAACACACCAGCTGTCAGCACGGCTCCTAAACTTTACTCTTTTTTTGATTATTTGCTTACTTCACGACGATTGAATTTCCATGAGAAGCGTTGCTATCAGTGCGTCCTCTGCATTGAGGCCGATCGCGCTAATAGCGAGGCATGACATCACCAGCAACAGATTACGTTAACTTGGTCTCCTGCCATGTGCCAGGAGACGCGAGATTTATGGCATTCCAAGCTCATGACAGATAAGACACTCATACAGTGAAGCTGCAAATAAATCTGATGTCTTGTGGATATATTTGGTGTCAGAACGCAACTAGATGGCCAGCCGAGGTTGCAAGGAGAATAAACGCTAAATGCACTTTCAGTTTCATCTTAACACAGTTTATGTTTGATTGACCTGCATGTCAGTGCTATCTTCCCCTCTCAGTGTAACGCCTGCGAGATCGCAACAGCTGTGCGCTCCAGACGAGCCGGAGCTATTGTTCAGGAGCGATGAGTGATGGCTATGATTATACCGGTGCTGCTCATGTGTTGGGTATTAGCGCAGATGACGGGCTGATTGAATTACATGTGTGATGGAAACACGAGTGCCGGATAACCGCAGTCGGTAGAGCGCTATTTCTGTGTCCATCAGTTAAAAAGAGCGAGAGCCACCTAGCAACAGTCAGCAGGCTTACTTTTTTTGGGTGGGGGGGGGGTTGGTGGGGCAGTTTTCCATCCATTGGAGATGGAAAATGCTTGCATAAATTGTTCTATTCATGCGTGTTTTCAGGAATTCTGCACAGGCCTGGTCCCAGTCCAGTATTCCAGTATCCTCTGGTGTTCCAGTACTCTGCTGGCACCGAGGTAAAGGCACTAAATTAAGAGCTCCATCAGTGGAAGCCCAGCATCTCAGCCAATAATGTGATTTATTTCCTCTCAGTCCTTATTTGCAGCAGTTACAGTGTGTCTGTCTAAACATGTGTTACTGTGTGTGTGTGCTCGTTAAAATACACACTGTGATACAGGACACACACACACACACACCTGCACGTGCAGACACACACACATCACGGACACTAGAGTATGTGACAATAATGACAAACACATTTAAAACATTAACATTACAGCTTTGAAACTGAATGCACACATACCAATTGAATATTGCATATATCACTATGTGCTACACATCCTTCTACTTATGCTGCTACTCCCACTGCTAAAAATGCTACTTATTGTACTGCTACTCGTACCAGTTCTCCTACTACTACTTAAACTATATTCTACTTGTACTGCCACCACTAAAACCACTTCTGCTACTACTACTAATGCTGGTAATGACACTACTGTTACTATCGTTCTTCTACTACTATCACGACCACTACACCTTCATCTCCTGCTTGTACTTCTGCTACTTATACAACATACTATGTCTACTGTCACCACTAAAATGACTTCTTCTACTCCTACTATTGCTTGTACTTATACCACTACTACTAGGTGGGTGAGCGAGAGGTCCATGGTCGTTTATAACGTAATGTTATAGATAATTGTTTTATGTGTTTTAATGTAGAGTTATGTTCTCTTGTATTAATACTAGGGCTGTACCCAAATATTTGGATATTCGAATATTTACTTTTTTTATTTATTTATTTTTTTCCACAATTTTTGGTGCTAAATGTAGTCTTTTTGTTGTTGGTAAATGTAGGTTATCAATAAAAATCAAAACTTATAAATTGCCTTGTTAAAAATGTGAAAATATAGTATAGCCTCCTGAGCTTGTGCGCACGGCACGCTTGAGCTCATCCGTCTGAGGCTGAGGATCAATGCCAAGTTTTACCACTTTATCCCCATTCCCTCTAACTCGTAGCTGTTTTTTCATTATCTTTTGAATTTAATATGAATTATGCAACCGTTTTTGTCAATGTTTGTTTCCCCCGTTTTGTACAATAAATCATTGTTTCAAGTTTCAACAGGTTTCTTTTGGAGTGCGTGTCACAAGTGTGTTTTGAAAACGACCGCGGACTGTCACCTGCTCAGTGCATCAGTACCTTCGGATGCCATGACAGTAATAGCCAATAATGTCAAAATATCATTTACAGAGTGATTTAACAGACAATCACTGCTGCCCGACCCGCAGGTCCATTTGCAGGTCCCACAGGTTACGGGTCGACCCGCGCATCACTACTCAGCTCAGTCTATAAATGCTGTACACAACAGTAAGGCTATAGACATTATATTCTATTCAGGCCGGCAGAACCAGCAGCACATCGGCTCTACAGTGCACGGCACTGCTGATTAACCATTTTATTGCAGCGCAGAGTGTCTGCCAGCAACCAATTACTTGCAGAGGCTTCCTACAACTTGTTTCAACGGTTCTGATTTAATCAGAAGACAAATTAAACAGGATGATTAGCCAATATGAAAATCAAAAGAAAGCATAGAATAATGTACTGAAGGAGACTGTTGTGCCATCACATTTTTTTGTGGTTTGAGAGCAAAGATCCGGTCGCTGCTGTGCAAAACTCCGCAATACAGTTAGGTCCGAAAAAACCCCGGATTACGCTACTACCACTGCTACTACTTCCTATCTGCTACTTACATTACTCACTACTATCAACACTATCAACTACTACTAATTCTTCTTTTTTTACTACTTCTGCTGCTACTATTACCACAGTTAATATTTCTACCACTACTTCTTCTTTTTTACTACATGCTATATATTCTACTCCTCACAGTAATGATAAAAATTATAATATTAATATGAGTATTTATCCTTTTAACCCGGTGAGCTTTTTTTTAAAAAAAAGCAACAATGAGCTGCTCACAGCAGTCTCATAATCTTCAACCTGCAGTGCTCCACTTAATGGCTAAATTATTATAATTTCTCTCCCCTTCGATGTCAGTCTCTTGCAGATGAGTGCCAGTGTTATTAAGCCTAATTTTCTCTGTATAATCCTCATGGTGATCACCAGCTATGCTCGCCCTTTGCAGCCCTGCACGGTCAGATGTGAAAGCTGATAAAAAGGACTCAAGTAGTAATCCCTGGCTCCCACAAGCTGTCTCATACGATTATTTCAGACCTGCGACTCTGCTGAGTCCAGCACCACTCAGCCATGATTTACTCCCCCGGCTTATTGATCTTCCTGGTTTTTACTACAAAAGCTTTCATACAGCACCATCAACATGCCTGATGTTGCAGGTATCCTATGAATATTCTATAAAGGTCAGATAACTTTGGGATTATATGACTAAAATTCACACACTAGACTCTGCGACCTCGGGAAAATGAATGTGCATACCTTGATCTCAGAGGCTGACAGTGGATTACGTCTTTGCTCTCTCCCTCTCTGTGTCCCGTTTGTGGATCAACAAAGAGCGTGCCTGGAACCGAAATTATATGTTTCTAAACAATCTGCCACAAATTACAGGTTAAGCCCCTGGAATGACGGCTGGACTTTGATTTCCTTGCACGTTGCAGCTCAAGCATGGCCTGTGGCACTTGTTGCATTTCTATATTGTGTTTGTCGTCAATACACTGTGAGGGATATCTCCGTTAGATTACAATCAACTTTATGCCCGTGCTGTGTTGTGACACTGTCCGTATATAGTGAGAAAGAACTTGGCCAGAGATCCTGTTTGTCTCCTTCACTTTATTTTCATGTTGGTATTTTTTACCCAAGTCTCTGTGAACATTGCTCCTACTGTCCAATCACCAAAGACGGAGGGGGCGGGCAGGGTTGTTTGTGTAAAAAGTCTGACATGCAGTCAATGAGGACAGGAGATGAAAACTTGCAGACGAAAGTCTCTGTGAGGTTGTGTTGTTTTTTTTCTATACTGTAGATATGCAAAAGTACAAAGTATGATAACCGCCACTTTTCATACCATTAAACCGGCATACCGCTGACAACTTGACAGGAGTGAAAATTATCATCCTTAACATCTGTAGTGTTGTGTCAGAATGATGAAGACAGCTGAAGAACAATTAGATACAAAATAAGATGTAAGCTCTACAGGATGATGTTTTTCCACTACAGTGTTATCTGTGGTTGGGTTCACATGTAAATCAAAACCTGTACCAGTGCCGGTACCTCACATTCAGTACCAGTACCCAGTGGTACCTTTTCTCAGTACTTTACTCTTTCTGTAATAATAAGAATTACATTTTTGAACATGCTGCATGCAGCAAGTGATTCTGCTCCTCCACATATAAAGCTACAGGGTTTCACATACATTCATTTTGTTGTGTTGGCCCGCCACAATTAAAACATCTGCTGCTACGTTTTGATTTTTTTGGAGCTGAACCATTCATTATGTACACTGTTGAAAATTAATACCGTTTGGTTGATTATTGCTCCACACTCTTGAAGCACAGAATGTACTCTTGGCACAGATGGAGCAGCAGCACGTCAGGTGTAGTGAAAGTAAAACTTTCACAGCTGCTCCTCTCATCCATTGATCTGATCTGATCAGCTCTTATCAGCTCTCGTCAGATCTGATCAGATCGACCGTTCTGTTATTCTTCCTGCGACTCAAAACTCCACAAAATGCTGCTGAGGAAAAAAAAAAGAAGAGTTCTGCCTGCTCTTTGTTCACAGATCCGGAAAAATCTCAGAATGTAGAGAGGCGACACAAACTGATACACAAGGACACTTTGGCAACAACAACAACAAAAAAGTAAAGTAGGCTCTCGGAAACGATCTGCTCTGCAGCGATAGTTTTGTCTTGCTGGGAAGCTGACATAGTTCCATGGGCGGATTTGCTGGTTTTCCGAAACCAGCAATCTCACCCAGGTGCACTCCTAGGTCCTGAAATGTATCTAATGTTTCAGCGAGTTTGTTACCCAACCCTAACATTATCCCAAACAATGTCCAGGTTTTTAGGTATTCCATTATTTCAAATATCTTGAAAAACAGTGCATATAGCTGACTTAGATGAGAAAAAACTTCCCCAAAGGAGCATGCACCCAGACCCCCACGAGACTCCACCTCTGCCACCTGCTATAATGCAGATGAGAGAAGATCTGTTCAGTCACTGTAAAGCAACGAGCTAAAGAAGCACCAACAAGTGCTCTGCTATCCCCAGGTTTCGCCTCTCAGGCTAAATACAGGTTTTTGGGGCACTGTGCAGCCTGAAATGAGTATCTGCAGGCACCAGGCACTACCTGGTGCTCCAAACTTGTTTATGTGTTTAAAAAAAGATGCTAGATCTCGAGTCAAAAATAGCAATTTATTCATCTGTTTCCCCTTTCACCTCTGAAACTAACGCTTCAGCCTTATTTATGCACACCATTTTTCTTTCACCTGCCATCACCTCATTGTTCCTTGTCTTTGTTTGCATGCTGCACTGAACAGGTGAGACACTCCAACTGTTAGTTTGCAGAGCAGAAAGAAACATACAGTAAATACCCACCTTCAAAGTTGCTCTTACAAATGTGTGGAATTTAGTGCAGTGGTGAGCTTAAGGGTTAGCTATATTTGTCTTTTTTTTTGTGCAGTGATGCCGTTGGATCCCTCACTGCCTCAGCTCTACAGTGTTTTTCACTGTCCTCCACTGAGCCCCACAGATCTCATAATTCTAGGTGTATGAACATTCACATCACATGGAGTGACCTGATGACCTCCACATCAGTTAACCTCTGCTGACCTGTAGGCTGTGATTTCCTCTGGGGATGACCCAGTCTGCAGAAAAAATGTTGCTTCAGTAGCTGCTGAAGAAAATACTGACTGGACACTACAAAACAGAGCCTAACAAAAATCAAACAAACAGATGGACAAATACAGACAGATCGCTTAAAACACTAAAGTTTTGGAGCTTAAAAAGCTGCTACAAAAACACTGATGGCTTGCTACAAAACACTCATGTTAGGAGCCCCAAAAAAAATATAGAAAAACACTGATAGGTCGCTACTAAACATCCACGTTAGGAGACAAAAAAGCAGATGGAAATTCATCGATGGGTCACTATAAAACACAGAAGTTTGAAGCTTAAATAGCCATTTGAAAAACAGACAGGTTGCTACAAAACACCCTCGTTTGGAGCCTAAAAAGTCTATATAAACACAGTTAAAGGTCACACATCAAAGCTTTGAGTAACCACTGGAAAAACACTGACTGGTTGCTACAAAACACCCACGTTTAGAAAAAATAAAAAATGGAAAAATACACGCGAATCGCTATGAAACACCAAAGTTCGGAGCTTAAAAAGCTGCTGTAAAAACACTGATTGGGCGCTAAGAACAACCAAATTTGGGGCCGAAAAAGATGCTAGAAAAACACAGAGTGGCCGCTAAATGTTTGGAGCCTTCCAAAAAACCTGGAAAAACACAGATGGATCGCTACAAAATGCCCAAGTTTGAAGGTTAAAACACTGCTAGAAAAACACTGTTAGGTCGCTAAGGCAACCCAAGTTTGGCGCCTAGAAAGTAGCTAGAGCAGCACTGATGGGTTGCTCCAAAACACCCACATTTGGAGCCTTAAGGATGATGGAAACACAGCAATGACTCGCTAAAACACCCCGTTTTGTTGTTTGTTGGTCTCGAACAATGATCTTCAATGGTCTGTAACTTAGCAGGTGTCTCCCCTTGTTCACAATGTCAGCTAATACACTGGGTCAATGGGAAACATTGATGTAACATACGCGTTGGATGCAAAACCACACAATGCCAGCATATTCTTTTGACAACTGAACTGCTGGTTCATCCTTACTGTTTTATCTGACAAAGACAAATTGAGATGTTAAAGACCCGGTGATGGTGGTGGATTGCCAAAGTTATTACAATTCATTGAGGGAAACAAAAATTTCTGAACCAAAATTCATGCCAATCCATCAAATAGTAGTTGAGATAGAAACTGCTTGATTGGTGGAGTTTGTTTGATCTGCAAACACTACTCAGGGCTAAAAATTCCCAACGGTGCCATAATGTATGCCTTGATGTATAGCTGATAATGTAGATGTAATATTCACCCAAAAATATCCTATTATTAATAGATCAACGAATTGTTTAGCCTATAAAATGGCATAAAACAGTTTTTAAAAAAAGGCCAGTTTAATGTCCTGACCAACAGTCCAGAACTCAAGGGTACTGAATTTAAAGAGATTAAAAAAACGATGAAAAGCAGCAAACTCTCAAATTTGAGAGGCGGGAATCATTTTCAGGTATTTATTAATTAAACTAAATGTCATAGCTTTGTGTCCATTTACCACCTCTGACAGCAAACTCCACCCCTCCCTGGCCCTGACTCCACCATACAGTGTACACATGTTTACATTTGGCTCCTCTGTAGGCCCTTCCAGATGCTGCTGCTCTCCCCCACCTCACAGACCTAACTTCTCTTTCCACCCACTCCTGAAATAAGAGACCACAGAGGAAGTATCCGAGCATGTCTTACTTGGCATTTCCTGGTCAGGGGCTGGACAGATTCTTTCACTCCTCTTTGCCCTTACTGTCAAGTGTCCACGCTTAAGTTCACACTATTTGTGTTGTTAGGCCCGAGTGACAGCATGCTGAGGATTCGGAGTTGTTGTTCTTTTAAGGCACAACGCTGTCTTTATGGCACTATATTTAGATTTCTTTTTGCAGCTGTAAATACACACATTCTTGCCAAAGTCTTGTTGGTGTGCCTTCTTCATGAGTATAATGATAGGCTGGATGGATTTCTTTTTTTTTTAGTCAGGAGTTGAATTATGAGAAATAAACTGCACTGTGCAGCATATTCAGAAAGCATGGTTTGTGTTAATAAGCTTAATAGAAGCAATATGGCAGCACACAGAAGAAATGTGTGATTTGTGTGGTTCATTAGTCGAGGATGTCACATTGTTTACACGTTGTCGGGGTCACATTAGGTTGTGTTTTCTTGCTTAACTGACAACTACTCAAAAACAATTAATTACCGCCTCTGTGTCGACCATTGATGACCTATTGATTTGTTTTTGATCGTTTTCTTGTAGTGCGTTTTGTCTTGATTGGACACAGCTCATGGTGGAGTGTGACAGGAAACATGAGGGAGCAATGTTCTCTGGATGGATTCGAATAAATTTTGTTGCAGTGTCACAACATTTGTCCACCAGACTGTCGACCTGTCTGAGGCGTATCTCAGCTCTCACCCAATGTGAGCCTGCATAGTCTCTATCCTCTCACGATGCAACAAAGGATAAATGGTGATACATAATGGATGGAGTTAAAAGCTTGGCACAAATGCTGAAATTGAAGGCACGTACTGGCTGGCAGGAAACAGCGAGTAGTGAGTAGCGAATAGTATCAGTAACACTGTGCTACATTACAGAGAAACACAAACCGTACTAATGAACCTTCATTAATATAGGCCTATATTTTATCTACAAGTGCACGTCACACACTGAGCGAGCCGCCTGTTAATGACGCTGTCGGCAAAGCAGTAATGACTGTGCTAAGTGGCTAATGGGCATGTAGCTACTTCCATGTTTCAGATGATACATCATGTTTGTAGTCGACCAATGAAGATGAGTTTACATATCACCTTGGGTTCATCCTTCACCTCCTCAAGATGATCCCACACTTTGGATTTCCTGCACGACATGTTATTAACTAGCCTGTGGAATAACTGCAGGTACCAGCCCTGGAAAGTGGGGACAGTCTTTAACCGCCTGGAAAATGTGAGGTCAGGCGTTGGGCCGTGTAGACCTATCGTCCCTTGGGACAGATGTAAAGCTCTGGGTTGCCCTGCACTAACAGACTGAATATTTACAGAAGAAGGGAAAGATATCTGTCGGCTGTGATTGGTTTGTAACGTGACTCCTGTCATATAGGTTTTGATTTATTTTGACAAGGCACAGCTCCTGATAGTTTCATATTTTTTGTTGTTTGTTCTGCGACTAAGCGACCAGTGAAATCTTGCTAAAGACCCTTCTGATCGACTAATGTTTGATCGACTATTAGGGGGCAGCCCTAATATTGCCCTCTTCCTGTATTTTGCTGATTTCTTCGTATTTTCTGTGTTTGGGATGGTTATGGGCACCGCCACAGCCACAGCGCTCAGGTGAGGGGCTTTATAAAAAGGTAGCAAGTCTAGTGACCTGACCGCAAGCAGCAGGAGACACAGCAGGCGAAACACCAAACAAGTTAATCTGGGGTTGTCTTTTACTTTTATTTTCACCGGCAAGTGTGTTTACGAACAGTAACTGACAATCCTGCATAGTATACCTTTAAAGTAAGAGCATCAATTATCCGCCACATCACCTTTTTCCTGGTAGGCGGCACTGAACGCTTGCTACACAATAAATGCTTCGCAGCAGGTTTACCAGCCAATAACCTGATGAGGTAATGGACAATTACGTACATTGCAGCAACTAATTTTGTAATCAACAAATTGGTATTGCAAACCAAAAATAGCAGTGAGATAATGGCAAAAATATGTGCAGCGTGATTCAGAAACATAATTGCCCTGACATAATAATATAAGTGTCCAGCAGCCAGAGAAAGTCCACTTAAGTTAATAACTTGATTACTTGTGTAATTGGTCAGTTCTAGCAATGCCTAAAGAAGGACTGCAAACAACACAACAGGTTTGCAATCACAGCTCTTACATTGAGAATATGCCTGTACTGTATCAGTGCGGGCTCGTGTTGTGTGGTAGATGTAAAATGTTGTTTTAATAATAAATTTACACAAGAGTAAGCCCGAGGCATAAATATAATTTCAATGTCCAACAGCTTTCAGGGTGAAAACTGTCGTCCTCACATCATGATTGTTACAGTGAATCAGAGCTGAATGTTGGCTTCCATATGCAGTCCATATAAATATTTACCTTCAGTCACATTAGGTATACAACAAAGAGGCCTGAAGCAGAGGATGTTTACTTTATGGAAATCAGTGTGTGCAAATGTTTGTGCTCTTTTATGTGTAACGCCAGTGCCAATCATCACTTCAGCTCAGATTCTTAAAAGGCGGACGCAGGAAAATGCTGACCAGATTTCACACTGTGTTTTCTTTTTATTGAACACATCCTACAGAGACGTCTCTCTGGTTCTTTGTCCACTTGGAGATTAAGTTCCTATATGCCTCAGTCATTTTTGCCTCAGTACTGCTGAAAGAAATGTTCAGACTTTAATAAAGATGCCATGGGCACAAACTTATTGTGCACTTCATAATATCCCCTTGGCTGTATGCTTACCTTTGATTGGAAGCAGCAAGATCCCGGCTGCTCTCTGTGGGTAGCTGAAAAGGATTTTGGAAAGTGTTAGAAAATGCTCATGAGGTGGAGCACAGCTCTAACAGAGCTCTGAATTCACAACAGAACCAAGCAAAGAGAAACACATGACTGAATAGAGACATTGCGACTCATCATCTTGTTCAGCGTGAAATTATGGTGACACTTAATAAATCTCATCGAAAGCCTTGTTGGTGAGGGCCCCCAGATTGTGTCTACCTGCGTCATTCCCCACACCCAGCCCTTCCCCGAGTCTTCCAATTGATCAGGCAGTCTGTAATTACTGTCTCCAGTGGAATTACCATCCTTTGAAGGAGGAGGGGCGCACTAATTTCAAGCCCTCTTTTTCCAGGCAGGTCTGATCCGGACTGATAATGGGGAGTTTTTCATCGAGCCCCTCGAGAAGGGCCAGCAGGACGTGGAAGTGAAGGGGCGGGTCCACGTGGTCTACCGCAGGTCGGCCATCAAGAGGGAGACGGGCCAGCGAAGGGAGGACCTCCACAATGAAGGTAGGCGAGGAGAGGGAGTCTGACGTCAGTGGAAACAAAAAGCACTGTGTGTGTGTGTGTGTGTGTGTGTGTGTGTGTGTGAGAGAGAGAGAGAGAGAGAGTGAGAATGTGGGCGTCCACATGTGAGTGAGTGCATATGTGTAAGGGCACCGGAGGTTTATAATGGCGAGGACTATTTGTTCGATAGCACATTATAGAATACAGCAAAGCACCATCATTTCAAGTGGTTCAGCTGCATTTAAAGCAGCAGTGGTATTATGTACTCAAGTCACAGCTTTTTCGTTTTTGTAACTTCAGTGTATCTCTCCAGCAGTTTCAGGAAGCCATTGTTTGCCACAGTGAACATCAGAGCTGAAAAAGAAACTCAGATTGTTTTGTGATACTTTCTGCATTTCTACAAACCTTTTTCTAGTCCTCGTAACGGTGATAGCTGTGGCCAGAGGCATTATGTTTACAGGCTGTCCGTCCATCTGTCTCGTTCTTGTGACTTAATATCTCAAGAACGCCTTGAGGGAATTTCCTCAATATGGCACAAAGGTGGACTCTGTATGAACTGATTACAAGTTTGTGGTCGAAGGTCAAGGTAACTGTGACCATGTCTGCGTCATTTTCGTGATCATGATATCTTGAGAATGTCTCGAGGGAATTTCCTCAAATTTGGCACAAACATCCACTTGGACTCACCAATGAACTGATTGGAATTTGATGGTTGTAAGTCAAAGGGCAAGGTCGGTGTGAATTTGTGTCTGTCTCATTCTCATGACCACGATATCTCAAGAAGGCCTTGAGGGAATTTTTCCCAATTTTTCTTTTTTTGACAAAGATTTGTTTTTACTAACAGACGCTGAAATTACAGTGCAGGAGCTGTTCCAAACATGTGTCAGATTCCTATTCATGCATTTGAAAATATTATTTTAAAAGGATTTTTTTTCCAAATTTAGCACATAACATCCACTTGGAATTTTAGGGTCTTGGGTCAAAGGTCACTGTGACCTCACAAAATATGCTTTGGGCCAAATCTCAAGAATTCATACACTAATAATGATTTTACACAAATATCTAACAGGATAAAATGATAACATGGTGACATTTTATATCCAAAAGCTTAAAGGTCAGCTTCACTGTGACATCATAATGTTCTGCAAAAACTCTTTTCGAGTCACTGCTCAACATCATAACAGGAACAGAACGGGAGACACCTTGAAACTGTGCTGATGTTTTCACTGACATGGATGTAAACTGTAAGTGCAACTCAACTGGTGCTTTTATTTAAAGCTGCACCGCTCAATATTTTTTTATGTTAATATCAAATCAAAATGTATGTTCATTGTGCGTGAGATTGCTCCTGTGACAAACCCACACAGAATTATTGCTCTGAAGTTCGAGCTGTATAGCATCTTTCAGCTCCTTGTTTTGGTTCAACGGCCTGCAGCTTTACTGTTCTCGTTTACTCTCATCAATCTTCTGTCAGCTTCTGATAAATGGACTTAATGCTAGCTAGTTAGCCACTTAGCTATATGAATGGAAACACACTGGTCATGACAATGTCAGGGCACCCGTTTATAAGGTGGCCTATAATAATGACGTGACACCCAACAACCTTCGGGGGAAGTTTTTTTTCTGGTGGCACACTGATGGAAGTGGAGTGGTGTGGATCATACGTTGTAAATGTAATAATATTACCCGAAATCCTGTTGGTATGGCCTTATATCACTTTGTTGCTGCTAAAAAGTCATATATCACTGTAATGTGTTAACCCGAACACTGGTAATAATTATCACTGATTTGTCAGTAGCCCTTTTTTCAACAACATCGTAACACAGACAAGAATGAAAGCACGCTTTAGCCTGCCGATTGCTTCACCGACGGAACAAAAAAAATGGAAACCAGTGTTGGAAACAAAAGCACAAAAATCTAAAACTGTACTTAAATCATGATTGTAAGTACACATCATTGCAGGTCGGGAGCTACAGTAAAACTTCACTAAGACTTCACCCTGCAGCTTTTAAACTCCTGTCACTGCTCTGTGTTTATTAGACTGGACAGATGCAGTGCTCCTAAACCAGCTGGTGGAGTGAGGAATTCTGGGCTCCAGTGGTAGAACAGGGGATGGGGAGGATGGGGGAGACCGACCTTTCCTTGGCAGTATAATGACCCAACTCCACCATGAATTCCTTTTCTATCCCTTCCTTGCAACAACAATAGCTCGAGCATCTGGAAGGAGACTCTCACAATACTCACTGATTTCCCAGCATCGTTTCATTCCACTCCACAACCTTTTAGCTCAATTTGTGTCAAGCCACATTCACATTTTCTACGCCTCCCGTTTTTACCTCCATTGTGAAATGCATTATGTTCACCTTTACCTACATGCTAGGTTTCTATATGAAAGGATACACCTGGGTGTTACCTTTTCCATTACTGTTTCTGCACCGATGAAAAGCCCTGCTCTAAGAGAGAGGCATAAGTGTCCAGTATTTGTGGCCTTTTTCAAACCAATCCCGTCTGCTGTAAAAGCTTTTTTCACCCTTCCTTATGGGCTTTTGAGATGTTTACTCACAGTAGTGTCTCGTCCCGCAGGGAGAGCCTGTGTCCCGGTCAAGGCTTAAAACAGGTGATGGGGCTTTTAGCACACCAGCAGACAGACTCTAGTGTAACCCTACCACAGCAATCAGAATTTTACTTAATCTCAAATATTATTTTTCACCCTGCCACTCTCATGTAATGTTTAGCTCTATTATGTTAAAGAATGTGTGGTATTAATAACAATTACAGCTTTGCAATTATTTTGTTTTCCTGCTTATTAAAAATAGTCCAGTTTTTGTCAGTTGTTGGGCACATTCATTTTAATTTTCTTTGCTGTCACTGGTGCAAACAAGCTGTCATCTGTTTTCTATTTATTTGTTTATCTGCAGCTTTAGTAATTCAGAATAAATAGCTTCTCTGCAGAGTTGCCCGGAGCCAGTTGTCTGAATGATTTTCGCAGAGCATTGTGTTCATTCTTATTTTTCTGCATTGTACTTCTTAAATGACCTCATCCAATTGATTTTCTGGTATGCGTGAGATAATGTATCATGTCTCAATTTGTATCTGGCAGGCTAAAATGACTACCGTCTTTTACAAAAGATTATTGCAATTCATGGCTTAGAGCAAAATGCCAAGATCACATTCTGCAATTGCATTTCAGTCAGGAACAATTTAGTCAAAGAAAACTTTATTTCCATTAGCAGTAATATATTTAGTGTGTCGCTCTGTTCTGGGGCCTCTCTGCCTTTCCTAGGCCTACGCAGAAAACCTCTCTCACGTGCCTGTGTGGAAAGCCAAAGGCTGAGAGAGCACAACTCTCTGCCCTTCAACATGCAAACGAGGAAAGTCTGAGGCAGAGAGTGCAAACCTCCCTGCCCTTCCATGCACCTACATGGAAAGCCTAAGGAGCCCTGCACATACTTTTGTGCCTTTTTTGAGCCATTTTTCAAGAGTTAGGTTGCGTCTGAGGTTGCTAAACAACCTTAACAAGTACTGCATGATAGCCTATTTACCTGAAATCCTGAGAACAGAGTTGATCTTCCTCCAGGAGCTGTTTATAAGTGTGCAGGCCTGTCGTCCGTGGGACAGATTAAAAGCTCTGGGTAGCCCTGCGCCAAAATGATCAACTTCTCCATATTTATCACAGACTTAACAGAAGAAGGTAAAGATATCTGTCAGCTGTGATTCCTGGTCACATGACAGGTGGTGTGCACTGTTGCATTCCAAAAGTTGAACTTGGTTTATCTCGGGGTGCAGCTGTTGCATGTGTACGGCCTTTATGGCAGGGAGAGCGGCAGCAAAGACCCCCATGAACAGAACAGAGCAGCATCAATGACAAACAGAAATTACATTGTTAGCAACATGAAAAGGAGGAGCTGGGGTGGAGGTGGGTTGCAAAGCAGCGTGCAGAGGAAGCAGCAGCAGTAGGCAGGTCATAAATATTGATTCGCCAATTGGTTACATAGAAAGGAATCATGTGATCTATCAGCTGACTCCATCAGTTGATTGGGCTGTTTGTAGCTGGGATGTGAGCTGAGCTTTGACATCGCGTCCTGCCTGAACTAACACTGTTTCAGCTTATGTTATTACTTTCATCAAGGAAATTATTTATCAGTTTGTGTATCTGCTTGCTCATACAGATAGCAAGACATTAGAAACTTAGAATTACGTCTATGAAAAAACTGCTGCTAAACACAAATCTGTTTATAGCTTTTATGATGATTTTTTTTCACGTGATAGAACTTCAGTTTTCAGCCTATTGAATGTGTTCAAAGTGCATGGATCACTGCATCTTACTTTTTTCCGCATGACTCTTCAGCTCATCTCCAGAGATCAGGGCCATCTCACAGTTTCTGCTGCAGCCTGAATGTGTAACATTCTCACAAATTGTTTCTTTCAGCAAGCGTTTAACTCTGCCAAGCACAGCAGTAGATAGACCGCATATTGTGCATGAATATCGCACGTACACAAAACAGCTGAAGCACTTTATGATGTGGATTAATGTTGTTTGGAATTGGTGTGACTCAGCTGGGATTCGTGCAATGAATGCACACACTATATTTAGGTTAAATGTGGGGCTGAGAGGAAATACACTTCTCACTCCGCAGGCCAACGATTTATGAGTCCAAGGAGAGTATTTTGACTAGAGATCAAGTGGCTTAGAAAATGTAGAGTCTGCAGGCCTGTCGATAATCCCAAAGGGTTCCTCCTGCGCATCCTGAGACAGAAGTTTGTTTCACGTCGGGTCTGACACAAACATAAATCACTCCACAAAAGCTGAAATAAGAGAAGAAATATCACATGTATCAGATTCCCACAGTCATTGACTTATTTATGTGCTGTTCATATTTTGCAGTGGCAGACTTCGGGATCGCAGACCTCCCTGCGGCTCTGGATCTCGTGGAACATAAACTGTCAGAGTCTGAGCGCAAGAGGAGGCACGCGAAGAAAGATGACTACAACATCGAGGTGCTGCTGGCTGTGGACGACTCAGTGGTGCGCTTCCACGGCAAGGAGCATGTGCAGAATTATGTTCTCACACTCATGAACATAGTAAGTCTTTTCTGGTGTTTGAGTCAAATCCAATCAAATTCTCACCACCCAACATGAAATATCTTAACCTGCAACTAACCATGATTTTCCTTTTTGAGCAATGGGCTGTCGAGCTTACTGATTAATTGATCAATTGGTTGTCCTAAAGTTGTGTTTTAAATGTCAGTAAGTTGTAAAAAATACCCACCACCGTTTGAAAAAGCCAAAGGTGACATCTTGAAATAGCTTGTTTTTTCTGACCAAGAGTCTAAACACGTTAACCCTTAGTTGGTCTATAGGTTAATGTGGCTACTCTTCAATTTACTGCCCCCTGGTCTGAATGTAGTGGCGCTGCCTATTTGGTGATTACCACTACCAACACTGTCTTGACCCAAAAGCATTGATGTGGAGACATTGTGCCCACCCTCCAGTCTCCTCCAAGATCACCCTGGTGAGCAAGCAGCCACATTTTGAGCCGGAGAACCCTGTCATTGTTATCTGTGTTCTCTCTTATTAGTTCTGCCACCAGGGCGGTGCGACCAGCTGTAATTGTAAATGAGTGCCACCTGTAGCTGGCTCCCACCTGAGTGGCCAAGGCTAACATTAGCTAACCAGTGGAGACTGGAATTTTGCAAAATTTGCAAATCCTAGGATAGTGTAGTAATGAAGCGTTCTACATTTGCTATGATTGGCTAGTACTCATTGCCTTTGTTGTAGGATTGGTAAGGGTTAGGGTAGGAATGTCAGGGTGGGTCAATCAGAGGCAGAGTAAAGTGGGCCATTCCTTTGCTATACTAGGACTCTGGAGTTTGCAGCTGGAGGGCAGTGAGCATTATGTCTCTGCATGTTAACCGCAGCGTCTGTCTGTCAGCAAAGTCAACAGAAAATAAAAGTCAAGGCATGTATGTTACAAAGCATTAAAATTTCAAAACCTCTGGGGCACCAAGTCGATCTCCAGGTAAAACAGGCGCCCCATGTACAAAGGCTACAACCTTGCCGCAGCAGCTGCAGGTTCGATTACAACTTGCAGCCCTTTGCTGGATGTCATCTGCCCCCCTCTCTTCCCCCTTCACACAAGCACTGTCCGATCAATTAAAGGCCAAAAAAATCGAAACCGAATGTTGGGCTGTCAAAAGCAAATATGAGACAAAGAAAAGCTTAAAAAATAACAATATGCAGCTTGAATTAATAAATATTTGGCATTTTTTCCAAATAACGTAACTACCTGAGACCCTGCATCCTCATAAAAAGACATTACATTGTGGTTTTGCTGCATCTTATATTTTATTTCGCAACTTAGACCTGTTGTCCTCACTTGTGGACATTTTTTTGTGCAATGTAATTGTAGCAAAAGCACAGTAAACTAATCCATGTAAAAACAAGATGGCAGCCAACTCTGCCAAGTCAGTCCGCAGCCAGTCCCAACACAAAAGTAGATAAGCTCCTAATGTTGGAAATGGTTTATTAGTACCTAAATACACTTGTAGTTTGAAATGTTACACAAATTTGACCAATTCTAGCAATAGTAACAAGCCAAGACACTGTTTATAGGACATACTTGTTTGAGACACTGGGAATTTAGGTTGGAATGTCTATATTGTCATTGTACATGTACAACAAAATAAAATCCAGCCTCCTCAATGCAAATATAAGTAAAAAAAAATAGCTTAAAACACAAATGCAGGGCATTCAGCCTATTGCACAAGTCTCTGATATTGCACTACATTCAAGCCTTTGTGAGTTCATTAAATGTAGTTATTGCCTCACGATAAAAGCGTTTTATTAACCTGTTTGTCCTTGTTTAAAGTGTCCTGTGTTTCCTGCGCAAGGGCAGCAGTTCACACAAATGTGTCCTAAGTGGAAAGGGTCCTTCAAGTGTTCTGGGCTTTTTTGAGGCAGCGGGAACTGGAGTGCTCTTCAGTCTGCTACTGTGCAGCTAGCATACCACACACACACATATACAGTACGTTAACACACTGTTTGTGGAGCAGTGGTAGAAGGATACAAGCGGTTTCTGGGTGAGCTGGTTCTTCCTGAGACGTCTTGAGACGTAGAGTCTCCGTGCTGTCTAGACAGCCAGGAACTGGAAATCAGAGACATGTCCGGTTTATCCCTCCTGTAGTTGCTGATCAGCTCCTTGGTCGTGGTGGTGTGAAGGACCAGAATATTGAACCTGCACCACCCAGTCAGCCAGTTAGTTGCATATTTTCACAGCATTCAGACAGACTGATCCTACAGACACTAAGTACAGTTTTGGAGTGTAGAGCAATGAAAATTTATACAGAGTTACAAAACGACCATATCACATGCCATGAGCCCTGTTGGTCGAAGAAACGGACAGTTATATTTCTATATAAATGAATGAATGGTTAAGTTAATCACACATTCACTCTGTTTGAGGCTCTGCTGCTCTGTCTCCATAGACAGAGTGCTCTCTGTCACTCTGAGAGTGCGGTGCTCTGAATAACGCTTGGAATGAGTATTTCTGAACGCGCCACTCACATCATCGTCCTCATTGTCTAAAACAAGCCCACAGGACTTGCTGCAGAACTAGCACTAGCAAATGTCTGTGGAGAACTGTTTTGCCTCCAGATAAGCTCCGCCCACTGAAAAATATCACACTGTTTATAACAGTAAAGGGGTCTATATGAGGACGTCCTTTTTTCCCCAAAACAAAATGCTAGTTTATATAGAAATTTAAACAGCCAGGAGAAATTTACATACCAAACAAAAGCTCAGTTCTCAGGAGGCTCAACATTGAATCTGTTCTCAAAATAAATGCTTGACTAATGGACTAATCGTTGCAGCTCTATAAATATCCCTTTTTGACATGAAAACGCTGCTGCTGAGTTCGGTGTTCTCCCACCTGTGGAGGTATTTTTCCCTCCTTGTCCTCTCTGACATCAGACCTTGCCACACTTCTGCCCAGACCCCCACTTTCTCTAGCTGTTTATGGATTACCGATGAGAGGTGAACAAAAAAAAAAGAAGAAATTTCTCAGCTCATTCATTACGGGTTCCACCAGCTCCTACCACCATAATCTACTTAATGGGCCCTAATCTCTCAAGTCAGATTTTCACAGGGTGCTGGTTTCACTCTGTAACAGTTACCATTTGGACCCTGCATGGTGGTCTGATTAGCTGCACTAGACCAATTAAAGAGTTGACTGGGAGCTGTGCGGGGCAGTCATGGAAACCAGCGCCAGGAGTTCACTCACACTTCCAAGCTTTGCTGACATGGAATGATGTGCTTATTTAATTAGGATAATATATACACAGTCCATCTCTAAATGTGCAATGCAAAAAAAAAAAGTCTGATTTTAATGACCTTGGCAGATTGTACCGTGAAGAGCGTGCTATAATTATCAGTTCTTAGTTCCTAGTGCTCTCTGATAAGCACTTATTTCAGATCCATGGCAGGATGAGATAATTTCAAGACGTCTTTATGGATAAAATTTACTGAACTATGAAGTGAAATGAAGTTCTTCACAGTAATATCTACATATTATGCTTCATACCTGGAAAGGTTTGACAAGAGAAATGTGCAACTTTCAAAAATAAAGGCGCAGTTTAAACAAACGAGGGTCAAAACTCTTTAGTTCCACTCGTAAGCCACAGGCTTGCTGTGTCTGAAAGAGCTCTGCCCACTCAAATCCCTCTGAATCCCTGCTCCGTGGCTGCAGAATGTGTAGTACCACCTGGAGAAACTCTCCCCGAGGGATTGATTACTGAACATCCTGTCTGCGCGAAGCCAAGGTGACTGCTGAGGTGCCTGCCGCACAATGGCTGTGTTGTTACAGCGCGCACCAGGTTTTGTCCACGTCGATGTGATGCTGTACACAAGCCAGGGACACCTAGCGCCTGTAGCCCACAGCTGCTATTCTCATTTTCAGCCACAACAGTCCGATTCCCGCCCTCCGTGTGCTCCTCCTGGCTTTGTAATTATCCCTGTATACGTGGGGTTGGAGGACTCACAAAAGAAAAGCAAAAAAAAAAAGAAGATGAATGCATCTCTGAGTCAGGAAAAGTTTGCAATGTCAGTGTTCATCATAGAACCTTCGTGATGCTATTTTTGATGCTGCCCTCATTTTTCAACAGCCTCTGTGTTTCGGGTCCAACATAAACACACGTATATAGGTCAGTATAGACCAGTCTAGGAATGTGAGCTCGTAACAAATCTGGGAGAATTTGGGGTCACTCGAGTGTTCCTTACAGCCCTTATTGACCTGAATGGCTTTCTGTGAATGGAATATTTGCTTAAATGCCTTGGGTGTAACCCTGAGCAAATTTGGACAGAAGCCAAGGTAGCCTTTCTTCAGTGACAGAGCTTTTGTTCTGCACGGTCATAATTAATACCCAGAGAGAGCTCAGTGGCGCACTCTCGTAGTAGCACTCTGTTATTCTTTTTACCATATCTGAAGCTTCGTGAGCTGCACAAGGACAGATACTGAAAGAGCCTGACCTCTGTTTTTTAAAATGAACATCACTGTTCATATAGATTAACTCTAAAACTAACCTAACATAGCTGTCACAGCTGCTCCTAGACATGTATCACACTGATGGCCAGGTGGGGCCACTAAAATCTGGTGGCACATCAAAACCAAAAGCCATGACTGAAGTTTAGGAACTCTATTATGTGGTTGATGTATATAGGCTACTTGCTATATAGGTTAGTGGCAAACTATGTCAATATGGAGAGTTTAGGAATCACATACTGACATAGTTTAGTTTCTTCTTTTTAATTCCAACACTTTTTATCGAGGTTGAACAAACAGTGGCAGTAGTATAAAAGTGAAAACAGAATTTATGATACAAAAATATAGAAAATATTCAACAAGTCCGAAATCCAAAATACTCTAAAGGGCGATTTGTCATAAATGTATAGGAAAAGACACATTTGCAATATATAATAATTTAAGATAAAATCTACTGTTCTATTTAAAACCATTAAAAAATTATAATAATAATTAAAAAAAAAGAAATTGAATTCAAAAAGGGGGGGGGGGGGGGGGATTCAGAAGGATGTCAGGTGCCCATGTCTGCCTCCAATGCAATAATATCAATCTATGTGCAAGTAAGGTTACAAATAATATTATTTTATGTTGAGAGCTGGTTAAGACAAGTTCAGAACCTGTAATACCAAAGAGTGTGGTCGGTGGATCAGGATCCACAGTTCTACCTAGGACATCTGATAGCGACTGAAAAATATTCTGCCAATATGTTGTAACTCTTGGGCAGTGCCAGAAAATTTTAATTTCCTGTTTTACAGTTAATATTACTAATTATCTGACGTGCATTTACTAATACTGGTACAGTTCACATTTCGAATACCACAACAGTCTTGTTTTAATGTGTTGTATATGATTCGTTGGTTGTTCCATTCCCTAAAAAGACAAATATACAGCTTTAATTTGAACGAGTACATTTATGATAAGGAACAAAACATTTCCTGGGGAAAAGCCTCAAGTTTAGGAGACTGATGGGTTCCCATAGAACTCATTATTAGATACATAATGGGTCCTATAGTTGAAAATCGCCATGTCAGTTGTTCCCTCACCAAAATTTAACCTAACTTTGAAACGTTATTAAGACCAGTGGTTCCCAACTGGTGGCTCATAGTCCAAAAGTGGGTCTGAATTGACCCTAGGTGACTCATGAACGTTCTAGGTTTGTAAAAAACAAACTTTATTTTGAAGTACAGTGGATTTCCGGCACAGAACTTTTATTTTGGAGTGCTGTTTCCTGCTGTAGAGTGAGTGACAGCTACTTGACAGAAACAGCAAACAAGCTGGACGACGTGGCCTAACGCAAGTATGGTGCCGAATGTATGGACCTTAAACTGATGACTAAAGAGAAATCTGGACCCTGTAGATGGACCAGTTGGGAACCACTGATTTAGACCCCTTCCCGACAAGCAATGCAGACCTGGTTGGTACCAATGGATCAGCAATTGTGTCAGGAGGGCCATGGCCACCTGGTCCTCCCTCGGGGGCACCACTGCACATTCGTGGAAAGTAAATTTCTAAAAGACAAGTTTCATCGTATCTACTAGTTAGAATTTTTACCAGTTTTGTTTCTGTCTGTATCCTGAAGGTTTACAAAGAGTGGTTTGTTCATACATTATTCATAGCCTGATTTATATAACATTTTATTCGTGAAAACATGGCTGAATTTGATTTTTAATGGCTGTTAAAAGTATTTTCTGAATCATGGAGTGATAAAAAGAAATATTCAATATTTCCTCGGCAAAATCTTTGACTCTAATATGTCCCCAAAATAAAACGAGAGTTTGGAACCTGCTTTATTCACTGTTCAGAATTTTGTTCTAGAAATGTAAACAAATATGCATGTATTTAATTAGATAAGATTAGATATTTGCATATTTAAACATACAATTTCGGAATCTTGTAAGACAGTCAGCAAATTTTATAACACAAAACTTAAGTTAAAGTAAAAGAAACTTGACGTGCTGGTTTGACAATGAAAAAACAACCTTTTCTGTTCTTTCTCGTTATTTATTCATTTATCATCTCGGCTCTGCAGATGTCTGGTTGTCTTGGTAATTCATATGCGCATATGCCATCTCTTGTGTCAGGATTGTAATTTTAATGAAATTAATACTTTTCTTTGCATATGCTGTCTTCAGTAGCAGCTGGACAGATTAAAGACTACAGACAGAAATAGCATAACAGCTGCTCTCTGCGCCTCTGTTGTAGAATTAATAAAATCATCTGACTTCACCTCAGGGCTCTTGTGATTTCAGAGAGTCTTGCCATGCCAGTTATTAGATGACCTTTGGTAGATTAATGTTGCATGTCAAATTTGAAATGGTGAAATGCTACGAACGAAACCTGTCAGTTTCATTTTTCACCATATTTATGAAGCATTGAAAAATACTTTAACTTATCTGTTTTCTGTTTAAATAGTAAAATAAAAGAGAGAAGAACAACTTATATGATATTGTACTGAGGGGGAGGTTGTTGATTTCCATTTTTCTTTAGGTATTACAGTGTATCTTGGGATTTGGCCCGGAGCAGAAAAACATTTTCATGTGTTTTCTCTCCATATCTTTATACTGTTCCTGAAAGATATTGTACTGAAAGATCAGAGGTGGATAAGTTGGAAAATAATTAAAAACACCTAAAACTTAATTTTAACTGGGAGGCAGTGTAAGGCAGCCAGGACTGTATGGATAAAGACTTTTTCTTTTCTTAACGTTGCTAACATTCAGTATTGGGCTACATTGATCTGATATGGACAATAGTACTGATTTGAGACAAGAACTTCAGAGATATTCAACCAGAGCTGTTGGAAGCGGCTGCATGACTATAGGTGAAGGTTGGGACCTAAATGGACCAGTAAATCGAAGCATTGCCTTCCGGCTCAGCTCCCTCCTCAGTGCCGGCATCACTGCAGAAGCCGCACCAAACCGCTGATCCACGTCACGCTGAACAAGATCTCGAGAAACTTGAACTCCCTGACTTGAGGCATTAACTCTTAGTTAACTTTTAGTCATGCAAATTAAGGGCATTGCCCATTTGATTGACAAGCTGCCAGAGAGTAGTGTCCTTGGGTTCTCAGTCAGATCCACCCGCTCTTCCAAATATGGTCGCTTCTAGCTCCGAGAAACTGAAAGGACGACAGCCGAAATGCCGATCTTGAGGCTTCTAAACAGTCCACAAACCAGTGGGTGACATCACGGTAGCTATGTCCATTATTTTAAACAGTCTGTGATCAGAGCTAAGGGTGGTGGTAGTGGAGTGGATGAGCAGCCAGATTTGGAAAATTCTGTCTCTGTCCATAATCCCTAATAGTTGGCCCTGACCAGCAGCCACATTAAACACTGGTGAATAAAATGGAAGAAGATATTTAAATTGGTTCCATTTGCTCCCACCCAGTGCCCGAGTCTCTCAAAGCAAAATGGCATCATCAAGGTATCAAAGACTGCACTAGCTTGGAAACCACAATCTGCACTCATGTGACTGGTAGTGGAGCGGTTTTAGTCCTGTTGCCGGAAGCTTTGTGGATATTATTCCCTTCAACTTGTTTGTTTCTTTTCAACAGTTTATGAACTAATGTGAATTTGGAGATAGGGTGATACCCAAGGGAAAGATAAGAGTTAGTCTCCGAATTAGAGGCTGATTAGAAATTAGAAATACAGGCCTGTCATGAAATAAACCAAGAGAAAAAGTCATTAACACTGGAAGGAGACCCAAGGGCAACAAATCTGAAAACTCTTTAAGGAGTTTTAATGGTAGGAAGTTCAGACGAGGCAGGCAGACGGATGAGACACAAGTCCTTGAGGGAAACAAAGGCTCTGTACTTTTTTAAAAATCTTTTTCACAAAGCACACTCGTGCTGTAACATATCATTATGTTAATGGTATTATATAGAAATCTCATATTGTGCTGAAACTTTAAACATCAGTAGGAAAAAATTTGAACTCCATGCTCACAGTGTATCAACCTCATTGACTCCAGAGCTGATGGTTAGTACAAATGCCTATGGCATTTTACATTGTATAAATTAGACTAGCAGCTAGCAAACTCTTTTCATATGAAGCCAGGGACAACAGCAACATTGAACAAAGGTAACGGCACACAATTTTGCCCCATTACTCACAAGGTTCACTGACAAAACAACACTCTTATACTAAACACATTTTCTAAACAAATATAACATGCTAACGTTATTAGCACAAGCCTTTGGCATTTTACATTGTATTTATTAGCCTTGCGACGAGTGGAGATTTCCTCTGCTCATATGAAGCCAGGATAAATCCCAAGGTATCCTCGAAGGATAAATCACACACAAGACTAAAATGCTATCTTTGTGGAGGTTTTATCATTTACACAATTTGTGAAATTAAAGTAAATAAAAGCTAAAAGGAAAATGGTTTCAGCTTACAAAAATAAACAGGAGGTCTGCATTGCCGCAATGCATAGTTACATTTCTGGGGAGGTGCACGTCAGGCTACCGCATAGGTTACAGGTAGGTTACGGCATGCTCTGCTCTGCAAATTCAAGGCAGAAGTAGATAGATAGATAAATAGATAAATACTCTATTGATCCCGAAGTATAAAATCTGCCTTGGTACAGTAATGGTACAGCCAATCAATAGGTTACATCTGTGTATAGCAGCTGCTCTGTAATTGGATGTTTCTTGTCAAAATGATTCTTGGGGCCACAAATGTTTTAGCACAGACTTGAACCATCTCTTTTTTTTAAGATTAAAGATTCTGGTATTTTTCATAATGTAACAGATCCATCATTACACTCATCAACTATTCCTGCACATGTTGTTCCCAATAGAACGTCCATGATTAGAGCACCTGTGCCCTTCAGTCAGCCCCCTCCTGAGCTCTTCATCACTGATCATATGTCCAGGTTTCACAGAAAGATGTTTTTCCTCTGGTCAACAGCAGTGCATTCGGAAAGTATTCAGAACCCTTCATCTTTTTTCACATTTCATGTTGAAGCCTTGAATTATTTCCCCCTCATTACTCTGCAGTTAATACCGCATAATTAGCAAAGTACTTACCCATAGTCAGTGTATTCCCCACAATAAATGCAGCATGGAAGCTGAGCGATGTACTGCTGTTGGTGGGGGTGGCAGCAAAACGTTTTTTAGCCACTTAAAAAAAGAGTAGTATCAATTTGAGAGCATGTAATGTTTAGAACATTTTCACCACTGTAAAGTGACAGGGAACAGAAGCCATAATATAGTCTCTTTAAAGCCACCAGACTCCTTTGACAAAAACTGTAAAACACATGAGTTTTGAAACTGACATTGACTCAGTTGGTTGGTTTGTTTGTTACTGTGTGACTTTGGTGTTTAAAATAGTTCAAATTCACTAAAGTTACAAAACAACACAAACCATCCAATTGAGGCAGTGTCGCACCAGAAACTCCTGTGTTCTGTGAGGTAAAATGACTACCAAATTGAGTTTGGTAGTTTTGAAACAAACAACAGAAGTTTCCACCAAACACTTTCAGTATGATACCTTTGGAACCACGAGTAACCCTTCAGCCATGGTAGCTAGACCCTAGCGGATATTAAAAAAAAAGCAGGTTTGTGCATTTAGTCCTTCTCAGGCAAGCTCAGGGGTTTAGTGTTGCTGTAGCCCACAGGAACAACGCTGCACGACACTTTCTTTTTCTCAGAGTAGGGCTTGTGATATATGCCGTTCACATAACCTGGTCGAAATTGATATATATATAAATGCTTGAAGCTCCACTCATTACTAAAAGTGTATGTCATATAAAAACGAATGGAAGTGTCAAAGTTGTCTCAGTGATATTTAAGGTGTGTTGCTTGATTCATATCATCAACTCACTCATTGAGTAACATAACAAGTAAAAGTCGCTGGCAGTCGGCCCAGTGCAGGTATTTTTTTTTCTCAGACTCTATAATGGCTTCAGTTTCCCACCAAAGAGGGCTGTCTGCGTCAAGTTTAAAGCGTTGTGCTCCTCCCCATTTTGTAGCAAAAATGCCTAAAATGACATACCCAAATTAAAATGACTGTAGCTTCTGAATCGCTGCTTCTGAAAGTGTCAGAAACACTCTAGGTGATACAGAGACAGAGTAATGGGCCTCTGAAGTCAGTAAAAATTGAAGATTTTGCCTAAAAAAAAAAAAAAAGATTTTCAGGATGAATAACTCTCTTACCTTTTAAAAAAGAGCTAAGTCCCCGCTAACAGCTCCACATGAGATCGCGAGTAATCCTTTATCTTTTCCCATCGAAAAACAGCTTGACATGACTTGTCACCACTCATCGCGATTTTGGACTTTGTGTGTTTAGGCTGCTCTGGTGCGAAATCCATACAAATAAAAAAAATGATGTTATTTTTGAAAAGTCGAGAGCTTCCTGAATCTGGCAATACCAAACATCACATGGTTTGATGACGTAGTGCGTCTGGGAGATACCATTTAACAGAGGAGGAGGGGAGCGAGGACGTCGGTGTCCTGGCGGAGTTAGAGAGGTTAAAGCGGTGGAAATATGTCAAATATATCGTACACTTAAAATAGTATTAATTTTTTAGGTTGCCAAAATGTACTTTGCTGCTGCCCCTGTCCACAGCCGGACAAAGCTTAGCTTCCATGGCAGTGCTTCTGCCTGCTTCTCCAACCTGGGGGCATGCTGGCCGCTTTCTACTGAAGGTAATGCACTAACTTTAAATAAGTATGTCATACAACCCCACTTCAAAAAATCTGAACTATCCCTTTAAGTGAGAAAATATATGGATTCTTGTGTAGTAGTATTGTGCTGGAAGTTGCAGGAATAATTGAGATGAGTGTGAAGGAAATCAAATTGGGATATTATGATAAATCATGCAGATGTTGCACAATTTTTTTCTCCAAGCTTTCAACATGACGTATGTTAAATTTACGAGTCAGTCACATGCAGCGTCGACCCACGCGCTTTAAAATACCAGTTGTAAACATATGTTTCCTCTCAGTAACAGCTCCGCTGGTGGAATGTGAGGGTGCTTTGTGAAACTAAATGTCTCTGTGTTTACCAATCGAGAGTCTCCCGGTCTGTTAATTACCATCCATTACCGACATGTCCTGACTAAATGACTTACTGATTTATGGAAAAAAAGAAATATTCATCCCTTATTTTCCTCTGAACTTTATTTATCAACCGCAAAGCGAAGCAGTTGATTGATTTTACGGGGCCCCGGAGGAGTGCCGACATGTAGAGACCATTTGAAAATAAAACACACTCAAGTGGAAATTGGACTTGGGATTTGAATGGGATCCTGGCTTGGCCCCTGAGTTAAGCATCCACATACCAAAGCATTATTATTATTATGAAGCCAAATAGCAGTCGACACATTTCTGGGTCAGGCTTCTTTGCCATTGCATAACAACACTGATTTTATTGGGAGGTTGCCAGATGTCTCCACATGTTTCATCATGATTCCAAGCTTGTTGTAAGAAAAAAAAAAAAAAAACCCTCCCAAATGGTTTGACAACTTGCTGCTGGGAGGTTATGTATCCAAGAAATTAAATCCGTGGAAGCAGTGAGCATGATCAGGTGTGTTTGTACTCCTCAGGGGAGGCTAGAAGAAATGTTGGTTTCTTTTTGAGCAGATTTTTAATAAGGCAAACTGACTCCTACAGAGAGGTCAGTGAAGAGTTTATACCTCCCAGCAGCACAAACGACTACAGACAGTGTTACATCTTCTTCCTTGTGCCTTTTAATACCCTGGGTATAAAACATCACACACAGCCGGCTTGGTAAACATGACCTCACCGTGTGCAAGCTTGATAATGTCACTTGACAATCAAGCGTTGCTGTTTTTTTTTCTCCAACCATTTGATGCCACCTGAGGCCTTTGATTTAGATACTTGAAGCAGCTGTAATTATCTTCTTCGGCCCTTTCAGCACCTATGGACTAATAAACTGTTTCCCTTGGAAACTCCAGAAACCCGACATGAATATATGTACAGTACACGCTCTCATCGTGTTTCTTTCATCCCTCACATCAGTGACAGGTAATTTTCATTGTCTTTCAGGTTGATGAGATCTACCACGATGAATCTTTGGGACCAACATCAACGTTGTCCTTGTCCGCATGATAATGGTCGGGTACCGACAGGTAAGCTATGTCACACGTTGGTGTTGTTTTCTATCTGTGTTTAAGACGTCTGGGGCAGCAGCAAGAGGGTTCCTGGTTTGAATCCAGGGTGTGGGAGCCCTTCTGCGTGGAGTTTGCATGTTTTCCCCGTGTCACCGTGGGTTTCCTCTGGGTACTCCAGCTTCCTCCCACAGTCCAAAGACATGCAGGTTAATTGGTGACTCTAACTCTTCTGTAGGTGTGAATGTGAGTGTGAATGGTTGTCTGTCTCTGTGTCAGCCCTGTGACAGTCTGGTGACCTGTCCATGTATATGTATAAAAGATCCTTATGTGCAATATGTGCACACTGTGGCTATTCTTTATGAGAAAGTGAGTTTAGCTCAGCGGGCTAAAGGGTTTATATGTGGTGGCGTCATCAGAAACTTATTGTTTAATGCTATAAAGAAAATAGCATTTTGACACTTAAACATATGAACTTCGACCAAAATTTTAATGTTTGAATTTGAATACATAATACATACGGAATACTTCTGGGAAGCTACAGAATGATATAAAAATGTTCAAATAGATAAATAAAGGACCCACCATTTAAAAGATTATTTAGTGAGCTTCAGTGTTGTTGGTTGTAAGATTTTGTTAGTGTTATATCCAGCCAGGTGAGGTGATTCCTCCTGTTTCCAGTGTTTATGGGAAGCAAAACTAACCCACATATTTACCATACAGATGGGAGAGAGGTGTCAATATTCTCATCTGCAGCAGGAAAGTGAAAATGTTTCTTGGCCAAAATGTTGAACTGTTCCTCCAAGACGGACTCAGTCAGTGCGTGTCCATGCATCATAGTGACTTAGCAGTCATCTTTCTGCAGTAATGTGACTTCCTGCTGTCATGCACATATTAGATCCCCGGTTTCTGTAATTGTGGTGGGGGATTAGAGAGACCGGAGTGATTTCTCACACGGCCAAGGAATTTATCTTTCTCTTAGTTGGACTCAGGTCTCTGTGATCCCTTTCCTCAATATGTAATTGGGTTTCTATCAGCTTTTTACATGCAAGCATGTGCACGACAAAGAAAAGTATGTGATGAACAAAGTCAAAATGAATCAGTTTCTACTGCTGAACATTTAAGTATTTGTAAGATTGAGACATTTTTCCGTCACTGTAGAGCCTCTTCTCTCGCTGTGCTCTCAGGCAGAGCAAAGCAGTATCGTCGAGCCTGGTTTGTTGTGTGCATGTCAGAAACACTGACTGGATTTATGGTAGCCAAGGAATCCCAAAACGGATCGTATCCATGGATGATTAGATTATAACACCAAAATAAAAAAGGGAAAGATCACATTTTCATTGTATTTTGGATTGGCCAAAGCAGCACACGATGCGTTTATGCCTCAGGTCGTTGTTTAATTAAAAGTGCGACTTGGAGAAAAAAAAAAACACTGCAAAGAAAATCTCACCACATTTAACTTCACTGCAAAAGATGTGATTCGAGAATGCATAATACATGATGATAACACACAGTCCCATGTGGCTTTTATTACTGTCATTTAACATTCTGTACATGCTGCTTGCTTCAATAACCTGTGTTACGCAAGAACTATAGAGAGACATTCTTCCATTGCTGTGCAGGTGCATGTAGAGAGGAAGGTGTATATCACAAATAACACAAAAGACATGCAGGCATATTGGTGTAATGTATGTTGACGGTGCTGAGTGGCATTTTGAATGTTTGTTGGGGTGTGTGTGTGTGTGTGTGTGTGTGTGTGTGTGTGTGTGTGTGTGTGTGAGGTAGTAGAAAGGGGGAATGAGTTAGAACAGGCTAGAGGTGAGTTGCCTGCAAATTCAATTCAGCACATTAAAAGTTCAATGAAATCGCAGTGGCTTCCTCTTCTTCAGTCGCCCCCAGACTCTGGAGAGGGGGCTGACTGTCGGAGGCCACCACCTGCTTCTCCTTTACCTGTGTAAAACAACCTCCAGACGCAAAGGGAGGTCGTCTGTTTGTTAGATTGGAGGTGTGTGTATGCGTTCATGAAATCAAAAGGTCCTTTTTTCTTTCCTTTTTTACCCCACACTCCTTTCTTTTAATCCCCCTTCCCCCCCTCTCTCTTTTTCATGTCTCCTGTTCAATTCCTGACTCCGAGTGAGGTCAGGGTAGGCCTGCTGGGGCTGGTGGTGTGGTGGTTTGGCAGGGGCGAGGTAAAGAAAATGGCAAGGAAGATGTGAGATAGAGGAAAAAAACCAACAGAAGAGATCGGTGACATTTATTTCAATATATATTTAAGCCTAGATTTGATTACGTTTTTTGGTGGAAGCATTTCTTGCACATGATGTGTTCAAGGACCACTGGGAATGTGAAAATCTGAAAATAATTGCTGTTCTCACAGTTTGGACGTTTGTGCCAAATGTGAAGAAATTCTGTCAAGGCCTTCCTGAGATGCCGCTTTCACAAGGATCGGACGTACAGATGGACGAATAACTCCAAAAAAAAAAATGCTTCCATAAAAGCATGGATGAATCTTTTAGGGCTGCTTTAGACTACGAATTTTCCTAGTCAACCAATTGTCATCATTTGGGGCCATCAGTTGACTAGTCGCCTGCATGTTTACGATATTAATTCAATTATTAAATGGTATATTTTGGGCGGGGCAACACAATGGTTTGAGTTGAAGGTGTGAGAAAGAATAGTATCAGTAACATTGTTAACACTGTGCTACATTACAGAGAAACACAAACCTGTACTAATGAACCTTCATTAATATAGGCCTATATTTTATCTACAAGTGCACGTCACACACTGAGCGAGCCGCCTGTTAATGACGCTGTGGGCTAATGGGCATGTAGCTACTTCCATGTTTCAGATGATACGTCGTGTTTGTAGTCGACCAATGAAGATGAGTTTACATATCACCTTGGGTTCGTCCTTCACCTTCTCAAAATGATCCCACACTTTGGATTTCCTGCCCGACATGCTATTAACTAGCCTGTGGAATAACTGCAGGTACCAGCGCTGGAAATTAATGCAGAGCGTGGCCACTTCCTGTGTCTGTCCTTTCAAATTAAAGTCTCCCATGATCCACTTATATAGGTTTTGATTTATTTTGACGAGGCGCAGCTCCTAATAGAGTTTTACATTTGGTTTGTTTTTTATTTTTTGTCTGCGACTAAGCGACCAATTAAATCCTGCTGACTAACAACCTCTCTGGTTGACTAACGTTTGGTCGATTATCCCGGCAGCCCTAGAGTCTGTTTTTCTGTTCACCTGTTACTACTTTATGTCACCTTTATGTGTTTGGTTGTTATCAGGCTGCAAATTAAGCAGTGAAGAGGTGCAGATAAAGTAAGCATGGTGACAGACACCAGTGATTTATTATCTCTGAGGGCCTTCTAATCTAATCTACATAACTCACTGATGCTGCCTGGAGACTGGGCATTTTGCATTTTGGCTCTGCTGGGTGGTTGCCAAAGCTGAGAGATGCTGTTGACACAGAGCCCATTAGATGAGCTCAAATGTGTCGAATATTTCACCGGCACAGACTGGGAGCAGAAAGAGAAGAAGAAAGGCAGATGTTTTCGCCAGTCCCTTTATCCTTACCTCACAAACTGTACTGTGCTGTTGCCAGTGACACACTGTTTCATCCTCCTGAGATTTTGTTTTTGAATTGGCTGGATCTTAATAAACGGGAGACAAAACAGAATAAGTTTTTCCATTTCCACTTTGTTGTGCTTTCTCGGTTTCCAGCAACAGTTTCCACTTGGAAGTCGTCCGTCTGCACATGTAATTCAAAGCCAGTATGAGGAAAAAGAAACACACACACACATGCGCTTAGTTTTTATGTTCACAATGCAAATCTGGCCGCTGCTAAGGACACGCTGAGCAGAAGGGAAACAAGATGTTAGTTAGGAATGTAATTTACATGTGCATATTTCAGTGAAGTGCAACACAAACTGAAGAGCCCTTTGATTTGGGAACCATTGATTATTCTGTAGTGAGTGGAAACACTTGTCCATGTGTGAAAAACTGGATGTGATGCTGACTCATCAAACACAACAATGACCTCTAATTACTGATTTTTAATCAGTAATCAAAAGATTTAATTGAATTAACATACATTTACATATCATTTACACAGGCCTTTACTATATTACCATACAGAAAAATTACAAAGGCTCAAGAGGTTTGTTCAAAACAGATAAAAGCTTTGTCTACTTTATAGATGTCATATATACCAGCTAATAGGGGTGCACTGATTTTTTATTTAATATTGGCTGATATTCGCCTTGTTGACTACCATCGGTTTATCACAGATAAGATGACACTCACTGATGGCAGTAGCCAATGTTTTTCTGTCGTGTCATCATGATCTGTTTATATGTAAACTTGTAAAATGTGGGTTTTGGTGAGAAACTTTAATACCGTTGTTAGAAGGAGAAATTTGTTGATGTTTTTACAGTAAAATAAAATAGATATTATAGAGAGGGAATTATATGTATATTAAAAAGACTTTTGAAGCCAGTGTTAATTTTAGATTTAGTTTTAGTATCTTGAGACGAAAATGCTTATTAGTTTAGACATTTTAATCATGTTTATCCTTCATAGTTTAAGTCTAGTTTTAGTCGATGAAATTTCATGAAGCCAGCTTTAACTCATTATGACTGTTTACTTCCTGCTCCACTGTGAGTGTTTTTGCTTGCTGGTGAAACATCCTGATGCAGCCTATTTACTGGAGTTTACCAGCCTGCTGCTCAGGCGGCATTTGAAGATAATTACAAGCACCATGAACATTTTCGTCACGTCTCGTCAATGAAAATGAGACAGATTTTGTCTTAGTTTTTATGGTCAAGATCTATTTTAAACTTGTCATTGTCTTGTTTTTGTCATGGAAAAAAGACGTTGCCGATACATTTTCATCATCATTTTTTAATGAAATCAAATACATTTTTCTTGTGAATCAGGGTTATATTAAAGGTTGTTTTGTAAATGTGTGTGGCTGACTGTGCTCATTCAAATGTAGTGTAATGAAGAGCTGAATGACTTTAAAACAGTAGTTATTTATTGATTTTTTTGTATGTAAGATTTCTTTATTTCCCTGGCACAAAAGGAGAAATACATAACAAACAAAAACAAAACAACAACAAAATGCTATTGTTATTTTAAACAGCATTATTGCTGTCAGCCCAGACTTTCACAATCATTGCATCCTTACTTACTCAATTTGTAAGCTTTCAGTAAAACCTACAGTGAGTTTTTAATAACAATGAACCAGCCGCTGTTTGTGGACTATTGCCCCAGCTTTACTCTCAGTCTGATGTTTTGTAACAGTCATGAGTACCTGAGCAGGAGCAGTGCTGAGGGTGAATTTCAAAGTGAAACTAAATGCACACCTAAACTGAAATCGTAACAGTGAAGAGTATTTTCCTTTCACCTCAGCAGGAGCGGTGTCCTTTAGAAGGAATCGATAAAGTGTGCAATCACTGTTTCTGCGCACGGTTGGAGTGGTAAAACCTTCTTCCTCTCCCCTGCAGTCTATAAGCCTGATCGAGCGTGGCAACCCATCCCGCAGCCTGGAGCAGGTGTGTCGATGGGCCAACACGCAGCAGCGCCGCGACCCCGACCACGCCGAGTACCACGACCACGCCATCTTCCTCACAAGGCAAGATTTTGGTCCCGCAGGTATGCAAGGTACTGTATTTTTCTCGATCGAGGACTGTGCAGACTGAGTGCTGATATCTGCTTCCATTCACAAAGGGGTTGGCTTCAAGTCTTGCTCAGGTAAGGTCGATGGAAAAGTGGCGGCCGCGGCTGAGGTCGCGCGTCCATTTCTGCCCGCCGCAACCTCACAGGGAAATATCACTGAGTAGCTTTCCAACACCTTGCTGACTTGATGCCACCCTGGAAAATTCAGATTGTTGAAGAAGTTTTTTGGCATGTAGAGAAAGAACAGAAGTGTTTGTGTGTTAGTCATTTAGTAAACTAACTGTTGTGTTTCTGTTGTGTAGAGTTCAGTATGAGCTTTTCTCCACTCAACCCTAATAACACATGTATGCAGTCATGTAGAGGAGTTTATACCATACATGTTCAGTATTTGTCTCATTGTGTATTTCTTCTTTTCAGCCCTTCAAAACAAAATTTTGAAGTGAGCAGCCTAACCGCCAGAGAAACTTGGTCCAGAATGAACAAACATCCTCTGTGCTCAAGTTCAATATCATGCATTGACCTGTGTATATTTTTAACTTTTAAAGCACACGTGTCATGTTTAGAGGACAACCCGAGGCTACCTGGTTGCCTGTCGCACCTCCGGATGTTGCCATAGCTGCCGCTGTGTTGTGTTCAACAAGCCCAGTTTCTATGGCGCCTTGCACTGTATTGAGCTGGAACCAGCGCTGTGTGTCGGGGTCACGAGCAGACATCACACTCTCCTGTCAAAGCTTAGCTGCGAGATGGTAGATCCTATATACAAACACAGATACTGTGGCTTTGGGATGTGTAGAAAAAAATCCGTTCAGTTTATCTGCAAAGCAGATGCACTGAATGAATGTTTGAAAAATGCACTGTGAATGATTTCAAGTGTTCATCACCTGCTGTCCTTGCCACGAACTTATTTCCCATGCAGTGTGTTCAGTGTGTGAGGTCATCAACCTGACTACAGACTCCACCACTATTATTTTATACCCCTAGCTGCCGCTGCTGCACCTTTTGCTTCAATGTGCAAAGCCTCCCTTCATGGGAATGTGAACTGCATTCTCTTGAATCCCTCTTATCTGCCTTTCAGATAAAGGGTCACGCTCCACAACTGCTGCTTTCATGTTTTGCTACTTCACTCGCAGCACTAAACATGTCCATTTTGTTGTCATTCATGAAATGAACCACCAACCATCTGGATGAGAAGCTGGCCTCGATAAACATCATCATTATCACACTGTAGCAAAAAAAAAAAAAAGAAAAGAAAAAGACTCTGCTATGACTGACTTGCTCTTTTTCAACACCACCAACATAACTTCATGACCGGCTGTCTATCTGCTGCATTTTCTGCTTTTTACCTGCATGCCAAAAAGTCTTCTGATGGTCAGAAAGCATGAATATTTATCTGAAAGCCGCCCAAAGGAGGCCGGGAGGAGCGTGCTTCTGAACCAGACCAAAACGCGCTAAGCTGAATCGCTGCACACCTTCTTGATCGAGTTATGTTTAATGTTTGTGCTTTGCTTAAAAGTTTGGTGAACTGTGTGAAATGTTGTGATGCCCGGGGCGGATGTCTGCTGGGCTTCCGAGCTTGCTGTTTACTTTGGGACTTTCTGTACAGAAAGTGAGGAGATGGTCGATATCACTGACACGCAGGAGCCTCAGGCTTCTTCGATCCACCCAACTTTCTGAAACTGCCTGTTGTATCTTCTGCCAGCTAGATTGTTTTAAAGGATAATACATTCCCCAAATGAACATTTGTGTATCAGTAGCTCACCCCATGTTATGATGAATTCATTAAGAACACATTTTTCTCAGATGCCTGCTGTGACAGAAGAACCCGAAAACAGAGAAAATGGCTGATGAATTGTGTTTAACAACAGTAAAGCTGTATCGAAACATCTGTTAACTCTCACACTACTCACGCAGTATTATCTAAGGTAGGATTCACTTCTGTGTTGAATTGATGTCGTACCCTACACTGTAGCCTGACGTGTGCCTCCCCCGACATGTAAGTACACATCGCGGCGACGCAGACCCAAACCATTTCCCTCAGTAGAAATGCTTTTATTTACTTTAATTTCACAGATAAGAAACAGTAAATTGTGAAGACAATAAAGCCTCCACAAAAATAGCATTTTAAGTGGCTTCATATGGGCAGAGGTAATCTCTGCTCGTTGCTAGGCTAATTTATACAATGTAAAATGCCATAGGCTTGTGCTAATAAGGTTAGCATGTTTTATTTTTTTGGAAAATGTGTTTAGTGTAAGACAGTTGTTTTGTCAGTGAACCTTGTGAGTTATAATGGAGCCTTGGAGTCACCTTTGTTAAATGTTGCTGTTGTCCCTGGTTTTATATGAGAAGAGGAAAAGTCAGCTAGCCGCTAAGCTAATTTATACAATGTAAAATGCGCTAAAAACAGTAGCATGTTATATTTTGGGGGAAAATGTGTCCAGATAAAGACTTGTCAAAACCAATCATTTGAACTCACTGAACACTGGAGCTGCTGGTCTACTGCTGCCTGAACCAGTATTTTTGTGTGTGTGTTATTGTGTGACTTCTGTATTTTAAAGGGTGAGTTTGGATTCACCAAAGTCGCACAATAACACAAACTAACAAACTGGTTGAGGCAGCAGCTCCAGTGTTCAGTGAGATAAAATGATTGTTTTGTCAATGGAGTCTGGCTTTGAAGAGACCATAGATAAGTTTCACTTCCAGTTCAGTTCCCTGTTGGAAAGGGCTGTGCGTTTGAGAAGGGTTTATAAACAGATGTTTTGATATAGTTTTGCTGTTGAGACTTCAATTCACCAAGACTTCTTCTCCATCTTTGGGTTCTTTGTTCACCGAAGCTGGGCAAGATAAACATTTTTTTCCAGCATGAAGTATGAAATACAAATGGCTTTGTTTTTTCTATTTTGAGTGTTGCTGCCTAAACGCAGCCCACTGCATCAGATCAAAAGCAGCACATTCATACAGACATGTGGGTTCATCATAGAAAGAGACTTTCAAAGCAATCACCACAGCTTGCTGCTGAACATGTGCTAATCTTAGCTCAGGAGTCAATCAGACCATGACAATGACATCAGTCGCATCTTACATACCCTTAGCTCAGATTTTCTACCTTGATCATCATGAGAATGTCATGACCTTCATCCTGGTACTTGATTATTAGGGTTGTGTGGTCTTGTCTGTTTCCCAGGTTACGCTCCAGTTACAGGGATGTGCCACCCACTGAGGAGCTGCACTCTGAACCATGAGGACGGCTTCTCCTCGGCCTTTGTGGTTGCTCATGAAACCGGCCATGTGTGAGTAATGGCAATTAAGCCGATAGTTTTGCATGGTAACTGTAGTCTGTAATCAAAGGTAGGTAATGAGGCTTTGTTGTCTTAACAACACAAACCATCTGTTTGCCTCAACATGTGCACGCAACACTTAGCCAGGCAAGATGAGCTTATTAAACTCTGCTGGTAGGAAAACAGCTGACTAAATAGATGCATCACCGGTGAGCGTGTATACATAAGTATGTACATTAATCACATGTCATGTGTGTACTCAATACTTTATTAGGTACATCAACACACCTGCTCAACCACAGAGCCCAATTTTATGATGCCTATTATGTCATAGATATTCAGCTGTATGTTGAGGCGGTACTTTGAGGTGTTGTTGTTCTGCTCTACATTATATTGAGTGGTGTTTCTAATATTCTATAGCCCAGTTCAAAGGTTTCTGACGAGATGAGTCAAACACCCGACTTCTCGCAACACGCCATCCTGCAATGTTCTAAAAACCTGCCGGTTCACACCAATGCAACCAGATGAGACAGTGTATCGTCTCAATGCAACAGCTCTGTACTTGTGTTTTAATTTCCAGCTTTTCAGGATTATTTTGTGGCTGAATATAATTTGTAGCTTCTTAAAATATGAATGAGGATAGTGATGGTGAGATACTGGATACAGGTGGATCTTACTATATAATGACGAAAACTCAGTCTGTGGGTGTGTGTCTGTGTGTCTGTTCCATGTTTTTCTCCTCACTGACTTGGTCAATCCATGTGAAATTTGGCACAGTGGTAGAGGGTCATGGGAGGATGCGAATGAAGCAATATTACATCAGTTGGCCAAAGGGGGCGCTATAGCAACTGATTGAAATGCAAACTTTGAATGGGCATATCTCATGTCCCGTATGTCGTAGAGACATGAAACTTTGCACAGAGATGCCTCTCCTCATGAGGAACAATCTGCCTCAAGAACCCATAACTTCTGGTTACACAGATTTTCCTCCATTTTGAATTTTTTGAAAAACGCTTAAAATCGATCTCTTCCTAGGAAGTTTGACCGATCTGCATGAAACTTGGTGAACATAATCTAGGGACCAATATCTAAAGTTCCCTCTTGGCAAAAGTTGGAAAACTTACTAAAACTGAGCTTCTATAAGGCAATGAATATTGCGGAGGGCGTGGCTCATCACATAAAGGTGTATAACATCTCAAGGGTTTCACCCATCACCACGCAACTTTGTAGGCATATGACCACACATAATCTGAGGGGACCCCTCCATTATTGACATGAGCAAACAAAATGGGGGCGCAAACTTGGTAGATATGTAGAACAAGACGCCTCAAGGTGACTGGAGAAATTTAACTCTAATTGGCAACTGGGTGGCGCTATAACAACAGAAAAATGCTTAAAAATGGCTAAAATGCGACCGATCGCTGTGGCTCCCCCTGTCGCCGAATGCTGTTGTTTTTTTCCAATTTTGGTATGACTAAGTCATGGTATGATATGCTGTACATAATCACGGAAACTGTCAGTCAGTCATTCTGTCTGTCCCACGTTTTTCTACTCACTGACGTGGTCAGTCTATGTGAAACTGCACATAGGCATTGAGGATTGGCATAGGTAGAAGGTGACAAAGCTACCGATGGGTATGGACTAGTTTGTAGTAGTGATGAAATGGTGAAAAATATAAAACGAGCATCAGATGGACTGAATTCATAATAAATACTCTACAGTAATATAAGTATGCAGCACCACTTAGTCAGAAAATGAGAATGTGTGTGTGTGTGTGTGTGTGTGTGTGTGTGTGTGTGTGTGTGTGTGAATGGGTATAAGCACATACAGGGAGCAGCAGCAGTGACTCATTTTGGCCCCATTCTCAGATATCTAATGTAGTTTCTTCTTAAATTTGTTCTTAAGTAAGGTCCAAGGTCAAGACCGCAGAATTGTTTGCATCTGTCTTTTTATAATAATGAATCCCCTTGTCTTTGTAAGTTGAGAGTGCGTGCCAGGTTATTACCAATTAGCATAGATAAACACTCTGCAAATCCCCATGAAAGGGCACGAGACTGCAGGGCCGTGTGCTCTTACCTGAGAACAAATCCTGAACAAGAAAAACACTGGTGAAGGTCAGAATCTTCTTGAAAATTACTTGAGTGGGTTTTTCGAGAAGACATTTCTTCTTAATAATGGCGTGAATGAGGCCCACTGTGAGCTTCATAAAGACAGATGTTGCCGACTGGCAGGTGGGGTGACTGTGGCTCAGAGGTAGAGCAGGTCGTCCATTCTTCAGAACATCAGTTTTTCAATCCGTGGCTCCTCCAGTCTGCATGTCGAAGTGTCCTTGAGCGAGATACTGAACCCCAAATTGCTGCTGATGGCTGTTTTATTGGTGTGTGACTGAATAGCAGGTGGCACCTTGTGTGGTAGCCTCACCCACCAGTGTGTGAATGTGTGTGTGAATTAAAGAAAGGTACCAAATATAGTAAACACTGAGTGTATGTTATCAACACCACTTTTAATATGTTACTGGAACAATATTTTCGAATTCTACTCTGATTTCTTCAAACTTTTCTCTACGATTATATGGTGGCTCTGTAGGATATTATGATTTGATGGTGTGTCACCACGGGACATATACAGTTCTGTTTAAACATTGATTTTGCATCATATAATTAGATTTATATGTGGATCATTTAACATAATTTAAAATAGTTGATTACAAAAAATACCACAGTGATCAAAATTCCACTTAAAAAGCCCTGCAATTGAACATTAAGAAGTGTATTTGTAGTAGCAGTAGCTTAAAGGCAAATTGCCCTAAAACTTCAAATAGTAGCCCGGGCTAGTATTTGCTTATATCCCTGAAATCAACAGGCCCATATTTAGGACAGGTTTTTAATTTCTTTCACACAAAACTGTTGCTCAGCAAAGATCGGAAAATAGGCTACAGATAATATATCAATTGTGAATTGTTCATTTGAGAGTTACACCACTCGATGATTACGGCACCCAACATACCAATACCACTTTATCCTGTTAAAACAATACCCCACAACTTTAATTTTTTTAAATTAATTTTTATGAAAAAAACCAAACTTAAAAGTTTGTCACTATCCCAACTCATTTTCTTCTTCGTCTAAATCGGATGCAGAACGTTGATCAAAACAGGAATTATCAGAGTCAGAGACCATCATCATCTCAACAGCTTGCACAACCTGAACTTTTCTGTTGGCACCGGCATTTTCGTGCAGCGGATCTTCTTTTTTGTTTGTTTTTGGTCACAGCAGTGCTTTTCTATTTCACAAGATGTGTAACAGTGCCCCATATCTTATAACAGTGGAAACACGGATTGACAGAATATCTCGTCAATGGCGGGGAAAGAGTTACACCTTAATAAAATGTAAATGTGAGTAATACGAAACTTTACCCGCTATACAGCTGCTATGAATGTTGAAATTAGACATTGAGAGCGGTTTTTGTGCCAGGTTGTAAACGTGTTTATTGCTGCCTTAAAGTTGGACATTATAACATGGAGGTCTATGGGGATTGACTGGCTTTTGGAGCCAGCCTCAAGTGGCCATGAGAGGAACTGCAGTTTTTGGCACTTCTGTGTTGGCTTCATTTTTTAGCCTCAGAGGTTGCTGCTTTGAGCAGACTGGAGTGTTATGTTTCTAGTGGTATAAGGCAGCCAGAGAGCGGGTATTCAAAGGCCCTTTGTAAGACCTGGCTGGAGTCCTGTAAGATGGAGCAGTCTTTATGAAATGTTTGCTGAACATTCAGAGGGACACAATGGTTGGTTGTAGCCTGTGATTTTAGAGCAGGTGTTCACTTTGCTCTGGAGGTGCTTCTTGTTATTACTAAGTGTGAGGGTCAATCGAACGTGAAGACATTCATATGAACTATTGTTGAGAAAATTGAAAAGACTGCACGCATACTGTATTTACACTGACATGACGGGGGAATCTTTACATTTTAGTTAGATGAAAAAGGAGGTTTGTTGAAAGCTGCATAGTCTTCAAAGTATTTAAAGGGTTAGTTAAGTTTCTGAAATTTAGATTCTGTCCACCTCTCTCCAGCTCTGTGGCCCCCTCTTATTTAAAGATAGTGCAGTGACAGTCTGCTTCAACTCTGTCTATGAACTCTGTAGGAATCATTAGCAGCTTCTGTCTGGGGCAAGAAGTCAAAACTATTATCACTTAAAGTGGTGGTCCATTTCACACAGACTTCCTCAAATGGAGCTTTAAGGGCTTATGACGTCTGTGAACACCCGCTGCGGCACAGACACAGAGAAAGTGGCCAGAGAGACTTGATTGTATGTCACGTTGCACAAAAGAGCTGGTCACTAAGAACCTCTTCTTTGGAAGGGGGGGCAGACTCCATGCTGTGCCTGTCAGTGCATGAACAAAACAAAACCGCTTTAATATCGGCCAAAATGTCTCTGCTATGTGGTCACGTTAATGGCTGACGGAAGAAAAAAATAAATGTGAAGAAAAAACAGGGTAAAAACTGTACAAAGTGGAAACTGTGGTCCATTATGCTTGTCACTGCGCTCACCGTCCTTTTTATAAATTCACAGCCTAACATACAAGAAAATCTAAAAAGACAGAAAATTATGGAGAAAAAATGGACATTGAATAACTTGTGAATCAAAGGCCCCGTTTCCACCAAACACTTTCGGTGTGGTACCTTTGGAACCAAAAGTAACCCCTCAGACATGGTACCTAGGTCCGTTTAGTGTTTCGACTTCAAACAGTTACCCTGCGCCTCTTTTCCACTTAGGTATGTGACTGGTGTCCGTAAATCCGTAAATATACAGACGATGCCTCTAGTGTCCAATACGAGGAAGTGCATTTCTTTAGGGATGGATAGAAACCTGTAGCTAGTCATTTTGTCTGTTTTTCGCCATCCAGTAGTCTGGAATATGCGCTTCAAACATTACCGGGACAAAAACAAGACCAATATTGCATGGCAACAAATAAGTGAAGATGTTGGCCTGCAAGGTACACTGCATGTGTTGTGACATATTCAACTAAAAAGATGTATGAACAGCTGAATGAGTCATAATGATGATCTGACTGTGCGTAATGTATATGCTAGCAGAATAAGATTCGCAATGTTAAACCCAGGTAAACCTGACTGAAAACTGAAGTACTATGAGAGAGTTTTGCAGGCACATCGGACATCACAGAGATTCACATAGAAGGAATGGACTTCCGGTTGCCTCTTCTCAGTACACATACTGTATGTAAGCGGAAATGAGGCGACACTAGAGCCATCATCCATTTATCAACAGATCTACAGACACCAGTCGCATACGTAAGTGGATCGAGGTGTTAAATGTGTGCGAGGTTATGGTCACTCACTGCTCCGTCCAGCACTCACTGTACGAGAGTGAGAGTGTCTTGATGGGATACGTTGGGAGCCCACAGGAACAATGTTCTGTGATGCTTTTTTTTTTTTTTTTCTTTTCAAGTGAGGATTAGACTATATGCAGTTCTCATAATCTGGTCGAAATATTTTTAAACTCTTTAAGATCCATCCATTACTAAAAGTCTGTGTCATCCAAGAGATGCAATAAGAGCTAAAGTAATGGTTATGAACTTGTATGTTTCAGTGAGTGGAAAATGCAAGTCTGACAGCCGCTCTGTAAAGTAGATATTGAAAGGAAAATTTCCTCTTTCATTAGCCTATTCAACTGAATGCCTCAACTGAATGCTTTGTAGTTTTTATGACTTCATCAATCAGCCTATTGAAGCTGTGAGACGACAGCCTATTGATTAATCTCTAATGAAGAATTACTGTCAGTTGGTAAGGTGAGTAATGAAAGACTGTAAATGCCATTCATGAGTTTGACTCATACATTTCAATTCACCTTCTTTAAATTGAAATGCTGATCGAAAGCATCTTGTTCCATTTATATCAAATTTATATCGAATTTGAAAGGCAATACTCTGCAGTGTTTCTCCTTAACAGACAGAATCAATGTAAGTGCTTCTGACATTGACCTGTACAAGTTTCAACACAATGAAATAAAAGTGTTTTTTTTTTTATCTTATCTTTGATATTTTCTTGAAAAAGTGTGCTGCAGATGACTAGAGCTGGGAGATATTAGCTTGAAAACACAATGAGACCCTATTATGAAGCCTCACATTGTCCGGATAACTATATCTTAGAAAATAAACATTTTTCACATGTCTTTTTAAGATTTCGTACAGGCGTTTTTCAAAAAAGGGTTGGCTATCGCTAAAGTAGAATAGAAAAGAAAATAGACCAGAAACTATTGTGGCAGATTAGTGCTCCAGGGAAAGTTTTGGCTCCCTGGCAAGTTGACAAAGGTTCCCAGCTTCAGCATGTTTCTGCCTCCTGTTTGAAGATGAAATCATGTAATTCAGCTGGTACTCGTTAAAGCACGTTCTTGGTACCCAACTTTACCTATAAGTCCCTGTTTCTCTTAGCTGCCTGCTGCTTACAGTCCAGCACCTGGTTACTATCTCTTTATGAAGCCCTGACCTCACCTGAGCGCTGTGGAGGGTACGCGTCCGTAAACATCCCGAACAAAGAAAATAAGAAGAAAACAAGAAAATACAGTCAGAGAGTCTGCAGAAACCACAAACTTCTAGCGGACTTCTAGTTATAAAGATGATCTTCATCTAGTTAGTGTCTGAAAGTAAAGAAAGTCTCTTATTATAATGACCAACAGGATCTTTTTGGTCATTACACTGGTAGAAAAGGGCTTCCATACAGTTCGACTGAGCCTTTTCTGAAATATGTTTGGTTACGTGTAAAATATTAAGCTGGTTCTGTCCTGGGAGTGTAACTGGAGTCTCTAGTGGTGTCAGAGAGCAGGATGCTGAGGAAACTACTGTGTTCTGGACACCTCTCACCCCCTGCATGCCACTCCGGAGTCCTATCAGAGCACATTCAGCCGTAGATTGAGACCACCGAGGAGCACTACAAAACACCACAGGAGATTTTTTCTACCTTTGGCCATTGAGTTTCTGCTGTCTTAGCTGTCTGGTGTGTTTGCCGGATTGCTCCGAACTCCTTGAGTTGAGAAAACTGAGGTAACTCAGAGCGGAAAAGCGGCCCATATCGTGTCTTTTTTCGTCACCTTTTTTTTCCCATTGTCCAATTGGATGATTTGGGAGGTGGGCCTTCTGTGGTGGTCATGACAAGTTTACAGTTGGCGAACAATGGAAGAGAAATGGGTAGTAGCGTCTCTTAGGGTCTCATGTACCCACACAGATCTCTGTTTCCCTGTGTCCAACAAACTGTTTACTGACAGCGTCTCACCCTCAACCAGAGCTACAGCAAGTACCCTCTGCCTCAACATGTCAGGAATCAGCTACTGATTACTCCAAAAAAAAAGGGCAGTGCTCGCTTTCTGTGTGATCGAGGTCTTACTCTACAGCCACTGGTTTTTGCTTCTGCTCCTTGAAAACACATCTGTCTTGTATATTTGTATTTTCTGCCAGATATTTAATACTATTGTTCTAAAACTGGGCCCAGTGAGTGACCCTTACCCGGGTCTGGTTGTCTGGTTGCTGCTGGTTGTGAAATTGTGGTTACTGTACTTTGTGTTACTGTAATTTGAAGCGTTCTCCGGCACAAGAATTTCCTTTGGGATAAAAAAAAGTTCTATTGAGTTGAATTGAATTGAAATAAAAATATGCAGGAAATGTCTTTAGTTTTAGTCTGTGTAAATTTGGTCAAATTTGTCTTTCCCCTGATTAATACCCCCATATTATAATAAAAACATAACAATAATACTGAAAACAATAAAAACTAAACTGGAAGTAAACATTTTCAAACAATACAAAACTAAACTGAAATGAGCAAACAAACTCTGGAAACTAATTGAAACTAAATTTAAGACCAGAATGAAAACTGTAATAACTACATGGCACATTACTCCATGTGTATTGATGCAGTAACAAAGCCGATCTCCATCTCACATAAGACCACAGACTGTGTTTCTCTGACTAAATCCTACACTACTAAAAACACCGCCTCTGATTGAAGAGCCCAGGTTTAGTTTGGAGGTCCTCGGAAGAAAGCCTTTTGCAGAGGGTCTCAAAACATCTTCAGCACACTTAAAGCCAATGTGCACATCCATACAAAACAACAAAAGAGCAGTTCAGACAGTAAATGAACCGTAACGAGACAAGAGAAACATAATAGAAAAAGAAAATGTCCTGAAGAAAAGAAGACAAAGTCCAACATGGAATTATAGTAAATAGTTCTGCAGATGCTTGGGGTGGGCAAGTAGCAATTTTTGTCCTAATAATACACGCGTGAACCATCACTGAGATGTTATTTCCTGAACCCCTGTCCACAACATTTTAGTTGATTGTCAGTACAAAGAAAAACAGATGCCTGCAGCATTCAGCCGTACTACCAACCTCCCAAACTCAGTGTTTTGTTTTGTTTTTTCATCAAGGATTTCTTTAATCAGTCTCGGTGAGCAGCTGAAGGATAATCCTGGCGTTTTCTGTATGTACTTAGGAAAATGCACAAGTACCTACCAATTTTATGGGTGTGTCGTCAAGGAAAAAATTATTTTGTTGGCATTTAAAGGGAGAGTTCATCCTGAAATCAAAACTACATATTTTCCTCTTACCTTTAGTGCAGTTTATCAGTCTAGATTGTTTAATTGTGAGTTGCAGAGTGTTGGAGATATAGGCAGTAGAGATCTCTCGAATATAGACTGTTTTGTTGCTATTCTGTTGTTTCAAGAGTGCGGTGGCAGGGTGCATCTTAGGTTGCTAAGCAGCCTTAAGAAGCGCTGTATAGCCTATTTACCTGAAATCCTGAGTGCAGAGCCGGTCTTCTTCCAGGCGCTGTTTATAAGTGTGTAGGCCTATTGTCTGCGTCTCTGTCCTGCAGCTTTTTAAGATTTATCACAGACTGATATTTACAGAAGAAGGGAAAGATATCTGTCGGCTGTGATTGGTTGTCCCTTGTCAAATGACATGCAGTGTGCGCTGCTGTGTTCCAAAAGTTGAACACTCAGAGCGCAGCCATCGCGCCCTGAAAAATGGGCGCTCAGGAATGCACGTACACCACAGCAGCGTGCCGCACGTCTACACTGAAAACAATTGACGGCACAAAAAAATGTGGCATGTGTACGGCCCCTTACTGCGCAGAAGGAAGCGAACATTTACTCAGTGACGACAGGTATGTGCTCATGGCAGCCATTCTGTCTGAGCAGTGAGGTGTTTTGTGGGTGTAGTTTGGTGGAAGGAAAATAGTTCCTACATGAAACTACTCAGCACCAGCAAGCTGAGTGCCACCCCCTTCCATTATATGCAAGAGACAGCAGACATCCAACACTCTGCAACAATTACAAGAGTAGAAGCACTTTAAGTCAGAATAAAATATGTATTTTTGATTTTGGGGTGAGCTGTCCCTTTAATAAGCACTGCTCCCATAAGGCCTTGCCACTGTGTCAGTGGCTAATGAGATGTGATGTTCCAAGCTCAGCAGGGATTCAGTGATACAGAGCTGTTGGTGAGTGAAGCCGTGTAGCTAACAGAGAGCTCAGCAAAACAGCATTTCACTTTATTTCAGTACAAAGCAATGACGAATGCTGGTAGCACCGCGGAGATCCAACATCCTGCTGCATGCTATGAACATAATAATCACACAGAGGCTAAAGGTATTTTTGTAAAAAGACATTAACTGTTAAAGTTTTGATCTGATTTTGGCAAATATACAAAATGTCTCTGAAGTAGAACATTATCTAAAAATGAATCCATGCTTTGAGATCAGGAATGATATGATCGAAGGACAGGTTATTGTACTAAGAATGAGAGTAAGCATTGAGGCCAGCAATCATTATTTGAGCACTTTTGATACATTATTCAATGGACAAAATTTAATCAATAAGTATTGAGGTTTGCCACCCTGCCCTTAATTCTCCTCTACTCTGCTTTCCTCCTGTTCAATAATTCTATTTCTGTCCCATCAGGCTCGGCATGGAGCACGACGGCCAGGGGAATCGTTGTGCTGACGAGACCAGTATGGGCAGCATCATGGCTCCGCTCGTCCAAGCAGCTTTCCACCGCTATCACTGGTCACGTTGCAGCAAGCAGGAGCTCAATCGATACATCCAGTATGTGCTAAATATGCCACTCCCCTCATGTTGGTTTTACACAACATAGCTTACATGATTTTTTCTTCCATCTTCTCTTCAGCTCTTATGACTGCCTGCTGGATGATCCCTTTGAGCACAAGTGGCCCAAGCTTCCTGAGCTCCCCGGGATAAATTACTCAATGGATGAGCAGTGCCGCTTTGATTTTGGTGTTGGTTATAAAATGTGCACCGCTGTAAGTCCTTCACACTAGTGTAATCCCCAAAATGATGATTGTATGAGGGACTTAAACACAGTCAGTGTATTACCAAAACTAGATAGTGGTCAGCAAGCCCACAGGATTGAGAGGCAGGCAGGAGCACTGCCATGGAAACAAAGCAATATACTGCTGGGGACAAGGGCAGCAGCAAAACATATTTGAGCCACTTGAAAAAAATCAATGTCAGTGTAAGTATACGCTCTATTAAGAATAATTTCACCCCTTTGCCTTGCTGTTAGACAGACTGTTTTATGGCTCTTTTCAAAGCCACCAAACTGCTTTGACAAAAACAGTTATTTTACAAATGTCACCTCACTTAACACAGGACCTCCTGGTCTACTGCTGCCTCAATCAGTGAGTTTGTTTGTGGTATTGTTTTACTGGCGTTATAAGAGCTTATTTAGGATTCCAGCATCTTCTGTATTCTGTGAGGTAAAATTAATTGAGCATGGTGTTAGTTCAGGCAGGACACAGTGTCAAGCTCGGCTCACATCCGGGCTACACCAGCTGATCTCAAACAGCCCAATCAACTGATGGAGCAGCTGATTGATGGAAGGGAGTCAGCTGATAGATCACATGATTCCCTCCTATGCAACCAATTGGTGAATCTCATTCAGGGCGCCCTGTTTAAACTGCTCTGACCTGCCTACTGTTGCTGCTTCCTCTGCAAGCTGCTTTGCAACCTGCCTCCACCCCAGCTCCTCCTTTTCATGCTGTGTCTGACTTATCAGTGTCATTTTTGTTTGTCATTGATGTTGCTCTGTTCTGTTCCCGTGTGTGTCTTTGCTGCTGCTCTCCCTGCCTTAGGCTTTAGATGTAGGCGCATGGAAGGGCAGAGAAGTGTGTTCTGTCTGTCTAAAGGCTTTCCATGTAGGTGTGTGAAAGAGGCTTTCTCTGTAGGCCCGAGGAAAGGCAGAGGGGCCCCAGGACAGAGCCATACCTCCAAATATAATACTGCTAATGGACATAAAGTTTCTTTGACTAAGGCGTTCCTGACTGAACCGCTTTTGCCAAAGTAGGATGGTGGCTTTGAAAAGAATATAGTCATTCCCCATCAGAAGGGCTGTCTAACAGCAAGGTAAAGTGGTGAAAATATTCTAAATATAGCGCACTCTTAAACTGATACAGATTTTTGTAGGTGGGACTTTTTTAGGTGGCTTAAATATGTTGTTGCAGCCTCCGTCATGTCTGCTTCTCCAAACTGGGTGTGTGCCAACTGCCATCTACTGTAGGTAATACACTCAGTTTGGATAAGTGCCTCATATACTTACACAAGAATCCCAGCTATCCCTTTAAAGGAGCAGTGTGCAAGATTTAGGGGGATTTAGTGGCATCTAGTGGTGAGATTGAAAGTCTTTGTGGTTAGAATTCCAGCAGTGTTTATTGTTCAGGAGGTTTTACTGGGTGCCATTTTATCCACAGAGGTCTCTTCCTCTCCAAAACAAACACACCCAGTGAGTTAAACTGGTTAAAACTCTGAATAAAGCAGTTTCATGTAAAAAAAACAGTGTTTTCTGACACTCTAGATATAAAGGGCTCATTGTTAGGTGAAAAAACACAATGATTCTTATGTCAGATGGTTATACACTGAAGAAAACATACTTGTTATATTCCATCTTTGCCGATATATCCCCCTTAATTATACACACTGGACCTTTGATGCAACACAACAGATAATATGATATGTTAAGACAGTACAAATACAGAATATATAAACCCATAAACACAATTAAGTTACACTTGGAAATATCTTCCCATCCAAAAGTGATTCGAGTCATTGGAAAATGTGCATTAAAAGAAATACAAATCCTGTGTGTTTCCATTAAATGTACGGACTTCGGTGAAAACTACGAACTCGTGTGAGTTTTCTGCAGAACCGGAAACAAAACAAGTCTTGCATTCTTCTTCTTCTACGTTTTCTGGCGGTTGGCAACCCGCTTGTAAATGCATTACCGCCTTCCTGACCCGGAGTGTGGTTATCACCATGGGGAGAGGTGCGCTACGTCAGACTTAATTCGAACATAACTGTTTGCATCCCCTGCTTTGCGAATCAGCATTTTTTCGAATCAACCAAAACCTGGCGTTGGTGTTTCCATCATAATTTTCTGATGCGATACTTCTAGATGCACATCTAAACAGGCTGATGGGAACATGGCTATACATCAAAGCTGTTTTGAGAGACACATGCTGCTGTAGTGGGGCAGTTTAAAACAATCAAACACATCTTAAATTTAGCCAATTGTGACAGTGGTCTACAGTAGGGGTTTGTTTTCCTCCTGAGGCATGAAGAAGTTGAATGAATGAGCTTATTTACTTTGCCAAAAAAGAGTAACTAATGTTCAAAATTACTGTTTTCTTGTTTAGTTTCGAACTTACGACCCTTGCAAGCAACTGTGGTGCAGTCATCCTGACAACCAGTACTTTTGTAAAACGAAAAAAGGGCCTCCGGTGGATGGAACAGAGTGTGCACCAGGGAAGGTAGGAAATGTCTCTGAATCGGCTAAATTATAATTTTCATGTAGTGGAGCTCTTAGTGGAGATAAAAAGAGAGGACGAAACAGCCTGAAATGGTTTCAAATGCCAACATCATTAGTCTAGACATTTTGACCTTTCTTTCTGTCCCAGCGTGTCTTTTCTCTTGTCTTTGTCATATTTTTAGTGGTGCTTTAAGGGCCATTGCATCTGGAGATCCAGCCAGGAGCCTCAGGGCCATGATGGTAATTGGGGGTCCTGGTCAAAGTTGAGCTCTTGCTCCAGAACGTGTGGAGGTGGAATTCGCTCCCGCAGCAGACAGTGCAGCAACCCCCCGTGAGTGCCGTGGCGAGAAATAGATAGCTGCTACTTTTTCGGCAGCCAAATACTGATTATGACATTCTGTAAAAGTGTGAAAGCAGAACTGAAGAGCTAAAACAAAGCAAAAACTTAATGATTACTTTAAAGGGGACCTATAATGCTTTTCCTTTTTTTCTCATATACACAGTAAGATGTTACAATGTCAGAAGTTCGTATTAAACATGGCCAAAGTTTCAAATAATGAGATAAACGTACGTAGGAGTAATCCCCAAGTAAAAACCACTGGCTTCAGACCGTTCTGAATACTCGAGGCACATTACATAACCTACACCGCTACATGTAGCTACATGCTAACATCAAGGAAATGTAATCTTGGTTGCTGATATTGTTAATTTCTCCTTGATTTCATATTCCTGCTGGGACATGTCTGGTTATGAAGATTTTGGTTTGTAAGCTTTTATTGGGGATTTTTCATGGTTAAAAATGCCGCTGTCCTTTGATATGGTCATTCCTCGGCTGCAAGTACACTGCTACATGTAGCTACATGCTAACATCAGGAGAACATGTAATCTTTGTTGCTGATATTACTAATTTCTGAGATTTATGATCATATTCCTGCTGGAACATATCTGATTATAAAAATTGTGGTATAAAAGATTTCAATGGTGATGTTTTAATAGTAGAAATTGCGGCCATACTGTCATGGTCATTCATTAGCTGCGAGTATATTGCTACATGTACTATAGCTACGAACTAAGAAACAGAAGACCATTTTTCGCAAAAAATTATTTGATGTGTTCTTTGAGTTTTTAGTTTGGCACATGTCCCATCCACTGACATGGAGAGGGCACGCTTTATGACCTGTGCTGCAGCCAGCCACCAGGAGGCGATAGAGATGTGGCGGCTTTACTTTTGGGGAGCTGTCATGTCGTCCATCTTAATATACAGTCTGTGGTTTAGAAGCTTCTAGTGGTAATTTTTCACTGTAGAAGGTGGCGCTATATTCCGTTACAGCAAGTACACTGCTACATGCTAATGTCAGAGGAATATTGGTTCCCGAAGTTGTTCATTCCTCCCAAGTTTTTGTTCATATTCCTGCTGGAACGTATTTGGTTGTAAATATTTTGATGTAGAAGCTTTTATTGGTGATTTTTCACCGTAGAAAGTGGCTCTATATCCTTTTAAAATCCATCCATCGGGTGCAGTGATGGTGCAGAGACACTAAAATTGCACATGCAGAGGACCTGGAAATGCTGAACAATTGGAGCAGACTGGGCTTTTTTCAGGATGATTTGAAGAGGCAGGCACTAAATGAAGCCTCTCAGACAGAGGGTGAATACAGGTATTCCAGCACAGACAGTGAGGATAATTGAGTATATTTTGAACATTAAAGCTTATAAAAATGTCTAGTATAAAACCCAGAATAGAAGTATGAACCTGAAAATGAGCATAATAGGTCCTCCTTAAGTTTTATATAATGACGTTTTCACTTCATTTAGCACATTTTATTGCTAAAGTCAGTCCACATTTGTAAAACTTCTCCCTTTGCTAGTGGTTAGTGGAGGGTATAGGCAGGTGCACGGGGTATACCCACCTCTTCTTCTGTCTGTGCACAGTGTTCCCACCTATCCGTCTAAAAGCCATTGAAATATATAGAAGAGTATACCCACTTCCTCCTTTCTAACCTACCCATCTACCTAATAGAGTTATTATAAGATGGATGACATATAAGTTTAAGAGAGAATTGAAAGGGTCATTTTAGGACTCCACCACTTGATAAATTTGGGTTTGAGACCTTTAATCCACATTATTGGCTCTATAGCTAAAGTTCCTTTACTTTTTCAATCCAGCCTTTCTTTCAAAACCTCCTGGAGTCATGCTAAAAATGAAAACTTTTGGATCTTTTCTAACATCAATATGGAAAACGTCTTCAAGGACATTGTTTTGTCTTTGTCATTCATTCATCAGGCCTGCGTACGGTGGCGAGATTGCCCGGCTCTGCCTTTGACTACCAGATGTGCAACACAGAGGAGTGCGCTGGCCCTTACGAGGACTTCCGTGCTCAGCAGTGTGTCCAGAGGAGCAACAAATACCACAAAAACATCAAGCACACCTGGCTACCGTACGAGCACCCAGATGGTAAGTCCGTAAAGAGCGAAGCAGAGTTGGCTCTCTCTTTCAAAGCTTAAGTGGACAGATTACATTTGCAGAAGCATCTGCTCTCACGCATATATAGGTTCAGGTGGGTGTTATCTCTCCTCTGTGTCCTTCTGATGTTTTTCTCAGATTCTGAATACATTTGCATGAACCAAGGTGTGTGTGTGTGTGTCTGTGTGTGTGATTTCAGAGGCCCGTAAGTGTGAGCTGAGCTGTAAGTCAAAGGAAACAGGAGAGGTGGTGTTCATGAACCAGGTGATGCACGATGGGACCCGCTGCAGTTACTCAGAGCCCTTCAGCGTGTGCGCCAGAGGAGAGTGTCTGGTATGTAAAACTCATGGATAGCATCCAGGGGGTAAAGACCACACATAGTCAGGAAAGGTCCAACGGAGACATAGTGTCCTGACAGATGGATGCCTAGTGTACAGTCTAATGCAAAGAAGCAGTCCAGACTCTTTGCCCCTTTTATGTGTTCAATAAAGGCAATAGGAAAATGCTACAAAATCAATCATTAATTAAACATGTGGTGTTGCCTTCTGCAGTAAATTCTATGCATGTTTCAGAGCACAGTCACACATGCAGGAATTAACATTGGCAAATATTGATTTCCCATTCAATGCGAGGAGCAAGTAAAACTTTCACATCCGGTGGCAAATTTGCATCTTCAATCGCTTGGAATTCAACTGTGGTGAACTTTGACCGGCAAAGTTGCAGCCTCAAACCAAAGCAAAGAAGTATGTGTGGTTGACCGAATGTGACAGAGGAGACATTGATGTTTAACCAGCTGATATTGTATGATATTGAAAAAGGAAAATGTACCAATAACATCACATTTAGTGTTACTTTTTAGCAAAATAACTAAGCTTTTTCGTGCGAGTTACATTTGGCATTACCCACCTAAATTTGCCCTTCTTTAACCGGTAGCGATGGGCACTGAAACCCAGTATTAAACGAGCCCTGGGGCTACATTATCAAAGACTGTAGTATGAACAAGCTCCGACGTTATTGGTTCTTTTAATCGTTTTTTTTTTTTCTTTTCTTTTCTTTTTATTAGATTTTTCAAATAAAGCACATACAAATGTAAACAAACAAAGTCAGGGGTCTGCCCATTGTTCCAACCATATTAAACCGAAGTCCCGTTGTTCCAAAATCATCATGTTGCCCTGTGGTTAAGGTCTGGTTAGGTTTACGCACAAAAACCACTTGGTTAGGGTCAGGAAAAGATCATGGTGTGGGTTAAAATGAAAAAGAAAGTGGCAAACACATAAGCCGTGAGCCTGCTCCGCCTCAAGCCTTTCCCAGCTGACCCAGAGCCGGTCGCGGTGCACCATCAAGGCAGAAACACGCCCGCCGGGAGCCGTTCAGCACCGCGGAGAGCTCCCCACACAACCCGGACCCCAGAGTTAATAACAGGAGGTTACGGTGTTTCGTTCTCTCCTCTCTATGACACTTGTATCTCGACCAGTAGCCTACTTTTGTTGCGTTGCTGATCCTCTATGGTACACAAATACAGTATAGCCTGGTGTAATCACATATTAGAACAACGGCACGTCGGACTAAAGGGCTGTCGGACCAATGACATGGAGCCCAAAGCCAACCAACATAAACCACACCTCGACATAAAGACAGAGAAGGATATCCATACATACAAAAAACAAAAACAAAAAGAACAAATGCTGCAGTATTTAACAATTAAGAATGAATAAGCTAAAAAGTTGGGTTTTTTGTTTTCCCAAAAACAATTAGCGAGCTGACGGCAGCAAAGCTCGTCACTGTAAGTGCAGTTAAACCTTTGTGAGTAAGTAGCCAGTTCTTTATCAATACATGTGTTTAGCAAGCATGAACATGTAAACATCAATATTTCATTGTGCTCTGTCCACTGCTGCTAACATTATGTTTTACACAAGGACAGCATACTAGTTTGGCTAATAGCAAATAGTTACAACACAGCTGTCTGTGTGCAGACTAACTGAGCTTCATAAAATCTTAAAATTGGGTAGATCGTTTTAAACTTAGCTGCTGGCTGAGACAAACAGCGCCTCCTCTCTCTGTCAGCACTGATGTTACCTGCACACACCGAATCACATCAGCAGAGAGGGGGCAGGGCAGAGGACAATTTTATGGGATTAATTTATTTTTGAGTTTAAGAAATGTGCACAATATAATGGGGTGTCTGGAGGTCTCTTTCCCAGAATTTTTTTTATTTCTACCTCCATTTAGGGACTGCGGTAACCAAAACAAAATGTGATAAAATAATTCATGCTAAATTCTGTACAACTAAACACAGACAAAACTATGATAGTTGTTTTTGGCCCCAAAGAACAAAGATCAATAGTCAGTGCTCACCTTGACACCTTGACACTAAAACCTACAAATCAAGCCAGAAATCTTGGTGTAGTTCTGGACTCAGACCTAAATTTCAATAGTCACATTAAGACAATTACTAATCAGCCTACTACCACCTTAAAAACATAGCAAGATTAAAAGAATTTCTGTCTAAACCAGATACAGAAAAACTTGTTCATGCTTTCATTTTCAGCAGGCTGGTGAAGGCGAAGCAGCCTTCAGTTTCTATGCTCCCTGCCTGTGGAACAAACTTCCAGAATATCTGAGGTCGGCTGAAACTGTCAGCTCATTTAAATCAGGACTTAAAACATTACTATTTACTGCAGCTTACCATTGAACTAGATATGTAACTTATTGTTAGGATAATCTGTAGCTATTGTTTTTATATTTGTCTGCTGTTGCTTTTGCTTTATGTTTGCTTTTTAAATGCATTTTCTGCACTGTTTTTAACTATTTATTGTCTTGCTTTTAGCTTTTGTTTTTAACATCTATTGTTCCTTTAATGTTTTCTCTTGTAAAGCACATTGAATTGCCTTGTGTATGAATGGTGCTACAGTATATAAATAAAATTGCCTTGCCCTTGCCTTGCCTTGTCAGAATAGTACTGAATATGCTGCTCTTTTGTGGCATTTCCTGGAGTATATCCGAGCAAAAAAAAGCTTTTGAAAGACACTCAAGCCCTGTTTTCCACTGATTGGATGGTACCAATGGAACCATTCTGTACCGTCCCCCCTCTGTTGGGGTTGATGACGTGACTCAGTCAGCACATCTTAAAGTTCACTGTGACATCTTTGACAATCACTTTAGTTTTTATATGACATGCACTTTTAGTAACGACTCTTCAAGTGTTTATATATGTTAATTTCGACTGGGACTGCATATATTCTAATCCCTCACTCAAGCATCGTGGAGCCTTGTTCCTCTGGGCTCAAACAACACTAAACCCCTGAGTTTGCTTTAAAAGGACTAAATGCACAAACACTCAAATGCACTAAATGCACAAACACTCTATCTTTAAATATCCCATGGAGAGAGACTCTCACTGCAGCCTGTTTTATTTTGTTCTGAAAATGTTGACGTGCAGCCTTGTTTTGCAGATGATAAACAAGGTATTACTCAATACATAAGCTGATTACGTGAACACCATTGACACACCTTATATTTCACTCTAATAACATTGACCATTACTTTAGTTTGTATATGACGTATACTTTTAGGAATGAGTGAAGAAAAAAGCATCGTGGAGCGTAGTTCCTGTGGGCTCCGGCTACACTAAACCCCTGAGCTTGCCTGAGAAGGACTAAATGCACAAACATGCTATTTTTTGATATCCCATTGCGACAGACTCTCACTGCACCCTGTTCTGTTTTGTTCTGAAAATGTCAGCTTGCAGCCTCGTTCTGTAGATGATAAACGAGGTGCAGACTTCCCTCTGTGTCACCAGTAGTGAGGAAATACAGTGAGTGCTGGACGGAGCAGTGAGTGACAACAACACAGCCCACGTTTAGGACTGTTTGCAGTGGAAACACTAGGGTCTAGGTACCATGTCTGAAGGGTTACTGTTGGTTCCAAAGGTACCACACTGAAAGTGTTTGGTGGAAACAGGGCTTAACAGGAAGAATATGTCATAATAAACATCACCTGGCAGGCTGGGTCTGGAAGTGTCATTTTCCCTTTGTGCCTGAACCTCTACTAAAGTGTATTTTGATGATTAAAATAGTGCCCTTAGAGAGAGTTATGCGGAAATTCGATGACTGCACATTTCTGCGTTCTGCTCTAACACACACAGACATTATTTTGTCTCATTATTCACCTTGGGCAAGTTGAGACTTCTATTTTTTTAGGCCAGCTGCTCATATTTTGGCTACATTCCTGTTATGTCTGGGTGTGTTTCCAATATGCATCATCCTAAACCTCCAAACCAGATGCATGCAGCATTTTCCCATGGCATCATTTTCCCAGTGGAGTAATCTCAGTCTGCATGAAAGTCAGGCACAGCGATGCCCTGGTTTGATTGACTGTCTTTGCCTTTCCCCTCACAGCATGTAGGCTGCGACAAGGAGGTCGGCTCTTACAAACAAGAGGACAAATGCGGAGTGTGTGAGGGGGACAACTCCCACTGTCGCACCGTGAAGCTGACGCTCACCAAGACACCCAAAAAGACTGGTAATTATCAGCTACGTGGACGCTCGGGCCTGCGCTGAATCAGCAACTGTCATCATTTACCCTCTTTGACTCTGCCCCTCCCTATTATAGACCCGTTTTTGTCTTTTAAGGGGGGACGGGATTCTTAGGGGGATATAGCATGTCAGCAGTGTATTCCCTCAGCACTGTGTGTCTAATTTTGCTGTCATAAATAACCCCCTTCCTGAAAAGCAGGCATTAAGTTGTTGGTACCAACGGATTCCTTAGGTCTTTTTGTTTGAAATGATACCAGTATCTTCACGCTAGTTTGAAAACAGCTTCTGAAATACAGTAATGTCATCCTAGAGTAGTGGAAGGGGTTAAACTCAAAGTCCAGAGGCCTCATGCATGTTCCCAATCTTCTATATTTGACCACAGCTGGTATCCCACACTGTCATCAAACAAAGGATCAAACCTTCTGTCTTGATTCAGAAATAATTGGCTGCTATTACAGCCCAGAATAAGTGCCTGCTGTGTAAGGCTCCCAGCTTAACCGTGCCGTGTCTCTTTGTCTTGTTAGGAATGCTGAAGATGTTCGACATTCCAATAGGAGCGCGCCACATTGTGATCGAAGAGAACGACACTTCCCCTCATATAATTGGTGAGTGTGTCCCACAGCATTAATTTCATCTTGTCAAAATCACCCTCGCCGCGCCGGTCGGTGCAAGGTGAAGTTTTCGTGCAGAAAAGGTCTGCGAATGTCACCACCTGTGTTCTCACGTCTGAATTTGACACTGATGCAGTAGTTAGTTGTAAAGCGAGGAATTCACAGTGCCTTGTGCCTGAAGCCCAGTAAGAACGTTTTTGCCTAACAGCTTTTTTACTGAGAACAAGAAATTAATTAGCGCTGCAGACAAAAACAAAAACCACTGTTTTCCTGAGAAGCTGGAGTCTATATCATCGCTCCTGGTGAAATATTATAGAAGTCAGTGCAATTATTGCATGTCACAGGTGCTATTGTGCTGATTTGACAGGACAATTTCTCATTCAAGCTCCGCTGCGGCATTAGTGACTTTCCATTTCAGCTGAATGTGGATGAGTAGATTTTGTCTGCAAGTGCAATTTGCAATTTGATATGTGTGAAGTAATGACAACAGAACTCTAAAATGTATTCAGGTATGAAAAGATATGACAGACTTGTATCTTCCAGCTTACAATAGCTCTCTGTGCGGCTGACAGTGGTGAGTCAGGATCGCCCTCCCTCCTCTCTCCACTCTTTTCCTCTCTGGCTTTTATTAGCTCATGGGAAGAAGAGATGACACACAACTTGGAGAAATTACCGTTGGCTAACCACAGCGCCAAACATCTCAGAATACATACTGACACGTTCCCTGCCTAAAGGAAAATCTCAGAGTAGTTTGGTGGGGAAGGGGTTGATCATGAATTTCTTTTCAGTTTTTTAGATTTTTAATGAATGAAAAACTACATAACGTGCCCGCAGTCTTTCCCCTGCACACATGCATTCAAAAAACTTTTTTTTCAATCATTACTGACAGCTGTGAAGAATCAAGTTACTGGAAACTTCATACTGAATGCAAAAAGTGAAGAAGCTGAAACAAAGACCTTCATCGAAAACGGTTTACAGTGGGAGTATTCCAACGATGGTGGGAAGGAGATGCTGAAGACAACTGGTCCTCTGCATGAAGGCATTGTAGTGCTGGTGAGTGGCGTTGTATGTTTCTGTAAACCACTGATATGTTACATTTATGTGTATGTTTTGTTTGTAGCCATTTTGTTGAAACTTGACGTTCCTTATGTTCAAATTAATGTTGTGACAACGCTGTGGTTAAGGTGTGGTTAGGTTTAAACAGAAAAAGCATTCAGTTATGGTTAGGAAAACATCATGTTTTGGTTTAAAATGAAATTTGGTTTATTGCCACCACAGCCACACATTGTACCAACGTCCCCTTAAAAATATGCAGTTGTTGTCAGCACAACCACCGTTGGAAATGTCACAGAATGACGTTACAAAACCTGGCTGGTCTCAGACAGTGGTCTGCTGCTGGCCTGCTTGAGAGCTGTCACGTCACTGCTGGAGATGTGCTGATGTTAGCTTAAAAAATGCCTAAGTGTTATCACCACAACCACTGCTGGAAATGTGCAAATATCACCTTGAATGTTTGGCATTGGCTTGAAAAATACCCAGTTGTTGTTGCTATAACCAATGCTGGAAATGTCATGTGGTGACATTCAAAATCATGGCTGGTCTCAAACAGTGGTCTGCTGCTGGCCTGCCTGATAGCTGTTCTGTCACCACTGAAAATATGCTGACATTGACTTACAAAATGCCTAGTTGTTGTCACAGTAACCACTGCTGGAAATGTGTAAACACCACCTTAAAAATTACCTGGTTGTTGTCGCCACAACCACTGCTAGAAATGTCATTAGATAACATTAAAAAACAGGGCTGGTCTCAAACAGTGGTCTGCTGCAGGCCTGCTTGACAGCCGTCTCATCGCCAAAATACCCGTTTTTTGTCGCCGTAACCAGTGTTGGAAATGTGCAGACATCACCTTAAAAAATACCCAGTTGTTGCTGCCACGGCCACCACTAGAAACAGGGGTTGTCTCCTTGCCTGCTTGGCAACCATCTTTGTGCTGATGTTAAAAATAAAAAATATATACCTTAAAAATACCTTGTTGTGGCTGCCACAGACATGACTGGAGGTGTCACTACACATTGTACACGTTGGAAATGTTCCAGCATTGCCTTAAAAATCTCTCAGTTTCCACAACTAATGTGCTGCTGTTGCTTAAAAAAATACCTGGTTGTTGTCGGCACAGAAACTGCTTTAAATGGGTGGACGTGTCATTAAAAAGTGCAGCTGGTCTCAATAGTGCTTCTCAGGGGTCGTATCGCGTAGGCCTCAGGCCACTAACCATCTCCCTTACCTCTCCTGATGCTCATACAGTTACTTCAGAAACATTGATATGATACTATGAAATGAATTAATGTTATGTATCTGTTTTTCAGATATGTACAATAGATGTCAATGGGTTTTTTCAGCGACTGGGCTCGAGTGGGACACATACAAAATCATCACTATTCTCTGTTTCCAGAGTTTCATTGTTTTTTTGTTTTGTTTTTTTAAATTCTTCACCTTGTTGCAGGTCATACCCCAGGAAGAGGACACAAAGATCAGCCTGACATATAAGTACATCATACATGAGGACCTTTTACCGCTTATAACAAACAACAATGTCCTTCTGGCTGAACTGGATACCTATGAATGGGCACTAAAGAGCTGGTCTCAGTGCTCCAAACCCTGCGGGGGAGGTCAGTGAGCGTATGTTTGAATCACAAGCAATTAAAGCTGGAGCTGGGGTCATAGCTCGGTTTGTGTTAAAAAAAACAAAAACGCAAAGATGAATCTATTCTAGCGTTGGTGAGGTTATTTCCACCGTGCTCTTGTTGGTCTACAGCTTACAAGATCACTGACTGAATGACTCAGTGGATTCATAGAAAATGTTTTGAAAATGAATCATTTAAATCTTCTAAACCTTGTCTTCTCTGTTTCTACTCATTGTAAAAATATCTTGTGAATTTTTCCCATTGGACAGACAAAACACACAATTTAAATGCTAAAATTAGAATCACATTGGACTGCAGGAAGTTGAAATGGGCATTTTTTAACTATCTCCTGACATTTACACAAAATCATAAATACAGTAATTAACAAAAAGGTCAGTCAGTAATAAATGTGATCATTAGTTGCAGCCCCAGTTTTTTAAGAGACGGCTGATAGATTTATGTATGTAACTGTGCTATATGTCTGTATTAACATGCTGAAAGATTGATTTTGTACACTTTCCATCCTTCAGGCATCCAGTACACAAAATATGGATGCAGGAGGAAGAGTGACAGCCGTTTGGTGCATCGAAACTTTTGTGAAACCAGCAAAAAGCCCAAACCCATCCGCAAACGCTGTAATGTTCAAGAATGCAGCCAGCCCACGTGAGTGTCCTCCAGCTATAGAGGGCTATATTTTCAATCTAGTGAAGCATTACAACTTTAATGGCTTTGGCTCCACATGTGCAATTCTGGACCATTTGATAAGCAGAGGAAAATGTAATTGCTGTGTGGCATGAAAGCCTTTTTTCAAAGAGTCTGCTGTGTTGACAGGTGGGTGGTGGAGGATTGGAGTCCCTGCAGTAAGACCTGCGGGAAACTTGGTTACCAAACCAGAGTGGTGCAGTGCATGCAGGCGCTCCACAACGGCACCAACAGGCCCGTCCACAGCAAACACTGCCTCGAGGACCGGCCGGAGATAAGGAGGGCCTGTAACCACACCATATGCCCCGCCCAGTGGAGGACAGGGGCGTGGTCTCAGGTGAGTCCGGGTGACAGCCAGCTGCACAAGCAAGTTCAAACTTAAGCTCGTTGTAACGTAAAGGGACAGTTCACCCCAAGATCAAAAATACATATTTTTTCTTTACCTGTGGTGCTATTTATCAGATTGCTTTGGCGTGAGTTGCCGTCTGTTGGAGATATTGGCTGTAGAGATGTCTGCCTTCTCTCGAATAAAATGGAACTAGATTGAACTCAGCTTGTGGTGCTCAAAGTGTCAGTGTCTCTTTACAGAAATCACAACCTGGTTACTCAAGATAATCCACAGACCTTGTTGTGAGCAGTTTCATGTAGAAACTGTTTTCTTTCTACCAATTTACTTATGATGAGAGGCTCGTGCTCATGACAGCGCGGGATAAAAACATTATTGACATCCTCCTCGGCTGAGCTGTAACCCCAGCTATATCAGTAGTGCCAGGGGAGCCAGCAGTAGATGCACTTCCCTCTAAGCAGTCATAGTTTCTTCACATGCTTAGTACATGTTCTATCAGTTGGTTGCAATCTGGAACTTCACCACTAGATGCCACTAAATCCTACCCACTAGACCTTTTAGTTACATAGGTAGGGTAGGAATTTGGCGTAAACAGTCTTATCAGTCTTTAAACCTATTTTTGTTACACTCTGCTGGAGTAGTTCACAGAGTCAATGTTTAGCTGACAAATCCATGCATTTAAATCCATACCATGATAAGCTGAGCTGCTCTAACTGCGAATCAAGGATCCCCAACAATGCAAAGTGAATGTTGTCTTCAATACTCTGAATAGAAGATTTGATCAGAAACAAAAGGAAAAAATACCAAGGCACTCATCTTGATTTTAGAAAAAATATTAAAAAGCCTTTATTAAATTACATGGCTGAAGAGGTTAAAAGCAAAGATTTGATCAATTGTATTAGATTTCTTAAGGGAATAGTAAAGATTTGGGGCTTTTGAGAAAACATCTGGGGCTCCAAGGGCCACTCCCCAGCACTGCTTCTTTCACCAAGATGTTGCAACCGGATTTAGTAGAACAGCTTTCATGAGTTTGAAACTTGCTAGTTGCTTTAAATTAGGAAGGACGTTACACACAAACTTATTGATGGATTTACGACCAGCTAGTGAATCGTTTGCCCCCTAAGTGTGGTTTGTTTGGGCAGGTGTGAACGCACCAAAACAACCGGACCAGCACCTTCTTGAAGAGGTGGTCTCGGTCTGGTTACAAACAAACTCTGGTGCGGTTCGTTTGTGGTGAGAACGTGTTCCAACCTAGATCTGAACCAACTGCAGTCACATGACACATTGTTTGGGTTAAACATGAGCATGTTACAGTCCTGGAGGATTATTAATGTGCACCTCCTCCTGTACTGCCTTAATATGCACATTCAGCACATCCAATGCATCAAAACATTGTTTTCTAGTTGGAGCCGCGCCTCGTTTTCAAACTGTATGGTTTGACTAAAATGAACAATGACAGCAATATAGTCCACGATGAGCAGCGCTAAAATCAACCTGCGTAGTTGTCCCTCCATTGTGACATTAGAAAGTGTCACATTTTTCTTGCAAGTGTACTGTTCTGACCAATCAGGAGCAACTTTCTCGCACAAAGTATTTTATCTGGTCGGCTTGTAAATGCTGCCGTGAGAACACGAACCAACTCTAGGCAATTATGTAACAATTAGTCCCTGAATCAGACCAAAGCGAGACAACTCTAGGTCTGAAAGCATCATTAGTCCTGGTCTCAAATTCAGTCAGTATTAACTTAATGTAAGACTGGTAGAGTAACACCTTTGAAAATTTTCATAGCATAGCAATGATCTTATAACAAGTTTAACAATATAGAATAATAGCAGCACTTTATTAGTTGGAGGTGTGAATATTGTATAACATGAAAACTGACATAAACATGCAATAAACAGAAGAATTGTTGTTAACTGACTCTAAACCTGACTCTGTTTACAGTGACATGTCATATCAGACTTAATGTTCTAACACAAGTGAACGCTCTTGGATGTATGTGTCAAGATTTAATTAGTGTATGCGTTAGGCTCTGACATGTCACTAATCATTTCATCATTCTGAAGTAAAGTGTCACTAGGTTTGCAATTGATTTAATTGTTTGTGTTGGTGTATTTGTGTGTGTTGGTGGCGTGGCAGTGTTCAGTGACCTGTGGCGAAGGGATTCAGCAAAGGCAGGTGGTTTGCAAGGCCAGCGACAACACCCTCGGAGAATGTGAGGGCGAGAAGCCGGAAACAGTTCTTATCTGCAAACTAAATTCTTGTCCAGGTGAGTTCACCCTGCATGTTATTAGGGAACAATATAGACCAATTTACCAGCTGCTGCTTGTCTTATTAACGCTGTTGGAGAAACTGCCTCCGCATGTTGGAGTCATTTCCTTTTCATTATGGATGCAGAAAAAATGAATAACTGTACATTTTTTTTAAGAACTTGTGGTAGGTCAATGCCTGCTGTATAATGCACTCCCACTCACCATCACCTAGGGATGCCATTTAGAAATCATTTTGAGACTGAATAACCTTCTGTGGCTTGTATAATGAATGACATCAGGAAGTCCATAATGTCCCTTTAAAGAAAAAGAGCTTTTGAAATACTTAATGAAAACTGAGAGATGTTCAGCCTCTGTGTCAAAACATTTCTCCACTATTACCCTGCTGCAGCTTTTAGAAGTCTCCAAGAAGAAAGTTCTGTTTTCTTACTATAGCAAGAGGTTGTTGAGAGATTTCTTTGGGTCCCGTGGTAGCTGTTTTGCAGTACTTGAGATCGGTCTTGGTCTCAAGATCGCTTTCTGAAGGACTTTAGCCTCGTTTCTACCAAACACTTTGAGTGTGGTACCTTTGGAACCGACAGTAACCCTTCAGACATGGTACCTAGACCCTAGCGTTTCCGCTGCAAACAGCACTCTTTCATGTGGGCGGGGTTGTTGTCACTCACTGCTCCGTCCAGCACTCACTGTATTTCCTAATTATCGATAACACAGACGGAAGCCTGCACCTCGTTTATCGTCCACAGAACGAGGCTGTGAAATGGGATATTTAGAAACAACATGTTTGTGCATTTAGTCCTTCACAGGCAAGCTCAGGGGTTTAGTGTTGCCGGAGCCCACAGGAACAACACTCCACAACGCTTTTTTCCTCCACTCATTGCTAAAAGTATGTGTCATATACAAACTAAAGTAATGGTCAAAGTTATTAAAGTGAAATAAAAGGTGTGTTGATGGATTCACGTAATCAGCTTATGTATTGAGTAACAAATGTTCAACCTTAGAAGTTGCCGGCTTTCAGCCCTGTGAGTTTTGTTATTTTTTCTCCGACTCCAGCTGCTGCAAGAGGCGGCAAAACATCCTTTCATTTTATAGATACAGTTAAACTCCACAGTATGAACAGTGGTTACATGAGCCTCAAAACCAGCCACAACTCAGCCCTGAGCAGAGTGACCGTCCTCTACTGACCAATCGACAGACTGCAGTGTTCACAGCTCCACCTTTTAGTACCAGATCTGTGTGCTGGGTACCCCAACAGAGGGGACGGTACAGAGCAGTATTTTTCTCAGTGGAAACGGAAAAATAGCGTACTGAACTGAACTGAACTGAACTGAACCACACTGCTCCTTGGAAACAGTGCTTTAGTCTCATCTCTGAATTAACTACATTTGTGCGCAGTCTTGTCTCAGCGACGGACAAAGAGGACTCAAGATTTTATTTCACAATGAGTCAAGGGAACAGCTGTGGGAATATGACTACTTTGGCTGCAGAAAAGGAGTGTTGAATAAATGGCTCAGTTGATTTAAGCCCCTTAGTTTACTTGTATCATTCCCACAGATAAAATCCATTTCTGTAATGCCTTTTGATTATTCTATCAAGACATTTGGTATAGCACTATTAACTCTGTTAATAACGGATCAGGAATGTGCAACATTTTTTGCTTACACTAGATTTCAAATCAAAGCCAGAGACTGTATTGAAATTGCATTGTAAATTCACCACTTCTAAGCAGAAGAGAGAAGATAATGTCATCTCGGAAAGTCTCCTTTGTGCCGTACGTTGCATCGTGTCTGCAGCACTTTAAAACATTACTGAAAACCCTTCTTTTCTCCTTGGCGTTCAGTCCCTGCTAGGCAAGAATCCTTGGCTTTTTATTCTTTTTTTTACTCTTTTATTTCCTTTTTTAATCTAATTTTAGTTGTTTTTTTTTAAATTGAGCTCTTACTATTTCCTTTGTTTAATTTATTATGATATTTGTCTATGATTATTTTATATTTCAATAACTGTACAGCACTTTGGTCAACTGAGGTTGTTTTTAAATGTGCTTTATAAATAAAGTTTGACTTGACTTGACTTGCTGCAGCCTCTACATAGAGTATTGTGAGAGACAAGAGCCCTCAATCTGCAGCAAAATCTGGGTACCAGAACAGGAAATAACCTCTGTCGAATGAGGGGTCTCTGACTGATGATTCAAATCTCCAACTTTCTGGGGGCAGCACGGACACTTACAAATACACAGTGCTGGCACATATTGAAAGGTGACCCTCAAATTGCAAGTTCATTTCAGACTTTCAGACTTGACTCACCTTTGTCGGCAGGAGACCAGAAAGAAAGGCACTTTTAAAAGTATGTGTGTGTGTTCAGCTCTCAGTAGTTTAAAACTTCTTTTACCTGCAATGCAGTAGAAAAAACACACGCAATAAAAGTAACTTTAGACAAACCATCATCAGTTAGAGACACACCTTCAAGAAGTTGTAATGGAAATGCAACTGTCGAAGAGCGGTACTATAATCAACCGCACATTGCCAGAACACACGCTGAAGAAGGACGTCTTGTCCGAAACGTCCATGTGCCAATATCAAAACGTCAAATTGGAGTGCTGTCCTGATTTAAAATTGGTGAATTAAGAGGAATCGTTTTCTAGAATTTGTTTTCTGGTACGTATACTCCACGTTTTATTATAAACGTGTAATGCAGTGAGGGACTCGCACTGGTCGGGTCCTGTTCTCAACCCCTCAGTCTTGTTTCAGTCTCGATACAGTCTGATCTTGGTCCTGTTGAGGTTCTTGTCTACAACACTGGTTCATACGTAGGATTTTTTTTTGACCAACTTTTGTCCTCCGCTCCAGGGCAGCCAGTGTCTCCTCTCACTGTCGAAACAATGGAAAACTCCACAATAAAAGACGAAGCTGTACACCAAAGGGCTCCTGAAAACCCTGTCCACAAAATCTCTTCAAGTAAGTCAATATGTAATTTGTTTCAGAATCTAAACCTCCACAATAGAAATGTCTCTGTGTTTCAGTCCTCTGAGTGACGTCCTCTCCCCTTTTGTCACTAGATGAGCCATGTCTGGGGGATAAATCAATTTTCTGTCAGATGGAGGTTCTGGCCCGATATTGCTCCATCCCTGGATATAATAAGCTTTGCTGTGAGTCTTGCAACAAGAAAGAAAACCTCGCCACACATGCTCCTGACCTCCATAGCACCCCACTGGCCTCAGTTGAACACGAGACCTCCATTCCCTCTCACCCTGCATCACCCAAGGCTCCTCCACCTGCTACGACCAAGAGCCCGCCGCAAACCACTAAAGCCATTGGCAGATGGCTGCGCTCCACTGCCCCGGTGCCAACCACAGCTGCTGCTGCTGAAGCTGAAGCTAAAGCCTCGCCATCCACAGGTGCTGCTCCGCCCCAGGGTCCCACCAGCGACTCCCTCCTCACAGCTGGGAAAGGAGACTCAGACCCGGGCCTCTTCTACCTCCAGGGCCTCCACGGCCCACAGCAGACTCCAGTGGAGGTGCCTCTAAAGAGCACAGTCCAAACAGCACTTTAGGCCCAGTCGCTGCCAGGTCAAGAAGGGACGATTTAGGATCTGAGAGGGACTCGAGTCACAGAACCCTGTCAGCTCAGAAATGAACAGTGAGCGATGTTGTGAACGTGCTGCTCAGTGAGACGGTCTCATACATCAACTCACCCTTTGCAGCATCTCATAGACTCGCAGTCTCGCTGCGAATATTTTCTTTCTTTTTTTGTTTTGTTTTGTTTTTTTTACAAAGATTTTTTTTTTTTTCCATGCCAGTGAACTTAGACCAGACCAGCGATGGTTACCTCATCAAAACTCCAGAGTGATCTGTGCACAGTGTCGCTCTGCCCTCTGTGCTTCAAATATGAAACGGAAGAAAAAAAAAAAGTTGTCAGGTGCTGTAAACTAAAATGACTACAAGACGTGTTCAAAATGTGATGACTGCATTGCTACATTCATGTTTTTATCTGTGTACAGTTGTGTAATCCTGTTTTTTTTCAAGTGCATTAGAACTACTATTGAACTTGTATTGTGAACATGTGAGGAGAGGTCAAAGGCCATGGTTTTGGAGGTGCACGTGTCAGCTGTGGAGGCTAGAGTGTGCCACCTGAATAATTATAGACCCTTCCGGTGTTAAATAATAATTCAGTGTTACAGTGCTAAGTTATTTAAGATATAGTTACTAACGTTTATAAAGTAACCATTCGTCATATTTAATGAAAGTGTCTCTGTATCCTGACTAGGGACTTCATTTTCAGTATATTTTGCTTTTGATAGCCCAACACCCATCAGCTGGTAATTAATCTGGTAATTTCTGAGAAGAAAATGCAAAATGACGTGAAATACAAGAACTTTTTAGTTTGGAGCTCCACAGACTCTGTTAGTTTTAGCATTTCAAAGCGCCATCCATTTAGAGGTGGTAAAATTTAAAAATTGTGATGTAAATGTCTTACCTTTTAATTTATGTTGTGTTGGCTGTGTTGACAGACAGACAGCCAGTTGCGTTAACATGAGGAAAACAAAGTGTCCACTTCACCTCTGGTCTCCACTGGTTAGCTAACATTAGCTTTAGCCGCTCGACACTGTGCACCGGCTAGCTAAGCTGGTGTGCTATACAGAGCGGCCAAGGTTAGCTAACCAGTGGCGACCGGAAGGTGAGCGTTGGGCACTATATTTACGCTGACAGTAGTGCATGAGACAGATACTCTTTGATAAACATGTTCCTCCTCCTCTTCTTGATTCCTCTAATGGCATATGCAACAATCTCCAACTGGTGGGTACGGCTTAATCTTTGGTTTGACTGTTGTCAACATGGCTGCATGGTCACAAAGCCCCGTTTCCACTGGGCACTTTCTGTGTGGTAACCAAAAGTAACCTTTCAGACATGGTACCTGGACCCTAGGTCCGTTTAGTGTTTCCACCGCAAACTCTTTCACGTTTATCGTCCACAGAATCGGTTGCACGCCGACATTTTCAGAACAAAACAGAACAAGCTGCAGTGAGAGTCTCTCTTGACGGGATTTTAGAAAATAGCAGGTCTGTGCATTTAGTCTCTCTAAGGCAAGCGCGAGCATTCAGTGTTGCCGGAGCCCACTGGAACGACACTCCACAATGCTTTTTTTTTTAGTTTAGTTCACATAATCTGGTCAAAATTAATATCTATATTTTTTTAAATGCTTTAAGATCCACACATTACTAAAAGTGTAAGTCATCCAAGAGAGACAATAATAACTAGAGTAATGGTTGTCAAAAGTTGTCACAGTGAAATTTAGGTGCACTGATGAATTCACGTCGTCAAAGCATGCATTGAGTAACATAACAAGTAAACGTTTCATCTTAAAAGTTGCCAGTGAAAATGGAAACAGAACAAAAGTGTACCAAACTGAACTGTATCCCACCATACTGTACTGCTTGGTGGAAACGGCTAAACAATACACTGACATACGTCTCAGAAACAGAATCTTGGTTCATATTTGATCAGCCCTGCCTTGTGACAGTTTGACCGACTCCTCAGCTCTGATTGGTTGTTTTTGTCCAGCTGCGGTGGATCCATGCAAATGCCATTAGCAGCACTAGGAGGAGGAAAAGGAACGTGATGTTTTACACAGATAATGTGTCTCATGTGTCAGGATGTAGTGACAGTTTCATTAGATACGACAAAGTGCTCTTTTAGAAAAGTTACCAACAACAGCTTTCACTGGGTTAATTTGAAAATGTAGATGATTATTATAGATTAAAAATGTAATTTCTGATTTTAAGAATTGATATAAATTGAAAGTAGAATGGAAAAATATATTTAACTTTCTGTTGTTCCCTGTACTTATGTCTCTTCAGTCCATTGTCCATTGAGATCCAACCCACAGAACAATAACAGGAACTCGTGGGCTCAGCAGAGGGTGGCAACACAGTGCATTACGTAACATGACATGTGTGCTTTCAGCTTCCGTGCTGAGAGTTAGATGAGAAAATCAGTACAAGCCTTATTTGTGCAATAACTGTGGAGCTAGAGACAGGAGGTTGTTAGCGTAGCGTGATGTCTGGAAGCGGGGAGAGACAGCTTTATTAATTATGGGAATGCACATGACTTTTAAATCTATCTAACTGATTATAATAATCTATAATTATTCCTGTGGCACACTCCACACTCCATAGCCATCACTCCTGGCAGGGAGCCTCGTTGCTTCTCTGTCTCCGGTGCTTATTTTGTTGTTTGTTCCAACGTATCGGTGATTTTCCTCACTGGTAAAAAAAAAAAAAAAAAAAAAAAAAAAATCATGACTGTCTGCAAACCAACCCCACTGTAGCATGCCTTCTGTCTGCCTTTGTGGAAGTCAGTCACGTAACGCTTTAAAAACAACAAAAAAAAAAGATTCAAGAAAAAAACTCATTATCTTTTTGTAACTGATATATTTTTCAGATAATAATGTATATAATGTAAATTTCAAGTTATGGAAAGAAATTAACAGGCAAGAATTGAATGGAAAGTTTGTCTCAATTGTTAAAAAAAAAAAAAAAAAGAAAGGTCCAGGCGATGCTGTAAGTCTACAGACTGTGGTTGGTTATACTGTTACACCATTCCGGCATTGCAGTTCATAACATCATTATGTTTATTGTATAGTTCTTGTATATACGTACGTGAATGAAAGCTTTAAATGTTAATATTTATTGAATTTTTAAGTGGTATGGAGAACAAAGTAAAACACATTTGAAAGAACTGAGATTCTTGTCAATTCACTTTCCTCTATTTACCCTCCATTGACTGTTGTTGTGTTTATCTTGTTATTCCATTAGGAGATTGACGAACACGACTTTATTGAGTACATCTTTTTAATTGAGTGTCCTTGAAGCAAAACCTCATAATCACTGATGCATTCAGTCTGCATTTAGAGATTGAGTGTGTATGACCTGACAGGATGCACCTGTTTATGTAATGCTATCAATGTGCTATTCAAGATGTCTTTACACTAAGATGGATGAAAATGACTCAGGCAAGAAAAAGGCACATTCAAAGATTTTATTAATGTTCTCTAGTGTTATTCAGTGAACCATGTGTCAACAGACGAGCGCTGACTCCCAATCGGGGAATCTTGAGGTCTGAGTGGCACACTGAGATATTAATTCCTATTACAAGCCAGCATCCTTCTGGCAGGCCGACACCGGCTACTGACAGTGGTGTCTGCCAGCGTCTCCTCCGAGGAGCGTTTCTACTCTCGCTGAAAGGGCAGCCGTCTGCCGAGCGGCCGGGCTGTCACAGTTCCTCCATCTCCCAGTGTTCCCCTGTGAGTGCTGCTTCAGACTCAGCTCAGGGTGGTGCTCGCTGTGAGGCGTCTTCGGAGGTGTTTGGTGAAATCCAGCTGTGCTCTGGGCAAAGCCTGATTGACAATGGACTTTGGCAGCCACCCCTGAGAACAACAATAAACTTTGTTAATCCCCTGAGTTGTATTTCGAAGGCTGTCAGTCTTGTGAAACAAACAGGAGTGAGTACTGGCTAATGTGACTGCTGCTGCACAATTAATATGTACCAGTCATATGCAAATATGTTTAATGAAAAAAGGCATTTAGCAAAGAAGTAGTGTGTAATTATATTTCCATCAGTTACAATACCTGGTTTCATATTCCACATTTTTAAATAACTGCATGCTTAAAGAGTTCTATATGTGTCGACTGACCCTTTGGAAAGATGAAAATATGATGATACTTTATGTTTTACAGTTTCTGGCGACAATAAATTGTGTAATTTTTGTGATATTTAAAGAAAAGGTATGCCTTTTAAACCCACCAGCAGGATTCGGGGTTCAGAGAGTAAGTGAATAAACACAAAATACAATCATTGAAAGAGGAAAAGGGAGTGCTGCTGGGTTGAAGCACCATTTAGCAAAGGGTAAAAGTCCATGGTAAAATACATCTGAGGCACTGACTGTAGCTAAAAGTCCTTTATTGATTCAGCAATAAACCAATGCGTTTCAACTAGAAAGTCTATATCAAGGCATAAAGTACCCTTTTATAGTCGAAACGCATTGGTTTATCCATCTATCCATTTTCAACCACTCATCTAAAGGGCTGAACAAAGTATTCCAGATGTCCAGATGTCTGCCCCGGGGCCTCCTGCCAAAAGGACATGCCCGAAACACCTCTGATGGGAGGTGCCCAGGATGCATCCTGATCAAATGCCCGAACCACCTCAACTGCTGGTGTATGCGTGAATCAATAAAGGATTTGTAACAGCAGTCAGCATGCTTCTGATGCATTTCCCGACAGCCATTCAGAGCTTCATGTCCCTCTAAGCCAAAATAAAAACCCTTCTCAATGATTAAATTTTTTTGACATCCCTCCCTCACTTTGCTCCACCCCATCACCCCTCATAAATACCGAACAGTCCCTTAATCAGCAGCTGCCGGGCTCAGGAGGGCGGAGCTTAGCCTACCACAGGTGACAGCCTGCACTCAGGTGACACACCGGAAATAATAAATGTTTACCAACAGGCCAGCAGTTAATGAAGAGTAAGCAATGCAATGTGATGAGTTATAACTCGTTATGGGTTTAAATTAGCATCACTGTACTTGTGCATCTACCTGAATTACGCAGTGATTTAATGCGCCATCTGGTGCGACGTGACGCAAATCGAACACACCTGCGTAACTGCGTCACCAACAGGTGCACATGCTAATGCTAGTGATGGATACTTGTGACTGTGACTGAAAATGTTGGAAAAGTCTGAGCAGCAGTGGGAGCACAGAGTGGACTGGTTATACTGGGACAGGGAGGCCTGGTGGACTGGACCTGGAGCAGACTGATGCAACTTCGTGGTGCCCAAGACTCACGGAGTTGTTCACACAGGTGAGTTCTGACGACACGATAGCTGTGACGGTTGTAATGGATGGGAACGTGACGTTGCACAACTGTCAAAAGTGCTGTTGATAATATTAACCACTAGATGTCACGTTGACACACCGCTGCTGCTCAAAGCAAGTGGTTTCCGGTTTGTTGCACCAGCTGCGCCACCTGCCACTGGAGTAGATTTCAGGGGGAAGCAGGAGGCACATTCTCCTCAGTATTTACAACATGCTGGTGTCCTCCACTAAAAACATGAAGGTAGCAGAGGACGTTTCTCTTTAGAAAATAAATGACTTTTACACCATAAATTGATGCAGAAATGGCACAAACTGGTGAATAAGACGTTTCACAAGTGTCACCCCCAAAATGAAACCCATGCTTATTTCCTGGTGGAGTGCAGAGAGCTCACAGAGGCAGTTAGTTTTGGTGTTGAAAACAAATTTGCAGTGGAAAAAAACCCCCAAACATTTTATTTATTATTTATATTTTATTTAGATTATTTATATATTTTATTTATTTTTTACCCACATTCTGGTGTGTTTTTCAATGACAATCTTTTGATCCCCCCCCTTTATGCCACTCTTTTTTTCAGTGTCATTTATTTAATTTAATTTGATTTAATGTATTTAATTTATTTATTTCACTGGCACTTTTTTCAGTCATTTTTCTCAGTCTCTATTTTTTTTTTTTTTTTTTGACGTGGGAAAAATGACACAATTTAAAGAAAAAAATCTAAAAAAAATCATAATGTCTGTGTTTTATATTTCAGTGGAATTTTTGTAGTGTCAGTGTTTCCTGTTTTGATGCCAAATTTTATTTTCATCGCCGAAACTTATCACTGTACTAGCTCCATACACACCTCCTGTTTTATTGTCGGCCATTTTTGTTGAGGCTAACTGTCTGTCTTTTCAGATTAATTCCACTACGGCTGCTCTGATTAACACCATAATGCATTTAAATCATTAAAATTTAATCTAGATTATCTTTTTTTTTTATTATTAGGTAGCCTAACTGAAAGGTTCTGCAGTAAAGTTTACTCTGTGTATATTTTAACTGACTGAATTTTTACTTTACACACAAATACTTTGACTAATATTCTAGTCGCTACTCTTTTCATTCCCGTTGGCTACTTATTACTGCTTCTTTACTACGTTTTAGAGAAAAATATTGTAAATTTTAGTCCACTTCATTTTTACATTTACTTTATGTAGCTTACTACTTTCTTTTCAGGTGAATATTTTACCTGAAACATACGGTAAGCTTATAAATTCAACACATTGTTCAAATCCAGTGGTCCTTGACCTTTTTGGCTTCTGACCCTGAACATAAAAACTGTGTGTAGTTCGAGCCCTTTGGCACCTTTAAAATAACTGTAAAAAAAAAAGGCTTAATATGAAAATAAATATTTGTGGCAGAACTTATCTTGTGACCCTGTAGAGGAGCCCAGCTTTTATACTGGGAACCAAATGGTTAAACTATCTGTATCAAATAATTAAATCTAGCTTCACATTGTGTTGATGCTTCAATATGACGTAAGTGATCTCTTGCTTCTCTCTCCAACGCTGGAATCCACTCCAGCTACATGTAGCTCTGCAAACCCCGCAGTTTATCTTCTGTAAACCATCAGCTTTTCATTCCTCACTTGCCTCACTGCTGTTGATTGCTTGTGCTGTTGGCTCTCCCCACTGCCGCCGGCCGTCTCACACTCCAGTACTCATTTGTCATTATATATAGTAGATACCACTTATCTCAAAATTGTGTACCTCCTATCACAGTGATTATTGTTTGTTGTGGTTTGTGCTGTTTATTCCCGGAGATCATAAGTTACCGTGAACATCTTATAGAGCGGATTCTGACCTGAATTACAAATGCCTGCTCCACACTGAAACCTGCGCATCATTTTTGCATATTGCTTTCTTGAAACAGATGGGTTGTGTGTGGTATTATTTTGTTTCTGAGCTGCAGCACGGCAGAAAATGGCCAATCTAAGAAGCTGAATGCCATCATATAAAGAAATGTTGTGATAAATGGTTATAGCACATACTGGAGTCTGCAGTAGGGCTGCCACTAACGATTATTTTCATTGTCGACTAATCTGTTGATTATTTCTTCGATTAGATGACTAAACATTTCATCGAAAAATGTGTTAAAATGTTGAAAAATGTCAGTCTGTCTCTCCCAAACCCCAAAATGATGTCATCTAATGTCTTGTTTCGTACTCACGCCAAAGGGTTTTAGTTCACTGTCACGGAAAAGAGTGTGTAAAGCTGCCAATATCTGAACGTAAGAAGCTGCAATAAGAGAATTTTGGGTACTTTTATAGTACTTTTCTATGAAAAGTCGACTCATCGTGGCAGCCGTAGTCTGCAGATGTTTTTTCTATTATCCTTCACAAAATGGCACCTGCAGTATGTAAGAATTTACCTTTACGTCCATGTTAAGAAGCCATGTGATGCTGCTTTTTCCCAAATCCTCGTCCAGAGGCTGAATGACTATGCAGGTTGGTCCATCCTCGGCTCTGTGAACACGCAAAAAAAGGTCATTAGAAACTCATTAGAATTCATCCAGGGTTTATGATGGATGTTGTGCTTGTCCGCTATGTATATTTTCATGTGGAAACTTGAAGGGAAGGGACATTTTTCCACAATTTTGTGTCTTAGGGACTAACAGACAACAATTTTTGACATTGGTCCTGTATTGAGTGACACCACAGCCGTCTGTGTAATTTTTTAGGCCATGTGTGCACCCTCCAAGTAAGTCCACCGAAAGTGCTTGTTTTTGCCACTGACAGGCTCAGATTGTTCTTAAGGATACTTATAGATATAGACATTATTGTTTAAGAGTAAGGTCCTTTTTGTTTAACCATAAACAGCCCTAAAATGGCTACTGCCACCAGACTCCATTTAAATAAACAGTAATTATATTATCATAACAGACAAAACACAAAGTGAAAAGAAGCAAATTAAAACTCAGAAACATTTTGGTTTATCATTTTGCAGTTCCAACCATCACTAACTCTGGTTAGGTTAAAATAAACCCTTAATTCATCCAGTTAGATGTGAAAAAATCTGGCTGTATACATGCTACAATCACCGGCCTGGTTCATCTGGTGGGTTTGGTAAAGGCAGTTTCAGAGCTGAACTGGTTAAACTAAAAGGCTCTGACTCTGGAACAAAATATGTACCTCAGTAATGATCCTTTTAATAAGTTGTCTGACACTAATATGAATAACAATCTGAGCCTGTCAGTGGCAAAAATAAGCACTTTTAATGGACATACATTGAGGCTGAGAACATGACCCGAGTGGTTAAATTGGAGCCTGTTGGCTCTGGCTGCAGCCCTTTCGCTCAATACTGGACCAGTTTCAAAAAATTGTTATTCTCATTAGTCACTAAAACACAAAATATGTGGAAGAAGGGTTCAGGTTGAGCTAAAGTTAGCATTTTGCTCATAAACGCAGTCTCACAGAGCTGCTAGCGTGGCTGTGGCCTCTTTTACACCTGCTGCAAATCATCACGCAGCACAGCTGTCATTGCTAGTTTCAGACCAATGCAGTTGTAATTTTCATGGTAAGTGCCTAAGTTGTGGAAGTACCAAATGTGCCGATGTGTGCACCCATGGTCAGGGGCAGTGTTGGTGAAGTGCTATTTTGAGGCAGCAAAAAGTGATTTCGCCATTAACCAACAAAAACCTGAGGTGTGTCTCAAATCACATACTTCCGTTAGTACACTTCTATGTAATATACCATCTGCAAAATTAACTCAATAAACATACTGCTGGCTTATACCCGACAACAGTATAGTGGTGCTTAGTGCCAAAACCACACGTATTTGTACAACGCAGCGACGTCCACGGTCACACAGTCCTTGGCCGCCACTTCCAGTTTGGAAACTGGTTCCTCCTCTTCCGCTACGTAGCCAAGATGGCGACCACTGAGGGCGAGAAGTGTCCATAGTTCCGCACTCAACTTTTTGACCGTTTTGAGTGCACCATCCGGGTACTCACTGTGCACTGCATTTTTCCATACTTCTCAGAGGGTGCATTATTCAAATAGTAAGATGCACCTGCATAGGCGCGTTCACAACACACATACACTCTGCTTGTTACACACAGAGACTAGCAGATGGTTTGCAGTTGGCTTAAATAATACATCATTAATGAGGAAAAAGATGAATGAAATTCTCTGAATTCGTAGACATAGCAGAGAGCAGAGCAGAGCTGTGGTGCTGCTGTCTGACTCCCTGTTAAGAGACTCTTTGTGTGCATTTACACAGGAGCAGCAATGCAACTTACTCTGTTATTTTAAGAAGCTCAGGGTTTAGTTCTGTTGCCACTGCCAAGTTCATCATGACTACGGCTTTTAGGTCCGTTGCTCAATTGTCCCGTGACATTTGCTGTAGTGACATTTCTGCTTTCACTGCATTACCCTCAGCAGGAAACAACTCACTTCTCCAATTTGTCGAATTAGACATGCAGGTGTAGGCGTATCTGGCTTTTAAAGGGAATGGGAGATGACACTTGCGCCATGCACATTAGACCATGCGCTACAAATCCCTTTAATACGGCCAAAAGTCTTGTTTGGGAAAAAAAATAAACATTTACTCTGCTGAGTATCATTAAAAATATTATGGCATTAAAACATGCTTTTATTCTTAACTTTTCTGTTCTGTTCCTCTGTCCTCACATCCCACTGATAAAACTTTTTTTTTGGATGGAAAAGATATCACTGCAGACAGTTAATGACACTGATGTTAGTCACTGCTGAGCACATTACCACAGAAGAAATAGAAATGTTAAAGCAAATCAAAGCACTCCACAGGACTTATTACTATGGAGTGTTTTTCTGCTTTGTACATCTTACTGTGGGAAACTGAAATTACTCCACTCAGACACTCATACGACGCTCTAAGTATGGTCCAGTCTAAGAATATATTCAAACGCCTGATGATTAATGAGTTGGGCCTGGTCTGTGCATGACCTTACCTTACGTAGCCTGCCTGAGGTGGGAAGGACTCCAGCTGAATCGCTGCTCCTCCAAGATAAACGCTGGACTTTTGTCTGCAACTGTGTCTGACACTCAGGAAGTCCCTCTGGCCAATCATGTTTCCTGCTGTCTGGGTTGAAACTTCGTGAGTGATGATCGTTTCGGGTCCAACACGCTTCAGAATCTAGGAGACACACAAATATCAAATTACTTTACAAAGCACTACATGGACTGAAGTGCAAATATATAACATCAATGAATTATGAATTATGGCTACAAGAACAAACTTCACAAACGACTAGAGCTTAACTGAATATATGGTTCGGAACGTCATCAAAAAATACAAATCTCCACTAAACCCAGGTTGCTTAAACTGTATTTGTATGGTATTTTTATAGGTTCTATATTTTTGGCAAGAATATTGCTGAAAGTTTCTTCATTAGGGACATCAGCTACATCATTAGTTCAATGCAACAATGGTCACGCCTACATTAACTTGTACAGTGGCATAAGAGTTGTTAATCCAATGCACTCACCAGAAAAAAGGATTATGTATTGGATATTTTGAAACAACAATGCTGTGGTTACATGTGGTTTGGTAAAGGAACAAATAACACTTGGTTATGGTTAGGTAAAGATCATGTTTTTGCTTATAATACCCGCTTTTGGGGGCACGATCCCAGCTGGAAAAGCAGCAATGTCTCGTAAAATACTGTCGCTTTTTGTGTCTCTATCCACACTGAAAAAACAGAAATGGGTGGCTACAAAACGCCCACGTTTGTTGCCTGAAACAGCGCTGGAAACACAATAATGACTCGCTAAATCACAATCAGTTTTGTTGTTTGATGGTCTCAGACAGAGGTCTGCAGCTTGGCAGGCATCTTGCTGAGGTGACACGTCATCCACAATCCCCTCCACCTCCTGATGACAAAGTTAGCTCATATGTTACTGTGCATCACTTCAGAAACCTTGATATAGTATGAATGAAACAGGCAAATGTAATGTATTTGGTAAATGGACCTAGACCATTCACATACTCTCACACACCGATCGAACAGCCATCGAAGGCAATTTGGGGTTCAGTATCTTGCCCAAGGATACGGTAGCCTGGAAATCCAGACCCAAATCTAGAAAGATTTCGAGGCTGGCTATGAGTAATGCAAATGGCCCAACTCGAGGGGCGGCACCAAGCATGCATTTGAAAATATCACTGCATGCAACTGGATAACACTACGACCAGTCAGAACAATACAAAACTCTGGATTTCCAGGGTAAGGATACGGGAGCCAAGAATCAAACCGCAGATCTTCCGATTAGTGGACAACCCACTCTATCTCCGAGCCACAGCCTCCTATTTGTGGTCTGCAGAAATGTATAACATTTCTGGCGACTGGGCTGTTTAATCTCAATATAAGAACATGCAATAGTTGAAACAATTTGAAAGAGTTGAACTGGGTACCCTTAGAAGATTAAACTCAACAGTTAAAAAAACATATTGTGATCTAAGATTTTACAAGGTATGTGCCAAATTATTCTACTTTGTATTTTAAGAATATTCAGGCACATTTCTCTACGCAGGGGAGCAGCTGAATAAAATATTGGGATAAATATTGGAAGAGATTTTTCGAACGGGGGTTGCAAGAGGTATTTATCCATAGTTGGCATATTACCTTTAGTACATGGCAAAAAAAATAATGCTTAGGACAGAGTTTGCATTAGAACTTGTACAGAGTGTGACTAAACAGGTGCAAGGAAAGAGATGGGTAGGAATACGGAAATTAGACGCTTGAGAACATGTAGTGCCTTGGTGAAGATTCTCAGTCATCCAGGTCATGTTAATGTTAAGTGCTATATTGTAGGCAACTGGACACGCTTGAGTTTATTGGAGACATGTCACCTCTAATCCAAGAGGTTTCTTCAGTTCTAATTGACTGATGCGTATTCACAGGCTTTCAACAGTGTGTCACACCCACGCACGCTTTAAAGGCGCAAGAAGCCTCTTGGATGAGAGGTGCTCAAGCAAGTCCAGTTGCCTACGACATAGCACTTAAGATCCCTAATACAATATCCAGACTATCCCTCTGAACCTGCCTTTTCTCTTAATAGTTTTAAAAACCAGTTGGGAAAAAGAGATACTGAGGAAGTTAGTGTTTCTGAATTTGAATGTTTTTTTTTATTGGTTTGTATGAATATAGTATTGATTCTTCTTATGCACCAAATAAACGCAAAAATTTATGCTTTTTTCATTTTTAATTAGATGTATTACTTAAAGGGATAGTGCACCCAAAAATAAAGATTCACCCATTATCTGCTCACCCATATGCCGATGGAGGCTCAGGCGAAGTTTTAGAGTCTTCACATCACTTGCGGTGATCCCAGGGGAGAGTAGGTAGCAACACAACTCCACCTAATGGAGGCTTATGGCGCCCCAGATTCAAGCGTCCAAAAACACATAATTGAAGTGTTGTGAGGACTCTAAAACTTCACCTGAGCCTCCATCGGCATATGGGTGAGTAGATAATGGCTGAATTTTAATTTTTTGGTGCACAGTCCCTTTAAACAAATGTCATACTAGTAGCATATACATGTTTCCTTTTCATCAGGGTGTCTACAGGTCCTTAAAAGGTCTTAAAATTTCCTAAATTTATAACAATAAGGCCTTAAAAGTCATTACAATTGGAAGTTGTGAGGGCTTAACTATACTACAAACATTGTGTCTAATTTCATTTATTTATCATTTAATTTCTTTTGCAAAAGTGAGTGAAGCCTTTCTATGTAAAGTCTTTAAGAAAATGTAATTCTGTCATTTTACTTAATACTTGCACTGCCCTATTGGCAAAATGGAGATTGACTTAACTCACTCTAGTAATGATATTTATACATAACATTTACCTCCGCACAAGACCACATATACTACTTACCTGCAATGCTTAAATAAGCTATACATGATTCTTCCTAAATTAAAAGGCGTCTTGAAAGGGTCTTTAAAAGCATTAAATTTAACTGATACCTGTAGACACGCTGTTCCTACCTGCCTCCTAACCTGCACGTCAGTGCCGCAATGGAAACTAGTCACGTGACATTATTGCAGTATCCTGATGAATTTTAGTACTGTATGCACATTATGTACTGTGTTTTTAATCAGTCAAATACAATCAGTAATAACCAATCAATCATTAGTTTCACAGTTAATAAAATATATTCAGATATCAAAGGTCAGACGCTCACTTTAATATGATGTATGCTCGGGTTCCACTGGTGCATCTCCTCCACTCTGACAAACAGGAGGTCGTAGAGTTCATCCACGCTGGCCTCCAGCACCGCCTCCAGCCTGAAGACCTTCCCGCCTCCAGGCATCACTTTGCTGCAAATCACATCCCCGTTGCTCTAAAATGGAGAGGAGAAGACAGCGATCACTTAGGCTGGTGGAAATTGGAGGCAGAACAACTTGGGCACTTAATCATTTAAGTCAGCACGGCACTTAAATCAATCAAGCGTTACCTCTGTGATCTCGACCGTCCATCCTTGTTCGTCTTCCAGCATACAGAGAGCCTTCCTCATTGCTTCTTGGCCTTGTTGTACAAAGCACAGTTGATCTTGCAATGGTGCGGGCTTTATGTCTTCGGATTTGGGCTCTGCAAAAGATTCTCATCAATAATCTGTCACCAACTGCACTCTGAAACCAGATCAGAATTATGTTTTTAGTTTTTACCGTAATGCCTTGATGCAGCATGTGTCCTCGAGTGATGTTGGACGTGTCCCCATCTCTGTAGGTGTGTTAGCTCCTGGCCTATCACTGCCACAGCTGTGCGTTGTAGTCCTGCATGACAGAGCAGTTAGGAGACAAGAAACAAAAGCTCAGCAGCCTTATCCAGAATGCAGCATTTGCATTAAAAGGGATAAAATGAAACGTCTTTTCCCGGGTTACTGAGAGTATTTACCCGCCAGACTCCTCAGGTGTGGGTAGGAGATTCCACAGCAGAGCTTTACAACAGCAGGCAGCATGTTGTCTGTTTTTGGCAGTGACAGCAAAGTAACAGAGTGAGTCTCTGGTCTTTATATGGCCTGCGAAGGACGCCTCAAAGAGATAAGGGGCCAGAGAGGAAGATAGGACCTGTTGTGAATTCTTTTCCGAAGGCCACAAGAGTTTCATTAACTAAGCGACAGGATCAGACACAAGGCAGGGAGGCAAATCTGACAGTAAGTGCTATGGTTATCTGCTCCATGGGACATTCACATTTCCAAAATAAAGAGACTCTCCTGCTCCTAAATTGAAAGCAGTCCTTCTTTAGATTTACATATAATTAGGAAAATTGCGAAACTGTTATATCTGTATTTTTTTCTGCAGTTATCTAGACATATGAAGTAGAATGATAATTAACTACTACGCAACAGACTGCTCTATTTATTCATATACTGTGATTTGGAATGACTTACTTTACCTTTTGATTTGACCAGTTCCCGTCAATGTGCACAATCGTAAATGGACTTTATCTATGTGTAAGGCCCCTTTTTATTTTCGCAGACAATGCTCTTTACAAATTATCTCTCATTTAGTCATTAATAACCATTGAGAGAAAATTGGGGGTCTGGGTCTTGCTGAAGAAAGACAACAGGAGATGGGGATTGTGCCGCCAGCCTTGTGAACATTGGATGACTCTCTCAACCTCTTCAGCCTCAGCCAACAATGAATTTGATTAAGATATTCTTGCTTATTATCTCCGTCAGTTATAAGCCTAGAGGGGATCATGTGTATGGCCCTGTGCCTCATAGACCGTGTCGTATGAGTGTTCGTATCTGCCTGTCCACAGCCGATCTTACGAACTACGAGACCCATCAGCCTAATGTTTTGTGTGCGTATTTATGACTGTACACTAAAGGATCTCTGTGTGACTAACAATTGTTAAAAAAACTCCCTGCCTGTGTTTTATACCCTCATCACTGACTCCTCACTCCTTTTAACCAGCTGGGAGGGGCTGTAATTTTTCCGAAAATCGGCTCAGGCAAAAACAATGAGCCTTACCCTACATTGCAGGTCACATTTTGGCCATTGGTGTGGCTTTAAAACTGACATGCATAGAAAATCCTGGTCTCGCTTTGAAGTGGAGCATCTGCAGATTAATTCCAAACCCAATTTGTTATGATGTACAAAGGAGTCTATCCAGCTGACATTTGGCGAGAGGCAGGGTTCACCCTGGACAGGTCACCAGACTATCACAGGGCTGACACATAGAGACAGAAAACCATTCACACTCACATTCACACCTACGGGATATTTAGAGCCACCTGTTAACCTGCGTGTCTTTGGACTGTGGGAGGAAGCTGGTGCACCTGGAGAAAACCCATAATGACACAGGGAGAACATGCAAACTGCGCACAGACGGACTCCTTCATTTTGGGATCAAACTAGCAACACTCTTGCTGTGTGGTGACAATGCCAACCAGTGCATTACTGTGCGGCCCTTATATGAAGTCTTAATTTTCTTGCGCGTTGCTTGATGGATACAGCACAGTGAGTTGACTGATGTATGTGAATTTGGATAATCAAGACTCAATCTAAACTTGTTGCAAATGTGGCCTGTCAAGTGCATTGTGAAACGCAGATTAAACTGTCTAAACTGGCAACGCTGTTCAAATATGACTCAGGGCTCTGTTATTGCATCGCCCATATTCGCCTAAAATGTTCTGAGTCATTTTTCCTTGATATTTGTGCTTCTCTCATAAGTAATTTAGTAGTTAGATGATTTTTTTTTTTTTGGCTTTGTTAATTGTGTTTATTGTTGTTATTTCCTACTTTGTTGAGCAGTTTACAGACAAAATGAGTACTGTTAAATTCAGTTAAGAATGACTCGAAGCCAAGATTTGTGGCACTTTTTTTTTGTTTAATTGTACACTTATCATAATTATATCTAATTACCTGTTTGACACACAGTATCTTTTAGCAGGAGAACTTGCTTGTGTTGGCAGAGATCTGCACTTCACTGAGGGCACTCTCCTGGTTAACACAGGCTTTCAGGATAATTCAGATGCTAAATTGCACCAAACGTAAACACATTCTTTTTTGTAAATTACTGTACTCAATTTTGGAGTCCCCTCAAGTTAAGTGGTACTTTGTCATTAAGGATCCCATGATTACTTTAATTATGTATTTAGTTTTCAGCCATATATGTTTATATATCAGATATTATGAAAAGTTTGTGGGGTGAATGGTGAAAACGTGGCAAAAATTTTAATAACTTGTGTTGGCAGATGCATGTGTAGTCAATAAATAATTCAAGTTGAAAGTTTTAGTCCAAAGCACTTAAGTTTCAATGACATTTAATGCAACTCTAATATATGGCGAGACATCCACTTCTACTGTGCCGTGCTGCAAAATATTTTATCAACTTTTATGAAATCCCCAAGGTTTTATTCTAAGCAGTATACCTATAACCCAGCGACAGAAATTCAAATCCAAAGCTGTCAAAACTCCAAACCAGTGTTTTGATACTGGGTAATTTATTTATTGTGTGCCAACCCGAGAGCACAACACATAAATCATCCAGCAGATTCATTTATACGGCTCCAGCTTCTCCCAGAGGATCTGTGACACTGGTTGCTCCGTTTAAATGTTTGTCATCCTATACACAGGTGTTAAGCAGACTCAACAACCACTGGAGTTGAAGTAGTCTAAGCCTGATTCAAAATGACGTCAGAGGAGGCCAGACAGAGCAACATGAGAGCTGCGAAGTTAGGATAGAAAAGAAAAAAAGTGACACTGTCTACTCCAAAATGTAATTCTTTCCTGGCCTCGAGCGCACCACAACATTTTACCAAAATCTTTTTAGATCTAGTGTAGAGGTATGCTGCTACATGAAACATGGAGCCACGTGACAAGAAACCTAATTAGTTCACAGCATATCTGTGATTATATGTGTCTGAGCCGAGGGGCTTTTTGCTTCCTCAGTGACACCATTCCACCACCGAGGGTCAGGACAGTGTTCTCAGCACTAAACAGTGTATGAGTGCAGCGTACAACACAAGGACTCACATGCGTTAACGTGTACGCTTGGCTGGACAGTCTACCACAACAAAAAACAGAGAAGCTCGGAGTTGAACACAAAGATGTTGGGTGACTTCATTCTCTGCTCAGGATGCCACGACTCCACTGTATCTTTCTATAGCAAGTCGTTTGATGCTATATTAATGCTCTGAATGTGACACACAGTAGGCAGTTTAATTTTGGCTTCATTGGGCAAAAATCCCATAACCTTTTGAGTATATTATAATTCAGTTGGACTGAGAACAAAAGACGTCCACGCCTCCTCTTGGCTCAGTTTTCAATCCAGCCATGATGGGAGACTTTGTCCAGTAAAGGTCATTTCAGGGAGTCATTTCATTGCTATTGGCTGTTCGAAAAATGCATATACATGTGCACGTCCCTTAGACGAAAGCCTGAGTCAGCTGTGGAGAATCAACTAGAAGACTTGCTATTCCAGCATTGGCAACAGTTGCCAGTTGACTTTTCAAAGAGGGTCTGACAATAAACAAAATAAAACACATTATCCGCGCAGCATTTAAAGGGATAGTGCACCCAAAAATGAAAATTCAGCCATTATCTACTCACCCATATGCCGATGGAGGCTCAGGTGAAGTTTTAGAGTCCTCACAACACTTGTGGAGATCCCAGGGGAGAGGGGGTAGCAGCACAACTCCACCTAATGGAGGCTTACGGCGCCTCAGATTCAAACGTCCAAAAACACGTAATGAACCACAAAATAAATAAAACTTTTGTGTTGTGTTGTTACCCCCTCTCCCCTGGGATTTCCACAAGTGTTGTGAGGACTCTAAAACTTCACCTGAGCCTCCATCGGCATATGAGTGAGTAGATAATGGCTGAATTTCCATTTTTGGGTGCACTATCCCTTTAAAAGATGGAGAGGAAAAGTTGGTAATAGTTTAGCCTTCTGTTAACCAGAGCTAAACGCTCACAGCTGGCAGGTTTCAAGTTCACGTTTATGTAGCTAACATTAGCTTGCTCAATCACAGTGTGTTGTCCGCCTCACTGCCCGCCGCTACCGACCATCTCAGAAGGAAGGCAGGCAGCAGGTCTTGAGACTGACTCCGGACATTTAATTTTGATGTGAACACTGACGGCATCTGTAAGAAGGAAACCGATGCCTATTCTTTTTAAGGAAGCTGAAGAGTTTTGATGTCGATCGGGCTGTCATAGAAATGCTCTATTCTGCTTTTATTCAGTCCGCTCTTTCTTTTAACATTGTCTGTTGGTTTGGTAATCTGAGCCTGAAAAACAAGAACAAGTTGGCAAAAGTGGTCAAGTTGTCCTGTAAGATAACTGGTGTTACTTTTGATAACCTACAGCATCCGTATCAAGAGAGGGTTACCTCTAAAGCTCGGTCTATTGTCTCAGACTCTCAACATCCCCTCCATGTTGAGATGCTTCTGTGAGGGTGTAGGTTTTGCCTCCCTAAATGCAGCACTAACTGTGACAGATTGTGCTGTTCCCCGTCTGCTGTCGATTATCCTAACCAGCAGTGACCATTAATGTCCATGATTCACCCCGACAGTGTGTGATAATGATACTGTGTGTTACGTATTGTACTGTCTGTTTTATTCCACTCATGTCTACTCTCTGTATCTCAAATTGTCCATCAGGGATTTTTACTTTATGTACCTTACCTTACCTCACCCAATCACCTCACCTCACCTGTAAGTGGCCAAAGCAACCTCAATCCATCCAGTGGAAACCCCAACTCCGGGTGACCATATAGTCCCAAGTCCTCACCAGATCAGCAAACTTTCTGCAGCTACTGTCACACAGTTTAAACCCAGCACTGCCGCTGGCCACCAGCCCGCTGTGACACCCAGCACTGAGGGGATTTGACCCACTACATTCATCAACTGATGGTTTGTCTCCCGGGCTGCTGCCTGCTCTCAGCCCAGGGAACCTGTCCACAGTGGCGGGGAGTGCGGTGGAGGGACAGTGAGGTGGGTAGCGAGCTAATTGTAGTCTCATTTATGGTCTGATAAAACTGAGAGAGCTAGCGAGGCAAGAAGGGGCTGAGCAAATGAGCTGCGGGCAACTGTGCAATTAAAAAAGATTAAATCAATGTATGGAAACACTGGGTACAGTATGAGGTGTGCATATGCCTGTGGTTGGCTGGTGGGAGAGGTTTAGGACAGACGGGAGCAGCAGGAGGAAGGTGTATTTTCACATCTGCTGGATTTTTTGCCTTTTCCAGATTTCTGTCTACACCAGCTTTAACTAGTATTTGTGCGCTTGATTTAGATATTCCTGTATTTAGAAACACCATGTCCTTTGCACTAATTGCACATTCATTTATTTCCATTAGGCACTGGATAGCATCTGCTAGGGCTGGGTGACATGGCCAAAAATTCATATCTCCGTATTTACAGGCTGACTGGCGATACACGATCTTGGTATTTTCTACGAAATAGGCTACATATTTTTAGTTGCAAGTCAAAGACACATTTGAGATGTCACAAGCTGTTTTATACTGTAATAAAAAATAAAATTCAAGGATTTTTATCCCCCTGTTGGAAAATATACGGCTGCACAACAGTTACACCTCCAAGACACTAGTCAGCGGCAGGGTTTTGTGAAGTGCTGTAAAGTTTAGTTGATTCAAAACACACCCAAAACACACATTAAACACACATTAAAGATGGTGTAATAGCGACAATTTCAAACACAAGTACACAAATCAGCTTTATAACTCGCAGCATTCACAGACAAACACTTGTCTTTATCTGGACACATTTTCCCCACAAATACAACATGCTAATGTTATTAGCACAAGCCTATGGCATTTTACATTGTATAAATTAGCCTAACAGCTAGCGGACTTTTCCTCCTGTCATATGAAACCAGGGACAACAGCAACATAATTTGGCTCCATTACAACTCACAATGTTCACTGACAAAACAACAGTCTTATATTAAACATGTTTTCCGAACAAATCTAACTTGCTTACGTTATTAGCACAAGCGGCATTTTACATTGTATAAATTAGCCTTGCAACGATACTCTACTCATAGGAAGCCAGGATAAATCACACACGACTTAAAATGCTATTTTGTGGAGAAAGTTTGAGAGAGAGGAGATGCACACTGGTATGCGCCATGCAACAGACTTGACCCTATCGATATAAAAACAGTGTGTCTAAATTTTTATCTTGCTTGAAAATATATTGATAAATCATACAAAGTTGTTATATCGCCCCCCTAGCATCTGTATGGTAAAAAAAAAAAAAGTTCATTACTCCTGGAAAAAAATGATCTCAAACATAACTATTTACAGCAAAAACCTGAAGTATATCCACATCTCATTCCAAGATAAAAAGAAAATCTAATCAAATCCAAGCGATCGATAGTGGCAGTGGGAAAGATGTATGCACAAGACTAACAGCAAAAAGATAATATGTTTTGCTAAACTGAGAGTGCAAATTACAGTTTTGAGAGCATTATTGATTCTCCATGACACCTCCTGAGCTCCTATTCAAAAATAACCTCCTTAGCAAAGGAAATCATTATGATCCAACACTGAATATTTAGTGGCCGATGCAATTGAGGTGAAATTGGCAAGACCCACTACAGGATGCTCGAGAGGTTGTAGGTCTCAAAGGACAAGAGGTGCTTTGAATACATTCATTTTGATCAGAGCCCTTAAATCTGACCCTGAGAGACACCAAAAATTAATGCTGCCTTTTAAAGATGACTGTCACACTGATAAACCAGCAGTGGATAATAAGAATTAAAGATGCTAATGTATCCATATTTGCACTGCTGTATAATGGACTAAGCAGACACTGATGTCACAGGTTGTGGGGTAGAAATGAACAGACTGACTTATAAATCACCGCTTTGTGATGGAAAAAAAGAATAATTTGCATTCATATGGTTGGATAAGTAATGATGGTGAGTATTCTCAGTAACACTTGAAGTCTTTTTAATGATAATCATGGTGTATCCATGAAACCTCCGCACACCTAATGGTAATCAGGTGTCAGAGATGTTGTGTACTCTAGGCAGCACCACTCACATGCTGGTGTCTACATAAATTTAAAACAGCAGAGATTAAAGTGTGCTCAGGGTCAGAGGGGGAGGTTAATCCTCCAACATCGCCTACAGCCTTTGAAATCCCAGGATTCAGTATCCTCATCCTTTCTGAGCGAGATACGTGTGTGATACGTGTGATTGGCTCAGAGAGATCAGAGAAAAATCATTCGGGTTTCTTGTTTAAATTATGTTTAACATCAATGTTTTAGTATAAATCTCCTTTTCAGGGCAAAGCTGAGGTGTCGTTGTGAAGTATGATCCCAAAACACAATGCTGGTTTAATATTCAATTTCATTCATTCATTTATTTACTCGTAGAGGTTTCTATTCATGGTAATCACTCATTACTGCACCTGTGTGAATGAACCTGTGACCCGTGGACACAGCATAGTTTATTTTTAATTTGGTTTGTTTCATCATTCGTAAATTCATTGATTCGTTTACACTTTCATCTTTAACTGGCTTATTTTGTAAAGATCTGACTACTAATAATGTCTGTGTGAAGACTGGTAGAATTTCTAGACATAAAAATGATTTATTCATTCACATATTTATTCATTCAATTATTAATGGTAGTTGCTGGTTACCATGTCTTTGTGGAATGTGATTTACAATTTTGTTCTGTGGTTTACATTTTCATTTTTAAGGAGAATTGTTATGCCTTTCCTTATTTTCTGTCACACACCGATCAGCCGAAACATTAAAACCACTGACAGGTGAAGTGAATAACTTTGATTATTTTGTTCCAATGCATTGTACTGCTGGAAAATCTTTGGTTCTGGCATCCATGTGGATACCACCTGACATGTTTCACCCACTCAAACAGTGTTGCAGACCAAGTACCTCGGCTCATGGCAACAGTACTCCCCAATGGCAGTGGCCCCCCAGCAGGAAAAAGCACCATGCCACACAACAAAAACTGTCTAGAAATGGCCTGTGGAGCGTGACAAAAAGCTCAAGGTGTCGACCAGGCTTCTAAATTTCCCAGGTCCCAATCTGCTCAAGGATTCTTGTGATGTGCCGGTACTCCAGCAGGATAATGCACTATGCCACACTGCAAACATCGCTCAGGAATGGCCCAAGGAATGTGACAAAGACCTCAAAGTGTCAACCTGGCTTGTACCGGCACTACAAGAATTCTTGAGCAGACTGGGACCTGGGAAATTTAGAAAACGTGTAATCTTAGTTGCCGATGTTGTTACTTTCCTTCAGGTTTTGGATAATATTCTTGCTGGAGCATGTCCAGTTTTGAATATTTTGATCTTGAGGGTTTTATTGGTGATTTTCTCTTGTGCTTTTTATTTAGAGGGTGGTGATGGCATGCAGCAGAGGGCTGTAGAATGGAATTAAACTCGCAGCTGCTGCAGCAAAGGCATTGCCTTTGTACATGGGATGCCTGCTCTACACACTCAGCTACCGAGTGAGACGTCTTTGCTGCTGATTTTTCACAACAGAAATGATCACCATACTCCTTTAAAGTCATTCCCCCAGTGACAACTCATGGTGCGTCTGTGCAGAAAAATCCCCTGCTGTCCAGAAATTTCTCGCTTGACTTCTCTAGCGTTGCATTTTTAATCCTCTCTTTCCAACCTAACACATGACACAGCCACTGATGTCATCATGGTTTGCACAGATCAAGGAAAACTAATTTCTTTTGGTTTCAGTAGCCAGCTTTTGGGTTCTGAACAAAATGTATTTTTAGTCGAAATGCTCTGAGCTTTTTGAAATTAGGTGCAGGACCTGGAGCATAACCAGTTCCATGTTGCTGGAAAAGGGTGAGAGAGGGTGACAGACTCAGTACAGTTGCACCAGCACACACAGAATTATGAAAAAAAAGTGTTTGACTATTGAAGCATTTAAACATGTTTGAGTAGAAACCCAAAATACAAGCAGGAACCTTAAAATTAGCACAGCAGGTCTTCATTGATTCATTCATTCACCCATCTTTCTTCTTCCATTCACCTTAGTTCTACTTTCAGCTCCACTCCCTCACTTTGGAGTGGCTCCATCTCTGTCCTTGTGCGATATGAGATACATTAGAGAGGTCTGTTGTATCTGTGATATATTCTGAGGAGGGTCCATTGCCGCGCTCTCTTCTCAATGCTGCCTTGCAGAAGCGTTGCTGATAGAGCACCAGCTAACAGCTGCCTCTTATCGCCTGGAGTCAACAGGTGTCCTTGTGAGAAAGATTCATGACGTCAATGCTGATCTTCACCCGCTGACCAGGCCAGCTGACCTCACAGCATACTTGCCAGTCCTTCCGATTACCCCTGGAGACTCCTGTTTCTCATCACACCCCCCCAGTTTCCTCCAAGCCTCATAAATCTGATTTAAATTTAGGTTTTTTACACCGGTTTTCCTTTTCATTATCAGAATCTGTTTCTGGCAGCGTACAGTATTTGTAAGCCCCTCTGACATGTTTCTAGCTGGACAATAACACAGCTTCATCAAATGTCACTTCCTGGCATGCATGTGATGTGGAAATGAGCTGCCTTGTCCTCCTCAGTAAGTGAGAAATGGAGAGTGCTAAGGGAAGGAAATACTAAAGCAAATCTACACTTTTAACTATAAAAGGTTATCGTAGATGGACACAGGGGCAATGGTGTGCACAGACTCTCTAAAGGGCAGGGCTAAAAAATGACTGATAATAAAAACTGATGAATATTAGCTGATGCCAGAGGTTCACACTAGAGGGGTGGATTGTTCTGTAATCTTTCATGAGAGTTAAAAGTAAACTTAAAGGTGTTTAACATAAAAATGCTGTTGCAGTGGACTTATTGTTTTATTAGTTTTAACCTTTTAAAGTCTTAATGGACGACACAAAGCCTCTGAAACTCAACATTTTTTATGTTTGACAGGAGTAATGTACATTTGCATTAGCCACTTTACACCAGTGGTTTCCATGTGGTGGGTCGCGGTCCAAAAAAAGGGTTACGGGTCCATTCTGTATGGACCGCAAGTGAGTTGCAAATGTGTCAAGTTTGTAAAAAACACACTTTATTTTGAAGTACATTTAATTTCTGGCACAATGAGAGCGTTTACATGGACAGGTTCATTCCCTTTTCATTCGGAGTGAAAGTTCATTCCTATTAAAAGTGATCTTGTAAACACTTAATTCGGAATGAAAATGGCCAATGCGACCGAAAATAAAGGCGATGAAAAGGCGATTAAACTGATCTCCCGTGTAAACCCTCATTCGGAATGAATATTTCCCATGTAAACTACCTGGAAGGACTTAAATTCTGAATGATTTCATCCAGCCGCTCCCCCTGCCGATCTCCGCAAGGGATGTGAGGACTCTGAAACTTCACCAGAGCGTTCCTCAGCATGAGGGTGAGTAGATAATGGCTGAATTTTCATTTTGGGGTGCACTATGCCTTTAATATCAGAAGAATGTAAATCCACATTTATTGGTACACCTTAAATGAACTTTGCTCAGCAAAGGACTTGTTTTTTAAGAGCCACTGGGATGCTCGTCATGAACATGCCGATTGTTCCCGAAATGGCCCTGCAATACAATTTATGCAGTTATGAGCACAATATCCAGGCTTTGTGTCAGACATCAAGCAGCACCAAAGTGTCACAATTCTGGAAATTCATTGTATAACACAAACGCTTTCTGTGCCATGAAAGAGCTCCATTATAAGCAGCTGTACAGTACATTTTCTTCCAATCAAATGACTTTTGTGTTGAGGTAAAAGCACCTTTATGGATTGCACTCTTCATAAACAGGGCAGTTTACACACACATGCAACACACAAGAACAGAACAGAATAATTTTGATTAAAGTGTTAAACTTAAAGAAAAGCAACTGAAATGTCAAGTCACTAAAATGACAGAATAAAGTTATAGAATGCAGATGTTAAAAGGTATAACATTTAAATAAAGCATTTAGCATTCATGTGTCCAAAGCTAACAGTGCTATTTGCTATTTGCTAAGAGTGCTAACAGTTGTGTGTTCCCAGGAGTCCTCGAATATAATGTTAACACATTCAGTGTTAACATTATAATTGGAAAGTGTGAACAACCATTCCAAACTTATTTACAACCAATAATACAGATAAATAAACAGTCTGAGATATTAAATATACAAAGCCCATCTCAACCAAGCCCAGAAAAATATGCTGTCTGTGCATCTTTTTAAAGTGCGATATAGTTGTGCTTCCCTTTAACTCCTCATCTAACCCCTTCCAATCCACCCCACATACTCAAATACACAGACTTTTCAAAGTTGTATGAAGACATTGGGGGTTTTTTTTGTTTTTTTTTTAGATTTACAGATTATTATAGAAGCAGATTATTTCTTGCCTTGTACATCGTTTATACGCTTTTAACCAACTCCTTAAATTCTAATGCATATGACTTTAAAAACAGTGCGTTTGAAATATGTGTAATGTCAATAAATTGCTTCTATAGGTGTTCCCCCAGACCTTCACACAGCAATTAAGATGCAGTAAAACAAGTGAGCAGTATATTATATATAGTGATTTATGGTCCAGTATGTGTCTTGATTTTCCAGTAACTGCAACGCTCCTTGCCAGCTTTGATTGAATGTGAGTTATTTGAGGTTTCCAGCTGATTTCCTGATCCAGTATCACTCCCAGAGATTTATTTTCACACTTTTTCTAAATCAGCATTATCTATCTTAATCTGCTCTTGCCTATCAATTTTTCATTATGGTCTTTGTCAAACCATCTTATCCGTTTGTTCATTTCCTGTTGTAATCTCTGTTAAAAGCATTTGTCAGTCCTCACCGGGGCGTAAAATAGTGGTGTCATCTGCAAATGACACAAATTTTTAATGTTTTTGAAACTTGACCCAAGTCATTAATTTAACCATCTGAGACCCGAACTTTTGTTTGGAATGAATTTTAGTTTCTCCGAGCTATTTGGGATTAGTTGGACCCGATAAGTAAAAAAACCTAAACATTGTCAACAACAATATAGTCCCAATGTCTTCAAACGAGTACTTCCTAATTAACAGTGTCTAAGTTTGTTACTGTTGCTAAAACTGGTCAAATTTGTTGCCAAACAAACATTCTTAATCATAAATAAACAAGTAAACCCAAAATGTGATGTCCTCATATGAGGAAACATGATATCAAGAGGATATGATAGCAACAATTTTGGTCCCAATACTGACCCCTGGGGTACAACCACAAGTAATATTATGACATGATTTATATTCACCATTTTAACAAATTGCTGCCTGTTTTTTAATAACATTTTAACCAATTCAGTGTTGTTCACCTGATGCTGAATTTTTCTATGAATAACAGTATTTTTGTTTCTTGTAAAGCTACCACTTTAATATCAGAGAATATCTGAGATTGACTAGTACTAGCCTTAATTATGATCTCTTTGCCCTAACCCCAACGGCTTCTGACCTTTTGAGGCATCAACATGACAAGAACCAGTCAATCACATCATGCAGAGGGATCCATAATAATGTGTCGTAGAGATGGGTGTAAATATCTGCAGTGTGGCTGTTCTCACCTGGGTGCAGATGGACATTTGCTTTAATTAAAAGCAATAGCAAAAAGCATTGATTTAAATAATTTCCCCTTTGGGATCAATAAAGTATTTCTGATTCTGATTGAAAGTAATGAGATGTGTTTCAGATCATGAGAAAATCTGTTGCAGATTTGTGCAGCATGGTAAACACATCTTCTCCATGCTTTGAATCAATTTAGCAGACCAGTGCTGACCTTTAGAAGTCAAGAGGGATCATACAGTAACAGAAAATCAGGGATGTAGTCTGGCCCTGAACCATTCATAAATGCCAGTCATCATCAGCCTTGAATTCACCAGAAAACACCAACACACCATATAATTGTGTTCTCTGTAGAGGAGAATTATGAGCACACACCAGTAACGGCTGAAATACACAGGGCACGGATGTGTCATGTATGCGAGGCAAAGCAGGTTTTTGACCTCCTACACTCTTTGCTCTGTAGCATGTGGTTGCTGTCAGCGTCACTGGGTGACGCAGTTGGTTATGCAGGGTTTGGAGGTGTAGGCTGTATTAACTAATACTGAATTAATTAACTGGATCGTTTAATATACAGGCTGTACTGATTTAATTGAATTATTATAAAGTAAAAACACACGTGATTTGTGATATTGGGCTTTATAAATAAAATTGATTGATTGATTGATTGATTGATTGACATGTCGCCCTGCTGTGTTACATTGCCTCTGGTGCAATGACGTATTCATTTAAACTCTTTTTAAAACTTTTTTTTTTTGTCTTGTTACACATTTTATGTAGTTTGCACCTGTTAGAGGCCAGAGAGGAAAAAATAGACCACAGTGTGGTCAGTGTAGCAGCTTCAGATGATTATAATGTACGTGCTCTGCTGTGGGCATGCTGCGATAGAAGTGTCGTCACTGTTCCATGTATTTAAGGCGTAGAAAAGTGTTCTGCATAAATAGACTAAAATAAGTAGCATGATTTCATAGCAGATAATTCAACATTGGTTCTTGTTGGGGCCTGAGTTGCAGCTGTCTGAGGGAAACTTTCAGTGACCTGAGAAAAGGTCACTACAATACTCCGACCAACTGTAAATGTGTGGATTCTGCTTTAGGAATCATCCCTGAATTTGGAGTCACATATTTTTTTGTTTTATTGTCAGTCCCTACTGCAAGTTCTTACTGTTGCATAGAGTATACATACATTATGGACATACTACAACGTACATTATCATAACATTCTTCTTCTTCTTTTGGCTGTTCCCTTTAGGGGTCGTCACAGCGAATCATCTGCCTCCATCTAGCTATATCCTCTACATCCATAAATCTCCTCTTTGGTCTTCCTCTACGCCTCTTTCCTGGAAGTTCCAACCTCAGCATCCTTCTACCGCTATATTCACTATCCCCGCAGTCACTGATCTCTTCAGATTACATCATCGACGCAAGACGTCATCCACCTGTGTGCTCCTACCTCCGCTCTTATAAATCACCCTATGTTCCTGCCTTTTCTGGAAGAAAGTATTCACTACAGGCATTTCCATCCTTTTTGCCAAGTCTACCACCACCTGTCCTTCTGCGTTCCTATCCTGGAAACCAAACCTGCCCATCACCTCCTCATCACCTCTGTTCCCTGCCCTGACATGTCCATTGAAGTCTGCACCAATCACCACTCAACCTCTAGGAATATTTTGCATCACTTCATCTAACTCACATCCTACCTGTGGGGCCCTAACAACTGTGATCACACCTTCAGTTTCTATCTTCAGACTCATCACCCCATCTGACACTCTGATAACTCCTACTCCATTTCTCTTCACATCCACACCATGATAAAACAGCTTGAACCCTGCGCCGAAGCTTCTAGCCTTGCTACCGTTCCAACTGGTCTCCTGAACACACAGTATATCCACCTTCCTCCTCTGCATCATGTCAGCCACCTCTCTAGCTTTCCCTGTCACAGTCCCAGCATTCAAAGTCCCTACTCTTAGTTGTAGACTCTTGCCTTTCCTCTTCTCTCTCTGCCTACGCACACACCTTCCTCCTCTCCTTTGTCATTGTTATTGTCAGAACATTGCGCCTTGAAATTTGAAATTGTTTTTGCACCACTCTGACAAGTATGTGTATATCATCTTGTGTGGTGATGTTGTGGAACGCACTGGGTGAAGAGAGCAAACAAAGTAAATATATCAGACAGTTTAAAAGGAGGTACGGAGACAGTATCTTCACAGGGTACAGAAATGATTTGAGGGAATATAAAGCACAATCAGGGTGATTCTCACTTCGTATTTTCATATTTGTTCTGTACACGGAGTAATGTTGGTTATCAGGTATTAAGAAGTGCAGCGGTGTAAATGTGTGGTTGATCCATTAGTGGTGGATTAGTGTAGTTTGGGAATGGGGGTAGGGCTAGACGAGAATGGTGCTTCTTTCTGCTCCTTTTCAGATATGAAATGTTGATTTATGTTTCTCATTGTAAATCTGTTTTATCATTTATTGGTTGATTGTGTTTTGTACGGCTTTTTCTACAATATATTCTGTTATTACCATTTTTTTCAATGTTCAAAATAAATAAATGGAATAAAATCAGAACTTGGACCCTCTTGCTTATACATCTCTTTCAGTCCATAGCACAAAATTTTATGTAAAAAGAAAAAGTATGTGATTTTTGAATTCATTAGACTTTAATGACATTATTTTTTTAGCGTTACCGTGGCGATAAAATGAAACGCCATTTGCTAAGCTTTCTAGAGATGCAGGTCAACCCTCTGCTGTTGTTACTTTGCACTGTATGTAGTTTTAACTTTTACGTCATAACTGCATACATTGTTACCCTGGAAATCCCGAGTTCTCGCTAGAGCACATTTTGAATTTGCTCAGCGAGTCACTCTGGCAATCAGTAATGATGCTCATTACCCATGCTGTTGGAGTCGAGCTGCACCAATCACATTGGTGTATCTGATAGAGGCGGGCCAGAGGCGAGCTAAACAGATGACGACAGCGCTGCGACGACGAAGTCCGGAATCAGTCCGTAAACATTGCAAGATGGCTACGGATGAACACCAGTTGTTTGAAACAGCTTTTGCCGCTACAATAAACGAGTTAGACTTGGCTTTTTCTCTAAAAGAGGAAAAGAAGACAGCACTCGAATCTTTCCTTTGCAAGAAGGACGTTTTTGCTGTTTTGCCGGACAGATACGGCAAGAGTTTAATCTACCAGTTAGCTCCGCTGGTAGTGCTTTGGATACATCACCCTCTGTATTGTTCTGATTGGTCGTAGTGTTATCAAATTGTGTGCAGTGATAGTTTCAAATGCATGCTTGGTGCCGCCCCTCAAGTTGGGCCATTTGCATTACTCATAGCCAGACCCTAAATCTTTCTAGATTTGGGTCTGGATTTCCAGGCTAATGTTGTAGGGGTGGGAGAAAATCGATACAGCATAGTGTCACGACATTTTTGTGTGGGACTTTTGTATCGTCACACGTCAATTGCATCAATCATGAATCGGTTGTTTTTCCAGTCAAAAACAAAACAAACAAAACAACAACAACAAAACAAAACAAAAAACCAAGTGAGAGGAACAAACTAAAAACGTTATCTTATTAGCTAAAACAAATGTGGACAAAATTTTTCTTTGGGGACATAAATTACAGTAAAAAAAAAGAGGTAACAGATCACAATATATATATACTTGCAAAACTAAGCATATTGCAATATATTAGAAATTGCAAGAATATACTGTGATTGTATATTGTATACATTGTAGTTTTTTTTTTAAACATATATCACAACAGTAAAATTCCATGTGCATTTCTCTGCCATTGTTATTTTCATATTTGTCCTTTTGCTCTTGATTATCTTGCTCTTCCTATTTCTGTTGTTTCTCTTATTACTATGGATTCGATTTGTCATCACTTACTTGAATGTGCTCTCATCCCACTTTGCGGCCTCTGAGAGCTGTTAATGAACTGTCAACAAGCTGTGACAAGCTGTAATCAATTGATGTGACGTATATTCTGCTGCACAAAGGATTGTGGGCCAGAATAGCCAGAAAAGCATGCTGCCTTGCACACTGCAAAAAGGCACTGGGCACAGTAGGTCGTAGTGATCTGTAAAGTAGTGATCTATGAAAAACAAATTGACAGAGAATGTGCGCACCTGTACAGGATCTCTGACCAATGCATACAGACATTTTGGATTCAAGGGGTATTAGCGATGCAGATGGTGAAGTATAGTGAATTGAGGCCACATTGTAGAAATTAAATGTGAGAGGAATCCTGTACTGCACGTATAATGAGTCTTCTAACACATTAGATTTCACTTCATATCATGTGTTACTTATAGATCCACATTAATCAGAAACATTCAGTCCAGCAGTTTTATTTGTGCCCGTGAGCCCAAGGTGTGAAGCAATCAGTCTGATGCTGTGAACACATAAATACTGCAGTCACTCTGTTCTTGCCATATTTCACTGTGAAGAGCGATTGATCAGCAGGGTAATTTCTATCCATCAGCATCCATGAGGCGCTTTGCATTCGCTATTTATGGTTGAATGTGGGTTTGTAGAGGGCTGGATATAGGGCTTGTGACGCATAGATCCATGTGCAGACAGTTCCAAGTTGATTTTGGTTTGTAAAAGGAAACTGTGCACTGGCAGGTAGACACACAGTTTTATAAATCAAATACTTTATCAGTGAGACTACTGGAATTTTTGGCATACCGCGATCTGTGTATTGGGACATACTAAACCTTTTTCTGGCATACTAACTAGTATGGTCATATGGGTCTTGGAATGCACACCTTATTGGTAAGAAATAATGTAATGTTATTTTTGAGTGTCTAATGGCTGACTGTTTTCGTCAGCCATTAGACACTCAAAAATAACATTACATCATTTCTTACCAATAAGGACATGCAATAGATGTTGTACGGAACAGATCAGCATAATAAAGTAAGTAAATAAGTATATATTAATGTCTGATAGTATACATATGTGACAATAATCATATGTGTCTAATAACAGTAGATGTATGACTAGTGATGACAGCAGCAGCACAACCACACACGTCACACCATCCAGGCACCGCTGCCAGTCCAGTCCAGCAGACTAGGCCTAAGTCAGCCTAACTAGGGGCTGGTACAAGCCGAGCCTGAGCCAGCCCTAACTATAAGCTTTATCAAAGAGAAAAGTCTTAAGTCTAGTCTAAAATGTGGAGACGGTGTCTGCCTCCCGGACCGTAACAGGAAGATGATTCCACAGGAGAGGAGCCTGATAGCTGAAGGTTCTGGCTCCTGATCTATTTTGGAGACTTCAGGGACCACGAGTAACCCCGCGTTCTCCGAGCGCAGAGTTCTGGTGGGATAATATGGCACTATGAGCTCTCTAAGATATGACGGAGCTTGACCATTTAGAGCTTTATAAGTCAACAGTAGGATTTTAAATTCAATTCTGGATTTTACAGGGAGCCAGAGCAGAGAAGCTAAAACAGGAGAAATATGATCTCGTTTCTTAGTTCCTGTTAGTACACGTGCTGCTGCATTCTGAATTAGCTGGAGAGTTTTTAGGGACTTACTAGAGCTACCTGATAATAGAGAGTTACAGTAATCCAGCCTTGAGGTAACAAAAGTGTGGACCAATTTTTCTGCATCTTTTTGGGTCAGGATAGGTCTAATTTATCGCAATATTACGCAGATGAAAAAATGCAGTCCATGAGGTTTGTCTAAAATGAGAATTAAAAGACAAATCTTGATCAAATATTACTCTGAGGTTTCTTACGGTAGTGCTAGAGGCCAGAGCAATGCCATCTAGAGAAACTATGTCATCAGATAAAGAGTCTCTGAGTTGTTTGGGGCCAAGAACAATAACTTCAGTTTTGTCTGAATTTAACATAAGGAAATTGAAGTCTTTTGTCTTTAAGGCAGTTATGAAGTTTAGTTAACTGATTACTTTCTTCTGGCTTCATCGATAAATACAACTCATTTTGTTTTCCCGTGGTCATTTTGCGTCTCATTTTTTGTGCCTCTATGGTCATTTTATATTTTTTTCCCGTTTGTCATCATTTTCTGTCTCTGTGGTTGTTGTTTTTAATCTCATTTTGTGTCTTTTGTGGTGGTTGTTTTGCAACTTACTTAGTGTCTGGTCATTTTCCATCTCATTTAAGTCTTTTTGTGGTTGTTTTACATTTCATTTTGTATATTCTTTGGTTGTTTTGCATCTCATTTTGTGTCTGATGTCAATCTGCTTTGCATTTTTTTATAGTTGTTATTTGTCATTGTGTCTCTCTCTTTGTGGTTATTTTGCATAGCATTTTGCATCATTTTGCGTCTTATTTTTTGTGCCTCTTTGGTCATTTACATTTCATTTTGTGCCATTTTGTTCTCATTTTGTATCTTCTGAGGTCTTTTTTTTCTCCTTGTAATCATTTTGTCTCTGTGGTTGTTTTGCATTTATTTTTGTGTCTGTGTTCAGTTTGCATTTTATTTTAAGCCTTTTTGTGGTTTTACATCTCATTTTGTGTCTAATGTCAATTTGTTGTGCTTTTTTTGTGGTTGTTTTGTGTCACTTTTTGTGTCTGTGGTTGTTTTGCATCGCATTCTGCGTCGTATTTTTTGTGCCTCTTTGGTTATTTTACATTTCATTTTTTGCCATTTTTCATTTAATTTTGTGTCTGAGGTCATTTTTTGTCTTTTTGGGTGGGTTTTGCAACTCAGTTTGAGTCTTTTTGTGGTTTTACATCTCATTTTGTGTCTGATGATATTTATTGAGAAAAAGTAAAAGTTGGAGGATTCGCAGGTTTCTGAAATAAGAGACTGAAAAGAGATTCATCTGTCTCCAGAGTGAACACAATGGTTCCTGTCTCATCTGCAGATTCGTTTGTGTCGACGCCTTTCTGCTGACACAATGTGCTCACTCGCTTTTCTAATCCAGACTCTGTCACAAGGGACACTTCATGACTGTGTGCCATCTGTGAAAAGCACAATGGATTTCAGACTTGTTTCTGGGGTTGAATCACGTCACTCCAGTCAGTTTGAGAAGTTTTACTGTGTCTGGTAATAATTAGTTTGGGCTAAATTAATCGAAGAGAATGGACCTACCACCACCACTGCTCAATGTTTATAAAAGAAGTGTTTTCATTGTTGCCAATATCTCCAATGTCTTTTCATTGAAGATATTTTTAGAATAATTAAACCTGTGCTGCAGTGCATTGTACTAAGAACTTGGGCGGGAAACACTACCTCTGACACGGAAAACGTCACAATTCCAAGTTGGAAACTCAGGCAAGATCCATATAGCCCCACTTTGTTGAAAATAAACACAGTAGATCTACACTATTAACCTACAGACAGTTCACACAGGAGCAGGGCTGGTATAACAGATAACTTTACCTTCTGCCTGTCAGTTTTAGTAACTTTTTTTTGTCACTTACTTTACTGGCATTCAGTTGAACATTCAATTGCAACCTGCTAAACGCTTTCTGTGAGATCGGGCCTAAGTCCACACACCAAGCAGCTCCTCCCATTTTGAGCCCACAGCTTTGCCTTAGACTTCTAAAATATGACTTAAAGTCACCGTACACCTGCTGCCCATATTCATTATTCAAGTAGTATGTTTTATTGCTCCAGGCAAAACGTTTTGAATTGTTTTTGTTCACAAATGGCCCTTTGGATAATTAAGGATGCTGACCCCTGTTCTAAAGCCAAGTTGCATTTGTTTGCTGCTATATTAATACCCTGAATGTCGTATGCAGAACCTTTAAATATCCCTGAAATGCAATTTACCATCAGCATCAGCTGAAAACATCTGTCACACGACTCTCTTACACTGAAAGCTCCGGCCCCTCATCAGGTGCTGTGAAGTGTTAATAGTGCTGCTTGAGTCGCCACTAGCACTTGCAATCAGTTGATTGACATCTACTTCAGTTGCAAGATGGCAAGAGACATTATTCTCCTCCTCATCTGCACTTCTCCTCCAATTAGTTCCCATTTGGAGCCATGACTACAGTGTTTATATTGTTAATTTTATCTCCAGGCACTATCTCCCCATCACAGTGCAATCATGGATGTATGTGCACACTACAATCATGAATGTGACATACGTTTGCGGCTGATGTCCTGATGATAAATTATATTTCAGGGATATTAAAAGTTCTGTATACAGCAGTCACAGAATTAATATAGCAGCACACAACTTTTGCTGTGTGAAGATGAAAGTGGGTAACGGCATCCAGAGCAGAGAATGAAATCACACTGTCTCTATGTGTGGTGTAATCTGAGCTTCTGGTAGAATGTCCGGCTGCTGGTGCAAATGAGTTCCTGTTTACTGCCACTTTGCACTGCGCTCATACAGCAGCTACTGCTGATACTGAAATGGCAGCATGGCATAAGTCCAGCTGATTAAAGCCATGTTCACAATGGATGTGAAAGCAACCTGATATGTCACATTTCACACACCTGGCTGTTCATACCATAAGTACATTTCTCCTTGCCAGTCAAGTAATAAGTAATTCTGCTCCCCTGCTCTTTCTGAATCACATGTAGAGCTCTGTCTGTGTTTGCTTGTGTGTGTGTGTGTGTGTGTTGTGTGTGTGTGTGTGAGTTTGTGCACGTGTGTCTGCTCATCTCTCGCTTTCTGTTTAAACACAACTGACAAATATGTGGAAACACAGGATGCATATTTTATCATTTAACACAATCAGATTCTGTATATCATATCTTATATATCTGTTATATCTTTCAGAGTAGATTATTAATGTGTTTCTTGCCAGATTTGTACGGCTGTAGTCAACCAAAGAAAATCTAAGTCATACATAATCTTCAACTAATTGATTAGTCATGGGAGAAAAGAAATCTGCACGTTATTTTTACTTGTGCAACGGTGTGTCTGTGTGACTCAAAACACACTAAACACACATTAAACACACAATAAACATGGCTTAATAGAGACAATTTCAAACACAAGTACGCAAATTGGCTTCACCATAAATTGCAGCATTCGCAGACAAACACTTGTCTTTATCCCCACAAATACAACATGCTAACTTTATTAGCTCCAGACTATGACATTTACATTGCATAAATTAGCCTAGCGACAAGCAAAGATTTTCTCTGCTCATATGAAGCCAGGATAAATCACACACAAGACTTAAAAATGCTATTTTAGTGGAGGCTTTACTGTCTTCACAATTGTTTCTTATCTGTGAAATACAAGTGAATACAAGCTTCGTTTCCACTGAGAGAAATGGTGTCAGTATACAGAAACTGACAGGGGGGTTGCGTCACCGCGACACTGAGCGTTAGGTTGGGTGAGTTCAACGTTGTGTAAACAAAGGATTGTTTTGAACATTTGTACTTTGTGTACCAGATGTTGCTTCTCTCGTGGTCATTTCGGGTCCATGTCATTGGTCTAACAGGCCATTAGTTCGACATCCCATTAGTCCGACTGTCCGCGGTGCTGAACGGCTCGCGGCGGGCGTATAGTGCGCCATGACCAGCTCTGGGTCAGCTGGGAAAGGCTTGAGGCGGAGCAGGCTCACGGCTTATGTGTTTGTTTTTAAGCCACACCATGATCTTTTCCTGACCCTAACCAAGTGGGTTTTGTGCCTAAACCTAACCAGACCTTAACCACAGGACATCATGATGATTTCAGAACGGACTTCGGAACAGTGGGTTTAGTATGGTCGGAACAATGGGCATGAACAAGGGCATATCTATCTTCTGAGTCCTTTTACATGTGCTTAGTGCCACTGGACTGGCCCTCTGTATTAATATAGCAACTCCTCTGCTGTTTGAAGCCTGGCCTACACAGTCTGGCTTGAGTTTTGTGTGCTCTTAATCAGCTAAATGGGTTTCTTGTAAAAAGGCTGTTTGTACCTTCTTTTTTTTTTTTTTTTTTTTTTAAAAAGTCCTATATTTTCTTGCACTTTATTGGATGAAAAATCCCTTTCACATTTCAAGTACAAAACTCTATTTATACCTGAAATTTACCAATTTTTTTTGTTGCTGAAATATAGTGTCCTTCAAGCGGTCCACTGGTGTTTGATCAGACCTTAGCCTACCCAGCCTAGATGAGTATTTCTTCTTGGTGGTGAGAAATAAAAGCCAATACTTAATTACATTTGCCAAAAAAAAAAAAAAAAAAAAAAAAAGTTAAGGACACAAACGCCTGCAGTAAGGGCACATGTGAAATGTCTTAATTAGTGCTGTCAAGAGATTAAAAAAATGGAGAGATTAATTAATTATGATCTGTAATTAATTGATCTAATTAATCTCTTTTTCAATCTCATCTCAAAATTGCTGATAAAAGCCCTCAACTTGAGGTATTTTCATGCTGGTGCTCGATCGTCATGACATGTCAGCTTCATTAAAAGCATAGCTGCAGATTAACGCAACAATAGATGTAAAAACACACAGAAACAATACATCTGCGATCAGTTCTCTCATTTTATTTTAACAATTTTCAAAATTATTTTCCTCTTTTCGAATTTCTCGTTTTATTTCATGGAAGTGATCAAGTGCACTTGTCCTTTAAACTTAATAAAAAATAAAAGCTAACAAAATAAAAGACACCTGGTACATTCGTTACAGCTGTATCAGTTTTGCTTTTGCTTTCCCTGTCCTCATGGCTGCAACTTGCACTGTTTTCTCTTCTTCAAACTACAACACCCATAATTCATGTAGGAGCTGCTGCAGCCAATGTGCAGCCGGTTTGAGCTGCATGACAACTCAACCACCATGATCAGTTTTTAATGTTTTAGCGGGCAATAGCTACTCCAGATTCTGCTCTAGTGTCATTTTCGGGACTGTGCCAGTCCCGAAATCCAAGCAGTTGTCCTGAATCCTGAATCCTGCCCTGTCCGGAAAATTACACAGAGGTTGCCGGGGAGGTCAGATACTTGCGTGCTAGGGCAGACAGCTTTTCATAGGCTCCTGAGTGAGCGGACAGCCATCAATGCTGGTGCTGGGCTCTGCTCTGTAGCGCTGCAGCTCTCACACAACTCAAGCACAAAGAAGCCCAATCGTACAGACGGATTTTCTAAAAGATTAAAGATTAAAAATGACATTAACGCGATCAAAAAACATAGCGCGTTGAATATGGCTGTAATTAATTATTCGCAATTAACGCGATAATTTGACACCCCTAGTCTTAGTCTCTAACCTCTCCCCCTCTCCACTCAAGAACAAAACAAACATTGGTAGGATGAGCAGAGCTCCTCAGACTCCACAGTATGTAACAACAGCTTTCAGAGATAGTAACCCTTCAACGTACATTGCTAGTTTTTACGTTTCTTTTTCAGTCTTTGTACTATAGCCTGTGGTGTTAATGCACATTTAACACCAACTGTTTCTATTCTTCGTCCTGTTGTCCAGGAGGTAGCAGTTAACAAAGGAGGAATACTAGGATAGGATATACTGAACTAATATCATCACAGCAACCTGTAGGGAATCCCCAGTGTATCCCCAAGTAACTACTTTGACTCCAAAAACTTGTGGCATCCTTTTTCCACCGCGAACAAACAGGGGTAGCTCACTTTAAGTCTACATCATAAAATCTGTCATATTGTAGCGAGGCAGTAACTTATAAAAGGAACATTTAATTGAAGCCGCTTGTAAATCGCTCTGTCAGAAGTCTGTCTCCACTCGCAAATATCTGCATGGGCCTGAGCTCAAAATGTGACGATGCTGGTGTGTATTTCCAAAGCGCTGTCAACCACAAAGGGTTCAGCCTTTCAGACAGTTCCTCCAATCATGCATACACTGAGCGTCCTCTCCCGCCTACCGCTCCATTAGGTCCCAGGGAAGCTGAGCCTCCCTGGAAGTGACAATTTCGTCCCATTCATGCAGTGATCGTCTCGCTTTGCTGCATGAAAAGAACCTGCTCAGCGCTGTCACATAGGAATGCTTGGAGGCTCCGCGTCCACCGTGCTGACACAAGAATGTGTGACAGGGAGGTCGCATTTGAAAACTGGTGATAAACAGCTGACATTTGAACATCACAGTCATTATGTTAAACGCATCCTTGCGCACGTGTAACAACTCACTCTGATTACCATATTCCTACGTGACACTTACCTCTGCACAAGACCATATATAAATAATGGCTAGATAACTAATACATGATTTGTCAAAAACTCTGTCCAAAATTTGTTTAGAAGGTGTCTTAAACTCCTCGAAAACTCCTCTAGTTTGTGGTTTTATATCAAGGTTTTTTACTGTCTGTCTAAAGTGTGTCATCAGTATTAAATGAATACAGTAATTCATACAGTATGTCTGTCAATAATGTGAAGATAGCTTTTAAAAATGAATGCACAACCTTGTTTTCAGACCACTGGACCAACTTTTCAGTTTCAAGGCAATCTGCTCTTCTGTTTTTCATTCATATTACAACCCTGTCTCACAAAAACTGAACATGTTATTATTAGATTAGATTATTATCAGACCAAGGTCCATATTAATATATTGGTTGGTGATACAAACAATAAGGCTGGTTTTATCTGTCCTTTTAACTAACACAGTAACTGAGAGAGGCAGGGTCAGTTTGCAATCACGTACTGACCCATATTTCCACTGAGCTGCAGCGGTCCCTCACTGCTTTTGTTTGCTGTCATGATTATTTCTGTGACGCAGAGAAAAGTCAGCGGTTCAGTTTTGGTTATTATTGGCTGTCACACAAGAAAATTTTCTTTTCCTTCAATTTGTACTAAATGACTGAACTCTCTGGTTTGGAAGGGAGGATTATCTCTTACTACAGTTCAGGACGCTGTGTTCTCAGCTCTAATCAACACCAAGAATCATGATAGCTGTAATTATCATTACATCTGTTCTAGTCGATGGGCTTGGTAATATTTGCAGCTCATTTTAGAACAGACAAACACACTGTTGAAAACCTTCCTTCTGCACAGCCTGCTGTGTCCATTTACCATTGGTAATGGATCTGATTATTTTTGATTTTCTGAATCTTATCCCCAAAATGAGTTTTGAGTTTGTTTCTGTTTTTATAATTATAAAAGACGATGTGTTTATACGTCTTTTAATCTGCAGGGTTGCTGCAGTTTTGTTTTGAAGGACGCCTCAGTTGGTAATTTGATCAAACCACTTCTCCCTTGTCGTGTTTCCTTTTGAATTTTTTTATCAGTAGTCGTGTTTATTTTTCCTTCATTTGTAGAGCAGGAACCTGTGCATCACACTTGGAGTTATTAGCGAGCAGATTTCATGGTTTCTAATGGCTTTTACGAGGATGTTATTGAAGTTAATTGCATTGTCTTGACCTTTCCAAAAGATTGTAATAGGATAGTGGTCAGATTGGGGCAGTCGTGGCATAAGTAAAGATACTAATTAGTTGACTGTTTTAATATTTAAATATTGGCGTAAAGTCAAAGTCGGGGCTGCTTTAAATAGCAGCTTCTTCTGAGTGTTGTTTGATGTAAATGCTACAGCTGTGCACCAACATTTTGCGTGAATTGGTTCTATAAATATCTTAAGATATTGTGACATTTCATCTTGATCTTGATGATATTTTGTAAAATCCCATCTGATCTGCCATATGATGTAATGGGACTGTACTCTCTGTTGCTACTGAATTCTCAAACCTTTTATCCCAAACAGAAGGGGCAGAGAAAGAAGAAATAACACCTTCATTGTACAGAATGATGCTAATAAATAGCATGCATTATTTATGAATTCAATCTCAGCTAATTTCTCGGTCCAAGTGTGTCCTTTGGCACCAGTGTTATCAACTCTTCTCAAGGGAAAAAGCTGATCTGGTCTGCTGGTGTTTTAGCAGAAGATGAGCAGGGGGGGCAAAATATTCAAAAGTGGGCCCTCATCCGCACTTAATGGGGAGGTGCGCTGGGGTTTTCCTCCGAATACATAAACCAATTAATCATATTTCCACATGTATTTTGTATCTACCGTTAAGACATGAACAGCGGGTTGTTGGGTGAAAGTCTGGTGTTTGAAAGCCCTTGAATCATTACTTGCCCTCTGTGCTGTGGGACGCCATTTTCTGCCTTCATCATGGAGTCGGCCTCATTGTCGAGTGGAATGCAGACACTAGCATGTAGCATCTAATGTGTTTGGGTTTGACCGGAAATCAGAACTTAACTGCACTTGTTGCACTTGTCCTTATGTGATTAACCATGATCTAATTCCCGAGCTGGGACCACTGATTCGTCAAACCTTCAGATTTTATCTTGTAGTAACGAAGTTAAGAATGCGTTTGGGGGAAATGTGTCGGAGTAAAACTGAAAGCTGTCAGAAAGAAAAAAATCCAAGTATTTTTTAATCTGGAAATCCAGATGCCCCGCCCCTAGCAAATTCGAATTTGCTCTGCACGGGGATCTGGCCCCATTGAGCAGAATCTGTTGAGTCGCCATCAGACCAATCAGATCAGTCTATCTGACAGAGGCGGGCTCTGGGCGGGCGTAACACGATGAGGACAGCGCTGTGCCGTAGTAGTCGAAAAGTAAACAGCCAAGATGGCAGCTACTGAAGGACCGCATCTATTCAATTTAGCTTTGGAAGAAAGGCTAAGCCAAATACACTTATGTTTTTCCTGGAGAGAGGAACAGAAGACTGACCAGAAGCCTTTGTTTCCAAGAAGAAAGTTTTTTGCCGTTTTGCCGACAGGATACAGCAAAAGCATAATATATCAGTTAGCCCCACTGTTCAGCAAACAAATGGGGCTTACTGCAATGAATACGTCACCTTGTTTTTTGCTCTGATTGGCCATCGTGCTAATTTACTTAAACCTTGATCGGTTTAAACTAAAAGGTTCTGCCAACATGGCTACCCTACCAGGCGTAAAATCAGGCACCTCGGATCAACTTGCCAATCCAGCTGTGTGTGTCTAAATTCTCGCAGCTTGCCGTCAAAGTGGCCAAACATTCTCAGTAAATCTGGCAGTGTAAAAGGGCACCAGCGTTGTCAGGATGGATCATCTGGAACCCATAAATGTCTGGACAGATATTCCAGTGTGCCGACACATAGCATGATAGGAAAAACAGATATAAGCATTTTTAGCTTTGTTACCACCAAACTCCCCAAAACCTGAAATTATTTTTTGCACACATGAAGCCACATGAACATATCGTTTAAGTTTTATTTCCCTGCAAACAGGTTACACTTGTTAAACTTGTCCCTCTGCTTTTCTCAGCTTGACAACATGATCCTCCAGACAAGTGATACAGTAATGCAACATCATACACAGTGTCATGTATCCTGCCTATTGTACATTGTATTATTTAAGTGCAAATGTAATCTGGAGAACTCCTTTCATTAAATTGGCTCATGTTTCTAAGATACATCTACGTAGCAAATATGCTCAAGAAAACCTGTAGTATATGAAGAGACCAGTAAACAAGGAAACCAGTCTGTTACCACTACAGAGTAAGTCAGGGAACTTTAAGCACTCTTTGTGTGCTGCAGTGGCTGATCTTGAAGATTATTTTGAGCTTCCGTGTGGATTTCAAGGACCTCCGAATCTCCAATCCTCTCTGCAAAAGAAAATTCAAATAGCCATACAAAGCCAGTAATTTGCAAGAGGTCTATCTTTTATATGGTGTCTGTTGTGCGTTATAGACACGTGTGAGAACACTCTGATTTTCTTTTGTGCCTGTTATAAAACAGATTTTTGGCAGACGATTTCAAGGAAACATATACTGTTTTCTGTACCAAAGACTGTTTCCATGAGAGGCGTCCTTTCATCTATGTTAAGCATACTTTCACTGAAGAATACAGAAAACTATGGTACACTCGGAGGCTGTGCAAAATCACCATTGTGATTGTAGTGTCCTATTTTCTCCTCCAGTGTATTCCTTTAAATAATAATAATAATAATAATAATAATAATAATAATAATAATAATAATAATAATAATAATAATTCTAGTATGGAAATGGAACAATGAAAGGCATTAGCATGTAGTAAAGACCAGGACAATTTCAGTGGAGGAAAAGAAATACGTTTCATAAGAGGACTTTAATAATTTCCTGCTGTGCCGTGAAAATGTGTCTTGGTTGGTATAAACTGTATAGGAACAAAGATGTCTTTAAGACTGAGAAAAGAAGTACATTAAATTACCTGGTTTGTCAGCGCCGAAAGCTCGATTCACTTCACATGAGCTGTGGAGGTTAATAAACGCTGTTAATAACGTGGAGCTTAAAGGTTTTAACAGAAGAATGGATTCAAATCAAAGAATTCTTCCTGACCTCGCTCTCTGTGGTTTTCTCCAAGACAGGTCAGACGATGCACGGTACAACGACGGGATGCACCAGGATTAAGAGCCTGAAGCTGCTGGATGCTCTGCTGCTGATGACCCGAGAGGTCGACACCATCCAGAGCTTGTCTGATCATCCCCATCACCAGGTCTTTCTCTGCGGGTGCATCACATCACACATTACCAGGAAAAAACAGTTCAGTGATTCTTTTCATCAGCAGAGAAATTTCACGCTCTCTCAGTGATTAATTTAATGAACTGAATTAACTGATGAATAGAAACTTAATAGAGATGATCATTTGCAAATATAAAGGCCCTTGCAATAAATGCTTAACTAATTTTTCAATAGCAGAATTTAAATGAAAATTTGATTAACTACTTTATAAATTGATTTTAATTGAATCACCTAAAGGTCGACTCCATCTCCATCCTCTTGAGGATCTGTCTAATAGAAATACCCACTCAGTGGTTAACAGCAAGCACTTACATTTAGTTGAGAGCGCTGATAACAATTATTACTGAAAAGGTTAGTTCAGATTTTTTTACAAGTGGGGCTACATGTGGTTCTTACTCACACTCAGTCAGTGTACGTATAATCACCAGTCTGTGGTGTTTGGTGTGCTCTCAGCTGAGGCAGGAGGACAGGCACAGGAGATAAACAATGTACTGCTACGGAGATGCACCAGGATTACCAGGCCCCTTTGACAAATACAATAATTTTACCTCATTTAGCTCTGTTTCCACCCAGCGGTACAGTTCAGTTCAGTACACTTTTGGAACCGTTCTGTACCGTCCTCAGTTTTTGGTCCCCCCTCTGTTGGGAGGAGGTGGAGCTGTGAACACTGCAGTCTGTTGATTGGTCAATAGAGGACGGTCACTCTGCTCAGGGCTGAGTTGTGGCTGGTTTTGAGGCTCATGTAACCACTGTTCATACTGTGGAGAGTTTTACATAATTCGTATCTATATTAATTTCGACCGGGTTATGCGAACTGCGTATATTCTAATCCTCACTTGGAGAAACAAAAGTGTCGTGGAGTGTCGTTCCTGTGGACTCCAGCAACAATAAACCCCCGAGCTCGCCCAGGAAGGAAAAAAAACACAAACCTGCTATTTTTGAATATTCCATGCAGCCTGTTTTATTTTGTTCTGAAAATGTCTGTGCGCGGCCTCGTTCTGTGGAGGATAAACGAGGTGCAGACTGATAAAGGGGCAAATGCAGTGAGTGCTGGACAGAGGTTAATTAAGGTTAATTTGCTTGTACTATTGTGTAATTTTTGGATCTTAACTAACCAGAACTAACGTGGTGTGATTTGTGATTTAGAAGATCAATAACACACAATTCTTGGTTCGTGTTCTCACAGCAGCATTTACAAGCAGACCAGATAAAATACTTTGTGTGAGAAAGCTGCTCTTGATTGGTCAGAATTTCCATGTGGGAAAAATCCAGGAAGTAAACAAAACGTTAGATAAAGATAAAGATGCTGAATGTGCATATTAAGGCAGTACAGGAGGAGGTGCACATTAATAATCCTCCAGGACTGTAACATGCTCATGTTTAACCCAAACAAAGTGTCACGTGACTGCAGTTGGTTCAGATCGAGGTCGGAACACGTTCTCACCACAAACGAACCGCACCAGAGTTTGTTTGTAACCGAATCATGACGACCTCTTCAAGAAGGTCTCTGTCTGGTTGTTTTGGTGCACATCTGAGTGTGACTGGTGTGTTCGCAGCTGCCCAAATGAACTGCACTTAGGGGACAAACAAACTTGAGTTTGATTGGACCGAGCCAAACAGGGTAGGTGGGAAAGCACCCTTAGTTTCTCTGCACATACAGCATGCCACAATCTGCAGAATGATGTCATCTCTTGTTGTTGCTGTTCTTGGCCTGGTCTCCCTTGCTAAAGAGGTCTTTAATCTTAACGGGACAAACCTAGGACCGTATTCACAAAGCGTCAGAGTACAAAGAGTTGCTCCTGTGCTAAGATTCTAAGAAAATTCTTAGAGTTATAACGTTGCCTAAGAATTTCCCCTTAAAGTTAAGACTAGGTCTTGGTAAAGATAAAGAGCCCTCATGCTATACTCCAGATGAAATTACACCTCTTATTGCTCCTTTAAAGATATACACACATTTTCCACCCAATGCAATAACACTATAATTCCAGAAATGAAATGATCATGACACGAAGAAGACCAGAAAAAAAAACAGTGCCGCTGTGAGGACCTGGCTCTCTCTCAACCTGCCACCAGCAGAGAGATCTCACTTTCAGTCTCATATTGTGATGCAGTTCCTTTCCTTCAGCCTCACAAATTGACAGCCAATTACATCTGTCAAAAGAATGCATCACACCTAGCAACAGGGTCAACTATGCCTCCTCACTAAGGTAAAAGCTTCTGTCTCTTACTTGTGGGGCTTGTGTAAATAGATTTTGACGCTAGAACACACAAACATGCAGTTCTGGAGCTAGACCACAAAAAGTCAGGATATTCAATTTCAGTTCAGTAAATGAATTAATAAATAAAATATCTCCTATAATTCGCCAAACTTTGATGTGCGATATGAAACACAGATATGAAAATAGAGTTTGTCAAATGAATGGATTGTTGACGAGATTGTGCCACCATAGAAACTGCAACCTATTTATATCCTAACACTACGCACTGATGTGTCAGAAGTACTGATGGTATCAAATTGGTATTTAATACCTATAAGATAATTTTCAGCATCTCTAAAGCACTTAAGGGTACACAAGAGTGTGACTCAGGCCACATGTTTCTGGCATCACATCAAGATTGCACCCCCTTTTAGAGGAGAGAAAAGTGCTTCCACTGGAGGAGCGAGAAAGAAAAATGCTGAAAAGCTGTTGTGTACTGTCAGTTTGCTCCTGATGGATGGCGGATATTAGCTTGAGTGAGAGGCTGCTGCATTAACGCTACAGTCTGAAATCTGGAACTCTGATACTCTACTCCAATCCAGTGCTGCTGCTGAAACATGCAGGCGCCTCTCTTTACATGGCCGCATCCATTTCCTTGTTTCACTTTGACAGCAAACTGAAAGGTGACATAATGAGAATGCGAAAACTAACTGGGTAGCGAAGCTTGAAACACCATTTCCAGTACTCTGAACCTGACCTGAACACCATTTCTAAATATTTTTGCAAACCCAGACTGTCAGGCCCTGATGTGTGTTAGGTATAGAGTAAAGGTGGCCAAATAAAAATCATGGGAGTAGAGCTGCAGGAGTGTGAGCTCTGCGCCGGGGAACAGTTGGTGCCAGTCCGACCACACAGTGTGCACATCAGCTGGGCTAACTGTTGGCATCACATGGCTAATGTTACGTCATGGTTATTAACGGGTTCAGCGGCAGAGTCGAGCCGTTTTGGTGTCATTATGTGTTTCTTGGTATCGTTAAACGGCTCATTGTTGGTTGTTAGCTGCTGCTGCTGTGTTAGCATGTTCTGCAGGAGGTAAGCAGCTTCGGCCGCCAGAGACGATCCTATAGGGTTCTCTCTAACCTACGTAATGGCAGGGACAGAAAGTTTGCTGATTTTTCTCATGTTAATTTTCTGTTTATGGTTTAATAGGTTTAATGAAGCCTGGGAATAAAGGAATTAAAAAATGTACTTCTTTTCCATTTTAAGTCAATTTACATTCCTATTCTTAACTTAGGTTTTTTTTGTAGATTTGTTTTGGCAAATAACAGAGTACTTTATGATAATTTAATGTGATACTCGAATATGGAAGTCACTCAGAATGCCCACCCTGAGTATCCACACTTCATTGTTCACACTATTTATAAAGAAAACTCAGTTTCTATTTGCAATGAATAAGCATTTTACCTCTTTGGCCTGCAAGCAGGAGCCACTGCTGGACTGCAGACAGGGAGTCTGTCTGCAGGATCTGACACAGTAGCTCAAACACCTGATAAAAGAGCAGCAGGTCAGTCACAACATTGGCAGATAACATCAATTTATATTAAAGTTACAAGTGAATTTCACAAGTTGCCTGGTGACAGAGCGGCGCTGGGGACTGTTTTTCAACACCTCAGCAAAAGCTGACTGCTCAAAAGAGTTATCTCTGATACTGGAAATGTCCCTTTGATCTTCTGCTAACTTTTCTTCCCTGCAGTAAAATATTACATGGCTGTGCACCAGTTTAACACTATGATACTCTAGGAAGATGTAACAATCAGTAGAGGAGAATTTTCACCATGACTTCTTGATCGTGGAAGGGCTGAGGATGCATCAGGCGCTGGGAATAGGATCTGCGTTGGTAAGAGTTTGAGGGTGGAGGGATGATTCTTCCAGTTTGAGCTGAGTATTGGGTCTGTCGGCGGACAAACTCTTCCTCAGGTTGGATCTGGAACACAATCTTCACTTTAAAATATGTCCCAGTATAATCTTTTCGTAAGTAAGCTGTGTGAACCAGAAACATAAATTAACAAAACACGGCAAAATCTAAAACATTTGATTGGTTGAGCTTGTTAAGGAACATGGGAAGAGGTGCCAAAATAGGATGAAGCACACAATGTGGAACACATGGACTGTATTAAATGATGTACATAACCACCGTGACGCCACCCATTTGTTTGTAGACTCCCATTTGAAGCCACACGTTTGGCATTTCGACAGCTGCCACCTTCGATTCATTGTCTCCGATTGCCATCTTGGATTAATCAGATGTGATTATATTTCTGATTTTATTTCGACAAATTTAAATTCATCCCCGTTGAGTTGTCATGAGTGGGAAAATTAGCTTTGGAGACCAAAAACATTTTCATACCGGCTGTAAACATGTTTGTTTCTGCTGTAAAGTTTGGCATTTTAACATGGTGGTCTTTGGGAATTGAGTCAAAAGTTTGGTCTCATTTTGAACCGAAGCATCTGCAGATTATTTCCATACTAGATATGTTATCATCCACTAAAGCACAATATGAGACGAATTAGTCCGTGTTTATTGTTATCTCTGAAGTCAACAGGTCAGAGGTTTTCAGATGTCATTTCACCCCTTTGACACCATGGACAAGGAGATGTTAATCATGGAGGTGCACCGAGATGTCTTCCACTACTCCTCTGGTTTTGTGGTTATGTTTATATCTTGTTATATCGCATGATTATGCGTGAATTCGCAAGATCTTGTGGGTCCTCGTGACTCCCGCTGTCCGGCGGAGCTGCACCACTCCGCACGACAAACGCAGCCAGTGGGTGTTGGCGGACGACGGAGCACACAGCGGATAACCAGTGCAGCTGTTCTGCAATGGACACGCATCCAGTGGAATTCCAGCGTAAGGAAGCCAGGAGAGACAATTCTACCTATCGCAGCATTGTGGCTGCCATGGACGTGACCTGGTTTTGTTCCGTTTACTGCACATCATTTTACCTTTGACTGTTTTAATTATGTTTTTTGTTGTTGTAGTGGCCGTTTCAACATACCACAGTTCCTAGGCCTAGTTTTGACTCTTATTGAGAATACAAAAAGAAGCGAAACGACAGGCCAAGTCCTTCCAAAATTACATCTTGTATGGTCCTCCACTGACTCGATGTCCTATACATTGTCACATGCTCCCGTTATTATACTTCAAAACTGCATAACATGATCAAAAACTTTACGATCCAAATCAACACAAACTTAGGTCGTCTTATTTCATACACTGTTATGCTGTCCTCTGTCTGCTTCTCTCTGGAATCACTGTTTCAGTTTTACAAAAATATGATAATATTTCTTCAGGGAGTGCAGCTAGTTACAGTGTGGGCTCCATGCTTATTCCGACAGCTTGTCGGACCATCACAAAGAGGCGGGGCTTAGCAAAAGGTCAATTGTCCAGAGTGGTCACAATACACTCAGCTGGCAATGTGACAGCTGGAACGTGTCTGCACTCTACTCGGTGCCCTTTTCTAGTTGATTGAAATTGTAATGCAAAACAGTTTGTGATAACAGCAGCTCAGGGTGAGGTGATCAGTGCCATAAAGTAACCCTGGACACACTTAAAAGTACGGCAATGCAAATACCTCCTTTTTGTCCTTTTGTGCTTGAGAAGACAAACTGACTTTTGCAGCGAGGTCTCTAAGTTCGTCTCTCCAGGCCTCTGAAAATTGTGCTGTGAAACAAATAGGAAAAATAACATACTTGTCACTCAGAATCTGCAGAGTAATGAGAACAGTTCAGAACTGCGTGTGACTGTGAGCATGCCCGATTTGTTTTTATTACCGCTTACTCCATGAACATTCTGAGCGAGAAAAGCAAGAGGTGGATGAGCTGCCTTCCTGAGGACATGGCTCTTGAGAAGAGGATGAGGAAATAATGATGAGGTGACAAACCAGTCATCTCTAACCATGCAAACGGGCCTACCGTTGAGTCCTGTGGGAAAGAGACACAGTATTCATGCAGCTCACACACATGTGGGGGGTAAAGTGCTTCAAAGGGTGGGGCAATCAAAGGAAATAGCCTGAAGAGAGGAAACTGGAAAATTCCCGCTGAGATCACAAGTGACAGCTTCATAATAACTGCAGGAAGGAGACCAACTTCTCTCACCGATAATGCAGATGTCTCTTTCATGTACGTTATGGCATCGTGCTGCTGCTCATAAAATGTGTTCATAATCCTGTAAAATATAATTCATCTCAGGCAGAGATGTTTCCACAGCAACATCAGAATAAGGACCTTCTTTGCATTTTTGTTTAGATGAGATAAATTTAGGCATTCAAGGTAATCAGCTCAGACACGTAGACAGTTTGAAAAGTGATAGTGATAGTCTGTATTTGCAGGTGGTTGGATCGCATGGAATAAGCTGTAAACAATATTGTTATAACATGTTAGTACCTTAACTCCCACCTTACTACCTTATCTGTCTCTTTAGCTCCTCAATGATCCTTTATTTTGTCTGCCTGCTATTTGGTGCCAGGCAGGTAGTTTACAGTAGGTTTATCAGAGTTTTTAGGCTAATGACGCAGCTGTTGGGATGGCAATGTCTGCCCACTGGATGGTCGGTCAGTCTGTCTCTTGATTGGTTCACCACTCTGGTCCCCAGAGGATGAATCCTCCTGAGTTTCATGATCCTATGACGTTTTCCTTCAGCACCACCAGTGAGTTATCTGAACAGCTACTTTCTAGAGCTAGTTGACGAGTCTGGAAGTAAGGAAACACTCAGGAAACGTTTCGCTAGATCCAGACCTTTGAATCCATCCACTTCACCTAGTTCAAGTTGATGGATTCATCTGGCATTGTGACATGAAAACAGTTTCTCAATTCTGTCTGATATCAGGCAAAGAAAACAAAACTGACAAAACCAAGCACCGTTAAATCTACAAATGTATTTATCCACATCCTTTATGTGCTGCTAAAAGAGCTTCATTGTTCTGTCTGTTCTGACAAACTGTCGCTCTAACTGAACATTCACCATTAAGTTCATGCTCACCTACGTGTGCCTCCTTGCTTGTCACACACACAGCGTTGTGAACACTTTTATAGAAGTTGTCATACACTCCGCTCTTTTCTGATAATTTACATTTAGCTTTCTTTTGTTCTTACTTTGCCCCCATGATCAACATGGCATCTATAATACCAGCTCTGACTCAACTGCATTTCTCCACGATTACAATTGTCTCTGTTGCTAGAAACGAATTGATACGGGGAAACTAGGGGCAGTTGTAACAGTTTATGGATTTGGCATCATCACTCACAATCCTCTCCTTGTTAACAGTCAGCAGTTGTTCTGACGAATAATGTTAGACTCACGATATTGATTGAAGCACAAGGAGTGCTTGTAAGAGCAAATGGGGTATGGGAAGCATTTATCAAACACAACTTGACATCTGCGACATACAGCTGTGTACAGATATGTGTCTGAAGCCCTTCTCATGTCAGCAGATGCACTAAAAATCTTCACAGCTGCTGTGAAAAATATAGAGGAAACACTGGAGCCACAGAGTCAGGTGAAAATTCTGTCGCTACTGACTCCAGGGGTTAATGTGGCTTTAGTCTCATGTAGCCGGATCTACCTGCACAGTGCTGTATCGTCGCCAGAGAAAGGTCTGGAATCACTATCTTTGTGTTGTAGGAGAAAAAAATGCTTGGGCTTGTTGTCAGGGGCGGGCTGGCAAAAGGGAGGTTCAGGAGTATTCCCGAACGGCCAGACTGTTCCAGGCTGAACCGGCCAGTGGTTGGAACATTTTTACCCCATAAAATGCAGCCACGATTGAGCGCAGCAGCCTGCCCTCGCAGCCGCAGGTGGCAGTGGCACAGAGTGGAACATCAGACTGGGTCAGCCTAATATTTTGCATATTCAGGGGGGATACGAGCGGTTAGCAAGCACTGCCTACATGGCCCTATCATCCCGACAAACCCGACTGGACCCGTGAAAAAATATGCAAATGACTCTGGCTGGGTCGGGCCTCAGGCTTCCTTTCTTACGGGCAGACAATTAGGCTGTTATTAGGTTGTAATTAGTTTGTAATCTTAAGGTCAATTTAGAACTCCAGTTTGTTTTTGGATGTGTTCAGGGCACACAGAACATTAAAGTTAGCCTATCAGCAATGTTACAATACATGCATAAATCATTAATCTGCTTATCAATTAAAACTAAAATCCATACTGGCTGACCAGAAAAACACACAAATTTCTTTTAATTGTAAAAGAAAACATGGCCTATTTCAGGAGAGAGTCTGTGTTCAAAGTTAAAAAGATAATATTGGAATATATAGGCTATACACCCTGTTTGCCTGTTCTGCTTCTACATTAATATATAGCCATTTTTACCAGCTCAAGAAAAATACATTAAAGTAAGTAATTCATTTACTGTGTGTGTGTGTGGCGCTTTTGTTATGTTGATTTTTTTATATTGTATTTGTGTTCTAACACTGTGAATTCTTCGCAAAAGTGCTGCAACGTATATAATTGTTGCTGTTATTGTTATTATTAGCTGACAAGGCCAGTGTCAGTCGTGGAGTTGATGCAGAGGGACAGTCATAGGAGTGAGGAGGAGGAAGAGACAGATGAGGAGGGACAGGAGAAGGAGGAGGAAGAGGAGGAGGAGAAGGAGGAAAATGGAGCAGGAACCACCAAAAAAACAGTGCCAGGTACAGGTGCAGTGTGCAGGACTGGGTTGGCAATAGGTCTTTGCATAGACTTTTATTCAATACACTCTACTGACTGACTAATCTGTGTGTATTGTGTTTCATATAATTAATTGTTTTTATACTGCAAAAAAATTTTTTGCGTTAAAATTATGGTTCCACTTCCGTCCGTCGTGCAATCGGAAAAAAGGCCTCTCCAAATCAAGCTCCCAGACTGAATATCAACCCCAGCCCGCCCTGCTTGTTGTTATGTCTTTAAATCGAGCACAATCATCTTAAGTGGCACTAAGCCCAGGATGCAGTGATGGTGCTCGTGCGGAGCAGTGTCGGGGTCGAAATTGTTTTGGTGAAAGTTGCATGTGGAGAGCTGAGCATTTTAATCAACAGTTCCATTGGTACCATCCACAACTTTACACAGCAGAATCTGAGTGGTTGTGTCTTGTGAGTCCTGTGAGACAAAGTCTTGGCTTGTCTAAGGTGCGTTCGCAAGTTAATTTCTTCAGAATTCGTCAAAAGAGCAAAGCAGGCATATCTTAGTGGATGATCCAAATCCTTATCAAAACTTGCCATTTGCAGTGTGGATGTTGTTAGATCAGAGATTGTTGTTTTTCCCAGTAGCGAAGAAGCTTTAGAAAAGGTTACTCACAGATAGCGGAAGAAAGGGAGCGAAATCAACACCCAGTGGCAGGATTGTAGCCACAGTGTGCATCCGATGAGGCGGACTAGTGCAGCTTTAATAACAATAGAGTCTAAATGGAAGCACCGATTACTAGTAGGTGTCAAGAAATGCAATATGCATTCTTTTAACCGCACAATGCAACAGTAATATATGTGATGTATTGTAGTTGATGGTGTGCTTTGATAAATATGTATTTCTCCATCCAAAAGTGCAATGATAACAAACTGAAAGCTCACACTGAATGTTGACATTTATACACAGCTCCCCTAAAATGTCATCTATCTTCCATCCATCCATCCATCCATCTAATTTTGATCTGCTGCCTCTGTCTTCAGGGTGCTCCTCTGTTTTTTTACTGGAGCTAAGTGCTCAGGGAAATCAGAAATAAAGGTTCAGAACACCCTCTGATGACTAAGGAACCACATCATTGCTGTAATTTATGGGAGCAGGAGCCAAGGATTGCTTTAGATTTCAAATCAACTTGCTGTATTTAAAAAAAAAATCAATTTCATAAAGTACAGGAATGTCCTGTGCTGCATGCTCACCTTGAATATGTTTAACCCTGTTTGGATGAGGGTTATGTCGGGAGAAGAATGAGTGATGACTTAAGGTGCCAAAGCGCGCACTGCTTCTCGTTAGCATCTTGGTAAATTCAGGGGCGAACGGCACCTGATTGGTTTGGCTGCGGCTCCTCTCTCCCGTCATCCCACGGGGGTCTGGACTCATTGCCATGTCTTGAAATGACAGCTGCAAGTTTGTTTGCTCTTTCAAATCTGAGGGAGTAACAGAAAAACAGAGTAAAATATTGTTGTGAGGTGCTGTGATAGATATACCAACAGGCTCTTTTGATTGCTGTTGTGAACACACATGCTAAAAACCACTTGAAAACTACAAAGGTGCCACACAGAGAGCCTTCAAACATGATTCAAAACATAAATGAGAGTTGCGAAGTTGAGAAATGCAGGCTTTGTGCTCTACCAAGAAGATATATGTAAAAAATGTAAAACCAGCCACTTTACCTCTGAAAACATCCTCCGGCTCCTAAGCTTTGGTACTTAATGTGCTGTGTTTGCCTTTGTTGCTAAGAAACCTTAACTAAACAAGAAACAATGGGATCCGTGCACAGTGAGTGGCTGGCATCTCAACTTCATTTAGACAGGATTTACTTGTAGAACTTGACCATTATATGTGATTTAATTAAAGAATGTAGACAAATGAAGACCTTTCTGATTGTTGAACAGAAGGTGAAGTGGATGACAGTAAACCTTAAGAGTTGTGGGTGAAGCATCTTACACCACAGAATGTATTAGTTTATCAGTTTCCTGCAGCATATAGTTTGGCATACGGTGTGCATTTGGGCTGGGACAATGCCTGTGTCCAGCCAGTGCTGCTGCTCTGTCACTGGCTGTGCTGATCCTCTGGTTTGCCATTGTGCTGACTACCATCAGTGAGACTTCTTGCACCAGGGCTCTTGCAGACACAAAGGGGAATTCTTCTTCTTGAAGTCTTTGTAGCCTCTACTCACCGCTTCAGTTACAAGGTCAGCGTAGCGCAATCTCTTATGTTCGAACGCCTCCTCCACGGCGTCCTCCCAAGGGACAGTTAGTTCTATATGGAAAGCACGCTGACAGGACTTTGACGAGCCATAAAAAAAAAATTATAATAATTCCATCAGTGAAATTCATTTTTTAAAATTATTCAACGCAGAATTGGAATGTGGATGTGACATTTTTCCCTGAGGCTCTCCCATCTGGCTGTATTTTCTGTGAACAGCAGGCATAATTGGTGCAGTTTTGTTTTTTTTTGCATATGAATTATACTCAAAATACACATGAAGGGAAGTGGAGAGAGAGTTTTTAGACTTAATAGATTGTTAAAAGCTAACCAGATGACGTTGGTGGAGGGAGACAAAGTGAGAATGGAGAGAAGCGTGAATTATTTAAGAGGCACTGGATTATAAAGACCAGGGCTGTCAAACTTATTTTGGTTCATGGGCCACATGCAGCCCAGTTTGATGTACAGTGGGCTGGACCAGTGAAACCACTGCAATAATAACGTGTTGATAACAAACCCTTCAAATGTTTCCCTTTTTTTTGAAGTGTAAAGTGTACACTATGTCTCTGTTCTTCCACATTCAGTCAGCCTACTACTCGCTTTCATTACATGTGCAGTTTCTTTCTAATATTCCACTCGAATTAAAGTGGAAGCTGTTGAAGAAGCAGGTGAAGCCATCCCCGCCTTTCAAACCATTTACAATCTGAAGTTTTGTCAGTGCCTCAGCATCCATACTGTTTTAAGACAGAAGTTTGATACAGATTTTCTTTGCACATTACGACCACAGTGAGTATTTATTATTATTTCAGAGAGCTGTATGTTGGTCGGGGTGGAAAAGCTGAGTTAGAAACTTTTGTCTGTCATTAAATTTTCAGGGCAGGTTTGATTTTCTGTGTTTTTCGCATCCATCAGCCTTTAGAGACATTTGACAAAGAATCAGCTCACTTTCAACAGGTTGGTAGTAATATTCAGGTACATAAGAACGAAATTTTGTTGCATTAACTAAATGCGATATGGATAAAACTATACATCAGCAAGTACCAGTGCAAATACTACAAAATACATATGAAAATGTACATATGCATAAACTAATACAAGTCTATCAAGCTCAGACCAGAGATCAGTGACAGTGTGAGAAGGGGGTTAGTGACTGAGTTCAGTGTAAGTGGGTGGTGTGTAGGAGGATAATTATCTTATGAAGTTCAAAGGTGGCTTGAGCGATGAAGCTGTTTCAAAACCTGGTTGCTCTGCGTAACCTCCTGCCAGAGGCCAGCAGGGAGAAGAAACCATGGTGGGGGTGTGCGGACTCCTTGGTAATGTTGCGTGCACGTGTCAGGCAGCGTTTGTGCCCAATATCCTGGACGGAGGAAAGAGAGGTTCCAATAATCCTCTCTGCAGTCCTCCCCATTCTCTGCAGGGTCTCTCAGTCCGCAGCAGAGATGCAGTTGATCATTATGCTCTCTGTGGTGCTCCTGTACACAGTGGTGAGGACGGGAGGGGAGATGTGCTCTTCTCATCCTGCGGAGTAGTACAGACTGTTATGTTTTTATCAATAACAGTTTATCGCAACACCCCTTGTGTGTCAACTTATACTCATTCCCAGGCTGTTAAATACAGAGGCTTGGACACGCCTCGGGGCATCTCATAGCAACACACTGGGCACAGTTTATGGTGTGACGCACAGTAAAACACATTGTAACACGGTGGTTAATACTGTTAAACCAGCCGGTTAGTTTAAGAAAACAACACTGACTTTTGGTTTCACACGGGGCATAAATGTAAAATCAAAGTGAGAATTTAGGCATCACTTTGATTCTCAATTGAACTTTGAACCACATGTCAATAATCTCATGAAATCCTGCTACCTCAGCCTAAGAAATATTTCCAGAATTAAATCAGCCGTGTGCCACATGATACTAGTTACCTGGAGAGGTTGGAAAAAGATACACGTTTCTTCCCTGTTCCAAAACCAAAATCAAACCCCGAAAAGTATTCATATACTTGTTTCTTGACACCTGAGGATTACGGCACCCAGCATACCAACACAACACTACTTTATCCTTAAAACAATATTCATAACTTGGGTTAATTTTCATAAAAACACTTTGATTCTTTTGATTGCTTCCTTACGGACTAAAGAAATACAAATTACTTCTGCACAAGGGACTCACCACTTTTTATTTTCTGTCATGCTTGTGAATCTAGTCTTAGCAGTCTTTTCTGGTGCTCATGGTTTTAGTAAAATGAAATGAACCGAGGTAACAATATGTAGCGTCACCATTCTGACGGAAGTTAGCTAAAGTGGAAAGTCAACAATCAGTTTATATACATCCAAAGAGCTTCCATAAAAATGAACTGCTTGGGAGCCAGACCAGGCATCTAATGGAGACAGGCCTTTATCTGTCAAATGTGTAGCTACACCAGGCCAGTAAAAGGGACTTTGGTGTTTAAGTGGGAATAGGCTTTGAATCGAAGTTTACGGCAACTAATTGATTAATTTATTGATTAACTGTTGCAGCTCTGATGCTGGACTGACCAATTAAGAAGAATTGGTGGGCTGCCAAACTCTGGCTCCCATGCAAAACCTTAACACAGTCATTGACATCATTTGCTTCTTTTATATTTTCTTGGCATCCACTGGGAAATGCTCTGCACATTCTTACACAAGAGGCCTCTACACTTGCACAACATGCTGTTGGTGTGAGTAGATTAAATGCCACCTCTACCCCTGTGAATACATGAGGAAAACAACCAGATTGCTGGTGGAATATTGTCATTCATTCCCAGGTTCATTTTGTGAAAATACAACAGCAGCTAATTAGTAATAATTAAGCAGAAACAACAAAGCGGGTTGTAATTTATTTGCTTAATCCATGCACGAACACAGACGTGAACAGAGTCTTGTTGATACAGTGAGGTTGCCAGGCAACCAGCAGAGAATAGGAAATTAAAATGTACCATTATTCGTGCTGTCTGTATCACAACATGCATTTGTCTCGGTCTTGTATCCTGACTTAAAGGAACACTTCATCCCCCAAATGACCATTTGTATATCAGTTACTCCCCTCCTGTTACGTTGAATTTCTGAAGAACACTTTGTTTTTCTCGCATGCCTCCATGGTGGACGAAGGATCCAGGAAAGGAGAAAATTCTTGATGAATTGAAGTCATGGGGGTCCAACAACAGCCAAACTATATCAAAACATCTGTTAACAAACTCCAACATCTCGTTCAGTTTGATCCATGTCTCATTTTTCCAGTCGTATGCTCAGTACTTCCCAAACAGACGCCCTTTCTGACGGGAAACTGAATAGAGAGTGAAACTTATCGTTGCTCTCTTCGAAACCAGATTCCACTGATAATAACAGTCGTTTTACCTCGCTGAACACAGGACCTGCTGAACTACTGCTGTCTCAGTCAGTAGTTTATTAAGACTATTCCTATAAAACGCCAGTCACAATAAAACACAAACAAACTAATTGAGGCAGTGGTAGACCAGCAGCTCCTGTGTTCAGCGAGGTAAAATGACTGTTTGTCAATGGAGTCTGGCTCTGACGAGGACATACATCACTTTCACTTTACGTTTAGGTTCCAGCAGAAGAGGGCTGTCTGTTTAAGAAGTACTGAGCATAAGACTGGATAAATGAGACTAGATTATACTGCACAAGTTGTGCGAGTTTGTTGGTGCTTTGATATAGTCTTGCAGTTGTTAAACGTGGCTGCCTCTGACGATAAATCATCAAGAATTTTCTCAGTTTTTGGATTCTTTGTTCACCGGGGGAACGCAAGAAAAACAAAGTATTCTTCAACGTAACACGGGGTGAGAAATTGATAAACAGAAGTGCTTCTTTAAGTCATAATCTGAGATGCTCTGTGTGCCAGCTGTTTCCCTTGCTTCCAGCTTTTTATTCAGCCAAGCGAATCACCTCCTAGCATGCTACATGCTGTCTAACTGATCAATGACTGAAGTTGTATTACATTTGGGACTGTTGAAATGTTATCTGTGTTAGGGTGCTTTCACACCTGCCCTTTTTGGTTCACTTCAATCAAACTCAAGTTCGTTTGCCCTCTAAGTGCAGTACGTTTGGGCAGGTGTGAACACAGCAATCACACTCAGGTGTGCACCAAAACAACCAGACCGAGACCTTCTTGAAGAGGTGGTCTTGGTCCGGTTACAAACAAACTCTGGTGCGGTTCCTTTATGGGGAGAACAAACCTCAATCTGAACCAACTGCAGTCACATGACACATTGTTTGGGTTAAACATGAGCATGTTACAGTCCTGGAGGATTATTAATGTGCACCTCCTCCTGTACTGCCTTAATATGCACATTCAGGACATCCAATGCATCAAAACATTGTTTTCTAGTTGGAGCCGCGCCTCGTTTTCAAACTGTAAGGTTTGACTAAAATGAACAATGACAGCAATATAGTCCACGATGAGCAGCGCTAAAATCAACCTGCGTAGTTGTCCCTCCATTGTGACATTAGAAAGTGTCACATTTATCTTGCAAGTGTACTCTTCTTCAATGTTTGGTTTACTTCCTGGATTTTTCCCACATGGAAATTCTAACCAATCAAGAGCAGCTTTCTCGCACAAGGCATTTGATCTGGTCCACTTGTAAATGCTGCTGTGAGAACACGAGCCAATTCTAGGCAATTATGCACCCTTGTGACAAAATCAGTCCCTGATTCAGACCAAAGCAAGACAACTTAGGTCTTTTCATCCAGAGATAAGAATACACACAAACAACAAGCTGAATGGTAGCTTTTCGTGATGTAGCCCAACCCCTAAATTATGCATGTTGCTTCAGATTTAGCCGTAGATGACAAAAGCATGTGCTGAAAAAATGGGGCCATTTATTGTAATGAATGTGACCATTAGTCACAAACACAAGACGGCTGAATGGACTGCTCTGCTTTTGAAGTGAGTAAAGATTCAATTATTCATGCAGTCATTGTTCAGACCCTTTCATTGAGACAGACATAAAAAAATAAACATTAAAGATGTCATATCTTCACAATGTTCTCTCCATCAAATAAAATGACGCAGTTGATAGACAAGCCCTCGTTGCACACATTTTGCTAGGTCAAGTCAACTTTATTTAAAAAGCCCAGTGTCACAATCAATCAATCAATCAAACTTTATTTATATATCAAAAATGCAACCCCGAAGCGCTTTTCCATCCAAGGATCTTTTATAGTCTGTAGGTCCCCTGAATTACCTCTTCCAGCTACAAAGTAGTTGTTGCCAGTGTTCATAGGAATTACCTTTTATACTGTATAACAAGCGCACACAGGTCACTGCCAATATTCAGTACAGGAGAAAGTGGGCCTCTTATGTGCGGAAAAATATGTGGAAGGCTTTTTTTCTTGAATAAAAAAGCTCAATTTTGATGCCTTTTAATGCACTCTGACACATTCAAAGTACAAAGAAAAACTTCCCAGTGTGAATCATTTTGTTTTCATTGTGGATTTTCAAATGTCGGGGGCACCCAGCACCCTGTCACAGCTTGGATTTTCTTTTCTAAGGAGTCGGATATTACGTTTTTCTGGTAAGTATGTTTTAATGGTTTTAATAGTGTGGCGAAGGAAATAAGCGGAAAAATAGAAAGAGGACTGACAGCGGCACCTGGAAATTACAACAAAGGAAATACACTTTCAAAAACCTTAATTGGAGTTGAAAATTAGCGATAGGGCACACAGACTCGTTACTGAAACAAGAACAGAGATGTGATTTCACAATAATATTTAATACAATATTTAATAATATTAACGGGCAATTAAAATAGTGTTTTATTACAATTACATTTAAAAAGAGTCTTAATACAAAATCTGAAACCACAAGTTGAATAAAATATTCTGTCCAAAGTAGGCTGAACTAAATAAAACTAGGCCACTTGTGGGGAGGCAGACTAATCTGAGGAGAGCCCAGGGGTGCCACCACCTATTCAGCACGTTGCGACGCAGAAATACTCACGACAAAATGGTGTGATCTGTACTCATGCTCTGGTGCTTGTACTCGCATGCATAACATGTAGGAACCTCACCATAGCTGCCTTGTGTCTAGGGGTGTAACGGCACACAAAAATCTCAGTTCGGTACGTACCTCAGTACACAAGTCACGGTTCCTGCTGTTTTTTTAACACATTTTTTGAATGAAAAATATAAATATACATTTCTGCTTTAACAGTTTTACTCAATTAAAATAAAAAGTACAGTGCAGCTGGTCGGCTTTGAAGCCTGCTCAGATTTAGTTTTACTAGGAACTTACTTAGCTTTCCCACTTTGTCAAAGTGCAGAACATGCTTATATCTAAAGTGCAGCTTAAACAATTTTACTCAACTCCAATGGCATTGGTTATTTCTTTAGCGCGATGGTCGGGGAAACGCTCTTTCTTTTTAAACAAAGACGATATCATAGTTTGCACCAGATTGCTTTTTCTAGTCATGCCGGTTAAAGTTCAAACTCGGGTGGTGTTGCTTTAGATGCGTTAGCATGTTAGACGTGTTTCCAAGTACATACCTGACCGCTGTTCTGCAGTGTCGGCACACTGCTTTTGTTGTTGTTGTTTATTTCCATCTTCGTATTTTACCCTGAAACCAAAGTGTTCCCAAACTGAGGACTTAAGGTTTGCAGGTAGGTCTTCAGGTTCATCAGTGAGAATGCGCTGCATAAAGTGAAAGCGGAGATTTTCGGAACTCGGTCCATCACTCAATTATGTCCATCGGGGAACTAGATATTTTAAATGGTTCAGCTCGCAATAACAGAATTAAAATAAAACAAAATAAAATAATATCCTGCACCCAATAATTCAGTACAGGGTCGTGCCGAACCGAAAGTCGCGTACCGAATGGTTCGACACAAATACATGTACCGTTACGGCCCTACTTGTGTCCCAACAATACGCCGCACTGCTTCACAGAAGACAAATTATAATTAATAGAAAAAGAACCGTTTCAAACAAATAAACCACCCACTTGATTTAGCAATAACAGCAAAATAAGTACAACTCCAGCAAAGCAAACTGTGAAACTAAACAAAGTAAGGAGCAAAAGAACAAAACAAGGCGTGGGTGGAAAAAAACCTGGCAGGTTAACCTGCACAAGGGGAAAACAGAAATGATCAGGGCTCAGCATGCTGCATACTAACATGTTTGTGTTGGGATCATCTGTGATATGTGAACACACAACGAGTAATTGGGACAACAGGGTTTTAACATGCATCGTGACCACGGATCAAAAGGCAGGCAACTAAGTGTTAAAAGAGCTGGCGGCTGCAGCAGGAGGTGGTGACAACAATCTGCGGTCAAGACGGACAGTTTTCCAACAGTTTCCAGCAGCCGTCAGTCCGTACAGGAAGTCACAGACACACACATCCTGGTAGATCTGATGTCGATAACTAAAATGTCATCAGACTCATATGTCCGTTTGTTCTCAGTCTCCAACTGTTTCAATTATGATAGAGTAACCTATTAAAATGCTTCACAGGGAGTCTGTTATTTATTTTAATGGTTCAACTTCAAACACAGAGGAAAAAGAAATACAAGACAACAGCATTCATTAAAGATCAGTCAGATTTCACATGTAAGAATCGACACATCCCACTTAGTCTTTGTGTTGCTAAATACTGCAATAATTGAAACAGTGCAATGTTGAGAAGGTCGATGAAAAGCTTAAATTACAAGCCAAAATGAACAGTGTACGCTTGTGAACCGCATCTCGTTGCCATTGCCATCAAAGACAACAAGTTAAAGTGCCACTGAAGTTAAGGTTTTTGGCTCAGAACGGCCTTTTTACCATCTTTACCAAGAGTGTCTCTCCCTTAGTTTGGTGCCACAGTATTTACACTGAATCATTCAGCATAATGTTTGTCAACCTTTGTTATCGCTGCAATTACAGATAAGTTAATAAAACTAAGCTCTAGAAGTTAATGTTAGCTTAACTAGAGCCCTTTGGACAACAGCTAACAATGATTTACGATCACCAAAGTACAAAACTAGAACAAAATAGGCTAATGAACTCCCAGCAAACAAGGTGACATGATGAACAACGCAGCTAGGAGCTAACGTTAGACTAACTTTAGCTAATGTTAGCTAGAGATGTTAAAGTTAACTTTATATTTCTTTACAGCAAAGTGACAATATGTTGCCTCGAACACGATGCTGACTTACCTTAAAACACACACACAGTGTTTGACCAAAAAAAGCTCGTAAAACTGAACAAAACTGACTTTCTGTAATGCATTTCAATGGACATCCAGGCAGAGAATGTCCGAGTATATGGGAATGGCTATATGCTCTGTGATTGGCTCATCGCGTTTGAGGACGGGACGTAGCCATAGGTCAATTACAACAATATGAAGCTGCGAACAAAGTGGTATGTGGCTCTGATAACATTTTTTAATAAATCGGCATCAGGTCTAACAGGATGTGAGTGTTTCTGTGACTTCCTGTAGCCTACAGACTGAAGGCTGCTGGAAACTGTCAGATTTCACTGCAACTTTTTGTCATCACTTCTTACTGCACCCGCCTGATTTCATCTTCTTTCCAGGTGAGGTGCAGTTCATCTCGAACGATCCTATTACCTCACTTAACCTTAGCTGTAAATGCACCGACTAACCAAGCTAGCATTAGAGTTATCTATAGTTCACTGCTTTGCAGATGACATTCAGCTCTATATCCCCACCAAAGCCATCACTCCCGCCACTCACTCTACCCTCATTAACTGCATCAACAAAATAAAATCCTGGCTGCAAACCAACTTCCTCAAACTCAGCTGTGACAAATCAGAAGTCATCATCATTGGCCCCAAATCTCTCATCAAATCTACCCATACCTTCTCCCTCTCCATCGATGGCTCCGCTGTGCGCTCCTCCCCCCATGTCCGTAACCGTGGTGTCACCTTCGACCAGACCCTCTCCTTTGACCAACACATCAAACACATCACCAAAACAGCCTTCTTCCATCTGAGAAACATCGCCCGCCTCTCTCCTTCTCAGCTGCATAGACCCTCATCCACGCATTCATCACTTCCATACTCGACCACAGCAAAAGCCTCCTCTACGGTTTATCATCCAAAACACTCAAGAAACTTCAATATATCCAGAACTCAGCTACTCATGTACTCACACACTCCCAGACCCATAACCACATCAGCCCCGTCCTTTATAACCTCCACTGGCTCCCCATCCCCCAGCTCTCCACAACCTGGCTCCCCCCTACCTGTCTGAGCTCCTCCACCAGCACTTTCAGGTCCACTGACGCCAACCTCCTGCCCCCCTCCCACCAGGGCTAACCACCGCAAGGGATAATGTATAATGAGCCGGTGAATACTGGGAAAATAACTCCCCTTTTCAGTGTCCATCTTTGATTCCCACCATCCTCAGGTGTAAGGAAAATTCACAATGGGTAAAAAAGAGCTTTAAGTGCTTCAAGCGTATTCAAAGCTGGCTCAGGCTTGCCTTGTACCAGCCCCTAGTTAGGCTGACTTAGGCCTAGTCTGCCGGAGGACCTCCTATAATACACCGAGCACCTTCCCTCCTTCTCTCCCTCTCTCATGTCCTATCACTGCATCCTACTAACTCGGCTATACTGCATGTCACTAACTCAGCTTCTTCTCTGGAGCCTTTGTGCTCCACTGTCTCTCAGGTTAACTCGTATTGCAGCTGTGCCTGGATGGTGTGACGTGTGTGGTTGTGCTGCTGCCGTGGTCCTGCGAGATGCCTCCTGCTGCTGCTGCTGCCATCATTAGTCATACTTCTACTGTTATTAGACACATATGATTATTGTCACATATGTACACTATCAGATATTAATATATACTTTCAACATATTGTACCACAACAGCCAGAACTATAATTATAAAATAAAATGATAAATTATTAAAATTATAAATAAAATTGATTGACTGATCAATTGATAAAGGTGTATAACATCTAAAGGGTTTCACCGATCACCACGCAACTTTGTAGGCATATGATCACACATAAACTGAGGGGACCCCTCCATTATTGACCCCATCAAACAAAATGGGGGCGCTAGAGAGCTAATTTCTTATCTAGGCCTAACCACCATTTTTACTAAACTTGGTAGATATGTAGAACAGGACGCCTCAAGGTGACTGGAGAAATTTAACTCTAATTGGGTTGCGCTATAACAACAGAAAAATGCTTAAAAATGGCTAAAATGCAACTGATCGCTGTGGCTCCCCCTGTGGCTGAATGTTGTTTTTTTCCTTATTTTTGGTATGACCAAGTCATGGTATGGTATGCTGTGCATAATCACGGAAACTGTCAGTGTGAAACTGTCAGTCATTCTGTCTGTCCCACGTTTTTCTACTCACTGACGTGGTCAATCTATGTGGAACTGCACATAGGCATTGAGGACTAGCATAGGTAGAAGGTGACAAAGCTACCAATGGGTATGGACTAGTTATTGTTATTGTTGTTATTATTATTGTTACTTTTATCTCCACCCTTTTATCCAAACATTGTCACTTCTGGCTCCAAAAGTCCAATATGGCGACGATCAAAATGGTGAACTCGGGAGTCCCCAGTGGGGGGTTGTCAAAGTGGCAATGTCCATTATTTTATACACTCTTTAGTTTTGCAGCATTGTTGGATTGTGACATCCAGGTCAGGCTCATGACTGGCAGCTGAAAACAAGTGGGTGGTCAAAGTGTGTTTTATGCAGCTCCACTGGCCAACAGCAGAGCTCAAAATGGCAAGGAGTCCGTGCATTTAGGGAACTGGGAAATGTCCAACGGTGCACAAATGGGAGAAGAGAACACAAAGTAAACATTGAGGCAGCAGTTACACATGTTCTCTGGTTAATACATTGCAAATAAAAAAGGTGGCCTTAGGTTTTTGGCTGATTTTTCTCCCCCCTCAGACTTGTCCAGAGGGGATTTAGACTATACTTCAGCAAAACCAGACAGTGTGGTCATCTATGCGAATAACCTTTGCGATGGCCTTCAGTAGGGAACTTATTTACATCTTATTGAATAATCAAGAGACCTTTTACAAATCTTGTCAGTGGTGCTGAAAGGGGAAAGTACATGTTTTTGCATTATCAGTGTTTACTGGTTCCCTGTCTTGTTTGAATCTAAAGTGCAAAACTTAAAAGAAAATCTTTCGTTGTGCCTTGTTCATCATCTCTCATTGGCCCAGGAGAGTCGGCTTGTCTAGACTAGATAGTGAATTCTTATCAAACTGAAATGGGAGGTTGTTGAGGTCTACTAAGTTGAATTGTTATGTCTTTGTTAGTGGTAGAGGCTTCTTGTGTGTGTGTGTGTGTGTGTGTGTGTGTGTGTGTGTGTGTGTGTGTGTGTGTTGGTGTGTGCATTACTCTGCGGGTGTCTGCCAGCCTGTGTGTCCACAGATTTCACACATACTGCTCCACCAGCTGCAGGTTCATTCGACGAACAAAGGTCTTCATTTCCTGATGACTCATTAAAACAGATAAAGCAGTGTCAGCTGCTCTTCTTTATTTTACCTCTCAAGTGTCATTTCTGCTCCCAAATTAGCATGTACTTTTTTGCCCAGGAGGAGCTGTCAGGTCTCCAGTGTCAGTGTCTGATACAGTGTCATTAACATGTGTCTGTTGCAGGACATGAAGTGTAGATACATGCAGTCATGAGTAGGAGTTAACATCAGATCAAACATGTTCAGCTATTATTGAAATTATTGAAAAAGACTCACAGTGCAGTCTTTATGTACACAGACACAGCCCATGCATTAATGTCTTGCAAAAGAGTCCGTTGAGCTTGGGATGATTCCCAGCATCCTCAGGTGTAAGGAAAATTCACAGTGGGTAAAAAAGAGCTTTAAGTGCTTTAAGAGTACTCAAAGTGTGTTGTACAAAGAAATCAGTGAACAGAGAGTGAACTATGAATTAATATTAATGTCTAAATGGGAGGTCGAAGAGTCCAGTAGATCTTATCATTTAACAAGGTATGAAATAACAGGTGCCCATTTAATTTGAAATATATCCTTCTTTAATTACAGTCTAACAGTTATCCTTTAGGTTTTAAGTTTTCCTTTAAGAAGTCATTTCGATATACAATTTCTCTATTGTTAAGGTCCCTTGTTTAACCCACACCCCTTCACTCACAGTCTTTGGGACCATAGAGAATAAACACACCAGCAGCTGGATTAACTTATCCGTCTGTCACTCGGCCAGTTATTCCACGAGAGAATGTCAGTCTGAATTTTTTTACACAGTTATTAGCAGTGTCAGACAGACCTCACACCCAAAACTAGAGTCTGAAGGCCGAACCGGTGGAGTAAAACTATATAGTTGGCCAGTAGGGACATTTTTTAGCAAGAGAAATGCAGCCAGACGAGAAACAAAACCAGAGGGCTGACACGGGCAGGCAACAGGTAACAACCAACTCTCGAACACTGTCACAAAAATCTGTTATCTGTCAGACCAAGTGTGGAGTTGGTGACTTGTTGAAGTTGCGAGTGGGAGCAGGAAGACTCTGCAGTGACGGCTGGTGGGCAGGTGATGGATGACAGGAGACGCTGTTTTGCAGCTTGGTCAGACAAAAGCACAGGCAGGAGGGAGAGGAGCTGTCACAGAGTGGAAGACAACCACTCAACACTCATTTTTTTGGCAGCACAGTGGGAGTACGGAGTTTGCATGTTCTCCCCATGTCAGCCTGGGTTTTCTCCAGGTACTCCAGCTTCCTCCCACAGTCCAAAGACATGCAGGTTAATTGGTGACTCTAAATTGTCCGTAGGTGTGAATGTGAGTGTGAATGGTTGTCTGTCTCTATGTGTCAGCCCTGTGATAGTCTGTTGACCTGTCCAGCGTGTACCCCACCTCTTGCCCGATGTCAGCTTGGATAGGCTCCAGCCCCCCTGTGACTCCCAACAGGAACTCCCAAGTAGTTACAGAAAATGAGTGAATGTTTTATTCCCCACCAGGCCGACTTTTATTTGTTTCATGGCAACTAACGCCCCAGCCGTTATTTTAGACCCTGGCCTTTGTTTGCGAGAATATATTTGTGAAAATACAGCATAATGAAAACGATCATCTTGGGATTGAGACTTCTGTCAATAAAGATTTACCTATGTTGATATTCATCAGTTATTTAAAGCTTTTTCGAGTTAAAATACCAAGTTCATCAAATTCATCAGCTATGTAAGGAAGAAAGACAAGTTTAGATTAAAGCTGCAAGCAGCAATGAACGGGCCCCTGCACCTCTGAGCAACTGGGGGGTGCAGGCAGGATGTCAGCTGACACAGCTGTCCTATTCTACATTGGTACAACACTGCAAGTTTACGTTGTTTTTTTTTGTTTGTTTTTCTCCAACAACAAACACACGTGGCTTAGAGCTTACAACAGGCCCAAAAAAAATCCAGCCCAGTTCAAGTCCAACATTTTTTATTTTTAAGGATACGAACATGGACATTGAAGGCTGACTCTCGTCTTTCTTTCCATGGCAAGCCTTCGTCATGTGCCTCTTAGGTGTCGAGGTCCCCGTCTTTTTGCTGTCATATACCAGCATCGTGCTGCACTTGGTACACTCCACGAAGCCGGCATGCATGTTGTCACCGTTGACAACTCATATGTGCGCGGCCAGTGGTGCCGTCAAGTGGGTGCCATCGGGTCGGGTCAGGTCCGGGTTGGGTTCGGGCTTGTGCAGAGAAACTAAGCTCTAACGTGGTTGGGTTTAGGTAACGAAAACATACGTTTAGGTTTAGGAAAAAAGAACAGGGTTTGGCTTCAGAATCTTATGGGACGAAAACACAGATCTCCCACCGGCCCCACTCTTACTTTCGCTGCCTTAACTTTCGTCTTTGTCCCATTGTGCTTCCCTCGTAGCTGTCAGGCACCGTTAAACTATAACAGCAACTGGCCATGTATCATGCCGACCTTAAAAGGACACCTTTTATCATCGATTTCTGATGCTGTCACTGCCCAAATGTCGGATATTGACGACTTCGGAGTGAGATCGGGCTCTTATAACATAGTTTTATAGTTTATAGTTTTCTTCAAGTCTTTTTTTTTAACTTCTTTTTATTTACAACAAGTTCAGTGCAGCCTCACAGTGCAGTCATCATGTTCACAGACACAGCCCATGCATAAATGTCTTGCAAAAGAGCTGGTGGAGCTTGGGATCTTTTCAGTGTCCATCTTTGCTTCCCACCATCCTCAGGTGTAAGGAAAATTCGTAATGGGCAAAAAAGAGCTTTAAGCGCTTTAAGTGTACTAAAAGTGTACATTGTACAAAGAAAACCGTGAACAAAGAGTGTTTGTACGACTTGGTTTGAAATCAGAGGCATAAAGTTATTCACAACAACATCATTGCTCTCCGTTGGAATCTTTTTTCATGATAATGACACAGTGTCAGACAAACCTTGAGATGAAATCTGATAATGCCGTCAATCCTGAATTTGCAATTTCCTTTAACTGAACTTGTCCATGATCAACGTCCTTGCATTCAAACACAAACACTGTTTTAGGCTCCAGCAGATTCATGCAACTGAATGAAAAAAAAAAAATCCTGTTATTTTGTATCTCACAGGAAAATGCACTGTATTGATGGTCCGCTGTTATGTTTATGGATACAAGCACATCACACTTCACAAATCATGGTACAGCTTTACGTCAAATTGCGACTCTGCTGCCAGAAATAATTCCTGTGCTTCGCTCTTTTGATTCTGGGGTTATATAAACATGAAAATGGGATGCGGGCCTTCTCTAACGGCACTCTGTGAGATTTGGAGGTGCTTTATAAAAATTATGCAGTATATCTAAGGTGTAGTCAGGTAATGTGGGGCACTTATTGGTAGATTACCAAGGAAACTACCTCAAATTCTGCAGGCTGTGTTACTTTTAAGACTTGTTATGCTTCTGCTACATTTCTTTGAAGAAAACACACTGATCAGTCAAAACATTAAAAGCGCTGACAGGTGAAGTCCGATTCAAGGAGGCCCCACCTTGAATCAAGGGTACGTCTGGGGTACCCACTCAAACACTGTTGCAGACCAAGTACTCCTCCTCATGGCAGCAGTGCCCCCCCAGCAGGACAGTGCACCATGCCACATTGCAAACATAGCTCAGGAATGGCCCAAGGAATGTGACAAACACATCAAAGTGTCAACCTGGCCACCAAATTCCCCAGATCCCAATCTGGATGAGCATCTGTGGCACGTGCCATTACTCCACCTCACAACCCGCTGGACTTACTGGGTCTTATTCATGAAACATGAGCAGACGGAAATTTACATGCATGTCCGCATTCATCAATATTTTAGTAGCTCTGATCTTTTCATAGCTAAAAATCTACTCCTGCTCCTGACCACTCGTTAGTGCTTGTGTAAATTTAGTAAAGCACGTAAATATTGCTTTTCAGCTCTACATTCCGACAGCCATCACTGATTTAGAGTTTATCCATTACGCACAAATCATCTCTGGTTTCCCGTTCTCACTTCATTCAGAACCCCACAAATGAATCTTCTGTTTGTTGGTGACTGCTGTATTTTTTTGTGTGTGCTTATGTGTTTCTTTGCCTCCAGTTTCATATCAAACCATTTACGCTTCACCTCTGACATGGTTCTTTGTACTACGGACACAACATTAACAGCATCTGTTACCTCCCTCCAGGCCTTCGCTTTTCTTGTCCCTGTCGCACCACTACTAACTGAAGAAAATAAAATGTTTTTTTCTTAAGTCCACTTCCCCCAATATTATTTCAATCTCCGCTTTGGACAAATTCTTTTTTCTTTCTTTCTCTTTCTTTCTTTGCGCTATAACTGACAGGTCGACAGGATGCACCTACACCTCCTTATATGGTGGTCATTGGCTATTCATGGGCGGGGATTTATGCTAATTGCTGATTACTGGGAGCGCGCTGTCACTTTATGGTGGATTGGCATTCATGATCATACACACGTGTTTACGATCAAATCTGAGTTTCCCGCGGCGTTCCTGAATCCGGAGTAGGTTTAGTAGCGTAGGCTTTTATGTGCCTACACACAGATTTACTCACTTTTCATGAATGAGACCCAATGGATCTGCCGCCAGCACACTGGTGCCAGACATCACAGGACACTCCCAGAGATCCTGTGTCCATGTCTCGACAGGTCAGAGCCAAGTCCGATCCAAGGAGGCTCCACCTTGAATTAGGGGTACATCTGGGGTACCGGCACATCACAAGAATCCTTGAGCAGATTGGGACCTGGGAAATTTAGGAGCCAGGTCGACACCTTGAGCTTTTTGTCACGCTCCACAGACCATTTCTAAACAGTTTCTGTAGTGTGGCATGGTGCTTTTTTCTGCTGGGGGGCCACTGTCAGTGGTTTGAATGTTTTGGCTGATCAGTGTATGTTGCCAAGTAAAATATCTCAGAAACTTCGGACCTTGAAAACACAACCCAACCTCACATCAATGACATGTTCAGGTAAAATGGAACAGTTACGTTTGTGCAGCCTGAGGACTTGTGACAATGAACACAGCTGCATCTAGTTCTTTATAAAGTTACAAGCAGTTTTATTATTTTCTTTCATCCTGCCTTAAAATCAGTGAGAAATAATTTATCTCCTGGTCCTATAAAAGGAGAGGCTGAAGACAGATAGTAGTAGGATAACTGCTACAATCGATCATCCTGAAAATTAGCAATATGAGACAAAATTAAAAGACACATTCCCTCCATTGCCTCTCTCCACTGGAGTTACCTATCTGGCTGTCATCACTCCCTCCCTGTGTGGCACTTGGCCCCGCAGCTGCCTGAAGGGGCGGAGCTGTCCTCCACATTCTGTGTGCAGATCACATCGTCCTCCTCTTAATCATCATCCACCTGAATATTACTGTGTGACCTATGTGACCTGCTGAGCTATCTGAGTTATGAATTGATTCTGTGCGAGCTGTTCCTCTGTCTTGTCACGGCTGTGTGCCACCCCCACATTTTCTTCACTGATTCTTAGTTCGTTGACCGTGTTAATTGTGGCAGCATGAAGAGTTTGTAGTGTGTTGATGAATGGAAACTTACCTGTGACGGACACTGAACTGTTGAGTGGACACTTGCCCGAGATGAATGAGGGACATTCAATGTTTTAGTTGGTCACCACACTCAAATAAACCTGACAAATCGGACATTGGTTTATTGTTGTTCCCCAGAACACACGTCCAAACAAGTTCTTCCCGTTCGCCCCCCAGAGCCCTTAAATGTAACATTTTCTATTGAAAGACTCAACATGTAGTGTCGTTTGTTTATAATCATCAGCTTTTACTTCTTACTTGTGGTGATTGCATTTAGGCTTCAATAATCATGGAAGTTGTATTCCTTTGAAAAGATTATCCTGCTAAACAAAATTGTGTCATAAACATTACTTTTCCACAGAGCTCATGCTCGGCAAAAATCTAAAATCCAATAGAAAAATCCCATAGGCTTTAGGCTTTAAGCTTTTTTTGGCAAGGGAATCGGTGCAATGCTAATTAACCGCATCAGCCTAGAGAAAAAATGTAATCCCTTGAATCTATAGCAATAGAATCTAATCTGGGGTTTTTTAAATCTGTGCCCTGCCTATCTCAGTTATCTCAGAGCAACAATAAAAAAGGATTATTTCATGTAAAGCCTATTTGTAGAAACAATGCAATGTTTGGCGATTGACTGCTAATATCTAATGTAAGTACCCAAGATGTTAAACCTTATTTGTCCCATTTACCCTGATGTTTTTTTTAGGGTTTATCACTTCATATTTTTAACCTTGAATGACTTATATCACTAGAAGTTGTACACCTTTGATAGATCACAAGATGCTTAACTGGGGACTGCAGCTTTGCAGGTATAGAAATAAGCACAGGTACATGGAGATAGGTAAGAATAGAATAAAAAATTACAGTCAGAAGTTTATATAAATAAGAATGGAAAAAAGTGCCATCGAAGCATAAGTTGGCAACTAATTGTACTGAGGTAATTACTAATTAGAATTCTAAAAGTTGAAGTGTCTCTTTTTTACTGAATTCTAGCAGAACAAAAAAATTCTTTGTACATTTATGTCAAAATAGAGAGTGACAGGTAGAACACAATATGCAGAGAAACTCACACACTTTAATTTGCAAAAACAAATACATTTATTGTGACATGTCAGTAACTACACGTCAGGTAAGGAGCATAATTACTTTTTTTTCTTTTCATGAAACTTGCTAAAAAAATAATGAGGTATTACGCCACTAAATAGGAATGGATCAATCTGAGAGGGAAGAATCTGTCTGTGGCTGAACTCACCACCAAGCACTGACACATGCAGTTCGTGATGAGGTGTTGATAAAGTTTTGGTTTTAAGTGTAACTTTTTCACAGCGACAGCAAGTATTGGATGGAGTTATATAAGATTTGACTCCTTATTGATGTTTTTGTGTGCTCTTAACAGGCTTTCTTCGTTCAGCAACAGGTGTGCACGCAGTGTAATGCGTGGGTGGACACAGGTCAGGCAATGTGGTTAAACTGGTAAGAAAATATCACGGGTTTCAGGTGGGTATGTGAGTTATAAGTCATAGAAACATTGTGCAATAATCCACCATCCACTTTCTCTTCCTCTCAGTTCAGTTCAGTTCAATTAAATAAGCTTTATTAGCAGCACTTTTATTCATCATCTACCTCATTCTCTTGGGCACAATCCTCCATCACCATGGTATTAATTTCTGTTGCTATGCAGATGACACTCGGGTCTACGTCTCGACTAAACCCTTCACAGCCTCCTCCCACCTCCCTCATTACCTTCCTTGAGGACATCAGGAGTTGGATAAGCAAGAACTTTTTGAAGCTCAATGACAGCAAAGCCGAGGCCCTGCGCATTTGTTCCAAAATCACCCCGTCAGAAATCCAAAGCACCCAAGCCCCACACATCATCTCAACACATTCTCACTCAGGCCTGGTCACATATTGACATTTTGATCATGGACCTTCCGCGTCCACATACGGTGTGAAAGGTACCTTGGGTGCATTGATTAGTGATGGGACACCATGTCAGATTCTCTTCTTTCAAGGTACACTTGTGTTTTTACAGCAAATTTAAGGCTTATATACACTCTCTTTCAAATGAACGCACTGCGTCGATACAACACTGCAAATTAACTTTTTTTTCCCTCAACAAACACATGGTTGGCTTTAGGCAACAAAGGGAAGTGGTTAGGTTTAGGAAAAATAGAACAGGGTTTGGTTTTAGAATCTCACAGGACGCGAACACCACTCTCTCGGGTGAACATTGATGTTTGTTGGACCCATCCACCACCCATCCTGCCAGCCCCATGCGGAATTTCGCTGCCTTTACTTTTGTCCTTTTCCTGCAGCGTTTCCACCCCGATGCTGCCAGGCGCCGTTAAACTATAACACCTTTTTCTTTGGTTTTGACGCCACAAGTCATTGACCAAGCATTTGGATTTCGACGACGTGAGACCGGACTCAGAGCCATGGAGTCATTCTGGACAGCACTCTTTGATTGGAACCACACATAAAATATTACGCGGACAGCTTTCCACCTCTGCAATATTTCCAGATTTCCCATCACTGTCCCAGTCCAGCTCTGAGGTCTTGGTCCATGCATTTATCACATCTTGTATTGACTGTAACACAGTTCTCACTGTTCTCCCCACTTAACCCATTAACTTCAAATCACTCAATTGATTACTGGATTGATTATAAAAACCCTCAGCTCACCTTCAAAGCCCTCCACAACCTAGCCCCCACCTATCTCTCTGACCTTCCCTAGGAGTACACCCCCTCCCGCTCCGTACGCTTTTCCTCTGCTGGTCCCCTGACCATTTCAGCCTCACGCCTCAGCACCATTGGTGCCAAGTCTTTAAGCTGCACTGCCCCCAGACTCTGAAAACTCCCTACCTCTGTATTCAGCTGTCCGAAAGCATAACGTCCTTCAAATCTCATCTCATAACCCACTTGTTCAAGTTATATCACAGCAACAATGTTTGCCCAATTCAGAAATTCATGTATCTTGCTCTGTTCCTCATTTTATGCTCTGTAAGTGACTGTGGATGTATGAAAGGAGCCTTTTTGAATAAAATGTATGATTCAAAGTATTCAAAAACATTTAACAACAATGAATTGATACAAGATCATAGATACAAATGTTAAAGAGTGTGATCTGTGAGATGAACTATATGAACTATATGTTGTTGTGTTGGTTGTCTCTCGGGCTGTGACATGCACTGACACTGTTGTCTCCATGCAGATGCTGCATTTCAGTCTGCTCAGAGAGTGAATAAAACCTTGGAGTTTACATTTAATTTTCATGAAGAACTCTGTTGTGATGTCTTTATATGTGCTGCCCTCTAGCAGGAAATGTTGCTCTGTCTCCACCTGTCTCTGAGGACAGAGCTGACACAGCCTTCGTTTCTGGAAGACCATAATCCAAGTCTTTTTCCAATAAAGGCCTTTGCACAGCACATTCTCACTACGAACTCATCACATATTGACATTTGGTCATGGGCTTTCCATGTCCAGATACAATGTGTGAAGTACCTTCGGTGCGTTCGATTGTTGACATTCTGGGACACCGTGTCAAGTTCTGTCTTTTACATGCATTGTCTTTTTTCAAAATAACAACAACATTTATTGTTGACATATAGTCTCTTTCAAAATAAACACACTCAGCGGTACAACACTGTGAACTGATGTTTTTCTCCTTCAACATCTAATGCACGTGGTTGGGTTTAGGCAACAAAAACACACGGTTGGGTTTTAGGAAAAAAGAAGCAGGTTTAAGAATCTTACAGGATGTGCTCTCCTAGGTGAAAGTCAGTGTTTGTTGGACCCATCCACCACCCTTCCTGCCTGCTCTACTCAGACTCTCACCACTTTAACTATTTTTTCTTGTCCTGCTGCGTTTCCCCTGCCGCTGCCAAGCACCTTTTAAGTATAATGTTGACCAGATTTGAAGGGATGGCTTTTTTTGTCAGTGTCAGACGAAGCAAGTCACTGCCGGATTTTGATGATTTCGGGGTGAGACCAGGTTGCTTTGTACACTGAGTCCATTTTTTTTCGTCCGAAATTGTTGCACTTCTAAAAAGAAAATATGACCTCACCGTGTGTCAGACAACTTTGGTCCGTCATTAAAATTTTCGGAACAGGTTTGATTTCCTGCGTTTTTTGCATCCATCAGATCCGTCAGTCCGACCAAGAATCGGTGAGGAAGATGTGGCGGTGGGACACAGCTGTGACAAGACAGAGGAAGGGGCGCGCATAATCATTTCATAACTCACATAGCTCATGTTCAACAGGTCAGATAGTAATATTCAGGTGTATGATGATGAAGAGGAGGAGGATGTGGACTGCACACAGAATTTTGAGGCAGAGAGGAAGCACAGTTTTGCCTTCTCATGCAGCTGTGATGCCAAATGTAAGAGAGAGAGGGAGTGATGACAGCCAGAAGGGTAACTCCAGTGGTCCAGTGGTAACAAAGGCCCTAACCATCAGGATCCAGGTCTGACAGAAGTATTGCACATGATCCAGTTGCTGTTGTAATGCTTCCGTAGATGGAGCTAAGAATATTCATTATCATCATGCAAAGGTAGGCATTAATTTCTGTGTCAGAAAGGCTGAGACTGGGGATATCTGACAGTTCATGAATATAAATGTTAAACATAGTGGGGCCGACACTGCAATTTATATTCATGGTTGTAATATATCAGGTTTTCCCTACTACACCTTTTTTAATTAATTTAAGGAACAGTCCATTATGCCTAATTGAATCACATGCTTTTTTGAAATCCACAAAACAAGAGATCATGTTCTTGTTTTGGTGGAATGTTTAGTAATGAGGGGTGGAGAGTATAGATATGGTCTGTAGTTCAATGTTAATCTAATCTGACTCTTACTCAGGACATTGTGTTCACTGAGGAATTCTTGCAGTCGGCTGTTGAGGATGCTGCAGAACAACTTCCCCAGGTTGCTGCTGACACGTGCCTTGGTAATTGCTTGGGTGAAATTTATTTCCATTTTTACAGATTGGTGCGATAATCCTCACTCTATCTCTATCACCCAGTAAGCAGCATCAGCATTGCTGCGCTTAAGCTGTCCATTATTCAGCTTTTGACCAGGAAAGTCAGAGATATGTAAATCTCTTCAGTCGTGTCCAGTAAAATGTTTGCCTCTGCAAACATGTAGACCTGACTCAGTGTCCTAATGGCAAGCTAGTGCCTCTCTGTCCTCATTGAATCTGTTAAATATGCATCTCTGTAACATCATGTAAGCAAACCATCAGCTGTGAGCTCAAGATTGTACTAACCTCTGAAAAGATGGCTACTTTTACTGTCTTTCTGTACTTGGTACTTTTTAAAAGAGAAAACATGCATTTTGTATTGTGGTATTTACTAGAAATGACGCACAACCTAGCCAGCAGCAAGGTGGTCATCAGCAGAAACTTTAAGCTCTGGTTTGCAGGTTTGTGGTTCGGGTTCACGTCACTGATTAATGCATATGTCCAGGGGCTGGGCGGACAGGTTGATCTAGTTAACAAGAACACTAATGTTATTGTTTCCTATGTTAAATCGCCTGCTAGCTAGTTTCATGCTAAGAATAAACCCACTTCTCCTTAATTTCTGCGCAGAACTTGTGCTCACTATTGCTTTGCACATATTTTTGTAATCTTTATTGCCACAATATAAAGAGCAGGGGGTCAGGGAGGAGACAGTGGGCCAGAGGCCAGCAAGGATGATCGTGCAGGATCTTCACAGGTGAGGAGAGATTATAACTGGCTGAGAGAAAACATCGATTGCATAAAAGTGACTTTGAGGTTAATTTCCACAGCTATGTCACCACTACTGTTCTTAATTCTATTTCTAAATTTTGCTTTGCACATTTATTTATATTATTGCAGCAGATAGAAGAGGGACAGGGAGAAACCAGGCGTGTATCAGGACAAGGCCCTGACAGCAGCACCAATTATCAGCCCAAGGCTTCACAGGTAAGGACAAATAACTGGCTGAGGAAATGTCTATAGGATAAGAGTGAATCTAAGATTAATTTTCACAGCTATTTCAGAACTACTCTTGTTTATACTCTAAAATGTTTTTGTGTGTACTGCAATAGCAATACTACTGCATTGTGTTTTAAATGCAGCAGGTATAGGTCATGCCAGACCTCCCTCTGAGACAAATAAAACAAGTACTGTAGTTGCTATATGAGTCACTGTTGTGTTTACAGTTGCTTTTCAGCCACCTTAGAGAGCAAGAAAGAAAAGGAGAAATCAGTCCTTCAAGGGGAAATTAAAGTTTTTTCACTCTGTTGTCATTTTACATAATACACAAACGGAGAGATGTCTGAATGAGGGGGCTGCAGAGCTGTTGGGGGTTCGAGCTGGCACCTTGCTCAAGGGAATCTGGCTTGTGCCCAAGGGCATGAAATGGCACGTCCCCAGCCACCAGTTCGCACTCCGTGTTTGGTCAGTTTCGGGACTTGAGCCGGCAACCCTCCAGTTCCCAAACCAAGTCCTTCAGACTGAGCTACTGGCTGTAATGACCCATCACTGTTTTTCTAGTGGCGATGGCAGCATGTTTGTTTTTTATTGAGACTTTGCTGCACTTCCTTCTGGGATAGGAGCACAAAAAGTGTTTGTTTTTTTATCGAGACATTGCTGCATCGCCACGTTTCCAGCACGGACTGTGCCCCCAAGACAGGGTATATAAGCCAAACTTCATCTTTCTCTACCCATAACCAAGAGTTTTTTGTACCTAAACTGAACCACACAGCCACAGCAGTTCAATTTCAATATATCCCCTACATAATGATGTGCAAGTGTAACGTATCCCTGGTTTGCAGAAACTACAAAGCTAATTTTTTTCTGGTGATTGGTTTGACAATTGCTAAAGAAGGTATAGACCATGTTCTGTCAGTTTCATTTGCTCTGCAGTAAAGGTGAAAGTGAAATGTAATTATAATGATTTGAGTGCACTATAAATAGACTCATAGCTAAATGTAATCACATCATTGCTGACCACAGAGGATAAAATATACATAAATCACATTGATGTATATGTACAACGTCAGCAAACCGGTCATTGGTCTTTCACCTGGAGTCAGCTGAGTCCACACACACACACACACACACACACACACACACACGGAGCAACAGCTGCAGCAGGAGTAGCAGCAGCACGTTCAGATGATGGATGTAGGAGAAGGCGCAACATCCGGACGCACTTGCAGGTCACAGAGGAGCTGTCATCTCTGAACCGACACCGATTTTTTTTCCGACTTGAAAGCAAATTGGTCTCAGGGGCTGAAGGCGCGTGTCGGGATGGCGACAACCTCAACAGATTCAGGACACGGCTCCACCAAGATAACTCCTGAGATGCTCCAGGAGATGCTCCAGAACTACAACCTGAGCCGCCAGGAGTTTATCAGCACTTACAACATCCAGCCGCTCGTCTACATCCCCGAGTTACCGTACAGCGCCAAGACCACCTTCGTGATCATGTACATGATCATTTTTCATCCTGGCGCTGACTGGAAATAGTTTGGTGATCTACATTGTTGTGAAGAAACGAGCGATTCAGACGGCGACGGATATTTTTATTTGCTCTCTGGCAGTCAGCGACCTGCTCATCACTGTGTTCTGCATGCCTTTCACCCTGCTGCAGAACATCCTGTCTGAGTGGTTCGGAGGTGAGTTTGGAAACTTACTTTTCATACTTTTTTGAGACGCATAGGAAGATTTGGACATTAAAATAAAGTCAGTTAAGACACATTCAAACCTTTATCCCCCTGTTGGCTGTTGATAATCCGACTAAAGTGGGAAAACAAGCAAACTAAATGAAATATTGTTGCGTTACAGTCTTTTAAATGCATGAATTGCGAAATGCATCAGGATTTTCAAGCTTAATAATGAGGATAAGCGCCGTGCGTAAAAAGTAAATGTTACATCACACAGGCTACACAGAGTGTTAAAATTATTGTTATACTTTTTCGTGTTGAAGTTCTGTGTTGAGTGAACTTGTCTGTACTAAAATGGAACTATTTTAAGCAAACTTTGATAAATACAGCTGCATACATGTTTTCATAGATGCTGTCAGGGGTGTCAAGCAAGCCAAAATTCTCGGGACACAATTAGATGGGGGTCCCGCCCCAGACAAATGATAATGATTTGTGTGTATATACATATAAAATTACATTTATTTTTTAATATATGGGGGGCAATTTGACATAAATATTCATTGATTCTGGGGGGATTACTTCAAAACTTCACTAAATGCGTTTTTCTAGCTCAGTAATCTCCCACTTTATGTCAAGATAAAACCAGTATATTTATTTTAGAGGTTTTTTGTGCTGTTATACTCATTAAAAATGACACCTGTTCACTCACTTCTACTTTTAAATGCATGAATTGCTAAATGCACCACAAAACAAAACAAACAAAAAAAAAACCTGTGTAAAAAGTAAATGTTACATCACACACGCTACACACAGTATTAAAATGGAACAACTCATTTTGAATTTATACTTTTTTTCTGTGTTGAGTGTACTTGTCTGTACTAAAATGGCACTATTTTTATGTATATATATATTTAATTTTAATTACATTTAATTTCAATTTACTTTTAAATTTAAAATTTTATTTCGGCAATTTGACATAGCCTATACATTCATTGATTTTGGGGAGATTACTTCAAAACTTCACCAAATGCGTTTTTCTAGCTCAGTAATCTCCCATGTTATGTCAGGGTTAATACATACAATAATTTTTGTGCTGTTATGCGTATTAAAAATGACACTTGTTCACCCACTTCTACTGCTGCCACTGCTCTCGAAACAAAGCCAAATCTTGCCAGCATCACCCAAAAGTGCAAGAGCATAACTTTACATGAAAAGACTACATCCAAAATTTGATAATACAGATGAGGGATTCTGTGCTGACATCAGTGTCCTCTCCACAGCTGGAACCACAGACTGAGCAGTAGTAATTTTCCTGGCCTGGCCACACACACACACACACACACACACACACACACAGTGATGGAAGAAAAGAGGGGAACCAATACGACAAGATGAAAGGAGTCTCTAACTTTCTCCAAATTCACGTCCTGAGAGGGGGCCCTCAAAAAATGTTGCATTAAAGTTCAGGGTTTGTTTGTTTTTTTCAGTTTTTTATTTCTGACTAAATTACAACTGGCTGAATGATCCGGTTAGAGACTGAACTTTGTGTAATAATATAGTGGAAGCTCTCTGAGGCTCCTCTCACCCTTTAAGGCACAAAATGGTTTAGTCTGCCACTGCACTGAGATTCATCTCTAAAGGCAGCTACAGCTGAGTGAGTGGCTGCCCATGCTGCTGGAGCATCATCATACACTGTCAGGTTATTTCCTAAGAATTCCAAAAATTAAAAGTAATGGAAAGGAAAAAAAAATCTAAAGGTGCGTGACAGAAACATGGATCAAGAGAGGAAGAGCTGGGGGCTCAGAATTTGGTGCTGCACCCCTGACTGCAATGCTGCACGAGCCAGCTATCTTGAAAAGCATACTATGCCTATATTTCTCAAATGCAGATAAGCGTCTATAACTTATGTCCTTCTTCTGCACTAGGGATGCACCAATCTACTGATTTGACAGCATCTGGCTTTCTGACTCTCCATCTGTGGAGCAAATAAAAAGCAAAGAGTAAATATATTCCAGCAGCGCACCTAATTAACACTCCAGCAATAGACAATGTAAATGCGGCAGCCCACCACAAATAAAGAAGGTGTGCAAACCCCTGCAAATAGCTTAATTGGTACTGGTGACAATGGGGTGGATTTATTCAACTGAATTTTATGTTTATGACTGCACATGCACAAGCTCATGTATTGTTTTATACAGGGATTTTAATGCCTGTTCAGGTCTTGACCATTTTTTGCTGCACTTAAAGTGTTACACTTCAATAGTAATGATTAATTCTGAAATGTTTACAAAGTCACTTAATTTACGTTTATGTATTTGTCACATTTTGTTTTACAAAGTCAGGGAAGCAATGTTCAAGTCAGGCCTGATGTTGCCTTACTCAAAAGAATGATCTCAGTTCACTTCTACATAGTGAGGCATACAGCTTTGAATTAAACACAGGTATCAGGTCGGTACACGGTGTTGGCCGATACCCAAAGCCCAGGTATCAGTTTAGAGTACAGATATAGTTCATCCCTATTTTTCACATTTGAAAAAGAAATTGATGCTCTACTAACCATCATCACAGTGTGTGGAGCAGTGAGCAGTGAGAGCAGTGAGACCTGGCATTAGGGGAGTGTCTCTGGGACGCCAGAGTTCACTGTCTAGCCTCCTGGAGGTGTCGTGGGACCAACTAGACGAAACACTGGTGAAAGGAGGTTCCCACCCGATGACCCCAAAGACATGTTAGTTATCACTGCTCATTGGTCTGTATAGTTAAGCCTTGCCATAATAGTGTATCATAGGGTTTAGGAGATTATTCACTGAGTGTTGATCCTTTTCTAGAGCACAAACTTCTTGTGTTTATTTGAATTCAGAGCTAGCCCAGCTAGTGACTGCTGTGAACAGGGCAGCTGACAACAAGGGAAAGACCATGTGACCGCTTGGAAAGACAGCTGGCAGGAGGGAAAAGACCCCATAGGTGCTGGCATGGGTTAGCAACCCATGGTAGCAGTGGTGAGGCCTAGCAGCCCTACTACAACCAAAATTAGCTACAGCCAACATAAGGAAAATACCCCAAGAGTCAGCGAGAGCAGGGGTGGAAGATGACTCACAGGTGGATTACATGGTAACAGACATTGGAACGGACACGACTATGACTTGGATCTGTAACTCAGTGAAGGATAGGGGCACGGACTTATCCTCCAGGGCTAGAACTAGCAGCACTCAGGGCAAGGCGAGCGCATCTGTAGAGGATAAAAGTAGCACAGTTGAGAACAAGATGCTTCAGGTTTGTCCTTGTGGCTGGCAGAAAGTAACATCAGTGAAAGGCCTCAGAACTCATCAGGGAAAGAAGAAGTGTGTGGCAAAGAAGGGGCAGAGTAGCCGCATTGATCAGTACTTCCTAAGAAGTCAGTCGAGTCAGTCGGATGAAATCCAGCGGCAGGTAGAAAACCACAGTTCGCAGGATATCAGTAACGCTGTCACTGAGGAGGAGGAGGAGGGGGTAGTAAGAGAGGATGCAGGTGACACTGAGGCCAGTACGCCAGTCAGAGAGAGAACCATGGAGCAAAAGGTTAGAATTAGATGGCCTAGAGCAAATGACAGGAAAGAATGGGAGATAGTTAATAGAGATTTATCAGTAATCTTGAGTAGGCTTAGCCCATTGTGTTCAGGTACGGCAACCTTAAAGCATATTTTGTCAGGCTGTAAGGTTAGTTTGTCACAAGGCCGATATACATGGCGACATAACCAGGTGTTGAAATGTTTAGCTGCAGGAATCGAAGGGAAACGAAGAGAGGTCAATTCAGAAGGTTATAAAGATAGGAATTTAGCAATTCAGTTTGTCCGTGAGGGAGAGAAATACAGAAGGGATAAGTTAGTAAGGAGGCAGGGGTGTGGCCGCCTAGTAGGTGCTTGTGATTGGGAAATGCAGGTAGATTTAGGGGGAAAGCTTGTTGTTCCCCAGGAAATAGTTTGTACTAAGCAGAGGCCTGACATAGTGTTTGTGGTCATTGAGTCAACGGATAGTTTATTTCATTGAACTGACAGTTCCCTTCGAAGACTCAGTGGAAGAAGCTTATGAAAGGAAAAAGCTTAGATATGCAGATTTAGGAGCAGAAGCTGAGCAGCGAGGATGGAAGACTAGGATTTGTCCAGTGGAAGTGGGGTGTAGGGGATTTATAGCAAGATCAGCTATCTCGCTCCTGGGGGAACTCGGAGTGCGGGGACAGAGTTTGAAGAAGACAGTGAAGGAAATGTCAGATGAAGCCATGAGAACCAGCAAGTTCATTTACTACAGAAGGAATAATGTTAGTTGGGGGCCAGCAGGGGGAACTACTAAGCAGGGCACATAACTCCTTGAGATCTGGTGGAGAGATCCACTTCCTGTCAGGAGAAATTCAGGAAGAGGAAGGCTATTTAAGTGTGGGAGTGGCCTATTTGAATCCCTTTTGCTTGAGGCCATGCTGCAGGGTGAGTGTGTTTGCTGATCCTGTGAGTTCATTTATCTCCTCTAGCTTTAACTTATAGTGTAGTTATGTTATGTAGTGTGTGAATTAGAGTGTGAATTAGGGCTGTGAAAGCCATGTGTAAGTAAGGAGGAAGAGGAAGGTTATTTAAGTGTGGGTGTGGCTTAGTCGAATCCATTTGGTGGCCATTTTGAGGCCATGCGGCAGGGTGAGTGTGTTTGCTGATCCTGTGAGTTCATTTATCTCCTTAACTTTAGCTTACACTGTAGTTATGTTATGTAGTGTGTGAATTAGAGTGAAGGTTATTTAAGTGTGGGAGTGGCCTAGTTGAATTCATTTTGTTTGAGGCCATGCAGCAGTGGGGAGGTAGACTGTACTGCCTAACCCGGCGGGGGAGGGAGATAGCCTAACAAGGTTTCCTTCCCTGGGTCTACCTCCTGTGTGGTAGTATAGGTAAGGTAAAGGAGGTTGTGTGGTCAGTGTGTGGAGCAGTGAGACCTGGCATTAGGGGAGTGTCTCTGGGACGCCAGAGTTCACTGTCTAGCCTCCTGGAGGTGTCGTGGGACCAACTAGACGAAACACTGGTGAAAGGAGGTTCCCACCCGATGACCCCAAAGACATGTTAGTTATCACTGCTCATTGGTCTGTATAGTTAAGCCTTGCCATAATAGTGTATCATAGGGTTTAGGAGATTATTCACTGAGTGTTGATCCTTTTCTAGAGCACAAACTTCTTGTGTTTATTTGAATCACAAGTGAAACATGGGCCGCTTCTCATCCTAATCACTCACACAAGGCAAGCACATATTTTCTTCTAGTACAGGTTTAAATTATAATGACTTAATGCACACCTAGTAGGCTTGTTGGCCACTTGAACCGGACACCTAGAAAAAATACGCAGTTTGCCAAAGCCAAGCTTGCACATTACACACTAACGAATGTTAGCTAATGTTAATGCTCCTGCTATGGCACTGCCAGTGTTCTGAAAGTTTGCGATACCCGCTCAGGATGAGCCACCAGTAGCTCATTTGGCACAGTGGTAGAGGGTAATGGGAGGATGTGAATGAAGCAATATTACATCAATTGGCCAAAGGGGGGCGCTATAGTAACCGATTGAAATTGCAAACTTTGAATGGGCATATCTCATGCCCCGTATGTTGTAGAGACATGAAACTATGTACAGAGATGCCTCTCCTCATGAGGAACACATTTGCCTCAAGAACCCATAATGTATATAGATTTGAAATTTTGACTGATCTGCATGAAACTGGGTGAACATAATCTAGGGACCAATATCTAAAGTTCCCTCTTGGCAAAAGTTGGAAAACTTACTAAAACTGAGCTTCTATAAGGCAATGAATATTGCGGAGGGCGTGGCTCATCACATAAAGGTGTATAACGTCTCAAGGGTTTCACCGATCACCACGCAACTTTGTAGGCATATGACCACACATAATCTGAGGGGACCCCTCCATTATTGACATGAGCAAACAAAATGGGGGCGCTAGAGAGCTAATTTCTTATCTAGGCCTAACCGCCATATTGATTTTTACTAAACTTGGTAGATATGTAGAACAAGACGCCTCAAGGTGACTGGAGAAATTTAACTCTAATTGGCAACTGGGTGGCGCTATAACAACAGAAAAATGCTTAAAAATGGCTAAAATGTAACCGATCGCTGTGGCTCCCCCTGTGGACCAATGTTGTGTGTTTTCTCATTTTTGGTAAATCATGGGTGTGGTACGCTGCTGCAACAAGGGCTAGCCGCACCTTTCCCATGTGAACTACCAGTGCGCCCCCACTTCTAAGTCAATACAACATATAAACACTTTAACTATCTGCCTTTCAACGTGCTACCTCAACTACTAATGTACAGTTTTAGCCCACTAACTATCCCTCTATTGGCAATGGTACTACTGCACTTTCAATAAAGCAATTGTACTATCAAATTCACAGAAACTCTGTCTGAATACATTGCTCTTCTTAATGGGTTCAGTTGTATATTTAATCTGCAATTTCCTATGACCTGTATCCCACACACACCATGTGAAACTGTACGTGGGCAACTGTGCACTCAGTGGGTATGGACCAGTAAATGTAATTAAAAATATGGTAGCTCATTCTGTCAGGTAGGAAATATCTATCAAGATGGACTGCTATAATTATGTTCAAAAGTAGAGTAGCTTATAATAGGCACTCAACACATGTACACACAAACACATTTATCACTTATTTTGATTATTATTTGCTATCTCACAAGCACACCCTTTTTCTCAAGAAAATGCAACCTTTTTTTCTTTATTCTTTGCACTTCAAGCAATTGTAAGTTTCCTCTCCATTTGCAGGAACAGGTTTCAGACAGTCATGATGTGCCCATCAGAGACAAATGTCACACTGAGGTAATAGTCCTTTCTGATAGATACTTCCTACCTGACAGAATGAGCTACTCTACTTATAATTACATTTATAGAGGTAATAGTCCATTCTGATTAGATATTTTCGACCTGCAAAGATCTCGGGTAGTTTAAAATTATGGGCATGTCCTCTGGAGAACTTTTTTTTTGCCCTGCACATGCGCACATTGTGTTGGTAGGTCATTCTGAGCAGTAGCTCTATTTGTCAGCACACCGGCTCTGGCTCCATCTTCGTCGTTAGCAACACCAGCAGCCTCAGCCCATCTTTGACCACCCACTTCGGCCCACTTGGTGACCGGCCCGTCGGTATTCAGCCCAGACGTCCTGATGGCCAATCTGCCATTGCACAGAGTGCAAAAAGTCCCACATCCCTCACCAAACATGCAGCAGACTGCTGGGTAACAAAGGAGTTGCACAGGTGCCGCAGATTCCAGCGATCGCAGCAGCAGAACAGAGGAGACACTCAACTTGTCCCCGTCCTTCTCACACTCTACACTGATCTCTCACCTGGCTTTTCTACCCTGAGTCTCATCCCACACTGTGACACTCCCACACTAACTTTAAAACATATATTTGCAATTTAACATTATTTACACTTAATATACACAATGCAAATGACTTAAGTACTAATACAGATAAACTGAAGAAATGCCAAATATAGCCAAACTTAGCAAAATATCCCTCTAACCCCTCCCTTCTCTCTTCCCTGATCCTTCAACTCAGAATTCAAATAATAACATGCTTTCATGTTGTATTGTTGGAGTAAATATGTTTTTAGGTTTTATGATATTTCAGGTAGTACAGCATAAACCAAATGTGCCCTGTGTGTGACGTCCTCTGCTCTTATGAAGCATTCAGAGCTGGTGGATGGTGGTAACAGCCAGGTTTATTCGCCTCATGGAAAACCCTAACCCTCATAACTCTGGGATAAATAGCAAAGGACAACAGTGATAAGTCACCTAGTGTGGACAACCCGCTCATGCTTCATCTCACGGAAAATCCTCAGTAGCTCTGAAAATTTCCCATAATCCTCAGCTATTTACTACTTCACTCAGATACTGAGTTTTGACAGCAGGTGGCACTGTCGCTCCTTCAAACTGCACCAATCAGCCGAAACATTAAAACCACTGACAGGTGAGCATTGAGCATTTTGTTACAATGCAATGCTGAGAAACCTTTGGTCCTGGCATTCATGTGGATACCACCTGACACGCTTCATGCACCCAAACACCGTTGCAGACCAAGTACACCCCCGAGTACTGGCACTCCACAGTGGCAGTGGCCCCCTCCACAGCAGGACAAAGCTGTTCTGGCCTGGAGAACGTGACAAAGAGCTTAAGACATCGACCTGGCCTCCAAATTCCCCGGAAACCAACTTGCTTGAGTATGATGCTGGTACAGTAGATACACCCGCGAACCATGGCGGGGTGTGGCATGAGGCATTGTCCAGCTGAGGGGCCATGAGGAGGGGTACTTGGTCTGCAACAGTGTTTGGGTGGGTGGAGCGCATCAAGTGGCATCTACATGAATACCAGAACCAAAGGTTTCCCAGCAGAACATTATATTGTAACAAATAATCTGTTATTCACTTCCTCTGTCAGTGGTTTTAATGTTTTGGCTGATCGGTGTATATCTTAGAGCAACTGGGTCTCACTCCGAAGTCGTCAAAATCCGGCGCTTGGGCAGTGACTTGCAGTGTCAGACACCAACGAAAAAAGACATCCTTTAATGTCATTATGATACGCCGCTGGTCGCCATTATAGTTTAATGGTGCTTGTTGGCATCAGGAGGAAACTCAGCGAAACAGGAACTAAAATCAAGGCGTCGAAAGTCAGTGTAATAATCACAGACCTTCACCTGGGAGGCCAGTGTTCGTGTCCCGTAAGATTATAAAGCCAAACCTTGTTCATTCTTCTTAAACCCAAACACGTTCTCGTTAGTTGCTGAAGGAAAAAAATCAGTTCCTACTTACCGATGTAATGTGTGTAAACATTAAATTCCCTGTGAAAATGCTAGTGTGTTTTGAAAGAGGACAATACATGAAACAGGCAGAACTAGACATGGCAGCCCAGAACGACCAACGCACCCAGGGTACCGTTCATGTCGTATCTGGATGTGGAAAGTCCATGACCAAATATCAATATTTGATTAAGGATGGAGTGAGAATGTGTTTAGACTGACAAAATGAATAGAATTTGTGGAATAGGTTTAAAAGGGAATTAAAAATGTGATATACACTTAATTAATTTAGAATATGTTCAAAATGAAGGTAATTAACAAATATAAAGTCTATCCCAGCTGACACTGGGCGAGAGGCAGGGTTCACCCTGGACAGGTCACCAGACTATCACAGGGCTGACACATAGAGACAGACAACCATTCACACTCACATTCACACCTACGGACAATTTAGAGTCACCAGCTAACCTGCACGTCTTAGACTGTGGGAGGAAGCTGAAGCACCTGGAGAAAACCCAGGCTGACATGTGGAGAGCATGCAAACTCCTCTTGCAGTGAGGTGACAGTGCTAACCAGTGCACCACCCTGCCACCCACAAGCTAAACCTTCAGACTACACCATTTCAGTCAACAAAACTTGCTTTGGTTTGCCACTGCTTCAAAAGTAATGACTTATTCTTGTCATGTTTTGTTTTTCCTCCTAGGTGAATTTGAGTTGTGTAAATTGGGAATTATATATAATTTAGTTGTTGTCATATTACAGTACAGTAGATTCTTGTGAACTGCTGTAAATGACTGCATTACATTATGTTCAGATGCCTTTTTGTCACTGTGTCCACCAGGTGGACTCCTGACATTGCACAGCAACTCTTCTACAGCCTCTACAAAGAGCTGAGTCAAAACATCTTTGCCTCAGCGTCAACAGAAACTTTGCAGATAGTATATTATCACATGGCCATCAGGGTGGATTTCATTGTATTTAACAGTTCACAACATTATCACCATGCCTCAGTATACAACAGGGAAACTCTCTAGAGATGTAGCTAACAGCTGACATTCAGTGTATCATGGCAATAGAGGGCCAGCTCAAAGCATGTGCTCCTATTAGACTTGGTCACAATTAGTTCAGGGTGATGTGGGTCTTACAGACAGTGCGCATTTCCTCCTGGGTTTCAGCGCTCTGCTTCATTAGCTGTGAAATATGTGTGTTCAAGCGTAATCAGAGATGATCATTTTGCTATTTTAATGAAACCGCACAGGCAGATGAAAAAGGACGAGGGAGAGCTCGCCTCCAGTCTCTCATCAAACAGTGAGAATGATGTGATATTGAATAGAAATGTATTCTTCTGTTTCTCAGAACCTCTTTGTTTTTGTTCTGTTTTTCTTGCAGGGGTTCTGGTTTGCAAGACAGTTCCCTTTGTGCAGACTACAGCCATTGTGACAGGCATCCTCACCATGACCTGCATTGCCATTGAGAGATACCAGGGCATTGTGTTCCCGCTGAAGATGAGGAGGCACTACTCGTCTAAAAGAGCATACAAGATGCTAGGTATTCCATGTTTGCAAGAGTGGCTTATTATGCTTGAGGGTTGTGGATGTCTTTGTGTGTTTCAGGAAACCTGTGTTTTGTGAGTTGATTAAAGGCTGCACGGATTTATCAAAAGTAAATACCCATTGTGTTAAGCCTCTTGTTTATGGCTTTGAGGAAGAACAAGTGTGCACGACATTACCTCGTGTACCTTGCGCTTCCTCTGCATGTTATGCAGGCCAAATTAAAACATTGTTTTTGTGGGATCCAATTAAAGCTGGATTTATACATGTGAGATTCAGTTAGTGCGTTCTGAAAATGTTGGCATGCAGCCTCGTTCTGTGGACGATAAACGAAGTGCAGACTGATAAAGGAGGAAACACAGTGAGTGCTGGATGGAGCAGTGAGTGACAACAACCCCGCCCACATTTAAGAGAACTGTTAACAGTGGAAACACTAGGGTCCAGGTACCATGTCTGAAGGGTTACTTTTGTTAGCATACTGAAAGCTTTTGGTGGACATGGGGCTATAGAGTGGTGCAGGGATGACGTTTATTTGTAGGCCAGGCTGGAAGTTAACATCACCCTGGTTTCCTCAACAAATGAGATATTTCCATCGGCTTTTTCTTCAGGTTTTGTTCAGCAGGATAATCTTCACAAATAAACACCACCACCACAGACCTTATTTCAGACATCTAATAAAAATCCCATTCAAAAAGCCCATTAACTTTGACACAAGGGAACCAGAGGTGCTAAAATGTGAACTCATTTCCATGCAGAAGGGCATGCCCACCTGGTACTTTTTGGAAGAGGCTCTCTGCGTATGCCTGAAAAGTGTTCCTAACTGAAGTAAATTTCTTTCTGTGAACAGCTTACACACAAATTTGTTCTGCTCACATCTCATGAAGGAGACCCAGTATGTTTAGCAAATAACAAGGTTAGTAAGTGCCATCGATTTAAGTAAACAATGACCAAAGCAGTGAATTTACATCTAACCACATTAATAAACTTGAAGTCATGTAGCGTTCCATGAATGCTCACACTGTTGGAGCTGAAAAAAAAAAGAAATGTGGAGGGACCTTGCAGAGACTTGGCATGATTGATAGTGTTTGATTTATGTAAAAGAGGAATTTAATTATGCAGCAGCTGTGCCTATGGTTTGACATTGGTCACACAAGGTTCATCCTTGAATATCACCAGCAGCTACTGTATGTGTCAAACCATAAGGTTTTATCTGCAGATTCTATCTGTTTATCAGTGTTTTGCTTGTCTGTACCCTGCAGGGCTGGTATGGGTCACCTCAATGATAGTGGGCTCTCCAATGCTGTTTGTGCAACAGCTAGAGGTAAGCACTCAAAGCACCATGTCACACAATTCCTTTCACTAGGTTAAAAAAAACTGATTCAGCACAGGAGGGCATATAATTGTTTTAAAAATCAAAGAAAGACAGCTCAACATCGTCTTAGATATGTCCTAAAATGCTCCAAATGCTCACCCTCAAACTTTGTGATTTGCTTTTTAAGATGACCTGCTACAGTTTCTGGATGTCATGGACCCAGTGCCCAGTGAAAACAAACAAATCTTGCACTGAGAGGATGAGAACTGCTAGCTAGCTTTTTAGCTTGCTGTTCAGTATACCAAATAATCCTTCGAAAATGCTGTCACCTCTTAAATTCCAGTCCCTTTGTAAAATATGGCACAAACGTACTTAGCGATGAGCTGATTAGAATTTGGTGGCCAAATGTCAATGTCACTGTGACATCGTCCATCTCATTCTTGTAAACACGATATCTCAAGAATACCTCGAAGGAATTTCCTCAAATGTGGCACAAACATCCACTTGGACTTAAAGATGAAGGTGGTGGTCGAAGGTCAAAGGTCAAAGTTACTGTGACTTCATTTTGGCAAAAACTCAAGAATTCATACACTAATTATGACAAAATTTGATGGAAATGTCTAAAGTGTGACATTATCCAAATAGTTGATGGTTAACTTCACTGTGACATCATAATGCTCTGCAGAGAGACTTTTCTGACCATTATCCAACGTCATATAAGCCTGCAATACTGCTGATTATACTGCAGTCAAATTCAACTGAGCATTTTTTTTTACTTGAGGTGTCTGCTCTCCTAGGCACTGATACAATATTGTCATTTAGCAGCTTAATCTGATAATTACTGCCTTGCATTGTCTCTTGTTTCTCTGTGTTAAACCAACAGTAGAGGCCAGTAACACAAGGCTGACTGTGGTAATCCTTATGTGGGTGTTTTATGAAAATTCTTCCAGCTCTGTTCAGCTGCAGCAGCATCTGTGACATAAATTTCTTGTTTTATGGAGAGACCATGCACAAACTGACAGCTAGAATTTTTTTTTCCAAAGTGATATTAAAAATTACACACTAGAGTGTGGTATTTTAAGTACCACATTCTAGCTGGTTAGTTACTTAATTGTTGCACATTTGAAGGGCTAAAAAGGTCATGGAAGAATTAGCAAAGCCATAGAGTTTGACAGTGTCGTTTTTCCAGGCCTAGAAAAGTCATGGGATTTTGTAATGAAAGTAACTGTCACACTAATCTTCCGTGAATAACCTTGTGATGTAACAGCAAATTTATTTTCTGTACTTGTCGACATTAATGTGTGACGTTTTGTTCACTATTAGGTACATTACTTCATTTCTTCCCTGTCTATCCTTTCATGTGATTATTTTGTTCCAATGCATTGTTCTGCTGGGAAACCTTTGGTTCTGGCATCCATGTGGATACCGCCTGACATGTTCCACCCACTCAAACACTGTTGCAGACCAAGTACCTCGGCTCATGCCAACAGTGCTCCCCAATGGCAGTGGCCCCCCAGCAGGATAATGCACCATGCCACACTGCAAACATGGCTCATAAATGGCCCAAGGAATGTGACAAAGACCTCAAAGTGTCAACCTGGCCTCCAAATTCCCCAGATCCCAATCTGGATGAGCATCTGTGGCACGTGCCATTACTCCACCTCACAACCCACTGGACTAAATGGATGTGCCGCCAACGTACTCATGCCAGACACCACAGGACACTCCCAGAGATCCTGTGTCCATGCCTCGACAGGTCAGAGCCAAATCTGGTCCAAGGAGGCTCCATTTTGGATTAGGGTACATCTGGGGTACCGGCATGTCACAAGAATCCTTGAGCAGATTGGGACCTGGGAAATTTAGGAGCCAGGTCGACACCTTGAGCTTTTTGTCACGCTCCACAGGCCATTTCTAAACAGTTTCTGTAGTGTGGCACTGTGCATTATCCTGCTGGGGGCCACTGCCATTGGGGAGTACTGTTGCCATGAGTTATTCACTTCACCTGTCACTGGTTTTAATGTTTTGGCAGATGGGTGTATATATTGTTGTATGCAGGTACAGAAAAACAGACGTGCTGGCAGTGACAAGGTCTGCTATCCAGAGGAGACTGAGCACTCCAACACAGTGAGAAAATAAAAATGGTCGAAAAACAACTGTAAAAAGTTATTAAAAGTTAAAAGAGTAACCCAAGAGTTGCCTCCTAACTTCCCCCCTTGTAAGTCTGATCTACTTTACATGACTGGTTCATTCCTCCAGGACTAACAATTTTTCTCTTTTCCTCTCAAAAGGTGAAGTACGATTTCCTGTATGATCACTACCACGTGTGCTGTCAGGAGAGCTGGCGCTCTCTGACTCACAGGCAGGCGTACACCACCTTCATCATGGTGGCTCTTTTCCTGCTCCCTCTGACAGCCATGCTTTTCCTCTACACACGCATCGGCATTGAGCTGTGGATCCGCAAGAGGGTGGGCGACTCCTCAGTGCTCAACACCATGAATCACAGAGAGATCAATAAGATCTCACGGTAGGTTAGACACCACGTGTGTCTCCTTTATATATTAATGCATTTTTATCACATAGAAATATTTAGACGCCATCATGCCCTCTGGTAGTATGGATGCAATTCCTCTGAGTGGCGTTTTTAACTTTGTTTTGCATTTCAGTGTACACAGTCAGCTGTGGTTGTGGGTGGGAAGCTGGCTAGGGGTCATGCCGTTGTAGTTGCACTAGCAACTCCTACTTGTTGCTGCTACACCTGCAAAAAGGGGATGGAGAGACTGTAGTTGCTTTTCAGTTACTAGTTTAGTTTAGCAACCTAATATGTTAAAGGAACAGATCACCTCAAAATTGAAAATACATATTTTTACTTACCTGTGGTGCGATTTTTCAGTTTAGATCTATTTGGTGTGAGTTGCTAAGTGTTAGATATATCAGCCGTAGAGATGTCTGACTTGCTCAAAGCACCAAATATACATTTGAAAAACTCAACAGCAATGTCCCTTTCCAGAAATCATAACCTGGTTACCCAAAATAATCCACAGACCTTGTTGTGAGCAGCTTCATGTTGAAAGTATTTTCTTTCATTGAACTACACCTGCCCACCATATCACCACGCAGGAGGAAGCATGCATTTTCCTGCTAACTCACCTAGCACCACTGAGCTATATAAAGTAACAGCTCAGCTCAGCATATAAATTCTGATTCTGATATGAGCAAGAGACTCTCATCGATGAGTAGATGCACATTTCCTTTGAGCACAACAAGCAGAGTGCCATCAAGTTCAATTATATTCAAGAGAAGGCCGGCATCTATTATCTCCAACAGCATTTTTTTGTGTTTTTTATAGCCACAATGTTATATTTTATAATTTCTAAGGAGCTGTTATTTTCAAAATGCTGCGAGGAAGACACCTCAGATGATGGACCACTCAGGTATAACTCCATCATTGTTCAAAGTCTAACAGTTCATAACTTATGATGTTAGTTTTGATAAATAAATGAATTACAATGAATAAAATGAGGGACATTTCCCTTTTCTGGCATTTCTTGCATTGAAAACTCGATATGACAACACTGTTGTATCGATCGGAACCATGAAATTTATGAAATATTATACCCCTAATAAATAGCCTCGCTTCCACCAAACACTTTCGGCATGGTACCTTTGGAACCATGTAACCCTTCAGACATGGTACCTAGACCCTAACGTTTCCACCGCAAACAAACTAATGTAAAACTCTCCACAATATGAACAGTGGTTATAAAACCAGCCACATCTCAGCCCTGAGCAGAGTGACCGTCCTCTACTGACCAATCAACAGACTGCAGTGTTCACAGCTCCACCTTTTAGTACCAGATCTGTGTGCTAGGTACCCCAACAGAGGGAGGACCAAACATGGGGACGGTGGAAACGGTTCCATTGGTACCATCCACAACTTTTCACAGTGGAAACGAAAAAAATTTGTACCGAGCTGAACTGAACCATACTGCTCGGTGGAAACGGGGGAAAAATAGGCATGTATTTTTGATTTGGGGTGAATTGTCCCTTTAAAAGTTTGGTTTTTATCAACTAATGTTTACAGTCAGTAGTAAGAGATGAAGTAGCAAGAAGATCAGTTTGGATGGATCAGTGTACAAGCATCTTGTTGCCTTCCAAAAATTAATGTTAGTCCCTCACACTTCTCAAGTTCAAGCCACTGAAAGACGGGAATGATCGTCATAATGCCAAATAAATTATAGGACAGGCGAAGAAAGTCAACCATAGACACTTTTGTACATCCATCCAGCTTGACTTTTAATAAATTCTAATGCTGGAGTTTTTCTTCAGAGGACAAGTGACAGGTGGGCATTCAAAATGTCAGATATTAGCATGTTAATGTCAGTAACTAAGGGGCAACACACCCCAGCAGTGTCTTGGCATTAAAGCACATCAGCTCTTCAGAAAAGATGTAATTTTTATTACATTTGCCACCCAGTTCTGCAAATCCCACATACTGTACTTTGACTGCTTCTTTTTGTACGACACATTTGGTGTAAATAGAGGTATGCCCAGTGACAGTGTGTTTTGTACTTTAGATTCTCTTCAAGGATAAAGGTTTCTCTGCACTGACCTTGAACATTTAATATGTTATTTAAGTTACAGTACCCTATACAAGCCCACTGAGAATGGGTTTTTCATTCATTAATTTTCTAACCGCTTCATCCTCTCGAGGGTCGCGGGGGGGCTGGAGTCTATCCCAGCTGACATCAGGCGAGAGGCAGGGTTCACCCTGGACAGGTCACCAGACTATCACAGGGCTGACACAGAGAGACAGACAACCATTCACACTCACATTCACACGCCACCCATGGGTTTTTCAGTGAAATGAAAAAATTATAGCATATTCATAAATCAGGTGCATGATTGCCAGGATGCTGATATGTTCCTACTGACTGAGCAGTGCACTGGCTCACTTTAATCAAAGAGCGCAGTTAATAGTGTAATTAATTGTACCTGTTGATTTCCCACCGGAACAAGTCAGCATGTCTTCTGTGATCTTTTACAGGAAAAAGAAAAGAGCAGTTAAAATGATGATTACCATCGTTCTGCTGTTCACCATCTGCTGGGCGCCCTTTCACACAGTCCACATGCTGTTTGAGTATTGTAAGTATGAATGTGCAATGGAAAGAGGGACTATTTCTTGACACAGTTTAAAGGTTGGGTGTCGGCCAAAACTGTTACTGTTTACAAAGTACATTATCAGCTAATTTTAAACCAACCATGTAGAATAGCGAAGTTAAAGCTACCTGGTTAACATTTACTCAGTAGCTTGTTGGACACTACTACATAGTTCTTGACTAGTAGAAAGCATTTTGTACTGTTAGTGTTACATCATTTATTGTTGACTACATCAACACAGATTGTCATTATACATAAATTTGTATTGTGTATCACGTTAGCTGGGGAAGTAATTTGGCATTAAGGCAACTGAAAAATCCCCTTAGATAATATTTTTCTAACAATAATGTTAGCAAGCAAGCAAGCTAAGGCTAGCCTGGTAAGACCATCCTGATGATGTGAGTTTAATTTGTGGTAACACTTCATAAGTCAGCCCGCGTTTTAGAGTGTACTTCTCGCCCACTTTCCCGGAAGTTAGCGTATAACTCCCGGGAACTTACATGTACTTTCCCGGGAGTTAGAGCATAATTCCTCCCGGTCACTTACCACATACTTTCCCAGGAGTTAGAGTATCCCTTGCAGTCACTTAGTACATATTTTGCCGGGAGTTTCCCGAAACTTATGGTTTAATTTCCTCATATGAATCTGTATGAAGTGAAATAAAAACAAATGCTTTTTTCAATTTCACCCACACTCCAGGGTTTTAACATTTATTTTTTGTTTATATTTCATTGAATGAGTTTGAATAGAAAGTGCAGTATACTTTCTCTGTACGTAGAGTTTATTTCTTACAACATTCCCGTATCATCCCTCACTTGTCTTCAAGTTGCTTGAATGTTTGTTTGTTTGTTTGTTTTTGTTTGTCAGATGACCTGGAGAACAAATATGATGGCGTCACACTGAACATGATCATCGCCATCGTTCAGGCCATGGGGTTCTTCAACAGCTTCAACAATCCCATCGTGTATGCCTTCATGAACGAGAACTTCAAGAAGAGCTGCGTCTCCACCCTCTCCCGCTGCATCCGAAAGCCTAACCAGCACGGCAGCGCCATGGTGGCGCCAGAAATGACTGTGCAGTTTATCAAACCCCAAAGTAGAGACGCCTTCATGGATTCTGGTGAGGGCACTAGCTCGAAGCCGAACTCAGAAGGGAAAGGACCCTCATGTTCATCACATGAAGAGAGCTTGCTGGAAATAATAGGAGAAAAAATCTCCACCATCCAAACAGTGCTCCCCGCAAACAGCTCCTCTCAAGTCAAATGAGAATTGGCTCAAAGTTCAGGAGTTGAAGTCGACCCCCTCCCCTTGTTGATGGAGCAGCTGTAGGAGCATCAAATGTGATTTCAGGTCTCACAGTTGTGGGACCCAAAAAGTCCAACAGCTTGTAAACATATCTCTTAAGTGCCAGAGGCAAAAGCATTTTTCATTCTGGTTTGGAGAACAGCAGGAAGGAAATGACGGAATTCCAAAAGGAGACACTTTTGCTCTGAAGACTACCCCTGGAGCAATCACGATCAGCAGTCACACGCTGAACAACCAATTTGTTAGAGAATTTCTCTGACTAGAGAAATCATTTCTGTTGAGATATTTCTAAAATCTGCAGGACATTCAGCCTCTCTCAGTAAATGCTTAAAAGTGTGTCAGATGCAACTGCGTTCAGTGTCATCTGAAAAAAGCACTTGACGGTCACCATTGTAGAGTTATACTGTTTATGCTACACTGAGAAGTCTTTGGAAAAAACATCATAGAGGACTCCAAAAACTTTCTGCCTTTAAGAAGCAAAGGATGATGCCTCAGCTTTTATTGCACTGCTAGATTTGCGTTAGTTTAAGGCAGCATTTAAGTCAGTTCAGGTTCAATTGCAAAACATCATCTTTATAAGGTTGCTGCTCAGCTTCATAGATTTGTTCATTGTTTTTAAATCTTTTGGAGATAGAGATCAACAATTCACACAAATTCAGTCTGATAATGAAACACCTCTTATTGCCAGCAGGAACAAACATCCCTCTATACTTTTCACTTCTTTCAGTTGAACAGTTTTATCATTTTATATCATTTATGAAAAACTATTTTGACTTTTTTTAACTGCTATATAGATAGCCCAAATAGATCCTGCGAAAACAACAGCCTTGTACTGTTTTCTCCAAAGGTTCTGTATGCAACAGTCAAATAGAGCAGCAAACCACTATCTGCTGAAATGAAGTCACGCTACCTCTGTGTGTGTGTGTGTTGTAATCTGAGCCTCTCTGTGGTTTGTTGTGGTGAACAGGTCCAGCCGCTCATTCATGTTAGTGCATGTTTGTGTGTCAGGGGCTAGCTCATCGCCGCAGCTTTGCACTGTGCTCATACGGTTGCCTCTGATAACGGGATGGTGGTATCACGGAAGCATAGCAGCCACTCTAACACTGTTAGCTCTGTCAGCGTTGTTGCTGTTGTTAGCACTATCTATGGAGTTAGCACTGTTAGCTTTTCAGAATGTAAAAATTTCATTTTGACTAGTTGAAATATTAATTTAAGATATCTGTGGAACAACTGACATGTTACAAATATGGCTTGCATACTGCAACATATGACTGGATGCAGTAGGACATCCTGAGGTGTCATTAATAACCTTTAGGTACGCACAAAACTAGGCCTCAAAGTGGTAAACGCCACTTCCCTCGCAAGAGTTATGATCTGTAAAAACAACTTGACAGGAGAATGTGCGCACCTGTACGGAAACTGTACTTGTGAATTGAAGCCAGATTTTAGAAATTAAATATGAGAGGAATCCTTATACTTATAATGATTCTTCTAACACATTAAATGTCACTTCAACAATTGACCTTTCACTAAGCCCCGCTGCTTTGTGATGGTCCGAGTAAGCATGGAGCCCACACTGTAACTAACTGCAATCCCTGAAGAAATATTATTTCTGAAGCAATGAAACAGTGGTTCCAGAGAGAAGCAGACAGAGGGGTCTACAGTCTGTGTTTGAAGGATATATCCAGAATGTCAAACTGACTCAGCAGCAACAACAGGTTAAAAAGACAAAGACAGTTAGAAGCTAAAGCTGAACTATAGGCTACAGATCACAGTGTAAAAGTGAACCACCACATCACTGCTGATCGCCACACAAGACAATGAATATAAAGGGAGACTTTGCTGATATTGAACCAGGTTGTGTGGCGTCAGAGTGTGTGCAGATGAACGTTGAAGAAAACTTGCTGGAAATGTCAAATTGCTACCAGCCACAGTCACATTATGGACATGATGGCTTGGAAATCTAACTAGTCAAATAGCACTTGTTGATATCTACAATTGCTAACAGTGTTACTTATTAAATGTTAAGAGGACTTACTATACTGGTTTTAGACTCAGCTCTTTTTTTTGTAAAACAAATTTGATAATAAACAATACATATCATTTTATGGTTTATTGAAAGAAAAAAGGTCCGATTCACATGCACCAAACCAGTGCAGCCTTTTGATGTTATGATCATGACATGAATCACACCATCTTTCTTCTTTCACTGTAAACATATGGCCATTTCACACACATTAACAGAAAACATGAGATAGGAATGGCAGCATTACACACACACAGGGGACACAATTATTTCAATGTGTTTGTTCAATAATGGTACTGTGAAATATTTTTGTAATGTTGATATTGACACACGACTTAAGTGAATGTTATTTGGTGTTTACAAAGAAAGTATGTTTCGTAACATGTTTTGTAACAGCAGCTTGGCTTTTATGCAATGCTCTGTGCAGATTGTTGTTTTTAAAGACGTTGCTTGGAAAATCGAATCGTGATAAATTGAAAATTGATTTCTTTCCTTGTTTTCTAAAATGCAGATCACTGGATCAGAGTGCCAGTACACTCTATTTTCAGCTTGTGTCAAACAAGTGTCGTTCTTGGATGACTGTATCAGTGGCATTTCGTAAAGATTTTGCTCTTTCTATATGCAAGAAAAGGATTTTGCAGTAAATGAGGTCTTAATCCTATTGTATATTAAATTTTACATTTAATAAAACGGCCTGTTACAACTTGTTGTTTTTTTCCCAGCATAATTCAAATGGGGCCTTTTGATTTAGGGATTATATCAAATTATTGGAGTGGGGACAGGGACTGAACCTAATGTTTCACTTTATAATAAAATCATGCCGAATGGCGTGATTTGACCAGTTGGACATGCTCCTGGATCAACATCCACATTGCATTCCAGGATCAACATTGCAATCAACCAATCACAACCCTCAGACATCCACAGTGTGCTGCTCCTCTGCTTCTTTCAAAATTCCTTTAATTCCTTTAACTTCTTCAGAGCTAGTTTTACAATTTGAATTTAATACAATTGAACAAAATCCTCAGTAACATTAAACAAAAACCTGTGGGGTTAGCGAGTTAGCTTGCTAACTAGGTTGGCTATGCTAACTAGCAAGCTGTTCACTAACAAAGAGTACTACATCTTGATCCTGGATAGATTTAGTCAGGTTTATCCAGGACCATCATCATCATCAAGCTGATTCTGGATAATTTGTTTATGTCGACATCAAAATAACGATGATGGTCCTGGATCAGCATCAACAATTTCATTCAGGATCAACATGTTTTGGTCACGGACTTTCACCGCCGTTTCCCCCTGACGCTGCCGGGCGCTGTTAAACTATAACTGCAACCGGCCGTGTATCATGCCAATGTTAAACGACACCTTTTTCGTTGATTTGATGCCGCATTCACTGCCCAAGCACGGGATTTCGACAGAGTGAGACCATGCTCACATGGCTCTGCTGGTCAAGACCAACATGAACAAATGATCCAGGGTCAACATGGCCACCATGTTCCCAGATCAAACAAATTATGCAGGATAAGGATGATGATCATGGTTTTTGATCGAGAAATTATCCAGAGTCAACATGGCTGTAATGGTCCTGGATCAAATCTTGCAACAAAAAAAAGTTTAAATAAACTATTATAAAGGAGGGGAAGTGTGTCCTTCACTGCAGTAGCCTGAAATGATTTTGTTTACTTGTATTTACTTCAGTTTGGAAAGTTAGCTTAACTCTGAGAAAGCACAAAGAAATTTTGAAAGAAGCAAAGGAGCAGCACACTGATGTCAGTGGGCTGTGATTGGTTAATTGCAATGTTGGTCCAGGAATGCGATGCGGGATGTTGATCAAGGAGCATATCCTGCTTCTTTGGACCCTACCCGTGAATTTCACATTGACTGATGTTGCTTATAATTTTGGCTTTTACCGAAAGTGAAGGAATAAACTGATATCAGCTCTATGGCTGTTGATGGACTATTTCATCAGATGGAAAATGACACAAGAATTTGCAAGCTAGCACCCCAGGGTCCCTTCACATATTTCCCGATCGCTGTGGGCTGCGTCGCCAAGAGGAGGGTGTTGCATAAAAAAAGTCATAGTATAGTATGTCATTGAAAATGGCATTAAAAAAGTCATAGTATAGTATGTCATTGAAAATTGCATAAAAAAGTCATAGTATAGTGTGTCCTTCAAAATTGCATGAAAATGTCATAGTATAGCATGTCGTTCAAAAATGCATAAATATGTCATAGTATAGCATGTCGTTCAAAATTGCACAAAAAAGTCATACTATAGTATGTCGTTCAAAACTGTATAAAAACGTCATAGTATAGCATATCGTTCAAAATTGCATAAGAAAGTCATAGTATAGCATGTCGTTCAAAAATGCACAAAAAAGTCATAGTATAGTATGTTGTTCAAAATTGCATAAAAAAGTCATAGTATAGTATGTCGTTCAAAAATGCACAAAAAAGTCATAATATAGTATGTCGTTCAAAATTGCATAAAAATGTCATAGTACAGAATGTTGTTCAAAATTGCATAAAAAAGTCATAGTATAGTATGTCGTTCAAAAATACATAAATATGTCAAAGTATAGTACGTCGTTCAAAATTGCATAAAAAAGTCATAGTATAGTATGTCGTTTAAAATTGCATAAAAATGTCATAGTACAGAATGTTGTTCAAAATTGCATAAAAAAGTCAAAGTATAGTACGTCGTTCAAAATTGCATAAAAAAGTCATAGTATAGTATGTCGTTCAAAAATGCATAAATATGTCGAAGTATAGTATGTCGTTCAAAAACGCATAAAAAAGTCATAGTATAGTATGTCGTTCAAAAACGCATAAAAATGTCATAGTATAGTATGTCGTTCAAAATTGCATAAAAAAGTCATAGTATAGTATGTCGTTCAAAATTGCATAAATATGTCAGCATAGTATGTCGTTCAAAATTGCATAAAAATATCATAGTACAGAATGTTGTTCAAAATTGCATAAAAAAGTCATAGTATAGCATGTCGTTCAAAAATGCATAAAAAAGTCATAGTATAGTATGTCGTTCAAAATTGCGTGAAAAAGTCATAATATAGTATGTCGTTCAAAATTGCATAAAAAAGTCATAGTATAGTATGTCGTTCAAAATTGCATAAAAAAGTCATAGTATAGCATGTCCTTCAAAATATCACAAAAAAGTCATAGTATGGTATGTCGTTCAAAATTACATAAAAATGTCATAGTATAGTATGTTGTTCAAAATTGCATAAATATGTCATAGTATAGTTTGTCGTTCAAAATTGTATAAGAAAGTCATAGTATAGCATGTCCTTCAAAATATCACAAAAAAAGTCATAGTATGGTATGTTGTTCAAAATTGCATAAAAAAGTCATAGTATAGTATGTCGTTCAAAATTGCATGAAAAAGTCATAGTATAGTATGTCGTTCAAAATTGCACAAAAAAGTCATACTATAGTATGTCGTTCAAAACTGTATAAAAACGTCATAGTATAGCATATCGTTCAAAATTGCATAAGAAAGTCATAGTAGTATGTCGTTCAAAAATGCATAAAAAAGTCATAGAATAGTATGTCGTTCAAAATTGCACAAAAAAGTCATAGTATAGTATGTCGTTCAAAATTGCATAAAAATGTCATAGTACAGAATGTTGTTCAAAATTGCATAAAAAATTCATAGTATAGTATGTCGTTCAAAAATGCACAAAAAAGTCATAGTATAGTATGTCGTTCAAAAATACATAAATATGTCAAAGTATAGTATGTCGTTTAAAATTGCACAAAAAAGTCATAGTATAGTATGTCGTTCAAAAATGCATAAATATGTCATAGTACAGAATGTCGTTCAAAATTGCATAAAAAAAGTCATAGTATAGTATGTCGTTCAAAATTGCATAAAAAAGTCATAGTATAGTATGTTGTTCAAAATTGCATAAAAATGTCATAGTATAGCATGTCGTTCAAAAATGCATAAATATGTCATAGTATAGTATATCGTTCAAAATTGCACAAAAAAGTCATAGTATAGTATGTCGTTCAAAACTGTATAAAAACGTCATAGTATAGCATGTCGTTCAAAATTGCATAAGAAAGTCATAGTATAGCATGTCGTTCAAAAATGCATAAAAAAGTCATAGTATAGTATGTCGTTCAAAATTGCGTGAAAAAGTCATAATATAGTATGTCGTTCAAAATTGCATAAAAAAGTCATAGTATAGTATGTCGTTCAAAATTGCATAAATATGTCATAGTATAGTTTGTCGTTCAAAATTGTATAAGAAAGTCATAGTATAGCATGTCCTTCAAAATATCACAAAAAAGTCATAGTATGGTATGTTGTTCAGAATTGCATAAAAAAGTCATAGTATAGTATGTCGTTCAAAATTGCACAAAAAAGTCATACTATAGTATGTCGTTCAAAACTGTATAAAAACGTCATAGTATAGCATATCGTTCAAAATTGCATAAGAAAGTCATAGTATAGTATGTCGTTCAAAAATGCATAAAAAAAGTCATAGTACAGAATGTTGTTCAAAATTGCATAAAAAATTCATAGTACAGTATGTCGTTCAAAAATGCACAAAAAAGTCATAGTATAGTATGTCGTTCAAAATTGCATAAAAAAGTCATAGTATAGTATGTCGTTCAAAATTGCATAAAAATGTCATAGTACAGAATGTTGTTCAAAATTGCATAAAAAATTCATAGTACAGTATGTCGTTCAAAAATGCACAAAAAAGTCATAGTATAGTATGTCGTTCAAAAATACATAAATATGTCAAAGTATAGTATGTCGTTTAAAATTGCACAAAAAAGTCATAGTATAGTATGTCGTTCAAAAAATGCATAAATATGTCAGCATAGTATGTCGTTCAAAAATGCATAAAAATGTCATAGTATAGTATGTTGTTCAAAATTGCATAAAAAAGTCATAGTACAGAATGTCGTTCAAAATTGCATAAAAAAGTCATAGTATATGTCGTTCAAAATTGCATAAATATGTCAGCATAGTATGTCGTTCAAAAATGCGTAAAAATGTCATAGTATAGTATGTCGTTCAAAATTGCATAAAAAAGTCATAGTACAGCATGTCGTTCAAAATTGCATAAAAAAGTCATAGTACAGCATGTCCTTCAAAATTGCATAAAAAAGTCATAGTATAGCATGTCCTTCAAAATATCACAAAAAAGTCATAATATAGTATGTCGTTCAAAATTACATAAAAATGTCATAGTATAGTATGTCGTTCAAAATTGTATAAGAAAGTCATAGTATAGCATGTCCTTCAAAATATCACAAAAAAGTCATAGTATGGTATGTCGTTCAAAATTGCATAAAAAAGTCATAGTATAGTATGTCGTTCAAAATTGCATAAAAAAGTCATAGTACAGCATGTCGTTCAAAATTGCATAAAAAAGTCATAGTATAGCATGTCCTTCAAAATATCACAAAAAAGTCATAATATAGTATGTCGTTCAAAATTACATAAAAATGTCATAGTATAGTATGTCGTTCAAAATTGTATAAGAAAGTCATAGTATAGCATGTCCTTCAAAATATCACAAAAAAGTCATAGTATGGTATGTCGTTCAAAATTGCATAAAAAAGTCATAGTATAGTATGTCGTTCAAAATTGCATGAAAAAGTCATACTATAGTATGTCGTTCAAAACTGTATAAAAACGTCATAGTATAGCATATCGTTCAAAATTGCATAAGAAAGTCATAGTATAGTATGTCGTTCAAAAATGCATAAAAAAGTCATAGAATAGTATGTCGTTCAAAATTGCACAAAAAAGTCATAGTATAGTATGTCGTTCAAAATTGCATAAAAATGTCATAGTACAGAATGTTGTTCAAAATTGCATAAAAAAGTCATAGTATAGTATGTCGTTCAAAAATGCACAAAAAAGTCATAGTATAGTATGTCGTTCAAAATTGCACAAAAAAGTCATAGTATAGTATGTCGTTTAAAATTGCACAAAAAAGTCATAGTATAGTATGTCGTTCAAAAAATGCATAAATATGTCAGCATAGTATGTCGTTCAAAAATGCATAAAAATGTCATAGTATAGTATGTTGTTCAAAATTGCATAAAAAAGTCATAGTACAGAATGTCGTTCAAAATTGCATAAAAAAGTCATAGTATAGTATGTCGTTCAAAATTGCATAAATATGTCAGCATAGTATGTCGTTCAAAAATGCGTAAAAATGTCATAGTATAGTATGTCGTTCAAAATTGCATAAAAAAGTCATAGTACAGCATGTCGTTCAAAATTGCATAAAAAAGTCATAGTACAGCATGTCGTTCAAAATTGCACAAAAAAGTCATAGTATAGCATGTCCTTCAAAATATCACAAAAAAGTCATAATATAGTATGTCGTTCAAAATTGTATAAGAAAGTCATAGTATAGCATGTCCTTCAAAATATCACAAAAAAGTCATAGTATGGTATGTCGTTCAAAATTGCATAAAAAAGTCATAGTATAGTATGTCGTTCAAAATTGCATAAAAAAGTCATAGTACAGCATGTCGTTCAAAATTGCATAAAAAAGTCATAGTATAGCATGTCCTTCAAAATATCACAAAAAAGTCATAGTATGGTATGTCGTTCAAAATTGCATAAAAAAGTCATAGTATAGTATGTCGTTCAAAATTGCATGAAAAAGTCATAGTATGTCGTTCAAAATTGCACAAAAAAGTCATACTATAGTATGTCGTTCAAAACTGTATAAAAACGTCATAGTATAGCATATCGTTCAAAATTGCATAAGAAAGTCATAGTATAGTATGTCGTTCAAAAATGCATAAAAAAGTCATAGAATAGTATGTCGTTCAAAATTGCACAAAAAAGTCATAGTATAGTATGTCGTTCAAAATTGCATAAAAATGTCATAGTACAGAATGTTGTTCAAAATTGCATAAAAAAGTCATAGTATAGTATGTCGTTCAAAAATGCACAAAAAAGTCATAGTATAGTATGTCGTTCAAAATTGCACAAAAAAGTCATAGTATAGTATGTCGTTCAAAATTGCATAAAAATGTCATAGAACAGAATGTTGTTCAAAATTGCATAAAAAAGTCATAGTATAGTATGTCGTTCAAAATTGCACAAAAAAGTCATAGTATAGTATGTCGTTCAAAATTGCATAAAAATGTCATAGTACAGAATGTTGTTCAAAATTGCATAAAAAAGTCATAGTATAGTATGTCGTTCAAAATTGCACAAAAAAGTCATAGTATAGTATGTCGTTCAAAATTGCATAAAAATGTCATAGTACAGAATGTTGTTCAAAATTGCATAAAAAAGTCATAGTATAGTATGTCGTTCAAAAATGCACAAAAAAGTCATAGTATAGTATGTCGTTCAAAAATACATAAATATGTCAAAGTATAGTATGTCGTTCAAAATTGCACAAAAAAAGTCATAGTATAGTATGTCGTTCAAAAATGCATAAATATGTCAAAGTATAGTACGTCGTTCAAAATTGCATAAAAAAGTCATAGTATAGTATGTCGTTCAAAAATGCATAAAAATGTCATAGTATAGTATGTCGTTCAAAATTGCATAAAAAAGTCATAGTACAGAATGTCGTTCAAAATTGCATAAAAAAGTCATAGTATAGTATGTCGTTCAAAATTGCATAAAAAAGTCATAGTATAGTATGTTGTTCAAAATTGCATAAAAATGTCATAGTATAGCATGTCGTTCAAAAATGCATAAATGTCATAGTATAGCATGTTGTTCAAAATTGCACAAAAAAGTCATACTATAGCATGTCGTTCAAAATTGCATAAGAAAGTCATAGTAGAGCATGTCCTTCAAAATATCACAAAAAAGTCATAGTATGGTATGTCATTCAAAATTGCATAAAAAAGTCATAGTATAGTATGTCGTTCAAAATTGCATGAAAAAGTCATAGTATAGTATGTCGTTCAAAATTGCACAAAAAAGTCATACTATAGTATGTCGTTCAAAACTGTATAAAAACGTCATAGTATAGCATATCGTTCAAAATTGCATAAGAAAGTCATAGTATAGCATGTCGTTCAAAAATGCATAAAAAAGTCATAGAATAGTATGTCGTTCAAAATTGCACAAAAAAGTCATAGTATAGTATGTCGTTCAAAATTGCATAAAAAAGTCATAGTACAGAATGTTGTTCAAAATTGCATAAAAAAGTCATAGTATAGTATGTCGTTCAAAAATACATAAATATGTCAAAGTATAGTATGTCGTTTAAAATTGCACAAAAAAGTCATAGTATAGTATGTCGTTCAAAAATGCATAAATATGTCATAGTACAGAATGTCGTTCAAAATTGCATAAAAAAGTCATAATATAGTATGTCGTTCAAAATTGCATAAAAATGTCATAGTATAGTATGTCGTTCAAAAATGCATAAATATGTCATAGTATAGTATATCGTTCAAAATTGCACAAAAAAGTCATAGTATAGTATGTCGTTCAAAACTGTATAAAAACGTCATAGTATAGCATGTCGTTCAAAATTGCATAAGAAAGTCATAGTATAGCATGTCCTTCAAAATATCACAAAAAAAAAAGTCATAGTATGGTATGTCATTCAAAATTGCATAAAAAAGTCATAGTATAGTATGTCGTTCAAAATTGCATGAAAAAGTCATAGTATAGTATGTCGTTCAAAATTGCACAAAAAAGTCATACTATAGTATGTCGTTCAAAACTGTATAAAAACGTCATAGTATAGCATATCGTTCAAAATTGCATAAGAAAGTCATAGTATAGCATGTCGTTCAAAAATGCATAAAAAAGTCATAGAATAGTATGTCGTTCAAAATTGCACAAAAAAGTCATAGTATAGTATGTCGTTCAAAATTGCATAAAAATGTCATAGTACAGAATGTTGTTCAAAATTGCATAAAAAAGTCATAGTATAGTATGTCGTTCAAAATTGCACAAAAAAGTCATAGTATAGTATGTCGTTCAAAATTGCATAAAAATGTCATAGTACAGAATGTTGTTCAAAATTGCACAAAAAAGTCATAGTATAGTATGTCGTTCAAAATTGCATAAAAATGTCATAGTACAGAATGTTGTTCAAAATTGCATAAAAAAGTCATAGTATAGTATGTCGTTCAAAATTGCACAAAAAAGTCATAGTATAGTATGTCGTTCAAAATTGCATAAAAATGTCATAGTACAGAATGTTGTTCAAAATTGCATAAAAAAGTCATAGTATAGTATGTCGTTCAAAAATGCACAAAAAAGTCATAGTATAGTATGTCGTTCAAAAATACATAAATATGTCAAAGTATAGTATGTCGTTTAAAATTGCACAAAAAAGTCATAGTATAGTATGTCGTTCAAAAATGCATAAATATGTCAAAGTATAGTACGTCGTTCAAAATTGCATAAAAAAGTCATAGTATAGTATGTCGTTCAAAAATGCATAAAAATGTCATAGTATAGTATGTCGTTCAAAATTGCATAAAAAAGTCATAGTACAGAATGTCGTTCAAAATTGCATAAAAAAGTCATAGTATAGTATGTCGTTCAAAATTGCATAAAAAAGTCATAGTATAGTATGTTGTTCAAAATTGCATAAAAATGTCATAGTATAGCATGTCGTTCAAAAATGCATAAATGTCATAGTATAGCATGTTGTTCAAAATTGCACAAAAAAGTCATACTATAGCATGTCGTTCAAAATTGCATAAGAAAGTCATAGTAGAGCATGTCCTTCAAAATATCACAAAAAAGTCATAGTATGGTATGTCATTCAAAATTGCATAAAAAAGTCATAGTATAGTATGTCGTTCAAAATTGCACAAAAAAGTCATACTATAGTATGTCGTTCAAAACTGTATAAAAACGTCATAGTATAGCATATCGTTCAAAATTGCATAAGAAAGTCATAGTATAGCATGTCGTTCAAAAATGCATAAAAAAGTCATAGAATAGTATGTCGTTCAAAATTGCACAAAAAAGTCATAGTATAGTATGTCGTTCAAAATTGCACAAAAAAGTCATAGTATAGCATGTCCTTCAAAATATCACAAAAAAGTCATAATATAGTATGTCGTTCAAAATTGCATAAAAATGTCATAGTATAGTATGTCGTTCAAAAATACATAAATATGTCAAAGTATAGTATGTCGTTTAAAATTGCACAAAAAAGTCATAGTATAGTATGTCGTTCAAAAATGCATAAATATGTCATAGTATAGTATATCGTTCAAAATTGCACAAAAAAGTCATACTATAGTATGTCGTTCAAAACTGTATAAAAACGTCATAGTATAGCATGTCGTTCAAAATTGCATAAGAAAGTCATAGTATAGCATGTCGTTCAAAAATGCATAAAAAAGTCATAGAATAGTATGTCGTTCAAAATTGCACAAAAAAGTCATAGTATAGTATGTCGTTCAAAAATGCATAAATATGTCATAGTATAGTATATCGTTCAAAATTGCACAAAAAATCATACTATAGTATGTCGTTCAAAACTGTATAAAAACGTCATAGTATAGCATGTCGTTCAAAATTGCATAAGAAAGTCATAGTATAGCATGTCGTTCAAAAATGCATAAAAAAGTCATAGAATAGTATGTCGTTCAAAATTGCATAAAAAAGTCATAGTATAGCATGTCCTTCAAAATATCACAAAAAAGTCATAATATAGTATGTCGTTCAAAATTGCATAAAAATGTCATAGTATAGTATGTCGTTCAAAATTGCACAAAAAAGTCATAGTATATAGTATGTCGTTCAAAACTGTATAAAAACGTCATAGTATAGCATATCGTTCAAAATTGCATAAGAAAGTCATAGTATAGCATGTCGTTCAAAAATGCATAAAAAAGTCATAGAATAGTATGTCGTTCAAAATTGCACAAAAAAGTCATAGTATAGCATGTCCTTCAAAATATCACAAAAAAGTCATACTATAGTATGTCGTTCAAAACTGTATAAAAACGTCATAGTATAGTATGTCGTTCAAAATTGCATAAATATGTCATAGTATAGTTTGTCGTTCAAAATTGTATAAGAAAGTCATAGTATAGCATGTCCTTCAAAATATCACAAAAAAGTCATAGTATGGTATGTTGTTCAAAATTGCATAAGAAAGTCATAGTATAGTATGTCGTTCAAAATTGCATGAAAAAGTCATAGTATAGTATGTCGTTCAAAATTGCACAAAAAAGTCATACTATAGTATGTCGTTCAAAACTGTATAAAAACGTCATAGTATAGCATATCGTTCAAAATTGCATAAGAAAGTCATAGTATAGTATGTCGTTCAAAAATGCATAAAAAAGTCATAGAATAGTATGTCGTTCAAAATTGCACAAAAAAGTCATATAGTATGTCGTTCAAAATTGCATAAAAATGTCATAGTACAGAATGTTGTTCAAAATTGCATAAAAAATTCATAGTATAGTATGTCGTTCAAAAATGCACAAAAAAGTCATAGTATAGTATGTCGTTCAAAAATACATAAATATGTCAAAGTATAGTATGTCGTTTAAAATTGCACAAAAAAGTCATAGTATAGTATGTCGTTCAAAAAATGCATAAATATGTCAGCATAGTATGTCGTTCAAAAATGCATAAAAATGTCATAGTATAGTATGTCGTTCAAAATTGCATAAAAAAGTCATAGTACAGAATGTCGTTCAAAATTGCATAAAAAAGTCATAGTATAGTATGTCGTTCAAATTGCATAAATATGTCAGCATAGTATGTCGTTCAAAATGCGTAAAAATGTCATAGTATATGTCGTTCAAAATTGCATAAAAAAGTCATAGTACAGAATGTCGTTCAAAATTGCATAAAAAAGTCATAGTATAGTATGTCGTTCAAAAATGCATAAATATGTCATAGTATAGTATATTGTTCAAAATTGTATAAAAACGTCATAGTATAGCATGTCGTTCAAAATATCACAAAAAAGTCATAGTATGGTATGTCGTTCAAAATTGCATAAAAAAGTCATAGTATAGTATGTCGTTCAAAATTGCATAAAAACGTCATAGTATAGTATATCGTTCAAAATTGCATAAAAAAGTCATAGCATGTCGCTCAAAATTCCACAAAAAAGTCATAGTATAGTATGTCGTTCAAAAATGCATAGTCAACAAAGTCGACAAAGTCACGGTAAACAGGTAACAGGATGCGCTACTCATTGTATGTACACAAAAAATACTTAACCATGATGTCCTGGGTCATATTTTTTTATTACATTATATATACATTTTAGGAACAGGCTTTACACAGGATGGAAATGCTCTACCTCAGTGAACCCCTAATGATGTGAATCTCGTACGAAAACAAGCACTTCTCAAAAAAGATAACCTGAAGTGGGTTTTGCAGTGTGAATGAAAAGTCTCAAAGCTGCAATGCTAAAAACAAGACTTGTATATTTAACCAAAAGAAATGAAGTCTGCTTCATGATTAGGAGGTAATCTTTCCCAAGTCTGCTGCACACTTGTTCAGTGCTACTACACTGAGGGAACGTAGTATTATGTAACATCTTAATAACACAAGAAACACACTGTTTTACAAACACATAAAAAGCCAAAAAGAACATCAGAGCATCTGAACGGTTCTGTTCTTTCTTCACACATTACCTGATTTGAACTGAAATAATAAGCAATTCCACTTCCTCTTACATGCTAAAGAATTTGATGTGCAAGATGAAATACTGCGTCCACATAGTTTGTCAGCAACAGTGTTGCAGCCAAAACAACAACAGGCTGTATTCCAATTTCCTGTTAGATCCCCACAGAGGACACTTCTGCAGGCACTTCTGTATTTGCTGAAGATAATCTCTAAATGTCTCAAAATGTAGACAGCAGGTCCTGAGGAAAAAAAATCCTCCTTCACAAATCCTACTGCTGCAGCTTCTCTCCTCGCTGCTATGTGATCAAAGGAATATGGAAGTCTGGGCAGTCGAAGAGGAGAGGCCTTCTGACTGGAGAGGGATCCTTGTCCGCCTTGTGCAGGAGTTTAAACAGTCCTGTTCCGATATTCATTGGAATCCCCATAATGATGCACTCAGACACACCTGAAAGAAGAACACAAGACTTGTTAAGATCCAATCAAGAGTGGAGTTCAAGTTCACTACAGAGATGAAGCGTCAGCTCACCGCAGACAGAGTCCTTTTGTCCGAAGTAGGCGGCATCAAAGAGATGATCGGCTGTTTTTTCAAAGGAGGCCAGCATGAGGACGCTCTCCTTCATTTTGGCCAAACCGAATCTGGTGATTCCAAGGATCTCCCCCTTTATGGACAGAGGACAATACAATAGGTGAAATACAGCAGGAACGCGATTCAGTCAGGAACACTTAAGTCAAAGAGAACATTATTTCCTTTTGCAGTATTATATTTGGCCATATGGTTCTGTTCTGGGGCATGTCTGCCTTTCCTCTCCCTTCCACACGCTTACGTAGAAAACCTTGAGGCAGATAAAGCACACCTCTCTGCCCTTCCACATGCAAATGAAAAAAGCCTGAGGCAGAGAGAGCAAACCTCCCTGCCCTTCCATGCGCCTACACAGAAAGTCAAAGGCAGGGAGAACAGCAGCAAAGACGCCCCGGGAACAAAACAGAGCAGCGTCAATGACAAACAGAAATGACACTGATAAGTCAGACACAGCATGAAAAGGAGGAGCTGGGGTGGAGGCGGGTTGCAAAGCAGCTTGCAGAGGAAGCAGGCCAGAGCAGTTTGGGTGCCTTGAATGAGATTCGCCAATTGGTTGCATAGAAAAGAATGTGATCTATCAGCTGACTCCCTTCCATCAATCAGCTGCTCCATCAGTTGATTGGGCTGTCTGAGATCAGCTGGTGTAACTGGGATGTGAGCTGAGCTTGACATTGTGTCTGAACTAACGCTATGCTCAGTTTAAGAAACATCATGATTGTGATGGTCATACCTTGTAGGACATGAGATCTGCAAGAAGCATCACGTGGCGCCGGTCAATGCTCATTCCGTGGTTCACCATGGTGTACTGAATCTCGTTGATGATGGTGGATCTGGCTGCCTCAATACCCAAAGTCCTCTCAACCTGGAAAAATACACAGAAGATTGTAAATCAAGCAAGCCTTCTCTGCCTCAACCCAACTGGGCCCGACCTAGTGATGTCAACAGCTAACCATTAATTGGCTAACTGCAGAGAATATTTTTGGCAAAGAAATGCCTTTTGCTCATCATTTCCTTTGTGAATAGCATCGTTCTATAGTCAATAGTCCATCGATGAGCAAAACAGATTCTTAGCTGAGGGAGTACATTATAAATGCACTTAATCCAAATTTACAGTTGACCACAGTTTCCATTTTATTTCCAAGAAGAACTAGAATTTGGTGATACGGCTCTGTTCTGGGGGATTTCTTTTATCCCTTAAAACTCAGTACAGAGCTTGGAAAATTAACTTCTTTTTCTTCGTCCCAAATAAATGGAACAAGTTCCAAGAGGTGTTTAGATTATACAGGTATAAGTCGTTACAACATTTCAAGTGCATACTAGATGATGTGGTAGTTCCTGTTTTGGTTAATTGACAGGAATGATTTTCTACATATAATTGTTTTTATTGTTGTTGTTGTTGTTTTGTATCCGTCCTTTAAGGCAGACTCTATTCTTATATTTTAACTTTTCCGTCTTTGTACCCTTTTTTTTAAAAAATGGTGTTTGTCATTTTCAATAGACATTGCTGCTACTTATTTGTTTTTATGTACTCTTTATGTACACTTCATTGCAATTGCTATTATATATGTGTATCCTCCTTGAACTCAGGGCATTGCTGTAAAAGAGCTTCTACAGAGTACAGAGTGAAGATTGCTCAGTCAATTTTTCCTGAGAAAACAAACAAACAAACATTGGTTGATGAGGAAATGTGGTATTAAATTCCTTCAAACAATTGCCTTGGATTAAGTTTGTATGCTTCATCCTGATTTGTTTTAAGCTGTGGGTACATCACTGCTAAAAGGACACCAATTAGAAAACTGGTTAATCCATTTGTATTTCTGATGGATGTTACTTAATTAGGGGACGCACCGATTTATCGGCCAAATATGGGTATGGAACTGAATTTCACTCAAATCGTCTTGACCTGTATTTTATTATTGAAGCAGGCCAGTTTGCAGAACACAATCTGTCACGGGTATCAGATCCAGTCTCGGAATTCATGTGACAGACGTGGAACCAAAATAAGGATGTATACAGGGCTCGAATCTGAGTTACAGCAACACTTGTTTTAAATCTCTTTTAAGTTACCTCATAGGTGTTGTTTGAAGTGGTCCTGTTTCCATTCACTCCATGTGTTGCCATGACAGCTCTCAGGTTGTCTCCCTCCACAAGCAGTTTGTACTTGTTCTTGCCGCTTGTTCGTCTATGTGAATGACAGCGCGAGCCACTTCAGGTATTCCTTGGACCACCACCTTCCAGAGAGAGAAAAAAGAACAGTTAACAAAAGAAACGAACACTTTACTTTTTATGTAGGGGCATAAATTTAAGAGCACCACAGAACCGATAGTATTCTGGGCCTCACATAGTAATTACTCTAATTATCAATTCAAAGACAACCAAATAATCAATGACCTTAGGAAGTTCCTCTTTTAATGACTGCAGCACGTAGTACATGGAGCTTTTGCTGTTCTCTCGTGGAGACACACACACAACCGCCTCGCCGTGCACAGCGATGTCTCCTGGTTTCACTCGTAGCTTAGACATGCAGATGGAGTAACGCACCGTTTCTGCGTTTACCTGAAAGAGAAAAAAAGACATTTGTTGTTCTTACAACACAATCCAACACCCTTATCTAAAACGAAGCACTTCAAAACCAAAGGTGCTGTTGTTAGAGCAACGGAGCGCAAACTTTATGTTGCATTATGTGATGAAAGAAAGACTTCAGAGACTCTTCAGTGTTGTATAAAAAATTTCATTAAGGCAATTTTTTTCTACACTTACAAACTGTCATTTCTCCAGCAGTTTTTGATTTGTGAGCTCACACTGATCATCATTTGAAAAGCTCAACATCTCTATTCATGGTCTAAAAACTTTGACACCACAATAACTATGACAACTAAGGTTTGTACCCAGGCTCATTCTAAACTCTGACTCATCGATCTCACTGTTAAGAAGAAGAAAAAAATAACTTAATTAAAAACTGAATTCTTTCTTAATCTGCAACATGTCAGTCTGGAGAGTTAAGCTGGTGTCCTCTCACAGAGATGGTGATTAAAACTAAACTTTCATTTCTGTCAGACAAAACTGATCTGAGTAAGACTGTTTACTTAAGCACAGCTACACTCACAGACAACTGAGCCTTCCACCTGCCTGTCAAACAGCATCAAACCATAAACCTTCCCGATACAGTCCAAATCTGACTGGAGTCCTGCGGAGATCAGCTGTGAGGTCCAGTGGCCAGTGGCCGCTTGCTCTGCTGCCATTAAGTGGCAGGCAGAGCTGCTAACAGCCACCGCAGCAACTAATAACCTCAACAAACCCATTCAGCAGCTCCACCATCCACAGTCAGACACACACAGCTGATTATTTACTGCTGAATTACAGCTCACAACTCGCACCAACTGCTGATGCTGCTCTGGTGTGAGTGTATCTGCTGGCTACTGAAACATCCTGGTGCAGACTATTTACTGGAGTTTACCAGCCTGTCTCTCATGCAGCTTTGAAGATAACTACAAGCACGGCCGTTCTTGGCTTTCGATGTCGGATAAAACCACTAACATTTTCCTCTCATCTTGTCTCGCCAGAAAAAATGAAACATAAATTTTATTATCAAGATCTATTTCTGACTCGTCATCGTCTTGTTTTTGTCAACAAAATTAACACTGCATATGACTTATAAATTAATGGCACAGACATTGAACTGTGTCCCACTGTTATGCTTTACATCAGATAAAACTATGTCTGTAAATAGAAACATTTTAATATATATATTAAATGTTAATTACAGTTTGCTTGGGGTTGTTAATTTTGATAACTCTGTGATTTCAAGTGGGTTCTTCTGATTGTTCTCGCACTCATAGACTGGGCTATAGTTTGTTCAGATGTTTTGGGGGTTTTTTATTGGATAAAGCCAGCAACATATTTAGCTCTGCCAAGGAGGTTATGTTTTCGCCGGCATTGGTCTGTTTGTTTGTTTGTCGGTTTGTTTGTCTGCAAAATAACTCAAAAAGTTATGAATGGATTTTGATGGAATTGTCAGGATAATGGGGCAAGGAACAGATGATAAAATTTTGGTGGTGATTGGTTGAAGCAAAGTGGATAAAATAATGAATAAAGTCTATCGTCTGACAGTTTCAGCAGCAATTCCAATTTCTAAAGACGGTGAAAATAGCGCCATCTGGTGGCCGGAAAGCACATCTTGTTCTACTTGCTAAATATTGTTGTAATTCCAAAATTGAAATTAGTGTTCTGTGTTGGAAAAAAAGAAAGTGAAAAATACAAAAAAACATGTTATATTCTGTGTTGGTACAAAATAAAAACAAAATAAATACACCGCAGTGTCTCCATGGTGAAGACATATATAACCTAATAATGATAATGATGCAAATAACCTAATTGTGATGCAGGCTGCAAAATCTGATGCAGAGGGGGAGGGAATATCACCTACTTGGCGGAGGTCTGCACTCTCTGAGTGCTTTTATAGTTATCTGTGATATGCTTAAATGTATTTTCACAGCAGCACAAGTAGCAATGAGTCAGAAAGTCAGAAAACTGATAAAAGTTTTTTGTTTTAAAGCATTATCATAACTCTCTAACAACAAGTGAGGGTAGAATGGAGAGTGAGATGGATCAGTGGTTTGGTGCGGGTGCTGCGCCAGACTGTTGTGGTCATGAGGGAACAAAGCCGGAAGACAAAGCTTTCAATTTCCTGGTCCACCTGTGTCTCAACCCTCATCTATGGTCATGAGCTCTGGGTAGCGACCGAAAGAATGAGACTGGGAATACAAGCAGCTGAAATGAGCTTCCTCCATGGGGTGGCTGGACTTAGCCTTAGAGATAGGATAAGCAGCTCAGACATCAGGAGGGAGCTCGGAGTAGAGCCAGCTCCTCCTGGAAAGCATTTTTGTGGGGAAAGGGACATCTGGGTGCTTTGCTTGGCCTGCTGCCCTCACAACCAGGCCCCGGATAAGTGGATGAAAACGGATGGATGGACTAATTGTCATTGTTTTGGCCATCCTTTGTACTGGTAATAACTTGGTACTCAACATGAACAAAAGTATCAATGCTTTTTCGATACCACATGTTTAAACAGATACACTCTCCGTAAATGATACATCGAATAGTATCAAAAGTATGGAAGTTAAAAAAACAAACAAAACAGATCTACTTCAAACTACATTGTAATTAATATTAACGTTATTACAAACGTGTTTATATGTTTAATGACTTTGTGTTCACGTTGTCAATAAAAAAGGAAAAAAAAGACCTTTTTATTTTATCTTAAGAGGTATCAAGTATAGTTCTTCAGTGTAATATTGAAGTTTACAATTCTGGTATTGTGACAAGTACTAACCAAGTTAATTGCTGCAAAGAGGTCTGGGAGAGCGAGCGACAGTGATGCCTCCAGATTCTCAGATGTCAGCAATTACTTTGCTACTAAACACCTTGTTAAACACTGTGCTATCATGACTGACAGCAATGATGGCCAAACTCCAAAAATACCAGCCAAGCTGTAACAAACTATAATGAATCTTCAATCAAAGGGTAGTTGTGAAAGCTGGGACTGCGTCAGTAAAAAAGAAGGAAAGCTGTGGTACCTCCAGTCGCAGCAGGCGTATTCTCTCCAGAGACAATTTCACCAGATAAAGCAGTCGTCGGGTAGAAAAACCTCCTCTATGTACTCAGAAATCTGTGGAGAACAGCGAGAGACCATTACAGCACAACAGCATTACAGCACAAGTTTAAAATTTGCTGCAGATTAGATTACCTCGCGAGAAGAGTTTTCTCAATCCTTCCCTTCACCAGCCTGGCAAAGTCGGCGTCATCTTCCACATCCAAATGAGCGGTGATTATAGGGGTGCTGAGTGGAGACACATTATTCAAAACTAATTAGGGATGTGTTCATTACTGTGACACAAAGAGGCGGTTTCTGTGGCCCAGCAGAGCTCATTTTGCTAAACAGACTAATGCAGTGTCTAAACTATGGACTCAGGCAAGTGATCAACATGCTTCATTAAGAGTGGCTCAGGCTAAAAAGGCAGCAGCAAATGTCAAGCATGAGAACTACTTCCATTCTTCTCCTCCTCCTCTGCTCATATGACAGAGGGAACATAAAGAAGCACCTCTGTAATTATTAGAAATGCTCAACACTGGATTTCTGCCATAGGCACTTATTTCTTTTCCAACAAATTTCAGAAACATCAGATCTCTCCTGCAGCCTGTTACACTAGCTATACGTAAGTTCTCGCTTTAGTTAGGGTGCAGAGATACACAATCCCTCCACCATGTTCTGGGTCTGCCCCAGATGGACATGCCTGAAACAGCTCTAAGGCGAGGTGCCTGACAGGCATCTTGATTAGATGCCCAAACCACCTCAACTGACCCCTTTCAAGGCGAAGGAGTAGCAGCTCCCTGGAGATGTCTGAGCTCTTCACCTTATCTCTGAAGCTGAGCCCAGCAAACTCATTTCGGCTGCTTGTTTGTGCAGCCTCATTCTCTCGATCACTAAGCTCATGACCACAGGTGAGGGTTGGGACGTACATGGCCCGATATAGGGTAATGTAATGCTACCCTGTTATTTGGCCGCTGACATCAACAACAAACTGAATATCAATTGGTAGTAGTGAAATAAAAGTTATCTATAATACGTTACAAGTAGTGTAGATACAGAGCCAGCATGTAAACATAATGTTAACTCCCCAGGGAAGGACTGAGGACCCTCTTTCTGTCCAGGTCATGTTGTAAGTCTGGTGCCAACAGGCTGGTAATCCTCTGCTCATGAAAGCAAAAGCCTGAGTATAAATCAAAGTCTTCATAAATGGTGAAGAGGTGTAATTTATCATGAGGAATGCATTTGCGACACAAATCAGATGGTGTAATTTGCTCCGCCTCTTCCTTAAAACTATTCCACCTTTTAAAACAATGCGCCATGACAACAGCCATTTTTTGGAGGAGTTCACACCTACTAAGGTCTCGGTGTAAGATTTAAGTTATAGCTTTTGCCTAGTTGGAGTTATTGCAGTTGGTGCAACCCTCAAATTGTTAGTAGTGCATAAACTTCGACCTAGGTTAGAAAGAGAGTTCAAACTAGGCTACGTTTGAACTTTTGCATAGCTGGTGCAACCTAATGCTGTAGTACACACAATATGCCTACTCGTATTGTGACAGCCCACTGGCAGATGCAGACTTAAAATACTATGCTTTTGAAAAAGTTCACATTTGCTGGCAAACTAATTAGCACGTAAAACATGCCATATTTATTTTTATATAACATTTTCGAACAAAACTGGAAACTTCATCTGACTTTAACAGGCTCCCTGAGAAAGTCCCGACAGTAGCCACAACCAGGGCAAATCTGACCTTTCGGGACTAATTAAAGTCACATCATTAAACCATCATCGTATCAGCCTGCATTAGCAGAGATGTTTGAATGCAGATGATGATGTTTGTCAGATTGTTACGCTATATGACAAAGTGATTGAACGTGTATCAGTCTACAAAATCTGGGATTTTTCTTAGAAGAAAATTTGTCTTTTAAACATCACATTGAGTGTCTTATGAAAAAACTCAGGGTTAAGTTGGGTTTCTATTTTAGAAACAAATGTTGTTTCTCCTTTAGTGTGAGAAAAAGCCTTATACAAGCAACATTTCTATCAATACTTGACTATGGTGACATTTTATATATGCATGCAAATTTATCTTCTCTGAAAATGCTGGATTCAGTGCATCATGCAGCATTAAGGTTTGTAACTGATTCTGGTTTTTGTGCTCATCACTGCAGCTTGTATGAGAGTGTTGGTTGGCCTTCTTTGCACAATCGTAGATTGGAACATTGGTACATTTTTCTTATAAAGCCATATTGCATGATTTGCCCTCTTATTTATGTTCTCTCTTGATTCCTAAAGTCGCCAGGAGCTGTAATCTTCGGTCAGATGGACAAATTATGTATGTCGTTCGAACAAGAACTGTCTTTGGTGAAAGTGCCTTTAAAGTATTCGCACCCTCGTCCTGGTGTGAGTTACAGAGACATTTTAAAATGGATTACCTGCCAAGTATGGAACATTTTAAAAGTAGGATTAAGGACTATTTGAGTACTGAATGCACATGTGCTGTTACTGAGCGCTGCTAGTGATTACTGTCTTCAAGTGAATTGCCAACTGTTTTGTAACTGTTTGTTTCATGTTGTCTGTTTAACCTATTGCGTTTTTAGTGGAACTATTATGCTGCTGTCTTGGCCAGGACTCCCTTGCAAAAGAGATTCTGAATCTCAATGGGACTATTTCCTGGTAAAATAAAGGTTAAATAAAAAAATAAAATAAAAATTTCCTGGTGATGCTGGCATTTCATTTCAAGGCCTTTATTTGCTGATGATGTGCCGCTATAATCATGTAATTATATATCATACCTGATGTTCTTGGAGGCATTGATGATCTCTTTGATGCGAGGCACCCCCAGAGTGATGTTCATGGATGCTACGCCAGCAAAGTGGAAGGTTTTCAGGGTCATCTGAGTACCAGGCTCTCCAATGCTCTGGGCACACAGAGCCCCAACTGCCGAGCCTGGCTCCATCTGAGCTCTATACAAGTGAACACATAAGAGACTGACTCAGTTTTGATTAAACGGACACTTAAGGGACACTTGGCGGCTATTATACAAACATTATCATCATCTCAATGGCCTTTCAATTAGCATATAAATGAGCATTAATGTGGGAATAAAACAAGTCAGGGACTAGATGAAAACCTAATACAACTACTACAGAATCTGCAAGAAAAAAATAAAATAATATAATATATTGATCAATTCTGGGGCTGAGCGGTCCTCACTCTCTGTCTCCACACTGAAGCCCTCTGTGGTCCTCATCCTCTATTTTATCTTCTTCCTCATCACCATCATCCACCTGAATATTACTATCTGACCTGTTTAAAGCAGGCTGTCTGATTTATGAAATGATACTTGTGAATAGTTTTTGTCCTGCAGGTTTCACCACATTTTCCTCACTGCTTCTTGGCCAAAAACTGGTCATGAGAAAATCAAATCTGTTCCAACATCTCTTGACAAACAGCAGTTTAATAGTAAATGTGATTGACACAACTTAGTCTAGGCCGAATTCATTTTTAGACGTGCAAAAATTCCAGACAAAAAATATGAAGTTGGTGTGCAAAGGTCTTCGAACCTGTGCATGGTACAGTGTGGGTTTTTTCGGAAAAGCAAAGCAGTTATTTTCCAGCGTCACCCCACTACACCGTAGTCTTACTTTTCCTTGCTTAGTTGGACTCTGTCTCATTTTAATATTTTTGCCCAACTTCTTACTGCCTATAGCAAGAGAAACATTCTGAGCGACCTAATTGCAAGAGGATGTTGTTTACTGGTAACCGCAGTGGTCTTGTTCTTGCAGCTGGAGTCACAGTTTTTGAATATGTAGGAACAAAATCAAAAGCTCTTCCCTTAGGAAAACAAAAACATTTGCTGAGAATGGATAAGTAACAATAACATTGAGGCTTGGAATAAAATGAGAATCTTATACCTCATGTACTTGTCTCTGCAGGTTTCCAGAAACCTCTCCAGCTGGGTGGGGGTTATACGGTCCAGCTGATAGAGAACTTTTGGCTGCAACACAAAAGAAGAGAGACAATCATTAGGTTTCGGATATGACTGAGCTTGAAGCCCCAGTTCAATGTTTTTTTGGCATTCTAGATTTATTTGAGTCCTGTCCCAACAATGTTGATTAGCTACACTGTTTCTAAATAGTTCTTGACAAATGTCTTAATTTTGTGCTCAAAGGTAAAAACAGATGGTTGTTGCTTCAATGGGAAGATGACGTATAACTATGGTAGAAGCTGCAGGGCACAAGTCATCCTCCAAGCTTGCGCAGGTACAATGTGCCTCTTTACGTCTGATCGGCAAACCAGTTGAACATCGCCGTGAGCTAATGGCCAGATAAGTGTTTTTGCAGAACATTATGATATCACAAAGAAGTGGACCTTTGGCCTTTTGGATATAAAATGCCATCACTACATCATTTTATTCTGTCAGACATTTGTGTGAAATGTTGCCATAATTAGCTTACAACTTCTTAAGTTATGGCTAAAAATATGTTTCGTGATGTCACAGTGACCTTTGACCTTCAACCACCAAATTCTAATTAGTTTGTAGCCCTTATGAGATATCAGGTTTATGGGAATGAGACAGGCACAAGGTCACAGTGACCTTGATCTTCGAGCAGCAAATTCTTACCTGTTCATCACTGAGTCCAAAATAAACATTTGTGCCAAATTTAAAGAAATTCCCACAAGGTGTTCTTGAGATATTGCACTCACCAAAATAAGATGGGCGCAAGGTCATAGTGACCTATTATCACCATAATCTAATCAGCTCATCCTCAAGAGGATGTTTGTTCCAAGTTTGAAGAAATTCCCTTAAAGTGTACTTGAGATATTGTATTCATGAGAATGGGACTGATGCTTAACCCGAAAACATGCCTCTGGCCATGGCTATCACCGGCATGGGGGCATATAAAACTACCAGAGCTCGTGGAATGTAGCAAACTGGCTGCTCAGCAATCTCCCAGATGATGAGGTGTGTGCAATCAGAGCTGGGGTGTGTGGTCTGATGACCCTCGGCTCATTGGGGCCCTTATTTCCAGGTAACGGAGGCTCCTAATCATAACTTATGTGCCATCGCTATCCTTGCTAGTGATGTTGACCTTGACAAAAATGCTACAACAGCGCACTGGTTGTCATAGTAAATTGATGGATTATGTCTGACTAATAACCACACCCCCATTCTCTGTTTAAGAAAGAATGTTAACTATAAGACATAAAGTAACCCCAGCTGAAGAGGGGCTTTTAAGGATATTACTACATTTGGCAAATGAATCCACCATGTTTGCCACCTACCTCGCTGGTGCCGTTGTCATTGATGCCATACTTGTCCCTGGTCTTCTTGATCCTTTCTGCGATGCTCTTGATAAATTTCTTTATCTCCTACAGTTAAGGGAAGAGATTTCAACAGTTTCAGAAATACTCAAAAGACTCATTAACATTCATCAGAACAAAGAAGTTTGGTCAAACTGAGTGCTGTTTTTGACACATGAAACACTGTCATGCAGTTGTTAGATATTACAGTAACAATGTGCAAACTCCCAGTAAATCACATTAAGCAATCTCTTTAAAAAATCTCCAGCTTCAAAGAGAGCAGTCAGATGTCACAGCACGAATTTAAGCACCAACGAGAGCAACAGTGGAGTTGTTAAATAAATAATTCAATTGTTCCAGCTCTCGCTGACACACCACTCTCAATTCAGTTAAAAAACAATTCTGCATGCTTAGTCACTGTACCTCCAGGTACTTCTCTGAGCCTGTGTCAGTTAACTCCTTCACAAGAGAGGGGAAAGGTTCACGTGTTACTGCCAGCACAACCCATTAAGTGCATGTGCTCTGGAAAATCTGCCGAGTTATTTCTCATTTTAAGTGTCAAAATTCAAGGCTACGCTTTAAACCACGTTTTCTTATGTACTTCTGTATGTGGTAGTGTTGCTTGACAACCATATAAAGTGTAATGATTTTCTCTCTGCACCGTTTACCGACGTTACTGCAGTCCAGTAAAAAAATAAATAACTCAAATTAACCAACAAGTACATAAACACACTGAGTAACACACAAGTTGGCAGTTGCAGCACTATTAAGATGATGATGACTCTGAACTTAACACCAAAGTCACACAAACACACAAACTGCCTTTGAAGAAAACACGGATCAACTTCAACTTCTGTTTAATTTTTCATTATAAGGTTTTATTAAAATTTCATGTGTGGGAAGTACTGAGCACATTACAGTACAGTAGATGTGTGAGAGTTTGCAAATGGATGCTTTGATATAGTTTTGCTGTTACGCCCAGGTCAGACCAAAGATTTACAACGAGACAAGTTAAATCTTGAAATTTCTTGTCGGCCTGGTCTGCAACTTTAGGAAAACCATCCAGTTGAGGCCAATGTGACTACATTCAACAATGTGTGCCAGCTTTTTCAGGTTTATTTTGCAGCTGAATATAATTTGTAGCTGCTCAAAAAATATACAACAACAAATGAAACCTGAACTTCGTGATAAATATGACACAGGACTGCGGACTTAGCTGCGAGCTGTTTAAACATGTGATATGCTTTATGTTTTAACACCAACTGCTGGCAGTTTGACAAGCTGGAGTTGCAAGAGACAAGCAAGAGTTGCAGGTGACAACATCTGCTGCAACTTCTCTCTGCAACGTTCTAAAACTGTTTTCTCATCATGGATCTTTGGTCTGGACTGGGCTTTAAACGCGGACTCGTTATACTTTAGTTCATCTTGAATTTTTTTTCAGTTTTTGCATTTTTTGTTCACTGTGAAGGCATATGAGAGAAACTTGTTTCCCATTAGTTCAATGTACCTCAGGGTATGTAATATACAAAAGGTCATTTGGGGGGTCAAGTGTTCCTTTAAGGCCACATCCACACAAATAACTTTTTAGTTTTAAAATGACTTTTTTTTTTTTAACCACAAAAACAGTCTCAAAGACAACCTCTGACTCACCAGGTAGGCGTGTGCCCCATGTAAGCAGAGTCCTTAGCAGCGGCTAGGGTTCAGTTCCAACCTGCAGCCCTTTGCTACATGTCGTCCCCATCCTCTCTCAGATGGGATTAGTTTTGCATAGGGATGTGGACTAATGTCCGTTTACCACAGGATGTCTGTAATATAAATGTCCGATTCGCACGGGACAAGAAATCTCTAATTCTACCAGAGATGGTAACTCGGCGTCACGTCCCTGTCAGTATGTGCGTGCTAAGTCGCTTCCTGTAAGCATCAGCTGAAGGATAATATTGCCCATGATCAGGATTGTGTGTACACAAAGATTAGCAATATGGATTTACATAGGGCCTACCTAACACAACCAGAAGTCTCATGGCTCTGAAAAGTGCTTTCTTCTTGACGTTTTTGATTGGTCTCCCACACAGGGCTATGCGATCATTAGAAGAGTGTCCATGATCATGACTGACGACAACACCGAATGCTTCTTAAAGTGCATTCATGATCGAAAAAAAAGGTGGAAAAACGGTTGTAAACAGGACGTGACGAACTATTTACATACACTTTTACAGAGGAACGCGTTTGCACGGGATTGATATTACCCGAGGTATCTTCTCTGGACCGTTTTACAGAAGGTAATAGTTGCTGTAATTTTTACTGACATTATCTGTAATGATTAAGAGACATGGCGCGTTCGGATGGGACTAAATAATTACTAATAATTAATAATTACTTTACCCCACATCTCCACATTAAACCAATCTCATCCGAATAGGGCTTAAGACACCAAAAAAAAAAACAAAAAAACCTCCAAGGTTTGTTTTGACACCATTTCAGAAATAATCTCTGTCAATAACACACGTAAAAATACTTTCACATGACCATCCATGTACATTTGGCGTGCGTTTAGATGACTGTTTACTCTGCAGTTGGTTGCCAAGTTACAGAAAATACTACGGAGAGATGGCGAGAGACTGAAGACTACTTGTCTTATACCAAATAGGGGGCGGATATGTTACGGAAAGTAAAATGAGTATAAGGTGGTCAAGACAGTGGACAACAGATTGGGAGTCGTTACAAAACAAATATTGTGACACATCAGAGCTGTACCAGCCAGGAGCATTATCCATGACCAGAGGAAGCCATGGCAATGGGAAAACAGGACCCACACACGAAGGATGAATCCCACAAAGGTATGTAGACAAGACATAGCTATATTGTTTTAACTTGACAAGCTGTGACGAACAAAACCTAATCAAGAAGTGAGTGTGAACATCTGGGTCATCCCCTCCAAAGGTTTCAACATGTCCAGACTCAAAGGCCTCCATTTCAGGGGTGATCTGAACAACAGGTGTAAACAAAGCAATAGTTATGCATTTTAAAAGAAGAAAGTATTATTGTGGATGTAGCCTAAAAAGGACCTCACTGAGTATATAACAGGTCAGTGGGTGAAAGAACTTCTTAACTTCTTAAGCAAAATAGGTCTTTTATGAACATTGCACTGTCTCATGAACAAGTGAAAACATTTCTGAAAATGTTCAACCTCTGATTCTGAGCTCTTCAATGCATTTTGTTTGCTTGTAAGAATCTTTCAATAGGCACGCCACCTCTACAACTATTTATTTACCAAATCAAAATAAAAAGAAACTGAAGTTAAGAACCCTCCTGACAAAGTGCTTCTCATATTAAAACCAGAAATATGACCTTGACAGACAACACTGTACTGTGGTGAGGTTACCTCCAAGAAGCCATCTTTGCAGCACAAGAAGTCCGCTCTCTTCATGATGGCGTCAGCAGTGAGGACCAGCTCGTTTTGACTGAGCGCAGGCTCGTCTGGACACGCGTAGATCGCCTGGGGGAGAGCAATTAAGAAGCATTCACTCACAGGTCAATGGTTCCTGATGACTCACTCAAGGCTTAAAAGGCCCTGATAACTGTTTCTCATTGCATCTACTACAACCTCAACGCAACGAGAAAATCACCTATTGATGGAACAGAAACATGGATCTCATTTGTGCTCCTCCAATAACATGTGCTCGCACCATTACATGTCATCAAACCTCCTGAGAGATGGATGGTAACACCTTACTGTCAGTCGATAAATCAGACAGATGGAGGACAGACAAAGCAAACACTAATAAAAACAGATGCTCTTTACTGTGATTGATATGTCTTCTGCTACTTTTACCATCCTTAATGTTGTATGTTCAACACCTCGAACCGACACTGTGTATGAACTGCCTTACAAACAAACATGTCTTGCCAATAACAAATTAACATGCAGCAGATGGTCTCCTGCAGAACTTACCATCTCCGGGATCAATCTTGTTTCGCAAGCATGCCTCTGCTAATAATACCACTTTCACAGCGGTGAACACGGGTGGCATTTTACACTGATGACACACTGCTTATCACAATGTAAGAAAACGAAAATAAGGAAAGGCTTGGGAACTGCAGCGACGACTAAGGATTACGGATTCAAATACATAACTTAGGGGGGTGGCTTGATAGAGGTCAAAACCCCATAAACAGCATCAGAAAACATCAATAACTCAGTTTGCTGTTGATGTGGCTTCAGTGTGCAGCAACAGTGTGCAGACTGAGTAAACATGAGACAAGACCTGGAGATGGATCTCCTGTTGAACAGAAAAACAATTCTGCACTACTGATCAATTAACTCAGCCAACTAAACAACTTCCCCGCGGAGAAGATGGATTTAAACTTCCTGCAACTATATTTAATTGCCTGAGATCTGAAATGTTAAGAGGTGTTCCAGCTTAAAAAAATGGCTGTAATTTGAGTCAGTGTGCTAATGAGCTGCCTCTCTGGCTGCCAGTCGGTTTCTCGCAGTGGGAGCACATTCAAATCTGCTGTTCATTGTCCCAGAGCACCGGCATACAACAGTGTTAGACACATTTAGAAGGCTTACCTTAGGCTACACTGAACCCCCACTGAATGCTATGAGACGGCGAGGCTTGGCTTGAATGATGTACAAGGCTGAATACACATCCGATCTTTGTCCGTTTTGTATCTGGTAAATTGACCGCACTTGTAAAGCACCTGTCGGGGCCGAGGCTACCGTACAAGGTGCCACCTGCTACTCAGTGCACACATACACACCAATGAAACAGTCATCAGGAGCAATTTGGGATTCAGTATCTTGCCCAAGGATACTTCAACAAACAGGTGAGACTATCTCAGGGCTGACAAATAGAGACAGACAACCATTCACACTCACATTCACACCTACGGCCAACTCAGAGTCACCAATTAACCTGCATGTCTTTGGAACACAAATATGACATGAACGATGTGTAAATGAACTATGGTAAACTTCAGCAGCAGCGTTTCCTTATCATTTACCTAGAAGTCTGCCATCTGCTGCGACTCTCAGTTCTTTTCTTGAATCAAACATTTATTCCTTTCTTACACTTCACTCTGACTTTTATTCCTGTATTGAATACCTTTGTTAGTATGCCTTAGCCTGGTTTTATTTTATATTCTCTGGCTCTTTCATGCAGTTCTTTAAATTGTCGTTTTGAATGTGAAACGTTTTGAATTGCCTCATTGCTGATATATACTATATTAATAAACTTAACTTGCCTTGCCAGACCTCCCTGCTTATCTCCCAGCTCAAATAATGCGTCGTCCAGTGGATTTCTGCTGGCTCTAGGGCAGTTTCTCGATCCACAGACTGTGCTTTCACATTCGGCGAGGCCAGTTTGTTTATATAGTGCCATTCAGTCAAGATGCTCTACATAGAAGCATCAAGACAAAGTGCAAAAGAAGCACACTATAAAACGGCATTTAAATAAAATCAAAAATGCCATTGAAGAGCTGGAGAATAGAAAACAATTAGATCAGATGCTGCTGGTGACCTTTATCGCTCCACGATGGAGAGCGTACTCTCGTACTGCATCATGGCGTGGTACGCTGGGAGCTCGGCTGCAGACAGGAGGGCTCGGCAGAGGGTCATAAACACTGCTCAGGGGTTTATTGGCTGCCCTCTCTGGAGGAGATCTCCAGCTCCCGCTGCCTCTGGAGGTCAGATCTATCATGAATAACTCCTCCCACCCAGCACATCATCTGCTCGACCCGATGCCCTCAGGCAGGTTTGACATTGAAAGCCTGCACCTCCTGACTAACAAACAGTTTCTTTACCTGGGCGGTAAGAACACTAAACAAACAATAATCATGTGCAGTATCTACACTGTGCACACACATCTTCCCCCCGACAGCACAGAGGATCTATACAACCTGCATAGATGAACACCGGAGGTGAGTGTCACCAATTCAGTATCTAACCAAGCGTCCACTGCTCTGTTTCTGAGTTACAGCATTGCAGTTCAGGCTTGCATTCCAACCCAATTCCTTCTCTTAACTGTTTTGCTGCTCTTATGTTGTTTTTATCTTGTTTTATCTGTGTTTGTTAAGTGTCTTTGAGTGTTTTGAAAAGTGCTATACAAATAAAGTTTATTATTAAAAAAGTATGTTAATGGCCTTCGAGATTTCTCTAAATGTCAGAAAACGCGCCAACTCATGAATTCGTGTGGATTCCTCTCATGAACAAGGTAAACACAACCCGATTTGAAGGCAGCATATGTCATTCCCCAGCGGGAGCGTATATCAGTCAGGTAGTTGTAGGTTTTCTTCCTCTTAAGCAAAAGCAAATGCCACCGTCTTTTTTCTCCATTTTCTCCAGTCATATAGCACCAATTTTAGAAGTATTTGCTTCTGTCTAATGCATAGAAAGCCCAGTTTAATGAAAATGCCATCTTTCCAGCAGTGATATACTTAAGCTCTATTTATCCAGGCTAATGCTGAGCCTGCATAAATGTAGGCAATAGGGCTTTTTCCTCTTTAACAAAATAACTCTGGGAAATTAACCAATGATCTTTTGGTCACAAGAAGCCACCTCTATGGATTTTTATTAAACTGAAACACAACAGACTAAACATTGGCATACCAACTGCTTAATAGTGTGTGGAGCATATTCACTGTCCATGAAAGCTAAAATACAAACACAAGAGACCAAACCTAACAGAAATGAAAGACGATTACTTAAGAGGAATGCGACTGTACAAACAGGAAGGGTTATGTAAAGGTTATGTGAGATAAATTCACTTTTCTTTTGCTTTGCTCATGTTGGTGTGTGTGCAGGGAGGCAGGGACGCAACTGCATGGATGTGTCTAAGGATAAGGAAGGAAACAAAGGGTGAGCCAAGCAGGTCCACAAACTGTCCGCTCACCCGCATGTTGTCCAGGACTCTCTTAAACTCCAGCGGCTCATCCTTTCCCTCCATGGCAGCTGGGTCCAGACCGTCGCCGCCATAAATAAACTGGATGATGTCGCCTGTGGAACTGCGCACTGTCAGGTCGTACTGTGAGCACAAATCCTCCAGGGACTTCACCAGTCGTCTCTGTGGAGAGGCAGGGACACAGAAATATTACAGTGACATATGTGACAGACACAAAACACAAGCACAATCTGTCCGCACTGACCTGAAATATAATGTTCTCACACTCTCGGCATGCCTCTGAAAATACATCTGTGAAAGAACCCAATTAACTCTGATGAAAGTGCTCAGACTTTTATGCATCTATTTGGCATGAGGAGACATATGTTGATTAACTGAAAGACAAAAAAAGGGTGATGACCAATTAACCTTTTAAGTACAACACCAATTCCAACAAAAGTCGGGACACTGTCTAAAACAGAATGCAATGATTTGCAAATCCTTTTTGACACATGTTCAATGCAGTACAAACACAAGATATACTAATGCCTGAATGATACTACACAATATGTGTCGGCATGGATCATATCGACAATAAGTGTCGTATGCGATAATCCATTGTTTCATCACATGTAGTGTCTCATAATAGACGACAACCAAAGCTTTGTCTGGGACACCTCACGATGTTCCAACAGAAAGTCCAGCATGTTTGATTTTCTTTTTGTCGATCAAGACTGTTCCCGTCACAGTCGTCACTTTGACCAATAGAAAAACAGAGATATCTGCTGCCGTAGACAACTGTATGACAACAGCACCCCAGGGTTTTATTCCTGGTTCACACTACACAAAATTTCTGTCCGTTCTGAAAGTCACTATGTCAGATTAGGCAATTGTGGAGTCAGGAAATTGACACGCTACAGGATGGTCCACACCAATTATCCCCGTTCGTCTTTCACAACATGTGTGATGCCATCGGGTTATTCTTGTCCTATTTTTATTACTTTTACTATTATTTCAGTCACTGTAGTTGTTCATGTGCCAACTGAAATGTTGTTAAAGTAATGTAAAAAAGTGCCACCAGATGGCGTCCAGGACCTATATTTGAAGTACCATAAGCAAACATGCAGGTCACTGAACAAGTTCCTGCAAGTGTTTCACAATAAAAGCCTTTTTTTTTTTTTTTAAATGAAGGGATTCTCTCAACCGAAGTTATGAGTGGGCTTTTAATGTGAAACAGATACAGGAAGTGTTGAGTTTGAAATGGCGGCGCGATGCATTAACTTAATCAAGGCAAACAGGAGGGGATAAAAAGTAAAAATATAAAAATACAGAGGGAATAATAAATGACGGCCCGTTTATGTAGTCTGTTTCACATGAAGCCGGTAGAATAACCCGATGACATCACACACGACCAGGGATAATTGGTGAGCACCATCATGTAGTGTGTCACGTCTGTCGGCCAAGTTACAGCACAATTTTATGACTGAGCAGTCCGGGGTCTCCGTCGCCATATTTTCTGCTTCATAATGTGCCACACATTTTTAATGGGAGACAAGTCTGGACTGCAGGTTAGTACTAGCACTCTGTAGTAACGTGCAGAATATGTCTGTGTCTTGCTGGAATACGTAGGGACATCACTAAAAATACGTCATCTAGATGGCAGCATATGTTGCTCCAAAACCTGCATGTACCTTTTAGCATTCATGGTGCCTTCACAGACGTGCAAGTTACCCATGATGCAATGGACATTAACACACCCCATACCATCACAAATAATGTCTTTGCGCTGGTAACAACCTGGATGGTCCTTTTCCTCTTTAGCCCATGATTTCCAAAAACAATCTATCACAGCACACTTTTCCACTTCAGTCCATCTCAGATGAGCTCGGGCCCAGAGAAGTTGGTGGCGTCTCTGGATGTTGTTGATAAACAGCTTTCACTTTGCATAATTAGTGTTTTGAGAGCATTCAACAACTTTCACAGTCTTCTGTTGCTCCTGTCCCAATGTTTTTGTAACACGCTGCAGGCATCCAATCAAAATGAGCATATATTTACAAAAAAACTAAATGTAGCAGTTTGAAACATCAATTATCTTGTCTTCATGCTGCATTCAATGTCCAAATTATTATGTTACGTTATGTTTCAGACAGTGTCTCAACCTTTTTGGAATTGAGGTTGTAATTTATTTTGCAAAAAAGCCAAACATTCAACAGGTCCAGCTTCCAGATGTGAGGATTTGTTGCTATTCAGGATCCTGCCAGCCACTCAATTAATTACCATTTTTGGCTGGTGAGTGCAACAAATCTCGCAGTCACCTGCATATTTTACCAGCATTTGGCTGGAGGCTGGTGCTAATTTGGAACCCTGGTTGGACAATGAGCAATATAAGGATGTTATCTTGGGCTCTGGGAGATTGTGCTGGGCATTTCTGAGATGCAGGGCTGAACATCATGGGAGAATAATCTAATTGTCACTGTTAGAACAATATTGTGATTACAATTTAGTATGCTATTTATTTAAGTTCCTTATCTTCCTCTATCTTCTTCCTTATCTGTAGTATTATTATTATTGAAAAGTAAACATGAATCTTACTGATTTCTTATCAGTAACAGTAATGTAATATTTAGATGACTCAATGTTGTAAAAATGTTGTTAACCTTTCCGGCTTCAGCTTCCAGAACGTGGTTGGGATGTTAATGCTCGCTTCATGGCTAAGGTTGCGTTCACATAAAATCAAGCGCTGAAGCGATAAAACAGCTCCTTTTATGCTTCTGAATGTGGGAGGTGAATGTAGGCTGCGGCAATGAGGCTGCAGGAAGGGCCGGAAAAACAACAACAACAAAAAAGGACTGGCCTTGTAGTACAGCGGATAAGCTCTCAAATTATGTGGAATTGTGCACTTTTTGAAAAAAGCATGCAATTTCTACCATAGTAAGATAGGAGTGTTTCCCAGATGCCTTCTTAATGCCCTTCATAGGATCACTCTTAAAATCGCTCTTTAAGAAGCTCTTAACAGGAGCTGAAACAATCGATGTTAGGCAAATCGATCACCCACCACTTATTCAACGCATAAGTCACACACAGCGCTGCTACCTAACGCACTAATTCCCTGCTGCTCTTGTGTATGTGTGTCCTAATAATTCTAATGAAAAGAAAAGACGATAAATATTTGTTGATGACCTATTTTCATGATGAAGACAAGACTGCATCTAAGCAAGAAGTAGTCTTGGTAAGAGAATCATGAGGAAATGTATTATATTTAAACAAAAAAAACACAGACGCCTGTTAAGAGTGGGTCAGCACGATATTACAACCCCGTCTTAGTGAAAGATCTTCTTTAGTTGGAAATGACACCTTAAATGTTTTTCTTCTGTGTTTGATTCCAAAGTTAAGCATGTTTGTATATTACTGCCGGCCATCTTGAATTTGACCTCTCCCGGGCCTCCGAGGTCAAATTTGACTTCCCTCCACATCTGCAGATAAACCTTATGGCATGTACAAACTATGGTAGAAATTTCATGCTTTTTTTCAAAAAGTGCACAATTTACCTGCTAAGCCGCTGTACTATTGGTGAAAAGTTAAAACAGATTCAACTACAACCAACTATCAGATTGGAAATATGACCGCAGTGCACCGGATCAAGTAATACATTCACTTTCTATTGTAGATTTTTAGTTATTAAAACAAACAACATATATATTGACAGCCTGTGTGTGCCATCCTACAAAGTAAAGCACCCCCTTTGTTTGTGTGTGTGCACGGGTCTTTTGTGGCAGGTGGTTTCCACCCCCCACCCCATTACAATGACAGTCCTACACCACCACACAACCCTGCAGCCAATTGCCACAATGCCTGATTTGGTGTGAATGCAGCCTAATGCCTCTCAGTTTACCCAGCAGCTAGGAAGCAAGACGTGGGAACTTTACTTGCTCTTGATGAGCTGCAGCATTTATTTATTCCTTCACTGCTCATTTGCTACCACTTGACGACTTGACTACTACATTCCATCTGAGGGTGTCCGCAGTCCCTCTCCCTCTTGTGCTTGCTTGACCACACATTTACTACACACACACTACACTTCTTTTAATGTCATACTACAACATGCTGTTTGCAATTAAACCCGGCCTTGGCCATTTGAACATGAAGTGCTGCGAGGCTCGGAGCTTGCTCGTGACATTTTTCTCTATCAATGCTCATTCAGATGTGTCGTCTAGAGTGTAAGGCAGTGTGCGTGTGTGTGTGTGTGTGTGTGTGTGTGTGTGTGTGTGTGTGTGTGTGTGTGAGTGAAGTCCTCAGGGCAATGTGTTTACAACCCTGGAGTTCAACTCAACTCAATTTATTCATAAAGCACATTTAAAAACAATTCACGCTGTGCTGTACACAGGAATAAAATGCTAAAAAGCACATGCATAGGGGTGACAAAATTGTCAGGTACAGAGCCCACACACTGACAGACACAACACACACAGGCACATATAGGGGAAAGAGGGGACTAAAACGCTAATGAATAAAAGTAGCTTTTGAGCCAGGACTTAAATGATTCAATGGTGGGCGCAGATCTGAGATCTTGGTTAGATTGTGCTCTATTACATGACAACATCGATCTGAATTGATTCATCATTTAGAGAGTGAGTGAACCAAAACAGGACGGGCCAGACATTATACATAGGTTGTTTTATAGGAAACTCCCACAGGGGAGCTGCGGATTCAGGTGATAATCCTCTGTAGGTTCAACACTATGAGCGACCCCTTTCATATTTTTTTCACATTGTCATTAAAAATATCGGTTATAGCTGCAATTCTGAATGGAAAAGTGCCCCATGGCATCTCTTTTTTCATCATCTTTTTTTCCCATTGTCCAGTCGGATGATTTGAGAGGCCGGTCTTCTGTGGTGGTCACGACAACAAGTTTACAGTTGGTAAACAATGGAGGAGAAACTGGTAGTAGTGGTTGCTGGATACCCAGAGCTACACGGCCCGACGATAGACAGCAGGTTGTCAAACTGTCCCTGAGTCATCCTAAAATATGCCTGGAAATGGCCATCATCCATGGTCCACAGTTGGTAGAGGGGAGGAGGGAATAGTTAAAATTGCAGACCAATACCTCATAAGCTCCATACAAATCTTTCCTGCATGAACCCACCACAGTCGACTGAACAAACGGTCTACTGAGGACATAAGTCCTAAGGCATTACCTGCATGTAACCAGTCTCTGCAGTTTTCACTGCAGTGTCCACCAATCCCTCCCGGCCGGCCATGGTGTGGAAGAAGAACTCTGTGGGTGTCAGGCCAGAGTAGAAGCTGTCGGCTACAAAGCCTTTAGCAGCAGGCAGCTGTAGAACAATCATTTCAAACCATTAGGCAGGCTTGAGTAAGGTGTGAGACATGTGAGACATGCCTACAGTTGTTATTGATGTTTTCCAGTTTTCATGTTATCATGGAATTAATTAGTTTTTTCTTTCTTTCTATCTATGAGCGTCACAGAGACAGAAATAGAGACAAGAATAATAATTGAACATACTGATGTTTTTTGATTAAGCCAATACAAAGACTGTATATCCCATGATCCCTTTGAGGCAAAGATAGCAGGATAAGTAAGATAAATAACTGAATCTTACTTTTGAGTGCTTTTCAAAGTGAGGCAGGGAGCGATTCTCAAAACCATCAGGTACTCGAGAGCCACTTATGGCCTGCTGACCCACGCAGGCAATCATCTGAGAGATATTAATGAAAGATCCTGTATGAAAGGACAGATGAGAGGGTGAATAACACTGCACAAAAAATAATATTGGAAATACAGAAAACAAAGTATATGCATAGATTCCTTATTTATAATTGAGCAGAAAACCCAAGGAGATTTTATTTGTAGTTTTAGATCATAGTTGCTCCAAGTGCAGCTCCCGGGACAATGGCCGCACTAAGAAAAATTTTGTGCAGCCCTTGAAAAGGACATGAAATACACGCATTAAACCATGTTTTTATCACCTGCAATCCATTTCAACAGCTTATTCTTTACACACTTCTTGACTACTGCTTCAAACTGCACCCCCCTCATAACCGTCTCTCAGGTTAGGAATGACAACCTAGCTACTGGTTGCATGGAAACTGGTGGCTAACAGCTTGTGCTGTTACCTAAAGCAATTACAGTGGACTGCTCTGCCATTAAACGTGGACGTGAGATGAAAAGGCCACTTTGAAAATGACTGCTATATGGTTGAGGAGACCTCAGGGGACATTCATTCATTCATTTTCCACAACCACTTAAACCTGATTTATGGTCGTGCGTTGAATCGACGTCGTAGGGTATGGGGCTACGCAGAAGGCTCGCCGTAGCCCCCGGCGTAGCCTGACGTGCACCTCCCCAAAAATGTAACTACGCATCGTGGCGACTGACAGGTCGACATGATGCACCTACACCTCCTTATATGGTGGTCATTGGCTATTCATGGAATGCTAATTGCTGATTACCGCGAGCAAGCTGTCACTTTACGATGAATTGGCATTCATGATCATACACACGTGTTTACGATCAAATCTGAGTTTCCCGCGGCGTTCCTGAATCCGGAGTAGGTTTTTAGTAGAGTAGGCTTTTATGTGCAAATCTACACAGAGATTTACTCACTTTTCATGAATGAGACCCACTGTGTATAACCTTGCTGAGCCATATAGATATTGATTTCTTTTGGACTTTGACAGGCCAGGAATTTCTCTATTTCTTACGCCACCTTTTTTCTTGAAAGGAGGTTGTCCTTTCTCAGTCTGAAAGCCAGATGACATTTGGCTGTACTGCTAATGCCAGACTATGTACCCAGACTTTTGTTCTTTTCTGTTCCTGTCTCGCACGTTCCCTTTCCGTAAAGCCCTTGATCTTTCAGTTCTTTTTGTCTGAGAAAGTCCATGAGAATCAAGGTACTTCCTTGCTTGTGAATCTGCAGAGTACAGTGAGAGCCAGACTGTCTGTTCCCCAGCAACACTTAAGAGTCATATATTTCATTGCAACTCAATTCTTCAGACTTTACAGAGTCCAAGGTCAACCTGTGAATAAAAGAAACTTCTGGTCTGTAAGGATTTTGGTTGCTCATACACTGAGTGTATATTTCCAAAGAAAATCTACATTAAGAATCAATGTTCACATTGTTAAGTGGAAGAGCGACATGTCTGCTTGAACTCAGAGGTCGCTGTCAAGGTACCAAAGATTTTAAAGGTTAAGGGAGTAATTAGGCTAAAATGACTGCTGATGGAGCTTCTGCTGTGGTTTTCCCAGTTTAATCCATCACATGGCAATATCACCTATTAATAAGACTTCACTATTAGGCTACTATTCAGGCTGTATTGCATTACAAGATTTATATCTCAATATTTTCAAATCTCCTCTAAATTACTGTAAACTATTAAAATATTAAACTACTAAATAAACAGTTCAAATAAAGCCAATTAAATTACTGCTATAAGTTTAATAAGGAACTGTTAAAATAAAGTTGAATAAAGTATTGTTACTACAAAGTTTAAGTACTGTTACGATAAAGTTGAATAAAGTACTGTTATAATAAAGTTAAAGTACTTTTATTATAAGGTTGACTAAAGTACTGCTAAAATACTATTATAATAAAGTTGAATAAAGTACGATAATAAAAAAAGTTGAATTAAGTACTATTAAAATACTGTTATGTTAAAGTTAAACGAGGTACAATTATAATAAAGTTAATTAAAGTACTGCTACAATAAAGTTGAGTGAAGTACTGTTAAAATACTGTTATAATAGTTGAATAAAATACTTTCATAAAAAAGTTGAATAAAGTACCATAATAAAAAAGTTCAAGTATTGTTATAATAACGTTATATAAAGTATTGTTATAATTAATACAATCAAATCAGAGAGTGCTTTTATTCTGAAGCACCAGGCTCATCTCAGGCTGGAAATGTTGATGTTTTTGCTATGTTTACAGTTGGCTGTTAGTGGAAAGTTAAACTGTTACAGCGCTGACATTGAACTTGAGGATTTGTTTACTGTGAGCCCGAATTAAAATAACAGCTTTCGAGTTTCTGTCTTAATTTATTTGCAAGTCGCACTGGTGCTCCATGGTCACAAAATGCGACTAAATGGATGCAGTCGGGAATCCTTCAGACACAGAAACACACGCCTCATCTGCTCACACACTATCACCCCGGAGAGAGTGGTCTATTTTTTTCTTTTTGTGTTGGACAGAGCCAGAGAGAACCTAAACGTCAAAGCAAGTCTCATGCCAATGGCTTGCAGATGTCTCTATATTCACAATAGTTTGTAATCAAATATTGCCCACTCCTACCTCAGCATTCACAAAAAGATCTTCTGAACAAAAGGTTTCATTGTTTTGTATTATCATCTTTCCTTTGCAGCGAGTTTACCTTTGGAGCCACAAAGGGCCATGATCAGAGGGCTGTTGCTCTTGTCGAGCTCCCTGAGGCAGGCGCTGCCAGCTCGGTCTCTGATGACAGACAGCTCCCTCAAGATTAGAGCCTGTTGAGAAAGACACACAAAATAAGATAACTTACGTGTTCTTAGGCACGTTTGTAGCCTTTTCAAACAGCTTCAATAGACGTTTCAGTTTCAGTTCACAGCAGCGTCTTTTCAAAATGCCAAGAAGCTTTTCTTGTCTTCCTAGTACAAGAGAATTGCTATGGGAAATCACTCATGTCACACTACCCTCTGTACATGTCTACAATAACCCCCCTGAATCCCACATAAAAGGGCAAAAATGGTCACTTGACTATGTAATGAAACTTTAAGCACTTTAAGCAAATGTGAAAGCATTGATGTTTGGATCAGCGTAAACTGGTTATGATGTGAGGAATTAAGGCACCACATCTGTGATAAATTGAGCAAACACGACTGCATTATGACCAGATGAAATACAGCATTCAAAATATATCTGAAATATATCGAAAATATTACGACGCCATTTTCTGTTCTTTCTGGCCTTGAGGCATAACAACCCAGTCTGTTTTTAGACAGGATTTCAAGGGAATGAATTACAATATAAAACCAAAACAGGCCTGTGGATTGTTTCAATCATTCCAAACGGGGAGTTCATTGTCACAAACAATGCAAATACAAAGTAGCTTGTGAGTTCCTGGTGTGTGTGCTGCGTTGCCTGGCAACAGACTGGGGGAACTGTTTTGTTTTTTTCCCCACGGAGCTACATAACATAATTAAATAATTTATTTCATACTTACATTTCCTTACTCAGCACTGAGTAAGGAATATATATATATATATATATATATATATATATATATATATATATATATATTGATATGTGTGTAAGGGCTAATAGTGAGCCGGTGACTGTTGAAAAATAACTCCCGACAGGGGATTAGGGTGGGAGTGGATGAACGCAGTTAAAGAGTACCCGCCCGGACGGGACGCTCTAAAACTATCTCAGAGATCTTAGGACTTAAGAACGCAGTTAAGAACGTCTTTGGTGAGAAGGGACGCTAAGATAGGAGTGTTTCCCAGATGCCTTCTTAATGCCCTTCTAGGATCGCTCTTTAAGCGCTCTTAGCAGGAGCTGACCACTGCCGCGGTGCTGAAACTAAATCAATCGACGTCAGGCACATCACTCACCCACCACTTCATCAGTGCATAACACACAGCGCTGCTACCTAACGCCCTAATTCCCTGCTGCTCGTGTGTATGTGTGTTCTAATAATTCTAATGAAAAACTAAGACGATAAACATTTGTTAATGACCTATTTTCATGACGAAAACAAGACTACATATAAATAAAAAGTAGTCTTGGTAAGAGAATCATGAGAAAATGTATTATATTTATACAAAAATATGAAAGACGGACGAGAGGACAAATGAACCTGCATTGTATCCTGACCACATTGTATCCTACTTGCATTCATCAACGCTGTGTCTCTGCTAATGATCATCTTAATGTGACCAGTTCACGGAAGGACAGAATTGACAGATGTATGGACTATATAAATCTACACTGAGAATCAGACAAAACGGCAGGTATAAACTATGAAAACACACAGGCAGCACGCTGACAGTTGTGAAAGAGTTGCCATTTATGTGTGGATATGTGAAAACACACAGCTGCTACCCAATTACCTGCTGCACGTGTGTGCAATTACAGGTAACAGGTGTATCCAAGCAGCAATTACATGCATTTACGGAGATCTAAAATGACCTGTGGGTATGGGTGCACACATTAAGACAGAATGGCAGAAGCAGGGCGCAAGTGGGCCAAACGGTCACTTGCATTCACCCCAGAGGATATGACCATCCTGGTGGATGAAGTATGGCAGCAACAGGACACACTCTTTGGCGGAACAAAAGGGAAAAAAACTCAGTGGCCAAGAACCGCATTTGGCCATCTGGGAGCGGGGCCAGAGCAGCTCAGCCAACCTCCCCGCCCCTCAGCATCAGCCTGCCCGACGAAGACGTCCCCTGCACACTCTCAAGCTCAAGGCCTGTCCCCGTGCGCCAACCCGCACCAGCAAGGCCTGGCGTCCGCATGCGGAGTGGCCTCACCCGACGGCCCTCTATTACCACCTGCACCTGCACAACCTCCCTTCATTGCAGGTGATGCAGAACCTATGTGACAGCAGGGATCCAACCGCTTTAGGCTATCTTATCTTTGAATAAACTTGGTTTCCTTTTTAACCATGTGTTGTGTGAATCATTGCACATTATAAAGTAAGGGTGTCAAATCTACACACAGATGGTCCCAGGGAATTAATATAATTTCATGATTTATTCCTAAAGACTACTCATGACATACATAAAATGAACACTTTTGCAGCTGACTGAACAGATTGCAGATGTTTTACATTATAAAAAATAAACCTCATTGCCTCTGTGCACTGCCTGTTGGCACCTACGTCATATCGGACTCAAACTTTGCTTTTGGGCACTTAATCATGTTTTCTTCTAGCTAGATCTTGCTTTTGTTGTATTAACACTCAGATGTACATCGCTTTGGATAAAAGCGCCTGCTAAATGAAACTGTAACATTGTAAAGTGTGCGTAATGTGCGCGTCAAGCATGACGCACGTCCCTCTTCCAGCCTGATGTGAACAGGAACACACTTGTTGTTCCTTATACTTATTTTTATGTTTTTTCTGCCAGATTTCGGCGCATAACTTGTGCACAGCTTTGAGCGCACATAAAACATATAGATAGTTTCATAAAACATATAGATTCAGTTCAGTTCAGTTAAACACGATATAATATTAAGTGTACGCTATATTGAGAGTATTTTCACCATTTCACCTTAATGTCAGACGGCTATATCCAACGGGAAAATGGAGCTGTTATATTGCTCTCTACAAAGCCAGACTCCATTAAGAAAACCGTGATTTAACATTGTTAAACACAGGAGGCTGGTCTATGACTGGCTCTGACAGTTAATTCATTTGCGTTATTGAGTGACTGTGGCATTTAAGAGGTTTAGTTCGGGCTCACCAAAGCCACACAATAACACAAACTTGTTAACTTATCGAAGCAGCAGTAAACAGCATCTCCCGTTTTCAGCGAGCTAAAATTACTGTTTTTGTCAAAGAGTCTGGTGGCTTTGATGACAACACAGAAGAACTGAAGCTGCTTACAGCTTTTTCATTGGAATGTGAGTGAAAGCAATGAATACACACTCAAGCATGCATTTAAACTATTGGGTTTTTTTAGGTGGGTAAAGTTTGTTTTGTTGCTATGCCCCATCCACAACAGTACATTGCTCAGCTTCCATGTCAGGGTACCCCATGCAAACCCACTTAAAAAATATCTGGACCATTCCCTTAAAAAATTATTCCTAGCGCTTTCTGTTAAACTTTGCATCACGTTGTAAAGTGCTCCTGTCTTGGTGGCATTTCTATATTAGCCTGCCCATTCTGTAAACAGCTCAGCTCTGCTGAAAGGGTATTAGAAAGCTCTCCAACTTCAATTCATGTCTAATTTCCTTTCAAGATCTTCACATGATATGAATAAAAGCCCTGAGGTGAGAAGGCTGTCAAGGACTAAATGAAAAATCTTGATGTGATGTGGTGTGTGCATCTCATGACATATGAACGTGATACTTCCACACACACATATACACGTGTGTGTGTGTGTGTGTGTGTGTGTGTATACATATACATACAACATATACATATATATACACCAGGGGTCGCGTTAACCGGATATTCTCGGTCACTGACCGTTTTTTTTACAACAATGACTGGAAAATCTGAAGGCCGTCCGTCATTTTGACCGGTTGCTGTTACCACCCCTGCCCACATGGCGGCGGAGTGGCCGGAGTCAGTGGCTGCCGTTTTCACACTGCAGAGAAAAAAGTCATTCATCTGCTTCATGTAGCGTTGTTGAGCCCTGGACACACCGGACGCGTAGTGCCGCAGAAGTCTTGACTGTCCGCACAGGCAGCGCATTTCTCCTGCGCTCTCCGCGCCGGTTAAACATCGACTCCACTCGTCTGTTCCCGTCAGTAATCGTTTTTTTTCATTTCAACAGGTCATTTTAAACATGGGTAAGTTCATATTTTAATCTTTTTTTTTTTATAACGTAATAAGTTAATTACAATTTGTCATTGCATGTTCATGTATTGAGCGTGTTGGATAAACACTGAAAAATAGACCAGACGCCGAACTGAAGCGCTGCCTCCGCGTGCGCTCCGCCCTGCTCAGCAGCCTGTGTGGACAGTCAGATAGGTTAACATGGGCGCCGATTGAAAACTGCCTCCGCGGCTGGGCGCTGCGCTTCGGTTCCGCGTCCAGTGTGTCCAGAATGGCACGGGTGTGTGGATGTCTGTTCATCTTTTCGTTCATGTCCTTATTAATGCACACTTTATAACTTGCTTGTTGGATTTTTTAAAAACGAATGAATGAAAACTAAATATCTTTGAATATCTTAAAGGAAAATTAAAATGACCGGTAAAAATAGATTTTGACCGGATTTTTATGAGCCTGTCGGTCAAAATGACAAGCGACGAAAAAGTCTAGCGTGACGTCTGATACACACACACACACACACACACACACACACACACACACACACATACATATATATATACATACATATATATATATATATATATATTCCTACCTCCAGAGTCTCCTCGCTGTGCAACCAGGCTGCTGCTGCAACTTGCCCGTCTGTAGCGCTTCAATGTACTCATCGCACTTCTTGTAACCATCATCTAGCAGGTCCTGTTTGGCCTTCAGCAAACCCTGACCAGGTGTCACATCACCAATTCCAATAGAAAAGCCACGGTTCGCTGAAGGTTGGGAGTTAAAAAAATACAGAAATAAAAGATGAACTGAATTTGCGATCAATACCTCTAGAGCTTATCCAGTTTGCTGAACTGTTTACCATTGACAAATAATATAAAATGACCTAATATTTTCCTAATTACAACACAGGCACTAACTCTATATTAATGTTCTAGGTTTATTCCTGCTGTGGTTGACAGGCATCTCAATTTTCACAACATTATGGGATAAGTTTTTGGACCCTGGAGGAGCCACCTACAGAGGTACACGGGGCGAGTCTTGCCAGGCGGGACATGGCGTTAGCAGCCTCCAGCTGTCCCCAGTCTCTCAGCAGGATGTAGAAGATGTTGTTCTTGGAACCAGACCCCAAGGTGCCCTTGTCCATGCTTCCACACATCAGCTCGCTGTTGTGGATCACCACAACTGGAAAGGTGTAAAGAGAATGTGACAAGAATTGACGTCATTAGGTACCAGAATAGAAACACGACCAAGGTGAATAAAACACAACATGGTGCTCGCCTGGAGAAACCTGATGCTGTTCGAGAGGGTGAATAATTGGTGAAAGACATTCAGCTTGGAGATGAGAAGAAGAAGAAGAAGAAGAAGAAGAAGAAGAAGAAGAAGAAGAATTTTGAGAATTTGTTTCGGCAAAAAAATAAGGGTTGTCAATACTAATTTTATAAAATTCAATATATACAATAATTTAAAAAGTAAGTTGACCCTCTTAAGAGAAAAATCTTTTATATGGGCCTTAATTCTATTTTGTCATTTATCAACTTCCACTGGGATCCTTGTGATGGTAGGAACTAGCGTTGAGTTTCTCACTTTGATGCAAAACCTTAAAAATCATCGATACTCAGTATATTTTTCAATACAATGGGTAAAAATGTCATCGAGAGCATAAAATGTAATTCTTTTCCACATTTCTTTCTTATTCTTTCTTCTTGTATTTACTTTTTGTGTTTTTATTTTACATTTGCTTTGGCAATGCAAATGACAATAAAGCTCCTTTGAATGAACTTAATTGACATAAAGTGAATTAAATTGAGTATAATTGAACTGAATTGAATTGAATAAAGAGTGAGAGGAGGCGGAGCCGTTGGGGGCACTGGTGTACATGTCAACTCAAGACAAAAAGTCATATTGATACTGTGGAAAATGACTATTTAAAAAGTTTCAAATATTCAGAATCAGCATGCATCGATAAATCGATATTTTTGTTAGCACTAGTTTGAAAATGATGCTTGCTTTTCACCGAAGTATCTCACCCAAATTGACAATTCCATGAATCTATTCAAAACCAAGTCCACGTCTAGACCACAAACGTTACATCAGCAACAATTAACGACAACCTTCACGCGGCACCAAAGCAGCCGTCTATGCCAGTTTCTTCTTGTCTTTGAAAGGAGCAACGGAGCGGCTAAACTTTGTGTGCAGTGTGCAGTAGTGGCGGTAAATCTACAATGTATGGTACAGTTTGCTCATGAATACAGACCGAAAGCTCAAGGGTACCCAATACCAAGAAGTTCCTGTGTCTGCTGTGTTATTTCCCAGTTGCTGGGCAAAAGTGTAGCATGAATAAACTCTTCAGGTCACAGCGACACCGGTGAGATGTTGCTAAGGGAGCCGAGCCTGTGCAGAGAGCTGCTTTGATTTTTATTTTACTTTGTTCATGTGATTTTGCTTTCATTTATTCATATAAAAATAATAAATAAATATAAATGATAAAATAAAATATCTGTATTGTTATACTGATTTTAATCATATGACCAAGCTCTTATATCTCCACCTAAAACATCATCAGAAACTGAGTGCTCTACTTGGATCTCTATCAGATGACCTGGCTGAATAAAGGTTCTAAACATTTCATGACTTAGCCACATAAAACCTTTTCATTCGGTGTGTTTTAGGGATGTGCCACGTCATATCATTCACGATAATGCTGGTCTAACTTTTAAAACAACAAAAAACATGTCATATTGTGATAAATGCAATATTCCGACTTGTTGTCGTGATGATGTTATACCGTTACACACAGCAACAGCAAGCATGCCTGCAAGCGAAACTGCTACGGGCTCTACGGTGGAGGAGTTAGGTTCATACAGGGGAGTGACTTCCATGGTGTGAAATCAGTGGCGTTGTTAGGCCTGGGCGTCTGAGACTTCAGCCCCCAGTGTTTTATTAATGTTCTATGAGTAGCCCTGGACTTTTTAGACTCTTCTGACAGCAGCATCTCTTCCTCTCCTCTCTCACCCTGAGCACACAGGTATTGGTGTCATTTTTGTCAAAAGCCTCTCATTATGCAAGACTAGAGCCCCTTTTCCACCGCAGCAACTTTTATCATTTACCCGGGATTTTGAAAAACCTTGGCGCGTTTCCACCAAAATTACCCTGGGAAAAAAAACTTCCCTCAACCCCAAACTTTCCCTGAAAAAAGTACCTAGTAGAGGGGTAGGACTTCCCAGATTCCCCAGAATTACTGAGGGGCGGGGCTGTGTGCTGAAGAACGCTGATTGGTGGAACACACACTTGCAGCGTTCCGCACTTCCTGGCACGGGCAACCGCTGCAAACTTTATTTCATTTCTACAAGCTTCACTTCATTTGTGTTTTGCTGAAGGATGGGCACTGAAACCTGGTACTAAATTAGCCCTGGAGCTAAATCATCGCAGACCGTAGTACTGATAGGCCCTAATGGTGTTGGTTCTTTTGTGCTGGCACTGAACTGAATAAGTTTTTCAGAACTTTGACGTGCAGTGGAAACGCACACCACACAGATTACCAGGAATTCTTTCACCCAGGTAAATAAATTCCTGGTGATAAAAGTTTGCAGAAATGTTGGTGGAAAAGTGGCTTATGTAAGCTCACAAAAACCTTGGTAACAGGACACCTGAGAAAAAAATGCAGGTCTGTGTGTGTGTGTGTGTGTGTGTGTGTGTGTGTGTGTGTGTGTGTGTGTGTGTGTGTCAGGACGTCTAATTCAGCTGAGTGACTCAGGTTACAGCGGACTGAGTAGAGGAGAAATGACAGACTGTGCAGGTCTAGGTGGGAAAAAAACAACTCAACCTTTTTCAGTTTTGTGAAGCTTTAATTGTTGACATCATAAATGTCTTAATCAGTATGCAAATGCTCTGTGTATTGTTTTGTTTTTTGCCAGTAAACTGGTGGAGGAAATTCAGTGGAGGTGGAACTGTCAGGCACTAATGAGGCTGGTGTCCTCGGCACAGAGATTGACTCTGAATTGGCTGTCTCATAAGGAATAGGATTAAATGAGACGAATTTGCAAATGGTTATATGCGGCTGGCCTATAGAAACACTGCGTGCAATAGTCCTCCTTCTCTCTCCCTTCACTATCATTCTCTGACACACCAACACCTACCAAAGCTGGGTCAGGTTTGGGTGGTTAATTAATGTATATTCATTTATTTTCCATAGCGCTTATCCTGTTAGGGGTCCTGAGGGGGCTGGAGCCTATCACAGCTGACATTGGGCGAGAGGCAGGGTTCACCCTGGACAGGTCACCAGACTATCACAGGGCTGACACATAGAGACAGACAACCATTCATGCTCACATTCACAATTGGTGACAATTTTAGAGTCACTAATTAACCTGTATGTCTTTGGACTGTGGGAGGAAACCGGAGTACCCAGAGAATCCACGTTAATACTGTGAGAACATGCAAAAATCCACACAGACACCCCCCCCCACCCTGAGTTCCTGGTTCAAACCCCCACCCTGGGTTCAAATCAGCAACCCTCTTGCTGTGAGGCGACAATGCTAACCACTTATCACTGAAGCTTTGAAGCACCACAAATGGTATTCAGGACAATCCTTCTATGTAATAATGGTTTACAATGGTTGAAATTGCCTGTTGATCTCTATTTCACACATATTTATTTTGTTGTACTATGGATAGTTTATACAGAATTGTAACATAACAGTCAAGCATTTGACACAATCAATCATTCCCTCCTTATTCAGAAATGTGAACGCTATGGGATAAGAGGTGTCGCAAAACATTGGTTAAGAAGTTATTTAAATAACAGGTATCAGTAAAAATCCATAATGAATCAAATCTTAGAAGAGTAACCCATGGTGTTCCACAAGGTTTGGTATTGGGACCTATGTTACTTATACTTTATTTAAATTATATTTTAAGGTATCTAATATGTTGAAATTTGTAACATTTGCTGATGATACAAATTTATTTGTACAAGTGATGACATGAAAGAGTTATCAAAAACAGTTTAAAGGGAACTGATCATGTTGAAAAAATGGTTTGCTGTTAATAAGTCATCGCTAAATGAAAATAATGGTGGCATTAGGGCTAATTGTGAAATAAAACTGAACTTAAATGGTGTTGAAATTGAAAGCGTATATGAAACAAAATTTTTGGGGGTGATTATAGGTCATAACTATGTTGGAAGCCATTGGTCATTTTGTATTTAAAAACATTGGAAATACTTTTATAATAGTATAATGGATTAAATATTAATCTATTTACTTCCTTTCTTTGGTATAGTTGATATACTGGGTTATCTTTTGGTTAATGTAGGATAGGCAAAAAATAATATTGGGGCTTCAGCCTACTCCATTTTTGGTTATTAACTATGAGAAAGTTTGTGTGAAATAATCTTTGTTTGAGAGTCTAAGAGATTATATTCGTTTTACTGAATATCTGAAGGCAAACTGTTACATTTATGCTGACGTACAAAACTATAAGCCTTATTTTAATGCAATTGTATGTTCTTGAAATTAAAAACTAAAAATTCTCCCAGTATTTTTAACATCATCAAGAACATTATTATCGCAAAAAAACACCCCGAAACATTGTGATGTAATCTAAGGGCCGTATCACCACCTCTTGTGTGTGTAGTTAGTGGACATTTTGACTTTAGAAACTCACATGAGTCATTGAAACAGAGATCCTCTCCCTTGCCACAGTACTGTTTGCCTTTGGTCCGCAGGTTCGCCTTGACTGGACAATCCTTACTGGGCTTCAGAATGAGGCTGAAGATCTGTTTCCCTGTCCACAGAGCCATGGGCTGACGGACACATGGCAAAGTATTAGTGCCAGGCTACACACAAAGAGTGATGCAACAAGCTCAGCAGAGTGCAGTACCTTCATGATAGCAGGGCGGGGGAGAGAGACCCTGATCTTTTCATCTTTGCCCACAAGGATTGATGCAACTATCTGACAGGCTTTTGATCTGTCAAAGAAGGTGTCCTTCAGCGTCAAGAGGTAGGCTCCTAAAAGGCAGAAAAAATGAAAAGTGAATACAGTGGGTTTTCAAATATGGCTGAAGTGCTCCCCCATCAGGTAGAAAATGATGATTTAATGCCTCTGGATTGTTCAGTATTTTAAGAAAAGGAACTTAATGGACATTTCCCCCATGGCATCAGTAATTGTTTCCCTTTCAACATTATGACAAGATGCACCAGGAGCCTCACATTATATATAAAGAGAGCACTGACTGACCTGTCAGAAAGTCCTGAATAGCAGCAATCAGAGGTTCACCGTTTCTTGGAGTGACGAGATTGGCTTTTGTCTGGAAGAAAGGTAATAATTTGTGTCAACGTGTAGTCAATTTCAACTGACAGCACAACACAATAGAGGACGAGATATGTTTTCAAAGCTGACCTCATCACAGTGTGTGTGTGTGTGTGTGTGTGTGTGTGTGTGTGTGTGCACTGAATGGACCACATGTGATGATGCATACCCCCATCAGGACAAGGGCCTCGGCTTTGGCTTCTTCAGTCTGAGGTAGATGAAGGTTCATTTCATCACCGTCAAAGTCGGCATTGTACGGGGTGCACACACACTCGTTGAACCGAAAGGTCCTGTGAGGTTTGACTCTGGCCTGTGAGTTTGGGAACAGTGAAAACCAGTGTCACACATAAAGAAGCAACTAAACAAAGATCTACTACATGAGTAATCCCTTTAGATTTTTGCACATTGAACACATTCTTCATACTGTGAACATCTACACATCTCCTGTTCAATACTTTGCACATCCCATCCACTCGTTTGGTGACACATTTTGACAAATGAAGGCCTGTCTCAATTAGAGGCCTGGTCTGGTTGCCCAGCACTTTACACCAGATTATCTGAAGCCTAATTTTTATACAAGTAACATTCATACTGGTTTAAATAAACAATTTGATGGCATTTTCTCATCTTTGCCAAGTAACAGTTTCGCATGAAAGGTATTAATGGCCTGTCCCAGATATAGGCCTTTTGATTTCATGGATTTAAGCAAATAATAGCCCGGGCTATTAATTAAAGTTTTACGGTATTTCACATATTATTTTTATTTTTTTTAATGTGAATTTATATTTTACATATTGATTCTCACCTTTTGCTGTACTTCTTTTTCCTTTTCCTTTTCCCTTACTATGTTTATTGTGATGGTTAGGCATCCAAAATACAAAAGCAATTATGTGAAACCCTACATCGAAATAAACTTTTTGGTTTCTGAATCTGATGAGAACAAAAAATAGATTAAAACAATGTTTATCTTAAGAACAGTTATGTTTGCACATGAACAGTTTAAACTTTAAAAGCTTAAAGCACAGTCGCCACAGTGCCACGCTGCAGCCGTGAACTGTATAAAATAATGGACATAGCTAACGTGACATCAGCCATTGGTTTGAGGACTCCTGTTTTGAATCCTCAAGTACAGCATTTTAGCGGTCGCCATCTTGGGTTTTGGGGGTCGGATGACTTAGTCCATGCCCTGTGGTCATGCTCCAGGCCTTTTGGACTAGAGTTCATGAGTATATCGCAGAGGTCGTGGGGGTAGATAATGAGTTTTGTCCTGGTGTGTACATACTTGGATTTCCTCAACCCACTGACCACATTGCAAACCCCCCAGCAAATTGGATTCAGACATGTAATGTGATTGGTAGACTGATGATAATGAGAAAGTGGAAAGCTGTAGACGGCCAATTATTTCATGAATGGATCTCAGAAATGGGCAATTTATCATTTATTATTTATTTTCTGCCTGGTAAGTCGTTAAAAAAATGACAGGGTTGTGGGTCGTATTTCTCGAGATATTTCTCCACCTCAACATGTAGGCTTTCCTTATCCATTCTGCGACACGCGAGAGACAGCGACAGCAAGAGGTGATATACAAGCAGGGAGGAAGCAGGGAAAAGTGTTTTTTTTAGGGGCAGTGAGGTTGGAAATAGGACAATGAGGGTTGTAGATAAAAGAATTGGGGCAACTGTTTAATGTGTGCCATTTGGCAGGAGTGTGTTTTGGCCTTACCTCATTTAGTCTGGTTTACTGGGATGGATGGAAGCAGTTTTAGGTGCAGATAACAACTTCAACTACCTATTTCTGCCAATCTGTGACAAATCTGTCAAGCACCTGTGCCTGATCGATTGGTGTACTACTGGTAATCATTTTTGTTTAGTAGATGTTACTGTGACAGCATATTGATGCATTTAACAGACTTTTATTTAGTTAAGGTCTTCATTTATAGTCAAAAACTAAACTCACGATGTGGGCCATGATGCTGAGTTTGTGCAGTGAGGGCTGTCTGTTGAAGAGGACGATGTCTCCATCAATCAGGTGTCTCTCCACCACATCACCAATCCTCAGCTCCTGAGCGATCTTCTCACGGTTTCCATATTTCAAAAACCTGACAGAACAAAAGTGATACATTTTTGGTGGTGAATCACATCAGGTGAGCACTGGTTTTAATCTGCACAGGAAGCAGCCAGCCTCACCTTTTAACCTGAATGAGACGGTTCTGGATAAAGTTGGCCCCGGGATGAACATCGGGACCGTTGCGGACCAGTTTCCTCATGAGCTCTAGATTGGCTTTGTTCACCTGTAACATGGTGTCACATTTAGTTCTAGCACTGGAGAGGTTATTTGGTGTATTGGTTGCAGGCGTCAAGTGAAGCTCACCCTCTCTGGGTATGTCAGGATTTTGGCCACATGCACGGGGACGGCCACCTCATCGATCCTCAGGTTCGGGTCGGGAGAAATGACAGTTCTGCCGGAGAAGTCCACTCTTTTTCCTGAGAGGTTTCCTCTGAATCGACCTGATTTGTTTTTTTACACCACATAAATCAGTCAGTAATCCAAAATGTGCGCTTTGTTACTTGCGAGTTGTGAAGGTTGCTGTAAATCAATTGGCACAACTCACACAAGAAACTAACATTTGAGACAATAAAATTCAAATGCCAGCATAAAAATGTCTCTCTAAATAAAATAAATAATAGTATTTGACTAACTGGTATTATGGGTTAGAACTTTTTTATTCCATTAAGGAGCTAGTGGCATTTGGTGCACGGAGTTCATTATAAACACAGAGACCAAATAACAGAGAAATTAAATAAAACATTAGAACACACTATACCTTGCTTCCCCTTGAGTCTCTGCACAAAGCCTCTGGTCCATTTCTTCGGTGCCATGTTGAGGGGGATGCCAGAGAGCTCGCTGTTGATGTAAAGAGCACACTGCAGCTGGAGGAAGTCCCAGTCCTCCATGATCATCTGGGTCTTCGCCCCTGTCATACGATGCTAAATGATACAAGCGGTTGTTAATATGGCTGCCTCCACGAAGATAAAGACATCTGGGGGCATATTCATACAGTGTCCTTGTAAAAAGAGCTGCTCCGAGTGAAGGAAACTCTTAGAATTGTAAAGTTTACAAAGAATTTGCCCTGGCAGATAAGTGAAGATCATGGTTATTCACAAAGCACTTATGTCAGCTTATAAAGTAAATACTGTTAGGAGTAGTTAAGAGGACTTTAGAGAGGCTTAAGAGTTTCTCAAGCAGAGAAGAAACTCTTGGAAAGACAAAGAGGAGCAGAAGGAGAAATTCCTCCAAACACTAAATGACAGCAAGTTAAAAAATGCTTCAGATTAGGTGGAACATGAATGTTTGAGGTCAATCTCATTAGAGATGCGCTCACATCTTCCATCCAACACATAAGACCAGAACTCAGAGTGATCACAACACCAATATACAATTCTGCTCATAAGCTTGCCCCCTTTAGCGTCAATGACAGCTTGCAGTGTTTTTGTAATAGCTGAGCCTGTTATTTTCTCAGGTTTTCTCAGCTGCCCATTCTCCTCAGCAAAAAGCCTCCAGTCTGGTAAATTCTAGGTTATTCTTACATGAACTGCCCCTTCAAGATCTCCACAAAGTGGTTCAACTGTATTGAGGTCAGGAGACTGTGACTGCCACTCCAGGGGTCTCATTCATAAACCGTGCATACACACAAAACCAGGCCTGAAAGAGGCTTTTGTCACTTCCCACGGAAAGTTGTGACGTATAAAGACGGACTTGATGGGAGAAACATTGACCCATGCTTACGAACATTTTGGAGATGGAAAATTGGTGGCACAGATGATGAGGTGGAAGCCTGATTGTAGAAATTCTCGATAATTTTTAGCGTTTTTTTCCCATACGTACATTTTTAGTATGGAGCCTTCAAACTGTTTCAGAACCTTTGCTGCTGTCGCCACTGAAGGTTTGACTTGACCTTTTTTTGGATCATTGTCATGCAGGAAGGTCCAAGTCCATCCCTTGCACAGCTTCCAGACAGATGAACGCAAATGTCCTCTAGTATTTTCTGATAACATGCCTCATTCATGTGCCATAAATTTGGACTAATTCCCTGTGCCGCCGTACAGTGATCCACCACCATGCTTCACTGTGTACTTTTCGTCATAGGCCTTGTTTACTCCTCTCTAAACAGCATCAATGGTTGTGATTAAAAAGTTCAGTTTGACTTGTCTGGGTGCTGTTTGGCATAGTGTAAGTGGGCTGCATGATCAGCCATAGTATCAAAAACATATCCAGTTTTCACAGATTCTGTTAAGGGTATGTAAGTTTATGAGCACAACTGCATATGGGAATTGAAAAAATGCAACAGCGCAGTAGTGATGACTTGGGTTTGCAGCAGAGTGATCACACAGACAATTACAGTTCTTTCATAGTGTCAAATTGCAATCAAATCAAATTGTGGCAGTTCATTTCCACTGGATGTTCACACCTTGCAGGCTCACAAAAGGGCATGTCTGTCAGTACGTTTACATGACACTTGAAAAAACGAATTATTGCCTTAATCCAACTATAACTGGATAACTGTAGTGCATGTAAACGCGCTACTCCGACTAATATCGGAGTTCTCCAACTCCGATAAAGACACCCAGCTAAAGCGATTGGAATTCGATTTTCTCCGGCATGTATACGCCTTAATCGGAGTTAAACTAGACGATGCATGTGCGCATGCTCCACACCCCCCGCGCTGGCGTATGACCCCGGAACAGACAAGACATGCTATTGTTGTAGCCCTCCAACAGCATACGCCGTTCTTGTCTGCCTCTCGAAATCACCATGATCACGAGGGATAGCGTGCACCATATCTGCACAATCAGTAACGCGTACATTACTTACAAGATGAAACAAAGCTGTGCGATTATCCATCTTGCTGTTGTTCGAAATGCCAGTCTGCCGCCTGACTCCAGTTGTTCATTATTAAGTGACGTAATTGGTCAACTGGAAAGGGGGCCAACCCGCTGGAACGACGCATATCGCCACCTAGTGTTGAGGAGGAGGACACGTTCCCGTCAGTTATTTAGTTTTCTCAGTTGCATGTAAACTGGGACAAGGACAGAAGTCCGATTAGACACCAAAATCGAATTTTGAGCATAGCTCGATTAAGCTGTGCATGTAAACATACTGTGTGACAACCAATGACACCTTTTAAAAGAATGCATCATACCTAGCAACAGGGTCAACCACACCTACTCACGAAGGTAGAAGTTTGTCTCTTCCTTGCTCAGAATTTGTAGGCTATGTTAGGAGATCTCTGAGAGTGTCATCAGAATGTTTTTAAACATGGTCCCAGATGACTGAATTTAAGACATTTTGAAGTTGTAAGGATGATAAACTTAAAAATGAAGGCCTCAACAATCATCCTTCAACAACTCTGAGCAGTGTTTAGTTTGTTAAACTTTGTTAAGTGAGTCGCTTTAGAAACAAAGAACTCTACATAGGCAGGGTTGAAGGTGTAGGAGAGATTTCCTCATTTATTAGACCCAGAGTTTGCCCTTACAGTTCAGACGCTGTAGGCTCGGAAGATGGAATTATTGTAGCTGTAGGCTGCTAGAATCTGAAAGCTTTTTCTAAAACCCGATATCAGGGGCTAATGGCCACTTGCCCATCACAGCTCATTATTTCTAAATGAGATCCCACTTGAAGTCTGAAGTTCACTGTCTTTCAACAAGAGGTCCAAATCTTTTCAGTCTCTAAAGATACCTGAACGGACAGAAGGTAAGTAGCCACAGTCAGTGAGATACCAACCTTTTTGATGACATCGTTGAGGAAGATAATCTCCGTGAGCTTCATGGTGAGGTCGTCCTCGTTGGTGCCTGACTTCAGGTCGCTGACCACAGAGGGTCTTATGCAGAGAGGAGGCACCAGGAGGCGGGTGAGAATGAGGTCCGCAGGTTTCCCCGCCTCAGGGTTCATCAGCAGCAGGGGAATGTCTTCTTGGGGGATCCTCTTGAAAAGGTTCAGCACCACCAGAGGGTTCAGGTTTTCCTACAGAGGGAATAATAATCAAGGCAACATGAGGCAAATACAAGGTTGTACAGAACTTTGCACACCATGTCTATAGTTTTGTCGGATGCTTTTTGCTTTTCTATATGTTGCAAAAACCTGCAATACATGGCACAGTGTAATGATAGATTCGCTCCCTTGCTTTTCTCCACTGGAGGAAGCTACCCAGGCTGTTGCCTCTCATTGTCCACGTCTTGCATTCAGCTACCCGAGTTATGATAGGCCTAGTGTGCAGCTATTGTGTAAATTGCACCTTGCTGTAAGTATCATCATCGCTGTTGTGCATATCTACATAGGCCAATATTATCTTCTCTTTGTTATGGATGATTTCAAAAAGGACATTGTTTCCATATATATTTCCTTTCTCCCTCTCTCATTGCAGATGTAGGTTACACCACATTTTCTTTGCTGCATCTTGGTCAAACAAAGTTTTTAACTGACTTGAAAAATCAGAAATTCAAACTTGTTGTGGAAACTTTGACGATGGACAAAAGTTTCAGAGTCCGTGCGTAAACGTGATTGACAGCATGCGGTTGTATTGTTTTTAACTGTGCACTTGGTGAGCAAAGGCCTTAAGATATATGAGAAATATAAGATATAAGATAACAATACTTATAGAATACCTATCTCCCTACCTTAGTTTGAGGACTGTACTTACATTATTCTACAAAAATCTTTATTCGTTTGATAAAATAAGCCAAGCTTCTCAATAAATCAGTTTTTTTATGTTGAAATTATAAATTTTTCCTGATTCACACGAGAAAATGTGTCATCAATAAGGAGCTGTATGCGATATTCATATCATATTTATGATTCAGAGTCTGGGGCAGGACTGAGTGCACACGGTTCTTGACGTGGAGGTGACCTTGCCGGCAGCTAGCAGCTAATGGAGGGTGGATGCTAAGCTTCCATGACAGTACAATCCCGCCATTGTGGGATGGGACAGCACTATCACTCAGTACGTTTACATAACATTAGAGAAAATCGATTTATTGTGCTAGTCCGACTAAAACTGGACTTTTAAAATACATATAAACATGTTAAACATGAAATCGTACTAAATTGAAATTCTCAAAGTCAGACTAACACACCCAGACAATGCCAGTGGGAGTTGAATTGCCACTGGATGTATACACTCAATGTGGCCCAAACTGGCTGAGGTGTTTTTTTCCGCCCTGGGCTTTGACCCGGAGGTCGAATAGCATTAATGCATAACAGAAGAAGAAGAACATGGCGAATTCTACATCCAGAGCTGTGCATTTTTGGACCGACAAAATGTACAGAGCTCTGAAATTGTCCACCATGGTACTCGTTTGCTGCTAGTTAACCGCAGCTAACTTGTTTGTCAGTTGTTTGGTCTGTGATGTAATAGGTCAACTGGAAAAAGGTCCAATACTAACAAGCTGTGGGATCATTTTGAGAAGGTGAAGGACGAACCCAAGGTGATATGTAAACTCATCTTCATTGGTTGACTACAAACATGACGTATCATCTGAAACATGTAATTGACACTACCCAGGCTCATCATTTGCCAAACTACAGCATGGTGACACCTACTGCGAAGTGTGAAAGTGTAAAAAGCTCACCTGAGCTCTGGTCAGCAGAGGTTCCACCACTTTGTTGTGCTCGATGGCAGTGTCAAAGGACTGCAGGAATTCCGACACGAAAGCATCCACCACCTTCTTAGTTGTTTTATACTTCTCATGGATGATCTTCAGCAGGCCACACTTTTTCACTGGTCCTGAAGAGTTAAAAACAGACATGACTCAGCTTTTTCCAGTTATTACATCAGGATGGATGGCACAAAAAGTCGGTGTGAACATGTAAATGTCAAAAATGAAAATGTCTCCTTTTTTTTTCACCATTGAAAGCGGAACAGTTGAGACAGATTGTCCTTTTGCGACATTTATCAGAGATCTTCTTCTTCAGCCCTCGTTTCTGGAGATAGGCCAGGTTGGGCCTTTTCAAGAAATCCATGAACTGCAGCTTCTCCTCTTTTGTCAGCATTATGCTCGAGCACGTCTTGCAAATCATCTGGAGACACGACAAAATACCACATCACAATGAGGGAGGTGAAACACTACCTCACACAAATGCAAAGGTGAACTTGTGACTGAACTGTTGTGTGATATAAAAATGCAGAAAACAAGGAATTTACGATAAAACAAAAGTGGGGTAAAATTGTAATGCCTGCTTGATTTACGTGATCTTATTGGTGACTTATTCACATATTTACTTGTGTGAGAGATGAGCATACAGACAGACTTGCCAAAAAACATATTTAACCTGTTCTAATTTTGATGCTCTAGTGACACCTAAAGGAAAAATATATTTCTGCGTGCTGCATTCCAGTCATTTCAATTCTTCTTGCACGGTGCAGAACCTGAGTCTTCTGACTGAATTCTGGTCTCCCTATTGCGTATAATACCCATCTGATATTGTTTTTCACAATGTGTGAGTCTCAAAATGACTATTTTAAAAATGTATGCCATCTAATTTTACCATTTTTATTGGAAAATAAAAGGGAGTAAACTCTTTGAAACACTCTTGCAGTCCATCAGGACCAAAACCTCACGCCACAAGAACCATTTCTTCCCGACTGCAGATGGACTCATCAGCAAGGACCAGAACACACACTAACTCTGACACTGATGTGTGTATTCTATCCCATATTTAAGTCCCATTATTAATTTTATTTCTAATTTTATTTTCTCTTACCATGTGTACGTTATGCACCAATACTCGACAGCAAATTCCTTGTATGTGAAAACCTCCTTGACACTAAACCAAATTCTTATTCTGAACTTGCCTGTAAGATCCCTATGATGGCTTTGAAGTAGCCGACGTGAAAACACGGCAGCTCCAGATCCAAGTAGCCATAGTGTCCCAGGCAATCTGCCAGATTCTTCCCACATGTCAAACATGGTCTGTCTTTCTCACTGGTGCCCTGCCGGAAACAAAAGAGCAGAGGGATGAGCCTGTAGTATGAGGATGGACTACAGCCTAATGAAGTTATATCTGTTTTTATGATGTACTTTAATACTTTTTTTCCCCACTTAATTTTTACTAAAATGTGCCACATGTGTTATGTTCCTATGCAGTTATGTCTGCATCAGTTTGATGTGTCTGTTGACAGTTTATGGAGACTACATTACCTATATGCACCATTCAGCCACAACATTAAATACACTTAGAAGTGAAGTGAATAACAGTGATCAACTAGTTACAATACAATGTTCCCAAACACATTTGCAGACCATGTGCCCCCCCCCTCAAATGGAGAGGGCACTGCCTGATTGCAATGCCCCCCACCCCAGCAGGACAATGCGCCATGCAACAGTGCAAAAACTGCTCAGGAATGACCCAAGGAAAGTGACAAAAAACTGGCCCTAAAACTCCCCAGATCCCATCTGATCGAGCATCCACGGGACATGACAGTACATAGTCTCGCAACCTCCAGGACTGAAAGGATTTGCTGCCCACACCCTGGTTGCAAGACACCCCTCAAAGGTCCTCTGTCCATGACTTGACAGGTCAGAGACAAGTCCGATCTAAGGAGGCCCTGCCATGGACCAGACTTGGCTTTAGGCTACTGCCACGTCCCACAGATGGTCAATCAGATTGGGATCTGGTGAATTTAGAAACCAGATCTATGCCTTGCTCACTTTGTCACATGTCTTGGGCCATTCCTGAGCAGTTTGTGTGGTTAAGGCATGCCGCACTGTACTCCTGATCAGAGAGTGTCATTTTGACTCGGGGGTGCACTTGGTCTGCAACGATGTTTGAGTGAGTGGTGCGAGTCAAGCGGAATCCACATGAATGCCAGGAGCAAAGCTTTCCCAGCAGAACTGACAAGATGATCAACATCCACCTGACAGCAGTTTGAAAGATGAGGCTGATCCGTGTGCGTGAACTGCATGCACGCAAATAGTTAAACACACAGGAAATCAATTCAAAAGTTAAACAATTATGGGGGGTTAAAGACTGTGTAAGACTACAGGAGTAAAACCTTTTTGGCAGATACAAGCGACATAATCATGCCACGATAAAGGGCAGCAATAAAGCTGAGAGGTCCCCCATAAATATTTTGCCATGAAAAGAAACAGATCTACATAAAAATTGTGCAGGACCTTTCTAAATGAGACTGTAGAGGCATTTGGACACTCTGTGATGTGTTTTCTTGTCTCACTGCATACAAGAGTGAAAAGACTGTGTCCATGTCATACCATGCGGTGGTCCAACACTCCATAAGGCAGTGGAGTGTGTTTGGTGTCTTGGCTGTACAGATTCTTACTGACCACCTGGATGTGAGCCTGCTGACGCATCTGCTCAGCAGACTTCATCCCAAAGCAGATGTGGCTTCTGCAGACAGGTACAAAGAGCAAAGCAAAGACAGTGAGAGGGTTAATGTCTGTTTTCTTACACATTGTTCAACAAGTATGCAGGTGACGGGCAGCGCTGAGAGGAGAACAGGAACAAAGTGTATCAGCATATTTAAGTGGCTCCAAATCCTGGTGACTGCATGTTCACAACACATCTCTGCTGTCCGTATATAAGTTAAATGTTATGACGTTTACTTTAGCCTACGTGTCAGAACAACTACTTTATGTTACTACAGCTAAATTATTTGGCCGTGTGGTGGGGCCACTGTATCTTCTTTAATACTATCGTCCTAAAACAACTTGTCAATACTCGCCACATTGCAAACTGACACTGGCACCAGCTAACCGGCGAGCTAGCTCACAGGCTAAGCTAGCAGCGCTGTTACACTCACATTTTTTTGGCCACATCTGTCTCTCTGAACTGCTCCCACCCATTTTGGCAGCGTCTCCTAAACAAACACCAGCACGACTAATTAAACTGTTATTCTGTCCTCATTCCAGCGGGCCAGGCTTTACTTATCACCTGCACGCTGTCACATTACTTCCCCATGTTGTTGAAGCGCTAACAGTCAGCAACACGCAACCGACTGCAATGTGTTGATAGCATGCGAGCTACAGTGACTGCTGCCTTCAGGGTTCATCGGTAATCTAGACGCTTTAATCCCAAATGGTGGCAACAACTTGATTAAAAAGTGCATGTGCTGACACATCGTATCGTCTGTGTTGTATTCACATTCACAGACAGCGCAAAGTTGAATCTGCTGGCAAGAAAACGAAAACTAGTATGTGTGAATGTTTTATTAGCAAATACGAGTTTACAGGGAGTTTTTGAAAGCAGCACGAGCCTACGCACAACAACAGCAGGAAAGAGAAGCAGCAGGAGCGCGAGCGCAGTCAGTGTCAGTGAGTGCTGACGCCTAGCGGCTGAAATGTGCAATGCTTTCAATGGTATTAAATATTCAATCAAATAATCAATCAAACTGTAATATCATTATAGTTTGATTTTTGCAGAGTTAAAATACAAAAAAGCAAGAAAAATGAATAATAAATACAGTGCAAGGAGAGTCAAAAAACCCAGATGTCTTCACCTAATTAAATTTAAAGTTATTAAAAACTCAAAAGTGCGGTAAGATAAAGCACAATACAAAACATGGACAAATAATACAAGCAACGGAAAACCCATTACAAAACAGCAGTTAAATGTTTTTAGGCATCTTTTGTAATACTTTATAGAGATACAGTTTTTTAGCAGGTGGAAAAATCATTCGTAGTTTAGTTCTCCTAAAATCTTATTGAAAATTGATCTCTATAAGTCAAAAAATGCAGGAAGATGAAGATCATCTTTTGGCGAGAAGGTGAATAACTTAATAAATTAATGAAATAATCCTAAATAGAATATGCTATGGGAAGTTATTTCAATATTTAGTGCTGAAGTCAGAATTTGTTTGCCCCTTTTTGCCAAGAGAATGAAAAGACAATACAGCTGTGATGGTTGCTGAGTTGTGTTGCTCAAATGATGTATTATCCTTACTCACACTCACACACAGTGTAGTTACAGTGATCCAATGTTGCTGAGGGACAATTATTTATTCAATAAAAGCTGGGGGGAAAAATAATATTTTTGTTTTTTTCTCCCATTTGTCACAGGTTAAAGTTAAAGATCTAATACTTTTTTCATTCACTCATTAGATAAATTTTTCATAAATTTTGGCCACAAATTTGTTGACATCCATGTTAGTGACCACAATGAAGTTAAAGTTAAAGTCCAACTGATTGTCACACACCTGAGTGTGTGAAATTTGCTCTTTTTTTACTTTTTGAATACCCCCTTTATTTAAGTTATTTTCTAAGCTAAAACTTTTCACATATACTTTAATTCTGATCAACCAATCAGAACCCTTTAAGGGTCACTCACACTGGTAATAATATAAATTCTGCGATACAGTGAAACCTCAATGTTTTCTGAGACAGTTATTGTACTATGAAAATCTCCATTGCAACCGTAGTCGGTTACAATGATGACCTGCTGTCAGGTCAAGACCCTGGTGAGGATGACGAGCATGCGGATAAACTTCCCTGAGACGGTTTCTGACAATTTGCTACAGAAATTCTTCAGTTGTGCAAACCATTCATTGCATCAGCTGTTCAGGTGGCTGGTCTCAGATGATCTACCAGGTAAAAACGCTGGATGTGGAGGTCCTGAGCTGGGAGGTTACATGTGGTCTGCAGTTGTGGGGCTGGTTGGATGTACTGCCAAATTCATGCAAACAACATCAGAGACAGATTTCTGTAGTGAAATGAACATTCAGTTGATGGGCAACAGCTCTGGGGGACATTCCAATTGCACACTACCTCGAAACTTGTGTTGTGTGATCAAACTGTACATTTTTAGAGTGGACTTTTATTGTAGAAATGAAGCTGTTTAATCAGCCACACCTGTCAGGTGAATGGATTATCTTGGAAAAGCAGAAATGCTTACCGAAATTAATTTTAACTAATGTGTGACCAAAATTTGACAGAAATTTTTCTATTAAGTAGATTTAAAATGTCAGTAAGACCGAACCCATCTGAAAAAAAAGTTATTTTTAATACCAAAGATATATTCATGAGAACGCTTTGCCTTAAAATCCATCCATCCTAAAAATTATGCAGAAAATTGCAAAGGAAGATCAGTGTTAAGCATCTTTTTTGGTGCTTTATGAAATTTGAAACAGTTATTTTGAAACTCAGGTGTCAGGATACAGCCGGAGGTTTGATTTCGAGTTAGGTCGAGTTTATTGTGAGGGTTATGTTTATGCTTGGGGTGAGGATCAGTGTATGAATGTACTGTAGTAAGTATTCGCACAGACAACAATATATAACAGCATGTGTGTTATCATACATTCTATGTGCTTATATATCTGAATTCATATTATTCAGTGGTGAAGCGGCGCTAATAGGATTATGAGGATTATTTCTAAAGGGATATCTCTTCTTTCACAAGACATCACTGATGGCCCATGGGTCATCTGTGCTGCAGTCTTACACCCTGCCTCTAGATGGCACCAAATGCATTTCTAACAGCTGCAGACACAGAGGAGGTGCAGAGAGGCTAAATAAACCTGTTATACCTGTGTTGTTTGATGCCCTGGCGTGGAAGCGCTGATGGCGACTGATGACTTCCTGATGAGGATTTCCTTCCACAACATGCTTGTGCTGATTAATTGTTCTGTCAACTGATAACCACCGACGGTGAAAATTGCCTGGCTGAATCTGATTTTCCATTTTATAATTCTGCTGCCACTTACATCACGAAGGGCCTCTAATTAAACCTCTGATACAGTGTTCAGTGTGGTGTGGGCTTTCTAAATCTGCCTCTGGAGGCAACGCATCCCCCCTAAAGAGCTTGGTGTGTCTAAATCTTCACATCTGGGGACACGTAACTTTGGGATATACAGATGTATCAGTCTGTGTAAATAAAGAGCATAAGAAATGATCCTCAGAAACACTTGAGGGACTGCTGCTAACAATGTTTTTCAGCTTGAGAGGCAGCTCAGTGATCCCCCCTCAAAATGCCTCTTGAGCATCTCTGTGTATAAACTATGTATCAAATGCAGTGGGCTAATTGTCCAATCATGAGCAAACACACACTCGCTCACACACACACACACCCTGAGGAGGAATTGAATATCTTAGACTGAGGAAACTGGGTCTCTCTCAGGACTTGGGATCCAGGGATTTGGTCGCAGTCCCTGTTCAATACTGTATTAGATTTAGATCCGGAGACGTGCTCTCAGATTAATTATGCAGAATATGGAAAAAAAATTCCCTCTTGCTCATATGTACATATGTGCTGAAGCCCGAGGGTATGTGATGACCATATAATGCCTTCAGCTAATTTCCACCAAATCTGGAGCTTAATCAATAATAATAATCTCTAGCTACGGCCCTCTCTAGATGATTTTTTTCAATTAATTGACTAATCATTTAGTCTATTAAGCCACACAATAAAGGGAAGTGCCCTTCACAAGCTCCCAGCTGGACTAGCGGCCTGTCTGCAACGAGCCAAACAATGTCAAAGAAAGACTGATTTGTAAAGTACAAACTGCTTTATTCAGAGTTTTTAATCCCCAATTTTAATCCCTAAATCCTCTGCAGATAATTTGGCTCCTGGTAAAAATTTCCTTAACATCCAGATCACAAACAAGGTTAGCACACATCAGGTGCTGGCCAGCATCCCAATTGTGACATGCCAAACAGCATTGGAGAAACACTGATTTGTAACATGAAACAGCTTTATTCAGTGTTTATACTGGTTGTAATCACCTGATCAGTGCATTTTGGAGAGGAGGAGACCTCTGTAGATAATTCGGCTCCCAGTAAACATCTCCTGGACGCCTGAATGTTATGTTATCAGAGAAAAAAGGTGAGCACATATTAGCAGGTGCTGGACTAGTGGCTTGTCTGCAACGAGCCAAACAATGTCAAAGAAAGACTGATTTGTAAAGTACAAACTGCTTTATTCAGAGTTTTTAATCCCCAATTTTAATCCCTAAATCCTCTGCAGATAATTTGGCTCCTGGTAAAAATTTCCTTAACATCCAGATCACAAACAAGGTTAGCACACATCAGGTGCTGGCCAGCATCCCAATTGTGACATGCCAAACAGCATTGGAGAAACACTGATTTGTAACATGAAACAGCTTTATTCAGTGTTTATACTGGTTGTAATCACCTGATCAGTGCATTTTGGAGAGGAGGAGACCTCTGTAGATAATTCGGCTCCCAGTAAACATCTCCTGGACGCCTGAATGTTATGTTATCAGAGAAAAAAGGTGAGCACATATTAGCAGGTGCTGGACTAGTGGCTTGTCTGCAACGAGCCAAACAATGTCAAAGAAAGACTGATTTGTAAAGTACAAACTGCTTTATTCAGAGTTTTTAATCCCCAATTTTAATCCCTAAATCCTCTGCAGATAATTTGGCTCCTGGTAAAAATTTCCTTAACATCCAGATCACAAACAAGGTTAGCACACATCAGGTGCTGGCCAGCATCCCAATTGTGACATGCCAAACAGCATTGGAGAAACACTGATTTGTAACATGAAACAGCTTTATTCAGTGTTTATACTGGTTGTAATCACCTGATCAGTGCATTTTGGAGAGGAGGAGACCTCTGTAGATAATTCGGCTCCCAGTAAACATCTCCTGGACGCCTGAATGTTATGTTATCAGAGAAAAAAGGTGAGCACATATTAGCAGGTGCTGGACTAGTGGCTTGTCTGCAACAAGCCAAACAATGTCAAAGAAAGACTGATTTGTAAAGTACAAGCTGCTTTATTCAGAGTTTTTAATCCCTAGGTCCTCTGCCGATAAATTGGCTCCTGGTAAAAACTTCTCGGGCATCTGGATCACAAACAAGGTGAAGATTAAATTAAATTTGCTCGCCAGTGTCCCAACTGTGCCAAACAGCATAGGGGAAACACTGATTTGTAACATGAGACTGCTTTATTCAGTGTTTTTTCTGGTTTTAATCTCCTGATCAGTTTGTTTTGGAGAGAAAGAGACCTCTGTGGATAATTCGGCTCCTGGTAAGAATCTCCTGAACATCTCGATCTTACGTTATCAGAGAAAAAAGGTGAGTACACACTAGCAGGTGCTGGGCTAGTGACCCATCTGCAACAAGCCAAACTGCTTTATTCAGAGTTTTAAATCCCTAGTTTTAATCCCCGGGTCTTCTGCAGATAATTTGGCTCCTGGTAAAAACGTGCTGAACACCTGGATCACAAGCAAGGTGAGCACACATGAGCACCTGCTGAGCTGGTGGCCCATCTGTGACATGCCAAACAGCATAGGAGAATCACTGATTTATGCTTTATTCAGTGTTTAGATCACTGTGTCTGTTTGTCGTGGACAGGAGGAGACTTCTGTGGATAATTCAGCTCCTGGTAAAAATCTTTTGGACAATAAACACTGACGGAATTCCAACTGGGAGAAGTTCCATCTGGTTGCAACCTGAAATCCTCACCACTAGATGCTACTATATCCGGCTAAACCTTATACACTGGAACTTTAAATTAAACACAGAAAGTGCCGAAATCTCACATTTGAGAAGCTGGAATAAAGGAATACTTAACATATTTTGCTTGATAATTGATTAATAAAGTATCACAAATATTTTTCAGTTAACTGACTGATCGATTGACTAATGGCTTCGGAGCTACACACCAGAATAAATAAAGGATGAAGCTCTTTTCTCGCCTTCTTTCATCATGATCAGTGCGGGGCCGTCCTTTTAAATACTCAAGTGCAACCCAGTGTTTACTCATCATACCATTTACATTATGCAAAACGTATTTGTAGATCAATGTGACCACCATCTTTGTGTAATTAACATGAGTAATTACTGTGCTTAATTTACAGAGCCACCCAAGGTTCATAATGGGGCTGCAAAACATTGACCCATGACAATTGATTGATCCCTCCCTCCTTTAAAACCATGCCCCTGCTAATGACTAAGTAATGAGCAGATATAGTGTGTAGCTGGGGTGGCTAATACAGCTTTCGCTCTCCATATCCAGATTGGCTGATCCCCCTCCTCCCCACCTCTTCCTCATCCTCCTCCTCCTCCTCTTACCATGTTTTCTGCAATGGTGTGAGCTCCTCGCTTAGAGGCCCCTCTCCCTCTCGCTCTGTGTGTGTTTGTCTGCATGCGTGCTGTGCGCACTGCTCGGTAATCAGCCACACAGACTCGCCTTTGGTGGCTGGAGACTGATTCAATATTCCACTGGGTAATTTATGCAGAACTAATTCTCTACAGGAATGGAAGGGCTTGGAGGAAGGCAGAAAGAGAGAGGGAGAGAGAGAGAAATGCGGAGAGGAAGAAATCTGTGGTGAAATAATTATCCCCGGTGTCACTGTAGCAACATTCTGTGAAGTTGATGTCAATAAAATATTGAGCTACACAATCCATTTCAATTTCACCTCAAAAAGATGCTGCAGAGGGTCGGGTGGCTGCAGGAATAAGGAGCACCGTGCACGTGGAAAGAGCACGCACGTCCGCACACACGTGCGCGTTTGCACAGCGAGGCGGTGGCTGGCGACGTGTGCTGCTTACAGACTGGCTGGGAAGCACATCATTGCCTTTAGTCATTTAACTTGTCAAAACAGCGGGCCTCCTTGTCTCCTCATATTTTGATTTAGTGGGTTTGAATTACTGGAAATAAAGTGAAAGAGGATGAGATGAAAAATGAAATGAGGGGAGCCTCCCAGGAGAGCCATTGGGAGCACGGTATAGATTATGGTCATTTGTGACGGACGGCACAGTAATAAGAGCCCAGTGTGAGAGAGCATTTATGTGTGTGGGTATGTATGTTGTGATGGAGGCGATGGAGATGGGCTTCATTGTATTCTTCTCACAACTTGTATTGATCAGCACAATGCATATGGAGCTGTGTATGGGCTCAGACAGTAATGTTTGATCTATAAGATCTGTTTGGTGATCAATCAGCACTTCCTGTTTGTTGTGTTGTGAGCTTTTTAACAGATGCAACTATACGGACAATAAGAGAAGACACAGATTCTGGATTGTTTTAACCAATCATAGCGTAGCATGTGGATTTGGAGCTAAATGTTGTCGTGTATTAATGATATTTGTTACCTGGAGAGGTTGGAAAAAGATATACGTTTCCTCCCTGTTCCAAAACCACAATCAAACCCTGAAAAGTGTAGGGTTAGCTTGCTAGCTACTGAAGATATAGCCTACTGAATGTATACACATGCTTTTGCTTTGTAATGATTATAACAGTGAAACAAAGAGCGACACTGCTGTACAGGAACCAGTGAAGGGAAGCAGGGAAACTTTGCTGATATTCAACCAGCTCTGTGTCATCGCATTGTGTGCAGATGACACGATGAAAGTTTCCCTTTATATTCATTGTCTTGTGTGGTGATCAGCAGTGATGTGGTGGTTCACTTTTACACTGTGATCTGTAGCCTATAGTTCGGCTTTAGCTTCTAACTATCTTTGTCTTTTTAACCTGTTGTTGCTGCTGAGTCAGTTTGACATCCTGGATATATCCTTCAAACACAGACTGTAGACCCCTCTGTCTGCTTCTCTCTGGAATCACTCTTTCAGTTTTACAAAAATATTATAATATTCCTTTAGGGAGTTACAGTGTGGGCTCCATGTTTACTCTGACAGCTTGTCGCAAAGGGGTGGAGCTTAGCAAAAGGTCAGTTAAACCTGCAGCTGTTGCGGCAAGGACATAGCCTTGATACATAAGGCGCCTGCTCTACCACTCCGCACCCCAGTCTGTTGATCTTGAAGTCAACTCATATACATGTAAACTGAGCTACGTCACGTTCCAAACGTTTATATGACAAAAGGAACATATCCGTGGTTTGCAGAAATGTAAAACAGCAACATTTATTCTGGCGACTGGGCTGATTTACAACACTTTCACATATGGGTAGCAAGCCAGGGCAAACACGTGCATTTGAACATTGCTCATGCGTTCCAGTGACAAGAGTTCAAGCACGTGCTTACCCAGGTGCGCTACTCATCCGTGCATGAGACTGTTCAGGCAAAAGTTTTTTAAATAGTGAGATGTGAGGTTTTAGCTTGCAAGCACTGTGCATACCACTGAAGAAAGAGACTTGTATTATACTGCATGAGTTGTGTGAAAGTTTATAAACAGATGTTTTGGATATAGTGTTAAATGCGGACTCCATTTGAAGCCAATTCATCAAAATTTTTCTCTGTTTTTGGATTCTTCGTTCACTGTGGAGGCATGCGAGAAAAACAGTTTCCTTCACAAATTCAACATAACGGGGGAGTAACTGATATTCAAGTTATTGTTTTGTGGGTGTAGTATTCTCTTTAAAACATATACACACACGACATGTACATAAAAAGCGTTCTTGATTGTTGCTACTCTCCTCCACAGTGGCCATTAAAATATTGCTTCCTACAGTTTTAATGGGAGAGATGGGGGACTAAATCAGTGCGGTCAGGCAGACAAATCAAATGGGCATCTTCCAAAGTTACCATATTTTTGGCACAAATATCCCTAATAATGTGCAAACTACTCTGTCAGTGTAAACACAAACAAACAAAGAGGAAATATTGTACTAAAGGGACCATAATGATGTCACGGGTGTTGGTTGAGAACCACCTGGGTTGGTGGGAAAGGAGGCCAAGATCAAGTCTCCTTCCCCAATACAACAAAAGTAACTTCAGTTTCAGTGACAGCACAATGCAGATGCCTCCAACCCAAACACTGCAGCTACAGGAAGTCCAAAACTTCCATTATGTAGCTGACTTATAATCTGGCAAATGATTCAGTTGTAACACATTGCAGCTCTTGAAGTAATTGAAATAATACTCTGGCACGTTCAGAAGTCCATGACAGCTTTAAAATCATCACGACTTTTATTGATCCCTGAGTGCATGTTGAGCTGCTGTAGAAATAAACACCGTGATTAATATTAAACATAAAATATTTCCATCATGTCAGCACGCGGTCCCGACTGGCCACTCGTGTCGACTGTGAGCAAATCTAATGATTTACACAGTTGTGCTTTTACTAATCCTCACGCCTGTAGGAGTTTCAAATGTGCATCACTGGTATTCATAAAGGTACAAAAAAAAATGTGGCAGAATTTGCTGTAACAGCCACACAAGTCCACACGCTGAAGAATAATGTTATCGCTTCTCTCTGCCTCTCCGTGGCACCCCAGCGCTCTCCTCCCAGACATCTCATTATTTTGCATCTTCGTCACTCTTATTAAAGCCATATATCTTAACTTGAGGCCAGTGCCCATCGATGCGGTGGAATACATACATGTCAAAACATTAGCAACGTGTGTGAAACCGCGCTCTGTCCTGCACTCAGGAGAGCCATGTGCAAAATGAATAATTTATCCAAATGAATTATAATACCAGTTTCTCCCCCACAAGGCTTTTGTCTGAGTGAGATTCCTGCTCACATTTCAGTTCATACAGTTGGCCTTGCATAAACTAGATACCTCTCTGGACAGATTTGCATAGAAACACCCTGCAATATGGTGAAAAGGGAGCAATTAGGATTCATGGCGGCGCCTCCCCTCCGGATGCTCTGCTGCCATGTGAGACGGCAGCAGCTGATTGAAATGGAGGAGCATGGCCTTGTTCATGCGCCTCTGTCTTCCTTCAATCTCTGTCCTCCTGGGGGGGTGGAGGGGGGAGCGGGGTCGACTCCAGCCTCCAGGTCCGGTCTGGTCCTCTTTCTCTCTTCCTCCGTCAACCTTTTCATTGTCGTCCTCCACCGAAGCACAGATTAGCAGTGGCTCAGGGCGTGTTGGAACTTTTGTAAGGAGCCTGAGGGAAGGAACCTCTCAACCAGCAGGTTAACAACATCATCAAACACAGTGTGATTAGTAGTTAACGGATGCAGCGGGTCACATTGTGCAGTTGTTTGAAACAGGTGATGAAGTCCTTGCTGTTGGTGTCTGGCTGCTCGGAGCGTGTGGGAGGTGTTTGACACAAACGAGGCTTCCAGCTCGCAGAACCACGAACAGATGGTGCTGGAAAATGAGGCACCTCTCAGAAGCATTGAAACCCCCTCCAACGACCCTCCCCACACTTCTCTGTCTCTTCTCCACACACACATACACACACACTCCCTCCTGCTCTCTCCTTCCTCCATAAATGAACCTTTTTTTATGCCAAGACTATTTAAGAGCACTTGTTATTGCTCATACAAGTGTCATGCTTTTAAAATTAAACTCCCCTGAAAAAAAAAACAAAAGGAGGGACACTGCTGGAGGATGAGGATGTCTGACATCTTTTCCTCACAGTGGGGACGCAGGGTGCTGCGGGTCATCTGCCGGTATGAGTTTTTGTTCACCTGGTTGGAGCCAGCAGATGGCAGGGTTGGGTCTGGGCCTCTTCGGAGAGAAGACAGCAGAAAGCCAAGAAAACAGTCACATTTCTTGACTCACTGGCTGCTCTGTTTTAATCCAGCACAGATAAATAGCAGCATGATGTAAGAGGAGGGATATACAAGTATTTTAATGTATGTGATCTGTGTGACGTGGCCACTATGGTAATTGGAGCAGCTATTTATTACACTGGAGGTTTTTGGAGTCATGATGAAGGTGTGAAGGTATTCATTATGAGGCTGTTTCTTAGGCATGAATATGCACTCATTTCAGCCGTAATGGGATACGAGAGGCCTCTGAGGATTAGTGGACACTTTCTATTGTGCTGAAGGTTACTTGATAAAGATGATACAAAAAATGGGATAAACATCACAGTTCTCCCCGTTTGCTTTGCTTAACCCCACACCTCTTAGTTACTATTGCTACGTCTGTAAACCTTTAAGCTAACAGTCTTTTTAAAAAAGTTTGTGTGCTTCATGTCAGACAGAAAGCAGACGTCTGCAGCTTTTGTCACCCACTGGCCTCCCCTGTGACCTCCAAAAGTATACAGTACTAGTCCATACCCATCGGTAGCTTTGTCACCTTCTACCTATGCCAATCCTCAATGCCTATGTGCAGTTCCACATAGACTGACCACGTCAGTGAGTAGAAAAACATGGGACAGACAGAATGACACACTGACAGTTTCTGTGATTATGTACAGCATACCATACCATGACTTAGTCATACCAAAAATTAGGGAAAAAAAACAAAGAAAACACTGGTCCACAGGGGGAGCCACAGCGATCGGTCGCATTTTAGCCATTTTTAAGCATTTTACTGTTGTTATAGCGCCACCCAGTTGCCAATTAGAGATAAATTTCTCCAGTCTCCTTGAGGCGTCCTATTCTACATATCTGCCAAGTTTGCGCCCCCATTTTGTTTGATAATGGAGGGGTCCCCTCAGATTATGTGTGGTCATATGCCTACAAAGTTGCGTGGTGATGGGTGAAACCCTTGAGATGTTATACACCTTTATGTGATGAGCCACGCCCTCCGCAATATTCATTGCCTTATAGAAGCTCAGTTTTAGTAAGTTTTCCAACTTTTGCCAAGAGGGAACTTTAGATATTGGTCCCTAGATTATGTTCACTGAGAAACTTCCTAGGAAGAGATCGATTTGAAGTGTTTTTCAAAAAATTCAAAATCTATATAACCGGAAGTTATGGGTTCTTTAGGCAGATTGTTCCTCATGAGGAGAGGCATCTCTGTGCAAAGTTTCGTGTCTCTACGACATACGGGGCATGAGATATGCCCATTCAAAGTTTGCAATTTCAATCGGTTGCTATAGCGCCCCCTTTGGCCAATTGATGTAATATTGCTTCATTCACATCCTCCCATGACCCTCTACCACTGTGCCAGATTTCACATGGATTGACCAAGTCAGTGAGGAGAAAAACATGGAACAGACACACACACACACACAGACTGTTTTCATCATTGTACAGTCAGATAGCAATGTAGCTTTGTATACAAAGAGGAGGAGGACATTAAAATTAATTCTAAATGTAACAGGAAGTCAGTGCAGAGCAGCTAAAACTGCTGTTATGTGGTGCAGAGTTTCCGAGCTGCAGGTATCCTATCCCATGTTCACTCTCAGTATTGATGAACTCAAGCATAAACACACAGTGTGCTGTCATTCCTCTCTTGACACTGAACTTTGTGTACGTAAAAGGGTCAAGCAAGGAATGTGGTGGAAAAGCAGTGTATAGAAAAAGTGTAACACAGCAAACTATTTAACAGCCTAGAATCATGACTTAGGGGCCATCAGGTCAGCGTGCAGAAGGAAGCGTGCATCTATTCATTGACGAGGGGCTCGTGCTCTTGACAGCAAAATGTAAACATTAATGGCTCCGTCCTCGGCTGAGCTGAGCTGTTAGCTAGCTCAGTGGTGCTAGGTGAGGTAGCAGTAGATGCATGTGCCATCTAGTTCCATTATATTGGAGAGAGGGCAGACATCTCTACGGCTGATATCTCCAACACTCTGCAACTCACACCAAAACAATCTATACTGATAAACAGCACTACAGGTAAGAGGAAAAATATGTGTTTTTAATTTGGGTGTGCACTGTCCCTTTAAAGCAGCTACTTGTTTAAGTTTTACATGAATATATCACCTTTCAAATTACTCTGATTTCTTGTCTGAGTGTTGTTGGCTGCCGTTCATTCACAACGTTCCCAAGTCGGATCTCTGAGGGAGGTATTAGCATGCAACGCTTCCTGGCAGAGTGTCGCTGGAGTTAATGTTACAAATGTTTAAATCCTACACACGGGGGCTTTAAGATGATGCCTTAACTTAAAATTAATTTCTTATATAATCTGTGGAAGGTACGTCTCTTTGTGATCAGAATACAGTTGCATTGCTTTATTTCTTGCACGCTGCTCCTCCATATGGCAGGTCTGCTCCTGTTTATTTTATCCAGCCAGTCTATCCTGTAAAAACAAAGGCACATCCAGCTGCCATGTTAAATTGAAACAAAAAAGTTGCTGCAATTTAGTGTCATTCTGATCTTTTACTGTCCTATTTTGTTTATTGAAATTGGCAGGTTTTGTACTGAAAGGAGGGATCGGATGAAGAGAGCATTGTAATATCAATCAAGTGTGTGCCATTTGTTTGTTTATGTTTTTAATTTTCAATTAAGACTCTAGTGTGTAATCTGCACAGCTTGAAGTTGCACGGTGAGAATGGCACACTGTGAATATTACTAATGTTTTGTGAAGGTGTCTCACTGTCTAATCCCATGTGGGATAGCATGACACTCACTGTAATGGTTTTACATTTATATTATGCAAATAAAGTACAGTCGCAGATTAAGGAGTCAAAGATGCATGGTGATTCACAGTTTATTGTATAATTGGTTGAATAATGTATGCAATAAATGAACAAGTATTGCATGTTCATTTGTGTGAATAAGCAGTCACGTCATAAAGCAGCCAAATCAGTCACGCTTCCGAGAATGAAATGTTAAAAAATGTTAAAGTCATTACATGCAATCCGTACGTAGCTTTATTTAAAGATTACAAAGATTTATTGAACATGTTTTTTTGGTTCTGCGAAAATGTGAGATGAATGCGGCTTTCTTTACGGCCGGCGCTGTGGTTGGCTTCATTCAGCAGACTAAGGCTTGTGTTTCATTCCAGTCGTGTTTGCTTCCCTCCTGAGCTCCTGTCTCCTGCAGCAATCTGTCTGAAAAATGCATACATAACATCCTGTGAAAATAGCTTTCTGCAGGGACTCCACTAAAAAGCCGCGCTGCATCAAATGTTCCTGTCATTCTCCGCTAGGCTGAGTTGATGGCAAAACATTTGCATACTGCACAATCTGAGAGATCAGAGCTGTGTGAAAGTGTGTGTGTGTCGTGTGTGTGTGTGTGTGTATTAATGCACATCTCTCCTATAATCCTGTTTTTTATATTTATATATAAAGGGTCAATTTGCCTATATTACAAAAAGATTTGTGGCTTTTAGCTGTTGAAAACTTTCATTGAAACTTGTTTCTACAGAAGAAAAAGCCCTCCTGATAATGGCCGATAGTGAAATGTGTGAATTATCCAGTGAACCAAGACATAGTTTATAGAAAAAAAACATATTGCTGCTGAGTTTATAAAAGCCCTTCAGCTCTATTGTATTAGGGCAGTGGCAGAATATTCAGAGTCAGATATCTTAAAATGTCTGCACTGAAAAACAAAACGATTTGCATGCCTAGATACACAAGTATAGAAGATATGTTTATATAATTTGGGTGAAGTGACCCTTTAGAAGTACTGTATGTAACTTTTTACATGCGGTTTGGTATCCACAGTGGGTGAATAAGTTGTAACGTAGTTTAAAAACTGAGACCTTCCCGACTTTCTCAGTTGCCTACAACAGACTGTAGACGGACCTTTATGTAAAAGACTCGGGCCGATTTATCCGTGAAACCTTAACCAAGAAATCCATTTCTGGCAGAAAGACCTCCAGGCAGACTTCTTCCAAAAATGTTCTGCACCTCTCTTCAACTCCGCTAGTGTGCAGTTAGTAGCTAATGTTAGCTAAGAAATGGAGTTCACTAGTGTCAATAAAGTACCGGCACCCATCACAAAACCAAACTCACAAATGCTGTGATTCATTATGCAAATAAATGTAAATAAAATGTATGTACGTACATTTTTCAGCAGTAGCCTGGAGACTGGTGTTGTTAAGGTGTAGCATCCCCTGCGGCGGTTAGGGTTAGGGCTAAGGGTTTGGGAAAGGTTTAGGTAGGGGGAACACATATTGACAGCGAAAAGACTTCGACATAAAGCAGCCCTCACTTACAGCTGAGGTTTACGCTGGCTGAATTTGAACAGTCACAGCCCCTGACTGAGGGTCAGTCTCTGGAGCCGCTGGGTTTTTACTGTTCGTTCAAACCAGAAGCTTCCAAAGAGGCAAAGTGTCTCGCGGACGCCCAAGAAGCACGACTGTCGAAAATATTTGTGGCAGCTTTGGTCGCTCTGGTCGCTCATCACGTGAATCATTGAACGTTTGATCGTGCTTGTCACTTTAAAGGAGCTGCAGAGTGGACGACTGGCTTGAAAGCACCATAGTTGCTGCCTGCTGTTGTCCAGTCAAAAAGCTCATAGTTGGCCTACAGAAAGTTATGCTTGGTCAATGAAAACAGAAAATGCATGTCATCCCATTCAAACCAAGCAAGGAAGACTTGCATGCTGCATCACAACACGCAGCTGACGACCAGGTTGCCGAAGTCGCCCAAGTCACCGAGCAGGTATCCTCCTGTATCACTGGTTGACGTTTCAAGATGCGATGTCAATACGAGTGTTACATGCATCGTGTCTTTTCAACATACACTTCCTTTTTGACAGGAAATGTAAGGTTTCTGCTCCTTGGATTCATGTAGTCTTCTTCAAAATTAACTTGCACCTTGTGCAACAAAAGCACATGGTTAGGTTTAGAAAAAAAGACATAGTTCGGTTTAACATTCAGACAGGAGGCAAACAGCAGGCTAGCAGGCTCCCGGGTAACGAGTTAACTGTAACCTAATGGTTTGACAGTTAGCTGTAAAGCTACACTGTATGAGTCTGTTGGTTGTTTTGGAACATCAGCTGGTAATTTGCAAATGGAAAGCCAGTTAGTATCATGGAGCCAATGGTCCAAATGATATATAAACATACAGACAGTGATGTTATTCTAAATATGATCATTTATTTTGTTTTATCAATATGATGCCAGTCAACCATTTGTCACTGTTGGGTGTGACGCAGGTGCTCGTTTGTGGCTGCAGAGGACGCAGACTGCGGCCTCAGAGAGAGGTGCCACAGATAACAAGGATTTCTTAAAAGTTGCATATTGAACCTTCAAAGAAGCACATTCATTGCCACTGACAGTATCCAGCCTTCATATTTTTGCTTTGCTTTATCAGAAGCTTGATAATGCACGCCCTAATTAAATAATTTCCTAATTCCACCGAAGCAAAAAAAAACAACAACCCAACTCCTGAATCTTTATGCCATTGGCCAAAAAGACAATTAAGGCAGAGAGGAGGGTTATTTCATTACAGACTCCTCTCCCTGGTGGAAAAGGAGTGTGGTAGATTCGATTCTCTGGCTGTGATTACCCAGCCCTCGGCTATGAGATAGATGACTATAAATCAATTGTTTTCAAGGGGACTCTCACTGGGGCGCTGTAGTAGTTAAAGACGAGAGGGAGTCTAGTGAAAAAGCAGCCGGCCTTGGTTAAACAGACCATCAGGTAGTCTCATCGACTGCATGCGGCACCTTAAATATTCATGCATATACTTAAGGGAGAAATGAAACCAGCCGCGGCTCAAACAAACGCCCCCCCCCCCCCCCCCCCCCCCCCCCTTTGCCTCGGTATCTGCCACGGTTAAACGAGCAGTCGTCATGACTGGATGGGAAATGTTTAGTCTTGCTCTGTGTCATCCTATCAGGATTTAATGTGTGCCCAAGACAATACTAATCACGCCAGGCTGCCCCTCATTATAGGAGTGCATAGAGAACTCTAGCTCATGTTTAAGACCAGAAAACAACAAAAAGCGAATCAACAAGCGCGTATGTTCAAAGGTCTGTAAGGTACAAAGTCTGTATACTGCTGTGTGGCAGTGGCGGTAATTAAAGTTTTCTTGTGCATCATGTAATGAGAGTCATGTTTTGGGTGCACGTTGCAATCAATGACATCCTCAAGAGGGGGCAGGGGGCCATGTCCACCCTGATACAATTGTCGTCGCCCCCCACTGCACTTATCCCTGCAGCGAAAATACTCAGAGGACATTATTACTGTCTTTAAGAGGCTGTGGCATGCTTAATTTTCAAGCAAGAACAAAGGTATCTTCTGAAACTAGACAGGCAAAAGGCTCATTTATACTTCCTTTAGGTTCAAGATTGGATACGTCAATTGAAGACGTTGTAAACGTAGGGATGTCTTTTCTGTGTCCAGGCCCAGGGGCCCCTTGTGGCATAATCCACCTATTATTAGTACCAACCATGTCAGCATAGCTTGGTTGGAAAGGTGGCCAGATAATGTCCTCAAGTTGGGCTAAAGTTTGGTGAGGGAACAACTGGCATGGCGATTTTCAAAGGGGTCCCTTAAACTCTCTCCTTAAGATATCTGAATGAACATGGATTCTGTGGGCTTCCAGTAAATGTTATGTTCATTAAAATCAATGAGCCTCTCTAAATTGACGTTGTATATTTGTCTTTTTAAGGAAAAGGACAACCAGCCTATTTAGAGAACAATGAATCACCTAACATGTACAGAGATACAAAACACAGTTTTGTTGTGGAACTCAAATGTATATGTATGTATGTATATTAGTATTAAACCTAGAGTGACATTGCTTTTCTTGTGTTGCTTTAGGACGCCTTTAAACCCTGAGAAAACTAAGGCAATTTCTTTCAAAACCGTGGGGGAAAAAAGGCAATGAGCTCCTTATGGAGAAATGTCTCAAAAATTGCAAAAAATAAAATAAAATTAAAAAAAAACAACAGAAAAACATTTTAAAAAACTAAAATTATGGTTCAGAATTACTACAATTTTTTAACATTCTTTCCAGCTCATTTCTTTGTTAGTTTGTTTTCAGCTTTCTGTCTTTCTTTATTTTTGTTTTTTGCTAATTTCCTTGTCTTAATTGTATCTTCATACTAATTTCTTCGTAATTTTTTGGGTCATTTCTTCTTCTATTGCTCACTGCCTTCTTCCCATGTTTTTAAAAGATTTTTTTCTCGAAATCTGCTCAGGTGTGAAAGGGTTAATTGACCAATCATAACGTAGCATCAGGCCGGCTCAGACCAGGGTCCGACAACAACACAGCTGTGCTCCATTGACTCTAATGCAATTGTCTTAGATTTCCTTCATTTTCAGGCTGGTTTTGTGGATTTGGAGCTAAATGTTGTCGTTACCTGGAGAGGTTGGAAAAAGATATACGTTTCTTCTCTGTTCAAAAAACAAAATCAAACCCTGAAAAGTGTAGGGTTAGCTAGCTAGCTGAATGGAAGCAGGGAAACTTTACTGATATTCAACCAACTCTGTGTCATCGCATTGTGCGCTGATGAACGTTGTTTGGCTTCCCTTTGAGATCCCTGCCCGTCCGGTGGCGGAGGTCCAGGTGCTGGCAGCCAAGCACCGTTCATCTGCACACACTGCGATGACACACAGCTGGTTCAATATCAGCAAATTCTCCCTTTATAATCATTGTCTTGTGTGGCGATCAGCAGTGATGTGGTGGTTCACTTTTACACTGTGATCTGTAGCCTATAGTTCGGCTTTAGCTTCTAACTATCTTTGTCTTTTTAACCTGTTGTTGCTGCTGAGTCAGTTTGACATCCTGGATATATCCTTCAAACACAGACTGTAGACCCCTCTGTCTGCTTCTCTCTGGAATCACTCTTTCATTTCTCCAAAAATATGATAATATTTACTCAGGGAGTGCAGATAGTTACAGTGTTTACTCCGACAGCTTGTTGGACCATTACAAAGGGGTGGGGCATAGCGAAAGGTCAATTCTCATACTGACAGAATTCCTGAATTTCAGTTATGACTTCTGATTATGGCCCACTGTTTGCAACAGTGTCTTACACAACAGTGAGGCTTAAACGACACTTTTATAAGCAGCAAGCTACAAGTAGCACTACACAGTGTGCACTTCCCTCTACAGTCAGATGACTCTATCGATCTGATGCCACCACTTGACCCATCTATACTCTTAACAAATTCTTACTCCCTCCTGTCCAGCTGATCCCGGCCTTGATTTTTTTATTCTTTCTCTGCGGGCTTGGAATGGATCTGCTCGACTGGAGGAGACCTGGACGCCATCCTCACCCCCACCACTCCCAGCCCACCTCCTCGAGTTAAGTTCTTTTCTCTGACACATTCAATACCACCCAACACTATTGACCTGACATATTGATGTGAAGGGGTCTGGCTGCTAAGAGGCATCTGGCCGCAGCATATTGAGCATGCAGTCGGCTGGAGGAGGGGTCTTGCACTGCAGTCGAACTGTACAACAAATAAAAAGCGGCCTGATAGAATTGAGAGCCGAAGAGCACAAAATATCACACTTGCAGCAGGTCGGTCAGTCAGTCAGTGTGTGAGTTCTAACAACAGGTGGCGCTAGCTCACCAGTCATCATGTTCAAACCAGGCCTCAGAGCTGACACTGGGAAGCATCAGCGTGTTATGATGACACAGAGTGAATGAAAACATGGGCTGCTACACTGGCTGCAGTGAGAAACGACATATTTTCCCCCGCTGCTGATGTACAGAGGCTGACACTGAAATGAGCCATGCCACCCCCAACACTCACACACACACACATATGCACACACGCCATCAATCCCATCATGCACTCTCCCTCCCCCATCCCCTTGAGGAATAAGAGGGGATTATGTCAATGCAATTCAATTGTATGAGTGGAGGTAATGAACTCCTCCTTTTATCTATTCATTTGCGTATTAAAGTATTTATTTGTGCTTGTTATCTGTAGATACTAATCAGGATGTGAGGATAAGACACTTTTGATGACAAACAAATTGGCAGAAATTTCACATGAAGAGGCTTTTTCTTTTCTTTTTTGTTGCACAGACAGGTTTTTGATTGATGTATTGTATGTGTTCCCTCTTTTATCACATTTCTGCTAAAAACACACTTACAGTAAGGTATTTTAATTGTCCACACACATAGCACACATATTTTCCACTCCAACGATAAGACGGCCACTCCTTGTTTAGAGCTGGCCCTCTCCTATTTAGGTCAGTGGTCTCCAGTCCATTTCATGTTCTGTTGCCTCTACAGTGTCTAAATTGCCCAGCAGGCAGGTGCCATTAGAGCAGTTTGTTTGCAAGGTAAGCAGCTATGAGAAGTGACAGCAGTAGAATTACTAATGCACTTTGGCTGTCATTTCTCTCTGAAAGCCCCTGCAGGGAGGGCCTGATTAAATTGATATTCAACCTCCTGCATGTTGTGTGCCCAGGCCTCATTAGCATAGGGTTTAGATGACACAGAGAGAGGGATGGCATTAGTGTTGTAGGAAGCAGTTAGACACTGTGCTGTAACTAATTTTCCAATTATAATGGGTGCCTACAATGTAGCGTATTAATGATTCAAATCACATTATTAACAGAGCATGTATGTTTAAGAATCAAGCGAGAACGTGTGAGAAAAGAGGAGGCATTTCACACGGTGGTGGTTCACAGGAAGTGTCTGTACACATTAAAAGGGATCAAAACAAGAGTAAGCCTTGTGTAAGCCAAGTGTCATGTGACAAATAGACAGAAATAGCATCCTGTCAGTGTTGACTACATCATTATGCTGCATAGGTGAAGCACCGGGCAAAGATGCAGTTAAGGCCGGTCACGCCAGAGAAGTAGCAAAATCCAGTGTGTTGTCATAAAAGGTGGTCTCGGTACGGTTACAAACAAACTCTGGTGCGGATCATTTGTGGTGAGAACGTGTTCCGACCCGATCTGAACCAACTGCAGTCACATGACGCATTGTTTGGGTTAAACATGAGCATGTTACAGTCCTGGAGGATTATTAATGTGCACCTCCTCCTGTACTGCCGCAATATGCACATTCAGCACATCCAATGCATCAAAACATCGTTTTCTAGTTGGAGCCGCGCCTCGTTTTCAGCGCTAAAATCAACCTGCGTAGTTGTCCCTCCATTGTGATATTAGAAAGTGGCATTTATCTTGCAAGTGTACTCTTCTTCAACGTTTGGTTTACTTCCTGGATTTTTCCGACCAATCAAGAGCAGCTTTCTCACACGAGGCATTTTATCTGATCTGCTTGTAAATGCTGCCGTGAGAACATGAACCAACTCTAGGCGATTATGCAACTCTGTCACAAAATTAGTCCCTGATTCAAACCAAAGCAAGACGACTCTAGGTCTGAAAGAAACCTTAAATAGCATGACGGCATTCTGGAAGCAAAACAAAGTGTGTCCATGGATGTACAATAGAAATGGATACTGGACCCAAAGATGGCACATTTTCAGTCCAATGAGAATACCTCACTTGGCCTAAAAAGTGTCTGGCTTTCGGGTTACTTCGGGGTTTATGCAGGTCAATAGTGATGCAAAGGTCAGGCACAAACATATGGGTTAATTAATCACCCAAACTTGATCTGCAAACCCACAAACCAGAGCTGAAAGCTTCTGGTAATGACCATCGCTAAAAAAACAACCTTCTTGCTGTTGTCAATATTGTATCTCATCTCTACTAAATATCAAAATATGTTGTGTTTAAAAATGCAAACGTAGGAAGACATTAAGTACTCACCCATCTTTTAAATGGTTATGTCTCTGGTAATCTGCCCCCTACCTCCTATTACGGAAGGACCGGCGAGATATTCTTGAGCTGCACAACATTTCTTGCGTTCTGTCGGCCATCTTGGTTTTGAGAGATTTGGGTTGCACTGACATCACCTTGCAAGTGGGTGGCAGTGTATAGCATGACGCACTCGGGCCCACTGTAGTGACTTAAATGCAACTACAGCATCAAAACCTATGCATATACAAGAAAATCGCTTTTGAATATCTGTCCACTGTAGTGACCACTATACGTGAAAGGGTGAGACATTTTTATACTTCAGTTTAGTTTAAGATCTGCTTACACATTTGACACATTTTTCATTATAGTGGTTTTATAGACTCAATTAAAAACAGCTAGTGACACTTTAAAGACTCCACAATTTTTGCATGCTATGCCTAAAGGAGGGGAAATTAATAAATGTTGTACATGTACGCTCCCAACTTGTTAAAATTTTGTGAGAACATTAAAGTGTGAATCCTGTATTGTGTACTGTACCTGACTGTATCGCCTCCCCGAGCCAATGTCCACATTAGTCCTTGAACTCAAAGCTTGTCATACAGCGATGCAGTACAGTAATGCAATGGGCTAGCCATTGCTCACTGACCTCTCTTTAACCCAAGTGGCTGTTTCACCGGCCACACACTGGGACAAGCTGTCCATCAAGTGTGCACTGAGTGAGGACAAATGCAGGCCTGACCCGAGCTGCTTTCATGGGCGGACAAAGTGCAGGTATGACTGATGTTGTTTACTGGAGATTTAGTGTACTGTTTATCCAGTTTCCTGCCAGCACGGATCTACAGATTAGAGGATTCATTGATAAATAGACGCGAAAAAGTGCACAGTGGGGGTGCTAATTTGCATTATGATTTGATATTTTGTGTAAATAGGCTTAAATTCTGTTTGTTTTGTTGATGTATGTGTATGTTGCATGGCATGTAAATAATCTTCTTGACAGGATCCTTCTTTACACATCCAGTAAAACCTTGAAAAATCCTCCCTCCAGCATTAGCTGCGTGTTAACATCACAAAACTGTGGTGAAAGCTGTGGTTAGCACTGAGCAAATATTTAAAGTCACTGCTAAAGACATCATCACCACTGCAAATAAATGAATTGGAGTCTGCTTATAGCCTCCCCCCTCCTCTTACCTAAATGGATATTTGATCCCTGGGGAACACCTAGTGCTTTGCAATCTGCGCCGGCTTCCTGGTGGCGCTTCCCCATCTCTCTGAGAAGCAAGCACTGACTTTGAAGTCTGTGAAGCTGATGATAAATATGCTAATGTGTCTGGAGGTGACTCGACGTAGCAGATAGCGCTGTGAGGGGAAAGTGCCACCCATCGTTTAATATATGGAGAGAAGGAAGGAGAGGGAGGCGGGGAGGGTGGAGGAGGAAGCATCACTCTGCTGATAAGGCGTAACAAGGATAAACAATGGGAGTAAAAGAGCACTTAAATTGTTGTTTGTCTGATCCAGGGCAACGATCTGTGGATATATGACTGCAGCGTGAAGTCATGAGCAGAAACAGTCGTGTTATTTGTGTCATAAAGTCATATGTGGTTTCCAAATGCTTCGACTGGTGGAACCTGAAACCAAAATGATTTCTAGTGAGTATTTTCCCAGCATTTATGTTCATAATTTTGGCCATTGTTTTTTAACAGTTATGATAATGTACCCACCAAAGTAATTGTTTGGATGTGGGAACAGGATGACATTGCTAAACAGGGCGAGAAATGAGAAGACGATCTGACAAGCTGTAAACAAGCCAACAGTTGAGTCAGATTAAAACACAAAGTAAGTGCACCTTGCAAATAATCAGTCACTGAACAGGAAAACCAACCCTATCATCAGAAATAAACTTCAGTATCTGACGATTCTGCAAACCCCACACAGTGGGTATTGTTTGGGCTGTTGGAAAAACATGGTAATGGCAAATTGAATGTGATTAAACTCACTAGCCACCCGGTCGTATTTGAACTACAGTTTGATAAACAGAACCCATAAATGTGGGCGGAGTTGTTGTCATTCACTGCTCCGTCCAACACTCACTGTATTTCTTCATTACCAGTGACAGAGAGGAAAGTCTGCACTTTGTTTATCGTCCACAGAACGAGGCTGCACGCCAACACTTTCAGAACAAAATAAAACAGGCTGCAGTGAGAGTCTCTCTCCATGGGATATTTAAAAATAGCAGCATTGTGCATTAGTCCTTCTCAGGCAAGCTCAAGGGTTTAGTGTTGCTGGAGCCCACAGGAACAACACTCTGCAATGCTTTTTTTTTTTCTCAGAGTGAGGTTTAGAATATATGTAGTTCACATAATCCAGTCAAAATTTGTATGTAAAAATGCTTAAAGATCCACTCATTACTAAAAGTGTATGTCATATAAAAACTAAAGTGATGGTCAAAGTTGTCACAGTGAAATTTAAGGTGTGCTGATGGATTCATGTCGTCAACTCATGCATTGAGTAACATTACAAGTTAACGTTCCACCTTAAAAGTCGCTGGCAGTCGGCCCAGTGAAGGAAGTTGTTTTTTCTCAGACTACAGGCAGCAAAATATCCTTTCATTGTATTTACAGTCTACTAATAAAACTCCACGGTATGAACAGTGGTTACATGAGCCTAAAAACCAGCCACAACTCAGCCCTGAGCAGAGTGACCATCCTCTACTGACCAATCAACAGACTGCAGTGTTCACAGCTTCACCTTTTAGTACCAGATCTGTGTGCTAGGTACCCCAGCAGAGCGGTGACCAAAAATGGGGACGGTGGAAACGGTTCCATTGGTACCATCCACAACTTTACACAATGGAAATGGAAAAAAAGGCCTGAACCGTACTGTACTGCTCAGTGGAAATGGGGCTAAAGTTATATAAAGCCTTCAGTGTCTCCAGAAGGAGATACGTGAAACCTGATAAAATTTATCTCGGTTACATTAGCTGCTATTAGCCTAACACAACTGAATTTTATGTATTACATCTAAAGAATCTAGATGTTTAAAGAGACCTGGATACAGCATTGGAGGCGGGGCTTCACTCATTCCTATAAAAGTTGCTCAGTGGTGTATGGAGCCAGAAAGGCTCTGTTTACATGGAATGGAATTACCTGGATTTTCCACATTGTGGGGCCCATAGATCAAGCGCACTAGAGACTTAGGGCTGCCAAGCAGGGCCCAGGGCAGCCTAGGCTTTCATGCTTAACTAACTAGAATGGGAAAAATGTATTTAATTTTGCAACTTGTCTAGATTTTCAAAATGTTTTCGGGCGGAACAGATGAAATATATAAATCTATGGGAAAATGTCTTTTTGGGCCCCATGGCATCACATGACAGATCCACTTTTGGCCACTATGTAAAATGAGCTTCAAAGCCTGGTGCTGTTCCTGGGGGTTTACTTTGCATTGTGGGTAGCAGTTTGACAAGGAAAATGACTGTATTGAGTAGGTTCTGCTACATTGTATTTTAGACTATCAGACTAATATTTTTAGACTATCATGAGTCCAGTGTTATAGGAGTGCAATGCTACATTATGGAGTCTTAATCATCTCATGAGCCCTTCGATTTATTTTGTGATCTTTCAAAGGGTCCTGACCCCCAGGATGGACACCACTGTTTTAAACTAATCTTTATAACTACTGAATGCAAACAAGAAGTAAAAGATCACTGAAGTCATATAAGCGTGTCATCAGCTCTCAGACTGCCATGAATTATTTAAGAGTGTGAGTGAACCTGATTGAAAGAGATGCATATTTTGACATAGAAAACTGTCAACCTGAGGCTTAAAGACGAACATGTGCCAGTTAATGCATTTCTACAATTCATACATTTCATGCCTCTGGGCTTTTTTTTGCTTTTCTGTGTGCTCCTACCTCTGTTTACTTACTCTGAGCGAGACCTTCTACTTGGCCTTCTCCTTATGTCCCGATGTCTGTTCTCCTTATGTCTGTAGTGCAGAGCGCGCCGAGCTGCCGCCTCTCAGTCTGAGCACAGATTTGATACCCTCAAGGTGACAGCGGCAGATCTGTTGCAGGTGTCGGAGGCAACATCAGGGTTGTCAGAAAGCATCTCGCCACTTGACTCAGATCTCTGAGCAGCTCAGACATATTTAGGATACAGCAAAAAAAAACAACAACAGGTAAACACTCAAAATTCTCGTCATATTTCTGAATAAAATGTTTGGTGTGAAGATAAAAAGTAGCAGTTTTTTGGTGTGAAATCTACTTGCTGTCATCCACCCTGCAGAGATCTCATCCCTTATCAGTGTGTTCTTTGATATTAACGCCTCATGAGCAGCTTTTCCACTTCAAGTGTGTGTGGACAAGCTGTAGGTGTCACTGTCGACGTGGCTTTGAGCTCCACCAGCCGTGGCTGTCGGAGTCCAGAGCGCCACCCAGCCCCCTTTGTAGGAGACGTCGTAAGTCAGATGTTCAGAATGCATGGGGCATTGTCTGCCTGGATGTTCGATGGGCTGGCAGCAAAAGGTGACATCTGGTGACTAATGTGCTCAGATGTGAATGCTGCTCCCTCAGTTCTCTGGGCAGCAGCTGCTCCGCAAAGGCATAAATGAGACAGGGGGAGAGAGACAGAGAGACAGCCAGGGAGAGATAGGGGAAGAGGGGGTGGTCGCCGGGCCGAGGTGGGGGGTAGGGCTCCGGGTTTGAGGAGCGTGTTTGTATGTGAGATGGTGTGCATGCTCACCACGCCAGCCGTCTGACTCTAAAGGGGTGTGTTTTGGGGGGTTGGGTATGTCATGGGAAAATCAATGACTTTCTGTCTGATTTTCGAGGAGGTGAAACACGGCGGCCTCCCCCTTCGCTCCCTGCTGCCTCTCTCCACGTCCGCCGCGCCACAAAGAGACCACACAGATCTACCAGAGCTTGTTTTGATCTGCTTTGTGTTTCCTGCTGCCAAGTGCCTTCTAGTCAGTGTGTCAGCGGCCAGTTGAGTCACAGCATCTCCTCGAAGACCGACTGCGGCGTGTGTTTGAGTCATAAACCTCGTCACAAAGAGGTAAAGCGTGTGATGGAGCTGTTGCAAAGGTGACGGGGCTTTAAATGGTTACTTCCCCCAAATTGCAATACGAGATTTTTCATCTTACCTGTGGTGATATCTGGCCATGAGGATAGTTTAATGCGTCCAGGTTTTGAGATATCGATTTGTAGGATTGCTGTTGCCAGCCCAAACCAGTGAAGGTCGCTGGGATTTTATTTGGGTGGCAATGATTCCCAGCCATTTATTGAAGATATATCCCTGCACCCCATGAACTCAAGTACTCCTTTATCAACACCAGCCATCAGGTTCCATATGTTTTCATCTGAATTTCTCATTAACTGGATTATTTAACATATTACTTCCACCCTATTTTTTTTTTACAATATTTTACAATAATGTTACAGTATTTTTTAACCTAATTAAACTGTCAATGTGAAGGTTAGTTCGGTAAATGCTAGAAGCTAGACATTTAGCTGTTAACTAACCCTTTCAACTGTGTATCCATTACTTTGACTCTTTCAGCCATTTTATTTCTTTTTAAGATTACTTTTTGGGGCTTTTTGGGCTTTACTTGACAGGACAGTGGTGGCGTTAAAAGGGGAGAGAGGGGATAACATGCAGCAGGGCGCCGCAGGTTGGGATGGAACCTACAGCCGCTGCGGCGAGGACGTTAAACCCCTGAGAAGACGTTTGTACATGTAGCCACCCCATCAGTGTCAGGTGTCTGATAGCAAAACCACTGGCAAAGCCGCAATATTGACGACTTTGGAATGAGAACAACCTTATTATTATTATTTTAAGTAAGCTAATTATGAGTGTATATTATTTTTGTTTTTAGCAAGGTCTACTATTTAGGTATTCATACAAAACACAACTACTACTGTGTTTAAGTCACAGCTGACTCAATATATACATATATATACATTTTTTGAATTCACTAATCAAATTGATATAAGTTTTTTCAACTTAAATTAGCTGCACCACAATATTTTCATGTAGCCAACCCCGTGCTAACTGCAAAAGTAGGCTACCTGTTAGCATATGGGCCACTAAGTCCCCCTGGTTGAGCTTAACGAAGTAGTTCAACAATTTTGGAAATACACGTTTTTCCTGAAGTTAAATAAAAGGATTGACACAGCCTGCAGCCATTTGGCTTAGCCTAGCTCAGCTTAACATAAAGGAGGAACAGCTAATGTTAGCTTGGCTCTGTCCGAAATGTGCCTATTAGCAGCTGATGCTCACTAATTATATCTTTCGGTTTGTTTGTTTTAACACGTACAAAAACCAGTGTTATGTGTTATGTTCCAGGAAAGCTGTTTCTTCCTGCTTTAGGTCGTCATGCTAAGCAAAGCTAATCAACCTCTCCATATTTCGTGCAACTCTCAAACTATTACCAGTATTTAATGATTTAAAAAAACTCAACTGCTTCTCTTTTTAGAGACAGTATAATGGTTACTCTGAAAACAACAACACAGGGCTCACAGTCAACAGTTTTGCTCAGTTCACACAGATTAAAATAAACTAGTTCACATTACAGTTTGAACTTGAGCTATTCAAGTGCCACAAAGTTAATTTGTTTACAATAATATCTTCAGTTTTGTTTTTCTTTTTTAAAAAGCAGGGGTCAAGTCTTGCTGAGTGAAGAACGCTCACGTCGTACAAGTTCATAAATTGTAAATTCAGTTCAGCAAAAACATGAGCATATTCACTAAACACGCTCTTTAAACATGTTCATGCACAATACTGAGTTTTTGTAATGCTTTAAACTAAATTCCTATCACCTACATTGCACTGAGATGGTGGGAAAAAAATTCAGAAACAGATATGTCAAAACCTCTGACATATAGCACCAAAACTATCTACATGGCCCAGACACGTCTTGGGCTGAGTGATAAAAAGAGTATTTGGCAGTTTTGGTCAAAGGCACTCAAAGAAATTCTTCAAAGGGATTTAACATCACAGATAAAAAACAACATCCTAGTAACAAGACATCACTACATCCATCACACTGCAGAGATTTCCCATGAGCCAATTGGATTTGGGGTAAAAAATCTACCACTATAATGGCTTCATCCTTCTCCTGTCACTGAGGCATCCATGTTTGTTGAGCTGCATGTCACTACTCAAAATATGTCAAGTGTTCAGATGACAGACAGCTGTATGAGAGCTTTTACTTTCTGTATCCGTGTGTGTGTGTGTGTGTGTGTGCTCTGACCCCAGAGGTCAGGTCAGTGTAGAGGTCCCCGCGACCTCTGGGCTCCTTCCCGGTTCTAAATGAGGAAAGGGCCCCCTGGCTCTGCTCCGGCAATGAGAAGGGTTAAAACACAGAAGAGGGAACAAGATGACAGTGAGGCCTGCAACACCACGAAAAAACAACAACAAAAAACAAAAATTACGGCTGAAGTTCAATTTGGAGACATGATCAGTTAATCACCTCTAAGGGGCCGATATGGCGGCACACGTTCGCGTCGTTCCTGTCCCATAATCTTGCCAAACTGATTTGTATCCTTTCTTCCCAGCGAAGGGGATCACACCCTCAAACATGTGGTCATTTGTGGTATTCATATGGACATGCTGCTTCTTTAGAAGACACTTGAGCCCCACTTAAAAGGCGTCATGGGCTGCTTTCGATTAGGGAGGCGGTGGGCTGCTTTAGATTTGATGAACAAGAAGTGCATATGCATTCCACAAAGAATGTTAATGAAACACATTCCTGCCGGTTTCTCATGGAAACCAGGCTGGATTTAGGGATAAGGAGGTGGAGAGAAATGGGGTCCCCCCTTATACCCCTTCTCAGGAAATAAAAAAGCTTACAAGATGCAGGAGGGAATGACTCTTCTGAGGAAAAAGAGAAGGAAAACTGTGTGGGATGAGAGTGTATTGAGAGACTGTCAATGTGTGACCTGGTGGGTCCCACAGGTCCACTTGTGTCTTGTATTTGTTGTGACAATAATGAAATTGTACAGAATAGTATGAGAAACCCATGCAAACGTGTGTTTTAGTTTGTTCACTCAGATAATACAGCAACCTTCTCACAAACAGATCAAATAGAAGAAAAGCAGAGACGGACGTTGCATGTTTTTTAGCACTAATTTAGGGAGCACCAATAGCGTAAACTTTAATTAGTAGCCCAGGTTATTATTTGCTTAAATCACTAAAATCAGTGGGGCCTATATTTGGGAAAGGCACAACAACAACAACACAACAACACAATCGCGTTATTTATTAAACCAGTATGAATATTACTTGTTTGAAAATTAGACTTCAGATGGCATTCGAGGGTTACGGCACCCAGCATACCGACACAACACCACGTTATCCTGTTAAAACAACACTCACAACTTGGATGAATTTTTATGAAAAACCCTTTTGATCTGAGGACCCTTATGGACTAAAGGCGTATGAATAACTTACAGGGTAATCAAGGAATGGACACATAATTTGAGGTAGCCAGCAACATGTTTTAAACATCCAAAGAACTTCTATAGAAAAATTAACTACTTGGCAACCATCCAGGCCTCTAATTGAGACAGGCCTTTATTTGTAAAAGGGACTGGGCGTTTAATTTGGACCAGGCTTTTAACTGAAGTTTTACAGTTGATTGAGATTCTTGCATTGTTTTGTTTTTTTAAAGAAACTACATCCCCAGATGTCATGTCTTCTCTTTTCATCTCCTTTTTCTCTTCTTCCGTGATTCATGTTGATGAATGTGCATGTTAAAGTTGTTCTTTCATAAAGTACATTTCCATTGACCTGTTTTTACGCACATTTTCAATTTTTTTTGCATAAAAAAGTAGGTGTATCAATAAAAACAACAGGCAACTAGGTGCAGTGGAAACTGACTTGGAGAATACTCCATGACGTACGTGAAGCATGTAACTTAAACCCCTGAGAAGATGAAAAATGGTGGATGACAAAAACATCAGATCTGTGTATTGTGATGAGGAAAGTTTAACACTCTGAAGTTGTCAAAATCCAGCGCTTGGTCTTTGACTTCTGGCATCAGACACAGACAGAAAGGGCTGTCCTTTCATGTCGGCATGAAAAGAAGATGCAGTGTGACAACAATGAAAGTTAAGATTGCGGAAGTCGTAGTAGGGCAGGCAGAAATTGTGGCGGATGGGATCAAAGCCAAACCCTGTTCTTTTTTCTAAACCCAATCACATGCTTCGGATGCATAAACCAATCAATTTGTGAAGTGTATTTTGAAAGACGACAATACATGTAACAGCCAACAACCAACACAACCAGGGTACCTTGCACGTCGTATCTAGACATGGAAAGTCCATGACATTGATATGTGACGAGGTCGGGGGGAGAATGTGTTGGTAAACTTAAATTAATACATAAGGCAAACATAAACGCAACATTGGAATCAATTTCCACAGAGTTTTCCACCATCTGATGATAGATGGACACTTTTTTCGTATCGTGCCTCTTGAAGAGCCATGCTCCTAAAAATTTTTAACTATAGAGGACGGAAACACACAATAATTTTCATTTTCTTTTGCAGATTTTCTGGTGGTTTGGTAAAAAAAAATGCACCTAACTTAGATGAAAACTTGATTAAAGTGTTTGACACCGCTGATTTACTTCTCTGAGACACTCTCCAGAGAGCTCTACTCTTTTTCATACCTTTATCAATTATTCAAACGCTAAGGCTTGGGTAAGGTTTTCCCCATCAGATGGCCGAGAGTTACACATAAATTGGTGTAAAATTATAGGAAATTGAAACAGCTGGATTCTTTCAAATCACAAAAGCTAATTGAAGATAGACTATTTGGGAGGCGAATTTCTCCGAGGAGCTTTGTGTGGGAACCTAATCTGTCTGCAATCAATCAGTGTAAAGCTGTTCACCACACTCACTGGACCAAAGTCGGGAGTTTAAAGATTTCTGAATGTATTGACCCCACTTGTGAAAAATGTCATCAAACACCTGCAACCCATGTGCATATATTTCGTTGTGTACGTGGGTGTTTAACTATACTGGACTGTGGTTTTTAGAGGTAACTGGGAAGCTCATTGAGCCTAATGTCATCGTGGCTCTGTTTGGCATCCCTCAGTTGAGTTGGGAAGACTCCGAGCAGATGTGGTAGCTCTTATACCATTACTAGCAAGCTGTCTAATACTTACAAAACAGATGTGGACTGTAAACATGTTTATTCTGCTGTAGAGATGGGTGTTTTAACCTGGTGGTCTATGGGGACTGACTCACTTTTGGAGCCACCCTCAAGTGGCCATTAGAAGAACTGCAGCTGGCTTCGTTTTTAAGCCCCGGAGGTTGCCGTGTCCTGTAACCCCAGGAAGATGTAGGGGGTTCTGTGCAAGCCTATTAATCAGCGCGGTTTAACTGATCATTAGACACATCTGATTAATAGAAAATCTAAAAATAGATACAGAAATCATGTTGGTGTGTCTAAGTGTTTTTAAAGAAGTCATTTTGACATTTAATTTGGAGGGCTTGTTGGGCGGCCACTTGACGCCTGCACCTGAACACTTGTAAAACAACATGGCCTGCAAATCAATTCAAATCAACCCCACTGGAAGCAGACTGCAGCGCGTCAGAGTGACAGGCCCGCTATCTCGCTGCACAGCCTGTTTAGCTGTCGGAGACATATTATGATGAGAATAACAAGTCATTTACTATCTGGACAGTGTAGATACAGTATGAGAGACTTCCTTCATGTATGTGAACTGCAGTACCTCTCCTAATGAGAACATAATTAGTTTGCGTTTTGAGTTTGCATAAGAGAGAATCTTTTCAGTCATTAAATATTATTAGTCATGCAATTCAAGTTGTGCCTCCGAGCTAAAGTCGGATTTTTATGGAGACACTCTCCCTCTTTCTCACTTGCTCACATGCTCACACACACACACACACACACACACACACACACACACACACACGCACTGTATTTCTATCTGTTTTATATCAGCTTGTGGACACTTACATATACAGAGTTACTTATTCAAACAATTTAATAGAATATCTCATATAAAACTTGTTGATTTATGTGCATGAGAAAGTTTATGTTGAGCTAAATTTAAAGGTCCACTGTGTCCAAGAATCAGGGGGATATATTGGCAGAAATAGAATATAATATAGTAAGTATGTTTCTTCAGTGTATAATCAAATCAAATCAAAATATCTACATACAGAGCAGGTCCTTGTCTACGGAGGTCGCCATGTTGCTCTGCCATGTTTCTACAGTAGCCCAAAACAAACAAACCAAATACTGGCTCTAGATAGGGCCATCTGAGTTTTCATGTTGGCCACCTTAGTAAGCAGCCCCTCTGTAACAAGGGCAGTTTTCATAAAAACACTGATTTATTTGCGTGAAACTGCTTTATTCAGTGTTTTTACCAGTTTAAATCACAGAGTTAGATTGTTTTGAATAGGAAAAGACAGATAATTCAGTTCGCAGTAAAAACCTCCTGAGTGTCTGGACCTTAAGTTATCAGGGAATAAAGGTGAGCACACATATCAGGTGCTGGGCTAGCAGCCTGTCTGCAACGTGCCGAACAGCATCGGAGAAACACTGATTTGTAATGAGAAACTGCTTTATTCAAAAATTTTACTGGTTTGAATCACTGGGTCTGTTTGTGTTGGAGAGGAAGAGACCTCTGCTGATAATTCAGCTCCCAGTAGAAACCCTCTTAACATCTGGATCTTAAGTTATCAGTGAATAAAGGTGAGCACACATAAGCAGGTGCTGGGTTAGCAGCCTGTCTGCAACATGCAAAACAGCATCAGAGAAATGCTGATTTGTAATTTGAAGCTGCTTTATTCAGTGTTTTTACTGCTTTAAATCACCTGGTCTGTTTGTTTTAGAGAGGAAGCGACCTCAGTGGATAATTCGGCTACCAGTAAAAACCTCCCGAACAAAAAACGCTGAAGGAATTCTTAAACAGAGAAGTTTCACCTGGTTGCAATCCTCACCGCTAGATGCCACTAAATCCCCCTACATCCTACACACTGCTCTTTTAAGAGCATCCAGTCTGTACTGTATTTCCTGTATGCAGGCATCACATTTGAATAATGGCAACAGTATTTGCATTAGACAAACTGCTCTGCATTCATTTTGCTGATCGCAGAAGAAGTGTGTTTTCATTACAGAGGCTTCTATCCGATGCAGATGAGACACTTTGCCAATTAATGAATAATGCTATTGGTTAGAAAACAGGCTCAACGTTGCCATTGACGAATACAATGTAGCACCAGGATTATTGACCCAGTCTGATTATTTTCTTTCCATTCCACTGACCTTTTCTTTGTGCTGAATATACGGTCAAACCATAATGTGCTGCTTTAGTGCTTTAACACATCAATCATGTGATCATTTATACAGTATGTCCGGATCATAATTCTATTTACCGGGGGCACTGTAATGCTGTATTGATTGCCAAACCATTAGCATTTACACAACCATCAATAGTGAAAAGTAGTCCTCCGTCTGCTCCCTGCTTCACTCTGTCCATGTGGTAGCAGCTATAAATGGCCATGTTATTGAAAATTCCTTTTTCCTTTCAGTGCAGAGAGGGGGAAGAGGCCGGCCAGATCTCTATTAGCAGACTGGGATTTTCTCCCATGTGTCACTGTGAGTGTAATTGCAATGTCACACTTCAAGGACTTCATGTGGGTGGACTGGTGGTCTACCACAAGAGAGAGCACTGTAGTCAAAATACCAATTAATGAAGGCCAGAGAAATATGACCTGGACCGCTTCAGGTCCGTACCTACCAATGACTGAGCCTGTCGATTGAAATTGTATCCCATCAGCCCTCGGTCGTGGGTCAGCGCTCAGTGTCGGTGCTGGCAGATTACACTTTCCTCTCGCTGGATCCCTGCTCGTGCCCTTGAGCGCACATCCAGGAGTTCATCCTGCACTCACTTCACGATGATGAATTCACAACTTTAGAGAGAAAATGAACTCCAACTCTTCAGAAATTCTCTGTAATATTATTATGCAAACCACCAAGTCAAGCTGTACCTCGACATTTTTTACTGGTACTGAGGTCACCCAAGGAAATACATTCCTCTTCTGCTCTTCCATTCAGCTCTGTGCAGAGGTACAACCCAACCACTTACACTGAAGCTGCCGAATGAACCCTTCCATGGTCTATCTGCCTCTTGTGATCAGAGGAGGGACCAGGTAGTGCCCAACAATAGGCAGCAGGTTGTCAAACTGTTCCCGAGTCATCCTAAAATATCATTTATTCAGTCATTGAGGGGAAGCTCCTGGACCAACTGGTGGTACTCCCCATGATCCACCCTCTTTTTTAGGGTCTCTGTCAGCCTCTCACCCTCAACCAGAGCTACAGCAAGTACCCTTTGCCTGAACACTTTAGGAACCAGATATTAATTACTGTGGAGAAAAAATGGTACATTGATTACACAGGAAGGTTAGCGTAAGGATGCAATGTGGTGGTTGTCTTGCAATAATATAAGACACAGCAAGCAATATTTCAATATTTCTTAAAAGTGGCATTCAATTAAAGAAAAAAAAAAAAGGCTGTGTGGTGCGCTTCGCGTTTTGCAACCTGCAAAACAATATATTAACTTTACAAAAATCAAGTTTGTGAAAAACTTACCGCTCTTCAAATGTCGAAAGAAGTTTGAATTGTTGCGCCTCTGTCTGTGATTTTGGACCTCCATGAATTGTGCATGATTTCAATTGTGCGTAGACCGATGGGAAATAAATGGTTGCAGTCGATGAACCAAATCGTCGAATCTTACTGCCGGCATCCTGATGTAGGTGAAATGTATTTCTTTGTCCATGTCTCTCAGTGGCCGGACAAGCACAGCCTCCGTCTGTTCAGCGGTCGTACGCACCATCTCCTCCGACGCCTTTGGTCTTTTCTGGACTGCATTGCTTTCAGTAAAAGTAACTGCTGTTCAACATTTATCTCCACCATTTAACTCCAACATGATCTACTCACTCATGGTCGTCATGTTTGTTAATGACATTGTTGTTTGAGGAAGGATACGGACATGCTTAACACAGTGGCACATATACCCCACCACCAACTAGCGGTGTAAACACATGGCGACGCTGAAACACCAACGCAGAAGTAAAAATGCTTGCAACGGCATAAGCAACGTGCACAGGCTACGTGCGTAGAGTCTACGCACAACCATAAATCCTCTTTAAGTGGATCTGGAGAATTAAGTTTCGACTTGCTGGGAACGAATAGCAGTAACATTAGTTGGTTCAGGAAATGAAGGGAAACGAAATTGCTTTGTGGCACACTTTTTATCCTCTGGGCTTGGATGAAGGTATTGTGTATTTTCAAGTCAAAAGGCTCAAGTCCAAGTGAAGTCACTTGTTTTAAAGTTCAATTCAAGTTGCAGGTCTTTGTCAAGTCAAGTCTAAAGTCATCTAATTTGTGACCACCTCTCTGCTTGTGTCACCACTGCAGCATCACGTTGCTCCTGTAGCCCCGGGCTGCAGACTGTGGCGTTACTCTTGGAGTATCTGACCACACATGTGAGCCCTGAGGGATGGCACATCCCAACCTTGGTGAGCATGCAACCCACCACTGCCAAAATTAATTACCACAGCAGGCTGTGACCTTGCCTCGCCTGCTCTGGCTCAAGCACCATTTGGAGATAAGTTGCTATTTGCATGTGGCGGTAAGTGAACCTCAGATATTGAGTCTGCTTCACGTTAATATCCTGTGGCGTGCACAGGCACAGAGGCCTGCTGTGGAGATTCACTGCCATGCAACAGATCCCTCTAAATAAACCAAGGAAGCATCGAGGAGTAAACTTGTCCCTGGTGTTTGCCCTTCCAGTTACACTAATTAATTTTTTTTGTTTTGGTTTTACAGCACATTTATTGTAGAGTCCAGTCTCACTGCTCATATGAGACTCATCTGCAGAAGCAATGAGCTGTTTCACTGAAAACCTACTGTATGCTACCTGCCCAGAGCCAAACGGCAGAGGGACAGTTAGTGGCTAGCTGCAATTTCAATTTTGAGTTTCGATTTTTAAATTCATTCTTAGTCGCTCATTGTAGTGTGCGTAATTGTAATTGGTTTAAAGCCACATTTTAGTCTGTTGTTTCAATCAAGACTTAGTCAGTGGCAACGTAGCCTCATACAACAGTTAGTACGAAAATGGATTAGTGGCCCACAAATGACGTTACATACTTAACGTAAAGTTACTTTGGTTAGGTTTAGGAAAAGAAGCATGGTGACAATAGGAGCAAAGGAGGAAGTGGCCTAAATGAAAATTGGATCTAAGAGCCACAGTGTGTGAATATAAGTTCATTTAAATATCATGCAAAATTCATTTCCAGGCATTGTCTAAAAACTAGATATTGTAGAAAAATTTAAAAACACTACAATGCATGTACATTGAATTTTGATGACGACATCCCCTTTAACTTTGTAACTGACATCAGGTGCAGTTTAGTTTAGCAGAGCGCTACATTAGGTACAGGAGCATATAGTTCTTCTGCTGTGTGACTGAGTGTAATGTCACCTTTTCAGTAAACAATTTAAACTGTATTTCAACGCCTGTCATTCTCGCAGACTTTAGTTTCTGTGCCTACAGCTCATTAGTGGATGCAATACTTTTTTTGACTACTGCCCAGCACACAGCAACAAAATCAGTCTTCAGGATGTGGCCATGGCTGCCCGGCTCCTCCAGCACATGTCTCTTAGTCCATTCAGTCTCAAACCAAAAACTCAAGCAGTGTCCTTCTCCTTGGTCTAGGCTGCAGTCATCTGAGGGCCAGGACACTACTGCATGAAAAAGGGAGAGATGTAATCAGAACACATCAGCAGCAGTTGTGTCAATCAGCTCACCTGGTACTACTCTCATGAGCCATCACCCCACACCTCTCCCCTGCACCTGAGCATTTACACTTGCGCCTCCAAAATATGAAAAGTGCATACACAACTTTGCTTCACTATAAGTCGCAGCATTCACAGACAAACACTTGTCGTTATCCGGAGACATTTTCCTACCAAATACAACATGCTAATGTTATTAGCACAAGCCTATGGCATTTAACATTGTATAAATTAGCCTAGCAGCTAGCGTTCTTTTCCTCTTCTCATATAAAACCAGGGACAACAGCAACATTTAACAAAGGTATTGCTACATAAGATCCATTACAACTCACAAGGTTCACCAACAAAACAACTGTCTGATTCTAAACATGTTTCCAAACAGATACTGTTGTATGCAGCTGCTTGGTAAAATGAAACTGTGGGTCTTTAGCACCAGACCATTTGTCCCACTACAAGGTAGTTAAATCTGCAAATGTAGGAAATATTTAAACATTCAAATCTGTTGCGTTAACTCTATTGGCAATAAAGAGCTGCAAATTGGTGATTTGTTTGAAGCATTTCCCCCAAAATGTCACCCTAACATTTTTTTACTCGTGTAACCCAGGCAACAGATACTTAAAATGCACTTTTCAAGCCAATTATCAAACGTATTTACCAATTAGACAAATTGTACATTTAGCGCTCATTGGTGTGACTTACTGTGAAGGAGAGGTGAAAATACACTTGTTGACAAAGAGTCTGGTTTCTGCTTCTGACAGCTGGGTCCCATTATGACATGAAATCAGAGCCTCCTCAGAGTCCACTGTGAGGACTCTTGCACTGCCCAGTTATCAAAACACAGCATGGAATCCACTTAAGCCTTGTCGCTGGCTACGTTTCAAGTCAGCATGTGTAAAATAAAGAGATATAGAAAGCAGAAATAGTGGGAGGTTTTGAAATCATTTTCACTTTAGCCTTAAATAGTAATTATACAGGTAGGAAAGGAAGCGGACGATAGAAGGTGAGACGTTTACAATCTGAGCGAAATGAAGGTTTTGATTGTCATGCTGCTTCCGTGACATTGCCTGAGCTCCGACATGATTTATTTTGTCATGATAATAATCATGTGCAAATACACTAAATACGTCCCCCCCTGAGATCAGGACACGTATTATGTGAGGAGCAAACAGCACATGTCCTGAACAAACAAGGTTACACATTCTGTAATGCTCCGGATTTCTCAACACAAATCCACATATCCAGGTCGTGGCTGCGACTCACAAGAATGCACCATCCGATGATTATGTCTAATTAAATTAAATGTCACTTACAGGCAATGTGGAGTGCTTCCACACACACACACACACACACACACACACACACTCTGCTGCAGTGACTGCACCAGTATGGCGGCAGCATCTGACAAACCAGAGTCTCTAATGATGCTGCAACAAAAAGGATTTCACTTCATCATACCAAAAACTAAAGCAGCCCGTCTCTGCTTTGCGAGACGCTGAATATTTCATGACACCACGGGCTGACCTCGGGTCAGCCTGTGCTGAAGCCAAGATACTCAGACATATAAATGATGCATTGACAACAGCAATAACTGTGCACGACATTAAGGGGCCTCTTGGAATTACTGCGTGGGGTGTTTGTGAGAAAGCAGCAGGGACTTTTCTTTGGAGGCTGGCGATGGAGATTATCCACGATTGGATGATTCATTGAGGCCAGTGACAATCTGAGTGTGTGGGATGAGACCTGGTGCTATCTTTACCCTTCCCTCCACCTCTGCCCATCTCTCACTCTCCTCTATTTATGGAGCACTGCAGTGTATATGGCGGCTCAGTACTGGACTGCAGCCCACAGGGGACTCTTCGCCATCAGAACAACCTGCTCCTTCTCTGCACAAAGGCAGTGACGGATCTTCCTAAAGGCAATATAGGCAGCCAGCTAGGGAGGGACTCCTATGCCCAATCCCCCACCCCTCTAGAATAATTTTTTTTAATGTTAAAAACAATCAAACATAATAGAAATATGATTCAAAGATCTAGTGCTAACAGTCTGTCTGTAATAGGAGTACAACCTCATGAGTATGGTGTAGTGGAGTATATATGGAGAGCGTTAGAGTAAGAGAGAATGAAACGACAAAAGCCATCTGGGGTGTAGCAACAAAAAAGAAAACAGGAGGATGAAATTGGCAAGATTTACTCTTTGTTATTATTGTTTGTTAGCTCCATGGATGGATAAATGAATAGGCCTACTAGGCACGGGCCCAGGGGCCCATAGTTTCAGGGGCCCCTCTGGTTTTCACCTGCAAAATGTCACTCAAATTAACATGTACAGATCAGACCTAAAATGATCACAAAGGAATGCAAAGGAACTGCAGAGACCAAAGAACTACAAAAGAGACACAAAAAGTCCAATAAAGACACAAAAAGGTCTAGAATAGAGACATGAATGATCTGAAAGAGACACAAAACAACCAATAAAAACACAAAATGCCCTCAAGGAAATAAAATGATGAAATAAGACACAAAATTACCTCAAAGAGACACAAAATGATGTCAAATGGACATAAAATGATCTCATAGAGAGACAAAATGACCTCAGAGACACAAAATTACCAAATGAGACACAAAACAGCTTCAAAGACACATAAAATGACCAAAAAAAAGACAGAAAATGACCTCAAAGAGACACAAAACAACCAGAAAGACACCAAATGATCTCACAGAGACACAAAAAGGACAGAAAAGACACTAAATTATCTCAAAGGCACACAAAATGATCAAAATAGACACAAAATGACCTCAAAAAGACACAAAACGGCCTCAAAGAGAAACAAAAATGAACCAAAAAAAGATACACAGTGTTATCAAAGAGACACACAGTGATCTGAAAGAGACACAAATGACCTCAAAAAGATGCCAAGAGGACCAAAAAAGAAACTAAATGACCTCAAATAGACACAAAATGATCTCAAAGAAACACAAAATGACCAAAAAGATATAAAATGACTTCAAAGAGACATAAAATTACCTCAAAGAGACATAAAATGATGTCAAAAAGACATAAAACGACCACAAGACATACCTTGATCTCAAAGATGCACAAAATGAACCAAAAAAGATACACTGTGATATCAAAGAGACATACAGTGATCTAAAAGAGACACAAATGACCTCAAAAAGATGCCAAGAGGACCAAAAAGACACAAAAAGATCTCAAAGAGACACAAAATCACCAAAAAAGACACATAATGATGTCAAAGAGACACAAAAAGGAACCAAAAAAGACAGAAAATGATCTCAAAGAGACATAAGAAGACCAGAAAGACACAAAATGATCAAAAGAGACACAAAAAGAACCAAAAAAACACAGTATAAGAGGCAAAACCACCACACAGTCAATGTGTCTTGACCTTATGTAGCAGAGGTGATGGGGCCTTTTGCATACCTGAGCCCAGGGCCCCACTGTCTCATAATCCACCCATGGTTAGCTAAACTGTTTTTCTATTTAGCTCATATAATATAAGGGAAAGCTTGCGCAGGGAGCTGAATGTGCACAGAGGCAGCATGAAATGACCCGCTCATTGGTGGCAAATGACTACAAATACACATGTACAACACACATTCAAATGAGCACAAAGAGTGTAAGATGCCGCCCGACTCCCGGCAGCTTTGTTTTCTTCGCCTATACCAGAAAGCTGTGCAGCCGTGAGACAAATTGCTGCGTGGCATTAGCACTACAGTGAAGGATGAAAGTGCACCGAGCAAGGCAAACAAGCATCCCATTACAACCGCCACTTAGCAACAAACACATCTATTACAGCGGGCTGAGCAAGGCTGGAGGTGAGCCTGCACACACCTCCAACAAGCTGCTATCCAGGGCAATGAGATTCAGGATGCACTACGCTGGGAATTTCAACGAGAAGGAGGAAAAAAAGAAAAACAAATGGCCCTCCCACTTTCTCTCCCCGCCGAGGAATCAAGGGCCACAGCCGCTGTTTACATACTTGAAGAAAGAGTCTCTTCATCAGATGATGTTTTATGATTTTTTTTGCAGCCCTGCTGAGACTCGGAGCAGCGCCCTTTTCCAGCATCATTTTTTACTACGGACATGACATCACTTCCACAGAGACGTGGCTGCTCTATTCATTGGTTCCACTGTATCATAGTGATTAATGGAGATCTTAATACAGTGACCTGATACAGCTAGCCTTCTGCTTTCCTCTTTTTGTGCCACTGGAGCTCCTATATTTTCTTTCACCTCCTCGTTTCTCCCCACAGGTTCCTCCCCAGGGCTGCACCTTACACTCTGATGTGTGTCATATCAACTCCCAGACAAAAACGCATAATTCCCTCCTTTTCTTTTCTTTTTTTTTTTTTTTTTTTTTTTTTCTTAACCGCACTAATTACTGTGGTGCAAATCCTGACTGCTGTTGTCATGGTAATTGCCTTTCGGGGGGTTATGGCGCCACTAAAGCTCAAGTGACTGAGAGTGAGAGAAAATGAGAGGAAGTGAGGGGAAGATTTGCGAAGGAGACACGCACACACACACACTGCTCATTGTGTGCCAAGCATATTTCATGTTTCATCTTGTTTCATGGCGTGTACTATTGGCAGTTTACCTTGACTCGAAATGATCTGACCACGGTGCTGCTCCGCGTCAATGCCAGAAAATGAATTTGATGTGGGTGAGTGGGGATAAGTGTTCTTTCAGCACCGAGCCGAGTGCCAAGAGGTCCCAGAGCAGAGACCCGCTCCCCGCCATTTATCCACTGCATTAAATGGATGTGTTGAGTTCAAGGAGGGGTCAGTGAAATATAGGGGACAACATATGTCAAACAATACATATAGGAAGAGAAAAGTAGGATCATAAAAAGCCTTTTATCATTTGGCAAACAGGGCTCCCGGCTGAGGGGAAAAAAGAGAAAAGCCTCTCGGATTGAAGCGCTTGATCATCATTATGGAACAACAAGAGGCACCTCTGACAGTTGGCACCGACATAACGCTGAAATGAGGATGGTTTAGCTTCTCCAAGGTCTTAAGGTTCGGAGCACCATTGTGTGTGTATTTGTGTGTGCGCTTTGGTTGTCGCAGTGCCCTTAGGATGTCCTTGTGTAGTGTCAAGTGTCCTGCTGGACCTCAAGCATGAGTGGCTTTCTGCTGTTCGCACTTGTTATTTGAACACTTTATCATAATGTTTCTGCTAATATCACTTTAATTAACTGCTGTTTTCTGTTTTCTTTTCTTTATTTTACTCGTGAAAATATAGACAAGACAAAACAAAACAACAACAGATATCCAACACAAAGATGATTTAATAGATTATGAGACTATAGGTTGTCTCCGATTCTGTTTGTGATTCTCACTGACAGGGTCTTAAGGCAGAGCTGGTAGGAGAAAGGGGGACCTCAGAATTGCATCTCTGCTTTTTGCAGATGATGTGGTTCTGTTGGCTGCATCACACCGTGACCTCCAGCATGCACTGGGGCGGTTTGCAGCTCAGTGTGAAGTGGCTGGGATGAGAGTCAGCACCTCCATATCGGAGGCCACAGTTCTCTGCCGTAAACCAGTGGATTGCCCCCTCTGAGTTGGGAGTGAGTTACTGCCCCAAGCGAGGGACTTCAAGTATCTCGGAGTCTTGTTCACGAGTGAGCGTTGAATGAAGAGTGAGATTGATTAGCGGCCGGACCGTCGTGGTGAAGAGGGAGCTGAGCCGGAAGACAAAGCTTTCAATTTACTGGTCCATCTACATCCCAACCCTCACCTATGGTCATGAGCTCTGGTTAGTGACAGAAAGAAAGAATTGTGGGAGATTGTGGCCAAAATAAGTTTTGGAGCTGGGAAGTGTTGCTGGGGAGAGGGATGTTTGGGGTGCTTTGCTCGGCCAGCTGCCCCACGATCCAACCCAGATAAGCTGATGAAAATGGATGGATGGAATCTGAGAATCTGTCTCTGGATTTCTGTAATAAGTGAATGTATTTATTTATTTACTTAAGTTTAATTTATTTGCAGTGTTTTTCCTCTAAATGCTGCCAATGTGTTGTCAAAGAAGTGAAGATGTTTTCCTTGTCTGCACGTGCTCTCTAAAGTTGCATTGTGTTGAGCTCTCTCCATAACCATATCCATGCATCACATGTTTTAGGGACTAGTTCCATTTATCATTTAAGTGGGCTGGAGGTAGAGACCTCAAAGACAGATGTCTTAAAGCTTGGACCAATCAAACCCAAACTATCTGCATGTCTACATCAGGGTGGCTGTGGCACACGAGGAAGAGAGGAAAGTTGACGGTTCGATCCCTGGCCCTGCAGTCTACATGTCTAGAGAGCATTGCGTGCGTGGATGTGAATGTTTATGTAAGGTACCCACGGCCACCACCAGTGTATGAATGTGTGTTGAATGTGCATGGAATTGTTGCTAAGACTAGGAAAGCACTATATACACAAGAAATGCAGTCCATTCGCAGTTTTACTAGACTTAGGGACTAAGGAAGAATTTTTTATTTGCATTTTTTTAACCTCCAGTTTTTAAAATATTTGTTTATATCCAGTATTTTTTTTACTTCTCGTTAAATAACAAAAAGATCCCTTCCAGATGAATTCCTCCACCGTCTTCACATGACAGTAATAGCTGCATTTTGTTGCACACACACACACACGCACACGCCCACAGAGGCTAATTCAATGTTCCAGCCCCTGTTTGTTTAGTCATGGACAAACAAAAGGCTGTGCCAGCAGCTTGTTGATCTGAATGGGATTTATTTCACTGAGTTTGAAAGGAATTGTCAAGAATTTATTTACAAATCAATTCCACACACACAGGAGATCCACTGTATGATAACACACACACACACACACACACACACACACAGCTCTAATACAGTTTAATCAGCTATGACTGGTGCAACTTCTGCAAAATCACTGCAATCCTTTCATGCCAGATGCTGTAATGATGTAATAATATGTTCTTTGAAACTGTGTTCATCTCATCAATAACTTAATGTGCTGTAGTGTCGGAATATTTGCAGAGTAATTTAGTACATTGTGTTTAATTCTGAGTGTTAAAGTAATGATGATGTTTGAGGTGGAATTGTTACAAAGTAGATTTAATCCCTTATTAAGAGGAAATGATTAAGTGCTTAAACTGAAAAATGTATTATACACTGCAGCATTAACATATTATCTTCCACTCTGGGAAGGCAAATCACTGCAAGACATTCTGGGACAAAACATAACTGTCCGTTTAGTTTCAGTGTGAATCATTCATTAAAGGAATAATTCAACATGTTGGAAAGAACGTTTGTTTAATGGCAGAAATCTGCTAATTGCATAATTTCATTGTAGTTAATAGATTTTTGCACCGTGTGGCTGTTATAAATGCTGGTGTGATGAAGACTAACAGACTTTCTCAATATGTTTTAAACAACAGTGCAATAAAAACTTAACACATAATTAACAATGGTCCAGAGATATGCAGACATATATCATATACATCAACCCATCACCAGAATAAATGTTGGCATTGTACATTTCTGTAAACCATGGATATGTAACAATTACAATTATATTATTATATTATATGTTGAAATGTTACATACCTTTATTTTTCAACAGCATTGTGGATAATGTGTGGTTATGAATAGGCACAAAAACCACTTGGTTATGGTTAGGAAAAGATCATGTTTTGGCCTAAAACACTTAGCTTTGAAGGCACAATCCTGTCTCATTAAAAAACACCCAGTTCTTATACCAAATTGCTCCTTAGAATGCAGCAGTGTTTTAGTAAAAAACATCCATTTTTGGTGGCTCAATTATAGCTGGAAATGCAGTGATGTTGCCCTAAAAAACACACTTTAAATGGCACACACGCTTCTGGAAATGCAGCAAGGTCTCACTAAAAAACACCCCCTTTTAATGGCCCAAATACCACAGAAAATGCAGCGGTCTCACGAAGAACGACCCACGTTGAGTGGTAAAATTGCTTCTATAAATGCAGCAAATGCCCAGTTCTGGTGGCCCAATCACTGCTGAAAATGCAGCAATGTTTTAGTAAAAAACATCCAGTTTTGGTGGCTCAATTATGGCTGGAAATGCAGTGGTCTCACTAAAAAAAACAACAGTTTTTGTGGCCCAGTTGTCACTTGAAATGCCGCAATGTGTCACTAAAAACATTCAATTCTGGTGGCTCAATTATGGCTGGAAATACAGTCATGTCTGACTGAAAAACACACACATTTAGTGGTATAATCGCTGCTGAAAATGCAGCAGTTTTAGTGAAAAGCATCCACTTTTGATGGCTCAATTATAGTTGGAAATGCAGCAATGTCTCACTGAAAAACACCTAGTTTTAGTGGCCCAGTCACTGCTGGAAATGCAGTGATGACTTGCCATAAAACACCCGGCTTTGGTGGCCAAATTGGTGCTGAAAATGCAGTTATGCTTTTGTATAAAACATCCACTTTTGGTGGGTCAGTTATGGCTTGAAATACAGTTATGTCTCGCTACAAAATACCCACTTTTAGTGGTACAGTCACTGCTGGAAATGCAGTGACGTCGCGCTAAAAAACTCCCAGTTCTGGTGGCTGAATAACTGCTGCAAATGCAGTTATGATTTTGTAAAAAACATTTTCTTTTGGTGGCTCAATTACATCTGGAAATGCAGTGATGTCTCATTAAAAACACCTAGTTTTGACTTCAAATGCAGCAATGTCTCACTAAAAAATACACACTGTCAGTAGGACAGTCACTGCTGGAAATGCAGCAATGACTCAGTAAAAAACAAACGGTTTTGTTTTTGTTTGTGTTGAACAGTAGTCTGCAGCTTGGCAGCTCTTTTGCTGAGGTGTCACATCATCCATCATCCCCTCCATGTCCTGATGACAAAGTCGGCTCATATTTGCCTTCAGAATTGTGTCTCTTTAGAAACATTGATATGAATTAAATTTGAATGTAGGTATGAAATGAACAAATGTAATGTATCGTGGTTTGCAGAAAAGTACAATGCCATTATTTTCTTCTTGTGACTGGGCTGTATACACACTTTGAATCATAAATGCAGACAGCACCTACCAGCCACTGCGGCTGTTATTCTCATTTTTAATGAAGATATTCATGACATTCAGTGAGGAGTTCATCTGCAGGTAATCTCCGTCAACACAGAATAATCACTACTGTCACTCTATTGAGACGTGAAGCGCTATAAATGCATTTAGACCTCATGAATGTTTTGACAATGTGTCAGAAATAGAGGCCAAGAGGACTTTCAGCCATCACAACTGCTGGAGCTATCTCTCACTCCATGTTTTTCAGATTAATTCAAAGCATCCCACTGCCTGCGAAATGACAACACTGCACAGACAGCCTGAAGTTACACTTTGATGGACACAGTAGTCTATCTCTGCCGTTGACTTCAGTGGTGAAATTGTGACCCCCTGGTCATTTTGGCGGAGCCTTATCAGCGCCGGCCAAATGCAGGGAGTTAGATGGAAGGACTAAGGAGATGATTTGTGGACAGTCTAGCACACTAATGGTGCTAACGCTGCATGCTGGCCACATTGTGACTGCAGAATATATTGTGGAAATAGGATGGGGTGGGGGGGGGACTCACATCCAATTTGATCAGGCTGAAATGGAAAACATAGACAACAAATCCTGCTGAATATTTCTGGAGATTTTCCCGCCGCTGCAGTCACTCACCTAAGACAAAACAAATCATTAGCACAGTGTTTTAGTGTTGGAAAACAGGATTTCGGGGCTACCACAAAGATAAATGTCAGCTTAAAGTTTATACAGTACAGTGCAACCTTTTAGTCTGTGATCCCACCGAGCAGAGAAAATCCACTGGGTGCAACCTTTAGAGGCAGGGGATCCTCAGCCCGACCTAACTCCTCGAATCAGTGGCAGAAAATCTATATCCTCTTAAAGAGGGGGAGTCACATCAAATAATAGATATATGAAATCCATCTTGTTTCTGAACTCATGTCCTTTGTAGGAAACAGATCAATATGAAGGCCTCTCCTTGAATTGCCCACAGTGACACAAAAATCGGTGGGAGAAAAAAAAAAAAGTTGACTTTAGGTAACACACAGTGAAGGTGCATGTACGATGACGGCAACATCAGTGGAGCTGAGGTGGAAGGGTGAAGAGCCAAAGATTCATGGGAATAAGCGTTAAAGAGGACCAGCTGTGGACTCTACAGTCAAGCTTGTAAAAAAAAAGTCTCAAGTGCGAATTCACAAAGAATGGATTGCACCCGCGATCTCCTCCGTCTCAAGGTCCTATTCATGAAATATAATGTGTGAAAGAACCCCACACTGCAGTGGACAGCTATTGTGTATGTGCTAGACTTTTATTTTGTGTTAGTCAAAATTTGGTCAGTGGCACCGTAGCCTCATACAATGGTTCATATGATATGTTACAAAAATGCACATATAATGCTCCGTCAATAACAAATTATGACGTTATATATTAACGTAAAGTTACTGAGGTTAGGTTTAGGAAAAGACAGTGTCTAAAAGATTACACATTTCCAAACGCACAAAAAAACACACTAGCTATGTTTCCATCCAAAAGTGATTTGAATAATTGGGAAATCCTGTGTGTTTCCATTAAATGTACGGACTTTGGTGAAAACTACGAACTCGCGTGAGTTTTCTGCAGAACCGGAAACAAAACAAGTGTCGCATTCTTCTTCTTCTACGTTTTCTAGCAGTTGGCAACCAGCTTGTAAATGCATTATCACCATGGAGAGAGGTGCCAACGTCAGACTTAATTCGAACATAACTGTTTCCATCCCCCGTTTTGCAATCAACATTTTTTCGACTCAACCAAAACCTGGCTAAAGCGAGCGTATTTTAGTTTGTGCGAATTAGGGGATTTTAATTCGAATTTTGGCGTTTCCATCATAATTTTCCGATGCGATACTTCGCACTGAGTTTCAAAGTCAAACAGGAAACAACATGAATGAATGAAATAAAAAACATAACCTAAGAAACTCATAAAAGTTCAACACATATTAACTTGTAGAAAGAAGACCTTGCTGTACCTCAAGATTCTTCTAAAAGTCAGCAATCAAAAGGATCCCCACTCTCCTTTTGACAACCTGGCATTGCTCATGGAGGACCCAGGATTGGGAGCGGCTGAGAACATCATCAGCACGTCGACACCCAGTGATGTGACATCTCCGAGACGAAGTTCAAGGAGAGTAACCGTGGCCACCTGTAAAGCGATCCCCAAACTATGTGCTGCGGTTGAACTTCCTCCTCTGGCTGTGAGACTCCTAAACTCCATTTGAACTCCTTCTCGGCAACACAAACAAGGACCGAGTCTCAACCGTCGTGCCTGTGCTCTACACGCTGCACCGCAAACACTGAACTACCTGGATATTTATTTCCCTTGTTGCCCCTTTGAATTCACAAATAAACACGGCGCCCTGTTACACACACCGCAATATCTTTTACCAGTGCGTGTCTGATGTTGCGGAACCTTTTTTTCTTTCATCCACTCATGTTCATTCAGTGCCACAATATTTACATGACACTGTAATGTGACACTAGAGCAGCCAAGGTTTGTATCTGTACTGTTTTTAGTGCTTTTTAAAAACTGCTATGGTACATTTCTCACCCTTACTCCCGTTCTTTTTTTCCTGTCTCTACAATACAGCAATGTGGGGGGAGAGCTACAACTGCGTCTTGCTACTCCATCCTGCACTGCTTACACGATAATAAAGCCGCCCTTGACCTTGATGTTGAAAGCGTTTGACCTGATAAAAAACAGTGGAGGAAATACAGCAGTGAAGCACTCACTGGAAGCACTGGCGCTGATAAAGCCTTAAAAACATTATTATATATATATGATTGTTTTTTTAAATACTTGACAGTCATTATCTGTAATACTTTTGTTCTTTTGCAGCAGTAAAAATGTTCCCCGTGTTCATCTTTTATAAATGTAATCACATAATGATAAAGTCCTTGTATTCAAGCTGCTCTTTTTTCCACTCTGCTGATTTAAATGTTTATTAATAGATGCCATCTCAACAAGGAGACCCCCCGAAAAATGCCTAGTATGGTACCTCAGAAATCTGCTTATGTTCCTGAGGTTTAAACTATTGTGTGTACACGTGCAGGAGTGTGCTTTTATGTCGTGCGTGATAAGTGCATGTTTTTAGTGGAGTCGACAGAGCTATGCAGACAAGTGCCTGAGCGCCTGGCTGCTCTCTCTTTTTCGACATGTCAGGTGCCGTGTTTACGCAGCCTGTTGCCCGGCAACCCCTGCCAAACACACTGGTGGATGAGGGACGCTGTAAAGCAGACGAGGTGGATGTCGTCGTGAGGGTGTCTGTGCAGCTGTGTGAGTGTGTGTGCGTATGTGCGCAAGCAGGTAGTGCTGCTGCCCTCCACGGCCTGACAAGTTGTTGCACCGTTTCCATTATCAACCTCCTGTTGTCTAACACGGCAGTGACTGATTCTAGGAATAGTTTATGGCATCAAAAGGTCAAAAAGGTTTGGTTGTGGTTATATATGCTCTTGTTATGTAATGTTCAGGCAAAGTATTTTAGGAATAACAGAGTCAGAGTTATGGCTGCTGACACAAGGTCACGAGGAGGGTCTTTGTCAATGATATAGTTTAAAAGGTTATAAAGTGACTATCATGTGCACTTTGATTTTCATTCCCTGGAACTGAAAAACATTAGAATATCGTAAAACTTCAATTAGTAGCCCAGGTTATTATTTGCTTACATCACTGAACTCAACAGGCTACAATTTGTGATTTGTGATAGTGGGCTTTATTAATAAAAAATTGATTCAAGGTTAACTGCATTACCAGGACTAAAGGACCCTTTCCATAGTCCAACTGTTAGCATTTAGATCTATTTGTCATTTTTACCATTTGTTCAAATGTTCAATTTTTTATATTTTTTTTTAATGTCAAAATTCAAAAAAAAATGGATGAAATTCAGATGCCCTCCTCTGGTTGTAGCCAACCGCCTATGTCGCCTATAGGAAGAAGACGTGGACTGAAAAGTGAAGTGAATGTCAAAGTACCTTAAAGGAAATGGCCACTTTTAGAAAGACGTAATTTACTCCGCTGTTGTAGCATAAATTTCGCATTGTGGTCAGTTAGCCTGCAGGTGTGCTGTGTTTACATAGCAACTCGCGCAAGACTCGAGAACTAGCACCACCACTAGCCATCAGCTAGTCTCGCTAGTTGTCGTGTAAACATGATGCTATAAAAGTGGAGTAAATTACGTCTTTTCAAGTCAAGTTTTGCATGCTGCGGCTTCAGGGCACTTGGATTACGACGGACGAGCCGTTCTGACATTTTTGAAATGCATTAGCGGAGTTTCATTACATTTTCAAAATGTGGGTTCCGTGCACTTCAAGTGTAGCTGTTATCCCGGCTAGCTGTTATCCTCTGATACCCCGAACAAGTTTTGTGGATTGAAAACTACACTGGACCTCTTGTCGGCATGAGGGTGAGTAAGTGCTGTATTTTCATTCTAAAGTGACATTTATTTTAATAAGGAATAATTATTACTCCTTCTAATGGCCAGCAGGGGGCGACTCCACATCAGACTGTATAGCAGTTTATGAGAAAATGACCCTACCTCTTACTTGACTCGTTACTTCAATAAACATTTTCGTGAATTTATGATTTCAATCACTAGTTTCAAATCTTCTTTAATGCAGCATGATGTACATTTTATAAATGATGGTCCCATTTAAAGTAAAATACACCACAGAGCAGGGTATGCTTCAGGGTGTGGGTACCTTGTGATCGACAAGTCACTACCACAGCGTTGTTGAGAACCTGCTTGCTTTGCTTCCCCACAGTTCCATCCTCTCGTCCAAAGTGGGTCACCTCAGGTATTAAAAAAACCAAGATGGCAGCAGCCAACATGCCAAACTCAAGGCCTCAAAACCACAGACCAACGGGTGACGTCATGGCGGCTACATCCACTTTTTTTAGACAGTCGATGGGAAGATTTCCAAAAGGTGATTGACTTCTGTTTTGCACATTTTCACATCCTTGTTACAAACGTGTCACAAGACACAGATATTGATCGATTTGAGAGGTATTCGTGATTGTCAGGCAGGTGAGAGCTCAGCAGACAAGCAATAAAAATCCATCCTGGAGTTACATTTCTGTTGCTCCTTAGTATTATGTTTCTTGTTCCTGTGGATAACTGGCTGAACTCTGAGGCTGCAGCTAAAGAGATTGTTTGCAGCTTTATGTGTCAGTTTCTTGCATCTTTCGGCATTCATCAGTCGGCTCCAACAATAACACGAGAGACACCCATCGTCGACGAGATCTCAGTGCACTGTGATGAATTATAGGAGAGCAGTTCTTACACTGCTATCGCTACTGCTCTGCTCTACAAGCAAGACCTGCCGCAGGTTCACACCAGCTCTACAGGGGTTTGGTGAGCTATTCTGTGAAAAGTAAGAAATCAGTAAACTGACGGCTGAGAGGAAAGGACGGACAGAGAAACTGCAGTCGCGGGGAGCCTGATGATATATAACAGCGCATGAGTATCTGAGGTTGTATTTCTGCCTTTGAATTACTCTGAAGAACTATGCTATCTGAGATCATGTATGGTGATATCAGTGGTAGAAGTAAATTATCACAAGAGGGAATCACTAAGCTAAAGCTCCTTTGATGAAAAATAACTGAAGATTCACTGTGACCTTAAAAAACATGTGACATTTCCCAGCTGAGGAGCTGGAACCCATCCTCTACGATAAAGAAAAGGAGAGCATCTTACTTAAATGTCACAGCGACGGACGGACTAGCTCTGATATTGTGGAGGAACTGCCGTCTTATTGAGATGCTTTTTTTCTTATTAGTGCATAGAACCCGCAATGCAATTTACTGCGGTATCTCATTAAGCCCTATAATGTCTTGCTAATAATTACACACTCACATTTAGTAGAAAATGATTCGGCGGAGGAGATCACAAGCCTGGGATTCTGACAAACACAGTATGCTTTGACTATAATTGACTTTTCACTCTGCCTGGAGTTACAGGAGAATAATGGGGCTGGAAATAGCTAGTTAACCTCCTGTCAGGTAATACATAAAAGGAAAACAAAAAAGTCTCAGCAGCACTGCAATATACCTAAACCCTTTCCTCTGAGAGGAACAGAGGGATGTCAAGGTGGGAATTGTTACACTAAGTGATTTTATTAAGTGGAACACCCACTGTGAGCTCAATCTGCCACGCAGAGATTGTTTGACGCAAATTATACATAATTCCCAGTGCATGACAAAACATCTATAAACACACACCTACAGAAATGGTTCAACGCGCACGATTTAAAGACAACAAATAACTGAACCTAAATAAAACATATATATTTCTTTGCCATCATTGTTGTTGAGTACGAGGTGAAAAAAAAAGATCAATCATGAAAAGGAAAGTGAAAAGATTTTTGTTAAAACCTTAAACCTTTTTGTCACTGATGGGTTAAAATGAAAGACTGTATTTGCAGAAGAATATTAATTAGGATTATGAACAATTAATTAGAGCTTTAATTTGGATGGACTTGTATTGAGCTCACTGTGAGTTCATGCAGTTAGGAAGACATAGAATAATTTAATCACATTTTCAAATTGCAGCCCAGTTACCAGAATAAAATGTTGCCATTGCTGCAAATCATATGTTAAATTTGTACATTTCATACATATCATATCTGCTTTCCGAAAGTGATTTAGTTCAGGTTCCATGTACTGTATATGAGCTTGAGTTTCTCATCAGGAGTAAGAGGGATTATGTGTCACCTCGGCGAGATGGCTGCCAGGCAGACAGAAGCAGATCAGTGTTTGAGACCAACAAACAACAAAAGTAGATATTTTCAATGAGATGTTGGGACATTTTAAGCCATGTGTGGCAACAAAACCAGGTATTTTTTTAACCAGTTGTTGAGACTTTTCCAGTCCTGTTTATGGCGAAAAAAAATTTTATTTAACAACATGTTGGGATATTTTTAGCCATATTTGTGGTGACAAAACTTGGAATTTTTTAACAAGACGTCAGGACATTTCTGTCTGTGTTTGTGGCAACAAAATGAGGTATATTTTGACAAAATGTCAGGACCTTTCCAGTTGTGTATGCGGCCACAAAAACAGATATATTTTTTACAAGATGTCAGGACACTTCCAGCCACGTTTATGCCGAAAAATCTGGTATTTTCTAATGAGACATCAGGGCATTTCCAGCCATGTATGTGGCAACAAAACCACGTGTTATTTTACCAGACGCTGGGACGTTTTCAGCTGTGTGTGGCAACAAAATCAGGTATTATTTAGCGAGATGTCAGGACTTTTCCAGCTGTGTTTGTGGTGACAAAACCAGGTATATTTAGCCAAGACGTCGGGGCATTTCCAGCCATGTGTATGGCAACAAAACCAGGTATTTCTTAACTAGATGTTGGGACTTTTCCAGACGTGTTTGTGATGACAAAAGCAGGTATTATTAATGAGACGTTCAGACATTTCCGGACATGTTTGTGGCAACAAAACCAATTTTTTTTTTTTAAACCAAAACATGATCTTTTTCTAACCCTTACCAAGTCATTTTTGTGCCTAAATTTAACCCTCAGTTAACCGCAGTGCTATCACAATGTAAAATTGAAAATTAGGATAGAGAAAGTAAAGTTCCATCAAATCCACTACAAATGAAATGTACAAATGTAACATATCTGTGGTTTGCAGAAACGAGCAATGCCAACATTTATACTGGGCATTGGGCTCAAACATACATTACTAGATGACATTTAGTTTTAGACTTATATAGTGACGGAAATACAGTTTTAATTTAACTCATTCATCAAAATGCCAAACCTTTCTTTGCTCCAGCTTCTGAAATGTGAATATCTGCTTCTTTTCCTCATTTCATATTTTTATTAATTGACATTATTAATTGGCCTTGGCTGCAATTTTTCAACATCACCTTGGCATTTGTCACTGTAGTTTTGGCACCTGTGGACTCAACTACTAATTGACTGATCAACAAAAATAATAAAATTTAATAGTATGTAATGACTGACACAAACCTTTATTATTATCAGTAGTAGTAGTATTTTGCAAGGCAGTGGTGATGTGTATTGTGCTAAACGCTGTTGCAACAAAAAGTCAATAACAAAAATAATGAACTGATTAATTAGATAATAAATGTTAATCATTAACAGCATCTTGTTGTGTTCTCTAAACAACCATTATTCTGCTGGTGCATTTCAGTGAACTAGACAGCATTGTATTTGCTTCTTGTCAGTGTTGCAGTGATCACGTTATTCCTCTCAGTATCTCGCAGCAAAGGAAACATGTTGTCAACCCCCTCGCCTCTTTCTCTCTCTGCACTGTCTCCCTCTGTCTCTCCCACTTCTTCATTGCCCATGGCCTGAGGGAACAGTTGGCTTTCTGAATGCTCTTCCCCCTTTGTGAGCACACATTGATTGGCTCTCCGCTCCCCCAAAAGCAGAGCAGCATGGGGTGCCGGCAGCCAGCTTTCTGCTGGTGCTGCTCAAAAAAAGTCTGAAGAAATAAAAAAAAAAAAACAAGGGGAGGAAATCATCAGGAGGCTTCAGCACAACCTGTCTAGGTATGTCTTCTCTTTCTGTCTGCCTCTCCTGCTGTAATGAGAATCAATGGGGTTTATCACATTTCCCTCATGTCTTTGTGTCAAATGGAGTGCAATAGTTGTCTCCTGTTTGCAGAGCCCTGTCCTCCTCCTCCTCCTCCTCCTCCTGCTGATTCCCTCCATCCTTTGCAATCCTATTTGTTGACCAGACTCCTGCTCAGTCTGCAGTGTTGTCACCCAGGTCGCACACAATCCCATAACACAACACACCCCCAATATAACACAGTTGTTAGGGGAGGGACGCGCATGAACCTAAGGGGCTCGGTAAAATGAGAGCACAAAAGCTGTCGTCCGCAGCTATAATTTAAGTCACATTTTCATGTTTCAGCGAAAGAAAGTGAAGCAAAATGTGCCAGCGCAGCTCTTGGACATCATCGTAAGTAGACTCTTGGGAACGCACGACTCCAACACTATCTCTCCCCATATTTTGACATACCACCGAGCAGCATGAGCTCTGTGTCCACAGCAGAGTAAAGTGTGTGCACTGTGAACACATTTGGACTGGAAGGAAGCCAGCGGTTGGTTGGTTGCGGAGGATGTGGGCTGCTCTCCGGAGCCTGTCGGTTGTTCATTCATAAACCAGGTGGGAACTGTAAATGAAAACACAGACATCTCCTCCCTGCCTACACTTTCAAAGATCACATTGTGCTGTGTTTTATATAAGGAGCAGCAGGACGTGCCGGGCGCGGGTTCGGCATCGATCGATGTGTTTTTGATGCTCTGAGAGGGTTTGTTTACGTGTGGCAAATAAAATCTGAGTGCAAAAATTAAAGCAAGAAAATAACCAATGAAGAAATGCAAGAATGAAATCTAAATTTGAGTCCTAAATAAAAGTCATTCAGATCAAAAATCAGGCAGCATAATTGTTTCTGCGTCTACTTAGCTAGTTACACTGAAATGTAACAAACCATGGATAGTGACAGACAGGAAGTTTCACTGTGATGCAATCACCCAGCATGCTTTGAGGAATGTCGGCAGGGAGACACTCAGGATGAGTTATGGGTCAACCCTGCTTCCTACCGATTACGTTATATCCTGCATCCTGAGGTTACAGAAACATTGTGGTTAAGGTTGGGGAAACATTGTGGTTTACATTAAAGGTGACCTAATGTGCTCATTTTTCAGGTTCCTACTTGTAATCTGGGTTTCTACCATGTTATCTGTGCTTTAATACCTGTATTCACCCTCTGTGTGGAACGCTCCATTTAGCACCCGTCTCTTTAATATCTCCTAAAAATGCCCAGACTGCTCTGATTGGTCAGCGTGTTCAGTCTCTGCGCTGTCATCTGAAGCTGAAGATGACTGTAGCAAACCCTGCGTTCATGTGGTGTCTGAATAATGGTAATGGTCAAAGTTGTCACATATAAGGTGTGCTGATTGATTCACATCTTCAACTTATACATCCAGTAACACTGCAAGTTAACGTTCCACCTTAAAGGTCGCCAGCAGTCGGCCCAGAAAATTAAGCTATTTTTTCTTTATTTTATGATTGTAGTTTACTAATGTATGTAAAACTCTCCAAGGTATTAGCATCGCTAATGTACAAAGCGTACAACAGCATGTTACCAGACTGTATCCAGAGGTTGTTTCAAGTGAGAGAACGTCAGTATGAACTGAGAGGGAAGTGTATGTTCACAAAAACGATGACCGGAGCAAAAGTAAAACAAAGATGTGTTTCAGTGTGTGGAGTAAATATGTGTAATGGATTAGAAACAGAAATGAAAGTGTGTAATACACACATTACATTTAAAAAAATATCTAAGATGATAACAAATATAAAACTTAAGTATGAACACCAAAGTGTGCATGAAATGTGTTTGGGATATTTGGGCGGACAACAGGCCTGTGTACTGTATATATACTAGTTCCATCAGTTTCTTATTGCTCTGTGTAATTTAAAGGGAGTTAATAAAAACAATGAATGTTAAAAGGGTAGGTGTAATAAGCTACGCCTTTTCGCTCCTGTTTTGTTTTGTTTTATAATGCTAAAAAAAAAAGCATTAACTTAGGCCATATCCACACGAAGACGGAACCGATTTCGTTTTTTAAAAGTTTTCCATAAACGCGTAATCGTCTCAAGATATGTGTACGTAAACATGAAGCCGCTGAAAACGCTGTAGTACATACGCAAGGCCTGCAAGAGGCGCTGCAACACTGCCACAAAGTGCACCAAAAACAGAGAATAAGAAATGGAATTTGCGCATACAACTCGTGCGATGTAAACAAACACGAGGAGGACGATAGCGGAAAATACCAATGCAAGAGGAGCCCACTTTGTATGGACTGACGATGAGGTAGAGCTGCTACTTAGGCTCACACTTGATTACAAAACTACAAAACTGCAGGAGAATGTTGACTAGCGCATGCGGGTTCCTAGTTTCTAAACCAAAATCTTCACAACGAGACATGTTCCAGCAGGAATAAGACCTGAAATTAGGCAGAAATGAACAGCAACGGCAACCAAGATTATCGTAAGTGCTATATCGTAGGCAACTGGACTACGTTTCTTGAAGACGTTTCGCCTCTCATCCAAGAAGCTTCTTCAGTTCTAAAGGAAGATGCAGGCTTTAAAATTTAGAAATGAAGAAACTTCTTGGATGAGAGGCGAAACGTCTTCAAGAAACACAAGTCCACTTGCCTACGATATAGCACTTACCATCACCATGACCTTGATGACTGAGAATGTTTCCCTGACGTTAGCATGTGGCTACATGTAGCAGCGTACGTGATGTAAACACCTGCAGTAACGTGCCTGGAGCAGATGGCCATAGAAAGAAATCCATCAGAGCATTCAGAGCAGTCTGAGGTTTTTGCTCACAGGGATTGTTTTTACATATGCTCACTCCATTCTTTGAAACTCTGGCCACGTTTAATGTGAACATCCGACATTGCAACATGATGTATAAGACAGAGAATAAGAGAGAGTTTAATAGATCCCTCTTGAATTAAAGATTGTCTTGTGTCACCATGTTGATATTTTGAATTTGTATAAAGACGACAATCCACCCTGTCTTTAACAAGTGCTTTCACTTGTGTTATCGCGCTTAATTTGCCACAGACGGGCAGCTGATGGAAATTGCAGAGCAGGGTGAGGATTTTCTGTGGGTTCATTATCACGAGCAACTCCTTTTATTTTACACATATTATTTTTGTCTGTTGATTCAGTTGTCTGATCCATCTGTTTCCAAGAGAGGTCAACATGGTTGAATACAGAAAACACTGACAGTCAGACCTGCGTTCATGTTGCTGTGTTGTGACAGTGTTAACCACTGGACCAGCACGCCCCTGGCAGTAAAGCATGTTGGGTAAAATCTGATGTCACACTTGGTCTGAACTGTTAAACATCACTTGTATGATTTTTAAAAACATTTCACTCAGTCTCCTTGACCCAGTTGTGATAAAGAAAATTCCCATCTATATTTGGATCAGTGTGTCTGTCTCACGCTGAACATCGCAGTCGTCGCATCATTTGAGAGAGAAGGCGTCACAACGCTGTGATCGCAGGTCTGACAGGGTGATCCCTCTCACCACGTCCCAGTGGAGCACTGCAGGGAAGATTTTACATCATCACGGTCGATTATCCTGTAAAAAAAAACAAACTTTAACTATAAAGACTGAAGTCGTGTTTTTTATGTCATCACATCCTTGACTTCGGATCGTGTGACTGCACTGACTCTGAATTTTAAGTGTCGCAGCTCAGCCCAGGAAAAGGAAAAGTACTTTGGTGACTCACACGTACATGAATACCTGTAGTTCTTCCAGCTGAGTGTGACAAGCTTAAAGTGGCCTCAGACAAATTGGTGAATGGGAGCTATTTCAAGCGACCTAATAGGGGACAATTTAGGAAATTCCTATTAGTGAAAGAGCACCAAACGGCTGCCTGACTGCATTTAAAATTAGCTGTATGGTATGAAATATAGATCTAAACTACTCCATCATCTACAGCGGTTCCCAACTATAGTGAGCGCAGTAGCTGCAGTGTAAAACTGGTAATTTGGTCAAATTTTTAGCATCTTATTTCCTGTATTATGTATTTTATTTTCATTTTTTTGCAGTCATATATGCTGAAAGGTCCAGCATGTATAATACTTTACTATATTTTGATTATACTTTTGTGCACAATCACCTGAAAATAGAAAATCAGTGTGTTTTTGTTGCTTGAGAATGAGCCGTTTATATCTGCATAGGGAGCAGGACCTCATTTCATTTCCTCATTTCACCCACTCCAACCATATTGACGCTTGGTCGTGGACTTTCTGCGTCCATATACGATGTGTAAAAGTAACCTTTTACGTGTCAAGTTCTGCCTGTTACATGCATTGTTTTCTTTCAAAATACACTTCTATTTCATAGGAAATTTCAAAATAAATGCACTACGTCAGTACAACAACGCACCATGTTTGTACAGAAGCCCAGCACAGACAAACCAAACACTGACTCTAGATAGGGCCATTCAGGTTTTTGCGCTGGCCACTGTAGTTAGCAACCCCTCAACGATGAGAGCGTCAGAAAAAACACTAGTTTTTAACATGAAACTACTTTATTCAGTATTTTTACTTGTTTAAATCAACGGGTCCTTTTGTTTTGGAGAGGAAAAGACCTCTGTGGATAATTCAGCTCACTTTAAAACCTACATCTAAGTTATGGATCTGTTTATTTTTTAGAGGAAGATGCCTCTACGATAATTCGGCTCACATTAAAAAAAAAAACAAATAATGAACCCTGAAGCAATTCTAACCGAGAGAAGTTTTCAGCTGGTTTGTAATCTGCAATCTTCACCACTAGATGCCACCAAATACCCCTAAATCTTGTTTACACTGGATGTTACTTCAGCGTTCAGTTACTTCAGTGTTTTCTTCTCCCTGACGCTCGGCCATTGTTCTATTGGCTCTATAGTTGGCTTACTTGCGAACATTTCTAATGCAGGAAGAGGCTGTTTTGCAGAAAGTAAAGGCTTTATGAATACAGCTTGTGTTCAGGTCTTCACTGTGCTATAATCCTGTGAGATTTTTTTTAGTTATTCTGCACCTTAATTTATAATCTTAACTTTAGAGATAACAATTTCATCTAGTTTTCTTCACAGAAATGAATGAAGTGCTGAAAAACAAGCCCACTGATTATTTTTTAAAGTTTTCTTACACCTCAAAAAATCAAGAATGACTCTCCCGTAAAGCTTTGGAGATGCTTGGTGGGGGTCAGGACCTCAGCTTCCCTTTGATACAGTGTCAAGACATACTTATACTCAGTGGAGACACAGTGGATCCCTCGGTACAGACATGTAAAAGGCCCCACTAACTTTCCTACAGAGATATAAGACACACAGACTTCCTCATGGGTTTGCCTCTTTTTGTGTTTGTTTTACATCTCTTTTGTTTCTCTTTAAGTTATATTTGTCATTTTTTGGTGATTTCATGTCTCGATGTAGTACCGTTTCATCTCTTTGTGGCTGTTTGTGTGTATTTGAGGTATATTTTTGTGTTTGTAGTTGTTTCGTGTCTCTTTGTAGTCATTTAATCTCTTTGTAGTTCTTTTGTGTGTCTTTGTTGTCATTTGGTGTCTCTTTGTAGTTGTTTTGTGTTTGTTTTTAGTTGTTTTTAAATCACTTAGAAGTTATTTTGTCTCTCTTTGTTGTTGTTGTTTTGTGTCTCTATGTAGTTCCTTTGTCTCTCTTTTTAGTCGTTTGGTGTGTCTTTTTGTAGTTGTTTTGTGTCTCTTTGTAGTTCCTTTATCTCTCAGTGGTCGTTCTATGTCTCTTTGTAGTCATTTTGTCTCCCTGTAGTCGTTTTGTGTCTCTTTGTAGTTCTTTTTATAGTTTCTTTGTCTCTCTTTGGGTCAATTGGTGTCTCTATTTAGTTTTTGGGGGGGTCTTTTTGTAGTTCTTTTGCATCTCTTTGTAGTCATTTTGTTACTCTTTAAGGTATATTTGTCTCTGTAGTTATTTTGCATCTCTTTGTAGTCAATTGGTGTCTCTTCGTAGCTTTTAGTGTCTCTTTGCAGTATTCTGTCTCTTTGTAATCATTTGTCTTTTTGTAGTGCATCTCTTTGTAGTCATTTTGTCTTTTTTGTACTTTGTAGTACCTTTGCATCTCTTTGTGGCTTTTTGTGTCTCTTTGTAGTTGTTTTGTGTTTCTTTGTAGTTCCTTTGCAACTCCTCGTAGTCATTTTTGTCTCTTTGAAGTCATTTTGTGTTTGATGTATATTTTTGTGGCTCTTTTTGGTCGTTTTGTGTCTCTTTGTAGTCCTTTGCGTGTCTTTTTCAGCCTGTTGTGTCTGTTTTTTAGGTCATTTGGATTCTCTTAAAGGTCGACATGTATTAATTTGAGTGCCATTTGCAGGTGAAGGCAAGGGGGGGCCCTGTGCCTGTCCCACACCTATCCAGTAATACACCCATGCTCATAATCAGGATTGTGGCTGTATAAGGAACAGTTGTAATAATTAGAAGCCAAAACAGATTTTACCTCATGTGCTCTTTAGCAGCTGCAGACTCTTAAAAGTATCTTGGACTTTAATTAGACTGAATCATTAGTGATTTAGGTATAACTTTAGTTTTTGTCTGTTTGCCAGTTTGTTCTTTGTTTCCTTCTGTCTTTTAATATAGTAGCCTGTTACGTTGCACCTTGCAGCGATCACCTATTGAACACCAGAGGACTTTTATTGCTTTATTTAATGAACAGCTCAATAAAATTGATGGGGCTTTGGTATCCTGGAATCAAACGCTCCCTCCTGCATCCCAATGCTACTACTGTGAATCACAATTACCTAAAATTTTCCAATCTCCGTTAGAGGGAAATGTTCACATTAGCCAATTCGGGGATGGCTTACAAGCATGGAACAGGCTGAAATCAATGCTTCCTGTCACCTTTTAGCAGGACAAATGGCGCCTATTGTTCCAGCCTGTCCCCCCTAACTTAGACAGCTGGGTGGATGCACAGGCCAGAAAGCAGGGGCTCACCAGCACAGTGGATCACTGGTGTGGTGACTTGTGCTATCAGAGTAAAAACTCCACTCTGACCCTAATCACATCCCAACTTTGAGGAGTCAATCACAGCACTGCAGGGTGGTGTGAGTGTAACTTCTGACATGGGGTGCTTCCAAACAGGCCACAGTGGCAGCAGCAGGCCAGTGTTTTTATGTGTGTGCGTGTGTGTGCGTGCGTGTGTGTGTGTGGACTGGAGTCTGGATGCTGCTTGGCACAGTCATGGCTCCTTGACGTCAGCGCTCAGCCCAGACTGCTGCTGCTGCTGCTGCTGCTGATGCCGCTGCTGCTCTCAAACATGTCTTTGTTATTCAGAGCTTTCCATCAGAGAGCGGCGACCTGCAAAACACGGAGGGTGGCGTCAGCTCCGAGGAGGATCACGGGACGGAGGCGCGCGCGTGTGTGCCATATGCGTCAATGCTGGTGCGAGAGGGCGTGCGCGTGATTGATGTCTAATAGACTACAATATGTATTATAATAGGGATCAGAGTTGATATTAATATTTATATCGACCATATTCAGACAATGAATTAACAGTCTGTATAAACACAGTTCATTTTAATCGATTTATTAATAATAATAACAATAATGATAATTGTATTACTATCATTAATGTCAGTGTTTTTTAATATATTGTTATTTTTTTAAATAATTTATTTTATATTTTGTTATTATTCATTTATGTATGTATTTGATATTATAATGTTATTATTTTACTGTATATTGAATTTTTACATTTTTGTGGCTTTTGAGAAAGAAAATATATTATTACTAACTGCTATTATTATTATTACAATTATCATTATTTTGCATATACATTTTTTATTTTATTTATTAGTGTCAGTATTTTTATAAAATTGTTAAATTTTAAAATTTATTTGACGTTTTATTATTATTATTATTATTACTATTATTTCACTGCATATTATATTGACTGCTATTATTATTTTCTATTATTTTTGTTAATAATATCAGTATTATTATAATATTGTTAAATTTTTATACTTTATTATAGTTTTTTATTATTATTATCTATTTATTTATCTATTTGTTATTTTATATTATTTTACTGTAAATTGTTTTTTTTTTAATTTTTTATTATTTTTTTTACATTTTGTGGCTTTGGAGGAAAAATCTATTATTTTTAATCTGTTATTACTGACTGCTAGTATTATTTCTACTTTATTATTATTATTATTAGATATTTTAATGTTTTATCTATTTATTATTTGTTATAAATATTATTTTACTGTATGTTGAAGTTGTACTTCTTTTTTTTTGGCTTTTGAGAAAAAATTCTATTATTTTAATTTATTATCAGACTGCTAGTATTAATCACTAATCACCCCTTTACTCATATCAGTATTACTTTTATAGATGTCATTATGTTAAATAATTCATTTGAAATTGCAATAAATAACCATTAGGTGTTGTTAAGTTAATTTAATCAATAAAACACACAATAAAACACCCAGCATTCCCAGTTTCCATTTTAATATGTGAAACCACTTGCGCACTGTCTTTCAAAATCCTCCATACTGTAAATAGTGCGCACGCAGAGCTCCAGACCGGGTCGGTACCGCACCGGGAGCGGGTCGTCCCTGCAGACCCAGGGTACCAGATGGCTGCTGAGCTGAGCTGAGCTGAGCTGAGCGACAGTCCGGCTCCGGCTCCAGCTCCCGGCTCTCCTCCTCATGGCGTCTTCTCCGCGTCCAAAACAAATCCGCGACACATTTTGTCAGCAGCCACCGAGCGAGGGTCCCTTTGGTAATAGAACAGCCGATGTAATTTGACACTTCAACTTACTGCGCTCTCTCCGAGTCTATTCAGTTACTCACCCACTGACGTTGAGCCCATTCTCAGTGGCCGTGAGGGGGGAAGAGATTTAAAAACAAGAGCCCGAAAATTACCGAGGACTTTCTCCGCGTAATAACCCGGTGAGTAAGTGCAAACTTAACGCTGCTTGTTCCCCCGGTGTGTCGCGCTGCCTGCGGAGCCTCCTGTCTCGGGGAAAAGGGGCTTTTTGTTTCCACTTTGGCTCAGATTGTTTCCCAACAATAGAGTGACCACTTGAAGTGGCACCGAGGAGCACGTCGCAGGCTGTGATGAGAAACCGCAGCTTTTTATTTACTACCACGCTGCCCGGTGCCGTCGGGATTGAACCGGCGGGCTGTTAAGCAGGTTGTGCATTTCGTTAGTAACAGATGCCGCGTTGATCTCCAAAGCGTTGGGGCTTGGAGGCGACATTGTGGCAGCCTGGATGCATTTTGCTCGCTGAATGAATCATGCATGTGTGTGTCTGTATCTCTCACTGTGTGTGTGTGTGCATGCTTTTTTTATTTCTACCTTTTGGCTCCTGATGTGCACATGGTTTGTCTAATGTGGCTCCAATGGGTGCTACAGTACATGCAGCCTGCAGCAGCGCTCACTGCAGATTCTCCCATTGAATGTCACGCTAAATGTTTATTCCTGAACTTTGTTGCCAGCTGCACGTGTGCACACTATTAAATATCAGTGTATTTATGTCACAGCGTGGATGCTGCACAAGTTGACCCCCCTACACCTCCCAAAACAAATTCCTACTGTCTGAATATGGATCCAGGGGGGGGCTCTCATATAGAAGTGGGCTCATTCTCACTTGCATCTGGACCAGGATGCAAAAAGCATGGCCAAGTGGAAAAAGTAAGCCCCCCTGATCCGCCTCCTATGTGGGCTTTGTCAGTGAGACGGAGGGGAGTGTGTATTCCTGCATCTGAGGGGCATCAGGAGAGCAAACAAACACACACGTGCAGATGTTCCTCGTCTTTTTCTCTTCCTGTTTTTGTTGTGTCGCTGAAAAGTTCATTCTCCTCCGGACTGCGTTGAGCTGCTGCATCCGAACCTCTGAGGGTCATGTTAAAACTTTAGCCGCTTGTTTACATTTCCACGCTGTGTCCAACTTTCAGCTACAGTCTCAAGATGATGCTCGTCACCCAGACCCCTGCATCTTTTAATTCATCGCCAGGCACCGGATGGCACACGTGTGATTAAACTTTCCCTCACAGATTAGTTTGGTGTCAGACGCAGGAGGGAGGTTTCTCCGTCCTGTCTCCTCCCTCCCAGTCACCCCACCAATATGGGGGCCCCCAGGTTGGGCTTGTGAATAACCATGGGGCAGACCCCACCAGGCTGACCTTCTTCTATTCAAGTTGAGGATGTTGAAACACCAGCCGTCAAACAAAAGCCACATTGAAACAGAGATCTGCAACCCAGCACGTGTGTCTGGGCGCTGAAGTAGACCATTTATCAACTCCCGAGTTTCCCTACTGACCAATGAGGAGCGCACGCAGAGGCTGACACAGATCCACTGAACAAAACCCTAAAAATAGATAAAGAAAACAAAGCTTTTTTATTTTTAAATCATATATCTTTCAAAATCTCTTCTCTGTCTGGACCGCAGCCAGCCTGAGGTCTCTCTCTCTCTCTCTCTGTGTGTGTGTGTGTGTGTGGCTCTGTGGATTGACAATGGCAACACGTTTGCAGAGCAGGGTGGGAGTTTTTCGCTCTCGCCTTTCCACCCACCCCGACGAGGTGAGAGTAAAGGCGGAAGCTGGAAATGGCTGTGCCACATGGGAAATTATTCAACTCTCAGATCAGAGAGGACACACAAGAGGCCTCATTACCTCCAGCAGCATGCCGGCCAGCCTGCGAGGAGAGCCCGCGGTCTCGGCTAGCCACTCGCACCTCCTGAAATATCATCTGCACGCTGCTGCATCCCATGCTCCCTTTGACTTGGGGATACTCCTGCCACAAAACAAAGTGCACAGTGTCATATCAAATATTCCTGCATCATATCTGCAAACAGTTAGCAGCCTTTTTTTTACCAGCATCTGTAAACAGGCCCGTTAGATGCTGGATAATGTCATAATGTTATTGATTCTTCTTGGGAATTCCGCTGCGTACCGAGTGCCCTCTTAAGCACTCTAACAGGAAAAAGGCGAGCGAGTGTAAGCGACCGACTGCTCTTCCTCCGCGGTCAGAGCCTGTGGGAGGTTTGTGGAGGTTTCGCTCAAGGTCCTTTTTTTGTTGTTGTTGTTGTGTGTGTTGTCTTTGCTCGGGAGAATAAACTCCTGGGATGAATCACCGTGCTTGTGTGGCTATTTGCAATGAGCGAGGAGAGTGCAGGGCAAACCGTGGCGCTCGCCCTGCAGAAAGTGTGTCAGTGGGCAATTGTAGTAGCTTAATCATGAGGTTCAGTTTAGTGTCAAGCGGCACGTTGTCTTTAATAATCCTGTAAGTGCATTACCTGTCAGCAATCACAACATCTTGGAGGGGTGTTTTGGTGCCGTAACATCTCTGGCAGTGAGATTGTTTGGAATATTAGAGCTGGAAACTAAGTTTGCTCAAACACTTTGAGTAATGTGCTGCACCACATTTCAGAGGGAAATGTTGTGGGGTTTGACAACTATAGCTACTTTACAGATGAAGATTTGACTTGCAAAGCTGATGATGATGGTGAATATGTTGCATTTTTAAAGATTAAACCACTGTTGCCAACATTTTTGGCTTGTGTCCCATGTGGAAGAACCAATCCTGTATTTTTTTGGGGGGGGGGGGGGGTTGGTTCTTTCGCAGTTGGTCCTAAGACTTTTTGGTACTTGGTAATGACGCAATGTGTACTTGCAACCCATTGTCACAAGTTGCCCGAAGAGTTTCACAGAGAGTGATTTTGTTCTCCGACTTAAGATGGTTGAGCGTGACTATCGAATATGTTACAAGAAAATTAAGTAAAGACAATAAAAGTCAGTCAGAATAGATAGATATACCTGTACAGGAACTACAGATGTCAATGATTAACCTGCGAGAATTTTACGGTTACGCAAGTCAGTCTACAGGTTAATTTTGCTACTCTTCAGCTTACTGTACTTGCACCAACCAGGTCTGGTGGGAGCTAACTCCTCCATCATACAGCGATTACAGCTAGTAACGCTGTGTTGACTCACCGGTGTTGCTGTGGAAATATTGTGCCTACCGTCCGATCGCCTTCTAGGTCGCCCCTTTGAGTAAGCGGCTCAATTTTCAGCCACAAACCCCTTTCGCATTGTTAACTACTGCTAGGTCTGTTAGCACCTTTAGCAGTGTCAGCACAGCTAGTGGTGCTAACAATGCTAAAGGAGGGGGTTTGTCGCTCAAAATGAAGCGGCGAACTCGATGGCGCTAATCGGCGGGAAACCGGACGGTGACTACTATGCGTCTCTCTCTCTGTCTGTCAGAAAAGCCAACAGAAAATTAACATTTACAACACAAAACATTACAACTACAAAGTCATTTAATTTTTTTTCCCTTAAATATTAACCTGTTAGTTACTAATTAATGGATGTCAGGCTATAGAAAGCAAAATATCCCTTCTTCTTTCCTGTCTCGTAATTAATGTTGTGACACCCCCATAATCTCGCCTGTCCTTGGAGGGGTCCTGACCCCCAGATTGGGAACCACTGTATAAACTCCCCAGCAGGAAACAGTATAAAGTCGTTTTAAAGAAGCATTAAATATTGTTGTTAAGTACGATTCATTGCTGATGTGTCTGTAGGTTTACCAGTAATGTGGCGTATCTGCACACTGTGGTATTGCCGGTTTTTTTTCCAGGAAGCGATCTGAACACTTCGTCCAACCCTCAGAATAACAAACCAAGCATTTCGTTTACATCATACCACTGTAATCTCCCCACATGCGTTATCCTGCATTCCTCATGTGTGTGATTGTGACGATTTGTGCCGCTCCACCTGGGTGACACGGAGCCGCAGTAACACGTGTACCGCGCGAGATATCCACCGAGGGGTTTTATGATGGAGAGAATGGCCAGACTGTACCTGTCAGCTTGACTGTTGACTGTTAATATGAAGCTTCTATTTTCAAAACACAGCTCAGGGAAAGGGAATCTGTGTGTGTGTGTGTGTGTGTGTGTGTGTGTGTTGTGTGTTTGCGTTCATGCAGGAGGGAGATACAGAGCGAGGCGAGGGATGGGAGAGGTGCTGGGAGTGACGCCAGACCACACATCATTTAATCATGTTAGAGTGTGCAACCACTTTGTGCATATTTTCGGTTGCATTGGTGATAGGAGTTGTTATTGTACAAACTGTACGCGCTGAGAGAGAGAGAGAGGGCCTGACAGGAGGGAGGAAGGTTTGATGGGGAGAAGAAATATAGGCCTTATTTGAGGTTTTGAGATTTGTCAAACTGCAGATTAATTTCAGCTTTATGACCAAAATATGGTAATAAAAGTCAGATTTTTGTTGCAGCTGCAGCTTGTGAAACGTGTTGAGAAATGTGGAGCAACAACGTTTGAGACCACTTAAAAGTTGAGCCTGTGGAAGGATGACCATTGTGCATATTAGCATTGGATTTGAACGTGTCCTTTTGGCTTAATCCCACTGTTGACTCGCCTGCTAAGTACTGAGTGTGTTATTTTTGCTCTTTTTAGGGAGCCCCTCTCCGCATAATCTCACTTAATCTAATCTATCCCCCTTTATAATAGACTGGGAATGATGTGACTTTATAGAAAAAGCTTTAGTGTAGATCCATACCAAACAGACTTGTGTGCCGGGCTACTTCCCCAAACCCCTCTGGCAAAGCTCTTGTGAAAATGCAAGTGACCTCTGCGCCCCTTGTTAGTCTGAACAATAGGCCTGCCTCCTCTTACAGCTGCAGCCATGCTGGAGGGGAAGTTAGCCGGAACAGAAAACACACATCTCGTGATTAATAGGTCCAAATACTGTATTTTTGGCTTGATCCCACGCCTGCTTGGTACTCTGGGAAAATTCCCTCCTTATTTAAAATATCAATTACGTGCAGGATTTAGGGCTGCAGCTAATGGTTATTTTCATAATCGATCGTTTTGTCTATAAAAGGTAAGATTAAAAATATCTTAATGATTTCCCACATTCCAAGGTGGCATTTTCACATGTTTGGTTTTGGATGACCAAAAGCACAAAGCCAAATATGTTCAGTTTACGTCGTGTAAGCCCAAAAAAAGCATGAAATTGCAACTCAGTCGCCGGCAAAAAATGTTGGCATTGTACTTTTCTACAAACACACGTTACATGTGCACGTTTTTATGTCCCGGATATGTTAAAATCTCACGTTTCAAGAATGCTGTGATTAATGTGTGGTTAGGTTTAAACACAAAAACAATTGGTTATGGTCAGGAAAAGATCTTGTTTTGGATTAAAATACCCAGTTTGGGCGCCACAATCCCAGCAGGGCACACAGCGATGTCTTGCTAAAACACAGTCAGTTTTCATGCCACTATACAGCAGGAAATAGAGATATTTCAGCAAAAAACTACTGGATTCATGTCGCTATCTCGGCAGGAAAAGCAGCAATGTTTTGGTAAAAAAAACAACTGTTTTTCATGCTTGATAAACAGCTGAAAGCACAGCATCGATTTTCTACAAAACAGACAAGTTTGGCGCCTAATAAGCTGCTGGAAACACAGCAATGACTCGCTAAACCCCAACAGAGTTTGTTGTTTGTTGGTCTTGAACAGCGGTCTGCAGACTCCCCATAACCCAAAGTCAGCTCATATACAACGTCACTTTAGATATGTTGATATGAATTTGATGAAATGTAGAAACATAGCAAATTTTTGGTTTGCAGAAATATACCAAGCCAACATTTTCTTCTGGTTTCAATTGCTTGAACCAACTAATGTTTTACATTGTCGCGTTAAAGGTCCCATATCATACTCATTATCAGGTTCATACTTGTATTTTGGGTTACTACTAGAACACGTTTATATGCTTTAATGTTTAACACATAATTTTTCTCACACTGTTTGCCTGAATATACTCGTTTTCCCTCTCTGTCTTAAACGCTCCGTTTTAGCGCCTGTCTCTTTAAGAACTCTTCTTGTAAAAGCCCCGTCTGCTCTGAGTGGTTAGCGTTTCTAGGTCTTCCAAATCTGCGCTCTTGGTGTCTCTGCGCCATCATTGCAGCCTGGGAATGACAGCAACAGCGCTGTGGTGGCGCAATCTACCTTTTTAAAAAGTATAGTTGTGACATCACAACTTCCTGGAAGTCGTGACGGCTCGTTTAAGGGTAGTTTGTGAATAAGGACTGTGTGCATTTCTCTATGGATTGAGCATTTTGATGCTTGCACAGTATTTATATAGCACTGTGGCTGCTTTATAATGAACAAGACATGGACATCTGACTTCTTACAATATATATAATTTTATTCTTAATTTATATCAATTGGCTGACTTAATTGACTAATCGCTGCGGCTCAAGCAGGATTTGTTGTTAGGGCTCAAAGTGACTGACAGAGTTCTGAAAGATACGGATGACATGAAACAATTAGTCTATTAATTAATTGGCTAATTATCAGTCTCTGTTTCCAGCTTTTAAAATTGAAAAATTTGCTGCTTTTCTTTGTTTTATTTCAGTGTGACTTGAATGTTGCTGGATGCCACATGGTAAATGAAGACATCAGTGTGGGCTCTGAGACACTGTGAATGTTTAGACTCAAGCAGATTAATTGAAGATGAAAATAATCTTTCCTGAGGATCTGGACAACATGGGAGTTAAATAAGAAATTCAGACGCGAATAAAATAAAAACACTGCTTTACGTTTGTTGTCGTCAGCAGAGTTTGGACAGGCGGGCTCCACGGTGACATGATAGCTGTGAAAAAAACTGGATCCAATCTGCGAGTCTCAATCCACGATGGATATAATTGGCGCTTTTGAGGCCCCCAGCAGTCGCAGACTCATGCATGTTGAATGTGACATGCCGTGGAAAACATACGCAGATGATGTCACAGCGCTGCACCGCGGTGTTAAGTGTAAATGAAAGGCTCTGAATCATGAATAACATCCGGCTCCTCCAAAGTCTCGGCTTCTATAAATTAAACAAGGTCCAACCCAGGAACCTTGAAGGGTTGTCAAGTCTTGCGGCATGGGATAGTGTAACGCGGCAGACATGTTTCCCTCCTTCAAATTTCGGCGTAGACGGAGAAACCAGCAGCTGCTCTGGTAATGTGAAAATGTCTCAAGAGGTGTAATCTCACTAGCAAAAAAAAAAGGGTGCCGGAAAGACTCCTGAGGGGCTCTGGTGAAGCATCTCGTCTAGTATGTGCTCCGGAGGTCTTTTTTTTTAGGAGCTAGAGAGAGATCCACACCTCTGATGAGTAATGAAGGTGATTCTGAGCAAGTGGTGGAATTACATTCAACAGAGCCCGCGGGGGTCCATATCTCATTGTTCTCTGACAGGGAAAATTAACTGGGATTTACTAATACACAGGGAACGTCCTTCCCCCCTATTCTCTCCCGCTCTCAAAGAAAAGGTCTGAGGGTAATCTCTTTCCCCAGCAACACCCCCGTCCTCCTCCTCCACCTCCACCTCCTCCTCCTGATACCTCCCCTACCCCCTCCGCACCACCCCAAACACAAATGTCAAATGCTTTCAAGTTTGCTATCAAGATGTAAAACACAAGCAGATAAAATCCCCGACACGTTGCACAGTTTCTCGTTCGTCTGTTGCCATATGTCGACACACGAGAGGCTCCTATTTAAATATCGTTTTGCATTTGTTTTCGTTTTGCATAGTCACTGTGACAATAACTTGAGGTGACCCAGGTTAAAGAGGGCTTAGACGCTCCTTTTTAAATGGGTTTCATTTGCTCAGTTCTTCTTGAAACTCGGTATGCCACTAGTTTTGATTTAATAACTGTTAAACACCCAACCAATCATAAATCTGCTTCACATGCAATTTGATCACATTTGATTGACACAGCATGCAAGAGCAACCCAACAACTGTCATCAGGTTCACTCTCTGCCTCTTAAATGGGAGGATTTGCAGCTTTTCCCTGTTTTATATTTCTGAACTCTGAGTGTCTTAAGGTTCAGGGATGTTGGTTGAGCAACAAATAAGTTATGTGAGGACGTCAGCTTGGGCTCTTGGAAGTAAAGATGGACATTTTGTACTATTCCCTGCCATGTTTCATAGACTTAAACAGATGAAGCTGCCGTGATTTTGAATTCTGATCGGTGCGTGAGTCCGATTCATGGCCGAGAAGGTTCTCACATACAAGGAATTTGCTTTGGTGTATTAGTGCATAACATAAACACAGCAGGGTTTCCCACACATTCATTTATTTGTGGCAGCCTGGCATGATTAAAACATCTATTTGACCGTTCATTCGGAGCGGTATTGGAATGTATATATGTTCACTTATTTATAGCAGCACACTGTCGGAGTGCAGGTGCACCCGGGGCAGAGATGGAGCAGCAGAAAGTGAAATGTCATCATTCGCTCTGCTGGGTCTAAAAGTTTGCATTCACTTGCAGCAGCTGCTCCTCTCATCCATCGATCTGGATTAACAGCTCAGTTGTCGATTATCTAAATTTAAAGAGAAATCAAGAAACATAAACATGAAAAAATACTTTCAAAATAGGAAAACGTACAATATTTGATACATCTACATTATATAAATATTTACTGGCTAAAAAACGTTTCAGGGCTCTTAATGAAGTTAAAACTTTGCCTGCTGCTGTGTTCACACTACGAGCAACACAGCAACAGGCTACAAGTCATTTTCAGTGGAAGTTTGACAGTTGCCCCTGCAGATGGGCGCGAGGCACTACAAATAAAAACTGAGCTGGTCTCAACTTTACTCAGCTCCAGTGATGGGGTGAAGCATCAACCAATCGCACATTTTGTTTCTAGCTGTTGTACTGCGTTATGTAGTGTAGGTAGCTGGTGCTATGCTAGGTTTTTGTGCATTGTGGCGCACATTGGGATGTAATGGGGTGACAAAATGCGACGTTAAAATTGGGCTCAGACATTGATGAAACAAATTTACCAAATACAAACTTAAGATGGTGTTCAGTCACGGTGCCTTGCTGACGTAACTACGCTAACAAATGCTTGAGAAACCCTTACGCAGCGATGCAGTGATGGTGTACCTGGTCATGCTGTTGCGTTGCTGTTTGGAGTGTGAACATGCCATAAGTAGTGCTACAAGAGAGACAAGTCCCTTCATTTAGACCTCATTGATTTAATTCACTCAATGCTCCAGGTTTGGTCTCCTCCCTGACAAATAAAAACACAGCAGCAGTTTTCCTTTTGTTTGTTTAGCAGCTGTGTGAGAATTACATGCCAGTAATTATTTTCCTAATCCATAACCTATTTTTTAGTATTTGTTCAGTAATTTTGCCTATAAAACCCTTGGAAATTTGCCCTCACAAGTTCCCTGAGCCCAGCGGTGACAACATCTGTGTACTGAAGTTCAGATTTCTCACTAGTCTCACCTGCTCCAACAAAACCGTCTGACTGATGATGAAGGGCAGACAGCGGTAACACCACACCCACAGCACACTGTGTGTCAGCTTACACTGCACCTTCAATCTAACACGGTGTCTGTGTGCGGTCGGTTACCCAGGTGCACGCCATGCATCACAGACCAGAGCTGATACACTAACGTGACAGCTGTGGGCAGTGAAAGAAGAGCATGACAGAAGTCTCAACGCTGCTGGACGGGCTGGAATACATTAAACCTTTAGCATGATCTGATTGATGCATCATGGGGTCAGAAATTGCAGCTTTTCTGCTCTGCGTCTTATTCTTTACAGAGACTGCAGTATTTCTGCTGTCGTTTTTGGATAAACGACCATGAATCTGCCTTTGAAATCATAAGAAAACAGATAGATTTTAACTTGTTTTTTATGTTTAAAACAGTGTTGGTTAATTGGGATTGGAGCGCTTTAGCTTCCATGTTTTATGGATGAATAAATTGAACGTTGCACCTTTATCTTGCCTCATAATCATTAAATGTACACCTGGTTTTCAGTGTCAGGTGATGCTGATGTTTGTAGTGTGAACAGCAGTGCGACGTTTTAATGGTGCAGATTTGCTACAATGTAAACAAACAGACTTAAAAAATGGGTTCAGTTGTAGCCCACAGCGACCTCGGCATTTCCATGGCAACATAATACTTCCTGTTTACACCACCCAAGTGAACTGTGGTACATCAAAAATGGAAATAAGAAGCAGAAAAAGATAATTAAATCTGATTAATCTAAAGCTGTACAATATTTGTCCTAAAACATGTATAATACACTTGTCATGTCAAGGAAGAGTATTTCTGAGTAGTCATTTATCCTGAGCATAGTAATTTATGACAGGGTTCGAAGGGTTAACAGCTACCAGTGAGTGTGTCTGGATGACCTGGGTTTTCAGGATATGAAACGTGTGTTTATGTATCGCCACAGCGTGTAAAAATATGGCTCGTAGCCACGTGCGATGCCGTCCCAGCGGTGACTTAAAATAACTCTTCTGTAAACACGTCTTGTCTGTTTCCTTATGTTCCCTCGTCCGCTGGCTGGCGGGTCGTCCCGTCCTAAGCGGTGGCCTTCAGAAAATGAACAGAGATTGTTTTACACTCTAATAGTGATCACAGATCTCAAAACAACCACTAGTGCTGATGCTGATGAATACTGATTTTTTTTTTTTTTTTTTTTTTTAATGACCCTGATTCAGTTTTGGTTTTTAATGATTTAAATTCTTTGAGAAGAGGTCACATGCTTATTTCACTGAAAGAAATGGACATATAAAAACAATTCATATTCATTTATATTCACAATAACCTTTATACATTTTATGGAACCTGCAGATTAATTTCATTTCGTCTGATTTGGCTGCTGTTCTCTAGTTTGTTCTTATTCTTTTCTTATTCACTGTGCTTGACATAAATCGAGCCAGTGAAGCTTCCTGATCAGACCAGTGCTTGAATTATTTTTATTTTTTATTATTCATTCATTCATTCATTTTCCATAACCGCTTATCCTGTTAGGGGTCGCGAGGGGGCTGGAGTCTATCCCAGCTGACACTGGGCGGGAGGCGGGGTTCACTCTGGACAGGTCACCAGACTATCACAGGGCTGACACATAGAGACAGACAACCATTCACACTCACATTCACACCTACCTGCAATTTAGAGTCACCAGTTAACCTACATGTCTTTGGACTGTGGGAGGAAGCTGGAGCACCCGGAGAAAACCCACGCTGACACAAGGAGAACATGCAAACTCCACTAAGAGTATGGCTAAGTGTGAAGTGTTGGGATGCTCAACTTACTTTGCCTGGGAGGCACTTTTAAAAAATGACAGGGGGCCAGGGGCCAGTTAATGAACAAACAAATTTGTAGGTGGACGTTTGCTGTCCTCACTCATCTTTACCAAGAGACACATCCGGTCGCCGAAGCCCCGCACAGGTCAGGTGTACATCGGGGTGTTTGTAGGATCGGGTCCAGGGAACAAGCTCTATTTTGAGGCTTTTTTAGGCACTCTGGCACCTTATTTACATTTAAAGTACTAAAAAGTCCAAGTGTGAAGCAGTTTTTTGTTATTGCGAATAAGAAAATGTTTGACCATCACTTGTGTGGGGTGGGCGTAGCGAGTTTGTGGTCAAGCGATAGAGAAGGTGGATGCTCCAACAGCAAACGGGTGTTAGCAATCGGAGCAGAGAGGAAAAGCTGTGGTCGGTCACATGGTCTTACCCAGACTCGTATCCTCGCAACTGCTACTGTCTTCCCTGTGTATCACTTTAAACAGCGTCGTCCAGTCCATAAAGAGCACCGCCGTCTACCTGTTACCGAGCTGATAAGCACAACAGAAATTTAATTTTCTCAATGACTCCTTTTGTAACCAGCTCTTGATGCCCAACCCTAATTGTGAGGTGTTTTCTGGATGTAAACACACAGCGAGACACATATGCAGACACACTTCACACTCCTATTTATAGGTGCAGATTGCATAAGCTCTTTTCTAACAACAGGGCGTTCTCACTTTGTCAGTATCAAACAGAGAGAGAAGCTGTAACCGAGCAGATTATTTTTACACACACATATATTGCACCCCCTACTCCTTCTTGGCAAACGGTGTGTGGCCCAACGGGTCCCACGGCTTACAAAAATGTTGACGGCGGACGCTATTTTTGACCATCTGCTCTAAAAGGAGGGCATGTTTGAGTCACAGACGCTGTGGTGTGAGGCTGCGCCCGTGATGTGCCTGGCATGTGGAGAGAGAGAAACAGAGAGAGAGAGAGAGAGAGAGAGAGAGAGAGAGAGATGGCTCACCCGAGGGCCCAGCATCCTTCGTGTCACCATGGACGTACACAGAGCGCGGCTGGTTTCACTAATGTGTGTTACATTAGCATGAGGAGTGATGGAGGTGGAGGGAGGGGGTGATCCTCCTCATCTTGGATGAAGAACAAGAGAGGAGATATCTGTGCTTGACTTACGGTGTAAACATCGTCAGTGAGATGAAATAGTCTGAGGTCAGAAATGTCTCAACAAAAGTGTCTGTGTCTCATTTCACCTCTCTGTCTTTTCTCTCCCGTGTGTGTGTGTGTGTGTGTGTGTGTGTGTGTGTGTGTGTGTGTGTGTGTGTGTGTGTGTTATTTGTGAGGTAGGAATGTGAAACCTAATCTGGGCTGGCCGAGGGGGGGGGGTTGAGCACAGTGGGTTTCTTTTGGAGAATTACGCTGATGTGTTGCCACTTCTCACAGAGTTTACGACTCTTTTTTTTCCCTGGCTGCTCCACGACTTTCATATTGACACTTTTGTTTGTGTTATATTGACTTTTTATGCCTATCTTTATGATTCAGTTCTTTCAGCGCATCTCTCCGACAGAGCGCGAGCAGATAATGCCCCTATCAAGTCATTTTTGTCTGCCTCTCAAGTCCCTTCTGCAAAAATCTGCCAGTGCTGTAGCATTATTGCAACCTGTCTCTAATATAAATCAACTTGTTTCAAGTATATTTTGGAAAATTAGTCAAAAAAAAGTTTGATTTTTCTTGATTCAAGTGCAGCAACCTGTTTTAGTCGTCCCTTTTTTCAAGATACAAACACTTCTAACCCAACATTTTTTAAAACAAGTTAAGATAGAAGTATTCTGGCTTCACTGACAAAGTTGCTTACTTGTTTTAAGTGTCAGAACCAGGACTCAGATTTGTGTAATTTATTTCTCTGTTTTCTTCTTTATTTTTAAGCTATATTTAAAAGTACAGCTGCAACCAGGGATGGGATGATATATAGTTGTACTGCAGGTCGCAATAAAAAGCCACTCAAAATAAGTTGTTCATGGTGAATTGCCATTATTAGGATAACAGTAAATATTTTGTCCAGCCCATTTTTATGATAGCTCAACATTTCGAAGCTCCATTATTCTGAAAAATGTCCCTTTGGACCAAAATCCAGTTTCTCCGACAGCCCATTATCCCTAAAATAAACGCCCATTGCTCCAAATTCCTGTTTCTCCGAAAATACACACTCCCTGCATGTTAGCGAAAATTCTCAGCCATCCAGGTCATGGTAATCTTGAAGACAGTTCACCCCTCATCCAAGAGACTTTTTCATTTCAGCACTGAAGAAGCCTCTTGGTTGAGAGGTGGCACATCCTCAAGAAACGTTCAGTTGCCTACGATATAGTACTTTGGAATACACTCTCTGCAGTTAGACAACCAAGTCGCCAGAAAAGATGTTGGCATTGTACGTTCTAAGATACGGATATGTAACATTTTTCAACAGCCCTGTGGTGAATGTGTGGTTAGGAAAAGATCATGTTTTGGCTTAAAACATTCACGTTTGATGGCACAAAAATCTCTGGGAAAGCGGAAGATCGGAAATACACCTGGGTTTTGTGGCTCAGATGCTGATGGGAAACTGACGCTAACTTCAGGGAGTGTGTTGTTTTCAAAGAAATGGGATCGTGGAGCAATGATTTGTTTTTGGGCTGTCAGTGGGAGATTTTTCAGACTAATAGGGCTTTGATGGTCAAGAGGAGCAGCTGCTGCAAGTGAATGCAGACCCAGCAGAACGAATGGTGACGTTTCTTCGGAGCAATGGCACGGCACTGTTCAGCAGCACCCAAAGAGACCGCTATGCAACCAATAATAAATGAGACCCTGCAAAGACGCCAACCTCAAAAATCGAATAGCTTAACCAAGCGTCATCAGCATATTTCATATCGAAAGTTACGATGCCATTTCAAACAGTTGAAAAACCTGGCTTTTTAAGATTATTTGGTTGTTTTTCAATTTAAAAAAATCTAAAGTTTTAAGCACATTTTGATGATTATTGGGAAAATATTAATTGCAGTTATTTTGGGTGATCATACATCACATTTTCATATCGTCCCATTCCTAGCTGCAATTGATTATTATTTTTGTAACTGATTATTCCGTCCTTGATTGTTTTCTTTCAATTTATAAAAAGTCAAAATTCAACCCCAGAGTCCCAGGTGACATCTTAAAATTTCTTGTTTTGTCTGACCAACAGTTCCAAAACCAAACGATATTTAGTTTGCTGTAATAGTGGACCAAAAAAACCAACAAATTTTCACATTTGAGAAGCGAGAACTGGTCTTTTGTTTTTGGGTACATTGAAAAAAAAGAAAGTACGACGTTGCAGATTGATTTTCTGATGCTAATCGTTTCAGCCCCATTTAAGAAGCACCCATCCTTAGAATGTACTCTCAATTAGCCACAGCTGTTTCTTTAAGACACACTGCACACTGTTACTCTGTGGTTTCGCTTGACCTTTGACACTGGAGGTCAAATGGCACGTCTTAGTTTTGGTAAAACAGTTGTCCCCAGTAGACCACCTTGATTCATAAGACATACCTGCTATCAGGACCTTGCTACTTGAAACACTGATGAGTCCGTGATACTTTGTGGCTTTCTTTTTGTTATTTTCATGGCATCAGCTGGTTGAGGAGCAAATTAAAAAAAGCAAATCAGTCGAGGCTGCGTATCCTGAATCCTCTTTGTGTGGCATCGGCAGGCACTTCCTTTGGAGGAGGGAGGCGGAGAAGATCATGTGAGCTGTAATTATATTTATGTTGGGTCCCATTCTATCTGTCACAGTAAATTTTGCCTGACTTGTCATATTGTAAATCATTACAGCGGATTAAATGCTGGTTATGAACTCAAAAGGCCGGGGAAGGGCTCCTTTTTTGTCCCTGTGATCGCTGTATTTGTTTGTTTTTGACAAGCTGGTTGTGATGATATTAGCAGTACAGTGTTTCCTGGATGTTTTCAATAAATTTTAATTGGGAGGAGAATGGGTAATGTCACCGGCGTTTGCTTTGAAGAAAAACCCCCTTTTCAAAAGAGCGGGCAGCTTTCCAAGAGAGGAAGAATGCCTGTGAAAGCCTCCGTTTCACAAGCCGTCCTCCACTTTTTGTTTTCTTACTTGTCTGGGATCAAAGACTGCGATGAGCAGCGATGGAAAGTTTGACTGTTTCTGGCAAGTGGCGTCTTTCATACTGGTGCAGCAAGAGAGAAAAAAATGGATTCATCTCAATCAGCTGCTCAATGCTGAAACAGGACAGACTTCTGATGACTGATGAAAGAGCAGTCGCCTCTGCGTGCTTCTCATACACTCGCTGTCCAAACTCAGATAGTGATTGACTGAACACTTGCTTGTAGCAGCTGATATTATTTACAAAAAAATTCTAATGATTAGTTTAGTCATTCATTAGTGAGTGGCACGAATCGGCATTCCCAAATCACTAAAAAGATTAGTTCAGAATGAATGAACTTTTCTCGCCGCTCGCACTGCCACTGCTCTCACACAAATACACTGTTGTCAGGCTTCATTTTATTTTTCCCCTGCTGAAATTTGCAGCAGTTAAACCAACTTGTGGCGGCAAATTGTCGCACATGTGTTCTACCACCTTGGGTATGAAGGCCCTGTTTACACTGGGTATGAACATGGGTACTCTGGTCATAAGTCACAGCTCTAATGTGGGATTTATATTTCCGCGTGGAATCAAAGGCGTACACATGGCATAGCATGACATGCACCTCCCCAGAAATGTAACTACACGTAGCAGTGATGCAGACCTCCTGTCTATGTTTGGAAGCTGAAACCATTTCCCTCAGTGGAAACGAAGCTTTATTTATTTTAATTTCACAGATAAGAAACAATGAATTGTGAAGACAATAAAGCCCCCACAAAAATAGCATTCTAAGTCTTGTGTGTGATTTATCCTGGCGTCATATGAGCTGAGGAAGTCTCTGCTGGTTGCTAGGCAAATTTATACAATGTAAAATGCCATAGGCTTGTGCTAATAATATTAGCATGGAAAACGTGTTCAGTAGAAGACAGTTGTTTTGTCAATGAACCTTGTGAGCTGTAACGGAGCCAAATTTTGTAACGTTACCTTTGTTAAATGTTGCTGTTGTCCCTGGCTTCTTATGAGTAGAGGGAAAGTCCGCTAGCTGCTAGGCTAATATATACAATGTAAACTGCCATAGGCTTGTGCTAATAACGTTAACATGTTGTATTTGTGGGGAAAATGTGTGCAGATAAAGACAAGTGTTTGTCTGTGATTGCTGTGAGTTATAGTGCAGCTGATTTGTGTACTTGTGTTTGAAACGGTCTCTGTTAAGCCATGTTTAATGTGTTTTGGGTGTGTTTTGAATCAACTAAACTTTACAGCACTTTACAGAAACCCCATTGCTGCTAGCATTTTGGAGGTATAACTGCAGAGCGACACAGACACCATTGCACAAGTATAAATATAACAGCGTAGGCCACTTGCCTAGAGCGTACGCAAAACTATAAATCAGACATAAACTGATGAACACTGCGTCTAACGGTATGAGTCAGTAAGCAAGGAGTCATCTCAGTAGGTGGTTCATTAGCGTACACACTGCGGACAGAATGTGGCCAGATCGCCCTCTGCTTATATTTTCTTATTGTCTTCTTATTTTCTGTGTTGGGCGTGTACCCACACAGCACTCAGGTGAAGTTGGGAAATAGTGGCAACCAGGTGTGAGATCATAGCAGTTATCCAAGAGGCACAGTGTTGAAGAAATGCAAATATAGTGGGGCAGAACGCCAATCATAAGTGAACCTAGGGTTGGATTTACTTTCACTTTTACTGGTGAGCATTTTTATAAACAGTAACCGACAATCCTGCACAGTATACCTTTAATAGCAGGTGTAAACAGGGCCAAACACTGGAGCCGCACTTCTGAGCAGTTGCTTCATTTGTCTACAAAATCGCTTGTTTGGAGAAGCCCGAATGTTGCAGCCCTCGATTTGTATGCGGATCACATCAACGCAAATAAAGCTTCTGAAAATTTCCCTAATGTTCACTGCAGCAAAATCACATTTCAGCCTTATTTATGCTACTGTCTATACCTGAAGACATAATTTCATCCTTAATCTTTTATAGACGCTCTAACTTGCTATATATTATGGATTTTAGCATGCCGGGAGTTCTGAGAGGCAAAGTATGAATTATTTGTGTCATTACTTTTGCTGCTGATAGGAAATGTTTTGCATAATAAACAGCCAAGACAACAAGTGAAAAATTAATGAGCAATATATATAGTTTATGATGCGTGTTTGCTGAAAAAAAAAAAATATATATATAAACCATCCCACACACTATTCTCTTTGAAGTGATTGTCAACCATCAATTTTCACAGTGTCATTGTTCAGTGACTATTTGTTTTCATTAATCTCCACAGTTTGTATTGTCATGTTAATTTACTTTACAGGAGTCTCACTACAGTCTGAAATTTTAAGTACAATGAGGATGAAAGCCGAGAAGGCGAGGCTCGTATCAGCGGATATTGGCGAGGAGTAGTCTACTCTTTGCTGAACTCCCAAAGCTTCTTTTTTAATATTTAGCTCCTGTCAGTTAAAATCAAAAAAGTTTCGCACTTTCTCTGAAGCTCGGAGAGAGAAAGGGAGAGAGTGAGAGAGGGGAGGGGGGGGGGGGGGGGGGGGGGCTGCTTCACGGGTGAAAGCCCTCGCACATGAATATTTAATGGTTGCATTTTAACCAGAGTCATAAAATCCAAGAGGATGTGGCTGAAAAGAGAGCAGTGAGGAGTGTGCAAAGTAGGCTACATTGTTTCTTTATAGTCTGAGCTGAATGCCTGAAAGTCATGTCGCTCCTTTCTGGCTGCACAGTGAATCAAATATGTGGATTGTGTCGGGCTAATTTAAAGCCCGGGCCACGTTTAAGCGATGTGTTGCGGCCTGTTTTTGCCGGGTAAGCAGCTTGTTCTACAGCCGGATGAAGAAATCTTGGACCTTAAGGGGCTAAATTGAAAATGTTTCATTTTGACACTTCCTCAATGCACTCAGGAAAATGGATTTGATACACTTAATCCATTTGGCCAGTTGACCAGATTCGGAGGCAACATCTATTCAATGCACATCAATTTTAGCTTAATGGAGTTTGAGCCAAAAACGCAAAGATATGTGTGGATATTTAATATGCAACCTCTCCTTCTTCTTCTTCTAGTCTTGTCATGCATTTTTAAAATTCTGTTCAGCCCTCCGCCGAGCCAGACTCGCAGCAGACAGACACTGAGCTGATTGTTAAGTTTGATAAAGCTCTGTGTTGTGCGTGGCAGGCTTTTTTTTTTTTTTTTTTTTACCCCGTGTATGTAAGCTTTACTCCACCGAGGTAATCATTTGTCATCCAATATTGAATCTAGTTAAATGGACTCATAAATTGCAATCACTTAACTCAGCCCAACTATTACGTTTAATATTGCTTTGCGGAAAAGGTCAGCCGGCAGTGGATCAGGTTCCAGCAACCCAGATAATTCAGCTGCCTTTTTATGAGTCTTTTTAAGCTCCGGAAAAATCAGCTGCCAGGCAAACTGACTGTACAGTACTTAACAGCAGCAGCAGGCAGCGCCGGATACGCAGCGGCTACTGTTTATGTTTTCTATCCTTAGATATCCTTAATGCAGTGTTTAAAGTGTGTGTGGTTGGCAGCTTGCAGATAAACCACAGTGGATGCCCTTAAGGGAAACAAAATAGAAGGCTTTCCCCCACTGAAAGGTCCAAAGTGCAGTTGTCCACTCTGCACGGCAACAATGGAGCGGTTGTGCAAACGGAGCCATCAGCGACGCTGGCAAGCCTGGCAAACCAGCTTATCAGGAGGCAGGGTGCACTGAGCAGTGGGTGGGTGTGTGTGCGTGGGGGGGTGGCGGTAAGTGGAGGTTAGAGTGCATGTGTGTGTGTGTGTGTGTGTGACTTTGTGTGGCGTTGAGTGGTACACAGCCTCTCAGTTCATTTGGGAAGCTGTGTGCTCGCTGAGGCTGCAGAGACACAGCTGGGTGGTGCTCCGCGCATGACCCCTTTGTGTTCACATGTTATTGACAGCTCAGATTGGGAATATATGAGTTTGAATGCATGTGTTCTCATGTATGATCTGCGCACCAGCGCTATTAAAAGAATACTAATATCACAATAATACAGAAGAAATTAGTTTGTGAGGATTTGCTGCTTCCGTTAGTTTTACATGACATACCTTTGAACACATCACCGCAAGCCAGTGTGAATTTTTAAGAGAAGAAATCATAAATTTAGTTTCACTCTTAGCCACTTACTGAAAATTGTTGTAAAGTCACATTTTAGTCTGTTTTGCTTTGTTTCAGTCAAGATTTAGTCAGTGGAACTGAATTTTAATTTTTAGTCAATGTTTAATTCATAATTTTCTCCGACAGTTTCATGATACTCGTATAAAATGAATGCCCAAAGGTTTTTTTATTGCTACCACTTTATGTTACTGATATTACTGAGGTCTTCTGCTAAATTCGACATCGTGTTTCACTCAGTAGAACTCTGATTTAATAAATCACCAGTTATAAAGATGTGTAAACTGTGTCGTTAAGGCAGGCGAATGGAGCATTATGAGGGAAACATCACGTTTATTTGTTTTACGCAGAGCTGAAATTGATATGAAAATATGTTAAATGTTTGCCAAATGAGTGAGGGTCTGTTTATATGTTGTAAGAAATCAAAATTAACCTTAGAAAGAGTAGATGTTTACAAGGATGGAATACTGGATGGATTTGAATTTGTGTTTCCTAGGATGGTAAAGGCATGACCAGCCCAACTCTGCCTTACGCTGACTCTGACCGGCTCTGAACAAGTTGCCTAAACCTAAATGACCCAAGCAATGGAGGCAATGAGCCAATCAGAGGGATAATAAGGTACATTGTGCCTTCGCCATCCTAGGAAACACAAATTCGCCTACCAGGCACAAGCCCAGGCTCCCTCCCTGTCAGTCAGGGGTCCTTCTGGCCTTCACTTGCAAAATGTCACTCATATTAACATGTACTGACCAGGAAGAGACTCAAATGATCACAAGGAGATGAAAAGGAACTACGAAGAGACACAAAATAACTACAAGGAGACACAAAACAGCCAAAAACCGACAGAAAATTATCTTAAAGTGGCACAATATCACAAAAAGATGCAAAACAACAATTAAAAAAGAGTCAGAATGACTAAAAAGTCATCGTGTGGTATCTTGCTCCGAAGTCAGAGAGGTAGTGGTGCCTTTACTGTTTCTGTGTAATGAATAAAGACTTTGCTGTAATTTTTCAATTTGTTTTTACGTTACGTTTTCCTTAAAATTTAGTCATGAAATAAAACTGCAACGTCAAATACTTAAAATACTTAAAGATTTTGTTGACCAAATCAACATTGACTTCGGCTAAAGGAATTATGATGGATATTTGAATTTGTTTTCTGATATTGGCGCTAGAAAAACGTTGGACAGACATTGGTTGGAATGAAAATTGGGTTAAGATATTTTAAAAGTGTAACGACACAATAATTCAAATCGTGTGGATGTTAATACTATGACATTTTGGTCTCCATACCTTATGACCAAATGTTCTATGTCAAGATGATGCGTGAGACGTTTGGAAGTCATTGGATTTGGTTACGGAAACAACGCAACTTAAAACCAACAAAATATCAACGTGATTTGTCGCCAGTATTCTATGTCACATTGATGTGGAATTACATATTGACTTGAATTCAACCAAATATCAACTAACGATGTGGGTGCCCAGCTGGTGTCTAGACCAGTGGTTCCCAACTGGTGGGTCATGGTTCATTCTGAATGGACTGCAAGTGACTCGCGAAATTGTCAAGTTTGTAAAAAACACTTTTTTATTTTAAAGTGCTGCTTCCTGGTGTAGAGTGAGCGACTAACGGACAGATATTTAATGGAGACAGCAAACTAGTTCGACGACATGGCCAAACGCAAGTATGATGCTTAATATATTAAACTGTGTGGACCTTCAACTCATGACTAAGGAGGAATCTGGACCCTGTGGCTGGACCAGCTGGGAACCACTGGGCTTGACCAATAGTCAGATAGAATGATACTGAAATTAAGTGTTAGCAATGAGATGTTTTGGGCTAAAATGTCAAATGGCATGAATGAATCAGAATCCATTGTAACTGCTGACGTCCTTGAAGGAAGAAAGTATTTTCCGATCCACCTTTCTGTGAGTATTTGACACTGAAAAGACAGATTTTTAGCGGAGTCCTCCTTTAACCCCCCCACCTGTTATAATACAGAGCAGATGTTAAATGGCTCCACTGGGACAGGTCCGGTGGATAAGCCTGGCGATAAATATCAGAGTGTCAATATTTACATTACTTTTCTTGTCACAGTAATACATTGACTACTGTCTGCCTTTTTTTGTGTAAAACCTGCGTATGGGAAACTAAATGAATCCCCCGTTCGTCTCTCAGACTCTCTCAGATTGTAAGCAGCGCATTTTGTTGGTGGCAGATATATTTTCTTTCTCAGAGCTGTTTGAGGTGTTGGAGGAATGCGTTGTGTGCTCAGAGAGTTTACTCACTTGCAAGATAGTCTGTAGTGCTTTCACTGCATTTCCTTTGGGACACAACACTTGGAAAAAAAAGGAAGTCTCAAGGTGCCTGTGTTAGGCTTTAGATGTGACTCTAGGTTGGTAAATATTTAGAGAGCAAACATTTTGATACCAGCAGGGATTATAGTTGAGGGAAACATGTTTTTCTAAGAATGTAAATGTCAGCATATTGCAAGGCATAATGCTACATATTTTCATTTTAATGCCAGTTTCCAAAAAACAGCAGTTTAGCAACTCAAATCCCACAGAAGGAAATCAGATTGTTTTTCCGAGTCCGGCTTATTTTGATGTAGCTCGCCCACTGAAACTCATTCTCTTTGTTCAGAAACCATCCAATTCATCAGCGGGGATTGTTGCCGCCCACAAACAACCAACATATTTGTTCCGCTGCTTCACCTTGTTGGCTTTGTAGAGGGATGGTGCCAAAGGTGGGTGTTAAACATGTCAAGTGCTATCTGCCTTATTTACTTGGTCACTGAATATTCATGGGCCTCGATGCTGGTGTCAGCCTTCAGCCAGCCGTGCAGAGAACCAGCAGCAGCCCCCACCGTCATCAAACGAGCTCGATCTGTCGATGTGCAACTCCTTCCCAGAGATCCTCTTTCACGTCACATTTACGTTTGTTTTCTAATAAGGAGGTGATTTCGCCCGAAGCTGACAATGGCTTCCTGTTCCAATTTGCGTGGCATGCAAGGGAAGCCGTGCTGATTCTCGCTCTGAGGCGCTCAGGGACGAGTCAGTGAACGCACCCCTGCTAAGAAAAGAAGGGAGGCGTAAGGAGGCGAGCGGGTATAACCCTGTGTTCTGCAGTCATGCCCATTTACTCCCCCTGACACCTCCGGGGACACGCTCTGACCTCTGCAGGGATCTCACTCCCTCTTTACTCTCACTCATGCGTTTCCTCTCCGCTCCGAGGAAACCACACCAAATTCCTTGTGCATTACAAGAGCTTTCAGGAGGCCCTCGTCGCCGCTCGGCCTCGTCTAGACTGCAGTGACTGTTGTTTGGCAGCACGGCAGAGCTGCGGTGTGGGGTCAGACTCACTTAACATGGCAGCGGAGATTGCAGTGGTTGTCTCATTAAATATATGTTTCCTGTGTTAACATGAAAAGCTCATGCTCTTTGTTGTTTCTTGCCTCAGATGAAAGACACCCTCTACAGGCTGTATTCTTTCAGAGCGTGACACTGTCAGCATGGTTAATGCTGTGGATTAATAATTTGCAGGGTGTTGCAACAAGATTTGGGCAGTGCTGGGAGAAGAGTGAAGTCTTACTTAAGTAAAAGACACAACAGCACTGTGTTAAAATACACCATTACAAAGCCTGTATTCAAAATTTACTTAAGACCTGTGGTGGAATGTAACTAAGTACAAATTTAAGGTACTTGTACTTCAGTATCAGATTTTTGTGTCACTTTACACAAACAGCTATAGCTGCTGGTTACTTTAAAAAATCATATTTTATATACAAAACATGAAGAACTTTGCTTTGTTAAACTATCCAACATTATTTTCGATCAGTTTAGTCGTTTTTCATGCAATGATGCCAAACTTTTCGTAGTTCTAACTTGTCAGATGTGAGGAATTTCCATTTAATTATTTTGATAATTTTAGGGATATTTCTTGGTGTTATTTTTATTAGTTTGTCCAATAGTTGGGCAACACAAGCACTTTTTGGCCACTTGGGGGCAGCGCAGCAAGCTGTAAATACCACACCAACATATTAACATTGCAAGATGTTTTCATTGCTATTCTGTTGTGTTCACACCAAACGCTGGAAATTTTTGTGTTGCGTTACTCGCAAACACATGTTAATTAGCGCCTGGTGTGAACACATCATAATGCTGCGTTAAAATGGAACTCGTGAGCACGTGTTTACGACATTGGAAGTCTAGCGCGCGAGTCATGAACTCGGAGCTTTCACACTCACAAGATTGTGAATACCACAAAAGTAGCGTTCATGTGGTCTTTTCTCGTGACAGACATTTCTACAGGAAATACACTTGGGCCCACTGAGATTGTTTACGTTGTAAGGTTTAAAAAAGCGTATAGGGTCCTTATTAGCTAACAGTCATTTGACACGGAGCAATATTAGCATTTATAATTAACATTAACACTTATTTGGAGTCGTGCTTCTGTCCACCTGATGGATGTCCGATATTCTCTCTCTTTTCAGCTCTGTTTTGGTTGACACCAACTCCTAAATTAAATATCTGTCTCTTTAGCTGCTATCATAAATTATCAGTGCATAGTGGGCTTAAAAGTACATGTATACTGTTTAATTTTGTTAATAGGTTTCTAGTTTTCTCGTAAACCATTAAGATTGCAGTTTAAAAGGACAATAATTAATTAGATTCGGTCAAGTAAGTTAATGGTCAAACTGTTCGAAGCGGGTTGTGCCTGATGAGGATGTTTCAATCCGAAAGTCCATATTGATGATTTATTGCTGCTGTACTGAAAATGTATCAATTACAATATTACATGAAGTTTCCCTTATTTGAAAGTGGTACCTACCATATTAATGTCATAGTTGGTAAAGGTGGAGCTACTCAAAGGCTACTGGTACTTGGTAGTGTAGCGGCCATGTGAGCAAACAGTCGCTTGAACACAAACATGGATCAACATTAGCATTTCTTAATTAGCACTTATTTTGAGTCGTACTTCTGTCTGCGTAATGAATGTAAGTCCAATATTCTGTATCCTTTTAGGTCTGTTTTAGCCTAAACAAAGTGCTGCTAGCATAAATGCTAAACTGTCTTCACTAGCTAGGTTACTTGCTAACTTAGCAGTTTGGTGCGGAGCAGGTTGGTTTATATAAGCTCTTAAATTTTGTTCACAGGTATTTTGTTTTCTAGTAAACTGTCAAGTCAGCTGTTAAAATTACAATAAGCAGTTAATAAATTAATTTTGGTCAAGTAAATGGTCAAACTGTCCATGAAATACAGAGCTAACGTTAGCTTAAGGATCAAAGCTAGTTGTGCTTGATGAGAATGTATTTTTCACAATGGGACAATCCAAAAGTCTTTATAGATGGCTTATTACCGCTTTAATGAAAAGTAATAAATGATTAATTATTTATTAGTTGCAACCTACATAGAATACATATAATTTGAAAGTAGTACCTAGCTGTTAATGTTGTAGCAGGTCAAGGTGGAGCTAATTTAGGCTAGCGTTACTGCGTGATACCATAGCTATGTTTCCATCCAAAAGTGATTCAAATCATTCGGAAATGCGCAAAAGATACGAATCCTGTGTGTTTCCATTAAATGTACGGACTTTGGTGAAAGCTACAAACTTGTGCGAGTTTTCCGCAGAACCGGAAACAAAACAAGTCTCGCATTCTTCTTCTTCTACGTTTTCTGGCGGGTGGCAACAGCTTGTAAATGCATTACCGTCTTCCCGACCGAGTGCGGATATCACCATGGAGAGAGATGCGCTACGTCAGACTTCATTCGAACATAACTGTTTCCATCCCCCGTTTTGCGAATCAACATTTTTTTGAATCAACCAAAACCCGGCTAAAGCGAGCGTATTTTAGTTTGTGCGAACCAGGGGATTTTAATTCGAATTTTGGGGTTTCCATCATAATTTTCCGATGCGATACTTCTAGATGGCTGATGGAAACATGGCTAATGATGCATCATATTTTTTAAGATGATTACTTGACTTTTATGTACTAGTCTGAAAAGAGACTGTGGCTTGAGTTGAGTAAGACATACACTATTCCCTTTGACATGTAGTGAATTACAAAGCAGTATATCGTGGAAATGCTCGATTAAAGTACATTAAGAATGTACTTTAGTACAGTACTTGACTAAAGGTACTAAGTTACAATCCAGCCCTGGATTTGTAAGAGGAGGAGCAGAGAAATCCTGAGTGCAGCCTGTTAAGTCCTGATACATGACTGTTTGGCCACAGCAGAGGGAATTTCATCTCCTGTCATCTCCCCGTTGATTAGTATTGATTGGTCGGGCTGAATTGGCCTCTTGAATGGAAGTTGGATCAAATAATCCCTCATTCTTGTTTCCCAAATCCACTGTGAGGGCTGGAGAACGATTGCATCAGTGGCTTTCCGAGTGCGCGGCAGCAAGCTGAAACATTTCCTGCGGGGGTCAGAAAAAGACGGCTTTTCTAGCCTCTGTGTTTTACCTCTTAATGAGACTGGGGGAAAGTTGACCTACCGAGTAATTGTGACAAACATAGCCAAGGGGGAGCTGAGCGTCGCCCTGCCCCCTTTTCACTGTGGTGATTTAACAAAAAAAAAAAAAAAAAAACTCGCTGCACCTGCGGTTTGTATAGACATGAATCTTTTCCCAGACAAAACCAGGAATTCACTGCAGCTTGGAAAGATCCCCCCGTGGTGCATGGATGACACGGTCTGCTGTGTTGCTGCCGCTGCCTTCGCCGCCGCTGCTGCTGGTTGGCTTTGGATGGGGGCAGCTTGAGTGTAATGATGAAATGGAAATGTTCCAGTGCAGTGAACACTTGCACGCAGAAGGTAATTGGAGATTGCCACCCAAAGAACTGCTTTCAATTCTGCGCCACAGATAGACAGACCACAAAGTTTGATTATGTTTGCTGTTAACCAAACGCCTGCTGTAACCGAGCGAAATGGGATCCTGCTCAGACCGGGTGCGAGATGGGGAGAGTGAGAAGGCGGCAGCTTGGGCTGTTTTATTATGAAAGTAGCAACAACATTATTATTTCAGTTTGATTCAATCTCAAGTTTTCACTGTTGAGGTGTTTTCAAAACACAAGGACACGCACAGCAGACAGCACAAATGGGTTCTGGCATCCTATTCTTAATTTATGAGACCTGAGTGTTGTGTATTAAATGATTGACGGGTTACGGATTGCTTGGGATCGCCACATTAGTGTAGCATTGTTGATCCGCTTTGAGAGCAGGTGTTTGAGGTTCGTGTTAGACTCGTTTAATTAGGGAAAGACTGCAGATTGGTGGTTCTTTAGCCACTTCAAGCCTGATTTGACACTGGAGGATCGGAGTGTGTTCAATGGAAAGCAGATGAATGATTGATAAGAGAAGCAAAAGCTGCTTCAAATCCTGCTCCAAGGACATTAATAATGAAGACACTGTGAGCGCCTCCGATTTCATCACCTCCTGCAAGGAGCACTGCAATTTGTTTTTGGTAGCTTTTTTGTTTTTTTTTTACATTTTTTTTTTTATTTATATTTAATCTTGATTTTAATATAATTGTGATATTTAAATCCTTTTCAATTTTATTCTTTATCTGTTTCATTGTTAATTAAATCCACAGATTAGTTGGTCTTCTCCACGTACAGCTTTTCCAGTTCATTTATTTATTTATTTGTATTTTTTTTATTCACCTATTTTACTAATCATGTTACTTATATTTAATTTTAATTTTAATATAATTTTTGTATATTTATATTTATTTTTTATATTTTATTGTAAATGAATCTACTGAATTGTTGCTCTTCTCCACCAACCGTGAGCAATGCCATTATATACACAAGTGTTTCAGTTTTGCAAATGCATGCAGTCGTATCGTGTCGACACAACCTGCATCAGGGGTCCCAAATTGCTGATTTAGGGGCCAGTCTGGCCTGTGTGGCACTTGCATAAGGCCCTCCACCTGCTTAGGGAAAAAAAAATCTGGACTACAAATTATATCTTTTCCCATTTGGATTTCGCCACAAGATTTTATTTTAGCGAGATGTTAAAATTTATTGTTGCAAAAACAAAAAAACACTGGCTCCCAGCAGTGAGCAAGCCTGAGACACATAAACTACATCATTAAGTGCACTTCCATCCACGCATTTTCAGCGCATGAAAATGCACTTTTATTCACATTTTCCGCTGCCAATTTTCCGGAAAGTCGGTTATATTTCTGCACTAGATTTGGATGCAAACCGTTGATACCTTGCGGTAAAGATTTATTTAGCTCCTGCTCAATTGTTAAGCAGCGACTGGCTCATTTCGCTCCACAAGCTTGTGCTCGTGGTGGTGCTCAAAAGTTTGACTGTTCACTTTTGAGTTATGAGTGCCAGAGGTGCCAAAACACATAAAAGATTTTGGAAGAGGAAAAAGGAAGATGAGGATATGTTTTTGGCAGTGTTGTTGCTCTGTGAAGCTGCCTCTCCTGTCTGCGGCGTAGATCCTGCTGCTCTGTGTGTGTCTGTCAGGCTCCATGTCATCCTGCCATTGTTCAGGCCAGAAATCAGCACAGACTCCCATTGTTCTACACACAAATCTGCAGCTACAGGCTGTTCTGCCCAGTATCTCTGCACTCTGTCATGTTTGTAAAATAGAGTGTCATCTCGGCTATGATAAGAGGTCGCGACGGGCTCTGCGAGCTTCACTGTCTCTTTGCGGTTTGGAAGTTAAAACAACAATGAATCGTTCAAACTTGCCATAATTAGTTAACACTTAATCTTATTTGGGCTTCAAGTGCCACCGGGGCAGAAAAATTAGCCTGAGCATTGCTGCAGAGTGGATGCACAAGCGTCTCCTCTCCCTCCCTCCATAAATCCTAACCGGCTCTTGACAGTAAAGGAAGACATGCCTCAAAGTGGATCAAAGTAATTCCTCCCTCCCCCTGTCTAAACGGAGCAAAATGTTGACATGGTCCCAGTCACAAGCTCCGTCGTTTGTGGAGGAGGAGGGCGACTGAGGATCGCTCCGGCTCGTGGGAAAGCATTCTGGCTGAAAAGACATCCTGACGTTTGTTTTCCAAACAGTGTTTGTCTGGCGTCATGTTAAGGGGCAGTAAGGATCTCAGACTGTTCAGTGGGGTTTTCTGATGTTCGCTGGTGTTGATGCAGGCTGACTCCACTGATTGTATGTGCTTCTTTCATGTGGTTTTTACTGTGTGAGGTACCTAACCTAACACTTTCCACTTTGCCGCGCTGTCTCTTCAGCCTGGCCGGGCTGTGTGTCGCGTTCAATGGCAGAGCAGCACGGCTCCTCGACAGGCTACTGCAAGTAACCTTTAGTTCAGAGGGAAAAATCGTTTTTCTCAGTAAGACATTATGCCACATGCGCTTCTTGGCCCTGGCAATATTCTCTCTACAGTCATGAGGCGCTCTCGCATTGAGCAAAATAAATGATTGTGGTTGCATTAGATCCTGCAGAGCTGTGCTTGATGCTACTGCATCCGCTAGAAGAAAATTGCAATTGAATACATAGTGTGTTTGTTATTTGGATGCCCTCTGAAAGAAGAAAAATGTGACTGGCAGTTGGAGCACGTCTGAGGCTTGGATGGGCATGAAACTTTCCCAGTTGAATCATCAGTACAAGAGATGAGTAACTTGTTAGAAAACATCTTGTTCGTTGACAAAAAGTCAAGCTCGCGTATATCTAGTATCATAGTCTCAGAGAAGTCAACTATAGCCCATTTTAGAGAGAGACTGCAATAAAGCTGCCACGATGACCCTTCATTACACTGCCTTTGCTTTTTTTTTTTTTTACACAGAAACAAACAACTGCAACATCATGCCGCCCCAGTGTGTGTTTCAGATAGCATGCAGGCGACCTGGAAGCAAAGAGGCGGGACAAACGTGACATGTAACAGAACAGCGTCAGCCTGTATTGTGATATACATGCAACAGTGGAATAACATGGCAATAACATCATTTATTGTCCCTGTTATATGGCAGCTCATTGCGTCCCCTGCTTAGAGAATAATGCTGAATTTATACCTCTGCGTCAAATAGACACTACACCCTACACCATAGCCTGACGTGCACCTCCACAGAAATCTTAACTACATGTGGCGGTGACACAGACCTCCTGTCTATTTTTGTAAGCTGAAACCCCTCAGTGACAATGAAGCTTTTATTTACTTTAATTTCACAGATAAACAATAAATTATGAAGACAATAAAGCCCCCACAAAAATAGTATTTTTGTGTGATTAATCCTGGCTTCATATGAGCAGAGGAAATCTCCACTTGTCACTAGGCTAATTTACACAATGTGAAATACCATAGGCTTGTGCTAATAACGTTAGCATGTTGTCTTTGTTTGGAAAACGTGTTTAATATAAGACAGTTGTTTTGTCTTGAACCTTGTGAGTTGTAATGGAGCAGACTTTTGTAACATTACTTTTGTTAAATGTTGCTGTTGTCCCTGGCTTCTTATGAGTAGAGGAAAAGTCTGCTAGCCACTAGGCTAATTTATACAATGTAAAATGCCATAGGCCTTTGCTAGAAACATTAGCATGTTGTATTTGTGGGAAAAATGTGTCCAGATAAAGATGAGTGTTTGTCTGTGAATGCTGCGAGTTATAGTGAAGCTGATTTGTGTACTTGTGTTTGAAGTTGTCTCTATTAAGCCATGTTTAATGTGTGTTTAATGTGTGTTTAATGTGTGTTTAATGTGTGGCGGAGGGTCTGCTGCACAATTTTTAATCTACCTAAAGGGGCTCCTGGACCTCACCGTCTCACCAATATGCGGACATTTTTTGCCAATGTCGTTCTTCTAGAGTTAGCTGCCAACTGCTAGTAGATGTTTTTTAAATATCCCAGCGTCATCAAAACGTCATAGTTGTCCCTTTTACATAAATGTCCATTCGGCTTTGTTACTGCCTCCTCTGCCGGCTTTAAGATCTAACAACTCTGTCCTGCCATTCCGTGATCGTACCTTTTATGAAGAACGACAAGGTGGAATAAGGGCGTGACATTCCCGCCTCGGGCAGGAAGTAAAAGGGGCTTATGACGCCTAAGTAACAATTTGCTTATTGCAGAGATTAAAAGGCAAGCAGGAGCTGCTCAGTGTTGGATTAATTTAGCATTTGTTGCACATTGTTTAGTTCCCAACACAACAACAAAGTGTCTCGAACTGGTGTCATGCCCACAACATCAGTGGCTGACCACATAATGATTTCTAAGTAACACATTTGTATCATTTAATTTGCCAGTCATGACAAAGACCTACATGTATAGATAGTGATGTTGAATCATCTCTGACACTCTTTGGCAACTTGTTGGGAAACACCCTATAAAGTTTTTATGAGTAATGTGTTAGCAAACAGCTGCGTATTTACACATCCAGCTGGGCAGGTAGCGCACAGTCAGTTTATCAGGGCTTTTTACGCTGAATGAAATCTGCAAGAGAGCGTTGAGGCTGTTATAGTTAACATTACTGCTTTGGTTCAGTGAGCTGAACAAAGCTAAATCAAGTCTGTTTAACTGAAAGGAGCTGCAGAGCTGGGTGCTAATTCTGTGCAGGTTTGACCCCCTTAACATTATACACTAGTCATTTCTCCATTGTTGAAATAAAATAAAAAAAAAAAAATTGTGTGGCTTTAAATTGGCAGTAGTACATACATAAATTCTGATTACATATTGGATGTAACCATGTTGCGTAAGGTGTATTAGTATGTATGGAATTTGGCTTGATGCGTTTATTTTGGGTCTTTGCATCCTCATAATTCAAGATAACTGCGATGAACAGCTTGAATGTGATCACCATTTGATTGAATTCTTAATTTGTCCTTGATTGATGCTGAGTGTGTAAGAACATATGGCTCTGGTGTCTGTAATGGCCTGCCGGGTTCTGATGTTTTGCTCCAATAAGCCGCCAGACATTTTTCAGCCGCGTTGCCTCTGCTATGACACATGAAGAGACCGCAGATGAGAATCACCTGTCTGCAGTGAGCCCCGGGAAGCAGAGCCCATCTCCTCTCAAGGCGGGTTGTCACCGCGGCTATTAAGACTAATAGTGGCAGCCTGTGATAAGCACAGTTAGCTGAATTCATGACCCGAGCGGCTGGAGCGGCGAGATCATTTCCACTTGTGTGTTTTTCTGCTGATGCGTTTAATTTTTATCCTGTCCGGTGCTGTGACACAAGAGGGAAACCAGAGAGTGCCAGAAAGAGAGAGGAAAATAGAAAGGGAGTGATGGAGCCTTGGGTGTAATATTGATTGGTACAATCCAGGGTGAAAGCACTGCAACAACAGAGGTACATTATATTCTCTCATATGACACAGATAAAGTCCTCTCTGCGGTGTTGATTGCATGCAACTCTAATCTAGTCTTTTGTTGTCACTGATAGTTTCTTGTTAAAGGCCGATGGTCTCGTTCAAGGCAAATTACAGGAACAGTGTCTTGGTTACTTAATATAATCACACACCTTGCTGTGAACACTTTCTGCCAGAAGTACTTTCTACTAAAGAAATAGTTCCCATTGGTCCCTTTTTATTGAAGGCTGAGGAGCTACAGGAAGTAAACTCTTTTGTGCCTTCCTGTTTGCATCTCAACAACTATAACGATTAGCAAATTATTCCAGATCTTAAAAGGATGGCTTTGTTTGAAATCAGGGGCCCAGATCCAAGTACACTTTACCACTAAGTCCTGTTAGTTTGGTTAGTGTGAACACTCTGTACTGTTGTCGCCTCACAGCAAGAGGGTTTCTGGTTAGAAAGATGGGGGAGCCTTTCTGTGTGGAGTTTGCATGTTCTCCCCGTGTCAGCGTGGGTTTTCTCAGGGTGCTCCGGCTTCCTCCCACAGTCCAAAGACATGCAGGTTAATTGGTGACTCTAAATTGTCCATAGGTGTGAATGTGAGTGTGAATGGTTGTCTGTCTCTATGTGTCAGCCCTGTGATAGTCTGGTGACCTGTCCAGGGTGAACCCTGCCTCTCGCCCATGTCAGCTGGGATAGACTCCAGCACTTCCGTGACCCCCAACAGGATAAGCAGTTATGGAGAATGAATAAATGACTTTACCGTACCCATGCATGGTGCCTCGATCCGTCAACTTGAAAAGGTGGTCTTGAGTACAGTTCATGTGTACTTGGGTAAGGTTTGCATCAGGTGTGAAAACCAGCTGTACCAAAATACAGAAGTGGACCGCTTTTAACGCAATTAGCAGTCAGTAGCGAGAGTTTCAAAGGCATTTTTCAGCACCACCAAAATCTGCATATACGCACCAATCTTATTCTCCGAACTGCGCGGCCATGGGTAATAATGTAGGAAGGTAGACTATATGGTCCTTCTTGACATGACTTCTAGATGATGACACACGGGTACTGCGGTACAGAACAGTATTACTAATGTGAAGGCTGAGTGGCACTGGAGTGGGGAGTGGGTGCAGTTAATGCCCTGACAGGCCTTTTTGCACAAGGCAACAATGGGCAACTGTGATGTTTAATTGGATTTTGTAACGGAGACCTGCATAGGTGGATCTGCTGAGTGTATGGCTGATAATACTGATATTAGCAAAATATTGTTAAAATATTTGGTGAATTTAGCTGTTTTGTTTCTAACGTTTCTAAATGTTCCTGTTTTCCTCAAAAGGTTCCTGCAATGAAAAAAGGCTGTTTTCTGGCATTTTGAGTGAATTGACTCTGATATAATTAACTAGATGAGGTGTTTAGAAGGTAAGACACTTATTCAAATATCCTTCTTCTCCCACATTTACCCTCCAACAACACCTCCCAATAAAAACCAGCCAGGTATGAGTGCGCCCCCTCTTTGCCGCCAAATGGCCGGTATTAGCTGATTTCCTAGAGATCACTGGAGGATGCCGTTGGAGCACTTGTGCTCCTCTTTCTCCCTCTCGTTCGCTCTGCGTAGAGTGGCCCGCTTAATGCATTGTAATGGTTGACCATTATTTACGCGGGGGATAAACAAAGAGAAGCGAGGAATTGATGGAGTAATCCACTCTCGTAGTCATTAGGCATTGAGATGGAGGAGCTGGTGGGAGCAGCCTCCTCCTTATGCCTCTCGAGTCGAGCAGCTAATGGAAATGGGACTCATTAAGACACCTTATACTCCGACGCACCCAAGATCATGAGCAATTGCTAATTGATTGTCGTTAGTGCTCTCGCAATGAGACGCTCTGCCTGTTTTCTCATTTGTTATGAACGGCTTTGTTTTCTTCCCCCGTCTCCTTCACTTCATTATTGATGTTGCTGTTTTTCTTTCTCCTCTCCCTTTTGCCTCGAGAGTCTTCTGCAACGCAGTCATCTTAATACTGTTATACCTGGTTAGCTGCAACAATCACAATCCTTAGAAATGCCACGTGGATAATTTGGTGTCAAATCTGAAGTATTGCCTATAATTAGAAGGTAGCAATGTTTTAAAAATCAATATCCTGGTCCTGCTAATGACTGGATGTGCATGAAACACACATGCCATGGGCTAGTGTAGAAAGGCGGATGGAGAAAATGTGCTTGTGCCGACATGGTCACGGTTGAATAGCAGGGAGAGGCAGGTCTCCCTGTGATGCTTTGCTTATTGGCTCTGGAAATTCCTTCCTCTTTCCTCTGGAACCAGCAGATTGTGTTCATCTCAGCCTTTAATCATTTTTTCCCTCCCAATAGTAATGTGATCTCTCTCCTCTCCCTGGATTCCTCTGTGTATATGTCCGCTCCCCACCTTTCTTCCCTCTCATTGCTTTTTCTTTTTCCTTATTACAAGAAGGAGGAAGAAAAGACGAGGGAGGGAGTCGAAGAAAAGGGGCTGAAAATGCAAATACAGGGCCGTGGTTCTTTCTTGTGACAGATCAGGCCTCATTACACCCACCTCTCCTTTTGCAATTGGCTCAGGACGATCTCCCCTCTATTTCTCTCCCTCTCTCCCTTGCTTGTCTCCATTACATTATGAAGTCTTTCACCTCTCGTAAACCCTCCTCTGCTTCGGGGGGCGGTGAAACGGTGAGAACAGCCAGGTGACCAAAGAGGAATCTCTGGCTGCAGGGCACGAGATTTGCTTTGCAGATGAAGCAGGACGGAGTAGGGGAGGTAGGGGGGGCATCATTTTTATGTCTGTGGTCAGACGGTGCAGCATTTCTTTGCTTTAGCGCTCTGCCAGCAGCCTACACCTCTATCTCTATCTCCCTCGTGGGAGTTGCTACCACCTTCTCGCTCTGATAGGGAAAGACTGGAAACAAAGGAATAAAAATACAGGCGCCCTCTTGGGCTGCTCTCGCTTTTGAAACAAGATATACTGTAGAGAGAGGAGGAGGAGGAGGAGAAATAATATTGAAGACATCAATTCATGTAAGGCTCACATAAGCATCAGCTCATTCCTTTGAAATATTAAAACAGATGTATATAAAGGGACTATCATGGTTTTGGTCATCATATCGTTGCGTTCAGTGATGATGGGGTGTTAACTATAAGAGCCCTGTGTGACAGTCCTGTTTACAAACTGACCTTGGTTAACTTTGACCTCTCATACTTACCGTAGTATTGTGCTTGTTGCTTTCCAATGCAAAGAGTGAGGGTTACCGACATTTTGGCAACGTTCACAGAGCAAGCCTTAGTGCTCAATTTGATTTATTGCTCTGATCTGATTTGTTTTTGCTTGGCTGGTCTCATTCTTCTTTATATGTGACCAATATCAGATTCGGTCACGGTCATGAATGTACCTGCATTTGCAAAAGAACAATAACAAAAGACGTCACATATACGGAAGTAAAGCTACCAAGTTTGTGCTTGTGATTACGAGGCGTTTTGTGAAGCAATGGCTGCTACTTCTGTACAGAGGTGGGTGTGTGGATGCAGAGTCGGACCCAGGAGTGGTGGACTCGTGACGCGAATGGCTTCGACGAAACAGATTTCATTCAAAAATTCAGGATGTCGGGCTACTTTTTACTGCATCTGTCAGCACCTTACCACAAGTAAAAGTTGCATTAATTCCGATATTACTGCAAAAATCAGACCTGTATCCGATTTAGGACAACTAAATCACCCTAAATCAAATTTGCAATATCAGATTTGTGCTCTCCACACTGTTATACAATTAAAAAAACAGATCTTTGTCACATATGAGGCAAAAAAATAGAATTTGAACCATTTTTGCGTGCGGTCTGAACATGGCCTTCAAATGTGCTCACTATCAGTTGTAGTAGTTGATATATTCTGGTTAAACTGTTGGTTCATTTACAAACTATCTGATCATCTGACTGAAGTTGTAGCAATGTTGCTGCGTTCACAGATTCATGTATTCTCAGAGTTGGAAACGACTTTAAAAACTGCGAAAAGTAAACTCAAGTTGTGATAAACCTTTAAATTAGCCTTTGAAATTATTCCCATCTAAAAGAGAGGCCTTTTGGGATTCACTTCCTTTAATTGTTCCACTTGTTTAGGCGATCCACAATACAAACAGCTGAAGCTAGAGGGCAAACACATTGGGAAGTTGTGCACAGCAGGAAGTAAATTACCTGCATTTGCATGAATAAGACACATAATTGGAAGTTGCTGTGATGCTGATCCGGTGACGCACAACATGTATACAACTGCACTGTTTTGCACTGGTGTGTGTTTGCCTGCGTGTGCTGTTAAAGGTTATGTGTATGTGTGTGTGAGTGTGTGTGAGTGTGAGTGTGTGAGGCTCCACATAATTACAGTAGCGGTGGTTAACAAGGCGCCGGCATTTGTGTTAATCAGTAGAGAGTGAAGACCGGGGAGCTAACTGAGCTGGTGTCTCATGCCCTCTAAATGTATCACGCTAAAAACCATTATCTCTAAACCTGTAATCATCACAACAGCACTCATTCACTGCAGCGCGAAGCTTACGTTGATGTTTATGGCTTTGCCCCACCACTACATGTCTAATGTGATCGCTTCATGTGGATGTCCTCAGAGACCAGCAGCATGTGTGTCGGGAACATGTTCAGCCCCTCCTCTGATAACCTGGATTTGGGTGTCAGTACAGTACAGTACATACAGTACATGCTGGCATTAAAACCTTACAGCTGTAAATTACGAGATTAGGGGATTGCTCGATGAAGGGCTTTATGTTGGTTTGCAGTAACCCAGCCCACTTGTTTAATGTGGAAATGTTGCGACACATGCTGTCTCTTTGTTACTCTGCTGCTCTTGTGTCTACTCTATGACAGCTTTGAAGGGCGCAGAGGAGGTTGCATCTGAAGTTGCCAAAGCCCTGTTTCAACCAGGCAGTACAATATGGTTCAGTTAAGTTCGGTACTCTTTTCTGTGTAAACTTGTGAATGGTACCAATGGAACCGTTCTGTACCGTCCCCATTTTTGGTCCCCCTCTGTTGGGGTACCTAGCACACAGATCTGGTACTAAAAGGTGGAGCTGTGAACACTGCAGTCTGTTGATTGGTCATAGAGGACAGTCACTCTGCTCAGGGCTGAGTTGTGGCTGGTTTTGAGGCTCATGTAACCACTGTTCATACCGTGGAGAGTTTTATTAGTAAATTGTAACTATACATCGAAAGGACGTTTTGCCGCCTCTTACAGCAGCTGTAGACTGAGGAAAATGTAACTTTATTCTCTGGGCCGACTGCCGGCAACTTTTAAGGTGGAATGTTAACTTGAACTGTTACTCAATACATGAGTTGACAACGTGAATCCATCAGCACACCTTAAATTTCACTGTGACAACTTTGACCATTACTTTAGTTTTTATTTGTCTCTCTCGCATGACATACACTGTTAGTAATGAGTGAATCTTCAGGCATTTAAAAATATATATTAATTTCGACTTGACTATGTGAGCATCATATATTCTAATCCTCATTTAAAGGAGAAAAAAAGCATAGTGGAGCGTTGTTCCTGTGGGGTTTAAAACAGGGGCTTGGGAATGATTACACACCACTATCGCTTTCAAGTCCTCCACACATCTATATTGAAAACGATGGATTCGAAGGTGAAAAAAGGGTGGCATGTGTCCTAATTGTGCCATGAACACATATTTTTTTACACTTATTAATATACTCTGTTATCAGCTATATCAAGTAGTAGCTCTTCCACCACCATTGACAATGCAATGGAATCCCAGTAAGCATCAATTTGACGATTGTAGGTTAAAAGACATCGAGACATTTTGCTTAAAATCACGCAAAAATTTAAAAGTTTTTTAGTTGTCTAGGTTGCATATGGTTGCTAATTCAACTGGGTTCCAATGACAGTATTTACCTGTGTGGTGTGCCAAGTGCCTTAATTCCAATAAAATAACCCAATTAACGTGTTGCATGACAGCTGCAGGTGTCACGTCATTACCTTGTATGTAAACACGCCGCCTGCAATCGGAAATGATTGCCATCGTGTTTCTACACGGGCCTGTTTTTATCTTCTTAAAATGAAAAAGCTGCCTCTCTGCAGAAAATCATTACAAACGACGAGGTTGTCATTCCTACATTTGCTGTTCCAGCGTTCCTCCTTTGACTTCAAGTGTCTTTGTCGGGTGTCTTTTTGAAAAGCAGAGATGCGTATCTCAGTTGATCTTGCATGTCTTGAGCATATCAACAACAGGAAGCAGCCCTGAAGGAGGCGTTGTGATTTTGTGTGCCAGTGGAGCGCTGTTGAGGGAGGTGAATGGGAGGTCAAAAGTTTTAGAGATGGTGTTCGCTGAGGACATAATGGTGTGATTAAAATGGTTCCTTTTCACACTTCACTCTGTTTTTGTCTGCTTTTAAAAACTGCTGATCATTGCTACAAATCTGCCAAACAGTATGTGGTGAAAAGGAAATTTTTTTTTTTTTTTGCAGCAGTTTTGTGCAAAAAATGAAGGTCATTTGAAGTGTTTGAGGAAGTATCACTCTCCTATTATTAATGTCACTCAGCAAACAGCATATTAAACACTACTAACGCACAGCAGCTCTGCATGTTTATGTTTCCGAGCCATTTTATCACCTTAACTCATTGTTTCCCTTTTTCAAATTGAGGCTGAAAACCCCTCTTTAATCCTTTTCCTGTTCCATTTGTTCACCTGCTTCGTGTCCATGCGCATTCAAACCCTACTGTATTTACCAGTTAAAATGCAAATGTGGCCCACTGGGAATAATAGCCCCAAAGAGCTGGCTGGGTGGACGGACAGCCTGTGGCTCTCAAGAGCTTTTCCCACAGCGTTGAGAGCAGAGCCAGGTGAGAGTTTCTCCCCAGGTGTGCCTCTCCTGCCATTGTCCAGGCTTAGCGGGTGGCATCCAGCTCCCACCACCCATCTGACTCACCAGGGGTTTCATGGCCACTTTGCACAGAATGACTGTTCTTCATGCAGCGAGTAAAACCCGCCGCTGACTGGGGAGGAATGAGTCTGTCCAGCTCCGGTGGCTGCGGCGACAGTGGGGATTTTGACTCCATGAGGACCCAATTAAACCTGGGAGGGCCTCTCTGAAGGAATAATAACAATGATAAATGCACCTCTGTGGCCAGCTTAAGAGAGGCAGGGAGAAATGTTTTATTGTGCTGGCCCGTCTTGACACAATTTACTCCCAGCTTCTGTTTTTTTTGCAGTATCAGGAGGTTTAAAACCTCACCTTGTGGATGTGTTTTTTCCGTCTAGGTGAAGCCGGTTGTCATATTTTAAACATTCTGATGACTCTGCTCTCTGCAACATCAAACCTTCTCTGCATGTGCTTAAAATTGGCTTTGGATGTAGTGACTTCCTGCCAAAAGTGTGCGTGTGTTGGAGTTGCATGTATGGTAAAAGCAGATGTGTGTGTGTCAATTAGTCAATTTAAAGAAAATGTGTCGATTCTGGCCATTAATCAATGGTTTAAGTCATTTACCAAACATAATGCCAAATATTTCCTGGCTCCAGCTTCCCAAATGTGACTTTTAGGAGTGTGAGAAAATCTTGATAGACTTGAGTAAGGAGATGTTATGTTTTGTGATACTGTACCGATTCTCAAAAACACTGTTTTGACTTTAAATTAATGGCTAACATGCAAAGAACTGTGGTGGTGGTTTATTTACTGTTGTGTTTAAACCCCTGACTATTACATCTGTAGGAGCCAGAGTGTGTATTTGAACCCTCAATGTTTATTATTCACATTATTTTACCTGTTCATTCAAAAAGTATTGTTGACTAGTATTGGGAAAAAATATGTATTTTAATCTTTAAAAACTTGTGTGTATGAGTGTTATATTTTCAAATCATGTTATGATAGAAAAATATTTAACAGGGTTTAACTTTACTGTTGATATTTCGCAAGTGGGGTCGACATCTGCTCGCCCAAAGTCAATTTTCACTTGCCTTAACACAAACTGTTGTATTTTTTAGTGGATATCAAATACCGGTAACAACAAAGACTGAAGTTAATTGTCATGAAAAGACGTCCTCTAATGTCAGCCAACCGAACTCCTGTTTCCAGGATATTTAAAATGCTTGCTCACGCTTCGGCTCATGAACTTTGCCTTTGCAACTTTAAGCTGAAATAAGAAGGAAGCAAGATGGCTCGCTTCGTAGCTACTTCTATCATCAGCTCCAGCAAAAACAATGTGATTAATTCGTTTTCACCATTTGCCCAATTTGCTGGTCTGATGTGGCATTTTACTCGAACTGGACAATCGGGCAATCCTTATTATGGAGCCTTGTTTAATGTACTGTTTTTTATTTGGGGTTTAGTGTCTTTGAGAAGATTTGTAGTCACTTGAGACTCAAAGTATATTTTCCTCTGTCAGGTGGCAATTCAGAGAAAAACTCCTTTAATTAGATAACAGGCGTCTGTATTTCAGATTTGCACTTTGCCAGCAGTTTGTCAATTACTGCTTGTGGTTTCATACTGCCAGTCAGTCTTTGTCTGGGCGCTCGAGCCTCCTCCTCATCGCGCTGCAGAGCCGTGTTATTGTACTTAAACAAATCAATTCTGTTGCAGTTGAGCTTTTTTTCCTCCAGCCCCCGTCATTATGAACTGTTTGCAGTGCAGAGCACATTGATTTTTCACAGCTCTGGAAAAGCTGTTGATGAATAGCACAGAGGTATCTGGGGAGAATCTGGCTTTAAAAAGGAGGCACCCAGCATCAACCCCTCCTCCTCCTCCTCTCTCTCGACCCATTGAGCCCCCAGCGCTCCTCCACTTTCTCTTTTCAGAGAGCGGCACTTCCAACAGGGGAGAAATGCTGCCTGAAAAATCTTCCAATGATTAAAAAAAAGAGGATTAAAAAAAAAAAAAGTGCAAGGCACAAGGGACCGCCTTCTCCTGCTGAATTTGAAAATACACCTTGTGGGTAGACGGTTTTTATATTTGGAGCATTAGCCTTGTCCTGTCAACCAAAGCATGAGCTCAGGAGAAGCTCTGGTTGGGAATAGAAATGGCTCACATGCTGTGTGTCACTAAGCAGACGCCTCGTGAAAACGATACACTAACAGGATACAGCTATAGACTTAAAGGTAGGGGGGGTTAAAGGAGGGGAGGGGTGGGAAAAACTGGCATTTGTCCCACACTAACACACTCCACACATATATTCACAAAGCAGAGCAAACACCCTTAAAGATCCAGTGTGTAGGATTCAAGGGGATATGTTTGCAGAAATGGAAGATAATATAGTAACTGTTTTTTTAAGTGTATAATTACCTGAAAATGAGATTTATTGTCATTTTTTTACCCTAGAATGAGCCGTTTATATCTATGTAGTGACTGGGTCCTCATCTACGGAGTCTGGCATGTTTCTACGGCAGCCCAGAACGGACAAACCAAACCCTGGCTCGAGATAGGACCAATTGCGCATTCTTGTAGATTGGAAATACACAGATTTTTACAGGAAACATCTTCATTTGTTTTTTTACTGTCTTAAACCACCAATTCTGTTTAGTTTTGAAGAGGAAGAGACCTTTGTGGATAATTCAGCTCCCGGTCAAAACCTCCTGAACATCTGTATCTTTAGGTATCAGAAAAAAAGTTGAGCATATATTAGCAGTTGCTGCGCTAGCGGCCTGTCTCAGACATGCTGAACAGCATAGGAGAAACATTTATTTGTAATGTGGAACTGCTTTATTCAGTGTTTTGACCGGTTTAAATCACTGGGTTTGTTTGTTTTGGAAAGGAAGAGACCCCTGCGGATAATTCAGCTCCTGGTAAAAACCACCTGAACAATGAAATCTGAGGGAATTCTAACCGGGAGTTCACACCTGGCACATGTGAGAAATTTAATTTCACTGTTTGGTGCCACTAAATCTTCCCCGTGCTCCTTCAAGACATTTTTATCCTTCCTTTCCTCCAACCATCTCAGTCAGCTCCTTGAAATGTTCACAGTTCAACATTTGAAGAGTGGACTTCTTTTTCGCCTCCTCCTCTTTGAACAAAGGAGAGGGTTCAAGGAAAAATTGAGTGCAGGACACGAGCAAAGAAAAAGGCCTGTTATTGTTACTCTTTCACCTGCCGAGATTCCTGCTACCTCAAAAGCAGACTATCTTTAAGTACTACCTTACCTCCAGTCAGAGAGGGGTCAAGGACTTTAATTTGGCCGACACTGTACCCTCTCATGAAGACCTGAATCATCATCCAACATCCAAATTTGACTCGTTTCTTTGGGTCTTGTGGAACTTCAGAATAAAGTTACAACACTCATGGTCTCAGACGGGGATCAGTGCTGGACTTATTACAAGCAGAAATATTCACAGTGTTTTTTGTTTGCTTATTCGCTCTCAGAAGCACGCATGATTTGTGGGAAGATAACATGCTTGAATCCAGGCTGTTCTTATTATGCTCATAATTACATACACTCACAATGATTAATTCACTAAGGAAAATTAAGTCTGTGTACTCACGTGCTTCGGCGAACATAGATAAGACAAGATTATAAACTGTGTGGCCCTTAAGTAAAATTTTCTCTTTATTTTCTGGGTTATTGTATTAGGTCCTTAACTGGCTTATATGTAATGGTTTCCCACACTTTGGTTATCACCTTTTGAACTTCAGCAGTAACTAATGTGGTCATTTTTAAGGGTCTGAATGTCACTGGGTGAAGATGCTTCGAGCAGGCTAAGTGCAAAGCTGAAATGAAGGCCCCTCTTAATAGGCTTATCTGTCAATCGGGAGTGAATTGTGAACGCGCCATGGCAGTGAACTTCCTCCGCGGTGGATGTTTATGATACCATACTGATCATCGGTTGCTCTTTTGATTCGTCCTTCATGGGCACGAGAGCGTGAAGGAGCTTATCCGTGCGGGGAAGAAGTGTATCACGTTAAGCGCAGATGGGAGCCACTCAGAGCCCAGAGGAATCTGTGAGGAGCGAAATCATCGAGAGGGCTTGATTTTCAGGAAAAATAAAATGCAAATGTAATAATTCAGTGTTTGGAGATTGGTGGATAATGCAGCGGTGATTGATGTATTTTTTTTTCCCCCTCCTCTGATTTCTCTCAGGGGCAGAAGACGTGAGGCGCTGAAGTGTTTCTCCTCCTGGTGTGTGAATGGGTGGGGGGGTCCTCCGTGGTGAGAATCAAGGATCAAGGATTGAAGTCAACACAGGTGAGTCTTTTTATTTCTTACATGATGGGATCTGCAGAGCCCAGCAGGTGTGAGGTAAATTTGACGTGCGTGGTGTGTGATTAGCAATGTATGCTTTTAAATTAGCGTTACTGTAGAAACTGGAGGTACAGGTTGTTAGCGGCAGGCGAGCAGCTGTGTTTTGGTGATGAGGTGAATTTGATGCCAATATTGCTAATATTATTAGGTTGTCACATTCATTTAGTTTGTCTTCTACTCCCTCATACAGTTGTGATGCAACATGTGCTTCTATCATTTGTGTACATAGAGCTTAGTCACATTAGCATTTCAAAGGGGGTGAATCTACATCAGGTTCAAATGTGATGAACTTGGACATGGAAATTTGCTCCGTTGACCAGTAGCAACCTTCAGCAGCGCAGAGCTTTTTAAAGCAATGAAGCCAAAGAGTCCAAAACACAAGAAGGTTTAAAAGAGAAGAAGTCACGGCATAATATTACGTCATATCTTTGAGGTTCTTTTTATATAAAAACCTTCCACTGTATATCAGCTGCCGCCCATTCGAGGGTACCGAAAGGTTCTGTCTAGGCAAGTGCACCCAAAGAGGCTAAAAAACGCACACCCAAAAATCCCTTTATTTCTAGCACCATTTGTTGTAACCCTCCAACATAATAGCTCCAGATACTCTGCTCATATGTAATACCCCGTAGCTCCCATGGAGTCAAAGATGGTGTCCAAGCCTTCATTTAACAGCCTTGCCAAAATGGAGGAAGACATCATAAACACGTAGCTGTGTTGCACCCATTTTATTTCCCCCTCCTCTGATGATGTGTAAACTTCTTTATAAAAGGAGGATGATTTGAAGGCAGTTATGAGACTGGCTGTGGTGAAAAAGCTTGTTGTTTTGTAGCTGAGAGTGCATCGATATCTCTTTTTTGACGCATTGTCCTGAAAACAAAATGCCCAGGCAGAGTGAACGGCACAATAGAGTGGAAATAAGAAGAAGCTCGGAAAGCTACTGTGGCCAACGTTGCCAGATGTACGATTTACGAATGTACGAATTATTGTATTTATCCAAAAATGTTGCTGCACAATGTACAATCAGTGATTCCAAGAAGTGCCATAATGTACAATAATTGACCATTTTGTGGCATTTGCAGTTAGTAGTTGGTTTTGATCTGCGTTGTCTCACTTTAACTCTTTCAGCATGATTGAGATAGCAAAATACGGACGCTACGTCCATGTTTACGCACTTCTTTTCACACACTTTTTTTCTAGCCAATCATGCTTGGTGTAGGCTAAGAAGAACGTTACTTGTGAGCATGGTTGTCGCTCTGCAGCTTGGACTTTCCCGCTAATTGAGTTGTTTCGAATGCTCCAATAAGTTTATATTATTATTATTTATTGCATCATAGCCATGTCACGGCGCTCTAAAAAAACATCGTGGGTAGATTTGTAGGCGTGTCACAAAGTCCTTTGAATGCGTGTTTTGTAAAATTACAAACTTGTGCCCATTTGTTCCCGTGGTTTTGACTCACGTACAATAATTTTACTCACCATGCTAACATAAGACCAGGTACCATGGTTTAATATTTCCCATCTGGCAATGCTGAGAGCAAGAATTACAAAATTCTGTGAAAGAATTAAATAATTTGGGAGCACTAATTCATTCTTTTTACCCCTCTGCTACTTAGTGGCTCTATAACGACTATCTTAATTACCGGTGATGTTGCCTTTCCTGGAATTAAACCAAGCTTGGTACTGGAAACAGATATCCGCCTCCCCTGTCACTACAGTTGATTTAAAGACTACAACTTTGTTTGCTCGGACATGCTCTGTCCTCCACTGTGCTTGGGTGTCTTTGGTAAACATTTGATGGCAGCAGTTTGTGTGTGGCCAGCGTCGGCTTACCTCGCACAGCATGTTGATTTCATTAGAGGCTCCTGGGGGGACTCTGAGTAACAAAGTGCTGTAATGTTGTGTGTGTTTATAGGGTTTTTTTTTTTTTTTGGCTGCATCTAAGTCCATATGCAGTATGACGAATGTGTACACACACACACACACATAAGGTCATGGCTATCCTGCTCACCAGCGGGCCACCAGTTCATCCTTACGCAATGTGTGGCTCAATGTACGTTCCACTGAAAGAGAGAATTATGTGGTGGAAAGGGAATGTAATTGGTTTGTCCACTGTATTATACAATACAGCTATGGCTTCATGGATTAGGAATTGGGACATCCAGCACACACACACACACACACACACACACACACTAAATAGATAAGAGTGGTTAATCTTGATTGGAGCAGTGTGAATGCTGAGAAATACGGTGCCCTGACAAACATCTGCCCGCCACACAGCTGAGTGGGATAAACCAAAGTGATTATTGTGGAAATGTCAGGCGAGGTAGACAGTGAGAGCAAGTGGAACGAGGGAGGGATACGACACAAACAGGGACATGACACGAGTGCTTCACAGTCAGTACTCTTCTCTCTCTCACTCTCAATGACAGATTTTCCCCTCTTGCTGTCGATGTGAGGTTGCCTTTGCGGAGGGGAAATGTAGCTGTGGATTGATGGAGAGGCTGCAGTGGAAGAGAAATAGCAGCAGTATCAAGTAGAGAAGTGTGAGCTCTGAGGGTGATAGCCAAAAATGATTTCTAGTACAGCTACAACAATTAGTGGATTAGTCAATTGGCAAATTATTGGCAACTATTTTGCTAATCAAATCATCGTTTTAGTTTTTTTCAAAGCAAAAAAGTCAAATATTTGCTGGTTTAATGTTTCTTGAATGCAGAGGTGTGGACTCGAATCACATGTCTTGGACATGAGACAGACGTGAGTCACAAATGTGACTGCAATTGCAATTATGCAACTTTGTAATAAAAGTAGTCCCTGATTCAGACCAAAGCAAGACAACTCTAGGTCTGAAAGCATCCTCTGTCCCACCTCTGCTTAAATGTGAGACTTTAATGCTTTATCTTGTCATACGTGATAATAAGCTTTGGATGTTTGGACTGTTGGATTTATAAAACCCACCATCTGAAGACAGGGACTGTGCGTATCTGACATTGTATTGACAAAACGTTTAATCCATTAATTGAGAAAATAATAGGCAGATTAGTCTATAATGAAAATAAGTTAGTCAGTTGCAGCTCTAATCTCTAGAAATGAAATATGTGTAGGGCTGTGACTAATGATTATTTGTCTTCATTTGTTAATCTCTGTTATTTTTGTTCACAAAATGCCAGGAGAACAAGGTGACGGCTTGAAATTGCTTGTTTCATCTGACAAATATGTGAAGCAATGATCACAATGAAAGGCAGTCTTTGCCAAATAAATGACTCTAACAACTGTTGAAACTGTTGGCAGCAATCAGCTAATCTAGCCCTAACTAGCTGTGGCACCAATATTTCAGTTAGTTGCTGTCTGAAGGTTGCCAGGTTGGTCTTTCTGTCTGTTGCGCCAGTGTAATGAATAATTGCTTTCCTCTGTGAAATGTAAGGGGTGCAGACATTCTGTTAACCTCGCTAAAGGAAAAAAAAGGAGTGGAAAAAAAATCCCCTTCCTGTCAGTGGTCTCTCTTTCTCTCTGTTCTTGAGAGATCTGGAACTGATAAGTGTGAGGCCTCTGGTAACTGAACAGGAAGGATAGAGGGCCTGGCCTCCGAGCCCCTGCCTCTGCACACATGTCCACCTCCCCTGCACAGGCAAACAAAGAGAGCAGAGCCTGCCACTTAACTTCAGGTTTCAAAACATTCAAGCCTATTAGACGTATTATTATCACTCGCTGTAGTGAACTCTTGTGCTGAAGAGATTTCTGTTGAATATAATAACAGGGAGGCATTTTGATAAAATAGACCTCAGCTAAATGAATGCGTCGCGGCGGCTTCACACCCCGGCACAATCACAACTCCCTTGTTCCACTGACCAGTGTTGAGTCAAGTGGAAGTACTTTATTAAACAAGCACATGGCAGAGCAGTGAGAGTTTAACATTCAGCCCGAACACCCAGAGGTCTAAATGACAAGCTGTTAAACTGATAACTGTGATGGGGCTGTTGTAGTGTCTATACATAGATGTTTCCTGAAGCAGGTGCTTTAAGTTTCACACTGGAAATGTGACATTTGTTGGAATAAGCTGTTGTAAAAAAAGGTTGAAGGATCCGTTTTGTGAGCTCCACGGTGCGTGAGTTGCCATTAGAACAAAAAGTTATGAGGAACTACTTTGAGCTTGTCATGCAAACGGAAGAGACAAGACAACATTTGTTAAGTATTTACTGCTTAAAAAACAGGCTATCTGTAACTTTAGGGCGGTAAACAACAGATTCCCCAAAGTTAGTGGAAGATCAAAGCGCCTAGAAAGGAAGAAGAAGATCTGTAATCTTTGTAATGATACTCTTCTAGGGCACCATGACTTTTTCATATGTAAAAATCTGATTATACTTAAAACAGGTTTCACCAAAGTATGACTCAAACCATCTAGCTGTGTTAATATTGCTGTCACAGTCACATAAGTAAGAAGTTGTATATAAACTAGGGGCTTCCTTGAAGAATGTCTTACAGTAATGCACTCCACACCATGTTAACGTGGTCTTGGGCTTTTGCAATCAGAGGTCATCTACATAAATACATTCTCATTTTATAATGGCATTTTAAACCGAAAATGATCTCCGTATACAAGTGTTTAGCACCATTTCAAAAGTAATCTCCATCCATACTAACACACCTGAAAGAGTATATCATGTGTCAATTCACATACACTGGAAGTGCATGTGTTGCCGTAAACAGGAAGCAGATTGTCTATCAGTTATAACCTGAACAAAACCCTAAGCCCTAAACCTAACCACCAAGGGGGTGCTACAAACAGGATGGACACACTATTCGACAAGGGAACACATTTTGACATAACACCAATAGCATTATCCATCCCCAGAGGATGGGGAGCCTTGTGAGCTGTAATGGAGCTGAATTTTGCTGTTGTCCCTGGCTTCATATGAGTAGAGGAAAAGTTTGCTACCTGCTATGCTAATTTATACAATGTGAAATGCCATAGGCTTGTGCTATTAATGTTAGCATGTTATATTTGTTTGGAAAATGTGTTTAGTATAAGACAGTTGTTTTGTCAGTGAACCTTGTGAGTTGTAATGGAGCTAAATTTTGTAACGTAACCTTTGTTAAATGTTGCTGTTGTCCCTGGTTTCATATGAGTAGAGGAAAAGTTTGTTAGCTGCTATGCTAAATGCCTAAGTGCTAAAAACATTAGTATGTTGTATTTGTGGGGAAAAAAGCTTTGTCTGTGGATGCCGCGAGTTATACTGAAGCCGATTTGTGTACTTGTGTTTGAAATTGTCTCTATTAAGCAATGTTTAATGTGTGTTTAATGTGTGTTTTGAATCAACTAAAACTTTACTGAACCCTCTGCTGCTCACTAGTGTTTTTGAGGTGTAACTGCAGAGTGACACAGACATACTACCGCGCAAGCATAAATGCTCACAACGGCATTGCCGACATGCGCAGGCTACGGCGTAGGGTCTGCCGCACTATAAATCCTGCTTAAAAAGTCGTCAACAGCAATTTTAAAGGTCTCTGTCACAGGGATTCTAAAACGCTGGAGTACTGTGGACAGTAGGTGTAAACATAACAATGGATATGTGTTTTAAAATGGAGTAGTGTGGGTGTAGGCTGAAAACTAGATAATCAACCGTTAGAAAAGTTAGCGCGTCCTTGCATTCTAGTGCACAACATTCCTGTAGATGTTGTATTTAAGTGTCTTAAAACATTCTGACAAATGCAGGAACTCACTTTACTCTAATGACTGCACAGGTTGTATAAAAGTGGCCGCAATAAAAAGTAAATACAAACCACTCTATCACAGTAAATACCCTGTGGAATGATTCAAACAACTTATATTGATGGTGTGTTAACAGAGAACAATTATCTAAGGGTTTTGACCTTGAAGCTTTTGTGTCGCCCTGAACAAGATGGTGCAGCGGACTAATAACTCAGTGGTTCATCATAGATGTGTAGCAGATGAAAGGAAGGATGATCTTCCTTTACACGACTGGCTGAGTAACCAGGCATGACAAGATAGCATTTGAGCCAGGTTGCTTTTTCACAACCTCTTTGAGGTCCATTGATTATCAGATCTGTCTGGGTTTTCCTCAGTACTTAACGTTCATGTGGAATTTCCAACCTCCTCACAATACATTTAGCTGAAAAGCAACTCTGGGAATCTGAGGCGTATCTTTTTACAGGGCTGAGACTGTGGCGGAGATGTTCTGGGGTGGTATCCTTCCCATGAGAGAATGCGAGATAACGTGCCAGGGTGACAGCTGAATTATTAGCCCATTAGTCACCGGAGAGAGAAGGAGGTGGACGAACATGGCATCCATCAAGAAAGCGCCTCTTTTTTTGCAGATAGCCTCCCCTAACTGCCGCCCAGGAATCTTGTAAGTCTCTCCCACTGATGTAGGAGCTGGAGGGCCGGGGTCAGAGAGCAGAGCCGGAGCTCTCCCGGTGCTCTGCTGCTGCTGATGATGACCCGGCCGCCTGTCCTAGGAACAGAGCAGCATAACACAGAGGCAGAACTCAGTGTACTGAACTAAAAATAGCCGTGGCGTCACCCCCTCTTTCCCGTAGTCACACACAAGCGTAGACGGACACGCTCGTGCTCGTACGTGCACCTCGAACCAGCGTGGGCGCGGGCCTTCAGAGGCAATCGCAACCGCTGGTGATAGTCAGTGACATGCCAGAACGTGTTTGATTGACAGGGTGACTGCGGTGGTACAAAGTGTCTGTGTACTCGGGACAGATGTTCTCCGCAGCTCGCTCTGATGGTCTGAGTTGATGTACAGCAGGAGGAAGCCATTAAGCAACACTTGGCTCCGAGATGAACTTCCCCACTGCTTTGTGACCCTGTTGAATCTCTGAGCCTCCTTTACATCTCATGTGTCTTTGTATCCGCCACCAGCGTGGCTCCAGTCAGACAAAGACACTGTAAAGAAGAGTATTTAACAAACGGTGTAGCGCTCGCTTCCTTTTGATGCAAAATTAAAGCCGATATCCCTTTGACATGCCGTCCACGGATAACTTGTCAATTTCCTGCTCGTGATGAATAGCCTGAATATGCCACGCTTCATAAGCCAACATATTAATTAATGGCATGGTGTAAATTGTTTAAAGAACACTTGGCATTGAGATGCTGTTGGCTTGTGAATGGTCTACCTCGATGCTGCTTCTTGAAATACGACCACATTAACAAGCATTTTTTTCCCAGCCTGATGCTGCCATATTATTTCTCTCTGTCAGTGAGAGCAGTTACTGTGGTCTCATTAGCTCTGCTACGCTCTTGTTGTAGAATATAACCAAGACCCAACAAGCTTGACTTGACTCCACTCAGCTTCAGCTAAATGTTCTATTTGTAATATGTCTGCGTAAAAGTTAATGAAATGATGATAGTGGCAGAGCTGCAGGGCCCTGAATTAGTCCATCAGCTGATCTGACTGCCATTCAAGTGGCCCACTTTAAACATTTATTTACAGCAGGCGAACAGATACAGTTTAAGCTTAGATCCTTGTTCAAACCTTGGCAGCCTTTTTACAGAACTATTAGACAGTATATGACGTAGTTAAAGGTCCAGTGTGTAGGATTTCGAGGGTTAAATTGTCAGAATTGGTGTATAATATACTAAGTATGTTTTCTTTAGTGTATAATCACCTGAAAATAACAATGGTTGTGTTTCATCATCATCTTAAAATGAGCTGTTTATATCTACATAGGGAGCTGGTCCTCGTCCATAGAATCTGCCATGTTGCACTGCCATGTTTCTACAGTAGCCCAGAATGGAAATACAAAACACTTGCTCAAGATAGAGCCATTTGCATTTTCCCATCAGCCACTGTAGTTAGCAGACGGCAAACAGCGTTGGTTATTCACTGTTTTTACCAGCTTAAACTACGTCCTGGTCAAAACCTCCTAAATATCTGGATCTTACGTTATCAGAGAAAACGAACAGCTTTGGAAAAATGTTGATTTCTAATGTGAAACTGCTTTGTTCCGTGTTTTTAGCTGTTTAAATAATTGGATCTGTTTGTTTTGGAGAGGAAGAGACCCTTGTGGATAATTCGGCTCCCAGTAAAAACCTCCAGAACATCTGGATCTTAAGTTATCAGAGAAAAAAGGTGAGCACACATCAACAGATCCTGGGCTAGTGGCCCATCTGCAGTGAACTGAACAGCATAGGAGAAACATCGATTTGTAATGGTAGACTGCTTTCTTCAGCATTTTTGCAGGGTTTAATCACCTGGTCTGTTTGTTTCGGAGAGGAAGAGACCTTTGTGGATAATTCGGCTCCCAGAGAACAAAGGTGAGCACACATTAGCAGATGCTGGTCTAGTGGCCCATCCGCAATGAACTGAACAGTGTAGGAAAGAGACTGCTTTATTCAGCATTTTTACCAGTTTTCATCGCCTGGTCTGTTTTTTTCGGTGAGGAAGAGACCTTTGTGGTTCATAATAATTCTAACTGGGAGCCCATGCTTGGTACACTGGAGAAATTTCAGCTGGTTGCAATCTGCTGTCCTCACCATTTAATGCCACTAAATCCTACACACTGCTCCTTTAAAGTGACTATAATCAGTACTTTTCTAATAACAATGTGTCAAATGAGAATATGAGAGTAGTCTCAATCTTCTCATCTAACTCTTAGGAAGAAAGTGCATTTCCCAAAATGTCTTACTATTCCTTTAAACCTCGCTCCAGCTCTACCAGCTACAAATACGAATTCAGACATTTACAAATAGCTGATATAATTATATTTACTTCAGTAAGGATCTGAAACTGATCCACAGCCCTTAGATATTCATCCACTGAGAATAAAAAAACACATGTTCTAGTATTTACAGATATGATATACAACACTCAGTGACCTTAAAAAACAGTGAAATTAATTTCGGAGGCTTTGATATAAAATATGGCAGATATTTATCTCTTCAGGCTGTGTAGCGTGATTGAGTGTCACACAATGAAGTCGGATCTTTCTGAAAGCTCAGGAATTCATGGCAGACAGGCTGATAGTCATCAATTTGAGACTTGTTTGGTAATTTTTGGGATCAAAGGCGATGATGAGGATGATGATACTGATGCTAATCCCACTGAAGGGGATGATTGAGTCATCAAGGCAAAACAGCTGTCTTATGTGCCGCCTCCACCCCCCGCACCCCCCACCCCCACTAATGGCTGATGATGACGGTAGCAGAGTGTAAGTGAGTGCAATTGACAGCAGAGTTGGAGCTTCCTTGGGGAGGGAGGGAGAAAGGCTGAATCTGAGCGGAGGGAAGCAGGCAGCAGGGTGGCCATGAAACATTCATGCACCTGGGGACTCTTTGCGTAAGGAGAGCAAGCTGAGCCAGTAATGAAGTAAAGAGCAGAGGACTTTTAATGGCTCTGTTTGTCCTTTTTATGAGATTAGCTTTGGTCTGGCTTCTTATATAAATTGCATTAAAAGCCTAATTGCATACAGTGATTTAGTGGAAAAAAAGGGCCCTGCCCGCCGCAGTGCCTCATAGAAAATATTACTTACATTTAGAATAATCTAATTGTGGTTAGCTGCAAGATAATTGGTACCACAGGTGTGCGGCTGGTTATAGCTCAGAGCCGGACGGCAGAAGGTGAGTTATTCCCAGCCCTCGGCCCCTCTGCCCCGGACTGTTGACATGACAACGGAGCACCAAATGCGGCCATCCCCAGTTGTGCCGGCGGAACAGTTGTCCCTCCTAGACTCATCCCGCCCAGCGGCTGCGAGCTCGCGTAGGGACAGAAAAGGCGAGAGAGAGGAGCAGAGGAATGGCAAGATGAAGAGCAGAAGAAGGGAGAAGCAATATTTAGACAGCTGCACGTGTATCGCTGTCAGAGGAGGAGGGGAGGGATATTTTGGTGTCCTCAGCGAGGCCTCAGACAAACTCCCGCTGCAGTATTGATGTCACTGCGCCCTCCTGACAGCAGACTGTAAATCACAAGTCGCAGTCGTCCATAGATTTACAAACACCTGCTACATATGGCAGTATATTATCTGGACTGAGTAAAACTTGTTCAAACGTGTTTTTAAATTCATTCTTTAACCTACCCAAGAGGTCACTGTCAATGTCTCTGTTCTCAGTCCTGACTGGCAAGACGCAGTACAGTAACGGTGGTTGTGCACTGGTCACATGTCTGCGGTCCTGTGCTAGACTGGCCCTGTGCCTTGAGGTGGTGGATGGCAGCTGACTGCTCTGATTCACTGGGAACTCGACTTGTGCGTTTTGTGCCTCACAATGGACTGACTCATGAGGGAGTCGACGCCGGGCTTGTTCAGTGTCCATCTCTCAGCCGTTTTACTGGAACTTTCTGTTTGACTCCTTTGTTGCCTCTGTGTTTTGATGGAGACAGTGGTCTTTTCTTTTTGCTGTGTATTTTTCTGTATTGTTCCCCTTTTTTTTTTCATTCCAGTGGGAACCGCCAGTTTCCCTCCCATACTCACTCTGTGTTTTCTTGTTGCTGTAAACTCTCACAGTGCTGTCTCGGTAGGGTGAGGACTATCAAGTCAGTTGCTAGCAGCTTCGTTTCACCTGATATGCACCCACATGTGACTCCCACTCAACACAGTTACCCCCTTCAGCCTGTAGGATTCTTATGATCCCTCACTGGCTTCCCAGGGAACACTGCCAGTTGTGTTAGGCTGTAAGGAAACAAAATTCATACCAGTCCAGTTTTAATGATACATTTACACATGCTAAAACAATCGACAGGGTTTATGCTGTACAGCAGTGGTTCTCAAAGTGGGTCTAGTGGCACCCTACGTTCCAAGGGTGAGTTCAGATTTCTTGAAGTGGGGTTGTGTGAGGTAATTCTCCGTAGTCAGTGTATTATCTATAGTAGATGGCAGTCAGCATGCCCCCAGTTCAGAGAAGAAGGCATAAGTATCACCACAGAAGCAAAGCAATATACTGCTTTGGATGGCAGCAGCAAAACATATTTTAGCCACCTAAAAAAAAAAAATCAGTATCAATTGTCACCACCTTACCTTGCTGTCAGACAGCCCTTTCCAACAGGGAACTGAAGCCCTTATATCAATGTATGCTCACTTCAAAGCCACCAGACTCCATTGACAAAAACAGTAATTTAACCTCACAGAACACAGGAGTTGTTGGTCTACCGCTGCTTCAATTGGTTTGTTAATTTGTGTTAGTGTGTGACTTTGGTGCTTTAAAAGCTTAGTTTGGATTCACCTAAGTCACACAATATCACAAACAAACTCAACGATCGAGGCAGCGGTGCACCAGCAACTCCTGTGTTCTGTGAGGTAAAATTACTGCTTTTGTCAATGGAGTCTGGTGGTTTCGAAGAAAGTAACAGGTTCAGCAGCTTCAGGTCCCTGTCAGAAAAGAATGTCTGACGGCAAGGTAAAATAAAGAGCCTGGTCTCTTTCAGAAGTCGTCGAAATCCAGCGCTTTGGCTTGTGGCGTCAGAAACCAACGAAAAAAGCCATCCTTTAACGTCGGCATAAGTGGCCAATTGCCGTTATAGTCTAACAGCGCCTGGCGGAGTCAGGGGGAAACGCAGCAGGACAAGGATAAAAGTTAAGGTGGTGAAAGACCAAGTGAGGGGTGGTGGGTGGGTCCAACAAACCAGGACTTTCACCTGAAAGACTGGTGTTCATGTCCCATGAGATTCTAAAGACAACAACCCCACCTTAATAATCTGAACTATACCTTTAAGGATAAGCCAAGTAGGTGCAAGATAATGTGTATGAAGAAACAACATTAACTACAATTTTAAGTCATATTATTAATGCCTGATCCAATGCAGTGGTCTCATTGAAATGAATGAGGAGGCTTTGGTTTGTAATATCAGTATTTGTAAGCAGTAAGATGACGATAGAACTGTGTGCTCTTTGAAACTGTTTTCTATTGAGCCACGTGATCTCCACTGAGTAACCAGTCGTGTTTGTACTCTTCAATAAACCTTTTCTTCTGCTTGGCGACAGCATTCAGAGACACAACATAAAATCTCTACCTGCGGTCACTCTCGCTCCCCTATCACATAATAACATGTGCAACATCCGCACAGCAGCCACTAATTGCTGCTGGATATTAGAGCGAGGTCTCCTAAGATACTGACCTTGCTTTAGCCAATCATAACAGAGCGTGTTACCGGGTTGAGCTGTGATCAGAAGAGTCCCCGCAGCACGAACAGGAGGAATTAATTATTCAGACTGGCTGCTCGCACGTTTTGCTGGACACCACATTTAATGACATCTATAATGGCATCTTTGTGAGAGATTAATGGTGATGTGAGACTATCAAAGCAGAAAATGCACAAAAGTCCAGCCAGACAGCTCTCCGCGTGCCAGGTACAAACACAAAGGGAACGATGGATGCGAGCATTTTATGGCAGCATCCCTTTTTTTTTGGTTTTTTTTTTCCCTGTCCTTTTTGTTCTCCAAATTCATCACCTAGGATCTTACACATCTCACCTCGTTGCTCGTTCTGTGCAGTTTGGAACATTTTGTTTCAAACTGACACGCATGAACCTATGGTAATGAGATTTGCTTAAATATTTATTATACGAGGAAATGAAGAGGTAAAAGATTAGAGCCTTTCCTCACAATATTTACATCTCTGCCACCACTGTTTAGCTTCCACAGCTCGAGGGAAAGGCTGAGTTTTATAATGATCCGTCGTCGGGTTTCCACTGACCTTTTACGAGACAGGAGAGCACTTGGATGGGCTGAAATGTTTCGTGCTAGTTAGGAAATGGGGAAATGGTGCTATTTTTTTTTTTCTCTTGGTGTCCTCTTGATCCCGGAAGACAACTTAAGCACTTTGCATCCTTTAAAAAATATTTTTCTAATAATCAAATACAGCAAAGAAACAGTTTCCATCAGTTTCAGGCGCACTTGTTTTCTCAGTCTGTGGAGAAAAGGAGTTTAAGTAGAAGGTCAAAAAGTTAAAAGAGGTTGGAAACTTAAGTCAGTGTTAATGATTCAGACATGCAGATACAATTTCAGGTAGTACCTTCAAAAGATTTACATGCACTTGTGTTGCACTGACTCTTATGTATAGGCTAAATCTGTCTCTCTTTCAGATTTTTTGAATAATAATATACACCCAGTGTATAAATAGACGCACTGATGTGTTGGTATAGAAGAAGTATGGAGCAAGAAAGTAGGTTAGTAAAGAAAAACTGTCAAGCGCTGCAGCTCTCCCAGCTTTCGTGTGTATTCGCTGTAAATAGTGCTTAGCAACAGCAAGGTTACTGACTCCGGTTGCATCTGCATTATGCTAATGTAATGAGAGCAGGAAGCCAATGGAGGCTAGTTGCGCCGGATCGCTACGGGGACACAAACGCAAGAGTCATCATGCAAATTAGCAGGATGGCTGATCTCTCCAAAAAACACAATAAAAAAAACTTTAATGAGAGATAAGCAGCCAAACGGGGCCACACACCTCCAGTGGCAGGTCAGATTCAGATGTTCAGTCGTGTTTTGATATTTCTCTCTAACCAAACGTTCTTATCGCGACCCCGAGCAAACATGCAAACAATCTGGCCTGTGTGTCTCCAGTCACATGGGCCCGAAGTGCTGGAGAGTCAGTGTGTCTGTCCTGGTATTTCCTGAGGCTGTGTAAACATACATACACACACACACACACACACACACACACACACACACAGGAGCTTCTATTTAAACAAGTAGTACAATACGTAATGATCATTTTTATTTGTAGAGCAAGGCAAGTGATTCACAGGAAGTGAGTAAAACCTGTTTTTTAAAACATAAAACATGTTGAAAAAAGAAGACTTGATAATACAGCTTCTGTTAGTCTGTAACTCTTTGTTGTTGTTGCCTGTCTTTGCCAAGGAATCTTGATAAAGAGATGTCTAATCTCATGTAGGCTTTACTATGCGGGCCTATTTCTGCCATCGTGATGGACAAGATTATCGAAAGGCACCATAATAAACAGCTTTCTCGAAAGAATGACTTAGTATCTCATAATAATGAGAAAACTTTTCAAAATAAAACAGACTTTTCCATATAAGAAACAGCTTTCTGAAAAAAGGTGTTTTAGTATCTCAAAATAATGGGAAAACTTTTCAAAATAATTAGACTTTGTCAAAATAACAAGAAGCTTACTCAAAATATTGAGATTGTGTTTCTAAAATAATAAGAAACTTTTTTTAAAAAAAAATAATGAGAAACTTTCAAAAAATAATGAGAAAATCTAAAAATTATGAATTAGTGTTTCAAAAATATTAAAAAAAACTTTCTTTAAGTAATGATTTAGTGTCTCAAAACAATGTGAAACCTTTTTAAACTAATGAGAAACGTTCAAAAAATAATGAAAAACTCTGAAATTATGAATTAGTGTTTCAGAATAATGAAATAACTTTTCAAAATAATCAGAAACTCACAAAATAATGAGAAGTTTTCTCATTATAATGATTCAGTATTTCAGGATAATGACAAACTTTTTCAAAATAACAAAACTTTCACATAAGAATGAGAAACTGTTTCAAAAGAAAAACCTGACCTGAAATAGTAAGATACTTTTTCAAAATAATAAGCTTTCTCATTATAATGACTCAGTATTTCAGAATAATGACAAACTTTTTCAAAAGAATGAAAAACTTCCGCAAGCAATGACTAGGTATCTCAAAATAATAAGACACTTTTTCAAAATAATGAGAAGCCTTCTCAAGAATAATGACTTAGAAGCATTTCTCATTACTTTGAGATATTAATTCTTGTATTAAACTAGTAAACATCAGTAATATTTTGAGAAATCGTCTAATTATGTTTAGATACCAAGTCATTGTTTAAAGAAATTTCTCATAATTTTGAGATACTGACTCATCATATTGAGAAATCTTCTCTTTGTAATGACTGACAGGATCTTTTCTCATCACACTGGCTGAAATGGGCTTCCGTTTAAGGATAAAAGGAAAAAGGTCAAACCTGCAAATGATTCTTGTCACAACCAAACATTCATGAATCAATAGCTGCATTTTCAAAATAAGACTTATTAATGATTTATTAAATATGTTTTCGCTGTAAGTGGTATAAATGTGTGAATGTGACTCCAAGCTGTGGTTACTCATGACTGAGAATAGAAAAGAAAAACAGAAGGAAGTGTGACTTTGTTTTGCACTTCTCCTTTTTAATCTCCTCGCACTGATCCAGAAACATATTTACAGTAAATAAACTGAAGGCAGATTAAAGCTCCAAACTGTACAGCTCCAGCTACACCCATGGAACCCGCTCGTTATGCATTTAGCTCACTAAAAAGCATGTTTGGTTTTTTTTAGCAATTACACCAGCATCACTAAAGCCATTAATGGATGTTGTTTGTGTGCGAGTATGATTATTGCGCTGGACTTTGCCAGTGGATGGCCATGCATTAAATCATTATTCGATTTAACCAGTTGAAATGTGTGTGTGTGTGTGTGTGTGTGTGTGTGTGTGTGTGTGTGTGTGTGTGTGTGTGCATACTGGTTCATCTAATTGATTTGGAGTGTTAAAGTGCAGGGTTCAATGAATCCTCTAATCAAAACCTTAGAGGCTGCTGCTAAATGGTAAAGAATGATTTAATGTGTCTCAGGCCTTTTTTTAAGCTCACAGCTTTAAGTGGATTCTTGTGTGTGTTTTAGCTCCGTGTCGTCGTCGTCTGCGGAGGCCGTAATACTCAAACTGTAAACACAAATGTTTGGATCTGAGGCTGTCAAGTTGGAATACAATTAAATAAGCTGAAATCTCAAGCCGCAAATTCACATTTCAACCTCCAGATGCGTTAAGAGCTGTCGCTATCTCTTGCCACTAATCTACTTTTTTACCCATTTAGTTGCCATCTAACACAATTTCATGGTGCTGATACAGAATCTAAAAATTCAATAGCTGAGCATGTATGCTGGGATTATAATTTGGAGTCTCTGTGGGGGATGTAGGTCAACTGAAAGGCTCTTTTTCCTCAAATATTGTAATCCCCATTTGTTCTGCTTTTTCCACCAGAAACAGCTTTGAGGTCTTTGTCAGACGACAATGCCCTGGGCAGGACAGTGGCTCATAATGCTGTTGTCTTGTTTCCAGATGATTTCTCTCTACTTGTGTTTACTTTTTGTTATTTCCAAATATCTTTTTTTAATCCTTTGCTTTACTTTAGCTCCCACAATTCAGACCAAATACTTGGAAAAAAAACAGCCTCTTGTTTCCTCTGCTCTCAGCTTGAACTTTTGCTCCTGGAGTAGTCCACTCTGCTCCGCTGCAGCGCAACAACCGAAGCAGGTCATGTTGTTGGTAGAAGTGGGGAACGGGGTCAGCAGGATACACCCATTTAACCTTGCTGGAGACCTGCACGGCTCACAGAGAGGAAGCCATTCATTTAGTCTTGAGTGATAAAGCGCGGTTGAACCGTTAACTCTGACTGCCTTTCCATTGATAAAAAAAACATCATCGCTTTCCCCAAATGGTTCCACTAATTTGCACTCAGCCAAACTAATTTCGTGCCTGCTCTCCGAGCTGGAGGAATAGTTTTGTGAAACCATGCATGAACATGAAAAATTGATTTGTTTATATATCATTTCAGTATAATGGGTTTTTTTTTTTAGCCTGATTCACTGACAACACCTGATGTACCTTGTAGGAGAAAAAGGAGGATGTTCATATTCTGCTCCTGTGTTGTCTAAACCCGATAACAAGTATGGCACGAGACAAGGCTGTCCGTTGTGGAAAGGGATTTTTTTTTTCACCCCACAAAAGTCATTGTACTGAATCAATGCTCCCCAGAGAAACAGCAGGCTCAAACGCCACACACAGAGATGGAGGAGCGCGTCAAAATATGTAACAGCCCGAGGCTTCTTTTTGATGGCTCAGCAGGCCAAGGTACATACCACATACCTGCAATTATGTGGATGTTTGCAGCTTGCAGAATTCATCTAATGTCTGTCATACCTTTCTGAGAAAGAAAGGCCCAAAAAACATTAAAAAGACAAATTGCTTTAAAGGGAGTGGTTTACACGCAACATATTTTACCACTTACCTCTGGTAGACATGCAGATAGTCTCGGGCTGTTGAGTTTTTTTCCCCAGGTTTTGAGATATCTGCCTCAAATGCACCTACGTGTGCATAGCATTAGAAAATAAAGTTGAAAAAAATCAACAGAAAGATATCTCCCCACCTGTGGCTTGAGGCAACATCAAGCAAGGTTTATACTTATGCATTAAATCAACGCCGTGCCTACATTTCTAGCCTCTGCGTAGATGTGTACACTACACCACTGGTGCCCAACTCATACAGCCACAGGGTCCAGATTTCTCCTTGGTCATTAGTTCAAGGTCCACACGGTTTAATGTATTCAGCATCGTGCTTGGGTTTGGTCGTGTCGTCGAGCTAGTTTGCTGCCTATGTCAAGTAGCTGTCCATTAACACTGGCTTCCTGAATATTTTTGTAACTTGAGAAGCATTTCCCTCAGTGTAAACAAAGCTTTTATTTACTTTAATTTCACAGAAAATAAACAAGAAATTGTGAAGACGATAAATCCCTCACAAAATAGCATTTGAAGTCTTGTTTGCAATTTCTCCTGGCTTCATATGAAAATGGAAAAGTCTGCTAGCTGCTAGGCTAATTCATGCAACGGTAAATGTCATGGGCTTATGCCAATAACATTAGCTTGTTGTTACGTTGGACCTTGTGAGTTGTTATGAGGCTGAATTTTTGAACGTTATCTTTGTTAAATGTTGTTCCAGCTTCATATGGGTAGAGGAAAACTCCGCTAGCTGCTAGGCTAATTTATGCAGTGTAAAATGTCATAGGCTGATGCTAATAATGTTAGCATGCAGTATTTGTGACAGAAGCGTGTTTACCAAAAGACAAGTGTTTTGTCTGTTAGCTCTGTGAGTTATGGCAGAGCCGAATTTTGTATTTTTGTTTGATATTGTCTCTACTGAGTCGTGTTTTATGTGTGTTTCAGGTCTAATAGAGTGTAGTGTGTAGGCCCCTTACGTAGATTCTGCGTACACACAACTATAAATTAGCCTTTACTATAAGCATTTAACACCCAAATCTTTGTCCTTACCGGTCAAGTTGCATGGTGGGTAATGTAGGCACCAGGTTTTTGACAAGGACGAACTGTACATGGGATAAGAAATGATACATCTGGTTGTAGTGTATTGATTTTGATCCTTTTTTATTTCAAAGTGTCCCAGAGTCTGACAGTATTATAAGAATGCAACGCTAAATCGGATGGAGGGTTCTTTTAACTTCAGCTGGACTTGATATGATGCTTCAGCAGTCTGAGTTAGATAAATCAAGTGGATATCTTCCAAAGCCACTGTCTTTTTAGTATAAAATTCCCTTTGTTTTGCTGTCCCTGTGCAGCAGCTCAGCCAGGAAACACAGTCAGGGGAAACACAAAGGGGGAATATTAAACTAAAGAAGACTAACTTCAGATAACACCCACTTGATTTGCCAAACTCAGAAGCTTCATATAAGCTCCGGCTTAACTTTTGAATTTATTTTTGCAGGAAAAGAGGACTGTGGATTTTGTCCTCCATCACTGCCACTGGATGTGCGTTTTTTTGTAATGTGAGGGAAGCGACCCTTTAAAATGGGGAAGCCTCACATCAGGAAATGAAAGCGCATGTACTCTGGTGTCCTCCATTCATTAATTCATGTCTGCCGGTCTGTCTTTGTCATCAGCCTGCAGCCTGTCTGTGGCGGTTCCACATGACAGCAGCATGTGTACGTACGGACAGCACATTTAGCCTCTCTGTCTTCTCTGTCTCATCTTGAATGTTTGCACCCACGGGTCAAATAACATCTCATTTAAAAAATAAAGTCAGAAGGCTGTGTCGGGGGGAAGTAAGTATTTCCCGTTTATAGAGGACGGAGCTGGATGCTCTGAAAAAAAAAGTCTCCCTCCATCTGTCTGCATGACTGCACGGTACATGGAGCTGTGTGGTGGTGGATCCGCTCGAGGGGGTTGTAGAGGCAAGTTGGGGGGAGCACGAGAGGCGGCGGTGGTGGGGAGAAGGAGGGAGGGGGGGGGTATGTTTCTGTAAATAGCCCACCCTGCATTAAGAACCGGCATGCTGGGGCTGCGCTCTGTGCAGTCCTGACCTCACCAACCAAGCCGCCGCTCACATTTCCTCACAGCGCGGGAGGCTGTGGAAGTCGGTGCTGACTGTTTCTCCACTTTATCCAGGTCAGATCTGATCTACTCTCACTAGTAAAGCACTGACGCTCGTGACCCCGGCGCCCCTCTCGCTGCCAGCCAGTGTCAAAATAACACAAGCAGCTCTGCGGAGGGCCTCCGCTGCTCCGCCTGCTGTTATGAAATCACGCTGCCCCCGTTTGGGTTTCTAAACATCTACGCTCGGACAAATTGTCAGATCAAAACAAAGCGTCGGCGCGATTTGATTTCTCCACATTAAGCTGTTAAAAGAGAGTTTGCCTCGCAGCGTATGTGCAGTGGATATGTGTATGTGCTCGGAAGTAGGTCATTGATTCGGAACTTGGACACTGATTATGTGCTGGCCTAGAAATGGGCTATAATCGGTGTCTCTCATACCAAAACAGCTTTTCATAAGTGGCAGTTATTTCAAGGTCGGAACAACAGTTGTGTCTCGTCGCTACACACGCATGCAGACTTTATTTATCTCTTTCTCAGTTTCAACAGATTGCTGTTTCTAGAATCTGTTCAATCTTGTGAGATTGCTCATTTTAGGATACATTACCACCGGGGAGAAAAAAAACAAAACACTGATATCATGTTCATCTCTGTTTATAGAGACCAGAATGTGCCAAATCTGCAGACATGCCCTGTTCTGTCCTCGATGGGGGTTTGATGCACTCGTTCGGATGCCATTTGAGCCAATAATGTAAATATGCCTGGTCTTTGAACAAGCCAAGACGTGATCTAATCTGTCTCTGACACGGAGTCTCCAGCAAACTCTCCTGCAACACGTGTAAAAAGGGAGTTTTCATCATGACCATGTTGGAGTAAATCTTGCGCTCAAAGCTGGGAATTAACTGTCAGCTAGCATCATCACAACTCCCTCTCTCTGTCTCTCTTCATAGCTCCAAGCGAGCGCTGTATTAGACTCTGCAGTGGATTTTCCTGAGACGCCCGCAGGATGAAGCCCTGTTATTGTTTTGTAAATGTATCTCGGTATAGATTCAGCTCTGCTTACAGTATGCGCTGGTATTTAGCTTGAAGAACTAGTTGTACTCTGAATGGTGGTAGTAGGAGGTCAAAAGGGCATGTTTGTGTACTTCCTGTTCTCTTCCTGAGTCTTGGCAAGTGCGGGTCAAGAATAAACATCAGGAGCGTGCTAGCATGAATGGAAAGCTCTTATTTTTAAAGTGGCTGTGTTCCCCCCGGTGTGCTCCTGTGCTACTGCGTAGTTATGGCAGCGTCTTTTCATAATGACTCCAGGAAGAACTCCAAATCTGAGTTTGCATATCATCTTGGGTTTGCATGAGAGCAGCATTGCAATCACTCCTCCTCCCCCCTCCATGTGTCCCACATGAAAGATCCTCAGCGTGCGCCTGTTTAAATGAGCCCTCGCCATGTTTGCATTTGTTTAGGCAGAGAGGCAGAAACCAACAAGCAGGCACAGACAAAATCCTATCAAAAAATGACATCAGCCGCAACAGCTGCAGGCTGTGGCACTGGGAGGAGAGGAGGGAGAGAAAGAGAAGAGAGAGAGAAAGAGAGAGAGGCAGAGGGAGGAGAACAATTGACCAGAAGCGACACGGGAAAGAGAGGTGACCTGATTGCTCAGCTGGCCAAGAGCACGGGAAGGAAGCAGCAGGAAAGGCTGGTCCCCTCAGTCTGGCCTGGCTCTCTGCTGCTTCTGGTGGGTCCCTCTGCGGCCTTCCTCTCCTCCCTTTCCCCCCTCCTCCCTCCCTCCCTCCTCCTTCCCGTCCTCCTTCTTCCCGCACTGCTGCCTGTCACGGCTCACTACATCGGAACAAAATGATCAGCTCTCACCTCCTCATGAACACGGGTCATCATGGTAGCCATGCAAAGGCTGGGCCCTTTGTATTAGATAGGGATCAGTGATATCTGGGAGGAGGAGGAGGTGCTGCAGACAGCTGGAGAAGTCAATACTGTTTTGGTTTTTACAGCACATATATGTAAGGGTGTTTAATTTTTATTATTTTATTTGTTAGCATTGGCCCCGAGGTTACCAATTTTGTGGCACTATTAATTTCATCTTCTTTCGCTCTTGAGGAATTATTGGATGCGTGTGTGTGCGTTTGTGATTCGTCTCTCCACAAGGAAGCACGTCAAGTACCTCTTTCTCAGTTCCTGTAGCTCACAATGTAATTAATTCTAATCGCAATCATCGTAATAGCTTTTCAGATCAAATACCCAAGAGCGGTCCTAACAAAATAATCCATTCCTCTGAAAAACAAACACCCAAACTCTCTGTCTCACACACACCCGCTCCCTCTCCCTCCCTCTGTGTTTGGCTTTGGCTCGGAGAGAAGAGCAGTCAGTTGGATGGAGGGGGGGAGACATCAGAAAACAGAAGGACCTGCACATTTGCATACCTTTTTAGCATGTGGCTGAGGGAGCCTTTATTAAATTCAACCCCCCCACCTCCCTCTTTGGGGTGGGCCCAACCACGAGGGGGAGGTGCACAGGGGTCTGAGATGGAGGGAGAGGAGGGGTGGTCTCATCTTGGAGACAGGAGGCACCATCTGAGCCAGCAGACAAACAATGTTTCCTGACACGAGAACAAGGTGGCAGCAACGGCAAAGTGCTTTTCAGCAGAGCAGTGCTGCTGTCTGGTCATCAAGGAGGGTGGGGGCTGTCGGGGGAACACATCCAGAGGCAAACATTAGCCTGAAGAGGAGGGTCTCTTTAGGCTCACATTAGTGGTGCTGAAATGATTAGCTGATAAACCAATTAGATAGAAAATTCATCAGCAGTGCTGATAATCAGTTAATCATCAAGTCATTTATTAAAGGAATTCTTTACCCCCCAAATACCATTTGTGTATCAGTTGCTCACCAGGTGTTTCAGTGAATAAAAGAAGAAAACTGTCTTTCTTGTATGCCTGTGCTGAAATAAGAATTCAGAAACAGAGGAAATTGTCAGTGAATTGCAGTAAGGGGGGTTTAACAACAGTAAAGCTATATCAAAACATCCGTTAACAAACTGTCACTCATTTCCTGCAGCATAATCAACTCTCACTTATCCAGCCATATGCTCAGCACAAACCCGACTATTTGAAACTGAACTGAAAGTGAAACTTATCTACGTGCTTTTTAAAGCCAGACTCCATTGACAAAAACAGTAATTATACCTCACTGAGCACTGGGAGAAACACCCCCCCGCAGAGCCGGAGAGACACCATTTTAGACACATGTGCACATGCGCAATTACCAGACTCTCAGGTCTGCTTATCACCTCCTTAATCATGAGTCGAGAATATAGCAACTTTCACCGCAGGACCACTCCAAGGAAATGTCTTCTTTGTTTAGATTATCAAACAGAAAGATAGATAGATACTTGTTTCCGGCTGCCAGTGTAAGATAGCTGAAAAATTGTCTATTTCCACTATATTCAGCTAACTTAGCTAGAGTGCTAGCTGTCCTAGCCAATGCTGGCAGTCAGAAACAAACAACTGTGATTCATTGTTAGTTAATTGTGCTATAATTTAAACTAAGAGCGCATTTTCTCGCGGTGGTCCTTCTGAAATGAGCAGTGATTGAAGTTCCTGTGTTCCATTATGAACTCTGCATTTGGGTGTACTAACGAGATAAGTGTTAAAACCAAGCAGAAGGGAATAACACTCCACAGGTAAGAAGTTGTTTTACAATATTTTACTGTTACAGTAACTGTCCTGATCTGGTCCTAATGCCAAATTAAGCTAATGCTATGTCACACAACTTAAAGAAAAAAGGTTAACATTTATATAAAATTATGATGCTTTGTCAAACAGCTATGTCGGTGTATGTTATTCCAAATTGTCAACTATCTGTTTCATGGCACCAACGTGACATAACGCAGTCTAACGTTAGTAGTTAACTTGTGGCCTGAATTGTAACTACAAATTATGTGGAACTGCGTTTTTCTGACACACTTATTTTGTGTGTAGTTTCCCAAAAAACACAGATAGAAGACGGGCATGGATAGCAGCAGTGAGGAGAAAGGACTTTGTCCCGAGTGACTCCTCAGTCATCTGCAGCTGTCACTTCAGACCTGAGGACTTAGACAGGACTGGGCAGACTGTCCGTTTAAGCGACTGCAGCTAGGCACAACCCTGCTGATACACTATTTTTTGCACATTGTGTGACTTAAAATGTGAATAAACATTTATAATCAAAATGAATAATTAAATGACATCATGGTGGTATTGTACATCTAGTAAGAAAAAAGAATATTTATTACATGGGGAAAGTTTAGTTTAAATGTGTTGTAGAACTATTACTGTTACTTCATCTACATAAGATCAAATATTTTGGTATGAAAAGCTGCATTTTTTATTTAACCAAGTATCATGTATCATGAAAATCGGTTGAGAATTCAGCGAGTAATGATGATTTTAATCATAAATAGTCTCAATAATACATGCATTAGGCAGCGTGACTCCACCTGGGCAAGATGGCGGCTGCATTAACGTATCGCTCCAATGAGGAGCGCCGTTGAATGCGGCATCTACGTATATATATCTACGGGTACTAGCTAGCAGTAGCATAGCTAGCTAGTTGAAATGTTGACTACTCCCACTACTGTGAAGTGATTGGCTGAATTTAAAACCGATATGTTTGTGAGCCTCTGATTGGCCTAATTAAAAAATACCGACAGATACCCCGCCCTCTCGAGCTTGGGCATGCACACGGCTAAAGTGGTGGCTGTGGAACGTTGCGCATGCACACGTCTAAAATAAAATTTTCTTTACGAATCAGACATAACATAGGGTGAGTTATTGATGTACAAATAGCCATTTTGGCAATGAAGTTTTGTTTGTTTGTTTGTTTTTTCAGAAAATATGCCAAAAAATGTTGATCACAGATTTTTCATCTTCTTTTTTTTCAGTTATTATAAATTGAATATATTTTGGTATTTGATTAAAAAAACAAACAAAAAAAACATTTAAGACCAAGTATGTCGTTGCAGCACTTTAGAACGTTCTAAAATGTCTTAAATATTATAAATGTTTGCTTTGAACAAACAACTGTACGGTATAGAGGTCTACAGCTGTTCTTACTGTCACATTTATTTCAGTGGTGAAACTGGCAACGTGTGTGATTTTAGCGCTTAAAAGGTCACAAAAATCTTGAGTGCACCTTGATGAAAATTGCAGGCACCCTGCTAGCTGCCTATTAGCAAAGCCTGCACTTCTTGTTACCCTCACTGTAAGAAAACAAGCAGCAAGTGATTCCATAAGAGCACAGAGATGCTTTGTGTTTGTGTATTCCTGCATGTGTGTGTGTGTGTGTGTGTGTGTGTGTGTGTGTGTGTGTGTGTGTGTGTGTGTTAGTGTGTGTAATGTATCTGAGGTGAAGTGGGGCAAGCCCAACAAGCTGTAAGTATCTGTTGAAGCAAGCCGAGGCAGCTTGTGCTGTACCTGGGAAGAGGCTGAGATAATGAACCAATGCGGTGAAGTGAGGCTTTTCCCCTGCCAGGGAGGGACGAGCTGTTAGCACGCTACGCTAGTTAGCCCGTTAGCTCCCCTAATGAGCTAAAATTACAGGTTGTCCATTAGCAATTATCACCGATAGCCCTCCGCCTCTTGCCTTTTGGTAGCAGTTGTGTTCTTGGTGATTTTAAAATTAGCGTGTTTGTCTGCCTTCTCTTGAGACACACAGGCATAGGCACAGGAACTTTCATATTTTCTAATTCAAATATTGATAAATATTAAAGACATTTAATTAAAACCTAGGTATGACAAAAAAACATACTTATAAGACTATTTTCTGATTTTTTTTACTAGGATTTGCAGGTACTGAAGACATACATTCCTTCAGCATTTAAAATGTAAGGGTTCAGAGTCAAGAAACCAAACATAAAAGCCTCAACAAGAATGTCAACATTTATTCAGTTTCTTTATATCACATACTACACTGCAATTTCAATATACATATTCACAACTTCATCTTAAGGCCCACTGAACCCATCTGAACGCCTCACTAAACCAACATGAAAGAACTAATGGTGATGAAGGCTGTGAGCTGCGTCGTCTCACATGTCTTCACTTCCATTCCTCTGCTCTTGCACTGAGCTGGACTGCCAGTCAAAGTGATTTCATTCCCTGACGGGTTCAACTAGTGCCAACGGTGCAGGACACACTGCAAATACTAGGGTGACAGACGCTCACCAATGGCCAGACACTGACCAGCACCTTACAACCTTCAGTAGCATCTGAAGGGGGATCTATACTTGTGCGGCAGACCCTACGCATGTGGCCTACGCTTTTGTGAGCATTTATACTTGTGTAGTGGTGTGTCTGTGTCCCTCTGCAGTTACACCTCCAAAACACTAGTTGGCGGTGGGGTTTCTGTGAAGTGCTGTCAAGTTTACTTAATTCAAAACACACCCAAAAATCACATTTAACGTTGCTTAATTGCAACGATTTAGAACACAACTGCAGAAATCAGCTTCATTATAATTCGCGGCATTCACAGACACTTGACTTTATGTGGACACATTTTCCCCACAAATACAACATGCTAATGTTATTAGCACAAGCCTATGGCATTTTACATTCTATAAATTAGCATAGCAGCTAGCAGACTTTTCCTCTACTCATTTGTTATCTGTGAAATAAAAGTAAATAAAGTTTTGTTTCCACTGAGGGAAATGGTTCCAGCTTGTCAGGCTACAGCGCAGGGTACGTGTTAGTTGGACGTAGAAATATAAATCCTGCATAGGTTTTAAAAGACTCTCCATATTCTGACGTGGAAATAATTACATGTTACATGCTGTGTTTTACTTTTGGAAAACTGATTAAATGATACAGGTAGCTTGTTATCTTTTCCAAGACCCAGGAGTCTTAGTTTTACAGTTTACTGGCCATGAAACAATTCAAAGTTTATATATTTTTTGAATATAAATGAGTGGAAACTTGTGGGCTCCAGTCCGTGTTAGCTACTGCTGCCTTTCTCATTTCCATTTGTCATTTTAGCTAATCTACAGTTTGTTACTGTTCAGTTCATGACCAGGAATCTTGGTCTTGTACACAGTGTCTGACAGACTTTAATAACAGCATCATAACTTATGATGTTTGAGTTCTATTCCAAGAAAAGTTGAGGGACCACATGGCCATCAGTGGGAGCAGCATGCACAACACTTGTGCTAACCCAAAAAAATACCCTCGCTCTTTGCTGTTTTTGTAAGCCCCACCTTAGCATTTGGCACACCCAAGGCGAGGGGGATGGGAGAAGGAGTATGAAGTGAAGAAATATCACAGATGTTAGTCTGCATGAACCCCTTCCCCTTTACAGCCTTCCTGCTCAATCTGGCCTCTTTAGCCTCCGTTTTTTTTTTTCCCCCTCGCTCTCCCTCCACAAAAGACAAATGACTTCTCCTAACCTAATTTCACTTGCAGAATGCAAGGGTCTGCCTCAACGCCTGCCGGTCAATAGAGTTTGAGTAGACACTGTGCAGATTCAAGCCGCTCTGGAGCCCAGTCGGCTCGTCTCGTATCTGCCTGACTTCTGACTTTGAGGAGATTTTCTGTGGAAAATTCTGTAAACAACTGAAATTTTTCTCACATTGACTTGTTTTTTTTTTTGGGTTTTTTTTTCGGTCCATGTGTGCGCTTGCTTATTCATGCATGAGGAAGCTTTTTTGCACCACATGCTGCAGGGCCAGTTGTCTGTGTGAAGAGTGCAATGGAAACAGCAGGGTTAGGGTTTCAACCTATGCCTCAACCACACTGTGTGTGTGTGCGACAGGGGTCACAGTTGTGTGACATGCCAAACCCAGTCTGGTGGTAGCGGCGGTGGCGGTGGTGCTGTCACTCATCCGACCACTCAGCGGGTCGACTTGTACCGTCATCCGTGGCGTAATCTCACTCGGGTTTAATTCGGTTAAAGCGAGGAAAGCCGTCTTAACCTCATCACAGCCCAGAACTGGGGCCTGTTGAGATGCTCTGCACCGATTAAGGGCAGGAAGTGGCGGAGTGTCTTTGATTATTTGGCCTTTCTCTATTTCCCTGGGGAAATGCTGCTGCTTCAAGCCTGGCAGAGTCTTCACCGTGACCAGGAGGGACCTTTGATTGGTTCCTGATGTGTGTGGACAGCAGTCGTGTCTCAAGGGTCCACAGCAATTTATCTAGAGGATATTAAATGACCTAATGGCCATATTATTCGCACAGAAGTAATCTGAAGGAATCTGAGTTTGTAAGGTGTTTAGATGCCGAACCACTGTTGTGTCTCAGTGTTGTCTGAGACGCAATAAGTGTTTATATTTTGCAGACAAGTGGGTATGTAGTTATTGGATTTCAATGAGCTGGATATTTTCCCTTATGATCAAGGGTTTTAATGATGTGGTTTCTCTGGTGTGATTCTGTCGTAGAGGCCTGAAAGGCGCTGTAGTGAAGACTGTGCTGCATTGACGCCGGCCTCTCTCAGCTCTTTCTCTCTTCCCCCAACAGGAACTGGCTAATTTCCTGAACTTGATATACCATTTGGTCGACACGGAGGGAAACATCTGAGAGAGGGGATCTCAGAGAATTCTCCACTTTAAAAAGCTTAATGAGTGTTCAAATCTCTGGGTCAACGCTTTTTAATGTTTTACAGGTGACGGAGGAGTTTTTCTCGCTGACTTTGGAGGAGCCTTAAAAGGAAAAGTGAGCAGTCAGGAAATGAAAGTTTTGCAGGGGTAAAGAGGAGGAACAGTTTTATACTCTTTCGGTTTTTTTTTTGGTTCCTCAGATTCCCCCCTCATTCTCAGTCATTGCCTCATTAGCGGAGTCATTCACAGATTTCCTCCGTCTGCTCTCACCATGTCAGAAGGCATCGGATCACCTGTTCAGCTTTAGTGTGTGGAGTTCAGTCACTGCTTCAAAGCGCCTGATGCTTATCTTGATTCGGTTTATAGAGTGGCTGTCTGTTTCTTGAGCCTTGGTAGCATTTTGTGTCAAAGGTCACAACCTCAGCTGGAGGTCATCACTCTGGTTGGCGATATGACCCTCTCTCCTGACGGACTGACCTCCTTCCCTCTCTGTTTCTGCCTCGCTTTCCTTCCCTGATGACCCCACAAAGTGGCTAACACGTGTAACTTCCTCCATTGATTTAAATGAACCCCTGACCGTGGCGCGATCTGCCCGCACCCATCCCTCCAACAGCTGCAGAGCTCCGGTCATCCCCGTCTGTAGCGCTGTTCCTTCAAACAGATCTGGCTGCTTTTGTTTTGCTTTCAACCCCTGATGCTGCTGCAATAAAAAAAGGAATAATTTCCAGACAAAGCACTTGTCTGCCTCTGTACAGCTCAAGCATTAAACTTGTGCAGAGTATTACTTGAGCCTATTGATCGGAGTCCTCTGCAGTGGAGAGGGCAGTGTGCAAAATCAATGCTTTATTTTCTCCTAGGCTAGCCTTGTTCATGCTTGTTTTTTTTGTCAGTGAAAATGAGAGGAAAACAAGAGAGAAACCATTTACTTCCACTGTATTTCGTCCTTTTCCTTTTATTGTAGTGACTCATTTTGGCAAATTCAGCCTTGTACTCTGTCATCTCTTTGGCCCACGTACTTTTTCTCTCCTTATCGCCGTCCCATTCACGAGCATGAATCCACCTCTTTATAGTGGTGGGTGGGTGGGTGATGTCATGCTTGTTTTTGCAGTGGTTTTATTGTGAGGTTATGTCTGTCACTTTGCCACCCTGGTAAATGGAGTGTGTGTGTTCATCTTGGCTTGTTAAAGGTTGTGTCTGGCTCTTATCATGTGTGTATGTTCATGATGACAGTGATGTGGATTTTACTGTGACATCAGGCATAAAAATACAGCTGCAACTGAGGATTAGTTTCATTACTGATTAATGCTCTGGTCTAAAAAGTGTTAGAAAAGAGCAAAAAGTGGGCCTTGCCGACATTATCTGGTGTCTTATTTTGTCCAACCAGCAGTCTAAAATGCAGAAAACTAGCAAATTCTCACATTAGAAAAGCTGCAACCAGAAAAAAATGCATAAAAAGTGTCTTAAAATTTAATTCCATTTAATTTAATTTACTTTTATTTATTTATTTTTGATATTAACTACAGCGCGTAAATTTAAAGAACGCTAACTCGCGCAGTTTAAATAATCCGATTTTCAGACCTTCATGTCTTCAGCAAAATCAAAACCTGACAAATTTAACACAACTGAAATGTTATATATTTACTAGCATGTGTAATTTTAACTGGAAAGTCCATCTTGCCTTTGTTCCCCAAACTTTTAAGAAAAAATGTGCTCACGCAAAGACATTAAAACCAATCTCCATTCCAAATTTGAGTAGTCGTGCACCAAAATATTTTATGAATTTGTCCATTTCCTGAATAATAGCAGTGTTGGGGAAGCTAATTTGAAAGCGTAGCTCTGCAAGCTGCCAGTTACTTCACACAGGAAGTAGTTGAACTACAGCAAAACTACCCAAGGGAGAGATTTTGTTTGGTTAACTAAAGCTACTTAGACTAAGTAGTTCAAACTATATTGTAAAAATTGTCCATTTAATACAAAATGAAACCAAAAATGATTGAGTTATAATAAATATAATACAGAAAAGTCAGATTCCAGCAAAAAGTGCCCACTTGTTCACAGTTCAAATCAACAAAATACAATACTCCACTGTTCATGGGGGAGTGAAAGGAACGTTGGCAAATGTTCTTGCAAGGCATCTTGAAAATACATCTTTTATTCAACCATTTACACCCTCTGTGTCCCTTCTCGGGCTCCGTACAAAGTGTTTGTAGTTTCCTTAGTAACTACTGCTTGAATGACTTTGCCCAATCTCCAACACTGAGTAATAGACATTAGTTTGTACAGTACAGATGAAAATGGGACCCACAATCCACTTCTCTCTGGTCTGTTTTCCTCCTGAATGTCTTTGAATCCGCCAACCTCAATAGCTAGAGGACGAATAGCAGCTCTTAAATGTTCAACTAAAGATCCTTCGCTTCTGGATATGAAATATGGAAATATGGGTAAAAGCTTTCTTTTAAAACACCACTAGTTATGTCTGTAGACACACTGTACAGCGTGGTAATCTCTTCCATTGTTTGGATCTGAGGTGCAGCCTGGTTTTGGGCGTGAAGTCCAAAAGAAGGACGGAGTCACACAAAAAGGGTTCAGCGGACGGGAACACGGGCGGTGACAGGCGGCCTGCATGTGGGATGGTTTCGCTAACGAGAAGCCATTGTGCCCTCGGTGAAGGTTAACTCTCCGATTCAGGAAGGCAGGAAGTGTTAGCTGCCTCCCCTGCACTTTTCCCATCCACGGCCTCTGCCAAGCCTCAGCAGAACAATCCAGCCCCTGTGACTAAGAGGGAGGAAGGGAGAGAGAGTCAAAGACAGAAAGAGGGAGGAGGTGGAGGAGGGGAGGAGGGTTTAAAAAAAAAAGGACTAGAGAGGTCCAATTCTGCAGGGTAACATCAGGCTCCTACGTTATGCAAGTGTTCCCTTTTTGCTCGCCTCACCCGGGGTTTTGATACAGATTGCATGAAGCATGATGGTAATGCAGAACATTCAGTCTGTCCCCTCTTCACCAAAACAGTCTCCATTTAAGGCAACTCAGACATATTTTCTTCCACAATTGGAGCTGCAAAGTGGCCAGCTGCAGCCAGGTTCCGACAGGTTTAAGCTCCGTGCACACACACGAAATGGATATCACAAAATGCACTCAGAGACAAATACCCACACTGAAAATAGATATCTCAAACGCAGACAAACACACAGAGAAAGCAGATATCTCAATATATGCACACACACACACACAAACACACACACATTCGTAAGTCACAACACCTCATACCGAATCAACAATCGCATCTTTGTTAAATTATCCAGGAAATTGTTTGCGGTGCTTTGATAACACAGGTGTTTATATGGTAATACCTTCAGGAGGCTGGATAAGAATGAAACAATAAAGTCATTAGGGTGTTACAAGAAGAAATGAGACCAGGCTCCTCAGCATACACACACACACACACACACACGCTGTCTCCAGAAGAGGCTGAACTCTTATACACAAATTCATTAAAAGAAAGCTTTTGTCAGCTGCTGTAATGACCCTTGATGTGTGTGTGAACCTGCGCCAAGTTGTCCATGGAAGAGCAATTTATCTCCACTAGTGTTGTGGTTACATGGAAGATAAAAGAAAATAGAAAAGAATAGAGTTTACACAAGATAGAATAGACCGTTCTGAGGAAGGTGGTCTTGCCTAAGCCGCTAAAATAGCTCCACTTAAGGGCTTTTATCTCAAGTGTCGTGGCACAGAGTTTACAGGAGTAATCACTGATATGAGGTGATCCCACCCCCTCCCCACCCTCTTCCTCGTGCGGTTTTCTTATTGACATCAGGCTTATTTCCCATCTGTCAACATTTCATATCCTCAGTCGTCTGTTGTAATTCTCCCCGCCCTCACAGGCAGCAACCTTTGCTGAGCTCAGTCTGCTCTGAAGTCGTGCGAGATGTCATCCGTACATCTGTAGGCGTTTATGAGCTCAGTTACATGCTCGTGCAATTGCTAGCGAGACAGCTCAAAGGAAATACCATGTAAATTAGACAACTTTGTGTTCAACAGAAATTTGCTGCCATGTTTGTTTGACAATGTTTGTCCCGCAACGTCCTTATCTGGTCCCTCTTGCCTCGAGACCTTTGCACGTCAGGCAGGTTGTGATGAAGCTAATGTCATTTAGGGTTCAGTGTAGTCTGACACGTCTCACAGCAGGTCAAGTGACCATCTGGGAAGACTTAAATATTGTGTTGCCTGTTCTAGAGCTGCAGCAATTAGTTGATTAACTGATTAGTCGATCAACAGAAAGTGGCAACTCATCAATTATTGCATAATCCTTTTGGTCTTTAGTCTCAACGTTGAGCATTTGCTGGTTTCATGCTTTTTAAATGTGAGAATTTGATGCTTTTCTTTGTCCAGCCCAGTCTCAGGGTGGTTTCAGACCTAGAGTTGTCTTGCTTTGGTCTGAATCCGGGACTGATTTTGTCACAAAGTTGTATAATTGCCTGTTCCCACGGCAGCATTTACAAGCAGCCCAGATAAAATGCCTTGTGCGAGAAAGCTGCTCTTGATTAGTCAGAATCCAGGAAGTAAACAAAACAACTACGCAGGTTGATTTTAGCGCTGCTCATCGTGGACTATATTACTATCATTGTTCATTTTAGTCAAACCATACAGTTTGAAAACGAGGCGCGGCTCCAACTAGAAAACAATGTTTTGATGCATTGGATGTGCTGAATGTGCATATTACAGCAGTACAGGAGGAGGTGCACATTAATAATCCTCCAGGACTGTAACATGCTCATGTTTAACCCAAACAATGTGTCATGTGACTGCAGTTGGTTCAGATCCGGGTCGGAACACGTTCTCACCACAAATGAACCGCACCAGAGTTTGTTTGTAACCAGACCGAGACCACGTCTTCAAGAAGGTCTTTGTCTGGTTGTTTTGGTGCACACCTGAGTGTGACTGCTTGTTCACACCTGCCCAAACTAACCACACGTAGAGGGCAAAGAAACTTGAGTTCAATTGAACCAAACCAAACAGGGCAGGTGTGAAAGCATCCTTGCTCCCAACTCTTCAAATGTTGAGGCTTGGTCAGTGACCCTCGGCACCAGATACACACACAACGAGGCACCCTTTGTGGGTGGTTTGAGTCTATTGAGAAAAAGGTAGTGTGCTAGTATGTTTAGCATACCATGCTAGTGACATGTCATGTCAGGTATATCACATGACGTTAATAACAAATGTAGTTATTTGAAGCCAAACCATGATGATCTTTTTCTAAACCTAACCATGCACTTTTGTTCCCTAAACCTAAGGAAGTAAACCAAAATTCAAAGTTTTTACCTGCATTTTAAGCTAATATTGAAAAGAGAGTGTATGCAGTGAGAGAAAAATGTACATTTCCTGTGAGAATTGAGGTTTATTTTGAAAAGACACAATGCACGTAACAAGCATAAATTGCCACCCCATCCCTAAATGTCCAAAACTGATGCTACAGGGGTACCTGGGGCGTCATAATTTGATGTGTAGGTCCACTAAGTTGATGAGTTGCTTTGTCATACATGATAAGAAACTTGATAGCTTTGGATTTTTGGACAGAAAAAATACAGCATTACAAGACATCACATTGGGGGTCTGGGAGATTACACATGGAATTCCACCATTTTCTTGACCAAACGATTAATTGAGAAAATAATAACTGCCCTTCGCTGATCACAGCTAACTGTGACTAGAAAATACTTGATTTTAACTACCTGTCACTGGAAAAAGTGAACAGAAAACTGTGACATGTTAAAGTCCGACACAGCTCTGGACAAGTCAAATTATCTTCTCCAGTGTGAAAAAACATAGATGCATTTTGTCTGTTTGTCTGGCCGGGTGAGGAGCAGTAAAGGGCGACAGACAGGCAGGGTGTGAACAAAGATGTCTATCCACAAAGGTGCCCTCTCTCATCTGATCCCGACACATCTCTCCTACAAAGGAAGGGCTGTGCACAGCGTGCAGACGCTGCTAGCCTGCCTCTGTAGGTAAATAATGAATAGGTCACACCTGGTGGTCTCTTACAGCCTCGCTGCAGCCTCCGTCCCTCTCCGGTGGTGGTTTGGGAATATGTGTGTGTGTGGAGGTCTAACATTAATCAAAATTCTCCTGCAGTCTTCATTTTTGTTGTGTTTTCTTTAACCTTTAGCTACATGGTGTCCTCTTGTATCACGCTCTAAAGTGCTTTAACAGTGTTTGTGCTTTTAGAGTGTGTGTGTGTGTGTGTGTGTGTGTGTGTGTGTGTGTGTGTGTGTGAGTGTAGCCGTGACATTGAGAGCCGATATGAAGCATTAGCGGAGCCTCTGTGTTGGATATGACCACGCAAAGATGTGCCACTACAAGGTGACAAATGACTGGCTTCCATCTCTACAGGCAGCTAAAACAGAGACTTAAATGTATCCAGTGTCAGTCATGAGGACGGATGATTTCATAAGGGACGTCTCTAATGCCTTGGGACCACAAATGGCTAAAAGCTAATTCAATATCATTATTTGTGATCACTTCAGAAGATAAAAGGACCCACATAAAAGATCTTTTATCAAATACCCAGTTGAGATGTAATGCATCATCAGTCATGCCAGCAATCTCCCTCTCTATCAAGAAGGCTTGTCTCATTAAAAATATATGTGGTGAACTGAGCCTGAAGTGGACCAATCACACGAGCTCTCCATAAAAACTCCTCGTGCTGCTTTACAATCAGCAGGCAATGAGCAGCTACATGCTGAAGAGGATTTTCTACATTTTGCAGCATTCAAGCAAAAGACTAGTCAGTAATAACAATTGGCTTCAATTTCACTCAATCTATTTGGATTAATCAATTAATGTTTAGTCTTGTTAATTGTAATGTTAATAGTTACTGAGAATTGCCAATTACAAGTTTCAAGACTTCTTCAAATTGCTTCTTTTGTCCTATCAACAGTCCAAAAGAACCAAAAGTAAAAACATACCAACACCAACGTTCTCAGGTCGACACTTATTGTATTAACAGCTTACGTTAAAGGAATAAACCAGACGTTTCCCGTGTTGCTTCACCAGATTCGCTCTGTGCTTAATTGCCATCAGGTGTGTCTTTTAGATAATCACATGCCGATTAGCAAGGAATCCAACAGGTGCACTACAAAATGTTAACAATGAAGACAGTAGCAACTGTATTCTACTGTACAGCATTTCAATATGAATATTCAATTTAAATAAGACAGTTCATTTTCTGTAACTGCTTATCCTGTTAGGCCCTGGAGGCAGATCTGATTCAACACTGGGAAGAATATCCCTGCCTTTACGATGTGTCGTCTCCAAGTTAAAAAACGGAGTTTGGTGACGTCGGTGGAGAAATCATGGGGTGTGCGCACACAGGTCGTAACGCAGTTGGCGACACTCCCGATGACAGATACACACGTCGCTAGGTATGAACACTCAAAGGATTACGATAGTCTTTGCGACAAAATCAGGGTGAAAATCGTGTAATGTGAACTAGCCCTAAGAGTCACCAATTAACCTGCATGTCTTTGGACTGTGGGAGGAAGCCGGAGTACCCTGAGAAAACCCACTCTGACATGGGGAGAACATGCAAACTCCACACAGAAGGGCTCCCCCACCACAGGGTCGAACTAGGAACTGTCTTACTGTGAGGTGACAATGCTAACCACTGCACCACTGACAGAGTTAAAGACATCTATACACCATAAACTGGCGCAGAAAGGCATACATTGGGGCACGAGAATTCACCAGAATGCTCAGTATTTTCTGGCATAGGACCAAAAACCCCCGTCTCACATGTCCCTCCGATGTTAAAATGAAACCTATACCCTTGTGAAATATACCTGTCTTAATAAGGAAAGGGAGGCAAAGAGCTTGTGCCAGAAGGGGTTGTAGTGGCTCAACTTTACCTACTTACGAGTTCACCTGTAGGCACAGAGGAACAATGTAGGTTAGATATTAAAGTAGAAGTTTCAAAAATGGATTCAAGTCTAATGTCTCATTCAACTCATGTGGCTCCAAGGAAAGTGTATATCCAATATACTTCCCTTTCCAATAACTGATTTATGATTTTGCCACCCCGAGGGTTAGGAGTGACTCTGTCAGTACCTGTGAATTTAAGGGAGGCAGCAGAACAATGCTTCCTTTTCTTGTACTTCTGATTTACAGTGATATAAACTACTAACTAATAAATGAATTGACTAATCGTCTCAGGTCTTGTGTTTCGCCAGGATCTGTACTGCTGTCAGCTTCCACTTAGGCTACTGAAATCCACAAAGCACCTCAGCACTGTGCACATAGATTTTTTTAGAAGTAGTTTATTTATCCAAGAAGAAACTCTTCCAGAAGAGGTAGATATGACTGCTTCAGCCCTGCTTATCAGCAGCTCGGGCCGTGTGTGGCAGAGATAGCGTGCAGCGAGTGCGTCACAGAGAGCGTGTGATTGGAGCCGGATTCAGGAGTCAAACAGTGTTTTATCTCTTGTATATCAATCACGGTGCACTGTGGCCCCTGCGCACACGAACACCAGAGCTCACCGCATTGTTTGTTGTAGCAACAAACCTACTCTGAAGTGGTATTGTGGTGCCCTTGTTTTTTTCCCCTACTTTTTCTTTATATATATATATATATATATATATATATATATATATATATATACACACATATAAAGGTTACCACTCTGTTGTCAGGGAAGCGGGAGAACAGAGTCCTCAGACTGTCGGCTCACAAAGCTCAGCAACAGCAAGAATAGAAATCATAGGAATTCTATTGACAGCAGCTCCTCCAGTCAATAGTCTTAAAGGGTTTTGTGTTAACACAGACACCACACGAGGCAACAAGCTGCACTCCATGAAATGCACCCCACTCTGCAAGATAAACTGTTGTCATCAAGGAATTAGAGTAACTATCTGCTTTGTGTGTTTTTCCTTGTGAGCGAACAACACAGCGAATCAAAAGAATGTTTACTGGGCTGCGAAAGAGGAGAGGTGGAAGTGGAGAACAACATCATGTTTCCTGTCTAGTGATTTGTAAAACTCTTGAATTAATTTTGGCCCTGGAAAGCTGGCTCCGCTTCCAGGGAGTTTTCCCTGTAAACAGTGGAAAGGAGACTCCTGCCCCTCGAGTTCTTTCCATTCCTTCCATGTGTGTGTTTGCACACGCTCACACACATACACTGAATCACAAGCATGCACTTTATTCTCTGTTCGGATCTGAGCTTTTTCACCCAAGATGCTAATGGTACATGCTTGTTTTATTACAACTCTGCTCTTATTTTCATAGTTGAACCAAAGTTTTTCTGTATCCTCTTATCTTGTTGGGGGTCCCAGCTGACATTTGGCGAGAGGCGGGGTTTACCCTGGACAGGTCACCAGACTTTCACAGGGCTGACACATAGAGACAGACAACCATTCACACTCACATTCACACCTACAGTCAATTTAGAGTCACCAGTTAACCTGCACGTCTATGGACTGTGGGAGGAAGCCGGAGTACCTGGAGAAACCCACGCTGACACAGTTATGATAACATTAGATATCTTGGTAAAGGCAGTGTCGCTATGGTAAACCATAGGTGGAGGAAGTATTTAGATCCTTTGCTTTAGTAAAAGTACTACAACTAGAACTAGAAAGCCTTTATTGTCATTGCATTGGAATACAACGAAATTGGTTGTGACACTGAAGTGACGCGTTCCAACAAAGACATAAGACACAGGACATTCAGTGAGGATAAAAATGTAATAAATAAAAAAATAAAAATGTATTTAAAGTGCAGGAAAGTGCTTAATGGAAGGCAGAATGGCAGTACTAAACAACATTTGATTTTTGTTTTATTTAACTATTAGCATCTGCTGATGACACATTGTAAAAAATAATCTGTTACTAGTAAAAGCCCACCAAAATGACGTACCAGTTGGGAACCACTGCACAATGCAATGCTACGCTATTTAAATAAGAGTTACTGACAGTTTTATAAATTTATACATGATGTTTTAATGTTAAACATACATTTGGAATGCACATTTATTTAGCATGGGTCAGCTAGCTCATATAATTACAGTAGGATCCATGGGTAACAGGTAGCTTATCATTAGTGTTGTGAACTGTAAATCCAATGTGTTGTGTTTTTCTTAATAGGACGATGAGTCTTTGCTAATATTTAACGCGTATTGCCAGACATATTTTAATAAAATGACCAGACAATAATTTGCCAAGCAATTTCTAATCAACTGACTAATCGTCCCAGCTGCACTTGCATATTTTTATATGGCTCGTGTGCAGAAATCTTTATTTGTGAAGTACCTAGTAATTAAAGTAATCAAATAGTTGTAGTGGAGAAAAGAATACAGTGTTGTTGAGTAGAGTTTGAAAGTGGCACGAGATTAAAATGATCAAGTAAAGTAAAAGTACTTTAAATTTTCAAAGTGTGGGACTGATTAATGTACGTAGTTACACTCCACCACTGTAATAAACTGACAGGGCACAAAAGTCAGTGGTCAGATGATGAAACAGGTTGCAACATAAATCATTGTATTTCGAAGTGAACGCAAAAGTAAACACAGTCAGTATCATTGCACATGTCTGTAATATTACAGTATGTACATTATGTACTGCAGATGTCAGCAAGTAACTTTGGGAGTATGGTGTCATAATTACTGATAGGAATGATGAAGATGAAGAGTAGTTTAAATACATCCACAGCAGCTATATGTCAAATCTAATCAACAGGCTGCTGAACGTGTTGAAGAGCTCACACTTTTACTTTTCATTTGCCTTCCATGTACTTTTTGTTTTGCTTTGTGTGATCACTAAATTCTTTTGCCCGAGGCACTTCTCCATTTTCTGATGTTTCTCCCCGACAACACTCGAGCCCGCCGAGGCCAGGAAGAAAAACAACTTTTCCAAGTTTAGTTGTTGGACATAATATTGAATCTTGAACACTGGTATTGACTCGCGTCCCACCAGACCAATTTAATCCTCGATTCAGCTCGTGTACTGCGCATCCAGCAAAAGGAATCATGTTATTAAGCCCCCTTAATGAAACAGTCAGGGTGGACTCTCCATATCTTCTTGCACTAAAAAAAGCTCATCTAAATGGAAAACACATTGTCTTCATTATTTGCAAGTGTTGAATGAAGGCAGTTGCCATGGTTACAGCCATCGGAGGCTGAAGCCTGGTTTGAGGCCAGAGGGGCTACAGGAACAAAGTGGCTCCTAATGGTGAGATTGTACAAATGGCTCTCTGAGAGGGTTATATATCGCTGGCATTTCCATGTTGGCCAACACAGTCGCAGCGCAGCAAACGATCAGTTTCACATCATATCCTCGTGTCAGCGCCGGCTCTGCTTAATGAAACAAGATAAATCTCACCCAGTTATTTGCTATTCCACAGCACAGTCTACTAAATATTCTTAGAAATCCATTTCTAAATGGCCATTCTGTGTTGTTTTCCAGTGCATCCGCTTTTTAAAGAGCCATGCGGAAACTTCCAGTGTACACCAATCAAAATGCAGATTGTCTACACAGCATGGTGTCCACCCAGGAGAATTACAGCTGAATACTAAGCAGGAGGAAAGCTCTCCGTTTTGACTGCTGTTTATGCTTTTGAGACAGGAAGAGGGAGGCAAAATGAGAGAGAGAGAAACGGCGGAGCTTAATTCATTTTCTTGTCTGAATGTAGGTTAAATTACCTTTTAAATCCCACACAGAATTGCACATTGCAGGTAAATGAGTCACTTGGCAGCTGATAAGCGGCAGCAAAGACACGCTGGGAATCAGGGACAAGGTGCCTTTTCGCGGCGAGAAAGAGACACATCGCTAATAATAGAGGAAGTGGTCATGTGGGACCTCTCTGCCCTCCGATTCATGTCAGATAATAATTGGTTTACCTGATACGACGCCTTGTGTTTGGACAGTGGTGGGGCAGCAGTAAAACAAATTACCAGGGGGTTGACCTTTGGCAGCGGCGCTGACCCCGGCCACAGAGGCGGCCTGACAGGAACACCAACACGCCACAGTGCCATGTGAGCCAATCTGAATGTTACTAGGTTGAATAGGATCTGACATAGACACCTACAGACAAAGGTTTGGGTTTAGTTAACACTTGATACTGTTTCCTGCATTTATACAGGTTTATATCAACTTAGCAAATTACACATAATGATATTGGTTAACGTGCTTTACATAACAATGGTCGCATATCAAAGGAATTAAAAATGGTATGCAAATTGCTGTAATATTAATACATCCATCTAATGCAGTGGTCTTACTTACTCCTGCTACTGATTGTATTTAGTTTCATTAATAGAGACTTAATGACTAGACTTAATGATAGAAAATGTTGAACTAAAAATAGTTCTGCTGCCATTTACTGCCTTATTCTACATAGGGTTTTTCCAGCCCTGAGTAGTATCTGAAGGTCTTTTGCTTAGGCTGTGAGCAGCTCGTCAAATACCGCTGCTTTGTCAGCAATGTCGGCGTCAGAAACCAACGCACAGAGGCGCCTAATGCGGCAGTATGATACGCACTAGGCGCTGGGCTTTAAGCAGCAAGCAACAAACCAACTTGTCAAATACTAGCGTCAGTGGACGTTGGTGACATAGATGCACTGATGCATCCTTCTTGGTGGTATGACACACACTGGGCAGCATCAGTTTATTACACCTCTATCAACTACACAAATATAAAGAGCAGCAAAGTCTTTCACCTGGGAGCCTGCTGTTCACGTTCTGTGTGACTGTTAAGCCAAACCAAAAAGCTAACCACAGACATTTGTTGTCTAAACCAAAGCAAATAAACCTAAAAATGAAGTGTTTCATCAACAGTGTAGGTTTATTTCAAAAGGGCTGTGAATTTTGAAAACCAAGCATAAATTGACACATCGTCCCTGAGCGTCCAAAGCTGACGCAGAAGTGTACCTGGTGTGTCACATTTTGACGTGTATGTCCACTGACAAAACACATGTATTTGACAAATTGGGATAAGAGGATGTTGCAGACTCCCAGAGATGCCGCTCAGTCTTGTTGCCAATTTTCTCCCAGTGGCCACTCGTGGTATTGCAGTGAAAAATTCCCTGCAGCTCAAAACAGCATTTTAGACCTCCATTATAAGAGACGTTTGTAAAACTGTAGACAGGACACCACAGACTTAAGAAGTATGACTTTATCGATTATGACTTTTTTTCTTTGAGCGTGTTCCACTTATTGCGGAAGTAAACCCAGAGGCTAGAAACGTTTTTTTTGCCATTTGCGCTGGGCTAGCAATTCCCATTGGACTGAATAGGTGCCATATACTGTAGGTACCTAGTGTCCAGATCTAACCCTGCATTCAGGTGGTGTCGGAATATCGGAAAAATTAGTTCCCCACTGGAAAAATTCACATAAGCACCCCTCAAGTCAGAACAACAACACAGAAAGTTGGTGAAAATATTGGCACACGACTTGTTGAGTTGACGTCACGTTAAGCAAAAAGCGTGGTGGACGAAATGAAATGTTTGGTTGACCTTATTAATTCACATATTGCATCTAAATTTTTGCTCACATGTATTTTGTACTAGGATATTAGGTTGTAACAGGTAGTTGTTGTCCGCGTAGAGTGACTAGATTAATTACAGAAGTTCTTTATTAGCATGAACTCTAATAACAATATTTTAGAGGTTTTAGGGGATACTGGTGTAGCAACAAATTTGACCTCGCAATATAAAGTTTCAAACTGTTTCCGTACACTTAGATGGCAACATGAATTTACACTGCATCGTTAAACGCTGTAACAAGTAAAATACAACACATCTTCTTTGTGGCATCCATGTTATTTCCAGATTATGACTTAAAAGGTCATGAACACACTGAAGTCCAAAGAACAACTTCCAAACTCAACCCACAAAAACTGGACCATCCAAGGACCACGTGAGCACAGTATGATACATCCAACAATCTCTTCCCATTGGAGGACAGACAGGATTTAACCTCACAGACAAAACCCAGGGCTAAGAAACCCCCCACCACATAACTCAACTGATAGGTGTCATTCAGAGCAAGTTTGTTGCAGCAGCAGATTTCTAAACTTCAACATGACTACAAGTGAGCAATTGAGCCCCGGTGTTTGCTGGTGCTTTAAAGCTCCTCTTTATGTAAGACTCACTATTGTAAACGCATTAAGGTTCTGCAAACTAGCGGCGGCTTGCTGCGTCTTGTTTGTGCAAGGTTTATTTTACCCTCGCGAGCAGGTTGTTCACACGTTTGAAAAGAGCTCTGTTTGTGCTGTAGCTGGCCTTAAAGCGCCGTTTCATGTCTTTGTTTATCTGAGAAGAGAAGAGTTCCCAACTCTCAAGACTTGTTTGTCCTTCCCGGGCTCAGACACTCTGCAGCGGCGGATCGAGCGGGACTTTTTTCTCCTGGTGTTCTCCATGAAGCGTTCATTCATGTGATGAAAGAGATCTAGGGCTTTCGAAGGCTCGGCATGACGTCTACAATATCCATTTTTCTGTAGATCAAGACGAGATATACTCCCAATTTGAATTTAAATCCCAGAGAATTGTCTGCGGCCTTCGAGGCACGTAGCACTGTCTCCAGCAGGCACCGCTCGATATTATAACACAATTTGTATGTTAAAAAGGTGGCCCCTGTTGTTTGGATGTGTTTCTAAGTGCGAGTGTGTTTGTGTGTGCGCGTATCGACCAGTGGAGGATGTGTCGCTGACAGGGCAGCCTCTCTGGCCATTGTGTCGGGGAGGGGAGGCTGCTTGCTTTCAATCCATTATTGACTAATCTCATTAGTCGAGGATCCTAACGCTGAATGAGCCGCAGAAACTGACTTCTCTCCCTCCCTCTCATCGAGATACACCAAATCACGTGCGCACACACAAACACATTCACATGCAAACGCACTTGCACGCACGCATATTGAAGCCCTCTGCCACAGAGAAGAGGGAGTCACTTGTAATTATAGACAGCAGTTTTGAAAGAAGGAAGTTTTTTTATTGCCCTTAATTAATCATTTTAATTAAGTGACTGCCTATCTGTGCTTTCTACTGGATTAGCTAATTATATGCTCAGCACTTTCCACTTGTGTCCTGACGTATGTGCCTGCGCTCCCCCTTCGCCTTTTGTCCCGTGGCTGCTTGTACTGTATCACCGTGACAGCCTGTTCGGTCCGCCGCTCATGGATCACGCTCACCTGTGCGTCTGTAAAAACAACCTGCTTTGCATATCAGCTCGCTCCTGACAGCGTAAACTTTGCAGTCATGGAAAAGGAGATGCAAAGTGTCAATTTGATTTGCACAGAGGATTAGTAATAGTCGCCGATCACGCAGCAGCTTTACATTGTCTTCTTTGTGTGTGTGTGTGTGTGTGTGTGTGTGTGTGTTTGTTTGTGTGTGTGTTTGTTGCCGGCCAGGTGACTAAGGCCGCACACCTCTGCAGTATCACCCAGCAGAGAGAGAGCAGACCACTGCAGAGAGAGATTCATGACCCAGCCAGCCTGTAATTGCTGATGGTTCAGCAGTTTTCGGGGGGCGAAACAGGAGGATACGGAATTTCTCAGCTTTTCCCGCTTCTTGCAGCATTCATTTCCTCCTCCTCTCTGATCCAGTGCGTCTCTCTTCCTCTCCCTCAGTGTCTCGCTCCCTCTCACGCCTTCTTTCTCTGTCTGTCTGTTTATGTGTTTGTCTTTAGCTGGATGTGTGTGTGTGTGTGTGTGTGTGTGTGTGTGTGTGTGTGTGTGTGTGTGTGTCATACACTTCTAGAAATCCGACTGCAGGCAGCATTGTTTATGTTCACCTGTCAAGCTACCTCAACTTCCCTGATGGATGATGTGGAGCTCTGTTGTTTGCCAACAGCTAGAGATGAGTTGTAGCTAAATAACACCCATGAACATACAAGATAGGGATATTATACAAGGCATCGATCCTCAGGTAGAAAAGTCCTCTCTGCGATAGCAAGGTGAGTGGGTGCTTAAATGTCTATGAATGGATCTGTTGGTCAACTGAAAATTGATTTTTGCTCATTAATCGTAATTGGTCAAGAAAAAATGCTAAACATATGCTGGTTTCAGCTTCTTAAATGAGAGGATTTGCTTTTCTCTGCTTTATACATGGATGGATTACTGAACAGCCCTACTGGGCACAGGCTGAGGGGCCAAAAGTGTCAGGGCCCCACCTGGCTTTCACCTGCAGAATGTCAGTCAAAATGAACAGTTAATGACCAGGAAGAGACTCAAAATTACCACACAGAGAGTCAAAAAGACTGCAAAAGATACAAAATAACTGCAAAAACTGACAAAACAATCACAAAGACACAAAACAACCACAAATACATTTAAGACAACCACAAGGAGACCCCAAATGACTACAAAGAGACTGAAAACAGCCACAGAATAACACAAAACGACCAAATAAAACCCCACAAAAATTCATCAAAGAGGCACAGAATAACTTCAATAAGACACAAAATAACCCTATAGACTCAAAAAGACCAAAAAGAGATGCAATGGAACTGCAAATAAACACAAAATAACTACATAAGTGAGCAAAACAACCACAAAGAGACACAAAACAACTACTTAGACTTAAAACAAACACATGGAGACACAAAAAGACCACAAAGAGATGCAAAGTAACTGCAAGTAGACACAAGTTAATGACACAAACAGGCAAAACAACCACAAAGAGACACAAAATAACTGCAGAGAGACCCAATACAAACACAAGGAGACACAAAATTACCACAAAGAGACTTTAAAAGACCACAAAGAGATGCAAAGGAACTGCAAAAATATAAAACAAACCTCGGAGAGACTCAAAAGAACACACCCAAACATGTGGGAACAGAAGGGAACACAACATGATGACAAAGACACATAGAACAACCACAAGACACAAAACAACTAAGGGACTCAAAATTACCTCAAAGAGACACAAAACAAACACAAGGAGACATGCACAGTTACCACAGAGATGCAAAAGAACTACAAAGACACACAAAATAACCAAAGAAATGAACATAACTGCCACAAAGAGACACAAAACAACTACAGAGAGACTCAAAACAAACACAAGGAGACATCGAACCACTGTGTTTGGTGGGGCCTTTTGCATATCTATGTCCAGGGTGCCATTGTCTCAAAATCCGTCCATGGTTTCATGCAGTCATATATTGAATATTTGTACTAATGACATGGCAAAATAAACCTCCCCAGCTCACCACTGTGTTATTTAAGGAGTGATATGTCAGTCTGGGCTTTCAAATAAGCTTAAAGCAGCCTTTGATAGCACATAATGGTATAAATAAACAACTCCTCACACTATAAAGCATTTGTGTGAGCTGTTTCTTTGCTGTAGCTTGTGTGAAAGAGATTATGTGATGTTTGTGTGTGTGTATAAGTGTGTGTGTGAAGGGACAGGGCTGTTATCGCTCCATTTGACAGCATAAGTCTTGAATTGCATAACGCCTCCTCTGTCCTAGCATTCAATATTCATCTGATGCTATTTTTAGCCCGCTGTAAGATTATATAAAATGAGACGTACTGTTCTACAAACATGTGATCCGCATCACTGAGACTACTTCCACGCTCTTTGGCTTACCTTCAGTTTTTTTTAATGCTGCACTGACTTCACAAAGAGCACCACGCAGTGGGATGGGTGAAGTGATATGCATTGAAAGAAATAATTCAAGAGGCCTCCGCTAAGATGCGCACAAAAAGAAATATTGAATAAATGTCTTCACTGTTTAATTGAGGACTCTGCTACGTCTACTCCCCTGGAGATTCTCCTTTTTCTCCCCAGACACATTGGCATTCTTCACAGCCACACGTGAGATGAGACGCATCCCGATTCATTTTCACAAGAGCAATCAAAACACGGCAGCCCGCGATCGCTGGCAAATTAGAGCAGTGAGAGCGGCGAGGTGTGGACCTGATCAGAGGCCGAGGAGGGGGAGGTCTGTTGCATGGGATTCATCACTACTTGTGCGTGTGCCCCCCCACGGCTCCATGAGGAAGATTTGTGACACAGATATGCGGCAGCCTGTGCTACCTAACCTCTAAATCAACCCCCCTCCCACTTGCACACACACTCCGCCTGGTCACGGACAGGGCATGTAGGACGGTAGTGTATGGGGGAGGAAGGGGAGGGGAGAGAGGCCGAACCGCTGCAGTCAAAAGCCTCCTCTCCGCGGATCAAGCGTCCGCCCGTCTGGTAATGTGTTGTCATTGACCAATTAGGAAATCCAGATCAAACAGGCGCAGGGAATGGCCCCTCGCTGCCCCTCTCTAAGCACTCTGCTCTTTTTAATTGAGCACATTTGTGGAATGAGAGGCTTCTCCCTGGAGGGGCCGATGGCTGCAGATACGAGCAAGCTGTTAACACAGGATCAGTCCGCTCTGCAAGGTTATCAAACAATCTGCTGATAGAAAAAAAAAATATAGCTTTATGAGCCATGCCAGTTAGAGGATCCTAAAGCAGGTCTGCGGGGTGTAGGAGAGGACGCAGGTCCTTGAAAGTTCGGACATGAAAAGGTTGATTCTAAGAGTGTAGATATTGTGGCCCTATGGAATAGAAATCTGTCGAAAGCCAACTGATGATCAACAGAAAAACTGACAACTAGTTTTATGAGGGACGCACCAATACCGCTATCAGTATGTCAGTCTAATACTTTGCTCATGTACTTGTAATCACAAGTCGTTTTCTCATGTGAACTCCAGGTAATGTTCGCAGAATCAGATCCGGACATTGTGCGGAGTTTCTCTTGTAGACATGTAGAAAACAACAGGAGACTTTCTGTGTCTGAAGCGTTCTTACCTACTGGAAATACTCTGTTTGGTTGAGGTAAAAGGTGGTGCCTGGGTAGAGTGTGCAGGAGGTAGGACACGATGTGGATTGCACCACAGTTCGTAGCCAGTTCGTAATTTTGTCATAAGCAGCAGTTCATGCTGGGTCTCTTGCCATTCCTTGGTTTTGTCTGACAATTTCAGTGTCGTCCCTTACCGACAGAAGTTCCAGAATCTCACCATCTCTCCAGTTAGACATTTTCATTGCTGCCTTTGCGTTAACGACCCTTCTTCTCCACCCTCGGATGTTTGTTTTCTTCCGGTTTTGCACAAATACATGGTAGAAACGTCATCAACACGCCAGGATATCGTCAGTTAAATGTCTTTTGCTTTCTCAAATACAGCTCCGCCTGGTAATGTCTAGATAATTTGCTGTGCATGTGTGGAAGCAGCTTACGTAGAACAACTTCGGCACAGCGGCACCCGATACCACTTTACAGCAGCATGATGTTAGCCTCTTGTCAGTTGAGTGTGAGTTGTAAATCATGCGAGTGTGAAGTATGTGATTCCCAGTTGTCAGTATATTATGGGAAATAGTAACTAGTTACGTGGATATAACCCCAGTTCTATGAGTATGTGCGTCACCTTTTCATGAGCTAGAATTCAACATGCATAGTCTTTTCAAGTCCCTGTTTTCTTCCTTAATCTCCGCCAATCCAAGCGTTCATCATTCATTTAAACTTGGACTTTTTTTGCTTAACAGTGGTCACAATTGACAATCACCTGATAATGTGAACACCAAAGCATAGTCTAGCAGTGGAGTCATCAAGTTAGCCAGCTGAGCTCAAGCTAAAGTTTGCTAACATTAGCCACCATAGACTACTGGTCATACCGGACCAAGTACAAGTGCAGCAGCAGCAAATGGTATTAAAGTTATTTCCTTATTTAAAAGTTATATAATCTTGCTTTAAAATATCTATTTTAAAGGAAACAATTAATGGATCAGTCAAAAGGATAATGGATAGATTAATAGATAATGGTTGTAAGACAAGATAGAGGTCATGATATTTTAAAATAGAGATGTTAGGGGGGTCGTTATGAGTGCTGGCAGTTTGATGGTATGTCTTCACAGGCATCTTTGGTGAAACAGAGAAAGCTCATGTTGCCGCTGTCCATCAGTGTCTGGCAGGTTGAACTCATGCACTATTTAAAATCTCTCCCTCTCACTCTCTGCGTCTCTCTCCTCCCATTCACTCAAAGTCACAAAAGGCCAAAGGTCACCGGCACAATGGAGACGAAGAGGTCCTCCATCCCCCTGACCACACCAATAACCCCATCGAACACACACACACACACACACATACACACACACACACAACTGCCCCTGTGTTATCATCACTGCCCATACACACTTGCAAGGCAGCGAACACACAAACGCGCACACCCTCGTGTTCTGCTCTCAGCCTTCTTTGAATTCCTTCCCATGTATCTTGCAGCTCGCCTGTCACTCCTCCCCCCAGCGCTATCAGTCTCTCTCTCCCAGACCTCATAATGGCTCCTCCTGGGTAGCGGCTGCGTCTGCGGCTCCCGCTATTTCAAAGTTTTAGCTGGCCGGATTAAGCGTGGTATGTGGAAAATGAACAGCCACTCACAAGAGGGACACATGAGCTGAATGCATAATAAACCAGGAGACTGGCAAGAGGAAGAAAAAAGAGAGAGAGCAGAGAGAGGAAGGTGTGGGGGGGTAAAAGAAAAACACTCACTCACAAGTTGTCTGAAGCAGTGTCAGCACCTACACGGCAACAATATCACTCACCGAAATGGAAATAAAATGCCTCTTTGACTTTTCCTCTGTGCTCACAATCAAAGGCAATTTTTAAGACAAAATGTTTCGAGGGGCTGAGAGGTAGTAGTGACGGCTTTCTTTGTGAGATATTGAGTGCGAGCGCGCCTCATATATCGCAACAGTCAGTGCAGTTTACACTGCTCGCTGGTTTCATCATCATCATCACATGCCTCCAAAATTCCTGGAGGATTGCGGAGCAGAGAGAGGGGAGCTTGGCAGCGAGAGGCGGGGCCGATGGAGCACCGGAGAGCGCGAGGCTAGCTGCTAGCTCCACGCCACTCTGCTTTCAGTGGGGCTCTTTGGAGGCGACACAGTCATGTGGCTCATCTGTGCTGCTTCCAGCGCCCCAGGGGAATTGACCCCCTACACACGCAAACACACACACACACACACACACACACACACACACACACTCCCCTGCTATTAGCGTAAGGGTGGAAGGAAATTAAAAGAGTAGCTGTTTGGAGGAGAGGGAGAAACCACTGAGATGCTCCTCATGTTTGGGATGTGTCTTGTCTCCCTTTGCTTGCTGTGTAGCCAGGCTAGTTGGAGGGTGGGTGGGTGCCTGGTGGTGAGGAGAGACCGGCCCCCATCTGCCTTTGTCCCTTTTTTTTTTTTTTTTTTTTTTTATCACAGGCGGCCATCGGCCTCTGAGACTTGGTGAAACGTTACACTTGGTTAGAGAGGAGATATTGCTTAGGCCCCTCTATGATCCCCAACCCTGTGTTTTCTTCTTCTGCTGGTGCTGGGGGGGGTTTGTAGCAGCAGCGATGGTGGGGGCCTCGAAGCACCCCACCCTCCTGCCCCCACCACCATGCTCCCTTTGCTTTTCTAATCACGCTGCAGATGTGCCTGATGGCTGAACAATCTCTGTGTACTGAACGTGGGGCTCCCGCAGGAATCCAGGAGGCTTGCTTATGTGAGCTGTCAGAAAAAAAAGTGAGAGGGCAGGGAGGGAGGGAGGGAAGCAGGGAGGGAGTGAATGTGGGTCTGCGTGAGAGGGAGAGGGAGCGGAGTGAGTTAGAGGGAGAATGGGAGATGGAGAAAGACAGAGGGGAAGAGGGAGAGATCAGTGAACAGCGACAAACGCAGCAGGGCTCCTTGGATTGAGTGTGTGTGTCTATACGTGTGTTTGTGTATGTGTGTGTGAGTGAGTGGCACAACTGCGAGCCCACCCTTGCTCACGGTTGCCGCTGGAGCTGCAGACCAAACCACATTAAATAAAAGAAATCCATTCCCAAGCCTGTTAAGGAGCCATGTGGGGAGGTGTGAGAGTGTGTGTGTGTGCACTCGAGTGGCTGTGTGTCCATATGTGTGTGCAGCAGAGAAATGGGGGAAGGGAGGAGGAGGTGATGGAGAAGGGCTGAGGGGAGGGGAGGTAGAGCAGGGAGGTGGGACAGGCAGGAGGCAGCTCATATTATCCTCCGTGCCAGCTCTGGATGGAGCCTGCCGAGGATTATGGCACATTCTGTAAAGCAACAATGGAAGCGGCGCCGATTCGTACACATTTCCATCCTCTCTGCTTTTTCCTCCCGTCGAACAAACACAGCTTTGTCCTCGCTGCCTGCCTGGCCACTTACCAGGCAGAGAACCAGGCAGACACCTGGAGTCCTAGAGCTGCCCTCTCCAAACTAAACACCCCTCCCTCAGAGCGAGAAAACGGCGTCTCTACAATGTTGAGATAATTAAAGGGGAGCTTTCACGTCGGCCTCGGCCGACAGTCTGAAGAAAACAAGACATATCTCGGAATCAAAGCTCATTAAAATCATGAGGGTGAAGAGATGCTTCCTCCTCCCCTCCTCCTCCTCCCTCATCTTTATCGCCCTTAAGCAAGTGCTGCAAACAGCCGAGCCCTAGTCAATGATGGCGCAGATTAGCCCTTTATTGCCTAATTCACCTACAATAGACGACACGCGGGGACGCGATCACCTTGAGCAGCCGCCTCAACGTGTCCCCATGAGGTGCGAGAGTGATGCTGATTTCTCCGCTCAGGCCACCTTGTTCCGTTTTAATAGTGTCAGCAGTACTTTGAGCTTTCGATTAGTGAGGTGTGTGTGTCCGTGTGTGTCCGTGTGTGTGTGTGTGTGTGTGTGTGTGTGTGTGTGTGTGTGTGTTGGTTAAGGGGGGTGTTTCACACAGCTCTGCGGAGGTGTAACACCCTGCCTGTAGTGTTGTTGTAAAGCACATTAGGAGTGACTGAGGGTGTTGTTATGGTATCATGATGCCGGTCCAGCACTCAAGGGAAGGTGAGAAGATATGTGTGTGTTTGTGTGTGTGTGTGGTCGGGATGGTGGCGAGCGCTGCTTGTTGTCTTGCTACTCCTGTAGCTACCCTCCAACTCTCTGCCTGCGTATGATTCTTCGGCCGAGTCCCTCTTGAGGCGGGAAATGTGTCTTTATTCAAGCACTGCAGCTGTGTCTTTCTTAAAGGAAAATTCACCATTTCATTCATTTTTTATGTTGATGTCCAATCAGTGTTGAGGGTAAATGTTGTTGGTTGAAGCAGTAACTTCCTGCTTGCAGGGCCGTGCCAGCAGTGCCTATGTTTACCAGAATGCATTGCACGCAAGCCTACTTTGTTGGCCAAATCGAGGTTTACCTTTACTTCTGCAGGAAACAAAATCAAAACACAGATGCTCCGCAGTCTGAACCAGCAGTACTCACTCATTGGTTGTCTGCCCTCTTGGCCCTCTTAGTCTTGTTTGTCTTCTTAAGTTTATCTTCAGGATTCTGAAGAAGGTCTCCAGAGCACCTCTGTCTAAGTGAGGAGGAAAACTTTCATGCATAGTAACGCACGCACTCCCTCAGGGTTAGTGTTGGCGACAACATCCCTCAAAAACTGACCAGCCTGAAATTTACTGCAGCAGAACGATTTCGTTTTTGTTGGCATTGGAGGGCAATCTGAGCAAAGGCAGCGCCAGTCGGTGTTTGCTCTCGGCAGCTCGGGTTGTGGAGGGTCCCTGCCGGCCATATCCCCTGTATCAGGTTTTTCACTTGCCTGGTTGGGTAACTGGGTCAGAAAGCTACTTGCCTGAGTCAATTTTACCCCAAATTATAACATTTATGATTATCAAATAATAATAAAGACCTGAATTAAGTGACCCCGTTGACTCCATCTTATTGCCAAAGTTGCGGCAACCTGCACATACATAGTTTGCCAAGATCCTCTAATGCCACCCAAAAAACATTGTGTTCAGTCAGTACTGCACATGTGCATCTTTCAGCAGAAGAGAAGCGAGATGGCTAACTCCTGAGCTGCTTCCATCATCAGCTCTAGAAAAAACTATGTGTTCTTTTTTACCACTTATCCAACTGGACAAATAAGGTGCTAGATTTAGCCAGATGCTGCATTTTATTTGCCTCTCTCAATTGGGTAATCTTTGTTGTTTTGCCCTGCGTATACTCTAGATTGAATCTTCATCCATTACAACCTCCTGACTCATAATTTGGAATGCCATTTTTGTTGTTGTTGAACATTTTTGAGTGGCATATCGAGCACGCCCACCTGGCTACCTGGAGGCAAAATCCAACCAGTAGTTCTTCCTGCTTCCAACTACGTCAATGTCATATCAAATGACAGTGCTGGATGCAGGAAGAACAACCGATTTTGCGGATTCTTGGTCAATTTAGTGGCAAATTTTCACTTCAAAGTGTACATTTGATTTAATTAAAGTCACCCTCCTCTTGAAAATGTGCCAAGGTTATTGCTGAATCTTGGCAGTGTGTATGTACGAGATGATTTTGTGACATCACAGCTATTTTGGAAGTTAATCCTGGTTCAGTATGTAGCTAACACAAGTGTGATGTGGAAACTTGAACCTGCAGCACCCATACACTGAGACATATACCTTTATGTCCAGCAATTTAACTCAAAAAGAAAATATTTGTATACCTCCAAATAAAGTATTTTAGATAATCTGGCTAACCTGTTGACTTGTTGACAACCTGTTTCATGTCTCGCCCTGTTGGACGTTGTTGTAGCACCATGTTCTCAGCACAATATTATCACAACCAATGGCCAAAACTACGTGAATAAGACCTAAGTAGTAATAAAGTGGAAATATCCTTTTAGCAGCACTGTGCCCAGCCCCAGAGTAGCCTGACTGTTTTGGTTCACAAGCCATTTATATGAATAAATTAAATCTGTTTACCACTTCCCTGTGCCTTGACAGCTCAGCTGAGAGACTGTGTAAAGCGGCGAGGGTTCGTGATCCATTTGTTCTGCTGTGATGGTGGGATAAAGCTAATCATTGTCTACTCCTCTCCCCCTCAGACTGTTTTCATCCTGCAGAGCAGAGGCGCACAACTCGTCTATGTTACATTAACAGGCTAGAAACTCTCTTTGAAGATGCGGGGCTGGGTTTTGGGTGTCTGGAATAATGTTTAGATTGTGACAGTTCAAAAAGCAATCCCTCTTACTTACCGGAGATAATGTTCTGCTTTAGTGTCTTCATTCAACATTGTTTAGCGTCACCGTCTTCCAGTCCCTGCCGTGGCACAGTTTTGTCATCAAATTAAATCCGCAGCCCTTTTCAAGGTACACTTATGTAACATGATCACGTAATGAGACAAACACGGACCCTGCCTGACGGGAGACGGTCCTGTCCTCTGCGGGGTGCCGTGTGGAAACAAAGCTTTTTAAAGTGGTGGTACAGGGGGGAAGAAAAACATTGTTTTACCCTAGAGGTGGGCTGATAGCACTGTGAAAAGCCCATTTGAAGAGGTAGGCCTCATCTGTCACTGGGCAATGGAGGAGGCAGCCATGCAGAAGCCCCCTGATTATAAAGAGATAATTTCATCCAATCCTCCGGTGGTGCTCCATCACCTTGCCGCCATCCTCCACTGCCTTTCATATTTGTTCCCAGCCTGCATCTCCTCACCCGTTTCGTTTTATTACAGCTCCCACTCAATACATATATTTTAGCTCCCCCTTGAATAGGGAAGGAAAGCGGGTCTCCCTCCTCCCCTCCCACTCGCCGTCCCCCATGTGTCTTTTGTTGTGCAGGAATCCACCGCTCTCAACTTGTTGTGTAACGCCTGCCGCGCAATTTAGCAAATTAAGCTCATGTATCGGCACCGATTGGCGGCGGGATTTCTGGGTTAACTAGCTGAATCACCGCAAATAAGTTCACATTAGGTGATGGCGCGGAGAAAATAATAAATGATAACATCTAGGAAAAAAAGCCTGTAAATAGGGGGAAGGCTTATAATTGCATCTGTTGTCATATCTCCACAGCATCACGGCTTTAATCTTTAATTTGGCTCTTGTTAGTCATTAAAGATATAACAAAGGAATAGCGTTTAATTAGAACAAGTGCATATCTGAAAATTAAATTACTCCCCAACACTGTCATCTCTACTTTTTATAATGATCTTGGGAGGAAAATAGATGTAAATAAGAGCACCCCGGCTTCAGAGTGCGGGGAGGTCAGGAGTATCATTACAGTGTGTGTTTAACAGGAAAAAAGCAGGGGTGGTGAATGGCAGCCCAGCCTCTTTCTTTCCCCTCATTTTAACTCACTGTTGGAGGTAAGAGGGATGACATTGAGAGAGAAAAAAAGAGGGAGAGAGAGAGCGGAGAGAAGGGAAGGGCAGGAGGGAAGAGAGACGGAGAGAGCAGGTCGACTCGCTCATCAATAACCACAAGGTCAGACAGGCAGTGCCGGGCTGAGTGGGCCCTGTTAGGAAGCAGCAGCTGAGGATTTGTAGAGCTTGTAAAGGCTTAAAGCAACACCGCTCCGCCTTCTTTGTGCCACTAGCCAGGCCTTTGAAGGGCCAGGGAGACACCTGCTGGCGGCTGAGGGGCACGGTGGTTCGGGGCCGCCTCTCGACGAGCAGCAGCTCAGTGTCAGCTGGCACGGAGAGGGGACTGAGGGTTACAGCAGCAGACACCAGAGGGATGTAAAGGAAGTGTGAACATATATCAGCTTAGAGTGATGCTTGTTCTCCTGTGTGACATTTAGGATGCCTTCAGTGAGAGAGCAGAGGAGTTGTTTTTCACATGCTGGCAGTGGTGGTGTTGATACAGTTTAAATTTATGTATTTAATTTCTTTTATTTGTTGTTTTACTTTTGTTTTGAGCCTTTTTACCCAGATAGTCTCTTGGAATCAGGAGAAAAAATACATTAAGTCAGGTTTAGGGCTACAAATGATGATTATTTTCATTGTTAATTAAACTGTTGATTATTTTCTTGAGGAATCGATTCGTTGTTTGGTCTGTAAAGTGTCAGAGAATGGTGGAAAATGTCCTAATGACGTGCTAAATGTCTTGTTTTGTCCACAACCCAAAGATATTAAGCAGACTGTCTTAAGCCCTTTGTGCCCTGGACTAGTATTATTATTATTACCTGGTAATTTGTATTAATTGTGGAGGTTGTCTCAGATTTTAATCCCACGCAAATCGGTCATGTCTGTAATTTGTCAAGTTCAAATTCCACCACAAGTTATCTACAATATTTTGCCAAACAGAGAGGTTATGTGGTAAGTCCTGCACGAATCAGCATCGCCGTGATTTGGGGTCGTATTTAGGTTTTTTGTTTTCTCCGTGCCATTTTTCAGCCTCTTCTCTGGCCGAGAATTATGGAAGCCGCGTTGGCATTTATAAATTTATAAAAGTTTCACAGCATTTTGGGGTGCAGGAGGCTCATCTCACTACAGCATGTGGACTTATTTGCAGAAAAAGAAAGCTCAAATTCAGCAGAGGAGCAAAATCTCGAGGTGGATGACGGACGTTGTGTGGCAGTGGCAGAATCGATTCTGTTGTTTTAACCCACATTTATAGGTAGAATTGAGGCTAACAGTGTACATTACCGCTGGTAGTGCTGTGTGGTGTCTCTATGTTGTGTAGAGTGGACCCGCAAATGACTGTGCGCATCATATCTGGGGAATAATGTCAGGATATTCCAGTAAAATACAGCCTGTGCTTATTCCGTAGAAAGGCCACACGAAGCACAGACTTGTAGGGGTAGTTTGTACATCACAAGAGGTCCCTTGGTAGTACTAGTCACATACAGGTAGATAGAGGTGATAGAGGAGTGAAGAAACAAGGAAATATTCACACTTAAGAAGTTTGAAGTGAAGAATTTTAACGTTTTTCCTCTTAGAAAATACCACTTGCCCGATTGCGTATACTATTGTATCTTCATCCATAACATCTTCTGCACTCGTACGTTGGGATGCCCTTTTTGTTGATGTGAAATCTAGCTAGTGAAGGGAACATGGAAGTTTTGTTTTTGAAAACCTGGTTACCTGGTGGTGAAATCCAGTCAGTAGTTCTTCCTGCTTCCAGCTACATCACTGTCACATCAAATGACGGCACTGGATGCAGGAAGAACAACTGATTTCGTAGAAGTGAACTCAGCTTTCTTGGTTGATATAGCGGCAAATTTTGCCTTTAAAGCGTACGTTTGGTTTAACCGAAGTCACCCTCCTCTCAAAAATGTCAAACGTCCTCTCAAACCCATAAATCAGTTATCAATGAATTTGTTAACTGTTGCTGATTTAATCAGGTTTGTTGACTTCCTGGTGTAAATGCCTTCATTCATACCTTCCACGAGTCTCAAATATCCGTCTGTGTGCAACTTCAAAAATGTCAACAAATTACTTTCCATCTGCAAAGAGAGTCGGAATGGAAAAACTCCTCCGATGTCTCTTTTTTTTTATGAGCTTTCTAATTTATGGAGAGGAATGCACTAGTGTGCCCTTCTCTCCTCTCAAGTACAGGCATGAGCAGCTCCAATAGGTAGCATAAAAGCTCTTTAGCTGTCTAGTGGAGTAGATTACTGGCCCTACCGTTAAATCCAGCTAGAGACCCCTAAGTGAGCATTATCAGTATGGTGCAGCATGCTGCCTCCTCTCTTCCTCGCTCTCTCCCTCTTCCTCATCTCACCGGCACTTTGTGCAGTGAAATTTCTCAGTGTGTGATGGTAATGGAGAAAGATGGCGTTGGGGTGGGGGGGGGTGGGGGGGGGCAGTGGGAGGGGTCTGAGTGATGGGGGGGCGAGTGTTTGAGTGAGAGATGATGCGCCGCAGGAAGAGACGTCCCCGCAGCAGCAAGAAGGAAAGATGGAGACAGGAGGAGATAAAGGAGGAGTGAAAGAGGGGGGAGATGGAGGTGAAGATGGAGCTCTCCAGCACCACCCATACACGTGCTTGTTAATTCACTCACCTCTCCACGTGAAGCTGCAGGTCGCCATGAGTTATAGCCAACACCCTGATATTTACTTGATGTCGAATGCAACATTAAATCAAACCCCCCTCGGGCGAAATTGATAACCTTTAATGTAGCTTGTAATACTTTTTAACTTGTGATAATGTTATGTAGCATGTCAGATCACAGCGCCATTGTTTGCCTTCCGTGAAAAATTATTCCTCTGGAAAAAAAAAGAGGAGAGAAAGAGGTTTTCCATAAGCTGCTGCTCCAAAATCAATAGTGCGCTGTAAGGGGTTTTGTTAGAGGAACTCTTATGTAGCTGGAGAGCGGTTGGGGGTGGGGGGGTTGAAATGTAGAGCATGTCTGGGCCCAGGGTACAGATAATTGTTAACCAAAGATTACATAATGGCTAAGTAATGTAAACAGAGAACCACATGCCAAGTTAATGTTCTCACAGGCCGGGATGGAAGGGTTTCATGCAGTTTTCTGAGGCCGGCTCAGAAATATCTGTGTGTGTATGTGTGTGTGTCCTTCCTCCTCTGTTCATTTTCGCCCCGAGGTGTTTTAAACATGGTCAGACATCCTCTCTGAGCCATCCGGTGTGTCCTCTCCGAAGGTGTATGGCAGCGTTCGGGGGCAACTGCCGGGGCTTGTTAAGGGTGTCACAGGAGCTGAGAGGAATGTCATCCTTTGGGCTCTCTGAGGTGCTTGTCACCTGCCAAATCAATATCTCCCTGCTCAGCTCACAGCACAACACACACACACACACATACGCACATGTGGACACACTAAACTGCAATATCCTGGTGGTGATGGGATTGGCAGCTTCCCTGGGAAGAGGCGAGCTTTGACACGTGTCTGTGTTTCTGTTGCAGAACGCTCCAGTTTAATGGCTGGCAGGTAGAGGCCGAAGAGGGACAATCAACATGAACTCGATTCCGTCGATGGACAGACACATACAGCAGACCAATGACCGTCTGCAGTGTATCAAACAGGTGAGAGTGTGTGTCAGCCGTCTGATTTATATTACATGAGGTCAAATTTATGGTATTAACGTTTGATACAAGTGGGAGGTAACCAAGCACATTGATATAAATATTGTAGTTAAGTTAAATCTTGAAGTACCTTTCAGCATTTTGGGAAATTTTGTACTTGTACGCCTACATTTGCATATTTCAGGGGTAAATGTACCTGAATTAAATTAATCTGTTGGCTGTAGTTCTTTGTTACTTTGCACAGTTATGTGTTGTATTGAAAACATGACAGAAACTGACAAAAATAACAACTTCTCAGGATTTCTGAAAAGCAGCTGTTACTTTCTTAAGAGTTTTAGCAAAAGAAATCCTCTGAGAATGATCAGAACAACACAAAAAAGGTTTTCCTTGATGGTGACACTATGACATACTGGTCTGAGTTGAAGCATGTGGCAACAGTCATATTCAGATCTACTTGGAACATGTACAGTATCAAAAATCCTGAGACTTTCTTTGTATACTCCTGCATATTTAAGAGGGAAATGTTCCTAGATTACAGTAATCTGGTGGCTGTAGTTGTTTTCTAAAAAACAGCATGTATTTTTACATTTTGAAGAGGGGAAGGAAGAGAGATTGTAAAGACTCGTCTGAAACTAAAGAGGAAAATTTGATCTTGCATGTGGTCTAAGGGTATAAAAATTCTCAAAGCAAGTCCAAAAACAGTTTTCCCTTGAGAGAGTATTGGTATAAGTTGAAGTATAAAGCAATAGTAGGACTCAGATCCACCTGGACTGTGTACAATATTAAAAGTACAGCCTACAGGTGCCCACACAAGTCTAAAAATATAGGTACTTTTACTTCAATACTCAATTGCAGCTCTTTCTTTTCGCTCCCTGGTGTTAAAATACACTGTGCCATTGCTACTTTCACTTTATTTCAGTCAGCTGTTGGATGTATGTTTATACAAACATAGATTATGTACAGATATTTGGCATCTGGGCTCTGATCTCATCACTCCCCACAGGCAAGGCAGCTCAGCACAGCAGGAAGTGATGGTAGTAAATTCCCATCAAGGAGAATCAGAAGGCTGCAGGTGAATGCTTAGTCGAGATGGGGCTTTTGTCAGTGTAGTTTTGTTGTGAGTGGTGTGGCAGCATGAACTTGACTGCCGGTGTAAGTGCAGTGCCATGACGGTGCATTGGATGTTACATTCTTCATCAATTGAAGTTCTTGGCGACCGCATTTAACGACAGCAAAACTATATTAAATCATTCATTTACAAATCAGTCACACAGACGGTGAACCGAACCAAAAGTGAAACTTATCTAGGCTCGTCCTCAAAGCCAGACTCCATTGATAAAAACATTAATTTTACCTCGCTGAACATGGGAGCTGCTGGTCTACGGCTGCCTCGATCAGTTAGTATGTTTATGTTATCTTGTGTCTTTCGGGAATTCGAATGAACCATTAAAAACACCAAAGTCACACAATAATACAAACAAAAGAAACAATCAAGGAAATGGTAGACAAAAAACTTCCATGTTCAGTGAGTTAAAATTACTGTTTTTGTCAGTGGAGTCTGGTTTTAAAGGGAGCGTATGTAAGTTTTGCTTTCCGTTTATTGGAAAGGGCTGTCTGTTAGGGCTGCACTGAGCAGCGAGGTGAGTAATTGATATACAAATAGTCATGTGGGGGGTGAAGTATTCCTTTAAATTACAACCCTTCAAGCGCATCTCACCTGCCTCCCTTACTAAGGTTTTTCTTGGTTATTCCCCCCCCAGTCGACATTACTTGTGGCACTTATATGAGTTTTCACCAGTGCAACTTCTATGAAAAGATATTTTATCTCCATATTGTGAGATTTCTTTATGTGTTTGGCCAGTAGAAAAGTAGGAAGCTACACACTGGGTTTCCTCTCCTTAGTTTGTGGCTGTGCACACACTCACAGTCATGTCCAGAATGCACCCCAGACTTCCTGTTTGGCCACAATGAAGTGACTAATCTGTTCAGCCTCACTATCAGGATTGTGGTGTGACTCAGGTTACTGACTGGGGTCAGAGAGTGGAGGCTCCCCCTCCCTCCCCCATCATCACCCTTTTTTTCTTCCTCCACCACCGCTGACTCCCAGCGAGTCCTTTTGTTCCCCTCTCCCCACCGTTTACTGCGGGACGAATCTCTGGCAGAATTAGGCAGACATACTTGCGTAACCCCGGGCTACAGGGCTCTCCCCCTTTGATCTCTTTTCTTAACTGACGGCCCCGTTTTGTTTCTGGGCTCCGCGCAGAGGTCCACCTCCTGAAAAAGTGCATCAGGCGGCCTTTGGGACAATGCATGGGGCTCGCACTTAAACACAAGTGTGGACGTGGCAAATTGTTTTACCCTCGGCAGGGAGTTCCCGGCTATTACTGAGAAAGAGACAAGGTGAGGCAGATAGCAAGACGGGGCGAGTGTTTAGGGAGCAAACAGAGGGAAGCCCCTATGTGCAGAGCCAAGCTTTGATGTCCTTAAGTAATAAGGTAGAGAGAGGTAAACACTCTCTGTCTCCAGCCTGGGTTCCTTCTTCACAGCAGGATATTAAATATTCAATACCTCCTCCTTCTTTAGTCGTATGGGAGGTGAAATTGGATTCTATTAATGCACTGTATCACTAATAGCTAATGAATTATTCTGTAAAGGAAGTTGACGGAACAGGAAAAGAGATTTGCATCAGTCTAACACAAAACAATTCAAATGTTGCGGGGGGTTAAATGTATTAACCCCCGCGAGGCAAAAATTTAAACAAACACGTCCCAATGTTAGCGTCCGGGGAAGCAGCACATGGGTAAACATGCCAATTAGAGAGATCCATGGCATACAAGGAGGCCTCCAGTCCATCTAATAAATGGTTAAGCGCCGGGTCATTTCAAACCAACCAGTAAGAGCCAGCACCCTGCTAATAGAGGCAGCTTTGTGCCGCAGACAATCAGGGTTTGGAAGGCCCGCATAATAAATACCATTTATGTCCTGCCAATTAGACTAGCAGTGAGCCCATTCAGCCGGCCGTCTATTCTCCTCCCCGCACACAAAGATGATCATCAGGGGAGATCAGAACAATTAACTCACTATCTTCTCCCCCTGCTCCCCATTGTCCAATATCCAAGCCATTAAAATAATTAAGGAAATATTGTAAACCAATCCAGCTGTTTGCTTTAATTGAAAGTGTGCACACGCTGAAATTTGGCATCTCGGAGGCAACACGGACGAGAAGCAGGAATATAAATGAAGCCTCCTCCATTGTGTTGTTGTTTTCTGGAAGATGTGACATGTCTGTCTGAATACTCCCAGCCAGTGCAGCGGACAGGGGAACAAATTGATTTTTGTTGCTCAAATGATAAATTACTGCTGAGCGTGATGATAAAGTAGAGGAAATTGGAATCTGTCAGCCTGATTGAATCACGGGTTGAAAGTTAAATCAGAAATCATTACGGTGGTAATTTTTAAATTACCGTCCTGTTGTGAAATTGCAATAATGTGATTTATAAACAATAACTTCACCAAACTGTGAAAGCATGGTTATTTTTCACCTCAGCACACTAATTGCGGTACTTTAAAATGTATAAAAATCCATCAGATGTCTCGTTCTACGTTGTTTGACATTAATGGTAACAGACTGACACCTAACCCCTGCGTGATTTAAAGGTCCAGTGTGTAGGATTAAGGGGGATGTGTTGGCAGAAATTGAATTAAGAAGTGTGTTTTCCTTAGTGTTTAATCACCTGAAAATAATTTGTTGTGTTTTCATTACCTTAGAATGAGCCCATTATATCAACAAAGGGAGCAGGTTCTCGTCTACGGAGATTGCCATGTTGCACTGCCATGTTTCTACAGTAGCCTAGAAAAGACTTACTAAACAGTGACTGAAGATAGGGCCGTTCATGTTTTGGTGTCAGCCACCATAGTTAGCAGCCCTTCTGCGACAGGAGAATCGGAAAAACACTGATTTTTTTTCAACATGAAACTGATTTATTCAGTGTTTTTACCGGTTTAAAAAAAACCTCCTGAACGTCTGGATCTTAAGTTATCAGAGAAAAAGGGTGAGGACACATTAGAAAGTGTTGGGCTAGCGGCCTGTTTCAAACATGCTAAGCAGCGTGGGAGAAACACTGAATTGTAACATGAAACTGCTTTATTCAGTGTCTTATATCACCTGGTTGTGTTTGTTTTGGAGAAGACAAGACATCTCAAGACCATTTGGCTCCTGGTGTAAACTTCCTTAACATTAAACAATGCAGGAATTCTAACCGGGTGAAGTTTCAGCTGGTTGCAATCTGCAGTCCTCACCACTAGATGCCACTAAATCCCCCTTAACCCCCCCTTACTGCTCCTTTAATGTGAGTATCTTTAAGATGTTACCTTAGGCTTCAGGAACATTTGATGGCCAATTTTCACTGTTTTTGTACAGTTAAAAGCTTAATTGATCAATCAACAAAAAGAATCAGAAGATGAATTGATACTGAGCTGTTATTTGCAGCCTTTATACTTTTTACATGAACATTTGGTAAATGCAAACAATACTGATTATGTTTGTTTCCGTATGATGTGTGCAGGTGGTGCTAAATACCTTAAGGGAACATATCTATAATTTTAAACAGCAGGTGAATAAATATGTTGGCTTGTTTAACCTCCAAACAGACGAGGATGTTTTAAAAAAAGATACACAAAAACAGTTATCTGATTTCACCACCAAACACACAGTTTCTCGGTGGCAGTTTGTTTTCCTCTCGCGTCCCAGAATTGCACCGTTGTGAACACTTTGGGGAAGATGGGCTGCGTGATACTGCTGGTATCTATTTCAGAGGCTGTATTTTTCCTCTCACTGTGGGGAAGCCAGTTTGCTGTCAGCCTCTCCACTCAGTGATTCGTACAGGGGTTTGGCGGAAACTATGAACTCTCCTCTCGCCGCAGGAGCACTTCCTCAAACTGTAAGCGTCAATATTTCAAGATAAACTGGAAGACAGCCCCTCTCTGTACTCTCGCTGCTGCACTGGCTATGCAGCTGTTATTGTCTGCCACTGTGTTCTTTCCAGGGTTAATTGTCTCCATTAATATGTTTTCAGTGCTCTGGGGCGTCGCTGAATAACAACAACAGCATAACCAAAAGCTGTGATTTTGAAAGGGAAGGGAGTCTTTGCCAGTTCGCGTGCGCTGTCACTTTCAGTTTAGCTGCAGATGTGCAGATCAAGTCGTTTCCAGACGTGACTACAGAGGATGATTGTATCTGAAGAAAGCTGTATTCTCAGGACACTGCGAGCGCCCGTCCGTCTTTGTTTCCCTCGAACTGAGCCGAGCTTTTACTGGTGTGTAAATGTTGGAGGATCATTCTCGCCCAGGGGACGAGGATAGGGGGGAGTGAGGGGTCTCTTGGCCACTAGTTTAGGTTTGATTGGTGGGTTTTGGCCGGAGTAGGGGGAACATCTGTGGCGTGGCAGTGCCAAGCTCTCCATGTGACAGCCACACTGGTGGGACCAATTGTTCTGAGTGCAAAGAACAGTAATCACTTCAAGCCCAAGTGTTGGTGGTGTGTGTCCCCCCCTCTCCTCCCCTTCCCTCTACATATTCTCCCTCCTCCCCCTTTCCATCCTTGGTGCGCTGATTGCGTGTGTTGTCTAGCTTCCAGACTCATCTAAATTTAGCATCTGTGGATGTGTGTGTTTCTCCAGGAGACTTTATCCACTAGTAGAATTTACATGCTCAGCAGCCCCACCATGTCTCCTCCCAGCCTCCCGAAACAAAGACATGTAGGGCGAGCGGGAATAGTCGGACAGAACATAAAATAAACAAGACTGGTTTCATCCGGCCCTTGTCAAACGGCAGCTTTGTAAATTGATATGAAAGCTGCCTTATCAAATGCTGACCTCTGCTGCCCCCTAAAGAGCAAACAAGAAATAAGCACAGCGAGGCAGTCACTGTACCGCTGTCACTTCCTCTTCCTTCTCTGTCTGACAGTGAAATCAAAGCACCCATTCACTTAAAGCTGACAAACCTCTCTATTTACCTTTGATGCCATGGAGTGGGAGTCCATTTGTTCCTGGTTTGTACAAGTGCACTACAAAGGCTTGTGCACATTATTTGTCCAAAGGCAAAAGATTACTGCAGAGTGGAAGTGGTGTGTCTGCTCTTCTATGTATAAAGTGATTCATATTGAGGTGTGAAAGCTTTTAGAGAAGAAGTGACCAACAGCGAGTCCGATGTGGCGACCCAGTGAGGTCCATTTTTCAGTTTCCTTTGCTGCTCTACAGCAAGACGGACAACAGGGTTACTGAGTGGGCTGCTGGCTCCAGTTGGGGAATGAATGCCATAAAGGGATACCTGTAGGTCAAGGAGCCTGTTGTCAGATAAAGTCACAGCACAGCTCAGGGCCGGCTGGTGAAATAAGGGCTTCGTCGACTATTCATGCGGCCATACAGGGAGATTTATTGCACTCAAGTGGCGAGGCAGCGCTATGGAAACCTGGGGAGAGTGAGGTGGACGTATGGATCTAATGGGGGCATACACCTTCAGCCCTGCGCATTAATACTTTAAACCGACAGCACGAGTAATCTACAGTGCAATATGATCAATTTTAGGGGATGTGGTCACACAATTGCTGTCTTCTTTAAGGCCACTCTGAGTGCGTTTAATTATTCAGCACGTTATTGGCGTGGCCTTTGTTTTGGTGACAGGCGATCTTCTCTCTCACAATCCAGCCGTCCATTTTACATCTCTTATCTGGGGTTCAGGCAAGTAGCAAACAAAGTCGAGTCACATCCAAATGTGTTTCTTTTGGATCTACATTTTGATGTCGATATAGAAGTCACATATTCAGAATCGATTTTTAACAGCAGGTGTAAAACTTCATTGTTAAATGGAGCAGCCTTCTTTATGCAGTGTTAGTATTAGTGTGTAATACATAAAATTACTAAATCACCATGTTACAACTTTAATTTAAAGAGGCAACAGATAGGATTAGGTTTTTTTCAGCTTGGCGCCACCTGGCATCAGCAGTGTTGCTCACACTGTTGCAAAGACCAAATTGACCGTGGGGATCAGAGATAATCAATAAAATGTAGGCTGTAAAGCCACCAGTATACCTCTATGTACATGTAGAATGAGAAGGTGTGTGGACACTATACTAAATAAATGAGTAAAGAGACCGAGCAACAATTATCAGATTTATCTGAAGAAAAAACAAATAGTAATGCAAATACCAGAATGCATAGTACCAGTACAAACAGTAAATTATACCAACATGTACAGTATCAGTACAAACAACAGTAGACACGTAAGGGATAATGTATAGTGAGCCGGTGACTGTTGAAAAATAACTCCCGACAGGGGAATGGGAACCCGTCGCGCAGCGGAGTTATTTTTCAACTGTCACCGGCTCACTATACATTCTCACACACACACTCACTACTAAAACATTCAAATGTTACAACTGGCATCAATATTATTAAACTGCTGGCAGAGTGTATTGACAGAGGAGAGGCGTTCACCAGACAAACGGGAGCGGAGGAGAGGATTTTACTCCACTTCTCCCGGTCAGAGATGCTGGGTGCCCAGTAGCTGCGGTGGTGGTGGTGGCGGCAGCCGTCCAACACTCGCTACCCTGTCCCTGGTTGCGGCGATTTGCAATGCTGGCCAGCTAGAAATGAATTAGCAGCCAGTACAGTACAGTCCTCTCTCGGCTAGCTAACATTTAGCCGTGTTACTTACTGATCCATTAGAAAGAAAGCTAGCTAGACATCGGTTTTGAAGCCTCTTTGGTCACAGAGCTCCCTCCATCTCTTGAACGCCTGACTGAGGTTTACTCTTGTTTTTCCTCTTCTTTTATCACTCTCCTTTTTGCTCTTCTTTGCCTCCTCAGACTGATTAGCTTGTTTTCTTTTGGGAGGCCGTTTTTCACTTATCTCCAAACTTTGTCCATCTGCCATTGTGCTCCTGACTCAACTATCTCATGCCCCGGCCAGTTCCTCATAAGGACCAGCTCCAGTCCCTGATTGGCTGACCGACCAGTTTGGCAATACATGACGCATTTCCTGCCGTAAAGCAGATTTTTTCTGCGAAAATTCGTCCCTGGCGGCAGAAGCTTATTGCAAAGCCATTAAGTAACCTATGTAAATGCTGATAGTCTGATTTTACTGTGTATACTACCCTGTGCAACCCACATTATTTTCATAATGATATATATAGGCAAAAATGCTGTCTGTTGCTTCTTCAAGAAGGGTAGGAACAGGAACCTTATTCGGATCGAGCTCGGGCTCGGGTTGAAATTGAGAACTCTAGTTCCTGGACTCTAACATATTCCCAATCTTTCCCTTTTGTCCCCTCCAGCACTTACAAAACCCAGCAAATTTCCAAACAGCAGCGACCGAGTTGCTGGACTGGTGTGGCGACCCCCGAGCCTTCCAGCGCCCCTTCGAGCAAAGCCTGATGGGATGCCTAACGGTAAGTCGACCCCCTTCTGCAATGCTGTACTCAAAGGTTCAAGGACAGCAAAAAAAAAAGGGCCGCTAAAACAAATGCTGCATTGGCTCTTTCCATAACTCCCTCAGGGTTACGACGAGGGAGCTAATGTTTGGCTGCCTGATCTTCACTGAGGTCACTGGAAAATAAAAAGCATTTCACCCCGTAGAAACTACTGAGATTCAATCACCTTTCAGTGACTTCAGTTACAGTTTGTGCTGTGGCTCATGAAATCGGCACAGTGGAACACAGAAAGGAGAGCAATAACGTCCTCAAACCACAAAGCAATCAGTGGTTATAGAGAAATACAGTTACAAAGCCCTTAATTCCCTGACTTAAATGCCTAGGGGCTTTTGATTAATTGAATAATTAGTATCCCATGGCATTTGAAAACAGACTCTTTTTTTTTTTTTTTACACTTTTTATACATCTGTTTTGAAAGGTATACTGTAAAGGAAGTAGGATTTTGGCAAAAATGCATCAAGGTAGTTTGATCTAATGAGACAAATTTAAACTAAACTTTCAAAAGAGGTAAATATATAACTTGTAGCTCAAGGAATCCTTAATTCTCTCTCATGTTAAATGTATATTAAAAGAGAATATTCCACCAAAAAAGCTAATGTGTACAGGGGAGACCAGGGTTGGTTGGCACACTTTCCACTCTCGGCCTTCTCTGATATAATTTATGTTCGAATATGTTACAATATTCTAACCAGCGGCAAATGAAAAGGAAAGGTAGTAGCTAGTATGGTTTGCTGTTTTGTGCAGCAACGTTTGCTTATATTAGTCACAAATAGCTAACTGTAATAGCGACAAATAGAAGGTGTCCATTTAGTCATGTTTTGGTATATTTTTGGCTAAATGGTGTTAGACACATGTTGAACATTTAGAGGGACAATAGAATTGTGTTTTATGAACCAAACTATGCCGAAATACATGGCATATGTTAGTGCAGTTTGCTCTTTTGTGCAGCAACGTTAGTTTACACTGGTCATGAATAAATAACTGCAGTAGTATCAAGCTGTTCATTTAGTCATACTTTGGTATACGTTTGGCTGATTGAAACATTTTGAACCGACAGAGGGACACCTATGCCTAAATATAAAGCATATGTTGCTGGTATGGTTTGCTGTTTTGTGCAGCTACATTAGCTTAAATTGGTCACAAATTACAAACAGCTAAGTGTGTTAACAACAAACGGCTGTTTCGTTATTCATATTTTGGGGGATATATTGGAACCAGCCAGGCTTTTTGAGAGGCAGATTTGTGTTTTATAAAGTTTCTGTGGACGACTGTGCTTTTATTTTGGTTTTGTTTGTTTGTTTTTTTGTTTGTTTATGCCATATGGTTCTCAGCCACCATTGGAATCTACTGTAACGGTTTTGAATCCAAGCTGAGTACAGCTGCCGCCCGCCACAAAGGAGCAAACGACAAACTGTTCAAACCTACGGGGGGCGAGTATTTGAAAGACTATTTTCATAGATTTTTAATGAAGTATTTCTTCAATAAAATCCTCCTCTGAAATATTCTGTGTCATGCAGACAGTTATAAATGAAGAGATGACTCTTTCCTGGAAATTTTGGGCCAAGAGACAGAACAGACAGTTTGGTAGAACAACGGACGGACTGCGGATGTGTCGCTCACCTGTCACCTTGGGCCATTCTGTGCTTCAACATGCTCATTTCCATACCGCCTCCAGCAGTAGATAAGAAATACATATAGCTCCTGTTGGGTGCAATTTGTAACCCCGCCAAGCGAGCGTGGCTACAGCAAGCGGAGGAACCCAGGAGATTTGTACTTGAGCACCACAGTGAAACCGCTCTGACACATCCCTCCATTCAAGTGATTGTTTGTGTTACTGCTTTAATGTGCAGCAGCAGGTGCCTTTTCCTCCATTTCGCCAATTCAATTTGTTTCCTGCCGTGAAAATCTCAAGGCTTTTCCTTTTAGTTTATGGGTTGTATAGACCTTAGCGTGAACCACACTGGGAGGGAGCACAGAGAATCTGATGTGATTGTGAAATTACCCGGTCTCAGACTGTAATAGTAAACACTTCACCCTGTTGCCTGCATGTTTTGTATCTCACTGCTGCCTTGGCCTTGGCATTTGGTGATGTCAGACTGGTGGCTACACTGCAAAACCAAAATCATCTTCTACAAACAGCTAAATATTGTTAATATTCATATTCTATTCATTAATAGAAAGAACAATCCGCCAATGGGGTATGCAAATAAATTATTTTATTGAGATTAGGCTAAAACAAAGGGCACAACGAAACATATCCAAAACTAAAACGAAAGAAAAGGGTTCTTATTTGTCTTATATCATCATATTGTTTGATCTAATAAGACATTTTCTCCTTCCTTACACTTGGAGTTTCAACAGGAGGTACAATCACTATGTTTAACATTAAATGCCAAATTCATTCTTAGGCAGAAAGAATTAATATTTTGTCGTACGCAGAGTTTCACAAACATAAAGTTTGAGTGACTCCTGTATGGCAGACAATCCACGACCACAGCTCCACTGACTGTGTGCAATTTAAGTCCTGAAATTAGAACCACTTGTAACTTCTTACACTAGAATTACCATTTAGCAAAATGTCCCTCACAAGTTTAGATTCTAATTAGGCAGCCTATACTCGTATATCTTCTTCTTAATGGGGGATTCCTATAAATAAAGGCCAGATATACATACTCTGTTTTGGTGTCACGTCAAGACTATACTTACAGGAGATAATGATATGGTGCAGGGAGCAGTGTTCAGCTGCGCTACCTCGGGCTTGTCTTGAACTCCAGATCGTGGCAGCAGGATCGCGGCTATGAAAACCAGGCGGGGAGAGGAATCTGTCTCTAGTGAGGCACGTTGGTCCGCACAGGCCTCGCTGTGTCCTAAAGGTCTACAGCGGGTTTCTTTGAGCTGATGATGGCGATGGTAAATCAAAGCAACATGCGCCACATAAGGGTGATTTACATCACCTCCTGTGGCATGTGGATGTTTCTCTTAATGTTTCCTCTCAGTAGGCATCGCGGCACCGGAGGCCACGTTTTGTCCACCGGCTCATATGGAACTTATAAACTTGTAGGGACAATATCCTTTAAGTTGAACGGGATCTTTGAAGCTGCTAAACTTTACTCTTATGTAACAGCAAGAATCTGGGAAACTGGCAAGACAACATGTTAAGTCCTGTGATGAGTTTAAGTACCAGGATGGGCCTGTATTCAGTGTGTCTTTCTTAATTAATCTGTGATGCAACGGTGTGTCAGAGCAATAATATCACTTTGGGCAATGAGATAATTTATCATTCCTGTTTATTTGTATTTTATATTATTTCTAGTTAGTTAGTTACTTAATTATTTATTTACTTAGTTGGGTAGTCGAAAGAAGACTAAATACACCCAACATGATTATTTGTATATCAATTACTCACTCTGAATTGAATTAGCAAACAAAAACCTGTTATTTCTCGCATGCTTTGGGTGAACATAGAAAGAAAATTCTCAATCAAGTGAAGTCAAAGGTCTTTAACAACAACAAAACTACATCTGTTTTAAACCTCTCACACAACTCAGCAGACAGCTCCTTTATGAAGGGTAATAGAGTCAAGAGTGAAACTTCCCCATGCTCTCTTCATAGCCAAACTCCATTGACAAAAACAGTAATTTTACTTTGCTAAACATGGGAGCTGCTGGTCCACCGCTGCCTCAATCCGTAGTTAGTTTCTGTTACTGTGTGACTTTGGTGAATCTGAATTAACCCTTTAAAATACAGAACTCACACAACGACACAGCCAAACGTACTGATTGAGGCAGTGGTAGACCAGCAGCTCCTTTCTTCAGTGACATAAAATTACTGTTTTTGTCAATGGAGTCTGGCTTTGAGCACAGATAAGCTTCTCTCTCTCAGTTTAGTTTTGTATAGTAAGGTTTGAGCGAAAATGCATGTGTTTGGAAAGTACTGAGCATATGGCTGGATAAATGATACTTAGATTATACAGTAGGAGTTGTGTGAGAGTTTGTAAACAGACTTTTAAAAAGACTTTTCTCAGGAATTCAGCACAAGTGGTGGGTAATTTACATACAAATAGTCATTCGGGGGTTTAAGTATTCCTTGAAAAAAACGATCATTAATGTTAATGAAAGAAAACACCTAAGCCATGGGGTAAAAAGTCATGAGATTTTAGTGTGGATGTTTTTGAAGGATTTTCTAACTTCTGCTTTCTCACTACCTTCTGCGTTCACATGAATAAAATCATACACATATAATCCACAAAGGTCTGTGGGTTTAAATAGAGAAGCGGAAAAAATTCTGTTCTGGAAATTAAATAGTATATTTGAATGGTTGTGCAGCCTTGGAAGAGGTACACACTGTCTGAGCACTTTCTACACGTCCCTACCGTTTAGCTTGTCGTCAGATTTGAATTTTTGTGACCATTTTTCAAAGAATAAAGACAGAATAAGACTGGAGAATAAAAATATCCAGTGAGTTCAGGTTCAGGTTCCAAAAACCTGAGTGATTTCTTTAATCTTAGTTATTTCCTCAGTAGGAATGAACCTTGGATCATAACAATATTTTGTTGTGTCGTTGTGTTCAGGTGGTCAGCCGCGTAGCAGCACAGCAGGGCTACGACTTGGACCTGGGCTACCGGCTCCTGGCTGTGTGCGCTGCCAACAGGGACAAGTTCACTCCAAAATCAGCAGGTAAGACCAGAGTTTTCTCAACCGCCGTCTCAGGCCATCTGGCCATGCTGGCCTGTTTGAGCTCAAAGTTCCTGTCTGCATTCTTGGCAGCATTTCATGATACCCACCCATTGCTACTAGACTAAGATCCTGATACTCCAGAAAAATCACTGTACGCCTGACTGTGTTGGACAGCATTTCAAGTATACTAGACGGACTGTGGTATGTTTAATTCACAGCTTTTTAAGCTGATCATCAGAATCCTGCAAAGATTAGTAGAGACAAACAATCATAGATCATTTTAAGGCTTTCTGGATGATAAATAAACCAACTTTCTTCATGATGGTTGGACTATTTGTACATACAGGTGTATAAAAAAGACAGTAAGAGTTTAGAAAGGTTGTGCAGGAGAGGTTAGAAGCCTAAAATGGATTATGAAGATACTTCACTTTTTAAATATGGTCATAAGATTGCATATTTCATCAAAGTTTCAAGACTAAGCAGTACTACAAATGTACAAATTATTAAAATAGGATATGGATATAAGTAAAAATAGGGATTGCTTCACTTGGCTAAGACATTAGGTGTTGGTGAAAGTAAAAAATCAGGTGCTTTTGATGGATGGGGCAACCTCACAATGACTGTCCAGTTTATTTCATGTAAAAGACCATGTTAGCAGTCTGAAAATCAACCAAGGCACTCTGATTATAAATTAATTAAAGCGTGAATGACCAATACATTTCAACTTAGGCAGTCTTCATCAGGGTATAGGCAACAGGTGTTCAATTTAAAACTCATGTCTAGGTCGTGTGACGTGGGTCACATGGCGTGTTAGCGGTGCCCACTTGAGAAAAACCACTGGAGAGGCATGACAGTAAAAATAACAGAGAAAATGAGTGACTCCTACATATATATATATATATATATGTAATAGCATAAAAAGAAGTTGAATCCCTACTCTTTCTGCTATTATATGTAGATATATATATATACAGGAGTCAGTCACAGTACGTGTTTACATTTTCTCTGTTATTTTTGCTGTCATGCCTGTCTGGTGGTTTCTTTCAAGTGGGCACTACCAACACGCAGTTTTACCCACATCACATGACCTTTTTTATGAGTTTTAAATTGAACACCTGTCCCCAGTGTATTTTATACCTCGCTGAAGAGTGTTGGAGTAGAAACATGTTGGTCATCTATATATTGACATGGGATTTTTGCTCACAGTCAGAGAGCTTTGGATGCTTTTCAGACTGCTAACCTTTACCATGTACTTCTATGTTAAAGGTCCAATGTGTAATGTTGGCATCTTACTGTGAGCCCAATTGACCGCAGACAGGCCACTAGCCCAGCATCTGCTAATGTGTGCTCACCTTTTCTCTGATAACTTAATTTTTGTGTTCCCCGTGGATGAATATCTAAGAGGTGTGGATCAGTTTTAGATCCTATTACTGAAGTAAATAGAATTGTTTAAAATTTAATATCAAATTGTATTTGAATTTGTAAGTATCTGTAGCTGGTACAGGTAGAGCAAGGTTTAAAGGAATAGTTTGACATTTTTGGAAATAGTTAGATGAGAAGATTGAGACCACTCTAGTATCATCAGATTGTCATTGGACACATTGTTATCAGAAAAATATTGATTGTAACTACTTTAAAGGAGCAGTTTGCCGGATTTAGTGACATATAGTGGTGAGGGTTGCAGATTGCAACCAGATGAAACTTCTCCAGTGTACCAAGCTTGAGCTCCCGGTTAGAATTCCTTCAGTGTCCATCATTCAAGAGGTTTTTACCGGGAGCCGAATTATTCGCGGAAGTCTCTTCCTCTCCGAAACAAACGGACCAGGTGACGAAACCTGCAAAAATGTTAAATAAAGCAGTCTCACGTCACAAATCCGTGTTTCTTACACTGTCAGGTTGTTGCAGACAGACTGCTGGCCCAGCATCTGCTAATGTGTGCTCACCTTTTCTCTCAAACTTAAGATCTGGACGTTTAGGTTTTAAGCAGGAGCTGAATTATCTATAGAGGACTCTTGTGCTTCAAAACAAACACACTCAGTGATTTAAACCAGTAAAAACACTGATTAAATTTAATTTAATTTAATTTTCCATTACAAAAAATAGTGTTTTGCGATGCTGCTTGTTTTTCATGGTTAAGAAAACAATCTTATTTTCAGGTGATTATACGCAAAAGAAAACATACTTATGATATTATATTTTTGCCAATATACCCCCCTAACTCCTACACACTGGACCTGTAAGTAAACTGGACAGTCATTGTTTTTTATTCTTAGTTCAACCATGTTTTTAAAGTCATGCCCTTTAATATCCGCATAAACTTTTCTCCATGTTGCATCTCACTTCCAAACTTGTTCAAAACACAGAGAATTACTGCACAGCCCAATTTCTTCCCTGGAGTTTTAAGACAAAGTGCGTACAGCAGAATACTCCATTTGTCACACGCGACAAAAAAATACTTTATCAGTGACGATGAGTTCCTGTTTTCACACAGCAGCGTCATCTTGCTACAGTGATGGATTATTGGGACAGATGTATACTGCTAAATGTTGTTATCAAGCTGGCGAAAAAGCATGCTGAAGCACGATGGGAATGAAGATGTATCGGCTGTCAGCAGCTCGGAAGATAACAGGAATATTTTGTGCTCCTTTACAGTTTTTTGATTTGTGGTTTCCACCTGTCTTGGGTTATGAGGAGTTCGGGGGTTGTGCAATTGCTTCTGTGCGCTTGGCCTCTCTCTGCTGAGCTCGCCTTAAGTCGACGAGGACATGAAAGTCAGAGGCACATATTGTTTGAATTTTCACTTGTGTTTGCTTTTTCTGATTTACGGCGTTCCATGGTTTTATATGTGGTAATATGAGGCTTCCAGTCATGCAATGTCACTCTTGTGTCAGCCACGAGAGGGGAATCACTCTCTGTCTGCAATTAACTTATACTGCCAAATGTTCTAATTCTACTTAATGCTAAATCAAATCTCAGGCCCTACTTTATGGGCTTAGATAAGATTGCCAATTGATTCTCTGTCTGAATAATTTCCTGCAACAGTAGTCATTTGGATACCAGCAAGTACTCCAGTCTAGGCAGCATCCCAAAGTGCATTTCATGGACAATTATGTACCTGTATATGCATGAATATTTTGAGATGAGAGGCCTGTAGAACGTGAAAGAGAGGGAGTCAATGGAAACCACTGAGGAGGCATTCTCCTGCAAAGCTCCCAGAAGCTCTTTAGAGCGGAGGCCCCGGTCGAGGAGGTTGTTAAGACGGAGAGAAAGCCCTCTCTGGCAGCCGAGGGAGACGGCTCTTAAACGACACTCCCACAGGGCCCCAGGGGCAGGACCCACTCCCCAACATCCTGCGGGGCCGTTGCCGAGTGACGGGGGAAGGGAGGGAGTCACATGATGGGGCCAGGATGGCGGCAGCAGGTCAGCCATCCAACACCAGACACAGAGGAGTTAGTGTTCAGGAACAGTTTGAGAAGCGAGATAAGGATGAGTTGAGTTTTGTGTTTAATTGAACACAGCGTCCCGCTCATGATGTTCTTTTAATGGTAATTTATTAAGCCAAATCTGACAGTTTCCCTGGATGTGATCCAAGTTTTTTCTCAGCTCAGTCATAAATACGACGGTCTGCCATTTGTTGCATAACAAGCTTTTTTATTGTTCTTGACGCAGACGGCTTGAAACTGTTCCACCTTATGTTTGTTCCTTATCTCTGCTAACAAAAAAGCTTGTGTAGCCGCAAAGCCTGGGAGTTTTCTCAAAGAGAAAAAGCAAGGAAAAAAAGTGTCCAGGAAGCATCTGAGGCCAAATCTTAACTCTCATAACCACTGGCCTGCTCAGTCACATCGTGCATGTTGTAATCTGCTCTGAAAATCTCTGTTAAAAGTGGGCAGGAGTGGGGGGGTGGATCTCTGGTAGTTATACGAGCGGGGCCGTCTGCCACAGAGGACATCAGGTCAATGGCTGAGCGCTAATAAGTAAATCAGATTTGGTGTCCCATTTTAACCAGGCCTAACTTGTCTTGGCTCTGACATCCAGCATGGTTGGGGCTATTGCATTTCTGTTATGTCATCTAAATTCCTCTCCCGAACATGGGAGAAAATTGAGGGGGAAATTGCGCCGAGGCGAGGGCAGAGCTGATTTCAGCAGTAGGAAATCAATGTTCACAGTCAACTTACAACTGAAACAGGTTGTAGCTTTGACAAATGTATTCATCATGAAACGCCTCCAACAGTTTAAGACGTTCGTCTGTTAATTTCTTTGTGAGAAAAAGGCTTAGACGGGCAAAAAAAAGACCTTGATCTTAGTGACACCAACAGTATGTATCTTCTCGCCTGAGGAAAACATCATTATCACCTCTCATTGATTTTATCAGTTAGCATGTGTACCTGAGTTTTAGCAAAGTGAGCAGTTTAGAGGTTCAGATGTTGACTCTACACAGTGTGATTTAGTGAATAGATGTACTCAGGGGGATCGGCCAGTTGTAGTCCTTCAGCCTTTTTGCGAGCGGCCCACAATGCACAGGCCGAGCTGGGGGGGAGGGTCGTCTGTCTGCTAGTAGTGACCTCTTTGTGAATGAGATTAGCCTGCTCTATTAATCTGTGATTACTTGGACTGTCTTACCGCAGGGCGAAGCCACGCACGTGGAGCCGTGGCGACATCAAAGCAGGGAGATCACTCGCTCAGTGTGGATAAACTCATCAGGGCCTCCTTCCGTCACAGGGTACATTACATGCCCGCTTAGGCCTCTTTCATCAGCGTCACACCCCCGTCCTGCGGGATGGTTCAGTCTGGTTCAAGAGCGTTGACAAAACGCTTAATCACGATTTTTTTTGCCTCCAAGAGGGTCAGAGTGGCACATTCCCAATCGTTTGCGCCTCAGTGAGCTCTTGGAATTCCTCAGCTCTAAAGAGTGAAAGGAGGCACCAACTTATAAGAGAGGGAGGGGGGGGCAGTCAGAGTTTTTCAGTTCGTTCTCTCATGTAGCAAACGCCTGGTAAACCAGCTATTCAGCAGATAATTAGTTGGGCTTCAGCTCTCGCTCTGTCAGCCTGGTTTGTCTCTACACTCGTTTTACACACGCAGGGCTGCTTTCATGTTTGATCAGAAGACAACGTGGGTTGTAGTTAACAGTGTCAGCACGATAAAAAAAAACAAAAAAAAAACACCTCAGCAACAGAGTTTTTATCCTGCGTTTCATCTTGTTTAGTTAGTTTGATTGCAGGAGTTTTAACAGTGGGACTCGTGGTAGTGTAGGAGGGGATGTTGTGTATGTTTGCAACTGAAGATCGACATCAGGCAGTGTGAGCAACTGCTTCTGCTTCATACTATAGGAATCTAAAACTATATCTAGAATATTCATCATAACTGTGAGACAGGTGAATTCGACTTTATCTATATGTGTGAAATCACAAGTTTGTCTCGAGGGGGCTTTGCATTTTTTACAACATGCGGACATGCCACAGTTTCTGTATATACAGAGACAGAGGCAGCAGGAGTAGAATCAGATTATGGAGAAACACATTTATGATTTTTATTTATTTATTTGGATCCCCATTAGTCACTACCAAGGTAGCAACTGCTCCTCCTGGGGTCCACACAAGCAGACATTACATCATAGCATAAAACAAATGTATAAGTAAAAATCCAAGGCAAAAAAGAAACAAAATACATCAAGAAATCAGTAAAACTACAAAACAATAATCAAAAAACAAACAAACAATACCAATAGATTACCCACAATAAAACTACTAATGGCACTAATTACATCAATGACAACAAGTGTACTCACTGTATTGAAATTGTAAGACAAAAGACCAGGTATTAATAAGGATATTAAAGGGACAGTTCACCCTAAATTCAAAATTACATATTGTTCCTCTTACATTTAGTGCTGTTTATCAGTCTAGATTGTTTCAGTGTGAGTTTCAGTGTTGGAGATATCGGCTTTTGTATAGTAGTTTGTATAGTATAATGGAACTAGATGGCACTCAGCTTGTGGTGCTCAAAGTGCTGAAAAAATACATTTAAAAAACTCATGGCAAAGTCTCTTTCCTGAATTCATGACCTGGTTACTCAAGATAAACCACAGACCTTGTTGTGAGCAGTTTCATGTAGGAATTATTTTCTTTCTGCAGAATTACACCCGCCAACTATATCACTGCGCAGAAGGAAGTGTTTATCTACTCATGGACGAGAGGCTAATGCTCGTGACAGTGCGAATACAAACTTAATGATGTCTTAATGACTCTTCCTTCCACGCAGTGATACTGTTGCCGGGTGTAGTCCGGTGGAAAGAAAATAGTTCCTACATGAAACTGCTCACTACAAGGTCTATGGATTATCTTGAGTAACCAGGTCATGATTTCTGGAAAGAGACATTGCTGTTGCATTATATGGAGAGAAGGCAGACATCTCTACAGCTGATATCTCCAACACTTGGCAACTCACACCAAAGCAATCTAGACTGATAAACTGCACTACAGGTAAGAGGAAAAATACATATCTTTGGTTTTGGAGTGAATTGTCCCTTTAAGTAAGTGCTTTAACATAATGCACAAAACACGGAACATTAAGTAATTATTAAGTGTAGTTCTTTAGAGTTTTTAGTATGAAAGTGTTTGGAGTTGGAGAGAAGACTAAATGGAAAGAAGAACATTATCTTCATGTAGTCTTATTTCAAAATATTGATTTTTTTTTTAATGGAAATTTCAGAGACGAGAAAGTAGCTCACTAATGTCAAAGAAAACAAGATGATTAAGGTTAAGATGAAGTGTGATCAAATGTGTCTCTAAGATTTTATACTTAAATCCTTGAAGTGTTGGAGTTCTTTAGCTCGCTGCAGAGCAGATCTGATGTAAATTTCCTCTTAACTAGTTTGAAGTGCTGATCATACATCGGCCTTCCAGTGAGGTGCTGAAGTGCCGAAGACTCAGAGGTCAGCCGTGTTGTCATTGAGCTGTGCAAAGGTCTCAGATTATACACACAATACAGAGGTCAGATACACACACACACACACACAAAATCTTGAAGGGCTGTAATTTCTCTTCCCAGATGTTTCCACACCAATTTTTTTTTTTTTTTTTAACTTTCTGGCCCTCTCTCCACCCAGTGTGCTTCAACATATAGTTTAGCTGCGGCTTTTCCTAAATAGAGAATAACACATTGTTGGTGGCCGAGTTGGACTGTCAGCACCAGCTGAGAAATAAACAACCTTTAGTTAATCAGATTTAAATACACATTTGAGGCTTTATTTTCCATGTATGGAAGGTTTATTTCAGATGGTGATGATGATGATGAGGTGGCCACGGTTACTCATGTGGTGTCAACTATTATTTTAGTACAAGATCTGGGAACCGTAAGGTCCACTCATCCCACCTACTGTTTAAATTTATAACACTGTGTTAAGTCTTGTCAGGTCAAAGTCTTCTCAGCAAACCTCAGACATTATGATCATTGGAGGTCTGTGTTATCAGTAACAACAGGGTCCCAGTGATCTTTAAAAAGTCTTAAAAGGCATTGAATTTGCTAAGCATGGCTGAAACTGGTAAAAGGCAATGCACACAAGGGTCGATGTATTTTTTATGCAATAAGTTCAAAAACCCAGCACGATGGGGTTCAAGGCAGTGGAATCCCACATGCAAAGTGAGAAACACAAAATTGCCAAGAAAACTCGCCAACAAATGACAGGTATTCACCAAAAAAGTCATGTTTTATGTTAAACATTATGGCAAAATTGTCCCTAACCCCACGCAATTGATGTCAGTTAATGTTTTTTTTTCTTATATTATAACAAAAAATAATAATATGAAAATAAGATAGAACAACAAAATTTAAAAAAAATAAATAAATAAAATGTTTTTTAGTGTAAAACTGTTAAAAATATTAAATTTCATTTTGAGTGGCATTTAAAAAGTTTTGAAAAATTCTTTAAAACTTGCCAACAAACAGCAGGCATTTACTAAAAAAAGTTTTATGTTAAACATTGCGGCAAAAATGTCCCTAACCCAAAGCAATTGATGTCAGTTCATGTTTTTTTGTTATGTTAGATTATATTAAAAAATAGAAAGTACAAATTTTTTTTTATTATGAAATTGGTCTTAAATTTCATTTTGAGTGCCATTTATAACGTTTTAAAAAGTCTTAACCCAACTTTCCTTAAGCTGTAGGAACCCTGGTCAATATTCATAATTCAGTAATGCTTGATTTTATTTATCAAAGCTGGATTTCTTTTCTCAATTATTGTATTTCTTAAACCTCTTGAACTTGAATGATTTTCTCCTTAAACTCTCCCTTAAAGGAATACCTTACCCTCCAAATGACCATTTGTACATCAGTATCTCACCTCGTGTTGCGTCAAATTCATGAAGAAAACTTTGTTTTTCATAGGGAGGTTGTGTTTTACTTTATCAGAACACCTGTTAATAAGCTCTCACACAACTTGTGCAGTATAATCCAAGTCTCATTTGTCCAGCCAAATGCTTTGGTGTTATTAAGGGTTAGTTCGGATTCACCATAGTCACACAATAACATAAACTAACTCATGGAGGCAGCGGTAGACGAGCAGCTCCTGTGTTCACTGTGGTAAAATTACTGTATTTGTCAATTGAAGAGAGCATAGATAAATTTCACTTTTAGTTCAGCTCCCTTTTGGAAAGAGCTGCTGAGCACACGACTGGATATTCAAACATCTTTGGCATCTTTGAGAACTTTTTGGCATCTTGAAGCTTGGCTGCAGCAGTTTGTAAAGACTGAACCGAGTCCGAGTTTTACGAGGTTTAAAGTTGTGTTATATGTGAGTGTCAGTGGCTATAAATCTACACTGAGTCCACTTTGAACCATCAGTGTGTTTTACACTACATGATCACTGTATGTGAAGTCTTCCAGACAGCTATGATGGATGTGTTAACTTTGCAGTCGGGGTTCAGGGCTGTAAGTCATCTGCTGTGCACTTAGCTGATAGTAAATACCAGGAGAGCAAACACAGACAGGAGAGATAAGAGCTGCTGAGCTCGTCTGTCCGTCTATGTAGTTGTTGCAGTTATTATGTCTGTGGCAGCAGGAGGTGATCGGTGGCATCTTCAGCCGCCCCATATGGCTCTGTAATTTGCAGCGCGACAAAATCAGATGTTTGCACATTAGAATTAATTTACATTCTAGCTTATGTCTCTAATTAAATGCGTATTATTGTATTTTAGCGACAGATTGCGCTAATTTGACACCTGAGTGGTGAATCGCCGCTGATGAGCGCGAGTATTTTTATTTGCGGATGACAATAGATGCTGCAGACTGCCTCAGGTGGCGTGTCTGCCCACAGTTTACATGTTTTATATGTGTGTAATTATTTATCCAAAAGCTTACTGTGGCTCATGTGTGCTGAAAGACAAATGTGGTCTAATTGGCCCCTCCCTCTCTGATTTCAACCCTCTGCGCATCAGGAAGCCACAATACCCTGCCTCCTCCTCCTCCTCCTCCTCCTCCTCCTCTGTGCCCCTTAATTACAATGACTAGTTTGATGGATTAAGTCGACTGTATGCAAAGACAAGGTTTTGGGGGCTGAAAGCACTACCACCTGAACGCCTTGCACCGCCACTTTTTCGGCGAGACCCGCCGTGCATCCTCCCCTTGTAACAAACGTGGCTTTAAATGAATTGATTGAGGCTTCTTTTACTCGTTGCTCTGGACGCGGGCCAAGATACAGGCTGTCTAGCACATTAGGCACCACCCCCCTTTGCAGGTTTGAAATGTGAGCTGCCTGCATTTTTTTTTCTTCCCTCTCCTCTCCTCCCTCCCTCCTCCCCTCCCCTCCCCTCCCCTCCCTCTCTCCCTTCTGGCGAAGTGGCTGTGGCTGCTTCTGTGTGATGTGTGTATTGGGAGAGCAAGCAATGGATCACTAGACAGAAAAAGAAGATACATCAATAACTGCTGCATACATCCGAGGTGAGGAGATAAGCATTTGGTTCTCTCTCTCCCTCTCTGCCTGTCCTCCCCCCCCTCACCCCCACCCTCCCCCCTCTGTCTCCCCCTGTGTCCCCCACCTCCTCCCTCCCTCCTCCCCCTCTCTGTCTTTAACCCTTTACTGCTGCAGGAGCCGGCTTCCCAAATTTGCTGAATTATTTGTGACGATACGTACCTCTTTTCCTCTCTGACCACAGACGTGTGTCCTCCTCTTCTTCTCCTCCTCGTGCCTGTTAGTGCTGTGTGAAGTTTCTTTCTTTCTCTTCTTTTTTCTTTTTTTTTACAGCTTATCCCTGTTTTCCCTCTCATTGTCTCTGGGGTATTTGTTGCTTGAGTGCAAAGAAGCCGGTGGCAAGTAGAGCAGGAGCCCATTAGCAATGACTCCATCTGTGATTGGTTTTGCCTGCGAAACGGAGAGAGCAGCCATGAATAATTGATGTGTATTGTGCAGTCAGTCACTGGACACGCAGGGAGAGAGGAGAGGAAAACAGAGAGAAGCTGCTGCCCTGAGACACCGAGGGAAACGTGGGGAGGGGGGGGTGGAGGGAGGGAGGGAGGAAGGGAGGTGGGTGAGAGAGAGGAAGAATGTTAGAGAGGAGAGAGGAAGGTGGGAGGGATAGAGAGACACAGAGAAAGAGCTTTAAAATAGCTGCTGGCTTCAGTAGTGCAGAGATTAAGGCTGCCCTGTATCGCCTTTGTTCTGCTGTTGCAGATTTGTGCTCAGAAGTGTTTCTAGACACATGAGTTCCCCTTTTTTCTGTGCAGTGAAGAGTGAGAAATAAGCAGGGACATTGCTGGAGTTAGTCTGGTTGAAATGCGGGTGGCATTTTAGACGTGCGGGGGGTGGGATGGGGGGGGGGGTGCTGTTGTGAATAGGAGTGAGCTGCGAAGCTGTGAGCTGTCAAAAAGAGGAGACAACAGTTAAAGAGGGTTGTGTTTGCAGGGGGTGTATTCAGTGACAAGAGGGAAGGTGGATCTGCTGCTGCTGCTGAGAGTAACTGCACATTATTTCACCCCTGGGGTGGAGGGGCGGGGGGGCACGCACATAGAGGGTTGATTCCTGCATTGGTGGGTGCAGACGGGCACCCTGCCACGTCTTAAACTAACGGAATGGGCTTTGACAGTATGACGAGTGCCTCGCAGCGCCCCGCGTGATAGAGTTGCAACAGCTGACTGCTGCATTTGACCCACTTACAGCTCACACAGAAGGGGTCAAAATGGCCTTGATTATCTCTCTGAGTTGCGCTGACCTACTTGAGGCGGCGTTTTCCGCGAGACTCTTGGCAGTTTATCACACCCACTCCCCTCTATGCCACACAGCCGGGCTCGCTGCAGAGACACGCACAGATTTTCTCCCAGTGTAGTAATTCACCGGTTTCAGATCAGTGATTCAGTGTTTCTGATGGTCCAATCATGTTCACTGCCCTGAGTTTGTTTAACGGGAGGAGCAACAGGTTTAAATTTCTGACATTTTTCAATGCATGTAGATGCTAATGTACCTGTTTTGCTTACATTCAACTTAAAGGAATACTGTCTGTAGGCTGGAAAGATAGTTCTTTTATTCATAGAGGTCAGTGGATTCCAACAGTGATCCAGACTCATGACAAAAAGAAATATCAAAACAACACATAATTTCTCCACTTCATAGCTAAATAACCACTTCTGTGTCAGTCTTTCACCTCCTCATAGCTCTAAATCTCTGTCTGAAGTGTTGTTTTTTAGTGATTTATTGGGGAAGCGCTCGTTGTTTAGACCGTACTTCATACAGATCAGTGACAGAGAAGTGGATAATGATGTACAGAGCTGAGTATCCTTTAAAGAAATCATGCACCAGCATTCTAAACCCATGATGTGAGTGGAGTGGCATGTAGCATAGCCATATTTTTGTACGCTCTGTGGCATCTCCCACACACATAGTGACAGGGCTAACTGTTAGCATCACACAGCTAATATTACCTAGCACAGTGATTCCCAACTGGTCCAGCCATGAGGTTCAGATTCCTCCTTAGTCATCTGTTCTAGGTCCACAGAGTTTAACATATATATTCAGCGTCATGCTTGCTTTTTGACATGTCTTTGAGCCAGTTTGCTTTCTCTGTCATTTAGCTGTCTGTTAGCAGGGAACAGCACTTTAAGGAAAAAGCTCGGTGCCAAAAATTCACTGTACTTCAAAATAAAGTGTGTTTTTTTTACAAACTCGTCACGTTTGCGAGTCAATTGCAGCCCATTCAGAACGGACCCGGGATCCACTTCTGGACCTGGACCCGCCAGATGGGAACTGCTGGCCAAACAATTATTTATAGGTTTAACAACAAAGTCGAGCCACTTCGGTGTTGTTGTGAGCTTGTTGGGACTGTTTAATGGCTCTGTGTTGGATGTTAGCTGCCACTGCTGAGCTTGTTCTAACCAGGTAGATGTTGAAGTGACGGTTCGTCAGTAGAAAGTGACTCCAGAGACGGCAGCAACAGAAAGTTTGCTTATCCGCCAGGGAGTCCGGACAGTCCAGGATCAGACCCCCAGCATAAAAACGATCTTTTCAATACTACTTGGTGCTGTGCTATTTCAATAAACACCCTAAAGGTATCAAGCTCTGATACCAAGCCTGAATGCTGCAAGAGGTTTTTCTGAAGTTATGAAGGAGAAACCTCCAAACTTCCAAGCAAAAGAAAAGCGAAAATCTGCTTGTGTATTTTTTTTTTCTCCTGTTGACTTCACTTGAGAATTATATTCTGGCATGTTGGTTTCTTCATTGTTCACTCGGCTTTCTTTCCACTAAGAAGGATTTTGTTTCACTGTACAGTAAAGTCCTGGTTTGGGCAATTATTCAATTATGCTTTTCCTAAAATGTGTGTGTGGGACAGCTCCCAACATGCTAAGACAGGAGAGGTTTTGCAACAGGCGGTGTTGGTAAAGAGATGTCTGGCTAGCTGTGCAGCGCTCCACACTTCCAACTATTCATTACTGTTGTTTTGTCAGCTTCAATGAATCTCTTGTTCTTTGTATTGGAGATGTTTTTTTACCCACCGAGTTGCGAAATTGCACTGACCTTTTTCTTTGAAGTTTTTTCGATAGAGTCCCAAATCAAAATAACAGCAAGCGGCATGCAGGATAAGCTGATTTCATTTGTGTATTTGCAGATCATGCAGGCTGTTTTCATTTGGACTTTTTAATGAAAGAACATCCGGCCATCAGTAATTACAGGATGCAGTTTGTTTGCACCACTTCATATATTGTGATCATGCAATCAAAATCGGATTTTGATCATATTTGATATTGAATCCTCTAAAGATCAGAAGAGGAAGGTGGCAGGGCCGGCAATACTACCAGCCAATCAGTGATTTATTTTTTTTTTAGTATTTTTAGGTCAGTGAACTGCAGATAGTCTGTTTCTGAAGGTTAGTGGGTAAACTCAGTGATGTTTGTTCGAGGCACAACGACTTTTGGTGTAAAACAAAAATCACAGGTCTTCACAGACATATATTTGTCACAAAAATGGGACAAAGTATGATGTGATCTCTACAAATAATAATCAGAGTATTGAAATTGCGTTGAAATGCCAGGTGTAACCGTCTGTAGAGTTTCCTCCTCACATCAAAGGGGAACACAAGCACATCCGCCTGCTTGTTATTCTCACTGCAAGTCCTTTAAAGTACAAACAACAGCAACTGAAAGCAGACTTCAGTGGGTGCTCTGTTATTTGATCTTAATTTATGATCAATCCCATAGGTGGAAAGTAATCATACATTTGTTGTGGATCAGGTATCAGAGTGCAGAGCAGAGGAAACACTTAACTCGATCTGTATCTACAGCAGAGTGAGTTACCCTCGTAGACTGTATAAAAGGAGTGGACGTAACCACCATGACATCACCTGTTGGCTTGTGGACTTCAGTTTTAAAGCCTCGAGTTTGGCATTTTGGACAACGCCATCTTGGTTTTTTGTAGCCAGAATTGCCCATATTTTGATAGGATGGAGATGTGAAGAACTGCTACACCTCGATCCAAACCGACAGATCACCGAGGTAGCAATTTGTCAATCACAAGGTAGCCATACCCTAAAGCATTGGTTCCTAACTGGTGGGTCGCAGTCCAAAAGTGTGTCAAGGGTCCATTTTGAATGGACCGCAATGTAAAAAACACAATTTATTTTAGAATACAGGGAATTTTTGGCACAGAGCTTTTATTTTGAAGTGCCGTATCCTGCCGTAGAGTGAGTGACTAAGGGACAGCTTCTTGACAGAGACTAGCTCAACGACATGGCCAAAGTATGATGCCGAATGTATTAAACTGTGTGGACCTTAGATGAATGACTAAGGAGAAATCTGGACCTCGTGGCTGGACCAGTTGGCAACCACTGACCTGAAGCATACCCTGTTTCATCATCTGTTTTACTGTAAAAGGGACCAAAATTTAGTAGGGTCATTTCCTGATAGATTTATATACAATCTGACTTCTTTTTGCGACCAGTGGAGTCAGCCCATGCTGGTGATTAGAATTGGCATTGACCGCACTTTTCAGACCTGGAGGCTACGTCCACTTCTTTCATATGGCCTATGATTTCCTTCTGCAGACAGGGAGTAAAGGCCTTTACAGTCTTTTGTATGTGTTGTTCAGAAAGCAGTTAAAAAGATGCTGTCAGAGGTCGTAGAAGGGAAATCTGCACCCATAACGGTCGAAGAACCAGGAAACAAGGCTGAGGCAGTTATAAGAAATTACAAACGAAGGTATTGGACGATGTTAAAGCAGCACATTAAAGAGGCATTAAGTAATCTATAACCTTTATTGATCTGTATAGGTGAGCAGCAGAGGTTTAAACGGCATCTTTAATTCCTCTTTGACACATCTATGGCATTATCTACAACCCCCTGCATGCATAAACAATGCTTACACATCATTTTCTATGATAGGATTCTGATCAAACCTTGTTAACCGCCCGGATAAAGAGCTAGATATTCAGTCGATAGTAATAGAGAAAAGTATAGGCTCTGTGATTAGTGGAAATCCTTTGGTGATCAGATGTATCCCTGCGGATAACCTGAGCTTATAATAATAGTTTTTTTAGTGATTGTTGTAGTGTTTGTAATAGAAATGTCATGATGCGGTTAGGCCTGTCACAATAATTACTTTAGTTGGACGATATATTGTTATTGTCATTTAAAGACCATTCAGTGCTGTTATATAATAGTACAGTAACGCAAGTACACCCTTCCAAAGAGCAATAACCCTTTAATTTGTTCAGCAAAATGTGCCTCAGCGTAGTTTTCTGCTTTTTATCTTGGCTCAGGCACTTCGTCAAAGTCTTGTAATGGTTTAGAAAACCCTGTGTATATTCTGGCATTATGTTGACTAAAATGTTCGTGACATTCTAATGTAAAAAACACATGTAACAGTGTTGTAGTCAAGACCACCTACACCGAGACCAAGACCAGACCAGAGCGAGTCCCACACAGCATGATGCGCTCACAGTTAAATGTGGAACATGCAAACCATCAGAGCTCTTCGAGTTGATTGGAAAGATCCACAATCCCGTAAAACACCTACAGAAAACAAATGAAGAGCCCACTTCAATTTCCTCTTCTATTACCATACTGTATACACATGTGTATCTATCAGTGATCCATGAGAAATGTCTTGATGGAATAATCAAAAAGTGAATTTTATGTGGGGGAATTTTACTGTTTTCTATGAGCAAACAAATACAAACACTAAGGAGCTGAAATCGACTTAACGCTCTTTATTCAACACTCTTTTTTTTACCTGCAATTTAGTCATATCCCCACAGTTGTGGTCTTGACCTCACTCAAGACAAGAGTGAGTAAAAATGTGTTCAAGTCCAATACCAGACCAAGACCTTGCAAAAACAGGTCTTGAGACCAAGAATGGTAAATGGACTGCACTTATATACCACCTGTCTTGTCTTCTCGACCACTCATTTGCACACTGGTGGCCGAGGCTATCATACAAGGTGCCACCTGCTACTTAGTAACCGTTCACAAGCTCTCACACACCGATGGAACAGCCTGTGGGGGGGATTTGGGGTTCAGTATCTTGCCCAAGGATACTTTGACATGCGGATTTGAGGAGTTAGGAATAGATCCCCCGATCTTCCAATTGGTGGATGACCCACTGTACCTCTGAGCCACAGCCGGCCCTCAAGACTGAACTTGAGTACTACAACACTGGCGTGAAAGTGCAAGGGCAATATGGGTCGATACATGGACATGATCTCAAACCATTTTTCTGACCTTGATAAGTCGATAACGTACTTATTGTACAGACCTAGATGTGATCAACAATCCTTAAACTGCCTGCGCTGGATATTACCGTCATTTTAAACCATGACACAAGAAAAGTGTAATCTATTAAAAGTTAAAAGTCATAATTTTGCTTATATGAAGTTCAGTATGTTCAGTCGTTCTCTCCTCTTCTTAGTATGTTCTTAGACAGTCTGTGAATATATCTCTCAACCATCTCGTCATCTCATAGGTTTGTGTTTGAATCAAGGAGCAACTAAAATGTCTGTCATTTACTGAATATCCCAGACATGTTTGTAAAGTCCAGTAAAATGTAAAAATTTGAACCCTACAGAAACCAACTGCTGCAGGAGGTGTCAGTCTGACTCAGGTACTTGCTGTGTGTTGCACAGGAAACTCATGCACATTGGCTGAATCCAACCAACCATCCTCATCCCAGTCCTTACATTATGTCGTCACAGCGGACCGTGTCGACATACTGTACATGGAATGACATCAGATGTGCTTTTATTTTATTTTTTTCCTTTCTTTTCGGTTGGTCATTTAGAAAAGCTACATGGCTGCTGTTGTGTTTGTCTGTTGGAGTTTTACAGTATGAAGCATGTCACACGTTTTTATCATCCTGCCTGCGTCACTCTTCATTGAAGCCATTAACAATCTAAGTTTATGCCTTGTTCTTCTTGGTGATTTGTATGTTAATTATAACCCCCGCCTACACACTTTAGTTAAAAAAAACAGTAACAGATCAGAGTCAGAATAATGTGATCAAACTTTAATCATTGCTCTAACGGAACTGGGACAACAAGCATACATGAGCATATAGCAAATTGGGTGTTATATACAATAAACATGTTCAACAGAGTTTCAGTCCTGGGCACACTAGAAAATAAAATAATATCTGCACATATATACATATATATATATATATAGATAGATAGATATATAGATATATAGATTCTAATGTTATTAGTATGTAGACAAACTAATAAGAATGTATAAGGTGAAAATACATTATTAAAAAGACATCTATAGTGTGAAAGTCATTATCTGAAGTACAAAAGAGATGTTCCCGAGTCACTTCCATTCAGAATGGACCTGGGACACACTTTTGGACCAGGACCCAGCAGTTGGGAACCATTGCCCTAGAGGACTTTGAAAAGACTTTAAAAAAGCTACAGTCTGACACCCTCTCACATCAAAAAAAAAAAAAAAAAAGAAAGAGTTTTAGTCACGTTTTATAAGGTTTTGCAAAGGCCAGGGATCTTATACGGTCAATATTTGCAAGACTACTACCAGGTTCCTTTTGAGATTATTTCCCATCCTGCTCCTGGTGGAAAATATTACGTCAAACTCCCTTTTAAGAAATATGACATATAAACAATTCCTTACACATTCGTAAAATCACATAACTCTGGAAACATGCAATAAAAGACGTCATATGTCGATAGTATTCTTGTCAATTGTACAAACTTTACATTTTGGATTTTGTCGCCTTAACTCGCCACCAGCCTCTGTTGGTTAGCTGCAATATTTTAGTCAGTCAGGTCAGATACACACTGAATCAAACACTGATTCTTGTTCAGCTCCACCAGTTTCTCCTCCTTTTCCACAGTACAAGAAAACCGAAACTTTTTCATCCCTTTCGGAGTCCCCTCCATGTTTAATTACTGCCCAGTTTGCTGCTACCTGTTTGGTGCTGGAGAGAGCGCAGCTACGGTTGCTGCTAATGTTTACGTCATTGAGCGTCACGATTTGCACCAATAAAGACTAAAAACTTATGATAATATTAAACTTTCTAATTTTAGAAAGTATGAGAGTTTTATGACCACCTGACACCACAACTCTAGCCAAACTCTCATGACTTCTGACATTAGAAATTTGTCTGAGACAGTGAAATTGCTTGAAAAGTAATTTGTTGTTTGCAAAAAAAATCAGCCTGAGGCAGTACATACTCTATGTACACAAGCTCAGTCATGAATGATTTTGGCTTGTTTAAGATGGATAAGGTTTGAGTTTCATTGTTTCCATTTGGCCTGAGTCTTCATCAGGAGGACGCTTCTTAGACAAATGCTGCACTGTTGCACATATGGATGACTCTAATGAGCCTAGAGGGGTGCTGGGACCCGACCCAGGCTCCTTCAGTGTCTGTTCCTACTGTACTTCTAAAGGGAGGCTTTGACCCCAGGCCCACTGTGAAAAGGTCGCAGGTGAATCAGCCACCAGCGTATGCCGCCGTGACACTACCGGCCCTGCACAGCACCCTGAGGTGGGCACGAGCCTGGGCACATCTGCTCCGCGCCTAATTGGTATCATTGTAGACGAGGGCTTAAGGCTGGGCCTTCGTTAATAGCAGCCTGTTGCTCGGGGAAACAGTCTGGCTCCTGTAAGCCGCTTCTTTGCAGGTCTGCTCATCTGATAATCTGGTTGCAGGAGTGCACGGTTAAAAGCACACTCTGTGCTGGTGCAGTCGACCTCACTGTGCAGTTGGCAGGGTTTCAGAATCCGCGATGTGGTCAGGTGAAAGGGTCGTCAGTTAGACACGTTTTGGGGAGATTTGTCTTGTCCAAGTAAAGTGTGGTCGTCTGTAGCACACAAACATCTTCAATAAAGATGCTTTTTCCTTTGTTAAAGAACTACGTCAGTAGTTTTAGCCCTTAATTACAAATAATGCGTGCACTGTATTTTTGCTGACTGCTTAAAAATACATGCTGTACTGATTTTTAAAAACATGTTTGTTTCAGTTGGTTTCCACTCATTACTGTACACTATGAAACTCAGGTGAAAAACTCTTTAAACTTTGGTAGAGTCATTTATAAATAAATGTGTTAGGCTTGGGTGGTATCAAGGTGTAAAATGTGTATTCTTTCTATAAGGGTGCTTACACACCTGCCCTGTTTGGTTCGGTTCAGTTGAGCTTTGAAGTTTGTTTGCCCCCTAAGTGCAGTTCGTTTGGGCAGGTGTGAACACAGCAATTGCACTTGGGTGGGCAACAAAGCAACCGGACCAAGACCTTCTTCAAAAGGTGGTCTCAGTCCGGTTACAAATGAACTCTGGTGCGGTTTGTTTGTAGTGAGAACATGTTCCGACCTGGATCTGAACCAACTGCAGTCACATGACACATTGTTTGGGTTAAACATGAGCATGTTACAGTCCTGGAGGATTATTAATGTGCACCTCCTCCTGTACTGCCTTAATATGCACATTCAGCACATCCAGTGCATCAAAACATTGTTTTCTAGTTGGAGCCGCGCCTCGTTTTCAAACTGTATGGTTTGACTAAAATGAACAATGACAGCAATATAGTCCACGATGAGCAGCGCTAAAATCAACCTGCGTAGTTGTCCCTCCATTGTGACATTAGAGAGTGTCACATTTATCTTGCAAGTGTACTCTTCTTCAACGTTTTGTTAACACAACATAAAGCAGGAAAATTTGTTAAAGTTTAAAATTAAAAATGAGGAAAAAAGACAAAAGAATGAAACATCAAGTTAAGTCAGCGTTACATGAGCACTATGTGGCAATCTAGTCGCAACTTTTCAATTTTCAACTTTTCATTTCCATGCAATGATAATGTGACTGTCAGAACAGCACACATGATGTTTGCCGTGACAGATCACACGGGCAAGTTGACAGAGTCTGTTTATAGAGTTTATTTTCATACAATATGAAAAATAAATGAGTGGTTGCATCAAGCAGCAGGAAAAATACATCCAAATCTAACACACAATGGCATGCTGTGCAGAATGGTTAGCTGTGATGTGTAAAGCACTTGACCTCAGACACTGTAACACTGCTGCCAGATTTCAGCTCCTGAATTAAGACATAAAGATGCAGGTTTGGAAGCAGTTTTGCTCCCAATCAGCTTACTGAAGCAGCGAGCTACATACAGTAACAGATTGAAGACTGAATGCTGGTCGGCGGAGATGTTTGGCTGTAATGCACAAGGAATTAATTCTCACCAGGGGGGTGAAATGCTATAGATTCCCACCTCCATGCTTTACAGGGACCCTGAATGGCGTGCCCTGTTTTTAATGAAGAGATTTGTTGCATGTGCCAAGAGAGATTATCCTTTAAAACACTGGCCTGCTTACTGTAGGCGAAGGTTTGGTTCCTGTGTAACCATGACCAAGAGATGTCAGTCGGAGTGATGAGATCTGCATAAATCATCTTGAGATTGTGGTTTATTGTATCTTGTTCCACTTGGTGTTCTGTCGGTGCCAAGTGAATTTCTTAAAAGATATAAAGAATGATCTTTATCTCCAATCTGCAAACACAGATTTTATTTAAACGTGTTATCGTTGACATTTTATTGTTGATTTTTATTCGGAAATCCTGCATTTTTATATGTAAATAGATATAAATTTGCATCATAAAGTGTTTAGCTGGTTATTTTGTCACTGGAGTTAAAGTTTAGAGGAATAAGGGAATAAGGGACGGCTTTTCTCTCAGTGATTCAGCCTTAAGAGGTTTTTTGATGTTGCAACAAAGAGCGCAGGATGTCAAAACAGCAACCCAGAAACACCGCAGCATTTTCTTTTTCTCCGTGTGCCGCTTGCCTCCACATGGCCACATATGCTTGTGGCCTCAGTAAAACCTTTTTGGCACGAATCCAAGCGGCCCCCCTTTCCCCTCCCGTTCTCCTCGCCGGATGGACATGGCACGACATTGCGGCCATGTGGCCAGCAGGAGGCTGTATTTAAGCCGGGGCAGCTCTGAAATGGGCCATAAAACCTAGCCAGCAAGTCTGGCTCCCCATGAGGCAACGGGCCTAAGTACTCATTGACAAGACTCCAACATCACTGACTTCCCAGAGAGAGAGCGGCAGAGGAAATAATGCAAGAAAAAAAAAAGCAGCAGACAAAGATGAGGTGCAGACAGGAGGCGGTTGTCTGGCCTATATAGACAGGCTGTTTTATAACCAATAATGCTTTTAATCCACATTATGTAGCTGTTTCCTTCTGACTTTCCCACTGCTACACACTCACTGTCATTGGGGCTTTTTAATTCGTCTTCCAGCTCATTTTCACTTAATGAAAAAGCCCCTTAACTGCATATGTTTAAGGGACCTCAGGGGAAATATGTCACATTCTGATGCCACATGGCGGCCATGACATTCACATGTTCCCACTTCACACATCCTTCCCACTTCATCAGCTTTTAGAAAACATCGCTCAGCCTGAAGTATGTCATGAAATGACTCACAAGACTTTAAAATCTTACTAAGTGAGCTAATGAAGTGAGTTTACAGACTCCGGTTTTACGACACCCAGTTTGCACTCGCTTCCGTGCCAAAAGCGTTGGAGAGTTGAGAGGCTGACCATGTGTTAAAGGCGGTCCACCTGTGAGCGACTATCCACTTATTCCTCCATGGATGAACAAGTAGCACAGCTCCGGTCTGTCGCCGGTTGGCAGGTTCACAACCTGTTATACCCGCTCCTCAAAAAGGCTGCATGATGGACGAATCGCTTCCATTTCACTATCAAATTGGCGTTGATGAATAATTGGTGGCATCTGCGAAAAGACAAAAGTGAGGTTTGATGGCTGCCAGGCGGGCATCCGTGGCTTTGTGGAGTGCCGCGAGCCGGAGAGGGAGATGATTTACGACCCAGCCGGTAGTTTACGCGGGATAGTTTGGCACCGGCTGCGAGCAGTGTCATAGCAACCAGTTATTCATGTACTTTTTTTATATATTATGAGGTAAATCACAGAATTTTACAGTTCCGGGACATAAGCGAGGAATTCTTTGGCCGAAACTAAACATGGCTGTTTTGCATGGCCTCTTAGGTGCTCTCAGTAACCAGGGATACTAGGACTCCCCAGACTCTCTCTTATTTTAATTGACTTTGGCCTGCAGGAGGCTTGTGTCCATTCAAACCTTTCTGGGCAGAGAGAGACAGAGGAGGGAGGGAGGAACAGAATGTGAATAGAGCTCCCTCAGAAACTAAAGAGTGCAGCCCACTAGAGCCGTTCTTGTTAGTTTGCTCATGGTCTTTGTTCTCCTTTCAGCCCTTCTGGCTAAATGTCTTCAAACAAGCCGTTTGGGGGTTGCGATTCTCTCCGACGGGTTTACAGCGAAAAAGATTGGACTTTGTTGTTACAGTCAGTTTGGGAATAAGTGAGGAAGTGCTGCTGATAATGTGATGTGATGACTGGATGTGCACTGTGTGTTTGTGTGGATGTTAGTGACCGAGCCATGTGGGACGATGCCAGGTGGGAGTCCAGGGTTGACAAGGGAGCAGGTGTCTATTAGATACAGAGCAGAGAGGGAGGGAAGGAGGGAGAGAGGGGGGACGAGGATCATAAGAGCTCCTGGCATCTGCCTTACCTGCTGCCTCCCCTGCAGTCCTCCTGCCAAAAGGAAAAAGAAGAGAAGAGGAAAATGTTTTGGAGGAGGCAGCGAGTGAAGGAGCGACTTTTTTAATGGGGGCTGTTCATGTCTTGTTTGCAGGGTTATCCTCTCCCACAGGTTGTTCGTGCAGCACCTGGTGACTGTCCAGCATGGTGGGGTTGTGTTTGCTGTACAGCCAAGTTACAAAAACACGTGTTAGTAGCATATCTGCTCTTTATTAGTCGTTTTAAAGCGCACATTAATGCCTCATTCTGCATGTCCATATTCTACAACCTCTAGGAGTTTTCCTTAAAAACATACTAATTACTGCTTATTGATTGTAAGTAAGGAAGTTCTTAAAGGAAGACTTTAGATGCAAATGACCAGCTGTATATAAATTACTCACAGCATGTTACCTTGAATTCTTAAAGGAAACTTATTTTTCTCACATGCCTTCACAGTGAACGGAGAATCCAAAAAAAGGTGAACATTCTTTCATGAATTGAAGTCAATGGGGTCCACGTTTGACAACAGCAAACTACATCACAACATCCGTTTACAGACTCTCACACAACACGTGCAGTATGATCCAAGTCTCATTCATTCAGTCATGTGATCAGTACTTCCCAAACACATGCTTTTTTCCACGAAAACAACTTAAAATGTGTTGCAAGTGTTCTCATTGTAATGCTTTAGCGAAAATGTATGTGTTTGGAAAGTGCTGAGCGTATGACTGGATAAATGAGACTTGGATTATGCTGCACAAGTTGTGTGAGCGTCTGTGAACGAATGTTGTGATGTAGTTTTGCTGTTGTTACGTGGACCCCAATGACTTCAATTCATCGTACGATTTCTTTTAATGGATTCTCCATTCACAGTGGAGGCAAGCCAGAAAAAGTTTCCTTCACAAACTCATGTAACACACGGTGAGTAATTGATATCTAAATGGTCATTCTGTGGGTGCACTGTTCTTGAATATGCCTTACTCAGTATGGGTCTTATAAAGTGGTTGTACCACAGGAATAATCATTCTCCTTTAATAACACTCCACTAATAGCTTCACACTTATTAACCCACACAGGCTCCCTGTTCTGAAGTTACCTCCTCCACTTAGTAAATCCATTACAGCACACGACTACTGCAATTAACAGACCCTATTTTAAGTGATGTGGCAGTGACTTTTTAATAGGAACGTTTGAAAATCTCTGGTTTTGTCTATTAATAAAGGAGAAATTTAAACGTGCTGATTTTGTTCTTTTACCACTGAACAGGAATAGAACTTGTTTATCTCAATAGACCTCCATTTTTTAAGGTGTAACCCGTCACTTAGGAAAAGGGTCTGTTAATCGCTGTAGTTGTGTGTTGTAATGGGTTTACTAAGTGTAAAGCGGAGTCAGTGTTAAACAGGGAACCTGTGTGGGTTAATAAGTGTCAAACTGTGGGTGAATTATTTATAAGCAAGCTTTCACATCAGAATGCGGAAAATATTGAGTTAGAAAGACTCGATTAAGAGTTTTTTGGATATTATTAACACTTGTAGTTTTGTGTTTTGGAAGGGTACTTGTGTTTTATAAGTTACCAAAACCAATGCCCTTAAACTGACACAGCAAAACCATGTACAGAGTCATTTTGATCTAGATCTGGGAACAAAGAGGATCAAATACAGGTATCGTTTGAATGTAGAAGTTTCAACACTACTTGTTACTTTTGGTTGGTATTGACTACCGATACTCATCCCTAAAGAATTAAACATATTTATTAAGTGTTATTCAGAGAGAATAAACCTGTGGCACCACCTTCTTAAGTGTTTTTTTTTTTTCCTGAAGCCAGTGAATTTTTTAAATTCTTTGCAATGGGTGCAGCATGTATTTAGGCTTCGCTACAAACACCGGCAGCGTGACGAGGTGCTGAGCGTCTGTTCTGCTTGAACACTGCTTATTTGACTTTTTTTTCTGCGCACCAAGATTTTAAAAATGTTCAGCTTCGGGTAAAACGCTGAGCTCGTTGCTGTCACATTCATCCTGCTGTTATATTTCACAATGAAGAAGGGGACAAATACCACAAAGACCAACCTTCATATCCACATGTGCAAGTGCTGAACAACAACAATGGGAGTGAAATATATTAATATACTGTATAAGTATGAACATATGTTTGCTTTGATGAACTGGCGGGTCAGTTCTTTCCCTTCATACTTCAGCCGTAGCCGACTCAAATAGCCGACACAACCAGATGCAACCAAAGTGTTCCCGCTGAAAAAACACTTTGGTCTCCCTTACTGCCTGTCAATAAGAAGTTATTAGGTGGTTATTGAGGGAAAAACTCTTAGGTAATTGTAGAACATGGTCATGCAGGATAAGGCATTAATAAGTGTTTTATGATGGCTACTAAAAAGACAGTATGCCGCTAATATACAAGCTAATACGTAGCTAGTAAACGGTGAATATACGACCTTAATATTAAGTGTCACCAGAGCTATTCCTTGGGTAAAATGGATTTATAGTCTCACCGTAGATATCTAGAGCATGTGTTTTGATTTGTAGCTCAGCGTCTGATTTATATCATTGGTAGCACCACTGCATCAGTAGACGGATATATCGTTAATTAGCCTATTGTCGCCACAGTAATCATGTTTACATTATTTCAGAGCGACATCGGGACAATCTGCCTCGCTCCATGCTGAGCAGAAGGTTTGCAGTGGAGATGCCTGAAAAGACTGCTGAGCCTTTTTATTCCAACTTGCTTCATGTTGAATTCACTCAACAATCTGTACTGGCATCAGAAACTGGGAAACACAAGCGTCCATTGAAGACTGTTCAACAAAACTGTTTAAATTTGTGTAAAAATGACTTTTGTTTCTGGAAAGACACATTCCTTTTCTCAATAAATGTTATTTTGAGCAGCGCAGATGAAATTCAGTTCAAACTATTGTGTTAGGGGTAGATTTTCATCTTCAGATTTCAACATGGCCAAACCGAAACAGCTACACGCCACGTAATTTGTGTAAACTGACCCTTTAATTCAGAGCAAAAAGAGGCAGAGTCAAGGTGTTTAATCAGCACAGTTTATCTCTCTGCCTCCTGTCTGACTGTGTGGTGAAAGTTGGGGTGGGGGAGCATTATCATTGGAAGGAGCATTGAACAACTGTCAGGGATGCAGTCCATGTCGTTTGTCATGTCTCCCCGGGGCTTTATGACAGAGAGTGAAGCTGGAAGCTGCAGGCCCGGCCACTGAACCACCCATCTAGTCCCAGCAGATGCGTTTACCACCCTTTGCCGTGGCTGACCATCAGGCCTCACAGCTGAGCACCAGAATATCAATACGGCTCAGACTCAGCCAGGCCTCCTGGGACTATCTACAAGGCAAACAGGATAGGCTCCTCTCCTTATGGAAGACAGAGACCCATAGCCGCCAGGGAGAGCAATGTAAACACAGCAAAAAGATGCTCTGTCGCACCAAACGGCGGTTTGATTCACTCCAGAATAGCCATCGTGATTTGGAAGAGCTACACCTGAGACGATTATCTCCAGTTTTGGCTCTTCTCAGGGAGGGAAACAGATGAGTCTATTGAAGGGCCGTCTGTGGGAGGAGAGGAGAAGAAAAACAGTAATCCTTTTGTGTTCGTCATCCACACTGTCCTGAGAGATGCTTGGGTGAAGGAGGAGGAGGAGGAGGAGGAGGAGGGAGAGGCTGTGAGGAGTAGCGGGTGTGCTGTTCCTCCTCCTGTCACATGAAACCTGAAGTTTATCCTCTGAGTCAATGACAGAGTGCCTCTCCTTTAAACAGGTTGCTGCTCAGCGGAGGTGATAATTTTGTGTGGTGATAAGCCCTTTATCTAATGGTGGGGTAGAATAATTCCTCTTTAAGTGGCAGTGCCGGTGCTCCCCTCTCTCTTGTCTTTTCTCTCTCCGTCTCTTGCATTGTCATTTTGCTGCTCGGCCTGTTGTTGTTTTTGTCCTGCGGCTGTTGATGTTGGCCTCAGTGTGAAACGCGGACGCCGTCCCCTCAGCCAGACGGCCTGATGGTGGCACGGTTAGGGGATAAATTGCAGAGACATGTTTATCAACATAGAAGAAGTGCAAGTTACCCCTTGTTGGAAGAGAATAATGGGATCTAATTGAGCTGTAACATGCTGGCTGGTCGCCAGGCCCTTGAATTGAAAACTCTCTCCATCAGAAGGGGGTCAGAGAAGAGGGAGGGTGCTGCTGAAGCACCGCAGGATGCGCTAACATAGATGTGAAACTCGTAAACCTATTAGCCGCACTTGGGCCTGGTTATATTTAATTAAAAGTAACCTACAAATCTGTGCATCTACCCGCGGGTGAGATGTTTTCAGGAGGAGAGCACCTGAGAGGCCTTTTCTGTCAACCAAAGCACAGCCGTGGTAAAGTCAGATCAATCCTCTGGAGGAACAGCACAGCCTGTCTCCTGGCACCTGCCTTGCCAAGAACAGGAGGCAGGAAGGAGGAGGAGGTGGAGGAGGGAGGGAGGGAGGGGAGAGAGAGAAAAAGAGAGGGAGCATGAGCGGGTGGGAAGGAGGAAAAACCCAGCTGCCTCTGCGCCTGAGCCCCGTGCTGCTTTTAAAGGAGTGGGAGGGAGGGGAGAGGGAGAGGCAGAGAGACTGCTGGCACCATCTGTACATGTCTTTTGTATTCCAGCCCTCATCTTTACACAGAGCGAGGCTGGTGTGCTCAGTGTTCAAATGAAAGGAGAGGACGTGCCTTTTGGGGTGCGATGCTCTGAGAGGAGAAGGTGTGTGTTTGTGAGTCGATGCTGAAATTCTGTTTTGTCCTCGGAAAAATCGGCGCGCTCAGAGGACGTCTCGCCCTATTTATTTTACCTCTATAGTATAAACCCGTGTGGCGTCTTTCCTTATTCTGTTTGCAAGCACTCATGTGTGGTCAAATCTCTGGGTTGCCATGTTTGTGATGGGAGTCAGAAGCTTTTGTTTGTTCCTCCCTCCCATCAGCCCCATTAGCCTGATGCCTCCTCTCTCACTGACTCAGTCGACCTTTTTTTATCTCCCTCTCTGTGTAATATGTGCCGTGGCGGCCCGTCCTTGCATGTGGCAGCAGGGTGGATCTGCCTGCGAGGACAGCCTGCACTGTCTGCTGTCATATTGACGTGGCTTTTTGCGCGAACCGCAGCTGAAATCACCAAGCGCTGTGTTTCACCCCCCCCTTCCCCTCTCCTCCCTCGCTCCTTAGTCAGCCTAGAAGTGCTGTGAATCATAAGAGGAGGTGGCTGCCCTGCTCTTTGATTGAATCCACATTCCCTTTCTCCTCTGACGACGCAGAGAGAGGCTAGAAGGAGGTGAGGAAGCGAGAGGGAGAGAAAAAGGAAAAGTGAGTCTTTTGTAGTTGGCACAGTACAAAAACATGCACTGCAGATGAAAAGCATATGATTCGATCAAACGCGCTCTGTGGTGGCTACCTAACCAAGCGGTAGGTAGGAAGGTGGAGAGGAGGGAAGGGCTGGAGTCCATCTGCAGGTCCAGAGTGAACCCTAGTGGCCAAGAGCTGCAGTGACAGGCTGGCTTGACACTGATCTTTTATATTGCAGCATGGAGGTGCCTCCTTTGTGTGAAATACTTAGCTGGCCTCCCGAGTCTCAGAAATATACATATACATATATTCATCTGTGCTGTAAAGCTTATTTGCAGGTTGAAATGTTAGATGGTGAGCTGCTCCTCACCTGCCAAACCGTGCATTTAAATTAACACATAATGCAACACATTGTGTAGGCTTTAATCATTGCATTTACATGTTAGAAAAATTTGTCTTTCAGGGTAATGTCTTGCTTGTTATGGGATATAATTTGAGGTTTAGTTGTAAATTTATATGGCAAACACATTCACCAGTACACACAGAAAATGGACAGAGAGAATCCTGATGGAAGAAAGTCCTCACAAGACAGACAGAAATACTTTAATATAGTGAAGACTTCTTGGGCAGCTGTGGTAGAGCAGGTCGTCCACCAATTGGAAGATCCCCCAGTCTGCATGTCGAAGTATACCTGGGTGAGTCACTGAACCCCAAATTGCTCTTGAAGGTCGTGCCATCGGTGTGTGAGTACATTTGTATGTTTAAAACTGAGTACCAGGCGGCACCTTGGCCCCGGCCAAAAGTGTGTGAACGTGTGTGAGTAGGTGTTGTCAGTGGTCGGAAGACTAGAAAGACATACAAGAGCAAGTCCATCCATCCATCCATTTTCATCTGCTTATCCGTGGCCGGGTCGCGGGGGCAGCAGGCCAAGCAAAGCACCCCAGACGTCCCTTGCCCCAGCAACACTTTCCAACTCCTCCTGGGGGAACCCAAGGCGTTCCAGGGCCAGATGAGAAATGTAATCCCTCCAGCGTGTTCTGGGTCTGCCCTGGGGCCTCCTACCAGTGGGACGTGCCCAGAACCCCTTTAACGGGAGGCGCCCAGGAGGCATCCTGATCAGATGCCCGAACCACCTCAACTGACCCCTTTCGAGGCAAAGGAGCAGCAGGTCTATTCCGAGCTCCCTCCGGATGTCCGAACTCCTTAACCTATCTCTAAGGCTGAGCCCAGCCACTGTACGGAAGAAACTAATTTCGGCTGCTTGTATCCGCAATCTCATTCTTTCAGTCACTACTCAACACTCATGACCGTAGGTGAGGGTTGGAACGTTTATGGACAAGGAATTTACCAAGGTATACTATGTCGGATCGTCTGTTACTCTTTTAACAGACTCATCAGTGAAAGTCAAAGTAAAAGCCAACCCCTGATTCATCTCACTATAGTTAGGTTTTTTGGCACTTTGTCTCTTGGATGCTTGCTGCTTATGGTCAAGAACCTGGTCACTGCCTATTTATAAAGGCCTGACCTTACCGGAGGGTTGTGGGGGTAGACACCCAGAAATGTCCCGAACACAGGACTTACAGAGAGTCTTTGCAGATAAATACACCGCAAAATACTTCCAGTGGGTGATCAATGATCATACTTCTGTATGAGTTTATAACCTATTTTTTAGGAGGATCCTGCATCTTAAACAAGTGGTGGCAGTGCATATGAGTGAATCCCACAATGAGGTTTGAAAGGCGGAAAAATATAAAAGGAAAATTATTAAAGGAGCAAATAAATATTTAAAAAAAGGGTAAAACAGAGCAAGAATCAGTCATTCAATCATGTGAAGTGGTGCAAAAGTGTAAAAGCAAATGCATTTTCTGGTCTTTTATTCAGCTTGATTCATCAGTAGGAGTTCCTCTCTGCTGTCACCTTCTACATCATGTGAAGGTTAAGTCTCCCACTTCACTCTTTGCATTCATTCCCCCATAGAAAATATCCATATCTTTTTCCGGTAAATGGTGGTGTAGCTAATTGCAAATCATCGAAAGGTTATAAACCTGAAACAGAAAATGTGACTCACAGTAAACAGGCAGCTAATGTGCATCTTGCTGCTAGTGCGGATATAAGTAATACATTTAACCTCTTCAGTGTTCTTCCTCTGAGTATATGGAAAGCTTTATTCTTAAAGTTAAATTAACATAAACCAGTCCATGGAGCAAGCAAGATAAAAGTTCTTATCTGTTTAAGGGGGAAAAAATGACACTTGAGTAGTAAATTTAAACAAACTAAAAAGATAATTAAATGACACAACTGTCTCGCATTTTAAATTTTGTTTAAAATGTTTTAGTAACATTTCTTTAAATTTTAACGGCCTATAGGATGTTTAAATGTTCAGCATTGTCACATAGTCGCACAGATGGACAGACTGTACATCTTGGAGGTGCTTTGTACAGACAGGACTCCCTGATTTGTCATAAGATATTTTTCACAAAGATATTACACATCATTTTGTCAGTTAGGTCATTGCTTTTCAATTTTATGTCCAATTTGGCTCCGAAGCTTCTGTTCCTCAGTTGTTGTTTCGTCCGCCTCCCTCCTCTCACATAATCAGCTTTTGCAGGTTTTTGCAGCGCTTGCAGCAGAGGGCTGTTACCTCTGCAGTGATTTCTCACAGGAGTCCACTGACACACATCTTCCTCTGCTCTCCTTCCAGCTCTTCTGTCCTCGTGGTGCGAGGAGCTGGGACGCCTCCTCCTCCTCCGTCACCAGAAGAACAGGCAGAACGAGCCTCCGGGAAAAGTGCCCATGCAGCCCCCCATGAGCTCCATGAAGCCCGGCCTCTCACACGGGTCAGTGTTCACACTGCTGTGCTTTTTGGCTTGTGCGCGAGGTGTGTTTGTGTGCGTGTTGGGTGTGTGAACAGACAGACCGGGGCCCTTGGGGAAAGCCCTTCCTCTCCACATGAAGCCCGGTGTTCCTTATGGATCAGTGGCCAGACAAACTGCCAGACTAACTGCTTGTAGCTCAGTCAGTAGGGACAAACAGTGCCTCATAACCCCGGTACATGTAGTTAATAATTACAACAGTGTTTGTGCATTTCAAGAGGACAAACATGCTTTTATTGTGTAATCCTAACAATAAAACCTTTGTCTTTCCCTATCACTCAGCTAATGTAAACATACATACTGTGACTGTACTGTTATACACTGCAAATATTTGTGCAGTGACAGAGGGCACATTTTGATTTGTCTACATATTTTATGCATCCTCAGCAGAGATGGGTCTTTTCCCTACGACTCAGTTCCCTGGCAACAGAACACCAATCAGCCTCCAGGTTCATTGTCAGTGGTGACTACCGTCTGGGGCGTGACCAACACGTCGCAAAGCCAGGTGAGATCCCACACCTGTCCAACAGATTTCATTTCTGTTGTTTTAAGGTGCTACTGCAGGAGGTCTCCAATCAGGGTACAGAGAAATGAGCATCCCACCTGTATGGTTCCTAATGTTAAAGGGATGGTTCACCCCTGAATCAAAAATACATATTTTCCCTTTACCTGTTGTGCTGTTTATCAGTCCAGATTGCTTTGATGTGAGTTGCCAAGTGATAGAGATATGAGCTGTAGAGATGTCTGCCTTCTCTCCAATATAATGGATCTAGATGGCGTTCGGCTTGTAGTGCTCAAAGTGCCAAAAAAATACATTTGAAAAACTGGTAGTTCCTACATGAAACTGCTCACAATACGGTCTGTGGATTATCGTGAGTAACAGGGTCATGACTTCTGGAAAGAGACATTGCTGTTGAGATGTTTAAATTAAGAATAAAGTTCTGTTATACTGGAGAAGAGTCAGACATCTCTACGGCCGATATCTCCAACACTCGGCAACTCACACCAAAACAATCTAGGTTGATAAAATGTGTATTTTTGATTTTGGGTGAACTGTCCCTTTGAAGCATCCAACATTTACACGTGTATATCTCTACGTCCACCAGGTGTTGGGGAATCCCATGGCCAACAACAACAATCCCATGAACCCAGGGGGCAACCCCATGGGCTCAGGTATGTCTGGTAACAATCCAGGGATGAACTCTCCTCAGTTCCCCGGTCCTCAGCAGCAGTTCCCCAACAAAGGCAACTCCAACCAGGGCTACATGCAACAGAGCATGTACGGACGACCCAACTACCCCGGAGGAGGAGGCTTTGGTGGCAAGTAAGTGGACAGGGGATTCGTAGTAGTTGTTGGAGTGATTGAAGCTGCTTGATTCTGACAGTTAAAATGATCGCACTACTTCAGCACGACGGTCTGAGCTCGCTTCATATGTTGCTCTTTGTCATAGTTACCCTGGAGGGCCTAACACTGGACCTGGAGGAATGGGCATCCCTCCACACTCCCGTCCTCCATCAGACTTCACCCAGCCTGCCGCTGCTGCCGCCGCTGCTGCAGTTGCTGCTGCTGCCGCTACAGCAACCGCCACTGCCACAGCAACTGTAGCGGCCCTGCAGGAAACCCAGAACAAGGACATGAACCAATATGGACCGGTAGGACATGACAAACAACTGATAATGCCTCACTGACTGTGCTTTTCAATACTGTCCTTTTAATACTAGCAGGAGTACCAGAACAGGAAGCAGAGATAAGTGGATTTAGGCTTTTTGTTGAGCAAGGCTGAATCAATGTTAAGGCTGAACATGTAGTCAAAGTAGTAATGGAGCCAAAAAGCACATTTAGCTCTAACAAAAGCTAACAAGCACACGTTGTTTAGGAGGTAGTGCATTTTGTGTCTTTTGTGGCTTTGAATAGATTCTTTTCACCCACAAAATTTGCCACATTGACAGTCAGCACAGAGATGGCTGATTGAACCCATTTTGTCTTCCAGATGAGTTCCTCTTTCCAGATGGGACCAAACCAGGCGTACAACAGCCAGTTCATGAACCAGCCAGGACCCCGCGGCCCTCCGTCCCTCCCTGGGAACATGGGATCTGGCATGAATGCGTCCAACATGAGCGGGCCCCCCATGGGAATGAACCAGCCGAGGGGCCAAGGCATGGGGCCTTTTGGTGCCCACGGCCAAAGGATGCCCCAGCAAGGCTATGCAGGACCGCGGCCTCAGGGCATGGGTATGCAGGGCATGAAGAGGCCGTACCCAGGGGAGGTGAGTGGATGTGAATTCAACACTTTCAGTTTCAGCTTGTTTGCAGTATGTTGAGTTAATGTTTGTGATCTCTGCGTTCACAGCCAAACTATGGTGGGCAGCAGTATGGACCAAACAGCCAGTTCCCTAACCAGCAGGGGCAGTACCCCACACCCAACCCCTCCAGGCCGCTGCCGTCCCCGAACTATCCCGGCCAGAGGATGCCAGGACAGCAGCTGCAGGGCCAATACCCACCACCCAGCGGTGCCATGGGCCAGTACTATAAGGTGCAGCAATGCTACTATTCACTAAAAAATGTGACCTGTCGGCAGTGTTTTCATAAAAACAGAAAAAAATGTAATCTGTTTTCTCAAATTTCAGCAAGAGCCACCTTTTAACGGCCAAACAAACAACTTCTCTGGGAGTGGATATCAGTACAGCCAGGGTAATATGAACGGGGTAAGTCCATTTTTGTGCCACCCTTGTTTCATCAGATCATCATTCTCTTTGTTGTGCAGTTTATATTCCTGCCAATATTTAATTTACTAATCGATTGTCTTCAATGCAGCCGCCCAGACCGGTGGGTAACTACCCTCACTCCCCGGTGCCAGGCAACCCCACCCCTCCGATGACCCCAGGAAGTAACATCCCTCCATACCTGTCGCCAAACCAGGATGTGAAGCCACCCTTCCCTCCTGACATCAAACCAAATATCACCGCTCTCCCTCCCCCTCCAGGTCAGTAACCGAAGGAAATCTTAATAGTGAAATATTCCTTTAAAAGTTCATTATAGTCTGACCGTGGCTTTTCTTCAACCTATGTAGCCAACCACAACGAGGAGCTGCGCCTGACGTTCCCAGTGCGGGACGGGGTAGTCCTAGAGCCCTTCAGGCTAGAGCATAACCTGGCTGTCAGCAACCACGTCTTCCACTTACGGCCCTCTGTACACCAGACGCTCATGTGGAGGTAAGACATCATGCACTGAATCAACAACATATTTTTAGATATTCTGCCCAGATATTTTATATCAGGAGTTTGCTTTTTCCTTTTTCAAGTGGCCTCCTGCTGAAAGTTGTATTTTTAAGTATTTTAAGTGTCTGGAAACAGCATTTCACATAGTAAAGAAGTGCTTTGACTCTTACCTCTCAAACAATATATTCTCTGGCACACGAAAAGGGCTTTTCAAAAGATTTAGGACAAGGGATTTATAGGGGGAGAGGGTCTTTTAGTACAACAAGAGAGCTTCAACTGTGGTTAAGTGGTTACGGTTTTTGAGATTCAGTGAAAATATAAATATAAATGTTCGAAAAGAAATTTTAATCCATGATTTAGTCCCTGGCTGTTGGTTCTTTGGGCTCATGGTGTATGTTTTGAAACTATTTGGTCAAAAAGCCCTATAAGTACTGTAATATCCCATGGGATCCCACATGGTGCAACTCTAGGGCCAGTACTGTTTTCCCTTGACTGGATTGGCCTTGTAAAAATAAAACAACTGAAACTGACCAAAGTGCTGTACATGTTGAAAGTGTAACAAACAAATATAAAGCAATATAACAAGTACACAAATCAAAAGCAGAATGTCACCAGGAAGAACAATTACATATGTAGATTATGAAATACTTAAATATTAAAACCACTTTGAATAACCAAGGGACATTAAAAACATATATGTCTTAAGATTTGTCTTAAAAGTGTCAATAGAGGGGAGCATTTGATTGAAAGTGCAAGGCTATTCCAAAGATTTTGAGCAGCTACCACAAATGCATGATCTCCCGTACCCACCAGCCTCGATTGTTGGACAATTAAAAGACATTGTTATGAAGATCTAAGAGGACGGAGTTGGAGTAGAGGCAGGGAAGTTCAGTCACAAACTGGCGATTGACTGGCTTCTGGAGTCAGCCAGTGTTTGACACTTGGGAGTTGGCTTCATTTTTAAGTCACGGAGGTTGCCACTTGGTGAGGAATTATTGTCCTGTTGCTACACAAACAACTTGAGCTGCAGTTCTCAGTGGGGCTAGCACTGACAAGGACAACAACGCAAGGAGACTCGTCCATTTGACACCATAGCAGTGACATGAAGACTTGATTTCAGTTTATTAATTGTTCTTTTTGGCCTCTTTGATGATTTGATTTTCAGTCAACAGGCAAATTAAGTGTCATGTAAGAATCCTGTAGTCAAGAACCAAAGGGTATTCTTCAGTTCCTCTTAACCTTTGGCAAGCAGATTGAAAAGGAACCGCAGTCATTCTGTCTGCAGCTGAGAATTGTTAAAAAATCAAACCAGCTCTATTCCCAGCTGACTCGGAGAAGGTCATTTATGCATTCATTTTCTCTGATTTAGATTATTGTATTTCCCTTTAGTCCCCTCTCGAGCACTCTCACGTCCGGAGCTTATCAAGAGTCTTGAGATAAGGATTCTTACTGATGCCAAACTGTGAGATCACGTCATCCTAAATTTAGCATCCCATCACTGGTGGTCTGTTTGTTTTGATTAGGAGGTTTTTTTAATGTCCGACAGAACGCTCTGTGACACTAATGAAAATCTTTGCTTTGGTTGTCTCTGCAGATCGGACCTGGAGCTGCAGTTCAAGTGCTACCACCACGAAGACCGTCAGATGAACACCAACTGGCCGGCGTCGGTCCAAGTCAGCGTAAACGCCACGCCGCTCACCATCGAGCGGGGCGACAATAAGACCTCACACAAACCCCTGCACTTGAAACACGTATGCCAGCCGGGAAGGAACACGATCCAGATCACAGTCACCGCCTGCTGCTGTGTGAGTGCACAAATCTCCACAACTAATAAAAAGAGGTTTATAGAAATCCAGACGCCAAAAGTCGTCGCCAGACAAATAAAAGTCAGACATTAAAGATGATATTTAATACTGAGGCTTAGAGCGCAATCAAAAAATGATCTGTCAGGTCGGTTTTTGTCCTGATAGACATGTTGAAACAGTAAACTGATACACCTTAAGAGGATGTTTGTGGTTGTGACGGTGATGTTTCCTCTTGCAGTCGCACTTGTTTGTGCTGCAGCTGGTCCACAGGCCCTCGGTTCGCTCTGTCCTCCAGGGCTTACTCAAGAAGAGGCTTCTGCCTGCAGAACACTGCATCACCAAAGGTACATGCAAAACAGCACAGTCACATTTTGCACCCTGACGTCCTGATTGTTCTCACAGTCCTTGCTTACACAAAATATTTCTCTCCTCCCGCTTTAAAGTTAAGAGGAACTTCAGCAGCGTAGCAGCGTCATCGGGGAACGCAACGCTCAATGGAGAGGACGGCGTGGAACAGACGGCCATTAAGGTTTCCCTCAAATGTCCAATCACCTTCCGGCGAATACAGCTTCCAGCAAGAGGCCATGACTGCAAACACGTTCAGGTAAACACTGCAGGGATAAACACACACTGAGAGTCTTCTGATGCCGCAAGGGAGGACGGATTTTAATATGATGAACTTGATATCAAATGTGACTTTTTTTCTTCTTGCAGTGTTTTGATTTGGAATCATATCTACAACTGAACTGTGAGCGGGGGACATGGCGATGTCCTGTATGCAAGTAAGTTCATCCAGCTTTAACACATAACAATATTTATGCTGTCCATAGTTCTGACTGTAAACCAGAGGTGGGAGTAAGTCACAAATGTGCGCATCACAAACAAGTCTCAGTTGTTAACCTTCAAGTCTCAAGTTTCTGCTTTAAGTCGAGCAAAACAAGTCGAGTGCTCAGGTCAAGCAAGTCACATGTCAAGTCATATGAAATGTCATCCTGAAAACATTTAAGGTGGTTTGATTGGCAGTGGTTAGTTTGGTAAATATTTCTGGGAGTTTCTAGAGGCGGTGAGTCACACTGGACTCAAATAAAGTAGCATAGATTTAACTTCATGCAAATGAAGAGTGGACGCCCTGTCTCTCTACCAGAATGCATTGCACGGCTGCGTATACAGACAATGATGGGGAGCGAGGCAACGACAGATCCTGCGCACACATACCAAGTCATGAGTATCAAGTCAGAGTCAGGTCAAGTGTATTATCAGTGTTAGGCAAGTCAGGCAAGTCGCAAGCCCTCAGATTTGTCTCGAGTCACGTTGAAGTCACGTAGTTGTTCCTCTCAGCATTTTAAGCCCTGTCTCTCTTCTCTGCTCAGTAAAACAGCGTTGTTAGAGGGACTCGAAGTGGACCAGTACATGTGGGGAATCTTGAACGCCATTCAAAAGTAAGTCGGAGACAAATCTGAAGTGCATATAACGTATTTCTCTTCATTTCCTTGTATCTTAACCGTTTCGTCTGTATTCCACCAGCTCGGAGTTTGAGGAGGTGACCATTGACCCGACATGTAGTTGGCGGCCGGTGGCGATTAAATCCGATCTCCACATCAAGGAGGATCCAGATGGGCCGCTGGCCAAGAGGTTTAAGACTATGAGCCCCAGCCAGATGATCATGCCCAATGTGATGGAGATGATAGCTCAGCTCGGCCCGGGACCGTCACCGTACCCGATATTGTCTTCTCAGCAAGGGGGCAACAACAGCGACTACGGCAACCAAGGCACGACACAAACACACGGTCCAAAGTCATTATCACGTGACAAAAGGAGCTTAGAATAACTGTAAAAAAAAATGTACGCATGTATTTACTGTATTTAATTTGTGTGCCAGGCAACAGTTACCAGGGGCACGGGAACTTTGACTTTCCTCACGGCACCCCCGGCGGTACGTCGATGAACGACTTCATGCACGGTCCCCAGCTGTCTCATCCACCTGACATGCCCAACAGCCTGATGGCCCAAGACAAGCCGCTCTCACACAACATGCCTGACTCAGTGAGTTCTCCCGCCATCTACTTTATCAGCTTTCTGTTTCTCCCTTTTTATACATTGTCTTGTGTGGCGATCAGCAGCGATGTGGTGCTTCACTTTTACACTGTGATCTGTAGCCTATAGTTCGACTTTAGCTTCTAACTATCTTTGTCTTTTTAACCCTTTGTTGCTGCTGAGTCAGTTTCCTGGATATGTCCTTTGAACAAAGCGGTGGGGCTTCGCAAAAGGTCAATTAAAATAACTATCAGTTACAACCCTAGTCTGAATATTTCCTGTTTCCTCTCTACAGATACCTCACTCTGCAGGCAACGACCAGTCGCATGGTCCTCCTCTGCAGAGCTTACATGCATCTCCACACCCTGGGAGCCAATCAGGGCAGCAGCTACACCACAGCGGGCCTCCTCAGCCGTCACGACAAGCTCCGCCTCCTCAGCAACAGCAGCAGCAGCAACAGCCGCCCGGCCCCAACAACCATCCTCACGGCGACCTGGCCTTCAACCCCTCCAGCAGCTTGGACACAGCCAAGCGGGGTCGGACATGCCCGAGCCATCTTTAGACGTGAGTCTTGGTGCACAGCAGAACATTTTGAGTCATTTCAGTTCACTTCAGTGGCTAACCAAATCATTCCTCTTTCCTTGCAGCTTCTTCCAGAGCTCGCCAACCCGGACGAGCTGTTGTCGTACCTGGATCCACCGGACCTCCCCAGCAATAGCAACGACGACCTTCTGTCGCTCTTCGAAAACAACTGAGGCAATTCAGACACACATGAACTTCTCTGACTGCCTGCAGTTTCCCTGAGACCCCAGGGCGGTCGCTCAGTACTTGATAAACACAAAGATGCACTCCCTTTCTCTTCTTCCTCTTGTACAGTTTTCATTGGCCAGCACAGATTGACTGAAAGAGGTTAAAAACTCCAAGACACGGCGGGGACACGGCGAAGGGGTCGCCCTGCCCCGCCCCGCCCTGCCCCGCCCTCTCACCCCGTGGCGATACTTTTGAACTGTGCAGCTATACTCAGTTGATTTTTTTACGCCACACACAGGTGTTTGTGTGCACATTAGGACCGTGTTGTAGCATTTTTTATTCATGTTTTGTTTCCTTTTGAGAAGAAAAAGGAATTCACTGTAAAACAAAAAAAAAAAACTGTTAAAAAAAAAACAAAAAAAAAAAAACCCTGCGCTATCTGGCCAGTGTGCGCGACGTCCATATTGTTATTCCAATCTGAGAGGCTGCAGCTTCCCGGTGTCACAGCTCCATTCCCTGACTGGTCTGGTTAGCCGCACTGTTTTTGTCCACCACACATCATTTAAAAGCACAAGAGATTTTGGCAATGCAAAAACACACAAAAAAAATCAAGATTAGACGAGTCTGTCCTTGACAAAAAGTTTTTTAGATAATTTTTTGCTCCGCATTTTAAAAGATTTTTGGGAATGATCGGCTTCCACTTTGTCTACAATTGTGATACATACATATTTTTGTCAAAAAGAGATATCCCTGCTTTTCAGTCGTCTGAAGGTCGACAGCTGGAACGGAGAAGATTTTGGCCCCAAAAAAGTTTATACCACATACGGAGAATACTTCTACATGTTGTGTAGTTATCAGCTCCGGTGCAGAGGAGTGATGTCAAAGGAAAGGAAAGGTACAACACGAGAGATTCCTGTAAAGATCCCGCTTCCTGCTGCGACTCCTTCTACGCTGTCTGCTCCGCATGAGCCCCAGTGTCGCTCCCTTCGGCATTTTTGCAACGTTGCATCTCTCTCCCTGTTAAATGATGTGCTGTTAAAGTAGTCTACAAAGTGCATGTGTGCCAAGCCCTCGTCTAGTGCTGTTCCAAGTGGTTACAAAAAAAAAAAACAAGGAAAAAAAAAAAAAAGATAGTGTGGTTTTTATCAGTTGCTGTTTCCACGGCTTTTGTTTTTTTGATTTTAGTATGATTTATTTAACACTAACATTGAAGGGATGACATCAGCAGTGCGTTCACCGTGTGTTTGCTGGTTTTATTTTCTTGTTTCTGTCGCCGCGTAATTAATCGTGAAATCCTTTTGGGAAACTGCTCAAAATCACCAAAGTTAGAGGGATGAGAATGGAGAGGTTTGTGTTTGCTCGGTCCTGCGCGCGCGCGTGTGTGTGTGTGTGTGAGTGTGTGTGCATGTGTGATTGTTTCTATTAGGGAGGAAATATTGATTTCAAAGATATAGGGGAGGACAGATCCAGTTTATCCATCACTGCTGTTCAAGAAGTGGTTTTTAAAAGCAGTATTGGTGCAGACCTTTTTTTGCCACGTTTGTTTTTCACTTTTTGAGAAGAGTGCTGTTCAGTATGCAAATGTATTATTTTTTAAGAAATGCTATTGTACTGTAAATATCATTGTGAATATTTTTGTATCATCTCGATAATGTCTGTCCTCCGATCATTAGTCGTCCGATCTAACACCGTGCGCTCCCAGACTCCCATCTAACCACTGACTTTGTTTGTAACCAGCGTGTGACAGCTGTCTGTCTCGCCTCCTCGTCACGGGGGGAAGCAAGTCCAAATGTCTCATAAGCTATTTCCTGCAGGTCGCCGTGCTTTCTAGTCACTTTCCTCCCAGTGCACTCTGTCTCGCACCTGTCGTTCCACACACAGGTGTCACCCTTTTCCCCCCGCGTCAGCTCAAAGTGATTGTGTAGCATCATTTCAGTTTCCAGTTTTCCTTCACGCTCGGATGTGTTTGAAAACGTCGTCGACTCATGATTTTACGTTAACATTTTATCAGTGATACTGAGCAGTAACGGTTTTAAAAAGATGTGGTATCAGCTGGCTTTCAGTGTAATTAGTGAGCTATGTGAATATCATAATTGTTGCTAATTGTCAATACACAGTGGTATTTTAAAGATATATCACAACCATATTTTAAAGAAATCCATGATATTGTTTATATTTTTGTTATAGAAAAATGTGGCTTTTTTTAAAAAGCACGAGACCATATACATTTGTATCCCCTCTTTTTTTTGTTTTTGGTAAATTATTTTGTACTGGTTTTTCTTATTAATCTGTAAGGCTAGAAATCCAATTTCTTTCAACTGTAGCATTGTGCTAATTTAACCATCCTGGGTTTTTTATGTAAACATTATTTTAAGCGTCATTTAAGAAATATTGTTTGTTCCAGTTCACTGACATGTTGTTTCATATTTATGTCACAAAGAGACATCAAATCAAACTCTTTTATCGCCACACTGCCACATTTTCATTCTTTAAATATCTGAACTTCTGATCAGTCCCATCCAAGTCATCATCATTTCATACTTCGCTCTCCAATTTGGTGTATAAGGCAGCACCCTGAATCTGTAGTTGCACAATCACAACAAAAGGGCCATTTCTCTGGGGGAAGTTGTTTTAAAAAATAAATAAAAATAATAAAAAAAATACAGAGAGGAAGGGCACGTTCATCATTCTGGCCTGGAGAGGATGTGGAGGGCAAGGCTAGACCAAACGTCCCAAGGATGCCTGTATATATGTAAATGAATATAGAGACATGTGAACAGAAATGTATTCATTTTCCCTGGGAATGTGCATTGTTTCTTCAGAATAATAAAAAGCTTGCAACCCCTCTACTGGAAGTGGCTGAATATGGAAAATGAAAACTTGTTAGTTAGTGTCTGTGGGTATCTCTCCGCATTTTGTTCCCCCCCCCCTCCCTCTGTAATATATACTTTCACCTCTTTTGTTAGGGGAACTGGGACAGCTATGTTTTACATGTAATATTTAGCCTAAGTGTTCTAGTCTGTCACCTGCATACTCCGAGGTGCTAAAGCTAAAATAAAAAAGGAAAAAAAAAAAAAAGGTTACAAAGCAAATCGTTCGGAGGGGTGGGAGGAAGGCGGTGGGAGGGACGGGTCCAGAAGATTGTAACCAAATCCATAGTTTGTACAATTTTTTGATATCATGAGCAGTTGGAAAAATGATACAATCTAAGGTGATTCATGCAATGTGGCCATTGTCTCTATTGTGTACATTGTATGTACAATCATTTCATATTCTAAACTGGTCAGAAAATAAAGGAACTAATTGTGATTTTTAGTCTTGCAGAACTGTATGTAGTTAGATGATGTGACAACCTAATATTTATCTAATAAATATGTATTCAGATGATACCTGTACGTCACTGTCGTCCTGTCTTTTGTGCATCGTTGGCCCGCCCGACTCCCACAGGCTGCTCATCCAAGCAGAAGGTGTAAATTACGGGTATCAGATTGTACTTACACTCTGAATTAATAAAGGTTAAGGCCAGCTCGTGATTATGTGGAAATGATATTAGCCCACATTAATTAACACAACAGAATAACAGAGACGTGGTTTGTAAACCTGCTCATATGAATGATGCAGGGTTGAGCTGTTACTATTCAATCTGTTGGGAAGGAAATAAAATAAAAGAGAAAAAGGTGAAAGAAGTAAGAAAATAAGATAGCTGTTATAAACTGACATGGGAAAACAGAAATGGATGGAACAGAATCATACTTTTTCAAACTTTAATATCCTCCTGAGATGCAAAAAAGGTTTTTGTTTTGTTTTTTAAGCACATTTCAAAGATCCAGTGTGCAGGATTTAAGGGGATATTTTGGCAGAAAGATAAGGTAATGTACAATAAGGTACCATAAGATAAGATATTATAAGATAATATAAGGTAAGAAGTTTTTTTTAATCTTGTCTGATAAGCTATGGTACGATAAGATAAGGTACGGTAAGCTAAGGTAAGGTAAAGTAAGATCAGGTATGATGAAATAACATACGGTAAGGTAAGGTACGATAAGTTGAGATGAGATAAGGTACGATAAGATAAGTAAAGGTAAGATAAGATATAACATAATGGTAAGGGGTCAGTAAAGTAAGGTAAGCTAAGGTATGGTACGGTAAGATAAGATAACATACGGTAAGGTAGAGTAAGATACGGCAAGATAAGAAAAACGTACAGTAAGGTAAGATACGGTAAGATACTATAACATACAGTAAGGTAAGGTAAGGTATGGTAAGATAAGATAGCGTATGGTAAGGTAAAGTAGGATAGGATAAGATGTTTTCTTTAGTGTATTAACACTTTAAAATAAGAATTGTTCTTTTTTCATTATCTTGGATGAGTCGCTTTGAAACATAATAAACAGGTCCTCGTCTACGGAGAGCTCCATGTTGCACCGTCATGTTGCTACAGTAGCCCAGAATGGACAAACCAAACACTGGCTCAAGATAGGGCCGTTCACGTTGCCGTGCTTTTGCATCGGCCACCATACTTATCAGCCCCTCTGAGCTGAGAGCGTTGGAAAAACATTTACATTTATGCGTCTGCGGCGGTAATAGTCAAAGGTCAAGATCACTGTGCCAGAACTCAAGAATCTTCTGCTAACTATACAAAGCTTCACACAAATATCCAAGATGATAAAATGAAGAAGTGATGACATTTTATATCCAAAAGGTCAAAGGTCAGCTTCACTATGACATCATAATGTTCTGCAGTAACACTTTTCTGGCCGTTACTCATCGTCATATCTGAGGAACAGAAGGGGAGACGTTTAGTCAGATACCGAATGGGTGACTCTAATCTTGGGTGTTCACCTTAAAACTGAGTTGAGTGTACAGATCTTCTGTGCTGCCGGGCTGAAGATGTCTGTGAATCATCCATGTTTTCCCAGACATGGGTGTGAACTGTAAGAGAAACTTGACTGATGCATGCAGCGGTAAACTGCTTTATTCAGTTTCTACAGGGTCTGTTTGTTTTGGAGAGGAAGAGACCTGTGTGCATAATTCTTATTCAGCTAGTTGCAATGTCCAATCCTCACCACTAGATGTCACTAAATCCCCCTGAATTGTACACACTGTCCCTTTAAATAAATGGGATAGAAGAAACATATCACAAAGAATGTTCCTCAAACATATTATACATTAATGTTTTATAACACTTCCCTTGCAGTGGATAATCATGCTTGGTTGCATTTGCTCATGACGTGATTTGATTCAGCTGGTGTCTGGTTTTGTTGAGACAGACAAGTTTGGTATTGAGGCTGTTGTTGCACTTTGGGTTATGTAAGCTGCTTTGTTTAATGATGTCATGATGTCAACGATGACCTTCTGCCTTAACCCACAACAAAAGGAAAACAGGCACAGCTAGTGGAGTGGAGGAGTCGTCACAGTGTCACTTCTAACCCAAAATGGGTGCTGAGTGTCCGTAATATTTTCTTCAGACGCGTGTTTTTGTAATTACCACCCGTTTGCGAGCATTCACATTGCAGTCAAGCCACATTTTAACTTTGGGAGTGTCTTCACCCTCCCACGAGCATTTCACAGCTGATGTAAGTCATGTATGAGTCGATGTGAGGACGTCTAATGTCTCTGACGTGTTAGCAACAATAATAGTTTGTGGTTCAGGAACGTTTCTTGAATCTAGAAGTCATATGGGAAATGATGCACCGGCACATCTGTTGTCACTCGTCTTTACTAAGAGGCAAAATTCAGTCACAGCAACCCTGCACAGGTCAGGTGTACACAAGGACATTTCTAGCCATTAGACCTCTTGTTTTGATGAACATGATCTATATTGATGCTTTTTTATTCACTCTGGCACCTTATTTACACTTGAATACAAAAAACATCCCAGTGTGAATCAGTGTATTGTCACTGTGGATTAGAAAGTGGTCAGTGGGCCACCCAGCACCCCCTGCTGGACCAGATTCAGCCCATGGGCCTTAAACTGAGTATCACTGCCGTACATCAGGCTGTATCCCCGACAACCACCTCACACACATTAGCAACTACATACAATCGTCAGCACCACAGCAACCACTGTGGACTCAGTAAGTAAAGCTGCAGCAAGCAGCAAGTCCTGTGAAACCAACTCTCTGGTTGGTTTTTGCAAAAGGTAAACAACACTGATAGTTTCCACTCGAATGACAAACAAGTGTTAGTGAGTTTAAGTCCCCGACATTTAAAAGAAAAGCCACTGTAGTGCAGGATGTTGATGACCTCTGATGTCTCTGGAGGCATTCTTTGCAGCTGTGTGCAACTTATATGCTGATTGTATTTTTAAGAATAAAAATTAACATTAACTTCAGTGATTTTGTTTTTACATTTCTTAATTTAAGAAACACAAGTACATTATCATTATTTATATATAAGACTGTCCATACCAGGGATACATACATACATATATATATATATATATACACATATATATTAAAGGAAACAATTAAAGGAAAAAATCAGTTCACAGGAAACTTCTGAAACACAAATTTGTTTTAATTCCCTTTTTTTTCTAAAGGTCTCTTATTTTGGTGCCACATTGCTGTAGTTATTAAAAAAAAAAAAAAAAAAAAAAAGTCGTCTTGTTTTCTGATGACCTTGTACATTTTTTGATTTTATTATATTTTATTACATCCATTCTTATATATGTGTGCTATTTATATGATGATTATATTTTTAAGAATAAAATAGAAATTCTTAATAAGAAATAAAAGCATATTAACATTATTTACATATGAAACTGTCCATACATATATATATATATATATATATATATATAGAGAGAGAGAGAGAGAGAGAGAGAGAGAGAGAGAGAGAGAGATTATTACATGTATTATCATTATTTTCTTAATTTTATTTTTAAGGAAATAATAATAATACAAATCCAGAATAATTTATCATTAGTTCATATGAAACTTGGCAAATACATAATTAGTTCTAATTACTTTTTAAGGTCTCTTATTTTGGTGCCACATTGTTATAGTGCTTGATTTAAAAAACAAAACAAAAAAACAATCCCAACTCCGGTTTTGCCCTCTGACTAATTAATTTGTTATATTTTATAGCATGCATTCTAATTATAATTTTAAGAATAAAAATTAACAACGCTTTGATTTAATATGTTTAACATGTTTAGGAAACAAAACTACATTACGTGCATACAAAAATGTCCATTATATAAAAAAGTAATCCAGAGTAATGTATCATTAGTTTTATTTTCCGTCATATTCTTAAAGCCTCTTATTGTGTAACCATGTTATGATATTTTTTGATGATAAAATAAATTAATAAATAAATAAAATCAGAATTAGAGTGCGCGCATCTTTTTCCATTTTGCCATGAAACTACCGTTAACTGTAAATCTCGCGAGATTTTAACCGGCACCGCTCGAGAAAAGTACTTCCGGTTGCTGTAGAAAAACTTCCTCCTCCCTGTTACCAAGCGTGCAGAGCGTGACTCCTGCGTGCTGCTGTCCCGTGTGTCCTGCGTGTGTCCTCTGAGCCGCGTTTTCTTTCACAATGTTTGTTTTATCAAACCGGATAAAGTTCTGTTCGCTGGCGTTCACCGCTGCGCGCCTCTACAGCAGCGGCCCCGTGGCTGCCAACAAAAACCCGACGGTTTACTTTGATGTCTCCGCAGATAACCAACCTCTCGGCAGGATAACCTTTGAGGTGAGAACACACACACACACACACACACACACACACACACACTGCAGGGCTTCACTTTCAATTTAATCATGTTTGTTTGTGAATGGACAGTAAAACTACAGCAGCCAAACTCACCACAGACCGTCTCGTGTCCTGTCAGGACAGGTTCACTGATGCTCTGTTTTTCAGAGAACAACCTGTTCACACTGACCCTGAGGCTTTTTGCTTTTCTCTTGCAGCTCAACGCTGAACTTGTGCCAAAGACAGCAGGTCAGTACAAGTCCTGTAATTGGGTTTTTCTATTTCATGAAGCGTCACTGTCAAGCTCGGTCATTATAGACTTCACACTTTGACAACTTAAAAAAAAACTATAGCTCGGAAATGCGTCATGTCAAGCTGATAATGGCTGTTTGTCTGAGCTCATGAAAAGCTGACTTTTATCTTACAGAGTATGAAGCATATGGCCTGTGACAGGGTGCTGGGTGGCCTGTCAACCATTTCTCATCCACATTTAAACTAAATTAATTAACATCAATGTTATACTTTTAAAATAAGGTACCAGCATGTTTAAATAAACATTAAAATAGGGGTTGTTTACCAAAGACAGTGCCTGGGGAGGATCCTTGGACCCCCGACAGAGCTCCAGGCTAATCCCTGAATGTCCTCTAATCTTAGAAACACTCTTGTGTACAGCAGTAAAATTCAACATGCACCCTCAATATTGTTCCCAAAATACCATGTGGCATATGAGGAAGTAATTTCACGAAGTGTGATTTCATTTACAGATCATTCTGCTGTCAGTAACTCATGAGGATTGACGCAGGGCTGTGTTAAGATAAAGAGACTCTGACAAATCTGTCACTGTTATTCCTGGACTTTTTTTAATTATACATTTTTGGCATCTTATTTTGAAAAATCTTAACATTTTTCTACAAAAAAAGTTTCTTTACTTTCACAAAGAATCCAAAGCTCTCAGACGTGAGGCTAAAATGTGTCTTACAAGAATGTTGTGTAAAATGTCAACAGTTTATTTCACTCTTTATTTTAATTATGAACCACCACATTAAAGAAAAGAAAAGTAATGGCAAACCTGGAAAGGTCATAGAATTTCATTGTCTCATTTTCCAGACCTGGAAAAGTCATGGAATTAGTAAAAATCATTAAAAGTTATGGAAAAGTAATGGAATTTTGTTGTGTGTATTGAAATTGTCACAGCAATCTTCCATGTATAACCTTTGATGTAATGTGACATAACGGCAACTTTAATTTCTGAAGCTGGTGACGTTAACATAGCTTTAACATGTGTCTGCGTGACAGTGCTTGTTTTACCATCATGTACGCTTCTTCATTTTCCCCCCACGTCCGTCCCTCCTTCCCTCCCTGTGCCAGCTTGAAAGACTTACGTTTGAATAAAGTTTCAATGTGATATGTTTTTAAAAAGGGAGATAAGCAGGGCAAGGAAAAACAAATATTTTGAGTCCTTGAAAAGTCCATGAAACTGTGTGGGAACTGCTTTTAGTACTTCACAGCTTTTGATACCTGACACTTTGGATACATTTTGGTAAGTTAAAAAAGGTATTGATGTTTGAAACAGAGCCCTAAAAAAATTCTTTACTAGAGAAACCGTAGTCGTACATTCAGGGATCCTGGTGTTCCTGCTCGAGGAAACCCCCCGACCTGTGTTGAGTGTCGGAGCCAGAATCTGACTCAAATCTTTCTCACAGAGAACTTCAGAGCGCTGTGCACGGGCGAACATGGCTTTGGTTACAAGGGATCCATTTTCCACAGGGTGATCCCTCAGTTCATGTGCCAGGTAGGCTTTTTTTTTGTTCCTCCTTTGTGTCCCTTTTGTCGTCCAGCCCCGCAGCTTTTACAGTGCGATGACAGCGATGTGTTGTTTTATCAGGGTGGAGACTTCACCCACCACAATGGGACGGGAGGGAAGTCGATCTATGGATGGAAGTTTCCTGATGAGAACTTCAGGCTGCAGCACACTGGACCTGGTAATCATCACATACTGTGTATATCCTGACAGTTACACAAAACACCTTAAGTAAAGACTGTACTTAAAGGCCTAGTTAAGGTTTCCTCAAAATAAACACCCTTAAGTCATCCTCCTTAAGGTTTACTTAAAATATTGACTTAAGTGGTTATGGTTTTCCCCTTGTCTTGGTCTGACGCAAAGACCTAGACCGTTGCACAAAAGACCTTAGCAAACAAAGCAAGGAAAAAACTTAAGGCACCTCTGACTTTATCTTTACTGTAACATTCCCGAGTATATGGTGATAAATGAAAACACACCCCGAGAAGAGTTTTCTGTGGTCAGGAGAACCAGATTGATACGCTTCTGATTTTCATCGCAGTTTCTTCCTACAATCGTCTTCTGGTTTGTGGGGGTCACATTTACTTGGTAGTATGTGCTTTCTATGATTGTCTTCCTCCAGAAGTATAATCTTTTCCTCCTTCAACTGATATGGTGTTCTTGTCTTCTTTTCTTTTGCTGTTTTTTCACCGTCTAACTGTAAGCCAACTTTGTGAGATGGTAACAGGCAACAGAAGCGAAGCAAACAATCTCCATGGAAACTTTAGCACTGTAAAATCTCTTTCAAGGAAACCTTTTAAGGAATTCTGTGCAACTGTGTCAGGAGAAATTGATCCTTAAGAGTCACAGGTGTTTTGTGCAACCAGTCCCAGCAAATTTGATAAATTCTCCGCGGATGCTTTGCAGAGTGAATTCCCTGTTTTCTTCCATACGTTCAGGGGGAGTTCGTCCATTAATATTCAAACTCAGTATTTCCTTTGATGCAACAGAAGGGGCAGAGCAGCACAAACTGCAGCATCAACACAGTCGATTTAATCACGTCGGAGTATTACAAGATTTAACAGCTCAGTGGGAAACACAGGGCAGTGTGACACTACATAAGACAGTGCAAATGCTCCTAGCATCACACTTGAAGAGCTGCAGCGTTTGTGGCAGACGGATCAGCTGGTGATTTTCAGGAGGTTTTGGAAACCGTGCTGAAAAATCTATTAGATTTTTGTCCTGAGCCAAAATCAAAGAAACACCAGGACGAGATTATTTATTAAACATGTTGACTGAAATGTTTAGAATCATACAAAAGCCGCTGCTGTCGGTTCTCTATTTTATCTTCTGAAAGACGGGAACTCACAATGTAATTCAGTGGAAGTAATGCATAACATAGCGTGTTGTCTTTGTTTTCACCACTAGATGGCAGCATTTCGCACCAAGTGAAAGACCTGTTACAAGATGATCTGTGTGCCTTTTTAAAACGGACATTTTGACTTGTTATAGTGGAAAAGCAAAGGCCTTGCTAATGCCGTTTGAAAGCTGCACAACGTGTCAGTGAAAAATGATATAAAGTAGATAGCAGGGCTGTACATTAACGTCTCTGCACACAGCACTGGAGCTACAGAGGTTTAAAGGTTTGTAGCACAGGACACAAAACTATAACATGAGTATAAAAGTATCAAGCAGGCCTAAGTTCATTGTAGTTTGGAAACATTAAAAATCTTTGTTTAAATTTGTATTTTGCTTGAAAATATATCAATATATCGTACATAGTCATTATATCGCCCAGCCCTAATATTTGGTCCCAGTGAGCCAGCAGTGTGCACAACACCAGGACTCTGACACTAGCAGCTGAAGCAGCTTATGGAAGTCAGTCATCATTTGTTGTATTATTTACACCAGAGCTTTTCCTACTGTGATGTGTCAAAGTGAGTTTTGTATGTGTGTCTCTGTGTAGCTCAGCTGACAGAAAGCTCTGCAGACATGTTTACTTACTTTAAAGGAATACTTCACCCACAAAACGACCGCTAGCAAATCAGTTAGTCATGCTGTGTTAGCTTGAGATTTGTCAAGAACACATTGTTTTTCTCACAGGCCTCCGCGGAAAATAGCGGACATATCGATTTACTGACTGACTGACTGGGGACCTTGTTCAACAGCAGCGAACTGTATAAAAACATCTGTTTACAAACTCGCACACAACTTGTGCAATATAATCCGAGACTAATTCCTGAAGTCGAATGTGCCGTATTTCCCAAACACATGCATTTTCATTTAAATACCTTTAGTCTGGCTTTGAAGAGGGCTGTACTGAGCATATGACTGAATTTAAATTAGACTTGGATTATACTGCACGAGTGGTGTGAGTGAGTGTCTTTTTTTTTTCCATACTTCATTTTTATAGTTTTTATAAGAACAAAGAGACAAACCCAAGGACAACAGGCAAGGACATTGTGTAAAACAAAAACTGAAAAGAAGCATCGAGGACTGTGAATCGTTTTTGTCCATGGTTGTCCTTAAACGTCACAAAGACCCCTGTGAGCCATGACTTTGACTCATGGGAAGCCTGGGTGTTTTGAAGGAGGGAGCTGTCTACCACTTGTTGGTAAGCTAGTTCATTCTGTTTGTCACAGTACAGAGGGGAACAAAATGAAGTCATCCAAACAAAATAAATTCATTTATAACAGATCAATTTAAATAAGATTTCAGTTCTTTCCAATAATTTGTCACATGTTTTAGTTGTATGTCTCAGAGAAAAAGTCAATTCAAGACTAAGATTAATTAAAACATGGTCCCCAGTTAATCAATAAATCAATGTGTTCACTGTTTTCTGTGGAGGCATGCAAGGGAAAAAAAATTCTTTCCAAATTCAAGCTAACACCGAATGACTACTACACAGTCATTGTGTGGGTGAAGTGTTCCTTTAAGCTAAAGCATGACATGTTTCAAAATGATACCTTTTTATTTGTTGCATTGTAGGTATCTTGTCTATGGCCAACGCTGGACCCGACACCAACGGATCCCAGTTCTTCATCTGCACCAGTAAAACAGAGTGGTATGTGCTGATTTATTCTGTTACAGTTTGTACAGAGCTCTGATCAGTTGTGGTCGGGAAACGTGAAGACCCTATACAATGAGCGAACCTGTACTATACTGAATACTCAAGTGAAAGGATATTCTCCCTTTTTACAAACACTCAACAACTTTTAACTCACATTTTATTGATTGAAGAACACAGAATTGCAACAAAATAAGTGATATGGTTTCACAGTTTGCCTTCAAATATTCAGTAAAAACAAAAATGATCTCTTTTCTTTAGTGTGTGAACAACAGCAGTAACTCAGAGATTCAGATTCTGTATACAATATTAATAGTTTAACAAAATAAAATCTCCCACATATTACACATTTAAACAGCTCCCAAATACAATAAATGTCCCCTGGGATCTATATATACAAGTCAACAGATGATTTCCGTCTTTGAGCAAAATCTTAAATGACTGAGTTGTTGTTGTTTTTTCCCCACCTGGACCTTTATGCTCTGTCATTTCTCCTCTAATCATCACACTGTAACTTGTGACAGGCTGTTATGATACCACAACTATCACACATTCACATATATGGAGTTTTTGTTGAGCTGCGAGGTCATTTTGGTTTACGCTACCAAAGGTTTAGGTTAAAATCACTTGACGACACAGAGAGAGACGCTGTGCTGCTGCCAGAGGAGCCGCTGACTGAGTTCCCTCTGAGTGGTAACTTGCTGAAAGAGCGTGAGAAGTCTGGGGCTGTTCATAAAACATTCAGGACGCCACAGTTTATTCCACACTACTGAAGCTGCTCTTTTTGGAACCACTGCTGAGTCGGTTATAATTTTGCTTTCAGCTTTGCTTATTGTTTCCATGCATAACATACAACGTCAATATAACAAGTTGAAATATTAGTATCACCATATTGATTTTTCTTATTATATTAAAATTAATACTGGTACTATCCTGAAAGATAAATGGCACACCCCTACTGCCATGTCTTGTCTTGTCCCCCCCAAAAACTTTCTAGTAAACAAACACAACGTGTGACGCTTTTCCTCCTCCGCCTCTGCTGTAATTTGATCTTGTGTTGCCGTGCTTGGCTTGGCAATAAATTGCTCACAGTCTGACAGACACTTGTGGCTCCTTTAATAAACAAACGTTTAATCGCATTGTCACATAGCTTTTAACTAATGCAGTACAAGTTGGATTTTCCAGCATGATGCAGTCGGAACAGGTTTCTGATGTGAGCTGCGTTTTAATTTGCCAGAATGTGTCATAATGACCAGCACAGTATCAGCCAGTTTGCATAAAAACCCGATTAAAGCTGTACACTGGACTGGATTCACAAACCAAAATCGACCCAACCCTATTCCCCAGGAGGACCCAGTCATAAAAGCGGTCAGATTCACCACCACAATCTACAGTCCAGATATCAGCATGTTGTGTTGTGTCAGAGTCTGTACTCACCTCAGCTACACAGAAAGTGTTTTTAATATATATACAGTGTTTTTAAAATAGACATCTGTCCCAGAGATTCCTTTCAGTTAAATAGCTTTGGTATAAAATTCTGCTGCCTTTGGATGGCGTTTGTTATTGTAGCTTTTTAAATATGTAGTCAGTGATGTCCAGTTATTGTTGAAATGCTGTTTCAGAGGTTTTTCCCCCACACTGCTGGGAATATAAGTATTGCTGGAAGCTGTGAATTCTTGTAATGTTTTGACATGGAAGGAAAAAAAAAAAAGATTCATGAGGATTTGAATGATGGCCTAAAATAGCAGAATCATTGCAGAAATAGCGACATCACCCAACAGTGCGCCGTGAGTCAAACCCTGCTGGGTGCATCATGGATTGTCTCTCAGTCTAGGGGCAGTGATAATAATCCTCTTCTTTCTTCATCCAGGCTGGATGGCAAGCATGTTGTCTTTGGCAGCGTCAAGGAGGGAATGGACGTGGTCAAGAAAATAGAGTCCTTCGGTTCACGGACCGGGCGAACCTCCAAGAGGATCACTATCACGGACTGCGGAGAGCTGGACTAGACTCTGAGAGGCGAACACAGTCACAGGCTCATCTCCTGCTGTAATTTCAATGCGAGGGTCCGAGTGAAAGAGGCTCCTTCTTCAGTCATGGCACAGAGTGCTGCCTCTCTTTGCTGGCAATAGATCACCTCAGAGTCAGACAGTGTTTCTGTTGGTTCTTCAGTCCTGTGTTAGACTTTCTTCAGGTAGCAACTAACGCACTTAGCTCTCAAGGTATTAAATGTGAACTTGTATCATAGAATACGAAATTACGGGTGCTATTGTATTTGAAGAAAGGTTTTAATATAACTGGTTTGGAAAAGAGGCATTCATAAGCAAAAAATAAAATCGTATTTTCTAAACGTGAGTTTGATTGATCTGTTTTTATACTAACAGCATGAACTTCGATGTCAGGATTACAAATATAATTTAAAAGCAAGTCATTTCTACTGTTAAGGGTCTCAGTCAAAACAATCCTGGGTTTCCATCCATGTGAAGTTCAGATTTTGACCAAATTTTCAGAAAATTGGCAAAAGAAAATGCTATTTTATGTGCATTTCCAACCACGACTGCTCTGCAGATACTGGGAGTTGGTTCATCAAGGTAAGCAGTAAGACAGCACATTGTTTGCACATGTTAGATCCTGCATATCATAGCGCACTGAGATTTGTTACAAATTTTAAACCCATCACTGTACGCTTTAGTCCAGGGCTGGTTGGCCATCTTTGACCTTACGTAGGCTCAGTCACTGGTATTTGTTCACTTATAAAGCCATACTGGGTGAACTCCCTTCAAACAGCAGAGGGGGAGGTTGATTGCTGCCGATAGCTGCCACATATGACCTGCCTCTCTATTAGCAATTCAACAGCAATGTCTGCCTTTCAACCAACAGAGGGCAGTTGCTGTCCATGTTTATAACACAATATGTTGGATTCAAATACTTGCTCTAAAACTTGAAGATTTGGACCTGAATCAATGGATAACAATATTAAATACCCACATACTTTGGTTTTCAGCTGAAAAAAAACTGCTTTGGGGATTTAGTAACTCTATTAAAGAGCACCAGTCAAACCTCAAGTGAGGGGAAACAATGGACGTATAAAAACAGAGCGCAGTGGACCATGGAAATACAGAGTTTTGAACAACTTATGTTACAGCTCTGTGCTCTTGGAAGAGTTTTGGCAACAGCTCTGTGTTCATAAGCATGTTAAAGCCATCCACAGACAATGAAGAGAGCTCACAGTGGCCTACACAATGACAGTATGTTCTGACCATACCTTATCATTCATTAGCTAAATTTGTTCTCATTGCACTTAGTGGCTTGTACCTATTATCGATAAATCAACTTTTTCACATCCCCCATCTGTAGAAACATTTTTTTGCAACATTAAGGGATATTTTCAGATTTTTGGCATTTTCACTTATTTTCGCGTATATTGAAATTGTGCATTAAAAGAGGGGGATGGAAACTCACCTACTAACAAAAGATGGACGTTGATGACATCCCGAAGCAGCGTGGGATTATGGAAGTTGCCCTTATTGGTAAAAACAGTTGAAAAATGAAACCACCACACAAGTGTCATAAACTGTAGTTCCTCTAATGGCCACTAGAGGCTGGCTCCAGAACCGACTCAATCCCCATAGACCTCCATGTTAAAATGTCCAATCTGACAGCAGAAATGAATACGTTTACAGCCTGGTACACAAAATTATGGTTAATTTTAAAATTCACGACAACTGCACGGGTGAATATTTTTATGACTCATACGAAAAAGGAGTACATCTGTACGTCTGTGCCTGTGCCTATTCACCGGTGTATCCTTCCGCGGATCACAGCACAGGACGTAAACACGCTATACTTCAGTGTATCAAACTTCTTCTAAAACGACTAAAAAGGACTCTCGGTTTTCAAATTAATGTTTAAACATGTTTATTTTAAATGCACGTGCAGAAATGCCAGCTTCAGCGTTTCTGTAACGTTTATTTCATTTTTTTCCGACCCCATATAGACTTCAGTTGTATTCGCTAAGCTAAGCTGCAATGCTAACCGCTGAGACCCAGCCACTGGACATACAGACAAAAAAAAGATATTGATCATGTTGTCTCAATATGAAAATGATAGAGAAAGGGCGTAACTCCCAAATCGTCGGAGTATTCCTTTAAAGTGAGAGCAACCAAAGGGGGTAACTTTGCATTTCCTAAGATAGTGAAGGCATCATCCACCCTACTCTGTCGGATTGGCTAGTACTCGTTGCCTTCATTGGTTGGATTGTTGGAAATGTTTGGGATGCTGTAAGTACACAACTCGGTCAAGTCGGTTTTAGACACTTTAATTTAGAAATGTGACATATTACGCCTTTAAAACTTTGTTTTTTGGGCCACTTGCACTTTAACAACTGTCTGAAGCAGTTTGAGTCGAAGGTGTGTCCGTTTATTGGGGGAAGTCCAATGTTTTATCACCAGCTGAGGAATGAGATCAGTGTCATTCTTCCCGCCTCCTTCTGTTTTCCTCATCAGCCTCGGTCCACTCATGATCTTATTCCGCTAAGTATTTACTCTGCTGACATCTGCCCTGAAGAATTAAGGTCTGAAACGTCAGATCTAATCGCCTCTGCACTGGGAAATGTTTCTTTTTTGTGTGTGCTCTGCCAGCGGTGGTATATAAGAGGCCGACGAAGCCAAATCTGATTGTGCGTCGCCATAAGTAAAGTTTACCAGATGCTCCGAAAATATTAAGAGAGATGAAGATTCTGTTGTTTTCTGTTGTTGGAGATAAAATTGTGAAACATCTGGATCAGTTAATGTTGGAGACAGTTTGATTTTATCAGTTGACAGCTATACAGCCCTGTGTGGACTTTCCCCAAACCTCCCCACTCCACCCCACAATCCACCCTGACACATTGATGGATTAAAAACAATATGTGCTTATAATGTCACCAGAGACAAAAACAGTTTTCAAGAACGGAAACCAGAAACATGTTTAAATACATTTTAATACAAAAACATTTTAGGAGATCAAGGGATCAGCTTCACCAAACGTCACTCAAACTAAGGCACATTAAACGGTGTTTCACACGTCTTAAACAGTTAAACATCAGAGGGTCTTTTTGTTCCATAATCACAATTTCCAGGAGATACAAAGAGCTTCTAAAGCAACATGCAGCTTCCACTTAAAGGGACAGTTCACCCTCGAATACATATTCTTCCTGTCACCTGTTGTGCTGTTTATCAGTCTAGATTGTTTCGGTTTGAATTGGTGAGTGTTTGAGATATTGGCTATAGAGATGTCTGCCTTCTCTCGATTATAATGGAACTAGATGGTATTCGGTTTGTGGTGCTCAGAGCACCAAAAAATACATTTGTAAAACTCAACAGCAATGTCTCTTCCCAGAAATCATGACCCGGTTACTCAAGATAATCCACAGACCTTGTTGTGAGCAGTTTCATGTAGGAACTATTTTTGACACCTGCCAACCGAATCAACACGCTGAAGGAAGTGTGCATCTACTCATGGACAAAAGGCTCATGCTCTTGACGTGTCCAGTGACATATTTTCGCTGAAGGGTGCTACACAGTATGTATGTGCATGCACTTACAGGAACCACAGGAAAACTGCTCCAATGTACAAACATCAGCAGCTGTTACTCCAATGAATGTGCGCTCCTGTGCCTCTGAGACGGTTTCACTCTGGACTGCATGTGCCAAAATCTCAAATTCTTAATTTCGTGTTGGACGTCAAGTTGTCTCGTTACTGAAGCCATTCACGTTCCCTGGGCAAATCATAACATTACGTCCTCTCATCGTCCACTTCATAATTGACTGACATAAAACTCCATCCCGATGGCGCTGCCCCCGCAGTGAAAGTCCCCCACATCTAAGATGATTTATGTGTCAGCTAAAGCAGCTCTACAAAACAACTGTAGTTGGCAATTTTCTGGTGTTTCACAGCTTTTCCGCTTTACCGATTAACTCCTGCTACCACAAATCTCCCCAAAAGTTTAGCTAACACATGCATGACCCCAACCCTTGCACTTTAACCTGACGTGATTTTCCTCATTAATTTTCTGACAGGCGTCTCGTCATATGCTGTTAAAAATGTAAAATAAATGTGCGGATACCCCATTAGTTCTGGTTAAAAGAATCAGCGCAGTGATATGGTTGTCGGGTGTAGTTCAGTAGAAAGAAAATAGTTCCTACATAAAACTGCTCATAACAAAGTCTGTGGATTATCTTGAGTAAGAGAGACCGTGATTTCTGGAATATTGCTGCCATGCCAGAAAAAGACAAAGGAACAATCTCATGTCGTAACATGAAAACTTTTTTGTTAAAACAAGATGTTTTTTCAGGTTAAGATATTTCCATGTTATAACAACATGAAAATGTCTTGTTACAGAAATCAATTTTTCCAGCTATAACGTGACAATGATCCGTTTGTTTATTTTCTTTCTTTCGTAATGAAAAGAGACATTGCTGTTGAGTTTTTGTTGTACTGTTTTTTTAGTTCCATTATATTGAAGAGAAGGCAGACATCTCTACGGCCGATATCGCCAACACACAGCAACTCACACCAAAACAATCTAGACTGATAAACAGCACTATGGCTAATATGAAAAATATGTATTTTGGATTTTGAGTTGAACTGTCCCTTTAATCCCTCCTGATCTTTGGTACATTCACATTTAAAATCCTTTTCTGTCTCATGTTACATGTACGACATTACAACCTCTGACCCATATAAAAGCACTTTGGTGAGTCTGTCTCAGCACTGTGTGCTAAAATATAACCGAGCTGTAGTTTATTCTATTGTTGAGGAAATGACAGGTGTCGATCATATTGCATTGGTTTACAGTTTTGTACAAATGACAAACCTCAAAAATACAGGCACGTACTTATAAAGAATAAATGTTAGTTGGCTAATATATTCCTTCACAAAGTGTAATAATCAACAAAACAGTAATGGCTTAAAAATATGTTCAAAAAATTATGTACCCTCCAGTACTGATAATACAGATAATAATAATAATGCAGATACACACTAATACTGCATATCCTTCTTAGTAAAGACTTGTTGCATATTTTATACAGAAAACATTTCACTTAAGTTATTTCTGTAATATACAAACATGTAAAAGGGAATCTTCTTCATCTGGAAACTTCGCTTTCGTTCCAACTCGTTGGACATGAATGAAGACAGACACCGAGCTAAAGTTTCTTAATTCACAGTTTCATTGTTAAGACTTCAAAATGAATATTCACATGATAATAACTGAGGAAGGTACAAGAACCCAGCAGATGCAAAGTACTCGTCTCCACTGACAGATACCTTTAAAAATGAGCCTCTTATACAGAGAGTCACAGTGTCAAAGAGAATAAACCGTTAGATGCATTACAGAACAATAAAGTTAACTATAGAACTATTTAGTAATTAAAATATAACCGTCCCTTTTTGACACAACTTTGGAGGAGTACGTAAGGCGAATGGACTGTGTTATTGCACGCGGCGGCAGTAGTAGCCGAGGACTTTGCATTTTTCACACAGGTGTTGTGGATGCTCCTTGCTTTGGTCCGATACATCTAACCCGTCCGGTTTCTCCAGAGGTCGCTGGAACAAAGAAACAGGGAATTACTCATCACTGACACAGCTGCCAGGGTCACGTCCACAGTGTCGGTCCTGGGAATTTAAGGGTTTTAACAACCTGTGGAGGAACTGAAGGAAGGAATTGTGAAGGAACCTGACTGTTCTGTGTTTTAGACTCTAGATTCAAAACATGTCAATTTCTGACAAAAATAAGTGCATAAAATCCGATTTTTAATTTTAAAAAAGTCATTTTGCTTTTATCCACCCAAAATTCTTCCTCTAATTTCTAATTTTAACTCATGTAAATATAATAAAAATAATACAAAATATATAAGTAGATATTTTAACATTTTTCTTAAACTATTGTAGACTAGTAAAGTACTAAACTACTAAGTAAAATAATGTTACAATAAAAAAAAGTACTGTTAAAGTAAACATAAATAAATTACTATCAAAATAAAGTGCTGTTGTAGAGTTAAAATAAAGTACTGTTGTAATAAAAATTAAAAAAAATATATTGTTTCAATAAAGTTAAATAGAGTACCATTGTAATAAAGTTAAAGTATGGTTATAAAGTTGAACAAAGTACTATTTTAGTTAGAGTTAGTTTAAAGTGCTGTTATGGTAACATTGAAATACAAGATAATGTTATGATAAAGTTAAATAAGTATTTGTATAAAAATTTAAAGTAATGTTTTTTAAAAAGATATATAATGTTAAAGTACTGTTTTAAAAAAGTAAAGTTAAGTAAAAATAATGTTATAAGAAAGTTAATTAAGTATTGTTATCTTGAAAAATATCAAAGCAGAATCACTGGTGCTTTTATTCTGAAGCACGCAAGTCTATGGTTAGCTGTTAGCAGTTAGCATAAAGTTAAACTTTTACAGCAGCGCCATTAAACGCAAAGATTTATTTACTGTGAGCTGGAAACAAGCACAGCTCTCCAGTTCATATATTTATAATATTTGTAAGTCGCATCGGTGCTCCATGGTCACAAAATGCGACTAAATGGTCGCAGGCTGGAGCCCTGCTGATACAAAGACAAACATCTCGTCTATCGCTCAGGTGAGACGGGTCTGGATGGGTTGTGGGTGCATGTGACGCATCGTGTTTGTGCTGTTGGCTTCAAAAAGAAAAATGAGATGAAAATTTATATGCGAATGTTCATAATATAATAATTTTATAAATCCCAAATAAAATAAGCCACAATGCATCGACTATAATCACTATAACACCCACTCCTACAAGAATGTAATGTGATATTTGCACATTTAATTGAAGTTTGTTCAAGAGTTATTGAGTATATATCAAAAAGGCTACACCTACAAGAATCTGCCACCCAATTATAAGAAAATAGTACTGAGTATTAACTAAATAAAGGTAGTAAATTTGAAGAATTTATTTAAAAAATGCATTTAAAATGCTTCTAAACCTGGTCTATAAAGTCCTTTGTAAGTTGACACATGGTGGCACTATTTGCATCAAAAACTAACCACTTCTTCTTTTGGCCCATGGATTTATTTCCCACCAAACTTCACTTGAAATCAGGTCACATGTTTTTCAGATTTCCTGCAAACTACTTGACAAACAAATTCACAAATGGGAAGGAGGTTTTATCAGAAGTGACTCATCACTCATCAAATTCAGAAGAAAACCACTGGTTAAACATTTCAGCCCAGTACTCTGAAAATTACCACACCAACAGATACATAAGATAGTGATCATATCAAAATTAGCATTTCTGCGGAAGAAAACATTTTGCCTGCTGGGGTACGCCTGTTCTACAGTAACACCGGGTTTGATTTCCACAGGTAATCCGGTTACTTTGGGCCAAAAAGAAAACATAAAGCAGCTTCTGGCCTCGAGGGTCAAACCATAAGGAAATATACTGTAACAAAACACAGTCACAAAGCATGAATTGGGTTTCTGCCATGTTGTGTGCAGTGAAGCAGGGTTTCCTGTGAAGTTTCAGCAGTATAGGTTAAGTGAAAACAGTGAGCAGAGCCTCTACGCACACGAGGCCTGAGCAGCCTCCCCTTTTTACCGATTCCTCCTGTGTGTAGTTTTACTGTTACCTGCTTATGAGGGTAAACGTTGATGTGGCACTTGATACATTCTTGTCCCATGTTGGCCCAGGAGTTCCCGCTCATCCACTTCCTCTTGCATTTCGGGCATTTGTATTCCCCGAAGCACCTCTTCTTTCCCTGATACGGGGTCAGGCCTTCACCTTTGGGTCGAGCCTGAGCAGAAACACACAGCAGACAACAGTTCTTACAGCTCTGACCTCGTCTTCAACCCACATGAGGCTGACTACGTAACTTAAATACTTAAAAATGAGACATTTCTCAACGCGCAGACCTCGACAGCTTTGCAAACAGTTTGGCTTTCGCCTCTCACCACCTCTAACTGGAGGAGACTGACTGACCTATTTGGTTTCTTTGGACGGCAGCCAATTCAAAGCTCTGTGTGATTAGAACGGGAAGTGATAGCCGCCCTGTTGGTGGTCAAGAGAGTCGGGTTTATGGAGTAGTTTTGTGTTTGGGAATGAGATGATTATTTATGGTTCCTGTCGATACAAGTTAAAAAGCTCATTTGCTTTGATGCTTAATTAATGCAGTCCTGGAAGAGTGAGCTTTACATTTCAAAGAAGTCCTTCTCATCCAAAGTAGAGCCCGACAGATGTGGGGCTTTTGAGGAGAAAAAGTTCCCAAAATGTTAAGATAAACCTTTTCTAATCCCCACCAGAGGGGATACTCAGTTGTTGCAGCAGCACAACGACAGCAAAAGTACACATAAGGAAATATGAGAATAAATAAGAGGTAGTAACTACAAAAACAGGCAAAACAATCACAAAGAAGCACAAAATTACCAAAAAAAAGACGCAAAACAACAATGGCACTTAGTGTTTGTTTCTATTAATATAGAAATGTAATCTAAATATGATATTGAATATGCTGCAAAAACCTGAAATTGGAACATATTACCATAATATAGTATATTTTCATAAGTTTAGATGGTTGGGATATAAGATAAAGTGTAAAGTGTAAGGAATAACATAAAATGTAATAGAGCAAGATTACAAAGGATTGAACAGAGAATCAAATATAACATTAAAAGAAGGTGTAGTCTTAGACTGTTGCTAGAGTCCCGGCTTATCTTTGCTTATTGCAGACAACTACATCACCACCTTTGGAGAAGTAGTCCCACACCGCTGTCTCTTTCATTTTAATTTTATCAAGTTAGGCATTATCAAGATGTGTCTTTTTAAATGTAGAGATAGCAGATCATTTCAATTGATCATATCTTTACATGTAAAAATGTATTAAATCTAAATGCAGTGATAGTGCTGTTTCTATTCTGAACTGTTATTTAAATTAACTGAACTCTACACAGAAATGCTTTTTTCTTGCTTATCAAAACATGTCATATAGCAATACTTTGCTGTTAATGTAACGCTGACAGTAACAAAAAGTAACGCTGGGTTCACTGCTGCACAGAAAAAGACTCAGCGGTTTACACAGTGCGATGAAATTCTTAATTGCCAGTCTCCCTTCACACATAAACAGTAGTAAAGACGCAAATATGTCAGCAACGTGTGCAATGATGGGCGTCACTGCACAAAAGACTTAAGGTATCACAAGCTTGAGAGCGAGCAAGCAAATGGTTGTCATGGAAACTGTTGTATTTTACCACTAAAGTCTTTCAATACAGTAAATGCCTTAACATTTTTATTTAACTAGCGAAACATTCTCAGGGATTCTGTGCAACACCCTTCGGTAGGTCATAAGTGTCATACTTAAGAAGAAAACTTAAGGTGTTTTATTGAATTCCTCAAGAGGTACAATTTTTTTCTTCTTTCTACCGATTTTGTTTTTGTGTCGTTTTATTTTTTTTTTTTTTACAATCAGGCCAACTTTTTGATACTTAAGTGTGACAACAGGTGCTATCACAAGCACATGCCTTAACTTCTTTCCTTGACTAAGGAAACCTTTTGAGAGATTCTGTTCAACACCCTTAAGTCATTTCCAAAGGTAGGGATAAACTAAACCTTAAGTGTCATACTTACACTACATTTAAGGTGTTTGTGCCACTGGCTCCAGACCTTTAAATTCAGACTTTTGTAAGCTGTTCAGGTCCTAAACAAAACAGTTTGAATACATGCTAATACATTAGCTTCCTCTTAGGTGGCAAGGTAGCTCAGTGGTCAGCTAGTTCGCTAATTTAGCAATCATTAGCTCGTTTGTCACAGAGAGCTAAAGATGAGGGACAGTGTTTATTTACTCTCCAGCATTGTGTCTCACCAACTAATTATGAAATAGCTTGAAGTTTTCAATCAGCATACTGAAACCACCATCTCACTGTCTGCCATGTTGTAGCGACAAACTATAGCTGGCTAATGTTAGCTACCTTGCTAGCATAGCAAACAGACGTTGTTAGCATGAGTGAAATGGCGGTTGCCAGGGACAGAGTTCCTGTTATTTTAGTTATATTGAAAAGGGAAAACAATGGGGTCATTGTTTATTAACTTTCTAATATATTTCACAAACTAATCTGCAACTTACCATGAAGACACACACCTACAGTCCGCTCAGCAGTGATACACCTTGCTACATGTGTACTGTAAACTCAGAGTTAGAGCGCCCTCTGCTGGACAAACTTCTCAACAACACTATTTGTAAATCACCCCAGAAGGTTTAATATCGGCGCATATCGGAAAACATATATGCCAATACTAATATCAATCGATTCCTTCAAATCTTTATTCAAAGGTCCAGTATTTTGTGTTTGTTAGTAAGTCAAGTGTGTGCAACAAGAGCTGTGAAAATGCGAAATGGCTCACTATACTGCCATTTCTCTAACCCCCCAGAACTAGACTGCCTCCCACTTTTACAAGCCAGTAAAGATTTGATCTGATTTCTATGTAGCAGCTGGAAAACCAATGCTCAGAGATGCAAATGTCAAAAATGTTAACAATTGAATCAGTTGAGAGAGAGCCTCATTTTCATGCATCCAGCATGAAGGAAGACATAGGAAACAATCAGTAAGCAAACCTAAAATAAGACAACTATTATTCCTATGGAGTCGATATATAGATAAAAGGACTTGGCCTACAATCAAAAAGAGATCTAAAATAAGGCATGAAAAACAGCCATAATAGCTACAGCTAGTCTAAATTTATGGTCATTCTGATTAAGGGAATGTGAAGCAACAACCTATTCTATGAGCAGGTACCAAAATTGTGAGTTCAGAGGTAAAAGGGATGATATATGTGAGGGGTCGGCAACCTTTACTTTCAAAAGAGCCATTTTAAACCAAAATACGTTTAAAAAATCTGTCTGGAGCCGCAAAACATATTTGAGCTTTACACAAACATTATTAATAGGTCTAAATGAGCATTCATTAATATGTTTTACACAAGGGGGTGACTCTGTAGTGGGCTCTTCATGATTAATCAGTACTTTGAGTTTAAAGCGTTGGTGGTAAAAGCAAACAAACCTGTCCACACTCAGTTAAATACTTTATTTTCCTCCAAGACTTTTCCTTTTTTGGATTTGGAATCTAAAGCTAGTCTAGCAAGGGAGACTCGAGACGCGCTACTGCTGTAGAGGAAAAGGCCAACAAACATTTTAGTTGGTGAAATGTTAGAACATTTGTCTTATTTGGTGTATATTAAAACGTTATAAAATAACCGTTATTCACTGACATATTATTTTTTTGTCAAAGGGTCTGGAACTGCAGGGTGGGTGTCTATCCCTTGGGTAGAAGCATGTATCAAAGCTTTATAGATAAATATAAAACAGTCCTGGTCCCAATTCACAGTCAAATGTGGCCAGCTGACCTTTTGGTAAAGATAGCACTGTAAGGATTGCCAGTTATCAACCTTAGGGCTTAGTGGTGGCCAGCATCCAGTGATTTCGATGTAGAGGCGGCAGCTTTTCTATCTCCATAATCCAAAACAGAAAAAAATATTGACTCTATAATTTCTGTACCGAAAACCCAGTATTGTTCTCAATTTACTGATCAGTGTTAATATAATACATATGTATCAGTGATAGGCAAACTATCAGCCTTTAATCTAAACTATAAGTATAAAAGGACAGTGTATAAATGTAGAAGAATCCTTTTGCTGTAGAAGAAAAACTGAAAAAAAAGGTTTTAATGGTTTATTTCAAGGAAGTTGGGACATATTGTAAAGTTCAGTGTAATTTATTTGTTGGACAGAAAAGAAGGAGTCTCAGCTTTCCCATTAGAAATGAACTCCCTCCCTCCAGCTGTGTTCCCGAGGGACCATAAAGGAGGCCCCGGCTGTGGGGGGACCAATGGTAGAGGCCTCCCTGCTATAGGACAAATACCTCAGCCTCTCAGTCATCCCTCCCAGCTGGCCCCGGCCCACCAATCAGGACACAAAGATCTTAGCAGGGAGGAAATAAAACCCAGATGAACTCTGCACTTGTATAACATGACAAAATCCTAAACCCATCACAACGAAATCATCTCGACAAGACTGGTTTAAATTAAAAAGCACCTCTGCTGAAAAGTAGGGCAAGTCAAAATTAAAACTGAATCCGCACCACCGGAGGAGTTAAACGTCAAATCTTGTTTTGATTTCACAGCGGGAACATATGTCAGGTTCGAAACTTCTCACGGATCATTTTATTCATTTCCAGGACTACATGCGTTAAGCAAAATATGTTTAAGCTTCCAACAGTGGAGTCCCTGACTGTGGAGGCCACTGTGAAGCATTTTGAGGCCTGTGTTTGCATCATTTAGCCACAATGAGGCACTGTGGGAGGTCACTTTTGATGGCAGCCCTCTTTCTCAAGCGCCCACAGGGAGAGCAGACAGAGCATCATCTTCCTGAGGGAGGAAACAGCTTTCATTCTGCAGAACAAGCAAAACAAACTCTACCTAGAGTCTGGAGCCCACAGGGCAGCAAAGGCCATGGCACAGTCCGGAGTTTCCACTGATCCCATCAAAGCTGTGACACTGGCAACCGACACATGAAAATCACACTTATGACCTGACAGTGACTGGATGCTCCTATGGAAAGCAGGAAAGTTTGAGTGAAGGCAGAAAAGTGCGTAAATCCATCATCGAGCCTTCTGTACTCAAAACACAACTAGTTTATTTAACACACCTAAGAATGTCTTTCATTGTCTTCCTGGAAGATACTTTCGGATGGTTAACATTTAATATTTTTTGAATAAATATTGCTTTAGCTTAGACCCTGTGCTGCATGTTTGTGGGAAACCATATGGCCAAGATTAATATCTCAATATAAATGTGAATAGTTTTCCAATATCTATATCAAAATAAAGGTAATGCGTGCAAAATAACACATTTGCTACTACTTAAATGCAATTTGACATATTTCTGAAAACAGTAGCATGATTTGATCATATCATCACAACAGATTGTAAAAGACTCTTCAAGAAATGGAAACTGTAGCCCATTTAAGCAACGCTAAGGCTGTGTTCCATTTACTTTGGAAGGCGGAGGTTGAAGCCATGTTCCAGTACAAGTCGGAAAACCAAGACGTACCAGTTCTAGCCCAGTGGAACCCAACTGACCCAGCCACAGGGTCCAGATTCGTCCTTAATCATTAGATCATGGTCCACAAAGTGTAATATATTCAACGTCATACTTGCATTCGGCCATGCTGTTAAACTACATTGCTGTCTCTGTCAAGCAGTTGTCCGTTATTCACTCACGCTACAGCATGAAATGGCATTTCAAAATAAAAGCTTGTGCCAGAAATCATTGTATTTCAAAAGAAAGTTTGTTTTATACAAATTTGGCATGTTCACGAGTCACTTGTGGTCCACTCAGAATGGACCCGCGACCCTCTTTTGGACTACGACCCACCAATAGGGAACCACTGCTCTGGTCTAACCTAGCTAGAACTGCCATCAGCTGTTAGCAATACCAAATTCACCCCTCGTACTGTTGTCATAAATGGAGAAATCAACTATAGAGACAAGACCGTTTTTTTGTACCAGGCTGTAAACGCGTTTATTTCGGCTGTAAAGTTGAGCATTTAAACATTTGGGTCTGTGAGGATAGACTTCTGTGGCCGTTTGAAGAACTGCAGTTTTTGGCACGTCGTGTTGGCTAGATTTTTCAGCCCCAGAGGTTGCTGCTTGGTTAGCATGCTATCATACGCTAATTAGCATTAAACTCAAAAAACAGCTGAGGTTGACTAGAATTAGTGTCGCAGCTATTTGTTAAAAAAAATATATATATATATATCAGAGAAATTAAATCTTTGATCTTATGTTGGTGCTACAAGAAAACGTTAGTGCTCACCAAAGTTACAATTCATCCTTACAGGGACAATAATGTCTGCACCAAATTCCATGCCAATTTATCCAATAGCTGTTGGGACATTTCCCTCTGAACTACACCACACACCACATGTAGAGTCAGGGATCACAGTCAGCAGGCTTCATCTTATGGGGAACATAAATATCTGCTTCAAAACTTTATGTAAATTCATCTGAGAGTTGTTGAGATGTTTCACTCTAAACCACAAATGGGAACCTCGGTACCACAGCCCTGTCTAGAAATTATGTTTGTATATGAATGAATTGCATTCATAATTACATTGTGGTGATAACGTAATCCCTGCCTGGAGAATGTTCAGAGACATTTCTTTGATTTAATGGAACACCACATTAATGTGGAGCTGGTCGGACAGAGTGCAGAAACGTGACATGAGAATCGTGGGTTCACATCTGGACTCCTGTCTAAGGGTTATGCAACAGAAGCACTTCGATTTAGGTTCGGATAGGTTTCAAGCAAAGGGGCGAATAAAACATTCACCTGCGTTGGCAAAGGAAATTCATATCTTCGTATTGTGTGGAGTTTAACTTGGTGAACTTTAACCAGCAAACCAATAACTAGCTAACATAATAAGCTAGCAAATTAGCTTTTTGTGTGCATCAAATCTAGCACTGCCAACATTCAGTGGTAATATTGCCTTAACAAGCAACAGCCACTCATGTGCAGTTCCTTGGGTGTGGCCATACCCTAATGTAGTAGTCAGTATGAGTGGATAGTGTCTTGCAAGGTTGCCTATTTTGGCAGAAAACAAAATATGTTGTCAGTGAATACTTTGCCGATACTTTCAACATCAACATTTTTGCAACTTGCCAGGTACGTTAATTAGGTACGTTTTCTCAGAAAATGTGGCTTGCTCAGTATAATGTTTCCCCCAGAAATATATTTGCTGTTTCTACTTAAGGGGCAGCACAGAGGTGCAGTGGTTAGTTTTGTCGCCTCACAGGAAGAAGTTTACTAGTTCAAACCCGGGGTGGAGCCTGCATGCTCTCCCTATGTCAGCGCGGGCTTCCTCCGCCTACTCCGGCTTCCTCCCACAGACCAAAGGTGCAGGTTAGGTTAATTGGTGGCTGTGAATGGTTGTCTGTGTCTATGTGTCAGCCCTGTGATAGTCTGGCGACCTGTTCAGTGTGTACCCCACCACTCTCCCCAGTGCCAGCTGGGATAGGCTCCAGCACACCCGTGACCCCCAACAGGATGAGCGGTTATGGAAAATGATTGAATGAATATTTCAAGTTAGTGTATACAAACTTTATTTCTAGGGGGGTTGGGTACCGCTGCCTTGCTTTTTTCCTTTATTATAGGACAGCTCAAGAATGACAGGAAAGGCTCACAGATAGGAAGTGAACTCAGGCTGCTGCAAGGACTCAGCCTATGTGGGGTGAACACTACCAGTGAGCCAGAGATCGCCCCTGGCACTGTCGCCATAAGAAGGAAAACTCCAGGGATCATCAGGGTCATCAGAATGTATTCTTTGGGGATCATTGATGTCATTCCCAAAGTCTCCATTCAGTAGCTGTCGAAATATTCCAGTCTGGACCAAAGTGGTGGACCGACTGAGAGACCAACATTACTATCCTCAAAGCCACACCATTAGCATGGCTGAAAACATAAAGGCATGATGTTTAAGGCTTGGTTCTTTGACGAAAACTTTCCATTTTTGGCCTCTTTTCTTTTCATACGGTAATAAATTCAAATAGGCACAAACACATTTCCCAAAAAAAAAACAACTCTCCATATTTGATTGAAGATCTTTACAGCCTCAAACCATGTGTGAGAAACCGTTTTGTTTTAAGATAAATAGATGTTAAATTCATTTATTATGTGCATTACAAGTCGTCCAATCCAAAAGCCATAACTCCGGTTGTGTAACTTAAATCAGCTCCAGAGTGCTCGGAGCGATGTAAAGCCAGATTTTAAGGCTGCAGCAGATAAGCTTGGCCCAGATCCTTGCAGCCTGGTGAGAGAGGCCCAGGAGGTTGGCTGCCTCCCTCTGCCATCATCTGGAAACCATCAGGATAAACAATGGACTACTCCAAATCCTCACCCCCTCCTCCTCCTTTCTCTCTCCCTCATCCACTCTCTCCCCCACTCCCATAGCCCCATGAGACATTCATCCTGGAGAACACAGCAACACCAAGCCTCTTGGATACCATGTGGTCAATTACTCCACACTAACAAACCCGCAGTGCTCTCCCTCCCTCGCTGGCTTTAATTTGTATCAGACCCCCACAGCATCAGGGAGAAGCCCAGCTGTTACCAAAGCAAAACAACACATTACTGCCCAGACTGAAATCCACTGCAATAGGTCTCCTGTGTTTTAAAGACTCCTGTGTCGACTTAAGTGACACTTTGCATTATCTTGTGAAATCAATTCTCCAGGAGGGTTTAAAACAACACGACTCAACAACATGACTCTCCATTTTCCTTAAAGAAGTATTTCACTGCTGGAAAGATTATCTTTTCATAAAGCTGGGGTTTATGCAGTAGAGAGATGCAAATTCTTTTAAAATTGGTGCTCTATAGCCCCGTTTCCACCAGGCAGTATGGTACTATGGCTTTTTTTTCTGTTTCCACTGTGAAAAGTTGTGGATGGCACCACTGGAACCGTTCTGTACCGTCCCCATTTTTGGGTCTGCTCCAAACTGTTAGAAATGCAGGCTGGTTCACTCGATAGCACCAGGGCTCCAAGAAACCTGACTGGAACCACTTCAAAAACCAGAGCTAATATGGTGGAAAAGGGGTATTTGTTTCTGTGATGGTGGGCATACAAAAATGCAGAGGTATTATCTGTAGTTCAAGCAACAGCCCTAGAGAAAAATTAGCTGAGAGATAAGCCGGGAGATTGAGGCTCTCATAAGATGGAGGGAACTTTACCATAGCTCACTTACGCATACTGCCGTCATTGTTACGATGCAAAGCAGGTTGAAAATCGGAAAGTACCCTTTAAAGACGTAGCATTAAAAAACAATCATTACTGCATCCAGAGGGTGAAAAGACTTGATGAGTAATCAGTAACAATAATCAGTTAATTGCTGGTTATTTGTGAGGCAGACATGCCAAACATTCTCTGGTTCCTGCTTTTACGAGGTGAGGATTTACTGCTTTTCTCAGTTTTATATCATTGTAAAATAAATAGTTGTGGGTTTTGGAGTGTTGGTCGGAGAAAACAAGCTATCTGAAGATGTCACGCTGAATAATAGTTGTTGTCCTACATCCAAGTATGATAAAAATTCTACTGTGTTGAACATCTGTTGATTCTGAAGATGTCAGACTATGGTGTGGATACTTTTCACGTTACAAAAAAATAATAAATTAATCATTAGTTACAACCCTATTTAAAACAAATATATTAGTAAATCTGAAACTACTTTACATTATATGTCACAATTGTCACAAGGCACAAAGCAAGTATAACTGAAAATATTAAAGAAATCCAGCCCTGTGTCTTTATCTGAAGTATTACTTTGACAGACATATTAGATTATGACAACAGTTACTGTATACGATGCTGTAATCCTTCCATGCAGCCTTTCTGCAAATCTTGCACATCTGAAATACTGAACGGATTAACCTCCCCCCTCTCCAAAACAAATATGATTAGATAAAAACAACTGGAGGCCAAAGAGCAAACGATTGGTTTTCTATTTCCCTACATGGATTTTCAATCTTGCATCAATCCCATTGTTCAGAGCGTGCAGAGCCTTTAAACTAGCAGAAGGATTTCCTCACACACACACACATTCACCAACATTATTCTTCTCAGCATTCACGCACAGTGCCGCTTTCATAGAAGGAGGATTATCTACCAGCGCACACTCTGACTGGGCTCCAGTCCTGGCTGTGGGCAAGTTGACGACATACGCAGCTGTAAACTGGCGTTAAGTTTCACGCAGGGTGATGGACAGGAGCAGGTGTGCTGGCAGACAAACAAGAAATGCAACAGCACAATATTTCCAACTTTCAACGAAACACAGCTGAGCGAGATTTAAGAAGGCATAAGTGATTCTATGGAGGTCGCTAACAAGCCACAACAATGAGTTTGACTTCACTGTGATGTTCAGTAATTGGCGCAGTTACAGTCAGTGTTGTGAGAATGATTCTCTCACTGCTGTCAACGGAGTAAACACAAGAACATATGCAGTTACTTTTTGAAGTGGTTGTCAAACATGTCTCTAATTTATGTGGGTGGCATTATAGCCTTTCACAACCTCTCTTAAGTGAGTAAATCTACCTTCATAACCTTCATACCACCCTCCAGGTTACTCAACTAAATGGAAATTAGTTGCTAGCAATAAGTGTATCATTAATCCTCCCGCACAAAATCCCCAAATTTGGTATAATACCCCCAAATCCCTGAACACTGCACATTATCCCTTCCAACTCATCAAATGCCGATACTTGGTTCGTGGTCCTACATGTCAAACTATGGGGCTCAGTTATCAGGCTCCCCCTCCCCCAGTGTTTTGGACACTCCGGAACAGAATATCAATTTACGCTCATTACATGTATTGTGTCTTTTCAAAATAAACATCCGTTTTCACTGGAAATGTTCAGTTTCCGCTCATTAAATGCCAGGCCATCCATCAATCCATCCATTTTCTTCCGCTTATTCGGGAGTAGGTCACGGGGGCAGCAGGCCAAGCAAAGCACCCCAGACGTCCCTCTCCCCAGCAACGCTTTCTAGCTCCACTTGGGGGACCCCAGGCTGTTCCTGGGCCAGACAAGATATGTAATCCCTTCAGCGTGTTCTGGGTCTGCCCCGGGGCCTGGTGTCCGGAACACCTACAACAGGAGCCGCCCAGGAGGCGTCCTGATCAGATGCCCGAACCACCTCAACTGACCCCTTCTGACACGAAGGAGCAGCGGCTCTACTCCGAGCTCCCTCCGGATGTCCGAGCTCCTCAACCCATCAATCTCGAAGGCTGAGCACAGCAACCCCATGAAGGAAACTAATATCAGCCACTTGTGTCTCATTCTTTCAGTCACTACCCAGAGCTCATGACCATAGGTTGGGTAGGACCATCTCAAGACCCTGACATATTGAACTCCCTCTCTTTAGAAAGTAACACACTCCCATCCTGGGCTGGCTCTGGGGATGTGCATACAGTCTGTGACATACATTTTGGTTTCACACGGAACACGAACAGTGGTCTATACCTTCCCTTCCACCCACCCTATGTGGACTTTCTCGCTCTTTATACAACAGCAGTTGCTTGGAGCATCAAAAAATGCTGTCGCCCAGTGCGTTTCATACCACTGCTAAATGCTGTCTCAGAGCGTCGGTAACTGACCCAGAGGGCCTGTGACCAAGCCTCAGTATTTAATGAGTTGGGAATAAGACCAGGATGCTGAAACTGTTTATAAAATGCACTTTACATAATCATAAATATAATATACTGCCAACAAATCCAGCATTTGATATTTTGCCCCTAAAACTCAACATTTGGTTTGGCCCCAAAATTCTGAAAATCTGTTTTAGCTTCCACAATCCTTAAATGCAGTATATCTCCCCAACATTTACTTCTTATACTTTCTATATATTGTGATTTAGAAGAAGTTTAATTTATTTTACTACCAACAACTACATCAGGAGGCAACACAAAACAAGTTTAAGAGCTCAATAAAAGTCAATTCCACTCCATGACAACTAAGCAAACTCCTCTTCATGTAATGCACTTGAAAGTTTTAGAACAGCAGGTAGGATTCAGGGTCAGGAATGAACTTTAAACCTCAAGACTAACTTTCAATTTGACAGGTAATGAAACAAACTATAACTAAAGATGTGTTACAGGACGTATATTTAGAGCCACGGAGAGGGAAACTGAAGATTTTACCCTCATTTCCCTTTCCCCCCCCCCCTGTAAATGACCCAGTCCTCCAGGACAACAAAAGTGATTTATCTCTGAAACAAGCAAACACATAAAAACTGAGCTCTGCAGCATTCTTTTCCTATACGTTCATTAGCTGTGGGTAGATGACAGCCACTGTTTATCAGAGGGAGTCTATCTACCCCACATACCAGGGTTTCCTCTATCTTACTCATCCTCCTCAACAGATGATCCGGCCAAAAGCAACAGACAGCATACTGAGGACAGATAAGACGTTTATCAGCAGTAAAAACAAAAGGACCAAAGCAGCAGTAATCAGACAGTGTTGCTTGAGACTCACCAGTTACACATGAACAGATGAGCTCTATCGCTCCACCTGAAGAACGGAGTCCAGTTCAAAAACAACACTAATGTCATTATTAGTATTTAAACTGAGATATCACCATAAAAACATTCTAATCTTTAAATATCGATTAAACAAATACAAAACAGCGTGTTAAGTAGCGAGGTTTAGACATGCTGGTACCTTCAGAAAGAGCCAGGCTAGCTGTTTCCCCATTTCCAGTCTGTATACTGCTAACCCATCTCCTGGCTGTTGCTTCATATTGAATGGGTTGATATGAGAGTGGTATCAGTCTGAACTTTAGTGTGATGAAGAGCAGTTGTGCTAAAAATGTCATGCAGGTTTAATTAATTTGCCAGCTGTTTAATTTGCCAGCTGTTTATTTGTACATTTCGTGGTATCAATCTTATAACGTAACTCTCAGCAAGAATGTGAATATCCATGTTCCCCCAAATGTTGAGCTGTTCCTTTAAAACTGACCAGAAGAAAATGGGAATTGTACATTTCTGTTCGTTTCATACCTATCATGTCAACTTTTGGTGTAGCTGACTTAGTCATCTGGAGGTGAACGGGATGGTGGAAGATGTGTCACCCAGGTAAGACGCCTTCTAAGCTGCTGACCAAAGCAGACCACCATCGCAACCTGTCACTGCTTTTCCCCCAAGGACAGCGCCATGAAAAGTGGTTGATTTTTACCAAGACATTGCTCCGTTTCCTGCTATGATAGTGCTCCAAAAAGTGGGTATTTTATGCCAAGACACAATCTTTTCCTAACCATAACCGAGTGTTTCTGTGCCAAAACCTAACCACACATTAACCACAGTTTCAGCGTATGCACTACATTATAACGTGCAAATGTAACGTATCTGTGGTTTGCTCAAGCCCGGCGTCCTCATATGAGGACATTACATTTTGGGTTAACTGGACCAAAGACTTCATTCTGCTTAACTTAGACCTGTTGTCCTCGTTCATGGACACTTCTTTGTGCCATCTAGTGGTAGTAACACAACAATACACTAATCCATGTAAAAACAAGATGGCTGCCATTTCTGCCAAGTCAGTCTGCAGCTGATCGCGACACAAAAGTGGACAAGGTTCAAAACCTGATCACATTTTATGTTTGAAACTTGTTTATTTATGATAAATAACTGTTGCAATTTGACATCCCATACAGACTTTAACAATTTTAGCAACAGTAACAAGCCAAGATGCTGTTAATTAGAAAGAACTTGTTTGAAGACATTGGGACTTTATCATCCGCTCATTGAAGGACACTGAGACTTTATTGTCATCTCGTTTGAGGACATTGAGACTTTATTATCATTGACAATGTTTGTTTTTTTATACTTACAAGTTATCCAAAAATAAATGGGAGAAATTAAAAATGCACACCAAACAAAAGTTCAGGTCTCAGGGGGATAAAATTATTTTTTTCTCTCTGGTGTTTTTGACTTTATTAGACAGGACAGTCATTTAGAAGTTTTTCCTGCCTGATAAAGATTAAATAAATGTGTTGGAAGTTCTTTTCATTTTATTTTAAAGATAGGTTTAAAAATTTGGGAAAGACTTTTATTTGCTTGCTTGCCAAGAGTATGAACGTAAAAATGATTGATACCACTGTCATATCTGTATGCTAAATATTAAGTTTCAGTACAGCCAGCAGCCAGTTAGCCAGCTTAGCATGAAGACTAGAAACAAAGGGAAAAAGTGAGCTTGACTCTTTCAAGAACTCACAGATTGCATCTTGTCTGTTTAATCTATGCAAAAAAAGAAGTTTAGAAACAACAAATTGTATTATTAGGGAGGCATTTTTTTGGGAAAGATGTCGAATGTGTCCTTTAATGGAAAGCAACCTATTAGAGTTACTGTACGGATATTGAATCATGGGATAAATTACTGGTTAGAACTTGTGCAACTAAGAACTAAAAATATCTGCGTCAACCTTCAAAGACAAAACGTAAATCAAAAATTCCATCTGTAAGCCTATCAAAAGTTCCTCTTTCCAAAGTAATTATCAAAGCAGACTTTTTCCTTCCATTCAAACCTGATTAAACTGTAACAGTAAAGACATACACCCACTTCCTGTAATACCCACTGTTTCCAAAAACACACTCTGTATGCAGACATCTCTGGGCAGCTGCTCGCTGGCCCTTTAAACTAGTGTCCGACAGCCGCCCCTCTGCATAGACAGAGACAGAGAGAGACGGAGATGACTGCAGCCAAGCAGAGCTGAGCGAACAATACAGCCTGACTTCCTGACCTTTGGTTCCACAGCCCCTCTGGAGAAACAATGCTCTCCTTATTTAGCCCAGGCTCTTCCCACCATACACCCATGTACTGTCAGCACACTGTTACTAGTGTATTCTCTGTACAGTAACCAGGTTCAGCTACTTAATTGGCAAGGGGTCATTACAATGCTGTGACCCTGGGTCAAAGGGTGAAAGGTGTTAAACTTGCTACACGTTTAGCAATAAAGTTGAAAACCAAAACAGTTTTGCAATCAAACCATATAGAGGGCAGATCATTTTCCGATAAAGACATGTAGTAACAGAGGACCTGTTATGCTCATTTTCAGATTCATACTTGTATTCAATGTTTCCATAAAGCCCTGTTTCCACCAAGCAGGACAGTACAGTACAATTCAGTTCGATACACTTTTTTTCCCGTTTTCCACTGTGAAAAGTTGTGGATGGTACCAATGGAACTGTTCGGTACCGTCCACATTTTTGGTCCCCCCTCTGTTGGGGTATCTAGCACACAGATCTGGTACTAAAGGTGGAGCTGTGAACACTACAGTCTGTTGATTGGTCAATAGAGGACAGTCACTCTGCTCAGGGCTGAGTTGTGGCTGGTTTTGAATCTCATGTAACTACTGTTCATACCGTGGAGAGTTTTACATACATTAGTAAAAAAAGAGAAAATGAGAAAAAGAAACTCAATTCACTGGGCCAACTGCCTGCAACTTTTAAGATGGAACGTTTAATTGTTGTGGGTGGTTTTGAGGCTTCAATTGAAGTTTGTTAACACAGCTGAACATGTTCCCGCAGGAATGTTGCTACATGTAGCGGTGTACCTGCTGCCGGTGAATGACTGTGTAAAGTAAAATCAGGGAGAAATTCATCACATCAGCAACCAAGATTACATGTTTCCCTGACATTAGCATGCAGCTACATGTAGCAGTGTACTTGCAGCTGCAGTATTATTGTGTGTAGTAGCACTTTCTCCCATAAAATCCATCAATTAAAACTTGTTAACACAGCCGTACATGTTCCAGCAGGAATGTAATCCAAAATCGGGGAGAAATGAACGACATTGGAAACTTGGTTCACATGTTTCCATGACGTTAGCATGTAGTTGCATGTAGCAGTGTACTGGCATCCAGGGAATGACTGTGTATAGCGGCACTTTCTCCCATAAAAAACGCCAATTTAAGCTTGTTAACTCAGCTGAACATGTACCAGCAGGAACATGATCCAAAATTCAGGAGAAATTTACAACACTGGCAACCAGGTTAACACGTTTTCCTGATGTTAGCATGTAGCTACATGTAGCAGTGTACTTGCAGCCAGGGAATGACTGTGTATAGCGGCACTTGCTCTCATCAAAAAATCACAAGTAGGAGCCTCTAAACACAGCTGGACATGTTCCAGAAGGATTATGATCTGAAATAAGGGAGAAATTCAAAACATCCACCACCAGGTTTACATGTTTCCCTGATGTTGGCATATGCTACAAGTAGCAGTATACTTGCAGCTGGGAATTGACTGTGTGTAGTGGCACTTTCTTCCATTACAAATCACCAATAAAAGCTTCATAACAACCTGACATGTTACAGTAGGATTATCATCTGAAATCAGGGAGAAATTCAAAACAACAGCAACCAGGCTCAAATGTTTCCCTGATGTTAGCATGTAGCTGCATGTAGCAGTGTACTTGCAGCCAGGGAATGACTGTGTATAGCCGCACTTTCTCTTGTTAAAAATCTAGTTAAAACTAGTCAAGGCTTCTAAACACAACTGAACATGTTCCAGCAGGAATATGATCTGAAATCAGGGAGAAATTTACAGCATTGGCAACGAAGATTACATTTGACCACATAAAGAAATCTGTAATGAGCTGATGTCATCTTGTTGCCCAAGCAGAAAAGCGTTGGAAACAGAGTGGGCAATTTACAGTTGGAAATCTGATGTTTTTGCTCACAGGAATTACTTTTACATATGTTTACCTCATTTTTTGACCACATTTAATATGAATGTCCATCACTGTAATGTTATATATGACAGGAAATACAGAAAAGCACACTAGACCTACTGTGCTTTAATAGCATTTTGGAAATGAAGAGATTTCCTGCAACCCATCGCATAGTAAAACATCAAAAGTGTACCAACAGTATGTATTTCAGTTGTCTTGAGCTAAAAATGCCTCAGATTCCACCCAACAGAACAAAAACCAGTTTGTTCATTAGTTACGGCTTCAAAAGAAAGTTCAGCTCAGCTTCAACTGAAGAGGCCTTTTGTCATGACAACGGCTCCGTAATCATCGCTATGGGTCTGAAATATTAGCACCACATGATAAAATCTGACATCATCTTTCTAAAGCAGAGCGGCCCAGAGCCAGCCAGCAGAAATGGTTTCCAGATTTTGCACATTTTAAGGGGCGTGGCCGCAGAGGAGAATCGTAAATATCTCAAAGTAATCCTGTGACATCTTAACCCTCTGGTGAAGCCAGTAACCCAACTCTCCGCTATGCTGTCAACAGGATGTTTACCGCTCACATGCCAAGCGCAGCACGGATGGCATATCTAATACCTTTCAGTAGGGCTGCAACTCAAATCTCATGGGCTCCACCTTAACTGGCACTTTTGGTTATTTTTCATCACCTAAGGCCTTCACTGAGGTGCCATGTGTTTCTTTATCAAAGACGCAGACTTTTTGAGTTGACATGGGCCCCATTCCACCCAGAGAGAGGCTGTTAAAGGCCCCGCACACCCACTTCCTGTGTGCTTCTTCTCTCATCTTACTGAGCCGTGACATTCTTTGATTCCTGTTCACTTCGGCTCCAGCGCAAACCAGTCAGCTATAGAAGCCCGCAACAAACAGTCAAAAGAAACTCACTGCTGCTAATAAGATGTTTTATACCACTCCATAAAAGACAGCTATTAAACAAGTGACTTTGTAATGCTATGATTAATGCCTTTCTGTTTTTCATTTGAAAGAAAGATGCTGTGCAAAAACTGTAATGATGTAGACAGTTTTCTTCCTGCTCAGGGTCAAAGAGGCCCTGAAGACTGATATATACTCAAAAGTAAATCTCAATGAAGTGAAAGTGGTTTAGAGCTTCTTTTGAGCAATTTTTTAAACACATCCTTGAAATTGAGGGACTGACAGCAGCACACACTTTTTGCCGAGTTAGTCCAGGTGTGCCCACATTTGAAAATGTTAAGAGCTATAAACTTACTGCAAATTATTTTCTGCACATTCCTCACATTCCTCCACTGTCTGTGTCCATTTCTGAACTGCATCTCCTCCGTGTTGGCAGTGATGGAGGCGAAAAGCTCTCAGAGACTCTGATCGAAATGTGGCCAGGACAGATGTGAGCTGATGGACAGGCTCTTACAGTTCTCCTCGTTTTTTTACTTAAAGGAATCTTTTGGCAAATGCACTTATTCAATTGCTTGCAGAGAGTTAGATGAGAAGATTGATACCACTCCCGTCTGTACAGTAAGTGTAGGATAGCGGGAGTGAGCAGATGTGTAGCTTAGCTTAGCATAAAGACTGGAAACGGGGAAACAGCTAGCCTGACTCTGCCCAAAGTAAATAAAAATCTGCCTATCAACACCTCTAAAGCTTACTAATTAACACATTTGTGGTCTTTAAACAGAGTCCGGTTAGCTGTTTGCATTCTTAACGCTAAGCAAGCTAACATGCTGCTAGCTCTGGCAACATATTTACTGTACAGATGTGATGGTGGTATCTAATTTTCTCATTTAACTTGCAGTTAAAATGCAAATAAGTGTTATTCCCAAAATATCTGACTATGGCTTCATACAGCAGGGATTCAACACACACCAAGAAGTGGGGCTACCAGAAATATTTAAATGTTACGCCATAGCTAATTAATTGATCTCTTGCACCAAGAATGTCTTTTGTTTTAGATGTAGCCCCCTTCTTGTGCATTAACCACTCCAAAAAACTTTGTGCAACTTGGCTTTTCTGGCATATTTATTGTGACAGTATGTCTGAATATCTCTGGCATAAATTGACAAAAAACTGGAACTTATAGAAAAGACTTAAAGGGACAGTTCACCTCAAAACACACTTTTTCTTTTTCCTGTAGAGCTAGTTAGAGATTGTTTCCGTGTGAGTTGCTAAATAGAGTTGTAATGATACCGATACCAGTATTGGAAATGCCTAAAATGCGTGAGTACAGCCTACAACCAATCCGATATCACGTAATGCCTCACGTAATTACGCATACACACACTACAGGCAAACAAAAAGGAAAAGGGAGCAGAGTTTAAAAAGCATTCTACTGTAGCCCTTAAAATGTCTTTTTTTTGCCAAATTGTGTGGCTGCACTTTAACGTGTGTCTTGATCTGTGTCAACACTGGATGATAATAATAATAAAAAAAAGTTTTATGCCATTCATTCAACTATTATGTATTTATATCTTAATATTTTACATAGAGTTTTAGGAGTTGAGACATACAACAATTCATATCCCATCCATTTTTATTTTATGCTCTAGTATCGCATCGGTACTCAGTATCGGCAGATACCTAAGGTTCAGGGATTGTAATCAGTATTGCGAAGGAAAAAGTGGCATCAGTACATCTCTGTTGCTAAGTGTTTGAGATATTGGCCTTAGAGATGTATAATGGAACTAAATGGTACTCAACTTGCCTAAAGTTCCAAAAAGCACATTTGAAACACTCAGCAGCAATGTCTCATTTCAGAAATCACGACCCAGTTACTCAAGATAATCCACAGACCTTGTTGTGAGCAGTTTCATGTAGGAACTATTTTCCTTCTACTGACCAACCATATCACCACTCAGAAGGAAGTGTTCATCTACTGCAAGCTCACCTAGCACCACTGAGTGAGCTAACGTTACAACTCAGCTGAGGACACAAAGTTTACATTTCACGCTGTCATAGGCATGATCCTCTTGCCCGTGAGTAGATGCACACTTCCTTCTGCACGGTGATAGGGTTGGTGGGTGTAGTTCGATATAAAGAAAGTAGTTCCTACATGAAACTGCTCACAACAAGGTCTGTGGATTACTACTCATGGGCAAGTGGCTCATAGTTAAGACAGCGTGAGATGTAAATATTCATGGCATCCTCCTCAGCTGAGCTATAACCTAGCTCAGTGGTGCTAGATGAGCTAGCAGTCGATGCACACTTCCTTCTGTGCGGCGATTTGGTTGGTGGGTGTAGTTCCCTAGAAAAATAGTTCCTACATGAAACTGCTCACAACAAGGTCTGTGGATTATCTTGAGTAAGCTGGCCATGATTTCTGGAAAGAGACATTGCTGTTGAGTTTTACAAATGTATTTTTTTGAGCACCAAAAGCTGAGTGCCCTCTAGTTCCATTATATTTGATAGAAGGCAGACATCTCTACAGTCGATATCTCCAAAACTCAGCAACTCTCACCAAAATAATCTAGATTAATAGATAGCACTACAGGTAAGAGGAAAAATATGTTATTTTTAATTTGAGGGTGAACTGTCCCTTTAAACTGCCAGCAGATCACTCAGTCATCATATATGGAATTAATTTACAGCTTTCAAATGCTCTGTTTGCCTCACAAAAGGAAGCAATAACAATTCATATGACTCCTTTATATGATTTACCAGTCAGGGTTTACCAGCTAATTTCTGCTTTTCGCAACCTCACTTCTTGGACACATCCTGTCCATCAGTCATGTGATTATTTCCATTACACCTAACAAATGTCAGGCATTTCCCTCCGAACATGATCAATGGGAAACCGCAGCTGCACATAAAGCAGTGGTATTATTTCTCTCGTGTTTGGAGTAGAGGTCGTGCCTAGTTCCACAGAGAAACCTATCATCTTTCATTAAGGCCAGCTCCGAGATCCAATCTGGCATCTGCTGCTCATTACCAACCTGGGGTGGTACACTGGACTCAAATATGTGCTGAGGAATCTATTTCACACTGGAAAAATAATACAGATGTAATATTCTAACTTGGATTTACAGTTTTATTACGATTAGATTTATAAAAGGGGGTGAAGAGTCTATCTACATCTGCAATCAGATCATATTCACGTCATGATTTTCACTTCATGTGGTGTATTTGATGGACAGCTTTAACAGCCCACACAGTGCTCAGCAGTTTCTGCACCTGACTGACATACAGCGCCATTGACTGGCTCACCTGAGGGCAATCTTTGATGTAATGGCCTTTGTTGAAGCAGAGGTGGCACAGGTAGTTGGGCGGCGGTCTTTTGCTGGGCTTGCGTGTCTCGGGGGACAGGGAGAGGTCTGAGAAATGGTCCGCCAGAGAGCTCAGGCCGTCCACGATATTGTTGAGGGACCCGTAGGGCGAGGAGCTCTTGTAGAAATTGTTGTTCAAGGCCTGTCAGAGAGAGAAAGATTATTGTTGTGCTGACTCTACAATGAAAGAGCATTCGAGGCAGCGTGTCAGTCCATCACCCTGATTGATTCTCCTGTTTGCGTCTGTGACAGTAGCCGACATTATTTCAGCTCTGCAGATGTGCTGCCCTTACTGCATTTACACTGTGGGGCCAATAGTGTCCGTTTCCTCGTCCGAACAAAATGCCTTTGTCGTGCGTGCCTTTAACTTGTTGCACTGACACGGCACAATCAGCATCATTGTGCCTCTGGAGGAGACGGGTGCTATGGCACCGCAGGGGCAAACATGAAGAACAGCCTGCAGACACTGGCTGTTTACTCTGAAGGCATCACAGAAAGAGGATTGTGATCAGATGCACATGTGGGTAATGTTCTGCATGAGACGTGAAACCACTGCATGTCTGCGGCATGTGTGCCATTACAGTACATTGTGTCATTTTTAAAGTAAAAAGAGTAACTTTAAGTTAAAGCAGAGCAAATTTAGATTTAATTTGTGCCAACATTCAGAACTCTTTAATGATCTACTTTTCCCTAAATGGGTCAGTATTAAATGAAGCAGCACTGAGTGAACACACTCCTCTGACCAAGCAGAGGCCGGCCAGGGTGAACTCTAACATTTTTAAAAAACCTTGTGAGAGGTCTTTCTCAACCTGCCATTCCCCCCTCCAGCTGCACACTGACACCAGAACAGTCTGAACACACTCAGGCACTATACCAGGGTACAAAACACATATTCATGTACTACCCACTCACCACAGTGCGACCCAATGAAGGCATGCAGGTGAGGTTTACTGTATGGGCAACCAAAATAACCTGGAGTGAAATATGTGTCTTTCATATTCATCTAGGAGGGAGATGTTTGACATGCAGGAAGGGAAAAAAAAGATGAATGAGTGGATGAAAGTTTCAACAAAGCCATGCAAAGTGTAAATCAGGACTATGATTAGCGACACGAATTCTACCTCACTCCTCAGATGGAAGAAGTTGTTGAGATAGTTGGCGCTCAGATCAGCTGCGCTGCGCTTGGAGATGCTCATGTCCTGAGGAGAGGCGTCCGACTCGGCTTTGAACGCATCGAAAGTGCTGCTCTGAGTGTCTTGCAAAGACATATAGACCCAGTTGAGCAGCTGTGCAGGTTGGTACACGGGGGCACCAGTCTCTATAGCAGACATCATTTTGTTTTATGGAGGACTGCGCCTCTTGGAAACAGCACCGTCAGAACCGCCGGGTTTTCTGGATCACACAACTTCTTTCAGTCATCCCCCCTTGTTCGGGCTGTTGTATGGGTGTGATCCTTGTGTTCACCTGGGGGAGCCCCCGATGGACCCCAGTAACCGGACGACAGGCACGGGGGAGGGCGCAGTGGAAGCATGAAGCGCAAAAGCCTGAATGCCAGAGGGAAGCGAGGAGCAGCGGCTGCAGCCAGGACTGTGCGCTGCGTCACAGCGGATAGGAGGTCCAACATGAGTTTGCATCTTTCTGCTTAACTTTAGCTACAGTGGGTACATATGAGAGGGGCACTGACTGTACAGAGGGCCTACTGTGATCCAAAATGATGTGTATAAAGGAAGGGGGAAGTGAAAATCATATATAGACCTGGTTTATCAGACCCATATAGGTTTTTTAAAAAGTCATTTCAGCTGGATTTCATAAAATGTTTACTAAAACTTTTTCTTTGTACTATTTGTTGTTTTTGTCTTTTTTGTTTTGTTCAATTTGTAATGTTTCTAAACTTTCTTGTACAAACACAATATGTAGGTCAGCCTTTCCTCACAGTTACGCAGCTGATGACTGATGTACAGCATAATGATTTTAAGGAAAGCTATGAAGGGATTTATGTTTGTTTTGATTGCTGCAACACAGTTTAATGAAAGATAAAATTAGGAATAAATTGACGTTTCACTCATTAGATTTAAGATTCACCATATGCTGTACAAGTTAAATTTTTTGAACAGTCCACACTTTATGTTGCCCAGGTCGACTGACATGAAACCATCCAGGTGTCACTGAGGATGTCCACACTGACCATCAGTTATTTTTTAATGTGAACTTCTTTGACTGCAGGGCCCATAAGCTGCAGCCTGCCATGCACGTCCTGACCACAAGCCATCTGCTGCCATCTAGTGTTTGTTGTAGATACTGAGTGTTTGGCATAAAACAAATGTTGGGAATGGCTGCATGTTAAACATTTGGAAATATGTCAATGCCAGCACAAGGATAATTTAAAAAACAAAAAGATGGTATTTATTGCCATTTAAGTTTTCAGGCACTTTCAAGACATAGACAAGGCATTTGATTAATTATAAAGATAATGTTATGATAAGTAATCTAAATGATTTATTCACAAAATACGTGGCATTTTATTAAAATCTTCACGTTCAAAATCACGGTTACTCCCTACTCCCTATAACAAGTAATATGGCAGCATGTTTTGGCCAGTGTGATAAGAAAAAAATCCTATAAATGATCATAATGAGAAACTTTCTCACATATAATAAGTTAGTAGCTATCTCATCATAATGACTTAGTATCTGAAAATAACAACACATGATACTAAGTCATTATTTTGAGAAAGTAACTTATTTTCTAAATATGAAATCATTATTTTCACAGGTAGTCTACAAACTAAGTATATTAAGATACGAAGTCATTATTCAAAGACACTAAGTCATTATCTTGAGATACATATTATTTTAAGATACTAACTCAGACTGAGATGCTGAGTCATTAATTTGAGATATTAAGTCATTTTCATATCCTAACTCATCATTTTGCGATACTAACTCATTATTTGTTATTGTAACGAGAAACTTTCCAAAAATAATGAGTTACAGAAAACCATGACAATGACAAATTGTCTTAAAGTATCTAAAAAATAATGAGTCATTATTTTCAGAAAGTTTTGTTCTTTTCTTTTTTGGATTACCCAACATTCTTTTCGAATACTAACCTATTATTTCAAGATACTAAGTAATTATTTTCAGATACTAACTTGTATGTTTATTCATTAATTTGAGATATAATGTCTTTTTCATATACTAATTCATTATTTTAAAATGCTAAGTTATTATTTTTGTGAAACTTAGTCAATATTTCTCATCATAACAAGAAACTTTCCAAAATTATGAGTTATCTTGAAAGAATGACTCAGTATCTCAAATTAATGAAAAACTTTCTTAAAATAATGAAAAACTCGCTCAAAACAATGACTAACTTATAATAATGACTAAGATACTAAGTCATTATTTTGAGAGATGTGAAGAAATTTACATATACTAACTCGCAATTTTAAAATACTAAGTCATTGTTTTTGCAATAAGTTGAATGAGAAACTTTACAAAATGATTTTAAAAGAACGACTTAGTATCTCAAAATCATGACAAACTTTCGTAAAGTATCTCAAAATAATAAGACAAAACACTCAGACATTATTTTAGGATATAGATTTATTCATTACCAGTCTTTCTTCGCAGATACTAACCCTTAAGATACTAAGTTTTTTTTTCTTGAGAAACTTAAGTCACTTTGCGAAAGTTTCTCATTATTTTCAGATAAGAAATCATTATTTTTAAGATACTAACTCATTATTTTGTGATACCAAGTCATTATTTTGAGAGATGTGAAGAAATTTAAATATACTAACTTGTAATTTTAAAATACTAAGTCACTGTTTTTGCAACAAGTTGAATGAGAAACTTTCCAAAATGATCTTAAAAGAACAACTTAGTATCTCAAAATCATGACAAACTTTCGTAAAGTATCTCAAAATAATAAGAAAAAACACTAAGATATAGATTTATTCATTACCAGTCTTTCTTCTCACATACTAACCCTTAAGATACTAAGTTTTTTTTTTCTTAAGAAACTTAAGTCACTTTGAGAAAGTTTCTCATTATTTTCAGATAAGAAATCATTATTTTTAAGACACTAACTCATTATTTTGTGATACCAAGTCATTATTTTGAGAGATGTGAAGAAATTTACATATACTAACTTGTAATTTTAAAATACTAAGTCACTGTTTTTGCAACAAGTTGAATGAGAAACTTTTCAAAATGATCTTAAAAGAACGTTTTAGTATCTCAAAATCATGACAAACTTTCGTAAAGTATCTCAAAATAATAAGAAAAAACACTCAGACATTATTTTAAGATATAGATTTATTCATTACCAGTCTTTCTTCTCAGATACTAACCCTTTATTTTAAGATGCTAAGTTGTTTTTTTCTTGAGAAACTTGAGTCACTTTGAGAAAGTTTCTCATCATTTTCAGATAAGAAATCATTATTTTTAAGACACTAACTCATTATTTTGTGATACCAAGTCATTATTTCAAGAAAGTTTCTCATTATAATGACTTGGAGGATTTTATTTTTCCCAGATGACATTGGCACAAATGGGCTTCCATACAGTGGCTGTAATGAAGCAGAATCAAGTTTCACAAAAGATTTTTGTTAAACAAATCCGACTCTATTTATCCACAATGCCGTGTCGTGCTGTCACCGTGGAAACAAATCTAATGACATCCTGACAAGTAGTGCAGTGTGGTGTGTGGTGAAATGACAGGTTAGAGGCGGCTGAGTCAACATCAGGCTGTGTGCCTCTGACTGGGGCCAATAACGGAGCAAAGGTTATTACTGCAGCAGGACGGAAACAATGCTGAGGACCCACCCACCTCTCAGGCTGCTCTCTCTGCTGCTCTCTGCTACGCTCTTCCTGGATCTCAAATCCGCAGCTGATAAGTAAGTAGCTTTAAATCTTCTGTTCAGCGCTGTAAATATCACCGAATACCGCCAAATATCAGTTTGAGGCGCCAACGCAGTTTGGACGAAGCAGCAGTTTAGCGGTTTCTGCTAGCTTAGTGAGGAATGTAGGAAATTAGCCTCGCCCAATTAAACAGACACAGTGTCCGTGTGGAGCTGCTCAACAGCAACAAACGGTACTTTCTTCATTGTTAAAGTGCAAAAATGGCGCACTGGTGCTTTTAACTGTCTCCAGCTAACGTGCTAAACAGCGATCCTCAGTTTGTGTTAGCTAACGATGCTAAACGTGAAACACTAACTTCGTCTCGAAACGTTATGTAACGTTAACGGACCGCAGGGTGGATGGTACAAACTCTAGGACATCGTGACCATCGTGACAGTGGGTGGGACATTTAGCTTAATAAGGGCGTTATACTCATATTACACCTTATTATTATATCTTATTATTGTAGACAAATATAATCAGTGTACTTTAAATGCTTGTTAGCAAGTTAAGAAAACAGGCCAGTGATTCTCTGTCAGATTTGGGCTTTTGCTGCTTTCAAGTGCTCTACGTAAAAAGCAGGAAGTGTAAACATGTATTTTTATTAGGACTTTTTTATTTAACTCATATTAAAGATCATACAAGCACTCCTAGTAAATGCATAAAATATAATAAAAATATACACAATTAGAATAGATAAATAAAATAAAATAAAACGTGCTAGATTTATATTGAAAAATATATTTAACAATAATTTCTGGGTCACATGACACGTGATTCATTTGCAACAAAAAGCACAAAGCGAAACAAGACTTTAAAAATATGACGCATTAATAAAATAAAATAATTTAAAAAGACAAGATACATCCAAAAAGATCATAACTAACATTATTAAAACAACAACTGACTTATGTGAAAATAATGACCAACTTTATTATAGTAACGTTATTGACTTTATATCTCAAAATAATAAGAAATGATACTAAGTCATTATTTGAGAAAGTTTCACATTATTTTTTAGATATAAAATCATTATTTTCAGATGGGCCACGGAGTATTTTAAAATATAAAGTCGTTATGTCGAGATGCAAACTCATCATTGTAATGAGAACGTTTCCAAAATAATGAGTAGCCTTAAAGAATGTCTTAGTCTCTCAAAATATTGAAAAACTTCCTCAAAACCATGACTTACTTATCTTATAATAATGACTTAGTATCTTAAAATAAGTCATAAACAATATGATGCATTAATAAAATAAGATAATAAAAAAAACAAGCAACAAAAGATCTTTCTTACTATTGTACTTTTTTAAGTGATAAGAAAAATAATTCAGAATAATTTAAAAACCAAACAAAGGAGGGCTTACTGTTCTTCCATTTTGTACCTATAAGAATGATCATATCAGTCACATCAGAAACAGATGAGTTTAAATTCACCATATTTCAAAACAGAGTTACAAAGTGCTTTACATGTCAGCAGTTAAAACAGACAAGACATGGAAACAACTTTTTAAAGAATTGATAAAAACACTTTAGTGTATAAAAACTGAGGAAACAAAAGACAGTCTAAATCAGAGGTGTCAAACATACAGTCCGGAGGTCGGAACCAGCCCACCAAACGATCTAATCCACTGGATGACCTTACACACCTGATAGTGATGCACTTGTGAAGGCTAGGAGTTGCCAGGTTTCAGGAGCAAGTTGAACATTAAATAGCTTTCTTCATGTAAAATGCTACCTCAGAGGCTTTTCACCCTGACCAGAATATAGTTCTTTAACTTTATGATACTAGCAATCTGTTGGTTACTGATTTGCTCTAGAAATCGATGTCCGCATCTTTATTTACAGCCCTTTACAGGGTAAAAAAGAAATAGCATGCAACAAACAAAACTATTAGACATTGTTAACTGCTGGAATGATTGTTATGTCAAGTATGAACGACTCTACTGATTCCACTCGTAACTATTTCATCCTTGAGTCGTTAATGTGAGTGGAAATATTTAGGATACACTTAAGACTCACCATTGCCTTCAAGGGCCCAAAGGAGAGGGCTGGAAAGCAACAGGGAAATGTCAACAATCAAACGCCCTTCCTGAGGTCATGGCGGACACAGTGTCTTTGCGTCTGCTTAAAGAATTCAGTGGTGCATCTCTGAATGAAAAATAAGTAAATCTGAGCTAAACTCCGTAGATCTTTGTCAGCCTAAATAAAACTCTAGATTTTGTATTTGCGGAGCCAAACAGTGGAGTATCTGTAACTTAAGTTGCCTTTACACGGTAAGGGAAAACTGCACAGGCTGTAGGTCACTGTGTCGTCAAAAAACAAACTTTGTTTACTCCCAGCTTTTGTGTACATGTAACCCAGGTGTGTTTACAGTCTGCTAGATTATCATTCATTACGGCTGACAGACCTGCAGCTGTAATTAGTGTTTTGCTTCGTTATGGGATGACACAGAGGCACTCAGACAATTGCGCAATTCCAACAACAGCCTGTCAAATGGACCCCTAATGTGAAAGACCATTGCTGGTTTGAATTGTGCAGTGGTGGCAGAGAAAGGGGAAGGAAAACTTTCTGTTGTCGTAATAGAAATGTAGTCTTTGAAGTGTGACCTGCAAGAGACTCAAGCGAGGTCGTTGTCTAACGTTGCAGCTCATTCATTATACAGAAGTTGTGGGTGGAATGTTGAGCATTTTATTATGTTGACACCAAACGGTTGCAGGCCAGGGTCAAAGGGTGGATATCAGTTTGTGTTATTTTTGGAGAACTTGGAGTTGAAAAGGAAGAAGAGTTGTTAATGATGTGTTAGATGATGCTAGATAGTTCTCAGTTCGGTGTTTTGATGTTGGCCTTTTTCACTAAATGGTTGGGTAACTAAAGGAACTAAACTGGAAACTTGAAGTCCCCTTTACATGTTCCTGTTTGTGTCACTTCATCAGAATAACAATGGAGACTGAGCAAATTGGGGCTGGGTGATATAATATATGAATAAATAATAATAATGATATATAATATATAAATAGAAATTTAGACAACACTGTTTGTATTGATATAGGGTCAAGTTGCGTTACACAGAGAGACATAGAGCTGCTCCTGTGTTTAATCTGTCTGTTAATTAGTCTACAGTGAGACATCGGTCTATATGTTACACAAGCTACGCTGAGTCAGTCTTTGAGATGAATGAAGTTACATCACATATACAATACTGTGGGCCTTTTCCACTGTCACTTTTGGCTGCGCCGAGTCAAGCCACACTGTGCCGATTAGTGTTTCCATCATCAGTCAAGACGCACCGCTGCACGCCGAGTTGTGCCAGAGATGGACCTTCTCCAGAGTAGGTCCAAAAGTCAGGCGGGTAATGGTGAAGTCTTGCTGACCGCAGCCAACTCCTAACGACCCCGCTTGTGTCTGCAGGAGACCAGAGAGTTTAAAAGTCTCTGTGTGTTCATCTCTCAGTACTTTTGTAGCTTCTAACTGAATCTCTGTGGTTTGGAGTTTAGTTTCTCTCCTGCTTGTTTATACTTTAGATATCTGCTTTATTTCACTGTGTCATGTTCACTATTAGCCGTATTAGAAGTTGTGTGAAGTTGCTGCTCGAAAACGCAACATTTCCTTATTTTGCTGTTCCACAATAAAAGTTTTTACACTATACAATAATGTGGGACTTTTGTTGTGAGGAACCTATAGGAAATGAAATGCATTTATCACTGTGTATAAGCCATTCAGCCTGAAAATAGAGGTATGAAAATTTGTCCATATCGCCCAGCCCTAGAGCAAATTACAGGAGGAACTAAAGTTAAACTTAAATTTCTCTGTACTTCTTTTAAAAGGTTAGGGTCAAAAAGAACAACATATCTTCATACAACATATTGTATAATACCTTACAAAAACGCACATACAACGGTTCATATGATATCTAATGAATTAGCACCCCATGAATGGCGTTGTCATGCTATGTAGTTAATTTCAAGTCATGAACCTAACATGATGTTGCATACCAAACGTAAAGTTACGTAGGTTAAGTTTAAAAAATGAAAAATTGTGACGATGTACCTTAAAAATAACTCAAAGATTTCTAATGCCGATTTCTTCAGGGAAAGTCCTGTGCTTGTTTGACCCATCCACCTCCCTAACCTGCCTCTTAATGCAAATTTTCACTCTTTATACTATTTCCTTCTTTACTTCTGTCAGCACATTGGTCATGTGATTACAGCCTTCCCAATGACATGGGTACTTTTCGTAGGTATACATACGAACAGCGTATGAGAACAGCCTGAAAAGAGCCATATGATGGCCTTCATACATCACTGTAACAAACCACAACTTTATGTCTCCCCCAGGTTCTAAACATGAGCTACCCAGGATACCCTCCTCAGTCCGGTGGATACCCACCACAGGCAGGAGGTTATCCACCTCAACAAGGGGGTTATCCACCTCAACAAGGGGGCTATCCACCTCAACAAGGGGGCTACCCACCCCAAGCAGGCGGCTACCCTCCCCAAGCAGGCGGCTACCCTCCTGCAGCAGGCGGCTACCCCCCACAGGCAGGCGGCTACCCACCCCAAGCTGGTGGCTACCCTCCCGCAGCGGGCGGTTACCCTCCAGCAGCAGGGGGCTACCCTCCCCAGGCAGGTGGCTACCCTGCACCAGCTGGAGGCTTCCCTCCTCAGGCAGGAGGATACCCAGCACAGTCTGGAGCAGGAGGCTATCCCTCCATGCCTCCAGGAGGTGAGTGGTGAAGATTAACATTTACATAATATATTTCTCCCCACAAATATATGTATATATAGAGCCAGTGGAATCTGTTCTTTAAATGAATTATGTTTTGAGTGCTATGTCAATGTTTTCTCTGCAGGTGGAGGCTGGGGTGCAGCACCAGGCAGCCAAGGAGCGGTACATGAATTCTTATCTCTTTCGTCACCTCTGCAAGGCCACATCGCTAATAACATATGGACTAACTTTAGCTAAATCCCCTGTTTGCTCAAAGCCCCTTATCTCCTACTTAAACCTCAGGAATTTGCTCTATATGAAGTTTGTCACCATGGACTTAGCACTTACAGCTGTCCTCTGTTTGCAGCCAGGAGGGGCTCAGCAGGGATACCCAGGGGGCCCCGCCCCAGGCCAGCCCATGCCAAGTTACCCCGCGACTAGTCCCCAGATGCCTGCGTATGGAGGTGGAGTTCCATCCAACCCTCAGGCACCTGCCATTTCTGTAAGATGTATTTGTCTTCATGCTAGAACTTCTCTCAAACAATGTTCCAATGTATTTTATCCTCTAATATTTCTGACTTTATTTATTTACAGAAAGGATACAGGGGCTCTATAAAAGACTTTCCAGGGGCCGATCCACTCAGGGACGTTGAGGTCCTTCGAAAAGCTATGAAGGGTTTTGGTCAGTAAATGCTGCTCATTTGAACATTTGATTAGCACTGTATTTGCTCCGTCCCTTTTACACATAAACTGAAAAATATCTCCAACAGGCACTGATGAAAACGCCATTATTGAACTACTGGGAAGTCGTACCAACAAGCAGAGGGTCCCAATGGTAGCAGCCTATAAAACAACTTATGGGAAGGTACATTTTTTTACTTTTTGTTGCAGAGTTTTTGTGTATTCTACAGTTAAAATTCAGTCTGTAATCTGCTCTTTATCACTGACTATGTATGGCAGCTACAGTATATTTAGCCTGACCTTGCTCTCATGGTTTTTCCCTTTGTGTTTTTCCTCTTAGGATTTAATCCACGATCTGAAGTCTGAGCTCACTGGAAACTTTGAGAAGCTGGCTCTTGCCATGCTGAAGAGCCCTGCGTACTTCGATGCATCTGAACTCAGAGAGGCTATAAAGGTTGGAAACTCGAGTCGTTGTCTCAGCAGATGCTTCAATTTTGGTTTTGTAGGCCAAACCGCATTGTGTGACTCATCATGTAATGGGAAAATAAGAGAAAAAAAAATCTTCTAAATGCAATTGAAAACCAGAAAAGCTTGAGTCGTGGCTGACAACGTCTTACTGTTCACCATTTTGACTCCATGGAGCAGGTGTGTCGTTAAATGTCTTGCTGAGGTTTTCTTTATTTTCGCAGGGTGCAGGAACTGATGAAGCTTGTCTGATTGAGATTCTTTCATCACGCTCCAATGCAGAAATCAATGAAATCACCAGAGTCTATAAAGCTGGTGAGTCCTGAGCATTATGTTTTTTTGCCCACAGTTTTATTCATTACATTTTTTAGGGCACACATGAATCAGTCTGGTGTCAATTTTCAGACCAGTATATACACACAAGTAAAACCACTGTTCATGAAGACAGAGAGATAGTAATAGTGATAATAAAAATTACGGAAAAATAACCAAATTAAATAGATATAATAATAATAATAATAATAATAATAATAATAACACTATAGAAATAAAATAAAATGAATAAATAATATGAAAAATAGAGAGATAGTAATAGTGATAATGAAAATTAAGGGGAAAAGACCAAATTAAATAGATACATTTATAATACTAATGGTAATTATATAGAAAAAAAACTTAATAAACAAAGTGAAATAAAAATAAAGAGATAGTAACAGTGATATAAGAAATTAAGGGAAAATACCAAATTAAATAGATAAATTAATAATAATAATGGTAATAATAATAATAATAATAATAATATAGAGATAAAATTAAATGAATTTAAAAAATACGGTAGTTATATAGCTGCGTTCTCCTACAGAACCGGTAATATGACTGTGCGACTACATTCCCCATAATCCTTTGCATGCAACTGTGCGTGCAGGTGAGAGCAGACTCATGCAGCTTAGCCTCTCAGCCTCCGACTCTGACCCCGTGCGTGACCGGAGGAAACATTGAATAAAAGTAAGGAGATTGATTGTTCTTCTCTGTGGATTTTCTTCATGGCGAGAAGCCACACATATCACGTGAAACTACGGAATCGTGGCTTTCCGACAAGACCAAGCACTTGTCAGTAGTCTAATGTTTTCACAGCGGGAAAAAAATGATAAAGTTACACTAAAATAATGTATAACAAAGCTGTATGACAGCTTTGTTATACATTATTTTAGTGTAACTTTATGTTTCCATTTTCATATTCTGTCACTATAGTTTTAATTGACATGACTTTGTTATGGCACTCACATGTCTGCCTGCCTAGCAGTAATAGGGTGAAATGAAAGCACATGTTCAACTGTGTGTTGATTTGTTTATGATACGCTTCCAAGTTAAAAATAACATGCTGTACAGTGTACATGCACTATTTTTGAATAAAATAGCTATTTTTAACAATAAATTTTCTCTTTTTTTCTCCTTGTATAAATATCGTGATAATATCGTATCATGAGTTTCTGGTATCGTTAAATCCCTAATACCACACGTTCTTAAAGGAAAAGTAAGTTGGTAAATGTAAACCCTGACTTAAGAGTTCTTTAAAAAAAGACAACACAACAACAAACGCAATAATGTCTCACATAGTCAGAGGCCTGTCAACACCTTGACCTCTGATCAGTCAGATCACTGAAGAAGAAAAAGTAATCATGGACGAAAGTCCAGAGTCTCAGGCATTCATGTATCTGATGATGTCACTCGTAATTAACACCCCCGCCTCTTTTACATGACCGCGCTCGTGTCTGGACAGGAAAACCCAGAGTTTACTGAATTGGTTGACAACCAGCTTTGTAGTACCGGTTATGTTACGGTTAGTCAAACCAGATAACGAATAGAGGATACCCTGGGTAAGTTGAACTGGCTTCAACATACAGGCCTCTGGTCACTCATTAGAGACTACATTTAAATATTTATTTTTTATTTTATCTTTATTTAAGTTTAAGTCAGTTGAGAACCAGAACGAAACAATATATTTGTAATGTAGAATCTGACCACATAAATGTGAAGTGTAGTCGACAGCCTGTATTTGAAGAGTTTAAGATATATTCACCATGCAGTATGGGCTCTTGTTTCATAAAATCAAATTATTGATGAAGTAGTGTGAGTCTTTCTAGTGTTAGAATTCAAACACCTGTAAATCAGTATGAAGGTTGCAGCAAAAAAATGTTTTGATTTTATGTAGGGCAACAACTCTTGTTTGTACTTGGAAGATGGATGCTGAAAAAGTAGTGTCCCTACAAAATGCAAATATAATGCAAATGAATGTATTTCCCTAAAAAAGCCACTCCCTTCCTCCAGAGTACGGGAAGAGCCTGGAGGACGCCATCAGCAGTGACACCTCTGGTCACTTCCGCAGACTGCTCGTCTCCCTCTGTCAGGTAGGTGCTGCACGTACTACACCTGACTCACTATGAGCTCTCTCAAAATAGACTTCAGCTCATGTCAACTTCAAGTGTTGACTCTGACAACGCACTCCGCCCACGTAATGTGTTTCTAATGAGCACGGCATATCTTACTCTATCTAGGGAAACCGTGACGAAAGACAGACTGTTGACATTGCACTGGCCAAACAGGACGCTCAGGTACCGGTTTGAAGTTGGCTCGCAGTTGTAACATTCTTGGAAAGTAATTAGCAAGCCTGATCATGTTCCTCTTTTTAATTTCTGTGTGTGTGTCTGCGTGGGCAACAGAAACTGTACGCTGCCGGGGAGAATAAAGTAGGAACTGATGAGTCCCAGTTTAACGCCATCCTGTGCGCTCGCAGCAAGCCTCACCTCCGGGCAGGTATGTAATCGCAACATGATTACTCCTCTTCCTCCCTCACTGTATGGCTTCTGCTTTTCCAGGGTCATAACCTCACATGTTGGCCTTTGAATGCACTTTTGCACAAATATTATGACTGTAACCGTCTCGTCTGTGATTCCTGTCTTTAATAGTCTTCCAGGAGTACCAGCAGATGTGTGGGAGAGACATCGAGAAGAGCATCTGCAGGGAAATGTCTGGCAATGTGGAGTCTGGCATGGTGGCTGTGGGTACGTTCTTTTGGTCTCTTTGCCAAACCTCAACCAAACTGAAGTGGCTTTCCAAAACACATGTTGAAGCTTCAAATATATACTGAAGACATTTGTCATGATGTTTGTTTGGAAGGACTAAAAATATCTTGCTCTTCGACCTTAATACCTTTTTGAAACTTTATGATTCTTCAAAAGCAAATGATGGATTGAAAACTCTATAAATAAGTCATTTTAAAAATAGAAAATGTGTACAACAACAGCCGCATCAGAATACAGTTATTAATAGACAGTCATTTTAGGAGTATTATAAATGCACTGAGTCAAATTTCAGTTTATCATGTTGCCATAGTGGCAACAAATTTTTCGTAGATGTGCAACCAGTAGATTTGGTTGCAGTTGCGCAATGCACTTACGTTATTACAAATACAGGCCACACCTAAAAGAATTTTGACACCCAATTAGAGCAAACGTAAATGTTAAGGTGACTTAGGCCTCGATCACACAGACAGTGTTCTGCAGGTTGTAAAACACAAGGTGCACTGCCTTTTTTTAATTGAATGCCACTAGTAAAAAAAACACAAACAAGGCTTGCTGCTTGCTTTTTCACTCTGAGTTGAAGTTTTTTAAATTCAAGGAGTTATTAGGTTCAGATCGCTTCAACAAAAACACCAGGCACCTAGAGTGCAGAGACATGAGGCACATAGCAACACAAAAACTGCGAGCGAAAAGCTTCATTCTCATTAAAATAATTACGAAACACTGCCTCCATCTGCTGAAACGCTTTCTGTGTGATCAGGGCTGTAGAGTGACTTTATATGTGTGCTGTTTGCAGGTCTGTAGTATGACTGTTACACCATACTGACCAGTCTTTGTACAGAGAGTGTTTTGTTTTATTACCTTTATTTACTGCTGTATTGCCAGTTGTATGTCTACATCTCTTTGGTTCAAATACAGTGGAAACTGCTTATAGTGATCATGGTAACAGTGATGAACTGTTTATATGGATCAAAAAGGGACTGAATCGTTCCTATAAAAATGCTTTTTAATAATTCCCTTATTGTAACCAAGTAGTCAGCTTACAGAGTTCACTTTGGATCTTTGCATACATGACAACACAGGTTGATTTTAGCCCTGGTCATCGTGTGCTATATTGCTATCATTGTTCATTTTAGTCATGTGACTGCAATTGGTTCGGATCGAGGTCGGAACACGTTCTCACCACAAACGAACCACACCAGAGTTCATTTGTAAGCGGACCGAGACCACCTCTTCAAGAAGGTCTTGGTCCGGTTGTTTTGGTGCGCACCCGAGTGTGATTGCTGTGTTCACACCTGCCCAAACTAACCGCACTTAGGGAGGGAAGTCAACTTGAGTTAGATTGAACTGAACCAAACGGGGAAGGTGTGAAAACAGCTAGAGTACCTTTTGAGAAGCTACATCTGTTACAGATATCAAACAGACACATTGTGCTAATCTTTACTGTAAAATAATCTATGATGCTCCTTTTTTCTAGTGAAATGCATCAAGAACACTCCCGTCTACTTTGCAGAGCGGCTCCACAAGGCCATGAAGGTACACCGATCATCTATCCAACACATTTTACTCTAATTATCACAAACCAGCTGTTTCTTGCCCTGATGATGTTGGGTGGGGAGGCAGAGGAGAAGATTTCACTGCTGCAGTCAGTCAAAGTGTCATGTTGTGATGTGTTGACAGGGAGCAGGGACCAAGGACACCACCCTAATCCGCATCATGGTGTCCCGCTCTGAGATAGACATGTTGGACATCAGACAGGCGTATCTGCAGAGTTACGGAAAATCACTGTACACTGACATCTCGGTAAGTCCCTCTGACCACGTTAATATGACTGTTGTCCCGTTTTCATGTAACACAGTCAAAACTGATCTTGACTTTGCTCGTTTTCGTCAGGGTGACACCTCTGGTGATTACAAGAAGCTGCTGCTGAAGCTGTGCGGAGGTAGCGACTAAAGGAAAGGAAGACGAGCCTTCGTAAGGACAAACCATATGTCCACACTGAATCGATGTTATAGGACCGTATATCACGTCTGATGCATGCCGTAAAAGTTTTCCTATGACAACAATCAATCACTATTACTTTTGTATTCTTTGCAGTGACACGATAGATATTTTTGCCACTGTATTGTAGATGATGCCAAATAGTAAATATATATTAGTATGAAGGTTTTTTTAAAAACATTAGATGTCACTAATGGGTAAAAGATGGAGTCCTAAAGCAAAAAGTGGGTGCCGAAAATCTCATACTTGATTAAGAAATTAAATATATTATATAACTAAACTAACTTAATTATAGAATTTAAAGCCTCTAAAATGCAAGTAACATGAAAGATTATTTGGAGGAGCAATAGAGTTTAAGAAAAACTAAACAGAAGAAGGTGAGGGTCTCATTTATCTAACATACAAAGTATACAAGGAAATATTTAGCACATTATACATGCATTATATATGTGTTACTGAGGTAAAGTGCACCTCACTGCCAAGCATTTCAACTGTGTACATGTGAATATATACAGTGTCGTGTCAGACTATTGCAAGTTTTCGCAAATTGTCTAAGACTGAATCTCTCACAGAATACATGTGAGCATTTGGTGGGTGTTAAACAGGCCACAGTTAAGTTCCAGGTCGTTTGTGAATGTAAGAAATAATCTGCTAAAGGCGTCTCCTCTGTCTTTAAAGTGTCCATATTTACTAACCAGATTTGTACCTCTAGTCCTGCTTGCAAGTCTATGCAAATGAGCTTGTTCACTTTATATCAGCTTTATGAAACTCCTCTGTGCTGTTGTTGAAATTTAAACCTTTGCAATCATAGTTCAACATTTGCAGCAACTACATTTACACGCACAAAATATTCCAATTTTTGCCCTTTAATTAGATAAAGACAATATTTCTACTTAGCTGTTTACATGGTTTATGAAAATGAATATGCCTCCTAATATCCTGGTATTATGCAGCTGTGAATCCTTCAATGAACGTGCCCTAACGTGTCGTTTATCACGTACAGATATAGAAAAAATGTGGAGCGGCTGGAGCACCTTGTGCCATTTTGCTTCCTTGCATCAAAGTAGGATGGCGGACTTGTTTGATCAACAGACAAAGCCTCCCTCTTTCATTCCTTCAGTCACTGGCATTGTGATATTTAGGCGAGAGCAGGGTTCACTCTGGACAGGTCACCAGACTATCACAGGGCTGACACATAGAGACAGACAACCATTCACACACACATTCACACCTACGGACAATTTAGAGTCACCATTAACCTGCATGTCTTTAGACTATGGGAGGAAGCTGGAGTACCCTGAGAAAACCCACGCTGACACGGGGAGAACATGCAAACTCCACACATAAGGGCGTTTATGTCCCAATAATGCTCCAAAAAACTGGATAATATCAGCATATTCCATGCGTCAATCAGAAAATGCTACAATTGGATTAACTCCAATTCAGAATATACGAATGACCTGTATCAAATTCAGAATACTGTCATGTAATCATGCTACAAGTGGAATATTAGTGTGCGTGTAAACGTAGTCCATGTTGCCTTTTCCCTGAATGCTGAAAAGCCAAAGCCTAAAAACACATCATATTGTGCCTTTCGTCCAGGGCTGCTGTTACTGAGCTAGTCGCTGTTTCACTGTGGTTTATCCTGCAAACAATCTATAATCATACCTGCATGGCTGCAGATGTAATTCTTACACTGTTTATTTCTCAGTATTTAGTGTTTTTTACAGTTCTTTACTGGTTTGTATGTTGTGCTGCCAGTAGAGGGCTCTTGATTCACATGAAGTGTCATCTCATATGTTCTGCCTTAGAGTTTGAATTGAATATCTGTTGCACTAACTCCTCTTCGCAGTCATCCTTGTAACATGATGACGGTTGAAATTTAGTTTTCTAACATTTCACCATGTGATAGTCCCGGTCTTTTGAAACGTACAAACAGCCACTTTTCATTTCAATAATAAAAAAACATTTTGGCATATCTGGATTGTCTTTGTGAAATGGGATCGTGTGTTTTGCATGAAACATTGTGGATGTTCTGCTCTCAGCCGCGCACAATGAGTGAATTTGCATTTCAAAGCCAGCCTCATTTTCACCACCTTGGTCTGTATTACAGCGAGTGAGCCAGCCCCCCCCAATCCAACACACTCCTGTCCTCAGAGCATCTCAAGCTGCACGTTTTTGCTAATAGGTGCGAGTAATGTGGCTTACGTAAGTGAAGTCTGTGCGTGTGCTTTGCTGTAAAATCTAAGAGGGGGAGGACATGTCCAGGTTTGCTTTGCTGCTCCAGTGATACAGCACAGAGAGCTTTTCTCAAGGTTATAAATAGTGTCCATATTGGAGACACGGATGTCCTAAAGTCTTCTCTCTGTTGTGCTCACTGGCCTCAAAGTGCAGCCTCAGAGGAGCTGTGATGGGGAGACAAATGCCTTTACTGAGCTCTCTTCTCCCACACCTTCCCCACTTCACTACTTCTCATGCGCGCTCAAAGTGAAAAGCCCCCACCAGCTGGGGGGACAAAGAGAGATGAATATTTGATGTTGGTATTTGTGTACTTTTCTCTCTAGTCGAGACTGTTTGCCGTGATACCTCCCGAAATATATAGGTCAAAAGGAAACCAGTGGGGCCTCCCATTTGGTTCGCTTTTACTTTTAGAGACAAAACAGAGCACTTCCCTGATCCTGATTTCTAGAAAAAGTGCTTTAATTATTTACATGTGGACTTGGTAGCAGGATGCTGCACCCTTTCTGGGGCTTGAAACACACAGATGCAAGGGATGCACTGACTTATTGGAGATGTCAGACACATGTGCGCATGGGAGTTGTGTCATTCGGCAGCCTGTGTGTCATCAGTATGAGCGGGACATGGGAGCTGTGAAGGTCAGCCTTTGATTAGCCCTCACACTTCCCATCACACCCCTGGAGCTTCCTCTTCTCTGACAATAAAAAGGATTTGGTTTTGAATTTTGAGTTACTCATCACAAGAAAATGTGACTCAAATCTCTCAACGCAGACCGTAAGAAGCTGAGAGCTGTAGAGGAGACCTTTGACAGTTAATAACAACTGCATGAAAGATAACCAACAGGTTTCGTGACGATGCTGATTCATTTATATCAGAATTGCACTACGCATTTGTTTGGCCCCCTATGGAACATATCCTGTAAGTTTTGTAGTGATCATACACACGCTCAGTTTGAATGTAACTATCAGTGTATGTTCCAAGTACTTACGTGGACATATCCTGCAAGTTTCGTGATGATTGGCCCAATGATTGCGAATTTAGGTCCATTTATATGCTAAGCCACACCCCTTTTAAAGTGCATCAGTCAGATCTCAGTATCTTCAAAATGCAATGAGACATCAACAAGATTTTGCTAAATTTAAAGTAGGTTAGTCCAGTAAAGATCCACAGAGAATTTGGTACCAATAGGACATAGGGTTTATGAGTACATGAAAAAATGTGTTTTTCGAAAAAATTCTAAATGATGTGGTGGCGCCCCCTGTTGAGCAATTTCAAAATAATTTTACACATTTGGGTCAACATTATTATGTCACATATTTTAAGATTTTTAATGTTTGGACAATCAATGTCTGACTTTTAGTCCAATTTGTATTGTGATGCACCTTTTTGTAGCGCCCCCTAGTGCTCGATTTGAATTAAACATTCAGGGTATGTTTGAGGTACTTATGTGGACATTTCCTGCAATTTTGTGATGATTAGCCCAACAATCGAAGAGTTAAGTTCATTAATATGCTAAGCCACACCCCTTCTAAAGTTTATTGGTCGATGGTCAATATCTATAAAACACAATGAGATCTCAACAAGATTTTCTTGACTTTTCATAAGCTTGGTCCAGTTATAATCCTTTGAAAAATGGATGAAGTTCAGATTTACGGTTTAGAAAATGTGTTTTACAATAAAATCTAAATTGTGTTGTGGTGCCCCCTATTGACATTGTTATTTTACATATCCTGCAAGTTTTGTAATTATTGGACAAACTATGTGTGATTTATAGTCTGATTTGTGTTATGCTATGCCCATTTTTTGGAATTTGTAGCACCACCTAGTGGTCAATTTAAATCAAATTTTCAGGGTTTATTTCAGGTGCTTATGTGGACATTTCATACAAGTTTCATGATGATTGGCCTAAAAATCCATTAGGTCATTAAGCCCCTTTTAAAGCTCAATGGTCAATATCTTCAAAACAAATGAGATATTAACAAGATTTTGAAACTTTTAATAAGCTAGTTCAATAAAGAGCCACAGAAAACTTGGTATGAATAGGACGAGCAATTTAGGAGGCGATGTCAAAAATGCGTTTTCAACAAAATCAATATTGTATTGTGGTGCCCCCTATTGGACGATTTCAAAATAATTTTACACACGTTCAACATTATTATTTCATGTGTACGTTTTTCCTGCAAGTGTCTTGATGATTGTCCCTCCAGTTACAGGGTTAAGTCTATTTATGTGCAGCACCACGCCCCCATTGAAGTTCTTTGGTTAATATCTATCAACACCCGTTTTGTTGAGCTTTGTCCAGTAATGGTCCACAGAAACATTTGGTAGTAATCAGACCAATGGTTTAGGAGGAATGTTAAAAATTCAAAATGGTGGACAATCTAGTAAGCCAGACTTAAATTGTTCTTGAGGCTTTTTTGAAAAGTACATAGAGCTGGACTTGTTGACCTTTAATAATAGCACCCCCATCAGGCCAACTGGGGTTATAGTTATTGTGCAGCATTTGCACCCAACACCCAGTCATGAGTGAAAATTTCATGTTTTTATGGTCATCTTACAGAAATTTGCAAAAAAAAATCTGAAGAAAAATAATAATAAATCAGTACAAAAACAAAACTTTTAGCAACGTATGATTCACTGGAGTGTTTTTTAAATGTTTGGTTGCCAAATGATCCATGTTTTATTTTGTTTTATATTTTAATTTTGAAGAAAACTCCCACTAAAGACACAAAGAATGCAGAGAAAAGATACCTGAATAAAGCATTCTCACAGCTGATGTCCTGTTTCACCGACAGATTTAACCATAATCTCAATATAAAATCTAATTTTGTGAATCTATAGAGATTAGTCCACGTTTTACCTTAATTCACATCCCCGTCTCTGGCCTCTAATGTTAATACTGTCTCATAGACAATCAGTAAAAGTAAGTATTGACCAAATTGTTTATTTGCAGTGGATTTTCTCCAGCCGTCCAATCAGAAATGTGCAGTTGGGGAGACATTTGGTTGCCAGGGACATAATCCTGCTTTAAACTTCATGAGTGCATATAAGCAAATTACAAACCCGCGGATTAGATGAACAACACATAATGAGATGTTAGCAGCAGATATCACTATCCAGCCTGCAGAGCTGCAGCGTGCACGGCTGATTTTTGACAAAATAGGAGAATAAAACGTGTCCGACCTGTTCCTTTTATTTGTGTTTGCATTCTGCATACATCCAGCTAAAGAAGAGCAGCACACTATCTAACATATTACTCTCTAAATGGCTTCCACTTAATGTTTTCCCTCCATGAGTCTGAGGGTTTAAGGGTGTAAGAGCTCCTCATTTCAATCTAATGTGATGGTTTTAAGAATTTACATAATTCCCAAACATTCCAACTAGTTTTCTTTTTGAACGCCAAATGGATTTCCCCTGCAGGAAAACTAAATTAGTTGAGTTGTTGCATAACCACTTACATTGTTAAAGCTGTGCTAAACTTAAGAGGGGAAATGTATAGGCACAGTGTGTACCATATTAAGCTTTAAAGCCAGACCTCAGCCAGCTCCAGATGAGAGTCACAATCCTCATAAAGGCACTGAAGCCCCTTAATAATACAGAGTACTGTCAGCAATTATGGTGAACGAGCTCAAAGTAGATTTCCACGCTCAGCGTCTCTGCAGATCAGCTGTCTGTGCCGAGGCTTCAGATAAGCACGTATAGATAATCTTAAATATGACTTTATTGTCTGCTTTTAGATCATGTGTTTCTTGAGAATATCAGTCTTACACGACGTCGGCCTCCTTTGAGATCTGATGGATTATGTGGAGCAGAAGAAAGCTCACAGAGCGGGGCAGATGTGTCAGGGGACAATCCAGATGAGGAGCAGGCAACTATAGGATCTGGAGGTATACAGTCTGCTCCGAGATCAGATCAGGAAATAAAATCTTTCACATAATAAAATATAAGCCTTTTCAGGAGGGTATAGTCCCTGTGTTGTATCAATACCTGGATTCATTGAAGAGATGAGGGTTTGGGAAGCAAAGTCCAAATCAATAGATGCATGATTTGTAATATTTATAGAACTGAAAACACTGTTTGCTCAATTCTCCACGCATAGAATCACCAACTGAAAGAAAACACTGTATTTTTGAGAAATACAAGAGCAGTTATTCACACTCTAAAATGTCTGTGCGACCCCTCATCAAAGATTATATTGTTAGTGTGGACATGAATCACAAGAACAAAGGCGCAAATAGGGAAAAATCATAAAAAAAAGAAACTTAATTATATGCACTTCTTATTTCTGGCTCTTATGTTTTTTGTATTTATTTAACCAGGACGTCCCATTGAGATTGAAAATCTCTTACAAAAGAGGCCGGGCCAAGGTCGCAGCCAATCGCAACACATTTAAAATACAACAAATACAATATAGAAATCCACAATAAAAAACAACTATTCAAACATAGTAGCCTCTCAAGAAAAACAAGCACGTCTCTGTCACCACATTCTTTATGATGCCTTTAAATTAATCATAGATTTCTAATTTAAGATCTTTTCGAAGATTGCTCCATGTCCAGTAGGAGAATCTGTTAAAACCCAGGGTACATTAAAAAGCAACCACCTGGAGAGCGTAGCTGGTAGCTACCAGAGCTGACGCACAGAAGGTGCAAAGGTAGGGCTGGAAGTTTGCCCAATTTAACTCAAAAATTGTGTGATGTACAGACATTTTCAAAATTATTAAGATGGTGTGCCTTTGATTGTGATCTTTTCCTGCAACTTGAGTGACAAAAGATGTGGGCAAAGAAAGGTTTACAGATTCCTCCAAAATGCGGCATTATTTGTTAGCAAGCACAAAAGACATTGATTTGACAACCCTAGACGATGGAATAATGAAAATCTTTATATCTGTCTATATCTCTGAAAGCAATGCTAAAATTATTCGAGGATATACAATGGTTGTTTTTTTTTTCAAACAGAATATCAGAAGAGTCGCTGTATATTAAAGAGAAATGGGACAAGGAAGACAGTAGGGTTCTCTCTCGGGAGGAGTGGCATAGGGTTTGCTGAATACAGTGGAAAACTACAAGTTCTCTTAATTACAGGGAGTTCTTGGAAGGGTTTGGTTCAGTTCATTACTCCAACAGAAGTGACACAGAACTAGCAACACAGATTGTTGGAGGCAATGCCAGGCTGTAAATGCATATCACTGTCATATATTTTGGTCATACCCTGTCCTGGCTACTTACTGGAAGAACATCCATCAGATCTTAGAGAATATCCCTTTCAGAATTGATGTTTTATATCTATGCAATATTCCACAAGAGATAAACTCCAAAGGTAGAGCCCTCTTGACAACTCCAGGCTCCCTCAATTAAAAACTGGATAGACATAGTCCATAAATATATACTATGGAGAAACTTACATATTCCCTCAGAATACAAGAGAAATTCACCAATATACAGTCAAGGTGGCTTGACTTTATTAAACCCCAAAGACCAGACTTTGTGTGAGACTTCTGTGCATATTTTGAATACTGCTTTTCTTATTGGGGGCTTTGACTCTTTATATTATACTTAGAGATTGAAAGTCCATCCTTGACATGGAAACAGTCGTCAAAACAATCTCTCCATAAGGTCCATTAATAGCTTTTGTGGACCAGAAGGGAATTGCCCAGTTGTTGTGGAATCTTATATGTTCAAATTCCCATTTTCTTAGCGTCCATGTTAGGTTAAGCAATAAGATCTAAACCAGTCAAATGTAATCTTTAAATCTGACTCATCTTTGGCCAATGAAATAAAATTAAAGAGAAAAGATTCACTACCACCACACTTCTGTTCCTGGCAGTGTAAAAAGGTTCACAGCATTATACTTTGTTGCAGGGAAATACAATTGAAAGAAATATAAATCAGCAGTTATCCCAAATATGGAAAATCCAAATAATTAGACCTTAACTTCGAAGACTTTGTATTTGGTCAAAATCTCCCGATGGGTGGTTGGTGGTGAGTTTGAGGGGGCTCACATATTGGTATTTTAACAGTTCAATGTACATAACATTGCAAAAGTATAAAGTAGGAAAAAGTTTTTCTGAACGTTCTCATGAATACAGCAGTGAAATACAACAAAATGTATATTCTCAATTTCTGTACTTAAGTACAAATTTGATGTACTTTCATGCAACTTTATTGCAGTTCTGAGGGAAGTACTGTACATTTTACTCCACTGTATTATTTGACAACTTAAGTTACCGATTACTTTACAGATAAATATTGTTTATACAAACCATACAATGAGCTTATGAAATAGCCTTTGATGCATTCATATAGATGAAACTTCCCAACACTAAAACAGATAATTAAAATTAGTTCCATCTTGACAAACAGTAAAATGCTACGCGCACATAAATGCATTAGTAACAATAATTTAGTAATATAATTTATAAAAATATAACATTTACAGGAGCCATTTTACTACATAATCAGTACTTTTATTTTTGAAACTTAAATTGTTAACTTTGAAACTTTGAAATACTCTGTTGCAAGTAAAAGTCCTGCTTTTAAAACTTTATACTTTATACTTGTACTTTATTTATACTTGCAGCTGGCAGTCTTGGGGAAGTTACTTTTAAAATGTATTAGGTAACTGGTTAATAAAGTTATCAAAAAAAATGTAGTGGAGTAAAAGATAAACATTTTTCCTGTGATGCCTATAAAGTAGCATAAAATAGGAACAGGTTCAAATAAAGTACAAGTAAATCAAAATTGTACAAGTAAAGTACTTCAACTCCATGATTAGACAGAACAACTCCATGTAATCCAAATATAATATATAAGAGTTAATAAAAAATAATGGGTTCTGAATGTGCAGGTACGGTTCTGCAACTAGTGAAGATGGAGTTTATTTTTATGTTTTTACTGCAGGGTAGTTTGACCTATCATCATATCAGAATATGTTAGTTTGATGTATATTTTGTAGCACATTCATAATTTAACGTTAATAATTTAAATCCACAACAAAACTGGCAAATAACGTTAAATATAAAGAATAAAAATAAAGACGTGGTGGAGTAAAGGGTAAAATATTTTCCTCTGATGCCTAAGTACTGAAAATAGAAATAGGTTACTCATGTTAAGTGCAAGTACATCAAAACTGTACTTGAGTAAAGTATTTGTACTTCAGCTACATCCCACTATTAGACAGAACAACTCCATATAATCCAAATATAATATATAATAATATATAATATAGAAATATAATAATTGAATAGGTGCTGCGGTCTGGCACTGCAATGTGAAGTGGAGTTTATTTTTATTTTTACTGCAAGGTAGTTTAATCTATAATAATATCAGAATTTGTTAGTTTGATTTATATTTTGTAGCAAAATAATAATTTAAATCTGCAACATAACTGGTGAATAAAGTTTAATATAAGACAATATAAAAAATAAATCAATTTAAAAAATACATTAAAAAATGTATAGCACTTAAGCACTTGTACCTTGGCTACATCCCAGAAGGTGGAGTTTATTTTTATTTTTTACTGCACGGTAGTTTAATCTATAATAATATCAGAATTTGTTGGTTTGATTTATATTTTATAGCACATTAATAATTCAAATCTGCAACATAACTGGTAAATAAAGTTAAATATTAAAAATAAATAAACAAAATAAAAAAAATTGTAGTGGAGTAAAAGGTAGAATATTTTCCTCTGATTCAAGTAACGTTCATTAAAACTGTACTAAAGTAAAGTACTTGTACTCAGGATACACCCCCCGCTGGCTAAGTGTTATTAGTGTCATAATGTTTTTGTTAATGTGAATTAAGGCGGCGGGGAGCCAGGTGCGTCTGAACACAAAGCCCCGCCCACCTTTACCTTAAATGTCCATTGCACGGAAATATGATTGGCACAGGGCTACAGCTGCTTGAACGGTGAGACATGGCGGAGTTAGTCGTCTGACAGAGAGAGAGGAGCTCCTCAAGAGTTTCAACACTTTCCAACATGTCGACAGAACTTTGATTTCAGGGCGACAATGTCTTCGTAACGACCTCGGAGCGGAGCTGAAAGAGGCAGAGGCGTCTTTTTGTGGTCGGGGAGAGACGGCGCGGCGGCGGCGGCGGTTGGGAAAATGTGTTGTCATCTCCGTGCAGTCAACAGCCTTGGGCAACAAATATGGCTACTTCTTGTGTATCCTTCAGTTCGGGTTGAAAACCGTCCCGACCGGGCCGAGCGGGGTAGTTTCGGGGAGTTAGGACAGTAGCACGGAGTGAAGTTGGCTAGCAGGACCGTGAAGAAGCTAGGTTTGATTTGTTTGTTTGTTCTAAAAAGCGAAACAAGAGATGGAGCCCAAGCATAAAGAGTTGTTGGAGAAATGTTACCAGAACTTGGTGGAGTCGATAACAGATGCGGACCGCGTTGTGGATGTTTTGGCTCACTGCGGGACCCTTAGCCAGGCGGAACGCTACGAGCTGGGACACAACTGCGCCTCCAACTCGGAGAAAGTGGACCTTCTGCTGAAGATACTCTTAAGTAAGGACAGGGACCATTTCGCAGAGTTTTGCTCGGCTCTGGAGAAGACGCACCCTCACCTGCACTCTGTGTTGATGAACGGCACCGGACCCGTGGATCACACAACCGGTAAGAAGCTGAATCAGACACATAACACTGAAGTATGTGCCCCAGCACCAAACCCCATTAAGAAAACGCTGAATTTAGTGAGTTAGACTTCAGGGGCTGGGTCACAGAATTAGGTGCTTGTGGTGTGTTTACATGGCTTTATGTTTCTTAACTTTGGTTGCGATCCAACCTTGTTTCGATCCTGCTCTGGGCATGATCTAACCAACATCAGGAGTATTGACCATATGACAACTTGATGAAGGGCATGACTTTTCCTTTGGGCAGGAATAAAAGGGAGCGAGAGCGTGAGGGAGAGGGCTACACCATCATGTGACCCGATGCTTATTTACACTCACACTACTGTGCTTGTTTCCTTTGCCATGTCACTAAAAGCACAGCCCTGCCAGCCTTTTGTGAAAGTATTTAATGGACCTAAAAAGAGTCAGACAATCAATGTAGTGACAGCAGGGCTGCCTGAAGTGTGTGTGTGTGTGTGTGTGTGTGTGTGTGTGTGTGTGTGTGTGTGTGAGTGTGAATCAATAACCCACTGTCAAAGTCAAATGAATGAGTGAAGAATTAAAAGGGTGTAAATGCATACACTGACTTACTATAGAGTGAGAATAGGAGATGTCAGTTTCATTTGTGTCTCGGTACAAAACTAAATCCAAGAACCAGTTACTTTCATTATCAATGAATCTGTGAATTCCTCTTTTTATTAATTTAATAACAGTTTGGGGTCATAGAATTGAACAATGTCCATCACACGGGGGTAAAGAAACGCCACCAATGAAGGACCAGTGTGGAAGAAATCTTTTTAATGGAGAAATCAACACACATAGTGAGACTATAAGAGGGACAACAAGAAAGAAAATGAGAAAATGGACTCTTTACAAGACTCAAACAGACGATAATGGACTGGAATAATAATCAATAGATACACTAATCCTTAAGGCTGAAAAATGTGTATTTACCCCAGCAGTTTTTGTTGCTCTTAATGGATGGATGGATGGAAAGATAGATAGTACTTTATTGATCCTAAACTGGGGAATTCTTGTGTTACAGCATCAAGTAATTAAACTTAAACTATAATAAAGTAATCAAATTTAAACTATACAGATAAATTTATAGGGATAAAATAAAATATCATAATTGCAGGAGTGAAAAAAAGTGAGTAGAGGTTGTAGAATATGTGCAAAATAAAAAAAATATATAAAGAATATTATTTTTCAACTATATTATTTTATTATGCTGCTGTAACTGAGTGAGTCAGTGTCACAAAAATAGTTTTAATAAAGATCTAATGCCCATCACAAATCCCAGAGCTCAAGTTGATGTCTTGAGGGCTGTGACTACTTAGTTATTTGTATTATTGATGAGCCTGCTGATCATTTCCATGGTGTAATGGTTTGGAAATAGTGTAAAAATTGTCCATCAAAACACCCCACAACCAATGTCACTTCTTCAGATATATCTTTCTTTTGTCCATGCAATAGGCCAAAACCCAAAGATATTCAGTTTCAGATATTCAGATGAGCAACCGTCTTATCATTTTAGCCCTAATGTTTTGTCCCAACGACAGTCCAAAATGCTGAGATATTCAGTTAACAAAAAAAACCCCCAGCAAATATTTGGCATTTTCTCTCACTAATATTGATCAGCTAATCAATTTATCATCAATTAGTTGTTTATTGACTAACCTGACGATCATTTCCCTGGTATAATGGTTTGGAAATTGTGAAAATTGTCCATCAAAACCCAAACATATACCGTTTACTATCACATAAGACAAAGAAAATCCATGCAGTTGAGAAGCTTGAAGAGGAAATGTTTGGCAGTTTTTCCTTGAGAAATAGTTGCTTATTAATTTTCAATTGATTGATAATCAACCGTCGAATCATTTTAGCTCTAGTGTCTTGTTTTGTCCCAACGACAGTCCAAAATGTGGACATAAAAACACTGAAAAAAAAAAGCATCAAATCCACACACTAAGAGACTGAATACAGCAAATATGTGGCATTTTCTCTCACTTAAGAATTTAAAGGATATTGATACAGCTAATTAATATAAAGTCTGCCTATTTCAGCACAGATTTTGTTGCAGTAAAACAGTGAGAATAACCTTTTTACATTTCAACAGCCTTTTTTGAAGTGAATATCCACAGAAATCAACGTGGTCTGCATTTAATTCTTATTCAGTTGTGACAGAAATAGTTGTCTATTCATTGTCAATTGAAAGACGATTAATAGGAAAATCATTTCAGCTTTAATGTCTTGTTTTGTCCCGACGACAGTCCAAAATGCTGAGCTATTCACTTAACAAGATAACAGATAAAAAAGCATCAAAACCTCACATGTGAAAAACTAGAATCAGCAAATATTTATTTGGGATTTCTGCTCAATAAAGGATTTAAAAGATGAGGATGAGCTCAGTTTACCGTCTAACTATTCCTGCATTATACAACACACATTTTTTGTTGTAAAATATATCCAGGGTAACCTTTCTACATAATTAAAACCCCTTTTTGGTCAATCACTAGAGAGTTAAACAAGGTTAAAATGTAATTCTTATTCAGCTGTGACATAAAAATGGTGTTCTTAGTTTACACTGTTGAGCATTATCACTTACATCATAGGTGTTTATTTCAGGAAGGTTGAAGGGGACACATCGCCCTCAACTTTTAGGACGTGTATTTGTCCCCCTGTCCCCAAAGTGAAAACATGAGTCACAGAGGGCTTTTATTTTGACAAATTTTAAGTCATTTACACCTTAAATTGATGCTGAAAAGGCAGAAATTGGTGCATAACATCCACCAGAATGCAGGAAATGAAGTGTTTTCTGGCGTAGGATCCCAAAACACTGTTTCACATGAGCCCCCCCTCCAGTATTGTAACAAAACCTACGCCCTTGACTTATAGAAATAGCTTTATTACACATGGACATTAGCTTACATGCTCTAACATGCCACGGATTTCACCCTCATCTAGTCTACTGGATATCAGTGATCATTGATTCGTAACATAAAACAAACGTCTTGTAGATGATGCATATCTCAGCCTCCTGTCTAATTCTTTTGGGATGTATTTACTCTTCTCTGCAGATCCTTCAGAGTAATGTGAGTGTAATTTTGTCCTCTGTGCTCACACAAATACACCACCTTTTCCCACTCAGGGATGAGTTTCGTTTTAATTATGCTTTTCTTCCCCACAGTTAGATCCTAAAGCTGCAGAAATACTCTTGCTCTTTTCATGATGCTGATAAATTTATCATCAAATTCAGCGTAAGCCAAACTGGTCGTGATTTATGTCCCCAAACTTATTATTCTGCAGCAGTAATGCATGCACACTGGTACATGGTCAGCATCTCTACTGCACCTTTGCATTTCAAAAGCAATATTTGCATTCCTAGTTACTTTGTTCACTCTGAGCTATCACGTCACACTCACTGAGCTGAATGGTGAGGTGTTAATTATGCATTTATTCTGTCCTCATTATTTATAAGAGAACCGAAGCTGCAGGGTGAGTCTATTTTCCTAAGCCCTTTCATTTTTGCGCTGCATTTCACAATCGTGCGGCGAGTCTAAAACTGAGCAGTGATAGTCTTCGTGCTGCTGGAGAGAGTTGTGCATGCTCATGTGCATGCTCTGGGCTGGTCTTAGTAGTCTGCTGTAGTCTGTGCAGCTCCCTGTTGGAAGTCACACAGGACACAAATGGGCTGAGCTGCTTTTTGCTACTGGGCAGACAGGTTCCTCCACTGCACAGCCAAAAGAAGGGCCTTTCCCCAGGAAAACAGAAGCTTGTTACAGCCTATGTTTCTAAATAATGTGCGCCGTCAGCAGCCTGTTCTCCCCAGTCACCCGCAGTCCCAGAGGGTGAGGGAGCTAGATTGATTTGAAATCAAAACAGTGTTAATGAGCGAGAGCTTCGTTAGTTAACCCCAGCAGGTACTCCAAAATCAAATGTCAACAACAGAGAGGCTAAATATAGCCCTATTGAAATGATCACCGAGCTGCAAGAGTTTCACTGTGATGTGAATGATGCAAGCCTGTGCAGGACTTCGAAAGGTGTGTATCCCAGAGGGCTTGTTTGTTTTTTCAAGTAAACAAAGATATTCCTTAGTTTTATATAACCATAGCTTCAGGGCTCGACACAGAAAAGACCTTTTGTTTACAGATTGTTCCAGCCTTTTCTTGAAGAACAATAACGTGACGGCAGCACATCACAAGGGTGTGTATCTTCGCTGACGTGTTAACTTGGCTGTGTTGTGCCACTGCGAAATAAGACTGGATGTCAGGTAGAAGGAGGGTGAAATGCTTGATGTTGTAGGGTTTTTTCTTGTTTCATTCATTCTTGATCTTCTCCTTATCAAGAGGGAAACCAGTTTCCACTATTTTTTCCTGTGGACTTAAAGGGATACTTTGCTGATTTCCAACCAGCTCTGTATCCTAATCATGAGGGTAGTATGTGCAGTTGAACTAAAGTGAACTTCCCTACATCTTCCCAGTGCCCAGTTCTCACTGCTTGTCTCCCAGTTCAAATCCAAACGTTCTCTGGCTCTGGGACTGTTGCTCAAACTACAGATTGTACTTCCACATTTGTGCCTGACACCACAGGCACATAGAGTACATAGACATGACGCATTTAAACCCTCCCCATCTCTTTCTCTGTCTCTAAAACTCAGACCAAATTGTAAAACTAAGCAGTGTGGATCAAAATAAACCAATATTCTGTAACTGTGTTGCCTATTTCTCACCTAAAGTTTTCAGAAGCATATTTTAGCTCATGTTATTCGAGATCCTTTGTTACCAGCCAGCTGCCATATTGTTTCCTGTGTCAAAATGGTCACGCTTGCATTACGTCATCCCCCAGTGGAAGTGTTTATTGGTCTGGTGCAGCGCAGTGCATTCTGGTAGTTGTAGATTTTGATGCCAGTGCTCTTTTCCCCTGTTTTCTCTCGTCAGCTATTTAGCTTTTACCACAGATGATAGTTAAATGCAACAACAACAAGCACTTTTTTGCAGTCAAAACATTATTTCAGTTGCTTCATAGGTTTCAAGCCCCAGTAGTTATGTAGTGACAATTTCAAATTTCTTTATACAAGAAAACAAGAATCTGAAGGTACGCTAGTGACTCTTCGAAGTAATCATGTTAAAGAAATCCACACCGTTATACCCCATTTACACCAAAATTAGCATGTCTTTGTAGGTTTTTAAAATACGGGTAAACCCGCTAAAAATATGCCGTAGACTCTTTTCCTGTAGCTAGTAGATCAGAGTTGTGCACATGGCTCTTGGGAAGAGGTAGACAGTTTGTTGTCTCTTACTTACTTAGTCTGTCTTTCAAACTTGGTGTAGATTTCGGCACTATACAGCACACATTTTATTGCAGTAAAACATTGAGAATAACCTTTCTACATAATAAAAAACATTTTCGAAGTGAATATCCTCAAAGATCAACAAAGTCTGCATCAAATTATTATTCAGTTGTGACAAAAATCTATTCATTTTAAATTGATTGATAATGAACTGGAGAATCGCTTCAGCTTTCATGTCTTGTTTTGTCCCAACAACGGTCTGAAATGTGAAGATATTCACTAAACAAAGTAACGGATGAATAAAGCATCAAATCCTGACATTTGAGAAACTGGAAACAGCAAAGGTTTGGTATTTTTTTGTTGTAAGATATATTCAGAGTAACCTTTTTACATGATTGAAACCCCTTTTTGGGGAATTTCCAAAGAGATCAACAAGCTAAACATTTAATTCTTATTCAACTGTGACATACATGCAACCTCACAGAGTCCCTGTTTTCTTGCTTAAAGATATGTGGACAATACCACTATATAACTACTGCAGCTTAATACATTAGGAAACAGCTAAAAATGGTTTAACTCCACAAATAATGCATGTTTGGCAAAAATGGACATTGTTTTGTGATGGGACGTCATTGCATCTTGCCAGTTAAGGGGCTAAAATTAGCGCATTCACCTGGGTGTTGTGTTCCCATCAATGCCGATTGGAGCTGGGGGCGGTAAATACCCCGGACTACTGCAGAGTCATTTGACCCAGGTGTGAATGTAGATTAAAACCATTCCCATCGCATTAAAAGCCAGATGTTAGTGGGTGTTAGTGGATATTTTTGTGTAGTGGGAAAGGGGGCTTAAGAAAGAAACACAATTTTGGAGGAACAGATATTTTTGATTAATTCTCTGGGCACTAATAGTACCTGTACAAATGGCGATTCATCCAATTTGTTGAGTGGAAACTTTGAGAGAAGGCAGATATCTCTATGCCTGATATCTCCAACACTCTGCAACTCACACCAAAACAATCTAGGCTAATAAAAAGCACTGCAGGTGAGAGGAAAAAGCTGCATTCTTAAATCTGGGTAAAACTGTCCCTTTAAATGGTCAGCACCCCTGAGATGATTTTGCAGATTTTTGTCTTCTTGAAACAAGTGGTCAAATGGACAAGACTACACTTTGTCTTATCAGGGGACACTTCCTGGAGCTGCTGGATCAATAAATAAGAAGTAGTGACCTCGGGGACTCGTACTGTATAAAAAAGCGTTTGAGCTTTTAAACCCAAATGACATTTAACTTATTGTGGAGCTGTCGGATCTGAGTAAAAACATGAACCCATTTTCATGGAAAAGGCACAGTGTTGTGAGTGTTTCTTATCCGTTATCAGTAAAGCAGAGTACCAGATGTGATCCTTAGATATCAGCACGTAGGTCAGAATATGCACCAAGTTTGCTGTGACTTTAGAAAAGAGACCAGCCTAAATGAGATACTTGAGTGGCGAGGGTCAGACCGCAGTAAGGTCCGTGTCACATGACTTCCACACGGGCAGAGAAGTGAGTGAGCTATGACACAGTGAACCTTGCCCATTGAGACACTCTCTGCTCAAACAGAGTCATGGGAAACTTAAGCTAGAGCGAGAACAAAGAGAGCTTGATCCATGGGATGCCACGGTTCCTGAGGCACATCAGTCTTTTTTTTTTTCCCCCTTCTTTCAGTGCTTTGCTGGGAAAAAGAGGGGTGAGCCATGTTAGCTGGGCTCCTTCCAGTCTTAATCAAACTCATAGTCTCCTTTAGCTAGTGGGAACTCAGCCAGCCAGGGATTGATTTAGAGTACTGGGACGTGGGTAAATAGAATCGTTTGTCATGCTCCTGCTCCAAGTCGAGCGCTAGACTTTACATCAGGGGTGGAAGTTGCTGATGTAACCGAACTATAAGCTGCTCATCCCACGGCCAAGTTACATCTCAGTAAATGTGCACTGCTGGCTGTTTGATCAAGAGTTGCACAGTCTGTAAAACATCTCAAGCATCATTAAAATTCCTTTTTTACCCTGACACACTTAAAGGTGGAAATGTGTGGAGGAGCTTATTAGACTGGATGAAGGGAGGTAACAGTGGGGAGTAGTGTTGAAACAATTTGACAAAACATAGACTGATAACAGTTTTGACAGTCTGTTAATTGTAAAGTCGAACATGTCAAACATTTGCTGTTTTTTGGTTTACAGGAAAAAAATAAGACTTTCTTGAGCTCTGATAATTATTGCGATGGACTAGTTCAGACATTTAATAGATTAAAATGATTATCCACTTCATGTATGTTTTGATTTCAGACTATAGCCCAATCCTGACAGGATATAGAGTGGTGCAGGGATGGCTTTATTTGTAGACCAACCTTGAAGTCAGCTATGTACTGGTTCCCTCAACAAAAAGCCTATGGGATTTTTCCATTGGATTTTGGATTATTGCAGAAAACAAAATGGAGACCAAAAGTTTATGACACTTGTATGTTTGTTCAGCAAGATAATCTTCACAAATGAACACCACTTTTAACAATAATGTGATCACCTTATGTAAAAAGCTTACGTTAGGCCATAAATGAATTACACCAGTGGTTCCTAACTGGTGGGTTCTGGTCGAAAAGTGGGTCATGGGTCCATTCTGCTGTAGAGTGAGTAACTAAGCTGTCCGCAAACTAGCTTGATGACATGTCGAAACGCAACAATGATGCTGAATATATTAAACTGTGTGGACCTTCAACTGATGACTAAGGAGAAATCTGGACTCTGTGGCTGGACCAGTTGGGAATCACTACACTAAGGCTTCCAGGAACAGCACTGGCTTTGAGGTCCATTTTTGTAGTGGCCAAACAGTGGAATTACAAAATCTGTGTTTGTCAAATGATGCCAAAAAGACTTTTTCCCATAGACCTACATTGGGAAGGCAGTGACTGTAAATCAGTGGATACATTTTTGTGTCACAACCCTTGTGAAATGACTTGTTTTTCTCTATTGGGATTTGATCCATTGGGTCCAATAACGTTTTGAAAGTCTAGAGGAGCTGCAACATTAAATCATTTTATCCCCACCCAATGTTATAGGAGGGGTAAACCAGAAGTTTGCTACTTGGCCCACCAAAGTCTGTAGTGCATTTGCTCTGTGAGCCTAAAGATGCGTAAGATCAGGGTCATTTTATTCCCAGGTTGCCAAACTTTTTTGGCTTCATGCACCACTGAGCAACTTTAATAGTTATGAACATTTAGATACTTGTTAGCAATGGCTTTTTTTAATATACAAGTGGGGTGTTTACTGACAAATTTTATGTCGTAGAACAAAATGTGAAACTCTCTAAAGCTTGTGTTTAACTACTATACAGACATTATACAGATATTTCAGGCATCTAACCAAACACTCATTGAGTTCAAGACAAGGGAGCCGTAAGTGCAAAAATGCTACCTCATTTCCAGGTTTTAGGACTCATTCCTTCATCGCTATATTTGAAAGTGATATTGATATTTGAAACTTAAATAAATCTTGTGATCCTTTTTATTTTTATCCTTAATATAAACATTTTAATAGGGCTCCTTTTTAATTATTTTTTTTTACAGAATTGTGACTGATGTGAAAGATGCTATGCACACAGAAAAATTCTTACCGGCAATGAAAACGTATTGATTTCAGATTATTTACAAGTTACGTTTCCGTTGTTTCTTCAAACAACACAATATTCTCCATAGTGCTTACAGTGTTGCACTGAGGCTTCCTTTCTGTACAGTTAATTATGAATCACTGTAGGCTATAAAAGAAGGGGCTTTCACAGGGGGGAGACTGTGTGATGTTGTCAGAGGAGATAAAAGGAGAAGCTCTGAGGCTGCAGCCTCTTTGGGGCCCTGGCTAGTCAGTATTCAAGCTCTCTGCCCAACTGATAATTAGCCACACTCTGCTGTCAGCCCACAGTCCCGTCATCCCAAGTTGGGGAAAGTCCCACCTTATTATGCCTCCAGCTGGCCTTTTTTCAGTAAAGGCCCCTGAATGTAACCTAAGCCCCACAGCCTTGATGTACCATACAATGCTGGAGATAATCATCTGACTATAATGCAGACACGGTCGAGTACACTCACAACTGACTTTAATGTTTTGTTCGCCTCGCAGGGTCCACTTACAGCATCTTGTCCACCATGCCGTCGGACTCCGAAAGCAGCAGCTCGCTCAGCAGCTTAGGTGAGTGTGGCGCCCATGGTGGTGTTCAGGTGTCGGGTTCAGAAACGTCAAAAGAAAAACATTATGTTACTGGAAAAACAAGTATGTTCAAATGTTTGTCAGATAATATTTGTCAAATAGTCATTGGTTGCTGCTTGTTTAGACTCTGAGCACATGCAAGTGATTACACAGATGTGAGAAGGATTTAGAAAACCTCTACCCCTAAAACACACACACACACACACACACACACACACACACACACACACACACACACACACAGACCTGTTTCATTTAGTCATTCTCTGAGGCAGAGAGGATTTGACTGGTCAGTGCCACCGAAAGGGAAACAGCTTTGATTTGTATCAGTGAGGGGAAGTACTGAGGTTAATGAGTACAATAACGAGGTAGATAAATAATGAGGTAGAATATTAAACTGATTTTGGCTGCAAACAATGTGAGCAATGATTAAATATGGTACAGTAAGATAAAAGTTAATGTGTTTTCGTGTAATGAATGTGTCGATTTTTGGTCCAGTAGCTGCAACAACAAGCTCTTGCTTATGACTGGTTAATATTTAGTTCAGTCTTGCGAGGAAACTTACATCAGTGCTTTAATTTTCATTTTCACTCTGTCAAGTCTGCAGGTTTTCAGTAAAAAGTTGAAAAGTAAACATGGACTAGAGTTTTGTGAAAGCACATCAGTTGTACACTTTAATCTATTAGCCTGAGTTCACATTTAAAAGAAATCGATGGAGCCCCACTAACACCCCCTGTAGCACCCCTGCGGTTTAAATCACAAACAGAAGGCGTTATTTTGGTTACTGCCATTTATGTTGCTCAAACATGCAGTGAGAACATGGTAAAATAAATAAACAAAACAATTATGAGACTAGCAGAACATTCTGTAACAGTTAAAATTGTGAATTGTACCATAACGACATAACTGTATTGCCTAGATACGAGAGATGCAACATCAGTCAGTCAGGCGGCACTCTTGCCATGAACGGCCTGTTGCTAAACTCCTGTTTTGTTTTGCCTCTAAACTTGAGTGTGATGCTTGGTTAAGTATGGCCTCTATGTCGTTCATGTATGACAAGATAGTAGCTGTGCAACCAGGCTTCGTAATGATGATATGTATGTTCGTAATAAACAACGAGTATTGTGGAAATTCCAGTACAAATGTTGCTGAGAGTTTTGACTGTCGTCTTTTTCCACACTCTTCAAGCTACTCAAAACAAGAAACCTAGACCCTAATTGCTTGTGGAAATATTCATAAAACAAATACAAACACAAAATATAGCTTGCATACTCGCATAACCTTTTAAGGCTATAAGCGCTCAAACGTATCATGTTAACTCCACTAGCATATAGCTGTTAGCTACCGGGTTAGCATATACAATAGGCACAATGTAGAAATGTACAGATGACTTAGGTTAGCATATGTCATTGGCTGCATTAACTCAAGGGAGTGAGAACGGAACTTCTAAGCTTTAAGAATCTTCGCAATTCAGTATTCATGGTCATGAGTAGAGCTGGGTATTGGTATTTGGTACATTTAAGGTGTCAACCAGAGTGACCAAGTAGAAAGTGGTATCGAAATGTCTCCAGCGAAAAGAGACGTCTGATCCCAGCCCTGTCCGACTCCAAGCTGGAGCAGCAAACTTTCTGTTGCTGCTGGAGCAGCCCTCCTCCCGGTGAATGGTCAATTCAGTGTCTGCCCAGTTAGCACAAGCTTGCAAAGCAGCAGCGGCTCACATCATAGATTATTTTAGCTGTGTGATGCTAAGAGTTAGCCCTGTCGTCGTGTGTATGTTTGTGCATGTATGTGGGCGGTCTCTCACAGCTGTCCCTGGCGTGAAGCTCACACTCCTGCAGCAGCAGCTACAACCCACACAGTCTGTGGCGTAGTGAAGTCAAGCACTGTGTGCTTGATGGAGTTGGCAGTTCACCGTGCCGAGATGCCCCCAATACATTCAAAAGTGGCTATACTGCACACAACTCCATTAACATAGGTATTGATTGACGTACTCTATTGGTATCTGTACGACTATAACGGTACTGGTACTGGTTCTGTAATTTTTTTAAATGATACCCAGCTCTAAACCTGATCATGCAGCAACATAACTTAAACCCCATCCTCTGTTGCAGCTGGCAGGTGTAGTGTGCAGCTCATAATGAAGACAGGAACACAACACAAACACAAGAACATTAGTTATACTATGGAAACATTAAATAAGTCCCTCCAGACATATAGTCTTACATGTATGTTGTTAATTATACTCATGTTAATGAACTAAAAATCTTCTTTAATTGAACTCAAAAATAATTAAATGAATTAGAAAGTATAACTGACTGATGGCAGCTGCACCCCCACCATTTGAGTTCTGTGAATGGCACATGCCTCCAGTGACATGCTGACTCACACAGGTACGCCCGGTCAAGCCTCCTCCCCTCCGCCCGCTCACATGGACAGCCACCAGGTGAACGAGAAGATGGAGACGGTTCTGTTCCAGCTCAGGCATGTGACCCGGGAGAGGGACGAACTGCGTAAACGCCTGGCTCTCTCTTCACCTGGAACCACCTTCGATGACTGCAGGTACTGTTCTGATCTCATGCGCCTTGCCGCCTGTTTTCCAAGACAAACATTGACTGTACAGCAAAGCGCAGTGATCCTGTGTATACATGCACTCGGTGAATAGAGGCATTTTGCCTTTTCAGCCTTTAAAAGCAACAAAAAACTAAGTGGAGTAAAGTCTTACGTGACGCAAAGTTGTTTTAAAATATGCTCAACTCTGTAAAACAAGGGGTACGCATACAATTTTAATGATGCCTCTCTTCCCTTGTGTTCCCATGAGCACAAAGTTTGTATGATGTTTATCTCGCTCTTGCTTCTCTCCGCCTCCCGTGTGGCATCTTAAAAACTCGATTTTAATGCATCACAATTTTGTCTCCCTTCTTCCCTCTCTGTGAAATAGACCAAACTCAAAAGCAGGTCATGACTACGAGCGTCTGAAGCTGCAGTGCATGAAAGCGATGGCAGACCTGCAATCCCTGCAGAACCAGCACAGCACCACCCTGAAGAGGTGCGAGGAGGCTGTGAAGAAAGCAGACTTCTACCAGTGAGTGGAAAGCCCTACTACAGGGCCTTTTGTAAATTTTTAAACAGCCGGAGCATTTGTGCTGTATGCGTTCGCGCTCCGCCTGCAGGGTTTTAGCTCATGTTCAGTTCTTCCTCTGACATATTCACAGCAGATTGCATAGAACAGATTTTACTTTTGCGAGAGTAATAGGGATGAAGCCTTTATACCAGTCCAAAAGCTGATGAGTTAAGCCTTGCAGCCCTTCATCAATTTAATTTCATCTTTGTGATTGTTGTAGAAAAAGACTGTTTTTTTTTTTTATTGTCTTCTTAGCGGCGTAAATCCCAAGTTGTCTCTTCAGACCAGAGGTTGAGAGCAGGGATGGAATTGCTTCTCCATAAGTAATGCCCTTCTTGAAGAGTTCATGCCAAAGCATGCTCTGTAATCATCATCTGAAGCCTGTGTCCATGGCACGGCATCTGTGCCATGAGGATAATGCTACGAACACAGCATTTGTTGCCCCGCGAAATAAGCTGCGCCGAGTCGATGTGAAGGGGAGGCTGGTCCATTTGTGTGATTTAATGATGCCATACTGTCTCCAAAGTGTAGGGAGCCAACATCTGGCCCCAAATGCAAACAGACAGATGAAGGATTATTGCCATTTTTAAGCCTCTCCTTCTGGGCCCTGTTTGCACATCAGAGAAAGTCTTTATTTATTACTGCCCTGTCTGCCTCTGCACTTATCCATTCACACTCAACACCATGCTCTGTGAATGGCACATCACATTCATGCCTGATCAGTAAATTCTACCAAAATCAATAAGCCACTTAACACGGCTGGCATTAACACTTGGTAATGATGGAGGATTTTATTGGTCCTTGTTGTAATTCATGTCTGCACCGTTAACAGTTAGGCATTATTACATAAGAGGCTGTTTTTACTGTTTATATTGGCATAAACTAATTAGCATAACTGAAGTTGCCTCAGGACTTAAAAAAGAACAGTGTGATGTTACGACAATATTTACCATGGAGTAGTTTTATTCCCCAGTACCTAAATAGTCCATATTAGGGTGCATCAGAGAGTATCTTAAAACTACAAACCGCTCCCTAGAAACCCAGAGTGAGCTTGAACTTGTCAACACCCATAGCCTGTGTGTATTTGGTGAGATTTTTCTTACGGTGGGAACAAACAGTAAATAAGCATGTTGGATTAAAAGGACACAGAGCATCATAAGACACATAACTTAAAGTCAGTGGGCTCTATTTCACACTTGGCGCAAAGTCAGCACACAGCATAGCGCAACTGTCATTGCTAGTTTAAGATTGACAGAGTTTTTATGTTCAAGACCAGCTCCCACTTTGTGTAAGTAGCAATGTACTTGTGCTCTCTGTGTGCCCATGGGTGTGTAGGTCTTTAAATGAAGTGTGGTCAGGCGCATTATTGGCGCAGTGCTATTTCGAAGCAGCAGAAAGCAGTTGCTCCACTGACCATCAAAATCCCGGTCTCAACGTGCAGTATTTTCCTGCATTTAAAGGGTGAATTATTCAGATAGTAACTGTAGGTGTATGAAATGATACATCATTAATAAGGCAAAACATTAATGTCATTTTCCAAAGTATGAACATGGCGGAGAGGACAGCTGCTGTCTGACTCCTCAGTAAGAGAGACACGGGGCACATTCCTCACAAGGAGCAGCGCAACTATATTGATTATTTCAGAAATTAAAGGTTAAGTTCTGTTTCTGTTGTCAAGTTCATAGCTACAGTTTTAACTTTGGCTGCTTAAATGTCCCACGATATTCGCTGCAGTGATATTACTGCTCTCACTGCATTACTCTCAGCAGAACGTGTCGACATGTGAATAGCAGTGCAGCAGGTGCAGGTGGACCTGGCTTTTAAAGGGAATAGGAGATGAGACTCTGACTGGTTGAGTTCATGCAATGCACAAAACACTCACATGATTAATTAAGGGACTAAATACAACCCCTTTGTTCCCTGTGTTTTATTTTGTGCCCAGATTATGCACCATTTAACTATCATAAGTGGAGTTGGACGTGCCTTAAATGCACTTGAATCATGCACTTTAGACCATATGCTATAGATCAGTGGTTTTCAAACGTTTTGTGTCCAGGGCACACCAAAGGACAAATCAAAATCTCAAGGCAATAGCTTTTGTAATGTGTGTTATCACTCTTATCATGACATAAGAATGGATTGGCATCCCAGCACACCATTTGAGAACCACTGTTATAGTTTGTATATAAAGGGCCTAAATCTAAAAACTTGTCGGCATGGATTTGAGCAGAGCACATGTAAAATTACACAATATGCACAGAACAAGGGAACTCATGTTCATTTGTTTGTAAAAACTGTGTAGTGTTATTTTTGAGTGGTGCTGAAATGATTAGTTGATTGAAAGGAAATTATAGTAATTAACAGAAGTGTTCATAATCAGTTAATCATTTAAGTAGTTTATCAAGCAAAATGCCAAATATTCTCTGGATCCAGCTTCTCTAATGTGAGGATTTGCTGCCTTTTGCTTTTTTATTCATTGTAAATTGAATATATTTGGTAGCACAGTTCAGGGAAGTTGTCATAGGCGGTTTTCTTTTCATATTTATTTATTCTGTTGAGTAAACAATGTATCTTTAAAAAAAAAAAAAATCAAATCGTATGTGACATAATCATTAGTTGAGTATTTGTTGGTCTGTGACTCACAAGGCAAAGTCATATTTTAGTTTGTCTAAAGTGCTGTAATGCTGATTTTAACCACTTCTGGCAGTGCCCACGGTCTGATGGTACTTGCTGTGGTGTCTCCTCAGTACGCTGCACAGCCGTATGGCGAGCGAGCATGCACAGCTGAAGGACGAGCTGGAGGCGATGAGACAGGACAACATCCAGCTGGTCAGGGAGCACAACCACGTGAAGCAGGCCTGCGAGGAGCTGAGGAGGCTGCATGACGATGACCAGAGAGAGGTGGCTGAGATGAGGATGCTGCACCAGCAGGTACCTGTGGAACTGGCAGCCTCATCCACATTCATGCTTATACAGCTGCAGATGGGAGTACATAAACCAGAGCACACACACGTCTTCACACACTCATTTCCATCCCCACTGCCCTTGAGATTCAATCATTTGGATCTTGACATTTGAGACAAAAATCAATGTATTTCTCTCTCAGTGACCATCACGTCCAAGACGGCAACATCATTCTGAGAAATGGGGTCAGACAGGCTCGTCCCCACATGTCTCCCATCGATCAAAACATTCTTTCAAATTAGACAAATGACTCAACCTGCGTCTTTTCCTGTTTCACCGTCGGACATTTTGTCTGACTGCAGTCAGAAGGTCACATCATTAAATGTCTGCAGTGCCTTACATAACCATGGGGAATGTCTTACATGGCTCTGTGATAGCAAGCATACATGCTTCATTGTCCTCATCAGGTACACTACTGTTCAGCGTCAGTCAAATTAGGAATCAAATTAGTTCAGTGATGTCAGTCCAAAGTCGACTTTTATTGTGTAGTCGTTAGATGCCAGTGACCTACTGCACACTGTTGACCTACTGCACACGGTACTTTGTCTTCTCTGAAATGTTTCCTTTGTCTTGTAAGCTGGAGTCATTCACTGGAAAAAGAGAAACCGCATTTTGGAAGTGTGTTTAAGTGTGTATGTGTAAGAGTTAAGTTAACGATAGGCCTGCTTAACTGGTCTGGTCCAAATGATTTGTTATTGCTTTTAATTTGGAGACAAAAACAAGAAGTGTAGACATGATATATGATGGACTGCAGTTTTGGTGACTCTCATGTAAATGTAGGTTATTTTAAGTATTAGTCAAGACCAAAGGATTAGCTCTGGGTCTGAAAAGGGAAGCCAGTGCAGGAGTGAATTAAAGCTGCGTTCAGACCTAGAGTTTTCTTGCCTTGGTTTAATCAGGGACTAATATTGTTACAAAGTTGTATAATTGCCTAGAGTTGGTTCGTGTTCTCATGGCAGCATTTACAAGCAGACCAGATCAAATGCCTTGTGTGAGAAAGCTGCTCTTGATTGGTCAGAATTTCCATGTGGGGAAAAATCCAGGAAGTAAACAAAACGTTAGATAAAGATAAATGTGACACTTTCTAATGTCACAATGGAGGGACAGCCACGCAGGTCGATTTTAGCGCTGCTCATCGTGGACTATATTACTATCATTGTTCATTTTAGTCAAACCATACAGTTTGAAAACGAGGTGCGGCTCCAACCAGAAAACAATGTTTTGATGCATTGGATGTGCTGAATGTGCGTATTAAGGCAGTACAGGAGGAGGTGCACATTAATAATCCTCCAGGACTGTAACATGCTCATGTTTAACCCAAACAATGTGTCATGTGACAGCAGTTGGTTCAGATCCAGGTCGGAACACGTTCTCACCACAAACGAACCGCACCAGAGTTCGTTTGCAACCAGACTGAGACCACCTCTTCAAGAAGGTCTCAGGCTGGTTGTTTTGGTGCACACCTGAGAGCGACTGCTGTGTTCACACCTGCTGAAACGAACCGCACTTAGAGGGCAAACAAACCTGAGTTCAGTTGAACCGAACCAAACAGGACAGGTGTGAAAGCATCCTTACTAAACAAACAGGCAAATGCACCAAAGTTTGTTTGAACAGCAACAAGCAAGTTAGATGGGAAGGCACTGTTTTGTTTTGTTTTTTTAAGTTTTTACAAACATTGTGAAACTTAACAAGGAAACTTTTCTCTTACTTTTATTTGTTTTAATCCAGAGCACCAAGAAGCAGAGTTGCAGGCAGTCTAACTTTCCTTTTCTGAACAAAGGCACCAGGGAAGCACTGCCATTTCTGTAGGAGTGTCTATTAAACTAAAGCTCTAAGATATACAGAATCTGGAGTGAAGTCTCTTTCTGTCCTGGTACCTCAGCACACAGCTGAGGGCCTAAGGCTTTAGTTGATTACTTAAGAGATTAAGTTACTTCCCTGTGCCAAGACACTGTTAACCTATATTTAAAACTTCATTGTTTACATTGAAGATAAACTGAATCGTACAATAAAATAAGGCAGTCATGAATGGCCAAACCTCAACCTTTTTAATTATGCTGAAATACATCTCTCATGTCCTGATTTAAATGCACCACAAATGGATGACGCGAGCAGTCTCCACTGTTATTCTCTAATTCAGCAATGATGTCATTTCTAGGTGATGAGAGAGGGGTCGCCTGACGTCCTAAACAAGCTTTATGACGCAGCTGTGGACAAGTTGGAGGCCATGAAGATCGAGTACGAGGCTCTGCGGAAGCGCTACAACGACAAGACGGCTGGTCGCAACGCAGACCTCAGTCGCCTGGACCAGGCTGAGGAGGAGAACCGCCGGCTGCAGAAACAGCTGGACATGCTGCTGAAGCAGAGAGACGCCGCCATCCACTATCAGCAGCAGTACTCCTCGTCTATAAGAAGGTAAAGCAGCAAATATTACACACACCAAACCGGCAGCAGGAGAAGCTGCACAAATGCAACAGATGTAAGAAGTGTAATGATCAATAGCAGTTGCAGAAAACTTTGCCTCAAACGCGGTACTTGAGCGTAGCGCCAATGTCAAATCTGCACAAGTTTTCTTTTAAGGCAAGTCAGAAAACATTCATCTGCAGAATGTGCAGTTAAACCCAGCACGTTCTCTGTGTGGTACAGGTTTGACAACACGCAGCAGGAACTTTCCAAGGCCGCAGCTCAGAACAAGGAGCTGCAGCGAGAGATGGAGCGGCTCCAGTCAGAGGCGACGCGGCTGAAGACCCAGCAGCTCAAGGCGGCGAAAGAAGGCGAGAAATACAAAGAGGAGCGGGACTCAGTGATCAGCGAGTACCGCTTGATCATGAGCGAACGGGACCAGGTGATCAAAGAGGTGGACCGGCTTCAGACCGGGCTGGAGATGGCAGAGGCAAAGCTGAAGAACACTTCCTCAGAGAGACGGGTGGCTAGTGAGGAGCTGGAGGCTCTCCGACAGGTAACAGCTCAATCAAGGGCTCGTTAGCACCATACTAAGAATTAAATCAGGTTAATTGTTAAAAGGTGGGAAACACTTAGTCCTGTTTAGGTCATGGACTTGTTGAACCATATCTGTAAAACACATTAATTTAATGATGATCGCTTCAGATTCATAAAGGTTTTCATGCTGTGTGTGGGAAATAATATAAGCAGCCTTGACTTACTGCGTCACGTGTGTGTCGGCTGTAGTTAAACTGGTTATAGCTGCAGTCGTCATTAATTTTGGCAACACCCAGAGCTTATTTAGGCTGGCCAAAAAGCATGTGTCATCACTGGTTCAGCATGAGTCACCCAGCTAATAAACAAAAATCAAAACAGACAACACAGATTGATGTTTACTTAAATAAGAAACAAATCCTCAGTACTTCTAAAACAAACTTCTACCAGGTGAAAAACTTCCGATGGGGAATATTCCAGTGTCACATCTGCACAAGAAACAGGCCAAAAAAATACAGATAAGAAGGAAAAAACGTCACAAAATAGAGGACTTCATGGGTCCAAGTTGACGGAAAATAGGGTTATGGACACAGGGATTCGTTCTGAGATCAGATTGTACCCTGTAATTTTGAAAAACATATTTACGTCACCCATTTTTGCATTTTGAGAGGAGATGCTGGCGACTTGATTCGCAGGTTTGGGTCTAGAATATGGGTAGAGGAAGACCTCTGATACAAATAAAACCATTAAAGAAAATGCCTTTGACAGCAAAATGACACAGGAAATTCAGAAACGTTTCAGTATTTGCTCACATTTGATCTCAATCATCCACTGATGATATGTTTTTGTGCAATATAAAGGAGCTGGCCTCAGCACTGGTGGACAGGGACCGGGCCATCTGCGAAAAGAACGAGCTGCTGGAGAAATACTGCCACGAGGTGAAGGACAAGGCCGAGGCCCAGAAAGAGCTGAGCCAGGCCTGCAAGGACATCGAGACGGTGCGCGAAGAGAGGGACGTGGCCCGCAAGGAGAGGACAGAGGCCATCATCCAGAGGGACCAGCTGCTGCGAGAGTATTACCAGGCCAGACAGGTAGCCAGACAGACGGGAGATTTATCATTACAAATGGAGGGATTGATTTATTCCCCTGACAATAATCCCTTCATCCCATCTCGTATAGTCGTAGTAAACGTTTTCTATCAGCAGCTGGCGGATTTCCACACATTGATTTTTGTTGATAAAGTGTGTATGACCCATCACACTTAGTTTCAGTGTGATTGTCAGATTAATTGCAGTGAAAGTCCTGAGACTCCTGCATTAGGAAATTACCAGCAATTATGGTGAAAAGGCTCTCTGACTTTGAAGTGCACAAGAGAAGTGCACTGCATCAGAGATGGATAATTAAGCCTAACAACAGTACAGTAAAGTCTAATGGAATTAATTTAGCTATGGACATAATTAATGCTTTCACTACATCAGGCAGTCTCCTGCTGTAGAGTTATTTAGAGCGAGAGAGACTCATTTACTGCAGATACACCAGCAGACGTACACTTATTATACTCTGTCTGACCCACTTCAAACCACACCACCTAATCCAATCTGAGGCTGTTAGGCCTCAAACTACCTTCATCAGTTGCTTTTTAATTTGCACCAGAACACATTTTACTGCTAAGTTACTGTGGACAACTACTGCAGGGTTAGAAGAAGAATTACATCCTCCTTCTCATAAAGGAATCCACCAGGAATATGTTTGCATGTATTTGATTGGCAAATGTGATGTGAGACGATATGACCAGGGAGAGTTTGTGAATTTGAAGTAAGTAATCAAGGTCTTAAATGGGTTTTTTTTTTTTTTTTTTTAAATAGTCATAACTCGACATGGGTCATTGGAAGTGCTTGGATTTGTGTGTTTTGTGCAAGAATAGGAATTCTGTCTTGTTTTGCTGGGCTGTGTTTGAGAAGGAAGGAGACCACATAGTCTGGCACCACTGTAATAAACCTTTTCGACAGTCATGGGCTGTCTTGGCTTTGCTTGGCTTGGTTTGGTTTGGTTTGGGCCATCAGCCCAGCTCAGCAGGGATTTGCATTTCCATTACAACAGAGCTACCTTCTTGAGCTGATGATGGCTTGTCTTGAGTGAAGACGTTTAAAAGCAGAGTGCTGATCCACGGCTGAAGTTCCCATTTTTGTTGCATGTGTATTTCCACAGCAGGGCAGGTAAAGGAAGTTTACCCGTAGGAGGTGAGCTCTCTGCTCTTCATCAACATCTCACTGTGGCTGCTTTTGCTTTCACTCTTCCCCCCGCTGTATTATTAAACTCGTCTTTATTGAAGAGAAGCTGCTAGCAAATTTCCGCTAATTCAGTAATAACACGTTACTGTATTATGTATAAACTTCTAGCAAGATAAGGAAATGTTGAGTTTTCGAGCAGCAACTTCACAACTTCTAATACAGCTGATACAGTTGAGAAGTATTCTCACATTAAAGCCCCTCTTTCTTTTTAATTGTTGTCTGTGAGCTTCTAAACTAAATCGCCAGACTAGATGTTGGCATTGTTGCTGCAAACCACGGATATGTTGTATTTGTATGTATCATGTGTAGTGGATGTTTTAAACTTTGTGTTTCTTTATGTTTCCGTTTTATCTTGTGACAGTGCTGGGGTAAATGTGTGGTAAGGTTTAACAAAAAGTCTTGGTTAGACTTAGATAAAGTTCATGTTTTGGCCTAAAAAAACACTGGTTGTTACAAACATGGCTGGAAATGTCCTGATGTCTCATTATAAAAATACCTGCTTTGGTCAGGTGGTTTGGGGATCTGCTGCTGTCTGCTGCTTGGCATCCATCTTTCCTAGGTGTCACACCATTCACCACGCCCTTCTCCTCCTGATGACATATACATGTAATCTAAACTACGTCCCATATAAAATGTACATGTAAACTAGCTGTGGTTTGCAGATTTGCCCATTGCTTTTTTTGTTCTTAAATAGGCTGCCTGTAAAGCCCCAAACCTGGTCGTTCCTGGTCTCTCTTATAAATTCTCAGTGTTGTAGTAATTAACCTTGATGTCTCTAACTGTGCTGTGTTGGGTGCTTGAATTTGAGAGAATTGGCCTGGAAAGTCTTTGAAAAGTACTTGAATTTGACGTTTAAGAAGATTTGGGAACTCTTTGTTAGACTGCGTTGCAGCAAAGCCAGGTTCAAATTTTTGCAAGACAACTATTGTTTTGTGTTTTTTTGGGGGTTTTTTTTGTGTTGGAGCCTGTTCATCAGACCCCTGCTGAGCCAGTGCTGTGGTTTCAGTGATATTAATGAGGATGCTGCTTTTTTAGACAGTGCTAAAGTCAGGATGAGCATGGCCTTAAATGTTACAGAAATGTGTTGGAGCAAAAAGCAGGGTTCACATGAAGTTTCCCAAACTGTACTGTATTAAATCAAGCAAAGTCTTTAAAAGTGTGTCTCCCACACAACGCACCTCGCTGCTCACATCCTTCGTACGGCCCCACACTGACCTCCTTCACCTTACATGTTCTCCAACTGCCCCAGAAACAAGACTCTGCCACTCTGGACATGGAGCGAGCTAATAAGGAGATCGATATGCTGAGGAAGCAGTACGAGGCCATCTCTCAGGAGCTGAAGGAGGCCGTGCAAGAGGCCGAGGTGGCAAAGTGTCGACGAGACTGGGCCTTCCAGGAGAGGGACAAGATAGTGGCGGAGAGGGAGAGCATACGGTAAGGAGCGGCTTCAAAAGCTGTCTGCCTGTGAGGTGGAAACATGTTGTGTTTATGTTGCATGTTAGCGAAGAAAGACTCGGATGGAAATAGATTTGTTTACATTTTGTGTGATCCTGATTTTGTGTGAAAACGTGTGCGTCTGTCAGCACGCTGTGTGACAACCTGAGGCGAGAGAGGGACAGAGCTGTGAGTGATCTGGCAGACGCTCTGAGGAATCTAGATGACACGAGGAAGCAGAAGAACGACGCTGTGCGGGAACTCAAAGAACTAAAGTGAGTCATATCTCCACTTATTTTTGTGAACATAAAAAAATGTTTACATGCCAGGCTGTTATTATTTTCTGCTCTATTTTTAGGTTGAAACCTTGAATGTTAATCACCAAGTTTCTCCGTGTATCACAGTCTGTGCTCCTCTTCCAGAGTGATTTAATACCAGATCTTTTGTGCCACCCAGTGGAGGAAGGATGTCACTGACTTCTAAAGGTGTCTGTACGTAATCTGCTCATGTTCTGTGTCCTGCAGAGAAAAGATGGAGGACCAGTTGGAAAAGGAAGCGAGGTTTCGTCAGCTGATGGCTCACAGTTCACACGACTCAGCCATCGACACGGACTCAATGGAATGGGAGACGGAAGTTGTAGAATTTGAGAAGCAGAGAGTAAAAAACACTTTTTCTTACTTTCTATAATCAGTAAATTAACTTACGCTGAACCAGATTTTGATGCACTCAGACTTCACATTAATTATGTTTTGTCTTATTCAGGATATGGATTTGAAAGCACTTGGGTTTGATATCGCTGAAGGGGTAAATGATCCTTATTTACCAGGGGATTGTGGCATATTTGTCAGTAAGGTGGACAAAGGAAGTATTGCTGAAGGAAGATTAAGGTGAATGTCTCACTGCTCTCTTTACCATCTCAGTAATTAAAACAAATTTTATGTGCGCGCATGTTCTCTTAAGAAAATACAGTGTGTTTACCTTGATAATAAAAAGCTTTCAGATTTTAGATGGAGAAATATCAGATCAAAGCAAGGCAAGTTTGTGTCCTTATTTTCCTTTTGGAGTATTTGATTACTTGAACTGTCTCTCTTGTTCTCTCTCTCTGCAGGGTAAACGATTGGTTGTTGAAAATTAATGATGTGGACCTGACCAATAAGGACAGGAAGCAGGTGATCAAAGCGGTGCTGAGCGGCGAGGGAGTGATCAATATGGTGGTTCGTAGAAGGAAGTCACTGGGAGGACGGATCATCACTCCGATCCAGATAAACCTGGCAGGACACAAAGGTCAGCTTAAAGGTCTTTTTTTTTTTTTTTTTTCGAAATAAACTTAAATATTAAAATGCTGCTGATAACAGGTAACTAATGATGTTCCAGTACACAGAATACAGTAGTTCTTGCTGTTATTCAGTGCAATATGTGTCATGATTTAAGCTTTTTTATGTATTCTTAAAAGATGGACACATGTTAACACATGTAGTAATATTTCTGACTGTTTTTCGTTTCACCTCTCAGACAGCGGCATAGGTCTGGAAAGTGGAGTGTTTGTTGCCACTGTGGCTCCAGGCAGTCCAGCTGCCAGAGACTGCGCTCTTACTGTTGGGGATAGACTGTTAGCTGTGAGTATGCTGCCTGAAAAATGTGTTTAAGTTACTTGATAAGAGATGAAGTCCATTTGATGCCATGAGACAGATACTGAGCAGAGATTCTGCCCTGTGGTGCCCTCTGCTGACCACAGGCATGTTGTGCTTGATGAAGGAACACACCTTGCACTATACTTGCTTTGGCAACCCTAATGACATATATGTTATATTGTCTTCAAAGGCGAGCTGTGACAGTTGGAATTTTTTTGACTGTGTGTTTTTGTCCACCACAGATCAATGGCATCGCACTTGATAACAAGTCGCTCTCTGAATGTGAGTCTCTGCTGAGGAACTGCCGTGATTCTCTCAGCATCTCCCTCATGAAGGTGAAGTCCTCAGACCTACCTACACAACAGCCTTCATTTCTTGTCACTTAAAAAGATAAGTAATATAAAATAAGTATTCATTTACCTGCCTTCCTCAACAGTTCCTCCCACAGAGCTGTTCTGGCCAGAGTTTATTTGAAGGTTTGAGAGACTCAGACAAGACGTCTCGGCTCCAGTCGTGTGAGATCCACGCCAGGAGCTGCAGGAACTCCAAGCACAACTGTTCCAAGCACAACTGTTCCACACAAACAGACACTTGCAGCTGTGAACTGAGCGGCCGAGGGGACGAAACGTGTAAGGACACCGGTGACTCTCTGGACAGCAGCGGCAGCAGTTCTCACTGCCACAGCAAGCCTTTTTCCAACAGCTCCCTGCACTCCCGCTCCCTCTCCACCTCCCACAGCCCCTCAGAGCCCCACCCCGACTTCTGCTACAGGAGGCCAGAGCTCCACCATCGCCCCTACACCTTCACCCCCGTACTCTCCGACTGCAGCTCACCTCAGACCGCTGTGGACCGAGTGCAGAGCTCAGCGACAAAGCCTGCTGGAGGCACGTGGCCTAAAGTCATAGCAGGAGCGTCTCTCCCTGAGTGTGCCCAGCTATCCATCTACAAAAAAGTCAAACAGAGGAAGTCCATCTTTGACGTGAATGCTTTCAGGAGACCAGAGGTGCCCCCGAAACTGGACTACATGTCTCTTTCTCAGGTGCCCAAGCACTCGCCACAGAGCTCAATGTCTGAATCCGGTCAGACCCCTCCCACCCCGCCAGCCAGGAGCGACTCGTTCAGGTTCAAACATCGCCAGCAGAACAGCTCGGCGTCGGACTCCACCATCACCACCGGCACTCCCCCGGCCTCCCCGGCCCAAGCCACAAGCCCCCAGGACACGGGAGAGGGAGGGAACCTGCTTTATTACAGCGATGTAGGAGAGGTGAAGAGCAGCTCCAAGAAACCTGCTGAGGAGGAGGGGACTCGACACAGGGCGGAGGAGCGGCAGAAGAGGAGGTACCGGCCAAAATCAGCTCCAGCACTGCGACGAAATGTTACTCCATTACACATCCCGGTTCCAATGCAGGTAACTGAGATACTGTTCTCATCTGATCTGCTGTTCTTGTTGATGTGTGTTTCTACATTTGACATTAATTGATAAGTAAAACAATTGTCAGTTGCAGCCCGAGTGTAATTAGCTGTTTGATTGCTTCTTGCAGGTACAAAGTTTCTCTAACGACGAGCACTCCCCAGAGCCAATGGACTTGTTGCGCTTCTCTCCCATGAGAACCAATCGGTACAGCATGCCCTTTGCACCCCCCAGCTACAGCAGCATTACAACACGTGAGTCATCTGAACAACGTCACAGAAGTGTTGTCTGAGTGCTAAGTCGGTTGTCGATCAGCATCTGAATGCCACACATTCATGAATTTAAATGAGTCTCTGTTCTTCACATTTATGCAACATTTGTAGGTTTTAAAATGTTTTTCTCTCCTTGTTCTTAAAAAAAATTTGTCCACACAAGCACTGTTAGAAAAAACATCTCGCAAAAGCACAATTGAAGCAGTTTCATGAGCATGCCAACCAACAGCCTGTGATTTAACCTTAACCCTCAAACCGTTTGAAGAAAAAGAAGATGTTGGCTAATCAGAAGCCTGAAAAGAAGCCATTACCAGAAGGTTACCTGGAGCAGTGACCTCTGCACCTCACACCGATGCCTCTGTTCCTCAGTGCGGTGGAGGAGTAAAGGCCTCTGCACACTGAGTCACTTTTTTCCGTCTGAAGTTGTCGCATGTCTAAAAGTTAATATGAATTCACATTGTGTCAGTCACATTTGCACACTGAGTCTGAAACTTGAACAGGTTAGATTTTCTGCATTTTTGGCATCATTCAGAGCCTTTAGAGACATTTGACCAACAATCAGTGAGGAAAATGTGATGAAGGGACACAGCCGCGACAGGACAGAGGAACAGGGCGCACAAAATAATTTCATAACTGCGAATAGCTCACATTCAACAAGTCAGATAGTAACATTCAGGTGGATGATGATGAAGAGGAGGAGGATGTGGACCACACACAGAATGTGGAGACAGAGAGGGAGGACTGCTCCGCCCCTTCATGCAGCTGTGGTGCCAAATGCAAGACACGGGGAGTAAGTGATGACAGCCAGATAGGTAACTCCAGTGGAGAGAGGCAAAGGAGGAAATGTGTCTTGTCATTTTGTCACGTATTGCAAATACGAGGGAGGGATTAAAAAAAGCACATCCAAATAAAACTGACTCAGCTTGTAAAGGCCCAAACTTTACATTTATGAGTAAACATGTAAAAAGTCCTGCTAGCAAGGTGGTCACATCTGCCATTTCAAAAAATGTCAACTCATTTAAGACACCTCTCAAAGGAGTAACAGTGTAAACTCTGACATAGCAAACCAAAAACCCAGTTTTTCCAGTCTACAGGTTGACACATTACACAGAGCAACGTTATTGTCCCCGCACTCATCCCCGAAAAAGGCTCCACTTGATCAAAACTGAACTGAGGTGAACTCTGACATAAGCCGGCTGGAGATTGCGACAAAACAGGAAACAGATGCTTAAATTTATCCATCATTGGTGCTTCTTTTAAGCAGGGGGCGGGGGGGTATTCATAGGACAGAAATGTAATGTGACCACTTCTCATTACAGTGTCTATGTTGAGTCTGATGTAACCTGTGATCTTACCCTGTGTCTTCCCTCAGACCCAGCACAGCGAGGTTTAGCCCCGTGTCCTGCCGTGACCGCTGTTATGAGGAACCCCGTGTACACCGCGTGGAGCCATGAGATCCAGTCCAACAACTGTCCTCCAGCTCCCAGCTCAGGGGTCCACCCACATTCACACACAAGGTGTTTACATCTGAGAGTGTTTGCATTTACCAGACTCATACATTTTTCTTTGTTGTTCACACTAATACGCTTTTCTCACAGTCAACGTTTTGACTTGTTACGGCAGGAAAAGTGCAGGCGTTACTACTAACATTGTCACGTGTCACAATATCGGTTGTTCTCTGTTTAATATCACTGTAAAATGAATATCTGAGGGTCTTTAGTTGCAACCCTAGTGTAGTTTTTTCATATCCAACATTGGTTTGAAGTCCTGTGATGGTGCATTTTATCGTACAAAGCAACAGTTACTCTGCCCCAGATCTCATGAACAGATGGCATGTAGCAAATTACATCTTGCTCTGGGCTGATGATTGACCGCCGCGGGACTTACCGAGGCCTTTTTCCTCCACTTTTAGCCCTCAGCATCAAGGTCGGCTCAGCTTGGACCTCAGCCACAAGCGCGCCGGGGACGTGACTGAGACGAGCTGCAGCCAACCACCGCACAGCACCAACTCCCTGCCCTCCAGCGCAAGACTGGGTACGTTTGCAGTCCTAGATTAAGACAAATCATAACTTTGATAATATGTCCTATGACTCCTAGTCTTGTGTTTTAAAAGGGTCAGTTCACCCAAATTGCTACACATAATTTTCCTCTTGCTTTGAGCTATGCAGATAGTTGGATGGTGCAGATAAAACTGTTTTATTAGAGGTGATTTCTTTTGTAGAAAATAGTAAGAAACCAGGACAGTCGGTACAGAAAGGCGTGTTGCTGTAGCAATGTTTAAATATAACTTTTAACACTGAGAACTACCTCTGCTGTACTTCTATTGAAGTGGGATGGCAGCAGAAATCTCAGAGATTCCCATTGTGTATAGTAAATGCAAGTTGACTTACCTTAAATTTGAATTCCATTGATTTTACACATTAAAGTTTCTTTTATATGTCTTGGGGAGTACACCTGCGTATGTAAAGCTCCTGAGGGCAATCTGAAATCTGATAAATTGCTTTAAGTGAGGCAACTTCAAGGGTAACGAAGACGAAGGGGAACAGCAATTTTTCAAACTAGTCCAGTGTTGACCGAGCCCACTGGCAAAACAGGCTGCACTGTAACAACTCATTCAACAACATTCAATAAAAGTGCTTGTTTTTGCCACTGACAGACTCAAATTATTATTCTGTGTGTTGGACAACATTATGGCAAGGACCCTACAGAGACAGACCTTTTTATTAAAGAGTAAGATTCCTTTTCGTTTACCCAGGAACAGCTCTGAAATTGCCATCACCAAACCCACCAAACTCCATTTAAATTAACAGTAACTTGTCTGTACAGAGCCAACATATTTTCCTGTCTGAGTGAACTGATGGTTTATTTCAATCAAACCAGGGTTGGTGATTGTTGGAACAGTAGAAAGACGAAACAAGACGTCTTTTGTGAATCTTATCACGAGCAACTTCAAATGTGTTTTTGCTATGATAAAATTACCGTTTATTTAAATGGGTTCTGGTGGTTTGGCAGTCGCAAATTTGGGGCTGTTTCTGGTTAGCCAAAAAGGCTCTTTCTCTTTCACAAAAAGGTCTGTCCCAGTAGGGATCCTGTCCGTAATATTGTCAGACACTGAGAATAATGGAAATAGATGACGCACAAATGGGCGTAATGGTTGTATAGCAGCCAGTACGCAGCTGCCGGCTGCAGCCCTTTCACTCGGTACTGGATCAGATAAAAAAGATTGTTGTTCCATAGGTCCACTTAGACCCATAAACATGATGTTTAGTTGGAAAAATACCAAAGTTATTCTTTGAGTGTTGAGTGGCTGAAGACTTGTTGAAAATGTAGTTTAAAAAAAGAAGTTTAAAAATGCAGAAGATCAGAAAACGCAGACACTGTTACATTTTTCTGAAATGTATCATCAGTGACAGAGAGCAGCAGCATTACTGTGCATCACACAGAAAAGACCACATATTTAAGTGTTTAGACATCATCTAGAGATACTAAATTGACCACGAGATGTATCACATTCTGTCTGACTCAGCTCAGGAGATGACAGTGACTGATTGGGCACATCATACACTATCATTGTAGTAATTCATCACAGCAGTCTACTGTAGTGTCAGGAAAAACTGATTACCACCTTCACTAAGCAACATCCTATCTGCATGGCTGAACGACCACTTAGGCAAGCGAGAAAATGTTTTTTTTTCCTTTTGTAATTGTCTGTAATAAGTCTCCTCTGTTTGTGTTCTTTAGGCTCCTCCAGTACTTTACAGTTTAGGGCAGAACGCATCAAGATCCCTCCAACTCGTTATCCGCGCTCCACTGGATCTGACAGAGGTACGGTTGAGTTTGGCAGCTACATCATCTGATAACAAGCCTTACAGCAGTAAACAACAAGCCCGAATTCATACATCTATCCTCTGCCACTCCAGGCTCCCTCTCACATTCAGAGTGTAGCAGCCCGACGCCTCCAATGTCCCCTGTCAACCTGGAGACATCGTCTTTCACCAGCAGCCAATCTCAGAGCTCCATTTCCACCCAGCCCAGGATATCAGTCAGCCCTGCTCCAGTCGGTGACAGGCGGAAGGATGGGTAGGCCAGTCCCTCGTCCGGGTCGTTATGCTGCCATCATTCAGCAGAACACGACACGCTTTCCACCATTTGTCTGTACCTCTGTCTGCTTCATTGTGATTAAGTGCTTGTAAAGCCGTAAACAAAGCTGTGAGCCTCCATCTTCATATCATTAGAACTTCGACTCTTCATATATCATTTCATTCTCATCTCTTTCCTCTCTGCTGCTGTTCATTATAACCTGAAATGTTTCCCTCCTGCTACGGGTGATTACTCTCTGTCTTTCCTCTCTCCATCTCCTTCTCAGATTTGTCTCTTATAACACTTCCTCTGTCAGAGTCCCACTGGCAGTTAAGCCCAAGTTCCTCTCTTTACGAAGCCTGAGGTTTGTCCTGTGCTGCTTGTAGCACATACAGTATATGCACCGCCTGCAAGGCTATCAGAGCACGAATATTAAGGCCTCTTGTGTACACACCAGAGTTATTATAATTTAGCTTTTATATTTTATTGTTTTATTCATCAGTTTTCATTTTTATTTCAGTTAACTAAAATGTTTTTTCACACCTAGTTTGAGTTTTTCATTAACTTTTAGTCAGCTAAAATAACTTTGGTATACACTGCAGATATATAATGTACAGGGTTCCCACTGTCATGAAATTCTGGGAAAAGTTTAGAAACACTAATGTTAGCTTAACTGGGAGGCTGCTGCAGTAACGTTAAGGTGTTTTCAGACCTATAGTTGTCTTGCTTTGGTCTGAATCAGGGACTTATTTTATTGTGAACTTGTATAATTGCCTAGAGTTGGTTCGTGTTCTCACGGCAGCATTTACAAGTCTCAGATCAAATGTTGGAAGCCTGAAGGGAAATGGTGACGATCAGCTTGACTTTATTAAGGTGTCTTGAAAGCTCAGGTACAGGTTAGGTCACAGAACAATTACTAGACATGTCCATAAAACAAGCGCTTCCTTATGGAGAAATAAATGCATACAAACTGGTCAAATGCCTGGGACGTGCATGTGTAATAGTATATGGCTGTATCGTTATATAGGCTTACCCATTTTAAATTACTTGAATAAAGTCATGGAAATTAGATAAAATATCATTGAAAATAATAATAATAATTCATTAGTAAAAATGCGTGGGAACCCTGAATGTAGCAGCAGTGGTGTTAGACTTGTTTGAATGTTTAATAGCCCTGATAAAAATTGCTGATGGACGTGAAGCCCCTCAAGCCATTATCTTTCCTTTTGCTTTTATTTATTCAGAATGCTGTTGAATTTTGGATGATTGCATGACTTTGAGTTGAAATGCACTCAACACGTCCCCGCAGCTCCCATATCTTATTGTTAAGCTGAAGTTCAGCAGTGCATCCCTAAAGCTTTAAAGCAAGTCACATTATAGAGAGCTCCTTTGCATTCAAATATCTGATTGCAGGCAACACCTTCTCCTTTGAGATTTTAGCTGGACTTGTATTAAGTTTCAGTCAGAGCTGCATGTTGCACCCAGCAGTCTTCAAGCTTTTTACAGACCATTACACAAAATGTTTCTTTTCCTACCCCCTGAAGGCCATACTTGGAGGAGCCACGCAACGTGACAGTACAGAAAGGAGCAGAACCACTGGGGATCTCTATTGTAAGCGGAGAGAACGGGGGAGTATTTGTCTCCAAAGTGACAGCAGGCAGCATCGCACACCAAGCTCGTTTAGAGTACGGAGACCAGCTCCTCGAGGTACGACACCCGTCACACTTGAGCCACATATCTAACTTTGGTTTGTGGTTTTTCTTTTTGTCTCTAACGTTCCACTGCTCTTTCCAGTTTAATGGAATCAACCTTCGCAATGCCAACGAGCAGCAGGCGCGGCTGGTGATCGGGCAGCAGTGCGACACAGTCACCATTTTGGCTCAGTATAATCCTCACATGTTTCAGCTGGGCAACCATTCTCGATCAGGGTAAGAGGGCAACGAGGAAAGAACACAGCAGTGATTTACACAGATTGGCTTTGTGGATTTTAGGCCATCAAATGAACCATTCCTCCAAAACAAAGTCTGTCAGCACAGTGTCAGTGAGTTGTTTCAGTGTAATGTGAAAACATGAATGGAATAGAACAATCCTACTATTCAAATTGTTAATCAGTGTTAATTTTGTTAAAAACTATGACAATGTTCATAGACCTTTTTACCTGACTAAGACGAGATGATGACAAGACAGCACTGATTTCGTGTGACAATATCAACATATGATACCGTTGTTGGAAAAAGGCGAGACTAAAATGTACTTTAAAAAGTAAAAACTTAACTAAAATCTCTTTATTTTTGTTGACAAAAGAGATGAGTTGAATAATGTAGGAGGTGTTTTTTTAGTGCACCAGTTTCATTTCCTGTGCTGCTCAACAAATCAGGACTACAGCACACAATGAGGACAGTCGGGAGGACTCAGAGTAACTCTCCTTAGTTAACAATGACAATGATGAGGCTCGGGAGAAAAACACGAGGTGATATTTGGGCCCATTTTCATTACAATGAGGCTGAGAGAGGGGAAAAAAACGCTGCATGGTTTTAGATTTAGAAAAGCAGTGTGGCCATGAAATAATAATTTTTGCCAAACTAGCTTGACTGAAATGTTCAAAAAGACAAAAATGTCAACACTTTTTATTGACTAAAACTATACTTACATAGTTGGTTTTTTACAAGATTAAAGGCTCTCTAAGTCTTCCTAAGCTACAAAAGTTTTTGTCACATACAGCAAACTTCTCCTCATGATCAGCTAGGTACATGCTGTGAAAAAGTCGGGTCTCTGTAGGCAGCCCAGGCTCCGCAAATGGCTACAATAGTCTTATTATGACAAAAACTAACAAGGACATTTGACACAGGACGAAGACTAAATAAAAAAGATACCTGACAAAATTAACACTCCTGTTAATACATAAACATGTAATACTGTGTTCACGGCAAATGTATTTTGAGTGTGCAACCATACAGACATACCGCAGTGCCAGTAGGATCAAGTAGCAAATGCAGACACTAAACATACAGTAAAACTTAACAACAACTTTAGATTAGTTTTGTTTATTAGGATCCCCATTGGCTACTGTATTGCAGCTGCTATTCTTCCTGAGGTCCACAACAACTTTACCTTTGTGACAGTGCACAGAACAACTCGCATATAACACTTAACAAAATAACAGACTAGAACTTTGGCACAGACAAACAAGTGAGCTCCTGGTAATGCAATAATCAAGATATATACTTTTCATGATTTCATTTGGTAAGTAACCTCCAGTTTGGGGCTTAAATTTGCTCCATAATTATGATAATAGATCAAGTATTTACACAATACTGTACATTCACACGTGTGTGTTTCCATACACACACATTAAATGTGCATCAATAGAAATAGTTTCCAGGAAAACAATATTTTTAACATGCATGAAGTTCATTACAGAATCATATTATATAGGTCACCTTTTCTTGTAGTCTCATTTGGAAAACATGAAAAGATGATTGATATTATTTCTGAATCTCATGGAATATTATTATAATATTATTATTATTATTATTATTATAATATTATTATTCTAAGTAATTTAGTGAAGAGTTAGAAACATTTTGACTTCCCTCTCGTTGTCCTTAGTTCTCGTATGGAGTCCATCAGCAACCAGCCGACTCCCCACGACAGCGGAGCCACCACCCCGGACAATCACTCAACCGTCGACACGCTGAGTGAGCAGGATGAGGGCACCATGACGCCGCCATCCAAACAGACGACTCCCGCCACCAGCCCTCACAACTCCTTCAGGTAGGACTGGAACATATTTCTGATTTCTGGTGATAGGTGACAGTTTTGGCGTTAAGGTGGAGGGAGAGGCGATTTCAGAGCCTGACTGTGAGGTTTTTCTCCAGGCTTCCTGGTTCTGGTACGCGTCGGGCCGCAGAGCCTCGGCTGGTGAGGCTGAAGAGGATCCAGGTGGAGCTGGGAGTTCAGGTCTGTGGAGGAAACCTGTATGGCGTCTTTGTGGAGAGTCTGGATGATGACAGCCCTGCTAAGAGTCCCGATGGCCTGCTGCCTGGAGACTTGATACTGGAGGTACCTGCCAAGAAATCACTTAAATTAACTAAGAACGTCACACATTAAAACGTGGGCACATTAAAAATCACTTGGGCAGTTGGTGCTAGCACATTATTAGATACAGTATGGACATGATGACCGCTGCATGCCTTTTACACTGGTCTGCAAGTTTTCACGTGGCTACCTTCGTCACAGCTCTCATAATTTGTGTTTGGGTGGTGCTAGAATGAAAAGTCCAGTGGGGCATTACTATGGATCTCGTAGCTTTTCTTGACAAGTCAAGCCTTACTGTGCTCCGATTGGCTAGCGCATTGTTCATCCAATTAAAGTGAACACATTTGTGAAGCAGGGGCATGAAATGCTGAAGTCCACGGCTTCACATTTAGGGGTGTGTGGACACTGGAGCATGCTGGAGGCTTTACAGGGGCTGGAGAGGAGAGCCAGGGCCTGGAGAGCACGTTGGAGGCTCCACAGCCAGGGATGTGTGGACTCTGGGACATGAGCATGGACCCTGCTGATCTCCTGCCCTCCCTCTGGTGCTCTGGTTGTGGGGCTGTGTTATAGAGCCAGTCAGCTGACAAGCCAGGGCCTGTGATGCATGTTGAAGGCTCCACATCTCGTGGGGGTTCACACCGGAGGGCAGCCGACAGCAGGCACTCAGCCTTGGGCACAGACCCCGCCGACCTCCTGCTCTCCCCCTGGTTCACCAACATGCTCTGCGGGCCCTGGCTTCCCTCTCAACGGCTGTGACTGCCTCTCCAGCCCTGGCTTGACTCTGAGCCACCTGGCTCTATCCTGCAGCTGATGGGTAGCCTCCTGCAAGCCCCAGTAACCCAGGCCAGAACCAGAGGGAGAATGGGAGATTGGCGGGGTCAGTGCCCATGGCCAAGAGCCCTCTGTCTGCTTTCCTCCAGTATCCAAACACTCCTGAATATTGAGCTGTAGGCTTTGTCAGTTTTTGGGGTGGATTGTGCCCCTGATTGACAAACAAACACACTGTGACTGGTCAGCACGTTACACCTTAGCCAAACACACCTCTGTAGGGCGGAACTTGTCCCTCTGGAGGATCCATTCTTGCTCCAACCATTTCGAAGCTTCACTGAATGAGCATTTATACTCCCTAGTTGATGATTTGTTTGCTTGTCTGTACTTCCTCTTCCTTAAAGGAAGCCGCCATAATTTGGTAATGATGAGAAAGAAACTAAAGTACAAGAAAAAGCAACACATTCTGTTTGAAAGTGTAAAAAGAGAAACTCAGCATCCTTGTTCCCTCCACTTTCTTGCTGGCTTCATGTTGTACCACGTAGTAGTTTTTTGTGTGAGAACTGATGGAATGACGCACTAGGACTGTATGTAGCTTACAAGATTCACTCTGACTGAATGCATAACTATGGAGTCTTTATTCAAGGTTGAAGAACTGCTCCGTTTTAGTAGATTTGGTTGCATAAAGGCGTGTAAAGTACAACTCTGAGTTTTTTGTGCATTGTTTGGCTGCTTTTACTGAAAATGATGAGTCATTCTGTGTTGGCAGCTAAGCTCAGAGTCCTTTTGTCAACTCTCTGTAATTGACGTTTAACAGTACAATGGCGTCAGCATGAAGAACAAAACTAAAGAAGAAGCTTACCTGGAAATGTTGAAACCGGCCGAAACAATCACATTCAAGGTCCAGAACTGCGTGGACAACCTCTCTGCGATCAAAGAGGCCCCCGGAGATGGATTTTTCATAAGGTACCCTCACGATTTATCAAACAAAAATTAAACCAATCTGTGAAAAATCTGTGACAGTATTATTCAAGTCACCATAACCTCAGTAACACAAAACAGCCATGAAATTAATTTTCACACCACGTTTTGTTGTTATGTGTTTTTGGCCGAGACTGAATTAAATCTGAATCTATGAAAGGATTGAATCTCAAGCACAGAATCTTTCTTACAGGCTCCTTAATGTTCATAATCTTCTCTCTCAATCTGTTATGTCCTTGTTCAGAGGTGAGTGCAATGCGTTCATCATAACTGCCTCATTGTTCATCTCTTGTCAGAGCACTTTACGAGAGGGTGGCAGAGGTAGAGCAGGAACTGAGCTTTAAGAAAGATGACATCCTGTATGTCGAAGATACACTACCAAACGGCAACTTTGGCTACTGGATGGCCTGGCAACTCGACGAGAAGGCACAGAAGCTGGAAAAAGGGCAGATTCCAAGTAAATACATGTAAGTCCAGCCTATAGTTTACTTCTACACACTGTCGAGTGTTGTTAAGAAACAGGAGTGTGATTACAGTTGAGTTTATTGTGCTGTGTCTCCTCAAGGATGGACCAGGAGTTCTACAGGAGACACAGCATGGCTGATATGAAAGACGATAATGGCACCAGCAAGACTCTGTCGGCCGCCGCACGGAGATCCTTCTTCCGCCGGAGGCTGAAGCACAAGCGCAGCGGGTCCAAGGACGGGAAGGATCTGATGGCTCTGGACGCCATAAGCACAGATTCCTTACCCATCACAGAAGGTGAGATATCATCTACTGAGGAAGCCTTATCAGATATGCACAAGGCAAGCAGCATGATGAGTGAATGATAGCAGTGGATTCTAAAGCGAAGGAGTAAGACTTGGTTGAATTCACATCAGATTTAAGTGGAAATAAACAAGTTTTTTGCGTAACTTATTATTTTGAAGTAAATGTTGATTGCACAATGTAATGGCTTTAGAATAATGTCACCATCAGTGTTTAGACTGGTTCCCGATAAGCCTTACTTTTGCTATGCAGTTCTGTCTCCCATCGGGTATGATCATTCGATAAAATGAAGGCTCGAATTACGACACAAAGAACGTGCATCGACCAATGCTCAATCAAAACAGAAAGAGCATAGCACTTTTATTTTCCGTGGTAGTTATTGGTAGCTATCCCCAGTTACAAGAGAGCATCAGTGTAAGTTCTTTGCAGTAACTGTTCCCAGTAGCAAGAAGGTAACAAAAGAGGAAATGACCAAAAAGGATTGCAAGAAATAAATAAAAAGAGAAAATTCTAAACTAGAAAATTAGTTAGAAAAAATCAAGTTAAAAACATACAAACAAGGAAAAGCACTTAAAAATCATAATTCTGTAACATAATTTTAAATATTTAATCATGATAATTTTTATTTTAGGTATAGGGTTTTTCCCAAGCTTTTTCCTCTTTTCCCTGGTTTTAAGTTTTTAAAATAATTTTCTAAATCTGTTATTTCTTCTACAATTCCTGGGACGTTTCTTACCAAGTTGCTCATTGCTGTTTTTCTCATGTTTTTGAAAGAAATTGCACCAGTTTGCTCAGACTTTCAAAAGGCATCTAAAAACACCTCAAGAAAAGTGATGTTGTTCCAGGTTTCAAAGAGTTAATGCGAAAAGAAGAAAAAAGAATTTAAAGGCACACTTTGTTAATTTTCAACCAGTTCTATGTCACTGCGGCATGTGTGCAAATGAACAGTGTTTTGCTTCCCCATGCTGGCAGCACCGGGAACTCCCCACCAGTGCGGTAGCTTTTGGTTGGTGGGCTGGCATGGACTTCTGGGAGCTGGTGACACAGGGGGCTCCTTAACATTGTTAATCTGCACACACACCCCTGCTTAACAAATGATAAAGTATCCCTTTAAAGAGAAAGAAATGTGAAGAATGAGAGAGTCTAGAATGGGTTCAGTTCATTGCTCTAATTGAGCTGAAGCATTGCTGTTGTGCAAGGTTAACTAAAATTTGACATTTTGAAGATTTTTATTCACTGCAGAGAAATGTATCTAATGTAACAACACTTGTTAGACAAAATATGATGGAAGGAAATAAAAATATAAAACTCAAAGAATGCAAATACTGGAAGGCACCAATAATTCACAAGTACATTACTGCAGTAAATATATTTACCTTTCTCCACCTCAGTGTCTCAAGTTTCAGGCTTGTGACCAGTTAGAAATATCTGGAAGGTGAATGCAAATGTACTGCACTGTCTCTTAACATAAAATTATTGGTAACCACATTTGTCAGACAGCTCCCAGGTATGAAAGTGTGGTTACGTGGCACGCTGGCTCAACAGAACCTTTCCCAGGACACTTAAATTCATAACTGAGGTTATTAAAGTGCAGCTGTGTCTCTATGCAGCCTTGTGTTATTTTGTAATAAATTGTATTTCCTGCTCAGACGGAGTCAGTCTGATGTACCAGCGGGTCCAGAGGGTGGAGTGCTCCTTCCCCAGACCAGTACTGGTCCTGGGTCCACTAGTGGAGGCCAGTAAGGACATGTTGGTGAAGGAGGCTCCTGCCCAGTTCTGCCGCTGTCTGCCTGGTGAGCCTGAAAACACAGAATGAGTCTGATATTATTTGTCATGCATATCTCATTATTATCATACTGTAGAGAGGGGGTTTCACTACTCAGTTAAAAAATGAATTTTACTATCTCTGATGTTTGATTTATTTTACTTCCAGAGATTATGAAGGCATCTCAGCAAGCAATAGAACGGGGAGTAAAAGATTGCGTGTTCATCGACTACAAGCGGAGGAGCGGCCATTTTGATGTGACAACTGTAGCGTCAATTAAAGAGATCACAGAGAAGGTACATTTATCTCACTGTGGATTTAACTGCATATGACGGTAATTATTATGACATCAGTGTACCAGGATATTGAAATTACCAAGTTTATACACTGCTGTCTTTGTAAGATTAGGCTGTAAACTGGAGCCATGTAAGTCTAGATCTGAGGGTGTTTAACAGTACATGTGTGCATTAGTTTTTAGATGTAATATTTATCTACAGTTGCAGTTGATGCAACATGGCTAAGCTGCCAATTTGATCAAAATACAACTTTTAAAGGACTTTTAAAGGGTTTTTAATTGTGATTTGTCCACATTTGGATTCAAGCAGCTACTTTTCACTTGACCTGAGTTCAGTAATCCAAAAGACAGTTTTAATGTCTTCATATTATGTTGTTAAAGTGGAAATAGACAAGATTTTTGCTTCAACTTATTACTATGGATGGCCAACTAATAATAAATGTGAACGTGAGCATTGTTATCGACGCTAACACACTGTGTTTGACGGCACCCAGCATGCCAGTGTTGTGTTGAAGACGGTTTACCCATCTATGTGTTTCCTCCTACCTAAATCTGAACCAAACTTTATATCTGATCAGTATAGAAGGGTGTACAATATGAACTGGTAGTGACAGGTGTTGCAAAACATTTTAATAAGACTATTTGATGGGGGAACAGACTTCGACACACCTGTCGGGGTTACTGCTGAAGCAGGTTGTTATAAATATTTGAAGGAGCTTTATGAAAATATCAGTACAGATTCCAAGTGATATAATCTCACATTTTTATGCAAATTGTGCCCACAGGGTCTGATAAACCAAGCGTGACTGAGTGAAAAGTTATCTGTTTCCATTTTAATTATGTATCCAAAACCATTGCAAAGTATGGAGAACAAATACAAATCACTCTGCTTATTTTTTGCAACATTCTGCTTTGAACCACCCCCCCTCCCCATTTCTCACGCAGTGTTTTGCTCTCATTTTCTCTCATAGGACTGTCACTGTTTACTTGACATTGCCCCTCACGCCATCGAGCGCCTTCACAGCGTTCACATCTACCCAATCGTCATATTCATTCGCTACAAAAATGCCAAGCAGATAAAGTGAGTAATCCCATGACTTGAAAAAAATGTTTGCTTCTGTTTCTGGTTTTTTTTTTTTTTGGTTTGTTTGTTTTGCTTTCTTGTCTGAAGACATGCCAAGTGTATGTCAGGCGTGCTTTGTGTTTTGGTGCCCCTGCTGTTTACCCAATATCAGTTTCAAGTTTAGATCCTCCAACGACGTGCTGAGAACATCATTTATCCAAGAGTTGTGATTTTCGAGGCTGTTTATGAGAATATAAGAAAATATGCTTTTTATAGAAATGTAGGCTCAATATGATAACAGAGGCATCAACATACATTCTAGTGTCTGTAGCATTCAATTTACCTGTTACTATTTTTCAGTTAAAGGTCTTCAATGTAACTTTTTACGAATATTAATTGTTTTTTTTATTGCCAATGGGTAAACAGGTTGTAACATAACTTCTAAACCACTGGGATTTTCCCAGACCTGCTCAGTTGCTCCTAGCAGCCTGTAGACTGACTTCGTATAAGGATTCAGGATGAATTTTCCGTGAAAATTCAAGTATGTGACGTTATGTGTCAGAGTTGGGTTGGTGTCAAATTTGTCAGAATGATTTGTTATCAAGAGCCCAACTGGAGCGGACCGGTATACCAAATTTGATGCACTGGACTCAGCAGCCACACCTGAGTGGAACATAATGACACCGTGTCCTAACAGCAAACACGTTTGCATGTTGCATTGCGTAACGTTGGAGCTCTCTGTCTCTCTGTCCACATTGAATACATTATGCACTTTGTCACATGCCACCAGCTGATGTAAATCCCAGGGCAGGGGTTAACACTGGCTGAATTTGAGTTGCTACAATGGTGAAACTGCTCTATCATGTCATATCATATCCATCATGATTTCAGTGCCCCTTGATGCTGAAAAGAAATCCTGAACTAGTGGAAGCGCAGACAAGAAAAATACTGTGATATTGTAGTTTTAGCTTGGTAATGTTAGCTATTCTAAACTTGCTTGCTAATGTGGACAAATTGCGAGCCAGCTAACGTAACAAATGGGTGATGCACATCATTATTCATCCAGAGTTAGGGGCTGATCAATTGGCCTTATTGCCATTTGCAAATTACTTCATCAGCTTAAGTTACGAAGCAGTTAGCCAGCTAGCTGTAATGTAGCTATTCTACAGGGTTGCTCCTAACGTCAGCTAAGTACTTAGTATCATGAAGCCAGTGGTCCAAATTGAATTTAGGAGATATTGCAGATAGTAACGTTATTCGAAATATCATGTTCTCATGTCCAGGTGCTGGCCCAAGGCTACAAAGTGCGAGCACCAGAGTGCGAGCCATGTGATACCCACTGCAATTCACTTAACGGCCGTAACAGAGAAGTGACGTTAATAACAAGGATTTTCTCAAAGTTTCATACAGAACCTTTAACTTATTGGACATTAAATTAATGTTGAATCAAATATGGAACCTTTACACACAAATGTGGACGATCATTTGGTATAAATACCATCTTTTCCCAGTCAGGACAATGTTTGGGTCAAGAAATCTTGATGTTAGAGTGACTCAGCCACACACTTCTCCAAAAACAGGTCTTATCTGTGTCGGTTCTCCTTCCAGGAAATATAATTTTTGATTACTCTCATTTAATTTTCTTTCCACCGAGATAGACCCTCAGGAAATCGACATCTGCAGAGGTCTCTTTGCGTTCATAATCACATTCATCCTGCAGACACAACAAAAACTAATTGATCAGCCTGATTTGATCACAGTGTCATTAGTTCAGAAACCACAGCCTGCTCTCTCCCACCACCTGCCGGGGTTTTGATAGGATGATTATGATATTTCAAAGATCCCTCTGCTTTTTCATTTGTAATCGCATGGGAAGATTAAATCCGCTGAACCTTCAGCATGGTACTTTTTGTGTATGTGTGTGTGTGTGCGTGCATAAAGACGCACTCAGGTCTGGCAGAAACAGGCTTTCTCGGCCACACACGCCCACAAATCTATGAAGTGGTGCAGCAGGCTGAACATGGTGGAGATTGATTCCTGCTAAGCCTTCGCTGTCATCAGCTGAGTGCCAGCTGTCCAGGGAGGGCTCGCAGGGCCTGTGGCTCCGCTTTGTGGCGTGGGCGGCTAAAACACTCGCTTCCCCCGCCCCGCTGCAGCCTCTACATACACATAAACACACCTCCCACTGCCTGCCTGCCTGATGCAGCAATTGACAGAAGCTCAGGCTTTTTCATGGGGCTTTTTTTTTTATCCTCTGGGAGGCATCAGCGGACCAATATGTTGACTGCATACTGGGTGCCAGGGAGACATGGGATTCTAAGTTATGTCAGAGGCTCCCAGTGGATGAAGACTGGGCAACAAGTAGTCACATGACCTCCTCTTAAGACACTGTGCAGACATGGAGGGAAGCAGTGGGCTCGATGGGTTTACAGTTGAGAGATCTCATAACAGCTCTGTAGTGGTTTGTCTATTAGACTTTAGGTAGCGCCTGAATTAGAGTTTTTGCAATACCTTATAATAAAATATCCCTTTAATATAATATCTATGGATATTTTAGTCTGTGGGCAACGTTACAACTTAATGAGTAGGACTTTTTGTAATGGATTTAAAGGATTTGTCTCAGTATAATTAAGTACTTTGGATTTTCAGGCGTTAATTCCATTAACTCAATGGAATTTCCATAAAATCTACTTTTATTTATTTGCATACTTACAGCTGGGGTAGGAAGATGTCTGGAAAAGGCCAAAAAAAACTGCATCATTGCAGAGCTGCCTGAAGCTCATTCAGTCAGCCCGTCTCGCTCTGTTAATCAGACAAAAAATGAATTACCAAGTTGACAATAGACACCCCACAGTCCCTTCGACCCGCTACCCGCCGTTGCATGCTGCCTACCTGGGAGGAGAGCTGGCAGCAGCCCAGGTAACATACCTTTGACTAGTGGCTGTAGCAGCTTACATTCAACTAGCACAAAAACTCACCAGCATCACAGCGGACTGGTGGTCAGCAGCAGTGCTGTCTTACCTGTTAGCTGTTCCCTGGGGGAGTCAGGGCTGTCTGGTCCCACTGAGCTGTTGCTGTGGCCACTGAAAGGAGGCCTGTCTCCAGAGCTCCTGCCAGCTTTCCTCTGGTGGTCTGTAGCGGCGGGGAGTGAGGTGGCGAACACACTGTGAGTCATACGATAGCTACATTGACATAAACTCGAAGCTGCAGCCACGAGCCTTTGGCTCCAGTTAGCAGGAGACTAAATCATTACCAGCATTTCCAGTTCATCTTTGAAACACTTCATCATGGTAAATAAAACATGAGATTCTCTTTTAAACTCTCTTTTTGTTAAGTCTGCTTCCTTATTGGGTTGCTTTGCAGTGTAGGCAGTGCAGACACTAGAATAGCAACTTTCTCCATTGCGTTCTCCACCATCAAATCAGGCTTTCCCCGAAGAGACATGCATGCGTATCTGCATTTGTAGAGCAGCCAATAGCAACACCCTCTCTGAAACGACCTGTGATTGGCCAAAGTCTCCTGTCACAGGCTAGATTTTCTAAAACCTGAAAACAGAGCAAAGAGGAAGTGCAGAAGTCTAGTTTTCTCTCAGACCAAATGGATTACAATTCCTCAAAGGTTACAATGGGATTTTTTCCCCAGTAATGCCAAAATCAAACTGCCTACCTCTGCTTTAAAGTCATGATACACACTCTATCAGTATTGTGATGCATATACAGACAATCAAAGACTTTACCTGCATCACCCACCCCTGGTACCTCAGCGTGCAGTCATATCCTTCAGGTACAGTTTGCAGTTGTTGTAGTATAAATTTCATCATCCAGTCAGGTCAGAATAAATTCAGTGACACCTTTTAAAATGGACAGATAGCATCTTCAAAAGAAAGGTAATTTGGCTTGTGTTGTGATTGGAATTTTAGGGAGACTTGTTGAAATCCAGCTTACAAACACACAACGACTATTCAATGGAAAAAGGCAGAGTTTGTAGCAGTGAGCACAGCAAACACCTTTGTTATATAACAAGAACCTATTTTCAAAAGTAATTTAGTGGTTTGGGCAAACTGTGACTCCTTCCACACCTCAGTATTGCGCCATGTTATGATTCTGTGTGTGAATTGAGATTTTCAAGGATGCTGACAGGCACTGATGTTGTCTCCTCAGAGAGCAGAAGGACCCTCTGTACCTGCGGGATAAACTCTCACAGAAACATTCCAAGGAGCAGTTTGAGGCGGCACAGAAAGTAGAGCAGGAGTACAGCCGCTTCTTCACAGGTTGGTGGAAATTACTTATTTCCTCTCTGATGTGCCAAAGAGAGCGCGGATACAGGAATTACAGTAATGACAATAATTATTTTTACCATGGAGACATCGACGGTGCTCTGAATGTGCTGAATGAGGGTCTCAATGTGTGTATGATGAATAATTTGAGTACAATTTCAGGGCAATTTCACGAGAATTTTCCCAGTCAGGAACTTTTTTTGATTATTTCTGATTATTCCAGCACATGAATGTGCTACTAGTTACATATTGAGGGTTTCTTCTACCATAAAGCAACCATAGTAAACAACCGAGCGAAACCCAGACACAATAAGTCACGATAACAACTGTAATATTTTAATGTGATCTACTTTAACCAAGGTGAGTCTCTAACAGCAGCACTGCAGGTTACCTCAGGTTTGTGGAGCACAGTATCTCTGTGGTCCTTCACAGATCAGAGATAAAGTTTCGGTATCTGGAGCAGCAGCCAGTGTGACACACTCGACTGTCTGGCTGATTAATGACTCTATAACAGGCGGCAATTTATAGGGAAGGGCTTTGGAAATGAACACATTCCTCCACTGATCCCCTCTAACAGGGAGAGGTGGCCGGCCAACTCCTGCACACGAGCCACAACGATGAGAAGTGTAATTATCAGCAGTAATAAATCTGAGTGTCTGGTGGCACAAATGTCCAACAGTCCAGGGCTGAAATAATTTGGCTGCACAGTGCTGTCTGTCCATGAGAGCATTAGTGTTGTTTGCAGCTCTGAAATTATTAGACAGTCAAGCAGGGATTTGCTGCTTTCTCTGTCTGAGGTTATTGAAAATGTAATAATTTTGATCTTTTTAATGGTTAGTCAAACAGTACAAGCATACAGAGATGTTGCTTGTGATGTACATTTTTCTAGAGCTGACGCAACTTATTATAATGAAAATGTATCTGCATCTTTTCTGTTTTACAAAGCTTTTTGTAGCATTTTAAAGACACACAATAATTGGATTAATAAAAAAAAATGACAGACTAATTGTTAAAGGGACAAATCAAGGAGCGGAGTTTTAACTAAATCTGACACAAATGCTTACCACCTCTCCTCTCATGTACATATTCCTCCCCACCCCCACTGTGTTGCAGGCGTTGTCCAAGGAGGCAGCGTCTCCTACATTTGCACTCAGATCATGACCATCGTGGAGCAGGAACAGAGTAAAGTTCTTTGGATTCCAGATGGAGCACCGTAGAAATCTCACCTCTCACCTGTCACCGCACGTCACTCCGAAACATATAGAGGGGATGTGATTGATATTATGGGATACACAGTGAATCGGTACATCTAACAGACATCATGGTTAAACTACAAAGCTTTTTCACATGTAGCATTATCAGCACTGATGATGATCATGTAATATTCCCACTACAATAGTGATGTACTGTACTACAGATAGATTTGTTTACACTAGTATTTAATACTTGAATGTTTTATTTTCCCTTACATCTAGTAGCACTCCTTTAATCCCACTCTGTCCCATGAATATGTCGGACCACAGGAAGTCTTCGTCGATGCAAACTGAAGACTTAACTCTCCAAGTGAAGATAGAGTGGACCACTGTGTTCCCGTCTCTATATTTATACGTATTTTCCTGCCATTTAATTTATCTAATCAAATCAAAGATGTTGGTTATGAACTTTTGTTATACAAATGTAGTTGTCTAGTTAATAGGAAGGATGATATTTTCCAGTTAATGTTCTTATTTATAGAGAAATTGGGGCAAGTTTGCTTCCTACCTTCACGTTACGTTTCAGCCTTCGGTCCTGTTTTGCTCTCTGACGGCACTGCGTTTTTTCATTCATCATTTCAGTCCTCAAAAATAATATTGTGCCAAGCTAAGAATATGTGCTAATCGCTATCCATTTGTTGGATTTATTAACACTACATCTTCCATTATAAATCACACAGCAGGTTATTTTCTGTTCACCACAGTTTGTCCCAGTTTGAGTGTTCTACTGGTTTTGCCAATGCTGTTCCTCTTTGTTAAGTGGATTTTATAAGAAGGGATATTTTATTTGTGGTTGGCTGTCAACTAAACACATTTACACCTCTTGGATTTTTCGGTACATCACGTTGTCGACATTTCATGTTCAAGTTGGATGAAACACTTTAGGTCTTCTTCTAATGAAGGTTAATATTTCTATAAAATATTAAAAACAGAGTACAGTTATTGGAATACAAGTTGTCTGTGTTTTCCGTTGAAATGTACAAAGGGGTCCTAACGTCTGAGACCATTTGCCAAGATGTCACTATTGTGCTTGGGTTTCAAATGTAATGTTTTGTTTATTAGAAATGATCATTTAAGAATGTCTTGCCCATTAACATCTGGATTTTTAATGTAATGGGAAAGGTTACAATCTGCGTTCTCATCCAGGATCAAATGACTCATCAGGCCCCAGCTCCTATCAACATTGATGGGAACGCAACACCTGGGTAAACGTGCTGATTTTACCCCCTCTACTGATGAGATGCAAAGACGTGCCACCACAAAATACTGTCTGTCTCCGCTCAAGCAGTGCTCAAACATCAATCCAAAGTGATCTGAACCGAGTTTGACAGCAAGACTGGATGCGGAAGAGATAAGAGGAAGTAACCACCATAAGGTTTTAAAAGGTCTCCATGCTGCTTTTTATTGTCTAACGTGTTTTCAGGCCAGCCCATGACACCGAACATGACGTGCTACTTTTGCTGGAAAGGGGGAATTTGTATTTTCTATGTCCCCCTTTTGCTTTAATGACAACATGCGTTTCAGCAAAACTGCTGACCCATGTTATCCCAGTGTGATTTGACAGTGTTCCCAAGAGCTTCACGTAATGTCATGGAATTCTTGGCTTTCTCAGTCCTCAAGTGCCCAACTAATTTTTCAGTGGACTTGAGGTCAGGTGAGTGGAGGCGGAGGAAAGTCCAAGACTCCAAGTCAGGACCCCTTGATGATCTTTTGTCTTCATGGTAAATGGAATGGACTTGCATTTGTATAGCACCTTCCTACTATATGCCACATTTACCCATTAACTCATTCATTTATTACTGGCTTATAAGGCGCAACCTGCTACTCAGGTAACCATTCACACGCTGATGGCACAGCAACTGGGAGCAATTTGGGATTCAGGATTTTGTCCGAGGATACTTCAACATACGAACTTTGACTGGATGACCCGCTCTGCCCCCTTAGAAATATTCAGTCAAGCTCTGCTTGGAAATACAATTAACTTCTGATACTTTTCACTGAGTCCTGATGCAGTTTTTCTCACCATCACAATGCCTCTAAGTGAACAATGATCTGCTGGAATCTTGAGGCACAGTCACATAACATGAAATCACTGGCGGCAAGTTGAGTTACTTTGAATCTCTGATGAGCGGATCAAATCCACCTGAGTGTCATCTGATGAATGCTTCAATGGGAGAATACAACTCAAGTAGTTCTGACCTTTTTGCACAAAAGAGTTAAGTTGATTATTAACACAAATTTGGTTGAATTGGATAGTAGACCTAGAAATAGTCCTCCTTCATTTTACATGTCATAACATCCTGTGTTTTCAAAGGTTTCTGAATCCTTATATTGATTATTTCCAGGTTTATGTGAAAATATTGGAGGTTTTCAATGTGGTCTCAGACTTGTGGACCCTGTGGTTTGTGATACTCATGTTTTAATCCTCCTTTTTTTGCTGGATTCATGACTTATTTGCAAGATGGTTCATAAAGCAGGCTGACGTTTGTCAAGAGATGTTGGAACTCAACCGTCAATGCACCTTCTGTCCACTAGGGGGAGTAAACAACCACTGGAAGGTAAGACATGGTAAGATGTCCTTTTATCACTTTTCATACCACATTGTCATGGCTGCCTATTCTATAAAAATACTCTTCTTTATGGACTTGTTTAACAACTTTACAGTTTATATAGTTTCACATTGTTTATCTTTCAAAGTGATGAACAGATGTGATAATCCTTTTTTCATTGTAAGGGCTTAAATATGAGATGCTGCTCTCATGGAGTATTTAGTTCATACTTTGGGGAGGATTTGCTTTTATAAACCTTTAATACACACACATATGTAATGGAACCATGAAAGCTTATTCTCTGCGTTGACATTTTCAGAAATATATGTTTGCATACATGTATACGTGTTTGGGCACAGATCTAGGGGTCCAACATGTGCGCTGGTCACCTGCAAAGAAGCACTCAACACTTAGCAACCACAAAGAGACACAAAATGACCACATAGAGATGCAAAGGAACTACAAAGAGATGCAAAATGACCCAAAAGAAACCACAAATAAACTTAAGAGGGGCAAAAACGCCAATAAAGGGACACAGACAACCACAAAGATATGCAAAGGATCTACAAAGAGACATAAAATTACTACAAAAACGACATAAAAATACCTCAAGGAGATAAAAACAGATGCAAAGGAACTACTAAGCAACCAAAAAGACTCAACTATTCCCCAAAGAGACACAAACAACCACAAAAAGCAAAATACAAACTACAAAGACACAAAACTATCTAAAAGAAACCACAAATAAACTTCCGAGAGGCAAAAAATGCTGTCAAAGGGACACAAACAACCACAAAGAGATGCAACACAACACAGACACATACAATTACAATAAATACACACAAATACCTGAAGGAGACACAAAATGACTTCAAAGAGACGCAACAATGACTACAAAGAGGCAAAAAATAAAAATAAAAAGACACAAAAATACATTAGAGACTCAAAAAGACTACCAAGTGATGCAAAAAAGCTACAAATAGACCCCCCCCCCCCAAAAAAAAATCTACCTCAACAACACAAAAAAAGACTACAAAGAGATGCAAAATGAACAAAAAGACATGCAAAGGAACTACAGAGGGACACAAGATGATCAAAAAAGACGCAAATATACCTCAGAGACACAAAAAGACTACAAAGAGATGCAAAGGAGCTACAAAGAGAGAAAAAAACATCCATGAAAGACAAAAGTGTACCTCAAAGAGACACAAAATGATTGCAAGCAAACAAAAAAGGCTAAACTACCACAAAGTCTGTATGTTTTCCTATGTTGGAGAGGACATTTTGCATATCTGTGTCCAGTGGCCCATTGTCTCATAATCCGTCCATGTTTAAATCCTATAATTTAGAATAAGCCCATATTTAAGCCTGTAATATATTTTAAAACAGACACTTTTATAGCACAGTATGATGAGGAAACAAGAGGGTAAAGTAGTTCTAAATGTCACGTTTTTACTGTAGTGGAATGATGATAATATAGTAATATCCTTATACACACCTGTCTGTGCAGATATGTTTGACTGTGATACGGATTCCTGCTTCCTGTTTGTTACTGTTTAAGGGTCAGTCTGACTCTGTCCCAGGACAAGGACATCACCAGCTCTGTTTGATGACAAATACTGCACATGCTGATGTTTTGACTGGGACATGTAGGGTGTGGAAGACCAGGGGAGGATCAGGATGAAACCTCAAACGCAATTATTATTGGTAAAGGAGGATTCAGGCCATTTCCGGTCCCTAAATGTAGCATGAACAAACCTGTGAATACATGTGAGGAATCAGACCCTCTGCAGACTGTAACAAAGATCTTTATTTTCTGCTGACTTCACCTCTGAAAGTTGATGTTTTCTCCACAACATCACAAACCCGAGAGTGTTTCCACAGAAGTAGTCGTTTCAGAGTAAGATGGCTGTTAACCACAAAGTTACAGTCATGAAAAATTGATGAAGCGGTCACTATAAATAACCAGACATCCAGATAAGCATCGACGTCTGCTATTGATGGCTCCTCCCCCGCTACCTGTAAATCTGCGATGCCATCTCCCGACAAATGGATGTGACAGGCGGCCGTCGGAGCCCCGGAGAGCGAGGATGACTAAATCCGCTCCTCGACACCAGAACCCATCATTTTTCAAACCCCATTTCCTGAAAGGATATCGATAAAGTGCGAGCTTTTAACGCGAGGAGCGCATTCAACAGTGCGCGCTGCGGAGCTCAAGTAGCGGAGCTGCTGAAAGCTGCGCTGCTGAACAAGGTGGAGGAGTGAGTCAGTGCATCGAGTGGAGAGGACAGCACGTCTCTTTAATATATTTCTAACACTTATATGGTTTTATCCGTGGGGACTGTGGGGGACATTTGAGTTTTGGGGGAGTTTAAAAGAAGAAAATGTGATTTTTACGCACAGATCAAACGGATGACGCGCAATCCCAGCCATGAACGCGCATCGTGAGGCGCACGACTGATATCTAGATTTCAAAGGAAGTTTTTATCACTGTGCGTGTGTCTGCTGTCGACTCAACTTTTACGTCCTCGCTTTGGTGAAGCCAGATGAGAAGGCAGAGGAGCGGAAGGCGGTTGACTTAACATGGCTGAGCCGCTGGGGCATCAGGGGGCGCTGGCCGGAGCTCCCCAAAGCGTCTGAATCCCAGTTGAGTTGATTTTGTTTTTTTTCTCTGTGGAGGTGGGGAGCTGGCAGGTGACCAGAGGCCGATAATGTCGAAGAGGGAGAAATTCAACCCGGACCCGTCCATCCACATATCCAAGATGAATGTCATCATCCCGTTCTCACCAGATGTGCCCTGTGACAGCAACGGCCAGCGGATGTGGTGGGCTTTCCTCGCCTCCTCCATGGTCACTTTCTTTGGGGGTCTCTTCATAATCCTCCTGTGGAGAACTCTCAAATACCTGTGGACTGTGTGCTGCCACTGTAACGCCAAAAAGAAGGTACGCCCGGTCATCTCATAAAGCACCACCACACCCCACGGGATGACTTATTTATTATCACAGGGGGTTTGTATAAGAGCCAGCGCGTGACAACAATGTGTCCGGCCAGTTTGATTTATGAAATGGGTTCGTAATTAAATCTGTGTTAAGGCCCCATCGACAGGAAGCATGGAGCATGACTTTGAATAATTAACTCTGCCACTCTTGGCTTAATGTGTGACAAATAGATGGCATTAAAGGATTTCACCCTGGTGGTGAACTGTGGTGTGTTGGGGCAGGTTTTTAGTAAGAAGTGCGGCTGACACTTGTTGGTGGACCCCCCTCTGATTTTCATTGGGTTCATTAAGGTACATTGATTCTAAACTGCTTGTCTTCCTTGTGTAATAATATGTTGATATTTTTATATTCACATTAACTGTTATTTGGTTGAATTTAGAGGCAAAATGCACCATAGCAGGTTCGGATTTAAACAAGCAGTAATTGATCACACTTCTTTAATCTCACTAGTGCTCTATCCTTTCTTTTCTCATAAGATATCCTTTTAAAAAATCAGATTTTGTTTTGTTATGTTGTTAAAGATGGAATATTTCAAGAGTTGGTTCACCCAAAAGGACAAAAAGAAATCCACATATTCTCCCACCTCATATCTCCTCTAGTATCCCAGATAATTTTGGTTTTCTTTGCCCAGGTTTTGAGACATTTCCCTCTGAGGCTTCTGCTCCACCCCAGTTTCTATCGAATAATTAGTCCCTGTAAAACTGTTCACAGCTCGCTCTGTGACACTTTCTGGGAAGAAATTTTGTTGTTGAGTCTTCTGAATCTAAATTTGCAATGCTGTGACATTCATAAATCAAACTTCATTTGCTGCTTCTTTTATTGGGGGCGGACGCACAATTGATTTAGTTATTTGGGTGTACCTGCCCTTTAAAGATCCTGCGTGTAGGATTTAGTGGCATCTAGCAGTGAGGCTACAGATATCAATCAATTGAAACTTCTCCTGTGTAGAACTACAGTGACCAACACAAAGACGTGAATGAGATAATATCTAGAGCCAGTGTTTGGTTTGTCCATTTAGGGGTTCTGTAGACACAACATGGCAGACTCCATAGACAAGGACCCGCTTTGTGTGTAGATCATGGATGTATTAAGAGACCTGGATACGGCATTAGAGGCATTCTCATGAAAGTTGCTCAGTGATGCATAAAGCCAGATCTTCTGTGTTATGGGGCCCATAGAGCAAACGCACTGGAGACTTACGGCAGCTGAGAACAGCTGAGTGCGGGCGAGGGGGTAATTTCAGCCTGTGGAAAGTAGCCGCTGGCTGAATGGCCAGTTAGCGATCTGCTAACTTGAATGGAGACATGTGGCTACAATACGTTTTGCTGCCGCCCCGTCAATAGCTTTACATTGCTTAGCTTCTGTGCAGTTAGATTTGGTTTATCAAAGATGCTATCGAAGCAACATAAGTAAGGCATGAATGTCAGATCAGTCAGACCATCGTGTTTATTTATCTTTAAACTTTATATTTACGGCTGAGAATGACAACAGAAATAAACAAGTTTGCAGATTTTGCATGTCTCAGCAATTTTAAACAATTGCCAGCTGTCTACCAAGTAAACTGTGAACTTTCATTTTTGAAATTTTATGGTTTCCTTGGTGGTCTACCAAGAAATATATATATATTTTAATTGCTCACATTTTGGGTTTACTCATTCTCAGAACCCATCGGCTGTATTCGGCGTCTGACTTCCGGCAGACAGCGATACACCCTCTGGGGGCAGACTCACTGAATGTAGAGTCTGTATATAGAGACTAGGGTTTACTTGACCTTATACATCATTCTACGGCCTGTTGTCCTGTTTTTTTGTGCCACCTTTTGGTAGTAAGAGCACACTACACTAATCCATGTAAAAACAAGATGGCGGCCATCTCTGCCAAGTCACTGCGGACACAAAAGTGGACAAGGCCCGAAACCTGGTCACAGTTATATGGTTGAAACTTGTTTATTTATGGCTAATAATGTTTATAGTTTTACATGGCAAAAATTTGACCAATTTTAGCAACAGTGACAAGCTAAGACGCTGATCATTAGGAAGTACAAGTTTGAAGACATTGGACTTTATTGTTGTCTCATTTGAGGACATTGGGACTTAATTATCATTTACAATGTTTAGTTTTTATACTTATCGGGTCCTACTGATTCCAAATAGTAAGAGAATTAAAAATGCAAACAAAGGTTCGGGTCTCAGGAAGATATGTGACCCTTAATACTAACTACTGGATCTTTAAAAGGTTGAGAAAGTAAGAGTCTTCCTGTTAAGACTGATGTTAAATCTCACCCTTAGCATCATGATTTATGCTGTCATCAATACAGTCTGAGCTCATTATCTGAATCCCTGCAGCAGACCGTGCAGCACCATTTGTTTGACACCTTTCCAAAAGTCAGGAATAGTTTGTTTTTTCCCCCCGTTCAGGACACACAGAGCTCTCCAGCTGTCATACATTGTTGGACGTCCAACAGACATTCTCCTACAGTGGTGTGTATCTGTAGTGTCTGTGTGCAGGCTAACACTCATGCCACAGTGTAATCCCCAGAAATCATTTTCATAACATTTAAGGCAGCCTGCCACTAGATTTTCTGTTTCACAATTGTTACGACACCATCTGCCGAGGCCGGCCGCACTCCTGCGTCAGACAAAAACCCTGCAGTTTCCCTGTTGTATAGTGTTCATAAGGCTTTAACTGTATTATAAAGTTGGTATCCTTCCTCTAAAGGACAAAGATAGAGCTGATAGAGGTAGCAGAGCTGGAGCAGTTTATCTTTTTACCTAATGAATGTCTATTCATCTCTCAGACGGGCAGGCTGGACGAGGAGAAATGGCAAAGGCTGCACACAGGGTGGTGCTGACCTTTTTGGAGGCAGACGTCTGTATCATTTCCATGCTTTGGTTGAAGCTGGTTACAATTAGGGCCATAGCTAAGGACTGCTTTCATCATCAGTGATTAATCTGCTGATATAGTTTTGGTTATTTGGATAATGGCCTAATTTTTTAAACGTCTGAAATACTAAAATTGAGCCTGAGGTGACGTCCTTGGATTGGTTTTCTTATCTGACCAAATCCCAAAGATATACAGTGATAAAGCAAAGAAAAGCAGCAAATCTTCACCTTTGAAAAGCTTATTTTTTACATGAGAAATGACTTTAAGGGAAGAATTTCAGCCGTAGTTACAATATTGAAAAGAATCCATCAGCCTGCGTCCAAGTTTTATTTATACGTGCACAGAAATGGAACAGAAATACATCTGTGAAAATGAGATCAGGATGAGGTTGTTGCTTTCAGAGTCCATGGTTGAGCACTGTTTGTGTGTGAATACAAGAGAGCAGTCAGATTTTTGTGTTTTTGCTCAGATTGTGCCAAGTGAAGCCGCTGAGCTCCACCAACCTGTTGTGCTACTCTGTGGGAGTCAGCCAGAGACGGGTCATCCTTTCACATCCAATCTTCCCCTCTCCGCCTTTTGCTCAGCCGCCGTTCATTTCGTAACTCCTGCCCCGTCTTCTTCTCACCCTCTTTTTTTTCTCATCCAAGAACCAACCTTCCTCCAAAGTGTCAGAAATGCAGTGTCAGGCGCATACGGTATGTGCCATATGAATCAGTGTTTTTGTTGCTAAGCAACTAGCAAGCAAAAGGATTTCATTATAAGAGTAAATCTCTCTCTGTTATGCAGTTGTCTAGGCTGTGAGATGTGGCAGGTTGTGTTGGAGGAACACCTCCCCACCCCCACCCAGTCTGTGCATGTCATTAGCAGCCCAAACATGGGAGCTTTCAGAGCACATTGTTAGCGCTCATAGATGGGAGTTGATAATCAGTTTCCTCCTTTTCTGATTTTCAATTTGTTTCCCCCCTCTGTGGGGCGTTCGCTGCCCCCGTTCTGTTCTGTTCTGACAGCTCTCATGTCTCTGAGACTGAGCCTCTGTCTCTGTGGCTCTGCCTCCCCAGTCTGTTGGCAATCGATGAATCTGAGCGTTTGTGAGGTTTTGATGAATGACGGCTATTATCTGTCTGGGAGGAAGAAAGAAATTGTGTTCACTGTAAATGGCACTGTACTCATGACGGGGGGATGACAAGCTGTGGAAACTTCTCAGTCATTTCTCAGACTCACAGTGGGCAAGTTTTATTGGAGGACTGTGTTTCCTTCCTTGTTTAATGTGTGTTCAGGAGGGCTGCTGGAGGGTTGAGGCACCACGTATCCAACACAGGAAAAAAGCAGATGAGTTGTGTGTACAAGGTATTGAAAGGGGCCTCTCACCACCCAATATTTTTAGCCACTCTAGCTGCGTTGTTCTAGGGACGGTAATGTCGGCCAGTCGACCACTTTGATCCCAAAGAACCAACTATCGGAGGAGTTGCTTTAAAACTGTGTACGAACATTTAGTATGTTCCTCACAGATGAACTGTAACAACTTTGGTGATTGTGACTTTTCCTCCAGCACCATTTTGAGGTTGGCATTCTTGGTTTTGAGTGAAATGTCCCAACAACTATTAGAGGGATGGCAGTGAAATTTGCTACAGATATTAAAGGTCCCCAGACCAGGCCCGCCATCATGGGGCCTAGGGGGCGCCATGAAAAGGTCTGTGGTTGACCTTTAAACTGGATCAAGTACAACAACTTACTGACTTAAAGAGGCAACAGATAGGATTCGGGTTTTTTTTTTTAGCTTGGTGCCACCTAGCGTCAGTGGTGTTGCGCCGCACTGTCGCAACGACCAAATTTAAATCATTAGAACTCAGATTTAATTTATCAGAAGTTATAAAAACATGGAAACTGTTCAGGCATAAAAGTCAAGTCAAGTCAATTTTATTTATATAGCACATTTCATACGACAAGCTTAAACTCGACATCATACATGACAAACATAAAATATCATATAAGACAATAAAGTATTATATAATATAAAATCAAGCAGGACCTGATAAAACAAACAACATAAGAAGGGGGGATAATAACAATGACAATACTAATTCCTAAAACAACACACTTTTGTAGCAGAGCGTAGTTCATGTGGAAGAAAATGCCAGACAGTAGGACCACGAAAGCACCACGAGCTGATTGAGAGTGGATTGTAGGCATAATGAGTCAACTTTTATTTGACGATCTAAGGAATCTCTCAGGTGTGTACTCTGTGAGCATGTCATACGAGCATTAACCAAGAAAGATACTGTTTTCTACAGCTCCTTAAAAAGTCTTAAATTGTCTTAAATTCAGATTCGATGGAACTTGAAGAACTTTAACAGTATTTCAATAGAGAGTCAAACTAATCGCTAACGTGATTGGTTAAGAAAGAGATGGCTCCTTTGATCTAAATCAGGTTGTGCTGGGTGCATTTCACTGTATGTTGTTCGTGTACATTGTTAATGTTGAAGTGGCTTGTTGTTCCTATACTCTTTTCCAACAGTTAACATCTACAGCATAATGTCGTTACATACATTCTGATTTATGTCTATGAAGGTCATATGCGTCAGAGTGCCATGTGTACCTTCTGGCAGTGACTCAGTGTCCTGAGAGGTGTCAGGTGTTTGGGGTGGGTGGGGGGGGATTTCGGGGTTGTTGGGGGGTGATTGGAGGATTCAGATGGAGAGTCACTCTCACGCTGCTTTAAAGTGCCGTCTGAAAAATTGTAATTATGAGACGAGTGCTCGTGATCGAACAGTGGTAATTACGAGTCAGAAAGTTGGAATAGCTGAGTGGCACTTTGCCGTCGTGTCTCTCGCACACAGAGACACGCACACAAAATGGCAACGTCAAGCAGAGTGAATATTTATACTGCACAGCATCAACCACACCAGCTATCATAGATTATTTTAAAAAAAACAAAAAAACTAGCAATTTTTGTTCACTATCTCTGAAACACAAACCGGTGCTCTGCTGCAGGATTTAATAAAAACACAAGAGCTTGATTTTGTCGTTTTCCATTTCATTATATCTGTAGCCACTGGTGCTTTAACACAAGACACGTTGTGAAGGCAGCATAATTCATTTAACGTCTGGACCTTCAGTCCTTCAACAATATTCACTGCAATTTAGCCTGTCAGTCTTCTGAGTAGAGAGAGCATTTACATTCCTTGCAATGTCTTTTTAATTGGCTGTGTAATTAGTAAGGCAAGTATTAGCTGCTCACATTGCATAATATAAGCAGCATGCTGCAGCTTGGCTGTCATTCCACCATCTGGGATCCAACAGGTCTCCGATTAACACAAGTGTTAAAACATCTCGATGGTGCCAGTGCCCGCTCTACTGCTTTTTGTCAGTCAGAAAGACAAACAATGCACTTAATGATGCAAGACAAGTATTACAGAAAATGTATGTATGCAGGGTATTTGTTTGTTTTTTGATTTTGTTGTTTGATTAGTGAAAATCCCAGTTAGACGGGACCTTTTCCATGTTTTTGTGTTACAGTGAAGGGTGTTCATGGAGGCCAAAGTTTCAAATAATGAGATAAACATATGTAAAAACTAATCCCGGCTAGCAGAAGCCAACACATTCTCACTCTGATCTTTTGACATATCCATGTTTGGTCATGGATCCTCCACGTCCAGACACGACTTGAAAGGTACCCAGGCTGCGTTGGTTGTTGGCATTCTGGGATGCCGTGTCAAGTTCTGCCTGTTACATGCATTGTCTTCTTTCAAAATACACTTCCGTTTTCACAGTAAATTTAACGTTAACATACAGTCTCTTTCAAAATAAATGCATTATGTCAGTGCAACAATAGGAATCGACTTTTTTTTTTCTTCCAACAACCAACACACATGGTTAGGTTTAGGAAAAAGAACAGGGTTTGGCTTCAGAATCTTATGGGACATGACGACCACTCTACTGTGTGCAAGTTGGTGTTTGTTGGACCCATCCACCACCACTCTCACCTGCCCTACTTGGACTGAAGCCACCTTAACTTTCATTCTTGTCCCGCCGCGTTTCCCCCGACGCCCCTGAATGCCGTTAAACTATAATGGCAACAGGCTGTGTATCATGGCGACGTTAAAGGACGGCTTTTTCTGTCAGTTTCTGACAAGTGTTCATCATTTCGTACCATTGGCCCAGCTTGTAATGTGTTATTTTTTTTGTCACAGGGTATCCTTGTTTCCTCATCCTGAAGAAACCACCACCGTGCAAAATAAAAGCCTAAATTTAGCACAAATTTAGCGAAGCTGACAGAGAGGGGACTGGAATCGTCTGCGCCTACGTCAACAACGATGTTGTTAATTTCCTCCCGATTTCAGATCATATTCCTGCTGGAACAAGTTCAGTTGTGTTTAGATGCTTTTATTGGTGATTTCTTAGTATGAAAAAGTGCTGCTATTCTCCGTTACAGTTATTCCCGGCTGCAATGACGGTGCAGAGAAGCTGAGATATGAAAGACCCGAAAATGCTGACCAATCAGAGCTGACTGTGCTATGTCAGGAGAGGGGCTTAAAGAGACAGGCACTAAAATGGAGCATCTCAAATGGGGTAAACCCAGGTGTTTCAGCACGGACAGTATGAGGAAAATAAAGTGTTTTTTTAACATTAAAGCATGTAAACATGTTCTAGTAGAAACTTTAAACACAAGTACAAACCTGAAAATGAGCATAATGGGTCCTCTTTCATGAGCGGTAGGAAAAAAGGAAAGTTTCTCTCCTGGCACGTGCAGATAGTCCCTCAGCATTTTCACTGATTTCCCTAGCCAAATTAATTTCACTGTTTTGCTGTTGCTTACACTTTTCAACTGTTTCAAGTAGTTTGTGATAACGTTCAACTGTTGAGTCATTATTTAATAACAACACGTACTCGTGTCCAATTTTAGCTTCTGATTCCACACAGGGAGCTGAGTTTAGCTGCTGACTGGAGGCTCAGTTTCTCTGCTCTTTGATGTTTGTATTCATGTAGATATTAACCAAATAACCACGTTCATTCATTCAGTGACTCATTGATTGGACAGACACGGGGCCAAGTGCCATATGCGATACTGTCTTTCTTCACACAGCTGAGGAGGCCATAGATCAGCTATGAGATATTTCAGGAAGTTTTTTTTGCCTCCTCTGAGAATGTCTCGATTCATTATTAATGCGATTCATGTTAATATATTTCTAAATAATTTATTCACTTTTGCAGAAATTGTGTCATGAGCCACATGTTCTATTCTCGTTTAATGTGCCGCCGGTCTGAGGAATGATCATGGTGGATCCTGAGAATAGGCTAACAATGGTGATGGATGACCTCTGGTGTCAGGAGGACTAGATTTAGGTGAAATAGTGAAAGCTAAATTTGGAGGCTGAGACTATTGATCAAAGTGACAAAGAGGGGATGTGGGTGTAATGACTACATCTACTTTTCTGGTGTCTGCTGCTATTAAAAATGCATCCCGTCTATTTTTGTTTCATTAAAATAAAGTCCAGAGGAGGTTGTTAAACCTTCTTGATGTGTGGATAGTGAACTGAGGCTACAACTTTTTACAAAAATAAACATCCACACTATAATTATACTGAATCAACGTGTTTCCTGCAGGAAGAAATTAGAGATTTAAATGTCACAGCTCCCCATCTTTACACTGAAGGTATCTTCCTGCATGTGACCTTCAGATGAAATTAGCCGTCTGACCCTTTTAAAGAATAATTGGACACAGGCATGTCATGAATCACCAATGATCAATCTTTGAACTCTGCTTTTACTGCCATTAAAAAATACCATGGCATGGCCGATGTGTTTTCAGCATACATTTTTAGATATGGTCATTAAAGTGCTGAAGGATAACAGCGTGATGCCAATTAAACCTACTTAACGGCTGCTATCACTTCCCTCAACACAGCCTGTGTCACTTTATTCATTAAAACAGGGGAGTGCAGCGTCAGATCAATACATCAGGTCAGTTTTGTAGAGTTGTGTTGGTGGAAAAGTCAGAGAAGACTTTGTATGAATTGGTGGAAGAAAACAAAGAATCCTGCGCACCATCATCACTTGTTCTTACTTTGTTTACGACAACAATAAGCTCATCAGGTTCATATCACACATGAAGATCCTCTAGGGATTTTATTTGTTTTAGTTGCAACCAGCAACTCTATAGCTTGATTGGTCAGTCAACAAAAATTTCCCAAATTGGATTCGAAGGCTGAATCCAAATGTCCTGACTCAACCGCACTTGGAGACTCCTGGGAAGTCCAGTAGTGCTGAGGGCTGTCCAAATCCACAATTCTTCCAGTCCACAAGGGGCCTAAAGCGGACCTTCCGCAGACTTCCAGAGAATCTGCTTTGGGTGCAGACTTCAGCAGACTTCACTGATTTAATCGCGCACAATTCATTACAATACAGACGTGACATGGTAGTTTTTATTTTTCAATAGCCGATTAAAAAATCAATCTAAATATATGTACATAGAGAATATCAATAGGAGAAACATATAAAAATAAATGAGAGCCTCCATTTACACCAAAACTAAATCAAATACATGAAAAGTTTAAATAAACAAATTTGATTGTTAAGAAATATTCACTTGCTGTTAAATTCTGTCAATCATTGTCAGTTACTAGACTTACTGAAGCTACCTGGCTACCTTTGTCTTTGGATGCCTTCTCTATTTACTGTTTCATTTCAGTGGTTTATTGGCACACTTGAAAAAGTTTGTGGGACCTGCAGGAAATACACAGTTTAAAAACAAAAGGTAAAAGTCAAAGCAGCAGAGGCTGGAATAACTTGACTTGTACTCCTTAGTATTGCTCAAGCTCAAAAAAACACTGAATCCTACAATCTTTAAAAGCCTTCTACAGACTGTGAGATTTTGGCAATCTTAGAAGTTTACTGCAGCTACACTGTGCAACATGGATCTAATAAACTAGGGTACGACATCTAGTTTGATATATACACACTGTACGATGACAGCACCTACTGAATCTCAGGCTACAACGTACGTTCATCGTCGTCAAGACGTAAGAACAAAACGTCATTAGCGTTTTCACCACTGTGGTCATAAGAGACGAATGAAAACAAACATAAATCAAGCCCTTGCTAATAGTGGCTTTTTATCATTGTTGCACTGATCAGTGCGTCATTTTTTCTATTGGTTGGTTAGTAGCAGTTACACAGTGAGAGGGTCAACTCAAATTTCTGACATTGTCAGCCCAAAATCGCGTCACATACAGCTCCTCTTAACTTCTTTTAACTGCAATTGCAGGTGCAGATTTTCTGTCAAATACTAAATCAAGATACCCCTGTAACATCACAGCAACATCTTCAAGGTTATTAAAGTTATAAAAGTGTTTTTTACAGGCTGAGCATCACTCTTTATTGCCAGTAAACTGAACTTTATGTGTAAAATCAGTGGAATGTCCCTTTAAATAAAGACAGTAGCGTTTCATCAACACATTGTAGAGCTCCAGCAGCCTCCACACAAACAAAACAAATATTTCCCCATAGATCCTGACATAAATCTGAGACTGTAGAAATGTGTGCACTGAGCTGTATCAGTGTCTCATTTCATTAAGTGGCTTATTTAACCAATTTAAATTCCACAGTCATAAATATGACAAGCCCAAGCGCTCGATATGCTATTGATTATGTCTGCTATATTTCATTAAGTCAGCAGAGGATGCAATATATTATTCAGCATATCAACAAGCACTGAAACATTAATAAATAAGAAATAAAAGTCACCTCATAATATTAGTAGGTTTAGTGATTGTGCAGTGAGCTTTACATGCCTGGATTCTTGCATGTGTAAGTTTTAATACCAGAATAATATTCCTTTGCATTTTGTGACTTTATTTAACTTTTCATCCTGTTAAAGCTGCTCTTTATTTGACTTAATGTTCCTTAACGGTCACTCAGCAGGCTGGCGACTGACAAGGCACACAATATGTTCTTTCCCCTCTTAGTCTCTAACCCACAGCCTGATCCACTCACCCTCATCTCCTTAAGGCGATTCAAAAGTGAGATTTAACTTAAAGTCCCCCAGAGGCTTTGTTTCACGACCAGTCTAATGAGATTTTTTTTTTTTTTTTTTTCAAAATAGATGATGTAACCTCGGAAAGTCTCAGTGGTTTGGTTTGCAGTGTTTACCCATTTTGTCGCAGCAAAAGACGCCACACTCTGATTAAAACTACACCGAGAGCAGCTGATACCTGTTGCCTCTCGTTTCTAAGTTGCTGTTTCACAGAATTTTCCGTCCCTGTGTCTCGTATGCTGCATTAGCTCCTAAGTGAGCTGGACATGTTATTATAGTGTTATCAGGTTAGTGCTGCAGGGCTCTGGACAGGCTGTAGGAAGTGTACCGTGGTCTGCTGGTGGTCCCGCTTGTCTCTGACTAATGGCTCTGAACATGATTGAATTTCTTAGTGCAGCCAACTATTCCGTAATAATAATGGAGACGCATGCGACGTGTGGTGTGTGGGTGGGCACCATTATACCACGCTGGAACCATTTTTTGCATTAAAAGGTGTAAAATACGCAAGCACTATAATAATACTGTTTCCATTCTCTGAGACTTGATCATTTTCTCTCCACTTTATTTCTGAGGGGAATATTGCACCTGTTTCTTCACATTTACCTGATGGCACAGAGTGTTATGTTGAGCCTTTTGAAGTTTTTGATCAATATATTGTTATAATAATTTATAATAGAGTCTGTTCGAGCCCTAAAAATGATACATAGAGAAGCAAGGTCCCTCCCCTTCTGGTTTCCCCCCATGGGTCCTTATTTTGGAAAAAAAATCAAATTGAAGTGAAAGATGAGAGACAAATTTGGATCCTGTTTGAATAGTGCCAACTACTCATAAAATGTTTGAATTTTTTTGAGCGTCACAACCTCCATGAATTGAATCATTTAATGATTTGATCCATTTGGTCTGATAACGTTTCGAAGAGCTGCCAGATCGAAAAAGTTTATCCCCATTTAAGTTAGAGGAGCCCTAAACTGGAAGTCAGACACCCAGTTGGCAACACTTGGCTGTTCGGACTCCGTCTGTAGTGCACTTGCTCTGTAGGCCCCGCGATGTGGGAGATCTGAGTGTTTTGATAAAATGGAAAAAGATCTTTCTCATGGGAACTTTCATTGGAATAAATTGGGTCAAACCACCAACACTGTATCCATTTCCTTTAGACATTCATAGTGTGAGTGCATCCCAAGACAAAAGACACAGGCATCTTAGCTTGAGCGACAAAGAAAACTATGACGTCACTTACCCGACTTGGGTTGTCTTTCTAATTAGCTATTTTCACAGTCTTACATTTCAACAGTTTTACTACAAACTGTGACTTTCTTGACTAACAAAATTATCTTTTGAAATAACAAACATTAAGTAATTCATGGCAAAATTTAAACAGGATCAAAAAATTATTTGTCTCTTGCTGTTGACTACCATACATGTTTTTTTGGGAAATAAGGTCCCATGGTGGTTAATTGGGAGGGGAGGGACTTTGCCTCTTGACACACTCTCGTACTCTGCTGTTCAGATATATTGATACAGGTTACTGCAAACATGGCTATATTGTAAGGGTCAGTTTTAAATGTTTGTTTTCATTTTTAATTTTACTCTGACTTAGATACTTTAGTAGTTAGTTTTGGTTGACTTTCCTACCCTGTCCGTGGCACTCTGCCCCAAACCCACTGGATCATTATGAAGGTGTATCTTTATTTATCTCAACAAGTGGTGCACCAATAAATAGTTTAATTTCTAAACAGACCCAGTAATTTACTATAACCGCTGGCATTACTCAGAGACAATAGCGTACTTGTTGGGGACTATTTTCAGCTGTGGATGAATACATGTTTGGTGCAGCATGATGTATGTTGGATTGACTGATTGTAATGAAGGAACATGACACCCAAAGCAACAGTGGGTGACACGGTCCCTCTTTACAATGAACACGGGCGCTGTAGTTTATTTTAAGTTGATCCCGTATGCTCCGCCCTGCTGCCATAAATACTCGCTCGCGCACCAAATCTGCGTCTAAAAATAGTCCCAGTACATCATTTACTTCTTGAGTAACATTTGCTAAAAACTACAGTGCCCAGCTGTTTTGCAAAATTATTTACACCATGACATGAAGCTATGTGCTAAATACAGATTTACGTCTTCAATAGGAACCAGTGGGATTTCATGGGATTTATTCCAAGTGATGAAAGTATAAAATAACACCAGACTTAATCTTTAACTTAAGTAAAGGATTTCAGTTATTCCCCCACTCATCTTCCTTAACCAGACTGTTGGCAAACAGATGACATCATTGTCTAATCACAACACAGTACTCCATATGTCGCAGACTATAGTCATTCATTCTCTTATATCAGCGGTGCTGCACCCACCCAAGATTTATGGTGGCGTGGAGGCACAACACATGTTGCACGGTTGCATGCCAGGAGTTCTTCAAAGCGGCCCTATCCTGGGGACACAAAGCCCATTCTGCATCTGGAGAATGCGGCATGTTGAGATCTCGGGCATTAACACCACAACCAAAAAAGACTGTCGCAGTACTGTACATGTTAATGGAAACCATACAAACTGTAATTTCACTAGCGAACAGCTATTTTCCCCCTCTAACTATGTAAAGTGCACCAACTAATCCCACATGAGGAGCAGAGCTGCAGGAGAAAGGCCTCAGGGAGAGTGATGTGTGACACCATTAAGGTAGAGGAGGAGTAGGATGTCACAGGGTAAAGAGTCTGAGTCGTGTTAGCCTTGAGGCTGTGGGGTGTTTCATCAGGGAGCATGGCTAACCTCTGCATCCTGTCTCGATTTCCTGCTCTGTGAATCATGCCAGTCCCAGCAGACAGACGGAAAGACAGACAGGTTGAGAGACAGGCAGGCAGGCAGCCCACTCAGTGGAGCAGAAACACCAGGAGCTCAGTGGCTGCCATGGATACACTCCTGGAGTCTCTTTGCTGCTCTCACTCTGTATGTTTACTGTATGCATGTGTGCATGCATGTGCGGGGGTTTATTTTGGACGCCTTAAGCCTGGTCACTATATTAAGGACAATGCATTTATGTTTTTGAAGTGGGGATTTTTAGGTATGGAGCAGTTGTTCGCGTTGCGTTTTTGCACAGCTGTCAATCAAACCAAAGACGTAGGTGGTACTCTGTATTGAAAAGGTTCGGATTTCTGTAGGTGGTTCTGTAGCCTACTCATTCATGTCAACCTAAAGCTGATCCAATCATTATTTTCCTTCATCAACAATGAACGAAGTGACACTTTATAATGTGAAAAGGGTCATTTGTAGTGACAAACACCACACTCAGCTCAGTTTTAGTGTCTTTCAGCTCCTTGTTTCACACACAACATAATGGGACATTTGGAGTTTAAAGCTGCACTAATCAATATTTTTATATTTGAAAATCAATGGCTTTTTTTTTTAATAACGCATATGAATCCAGAAGCAGCTGGCCCCAAAATATTATCACATTATCTAATCTGGCCCCCTGTCAGAAAAGTTTGGATCTCCTCTGGTTTAGCAGGGAAAGAGCCAAATATTTCTGAAGGGTTGTTGAAGACCAAAAGACAAGTAAAAGGAAAGTGAAGTTCATTGGTGTGTGACATTCAACGTCATGGATGGTCCAGAAAATGGGCACGTTCAATGTCAAAACTGTATGCACTGTTTTGCTATGGTTTCCAGGTAGATCTATAACTGTACATACCTTTTTTGGTGTTATTCCACACTTGCTTTGGCAATATAAACATGTGTTTCCTATGCCAATAAAGTCCCTCTGAACTGAACTGAAATCAGTCCGACATTATTAAAAAGCGGTGCGCTTGCGTAACACAACAGGGTGTCCAAAGCACCTCCTTTTCTGTTTAAATAAATGTTTTGTTACCTTTTATTGGGGCTGAACACGGCTCAGGTCAGTCAACAGTAGAAAGCTGTTAAATTCATATTCACAAATCTAAATATGTGAAATCATCCCCCTGTTAAAAAGTTGTTTTTGATAGATGTTTTTTTACTTTTTACTGCAATCTCAGTCTCAAACGTGAATCTTTAGAAAACTGAAATGAAGTCAATGCGGAATTGCCACAAATTGCAGTTACTCAACGGGCCACTAGGGGCTGGCTCCAAAACAGAGCAAATCCTCATCGAACAGATTTACTGTTCAGTTTTTGTCTGTCACTTATAACATGTGACAATATGTGGATTCATCAATGTGCGGAATCTGTACTCTGTAATATTTACTTTATTCAATAAAGTTCAATAAAAAAAAATCCTGCCAAAAAAAAAGCAAATTGTAATAAGCAGCATGGAGGCCTGTTATATGTTAAGGTGGTTATTCTTTTTATATCTCTTACAATTTAGTCTCTTTCACTCACTCTTTCAAGTATTTTTATTGAGCCAAAGATGAAATTACATATATCATGCAGTGTCAGCGCTCATTCAATTTTGCAGAAAAGAGTCTTGAAATAAAAAATTCACAGATGCAGGAGAACATGAACACGTAAACAAGATAAAGCATTGGTGTATTAAATGTGCATCAAGTAAATAATGGGGGGGGGGGAAGAATAAAAATAAAATAAAATTACTCCTTCTATTCCCTTTTCCACTACCCTTATCTCACTTATTCACTCATCCTCAGACTGAGATATTGTATTAGAGTGGCTTACAACTCAGGAACTGTGTGCAAGGTGTGATATGAGAGGTTGCCAGACTGATATATTGTGGGTGTCTGCCTTTTAAATTGTATAATCCTTTCCAAATGCAACATGCTGGTTAACTGTTCTTCCTTTCCATGGTCATTAGTTATAGCTATACTGCATGGCGCCGTCTTGGGGGCTAAAACTACCACGTTCACCCTGGTGTGGTATTTCCAGCACTGCAGGTTGAAGCCAATCTGAGCTGGAGCTGATAAATACCTGTGACTGCTGCAGAGTAATTGGTCCTGAGGGCGAATGCCTACGATAACCTTTCCCATTAAATACAAAAGCCAGATGTTAGTGGGTGTTAGTGGGTTTTTTGTCCAGTGTTAAAGGGGCTGCAGAGACCATGTGGGGGCTGAGATAGAGACAGGCAGGCTGACCTGGCCAGCTGTGAGCCGCAGCTCATCAGCACAGGTGAGCCACTAACTAACAACCTGCACACAGTCAGCTCACTAGCCGCAAGGACAGGAGACAACACACAGCAGAGACACAGGAGGGAACATGGCTCCAAATGAATGCTAATGTGGCTCCATGCCTGCTAACACCTTAGCCAGAAGGTGATATATCAGTGTAAGTCATCATGCTAGCTAAACAAACTGGCTGTTGTCATGCTAGAGTCAGAGCTGAATTACCTTCCCTCTTTGATAAACCCAATAATATAACACCTACTGTCATGCTAACTGAAGAAGCTAATGTGCGTTTGCTAAGGGTGAGTCAAAACACTGACAATCCCATATGCTAGCTGTTAGCTGTATGCTAAGTAAAGTGCAAGCTGTATGCTAACTGCTCGCTGTGCTGTTAGCAGCTGCTTCTCACTCTTTGCTAGTTGATGTTTCTGATTTTACTCACAGCTATGATGATATGATATGACACTTGTCACATGCAAACAAAATATTTCACTGCAGAAACACTAACTTTGTAGTCAAATGTGCTTTTGGTCCTGTGGACATTAGCCAGCGGTTTTCAAACTTTGTGGCTAAGTTATATCTGCACAATAGCTTCTATTACATGTGTTATCACGACATAACATTTGTTTTTATTTACTGATATCAAATAACTAGTGACAATCAACCATTACTCCTGAAATATTCATTAACAAAATGATTCAAGAATTTATTTTAAATATTTTTAAATTACATCAAAGCACTAATAATGCAGACATTTAAATGTTAATGTTAATAATGTGAGATAATGTGATGTGTGACACACTTATAATTCCATGTTTGTTTGCCTCTTTATTCGGAAATGAGCGCACACAACATACTAGACAGTCAATTGAAAGTTCATTAATATCTTTTTGTATAGGCTCAGTTGAATATTGCAGTAATGATGCATGGTTATCACAAAATCCCACTGCAGACTGGATTTGCATCACTGCACACCATTTGAGAACCACTGACATAGGCCATTTCTTTTTAATTTAACTGTAACTAGCTTCTCCAACATTATTTAACAATGAAACAAACCTTAACTGGAGCACTTATACTCAGTGATGGAGTGTACTTAATGTACTTATGTGTAAATTTGAGGTACTTTCACTTTACTTGAATATTTTAATCCCATGCCACTTTCTGGTTGTACTCTGCTACACTTCAGAGGGAAATAACGTACATTTTACTCAACGAAAATTATTTATTAGTTACTGTAAAACTTCAATGAAAAGCAAAATACTGCAAAATACAGTAAGAAAATTAAATGGCAACTATTTTGATGATCTTGTAGCTTTATGCAGAAAGGATTTGCTGCTTTTTCTTTTCATTATTTTAATAACTTTTATTATTATTTGCTTAAATCACTGAAATCAACAGGACTATATTTTGCTCAGCAAAGATAGGGAACCCGATCAAAATGTTTGTTCAAACCTGTATGAATAGGCTATTACTGTCATAAAAATCAGGCTTCAGATAATATATTAATTATGAATCATTAATTTGATTTAGCTTTGTCATGCCCATACAACACCACTTTATCCCGTTAAAAGTGTGATATTTGTATTTTTACTTAAGGATCTGAATTCTTCCACCTCTGCTTATACTACTGTTTGGCTCTCTGTGTTGGCTCCCTTTTTGTTTGGTCTCTGTGCTGTGGCCCGGATGCTTGTTGGACTACAGCTTTGTGTACACAAATATGTTGAGAAAGAGTTGGAAAATCTAAACATTAAACTCATCTTTTCCTGTGTTAGAGGATTTTTTGGAGGTGATGCACCAGAACAGGAAAAAGGCCGTTATGTCATGGCAGCAGGTTGATGTACAAGGACTCAGATATTGTGCCACAGCAATGAATGATAATGTCAAGGCTGAGATTTCTTTTAATATAGAGTGACCAGACCTCCCCATTCTCCGGGGTCAGTTCTCATTTTGGGTCGGGCTGCACAGTTGATCAAAATATTATCGAAATTGAAGTGAAATCTGGTTACCTTGATTTTAGTGAAATTTTATTTATTAATTTTTTATACAGGATTTATTTGGTCAAATGCCAGTTTTTTCACTATGTTATCTTCTGCATCCTTTCCCAGGAGGTCCATCGGATCACCACAGGCGATGGCATCAAGCGCACCGATAAGGACGACCCGGCAGCCAGCGAGGTGGGCTGGATGACCTCGGTCAAAGACTGGGCTGGAGTCATGATATCCGCTCAGACCCTGACAGGAAGAGTCCTGGTGAGTTCGCACTCAGTCATCATCCTCCTTTTCATCTCTGAATGACATCTCGAGCTACTTTAGCCCACATGTAGCAGACTGCTGGTTAAGACGTCAGCGAGATTAAGCGTGACAGCCCATCATGATCACCCCTCAGACTTCCTCATGACAGCTAGGCACTCAGGTTGAACTCCCTCGTAGTATATTCATCTGTGAAAGGGCCTCATGAAAAATATTTGTTATCATAGGACAGGCCAGAAACCTTGCTGAGAAGGCATCTGACAAGCCACAAATCGTGCACGCTTGAATGTTCCTAGAATTTATCTCTGCTTGTCCGATGCATAAATATACTGCTTTGAAGTGCATATCTTGGGAGCTTATCTCTCAGACAGGGGAGGCAGACACATCAAAACAAAGTCAGGGCAAAAAAGAGGAGAGATTTAAAGAGTGTATTAAGGTCATACACCCCATAATGCCCTCAGACAGCAGAGAGAAACAGATCCAGAAGGACGGAGGGGAGGGAGGGAGGGACATGTACAGTTTACCAATTGCATTTGGTCAGCTGAAGTGGTTGCCATGGCGGCTGGTGTGTCTGTTGACAGTGTCGTGTGGAGAACACATGCCTCTTCGACCACGTTGTAAGATCTTTATCTGATCCCTATTTTGCTGTGACCAGTCCCACCCAGCAGTTTCATTGTGACGGAGATTCCACTGTACTTTTTTCTTTTTAATTTTTATTTTATAAGAGTGTTTGATGATTCGGATGAAAGTGCTTGGCAAGGCATGATCAGAGCTGAGGAGTGATGAAATGAAATGGCATGAGTGGGAGCACCATGCCAAGGCTTGCCGCAGTGCTCGGGGCTGATCCCACTTTTCACCCACCCCACTAAATGTGGTGCAGCATCTCCAGTTGGCTCAGTACGTGCAGGTTGTTAATCATGAATGCAGGGTGGGCAGCCACACTCGAGCATAATGGTTTGACGTGGAATATTAACGAAGCACTTAGTTCATGTTTGTGGGACAAAAAGTGGGGAGGAAAAAGCCACTGACATGGTACGGCAAGCCGTTTTAACATTTAATCACTAGACTGGATATTCATTACTGATATCTGCAACATAATTTTGCCTAGTCAAAACTCTAATTTCAGGTATCTGTAATTCATTTTTGACTAGTAAGATTCAAACTACTTTTGCCGTTCATGTGTATGAGGTTTGTCACTATTGATATCTCCAATGTAGTTGCAGATATCCGCAATTCTTATTGCGAATATCTGCAACTGAATTGGAGATATCTCTAATTCCAGTTTGAGATATCTACAACATCATTTTGACTAGTCATAATTCAAATTCAAGATACCTTTAATTATCATCAATTGAAGATATCTTCATGGTCCTTTCTAGATATCTTGAATTAAGTTTCAGATAGTCAGAATGATGTTGTAGATATCTTGAACCTGAATTATGACTTGTCAACATTAAGGTGTAGATATTTGCAACTGAATTATATATATCTCCAGTTCAGTTGCAGATATCCGCAATAAGAATTGCAGATATCCTCAACTACAATGGAGATATCTATAATGACAAACCCCATACACATGAATGACAAAAATAGTTTGAATCTTACTAGTCAAAACTGAATCACAGATATCTAAAATTAGAGTTTTGATTAGTCAGAATGATGTCATAGATATCTTCAATTAAAATGCATACTAGTCACAATGACATTACGACTAGTCTAAATGGTGTTGTTGATCTATAATGGTAATTCCGGATAGACAGACTTAGCGATTAAATGTTAAAACGGCTTGCCATAGACATGGCTGATACTGACACTGACGTTTACATTAGACAGTGACACGGGAGTTCTTTGGCATTTGCGTTTATTGGATAGGACAGTATTTAATTTTGAAAGGGGAAGAGAGAAGGGGATGACATGAAGCAAAGGGTCGTCGGCTGGAATTGCCCCCACAGCTGCTGCTGCTGCAAGGACATTGCCTTTGTACATGGGGCAGCTGCTCTACCCACTGAGCTACTGGACGCCCAAAATACTGATACTGATACTGAAATAACTCCCAACATAACAGCTGAAACAGCTATATTGTTCATATTTGTTTGTTTATAATATTTTTGAAAGTATCTTTTTCATATTTCTATTATATGTTGACTATTTTTGACTGTTGCAGTGCTTTAGCTTTTAATTTTATTTCCTCTGAATATGTATTTATTCTATGCAAAAAGTAAGACAAATGAACTGCGTATTAAACCTTATTCTGATTCAATCAGAATAAGGTTTAATACGCAGTAGGTTTGCCACATGGTTGTAGCAGTTACAATCATTGTAACTGCTATAACCATGTGGCAAATAAGCAGCACTTAGTATGTTAGCTCAATGCTAACACATAAGAGGAATCTCCATTAGTGTGCTAATGGAAATTAGCATTGTGATTGGGATAATATTATCTGAACAAACAATCTATTTAATTTGAATCAAACTCTTAGGTACCGACTTCATATTGGCAGCCCGGTATTGTTGTTATGATTTCCATCGCAATGAGAACAGTGGACTTTTTCTGTTGCCCCGTCCCAGTCACGTAATGAATGGTGAGATTGACTCCCATCCTGTGGGAATCTCACAGAAATCCCTCGACTCACAGGACTCCTGAAAAAAAATGACAGCCTTTAGTTTGTGTGTACAAAATATTCTGGTTTTTGCTCTTGTTCTAAGAAAGACAATATTCCTATTAAGCTGTTTACATGTCCAATAAAAATGAATATTTCTCTAATATTCCTGTTTAAAAGCAGCCCTGAATACTCTGATTAACATGCCCTAATACGTTGTTATTTTGCATCTGTGTCAAAACACATTTTTTTCAAAGTTTTCCCACAAGTTGCGGACTTGCTGGATCATTCAGACACACTTTCATTCCTTCAGCTGCCTTCTTGAAAAGGTCAGAATTGCGATAGTTGGGTGTATCCAAAAAACTTTTGCTATCCAAGTCTGTCATAATGTTTTAAAGTAGGTGTGTTTCTCATTTTAGGCAGGAATTCGGGCCTTTCTTTAGAGTATGCGTCACTGCTCCAGCCTTGCATACGAGCAGCTATTGATTTGTGTACAACGTAGCCATGACAACGCACAGAACTGACAGTAAACAGGCAAGAGGCTGTGTGTCGCAAAGTACGGTAAAAACCCTAATTGAAACACACATTGAAGTGTGTTATTTACATATCTAACAAATGCTACTAAATCCTGACTAATAACGGCATGCCCCACACGTCGTATTAGGAAAATGTTGCATTCAGTAAAGGGCCTAATAATGAAAATCCAAACGTAATATGCTGCTTACATGACCCGTATCAAATTCAGAATATTGTCTATTTATGTGCATGTAAACACAGTCGATGTTTGACAGATTTAAGAAGACGTGAAAAGCGTCAAATCCGGCTCTAGTTGTTGTAAACAAAAGTGATTTATTTAAAATGTCTCTCACTGTGACAAACACTTCATGTCAAGAGCTTTAGTCATAAAATGTGCGTTAGCTCTGTATGATAATGTTGCTGCTTTCTGCGTATGTTGTCATTTAAAACCCAGTGAGGTGAAACATCGGTTGTTGTTCTGAGATGATGTGTGTAGCCGTGAGCTTCTTCAAGAAGGTGATTAATACCAGAACGGAATAAATCCCGTTTTTTTCCTCTGTTTGGGCTAAAAACAGCACATTTTCTTCATCTTCCTCCAAATGTCATACGAAACTCTGATGACTCAGGCTGAACTCAGGTTGTCCCCCCACGGCGTCTTCTATTAGTTTGTCCTGAGCGCAGACGTTGAGGCCGGTTAATGGTGACAGCAACATATTGCCAACAGAAGCGTGACATCAGCTGCGTTTCCTTGTTTTTCACTTTGAACCACCAACGCTCCCCTCAGTTTATGTGCGTGTGCAGCTCAAGTGCCCTGTCTCAATGATGGCTTGACACACAACTGTTTAGCGAGCGCTCGTCTGTAACCATGGCAACTGCAGCTTACCTAAACACGGCAGATGTGTGTTTTCTATGTCAGCCTGTTTAGGGGGCACATTAAAGCCTATTTCCAGGCCATCTGAGAGGGAATTTTACCGGGCAGTAAGAGCAGGGGCTGGCTTAAGTGAACGGCTGTATCTGTGTGTGTGTGTGTGTGTGTGTGTGTGTGTGTGTGTGTGTGTGTGTGTGTGTTATTTTATGCATCTAGCTGTGTGTTTGTCGAGCTGCTATTCCCACATCTTCACCCACGTTGTTGCTCTCTTTAAAAACACAGTTTTTGCAGGCAGCCTGTTTGCTCTTGAAATATTCTGAAGCATGTTTTTACACCAGGATATTAAGGTTGACCTGTTTTTATACCTGCAGCCTTCATTAGTAAAACTCAGCACAGGTCGAATCGATTGGTTTTTAACTTTACCTCCCCACATCCAGGAGCTGAAAACGATTTTCCCACCTTTCCATGACACATGTGGTGCATGTGAATCCAAGTGAAAAGCGTGACTGTAATGAATTTTTCCAATTAAACCTGCTCGATTATCACGTGTGGATGCAATCAAGAAAAGAATAAATCTCAATCTTTAAAGACAGCTGAGACATGGATTGTGCTTGAAGGAAGTTCAGCTCCAGGTTACCAGTGTAGTGTTTCAATGTAGGTTATGACTCCGTCAAACAGACATTGGTTGGTGTCTCTACAGACTCCATTATCTGTATAACTCTTTTTTTAGTTCCGGACAGTAGTTACAGAATGGGGTAAAGAGAAAGAGGGAATAAATGAGACCAGCAAGCAACAAGAGTTTTAAGATGCTTTTATATAATGTGTGTAACCACTTGTTGAACTAGTTGAAAAAACCTCAGGTGATGACACAATCCAAAAGGCCCAAATTAGACATACATATTCATAAATCATATGTTTCTGCAAAATGTTTGTGTTCAGTTAACTCTAGAGTACAACATGTGATTAAGGTTAAGAAGCTGGTTAATGTTTAAAGATACGAGCCTCAGTTTCTGATCATATACCGTCAGATACCGTCTTAGTTGGAGGATTATGTTCAGGGATAAGAGGGTTACTTTTAAAATGTATTCCACTACAGATTACTGAATACATGCCATAAAATGTACTTTTTAATGTACATACAGTACAAACTAAGTAACGTGTCCTAATTACTTTGGATTGGATTGGATTCAGCACAATACGATATAACCGGCATATCGATATTACATTTTTTGGACAACCATACCATATTTGCAAACATTGCAAAGTCTGTCATAATACGATTTTGAGTCATAATGATCCAGGGCACTGCGATCAATTTGAGAAGATATCATCTGCCCATTTAACACAGTCAGACAGTTATAGAAAAAGCTGCCACCCCTTTCTTTTTTTGCTTTTGTCCATAAAAGATAAAAACAACACATAAATAATTGTTACTGCTTAAGTGCAGTACAGTTTACTGTAAATTGACTTTACTAACACACATCAAACAGCACAGGGTCTAAGTTAACTTTCAGGGCTTTCTGGCAGAAAGTAATTTCTGGAGGATATGTTTCCGTTTTAACCCAAACGGTGATCTTTTTCCGAAAACTCCCAAAAAGGTAAACTTCTCCCAACATCCATAAAACATGCAGCAACAGCAACATAATTTAACAAAAGTGTCAAATTCAGCTCAGCAGCTAGCGGAGCTACTTATAGATTAACAAATTACATATATTATTATTAAGTCGCTGCATCTCTTGACAGAACTGCTCAGTTGAATTTCAGCCTGCGTGCACGTTTTCTCAGCTGAACATTATTGAGACGGAGCAGCTAATGTTGCTGTAGTGAGAAGTTAGCAGAGTGAGACGCCTGGCCAGCCGGGTACGTCATGTGTTATGTGGTTACAGCATTGTTTACATATGTGATTTGTCCGATGAACCGTACTTTCTCTGAAGCCGAAAATATTTCCACGCTCCTGATTTATTCCCGTGTAAATTGTGTACACAAACACGCACAAACGGGACCTATACGTGCATTACATGGAGAGATGTGAGAGCGAGGGGGCTGCCTTGGACAGGCAACCCCAGCAGCTGGGGGTTTGGTGCCTTGCTGAAGGGCACCTTGATAGTGCCCAGGTGGTGAACTGGCACCTCTTCAGTCCACGTACTGACAGGGACTTGAACCGGCGACCCTTCCAGTTCTGTACCCGAGTCCCTATTGATTTTAAATAGATAACTGTGTTACTTGTATTCTGTTACTCCCCAACCCTGGTCATGTTTTTTTTTGCATTCAGTAAAAATAGTTTCTCTGTCTTCTCATGATCTGACATTTGAATTTTAAGGTATCAACCACAACAATTGCAGCATGACACGACTTGTGCTCCTCGCTGCACACTGAGCTGTTTACCTCTGACTGTGACTGCTGAGTGATAAGCAGGTGCAGGCTGCCCTGTGGAAGGCCCAGAGGCCTGATGTTCATTTGCCCGGCTGGCCTCGCATCTCAGGCAGATTGTAAAAGATCAAACCTCGCCTTCAGGGCTTTTTGATTAGCAGGGAGGACACTTCCTGATGACCTTTAAGTCTGTAAAGATTTATCTGCTAGAGATTGGTGCTCCACTCCTCCTGCACTCCAATAAAACAGAAAAGGCGAGGCCTGGTGTTTATTCTCTAAATTCAGATCAGCGGCGTGCTGGATGTAAGGACACGGTTTCCCCCAGATTGGGGACACGGAAGGATCCCATCTGTCACTTTATGCATTATTGCATCTCTCCTCCCCCTGAGTCACTTCTGCATCACACACGACCACCCTCCCTATTCATGAAAATTGTCATCAGGTTATTGTTTGCTCACGTCAAAACAAACAGCAGTCGCTTCGGGGACTGAACAGGTGGCTACAGCTTGAACCTGTGCCATGAAACCCATCAGGTCTCCACTAATGTCACGCATCTTTTTCCTGTTCAGTCACACTTCCCTCGAGAGTGTAATAGTCAAGAAATTGTGAGATGGGGAGTGTGTGATGGAGCGAGTCAGACGTTTGTGTATTCCGGGGGAAAATGTGATTTCTCTTAAATGATGGGATCCTGCTGAGTGACATTTAGCCCACGTGTGCTCGGCTCTAGAGGTCCGCAGGGGGGGCTGGGTTGTCGCAAAGCTATTATTCTGACCAGAGAAAGGTTTTCTATTAATGGAAGCACAGAGCTGCCCTCTGGCACTACTGTTTGCAGTTTTTGCCCCCTAACCCTCATCGCAGTTACAGGTTGAATAGATTCAGTGACGTGGACGTGTTGTCTCCAATTATTTAGTAGTGTTTTCCACAGTTCAAACTCCTTTTATTTAAAGTATAATGTCACACTCACATGTATCAGTTGAGAGATAAGTTAGGCTACTTAGAAATGCCATCATTCTGCATGTGAGTGGAACTATACCTGTTTGAGCAAAGTTTTTATAAGAGTGGGTGTAGGTGAGTTTCAGTGTTCCTGGAGTATAGGAAACATTGATTGGATGCTCTACCCTCTAAAAAATGTACTGTAATGCAATTTTTTATTTTATTTTTTGCTTCTGTGGTTATTTTTTTCCCATTTTCAGTTGAGATTGACATATTTTGGCACTAAGGCTCCCATCATGGTTTGGGTGATATTTACATGAAGTGTATGAGTCAGCTGCGGGCTACACATGAGCTCTGCTTTTTTTTCCCCAGTCGGTTTGACAGTTATATACGACAATTTAATTATGGCAGATCCGCACCATGGAAAGTCATGCGGCATTAGCCTGTTTGCACTTGTAACCATGGATGTACAGAGAACCAAACCAAACAGGATTACTTTGATCCTGAGGAAAAAAATCTTAACATGATAATTATGTGGCAAAATGTTCTGTTACAGAGTGTGCTTTCTTAAAATAGGATTTCCGAACAGATTTCTTGGGTTTTATCCTTAATTAACATCAGAGAAACGGCTGTCACTTACAGCGTAGGTCTTAGATCTTCTGATTACTAAATTATGTGTATTATGTGGATTTTGGTGTGACTGAGTTATGACTCTGAAAAGAAGTATTTTTTGGCGCAAAATGCATTAGGGATGTAGGGATGGTTTGGATTTTTTTGAAGTGGGGTTGTATGAGGTACTTACCCACAGTCAGTGTAGTACCTACAGTAGATGGCGGGTCAGCACACCCCCAGTTTGAAGAAGCAGGCAGGCGTACCACCATGGAAGCTAACCAATGTGCTGCTGTTTAGCCACCCAAAGAAACGCTGTCCATTTAAGTGTACGCTATATTTAGAATATTTTCTCCATGTTACCACGCCACCAGACAGCCCTTTTAACTTTGGTGAATCTGAACCAACTCTTTGAGACACCAAATTCACACAATAACACAAACAAACCAAACAATGAGGCAGCTGTAGACCAGCAACTCCCACATTCTGCAAGCAGGGTTTGACATTAGCACCCGTCCACCTGCCAGTTGCGGGTAGGATTAGGCAGTGGGATGTAATACAGTCACTTTTACTAGCCCCTTTGATGTGTGGCATATAAACTTTATATAGGCACTCTCTGGAATGCAGTACACAGTATGTGGATGCTGAACCAAAGTTCACGAGTTCTGCAGGGAAACTCTTAGCTGTTGACCGTTAGCGGCATCTGCCAAGGTTAGCATAACAGCGGCTGACTGACAGTTGTGTCAGTCACAGTAGCCTGCACAAATGAAAGAGCTGAAGCACCCACCTGCACAATTCCACTCAGCTACAACAGCATCAGAGAGAGTCTAAATGAAATAAATGAAAATGTATGAATTTCATTTTATGTTCAGAATTCCTATGGTTATGAAATTCCTGGAAATTTTATGAAATTAGAAGAACTGTTTTCCAGGCCTGGAAATAGTTTGGCAATAACAGAATATTTTGGAAAGATTTTGAATATTAAACATTCTGGCTGCTGTTAAAATATGTTTATGAAATGAAAACAACAAAAACTAATTTTTAAATCATATTTCAAGTTACACAGAATATGTTCCTTTTATTGTAATTTAAAATCTGCAGCTTGACCAAACAGTTATTAGACATGTACATAAACAAACATTTGTTTAACGACAAATAAATACATACAAACTTGTCAAAAATATAATTCAAATTCATTTTGTGAAGTTCCTGTTTTTGCTAGTCTGGTCTATTGCTATTTGCAGCTAGTTGGAAGTGGAAATGTCTGTTATAGACTTCTTAAATAAAGTCATGGGTATGGAGTTAAATATGGAAAGGTTATGGAAAAGTTTTGAAATTTCAGCGGTAAAAACGTGTGGGAACATTATATGTTATATATTTGGCCTTAGTATGCCTTAATCAGCTGCATGTTTTCCATACAAAAGGAGCTTTACACACAACCTTATCTCAGCGGAATATTTAATTGCTGTGGTGTTTTTATTTTATGTCATCTTGATTTGGGTGTTTATAGAAATATATATTTAAAAGTACATTCCTTAGCTTCTGTGGCGGTACACCTGTAAGCTTCTCCAAACTGGGGGTGTGCTAACCTGTTAAGTACCTCACACAGCCCCACGTCAAAAAATTCAAACTATCCCTTTAAATGTGTTGCTAAAGCCTGTAGTATCGTTGGATCATCAGTGTCTGAGACTGCTGCATCCAACAAATTTTGTAACTTTCTGAAACAGACTCCCTTTAGGCAGAGATCGGCTCAGTGAGTGCGTGTCCTCATCCACATTTGTACGGTTAATTGTGCCAAGACTACAAAAAGACGTGATCAGGAAAGAGGATCAGGGATGCAGTTGAGTACAGCGAGGAAAAGGCCCCATCTTGAACCTTTAACCTTTGCGGACTCACCTCTAGCTCATCATTACCAGCTGGCAAATGGCAAGTGCTGCAGATTCAGAGTGGTCTAGGATTACCGGGGTCAACATGTGGAGGAAGTCCTATCAGGTGACAGGGCAAGAGAAGCATCTTCTGTCTTGACCACTATCTAGGTTTGATGTCACCCGCGAGCAGCCACTGAGGGAGGAAGGAGCTCTGAACGAAATTATAGGTGGGCCAGAAGGGCACTTTCATCAGACGGACAAACTCACCTCCTCCTTCCTCTTAGGGGCTCGGCAAGCAGCGGCAATTGTGCCACTACATGGAAAAGCTTTTTGTCTGATGAGAGTGAAAAAAGGAGGGAGAGAAAGAGTAAACACTTTTGTGGGGACTTGCTCTCTTCTTTGGCACCGCAGCAGCAGAAATATCCGAAGTGCCATTCGGAAGTGATGGAAGCACTTGTCCTTTACATGACTGAGAATTCAGCTTAGTGCTGCTTTATTATCACACATTTCCACAGAGCTCAGCTCAGCATGAAAAGACTCAAACAGCTTTTACTCTGTGTGCCCTTTTCTTGACATTCCCAGTTGACTCTTGGCTTCAAATGAGGACGTCAGTGTTGTTGTATGTAACAGATATTCTGCCAACATGCCCCACGGCCTTGTGGTAGAGACAGGAGGCTGTTTGCCACCTGTGGACTCTGGTGCCAGCGGGATCGTGTGTTACTTTCACCGTGCCCAGTGCAACAGAGTGAACATCGTGGGAGCGTCACTCGGCTCTCTGCCTGCCTCAAAGTCTGCCACTATTTTTGGGTGACAGCAGCTGCCAGGCCTGTTTTGTCAGGGCTGTGCCGAAGGAAACAATACCATGTGAAACTTTTGTTGTCCTCAGTCAAAACAAAGAACATATGAAGTAATATCTGTCTGTAACTCAGTTTGATAAACTAAGTACAGTAAGAATATCTCAACGTCTTTCCAATACTTTTCTTGAAACCAGGGTTTATATCTTAAAAATAAGAGCAAATTATGCAGCTCTTTGCACTAAAATCAAGAAAAATTCAACTTTATTTAAGAAACAGATGAAACGGGTTGATTTTAATTGTCAAAAAAAAAAAAAAAAGACCTCAAAGTGGAACGAAACAGTTTTTCTATCCTTCCTTGTAACAGCAAATAACTAACATTGATACTCTTTGGTACTTTGGTAACTGGGGATAGCTACCGATAGCTACCACAGAAAAACAGAAGTTGTTGCGCACTTCCTTTGTACCGTAATTCGAGTCTTCATTTTCCCAGGAGATTGCATCCGACAGAATTGCATAGTAAAAGTGAGACTTATCTGGAACCTGTGGTGTCATTATTCTATAGCCATGTCATTGTGCAATCAACATTTACCTCATAATGACAAGTTAAGCAAAATACTTTACTAAAATACTATTTTATTTTTGGTTAATCACTTTGGTGAGGTGTTCTTCTTGGTCCAGTTGCCAGAAATAAATATCAGCTGTGTATGTTTCCATAAGCCACGAATATTTACATTTGCAAGTTTCATATGTATCATATCAACATTTTAAACTGATGTAGTATATCAGCTGACTTTGTCCTCTGGAGGTGGAGGGGATGGTGGATGGTGAGACACTTCGCAAGCTGCAGAGCAATGTTCGAGACCATCAAACAACAATTTAGGGGATCGTTGCTGTTTTTCCAGCAGCTTGTTAGGCAGCAAATGCAGGTGTTTTGTAGCCACCTGCTTCTGTTTTTCTAGCAGCTTTTTATAGACAAAAAATCTTTGTTTTTCACTGAGACATTGCTGCTTTTTTGCCAAGATTGTGCCCCCCTAACTATAACCAAGTAGTTTTTGTGCCTAACCATAACCTCACGTACTGTTAGTTACTTGCTGTTTTTGATTAACCCTGGTGCATAATTAGCACCTCATTTGCATTTTAGTCCAATTTTTCTCTTCACTTTCTGTGAACAGAATCATTTTCTGAGCTGTTCAGACCCCAGAGGACCTTGTTTACTGTAAGCTGTGGTGGTTGGTGTTTTTATGCAGCAGGAAACGTACTGTACCTTTTGCCTGTTGATCGTTGGTTTAAACCAATCTGCTCCTTTTAAGAAATCTTGTTTCTGGTCTTCTTTTGTTAGAAATCTTAAAGATCTGAGCTGAGTTCACACGTTTCTTAATTCTAATGCAAAGAGAGACTGCCTTCAGTACTGGTTTGCTTTGGATGGTGTGTGTCTAGATTTATAAGGTCATTAATATTTCCTCTCTGTGCAGCACACAAACAAATCTTAGTGTTGCTTTGACATATTTATCCCAGAGTGTCTTGACCTGTGGCCATCTGTGCCTGCAGAGTCTACAGATTGAGGCTTGCTTGATCCTTTACTCTCTGCGCTCGTGGGGCCAACTTCTTGCAGCAATCACACGATTGTGTTTTGGACACCAGCAAGTATCAGGTGTGATAATTACCACCCCCCAAAGTGTTTCTAATTTGGAACTCCTCTATGTTTGGCGGCCACATTTTCAGCAGGATCTCATTTGGCACAAACAATCGGTGGAGTATAATTAGTTTTTTAGAGCAGCATCATATTCAGAGAGCAGGAAAAACCGTGGAGAGGAGATTTGCGATAACATCCCTCCTCCGCCCCAAAAATCCAATTCATGGGCGGTATTATGATAAGAAATCCTCGACCGTCACGAATTTGGCTCCCCAGATTTCATTAACAATCATTAGCTTCACAATGACCCGGCATCCACTGCTGTATTAGAGCTCACATAGTCTTCAGAACTCATCAGAATCTTCCTTTTCCTCTCACAGGGAAGGCAGACATAAAAGAGGTGTAAATGAGGTAACTCAGCTGGTACTTTACATCAAACAGGCTTTCCTTTGGCGAGTTCAGTTTAATTAATTAATGCGGCCACTTAGAGAAAATGAATATATGGAGGTTAATAGATGTTGTTGCAAACCGGTCACATGACAAGTTCTAACTTTGAAAGTTCACTTGGAGTTCAGCCCTCGGTCTGTGCGCCTAATTGCAACCAAAATCGTGTCGGATTGTAGAATATGAATCCAATCTCATGCATTAAGGGATAATTTGGATTTTTGGAGTGGGGTTGAATGAGATACGTCTCCATAGTCAGTGTATTATCTGCAGGAGTTGGCAATCAGCACATCCCCAGTTTGGAGAAACAGGCAGGCGTACCACCACAGAAGCTAAGCCATGTACTGCTTTGGAATGGAGCAGCAGCATAATGTATTTTAGCCACCTATAAAAATCAATATACATTTAATTCTATGCTATATTTAGAATATTTTCACTGCTTTACCTTGCCAGCTCTTACCGTCAGGGAACTGAAGCTGGTATATCCGTCTATGCTCCCTTCAAAGCCACCAGACTCCTTTTGACAAAACAGTAATTTTACCTCGCAGAACATGGGAGTTGCTGGTCTACCACTGCCTCTTGTTAGCTACTTTGTGTTTTTGTGTGGCTTTGGTGTTTCAAAGGGTTAGTTCAGATTACGAGTGGGGGAAATAATTGATTACTAACGAGACGATGGGTTGCTGCTGCTTGCTGTATGTGCATATGCCCCCTCACACACTTTCTCATTGACTAATTGGCGCTGTTTACTTATATTATGTAGTCTATCTATCATGAATACAGTTACAAATGTACCTGTAGCCAGTATCTCACTATCACTATCCTCATTCATATTTTAAGAAGCTACAACTTATATTCAGCCACAAAATAAGCCTGAAAAGTTGGAAATCAGAACAGAGGTACAGAGATTTGTTGCATAGAGATGATACATAGTCTCACTTAGTTGCATTGGTGTGAACCAGCAGGTTTTTTCGAACATTGCAGAACTGGGCATTGCAAGTGGTTGCACGTCACAAATCTTTGGTCTGAACTGGGCATTAGATGCATCACGATGCAGACGTGGATGATTTGGCATCGATTCACAAATGCCAATAATCTATTAAATGTTTGCTGATAACATACTGTTTGCAGTATGAGAGAGTATGGGAGTGGCTTTGAAGAGAGGATAGATACAGCTTTAGTTCTCCGCAGGAAAGAGCCCTCTGATGGTAAGGGAAAGTGGTGAGAACAATCTCAATATGGCGTCCACTTAAACCCATTTTTTTAAGTGGTTAATAAAATACGTTTTGCTGCTGCCCCTGTCCACAGCAGTACACTGCTTAGCTTTTGTGGCAGTACTCCTGCCTGCTTCTCCAAACTGGGGACATGCTGACCGCCATCTACTGTAGATAAAACGCTGACTATGCATAAGTACCTCACACAACCCCACTTCCAAAATCTGAACTACCAGAAACATTCTCGACAGCGGCCAACTGTAGATGTCCGTGTTGATGAGCTTACACCTCATACCTCATACATTCTGCATCTTCTCCACCCTTAAAAATACATGTGGCTGCTACAGTTACAGTATGTCCAGCGTCCCAGATGCAGAACATGATTTACATTTTCACACGTCAGGAATTTCCATTTCCATTGTTAGTGCAGGGCAGAGTTGAGAACCCCTCCTCTCTCAAGAGCTGCCAGAGAGGTGAGTCATCGCTTCTGCTCCAATCAAACTCCTTTCCGCACATCGATAGACATCAGTGAATGTCTTTTTTTTTTTTTTTTTTTTTGAGACAAAACATATATTTTCTTTTATTAAATTTTTGTGTCCGTTTTTCTTATTTGTCAGCTTCATTCTCTTGTTTTCAAGACACGAAGGCGAGTGAGTTATAGCCTCGTATTTCAGCTGGGACAGACAGCAAGAGGCTGGGGGGAGACACATCCATCCCCTCCCATCCTAAGCTCTTTACGCCTCACTGTGAGTGGTTGGGCTGCTTCCAGGATGGCTTAAATCACGGCTTAGCCACTGTGGGATTTGGGGTTGTACGCTGCATGTTTTGATTGTGGGTATTTTAATATCTGTATAATGGTGCAAACTGTAGTAAATTTAAGTCTCTTATTTATAATGGAGCAGAACATGCCGCTTTGGTCTAATGAGAGTAGATTTTTCAGATCAATCCTGCCACATGAAAGAGATATAAAAGGAAAACTTAATCCCAAATAGTGGAGCATGACAGAGAGATGTTCCACCAGCTATGACCCAAAATGTTCAAGGATAGCAGTATTGTTTTCACAGCTCAGAGAGGATGTCGTCAGGGCTCATAGATCAGATCGCTCACTATATACAGTGACCGCTGTCAAACAAACAGAGGATCAGGTTTCAGGCTGCGGGTAGTTACAGTGCAACCTATACAACATGAAACACAAACTGAGCACTTGTGAGTAGCTGCCAAGGGTTTAAAGAAGGATCCAGTGTCCAAGTGTTTTAACCTCCATTATTTTTTTAATATCTGTGCAATCTGGCTAATGGTCAGAAGCCGCATATCAAACTACTGTCCTCCAGCTTACAGCGTATACGGGTATAGATTCTTTGACATGTGATCTTTGTTTTAACCTCACTGATGAAATACAAACTTCTAAAACTACTACCGCTAATAGTTCCGTTCTACTACAACTACAGCTGATATAATAATAACAATCTAACTTTATTTCCTAATATCATGCAGCCCTAAGTCACAATACAAACATTGTAAATGATGTCCCCACAGGAAACACTTTGTCAACATCTTTTTTTATCTAATACGATAATGTTTTCGGTCTGTTCATCTCACTCTTAGCCATTTATTTTGCAGCAAAACTTATCTAGTGGACTGAAAAAAAAATTGATTACACTATTCTAGTAGGCAACCTAAAGTATAATTTGTGTATGTCATATTAATAATTTCTATATTAAAAAAAAAGTTACTTGGCACTGTGGGACGATACGATATTGCCACACAAAAATATTGCAATACTATCCTGTATCAGTTTTTCCAAACCCCTACTATCTACCTGTTTGTTTTAGCTAATGCCCTAAAAAGTTAGCATTACAGAGAAATCGCATATTCCTCTTCATCCCTCCCCAGTTTCTGATGAGGTGGACATGATAACCTTTAATACACATAACGTTATTCAACCCTACAACAGTAAATACTTTTTCCCTAACCTGATATGAAGTGTGCTCTGCACATGTGAGCATTTTTGATGATCTCTTCCGTCCAGTCCTTTCATCTTATCACATTTAACCATTTTGTTGACGGGCAATGGCGGCTGGTATGTGATGAAATTTAAGTTTGAGCCATGACTCCTTCTATTCTGGCTCCCAATAACAATATTGGGAGTTTTGGCCCCAGATAGCAAACTGACGTCATTGTGATGTCGGCCCTAAAAGGGTCTTTTGTAGTGTGAAAATCTCATACGGTTGCAACCCTAGTGACAACAGTCAGTAGATTTAAACACACTGGGAGATTTTTATTAAGGATTTGTAGTCCTTTTTGTGGTTGTGAAAAAGTTAAGTAGGTTCTGTTTTTAATCGTCAAAGCACCACACAAAGGTTTTGTGCAGGTAGAAAGGAAGAAAAGATAACTGAAAACTGCATGTTTGGTCTTGTGTACTATTTGTTTTATTAAGAGGAGGGAAATATGGGAATGGGGGAATACAAATTTATACAAATAGCTGCCGCAGCTGATTTATTGCTGCAGACTGACCGCTGCGCCGGGGGAAATAGTGTCTGAAATTTAACGTCTGAGAAAAGCAGGTGCAAAACCTGCGGCTCTGTTTTATCACACTGAGGGAGGGAGCCTTGCCAGGTCCGTGCGGTGAGTGAGTGAGAAAAACAGTGAGATATCTTAATAGTTCAGACTAGGAAAACACTTAAGTCACAGCAGTAAGGAAAATGGCAGCTTTCCATTCAGCACCTCAACACAAGACAAAAGAACAGCAATGCAACAGCCTGTTGTTTCCACTGTTTTACTTTTCTGTTTCCTGCAGTGGGCTTTAGTGGCTCGCAGCAGCTCCAGTCCAGCGTGATATGACTAAAGCAGCCAGTAAGACGCATGTATATTATTTACCCACTGTGTCTTGAAGATCAGACCACTTGGGAAAATGTCATCCTCTAAATGTTGGAAGGATTTTTTTGAAAAGAAAATTAAAAATAACCAGTTGGTTTGAATTTTAGCTGAAGTTACTCAGTTAGCGGCTTTGTTTATAAAAGTCAAATAAACTCTGAGGACCTTTTTGTCCACTTTCATGCTGCTGGGTTTGATATTTTGTCAGTGGGAGGAGGAAGAAATGTTTGAACAAGAGACTCGGCTCAGACTCCAAACATACTTGGTGAACATGCCCTTATTAGTACAATAATTGGGTCGGTGACATGGATTTTTCTTCCAAACAGAAAAAGGTTGCTCACCACCAATTTCACAATGTTGTATAAACAGTTTAAAGGTGATGTGTCTTGCTGAAGTGTTACAATTAACCCCCCCGGCTGGCTGGCTGATGATAATTCATGTCATGATAAAAAAAAAATGTCAGTGAACATCCTATATGTCTTTTTCGTAATGTCTTAAACGTTACTACGAGTATGCATACCTGGCTGATGTTGGTAGCCTGACTTTAGGCACCTTGTTGTAACCATACGTCAGCTAGCTAGCTAGCAAGCGTTTTGCTGGCATTACATTACAACTTAAGATGAGAATACTAACAAAGTAATGTTTCTGTGAAGACAGTGATAGTTTCCCAGCCACGCCTTTAAAACATTTTTAGAATTTGGTTTTCCTTTCAACGTAGATGAAATTAGCACATAGCATTTCTTTGTGTGACAGCAAAGGGGAAAGATGATGAAGGCTTTGGTGATGCTTGCTCAACTGTTATTCAAGCGCAGAGTGAAAAGTGGTGGGGCTTAGGAAGGTCCAATTGTGACTCATTCTCCTTACACAGGTTGAAATTAGAAGAAAGTGAATGGTAGTTGTTGTGACTGTTACAGCACTTTGCAATGTGGGACACAGTCGGTGAGCCAGACTGGTCTGATGCATGCTGGAGACTTTTCCCAAATTAGTGTAACATCCGGCTATTTTTGGCACACTGTAGATGTTGCTTTTTGTTTGCACACCACATACGACATGTTACATTTTGGCCAAATCAGTACGTGCTGCTAGTATCGTAAGTGGTTTTGAATACAGCCATGTTCTGTGCTGGCTTAGCTTTGCAAACAGTTTTAACATTTAATCATGCACTCACAGACCCCTGAACCTGTTCTCCAGTCTGTACATTTTTTTGGATTCCCAATAGAAACCAGCAGGAGCCTTTTACTCCAGTTCACTGAGCAGCACTCATTAGAGCTCAGTGTGTTGTTGATGTTTGGGTAAGGAGTGAATCAGGAAGTGTGAGTGGATACAGAGGCCCTGCAGGCTCTTCCCCAGGCAAACCTCAGTCCTCAGGAGTATGCTGCTCATAGCTGACAACAACAGCCATTTTCCTCTGTGGCGTTCACGAGGACAAAAATAAAGCTGATTATTTTTACACAAAGAAAAGTGTAGGACTTTATCATGCTGATTTCTCACAGCTGCAGTCATGTTGGACACGTTACATTCAGAAACGTTGTTATTTATATGAAGTCGTAAATCAATGTGCATCAGGCTGCCACATACTGTAATTTAGACAGCAGCTGTTGGGAAAGTTCTTCAGTTATTTTTAACCCACTGTTTTCAACAGTGCTAAATCCATGTTAATAATTATAATGTCATTAACATACACTCTCTCAGACCATGTGTGTTTGAGAATATGATGATGCTTGCAACAAGTGACACAATGATTATATATAAAATGAAGAAAAAATATCTTCTCTTGTAATATTTACATAGCTTAAATTCAGGAAATGTACATAACCTTAAAGTAGGACTACCTGTTTAAATTTATATCCCATTTGTTTTTAAGTACTTAAAGTGACACTTCTCGTGTGTGATGGAGTGCTTGGAGAAGAAAAGAAGCACAGATGTTGTGTCTTGAAGTATACATACGCCTCAGACATTTCTACTTACCATACAGGCTTGGTCCCCCGTGTGCAACGTCAGTCTCTCCTGCTGACGTCCGTGAAGATGTCTGCTAGTTGCGTTGCTCCTGGTCCCTCTGCAAATAGCTGCAGCGTGGTGATATTTTGCAGCAGCTCTAGGCCGGCTCTGTGCCTCCAAGCAGGAATGAAAACTAATGAGCTATCAGGAACTGAAATACCAGTAACTTCACTCTAGTGCCTTCAGTAATTACTAAAAACAATGTTTGAAGTATGCACAGTGTCAGGTATTGTTTTACTGGTAATCAACCTGGGGGTCTGGGCTCCTACTATGGGTCGCCAAAGCTTCAAGGGTCGAGAAGCCTCCTTGATTTTAAAATATACAATAAAACTATTTAAAAATGTATACGGTAGCCCTATATTTCAGCATTTTATTCAAGTTCATCAGTTGTTCCTTACTGTTACTGTTATGAGTTCAATATAAAATGAAATAGCCATAAAACTGTCTCTCAGTCAGGAGTTGTCAGTTTTCTCAGTGATAAAAAGGGTCCCTTGAGGACAAAAGTTGGGAACCACTGGTTCATATCAACTGTATAAATCAGGGGTGTATAATAAGTGAGGGCATATTTAAAATCAAATAAGAAAACAGCACTCAAGTTGTAGCCTAAAGTTAACTTAATGGCAATATCATACTTCCTGTTTGCATCCCCCAAAGCCTCTAAATTATTGGGACTGCAGCTCCAAAAGTTAGAGGGAGGTGATGGGGATTGTTGGGTTGGGTGCAGTTGTCTCAATTTTGCAGTCTGAGGGCAAAATAATAAATAATTTGTTTACATGGAAAGAATGATTTTAAACCCAGAAAGCCCAAAACAAGCTGAAGTAACAATGACGTGTTTTAACAGCAGAATCGGTGGTGAAGGCGTGTGTCTGCACGAGTGCTGTGTGTAGTGTGTGGTGTTGGAAGTGTGAAAGTAACAACAATGCATGGAGGGGAAAAGAGCGTCTCAGCCAGAGTTACGGGGTATTTATAGCCTGAGAGCACCGAGCCCAGGTGCTCCCAATGAGGACAGTCACTCCGCCCACCAGGTAGCCTACCTGCTGTATTAAAGAAACAGAACACAGAGTAAATGAACAGGTCAGGGGACTGTCACACGTGTTATATCCATGTTTCTAAAGTGACATAGCACTTTGTTATCAAGATGTGGAGGGGATGGTGGATAGGGTGTCACCTAGGGGAGATGCCTACCTAGCTGCCGGCCACTGTTTGAAACCAAAAAATGACAATATTGGTAGGGTTTTAGAGACCATGACTGTTTATCCGATGGCTTTTAGCTACCAAACTTGGGTGTGTTTTTTTTTTTAGTGGCCTGTCACTGTGTTTTCAGCGTTTTTTGTAGTCACCAAGCATTGATGTTTCGTAGCAACCTGTCACTGTTTTTGCACCTGGGATAGTGACACAAAAAGCAGTTGTTTTTTATCAAGACAAAGCTTTTTTGCTTTTCCAGTAGGCATTTTAAGCCAAAACATGATCATTTCCAAACCATAACCAAGTGGTTTTTGTATTCGTTTTGCTGCTACATAATAACGTACAAATAAAACATATTCATGGTTTGTAGAGACGTTAAGATTGTAAGATTTTTTTCTGGCAGTTGGGTAGGTGAGAATGTGCCTAAATAATGTATCCAGAAGCTCCTCTATTGAAGTGATGTCCTATTTTAAAGTAGCCTCTATTTAATAGTTGACAAAGTCAAGGAAGACTCTATTTGGGACTTTCGGTTCTCTCAGATCAAATAAACACAGCTGGGATGATGTGCAGTTAGGCTATAACGTAAATTCACTTGTCAGACTTCACCAGATGTTGATCCTGAAAGCATGCAATTTGATTTTACTTTGCTTCCACTGAAATAATTGATTTTGGTCCAAACTTTTGTTGTTGTAAATGCTACCATGATGGTATTTTAAAAAGATTTTTATGCTGATACATATATGTTTTTGTCCGTCTTGGTTTTTAGGGTCTTTTAAGGACCACGTTTGACAATAGTGTTCCCACTTTAATAGAGCAACCTTTTGGATTCAATGTGTTTTGTTCAGTAGATCCATAAATAAATCAGATCAGGGGGTCGTTGTTGTATGGCCGTAGGTTAGAGGCTTTTATTAGTAAAGGTCTCTTAAATGTCAGAGAAGACATCATTTTTCAATTGAAGGTAAATTCTGCCATTGAATTGCTGTAGAGGAGGATGCATCCAGGTTTGGGAGTGATGATGTTAGTTCTGAATAGCAGGTCTATCCCTTTGGAGCTGCCGTAATGCTGTTGGTGATCCCTAATGATGAGGAAGCAGCTGCATGCGGCTCCACAGGAAGCCTGGTAGACAAAGAAATAATCTGCTTTTATTGACAAGATGAGAGAGAAATCCCTTAAACCCACCGGTCTTACTCCTGAGTGTGAAAAACGCACAAAAGAAAAGCCACTGATGAAGACGTGCTCAGGATACTGTACCGTCTGCACAATGTACTCATCCTGGGGAGGCTTCTGAATGATGCAGTACAAGCCTGAATATTACATTCAATCTGTCTGTAAGGGTTTCCAGGGAAAAAGAGGAGTTGAATTAAATCAGGTTTTAAAATTACTATTCTGTTCATACAGCGTGTTGTACTTTAATGTCTCCCCATACACAATGTAACCAGTGAACAGTTCAGCAGTTGGAGCCGCAGCAGCTGGAAAAACACACAGCTCATGCAGGCAAATAAGGTACTTTAAGACCATTAGCGCCCGATTGCGGCAATTTGGGTCAAAAATATTACTCGTTTCTCTCTCATAACTCAGTCAAACAGAGATGATATATATGAAACCAGGTTCCCTTCGCATCATTCAACAGCATGGGGCCAAATCAGGTGCCTTGATCAGTTCCTCCAGTCCTTTCTTTTTCCTTAGAGACATAATGTACATATTTTAGACTTTGTGTGGATCGCACCTTCTGAGTTTACCAGTATATGTTTCATTGTGAATGAATGTCTAAATATCAGCTTAGAAATCAAAAAGAAAGACACTCCTTACAGAATTAGCCTGAGAATTGTCACATTTTTAAATTTCCTTCAGTGTCAAAATAATCCAGTGATATCTGGAGCATCACAGATAGGAACTAATACAAGCTAATTCAGCATACTTTTTATGATGAAATGTATACAAACATGGGCTAAAATCTAGGGCCCCCTAACAGTTGACGAAACGTTAGTCGACCAGAAAGGTCATTAGTCGGCAAGATTTCATTGGTCGCTAAGTGGCAGAAAGAAACAAGCAAACGTGAAACTCTATTAGGGGCTGCGCCTTGTCAAAATGAATCAAAACCTGTATGACTGGACCATGTGGGAATTTAATTTGAAAGGACAGACACAGGAAGTGGCCACGCTCAGCAGTCAGACAGAAGTCACGTCAATCTCCAGGGCTGGTACCTGCAGTTATTCCACAGGCTAGTTAATAACATGTCGGGCAGGAAATCCAAAGTGTGGGATCATTTTGAGAAGGTGAAGGACGAACCCAAGGTGATGTGTAAACTCATCTTCATTGGTCGACTACAAACATGACGTATCATCTGAAACATGGAAGTAGCTACATGCCCATTAGCCACTTAGCACAATTATTACTGCTTTGCCCACAGCGTCATTAACAGGCGGCTCACTCAGTGTGTGACGTGCATTTGTAGATAAAATATAGGCCTATATTAATGAAGGTTCATTAGTACGGTTTTGTATTTCTCTGTAATATAGCACAGTGTTAACAATGTTACTGACACTATTCTTTCTCACACCTTCAACTCAAACCATTGTGTTGCCCCGCCCAAAGTATATAAATTAATAATTAAATTAATATAATAAACGTGGGCGACTAGTCGACTAATGGCCCTAAATGACAACTATTTGTTGACTAGGACTAGTCGAGGGTAGCCCCACTAAAATCTAAATAAAACAGCACACGAAAATTTGACTCCATGGGAACATTATGTAGTATTTCCTGTTTTCATCCCCAAATCCCCCCAAACTATGCAAACTATAGTTCCAAAACTTATAGCACGATTATGCCCCAAATTAAGGTAGGACAAAGAATAATGATAACAGCGACAAAAGTCATTAATTGGCAAGGTAACACTTTATTTGGACAGTCCACCTTCACATAGTTCATAGAATATCTGTAACACTTCAGCAGCTTATTTGTTGAGATTCAACAATCCGATTGTTTTGCTTTGTCTTAACGTTCTTCACGGGGCAGCAAAATAAAACAGACAACTCATGAAGTCAACAGGCTTCAAAAGAAGAGAGATAAAAAACAAAACCAAGGGGAAAAAAAGAGTTAAAAGGAAATCAAAACTCAAGTAAAATCAGGAAAGGTTTTCTGATAAAAGTATGTTTTAAGAAGGGCCTTAAGAGAGACTTTTTGCTTATCTGATTTCCTCAGGCAGATTGTTCCAGAGCCTCGGGGCCCTGAATGCAAACGCTCTGTCTCCTTTTGTTTTCAGTCAGGTGCTGCTTTGGAGATATAGCAGGTAGAGACGCCACAAAGAGCCTTTAAAGTAAACAGTAAAATCTATTCTAAAACATAGTGGATGTTTATCTATCTTAGATGTTTATCTGGGGAGTATAACTTGAACTATTCACTCAACATATGCTGCATAAGTTGAGTAAATAGTTCTGGGAACATGTAGGTATCTTCATGAATTCTCACATATACTCTATAGATAATCTGTTAAAGATCTACAGACAAAGTGAAACAGCTGAGCAGCTGAATCTCAACTCATAAGCTGACGAAATGCGCCAAATACTCTGTAAACTATCTTCAAGTGGACGAGACAAACAAAGTATTACCAGAGGCTATTTACATTTTTTTATTACTGCACAATAAATGTTTACTCAATCTCAGAATGTTCCATCGAAATGGGTGTCAGCGTTTTGTCTGTTTATCAGATACCAAAACACTGCACAGACGTTTATAATACTGTGAGGGAGGACTTTACCACTCCGGACAGTAATCATAGTGATAGTGATTTTATTGTTTCATTATTCCTAGCAACAGTTGGCAGGTAAACAGCAGAAAAACAGCCTTCACAGTGCAAAACAATCTACCAGGAATATGTGCTTGCAGGTATTTGATTAGGCAACATAATTAGAGGATGTTTTCTCTGATAAATGGCCTTTACTTTTGTATCGCCCCCGTCCTTTTATCTTTCTAGAGAGTAACAAAACACCAGGCTGAAAAGCAGAGCTCCACTGACTTCATTAGTTAGAAGTCTGCGTTACCTCTGACCCCACTCAGCGTCTCTGATGGGTGTGGTCAGAGGTGAAACCGATCCTGAGTACCACCGCACATTACGGTAGAAAGGTGAGAGGAAGTTTTTCAAGGGTATTCAGTTACACTGTCAGTGATGTTAGTTGGGTTTAATGCAAGAGGGAATGAGGGTTTGTGGTTTCTTTGTGGTTTGTTTCTGGAAAGGAAAGACAGTAATGCTTTATATTCTTTCTTGCTAAACATAAAATAATCTATAGAGCATGGTCTAAATGCATGCTTCATGTGCATTGAGGGCATGTCTAACCCCACTTTTGCCAGTTAATGGTGCATTATCTAGGTACAAATTAAGGGCTCATTAATGTCAACATTAGATATGGAGACAGAGACAGATGGAGCCTTCTGTCTGTACTCTGCACTCATTTCATCTGTATTTGTGCACGTTTTCTGAAAGCTTATGGACACTGATGAATTGTTGCAGTACAGAGGAGATTGTGGAGGTCGTGTAGTGTAGTCAAAGTGAGATATGACTGAAATTTAAATAATGATGGAATGGAACAAATTGGTAATATATAATGATATGTAGAGAAAAGAATTCCCCGTTAATGCGTCGGGATGTCAAGACTACTGCCGTCTACAATGCTCATACCTAACAAGTTTTGGATTTGAAAATAAGTTTTTCGGTGCCCGTCGCAAGCACCTCTTTTAATATACGCTTTTTCCCACAGATGCATGAAGCTTTAAGTCTATTAATCTCGCCAGTAGTGTTGGAGTAGCTTTCTGCTGAGAGTAGTGCCGTTTGAGCACTAATGTCAGTGTAGCAAATATCGTGGGACCCTTGAGCAACAAAACTAAAAACTGTAGATGAAAACTAGTCAGCAGAACTAAACCTTTAGCTTCTGAAACAAATCAACAAAGTTATGCTGCGTTTTGAGCGTAAATGCACAGAATCTTTCTTAATTGGTAGTCAGACAGCAGCTCATTCATTGTACAGAATAAAATAAATATTTTCCTCATTAATGATGTATTATTTCACCTGCCCACAACCATCCACGCATCACTGTGTGTGTAACAAGCAGAGTGTAAGAGCATTGTGAACCCGCCTATGTGAGCATATCTTACAATCTGAATAATGCGTCCTTTTAATAGAAGGCAAATACTGCACCTTTGGACCAGATTTTTGTCAGTCGATGGCGCAAATACTTTCTGCTGCCCTAAAATAAGCAACATGGCTGACCACACTTTGGTTTTAGTGCTACATGCCCATGGGTGCACAGTTGGGTGCTTGTACATTTGCTGCTTACACAACATGGACGCTGGCCATGAAAATTGTACCTGCGTTGGTCTAAAACTTGCAATGACAGTTGCTCTGTGCTGCTGTGTGTAAGACAGAGCCATTATCTTCTTTGATTTGTGTTTTTTGACCTTTGACAAACTGATGATTAGAAACACAACATATGTATAGGTGTAAAACCTAGAAAAAAAAGACATTAAGCTGTTTTGGCACTTAAGACGGTACTTGGTGCTAAAAATGGAAGTTAAGAAAATAAAGCATTAACTTAATGTCTTTGTTTTTAAGCTCAGTGCCATTCGTGGAGGTTTTATGTGCTGTCTTTCCTCCAGTTATGAGCCATCTTCTCCTACTGATCAGTCTGGTGTCCTTGATAAACCAGGATGAAGAAGTACCCCTGGCAGGGTCACTGATCCTGCAGTTTTACAGACTGACACATTGAACCATCCAGCTCCGTGTCCGTCAGCTTCAGTCTCAGTCGTGAATCACTTGATTGATAAAACAGCTTGTGCATGATCAGAATGACACATGATGAGCTCCTGTCTTGCCACACATGTCTGGGGATTATATAATATTTATCATCCTTTTGCTGCTGTCGTCAGCGAACACAGCCCATTATGCAATCTGATTGTTATCTTATCTGATGATGAGTAATGTGACACTAACTGCCAAGCTGAGATTAAGTTTTTCATTTAGTTCTGATGTATCCATATATCACAATATAGTCCTGCGTATGAAGCTTCCTCTTCTGATTAAAATTAATGAAGACAGCCCTCTCAGGCCCAATTTTCCCATCATTCTTTTCTGAAAGTGTAAATTTAATCTAAATAAGTGATGTCAGCGTGGATCAAATTTACATGTCACTCATAAAAAAGTAATCATCTACAAAAAAACACACATTTTTCATTTTATAGGCTTTTTTTACTGAACACCTAAAAAATGAGGCACACAGCGAGACTTTACCCTCCAGTCTGAGTCCAATCACAGCAAGAGGTGTCTTGCCTATTGCAAGGAAGCATGTCCCAGCTGTCAATCACTTTCTCAGTGTGCTAGTCTTCTACACTTTATTTTTGGCCCCTCAGGAGTAGAACAGCAAGCTGTAAACATAATATTGACATTTTAACACCTCACAAAGTTGCCACTTTTTGATAGTCAGGAAAGAGCATCAACCTCTCAACTCAGTAAATACACTAGACTAGTGGTTCCCAACTGGCCTAGCAGTAGGGTCCAGATTTCCCCTTAGTCATAAGTTCAAGGTCCACACAGTTCAATGTATTGCATCATACTTGCATTTGGTCATTGAGTTAGTTTGGTGTCTCTGTCATGTAGTTGTCCGGTAGTCACTCACTCGACTGCAGGGAACGGCATAAAATTCAGTGTACTTCAAAATAAAGTGTGTTTTTTACAAACTTGACATGTTCACAAGTCACTTGTGGTCCATTCAGAATGGACCACGACCCAAAAGTTGGGAACCACTGCTTTCTCTGGTCAGAAAGCACTTGAGTTCTGTCAGCAGACAACCCTGTAAATGTCATGAGAACGTCCGTTGTTGTGGGTATTTTTACCAAAACAACAGACAGTCCTTCCCCAAAAAACGGTTGTATCGGTCGTCTGTGCAAGCAGCTTGTTACGACCCATATTGGCGTTAATTGCTACATGGTGACTTCTAGTGGTAATTATGATGGGGGCACAGAAGGAAGTCAGGTGACCTGGTCTAAGAAGTGACAAAGTCCTCGTGTAAGGAGGGGATTAGGGTAGATGGACTTTGACCCAGGAGAACGCTGTTTGTGTCCTGTGGGAAAACAAGTCAGTGTTGACTTGTCAAATGTAATGTTTTACTCACTTCATGTACAAAATCAGAAATACTTTATTGATCTTTGGGGGAAATGGGGAACAACAGCAATCCAATCGCCAAAATAAATGTTGGCATCATGTTTCTGCAAACCACAGATATTAAATATTTGTATATTATAGCTGTTATGTTGAAACTTTCTGTTTCTTTATGTTCCAACAATGCTGTGGTAAACACATGTTTATGTTAAGGCAGAAGAAAACAGCTGCTTATACCTGGTTTTGATGGCACAATTACAGCTGGAAATGCCTCCAATGCTTTGCTAATAACTGATTTATTGCTTATTGGTCTCGAACATTGGTTAGGTGCAGTTAGGCAGCTCTCCTCCCTATAGGTGCCATCCACCATCCTGTCCACCTCCAAAATACATTATCACCGCCTTCTCGCTTTTCACAACATCTGTGTCTGAGTGCTGTAGTTTGCCCCTAGCTGAGACCACCAGTATTAGGCATTTTGGCTGTGTCGACGAACGACCGTGCTGCAGCAAGTATACACACAGGTGCAGCACACAGTGTACACGCACCCTTGGCCACGCTGGTGGTATACTTGTGCCCTTATAAGTACGTAACATAACGTAACGTAACAAATTGACTTAATTTAACACAGACCATTATCTTTTTTTTTAAACCTAACCAAGGAATTTTGTTTGCCTTTACGTAACCACGTAGTTTTGGTGCAAAACAGCAATCGTTTCACTAAGTTAACTCCGTATTTGAAACTCTTGATAGCTGGTACATAAGCCTGTCGCTGGTATCCTTAATGGTCTTATACGTTGGTTCAGGAGTTATTGGCAAATGACCTTTTCTGTTGTTAAGGTAAAAGAAAGTGAACAGACACAAATGGCATATCCACAGAAATGCGGTTAAGTAATTGTTTACCCTCATTAATAAAATGATAACCATATGCATTGGTGAGTGTTGCTATGCACATGGTAACCATCACTTTTTTTATGACAAGTAATAATCAAAATGAACTCCTGTGCTGTCAAGGGTTAACTTTTGATGCCCTTTTCAAAATGTACTTGTTTTGACCTTTAATCTGTGTCTGTGTGTCTTTCCCGCCTGTGACCTTGTCAAACACACCCGGGTGACACAGAACACAGAACAGCTGTGATTTGGACCATTTAATCATAATTTCTGGTCGAGGCAGATGAGGCTGCGGGCTGCTTATGAAACACATGCTGGGTAGGTTATACTAAGATCATGCTTCAGGGTGCCAGGCTTCAGGAGCAACATCCAAGAACGCATTAGTATGCATGTTGTGTTTTTGCCTGTCGCCACAAGCATGGGGTGCACGCAGACACAGCCAGTGATCGCAGGTCTGGGCTGAGTGTGGACACAGCTGTAATTTAAAGGCCCATTCTGTCATTTTTTAAGCATATAAGTTACAGCTAGAGCTTAAATTTGCATCTGTATTTGAACAGTTTGACTTACTGATGAATATGTTTGTTTGTTTTGATGCTGTGTTCATAAAGCGGACTGAGGTGTGACTTAAACAGCAGCAGGAATAGTTTTTAAGTTATTACGTGACATTTCTAATATGAACATGTTTATAAGTGCAGCGTCAAGATTTTGCTGCTGTAGTTCAAAATAGCCACAAGGTTGATCCACAAAAAGGGCCATTAGATAATTGATTCCTCTAATCAGCAGTGACTAATCATTTTGATAGATTGAAATCTAGCAATATAATCAGGATTATTATTTTAGCCATAATTGTGCAACCCTATTTCAGGGCTGACAAACACTGTGCGTGTACTCTGAGTGCTCCAAATAGACAGTTGGGAGCCTCAAAGTATTAAAAGGTCATAATGAGGTCAGAGTTCATCATCCATCACCGTGCCTCAGCAGCAAATACTGTAAATATGGAAACAGTAACAAGACTGTAGAGCTGAAGTTGCATCACACATGTCCCATCAGCTGCAGAGGAGCAGGAGTTCAACAGTAATGACAAACAGTAAACGCCTCAGATGTTCATTCACAGTCCGTGTTTGTCAGGGCTGCAGTCGATCACGTTTATGGCTGTTGTTATAAATGTGCTAATTTGCTGTTATCACCCCGGGCGCAGGATAAACTGAGTGGAGGCGCTGTAAAGAAAGTCTAGTTAGTGGGGACGGTCATGATGACCAAGGTGTGTCTCACAATTCAAGGCTCATCACACATTTATAGCTGCTCTAAATCACACAAGCATTAAAACAAGACATGGATAAAATATGTGTAATTAAATTATTTTGTGGTCAAGTTAATGAGTGTGATGATTTGTATCATTGCAGGGTGACAATATAAACAACTTATAATCACAGTATTGAATCCTGTAAAGGTACAAATTTTACAAGGTTGTTGTGTGTTTATTTCCTGGGGTGAAACTTGTGTTCTGTCTAGGAATTCACTGGCATTCATGACTCAAGGGCGTCACTTTGTAACCCCTTTAAATGTGCACATGGCACTTATTCAAATTAATGACACATTCATTCATTTTAATTTACAAACCTGTGGACTTTAATATCTCATGTGTTACGATGTTCACAAAGACCGTATGAAAAACTTGGACAACAAGAAACAGCACTGCACTGGGGCTGGGAAATATGAAGATATATCGTTACCAAAATATGAGACTATATATCGTCTTAGATTTTGGATACCAGTGTATCGTGTGGCATAAATGGTGTCCTTAGTGTCCTCTATATGTACATGATATAGTATGTTTTTTTTATTGTGCAGATACACCTCTCTCAAACAGTTCTCAGGTGTTAGTTAACATTTCTTGGTGCAAGCTAAAAGCTAAATGGTGACGAGATCTGCCACTTCAGAAGTGCTGGGGACGTGTCTTCAGTGTCCCCAGAGTGAAATGACATCTAAATTCATGACCTGAGTAAATACATTTTCACACCAGAGAAAATGTCTATCGATTAAAACTGAGAGTTCTGATCACCATGCCACTTGAAACTTGTTTTCAGCTTCTGAAAAAGAAAAATGGGATTTCCACTTGCTGCAATTCATATCACAGTCTGTAATTGCACTGTTCAGCTTTAGGATGGCACATTGATTTCTCTCTCCTCTATTGTGCTGTTTTGTATTTCTGTGTTTGCCATTATGTCCAAGATGGCCTATTAATCAATGTGGCATTTGAGGACAGACAGATGGGCTGGAATTCACCATGACTGTCCTCGGGTCATTTTATTTTGGAGAGCAGCGCAGTGTTGCTGGGGAAGCTGCTGGGGGTCAAACAGCCACCCATGAGGAACACCAGGTCAGGGACTTATGCTCCCGTGAACACTGAAGTTGCACACAGTCAAAGTAGGAGCTGCATGAACTGGATGTGACCCGTGGGGGAAACGGAGGGTTTATCTGAACAAAGACAGTCTGTTGACCACACACACATCTCTGGCATCCCACCAAAGAGAGTTTTGACCCCACAGTGGCCGCATGCTTGAAGGGAATATGGAACAAACCAACCCCTGGTTCTTCTGAACCCTGTTTTTAGATAGCATAGCAGCTCACACAGTAACACAACCTCCCACTGCAGACTTTATAAAGCATGTTTCTACCTTACCTGAATCTCAATGAGGCCTCATTAGATATTCCTTTAACCAGACCACTGCTGCACAGTCATATTAACTTAACCCTCCTAACACACTAAAAGCATCCGTGGCTCATTTGCCTCTGTGACAGCCGCTGTCTCTTTCCCCGACTACAAAAGAAAGAAAAATCCTTTTATTCTGAAATATCAGTGAAGGTGACACAGCCCTGGACTTTGAGCTCGCCCCCCACAGTAAAAGAGATTTTTCTGCCCAGGCGAAGTTCCCGTTTCTTTGGCAGGTTATTCACGCTGGTTGATGGTGAGTCACACTCCAGGAAGAGTGGAGGAGCATGAGTGGGTTCTCTGATGTTTGTAGGTTGACTTCTGAATGCTTGAGACCTGCTGGTACACTCTGCAGGGCCCTGACACACTGTGCAGCATAAACAGGATCGTTTGGTGGTATTATCATTTGTTGTGAAAGTGGACCTGGAATAATTGTTCACTCTTAACATTTATGATTAATGATGTTGTCATAAAATGTTGAGAAATCTTTTTGATGTTGTTGTTTTAACAAACACAGAGCTAAATCTTTAAACACCTCGCAGTTGAAGATTTATCAGAATTTTTTTTTTTTTTTCAGCCAGCCTAATTTTCACAGTGTCTGTGCTAATTATGTTCCATATTAGTTTTTTTCACTTATTCATGTTAAGAGCTGTACACTTAATGGTCCCTTTTGTAGGAGTTCAGGGGCTATATTGAAAGAAATGGAATATGATATTCATTACTATGTTTTCATTAGTGTATAATTACATGAAAATAAGAGTCGCTGTGTTTCCATCACCTAAGAATGGAGCACGTCGTCCTCCATGGACTCCCCTATGTTGTTTCTACATTAGCCCAGAACGTACAAAACACTGGCTGTTGATAGAGCCATTAGTGTTTTGCGTCGGCCACCGTAGTTCTCCTACATACTTGGCACACGTTACACTTTCAGTTGATCTGCAACCTCACTGCTAGATGCCACGAAATCCCACACACTAGACCTTTCAGACTTACGTCAGGCTTTTTAAATAAAAAACAAAGGAGGACTTAAGTTGTACTTGACCCCTGTGAGATATGATTTATTTGAATCCCTTAAGACTTTATTTGATACTAAAAAGTCAAGTCAGTTTAATTTATGTATTGACCTTAGTGTTTTCAAATCTCAAAAGAAGTGTTTGAGTCATTTGTGTATGAGTATTTATGCTAAGTGCCATATTGTAGGCAACTAGATTTGCTTGAGTTTCTTAAAGATGTTTCACCTCTCATCCAAGAGGCCTCTTCAGTTCTGAGTTGCTCACAATAAAGCACCCTAGGATTACCATGACCTGGATGACTGAGAATCTTCACCAACTGTGTCAAAGAATTTACGCTTGACACTTTGACCCTCAAAAAAAAAAAAAAAAAAAAAAAAAATTAATTTCAGACATGTTAAAAAGGCTATTAACATTGCCTTGAAAGGAAAATGGTCAAATTCTGTCTCATTTTAATTCATTTTGCATTTGAAGACTTGGCTTTGACGTGTCTGCAAGGACTTGAGATTTTACTGACTGTTGTATAGGTCATAAAGCCCACGCTCTCCATGTGACTGGGTAGAGCATGGGCCAAACAAAAAACTCAAAGTACACATCAAATACATTTTTCCCACAGATGGTTTCTGTCATTTCAAAAAGTTCTTACCATGCTTATGTTTGTTCAGTGTGTGTTTTTTTTCTAAGAAGTTTGGTTTTAATTAGCTATTTGATGCTGTAAAAGGGTGCAACGTCATGATTGACAGCTGTGTGTGCCAATCAGTGTGCTCGTGGTCAGTGGTGCTGCTTGTGATTAGTTGAATGGGTGGGTGCAGACTCTCGCTGCGTTTCCATAGTCGTTCACCATACCCTTGTTGACCTCCCCTTGGCCCTTGCCCTTGGGGGAATCCCCCGCCGCCATTATATGAGTGACTGGGGCAGCTGTGGCTCAGAGGTAGAGCAGGTCGTCCACATATTGGTAGATCGGGGGTTTGATCCCCGGCTCCTCCAGTTTGCATGTCAAAGTATCCTTGGGCAAGATACTGAGCCCCAAATTGCTCCCGATGGCTGTTCCATCGGTGTGTGAGTGGGGTGCAAATGGTTACTGAGTAGCAGGTGGCACCTTGCATGGTAGCCTTGGTCACCAGTGTGTGACTGTGCGTGTGAATGGGTGAATGTCACGAGTCCATTTACCAAATGTGTTGCTCCAACTGTCTGAAAAACTGAAGTGAACTTGGTGAGATCGACTCTCGGAGGGCTGAGGGAGTGAACAAACAACAATGGTCATTCCAGAGGTCTGTAATAACCCACAGTGCATTGCAGTTATGTATATGATGCAAGAAAGTACATCCAAAGTAGCGGGGAACCGCCACAGAAGACATGGACAATTGGACATGCTTTTTAGTTTCAGTTTTCCTAATAGATCTGCATAAATAGGTGAACATACAGGTGTATAAATTCACCCATCGATCAGCAGATTTTCTCAAGAAAATCATTATATTACTGCCTGTAGCAGTAATATAATGATAATCATGATACAGATCACAAACCAAAATTTCGAAATCAGAAACTGCTGCAGCTGAAAGTGTCTGCTGATGTATTGCAATTATACGCAGATGATGCCTTCACCTCACAGAAAGTAGTCTGCAGGTATCCGATCTGCTAAAAAGAAAAGCAGTACAGCGCTAATCCCGCAACTGGCAGTCAATCCATGATACTTAGGACTGAAAGTGAGGTGAGGTGCGTTCCAACTAAATCCACTCCTCCTCCACCTCCTACTTTCCAAGTGGCCTCCGTGCGATGTAAGCTTTTGCGTGCATAAGTGAATGAGGGCAAGTGGAACTAATAAAATGCAGACTTTGGCTCCACATGACGTCAGCAGTGCAAGATGCCTATGGTGGATATTTTGGCTTCTTTTTGTACAGTGAGAGAAAGTGTAGATGCATTATCCATCTTTTTATGCAGTCATTGGTTGAGACTCGTTTATATAACTTGAGACTTGACTTCAGACTTGCTCTTACAAACTTGAGAGTTGACATTGATGTGAATCCAAAGACTTTACTTACTTTGACAGACTTTTTTAAATCTGAAAGTTTCTTAAAAATACTGACAGTAATTTCCTTTCTGTCAGTGACTGATTATTGTTCCAGTTTTATTTGACACATTTGACATTTTCTTTTATTGCAGTTTGATTTCCTTCTTACCCTGTAACTCGCAGCATCATTAAATGAAGAGCTTAAGAGAATGTTGTCAAAAATAGATGCAAATTGGACCGAGTGTGTCTTGGCAGGTCTCTTGGTCATCAAGCAGCGGCCTCTCCTCTCTGTGAGTCTGAGCTCACTGTACCTCCTTGTAGCTGCAGCCATCTGCCAGCAAATGGCTGAGGGTGGCCGAAGATACAGATGTGAGGCATCATTATCGGCTGACTGGGATGAATGATGAATGCTGGCACCGTCTGCTGTCACCTCATTGACAAACCCAGTCATGATTGCCGCTGTCTTTGTTGCAGCTCGTGTGTTTTATTTACTGCCATCACTGAATCTCCCTCTGCCGGCAGCATTAGCATTTCTAGGGTTGCACCAACATTGTTTCCAGTTTCTAAACTGGGATGGTCAGAGGCATAAAGAGATTTCCTGGCTTTCAAAGAGGAAGGTTCGATTAAAAATGCATGCGGGTGCTTTTTGTCATTACAGAGCCATCAGTGGTTGCAGGTTGACAATACAATTTCACATCATGGAAATGAATTAGGCTGAGCTCATTCATTATGGATGCCCATTGGTTTCTTGTTCAGCATGGCCATTGTGTCATTTCTAAATAGATGAAAGCCAGGTAGGGTCGCAGATAACCTGGTAGTGTATTTCAGGATGTAAAACATTTGTTCTGCTGTCTGGCAGAAACCTTTCTGGTCGTATGTGTGTCTCTCCGGGTCGAGCCCTCCTCTGCATTAGCACTGACTTTTACAAGGGAAAATTAGGACACTCATTCTGCAACAGTATTAATGAGCTGCTGTGCTTTTTGAGTTTTAAATATCAATTAATAATGTACAATTAAAGAGGTCTATTCTAAGTAGGGCTGTGACGATACACTTATCTCCCTCGCCCTTGATATTGTGATTTATTGTGTTTTTTGTAACCTTGGACCATGGAAAGAAGTTGAACTATATAATTCTAGAGGCTGAATATCATCTAAATAAAAGCATGTCAGACACTTGGGCTGGCTGAAATCAAGGTGCTATTCAAGCAGCTGAAGGTCCGTGTCCTTAGACACAGTGGTGTCCATCAGCCATTTTCTACCGTCTCACTTCATCTTTATTTTTTATGAAACAGATATGATGTCACGTTACTCATTGATACCACAATAAAAGCAGCAACTTCTTTCCAACTCCGCATTTGAATTATATTGATTTAGGCATCAAAATATTGATGGTTAAAGTCAGTTAAAAAAACCAAAAACTTTTTCAATTTTTTCCCCACCTTCCATCCCAAAAGACACACAGAACGTGTTGCATTGCAAAAATATGAGATTTATAAACTCATGAACTTTGTTACAGTTCAGTTATTTTGTAGCCTACTTTGTAAAAAGTTTGCTGTAGTTAGATAACAGATATTTTGTCGCCTGCCCTCCATTTCTGATAATCTTCCACCTTCTGTGGTTAGACAAACACAACATGACAGCAGTCACTTTTAGTGAGTGATTCTGAGTGACAGTGGTGTTGTGTCGGGAGAGAACACAGGTTATCTTCCTACAGGTAACATCAATTGTCACCTCGAGCTCTGTTTGATTTCTAAATATATAGATAAACTGATTCATCCTTCCCATTTACCTGTTTGTATTTACAGTTTAGACTGATTTCCTGTGGTATTCGTTTTAAGTGTCACCTGAGCTGTCTCAGTGTCAGAGCTGTCACCTGACGACTCTTTGCTTTGTTCACTAACACCTCCCGATCTCATGTTTATTACCCTGCAACCTGCCTCCCGGTCTGCTCTGAACATCTCTCCTCTCACTCCAGGCTCCTGTTTATTCAGCGCCGTCTCCCCCTGCAGAAAGGCAGAGCGAGAGAGTCAAAGCAATGCCCTGGTTTTTATTATCTTGCTGCTCCACTGTGGCTACCGAAAGCTTCGGGCTCAGCTGCATCCTTCCTTGTTTGTGTCTGTGAAAGCTGAAGCCATTTCTGTCACCTCGCCCACTCTTCCGCTGCCTATTTACATGTTGAGCCGAGCTCTTGTGTGTTTATTTACACTGTCGGATATACAGTAACTGATGAGTCTGTTTGTGACACTGCTGTTCCAAACTGTGACTCTTTCTTTTTGGTTTATATAACACAATTATAACAGGCTGACAAGCTCTATCAAGGTCCGTCGATGCTCATTAATAGATATTAAACACTTGCTACACACCTGGGAACACATTTCTGTTCTGTTTGTTACATTTTCTTCTTTGTTCACACGAGGTTCAGTGTGTACGATTTGAGGGGATTTATTGGCAGGAATATAATATAATAAGTATGTTTTCTTTGGTCACCTGAGAATAAGAATGGTTGAGTTTTCATTATGAGCTGTCTGTATCTACATAGGGAGCAGGTCCTCGCATTGGCCACCACAGTTAGAAGCCCCTCTGAGGGCTTTGAGGAGAGTGTTGGAAGAACACTGATTTCTTTATCATAAAACTGCTTTATTCAGTGTTTTTACTGGGTTAAATCACCTTGTCCATTGGTTTTAGAGAGGAAGAGACCTCTGCGGATAATCTGACTCCTGGTAAAAACCTCCTGAATGTCTGAATCTTACGTTAATTGAGAAAAAAGGTGAGCACACATTAACATGTGCTGGGCTCAACTCATCTCCGACATGCCAAACAGCATCTGAAAAGCACTGACTTGTAAAATGAAACTCCTTTATTCAGTTTTTTTTTTTACTGGTTTTAAACACCTGCTCCATTTGTTTTGGAGAGAAAGAGACCAATGTTGATAATTAGGCTCCCTGTAAAAACCTCCTGAAGAATAAACACTGAGGCAATTCTTACCGGGAGAAGTTTCAGCCGGTTGCAATCTGCAATCCTCACCTTTAGATGCCATGAAATTCCCCTAAATCTCTCGCACTGCTTGTTTTAATAGTTATACTTCTGTGAAAATAAGCTGTAGAATAAAAGATCTACAGCTGCAACTGTTACTTTATCAGTTGTCAATCAATTTATCTCATTGTTTAGTCTATAAAATGACAGAAAACAGTCTGAGTTTACATCTTCAAGTGTCTTCTTTTATTCGATTGTCCTAAATCCTAAATAAATTCAATTTACATTTATATAAACCAGAGAAAAGCAAAAAGACAATTACTTGATTACCAAAATAGTTGTTTGCTTTTCTGGTGATTGGCTAATTAACTGACTAATTGTTGCAGCTCTGAAAAGATAATTTAATAGTGTCTTTCTCTGTGTCTTAGACTTCCCTTTTTATCACTTGTCATAGTGTGTCTCAGTGCATTTATTGAATTCTTACTTTAAATTTGATTTGCTAATATTTTATTTTAGTTCACCTTGACTAATTTATTTTTCTGCTCTAAAAGCACTTTGTAACCTGGTTTTGAAAAGTGCACTTTAAAAAAGAATTTCCATCATCAAAAGTTTAGAGGACAGACACTTTGCCATTTGTTTTAGTAAACTGCTCCACATCTCTTTAAATTTTGGAATAAATTAGCCAAACAGGTCAAATGCATTAAGCTGGTGTCCTCCTTTTCCCATTTCCTGTAAGAGAGTACAAAGTTCCAAAGACTGAACATCTACTATCTGAACTAGTTTTTGTGTAAAACTATATTTTGGATGATTTAGTAGTGTCATAACAACTTAAATCAAATGTCCCTTTTTCTTTTCTTGCAGGTGGTGCTCGTATTTGCTCTCAGCATCGGAGCCCTTGTTATATACTTCATAGATTCTTCTGAGTAAGTATTTTTTGGTTTACTTAAAAGGGACACATCATGCTTTTCCTTATTTTCTGTCATATACCGTATATTTCCAGATAGTCGCCCGGTGGCAAATAGTCGCCGGGCACCTAATAGCCGCCGGGGGTTTGACCCTATTTTGTGGATTAAACGCCGGTCCGATTAAACACCCTGGCGATTATTTCCTCATTCATTGCCTCATGACTGTCCCTCCTTGAGGGACTGTTTGCGCTTTTACGCACGGGTCGGTGGTGAAGTGGTGCACATGACTTGTTCTACGGACGGACGGACAGCCACGTATCTAAAACAGGTAATACATCTGGCTACATCTTTCCATCAAATATATACATCAAATATCCGTGATCACCTTGACCTGCGTGCGTAAAAGTGCACACAATTCCTTGTCCTCTCACCGCGGATGCTGTGATTTGATGGCCTGGTACTCATTGTAGCTCACTCTTATAAGACCCAATAATAATAATAATAATAATAATAATAATAATAATAATAAGTTACTGTGGACCTATATGCCATGCCTTTTAATAAAATTACCAGAAGAGTTCACTGAAAAACAGGTAATGTCAGCCTGAATTACTCACGTGCGTCCCCGGTGAAAATCACTGACATGCATGGGGAATACAGCTTCTACAGGCTCGCCTTAGCTTACTGTCAGGACTCAGGGACCAGAATTCGGGATGGTGGACTGTCGGAATGGCGATATTTCGGTGTGGCGGCCTGTAACTGTTGGTTAAATGGCCTGTTCGGTTGGTATTTGGATAACAGGGGCTTTACTGGTATAATGCAATAGCACCACCCAGCGGTGAAACCCGTGTACACGAAAGAAATGACCCACGCTCTACGCTCACCCCTACATCATACAGTATTTTTGCAATAAAAAACATACTGAACAGGAACTGTAACCAAATAACGGCCTGGTGCAGGTCGGTGGAGGAAAAAAAAAGAAAAAAAAAAGCCTTGAGCAAATAGCCGCCTGGTTCTTTTAATCGCCTGGGGTCAAAATCGCGCGGGCTACTAATTGGAAAAATACGGTATGTAATGTTACAATGTCGGATGTTCATATTAAACATGGCCAAAGTTTCAAATAATGAGGTAAATGTATGTAAAAGTCCCTGTGAGCAAAAACCTCAGGCTTTAGTGCGCTCTTAATACTCTGTTTCCAACTGTGTTTTCCACTTTGGCTGCAAGATGATGTCAGCTCGTGATGGATTTCTTTTTACAGCTATCTGCTCCAGACACACTCCTGTAGATGTTTACGTTAAGAAGCTACATGCTAGCATCAGGAACACATGTAATCTTGGTTGCAGATGATCAGATTCCTAATGAAACATATCAGGGTTTTGGTGTAGAGGCTTTTATTGGTGATTCTTCACAGTAGAAAGTGCCGCCATTCTCTGTTACAGTCATTCCCCGGCTGCAATGACAGTGCAGAGACACAGAGATACAGAAACGCTGACTAATGAAAACAGACTGGGCTTTATCAGGAGGGGGGCTTGTAGACACAGGTGCTAAAACAGAGCGTTCAGACAGAGGGAGAATACGTGTGTTAAAGCACGGAAAATGTGTTTTGGGAATGTTAAATAGGGCTTGGTGATATGGCCTGTAAATAATAATGCAATATTTTAAGGCTGTATCAGGATTCACAATAAATCTCTGTTTTGAAATCTACTTTTATCTAGGTAGACTACTAAAATACTAAATAAACTACTGTTCCAATAAAGGTAAAGTATTGTTATAATGAAGTAAATCAAAGCAGAACCACTGGCTTTTATTTGTAAGCACTCATTTTGGGCCTGAGGCGTTGATGTTTTTCCTGTGGTAATTGAAGCTTCTGGTCAACAGTTAGCTGTTAGCAGTTTGCAGAAAGTTGAATTGATACAGCAGCCCTGTTAAATGTGAGCTCTCTAGTTTATGTATTTATAATATTTGAAGTTGCACCTGGTGCTTAATGGTTGTAAAATACAACTAAGTGGTCAACATGTAGAGCCTGCAGATACAAAAACACACGCCTCACCTGCTCACACACTGTCGCCCAGGAGAGTGGTCCGGATGTGTGGGGGGTGCATGTGACTCATCATGTTTGAGTCTTTGTTTGTGTGTGTGTTTTGTTTGCCTGTGAGACAGAGAGAGCTAGAGAACTTAATGGCCATAGCGAGTCTCATTTTGATGTCACAATTTATAATCAGCGTTTGCGATATGGTAATTTTATACATCCTGTGTGGAATAAGCATCAAGTATAATAAGTGTCGCCCACCCCTACATTAAAGCATGTAAACATGTGCTAACAGAAACCCAAAATGCAAGTATGAACCTGAAAATGAACATAATAGGTCCTGTACTTAATGGTTGATGCTACTTCAACGCATAGGTCACAGTTCACCCTGTTTAACCTGTTTCACTGCAGGATATTTAAGAGATCGAGATACTGAGTGTTTGTCTGAAGCTGTCCCTATTCTCTGAGTCCTTTACCTCAAAGCTGATAGTAGCCTTTTCATCAGAGAAATGAAACATAGAAATTGACCACAGAAGCTGTTTGTATTATGGTCTCAAAAACCATGCTGTTAAAATGATGTTGCCTCAGTTCTAAAGATTAAATGGAAAAGTGTATTTATTTCAGACATTTATGATTTAGATTAGCCTCAGAGACCTTAGCCCATTAACTCATAAATCCTCATATAATGCATATACTGCGGTTCTAGCCTTAATTACATTGAGTGCTTTGTGCTCTGTATACGGTATTTGTGAACACGTACTCGCTGGCTGTTTATATCCAATCCCCTTTCAGGTAAACGGCTGAGCTTACCGGGGATCTCTGCCGACAAACAGCCAGTGCTCACAGATGAAATTTGCTTAATCTCTGTAATGAAAGGATCAGACTCTTTAACAGGCAGGAAGGACCCAAGTTCCTGTTGAAAACCAATCACCGTCGCTCATCGAACTAGAGGAAGCGGAAGAGCCTTTTAGCTCTGTGCACCACAGTGTGCTGTTACAGCAGCTCGGTGGTGTTTGGACAGGATGTGCCATTAAGAAGTAGAGCAAAATACAGCAGGATAAAAGCTTTTATCAAACCCCAGAGGGAGTCTCTGCTCCGCTGGGAGTAATGTTAAAGCAGAGAGGAGAAAATAGGCTGTAAACTTGTGTAATCTGGCTCATGGTCCTGGAGGCAGGCGTGCAGGTTATTTGTTATTTCATAAGAGTGCGTACAGCTGAGGGCTTGGCCTGCCCTGATGTGGTCTGCGAGCATGATCTCATTTCATTAACTGGACAAGCTCAGGTAGAGTTACATCCTCACCAGTGCCATCTGTGGCCTCCTGTTCTCCAAACTTGTTTGTAGCGACGCCTGATACCTTTTCACCTGATGAAGGATGACCTACAACCTCTGTCTTTAACCTTTTCACGCTCAAGAAAGGGCATTGTTAAATACACAATGAGGTATGATGCCGCAGCACCTGCTTGATGACTTATATTCATATTCCTCTACAAGGCTCTTTGTCCCACTTTTTATTCAGTCTTGTCCAGGTCTTTCTATTATTCAGACTGTATTTTTTCACGACCTGTCAGTCCAACAAGCTCAGTACTTAAAGCCAAAGAGCAGCCAGTTAGCTGCTCTCTTGCGTGCTTCTAAGTGGCAGCAGACTGTAACAGATACAGCCCTTCCTGTAATTAGTCCTGCGGGGCTGCTGAGGCTGTCATATGACGGACAGGCTGACCTGGCTGGAAGCGACTCAGAGAGAGACGTCAACACAGCAAGACCCACTTAGGTTCATAGACGAGAGCTCAAGCTACGAGCTGCACTGAGACGAAGAAGCTGCTCAGGCCCCACAGGGAGTTTTACTTCAGAGAGCTGTGTCTTACTTTACACCCTATGCTTCCATGTACTTTGTAAGACACCCTGTTCTTTGTTTCATCAATGTTAAAGTAGAGCTGGGTGTTGTACCTCAACACGCAATACTCAACAAACTGAGTATTTAAAGCTGGTGTTAAATACTTGATCAGACTCTTGTTTAAGATATTTAAGTTAAATTAATTTGAATTTGGCCACTGGGGGCAAAAAAACCTTCACAACAAGCCACAACACTTGCATATAATCTTCCTAAAGGCTTCACGGTAGTTAAATCTAATTTAAATGCGCAAACTGATTTTTTGGCCACTTGGGGGCAGAGCAGCATTGTGTAAACACAACCTTGATGTGTTACCATTACCATATAAAGGTGAAAAGTTGCCACGGAAAGGAGCAACATGGGTGTGAACACAGCAATCGCACTGAAATGCACACCAAAACAACTGGACCGAGACCTTCTTAAAGAGGTGGTCTTGGTCCAGTTACAAACAAACTCTGGTGCGGTTTGTTTATGGTGAGAACGTGTTCCGACCTTGATTTTTAACCAACTGCAGTCACATGACACATTGTTTGGGTTAAACATGAGCATGTTACAATCCTGGAGGATTATTAATGTGCACCTCCTCCTGTACTGCCTTAATATGCACATTCAGCACATCCAATGCATCAAAACATTGTTTTCTAGTTGGAGCCGCGCCTCGTTTTCAAACTGTGTGGTTTGACTAAAATGAACAATGACAGCAACATAGTCCACGATGAGCAGCGCTAAAATCAACCTGCGTAGTTGTCCCTCCATTGGGACATTAGAAAGTGTCACATTTATCTTGCAAGTGTGCTCTTCTTCAACGTTTTGTTTACTTCCTGGATTTTTCCCGCATGGAAATTCTGACCAATCAAGAGCAGCTTTCTCATTCAAGGCATTTGATCTGGTCTGCTTGTAAATGCTAACGTGAGAACACAAACCAACTCCAGGCAGTTATACAACTTTGTAACAAAATTAGTCCCTGATTCAGACCAAAGCAAGTGAACTCTAGGTCTGAAAGCACCCTAAAACCTGGTGTGGACCAAACAACTGAACCAAGAATGCTTGAAAAGATGAGTCTCAGTCTGCTTCCAAATGAACTCTAGTGCTGTTTGCTTGTTGTGTGAAAGAAAACAAACCAACCACTGGATTTCATGATGGCAAATATGTGATTTTAGTAGAATTTAAGCAACAGATAAACCAATGAATCCATCTGCTGATTGTGAAATCTGTCTGCAATCTCATAATTGATCCCGATAAAGGCCACAAATATCCTATAACTTATTTATGCTCGTGGATACATGTAAACATGGTTATACACATACAGATCAGTGAAAACTGCCATCATTGTATCCAACTCCTTGTACTTTGTCAGCTCATTAAGTCCATTAAAGAGTGTGTGCCTGTGATTCCACAGTATTTAGCCCCAAATCATAACTGTACAAGATGCTTTTTCATTTTGTCTCTGTTAGTCATTATTCATAACATGCAATTGATTTGCAGTCTAATAATAGCCTAATAATAATGCTCACAATCAGTTATTTCTCTATGAGCTCTTTGTGAAACCAGAGAACATTAACATAAACACTTTAGAAGCATTAAAGTGCTGCTGCATTAACAACCGTCAGTTCCTAGAATTGGTTATCTTGCTTCGTCAGAACTCATTTGGGGAAATCAAACGCCACAAATGTCCAATAAGTTAGTTACCAGAGTGTTGGTAGAACTTCATGTTTACTATTTTGGTTTGTTTGCAAAAGTCAGTGTCAACATGACCGAACCAGAACAAGGTATTATTTGTAACCTCTGGTGCAGACCAAATGAACCAGACCACAAGTGTGAAAGCTCTGTTTTAGTCTCCACCAACTCCTGAGAAAAGTATCTGTCTCTTGTAGCTGCTAGATGCTTCACTTTCTCACTTTCTACCTCAGCTAGTCTAGTCACTCACTAAATGTTGGTCTGCCATTTGGTGCTGATCAGGGAGCTTGCACTGTGTTTATCAGATCTTTTTCCCCGCTGGAAACAGATTCCTGCTGCATTTGAAAACAGTTTGAAAATGGCACTGAGCTTTATCCATGATGCTATAGTAAGCTGTAAACCAAAGCTGTGAAATAAAAGAGGCCAGAAAAAATTGTCAAATTCTTAAATTGGAAAAGCTTTAGCAAAGAAGAATTAGCAAAGAAAGATTTTTCTAATTGCTGACTTAATCAGGCAAAACTCTTGCCCAGCTGCTTGTGCTAAAAGGATACTGTCAGCCAGCTTTGTATCTGAGATCAACCGGTAAAAGTAAGCAGCGTTGATCAAATATGAACCGAGATTCTGTTGCTGTGTTTCTCACGTAAAATGTTATCAGAAACATATTTTAGTTTACTGCTTAACTGTAATTTGAGCTGTTTGTTACCAGCCAGCCCGCCATATTGTTTTTAGGGGGACACCACCCACCAGAAGTAGCATCAATTGGGCCAGTGCACTGCAGTGCATTCTGGTAGTTGTAGGTTTTCTACCTCTTGAGCAAAGGCAAATTCCACATCCCTTTTCCTCTGATTTGTCTGATCATATGTCACAAATTTCAAAAGTATTTGTCTATGGAGGTAGTTTTGTGTCTTTTTGTTGCAATCATATAAAACTGTTCCGGGAGCATATTTCTTGAACTGCAATCAAAAATCAAGTTTGTAAGTAAAAACGTATGATCATTTTGCTTGTAAATCAGTACTCTTTGCTTGCAAGTTAAAAAGTTTTGCTTGCAGATCAGTCCTCTTTGCTTGTGAGTTAAAGTTTTGCTTGCAAGTTCAACTGCACTTAATGGGCGCGGCCTACGCTGATGGATGAGAGAAGAGTTTCTATTGGTGGGTTTGACGTGGCTCCCCCCCATACAGAGCGGGCTACACCCACGATTCCCTCTCTCCCACTGGAAACGCTCGACAGTCGGCATTACTGCTGCACCCCGGGGCAACGATGTTAGTGACTGTTACACCGCTGAATAGCTCTGCCCTGGCTAAACAAAAGCAATCTACATGCACCAGTTTAAATAAAACATCCTTGCTATTATTAGGCACACGGACCCGTGTACCTCTGATACCGTGTATTATTCTATGCGATTTGGCTGTTTGTTGTTGTAGATGGGATAACCACAGTATTTTATATCTGTCTCCATTGTTTGACGTCAGAGCGACAGTAAATAGAACTTTTCTAAAAGTTCACTAATTACTAAAATCCCACATCCTGTGTTAAACACAATGTCAATATCTTGACGATATTTACAATGAAGCTGATTCTGCACTTTACCTGTATGTGAATGTTTGCCGTTGCTATGGCAACAAGTGACAGCTGACGTTAGCGTTAGTTAGCTTAGCTCAATCGTCTGACAAACAATAACCTATAAAATTCTAATTCAGCATATTTAAACAAAATCAACAACAGCTACCAAGAGTTACAGTCCTTACAACCTTAGCTAATGTGTTGTCACAGGTTAGATTGTCAAAATTAAAGTAATAATAGTGTAAATCCCTGAGGAACTACGCTAGCATTAGTGACTGTCGCATCCACTCGTATGCAGTTACCTTACGTTACAGTTCAAACAATATACGAAGCACAATACAAACTATATAAACAAGTTATTTATTAAGGGTACACTACTGATAAAATCTGAAGGTGCTTAGGTGACATTTACCCACCTGAAAGAATAAATGAAAACAAACTGTGGTTTTGCTGGTCTTCAGTAGCTTTACTCTAGGTGTATCTGCCAACTGAAGAACCAACCGTTTATATACCCAGATTTGCTCTCGTGCCTTTACTCAAATCAGTTCTGCTTTAAATTGAATGGGGGGGTATCTGTAGATACAAAATCGATGTCATATGCATACAATAATGTCACAATTGAGTGGGCATCGCCACCTACTGCTTTGACGTGTAATACATCACTTGGTAGCAGGTTTTGTGGTTTCGTGTGGATATCATTTTTTTTTTTTTTTATCACAACACTCATGTAGACAAATTTTTTTTTTTTGAAACTGGAGGCCGAAAAACTTTGGTTTCAGAATTGATTTTCGCCACAGCTTCCCTGTAAACTACAGAACTTTGCAGAGTTTTGCAAGCGTACTAGGCTGATGAGTAGAATTTAAGAAACAGGCTAAATGAAATGATGTTACACACACTTGTACAGTAGGTGGCGGTTTTCACCTTTGAATTGTTTGCAATCCGCCAACCGAGAGAAAAAGAAAAAATTGCTTTGCAAGCTGCCGTTCCAATTGAGACTGGTGTCTTACAGCTTTCAGTTGAAGCCCCGCCCACCAGGTTCAGCTTTTTACTCGCAAGGCTTTTTGACTTGCAAACAAAAAAGAAATGACTCGCAAACAAAACTTTTTTTACTTGCAATAAAGCACTTTTTGATTGCAATATTGATACTTTTGCTCTCAAATCTTTTTTTGATTGCTAAACCTACTCTGTTTGTTTTTGAATAATAACGAAACAAATGTAGCTCCATACACGTGCAGTTGCCATCAGACAGCATGAAGGCCTCCTCCATGTGAGCTGGTCAGTCCTGTTTGATGTGAATCGAATGAGGGACAGAGAGAGGCAGACGCCAGAGCGACCGTGGGCAAGGACAGTTTGTGATCCATAACAGTCCTCCTCCAAACCAGGTCTACTTGAACTCAATTATTTAGCACAGCAGGTCTGCCTCCACACTATATGGTCTGTCACCCTGCTATGACAGGGATTTGCCGGGCTGATGTGTCATTACAGTGAATCAGGGCAGAACTATCCAACATGTTGGGACTATTCTTAGAGATGCCTGAGAGAAGACCGGTGATTTTCTATGTCTTGATTGTAGTTTTTGGAGAAATTATTCAGATGCAAGACACATGAATGTAACAGTTATTTTAAATGTTTTCCTGGGATCAAATAAAGGAGGAGAAAACAAACATGCAACACTTGCTGAAGAGATGAGACGATGCAACAAAAGGAGGACAACTTCAATTAGAGTACAAAGAAAAGATCAACCAGTTCGTCTCCTTTAACCATGGTTTAATGGTAATAGTTCAATTAAATCCAGCAGCTTTTACAGAACGTTCTTTATATGCATCCAAATGCAGTGCAACAATAAGTCAACTTTACACTTGAGGGTTAAAATAGCATGGCCTAGCTGGAGTAATACACCGTCTGCTGGTAAGGATTTTTATCCATGAGACTCAGGACGACATGTGACAGCTGATGAAGATGTGACATTTCCTCATCACATCCCGACCTCCTGATCATGCAGCGAGTGTCAGTGCTGTGCATCAGATCAGTTCAGAATAATCCCCGAGGTATTTTACGGTTACCTCACTCCAGCTCCAGGAGGACAGTGTTTTATCAAAGGGACTTTATGAGGTTTTTTTTTTTTTTTTTTTTTTAACATTACAAAAGCAATTTGCTTTAATCCGAGAGGTATTAAACAGCACAGGGGAGATTGTTGCTGTTGAGTGATGTGGTCTGCATCAGTGGAGCTTGTGAATGTGAGTGTAGGGATCCTGCAGAAGGGAGACTAACAACAAACTAAATGTGTAAGAGGGACCTGCTTGGCACTAACATGCTGCAAGAAGGACATGACTCACACTAACCTGTGCTTTAGAGAAGTGGCTCTCTCCCAACCTTTTTACCTTGTTAGAACGAAGCAATATCTATTTGCTGCCCTTTCTTTAGTAACATATGTCCATATATCAATATTGAAGAATTAGCCACAGAGTGATTTCCCTCATCAGATTCCTTTATTTGTGTCACTTTTAGAGGACTGATGAGGTGAAATGATCCAGTAATTTACATGAGAAGCAAAGATACAGAAAAATCATAATATACTGAAACACAAATACAACTTTGTGTTGCAGAAATATACTATGGATTTAGTGTTTTTTCTGACCTCCATGCTGGGAACCACTGCCTTAGGGCTACAACTAATGATTATTTTCATTATGAATTCTATAAATGATTGCTCTGTTTGATCAATCAATTATTTTGTGAAAAGAAATCTCATAAAATAGTGAAAAACAAGTTCCCAGAGTCCAAGGTGATGACTAGTTTTGACTGACTTACAGCCCAAAACCTAAAGATATTCAATCATGATATAAAACCTACGATATAAAAACATGAGAGGTCACAACCATCAGAAACAACTCAAAGGATATCTTAAGTGTTTTTCTGTTTTGTTTTTTTTTTAACCTGGACCCTATTTTCCCATGTTTTTGTGTCTACATGACTAATATGAACAACAATTTTTGAAGTTGCTCCACTACTGAGTGGTGACTCTATTAACCTTTTGAACACCAAGCAAATTGGCTTGATTTCTTTTAAGAACATGGGAAGAAGGCAATGAGCAATGAAAGAAGTGACCTAAAAAAAAAATGAGGACAGAAATTGGTGAAAAGAGAAAATTAAAAACAAAAAAAAATGTACAAAATAAGAAAGAAAAAACAAACAAACAAGAAAATGACCCACAATGAGTACTTAAAAATTAGAATAATTCTTAAAGATTATTTTAAAATGTAGTAATAACAATAATGATAGCTAAGCTTTTTATTCTTTTCCCCTTTCTTTCAAAGATCCTTGAGAAAGTAGTTTCAGACCAGCTGTGTGATTTTCTCCATGATAATAATTTATTTGAGGAATTTCAGTCAGGATTTAGAGTGCATCATAGCACTGAGGCTGAGACAGCACTAGTTAAAATTACAAATGACCTTCTGATTGCTTCAGACAAAGGACTCGTCTCTGTACTTATTTTATTAGATCTTAGTGCGGCGTTTGACACTATTGACCATCAAATTCTGCTACAGAGACTGGAACATTCAATTGGCCTAAAAGGTTCTGCATTAAGCTGGTTTAAATCATTTTCAGTTTGTTCGCGTTCATAATGAATCATCCTTACGTACTAAAGTTTGTTTTGGAGTTCCGCAAGGTTCTGTGCTCGGACCAATCCTATTTACTCTATATGCTTCCTTTAGGTAACATCATTAGAAATCAATCTGTAAATTTCCATTGTTAAGTGGATGATACATAGTTGTATTTATTTATGAAGCCAGAAGAAAGTAATCAATTAACTAAACTTCATAATTGCCTTAAAGACATAAAAACCTGGATGAGCAACAATTTCCTGATGTTAAATTCAGACAATATAACGTCACATATCTCCCGAATCCTCGCCTCCCTCTACTCATTGCCAGTTAACTTCAGAATGGGTTTTAAGATTATTTTAATAACCTTTAAAGCTCAACATGGTTTAACCCCCAGATATATAGCTCAGCTTCTGACTACCTGTGCTCCAAGTCATGACCTGAGATCCTCAAGCCATCCTTCACTAGTCGTCCCTAGATAGAGGCTGGTAACTGAAGGTGAAGTTCGACCCTTACATGATTGCCAGAAATATAATTTACAACAAATTATTGAACAAACAACTAATTGATTCATTGACTAATTGTTTCATCACTAATACAAATAACCATCATAAAAATCTGTTATATTTTTATTTGTGTCACTCAATTATTTGTTTAAAATATACATTAATGAAACATTTATTCCACATCACAGCTGTACACCAAGTAAACTAACTGTCTTTCTCCACCGCCTTGTTTAACTTTGAATGTCCAGTAAACCTGTGTTTTCATTTTAGGTGTGAATAATATTTTGAGAGGAAACCTTTTAACTTCCAGGTCATCATATATTTATTACACAGACCTACTAACCTACTACAGTCACATTCACTTGGTTAATCATTTCTCTTTATTTGAATTCTTAGTGCCAGATACAAGCTTTTTAAGGGTGAGACTTCACTGCATTGCTAGCATTTGCTATGGCTGCCTGATTTCTTAAGAAGACATGAACCCTGCATGCATCTTTAACCCTTAAACTACTGCCTTGGCTCTGCATTTCCATCGTGGTTTGACTTTAATTTCTCACCTGAAATGTTGTTTATGAGATCGGAAATGCAGGCCTGAAAGGAAAACGGCACCATTTTCATGATGCAATCTTTCACCTGGAACATGACATTGTTTTGCAGTTATTTAAGGGTTAATCAGGTATCTCGACAAGTTATTGCTTGTGTGACAATTAATGCATGTCCTTTCTCTACAGAAAAACCATTGGAAAATACCAACTATTGCACTTTTTTTTCCAACACTTAAGTTCCTCTTCTTTTGGAAATCTTTAAAATGGAAAAAGGAAAAGAAGAATGCATCTTTATGCTTTTTTTATACTGTTGATATATTTGCATTTTACCAACCCTTTCCTCACCTGACCAGCAGCATTTGTAAGACATTAACATTCTGTGTTTCTCTCTTTCTGATAGTCCGATCGAGTCCTGTCAGAACTTCTACAAAGACTTCACTTTGCAGATTGACATGGCGTTCAACGTGTTCTTCTTGCTGTACTTCGGCCTCCGTGTAAGTAAAACTGAAGTTGCCGTCATTTTAAAGGTCCAGTGTGGAAGACTTAGGGGGATCTATCGGCAGAAATGGGATGTGATATAATAAGTATAGGCGTCACAGTGGGGGGTTTAAATGCTGGGGGTGGGGGAAGCCCAACTGTGTGGAGTTTGCTTGTTCTCCCTGTGTCAGCTTGTGTTTTCTGCGGTAATCCATCCTCCCATAGTCCAAAGACATGCAGGTTAAATGGTGACTCTATTGGTGTTTCCACACATGGTCCTTTTCAGCCCTCTAAGCGGACTCACAGTGGTGACATAGCATTTTTTGGGCATATGTGAACACTCCAAGAGAACTCAGACCCCTCTGAAGTGAAGTGAACTCAGGTATGAGTGTGGTTCACTTAACCTGTGCCTTGTGGACACAAAGCACTCCAAGGTTCGCTTTGCTCTTTGCAATTGTATTTAGCCCTCTAGATCACATGCTGTTGCACTGGGACGCTTGAAAAAACAGACGAAACCATGTTGGCTTGTAACCGTTGTTAAAAAGGACTATATGTGAAAACACTCTAAACTGTCCGTAGGTGTGAATGTGAGTGTGAATGGTTGTCTGTCTCCATGTGTCAGCCCTGTGATAGTCTGGTGACCTGTCCAGGGTGAACCCTGCCTCTCGCCCAGTGTCAGCTGGGATAGACTCCAGCCCCCCCGCAACCCCTAACAGGATAAACAGTTTGGGTGAATGAATGAATGAATAATAAGTATGTTTTCTTTTGTGTATAAATACCTAAAATGAGACCAGTTGTGTTTTCGTTACCTTAGAATGAGCTGTTAATATCTACATATGGAGCGGGATCTTGTCCAAGGAGATTGCCATGTTGTACTGCCATTTTCGTACAGTAGCCCATATTGGACAGACCAAACACCAGCTTGATTTGGAGAGGTAAAAACCTCCTGGACAATGAACACTGAAGAAATTCTAAGCGGGAGAACTTTCAGCTGTTTGCAATCTGCAGTCCTCACCGCTAGATGCCACTATATCCCCCTAAATCTTTAACACTGTCAGTTTAGATGGAAAAATTGTTGGTTACCTACACTCTTGTATGTGTACCCGTGCACAGTGAATCTCATCTTTAACTCCTAATTTTCACCAGTTCATTGCTGCCAATGACAAGCTGTGGTTCTGGTTGGAGGTGAACTCGGTGGTGGACTTCTTCACGGTTCCTCCGGTGTTTGTGTCGGTGTACCTGAACAGGAGCTGGCTCGGTAAGGACGCTCACACAGGCCTATAAACAGGCTGTGCATCACAGTGGATCTTTGGGCTTGTATTTCCCAGGAGCCTGTGCTGCCGCCCAGTGGATTTAACGAGTCTAGCAGCTGTCAGTGAACGCACCACATAATCTCAGCATGTCACTAGAGCTGCAAAATCAGAAGCTCTTTGTATTTTGTGGTCTTTGACATCGGCACACCTGCAACATTAGCCATATAAGTTTGATAATTTTGTCATGACATGAACTTTTGCATGACGGGCATGAGGAGTTTGAGTGATCCAAACACTGCATCAAATTAAACCCTCTGCTACTGCACAGCATGAAAACTGAAAAGCATGGTGACTCAGAAGCTTTACGAGCTTTACTCATCAAACTAATGCTTGTTTGCGTGACAACACTATCAAATATTGTATGGCTGTCATCTGGTGTGCCATTTAAACTTGCATCTATGCAAGTCGATTTAAATGGAAATGTAATCTGTGTCTTCGGCCATGTGTTGTGGGCAGGGGGCATTGTGCTGCTGGTGTCATTCACACGCCCTTCACCTCTGCTGCAGAGCTCTCCAGCACACCTGTAATAACACTCGAATCGAATGAATCACGCTGTGATGGAAAAGTATCCGAATGGATTAAAAAAAAAGAGGTAATAGGCTTTGTTTGGGGCTCGAGCGCTAGAATAGAAGTCAATCTGCTAAATGTGTGAAGCTCATCACTCGGAGAGGTCTGTGAGGAATTACAGGATTAAGGGGGATGTTTTATTTTGCTGCATGACAGGTTTTTATAGCTGCTTTTTCTTCTCCTGTCAGCTGAGGAACAAACCTCGACCCCAGCAGTGAAACTTTAGAGTCAGAATGACAGCTTGATAGGTACAGTTGCATAACCCTGGGCTGATGTACTGTGACTTTCAGTGTGAAAATGATAAAAGTAGAACAAGCTAGTGCTGGTTGATGGTGCCATCTAGTGGACATATGAGAGTACGACAGTGTCATCTTGATTTTGGACAGCAGTACAGGGTGTCCATGTCTTCTTTTAGTTGCATTATGCTGACAATTGCTTGTTTGTGAGGAATAATACATTTTTATTGGCCATTTTATTGCTGTAGGTGCTTTTAATCAAGCTCAAATTAATCACTTATTATTTTTGATTTTCTCTCCTGCACTCACATTTATCATTATGTCAGTCTCTGAGTTATTGTGTGATGATGTCGTGCAGAATTTTTAACTAGTTCTTTTTTGTATCCTATTTTCAACTTTTGAAAATCCACTGTCACACGCACTGGCTGTTGCTCCACTTTAGTGCTATTTGTTGCTTTTAATTCTTCCCTGATAAAGCCCGTCCTTCACTTTCCTACATAGATACCCTGCTGTTGTTTAAAAAAAAAGTCACAAATTAATCCCTCAGACCCCTCCTCTCCTGCAGAGCATCTGTTAGGTCTGTGTCGATGGAACAATGTGTTCAGATCAATCCACACGCTGAACAAAATATATGAGGGAAATACTGTGTAAATGACACTGAACAAGGGCTGCATGGTATGCAAAAATGGTCATATTTTGACAGTTATTGGGATGTGATATGAGTTGCAATTTTAGCCAGAATGGTATTCTTGTCTTTATATTTTTACTTGAAAAAAGTGATGTAAAAGTGATGATAATGCCATTTTTGTTGGGGTCTGCACAGAACAGTGACCCTCATTTATGTCTGGAATATGATTTGTAGGTTGTGGCATCTCTGTATCACCAGTGCTAATTTACAGTGGTATGTTGTGACAGAGATTTGCACCTCCTGCAGTTTGGATATTGCACTTGACCATATTGCAATTTTGATAATAGTTTGATTAACTGTGCAGCTCTACACTGAACTAGAACAGTCTATTACAGCTATGTTGTCAGTCAGTTAAATCGGAGTAGTTGTGAGAAGAGTTGTTAGTTGAGGGAGTGGTGTGATAATGGTTTTGTTTTTGTTTGCTAAAAAAGTTGTCACAGTTGTTATGGAGGATAGACCCATCAAGTTTTTTTGCCCCTGATCCAAGTCTGAGTCAGTTGATATTGAGTATCTGCCGATACTGAGTCCCAATATTTCTATTTTCCCACATAACACAGCTGCACTATGCACGCTTCAAATGCATTTAAGTAATTTAAATCAATCCAGTGTGTATGCTTGAGTGCGTTAGGAAAAAAATCCCTGCATCCAAACTGTTCCTTAATGATTTTTTCGGGAAATATTCACATGACATTGGAATATTTTCTGTACATTACTGACAATAATATGTTTTGTAGAAACCTACCTCTAAACTGTAATCAGATTTTGTTCTTAAAGTTGTAATCTGTGACATTTAAAAACAAATTTAAGTGTTACTTTTGGTGCTGATGATTGTTTTGGCTGCATTTCCCAGAATTCCTGAGTCAAAGAGAGTGAGCATTACTGCGATTCTGTTGTTACTGTTGTTACTGTTACCATGCTGTTAGTGTGTGTGTAGGTGTTGCTCTTTTTGTTGTCTGCTCTGCCATACACACACGCACACACTCTGCAGTTCTTCTGTTTTCTGTTTTTCACACAAACCAAAATGCAGCACTTCCTGCCAGACTGTGAGCAGCAAATACAAAAAGCATTCATGCTCATGGCTGACCAATTATTAGAATATAGATCCAAATCTGAAAAGATTTTGGTTGAGCCATGAAAAATATACAGAATATAAAATATAATCAGATGTAATTCCAGCAGAAAAAAATCTCTGTTAATCCCAGTCAATATGGTCAGTGAGCAGTTGGTCGTGGAGGATTAGTGACTGACTTACCGTTTAGTTTAACTGAGGTTAAACAGGTGATGAGGTTATAACCTGCTCAGCAGCATCTGCTCGCAGCTGTCCAACTCCATCTTCTCATCAAAGCTCCATATTTCATCGGGTGCCCTGTCAGGACATATTTGCACATATTCACACAATATGTGTTAATTTACTCATGCTAACATTGATGCATGTGAGTGTGAGCATGACACACATTTTGGATGTTGCATAGAAAATGGTTTCATACAGCAGCCAATAAACACAACGGCAAGTTTTTACTGCAAAGCCTGAACTTTGAAGCTGAAATTCTGACCTGAAATGCAAACAGCACATTTATCTCTGACAGTGAAAATAATCCAGGGCAACTCCTTTAAATGTTATAAGGTAAACATAACAATACACTACCAGATATGATATTCATTGAGTTAGTGGCCACATGTTGCAGATTTCAACTCTTTAGCTTTCTGTAGTAAACTGTCCCCTGACTTTTCTTTTTTTCCTTTCGTTCTTTTTTTTTCTTCCTTCTTTTCTTAAATTTTCTTGTTTTTAATTTTCTCTTTTTAATAATTTCTTGCTAATTTTCTGGGGTAATTTTGTCTTGTGTTGCTCATTGCCTCTTGCCTCTTTCCCATGTTATTGAAAGAAACCAAGCCACTTTGCTCAGGTTTCAATAGGTGAAGAGTGATTTTTAAAAAAAAAAGTTTTTTGGTTAAGTTGAAGAGTCCCAAAGAAACAAAATGATCCAATAAGAAATTAGAAGGAAAGTCTGAAAAAAAGAAATTTGTGCAACAGAAACAGTTTTTTTTTGTCAGTTTCATTTCTGTTGATCATCTTTTGGCCCCCTAGAATTATTTATATATTTTATTTAATCCTTTAAACAGATGCCACACTGAGACCAGGATCTCTTTTTCTAGAGAGACCTTTGTACAGAGAAAAAAACCTTAATTTTAAACATATGTAGACAGAACATTCACAGACACACACACCATAAATTTTACAATTAAGGAAACAATTGTGTAAGTATAAGTGTAGTTGCAAATTCAAAAAACAACCTTTTAAACGTGAATTAAAAGACTGTAACTTCATATTTTTTGGAGCTCATTCCTTTTGTTTGCAGCATAGTATTTGGTATTTATTGTGAGTCTTTATTTTATATAGTATTTATTCCAAGTTTAGAAGTTAAATATTTATTATCTACCGTTTGGAGTAGTTTTTATGTTGTGACCAGACCCCCAGGCTGCAAACTGTGGCTCCAGGTTGTGTTAGCATCTCACAGCAACACTGTCTCAATTGTCCCCAATTACAGTAACATACACACAGGTGTTTCCACAGACTGTCACTTGGATTTACAGTTACATAACAGTTATTTTGTAGAAAGTTATAGGAAACTATAGGACTTTATTTTTTTTTCAAACTTTTCTTCAGTCTTTTCTGTAGAAATACTGCAAATTAATCATGGTTAATTATTAAAATCAAACAGTCTGAGAACAAGAAATTACCTTTTTGTTTGAACGACTGTTAGTTCATAGATGTTTGACATTTGCAAATTGGCAGCGCCTCTTTTTAAATGGGGCAGTTTGGCGCATGTATTCCCCGTCATTGTTTGTACTGAAGTAATTTGGGGCATGTTGGACGTGACATTTTAAGTTTCATGTCACATGTCAGCTCAGATTATGATTTAGATTTCCATCAGCTGCTGTGTTCCTCTCCCTGCAGTGACGTTTTGCATGCTGCGCATTTAGCTTTTACACAGACTACAATGGCAGTTATGACATCAGCTGTGATTAATTTAGGGATTATTGCAGAATCACTAAATCCATAGAAAAACACGACGATTGCCAAAGCTTGTCATTTTTCCATACACAGCTTTGCCGGCCGTCCACATGACTGGTTGTTTGCTGCAAAGGCGAGACATGCTGTTCTTGTCCAAGATTAGAGAATGAAATTTGGTTTGTCAAGAGCAGCAGCGGGGTTATAGGGATGAGATGTAGGTTACATTGTGGAGCCAGCTGATGGACACACTCGCTATCTGGTCTCTTCCTTTCCCTGGATGAATCCTAAAGGAGCTTACACTCTAATATCCTGATGGGAAAAGGGTTTGCTTTAAGCTCGCCGAACACGCCTGATCACAGCGAGAATGCTGTGAAGGTCTGTGGTAAATCAGATAAAAAAGGCTTCCTCCAAAAAAAAAAAGTCCTATTCGACACCAACCTGCTGGGACGTAATATCATGAAAGCACCTGATTCTTTTTTTCTCTCGTTTTGGAGGAGGATCATGTTTTTTCTACATGATAGCCAGAAAAGTGGACACAGAATAGTCAAGATGTGGATGTGAAGCAGATTTTGGACATTCGCCTGCAGAAAGTAACTTCCAGACATGATTCCCACTAAGATGTTAGTGTACAGGGGGCCTGATGGAGGCACACACGCTGAGACAGTGCCAAGCACAAGAAGGCGGAAGAAATCGACCGGGGAGCTCTTCCAGAAGGGCTACAGGGTCAGGATGGGCCACGGGCAGGTCAGCGACAAAGAGGACCAGGACAGCATCTGCTACAGCCTGGGTGCATGCTTCCATGTAATCTCCTACTGGGGTAAGACCTGCAGGATGCGGGAATGAGGGGAATCTCCGCTAAAGCTGGAGGCTGGCGTGTCCAGAGGTCTCAGGACTCCAGCTGGAGCAGGTTCAGGTTCAGGATTTGCTCTGTATTATGCTCCCCATCTGGCAAACGCTCACTTGAAATGAAAAACGAGTCTGGCGAGGCACACCACGGTTCACGTCATTTCATGAAAGATTATTTATTTATATTATTCTGGCTGAGCGATTCTGCCCGTAATGTCTTTGATTTGTGTCATTTGGCGTTCGCACAAATCTATTCCAGCAGGGGAAATTTATCTGCCCGGTTAGAGCGTGCAGAGATGGATTTTACTTGATTGCTCACTCTTGGCTGAGGCGGCTTTTAATTGTTCACGCTGCACCGACACTGCGGTGGATTTCTTTCAAACTAAATTGGATCTATGAATCACTTGGCTTTTAAACTCAGGTGGGAGGTTCCTTGTAGCAGGTAGTTCACTGCAGTGTACCTTAATGATGAAACTATGTGTTACTTTGATTTGTCAGATGTGGTTTTGTGGGAGATTGTGATTTTCTCATTGATTATCTGTCAGGTTATAACAAGGCTTAAGTGATAACATGATACAGTCAATCAGTGATCATGCACAGGAGCTCAGGCTCATGTCGTTGCCGCTGATTTGCCGTCCTTGAACTCTTGGCAACAGGCACAAGCTCTGTTTTGTTTTTTTTCTCTTCTTGCCATAAATACCCTCAAATTTAGGCTTTGACGTCACGTCTGTTTAATCATTGAGTTAGGCGTGACAGCGTCCACCTGTCTCTAATCCAGGTTTTCATCTCGTCCCCATTCAGAGTTTCATCCAGCAGGAATGAGACATGTATCAGGTAGATGCCGGTGCTTTGTGACGCTCCTGAGATTGAAACAGCTGGCAAAGAGCTGTCTGGGATTTTGAGCTTGTTTTAATTTTTGCTGCACATTCCAAAAAGTTTGTTTTGTGACACAGTAAGGCTTGATATTTCTTGATCCGTCTGAGTGTATTTATTTTTTAATCAAAATGAATCCAATGAAGTTGATAAACATGGATGAAAGTATGAAAGGTACGATGTTGTTGTTAAACCACAGTCGAATGCTTTTGCTGTTGTGTTTACTCATGTCTGATCATTTCTTTATGGTCTTTTTCCCACAGGCTTGAGGTTTTTAAGGGCCTTAAGGTTGATACAGTTCTCAGAAATTTTACAGTTTTTGAATATACTAAAGACAAGGTAAGTGTTTTCATATTCTATTTCACTTTTTGACAATATTCAAACTGCTCTATGTGTGACTGCTGCATGCAAAGTGATGTGCAAACTTTTTTTGTGGCTACAAGCATGAATACGGTTTTATTTTGAAGGGGATAAGTAAGTTTTTTTGCAGTGTTTTGCCTGGAGCAAAACAAGCATGAGCTCTTGCTTTCATTTAATGTATTAAATATTCACATTAAGTTCACTTCTGAGTGCTGCAGTCAGTGACGTGTACTTGTGTGATTGAGTCTTGAATGAAACAGCTTTGTGTTTGTCTCCACGCTGCTTAAAATTAAAGCTCGCTGCACAGATGTCAGAGAGGGCTTATAGTGCAACAAAATGCTTTAGAATAATCTGCTCACTCGTTCACTGAGATGAAGGTAAAAACACAGGAGAGCACAGGGGTCATGCAAGGACTTTTTCCACTGCGTTATTTAAAGAATATAACATCTACATGCGGACTGAGACAGACCTTTGCTCACTAACTGTATGTGTTTACATTTACATGAGTCATATTTCTTAATATATTTCTTTTTGGAAATATATTATAAACTTGTGACGAGCTGAAAAAACAAAGTATGCCTATAATTCTAAACATGTCAATTGAAAAAGTACGTAGCTCCTTTGCATAACGGCCCACTATCTTACATTATGACCGAGCACATAATGAAAGCTATGTCGTGCATTTTAGAGCATTTATCTTCCAATCAGACAACTTATGTTGAAGTTCTGGATTATGTGTTTTCCTGATACCAATGCAGTAACTAATAATTAACGACTTTGTTGTCTGGCTCTTTTTTAAATAGCAACTCAATAAAGCTGGTGAACCTGTGTTCAATCTTCATAAGCACATGGCTAACTGCAGCAGGATTCATTCATTTGGTAAGTTAGTGGGAGCCAGTTAAGTTAAAGGTTCTGTGTGTAACTTTTTACCAGTATAATCGTTTTTTATTGCCAGACTTTGCCTGAATGTTTCAGTAGCCTCTAGCAGCCTGTGGACTGACCTCTATGTAAGGATTCAGACCAATTTTTGTTTACCTGAAAATCCGAAGGATGTGACGTCATGCCAGTTCCTGTGTCTTGTCTGTCTATAACTCCGCTACAGTGCTAACAGTGTGCAACAGCAGCTAATGTTAGCTAAGGAATAGAGGTCGAGTCTGTGACCCAGTGGAGATGGACCTTCACTTAGTGCCGTGTAGAAACTCAAATTCAGACAGAGCAAGACTAAGCCTCCAAGGGTCTGATCCTGGACCACCCTTTTGATTTTCCAGAGTCCCTGCCAGACCAGCACACTATGTTGCTGCTGTTATATGGGTTAGGGTTGAACCGCAGGGCTGGGTTTGTGCCGGCTGAATTTGAGTTGCTTCAGTATGTGAGGTCTAACACACCCTATAAAATACTGTATAAAAGAAGACAGCAGAGTACGAGCTGTGCCAGTGGTACAAAATGGTAAACACCTCCAGTCTCGTGAGTGGGAGTGGCTGCCTCTCCCCCAGATACCCCCTGCTTGTTTGGAAGTGTACTTAATTTCATGTGGATGGATGAAATCAGATTCAAACAAAAACATTGACATTAAACATCAAAACAGTGCAGTACAAATTTAATGTTTGTTCCAAATGTTGCCACTGGTTTTTATCCGCTAGCTTAATGTCTGATAGCAAAGGAGCGTAAGATCACGTCAGTTGTTGCCAGATCTCGCGAGGGAATGTTGCTAAAACAGAGACATGTCTCCAACATTCAGTGTCAGAATGTTTTGAAGGGTTGGGGCTTGTGAAAAATGGGCCGAATATTTACTTCAGTGTAATCTGTACTCACGTTTACTTTTCTCATCGGAGTGAATAGACTCAGGACCGCTAGTCTGTTCGTGGCAAAACCCACATGACACTAATACAGGAAATTAATCTAAAATGGGTCATATCGGTGTATCAACGGTCTCTGGTCTGAGCTGCTGTCTGCTCTTGTCCCAGAAGTAATGAATAAATGTAAATGTAATTTTATCCATCCAGACTCCAGGGTTGATATGGTTGGTAAATTGGTCAAATTGCCTCGTTAGCTAATGTTACAAAGCAACCGACGCTAGATCAATGCAACACAGCTTAGTTAGGCCTACAGCTGGTGAGACTAACTTAGCCTCACTAATGTTATCATCAAAAAAATACTGTTTTAGTGGATTTTTTTAGTTGCCTAGCTCTACAAATTACTTCCCTAGCCAACGTAATACATGACACTAAGTTACATATGATGGCAAATGATACTGATTTAGCCAACAAAGCACTTTCAGCTAGCCAAGAGTGATGCAGTAGCTAACCATAACTTCAGCTAATGTTAGCCAGCTAGCTGTAACTTAACGGCCTCAGAGAGAAGTGTCACTAAAAACAAGGATTTTCTAAAAGTTACATACAGAACCTTTCAGACGAAAGCATGTTGGTATAGCAAATGGACAATCATTATCAGTTCATACTTTTTATGACATTGTTAAACTTATTCTGTGTGTTTTCCTGGTTGTTGTACAATTCTCGACCTCTGTTCCAGGTGGAGAACTCAGGGGATCCTTGGGAAAACTTCCAAAATTCCCAGGCACTTTCCTACTGGGAATGTGTCTACTTACTCATGGTTACTATGTCCACTGTTGGCTATGGAGACGTTTATGCCAAAACCACCCTGGGCCGCCTGTTTATGGTCTTCTTCATCCTTGGTGGTTTGGTAAAAATCCCTCTCATTACTTACTCCTGCTTAAAATTCTCCATGCAACCAATCATCACACTCCGCCAGGTGTTAACAAACGCCGGGACGCTCTCAACTCAGGACGCCCTTCACCCGTTGTTTACACTGATGGTGTTTTTGTGGCTCACCACTTCACCACAGTATGTTGCATGTCACATATTGTATGAGTTGTCTACAGTATGGCAGCATTTATTCAGGTATAATGCTGGAGTTTTGTTCTGTTTTTGATTAATTCCTATATGACGTAGAATATTTGAGATTTTTTTGTATCTGCTATTAACTGTAAAAATACTGCGGTTTCAGGTGGCTCCACCCTCCTGCCTCCCCCTCCCTCTTTCCAACAAACACAATGACACAGGGATGATTTGTTATAGCCCAGCCTGATGGATGCAGCGACATTATCTCGCTTTCTGCACAAATATTTAAAAACATATTAGGGAACCAAATACATGAAGCGGAGATTCAGTAGAATAATGATATGGGATGAAATAAATCCTAAATGTTACAGGAAACACGTCCTGGGATTTTCTACAGACCTGTGTTTCCTGATAAAGAACACAGACAATAATTGTTTAAAAGGACACTGTGACCTTGGCTGTAAAGTGTTATTCAGGAGTGGATTAAAGAGCATGGTGGCTCACTTTAATATTGGGAGAGCGATATAAAGCCCATTTCCGACAATGCAGTGAAGAAAAAAAAGATCCTGTAAGTCATAACGAGAAAGTTTATCAAAATAATGACTTAGTGTTTCAAAATAACGAGAAACTTAAAATATTGACCGTGGGTACATCACACGTAAGCGAATGAAGTCGAGTGACCATGGTCGTGCTGAATGTGGGCAGTGCCAGGTGTGATGCACAGGAAAAGCTAGCTTGCTAGCTAATGATAGCTATCTTGTTAATACATTCATTTTTTTCTTTCATTCTTGCTAATAAATACAGCAAAATATGATATCATTGGTACATATGTTATTTTCTTACATTCCATGCTGTCTCTCGACTCACTGCCAGCCTCTCAGAATCTCTCGTGAGGAAGTTTTCACTTTTATGGTCAATATCGAACAATATTTAAATATTGGTTAGTTAGACACAGCAATAGTCTCCTCCACACGTACGTCTTTGCTATTGTTTGAGGCTTTAACCAAAGTTAAACTCCATGCGATGTGGAGATGCAAATTTGCCCTGCTACCAGAAGCTAGTGTTTTAGTCACCCCTCTGTTTGCGTTAAATGGGAGGCGAATATTCACCAAAGTTAATTTTGTGGATGTGCGAACGTGCCCTTGATATTACATAACAATGAAACAATGCTAAGACATTATTTTGCAGATTTTTTATTTTTTATTTTGAAATACTAAGTCATTATTTCCAGAAAGTTTCTCATTATAATGACTGACAGAATCTTATTTTTCTATAATGTTGGTGGACCTGGGCTTCCAGAGTTGACAATAAAAAGGGTTTAAGTGACATTTTATATGTCCTCTTAAAGCCAAAGTTAACTTTCAATTAAGTGTCAGACTCAAATGAATCTAATATTATCTCTCGGGCAAGAGAAGACTGTAGTCTTTAATTTCAGAAAGTCATGTTGGGCTACCAAACTTTGTTTAAACCCATAGAATTATTATACCAATTACAGTATGTCTGGATCCTTTTTTGTAAATGTGCTTGCAAGTATTTTGTAGAAGTCTTTTAAATAAACTAACATAGGATACGTTTTTGCTCATTAACACATGGGCAAAAAGCAAATACAAACTGCAAAAACAGCAAAATGACACAGAAACATGTGAATGTGAACTATAATGAAAAAGGTGCAAGCAACTATTTAGTTATCTCTCCTGCAAAATCTGCACTTGTGCCTGTTTTGCACAAAATTCTTAATGTGTAAAATAATATTTTGATTTAAAGTCCTCACAGTGACTCCCAAACAGAAGCCAGCGGAGTTCCTCAGGTCGTTAAGTTAATGTCTGCCATTCATTTGGCTGCGCTATCCAAATCAACCTAACATTTGTGTTTGTTGGACAAAACATGGCACATAAGGCTTTTTCTTAATTTTTGTAATTTCTATTTTTCTATCACAGATTGACATACCGCTCATCAGCTGTCATTTTTCTCCTTTATTCTTCCAATATCTGTAAATATTGGCCTTACAATTTCCTTTTTCATTTTCATTATTTTCTTGACATTTGGAATGAAACTGTGACATAACTTTACATTCAGACTAATTTGAATGATTTTTTTTTTTTATATTTCTTTCTCCTTTTTTCCTGTTAAATAAACACTAATACTCCTGCTGCACACACTGTAGACGGAGTTCTTTAAAACTAGAGGACCTGCTCTTCTTTGCCTGTCTTTTTTTAGTCTCTTCTTCTGTCTCCTATCTTCTCCTTAGGCCATGTTTGCGAGCTACGTCCCTGAAATCATAGAGTTAATAGGAAACCGCAAGAAATATGGTGGTTCCTATAGTGCGGTTAATGGGAGAAAGTAAGTATTCAAGGGGGCTCTACTGCCTCCGCCGCAGTAGAACCTTCTCTGCATGCCCTTTTCTTTTTCTTTTTCATGCATGTAGGCCATGTTTGCTCGCTACGTGCCAGAAATTGCTGCTCTCATCCTTAATCGGAAGAAATATGGAGGGAGTTATAACTCGACCAGAGGCAGAAAGTAAGTCCAATGAAAGAAAACAGCAAACTATTAATGGTGTGGTTTTGTGTGACTCAATTTGCCCTCTCATAAAGAGGTGACAGTGCCTGAATTTTGCTTAAATAGACGTCATGAAACTGTAATTTGAGATGTAATGATCTCAATTAGCACTAAAGTCACACTGTGACTGAAGAACTTGGCCATGATTAATGTGTAATTGATTGTACGATACTGCTGCTGCTTTTTTATGTGTGCTAGCCATCATTGCTGCTTGTCATGAATGAACGTCTGCTTTTACACTGCAAAAAAATCTGTCAAGTTATTTTGTCTGTTATTGAATTCTTAAAGTTTTATTTTCTTAAAAAAGGTGAAAAAATTCTTGTAGTGCTGTTGTTTTATTCTGACTTATTTTTAATTACATTTAACCAGGAAGTCCTCGAACTCTCTGTTTCCACTCTCCAATCAGAGGTGCCGCAACCTGATCTGACCCACAGACGGATCTGCATCCAAATCCGAAACTGCAAATCCTATAACCACCATGCACTGTTCAAATAATTTAGTTAGACTGCACATTTCAAGTTATCATATTTGGACATTTCATACATGTGAAATTAAGATACTTTATTTTAAATTTGTGTAATTCAGGAAATACAATTTAAATTAATATTTTTATCTTGATCTAATAATATTGTGCAGCACATCTCCACATATTACATGCATGATTAAAACGGCTGTTATATTTCAGCATACCTGAATGTCAGAATAGCTCAAAAATGACAGTTAAAAGTCGCAGTTTTAAACACGTGATATTGTGAAATGGTCACAGTTGCACCAAACTACTAACGTCTTGGTTTGGGTTAAGATGAGTACGTTTTCATGTTCGGTAGTTAAAATAAATCAATGCTGACTTTTGGTGTCACAATAGACACAAACAGCTGCCTCCTAGGTGAAAGTCCTGTGTTAGTTTGTACCATCCATCCACCCCAACCTCTGCCCAATATTGACTCTGTCGCTCTTTCACACTGGATGGGGAAACACCCTGATTTGTTAATTTTCATGTAGCTGCCCATCAGTAGTCGCCTGGCCGTTTACACCAGAAACGAGTTTCAAGTGATTCTCCTCTTGGCTCTGTTTAAATCACTTGTAGAGCTCTGACTCTGTCTGCTTGTGTTTCCCTGTGTGCAGTTGTCTGATTGTGTGTCTGCTCGTCTCTCTCACTTTCTGTTTAGACACAACTGACAGATATGTGGAGCATGATATATATATATATCCTGTCATTTGTCATAGTCAGATAATGTATATCATGACTAATATGTCCTTTTATAGTGTTCAAAATAGATTATCAGAATGTTATCTAGCCAGTTTCGCTTGCGGCTCACAGAAAAAAGACCAGACACCAATGTATCACTGCAGATCACAGGCTGGCCAGGACGCTTGGTGCCTAATCGGTTAATGTGGGCGCCGAAAGCAAGCAAGCAGCGCTCCAGGGTAAAATAGGTGCACTTCACGGCATTTGCACATCCAGTGTGAACCGGGCCTTGTACTCTTTCACCTGACTTCCTCCTATGCTCACGTCTTAATCACTACAGCCACTAGAGGTCGCCGCCTCACAATAAACGTAATAATGGGTTGTAAAAAGTTCCCGTACAATAAACCTATGTGGTTGTATTTTGGAGGACAGTCTCAAATCAACTTATTTTCAGTATGTTTACCATTTAGGAAAATTCTTTTTAAAAAGTAATTTTATTAGAAGTTCTTTGAAGTTGCTTTAGTCCCAGATGGATTTTTTTCACTTGTTTTCAGAAAAAATGACTGAGAGCTCAAAAACAGACAAAAATGACTCAACAAGACTGTTGTTTTTTCAGTGTATTCATGAACATGTATTATCATCATGCTTAAAATGGCACGTCAGATTTTCTCTCTTACCTATCCCTGTGATATAAATCTTTGTATTGGAAAGAAGAAAATACTGAAAATAAATGAGCAAAGATATATTTTATTGCTCATGAACTGAAATTAATTTGTATGAGGAAAGATTTGTTGTTTCTTTTTTTTTTTTTACATGTTAAATAGTCTCACTTTTTGACTTGATTATTGTTGCCATGGTTACATCAGGTTTCTATACATTGAGCAGTGACGTGTAACAATTTGTTTATATAACCAGAAGTATGTTTTAAACACCCTGTGTCATATGACATAAGTTCAGTTATTAAAACAGCATCTCCTATTATACTGTGTACTTTATGCCGGCTCAACTTACAGTTAGGGGCGAAGTAAGAAATTGGTTAGATATGACAGGTAGACAGGTTTGATCTCCCACAACGCCCAACATCACAGATGTATCACAGCTGATTATGTCTTTATTCTGCTGTGATACATTGAGAGAAAATCTGACATGTCTTGTGGTGTCTTATTTTTGATTTATGCTGCTCATTGTCGGTGTACATTTGTGCCGAATCTGTGTTTGTTCTTCAAGTGTTTGCAGTCATTCACACAGTTTTATGTTGTTCACTCGACTCCCTGCTCACCCACCTTAACTCACTGATATATTCGACATATTGCCAAAAAAGATTAAATTAAATAAAGCAAATATCTCATCAAAGGAAAATAAAGACTGATAGAAAGCCCTAATAATACCTCTCACTAATCAACTCTACTCAGTATGGAATTACTGTAGAGGTGAATCACTTTATAAATATATGTTTTCTCTAATGGTTATATTTTCTAATGTCTTATTCATACCAGTGCGGTGAATTTATGATAAAATATATAAAACTACAGGAGCACTCAGAGAGTGCAGACCTCTGCCAAGCCAGGCCAAATGCCCTATCTCGCAATGTTGATGAAAGTGAAAAACAGTTTATGTATCTGCCGCCACCCCCCCACCCCCAAAACTTTTATGGGTTCATCCTTATCATGTGCTTCACTATTTCACCAAGATTTATAAAAATTGGGCTGGTAGTTTTTCTGTTATCCTGCCAACAAATAAACCAACTGCGCCAAAAACATAACCTCCTTTGCTGAGGTAATAATTACATTTAAACACACAGGCTTCAATACCACAATAAAGCCATGTTAAATGATCAACTTAACACTTCCAAGCTTACCTGTGTTCAGTATTTATTTATTTATTTATTTAATCAAACTGACAGACTTCTACATCCAGTCCTGTATGTCATCGCTTGCTTCACGCTGATTTTTGGAACTTTGTTTTTCTGCTCTAGAAAAACTTGTGCTGCTCTGCTTGCCTATTTTTCACGCTATGCTTCTGAACATTCTTGGCCTTTATCTTCAGTCTGACCTACACCCTCAGGGCTAAATAAGATTTATCTTGTGTTAACAGGAATAGTTAAAAGTTATATGACAAGATTGAGTGTGTATCAATCTTGTCATCTCACGCTTGTCAAAGAAAAAAAAAAGTGCATTTTCCAAAATGTCAAACAACTCTTTTAACATTTACACTTTGGTGTCCCAAGCTCTGCAGCTGTTTCTAAAGATTAAGAGATTCTGCTGGATGCCTCCAAACAAATTATGGCTTCTTGTTGCATGCTTTGGTACTCTACTTTGCTCGTTCACTTAGTTTGGAAGAAGTCAGACCTGGTTTGGGACAGTATCTTAAATCAGGTCTTTGCTTCCTTTGTTTATTCTTAAATCATTTTTTGTGTATCTTGTACAATTTTGTATTCATTATGTTGTCTAATTTTCTGATTATTGGTGAATTGAACATTTATACTCAAACTTGAGACATATTAATAGTTAAATTGTTTGTAATACTCACACAAACATCTTGTAGATACAGTAGCTTAACATAACAGCTGACATTGTAACTACATTTCACCAACAGTTTTTAGTAATTTAGAAAATCTTTCTGGCTCATTACATTGAAATATTAATGCATCATCATTTTTCTACTTCCTTCTGTCTTCTTCTACATGTCTACTTGCTTGTTACATTAGCATCATTACTGTAATAGACGCAGCATCCTCTTCACTATTTTCCTTTACAAAGTAGCCAAACAGGTAGTTCAAAATAACAAAGACACTGATGCATTTATTGCACATTAAAGAAACTGCATATGACATTCAGAATATTAATATAGCAGCAGACCACTACTGATGGCATCCAGAGCAGAGAATGAACTCCCTTTGTGTGAGCTGTAATCTGGATCTGACATGCACCACAACAAGGAACCCAGAAACTGTTCCGGGTTCCTTGTTGTGGTGCATGTCAGATCCAGTGAGTGTCTCCGACTGGCTAGCTAATCGCCCATGCTATGCGCTGATAGGCTGTTACCAATGATAATAGTGACAGCATCATCCTGAAAATGTAACGCCCACCCTCAGTGTCCCCACAGATTAACACCAGGTGAGTCAGGAAGTGCGCTTGGTTTTGAAACCAATTTTCCTACCAACAGTGGTACTGCAGTTTCCAGGGTCTGTAACATTGTGCCATTGGGCCCAAAAAGACTTTCTCTCATAGACTTACGTTAGGAAAAAGACGTCTATAAATCAGTGGATACATTTTTTTAGTGCCGCAGCCCCTGTGAAATCACTTCCATAACATTTTGAAAGTCTTTAAGAGCCACAAGATAATTATTTTAACCCTGTTAAAGTTAGTGGAGCGCTAAACTGGAAGTCAGCTGCTTGGCCAGCAGAAGTTGACCGCCTTGCTGTGCTCCGCAACAGTAAGTCCCTAGTGCGCCTGCTCTATGGGCCCAGTGATGTGAAAGCAGTGCCAGTCATCCAGGTAATTTCATACAGTGGAAACAGAGCGATTTTGGCTTCATCTGCCACTGAGCAACTTTCATAGGAATGAATGGAGCCCTTCTGCCAGTGCTGTATCCTGGTCTCTTAATACATCTTTGGTTAACACTGTTAGCTCTGTTGCAGTTGTTAACATTGTTTGAGCATTGTTAGCTACTAGCTCAAACCCCAGGAACACAGCTGAGCCCTGCTTTCATGTTTTTTCCCCAGTGGCCACTCACAATATTGCAGTATTGCTTTTTCTCACAGACCACCATTTTTAAAAGGAGCATCTGTAAAACTGTTGTCAGGACACTCCGACCTACAAACAAGGTCAATTATGACTCTCCATGTAGATTTTATATCTGTAAAACCTTTCCTCAAGTCTAGGAAAGTGATTTAGAAATCAATGACGTCATCACAGTGTAAAGTCTCTGAGCCGTACTGGAACTCTCAGTGCCGTCAGCTGTTGGAAACACTATTGGCCATAGTCAGTGGGCCACATATACCATGAAAGTAAACCTTGAAGCTAGGGACTAATTTTGGTGTATGCGCCACGGGAGCAATTCCACTCAACTGAATAGGCGCCATCTTTGGGTCTGGCATCAAGTTATTATTACATATCTATGTCCTAGCCGTCTATTCAGCTGACTCCGATGAGAACCATGTGCAGACAATCCTGGCCAGACTCTGAATCACAGATATGCTCTGAATGTTGTTTACAGCCCTTTTAAAGCCATCACTGCAGTACAGTGAGATTAAACAAAATATGTACCTGAGAAAAAAAAATCTGAAATACTTTTCTAAATACTTGATAAATTAAACTATAACACAGACATATAGGAATAAATCTAAACTGGGTTACTTACATAAACGATCTGTGATATGTGGGAATCGAGTGTGCTGATTTGATAATCTCCATCTAAGTAAACTCTGATCCTTTATAATCTGATACTGAAATCCACAGTGCTCTCTGACCCACGCATCCAGTCACGACAGGAACATCAAACCTCCCTCCCGTACGCATCAATCACCTAAATACAAACAGACCTGATTACTTTTCCATTACGCCTCTCTCATCTCAGATTTACCTTTTCATTCCAGGATGAAGATGAAACAACATAGTGTGTGTGTGAGTGTGTGTGTGTGTGCGCACGTGTGTGTTTTGTTGACTTTTAGTTTCAGCTACATTTTAGTTTCATTGTGATTCTGCACCTCGTTTTGCAGGCATATCGTGGTCTGTGGTCATATAACACTTGAGAGTGTGTCCAACTTTCTAAAAGACTTCCTACACAAGGACAGGGATGATGTCAATGTAGAAATTGTTTTTCTCCATAAGTAAGTACAAAACATTAAGCACAAAACAAATCATGTCTTGAGGAGATTAGAAACAGTCTTCCTTGTTAGATTTAAGACTCTCTGTTTCTCTCTCTCAGTATTTCCCCTAATCTTGAGCTGGAAGCCTTGTTCAAGCGTCACTTCACTCAGGTGGAGTTTTACCAAGGGTCTGTCCTGAACCCACACGACCTGGCCAGAGTCAAGGTAACTGACGGATGATACTTCCTCCTCCTTTGTGGCTCAGAGGGAAACTGTGCTGTCTAACTTGAGGTAACTGACTGTTTCTCTTTTTTCTGTGTGGTTTTTGTTTCCAGATTGAATCAGCTGATGCCTGCTTGATTTTAGCCAACAAATACTGTGCTGACCCCGATGCTGAGGATGCATCCAACATCATGAGGTAAACTAACGCACCTTCTCCAAAATGTACTTTTTTTTTTCACCTTGCATTGTAGCTTCTGAGAAATGTACATAGTTTTAGGGTGAAAGAACTGAAATTGATAAAAAAAAAAAATCCAGGACAAATTTGGATGAGAAATTGTTCATTTTAATGGGTTTCAGGAACTTAAGATCCTGGAGGAACTGTTTCTTAAGATGCAGTCATTAAAACAACACAAAAGCCTAATGGAGAATTATATTGGGGGTTTAAAGAAATATTTCACCCACTGAATAATTATTTGAATACCAATTTCTCATTTTGTGCTACATTGAATTCTAGAGCTGTACTCGACTCAGAATTATGTCAGTCGAATCAGATTTGGCTGTTTGATACAAATTTGTAATGATAAGTTCTTTTTTTTTTTTTTAATTGTGGGTGCCTTCTGTGCAACACAGACACAACCTATTACTATTCCTCATACTTCTTCTAATTCCTCTTTCATACTAAAATTTAACTGCAAAACTTATCTTGCAGTGTTGCCAGCATATACGCAAAAAATACATCAAAACGTGCACAAAATTCAGAAGTAGTGTGCTATGAGTTTTCTCAGACATTCTTCTAGGGGTTTTTATGAAATGCATAAAAAACTGCGTAAAATTTCTCACTCGAAGTGATTGGAGATCATCCAGAAATTGACATAAAATGCTCCCTCTTCGAGGCCACACCAAATCGCCACACTTTAACGTAGAAAAATGATTCAAACTTTAAACAGCTCACGAGACTTTCAACTTTATTGGACTAAGTTGGCATTTTGGTATCTAGTATGATCTTCAAAAAAAACACAGTTTACATTTCATGATTTTTTTCAGACTTTTCAGATTGTGTAATTGATGTTTATGGGAGAGAGCTAGAGTGGTGACATCATCGCTAGAGTGAGGAGGAGCTAGAAGATCTTAAAAATTTATGAACAAATTTTCTCTCTACATATACAATTTATACCTCAAAACACAGGTTAATTTGTGCTGGACAGAGAAATGTGACAATGAAATCACTCACACTTACACATTTGTCTCAGTGAGCTTCCAAGCAAAGGGAGAGCCAATTCATGTATGTACATGTAGTATGCTGCACTTGTATTAGGCAGTGCATACTGTGGTGGTGGCGGCACCATCAAAATTTCTTGGGAAATTTTCTTGTATAACGTTTAAAATTTGAATGGGCTCAGTGGGATCTTCAGTGTGACAGCAGCCTTCACTTAGTATAGTAAACAAGCTAACTGCACCAACGAAGTATTGGAACACATTTTTTCTGACATTAGATATCAAACTAAAGCCAGAGACTGTCGTTATAAGCTGCTGTGAGCTGTAAATCCACCACTTCTGAGCAGAAGAGAGAGGTAATGTTATTTCAGAGCCTCACAGTGCAGTCTCTCTCCCTCTGTGCCACTACATCCTGTCCACAGATGTCTGTACCAAAGAGTATTGTGAAAGTCAGGAGTGCTCACTCCGTAGCAAAATCTGAGGACCAAAACTTCCCCAGAAGTCTCAGTCGACTGAAAGGTCTCTGACTGATGATTTGAATCTCCGACTTTCAAGTGACAGCCCTGTTGAATTTGTGGAGAAAACTTTATTTTTTTCCGCATGTCTCTACAGTGAACGAAGAATCCAAAAACAGAGAAAATAATTGATAAACTGCAGTAAAAAGCGGACCGTTTTTTACACCAGCAAAGCAATATCAATACATCTGTTACAAACTCTCACATCTCGTGCAGTAAAAGTCTCATTTATCCAGTTGTGTGCTCAGAGCATTCCTAACAAATACATATTCCCCAAAACCTTTCTGTTTAATAGTCTCAAACAGGGACAAGTACACTGCCTGTGCAGACGCATGCATTTAAATTGTACTTGTATATTTCATTGAGCAGAGTTTCTTTACAAATTTAATGCAACATGAGGTGAGTAACTGATACGAAAATGATAATTTTGTGGGTGAAATATTCCTTCAAATATTCAGCTCTAAGAGGTCAGACTTTCATCAAGACATCATAGGTGCTTTGAAAAATGTTCAGTAATCTAGACTACAGACAGATATTTGGAAATCAGGATACAATAGGACATGTTACCGTATGATCATACTCCCGAAAGTGAATGCCAGAGTTTGATATTGTTCCCACTTCTTCCTGGACTTAAATTAGGAGTGAAAGAGAGCGTGTCAAGCTGGCTCTCACTGAAAGCTCACAGACTCTCTGTGAACAAACTCCTGGTGCTCACTTTCCCTTTGGACACTTATCAAGAACTCAGAGAGAAAACATGAATCTGTAACACTACACACAGTCTCTGTTCATTTGAAAACACACCAAACTGTTTTGTCTTTCATCTTAAATTTCACATGATAAAACACTGACATTATGAAAATGTTTTTCAGCTGTAAGGAGCTTTAATGTCCAGGTCTGATTTTGTTTTGTCCCCTCTGTCATGTATCAGAGTAATATCGATCAAGAACTACCATCCGAAGATCAGAATTATCACTCAGATGTTGCAGTATCACAATAAGGTTGGTATCATCTGTTGCTTTTACTTGAGTCATTAACTGATGTTTGTCTTTGTTGTATTGTTGCATTTTATTCAAATATTTATGTTTGGGTTTGTACTTTGGTTTGCACTGATGTAACTTAGGTTGGAAAGATTGTTTAATCTTTTGTTTGTCTAGATAACATGTTGGAATAAGTTTGTCTCCACTGTCTGTATCTCTTTAAAGCTAGCATGCAGCTTTGTTTCCTCCCTTCAGGCCCACCTTTTGAACATCCCGAGCTGGAACTGGAAGGAGGGAGATGACGCTATTTGCCTTGCGGAGCTGAAGCTGGGCTTCATCGCTCAGAGCTGCCTGGCTCAGGGCCTCTCCACCATGCTGGCCAACCTTTTCTCCATGAGGTCCTTTATCAAGGTAGCCCCAGCTAAGATCCACCCATCTGTGCTCACTGGATTAAGTTCAGAGAGAAAGTTGGCCATAAACATAGTTTGAATAGATAATAATGATTATCCCAGATGAGGCCCATGTGCAGCATCTGGTGAGTGGGTGGGGATCAACTTGTAAAAAAACAACAACTAAAAGTTGCATTGTTTTGTTTGTTGTGTTCAGTTCTTTCTGTAACGGAACAAGCTTTGTGTATTTTGTGCTGAATCTTTGTTGTAGATTGAGGAGGACACGTGGCAGAAGTATTACCTAGAAGGAGTAGCCAATGAGATGTACACAGAGTACCTGTCCAGTGCCTTTGTGGGCATGTCCTTCCCTGTTATTTGCGAGTAAGTACACTGAAACTTGAGTCTTTACTTTTTTTACATAAAGAGTCAGTAGTAACAGGATGAAGGTATGTGCAGTATGTGTGGAAGTCGATCAGTATGTTTATATGACTTTAGAGAAAATCGATTATTGCGTTAGTCCGACTAAAACTGTACTTACTTCTGACTGATATTGTGCTAAATCGAATTTCTCAAAGTCGGACTAACACACCCAGATGATACGATTGAGAGTCGAATTACTCCTTCATGTATACAGCCGATTTGATGCTCCGCATGCTCTACAGTTTCCGCCCCGGGCTTTGACCCAGAAGTCAAATATCATTAAATCAGTAACAGAATAAGAAGCCAGTAACAACATAACATCATAACCTCAAGGGATAGTGTGTCTCATCTGTACAAGAAGTAAAGAGTACAGCATGTACTAAATGTACAGAGCTGTAAAGCTGTCGAACATGGTACCAGTTTGCCGCCAGCTAACCTTTTATTTTATTTTATTTAACCCATATTTAACCAGGTAAATCTCATTGACATCATCAATCTCTCTTACAAGGGAGACCTGGCCAAGACAGCAGCACACAAAAAGTTATTTTCAAACAACCACGCAATAAAAAACATAAAGGATACAGAATAACATGTAGAAATATTACAATACCCACGACGACTCATGCATCTTTGTACTTATAGGAGCTTTGAAATCTTAAAAACCTTGACTAACTTGTTTGTCGATTGTTTGGTCTGTGACGCAATAGGCCAACCGCAAAAAGGTCCCATACTAACAAGCTGAGAGGGGGCATATTGCCACCTATAGTAGCAGAGTCGGGCAACTTTGGTCAATTAATTGATTCCCCTCCTGTGCTTGTATACTGGGACAAGGACAGTAGTCCAGTTTAATGGCCTAGTCGAGCTATATATCTCGACTGAACTGTGAATGTAAATGTACTGAATGATGAGATAATGTTTAACCTTCAGGGAATACAGTACTTCACCCCCCAAATCATCATTGGAATGACAAATCAAGTATTCTTTGTTTCTATGAGAGGTGAAAGGAGCTTTTTTAATTTTTTTTTTTTTTTATGCCTTGTGAATTTAACACCTTGTTTGATTTATTCTATCATTCACTACATGATGAATATAACAGTAAATGTAATAACTGGTAATTGTGAACTCAAGATAATGGGACTTTAAAAAAAAGCAAACATTGCCACTCTATGGCTACCGTCTCATTAAATTCTCTCCATAATCCCTGAATGGCCATATTTAAGTATTATAATTACAATTATACTATTTTCACCTGGTTTTCTAAGTTGAAGATTCAAAGAAGATGATTCCAAAAAGACGACAAGTGTGCGGTACACAAGAAATATAAATCAGACCTCTTAGCAGAAACATGTGGCAGTGAGAGCTAAGATGATTTACACAAAGCTACAAATATTTAGCATGCATGAGGTCTAATTATTTTGTTACTGTCTTTGCAGACTCTGCTATGTGAAGCTAAAGCTGCTGCTGATAGCGATAGAGTACAAGTCTGATCAAAGGGAGTGCAGGTAAGTGGATGTGCTCACAACGGATTGTTGAAATCATTAAAATTCATGGATGCAAAAACTTAAATGTGCAGGTGTGTTTGCTGTGTCAGTATTTGGTTTCAGTGATGAAGCTACTTTGAATCAGCTTTTCTGTTTGACTGCAAACACAAGCCGCTTTACAAAATGTGCTAAATTGGTGTCTGAATTGGTTTGTTCACTGACATCACAGGCATGTCTGATAACATCCCGACAAATGAGTGGGGAAAGGTGGCAGTCGGCCTCTCTAAACACAGCTGAAGCTTTTTATAGTGGTTTCTCTAATGCACTGCTCATTTTATATCGTTTGAAGTGTCACAGCTATCTGCTTTCATCAACTTAATTTAATAAACAGAGGCTATCGAGCCAAATGAGTTGCGAAAACTAATCCTGCCAACATGTGCCACTGCCAGTGATTAGTGCAAAGCCTTGCAAATTCTGTGATATATATAACTTTCCGCTATGACATCTTTGGTGTATAAATCCTCGCAGCACCCTGATAAACCCTGGAAACCACGTGAAAATGCAGGAGGGGACACTTGGCTTCTTCATCGCCAGCGATGCCAAAGAAGTAAAGAGGTAATGAATGGGAGCTGAGATTAAATGGTGTCTGAAAGTAAAACTACTCTGACAGCGACTTCATCATGTTGTTTTCTCTATTCTGTCGCATCAGCCATCAGGTTATACAGTATATCTTTACACCGTCTTTCAGTTGAATTATTAAATGTAGGAGTAAAATATTTTTAAAAAATCAGCAGCAGTATTTTGTTTAGGTCCGTCCTCAAATCGTTTCGCACACACTGGATCGGGTAATTACGCAGCTGTTTTCTGTTTACGTAGCACACTGACGTCATACAATGGAGACGAGACAAATAACTGCGGTTATCCTGTCCACACATGACTGCTGACACCAGACTTTTCCTAAAAGTTCACTATGGACTCCGGTTACAAATAACTCTGGTTACAGGGGCCCAAAACTGTGGTTACGTGTGGATGAAAGGCCAAACCATGAGCAAAGAGTCATGGTTTTATAACTACCTGCGTTGGTGTGGACAGCCTCTGAGTCAATCACCATAGACACCAGAGTTAAACTACCCAACTTTACAACAGAAATAAACATGTACAAAAACGGTTTTGGGCTCTACAGCTACTTTCAATCTCAACAACAACTGTACAGGGGGTGTATTTTTTTTTTTATAACTCACACTTTTACATTTTATTAAGGCCCAAAGTTACACACATTGAAGGGCGGGCTGCTTTGAGTGACAGGCTGTCTGCTCATAGGCTTCAAAAACCCAAAGTGGTAATGGCCAAAATGCTGAACTCAAGGCTTCAAAATGGGAGTCCAAGCCTGACCCCCCAAAAAGCACTAGTCAGCTTCTAATGCCAGGGACACACTGGCTGTGTGTCGGCGCAAGCCAAGTGCATCTCCAACAGAAAAGGAACCAGCTCGGTCCATCACTGACTCTCCACAGTGTATTTCCCCACCAGAGAAAGCTCACTGCTCCGGGTCAGAGGAAGGACAGAGAGCCTGGCTGCTCCGTCTCCTTCTCTACCTGCCTCCCTGTCATTTTCCAAGTTGACAACCAATTGAAAATTTAGCCATTCTCCTGACTTCCCATCATGAGATACCACCTCATATTCACCTTTGGTTAACTTCAACTTAATGATCACCACACCACCTCCATCTTCTCAAGTTTTCTTCACTCTGACCACATTGACAGTGACACTCACAGCTCCTTGACCCCGCCCCCTAGGTTGGTTATTGATCAAAAGCCACCAGGCTACGGCAGAAGAAACGGGAGATAATAATTATCAATCAATCGATATGCAATATCTATATGCTGGATTTGCATTTTAAAAATCAAACAAATTAAGCGCAGAGTGCTCAGTTTCAGAAAGAAAAAGATGTTTTTTCCCCAACAGCCCCGAACCTTATCTGACGGGACTAATCAGTGCACATTTTTGGCCTGAGCCCAGTCCAACCATCGGGCTCGGGTTGAGATTTAGAAGTCTAAAGCATGTCAACAGTTTTTGTGTAGTTACTCTCAGTGCCAGAGAGGCGATGTAAAAGTTCCAGACTCCAGCTTTAAATATCTTTACTTAACCTGATTCTTTCCTGACATTTTAACAGTTTTTCTTAATCACTTCATATTGCACTTAAAGTTTTGTTCAAACTTAAACTACTTGTTGTCGATGCAGTGGAGATACACTTGTTGTAAATACTTCATTTCAGCATGTTTGTTGTTGTTTTTCCTCCACAGGGCGCTGTTTTACTGTAAAGCCTGCCACGATGACATCACTGATCCTAAAAGGATAAAGAAATGTGGATGCAAGAAATGTAAGTGACTGCATGTAAAAACACTGTTTGTTTGACTTAAGTAACGATTCCTCACACCACTGAGTTAGCGTCAGTCTGGTGGTGTGATGGTGTATTTACCTGACCTACATAGCCAGCGTGTCCAGATCAATTAGTCTTTACATTAATTATTTACTTTCTTGTAACTTGGGCATGAATAGAGGTCACCTGATCTCTTTCCGCAGCCAAAACAAAGGCGTGCTCCAAGTTTCCCTCGTAAAACTACACTTTTGGGCGTCAGTGTGACGTAAATACCTGCCTTCATTAACGAGTCAGTTCATCCAAATTACAGAACACAGCTGTCCCCTGGTATCTTCTTATCCCTGCATGTGGTTTCGTTTTAATGTGCAGAGGTTTCTCTTCTTTGAGATCTGCTTTTGTTGTGTGTATTTTGGGCGAACTGATTCTTTAAGTACCATTTACTTTTATATTGTTTTGTTGTTCAGATACACAGCTATATTTAACTCCTCTCAAACCACCTGTGAATACAGTCTAAATGTGCATTTTGTCTGTATGCCTGTGTGGATGTTTGCTATGTTTTCTTTTTTTATGATAGATGTCTGCGCTGCTCCAGTTCATTGATAACTTTGTGATGTTAACAGGCATTCAGAGAGACTGTTAACACCACAGGTACCTGGATGGATCGTGTGCTTCTAGACTTTAAAATACACCATGTGCCACTTTGTTGCCTTTTCACTTGTACTTAATATAGTTTGTCTCGTGTTAACCTCCACAACTAGCACCTAATCTTAACATGTGATGTATTCTCTTCCTGCTGCTTGGGAACTTGACACACTTTCCTTAAAATTATAGTGATATATTGTGAGTAATGTGGATTCATTCCTCCGAAAACACAGCCTGCAACCCCCGATTGAAGCAGCCTGTTTGAATGTACTGTAAATGTTGCATGTACAATGGTTGATGCTGCCTGGATCCTCCCCCGTTGTCATGTGCACATCGCTGCCAGGTCAAGGAAAAAATTTAGTCAACGTGATCAAATTTATATTAGTATTTCAGGGATGAACATGTGAGCAGGTTATACCTAAAATACACATCCATGCTTTTGTTATTAGAGGAAAAAAAGTTGTTGCAGCATCCCCAGAGTGTTTTTAACAGAGCACTAACATTTAAGTCATGTCTGCTTGAGGCAGTAATACTCAACATCACCACCAGATGTCCCCACAGACCATTTAAAAACATCCTGCAAGAAGCGCAGAGCTAGAAATTCACTAGGATGAGACATGACGAACATTATCATTCACTGAGGTGACTGCGCAGTCTCTCCCAGCACCTCTGATGTCAGGGATGTTTGGGAACAAATAGCACAGATGTCATGGGGATATGTGCTACTCGAGAACGTCAAGCGAATTTAGGGTCCACTTTAATATCTATCCAAGTCCAGAAACCCTTGTCACTTCATTTTGACCTTTTGTTGGAGACATTTCTGTTAGTTTCAACTAGAAACCAATACAATTATTTTGTTATATGTTGTAAACTTATAACACCTGCTCAAACCATGTCCCAGCACACAGTGGACCTAAGCCTCCAGACGTCATGTTGGGCTGGCTCTCACCCAGTTGCCAGAATAAGTGTTGCCACTGTATGTTTCTGTTAACGCCAGATATGTTACATTTGTACTTATCCTGTACCAGATATGCTGAAACTTTGTCTCTTTACATTTCAATTGTATGTTGTGACAACACTTTGGTTCAAGTGTAGTTAGGTTTAGGCACAAAAACCACTTGATTAGGGTTAGAAAGAATCATCAAGATTTTTCTTAAATTACCCAATGTGGTTGCTACAAACATGGCAGAAAATGTCCCTAACTCTCATTAGAAAACACTCACTTTTGTCACTATAAATGCGGCTGGAAATTTCCCAAACTTTTAAAATACCCATTTGTGTAGCTACAAACACTGCTGGAAATGTCCCAACTCTAATAAAAATAACTAGTGCTTCTGTTGCTATAAACGCAGCTGGAAATGACCTGAACTCTAATTAAAATTACCTATATATGTCAGAACAAACATGCCTGAAAATGTCTCAAACTCTTATTAAACAAACAAGCACATCTGTGGCTACAAACATGGCTAGAGATATCCCGAACTTGAGTTACAAAACACCCGCTTGTGTCACTAGAAACATGTCTTGAAATGTCCCAGACTCTCATTGAAAAACACCAGCTTTTGTTTGTCTTACACAGCAGTCTACTGCTTGACTCACCTTGTTTTACGTGTATTCTGAACTATGTCATACGTTTGCAACATACAAGTGTAACATATCTGTAGTTTGCAGAAACATACAATGCCAACATTTAATTCTGGAGACTTGGCTGTGAGGTGAGGGTTCGGGTGACGTCAGGAAGTCAAGAGGGAACTCGTGGGAACTGTCTCTCCTGCTGCTGATGACCTGCTCTTCCCCCTTCATCCCCACTCATGTCCAATTCTTACCCCAAAACCACATGACTTTAGGACCTCATGGTATTTTCATAACTAGCTCCAGAAATGACCCAAACTGTACAAACCACAAAGAGTGGAAAAAAATCCTAATGTGACATTTGCACGCTGTCAAGACAAAGTTTATCTTGTGCATCCCAGCAGCAGCCTTCCTCTGTGCCCTGTCTTGCCTTTGTCCACTCTTCCTCCAGAACGACCCTCTACATTAACCTGCTCTTCCTCTCCTCTCGTCTGAACCCGTGACTGTAGCCAAGACGCCCGCCTACAAGAAAATGAGACTGGCATGTTGTTTTGATTGCGGCCGCTCAGAGCGGGACTGCTCTTGCATGCCGGTTAATGTGCGTTGTAACATGGACTCCCCTCAACGCGACATCCCACTCTCTGCTGTCTCTGTTAATGATTGCTCGGCCACTTTACGTGCCTGTAAGTTGTCGCCATGACATGTGCTCTTCAGTGTCTGTAACACTGTGTTAACCATGCAGCGTGTCTGTGTCTAGCTCTAGCAGCTGTGTCGTCACTGTCATGGATATAGATGTCGCTTTAGTGTTTATGATTTCCAGTCAGCTCGTGTTCTTCCCCCTGTGTTGCTACTTTTGAAGGTGACTTTTAGCTGTTGTGAAGCATGCCAGTGTACTGTTTTGCTGGTGTTTTGTCAGAGAATGTGAATTCAAATTGACCTGTAGTTTCAATTAACTCAACGGTCACAAATTTTTTGCAGAGTGTGAAAACTAATTCTCCCCCGAAAGACAGTGTGCTTCCCCCTCCAGTGACCTCGCCAACGTATTTACTAGACATAAAAAGCCATGAAAAATGTACAGCTGTGCATCCCCGCCACAAATCTCTAGATGCACACTTGAACTTGGGAATCGTGGTTGAGAATTCCCATGCATATCTTGGAGTTATTTGTTTTGGTAGGAGTGCTAGAATGATGTCACTGGAGAGGGTAACTTAATCTTTTTAAGAATAACCAAATAACATTCACTTCATCCACATATTTCCCTGCTGTACCCTGCAGAAATGGGTGAACAGGACAGGATTTGAGATATTTGTATGTATAAACGCCACCAACAATTAATTAAAAAGAAATAAAAGGCGTGCATGAGAGCGCCTGAGGGGATTTTCTGAGGGTAGCTGTACATATTGAGGTTAATGTACTGGTTTTATTAAATTAAGATCAAAAGCTTGAACCAACCACTAAGGGGAAAATCTCCAAAACATATGTAGTACACAGACCAGGGCCAATGGAGGAGCTCTGGATTGTAGTTTGTAGTTTTCAGAGAAATCTTAGTCTCATGATATTGATTGAATTGTACAATAAGATGAGAATACAATGGAACAGAAGACAGTAGAATGGTGCTGGATCGTATTGGATTTTAGTGAACCGGCCTGAGCTGAATTGAGCTGCATATAAATTCTTAACTCAAGTGTGATTCCCCTTTAAAGCCAGGGGGCATGTTAAATTGTACTGATGTATCGCAGAAGGCATGAAGAATGTGTCTGAGTTTGCAGAGCGTTGATACAATTTGCTGGAAAACATTGCAGACTGTCATGCAGTCTTAGTGAATGTCTCTTGATCAAAGACCGTTTCTGTGTATACTTGAACGTCTCTGGGCATTTCCACCCCTCGACATGTCTTCCAGGGTTGTGTGCTGTGAGCATCGCCTGGCTAGCTGGGCTCGAGCCGAGCTCCGGAGTTGCTGTCGACACGGTGCGGGAGACGCGCAGAGCGAGGCCTTATACGGCCTGACGTGGAAATTATGTTTGCATTTTCATTTTTGGAGTGCTACCGGTTGTCATGAAACTCAGCCTGACAGTTCCTAACCACCAGGCAGCTGAGTGCCCCCGCCCCTCTCCTCCTCTCTCGTTGTGGGACAGATGCTAGCCTGTTAGTCCTGTGACTCTGCTCGCGCCCTCCGATTGCAGGCGACAGATGCCAGGACCAGCAAGGTCCCTGTTTGAACATTGCTGTCACTGTCCTGCCTTAAGCTCAATGCATGACCTTTATTGTAAGCAAGGGGTTGAAATAAGGTACTAATGAGCATGTGTGGGACTCACGGCTCCAAAATGTGACTCACAGAAAGTTCCATGCATCCGTGCAGGTTGTGTCAGGCAGTGCAGAGGAACGGGAAACAGCTTTTGGGAAAGAGGAGAAAAAATAAACACAATACTATAGACTTATGGACAAGAACACATGCAGTATTGTCACATATTGTAAGTCTTGCTACATGCTTACCTCCTGACTAAATGTTAAAGCAGGTCTGCAGAGAAAACATGCATGATTTTCATGTCAAAAGACATCTAGACAGTTAAAACAAGGTTAAATTTGGTTTCCACTTTCAGTCATTAAGGCTAAACTATATTTTAATATGTGCTGTGCTTTGGATCTGCATCTCATTAAAACACAGTCATTTCATTCTGCCTAAATGACAGTTGTATCAAATCTAACTCAATCAACAGAATCTGCTAATGTTATTTCTAATTGATTTTAGCTTTCAAGCAAAAATACGAGACAATCTCAAGTGGTTTTCTTTTTCTTTTTTTTGTGTTTGCTTCAGCTTCATTTTATAAAAGTAAATCAATAGTTTTAGGGGGTTTAATCGTTGATTGGACCAAACAACCTATTTAAACATCCACTTGGGCTCTTGGAAATTGTAACAAGCATTATTTTGTACTTTTTACTGGCATTTTATAGACCAAATGATTAATTATTTATTGAGAAAATAATTGGCAGATACTGGAGATGCACTGATTTGGCCAAACACTGGTATCGGACAATATTCCCCTTATTGACTGCCATCGCAGTTTCAGCTATGAGATGGAAATTATTGATGGCAGTGGCCGTTGTTTTTTGTTGTGACACATTAATTTTGTGCTGGCTAAAAGGCAGAGCTCGAGACTAGCAACATCCTGTTGTCCCAGAGACAATAGAAAACATGTTTGAGATGAACACAGATCTTCTTTGGGATGCCTTTGTGATGACAGGTTATAGTAAAGTCACTATCAATATCGTCGGGGGACGCAGCCTGTTCTTCCCCCGAACAACGAATGTGTGTTGAAATAGCAGGAGGAGAGCTAGCGTTAGCTGTTAGCAGCTGGTGGCGGGAAACTAACAGCTCATGGAGCTTGAGTTGAGTTATATTAGGATGTGTTCAAGCTCTGTTCTGTAAATATGAGAATTGAGCAAAGGTAAATTATTATATTATGATGTGTTCAAGTGACATTTTGTAAAATTAAGCTTTTGGTGAGAAACTTGAATACATGCAGTTGTTTGAAGAGGAAATTTGTTGATGTTTTTACAGCGATTTTAAATAGATATTAGTGAGGGAATTATGGCATATTATATGTAGTAAAAACACTTCTGAAGCAGTTTTTCCAAAGGTGTTTTTCTTGTCACAGGTTGCATAAAAAGTTGTTTTAAAAACATGCATGATTGAATTTGTAACGAAGGACTGAATGACTGAAAGTTATTTTTCCATAATGAAGATTTCTTTGTTTACCTGGAACAAAAAGAAGGAACAAAAAAAAAAAAAAAACTAACCTTAACCTTGACATCTAGACGTCTTTGACTTGCAAATCACCACACCAGTGCTCACTGTCCCACCTCAAACACGACTGCTCATATCCAGCAGGTGACCGCCTCCAAACACTGACAGTGATCCACAGTTTAATCTCACTGACCACACTGCCGAAAAATCATTCTCCTAAATGGCCCGTGTTTTATTTCTCATCGCTTTGTCTCTGTTGTCTTTAAGGCACCACTCTGCTTATTAAATGTGCCTTCAAGAGAAATCTGTCGGCCCTCAGCTGTCATTTATAATTTGCTTTCATTACAACCTGTTCTCCCCTGTAACCTCTCATCTGTCTCTGCATTTTTTTCTCAGCTAAAAATAGCTATAATGGATATATCAAATCAAGTAAGTTTTGATTTCCATTCTCTCTCTGTTTTGTCATTTGTCTCTAACCCCCTTCCACTTGTTCATTTCACCACGTGAACTGTCTCTAACTCAGCTGTGTCTCGTTGTTTGCTGCTCATCGCTCTGTCCAGTCTATCATCATCCATCAGTATATTTTACATGCAAAGCACTGGGCGAGTGTGTCTGAGTGGTTTGTGTTGGGTATCAGTTACAGCTCAGCAGTAGATGGTGCTGCTGCTTCACTGTGCGTGGGGGGGAATAAACCCGGAGTGCGTCTAAAAACACAGCATTAAAACATTTAAAGTAAATGTGTGCAGGAGTTTATAATGGAGATTTATTTTCAGAGAACAGACAGCAGGAGAAAACTGTAATACACGAGAGTTAGTGTGATGTTTCCTCAGTTCTTATCCAGCCAGTCGAGGAGTGTGAACCATGTGGGTCGTCCACTTCAGCAGGATCTGTGATAGGCAGCAGATCTGCCACAATGTGTTGTCTTGGAGAAGTGCTGTGCATGTTTGACATGGGGCAGATGAATAGTGGAGGTCTGGAGCAGGGAGGATAATCTGCTCGACAGCTGACTGTTGAAATAATCATCTCTATTCTCCAGTTTTAGCTCCGAGCCATTTTTTTGGAGTAAGGGGGGCACTTTTTCTCTGCTTCCTTTCATGTGTGTCTGTTTTATCACGTTATCTTGAGCAGTTTTACCTCTGTAATAACACCAGAGGAGCTCGCACATTTTCAAATAGCCAAGTGGATACTGAATTCTACCCCCCCCCTCGTCAGACATGAACTGCAAACAGCAGCTAGTGGTGTCTAATTCACACTGTCACCTCCTTGTTCTTATGGCATAACAATCACTGGAACACCTGAAAGCATATTTATTAATTCATGTTTATTATAAATATCACAGCAAATGTCAAATCCAACATTTCATTCGGTGGCTATACCAAGTGGTTAAGTGGTGTTTAATAAAAATGAGGTTTTTTAATTATTCAGCTATTAGCATTCTTGTGCCAGAAAGAATTACCCCCAAAAACCAGTGATTATGCTTTAATTATGATAAGAGTCACAAGATGTTTTATTAACATACACACTGCAGGTCTTATTGAAGTCAGCTTGAATCAAATCCTATCTCGTGGTTAATGCCAAGAATTAAAGGGTTCGTTCACCCAAATCACAAAGCAGGCATTCTGTGTCCTGTGGTGTCTGTTCATGAAGATTGTTTCAGATTTATGCGCCCATGTTTGAAATATCTGCTCCTGAGATTTATGTCTCCAAGCACCACTGAATTGAATTATGTTTGTGGTGCTCATAACATCAAAACAAAAATCTGATTTTAAAAGAATTAACAATATGTCTTTGCAAAAAATTGGGCCTCAAATCGTCTTATATTGTGCGTACAAATTTTTTTCACCTGAATTTGTTCGTACTCTGGAAACAAATTTACAACTGCCTCAGACCATGTATACACACAAATGGCGGCTCAGCTGTCTTAGAAAATGTTAACACACACCTTCTAACTAAATGCATGAAGTACATAAAAAGGGTCCAATAGACAATATTTAAAACTGTTAGTTTACTAAAACATTGGCCAGATTTATTAAATAACTATGAAATCGACAGCCTTTCATCTTCATCAATTACCGTGATAGTTAAAATATACAGCTACAATATAATCTACAACATGACAAAGGAATAAACATAATTGGCACGAAGGAAATAAACAAAGTGAAACATTTGGATGGTTATTTATTATTCGATTTAAAAAAAAAAAAAAAAAAAAAAAAAGTCCTTTAACTTGTACTCTGAGCACCATGTTCCCTGAAATTTTACTCGCAACAAGATTGAAATCAGACATTTGCAGTGGTGATGACGGCATCTGTAATGATGGCCATAAATTTGACTAAAGCAATCACAGTGTGGAACTACAAAAGTGCACTAAGTTGAGTTCAGATCTCTGCCAAGCGGCCACCCAAGATGTTTGCGGCCACCAGACAATTCAGTGGTGCTGTTGCCAGGCACCACTTTCTCCATGATACACCTCCAGGCAAATGTATTTACTTACATAGAGAGATGGGGGTGTGGTAGTATGCTAATGGCAAACATCAGACACATGCTTTTCACCTTAGAATGATACATATGTAGTGCGGTCAGAACAAAATTAGCCGGTGTGTGCATGACGTGAATCTGACAGTAATTGTGCCTGCACACTTGTTTTGTGTCCAGAGTAAGAACATTTTTATGCACATACTAATGAAAGAGGCTCAATGTCACTCTGGATAATCTACAGAAGATACTGTGAACAGTTTTCATAGTAACTATTACTTTGGCAGAGAGTAGTTCCAGTGAAACCTGTGTGAGGCCTGAGGACTATTTAAATGTAATGTTTCAATTCTGTCAGCACCACAAACTAAATTTTATTCACCTCCATCGTAGTTGGAGGAAGAAATCGTGCTCATAAAACCAAAGCTATCGCCATGGGTAGACACAACGAGAGGTCAGGAGGGAAAATGTGTTTTTGTGTGAATTGGCTGAACTGACCCTTAACAAAAAAAAAAAAAAAAAAAAAGCAGAGTCCATTAACTTTGCATTTTACAGATCCTGATTTTGACTCCTCTTCATTTAGCAGTAAACGACGGTCCCCTAACCCAGTCACCGCCTTATCAGTACAAGTCAGCTAAACTGAACCACAACTCAGCCAGCGAGGTCTGTAGGGGGCCCCGTAGCAGAATCGTGTCGGTCCCGCTGGTAAACAACCGCAAGGGAAGCCTGCTGCCCCCCGCTGAGCCCTCCGCTCTGAGACTAAGCTTCATGGGCTCCGGGGACCTGGGCCAGGTGGGCCGGCTACCAGGGGTGGCAGAAGAGGCGAGCCGGCTCCAGCGGGCACGCAGCCTTCCGGTGAAATACAGATACCACCCCAGTCACTCCAATAACGCCACGCTCAGTCACAGGCACTGTAAGCCCCCTCCCCTCCCCTCCCCTCCCCCGGCGTGTTTGGCAGGCCTGAACTCAACAACAGCACAACCAAAGCATGTGCTTGCCAGGCTGGAGTGGTTGCATGTGTAGCATTCCTTACTAATGACCCAGTGTGTGCAGCTGTCAGCTGTGAAACATTAAATATTGAACAGGCCAAGCAAGATGTGAAGGGCCAGTGTGTTGGAGCATCCCTCTCCACTGGAAGCCCCCCGTAACTCTACATTTTCCATTACAGTGTCACTCTCAGACATTGTAGCAGGGCCTGAAATCCTGTGTTCATCTGCAGAGGAGCATGATCTCCATTTAGATGAAATCGCTTTTAATTTCTCCGTTGTTGAACCGTCATTAGTCAACATATTTTCCAAGCAATTCCCACTATTATTAACGATGGCTGTTAAAACGCGATTAGCCAAAACACTTTTCTTGCTGCTCGTGTTTATTTTACCAGCGACTGCCACAGAGCAGAGCTGTTTTCTTCAGCTTGTGAAAATATTTGCCTGATTACTTTACTCCAGGGTGAAACTTGTAATTCGTTCCCTGTGAAGAGCTCAGTGCAGTTTTGTGTAGCGGTAGAGACAATGTCCGAGGGGCATCTCAGCTGTACATAAATCACTCTGGCACGAGGACCAACATAATTATATGAGCCAAGGGCGTCACTCCCAAGATGAAGAAAGACCAGCAATCCAGACTGGATTCAGTATTGGCACATAAGTACCTTTATTTATAGTGTTGGATGCATGATGTTCATGGGGTATTACCTTAATTAAATGAGAATGTAAATTATTAGCATGGTGGAAAGAGGAGCTATCCAAGTCTAGGTCTGAGGAAATTTGCACTAACAAGGTACTGAGACATTAAAGTATCCCACTGAGGTAATTGTGGTCCTACATTATCTGGATTACTGCAGTTCTCTAGATAAGTGCTTGGTGAATAAAACCTCACAGATTTAGCAGTTGGCATGATGGTTGATGATGGCACTATTGCATGTTTGCATCTTCATACACAACCATGCAACGATGTGCTAACGTGTGTGCTGTCGTCATCACGCAAACATTGGACTGTTTTCCGTCGCACACGAGTTAAAGTGTCCTGTCCACTCCATCTTGTTCACCCAACCTCTCTTTCCACTCTGTGTCTCTGTAACCGTTTTATCTCTTTGAATTCACTGACCTCAAGTTGTGCTGTGTTGTCCTATTTTTGTTGTTGTCACTGAGTTTTGGATTTTTGCTTGTCTTCTGATTATTCCCTTGCTCTTACTAGTGCCTTTTGTTGCAGTTGAAGAGGACCAACAGTCTGCATTGTCGCCTAAAAAAAAGCAACGTAACGGAGGCATGAGAAATTCTCCAAACTCCTCACCCAAGATAATGAGGTAGGACAACTATGATGTTACTGATTTGTCTTTCTGTGTGTTGTTAGTATACATTTATTTTTCCTAATCTTCAACTGGAAAATATACAGCTAAGTACATGTCATTAAAATTGTCCAATAACCAAATTTACACAGCCCTAATATATGTTTATTTTCTAAAGCTGCTATGGTGAAATGTGTTTTGTGGAACAAACAGTTAGTTATATAAACCTACATTCACCGAACAAGAAGCAACATTAGCATATGTTGTGCTGTGAGTTGTGTTTCTGTTCCTCAGTGAATAGGAGTCCATTAATCACTCTCCTTGTAGCTCTTGCTTTGGTCTCCACCAACTTTGAGAAAAAATATCTGGCTCTTTATTGGCTGCAAAATGCTCCATGATGTTAACCAACTGGTTTTTAATCTCTACAGCAGATATCTGCTTATGTGGGCAGAATCTGTAGGCAACAGTGCAAGATTTCTGTATTGGAAGCGTCCCGGTTTCTGTTTGTAGTCTGAGTAGTATTTGGGCTTTGGTTGCCTACAGGTAAACAGTCTGTGTGGAAAGCAAAAAGTTGGAACGCGTTGGCCAAAATGCAATCTCAGAACCCACTGGCTATTGTCTGACTACGATTTAGCTACACATGGAAGAAAAAGACTTGCTACACCATATCTCCTGAAATACTGGCTGTTGCCCTAGAGCTTTTATCATCATCGGGCTATAGCTGATGGGTTTCGAAATGGGCTAGTTGCTGTCTGGCTGTCTGCTATTTGGTGCTGTGTAAATAGTCTACAGGCCTCCTGTATCCTGAAATGAGGTTGATGAGAGCAGTGAGTGTGAACCAAAACAGTGAAGTTAAAGTACTTACAAAAACAAAACAATGATGGTGGGAATGTTGTGCTGTTATTCGCCGTTCTGTATCAAAGGTAGGATCGCTCTTTAAGTTAGCAGCGGAGGTAGTAAAAGCCAAATTTGTATAAAAAAAAAAAAGTGAGCCGACGGGTCAGGACAGGTGTGACATTTTGACCATGTGTTGTGTTTCCCACCAGTGGGAGATTTAAAAGGCAGCTAGCAGCTAACTCGAAGACGAACATCAACCGAAAATGTCTGCAAATTAGAGAGAAAGTGAGGTCTGGCAGCTTCCCTCCAAGCAGAGGACAGGGTCAGCTGCCATTTAACAAGGACTGGAAATTATGTTTTTGCCATGTCATGCCATTGTTATTGTTTACTGCCCAACACTTATATGTCAAACTAGAGGCTGAGGCTGTTGTGTTGTACATCATGCCTCTTTTGTTTCCAGGACATTTAAAATCACACACTGGGGCAGCATGCCGCCGGCGTTGTTTGGTTCTGTGTAAAAATGCAAAGCAGGCGTAACGAAGGGTCTTTATTACGGCAGAATTGCAGGATCTCTGTGTAAAAACGTCTATAGTCATTTGATTTATTGTTTATCCAAAAATATTGACATCAGCAGCTTTAAGGGTGCTTTTTTGTGTGTAAAAACCAAATACCTGCAGACGTCTTTTGATGTTTTAAACTCAAATATCAACAGTAAATATTATAGAAAACATCGTAAAGAAAATGTTTATGTAATAGCAGAGATGTCAGACCTGCAGAAGGGCTCTATGCCACAAGGCTTCATGTGACACCCACAGACTATAGCTCTTAAACAGGCCTGGCACTAATGACAACGCCAGCCAGTCAGAGGGGCTCTAAAGGATAGATAGCCCAAGGCTATTCATCTATTGTTGGATCCCTCTGAGCTCTTTTCAGCACGTAAGGCCACAGATGATATGTATCATCACAATGAAAGGCGAATTCAAATGCTACCTTGCTTTTATCTTGTCCCGTGAAATTAAATCGGCGCTTATTGATTTTGACTGGAGATAACACTGTTATTCAACAAGAAGCCATTACAGGGATGATAATAGTAATAGTCATTGTCATTAAGTGCCATGTTACAAGGAAGCAAGGCAACAGGGAAGTCCTGCAGCCTGACGTATACAAAGTGGAATTGTACAGATGAAACTGAATTAAAACTGACAGATGACTTTATGTTCCCGTTGCTAATATGGCTCCCGTTCATTTGACATTCAGAAATTAAATCCACAAATGTCTGTATTGTTTAACACTATGAGATCATAACATAGTACAGTCGTTATAAAAGTGACTTGGTGTTATATATAAAAGGAGTGTTTTTATATGCATAATTTAGCATTCTCCTTTTGATCCATGGCCTCTGTTTTTTCAGGTAGGCGTTTGCCCTTGTTTGATTGTTTGATTTGGTTCAAAGTGGTGTCAAAATTGAATCGCTCCAGGTGATTTCCAGCCTCTTGGGTAACAAAACCAGGCTTTTCTAATGCTATAGCCATCAGCTAAATATCAGCTCACCAAACCAATCCATCTACTTGCCATGTTAATACACCGCACGGTACAGGTGGATGTGTTATTTCATCTCGTCTGCTGCCTCCACGCTGCAGAGGGATTCACTGTGGTAGCCTAAGGGATACTTCATTGCAACAAGCCGAGAAAAAAACATCTGGGTGTATACTATATCAAATGTGTTTTTACAGGACCTGCGGTCTCAAGGCCTTTGTAAATAAGTAATGATCAACAGATTGGCTGTGGGTTTTGAAGAGCAAGCCTTTGTCAGTTTGCATGATGGGGAGGATTTTCAAAGACTTTGCCTGCCCTCACTACTTGTACACAGTCAGCTAGTAGTGCAGCGATGCCGAAATAGAAAATTTACATAATATGCATGTTTAGCTTCTACTTTGTGTCTCTGTGAGCTGTCATTACGCTCCTCCAGAAGACACCTGGCTTTATGTTTCACGGTCATGACGTGTGAAGTCTTGTCAAACGTGTCATCTTACCACTAAAGTCGTGAATTATGCTGCTGATCATTTTGGATGTTTGGAAGTGCGGAAAAGACACTCGCAGACGCCTCTGCTCTGTGTAATGAAAAGAGAGTGCACAAAGGAAGGAAGCGATCATCTGTGGAAGCAGAACTGTCTCCAGTTTCCAGATGTATCAGCAAACTAACGCGTCCTGTCTGGAACTTAGCAATGACGACCTCACTGAAATTAACACCATTTCCACAGGCTCCTTGATGGGTCATAAGACACATCTAATTGTGGGATGTCACAACGCGTTCGGTCACATCGGACCGTGCCGTGACATACACGTCATGTCTGCTACAGGACGGCTGAGGCAATTGGCAGTGCAGGATAGTGACAGGCCGTCACGGCTGACAGTGAGCGATAGCTATCCTGGCAGAGCTCTGCCTCACCAGTCATCTTCCACAAGGACAAACTGAAGTGACAGCGGCTCCACTGAGTGAGTGGTGAAACATTCGACTTCTGATGAAATATTTAGCCCGGGTGTAAAACCACTAAATGCTTTCACTCTTATTAGAACTTGCATTTCATACTCTGGCAGAAGCTGATGATGTAGTGCACAGTGGGAGTTATAGAGCATAATAAACAGCGCTTAGGTTATTGATTTGTTGATTTACTGAAGATGTATTAACAACAGCGTCATTTATCAAGCTGCTTTTTTCAGTTTTATATCTCTCTAAATTGAATGTTTGGGTTTGGGACAGCATTTTGAAGATGCCGCCTTGAGCTCTGAGAAATTTTTATGGGTTATTCTCACAATTTTTTAACATTTTATAGACAATGATCATAATCAAACTAACACATGAAACAATAGTTACTGTAATTGTAATCTTTCAGCAACATTGGTAGAAAGAAACATGGTGACATTTCTCCTGCTCCAGTTTTTACCCTTACATTTTATAAATAATATTTTACACAGTTTCACTCACAGTGTTATTGTGCATACTTTGTGTCCTTTCAATTAAAATGCTTTGACAGATATGATTCTAAGAGGTAGAAAGCAGCGTTTCCTTCTCCATCTACACTTCCATTCTTGAGAGGACATCCACGACTTGCCTAGGGGTATATAAGCCCAAGGCGGGCTTTTCTGGCTTCAGTCTGCTGGAGCCTGAGGGATGGTAGTTTCAGCTGACACTTTCATGCATACTTAACATGTTACTTAGAGCTGCATTCTTTTAAGGTACTCGCATGGATTAAAGAGATGCTCTTCTTAAGGAGAGAAGACCTGAAGTATTTAAAAGGTTTCGGACGAGACAGAAGGCTTCTGTCAGAGTTTCAGACGATAACATCTTCGACTGTGATCTGAATCTGACAAAGTCAATTTAGTGCAGAGGGAATTGTGTTGGGCAGCACACAGCCTCCGTGGTTAGCATTGTTGCTACTGTAGCTGATGGTGTTCGACTGTATTGGCTGGTTAGGGTGTTTCTGAAGCAAGTTTCTGTGTTCAGCCTTTGTGTGTGTGTGTGTGTGTGTGGGTCCAAAGACATGCAAAAGAGATGACTTGGAAATAATAATACAGGAATATCAACTTCTGGTGTAATCATATTGTGATGAAGAAATCATAATTTATCTTTTTGCACAATAATGTTTTCCAAATTAATGATTCCAAGCAAACCGTAATTACAAAATTGGAATTAAAAGCGTACATCTACTAATGAACAAGAGGCTCGTGCTTGTTACAGCGTGAGATGTAAACGATAATGGCGTCCTCCTCAGCCGAGCTGTTGTTAGCTAGTGAGGTTAAAAAGAGGAGGAGTCACAGCATCCTAACATATCATGTCATTGTGGTACAACACGTGCAGAGAAATTAGGTCTGTACTTGCTGAAAGACTCAATAGGTGGCGCGCTTTCATAGAACATGTGCATGTTTGATTCGTTATGCTGAGGGTGCAACGGGCAAAAATGACAATTCTGCAATTTTTGAAAAGGTTCTTTATAAAAGACCATAAATAAATGCTTACTATGCGAAAACGTTCAATGGTAAATCAGCCACCAACCATCTGAGTGTACCCAAAAATTTCTGTCAGGCCTTCTGTCATTTTGTTTCTAACGCTGTCTGCAGTAACGCTTCAACATCACAACTCCAGATACATTGCATGCGTGTCATAGCCCATAGCTCCCATGGGGTCAAAGAGTGTGTCCCAGCATTCATTGAATAGCTTTGATGTTAGCTAGCTCAGTGGTGCTAGGTGAGTGAGCAGTAGATGCATGCATCCTCTTGAGCAGTGATACAGGCGGCAGGTGTAGTTCAGTAGAAAGAAAACAGTTCCTACATGAAACTGCTCACAACAAGGTCTGTGGATTATCTTGAGTAAAGGGTCATCATTTCTGAAATTACTGTTGAGTTTTTTAAAATTGGATTGATTTTTAAGTGCTTTAAGTTCCATGTAGTTCCATTATGTTAGACAGAAGGCAGACATCTCTACGGCTGATATCTGCAACACTTGGCACCTCGCACTAACAATCTAAAGTGATAAACAGCACTACAGGTAAAAGAAAAAAACATTTTTTAATTGGGGGTGAACTGTTACTTTAAGGCAATAACTTAATACCTGGTGATTTTTGTTTTTCAAATACACTATATGTTTTTTTTTGTGTCAGGTTCTTGAGAGAGAGGAGAGATGAACACGAGAGTATCTTACAACCTTCCCTTTAGAAACTTTGTCAAAAGCTCATATCACTCTGACCAGAATAGGCACGGTGCAACAGCAGGGACTCATGTCGGGCGACCACTTTAGTGGTCAGTGTTTGGTGGGATGAGGCTCACCGCTGCGCTCGGTGAAATTAGTTTATGTAGTTCTGATGCTCTGTTTAAACATTAATACCCTTCACTTCGAACAGCAAATATGAGTGGGCAAATATGCTGAAATATTTAAAGTCTGGTCTGTTAAAGCTTTTACCACGCAGCACACTACGTCAAAAGCTGTATGCAGTAAGGGGGCGTAATTGCATCTCCGTGCTCATGCCAGTCAACGCAGCGTGTTGCTGCCATCTCCTTCCGCCTGGCTGCCGCTGCTGATGTCACTCTGCTTGATGACATGGCAGTTTTGTTGGCATTTGTGCAGATGGCCTCTGACAGGAATGAGCAAAGAGGGGAAAAAAGGATGAAGCTACTTTTTTTTGGCTTTGTCTTGAGATCCCTACATTTTCTGATGGTCTGCTGATGAATGTTTGTGACAATTTAGAAAGTAAAATTTGATTCTTACTATTAGTCACTGTCATTTTAATTTCTTTACTTAAATTTATTTCTTTTCATTTTTGCACTTTTAATTGACCGATTTTATTATCATCACTTGTAATCTTGACATTTTTTTAATCTTGATTTATACACCTTAATTTGTTTTGAAATGTGCTGTATTAAAAATATTATTTTTGTCTGCCTGTGATTTATAGTCTCAGGTTAATCATGTTATAATTTAGATTTATTAGTCAAATGTCAATAACAAGTTAATTTAATCCACATTTACAGTGTCTGATGATGTTCTTTCATTCCCTCCCTCTCGTCTTTTTGTTTGATTAGACACGACCCACTCCTCATCCCGGGGAACGAGCAGATTGAGAGCATGGACGAGAACGTAAAGAAATACGACTCCACAGGGATGTTTCACTGGTGCCCATCCAAAGACATCGAGAAGGTCATCTTGGTGGGTTCTGCTCTTTTACTCGGCACACGTCATTTGTCCCTGACACTCTTTCTCCCCGGTGACAGATGTGTCATGTCACAAAGCACCATCAGAGGTTGACAGGGCACTTAAACACTCTGTAATGAGGTGTTTGACATGTCATTTGCTATATGGGGTCCCTGTACATAGAACGTTTCTTGTACTAATACATATGCCATTTTTCAAATTACCTTCATAGTCTATTGCAGTCATGAACTGCATGATATATTTTACAGGGTGAGTAGGTAACTGAAAGAAGAGAAAGCAGTACATTTGCTAGAGAAGGCAGTGTGTGCCACATTTATGTCATAAAGCTTTTTATTTTTTTAACCTTTGTTCTCTCCCTCTCCCTCTCTCTCTCTCTCTCTCTCTCTCTCCCTCCCTCCCTCAGACCCGGAGCGAGGCAGCCATGACTGTTCTGAGCGGTCACGTGGTCGTGTGCATATTTGGAGATGTGAAATCAGCATTGATCGGACTCCGAAACTTCGTCATGCCTCTGAGAGCGAGCAACTTTCACTACCATGAGCTAAAGCACATTGTGTTTGTCGGCTCACTTGAGTATCTGAAGCGGGAGTGGGAGACTCTCCACAATTTCCCAAAGGTCTCCATTTTACCAGTGAGTATAAGAAATAACACGTTTCATATATTCATCTACTAAAATTAACAATCCCGTCTCCCAAAGATTACTTTCATATGCAACTAATTTGTTTGGTAAATATGTTCTGTAGCAGACTTAGAGTTTTGGCCCAGACTGAAATTTGATGGATTGCCGTGATATTTTGCACAGACATTTATGTTACACAAACACTGTATCTTGATGACTTTGGGGATCCCCTGACTTTTCCTGAACACCATGATATTGACATTTGTGTTTTTCAGTAAAATATTTCAGCAGCTGTTGGATGATTTGCTAGAAAATTTGGTCCACACATTGATGTCCCCATCAGGATGAATTATATTTATTCCAGTGATCCCTTAACTTTTCCTCTAGAGCCATCATCCGGTCAAAATGTTAAAAGTACAAGGTATTTTATTCTGGGGTTTTTTTTTTATCCCATTCGCATTGATTGACCCCCTAAAATCTTAAATCTGTTCAATAAAATTACATACAGTTTTTTTCTATTGAAAAAAAGTAGCTTAGATGCAGGGCTGGGTATCGAAATTCGATACCTTTAAGGTACTGACTGAAATAACTTGGTACCATGAAGTATAGAAACATCTCACACTTTCTGTTAACGCCATCTCCAGAGCCATTATCCTCCTGGTGAATGGTCAGTTCAGATTCTGCCCAGTACGCACGAGCTACCCAGCAGCAGCTAACATCCACAACCATGCCGTTAAACAGATGCTAACAATCGGCCCTGAAAATTCAATCATAATATTTTTGACCAAATACCTCACTATTGATAATGCAACAGAACTGTAGGATTGACTGTTGATGCTTTCACAAAGTATTTATGCAATGAGATTTTTGATGAATAGTCATCAGTAATGAGGATGTAATGACTCAGTGGGTAAAGGAAAATAATAAAATGGCTAGTAGAGTCTGGTAAGTTCAGAAAATTGCATAACTTTATTGTAATGCATCCTTTAAAAACAGAAAAAGACAATTTAAGACATAACCATGTCCAAAATCAGAGACAATCTCATATCACGATATAGATTTATTATCGATATCTTGCCCAGCCCTGTGATATGTCTTGAAGCAAATAAAAAAACTCCACATGGACATGTGAACAAGGTTAAAATATTCGCTCCTGGAAACTAAGGCATGTTGTGATTATGCTTTAAAAGCAACTTAAAAGACTATGGTTTTGGCCTGTTGTGGTTTTTTTTTTAAGTCAAAGCTGACTTGAAGCACAAGACAGGACAACTTCTTCAGTATTTGATGAAAACCATTATCTTTCCTTAAAGATATACACTTCATGAATTGTCGACTTCTGTTTGTAAACAGTATCGGCAGCAAAAGTTAGTCATTCCTAGCTTTGCTGCTACATCACCTGCGTGCTGTTCCCAGAAACATCCCACCCACAGCAAAATAATAAAATACACCACCACACACTTGTAGTGGGTCGTAAGTGATGATTGAGAGGGAATACTTTTATATAAGTCAATACACCGCTTTTTAGGGAAATCCTCTATAGTATAACTTCAACCAGCTGCTTCAGTCGCCTAAACCTAACAACATGTGGAACGCAGGATGTGAAGACATTAAATCATCCACCACAACCATGACTCTGTGACTGTTCAGCATCTGGATTGGAAAACACTTTAAGTATCAATTAAGTTCCCTCCAAAACATAATTAAGTGATTTAGTAGTGTATAAAAAGTGTTTTTTAGGAGACACGGTTGACATAAAGCCCAAGAAAAAAACACTGCAATTTACAAGTTGCCATGATTTCATTTACCTCTTGGTGTCACATAGGTGAGATAACAAATTCTCTCCTTCACTCCCTCTCAAAGGGCACACCGTTGAGTCGGGCGGATCTGAGGGCTGTCAACATCAACCTCTGCGACATGTGTGTCATTCTGTCAGCCAATCAGAACAATATTGACGACGCATCACTGCAGGACAAAGAATGCATCTTGGCGTCACTCAACATCAAATCCATGCTGTTTGACGACAGCATCGGGGTCTTGCAGGCTAATTCCCAAGGTAAGGAGCGCCCTATCATAGTTCACTGCACCGCCTGGAAGGGACAGGGCCCTGGCACAGAGAATATCGCTCACTGGGTGCTGCCTGGCTGACCTGGTGTCACTACGTTTGACAGTAAACCCAACTGACTATTCCTCAGGTTACTGTAACAACTGGTTTCTTCACAAGACTAATTGGTGGCAACAAGCACCGCGTTGGCACAAAAGCCTTACCTGGCTTACACGTTTTTTTTTCCTAGTATACAGGCCTACTTTGGAAAAGTAATATGTTTATAATTTATGAATACTGCATGTTACACTTTAGCACTCAGCGTGAGACGGCCTTCAATAATGGTCATTCTTTGGCATTGAGAGAAATGCTTTTAGAAACCTTTTGACCCGAGGAGGGAGGGAGAAAATATCCTGCCAATTTCATTATTTCTCTAATACATGTATGACCTCACATTCGCCTTAGTCAGCACAAAGTGATGGATGTCAAAACATGGCCTATGTATAATACATACAGCATCACTGATTTAATGTGCTTACTTGTCAGTCTGAGGAAAGCAAGGAATGTCAAGTCAATTTGAATTCAATCTTGCGTCACTTATTTTCTATTTCATGGCTCCATACTGTACATGTTTTTTTTTGTGTGTGTGTGTAAAAGCTTTCCATCTCCATGCACACACAATCTACGGGAAACAAAATGAGCAGTATGTCACATCTATTATATATAGACTAATATTGGACCTTGTCAAGAATACGGTAACATCGCACTCAGCAACTTTATGCTTTAGCAGTGGCAGTGAATGGATGAAATAGCCCCAGTGTATTAGTTCTGCTGATATGCCTGTTTGTAGCTTCTGATGAAGTATTGATGTTTGCAGGCTGTTCTCATGCTCTGTTTGTATGTATACCTACAAAGAGTAACACTCCAGAATTTGCATATAACCTATGTAATCACGAGCCACTAATTCATGTAAAACCCATGTAATCCATAAAGCTGCGATCACGCGACTAATACACTGATGGAAGTAAATAAGCATGTAGTATGAAGCGTGATAGTCCGTGTAACAAGGCAGGTTGAGGTGGTGGATGGGTCAAACAAACACAGGACTGTTCCCCCAGAGACCTGTGTCTAATCCTAACCCACTAACTTAATGTTAAGTACGTGACTTTACATTAGTATGTAATGTGCCAACCATGATGCTTTTCCTAAACCTAACCTACGTAACTATGTTAATATATAACTTAATGTTAGAACGTAATGTGAAGATGCCCAGCCATGATCCTTTCCTGAACCTAAACTGCATGACTTTACTTTAATAACGTAACCAATGTTAATTTACTTGCCGAACCTAACCGACGTAACTTTAAGTACGTAATTTTACATTAAGTGTGTATCGTGACGACGTCCAACCATGTTCCTGAACCTAATCTACATATTTTTAGGTCAAGTTTGTAACTTAACAGTAAGAATATAATGTGACTATTGCCAACCATGTTTCTTTTCCTAAAGCTAGCCTTTTTAACTTTACTTTCCTAAATCTCACCTAAGGAACTATACTTGCAAAACTTAACCTACGTTAGATTACCTTATGTAACCTCACATTAGTATGTAAAGTGACCACACCCAACCATTTTTCCCCCAAACCTAAACTATGTAACTTAACTTGCCTAAACTTAACCTACGTAACTCTACCTTAAGTACGTAACTTCCCATTAGTATGTAATCTGACCACACCAACTATGTTTTTTCCCCAAACCTAACCTACGTAACTTTACCTCCAGTACATAACTTCACGTTAGTACTAATTGTGACCACGTCCAACCATATTTTTTTCCCAAACCTAACCTACGTAACTTTACTTGCCTAAACCTAATCTACGAAACCTTAAGTAATTTCACATTAGTACGTAATGTGCCAAATTCCAACCATTTTTTCCCCCTAAACCTAAGCTATGTATTTTTATTAACCTAAACTTAATCTACATCACTTGCCTGCCTAAACATAACCTGGATAAATTTACCTGCGTCAGTCTAACTTACGTAACAATACTTGCCTAAATCTAAGCCACATGATGTAACGTTAGGTGAGTGATGTAACGGCACCATTCTTAGGGCACTAATATGTTAGATATCATACAAACAGTTGTGTGAGTATATGTTGTGTGTTTCTAACCTCTGATGAAGTATTGAATATTGCATTAACAGATGTGCTTTATGTTATGTGTGTGTTCATTTAGGCTTTACACCACCAGGGATGGATAGATCGTCTCCTGAAAATAGCCCAGTCCATGGATTAGTGCGGCAGACTTCTGTCACAACTGGAGCAAATATTCCCATCATAACAGAGCTAGGTATGCTTGCTGCTGCATATTTGTGTCAGCTGATTGATATGTTACATCTACTGTTGCATGTTTTTTTATTTTTTTATTTACATAGTTATAAACAGATCTGAAAGCACAATGTCTGCAATTAGAGGCTGTCAACACTTGATTAACTGTACAATAAGTGGAGTTTTTATGTTTTTTTTTTTTTGTCCCTTGTTGACATGCTTCAGTAACTGTTTTTCCTCAACACTTGTCTAGCACCATTAGCAAAGCCAGGCAAAAAACCGCCTGTGATTTCATTCAGTCAGGATAAAAGCAGTGGGACCAGCATACAAATGATAACTGAGCTGGGTAAGAAGTGCCTCTGTCCTGTACTGCAGTGTTGTAACTGCTGCTGCCTCCATATCAGCTTTCTTTTGATTTCTCTCGCTGCACAAGAGGCTCAGTCCATTCCCATGGCATCACTTTGAGCACATTTTACCCTTGGTTCTGGTTGAAATTGCCTGTCTTGTTTTGGCCCCTTATCTCAAAGCAAAATTTTTCCCTTTTATTTTTCTAAGAATTACAAGGCCTTTGATCCCTCAGAAGTCCTTGTGGCTGTTTTCATAGCATCTTCTGTCGGATCACATTCTCTGGCCCGTGCCCTTCTTTCATCTCAGCCCTGTCGATATGACTGACATTTATTTCTGTCCTCACAGAAGTAGCAGTTCTCAAACTAAATTTTACATCATTACTTTCTTCCAGCTACTGCATGTGTTTTTGTGCTCAGAGACATCTTCAAAGAAGGTTCTGGGGCAATGAGATACTTTCATTTGTTTTGACATGCAAGTACAAGTAATTGGAAGTTCTGTCTTGGATTTACAAGACAAACAATGGCATATTGGTGTTTCTGAAACTGACTTCAGGAGGACTTTGGATCAAGGCCTGAAGCTTTGACAATATGCATGGTGTCATGAGTGTGCATGGCCTGGATATGGAATGTGGCAGAGGCAAGTTGGCCACAAGGCCGAATGCAAATACCAGACATGGTTTCATTTCACTCGCTTAAAAGAATCTACAGTTTTGTCCAAATTCTGAAAGGAGTTTAAGAGAATTTGTTCGACCATGCACAGATTTCTAATACAGTCCATATCTGCAGCTTCTGACTGTTGTGCACAACCACTGTACTTCTGTGTCCTCCTCTTCACATGAATTAAGTATTTGCCTGGTGAATGCTTAAGCACACAATCCATGCTTTTTTTAAATCACAAAATAATTCCATGAGGTCTGGTCTGTGGTGCAGAAAATGAACATGAAGAATTTTAAATAAGTGAAATTTCCATGTTTATTTCCACAGTGAATGACTCCAACGTTCAGTTCTTGGACCAAGATGATGATGACGACCCTGACACAGAGTTATACCTCACTCAGCCTTTTGCCTGTGGGACAGCCTTCGCCGTCAGTGTGCTGGATTCCTTGATGAGTGCTGTAAGTCAGATTTGATTCAGAATTCAGACAATATTATTTCATGCTAGAGATCATGGTTCTTACATATTTTCCATTTCAAAATAATACACTTCTCCAAACTCAAATTTCAGTAGATTTGTCAGACCATATTTGATATCCAGTGAAAATAGCTAGAATTTTTTTTAATTAAATCCACCTGTTAACATGTTTGCCACATATTGACTATGTGTGCTATTAGGTTGCCAAATAATTACCAGAAGATTGGAATACTGTAGGCAGGTTCTGTAGCTCATACAAATCATTTAACACCAGACCCAGATGAGTTCATCTCTGCCCAAAGAGGAAGTAAACCAACCGTGGCTACCTATACTCATGTTATTTCCCCTTAATATATCAGATAGAAAATATCATAGTAGTGTTCCCCCATATTTTTTGTTAATTTTTATAAAATAGAATTATCGGTGCTGCCTTGTTTATTCACAAAAGTATGGTTTCCTCACTTTTCTGATGTGTACATCACTATTTGTAATGCCATGCATATATTACTGCATTTATTTGAAACTAATTTGGTTGTTGACATCTGGATTTGAGGTATTACACACTGGAGTGGAGCAGTTTTGCAGGCTGTGACGTACAGGTGTAGAGGCAGCTCTGCATACGGGCATACAGTGGGAGTTTACGTCCTGGTGTGAGTGAACGCAAACTACATTTTGCCTTGCTTTCAACCACATCATGTTCGCTCTGGCCCAACACTCACACAGTGGTAAACATTTTGGTTGCATTGGCTGCTCCAAACACCATGAAAAACAATCTGCTTGTATGATCAGTATATTTTTTAGAAATTCAGAATTTCATATTTTCGAAAACACAAATATTTTCCATACTAACCCTGACCTGGAAAATCAAATTTTGTACTTCTCCATACTGCGTAGGAACCCAGAGGGTTTAGTGCAGTGAAACAGTCTGTAATATCTGTCAGTGATCTGATATATGCAAAGAAATCTTGAGTTTTGATATCAGCCTCCCCAAAAATGTAGGAACTCTCTGCTCATGTTAAAACAATAGCTGACAAGACTGGAACTTGTTCTAGGTATGATGGCTTCACTTGTCTGCCTTTCAGTTTGACTGAGGTTAGAACAAAGCTGCCTTCAAGTGCGCCTCAGTGTAGACAAAGGTAATGCTACCTAATGGACAGCCCTCATCCATCATCTCAGTCAATAGTGCTGTCAGCAGCTGAGGGAGATGTCACTGTGCTGTACAAGCAGGGGGAGACAAGAGACTGCGGTGCAGACATTTGCCCTTGTTAAAATCAACAAAGCAGTAACTGGTTGGAATTATAAAGATAGTAACGCCACTGAGGAATGTGTAGGCTGAACATGCAGTTTGTAAAACTGACTTTTTCACATAATTATTTAGCTGTAAGAAATGCCTGGACAGCATAAGTGTGTACATGGACTTCCTGTGTCTGATGGGAGTGAGACTAACCTGTAGTAATTGGATTCTCCTGTCTTTTCTCCCAGTGTGCAGAGCAATGTCACACAACAGGGCAGGGTTAGATAGCACCGTTCGGCCCGGCTCGCACTTTGAGAAGCTTCAGTTGTGACTTTAGTGGCGTTTGCTGAAGGACTCACCCCCTCTCTACCTTCATTCCTTTAGACATACTTCAATGATAATATCCTCACCTTGATCCGGACGTTGGTAACAGGCGGGGCGACGCCGGAGCTGGAGGGGCTGCTGGCAGAGGAGAATGCATTACGGGGCGGCTACAGCACACCACAGACACTGGCGAACAGGGACAGGTGTCGCGTGGCACAGCTGGCCTTGTACGACGGGCCCTTTGCCGACCTCGGGGTAAGTGACTGGTCTTGTCACCCAAGGGCTAAGCACATCTTTGTCTGCTTGTGTTGTGGAAGCCAACTTCAGTGAAAAGATTCAGACTAACAGGGACGGCTGTGATTCAGAGCTGAGATGAGTAACAGGGATTGTATATCCAAAAATAGGTGCGTTCTGTGACAGCGAAACCCAGAGTTTTAATCCAATCCAGTCATCCTTAAATAAGTTTATCATATTCATACATTATGACCATAGAGATACATTTTATACAATTTAAAACTGAAAAAAATGTTTCTTTTTGTTTGTTTTTTTAAGGTAAATTATATATATTTGTGGTGGACAGTAATTGTAAAATGAATTAACTGAAATGTAAACAGGATATGCTTAATGATAAATAATGAATGTATTTGTATACACAGAATCAAACAGTAGTAAAAGTATATAAAGGTAAAGTGATAGTACCATAGCATGAGCTCCAGAGTTCAGAGCACTGTTATATGTTAAGCTGATTACTCCTCGACACTCTGGCAGCTTGTTCTCAAGAACACTGACCAGCTAAAACATTAAAATAACTGGCTGATCAAGCATCAGTGGGATGTGCTTGTACCCCAACACCAGCGCCCTGGTGCCAGACACCACAGATCACCCCCAGCGGTCCTGTGTCCATGCCTTGACAGCTCAGAGCCAAGTCTGACCCAAGGAGGTCCCACCGAGCATTGGGGGTACCAGCGCACCCACAAATGCTTGATCAGGTTGGGATCTTGGGAATTGGAGGCCAGATCGATGCCTTGAGCTTTTTGTCACATTCCTCAGGCCATTTCTGAGCAGTGTGGCATGGTGCACTGTCCTGCTGGGGGGTCCACTGCCATCGGGGAGTGCGGCTACCATGGGGGGGGGGGGGGGGGGGGACTTCACTTCACCAGCCAGTGGTTTTAAAGTTTTCGCTGAAAAATATACCAATAGGCCTTAATAAAATATATGAGAGATGAGTCTTCCTAACACTATCAGATGATGACAGACTTCAATGGCATATGAACTGCCAAGTTGCTTGCATGTCAAACCATGGATTTATAGTAGACTAGCCCATCTTATTTGACGCATTTTTACTAAAACAGTGGTTATACTTCATGAGTAGGAGATCCTCAAATCCCTTTTCAGAGACGGCAATGATAATGACAATGATACTCGTTACCTGGAGAGGTTGGAAAAAGATATCAATTTCTTCTATGTTCCAAAACCACAATCAAACCCTGTTAAGTGTAGGGTTAGCTAGCTAGCTACTTAAGATATAGCCTACTGAACGACAGCTTGTCAAACCATCACAAGAGGCGGGGCTTAGTGAGAGGTCAATTAAAGGCAAAAAAGCCCTAAGAAATATCTTTTAAAAAAGATGTATTCTATGTAGCTGGTAACAATAAATACTCCACCACACCTACATGATAGTTGTGTCTGTGCCCATGCATTTTGGCTATAACACAGATTTCTCTTTGCCCAGTGAGTGAATCAGCTGATTGCAGAATTTTTTAATGTTTTGAATGCTAGTGCGCCCAAGCCTTTAGAATATCAGAAGAGTTTGCACATGGCTTACAATGACAGTCTGCACCAGTTAAACAATGATCAGTTCAGGACTCATTTTTTATGTTAGAGGTGTATTTAGTCAATGTTAAGGATTCTTACGATGTATCTTTATGTTTATTTGTTGCTGTCTTGCAGGATGGTGGCTGTTACGGTGACCTGTTTTGTAAAGCCCTGAAAACATACAACATGTTGTGCTTTGGCATCTATCGGTTACGAGACGCACATCTAAACACACAAAGCCAATGTACCAAACGGTGAGTACGGACCTAATGTGTCCTTGTATTTAATAACTTAAAACAGTCACAAAAAAGCCTGTGTTTGAACCTATACTGAAATTTATAACTGGCCTTCCCTCTTCTCTAGGTACGTCATAACCAATCCACCATATGCGTTTGAGCTGGTGCCCTCAGACCTGATATTCTGCCTGATGCAGTTTGACCACAATGCGGGCCAGTCTCGAACCAGCCTCTCCCACTCTTCCCATTCGTCCCATTCCTCCAGCAAAAAGAGCTCCTCCGTCCACTCTATCCCAACCACCAACCGCACCAACCGCGCCAAAAGCAGGGACTCACGAGACAAACAAAAGTATGTGCCCCTCTAAAGCTCTCTGACTGTCTATGTCCGTGAACAGTGCCTGCCAACAGTTACTGTCCTGTGTGTCCTTTTGCAAACAGACTGTAACGTGTCTGGGTGTCGATGTGTGTATGTTTGTCTTGGAGTGTGTATGTGTGTGTTACTTATATGTCTTGCATTCAACAACCCCATGCAGTGCAGAACAGTGTGGTGTGCCCCATGGCATAGGGAAAAGTGGGCAACCACAAAGGGCTTCTGTGTTTCCTGGGGGCAGCCAAACAGTAAGCTTTTTTGAAGATTCTTTCCATCCATTGGTTGTTACTGTGGTTCTCAGTCTTTCCATACTTGTACATTTTTTATGCCAAGGACTACAGTAAACTTTTACCAGGGCTGTAAGTAAATCTGTCACTCTTTAGTAGCTGGATAATGTTTTTTTTTTTCTTTCCTTGACATTTTGTCATGATGTAACATATTCGTTAAGTTTTATTTTAGACATCTATCCAAAAACCCCTTTGCAGTCAAAAGCAAGACGGAACATTTTGTTTTTAGTGAACTTTGAGACACCTAACCAAAGGGCTTTGTGGATTGTTTTTACTTCCAGGCTAAATTCTGTTGGTGTTATGATCCATGTTTTATTGAATATATTGTAAATGATAAATTGCTTTATTCAAATTTACCTAGTTTAGTTTTTCATTCTTAAAAATGTCAGCAGGCCTGTCACGATAACTACTTTTGATGGATGATACATGTCTCAAAAAAAATTGCGATAAATTATATTATTGTCATTTTGAGTTAAATGAACTTTTAGTTATTAAGAATATTCAGACATTGGAAATGAATTTTAACACTTGTTAATATACCCAACAAAGTACTACGTTTATTGAAGTAGCTCAGATTTACTCACTTTGATATAGGGGTGTAATGATACATCGATCCACTGATTAATGATCCGATTACGTCGATCCATATCGTCATCTTAAAAATACACTTTTATTTTGAAATTCACTTAAACATGAGAAATGTGAGACTTTAGTGAACAGGTCTATTTTTTATTATTTTTTGTTACAGAAGAACACTGTTTTTCATTTAAATGCCTGATACCTGGAAGAGCTCTGAAATAAAATGGTCAAATCATATTCTAGTTGTTTTTGTGAGTTGATGTAAATGATTGTGTTAGGTGGGCATATGATATCACGTCATATCGATCGCAGGCTCCTGAATCGAATTAAATCGAAATCGGATCGTGACAGACTTTGTGATATCGGCAAACATCATATCGTCATCCAAACAAATCGATATAATATCGTATCGGGATTTTGGTTTGGAGAAGAGAGAGATTCACTGTGTCAAAGTAATGTTTGGGTAACCCTGCTGTTAATTCTGGCACCATGCTGGCTAAAATGTCACATTTATGCAAACAAAGATGTCTGGACACTCAATGGCCAATATCGAGGTCATGTCTGTATATCGTACGATGACTTGAACGTAATTATCGTGACAGGCTTAAATGTCAGTGCTGATTATCCTGCAGTGCTCTTACCTGCACACACAGGGCTAACTCCCAACAAGAAAACTCTCCCAGTTTGAGATGGTATCGTCTTCTTTAAAATGTGAAGGGCCCTGAAAGCAAAAGTATTTTTATATGGAGGATTTTGGCCAACAGGATACAGTATGTCTCCTCAGAGTAGGAATTGGCAAACATTTCCAGACCTTAAGTTTTACTAAAGACTGTGCTTTCTTGTGTGTGTTAATAACTGTCACTTCTGTGATGAAGGTCAATGAGTGTCTCCATCTTATAACATTCCAAGTTTTACTCTGATGAAACTTGTTTGTTTTGTTTAAAGCTGAATCTTATTGTACTTGAACTGCACTTTAAATTATATGTCTTTAAAAGTTCACAGTATGTCTATGAAATACTGAACATCGTCTCCTCTTAATGCCTTTTGATTTCCATTAACATTCAGATGCTACACTTAAATGTTATTTGCCGCCATGGAGTATTAATTATGTCAAGATATTTGCAAGTAGAAAATGTCACAGTTATTAATAAAGTTACACAACCGTTATGAATACATTGTGTTTACAAGTGAATGTCACATTTCAGTGTTATTTTGCATTTGTTAAACTTGTTGTCAAGCTGTTTCAGTGACACTTTGGCTATCTAACAACATGGTTATTCTTCTTTGGTGGACTACCAGTAATTATATTTTTACTGAGGACTGGATAATAATCAACCACACCATTTCATACATTTTACTGCCCCAGTGTGTCCTGAAGGTCATGGTTCAGAGAAGCAAACAGTACTGCATCATCAGCAAAAAGGCAGATGCTTAGCAGGTAGATCTCCATTCCTCAGCTGCACCTGTATTTCCATGAAAACCACAAACAAAATTCATGGCATGCCTGATCCTTGGCTGAGCCTAGTGCAGAACAAGCTGGACTTACGATCGAAATTCAGACACAGCAATGATCTGAATTTAGCACCAGCTAACTGCCAAATGTGGATAAATTCTTGGCAGTGGTGTGTTTAAGTCAGGCCATCTGCCATTTTGGTGGACAGAGAAAAGGCTGAGCAGCAAGACATGCTGTAAGTGCTGTGTAAAAGCTACACCACTGACTGTAAAACGTATTCATTTTGATTGACAGTTGAAATTCACTGAACTCTAACCATTAATCAGTAAAAGAAAAATGTGCACACACATCCACGTATTACTGTATTAACTTCACTACCTCGTGTCAGTTTCATCTGAGACAATAGCCCATGGCACAGCAAGTGTGTGCTAGTCAAGCGTGAGTGAGGGTGACTGGTGATTTGAGAAATTGTCAGTTAAGTTGTAATTGGTGGTAAATGTACAGTGTAGATTTCAGTTTGTCCATAAATAAACACTGCAGCTCCTTAACACCTAAGTTAAGTTCCCGTGTCATGCTTCCCAACGTAGGTGAGCTCGTTCATGCATGCGTGAGCCTGTGTACTGTAGAGTACTACCCACCCCTAAAAAACAGGACTCCCCCAAAAGCTACTGTGTAACACTGGAATTTACAGCGGTGGAACAAGTACTCCAATCTTTGAGTAAAACTACTGATACAGCAGTTTAAAAATACTGTGCTACAACTTACAAGTAGCAGTCCTGCATTCAAAGTTGTACATGAGTAAAAGTTCCCATTATGCTAAATGGCAACTGAATGGCACATTATAAAAAGTGTTATAAAATGTCATGAAAAAAATATAGTGGAGTACGTCATAAAAGTGTTTGGAATGCTTCATCCACCAACTACAGGCAGGACTCCAGCCCAGACTCTGGGCCACTGGCAACTTATTTCCACAGACAACCCCAACACATCACCAAGAACCCTTGCACTTAAATATTTTCTCTGAATGGAAACTGGCCTGTAAACTTCACTTGCCCTTGATAAAGATCAAACCCATGACCTCAGTCACTCCAAGCAGTCATCTAACACGCAGAGCAACTGGATCACACAGTTTCACTTTGTTTCTTAGAGGATTTCACTCTCTTTCAGACACCGATCTTCAAAATGCGAAAGTTCTTGTCAAAGTATAGAATGTCATTTAAAAAAATCTTAGTATAGTATGTCTTAAAAATGTCATAAAAATACTTTTGAAAAGTCATACTATAGTATGTCACAGTAGTATGCCATTAAAAAAAGAAAATCCCACTCTGGCCTATGCAATGATTAGATTCACACAAACTTTAGCATAAACCTCTTAAGAAAAATATACATTAAAAACATGCTACAAAATTTAATACCTCATAAAATGGCATTCAAGACTCTCCAATCCTTTTTAGGGGCCTTGTCACGAAATTGACTAATCAATTTTGAATACTTTTTAAAGCAGCTGTGTGGAACTTTTCATTTTCGTTGATTATAGTGCCCCTTTGGTTGAAGCGGTATGACACCCACAGCCTGGTGTCGTAAAATCTCGACTGCAACTGGCAATTACCGCATACGTTTGTTTTGGAGAGTGAGAGGATTAACTAACGTCAAGTCAGTCCAAGTAATTAGTGGAAACAGCAAAATGACTCAGTAAATTTTCCTGTCGTGTTTCTGTTCTGATCTAATCCTAACACAGCAAAGCTGTTACCTGCAGCCTTCGCTTGCAAAGCTAATGCTACTAACGTTAGGTCAGTCCAAGTAATTAGTGGAAACATGCTAACATGCTAATGTTACACACAAGTTAGTAGTAAAGTAAGACCTGTTCATAAATGTTCTGGTGTAGCTCTGAATTTCTTATAAACTGAGGACAACTGCCTGCTGTATATTCGTCGTCATGGTCACAGTCACAGAATTTTGTGGCGTTTGTTGTACTAGACAAAAGCGGTTCACATCAGCTACATTTGCATGTAGCTTGCTTATAATTTCCATGTCATCATATTTTGAAGTGAAACAACGTCTAACAAGTTGCGGTATATTCTCTAAATAAAAACAAAAATTACATACACGTCGATTAGGAAAAGGGCCAACTTGGGATCAGTTTGAAAACCTTTCAATTCGCTCAGCTCTCTCCACTTGGTGAATGCCCGACCGAGTTTTACACGAGCCCTATCACTGTTCCGTTTAGCCTTCTTGTGTTCTTTGTCTTTTAGATGGTGCTCCCTCATTGTCCGCCATGACATCAAAAGTACATCTCTGGTAAAACTGTTATGTGCTCGGCAATGCCCGTTGTGTACCGCTTACTTGGAGAACACTCTATGTGAACACGGCTCCTTCTTCTTCTGTAGTTTAATGGCTGCGGGCGAACAGAATCACTTCCGCCTCGGGTGCCGTATACTGGTTTGCTGACTTCAGCTGTCCGTCCGACCCGCGCGAGGCTACGCTAAATAGCCATATAGAGAAAGGCTTTTTTGTCGCTGTTGGGTTCAAATAAATATGCAGATCTTCAAGGGGAGGTGATACGAACTAGGGACAGTTTTATTAATGGTAAAAAGTTCCGCACAGCTGCTTTAAGCACCAGTGACGTTCGAGCCATGACTCTAAAGAGAGACGTTTTTGCAACTGAGGTTTTGGACCTGGCCTTCAACCTACCACAGGATGGAGAAAACATTTTTCTAGTCAGACTGTGTGGAAAGGAACTAAAGCCTGACGTACATAGTTCACCATTACTCTGGTACAGGTTTACCAGCTGTTTCTGGCAGCTGGCAGCCACTTCACAATCCTCACCACCAGCTAGTGACCAAGTGACAGCTTGGCTTCTCTCCTCACGCAACGTCTAAGACATACAGCAGCCAACTGGATAATACGGCTTTAAAGTTGATCATCTATCTTTCGTCTAAGATGTTCTGGAACCATGTGCCCACCACTCACAAGTTTTGTTAAGGACTGATTATGACAAGCACAGAAGTTCAACAACAAAGAACTACCTGGGTTTGGACGTTCCCAATAACCGCCTCTAGGTTTCTTACCTCAGCTGTGAAGTCTTCCAGCAAAAATATGATCCTCAGTTGGTGGCGTCTATAGCAACGAACCAGAGCCTCCAAAAAGGCTGGAAATTCCAAACTTCTGTTTTATCTTTGAACGCAGTTATATGGAGGCAACCCTTTCACTGATGGACAAAATTACAACACAGCAGTTCTCACAGACGTTCATGAGTATTCCCAAACCCACCTGGCGCCTCTAATCTTGGGTAACTCCAGAAAAAGAGAGCATTTTGACTATGGTTGGCAATGCAGGAACATGGTGAAATTAAATGGCCATTTCATTTTCCCATGCAGTAAAAAATGTGGCTGCAATTGTTATTAAGTATTATTGTTAATCTCTGTCTGTATTTTGATTACAAATACTAAACGGTTTCTACCACTGACACATTACGAGGATTTCACTGAATCTGTGGAGGTATGCATTCTCCAGGTACTTTCTAAAATATTGTTGCTATGACAAAATATTCAAATATTCTTTGATTGTTCATTCAAAAAAATGAACGAGCACATTACATTTTCACAGCTGCTGAGTGAACACTTCAAGCTTGCTATGGTTAGTAATTTGTTCCTATATGAAATGAAAACATGTTCAGCTGCACACATACATTTACGTTGCAAATGTTACAGAAGTACATTTATTTCTACATGAAGTTGCTTGTTTGTGCTGATCAAATTATGCAACCAATTGGTTGGTTAGCTGCATGCTGCTCACTGGAGTTCTTAATTACATCTAAAACATGGACGACATCCCTCCAATTGCTTTGGCAACAGGCATGGATACAACATGGCTGCTTGACACCTGCTACAGTGGCTCGATGCACAGTAATGGCACTAAAAGATTTTCTGACATGATACATGTTCTGTTTTTTCTTTATTTTCTGTTGAGCTGTTGGTCGCCCCCTCCCTTCTGTTTAACCTACCCCACATCCATGTGTAATGAGAGCATCTGCTGTTTCTATACCTCTGATCATTATGCTGTGCAGTCTCTGTTATTAATGGTCATCCTAGAATTTCCCATTTAGCTTACATTTAGTGTACTACTTTCTTTTTCTCAAAGTGCAACAAGGATGAGTAGAGTGGGCCAAGGTATGGAAGTGAATGATTATGCATGATGTTAAATAATGCATTGAACACGGTCATGTCCTTGCCGACATTTTGCCCCCTGAATGAAAGCCAAGTAGTTTAGTGTTTCCAAACGACTGCATCAGGACCGCATGGTTATGACCTGTGCAGTACATCTTGCTGTAGGTCTGACTGTAGAATGTGTGATTGCAACTGAATGGTTTGATGCTACTTCACTTTATTCTGTATCAAGTGGTGTTTGATGTTGTATTATTGGCAACGTGTATCTCCTGGCATATGTGTTAATGTACTGCAGCAGCACTGCCTTAAGTCATGTTGATGAAAATGCATGACTGTTGGGCACTGCCAAGTGGATGAATCACCAGCGATACGTCATGCCAGACTATCCATTTTCTCCTATAAGAAAAGAAAGTTGCATCAAGCCACAAGCCTGAAGCCCCTAAAAAAGATAAAACCCTTGAAACTATTAACGTCTAATTTGGTAAGATGAAGTATGAAAACAGATTGTTTTAACTGGTGACCTGCATGTCTGCTGACCCAACCCCGTCTCACTCCCAACTAGTCAAATTCTGACACTCGATCAGTGGCCCTCTGTGTCAGATACCAGCACAACAGGGCACCCTTCAGTGACAGTATGAGACACAGCTGACAGTGGCATTTTTTTGACACTCCGAGCAACTTATATTGTATAATGTGCGAGAAAGTCCGCATAAAGTGGGTGGATGGGTCAAATACATTTCAGACGTATACTCATGAGGCTGCTGTTTGCGTCCAGTGTAAAACACGGGGTAAAGTGCTATTTGTTTAGCAACATGTCGGTGGAGATTCTCAGTCATCCATCTTAAGGTAATCATAAGTGCTATATCGTAGGCAACTGGACTTGCTTGTGTTTCTCGAAGACGTTTCGCCTCTCATCCAAGACTTTTACATGTAAAAGTCATCTACATTTACATCTAAAGGAGAAGGGAGTCTTTCAAGGACAACAATGTGCTCATCTTGGCCAGAGAAGAAAGATGGTTTGGTAGAGGCGTGAAAGAGGCCATCTACGTCAAACTGGTACGACCGTCTTTAAACAGAGGAGGTGGCCTATGACACCACTGATCACCCACCTACAATGCAGTCATGGGGTCCCTCCCCAGATGACCTCACACCCATTTACATCTGGTCCCATCTGACCCTAACGACACACATGATGGCAGGGTAAGTCAACGACTCACATGTGACCTTAATAACTCTGAAGCTAAAAGCTCACATGTGACCCAAACGACTCTGTAAGGGTTCACACCCACACAGAGTTTAAAGCCTGCGACTCCGTACCAGTCATTTAGAACTGAAGAAGCTTCTTGGATGGAAGGTGAAACATCTTCAAGAAATGTAAGCAAGTCCAGTTGCCTACGATATAGCACTTATAATTGCTATTTGTTTAAGTACAAAAGCTATGACATGCACGGATAAGTTGTGGCTCATTGCAAAGGTTAGGCAGTGTAAGTACTGTTCTTAAGGCCTTCACACAGTTTTTTGGTGTTTTTTTTTTTTTTTTGATCCAAAAAACATCATTATGCACAGAAACCTTGCACACTGATTCCGATGCGGTTTCTTGTTTTATTTGTTGTGAAAATTCACAGTACGTGCCCTTTACAGGGGAAAGTTTACAGTCAAATATAACAATAAAATTATGGTTCGCTGCCCTTCATCTTTACCAGTTACAGCTAACTACAGACTGAGAAAAATATAATTCACCATGCTGCTGAAAGGCTACCGCCGACAGTTGCTGATGAATTTTGAGGTGGAATGTCTTCTTGCATGTTACTAAATGCATGAGTTGACATTATGAATTAATCAACATGACTTAACTGCCTATATGACAACTTTGAGCATTCCATTTGTTTTCACTGTCTCTCTTGCACGACAAAAACTTTAGTGATAATTGGATCTTCAAGCGATTTTTAAAAAAAAAAAATAATAATAAATGAATTTCAATAGAATTGTGCAAACTGCAAATAATTCTTTTCCCCACTTGGAGGAAAGTGGCGGAGCTTTGTTGCAGTTCTCTCCGGCAGCCCTCACCCCTGTGTCAAACCCAAAGTCAATTGAGTTATTTTAATAAGGTAGTGTGCAAGTATGTGTCGCATCCTACGCTAGTTACATGACGTTACATTACAGACATACCTATTTTAAGCCAAACTTTGATGTTTTTTCTAAGCCTAACCACGTGCTTTTGTTGCCTAACCTAGAAATGAAGTTTATTTTGAAGCGACATAATGCATGTAAGAAGTGTAGACGTACACACTGTCCCTGAGCTTGTAAAAACTGACACTGGAGCCACAGATCAAGCGTTGTCATTTGACGAGTTGGGAGTGAGAATGAGTTGGCTAACCCAACAAAACAGCATGCGTCAGTGACAGTATGGTTTATATAAATGAAGCATTTTTGGCCATGAGGTGAGTGACCTATAAGGTTAAAACTGGGACACTGAAAGACACTTACCTGCCACTATAACAAAAAATCATCTTGGGGATTTTTTTAAATCATGTCAGAATTTCTTTCCATGAAATCATTTAAAGGAGTATTTTTTAAAATATACAATGTCCTCCCTATGTTCTGTGTGCACTTGAAAAACAAACACTGAAACTGTGATTAACGTTCCTGTAGCATTAACTGTCTGATGTCCCTCCTCTTTGTCTCTATATGATTTTGGCTCCTTCTCAGAAAAGACATGGTTTACAGATGAGCCAGAGAATACCCACCTGAGGACCATACAGATCAAGCCTGTGAATACGCTCGCCATCAACCAAGTCAGTCAGTGTAAATCCACAAGCAGCTTGATCCCACCCATCAGAGAAGCAGAAGACGAGTGCTGAGCTCCGGACCCGCGCTGACACCTGGACGCTCCCAGAAGACTCATCGTGTAGGTGTCAGACTGGGATTCGGGTTATCTTCTCATCTGCAAACATAAATCAATCGACATGAGATGAGACGGACACAAACTGCTTTCCTCATTCACCTCTGCAGCACGCTTACCTTAAAGTCAGATTTAGGATCATACATGTAAAATACATGAAGACAATCATAGTCAAATGTTGCAGCCACTCAACTATTAGTTTGCACAGCGAATCTTTAGTTGTGACCAGACTCCATGACTTTTTTGTTCCATTTTGGGGAATGAGGGTCACTTGAAGGAGAACGGCAATTTAAAAAAAGACTACCGCTACTAAAAAGAGGTGATTACTATAACTGGATCAAGTTTTGCAATTGTAAAAGTTGCCTTTTTAGCTGTTGATGAACAACTACTACTACTACTACTACTGCATTTACTTCACCCAGTGTTGCAGAGTTACTCTGTACAGTATGTTAAAATGTGTATTTTACATCCAGCTGCGATCCCACCACAATGGCATTGTTAGTGACTGACTCTCAGTGATTCCTTTGCCATTTGGAGCTAATTCACAACATTTGTGACAGTTAAGACAGCCAGCGTCCATGTGTAAATGGCATTTGGCTCCAGCCTTATCTCTATCCATTTATATTTGTCTTATCTTTGCCTTTTTGAGTCGTTTGTTATAACTGTTTTAATGTTGCTGTACGGTTGCAATGTCCAAAACCCCAGAAATCATATTAAGTAAAGCTTTTAAGTAACTGCAGAATTTCTCCAGGGGTAAAACATAAGGAATATTATTCTTTACTTCTGTTCTTTTTTTGAAAATAGCCAAATATGATAGAGCTGTTTTGTTGTTGACATAAGAATATATCCAAAAGTCTCACACAGTTCATGATGTCAGAGATACTCATTTACTTAAGACACAATAAACAGCAAAGCTAAATGCTGTGGTATAGCATGGCTCATTATGATAAGTCTATAGTTAACTGTAAAAGCCACATATCGCATAAAGTGGGCATATGTAAGTCCTCCTTTGGCTGTAAGCACTGCCTGACACAGGATTGTCTTGGAGGCCATTACGCACTTACATGTACTCCATGACCAATCTTAATGCCATAATCAGACATGGTTTTTTGTAGATACACAATAAACAGCTCTATCATAAAAAGTTAGTTTGGCTATTTACGTGTTCGGATAGATTCTTTTCTGTCCGTTACATATCTGACATATTCATAAAACAAACACATTTAGTGAAGCACAGATCATTTGTTTCATTTTGTACATGCATGAGTCCAGAATGCAGAGTTAAGTGTGGTTTATTAATCTTGTCTTGTCTTATTTTAATTACAAACTATATTGGCACTGTTGTCACTTTACTTCACAATCAATGAAGGGGGAAAAAAAAGTTAAAAGAAACAACAACGCAAGCTTATTCCACAGAGGACTCATGTTGAATGTGAACAGAGAGAGGTTGTGACATTTTTACTGGCACAGAGAACATCCAAACCATCCAACCCTCAGTGCCAGTAATGTGCCAGGCAGTGCTGAAGCCAACGGAGGACTCCAGAAGACCCACTGCTGCGAAAAGAGGCTTCTAGTTTAGCTGAATTTAAGCAAAGTTTGCTTTGCTGTGAGACAGAAATGTACTTTCCTCTTTGCTCAAAGACCATTCTTTTTAAAACAAGTCTTTTTATTTCTTCATATGAGGTGGTAATTCCCTGGAGATAACTAGAACTGTAGTAAATAATTTGAAGTCTTAAAACTATTTTTCATTGATCCATCGTCAACAGCAGAGCCTGATTCATTTTATGTACTCTTCAAAGAAATCTGTAAAGCTTAATGTAAAATATTTCTTTCTAGTGTGTTCTTGTTTGACAGTACCTGTGGGGTTGAGAGACGTTCGGCATTGCAGTCTAGTTTGTATTATTTCTGTGAATTTCTTTTTAGCACATTGACTTGTGGATACAACGACAGTGCTAAGTTGATATTTCTGACTATGTCATAATACCCAATAATTAATACAGTTTATTGTCTTGTACAAATAGGCTTGTACATAAATTGTACATGATTTCATTTTGTATTTTCACAAATTAAAAGCTGATGTATTGTGTTCTACATGATGTTGTGGGATTTATTTTCTCAGGTGTTTCTAGGAAGCTGATGTACCTGAATGTTTGGACATGAGGCTCAGCACAGAAAATGTTACTAAAACACATTTTACATGTCTAAATATCAAAGAGAGACTATGCAGCCTTCTTCTTTGATGATGACATAAAGTACTCTGTGATTGCCAGACTGATCATGTGACACTGGACACCTCGGTGCACCCTCTGGATAATGGCTGATAAAAACGCTCTCCACATTCTCACCTTGGGGATGGAGAAGGCCCATCATGTTGCCTGTTAACGATTTTACACACCATGGCACCGTGGGAGACCATCAGCATGCCAATAATATTTACAGTTTAACACCTCGCACAGAGGCTGCTGATTTCTCTGATCCTCCTGCCAGCGGCGGTGTCACCTTCTCAGTAAACAAACACCATCACACTATCACACCTGACTGTATCAACTATAAGAAAATCTGTACTGATTTAATAGAATTTTAGTAAAGATTATATCCTAAGCATATTTATAAATGTGCCGTGTCAAATTATGATCAGTTGTCTCAATAATTAAAGTTAATTATTAATTAACCAATGTCACATAAAAAATTAAAAAAGACTGAAAAAAGTGAGAGTGTAAAAGTTGTAAAAAGAGAAATAATCTCAGTGGCTTAATTAATCACAGTGATTACAACAGATATTCTACCTTGGTGATATTAACTTGCAACTCGGGAAAAACACAGGAGGAAATGCCATAAAAAGGTCATAGAATAATATGTCATTCAGAATTGCATAGAAATGTAGTATAATATGTTGCTCAAAATTGCATGAAATCATATTGTAGAATGTTCAAAATTAAACAAAAATTTCATAGCAAAGTATGTCCCTCAGAATTGCTTAAAAATGTCATAGTATAGCAAACATGTCATAGTTTTTCAAATTTGCAAAAAACATCATAGTATAGTATGTCGTTCAAAATAGAACAAAAATGTCATAGCAAAGTATGTGGTTCAAAATTAAAAAAAACAGTCATTCATATTTGCAAAAAAAAACCCCAAAACTCATGCCATGTCACTCAAAATTGCATTAAAATGTGATGGTATGGTAAGTCGTTCAAAGTTGCACAAAAATGTAATAGTATAATATGTCGTTCAAAATTGAATAAAAATGTCAAAGTATAGTATGTCGTTCAAAATTGAATAAAAATATCATAGTACAGTATGTCTTTCAAAACTGCAAAAAAACTTGTCACTGTATAATATGTCATTCAAAATTGAATAAAAATGTCATAGTATGGTATATCTCAGGTGTGCCTCTTTTTATACTATGTGTCTATGTGCCTTAAGCCAAGAGCTGCTAAACAAAATTTCCTTGTGCCTTGCATAATGACAATAAAGATTCTTGATTCTGATTCTTGATTCTTGAAAACTGTCATAGTATAGTAAGTCCTTCAAAATTGAATAAAAATGTCATAGTATGGTATGTCGTTCAAAATTGAATAAAAACGTCATAGTACAGTATGTCTTTCAAAACTGCAAAAAAACTTGTCACTGTATAATATGTCATTCAAAATTGAATAAAAATGTCATAGTATGGTATATCTCAGGTGTGCCTCTTTTTATACTATGTGTCTATGTGCCTTAAGCCAAGAGCTGCTAAACAAAATTTCCTTGTGCCTTGCATAATGACAATAAAGATTCTTGATTCTGATTCTTGATTCTTGAAAACTGTCATAGTATAGTAAGTCCTTCAAAATTGAATAAAAATGTCATAGTATGGTATGTCGTTCAAAATTGAATAAAAACGTCATAGTATAGTATGTCCTTCAAAATTGCATTAAAGTGTCCTAGTATAGTATGTCATTCAAAATTGAATAAAAACATCATAGTATTGTATGTCGTTGAAAACTGAGTAAAAATGTCATAGTATAGTATGTCGTTCAAAACTGAACAAAACTGTCATTGTATAGTATGTCATTCAAAATGGAATAAAAATGTCATAGTATTGTATATCGTTGAAAACTGAGTAAAAACGTCAAAGTATAGTATGTCGTTCAAAATTGAATAAAACTGTCATTGTATAGTATGTAATTCGAAACTGAATAAAACTGTCATAGTGTAGTATGTCTTTCAAAATTTAATAAAAATGTCATAGTATAGTATGTCATTCAAAATTGCATAAAAATGTCATTGTATAGTATGTCGTTCAAAATTGAATAAAACTGTCATAGTATAGTATGTTGTTCAAAATTGAATAAAAATGTCATAGTCTTGTATGTCGTTGAAAACTGAAAAAAACTGTCCTAGTATACTATGTCTTTCAAAATTTAATAAAAACGTCATAGTATAGCATGTCATTCAAAATTGAATGAAACTGTCCTAAGTTTAGTATGTCGTTCAAAATTAAATAAAACTGTCCTAGTGTTGTATGTCGTTCAAAATTGAATAAAATTGTCATAGTGTAGTATGTCATTCAAAACTGAATAAAACTGTCCTAGTATAGTATGTCGTTCAAAATTTTTTTTAAAATGTCATAGTATAGTATGTCATTCAAAACTGAATAAAACTGTCCTAGTATAGTATGTCGCTCAAAATTACATAGAATTGTCATTGTATAGTATACCATTCAAAATTGCTAAAAAAAAAACCTGTCATTGTATAGCATGTCGTTCAAAATTGCATAAAAATGTCATTGTATAGTATGTCGCTAAAAATTGCATAAACATGTCATTGTATATAGTATGTCGTTCAAAATTGCATAAAAATGTCATTGTATAGTATGTCGCTAAAAATTGCATAAACATGTCATTGTATATAGTATGTCGTTCAAAATTGAATAAAAATGTCATTGTATAGTATGTCGTTCAAAATTGAATAAAAATGTCATAGTATAGTATGTCGTTCAAAATTGAATAAAAATGTCATTGTATAGTATGTCGTTCAAAATTGTATAAAAATGTCATTGTATAGTATGTCGTTCAAAATTGTATAAAAATGTCATTGTATAGTATGTCGTTCAAAATTGCATAAAAATGTCATAGTATAGTATGTCGTTCAAAATTGTATAAAAATGTCATTGTATAGTATGTCGTTCAAAATTGCATAAAAATGTCATTGTATAGTATGTCATTTGAACTGAATAAAACTGTCCTAGTATAGTATGTCGTTCAAAATTGCATAAAAATGTCCTAGTATAGTATGTCGTTCAAAATTAAATAAAAATGTCCTAGTATAGTATGTCGTTCAAAATTTTATAAAAAGTCATAGTATAGTATGTCGTTCAAAATTTTATAAAAAGTCATAGTATAGTATGTCGTTCAAAACTGAATAAAACTGTCCTAGTATAGTATGTCCCTAAAAATTGCATTGAATTGTCATTGTATAGTATGTCGTTCAAAATTGCATAAAAATTTCATAGTATAGTATGTCGTTTAAAATACAATAAAAATATCATAGTATAGTTTGCCGTTCAAAACTCAATAAAACTGTCCTAGTATAGTATGTGTTCAAAATTGTATAAAAATGTCATAGTATAGTATACAATGACAATTCTATGCAATTTTGAGCGACATGGTATACTATAACATTTTTATTCAATTTTTAGCGACATACTATACTAGGACAATTTTATTTAGTTTTGAACGACATACTATACTGTGACATTTTTATGCAATTTTGAACGACGACTGAATAAAGCTGTCCTAGTATAGTATGTCATTCAAAATTGAATAAAAATGTCGCAGTATAGTATGTTGTTCAAAATTGCATAAAATGTCATAGTATGTAGTGTCGTTTGGGGCATCGGTGGCTTAGTGGATATAGTAGACGCCTCATGTACAAAACTATTGCCACAGTGGCCCAGGTTCGAATCCAGCCTGTGGCTCTTTGTTCCATGTCATCCACCTTCTCTCTCCCCCTTTCACGCTTACTTGTCTTGTCCAATAAAGGCAAATTGCCCTAAAAATATCTTTAAAAAAAGTAGTATAGTATGCTGTTCAATATTTCATAAAATTGTCACAGTATAGTATGTCGTTCAAAATTGAGTAAAAACATCATAGTATAGTATGTCACTCAAAATTGCATGAAAACATCATCGTAGCGGCTTTGGTGGCTTAGTGGTACAGCAGGCGCCCCATGTACAAAGCTGTTGCCCTGTCGGCCAGGGTTCGAATCTAGCTTGTGGCCTTTTGCTGGGTCACTCCCTCTCTCTCTCCCCCTTTCATGCTTGTCTGTCCTTTCAAATAAAGGCTAAAAATGCCCTAAAAAATGTCTTAAAAAAAACCCAAAAACAAAAAAAACGGCATCGTATACCATGCCTTTCAAAATTGCAAAAAATTGTCATAGTATATCATGTGATTCAAAATTACATAAAATAGTATAGCATGTTGTTCAAAATTACATAAAATTGTTTTGGCATGTTGTTAAAAATTGCACAAAAATATCATAGTATAGTATGTCATTCAAAATTGCATAAAATTGTCATAGTATAATATGGCTTTGAAAATTTGCTAAAATTGTTATAGTAAAGTATGTCGTTCAATATTTCATAAAATTGTCATGGTATAGCATGTCGTTCAAAATGTCTTTGAAAATTACATAAAACTGTCACAGTACAGTATATCGTTAAAAACTGCATAAAAATGTTATAGTATAGTGTCACAGCCAGATTGTTTGTTTTCTTTCCCCTCCCCCCTCACTCTGCACTCTGCCAGCCCAGCAATATTCTACACCTGTCCCTGCCTCTGCTGCCTCACACACCTGATCCTCATCTCATCATCACCCAGCCACTACAAGAGTTGACTCTGACCTGCAGTCCCTGCTGGATTGTCCTCAACACACGAAAGCCAACCTGCCAGCCCTGCCAGACATTCGAACCACAAGCCTGTCAGCAGCCCTCCTACCTGGAACCATTCATCTGCTTCACCCGACTTCCACACCATTCCCTCCATTCATTCCTTCCCATTGAACTTTTGTAATAAAGACTGTTAACCTGCCATTGTCTGCCTCTGGGTTCTTCTGCACTAGCCCTGACAGTATAGTATGTCATTCAATATTTCATAAAAATGTCACAGTATAGTATGTTGCTCAATAATGCATAAAAATTTCATAGTATAGCATGTCATCTGGGGCGTCGGTGGCTTAGTGGAAAGAGAAGGCGCCCCATGAACAAGGCTGTTGCCACAGCGGCCCAGGTTCGAATCTAGCCTGTGGCCCGCTGCTGCATGTCATCCCCCACTCTCCCCCTTTCACACTTACCTGTCTGTCCAATAAAGGCAAAATGCCATAAAAATATGCTGTTCAATATTTCATAAAATTGTCACAGTATGGTTTGTCATTCAAAATTACTTAAAATTGTCATAGTATAGTATGTCTTTCAAAATTGCATAAAAAGTGTCATAGTATAGTATGTAGCTCAAAACTGAATAAAAATATCATAGTGTAGTATGTAGCTCAAAATTGAACAAAAATGGCATTGTATAGTATGTTGCTAAAAATTACACAAAAATGTCACTGTAGTATGTCACTCAAAATTGCATGAAAATGTCATAGTATAGTATGTCCTTCAAAATTTAATAAAAATGCCATAGTACAGTATGTCGTTCAAAAGTGCAAAACATTGTCATAGTATAATGTTCAAAAATGCATAAAGATGTCATAGTATAGTATGTCGTTCAAAACTGAATAAAACTGTCCGAGTATAGCGTGTCGTTCAAAATTGTATAAAAATGTCATAGTATAGTATGTCGTTCAAAATTGCATAAAAATGTCATAGTATAGTATGTCGCTCAAAATTGCATAAAAATGTCCGAGTATAGTATGTCGTTCAAAATTGCATAAAAATGTCATAGTATAGCATGTCGTTCAAAATTACATAAAAATGTCATAATATGGTATGTCGTTCAAAATTGCATAACAAAGTCATAGTATAGCATGTCGTTCAAAATTGCATAAAAACGTCAGTTTTGTATGTCGTTCAAAATTCCATAAAAATGTCATAATATGGTATGTCGTTCAAAATTGCGTAAAAATGTCATAGTATAGCATGTCGTTCAAAATTGCATAAAAAAGTCATAGTATAGCATGTCATTCAAAATTGCATAACAAAGTCATAGTATAGCATGTCGTTCAAAATTGCATAAAAACGTCATAGTTTTGTATGTCGTTCAAAATTGAATAAAAATGTCATAGTTTTGTATGTCGTTCAAAATTGCATAAAAAAGTCATAGTATAGCATGTCATTCAAAATTGCATAACAAAGTCATAGTATAGCATGTCGTTCAAAATTGCATAAAAACGTCATAGTTTTGTATGTCGTTCAAAATTGAATAAAAATGTCATAGTTTTGTATGTCGTTCAAAAATGCATAAAAATGTCATAGTATAGTATGTCTTTCAAAATTGCATAACAAAGTCATCGTATAGCATGTCGTTCAAAATTGCACAAAAACGTCATAGTTTTGTATGTCGTTCAAAATTGCATAAAAAAGTCATAGTATAGTATGTCATTCAAAACTGAATAAAACTGTCCTAGTATAGTATGTCGCTAAAAATTGCATTGAATTGTCATTGTATAGTATGTCGTTCAAAATACAATAAAAATATCATAGTATAGTATGCAGTTTAAAACTGAATAAAACTGTCATAGTATAGTATGTCGTTCATAATTGAATAAAAATATCATAGTGTAGTATGTAGCTCAAAACTGAACAAAAATGTCATAGTATAGTATGGTTTGAAAATTTGCTAAAATTGTCATGGTATAGTATGTCGTTCAAAATAGCATAAAACTGTCATAGTATAGAAGGTCCTTCAAAATTACATAAAAAATGTCATTGTATAGTATGGCTTTGAAAATTTGCTAAAAATGTCATGGTATAGTATGTCTTTCAAACTTGAATAGTCATAGTATAGCACGTTGCTCAAAACTGCATAAAAATGTCACAGTACAGTATGTCATTCAAAGCTGAATAAAAATGTCATAGTATGGTATTATGGAGCTACATTAGGGTCAAAAGTTTTGCACTTGAAAAAATAAAATTTGAAACTGACAATTCATGTGTTGATCTTGAATTCTGAAAAATACAACAATGTATCCAAAATAAAAAATAAGTGTATGAAACGTTTTTTTCAGGTTAAATATAATTTTTGGCACTTTTGTAATTCTTCTCCTCCAGTTGCATGTTTTTATCTTTTCAGCTTCAGATCTTATTTTTTACAGTTTCAAATCTTATTTTTTCACTTTCAAATCTTATTTTCACTTTCAAATCTTTTCTTTTTTCAGTTTCAAATCTTTTTTTTTCAGTTTCAGACTTTTGACCCTGATGTGGCGTGGCGGGCGTGGCATCAACTGAGAGGGGTGTGGAATCATGAGTGACAGTGCCTTCAGGGAACGGAGGAACTAAAAGAATTCTGACTCAACACTTATATACACCATATTCATGCGATTGGCAGTGTAAAAATTGATTCCAGTGACAAACTTCCATTTGGAAATCTGTTTTAGACAGTACTGAGCACCAATTACAGTATAAGAGCGATAAAACACGCCAGATTTTGCAGTTCAACAGCCACATTTTAAGTGCTGATATGTCCGATTTCCACATAGCACTGTGAACGCAGGGTAGTGTCCACTTCGCTTGCGATGATGGCGTCCGTTCTGTCAGGTCAATCTGCTGGAGCCCATACATTCAGCACACAGGTGAGAAATATTAACTAAGTTTTGGGAAATCATAACAAACATCAAGGGGTCGTCAGTCATAGTATAGTATAGTATAGTAAAGTCATAGTATAGTATGATAGTATGTTGAAAAAAAGTCATAGTAAAGTATGCCATAGAAAGTCATAGTATAGTATGTTGAAAAAAAGTCATAGTACAGTATATCATAAAACAGTCATCGTATAGTATGTTGAAAAAAAGTCATAGTACAGTATATCATAAAACGGTCATAGTATGTCATAAAAGTCATTAAAAATGTCATAGTATATAATATGTTGAAAAAAAGTCATAGTATGCCATTCAGAGGTCGTAGTATAGTACATCATAAAAAAAGGCACAGAATACTATGTCACAAAAATGTCAAAGTCCACAAAGTATAGTTCATTGAAAAAAACTTCATAGTATAGTATGTCACAAAAAAGGGCATAAAATAGTATGCCACAAAAACTTCATGGTATAGCATGTCTTACAAAAAAATTCAGTCCAGTATGCCATAACAATGTCATATTGTAGCATGCCAAAAAGTCATTGCATAGTATGCAAAAAAAAAATATGTAGTACATTATGTCAAAAGACATGCCATAAAAAAGTCAGAGTATGGTATGGCATAAAAAAGTCATAAAAAAAATCAAAGTACAATATGCTGTAAAAAAAAAGTTGTTGCTTAGTATGTGACAAAAAAGTCATAGAATAGTATGCCTTGAAAAATGTCAAAAATAAACATAAAATAGTATGTTGTAGAAAAAAAAATTGTCGCATAGTATGTGATAAAATAAAGTCCCAGTATAGTATGCGATAAAAATGTCATTACAAAAAGTCATATTATAGTATGTGATAAAAATGTCATATCAGGTGTGCCAAAAAGACAGTAAGCCATAAAAAAGTCACAGTGTATAAATACGTATATATATATATACACACACATATATATACACACACACACACACACACACATACACACATATATATATATATATATATATATATATATATATATATATATATATGTAAGAAAAAAGTCTTTGTATATTTAATACACCATTAAAATGTCACAAAAAGTCATAGCACAGGTAAGGGACAATGAGCAGCGAGTGGGCCATTACTGCATAATGAAATCCCACAGTGTGATACAGCACTCTCACTCCTCACTAGTCTAACTTCTTTATAGGAATAATAAAACAGTATTTAATCCAGAGTAGAGGCAAAAAGATTAATAAGCATGATGGTTAAACCCGACAATAAATTAAGAGTTAGTTACTTAGCACATTATGTTAGCTACACATTAGCCTTAAACAGCTGGTACTATAGCTAGCGTGGTGAGCCGTGAGCTGATGGCAAGAATGAATAAATCACCAGCCATAAAAGCTGTAATAAAAGAGTACCTACAGATAATGCTCCAATATCAACATCTGGGGAGTAGATAACATATTCAACATGAGTTTTAAAGATCCTCTTAGTCTGCTGATGTTTCAGAGATCACTGAATGATGTTCAACAGATCTGTAGTGGTGTGTAGAACTATATTCTCACCCATGTAACTCATAGATCCAAAAGGATTAACATTCGTTAAGTGACCTCTCTTCAAACAGTTATTACATGTAGTTACCAGTCACACTGGGCTGTGCATGCATACACACAAATCCATGCTCCCCTCCGAGCACAGCTCTCGTCCAGCTGCACAGGCTTGGCTGGTGATAATAGTTTCCATGACAATGCAGCACTCCAAGTGCATCAATGCCAGCCTGGATAAACAGTGATCCTTTACCAAAACAAGGGGGTCATTACGACAGCTTGTCAAATCAATGTTGAGAGTGTCCTGGCTGATTAAGGCGTCCCCTCTCAGTCCTGACACAGTGTCAATACTGGCTGGCCTGTGGCGGCACACTCCCATGATTGGACTGAAATGCCTATCAGTCAGGCAGCTGAGCTGGACTAATGATTCCCTGTGCTGCCTATTAGAGTGACATGACAATTTAATCCTGTGGGCCAGGCAAGGAAAAAGTGACCTTGGTGCTTTATATTGAGGCTGAGGTAAATTGACAAGAGCAGATAAATCTTTACCTTGGGCTATTAACAGAATTAAAGAACAACAACAAAGGCAGAAGGTTCTCTCTTTTTGTTGTGTTTGTCCCTGCCTTTCCCCAACATTGTTATATAAAAAAGCCCTTAAATCTGAAAATAATCTGGCGAAAAACAACCATAATACATCACTGCATCATTAAAAGTTCTGTATTCTCATCATTTCCAAAACATTTCCACTCTGCACTGCTGCAATCGATCCAACGCTTAGAACAACAAAGAGTCAAATAAAAGCCATAGGTTGAATTCTTCTCTGCTTTGCTGTCAAGCTGGAATATTGAAAGTGGATATTGCTTGAAGCTCAAGGTTTTTCAGATGTTCAAAGCCATTCCAGCATGGCCCCGGGGCAAGGTATATTGCCTTGGACATCTATCTTAAGGCTATGAGAACATTGACTACATGGTTGGAAAAAGGCCATGTGTTTACACAGATGTTTCAAGCTTTTAGCACACAGATCTTCCTGTACCGAGCTGCACCACCATCTTTTGTGCCAAGGGCCATATACATTTTGCATTAGTTTACCCTTTGATACAGAAATGAAGGAGGGCAGGAGAGCTAGCAGACTTGCACGCAGTGTCTGAAACAAAGTAAAGATTCTCGGCACTGAATATTTCTCTGAATGTGATTTAAAATGAGGAAAACTTTGCTGTTAACATTTCCGTCACCGCAGCTTCATTTGTTCGTTTTTTGTTTTTTTTTGTTTGTTTTTTTTTAATAGCTGTTCCGAGGTGACCTGTACACACACAGAGAAACACTGTATCTCTCCTCATTTCTACTATTGAAACAGAAAACAAATGGCACTAGATAAGAATTTCATCCCGTTGTAAGGACAGATCGCCGGCACTGGGAGGCAATTTGCCCGTAAGGCACAGTTGCCGCACTGACCCTTTATGTTCCCTGTAAAGGTCAACATTTCCTTTTCTTTTGTTTCACTCCATGCATGCATAAATCAAAGCTCTTGGCTATTTTCATCTGTGAAGTGGGAAATACCACTCATCAAAAGCCAAATACAACCTGCATAATAATGGAATATTGCTACTTTGATATAACATAAAACAAAATACCATCTGTGGATGTTGTTAAGATGTAGTTTGTGGGTTGGTTTAAGGAATAAATGCTTGCGGTAAATGCAATTTGGTTCAGCATCAGCAATCAGTGCCATATTTGTTATGCTAAATTGTAATTTTGCACATTAAAAACACCCTCTCTTTTGCCTCTGTGCAGAGAAATTAGCAGTAACAAACAGCAAACAGATGGCACCATCCAATAACATCACTTCTCAGCCCAAGTTGTAAACATGATTTACAATTTGCAAGATATTATTTACTGTGATTCATGTTTGTGTCAGTTCCACACTGGAGGTTAATAGAAATGCCAGCATGCTCGCTGATTTACTTAGTAAAATTTTCATCCCAAGGTTCAGGTTCAGAAGATTGGAGTCAGAGAGAGTTACAGGATTCATGCATTATGCAGAAGAAGCTGACACGACCTTCAGCCATCACAGTCTTCTCTATATATCACAGTGGGCTTGACCCTCCCAAGGCCGGAGGGAGCATTTGATATATTTAACCACTACTGCCATTAAATTACTCACATTCTTTAAGAGCCGAAGACGTTTTATACAGCTAGCAACATGGAGGCAATATAATTTTGATTAAAAGTGGTTTTACACTTTGTATTTGCCTGTTACCGCAGGTGATGCTTAAGCAATAAGGAAGACATTCATAAGTCAACAGCAAACTAAATCAACAAATAAATCTCCTGCAATGCCCTTCTGATTTTTATGCCTCACATTATGGCTTTGCCATATGTTGGCCATATGTAGAGATAAAAAAAAAGAAAATCCACTCCTGCTGTTTGATACAGAACACATCATAAAGTGATAGGAAATAAAGTGCTGTTTTAGAGGGTGAGGTCCATTTAAATATAATTGGCTTTAGAATTATTTATGACATTAATTGCCACATTATCGACTGGCTGTCAGCTCCTTGGGCTCGCAGTCCATTCTTCTTCACGAAGAGCGCCAGCTCAGCCTAAAGTAGACTGACAAGCTAATTATACCATCTTCCCTCTCAATGATAAATGTCACTAATGTGAATCTGGCCCAGAAATAAGACCCCTTAGTCACCTCAACCGCAAAAGTCTCCCACTCCAGCCAGGATCTTTAGATAGGGATGCTTGACTCTGCTTCATTTCCTCCCGACTCAAGTTATCTTAGAGGATGCAAGAGCCAGATTGTGAAATCTCTCTTATTGCATCATGTGTAATACCTCGCAATAAGACACATTGGAATCGAGACATTTTATATTTAAGGCACCAGTATGCTTTATAAGAACTGCTTGTGGGATGGTTGAACAGCTTCAGAAAAGCCCCCCTACCACACCTTTCAGACATCAGATTGGGGCAGGCTATGTCTGAAAAATTCTTGACAATTCTTTCAGGAACTGACAAGCCAACAAGCAAACATTCTCAATCACCTCACCTGGCAATTTGCTACCTGTGCAGGGAGGAGACGGGAGCCAAGATGTGAACTTCTCTCTTTAGCTGTCTTTTTTGGTTTGCTACACAAGTATGAAACACTTTTTGTGTGCAAAACCAAGTGCAATGAGTGTCGTTATCCTTGTATATCCTTAATATCATGTCTTCCCCCTCCTCTCTACGATGGCCAGCTTTTCACTCTGTCTTTGAGTGTGGCCATATGGAACAGCTATAAACACTTTTGATTTCCAACCTGGACGATATACTTTATGTGAACTAATTATTGTCCAATCCAGTCCCCAGAAAAAAGTTGGCATTATACGTTTCTGCAAACTACAGATATGTTACGTTTGCACATTATTATGTGTTGGAAACTTAACATTGCAACAACGCTGTGCCTAACGTGGTTAGGGTTAGGCACAAAAACCTCTGGTTATCATCATGTTTGGGCTTAAAATACCCAGCTTGGGGGACAAAATCCATAGCTTAGGAAAAAACACAACACTTTTCGGTGCAAACACAGCAATGACTTGCCACAAAACATCCAGGTTTGGGAGTGACTTCCTAAATCACAAGCTGTTTTGTTGTTTGTTTGGCAGGCAACTCTCCCAGGTGTCATGTCATTCACCATCCCCTCCACCTTCTGATTACAAAGTCAGCTCATACACTACCTCAATGTGCAAAATGTACAAATGTGTGGTTTGCAGAAATGTACAATGCCAACATTTTCTTCTGCTGACTGGGTTATATTGTCTGCGTAACACAGTCCCTTACGCAAATATACTATATACATAAGAATAAATGCACTCCAAATGACTAATGCATACTGGATAATATAGTCTATTCTTTACTATCTGGATTATTTCACCCATCTAAGTGTTTTGAGGAGAGTGAGGACAAACATCAAAAACATTCTCCTGTCTCTCCACTCAAAAATGTTTCCTATGAAATCCCTTTTTAATGACACTGTTTACATATTCCGACTTCACTTAGGATGTATCCTGACAACAATGAGAGCTGACACATACCAAACTTGGTATGTCCCAGAGCCATCTTCAATGGCTGGGACGCTGTCATCTCCACCCACGTCAGTGGCAGTGTCTCAATGGTAGTGCAACACATGTCAAAAACTTTTAAACGTCTGCTCTTTTCAGCAGAGCGCGTCTGCAGCCCAAAGATGGCATTTTGTGTGTATTAATGAGCGCATGAATACTGGTCAAAGAGTAAGCAGTATTTGCTGCAATATTGGCAGAGTGTCAAGAATGAAGCTTGTACTTTATTATGATTCTGAGGTTCTGCTGAACCCTCTCGATCGATAAACTCAAATATTCTTGACACATGAGCTTTTTAGCTGTTTTTTTTTAATATCTGATAAAATCCCAATAATTGATGACATTATTACTCTGCAGCTCAATCACGCAACTATCAGCAAAATAAAAATTCAGCCTTACGCTCGGATGTTTGAGGAAAAGCCATCTCTGGTGATTGCACATGCCTCGTGCAGCCAGACACACACCTGAACTTTGACCTTCTTTGATCAGCAGTTTTGGCAAGGCAATCCATCATGGTGCTCTTACTGTCAGAAGAGGTGCCTGGCTGCAGCTGTGTGTCACTGGCTAAGAGGGGCTGCTTAAAGGCAATCATGTCAACCTCCACGCGACTGCTCAGACTCCCAGATTGAAGGAGGACTTGACAGGGCCAGAAGAGTCAGCTGAAGACACTGGAGGGCTGTGTCTGATTGCTCTGTGGCCATAAAGTGATGGCTGATTTTATCCTCTGTGAATAGCTGAATGAATGAACTCAAAAATGGTGGAAATTCAACAAATGAAAACCTGACCTTTTTGTTAAACCACGGCTTTCATCGTGTTTTACTTTTGAGGTGGTAGATACTGTACACTGTATGAGGCAAAAGCAAAGATGGTGCTCTGCATGAACAAAAATGACACTACTTTTAATTAAAACTCATTTTTTACTACATACATAATATACATGAAAGAAATCCATTACTAGTGATCTAAAGCTGCTCTGTTTAACTTCACAAAAACACAGGATATGAACAATTTTTCCAAGTCTGACCTTCAAAATATGTTTCTGCCTCAGGACAATGTCTAGACAGACAGATTGAGTACTCTTTAAAGGGATCACTGGCTGAGCAGAGTATGCTGCTGAGCCGTGACTTTAACATAAACTTTGCAATTAGAAGACATGTAAAATGTTGGGATTATTTTTTAGGCTTCTCTCCAGCAAGGTTTCAGGGTAAGCTGACCTTACGCAAACACACCAAAAACAACAAACCCAGGGGGAGTTAAATATATTTACATGCTCAGGAAAAATTGGTGGATGAGTGGGTTTTTGCCCGGGGCAGGAAAATTGTATGGGTGTTTTGCGCTGATGTATACATTATAGATATTTGGAAAAAAGCCTGGATTCTTGTGCATAGAGAGACCTCCTGTGCAGCCGGTTAGGTCGTCGACACACCAAATGCCACTTGTCAGATCCCGGAGAATGTAGATACATCCGGGTGTAAATAACACGAGCGGTGAATGATATTCCAGTTCCACTGCCAATGATTTCCTGATGGGAAAGCAGATAGCATATTCCCCGTCACTTTTATACAGACACCGACTGCATTAACGGCGAAAACGGGCCCTGACTTTCAGACAAAGAAGCTGAGTGACGGCTTGCTGACTGCAGCTCCGAGTGTGCAATAACATGATGTGAAAGGACATTGTCAGGAGCCGAGGAGACGAGCCCAGATTGTACATAGTGACAGAAAACAGAGATGAGGACAGAGATACTGGTGCCATATTAGTGGCCAGCATATTCAAACACCATCCTTGAGTCTAAGCAAACTTGACATCACCTCCAATGGCTTCAAAGTGTTCGCTCCCCTCCACCACCACAACCACCACCACCCGCTTCTGTCTGTAGCCAGCTTTCCCCTCTGATGTGTCTCCAGACTCCGCTCTCTCTTATGTAGAGAGTTACCAGCAGGCCTGTTCTGTCAGGACAGGAGGATAGGGGTGCCGCGGCCTGCGGATACCCTCAGTCAATCTACATTTGGTCACCGCGGTGGGAAGTGTGCTCATTTTTTCCGATATCTGAGCTACTTGAGGTGATCCGAACACTGAAGTGTGAGGAGCTGTCACTTTGCATAAAGCTCTGCACCAGCAGAAGATGTACGGCTCCTGATATGCTAAGAGGGGGGAAGGGGGGGGTGGAGATCTCTCCGTCCTGATAGGCTGTGAGGACACTGGGGACCCTATAAGAGGGAGAAGGGGGAATGTATTCCACTCTGTCCGCCCGGGGACAAGAGGTCGGCGGGGAAGGAGGCAGCTCATCACCAGGCCCCCTGCAGTCTCAGGACAGATTTATGCGGTTACCGGGCCAGACACGGGGGAGATATTTTAATGCTGTATCAAAATATCAACAAGGGGCCAGCAAAGAGAAGCACCAGCAATAGATACATCACTGCTTTTGTGGAAAGTTGGAAGACAAAAAGAGCACTGTTAAACCCTGCATGACAAGAATTATTTACTTGGTAAAACTCTGAATTCGTTTTAGTTTAGTGTTTTTACTGGAGGGTGTGCTGTAAGCCTGCCCAGTGGCAGTGGCTGGGCACTGCTGTTTGTACTCTACAGGCCATTAACAGTTCACCCCACCTTCTCCAGCAGGGCAGCAGCTGGGGAAAAAGGAGCATGCAGCAGTGGTGGTGCAGGATCTCACCGGCACACACACACACAGAAAAAATGTGGCCAGAGGCAGGGAGGCTGGAGAACGCCCCGAGTAAAGTTGGCAGCTGTGCAGCTGTGTGTGATAAAGTGCAGCTCGCCGTAAATACACTCTGGGGCTCCCTGCACAGCTGGCGACCGTAGGTTACAGTTCTGAAAGATGGAGTGCAGGAAAGGGGATAGTGGGAGGAAGAGATGGATGAGGGAAAGGCAGAGCTTGCATCTACACATCATCTGTCTGAGGTGGAGAGGAGGATCAGGGCCTAAGTCATGGGAACAAGGAAGATGAGGAGGAGGGTGAGAAAATGTTATTGTGTCACTAAGAGAAGAGTGCACTTGTCTGACATTTATGGGTGTCTGCAGACAATTAAAGAGGCATTAGCATGGTAGCACGGAAGCAGTTTGGGCACTGTACATATACTGTATGTGGTACACAAGAGCAGTGTATATTTTAATCCTACATTCTAACCAAACCTTGTTTATGAAATATGAGACATAATGAACTCACACACACATAGATCAGATATACTATCCATTAATTCCTAGCAGAAAAAACAAAGACACCTGTCAATGTGTCAAGAAGACGAAGATCACAGTGAATTTAATGATCACTTTCATACTGTATTCAGCTTTTAGCCTTTCAGGGTCATTATTGTGTCAAGGGGTGACACAGTTAAAAGATGTGACACATACTGTGCAGTAACTCGCCACCTTCAGTCATTTCAATGAAGGGAAGGCAGCAGAGGCAAAGCCGTTTCAAATAGGAGGTAGGGGGGTATGAAGCATTTGCCACCAAAATGAACTCACAGATTTAGGTTTGCCTTGCTGAGTTCATGGTGTTGAATGTCTGGCAGTTGCCGCCTGGCTTTGGCTAGTTGAATAGTACACAACTTGGGAGCAGAAAGAAGATGAGATGAAGGGGTTAATAATGTTGGTGTCTGAGTACCCAGAGTATAATGGCACTAACAACATATAAGGACAACCAGAGGGAAAAAACCTTTCCACAAAACTGCAGATGACTGGTTAATTGTCAAAATATGTAGAAATCTTTGGTTATTTTAGTGTTTTCTGTTCTCTTGCTATAGTTTGCTGCTACGAGACAGCTTTCAACTCTCTGCCAGTGTTCAACTAAGCACCTGCCTGTCATCTCAGTCTCATCTCAGACGGAGAGTAGTGTGTAAATACCTTAAGCATCAAAGCTAGCTTTCCACTGTCTTACTGAGTTAAACTGCAGAATCAAACAGGGTTATAATCGTGTACAGAAATCTATTCAAAACACAATTACACTTAAAGACCCTCTCCAGACAGATTTATATGTAAGAATACTTGTGCTATTAGATGAGGAGTCTGGGAGACTAGCAGACATGTCTAAAGGTAAGTGTGGTTAGCAACTTTTATATATGTTGTTTGTTAGCTTGTATGCTAACTGGCAGTGGTTTACACCTCATTAAGTGGCATCTGCTACAGTAGAGTTTTTGGTAGATGGTGGAGGGAAGCTCCAGAGTCTGTTTTTTTTCCAAAAACTGCACACTCTATGTTTGCTGTCAAACTTTCACTATGCTACTGCTAACTCTGCTCTCTGTACCGACGAGCTCTGTGGTAAAGGTTTCAGGTGTCTTTGCTGGTGTTCTGTCGAAGTTGATTCCCAGTTTAATATGGGTTGCCTGTATTAGACAGCGTTTGGCTTTCGCATTAGTGATATACCTAATATTGCTTGGTATTTGAATCTCAGATTTTAGGGAAGTGCACAGACATTGCCTCCTTCAGTAGGAATGTGAAAACACCTCTCTAGTGACATATTTTGCACTGATACAAGTCAGAACAGTCAAGGTCGGACATTTTAGAGGACATAAACAGAAGAAAAACATATTTTGAAGTGGAGGCTTTAAATCATCACTCACAACTGGAGCAGTATAGTGCCGAGCAAACAATACAGTACCAAAACACATGAGCTGATTTAGCTGAAATGACAACAAAGGTTTTTTAGAATATTTTACCCTCGACAATGATAAATATAAGTATTCATTTTGATGATCTAAATGAAATGTCACTGTCACATAATGGTGGTGAAGTCTTAGCAGCTATAACACAGTGCTGACATAAGGTAAAACATTACTTTAAAATGCAAAATTAAACCAAATGACAATTAGTTATTTCAAGTGCATAACTATTAATATCATGTTACATTTGCTTGCTCAATATTTGCAAACAGTATATATTTAAATACCCAAAAAAAACCAATAAGAGTGGACTGAAGTATTACTTTAGATGATAAATCATTAATTTCCACTGTTGTTGTTGCTGATATCCTCCCGCTCCCAAAGGAAACACGGAGACACAGCTGATAAAGTTATGCAGACATTTATTTTTCACTTCTAGTGATTTAGCGTGACTGTGCTTGTCACCATGATTTAAAGCAGTCTGCAGTCTGCGTTCTGTTTATTGTGACCAAACAAGTGCAGCGCCTGCACGCTTTCAACTTCAGGGTTATTGATTAAAGTTTTAAATGGTTGCCATATTACCCAGGGACTTCTGGGAGATTAATTTGCGTCGATGTTCATCTGTAATTCATTAGCCATTTAGACAGCTCAACCACAAGGACTCTGTCTTGAGAGAAAAGGCCATATTTCACACAGCAGAAGTATGATGGCAAACTATGAAGAGTAACATACAAGAGATTTAATGTTGTAAACAGGTTTCAGCGCAAGACTGAGAGTGATTATGTTTGAAGTTTGGAATTAAAGATTTGTAATGACTTTTGATAAGCTAAAAGAGCTCCAGCATAGAAAAACAAACAGAATATGCACATATTTAAAACTCCAATAATGATATTATTATCAACAACTGAAAAAAATATGTTATGTGAAAGGGTTCACACACTGTGACAAAACTACAGAGAATTATCACCTCCAGCTCCAGCTCATTATCTTGGTATTACAGCACATTAACTATATGGTAAAGACTCACCGCTCTCATTATCCTTATTTCCAGCAGGCAGGCAGTTTTCAGCAAACAATAAACTTACGCTCCCTGCCCAACCAGCACCAAGCAGTACATACACAGAGTGAGCATCTTATAGCTTAAGAGCCAAGTGTATGTACATGGTATACCTAAGTGGACCAAAACAGAGCAATTGTGAAACTAGAATTACTACTTCATAGTCGGATGCCTTCGAAAGCCAGTAAAGTTTCAGTAACAAGACGTTGTGCCAAAGGAAAATTCTCTCAAGGTGTTTTTGAGATGTTACATTCACAAGAATATGGTGTATGTACGTATGGACAGACAGATGGACAACCCAAAAACATAATGCCTGCGGCCACAGCTATCTCCGGCACAGGGCCATAAAATATATATATAACTTTTTGTCACACAAACAACTTCAAATGAATGATGTTGCTTCCTGTTCAATGTGTAAATAGGCAACTGTTAAAACCAAAGTTAGGTAGGAACATCCGGAAACTGATTCAAAATCCCACTCACAATAATGCAAATTACTTTAAATCAAGCCTAATACTCAACTCATGCCATATACTTAACAACCCTTTGTGTGGTTCACTCTGTCAAGATGTTATTTCTATGGTCTAAGGCAGTCCAAAAATATTGGTTAACAGGGACAACTCTCCCAAATCCACAGACAATGAATTGGAAAAGATGTTATGATTGGGGCGTCGGTGGCTTAGTGGTAGAGCAGACGCCCCATGTACAAGGCTGTTGCCGCAGTGGCCTGGGTTCGACTCCAGCCTGTGGCTCTTTGCTGCATGTCACTCCCTCTCTCTCTCTCTCTCTCTCTCTCTCTCTCCCCCTTTCACGCTTGTCTGTCCTATCAAATAAAGGCTAAAAAACAGGCAGATATATATATGTATAAACAGTTAGATATATAAAATATAGTCAGATAGATCTATGGTCCGATCTATCTGACGTTTCTACTTGCTTATTTTATGAACTGTGCTGTTTTGCTAGCATCTTTGATAAACCAATTTTACCAGCACAGAAACTAAACAATATACTACTGTAGATGAAGGTGGCAGGAAAACATACTTTAGCCACCAGAAAGACCCACCTAAAAAAAATCAGTACTGTGTCAGGGGCTGTACACATGCTGTGTATTTTGCGCCTTCAAATTCATTGTTCAATGTAGAAGAATGGCAGGCGTGGTAAAACGCCAGAGTGATGCCATCGTGGCATGCACGCACTCCCAAATGTCTGATTTCAAGGTATGACAGCTGCGCCATGAGATAAACTGAGATCAACTTTTTTGAACGCAGCGGCACGCACAGCATGTCATATGATGTGATAAGGACCAACCAATCACAGCCGGCAGATATCTTTCCCTTCTTCCATAAATATCAGTCTGTGGTAAATATGGAGAGGAAGTTGATCATTTTAGTGCAGAGCTGCCCGAGCTTTTCATCTGTCCCATGGAAAATAGACCCACAAACACAAAGATCACCTCTGCACTCAGGATTTCTGGTGAGGTTGAGATTGCTTAGCAACCTCAGACACAACCTGCTATCACACTCTTGACAGCTGGCACAGAAAAGGCGCAAGAGTAGCATCCAGTGCCAGACCTCATGTTTTCCAGGTAGTTTAAGACACGGTACGTGTACGGCCCATGAGTCTACACCATATTTAGAATATTTTAATTTTTTTATCTTACATACTAACTGATCGAAGCAGTGTTAGACCAGCAACTCCCGTGTTCTGCAAAGTAAAATTACTGTAATTGTCAGTGGAATCTCGTGGCTCTGAGGTAACAGCTTCAGTTCCCTTCAGCAAGGTTAGTAATAATCTAGATATCGTGTAAACTTAAACTGATATTGATTATTCGTTATATTGACCAACTGAGGCAGTCTTTGTTCAGTGCCATTTTGTTTTATGTACATTACGCTGGAATTTTCTACCCAAAATGTATTGTAAAGAAACACTGTGATTACGTCTATATGGGTACATTATCTGTGTCAGAATTGACACCACTAAAACAGAATAAAGCTAATTTGGGTGTAAAAAGGAAAACAAAAATTCCATGGGTCCACAGAATCAGTCTCCCATCCATTGTCTATGTAGCAGCTCCATGACATAACAAGCTTAAGACTTCTCCGGTTTCTGGCTTTAAGAGAGTAGCTCATGTTCACAAATATTGACTGAACTTTCCTAGGCCATGGAAATAACATGTTGGAAATGTTGCATCATGTGTTCCCCTTTAAAGAAATATCTCCATGGAGTAAATGGATGAGTTAAACCTATGTGACGTCAGGATTTCTGCTCTCCATTAGGTGATAATATGTTAGAGCTGTGTTTCTGTCAAGCTTGTTGTGGAACTTTTCTGCCCTAACTGGCCAAATAAATCAATTAATGCAGCTTCAAACAAAACATGCAACTCATGATCTGATCGTAATTCATTCAACTTATTCATGAATCTTTTTCTCCACAACAAAAGAAGATGTGCGATGCAAAGTTAAAGCCTCAGCTAGGGAGATATTGCATGACTTGATTTCTTGAAAAATAATAAATTGCCATCTGGTTCTGATGTGATACAAAATAAGAAATATGACTGTGAAAGCTGAGCTGGCTGTGTATGAAGGCAAGTTGTGTCCTGAGGCTTTGGGTCAGCAGTCAATTAAATTATCACACTAAACTGAAAGACTTTTAAAATCCCCTTACTGAATAATGGTTGTCAGACACTCTGTATCCTCCATGACGTTCTGTAAAAAAGGTTGCAGCAATGGGATTAGGGCTTGATCCTCAGCTACTGCTGTGCCCAGTCTAAAATGACTATCCTCTTATCTCAAGGCAACAGAGCTACATTATGTTATGTACCGACTTCGTCAAGATAGAATGGATGTCACTGAAATTAATTTAATCTTCCTTAAATTAGCTTCTGACTATGAACTCTCGCAGTCAGAATTTATGTCCTCCAGAATTCAATTTCCTCCGCGGTGTGATATGCTTTTATCAGTTGGTAACTATTCGGTGGCCTCCAATAATGAGAGCTGTCACAGAGACCAGAAGCGGATAGTGTTTGATGGCGACCATCTTGTGACCACTGGAACTGTCGCCCACATCTACCAGGGATAGGGGGAAAAAAAAAAAGACTTGAGGGTTTCCAGACTTCACTGAGCTCACGCTAAGGCTACAGTAATTTCAGAATCAGATGCTGATCAATCTGGAATCACTTTAATCCAATTACTAGTCATTAGACCATTAGAGTGTATCGCTGTTTGATTCATGGGTGCTGAAATGAAAGAAAGGGCGTCTGGTGTCGGAAATGTTTTGAGTCACGACAGCAAGATAAGGGCCTGGAAAGATGCCTTTAAACTCGTTTCCACACCAGTTCTTGCATAGAATTATACAATAAATCAATTAACTGATAAAGCTCTATTGGGTGTTAATGTTTATTGGATGTTAAACCTGTTGATGTAATTAACGGAGGCCGTTATTGTTATCAAAATGTGACTACAGTGGATAAAGCTCATGTAAAATTAACACCAGCTGTCAGTTTACAGGAGCGCTGAAATGATTAGTCAATTTATCAGTTTATTGACAAAAAATGAACCGACAACCACCTCCTTAATACATTAATCGTTTCAAGTCAGCTATTAAGACACAAGACCAAAAGTCTACAGTCATGCTTGTAACTCTGTGCAGCTGTGCTTAGGCACAGCTGTACTTTGAGCTAAATGCTAATGTCGGAATGCTAACAAGCTGATGTTTTGCAGGTGCCTTTCAATGCCTTTAGATTATACCCTTGGTCATACTGTGACCTGTTAAACAATATAGGCCAAAAAAAATTAAAATATTTTCTTGCTGTCTAACAAAATATGACGTGTGCTTACGTAAGCTAGCACCAACCAGTTTCAACCAATAATGTCATGACATCCAACCACCGATCAACCTGCAACTTTAAGCCATAACGAGCTGGTTAGCTAGCTAGCAACAGCACTGTATGTTGATGTGTCTTCAAATGTTTGGCATCTTAAACCCCATTCATTTTCCTTGCAATACCGTGGTTTTGGGCCTGCTGGCTAGATTTTATTTACTTGAGAAAATCGATAGCTATCCTGCCAGTGTATGCTGTCGCATCTCCATATTCATTACAACACACCCACTTTTTAATAAGCAAATCAAGTCCTTCCGATATCAAATCTCGCCCAGCTAGATACTCTCAGAATCATGGATGTTTAAAGACACTGGATACAGCGTTGGAGATGGGGCTCCATTCATTTCTAAAAGTGGCTCAGAGGCGTATGGAGCCAAAAAAAGTTTAACCCACGTAAAAAATTACACAGATGATCGGAACTGCTTCCACACTGTGTGGCCCATAGAGCAGGCGCATTCTACTGCCCAAGCCGGCTACTCCCAGTTTAGCGCTCCCCTAACTATGGGGATACAATGATTCAATCTTGCGACTCTTCTGGACTTCCAAATGTTATCAGACTGAATGAATCAATTCTAAAAGTGAAATGAGTCATTTTGCAGGGGTTGCGAGGCTCACAAAAATGCATCCGCTGACTTACAGAGGTCTCTTTTGTCATGTAAGTCAATGGGAAAAAGTCTTTTTGGACCCAAGGGCATCATGTGACGTTTGTAATTCCACTGACTGGCCACTTTGAAAATTGGCTTCAAAGCCCAGCGCTATTCCTGTGGGCCTGCTACAAATAACGTTCCATTTGGACTTTAATGTTTACCATTATCTTTGTTTAAAATGCTAGCATGCAACATTTCACTGAACACAAAGTACAGCTGCTGGGTATGCTATTAGTTGTGGTCATAATTTATTTGTCCTTTCATTCTTTCCTTCAAAAATACTTTTATACACTGTGTTCTATCTGTTTATTTATTGTCTATTTTATTGTTTTATTCTGTTCTAATTTAAAATGTTTGAAAATGCTTGCAACAAATTTTCTGTGCGTGTAGTATGGAAGGGGTTATGGCTGCATTTCATTGTGCAATCCTATATTGTATAATGACAATAAAGCTGAAGCCTGAATGTCTAAACAGGATTTTGTGGCAATCCATGGAGTTACTGATCAACTCTCATTGCCATCCCGTAGCATGCCGCTAGTGTGGCTAAAACAATGCTAGCTCCTGCCTCTGATGTAAATATTAGCAGCTTTGCTCTATGTCACTGTAAAGTCAATCTGTGTGATTACTTTCTGTTGTTTAGGCTAAATAATTAAACAGCAGACGTCACCTTAATTTTCAATTCTTAATGAGCATTTGTCATTATTTATTTTGTCACACACAACAATTAAATAATGCAAAATAACAGGGAGGATTCATTAATGATGAAAATAGTAATTCACCGCATCCCTAGTTCATAGCACTAAACACAACCCTGAGAAGGCAGCTTTCACAAACAGAAAAATATAAGCCTTCCTTAGCCAAACATACCAGTGCTAAATAAAAATAAGAAACTAACTTCTACCTGACAATTTGACAACATAGACAGTTATGTATTTTGAAGCCATATAAGCTCTGCCATGGGTCCCTTTCACCAGAAAAATCCCAAATGTCACTTCCTACCTGAGATGTTAGGTGCCCACCCGGCTGTCTGGTCCCCATTATTACTTTCATCTCGTCTCAGCTCCTGATGCTTAATATGCTAGTACCTGAGGGTCCTGCCTCCGTCTCTAAACTCTGATTTGATGTGGCAAGGAGACAGAAAACAGGGAAGAGGGGGGACAGAAATAAAAGAACAAGGGATCAAAATAACTGTGCCTGGCTGGCTGAGTGGAGTGGGGCCCATCAACACCAATAACCGTTAGCTGCGAACACGTGTGTCACAGCGAGACAAGTGTCATATCACTCAGCCCACTGCTTCATTTGACTGGAACACATCAATCACTCAGGGAAATCCACTCAGACGTGCTGAGATAGGCCTCACCTCTGGCTCCCTCATTACGTTGCGTCAGTGTTAGTGAAACCCCAGCCTGTCAGGAAATCACTGTCGTCTTTCTCTAAAACAGCCTCTCTTGTCCAGTTGTTTCTATCATCCACGGGGTGAGAACAGCAGGGTGAGATGCTGCAGTGCACTGGAATCTTACAGCTATTACATATATGTCGATGTGTTTGGTGTTTTAACTGACCTCTGCTAATACCCAAAATGCAAAAACGTCTGCATGGTTGCACACGTCATGGCCCATGAGCTGGAAGCAGATCATCAGTGCAAATTACTCATGACAAAGACGTGCTCACCAGTATTAAAGCTTCATGGCTGCAACAAATGATTGTTGTCATTATTAATTACACTATATTTTGGACCCAATTTCTGATTCAGTGTATAAGTTCCCAGAGCTCAATGTAGTTAAGTATTTGGGTCAACTTTTTATCATAATTTAAAATTAAATTTGAAACATTTTTTGAATGCCAAAATGTCCTAATATCAGGTGAGGCAAAGGAGACATTTCATTCAATAATACCCCGCTTCCACCAAAATTAGCGTGTGTACGCAGGTTTTTTAAACACAGGAAAACTCACTAAAAATAGGCGAGTTATTCCCATTGCTAGAGGACTGATAGGCACTGATAGGGAGTTCAGCTCATCGCACTCGAAGAGAAATGGAAGTGAGGAAAGTAAACAAATAGGTAAAGTCGCGAGGGAGTGAGAGCAAAATAAACTTGTTACATACTGTAAAGATTATTTTTCTTTAGCCATTGAGATCTTTAGAGAAACGTTTTGTGATGGCTTGTGTATTGACGAGCGCACGGTAAATATGTTCAGTTCTTTCAACACGGGATTGTGTTGTTGGTGTGCTGGTGTGTTGTGTGTTGGTGTGTTGTACATGCTTTCACTGGACAGGAAGGGAATAAAAACTGTCATCTGCAAAATAACTAAAGCTGTTGGACAAATGTAGTGGAGTAAAAAGTACAATATGTACCTCTGTGATGTAGTGGATTCAAAGTATAAAGTTGCAGAACATAAAAATACTCAAATACAAGTACCTTTAATCTGTACTTAAACACAGGTCCTTAGTTACATTCTACTGTTGCCTATTGACAACTCCCCCCCAAGAACCTAGGAAATACAAGATAATCAAATGTTGTCCAATAATTTTCAGTCGATTGACTAACTGATTGACCAACAAGCTCACCTTTCTGCACCAGTCGTCACTCATTGACATCCATAATAATCAATGCAACCGGTATCATTAATATCACATCTATGACACTGCAACCCTTTCATAATAAAACTGTTATTTCAGCTCAAACTCTCTGTGTACAGAGTGAAAATGAGAAGGTGTCCCTCGGCGGCGGGCTTTAACGAAGGATTAAAGGCTTATTAACAAAGGCCTCCCTTGAAAGCCCAGCTCTCTCCCTAGCCACCGCCATGCTGCGCCCAGCTGTGTATACAACTCCGACAGGTAGAATAATAACGGTTATACATCACTGCACCTGAGAGCCCAATCATCTAAATCTTCCCCTGCCACCGCTGCCCAGACTCCATTACTTTATTGACACGCAATCTTAAGAAGGAGAGAAATATTGCACATGTAAGGTCACTTGGTTATGAAGACATATTATCATATTATCTGCATGAGGGTTGTAGGGCTCAGGCCTGACAAAGCTAATTATAATTGGACATGATACAGAGCTCAGAGCATATTACGTGCTTGGCTGCATGACAAAGTCGCAGCTGAGATATGAGGGGAGAGAGGAGTGGAGCATGAGCTGAAACTCAATGCGAGGAGGGCGAAGCTGCACAATAACAGCAGCCAGCTCTCTGATGATAATTTATGGATACATCCACTACAAGCACCAGGCCAAACCTGTTCCTGCTTGTTCACGAGGCACGAGATGGAAAGAGCCAGTTGTTCAAATACAAATTTCTTATGCACGCTGACTTGAAACAGCTCTAATGCCCAAATGTCACATTTCGTTAGTGACAACAAAAGTGGCCCCGTGGCTTCTTATCTCCGCTCCCAAGGTTATTTCAGTATCGCCAGACACAAACGACTGTTTCTGTTTTTCTTCTTAAATGACTAAATCCTTGTGCTGCCTCCTTCAAAGCAGCCGTTTACCTCCAAACAGTGATGCATTATTTTTTTAAAGCCAGCTCGCTCAAACTTGAAAAATCTAATCAACCTCACAGAATAACAGGCAAAAAATAACTGAGTCAAGTGATACTGTGCATCTGTTCCCTTCCAGTTTCCGTCCTGCAGCTTTATAATTTCATCACAGGGGTCGTGATCGGTGCTGTATGGAGTAGCTGCGATTTGTGAGCAGACCCAGAGGTCAGATGTTAACTTTAGTTTAACAGTGCCAGGCACAAAGATGGGTCCCCCCCTTCAGAGGTCTATTAATATAATATGCATTCATTTATTCCCATGAATATGACCATTTTTACAACTGGTCTCAACTCTATTACTGTAGTACAGCACTATTTAACTTCCCAGTTCTTAAATAGCTGTCATCTGTGCACTAATGGAAACTTACTGAAATCGAAATCATTTCAGAGAGTTGACTATAAAGGTTAATTTGACGAGTTAAATCTGCATAATGTATGATGTAGCAAGCGGTACGCTGTAACTCCCATGACTCAGTAGTCTCAGTGAAATGTCGAGTAAGATACACCTTGAAAAAATTGATATTTCTTACTTGCCTGTACTTGGTTAGGTTAAGGGAGAGATCATATTTTTGGTTTTACTGCCTTTTTGCGGACAGTTAAATCCCCCAAAATCAGAAATACATATCTGTCCTTTTACCTGCAGTGCTATTTATCAATCTAGATTGTTTTGGTGTGAGTTGCCGAGTGTTGGAGACATCGGCTGTAAAGATGTCTGCGTTCTCTCAAATATAATAAAACTAGATGGCACTCGGCTTGTAGTGCTCAAAGAGCCATAAAATACTTTTGAAAAACTCAACATCAATGCCTCTTTCCAGAAATCGTGACTGCTTTCTCAAGATAATCCACAGACCTTGTTGTGAGCAGTTTCATGTAGGAACTATTTTCTTTAACTGAACTACACCCGCTGCTAAGAAGAAGGCTTGGATCTACTGCTAGCTCACATAGCACCACTGAGCTAGCTAATTTTATTGCTCAGTTAAGGAGGATGACATTAAAGTTTACATTCTGTGCTGTCACAAGAATAAGCCTCTCGTCCATGATTCAGGCTTCCTTCTGTGCAGTGATACAGTTGGTGCCTGTAGTTTGGCATGAAGAAAATAGTTCCCACATGAAACTGCTCACAGTAAGGTCTGTGGATTATCTTGAGCAAATGGGTCATGATTTCTGGAAAGAGACATAAGTTGTGTTTCCATGAAAATGTATTGTACATTTTATTTTTGAAACCTATTACTTTTGACTCCACTACATTTGAAAGACAAACATTGCACATTTGACTCCACTGCATTTCTATGAAGGCTTTCATTACTTGTTACATTTGCTTTTAAGTTAGCAGATGACTTTTTACTTTTCTAAAATGCATTAGTCCGTAAAATGTGTGCATGCAGCTGCGTGTGGTTTGTTTGTCGAAGTGGTGTTCTTGTACATCTACCTCGCACATGCACTTGTCAGATTGCCCACCTCATTGGTAGAGACAGGTAGAGGAGAGGTTATCAGCAGGTGGTTGTATTTGGTTATGTGGTCTTACTATGACTACGGCAGCAGATGGAGATGAAAATTCCTCACCAGATCCCCCACGGCCATACCTCAAGTCCATGTTTGAAGTTTGTGAGATGAAGAATGATTCATGTTGTTTTAAATGTTTGCTTTGTTTACCAGTCTCAGAAAGCATGTCAAGGTCTGTAAACATCTGCTTGATTCCAGATGAATCTTTCAAACAAAGTTGTCGGTGCTTGTAGTAGTTACAGTTTTTGTGCTATGTTGGTCAAATGACTGTTCGTGGATGTGTGTGTGTGTGTGTGTGTGTGTGTGTGTGTGTGTGTGTGTGTGTGTGTGTGTAGGTTCTACAAGCAAGTCAGTGCATTCAGTGGGTTGTTTTAGAGTTATTAGGTTCTGAAAATGTATTGTGACATTATACAACACCGGTTAGGATTTTTTTAAAAAGTACTTTAAATACTTAAGTTGTATTAAAAGCAAGCACTCCAGTACTTTAACTCTAGTAATATTTTTACTCAGCAACTCTCGATTGTAGTGGAGTAATATTCAACCGGGAGTATCTATATTTTGACTCCAGCAGAGTTGTGTACTTTGTCCACCACTGTTTAAAAAACACACGACACCATTATCTTTAACAATGTGTTTGTTTTTGTAATTTGGGTGAACTGAGTTTTTAAAGCAACAAAGGAACCTTTTCAGTTTGTCTTTTTTGTGAAGAAAACAGCTTTGTTATTTTGATGGAAAACGAGAAGACTTTAAACTCTTACTGGTGGCCAGCCGCTGTGAAGCATCAACTGAAGTTTTTGGATTTAGCTTAATTAGGAAAAAGTATCGGGATAACACACAGTGTATTCAAATTTAATCCTGTGCATGTGTTTCTTCTTAAAAAATGAAAAATGTCTACAGCACTGTTGTGGTCTAACTTTTAAAACATACTGTCTCTCTCTCTTTCTCGCTGCAAAAGATACTCAAAACATCTGGAAGTCCATCTGCCAATAAATCTCCCTGATAAACGATGGTGCTTCAGAAAATCCGAGGAAAATAATGAGTGGTGCAACATCTTGGCACGACTAAAAACATACTTGAAATACAAGACTACATCTCAGATGCTCAGCTCTGAGACCACAAATCACAAAGGCTCAGTGTATTAGGAATTTATTTCAAAGCACATCATGTCACACACACATTTGCAACTGTATATCTTTCCAGATACTGGCGAGTGATGCGGGAAGTCTGGTAATGCTCATAGGTGGACTGGAGTACACTGCAACATCACATCTTGAATTTGCATGCCACCGCACTCGGTATATTGTTATTAAAGGAACAGTGTGTAAGACTTAAGCGCCATTTATACTTGTGCGTCAGCTCTATGCTGAGTCTACACCTTTATACATTTATACTTGGGCGGTGGTGTGTTTTAGTTACTCTGCAGTTACACCTTTAAAACACTGGTAAACTATGCTGTAAAATTTAGTTGATTCAAAACACACCCAAAATACACTTTAAACATGGCTTAATAATGACAATTTCAAACACAAGTGCACAAATCAGCTTCACTAAAACTCGCAGCATTCACAGACAAACACTTGTCTTTATCTGGACACGTTTTCCACACAAATACAACATGCTAAAATTTTTAGCACAGGCCTATGGCATTTTACATTGTATAAATTAGCCTAGCGGCTAGCAGACTTTTCCTCTTCTCATATAAAACCAGGGACAACAGCAACATTTAACAAAGGTAACGTTACAAAATTCGGCTCAATTACAACAAGGTTCATCGACAAAACAACCGCAGAGGTCTCTTCCTCTCAAAAACAAACAGATCAGGTGATTTAAAATGGGTAAAAACACTGAATAGGTTTCAAGTTACAAATCAGTGTTTCTCCAGCTTAGTTTGTCATATCAGAGACGAGCTGCTAGCACCTGCTAATGTGTGCTCACCTATTTCCTCTGATAATTTCAGATTCAGACGTTTAGGAGGTTTTTACCAGGAGCCAAATAAAGCACAGAGGTCTCTTCTTCTCCAAAACACACAGATCCGATGATTTAAACTAGTAAAAACACTAAATAAAGCAGCTAAAGCAGCAATAGAGAAGCTTCTAACTAACGCAAAAAATGCCAGTGGCCCCATTTAGAGCCAGTGTTTGGTTCATCTGTTCTGGGCTACGCAGAAACATGGTGGTGAAACATGGCTTTCTTCTTGGACGAGGACCTGCTACCTATGTAGATATAAATGGCTCATTCCAAGGTAAGGAAAACGCAACGATTGTTATTTTCAGGTGATAATACACTAAAGAAAACATACTTATTATATTATACTCCATTTCTGCCCCTCAAATTTTAAACACTGGACCTTAAAAAAGCACATTTCTTTTCCTGTAGGTTGTTTTTCCCTCATCAAGCACACTTGCAGTGAAAGAAATGAAGCTGTAGATCATTTTCCTGACTGGAGATTGCTCAATATGTCTGAAATTAATCAAGAATATCCAGGTAATAGCAATCTGCCTTTAAATTACTGAATGTTTAAAGCGTGCTGTTTGAGCATCACGGTTTTGCTTTGAACAATTAAATTCAATTAACAACTATTAAGCCTAGTGTTTCTGTTTGGAAACTCCCCCGGCAGCCGTCCAGCTTTGTCATCTGGTTTCAGAAACTCGCCATGACAGGCCATTTTTCATGATTTCTCTTACACTGGAAAAACACCAGTATTTTAATTAAGAGGCCTGAATGTCCAGATGCTTACCTATTTTTTTTAAATGATTACTGATGGGAAAGCCACGAGCAAAGCAGCCAAACATCGATGAAGGCGTGCAGGTTGCAAAGTGAGAATTCTCTTGTGTGCGGTGGAAATTGACATTTAAGGCTCTTTGAAGTTGTGACCGTACTGTTTGTGCCATTAGGGGCTCCGTGCTTCTTTAACAGCACACAGTTATCTCCATACTGCTAAAACACTTGAGTCCCTTAAAACCTATTAGATAAGATGCTCTCTGTAGACGGTCTATTATGGGAAAGTAGTGCATGCAGAGCGTTAGATTAGCATAAAATAAATCATGTGTTTTGTAGCGAGGACAGGGTCAGATGAGGGTCAGGAAGCAGATGAGTACCTGTGTGAGTTTACGCTGCTATGTGAAGACAATCCAACAGGTGGCATGAGACCCCTGCCCGGCTCCTTAATTTCTGTCTTCAGCAGAAAAGGAGACACAGCTGCAGGGGACTGAAGCCACCTTTGTTGTGTTGTTATTTTTCTAAATTGGCTTCTAGACAGGAACTGAGCCTAATTTCCGCATTTTTGTGCTGATAATGTGAGAGGAGCCACATTATGTTTTCTAATCTAAGAAAATAAAAGACTCAGAGAGTGTAGTGTCTTCTTTAGTGAGTCTTTAAGTTGAAATCAGAAAATGTTTTCCCTTCACAATGCTTTCTTCTTCTTTGTGCATCCACATTAGCACAATGAATATTAACAATATTGGCCTCTCAAGAATGTCAACAATTTTCTGCCTACTTATTTCAATATCCTCTTTGCACAAGGCTTTCATTTCCTTAGGTACGCTGTTAAAAGGCAGCTCCAGCCTGCCCTGACTAATTTCCTCTCAGCCTCACAGATCACAGGCCTTTCCCACCCAGTGCTCCCTTTGCTCCCACAAAGACCCTCGTAATCCTGCTGCTTGTCCACAATTAATCTTCCCAGTTGCCATATTATTAACACAACCACCCACGGGCAGAGGATGCAAATGTAAAGCCAGGAACAGGCCCCTCTGTGTGCGCACCCCTCCACCCCCCACTCACTCAGCCTACAGCGGAGTGGCAGAAGTGTCAATCACTCCGGGGGTTTAAACCGCTGCCCACTATCAGCATCAAGGGCTTTTCAACCTCCCCCCCTGTCTGCTGATCAAACAACGTGACCCCTCCCGCCTCAAACCCCACAGTTGAGTACCCTCTCGACTTTCTTCTTCATCTACCTTTCCCTGTCTGTCTGTCTGTCTGTCTCTCCCTCTCTAATCTCCCCTGTGTTCTCCCTCAGTGGCACATCACTTTGATTAGGAGAAGTAAAAATACTGAGGTGAAACAAACATGAAAATGACCCTTTATCTTTGGTACAACCTGAAATTGACCATCTTTGAGTTTAGAACTGTTGATCTGACAAAAAAAGTTATTTAAATGTGTAGCTTTGGGTGCAGAGAAATTGTGATGGTCATTTTTTTGCTGTTGTCTGACATTTTATAGACTAAATTACTGATGAATCAATGGACAAAGTAAACAAGAGATGGATAAATAGTAGGCAGTTGCAGCCTTCAGGTTTATAGTTGTGTGTTGCGCAGTTGTGTGTATATGTCGCTTTGCAATTATACCTCTGAATGCCAGCTGGTGGTGAGGTTTCTATGCCACTGTTTTGAGTATGTGTGAAGGGCAATAAAGTTTGACTGATTCAACTAACACACCTAAAACACACACAAAACATAACAAGTCACAAGCTTTACAGACAACACAATTGTTTTTTGCTTTGCTATGTTTTCCATACTGATGGCTGTCTGTGTATTCCAACAGCCATAACACCCACAAATACATCATGCTAACATTATTAACACAAGCCTACCACATTTAATTTGCAAAAATTAGTCTAGTGGCGAGCAGAGCTTTCGCCCTACTCATATGAAGCTGGGAACAGCAGCAACATTTAACAATGGTGACGTTACAAAATTTGACTCCATTATAACTCAAAACAAAAACAACAAAACAATTGTCTTTTACTGGACATATTTTCCCCACACATACAACATGCTAACATTATTAGCATTAGAGTATGACATTTCACTAACCTAGTGGCTAGTAGACTTTCTCTACTCATGAAGCCAGGATGAATCACAGAAAAGGCTTAAAATACTATTTTGTGGGGGCTTTCTTGTCCTCACAGTTTATTGTTTCTTATCTGCGTAATAAAAGCAAATAAGGCTTTGTTTCCACTGAGGGAAAATGGTTTTCAGTTTGTTAAAAACAAACAGGAAGTCTGCGATGTGTAGCCACATGTCTGGTCTGTAGGTGCAGCATCAATTCAACGTAGAACAATTAACCCCCTCTTTAGTATTCATCCTTTTTGGTGAATGATTTGGCTCTTTGAGCATGGTATCATGGGAACACAAACCACTACATTTAAAAACTGCAGCAAAGTTGGAATTAATATCCTCCTGTATGAGAGAAATAAGAAATCTGAGTCACAGCATTATAGAGAGGTGAAGTCCCGTCCTCCATGGGACATTATTTCAGAAAAAATATGTACAGCAGTTAACAGTGAGAGACAAATAATTCTTAGATCCAGTTTGAGTTTCGCCATGAATTACACGTTTTTCATTCTGAAAGATAATTTTGCAAATTAAAAAAGTCACACTTTGTCATGGTTTTTTGTAGTACTATTTTGTTTTGAGCGAAACTGCTCAGAGAGCTACATCTCTCGTCTCGCACAATATGCGTCACCAACATCAGTTAGCTAGCTAGGTAGCTTAGCTATGTTCCACACAAATAACAGTATCTTATCTTACCTAATGTGTTTTATCCAGCGACTTCAGGTCTTTTTTATCACCCAGGAAGCGAAAGAACGAGCCAGACTTGTTGCTTGTGTGAGTACATCCCGTTACAAAACACACAGGCATTGTAGCTTTACTGAGAGAGAAAGTTATGACATCACCTACACAACTTGGGTAGTATTCTTGATGTGGAAAATTATCTTTTAAATTAACAAATATTAGATGTCATTAGAGGTGCAATCCAAACGGGATTAAAAAATCATTTGTCTTTTGCTATTGACTACCGTATGGATTTTTCTGAAATAAGGTCCCATGGTGGTCCACCAGAAGGAGAGGGACATCGCCTCTCTATATCAAAGTGATAAAGCCAACATGTTTCAGCTGATGCCTCTAAACAAACTGCTTTTCATATGGCATGCTGTGATGTTGTAAATGTATCTTGTATCTTAGAATAAAAAGAGCCAGTGGTTGCTTTGGTCATGAAGGAGAATCATGTAAACAGAAAAAAAACAGAAGCAACATTCCACTTTTGTTTGTCTTGTCGTGCTAAACACATGTGATTACTGTAGCCGTCTACTGGGGCTGAGCTCTACCAGTCAAGTCTTAGCTGTTAGTATATACTCTACAAATCACAGCCCTGATCAAAGCTGCTGCTGTGAGAATAGCTTGGCACCACTTTAAAAGAATATGAAATAATGTCCCAATCCAGCCAGCCTGAAAGACCAGAGGAGAGAAAGGGAGCGAGCGTAAGAGCTGAATGTGTGGAGGCTTTTTGAGAAGTTGGTCACTCTATTGCCTTCACTGTCACTTGACATGAAAGTAATGCCAGTTCTATGGAGATCCAAGCTGTTCCCCTGTGGTTGAAATGCTATTGTGTGTCAGACAAAGGGCATGGTTTCATAGCACCCCCTTGTTTGCATGCATGACCAGCACTTTCAAATAAGGCCTTTAGATCTAAATCTCAGGCTCCACTCGGCACAGAAGGCAGCAGGCAGCTTTGTTAGTGGTGAGAAATTACTGGGGATGTCCAAACTGAGAACTAGGCGTTCACATCTCCCAACAAGAGCTTTGATTATGCTGAGGTCTACAACGGAGCCCCGCTGTGAAGACAGCCCTGCTGAGCTGAGGCATGTTGTTTACCAAAGTATCATACTGAATGATACAAGATTGTCTTGTGCTGCTGTCGTCCCTTCAGAGATTAAGCAGTGAATCATCACAGACTCAAGTTTTAGTTAAACAAACATTTCTCAGAGGCAGAGCAGCACTCTGCTGAGTTAAACCTGTTTCCTTTGGCACCTCAGTGAAGCCAAAGGAAAAGGTCTTCAGAAAGAAGATATACTAACTGGCAAACTGAAAGAATGTAAATAAATTCAAAACAATAAATCAAAAACATCTCAACATTTTCTCTTCCTGACTGTGTGAAACATGATTTTCCACAGTTGTTGGCTTTTCTAAAGCTTTCGTTACATACTCAGATTTGTCTTTTTTTTTTTTTTTCCCATTTCTGCTTACATTAAAGCCGCTATGTTAAATATTTTTATATCAACAGTGAATCATATACTTGTGCATGAAAGCTCCATCATAGTAATGACACACACTGGAAACTCACCTCATCAGGTTGCTATCATTACAACCCCAAATTAATGATAATGTCACTCTGTGTCTGTGGAATGTGTAAAAATAGGGAGCTGTTTGCTAACAAGTTGTCATATCAACTGCTGTAACTATGAAACATGATGTGTCATTTTTGTGTTCAAAGCTCTCTTCCGCTGCTCTACTGGCCTTATAAAAAAACGTTTCAGATGAGCAGGTCCTTGCTTTTTTTGTATCTTGTCCAACAAGCAAATCCACGCAGATGACAATGGTTTGATGCCAGGGTCTGAAATTAGCACCCGCCAGGTGTGGGTAAATTTTGGGCAGTGGCGGGTAAATTCGTCAGACCATCCACCACTTTGGTGGACAGGGAAAATGCACAATAGACAGACATGTTTAGTGAGGTTAGCATCTGACTGGACAGAGCTCAAATGGTCCAGCGACAGGGTCCAGATTTGATCCTAATCATTAGTTTAAGGTCTACACAGTTTAATATATTCAGCATCATACTTGCGTTTTGCCATGTCGTCAAGCTAGTTTGCTGTCTCTGTCAAGTAGCTGTCTGTTAATCAGTCACTCTACAGCAGGAAACAGCACTTCAAAATAAAAGATCTGTGCAAGAAATTCATTGTACTTAAAAATAAAGTGTTTTTTTACAAACTTGACATGAACCCAAGTCACTTGTGGTCCATCCAGAATGGACCCGCGACCCACCAGTTGGGAACCACTCATAGACTGTATAAATAACAGACGTAGCTATCAAGACGTCACCCATTGGTTTGTGGACTGCCGTTTTAAAGCCTAAAGTTACCATATTTGGGCGAGAGGTTGGCGCTGTGGAGGAGCCAGTGGTGGATCTGACTCGTAGACCATGGTGAGGCCTCACAGACAGCCTGTAACTCAAACGGCCCCACCTTTAAATATGTGTAACTTTGGGCCTCAATAAATGTTGAGTGAGTTATAAAAAAATCATCCCCTATACAGCTGTCATATAGAGACAAAACCATTTTGGTATAAGGCTGTAAAAGTGTTTATTTCTGCTGTCAAGTTGGGCATTTTAAAATGGTAGTCTATGGGAATTACTGTGTTTCAGAGCCAGCCTCAAGTGGTCATTCGATGAACTACAGTTTTTGGCACTTCCACAATGGCTCATTCATTCCAGCCTCTGGGGTTGCCGCTTGATAGAGCTGTACATTTGAAAGTCGCTCACAACTGCTATGAACCTTCTTAGTTTTGATTGACAGTCGAAGTTCACTAAATTCTAACCAATATCCAATAAAAAGACGCGCAAATGTACATACACACACAATCATACTCTATAAACTTTACTAGCTCTTGTATCAATTTCATCTGAAGGAATTGCTCGGTGCACAAGAGTGCTGGTTCAAGCATGCAAGAAGGAGAGTAATGGTAATGCACTCACAGCAGACGGATGTTGGCAAACAGAGCAGAGGAGAAATTAGCAGTTAAGTTGTCAACAGGTCTATGAATTGAAAAGCACTGACAGTATATTTTTGCACGTAGGCAATATATGTATTAATGTGCATGTGTACAGCCCCCCCCACCCCAGAAAAACAGGGCTCCCCAAAAGCCAAAGCTTAATTCGAACATTTCACATGCATGTTAAGTTTTTGTGTGAATATACTGGACACTATCAAAATTCTTTGCAATAAATTCTGTTTATATTATTGTTATCTCTTTATTTAGAACAGTGGCAAGCTGTGAAAAAAGTTAATCCAGACCCTGTTTCAAGCTATTCCGTTGGCAGCAATATGGCACTAATCCCAGCAGCACCATACACAATCCTGCTAACAGAGAGTTAGTGGCAGTAAAAGAAATGCTCCAAAGAAATGTAGTAACGCATTAGCAAAAGGAAGAGAAGAAAAGGACTGCTGGCTAGCAACAATGAGTGTAAACAATGCAGTTTTTCCTTTCTTGGAAGACAGAAATGCATTCAACACATTTGTTAGGCCTTAAGGATACGCGTGTTTTAGAGAAACACTTAGTGTTAAGTTGTGTTTGTTCACCAGAAAACCTTGAAGCCTTGAAGTAGAAACAATGAAAGTGTCTCTCATTTGTTGTCAGTTGTCAAGAGTTTTGAATGCACACCTCCAGCCACTCTAACAACACCTTCACTTTTAACTGTTATTTCAATGTCATCCTATTGTCTTGCCTTTATCGTGCTTCCTTCATGTCATAATAAAAAGATGCATTTCTCTAACTTCTCATGCACAGAACACATCCTCGCTTTCCACAGAAATTCAGGGGGCCAGGCTCAACTCGCTGTCAGTGATCAAAGTTATTATCAGAGAGAATGAAGAAACCATTTTTCTACAGAAAGAGAAATTCTCACAGTGATATATCAAGGTCTTGGATTTGGGAAAAGACTGTGTGTCAGTGAAATATGTGATAGTGTTTCAAGCTTGAAGGGGCTCCTGGGAGCTGGAGAAGTTGATGTGAATGACAAACTGTATCTGATGACCTAAACTTCAAACTATGATTCTGAGGTCCAAACAATAGAGTGAAACATTATACATGTGCCTTGTTTAAACATGTACCGTAGCACTTATCATTTCAGAAACCATCTCTATAGATGCAAAGATAAGATCCAAACCTGTTAACACTGGTCAACAAGCTGATAGTCACTGATAGGCACTGCTGTAAGAGCTCTGTAACCGTTCTGACTCAGTAAATATGTATGTTTGGACGTCTTGGGGCGGCTGTCCAGCTGTGGGCCCTCTGAATCATTCCTCAAAGCATTTCCAACAGCAGCAGGCAGACAGACAAAGAAAACTGAACAGCAGAGCTAAATGAATTACATTCACCAGGTGGACAGATACATGACTCCAAATGCAGGATAGCATTGCTCTGTCAGCTGGATCCATAAATAAGAAACTGTTTGCTGACATGCTATTAACAACTTTAACAAAGTGGAAAAAGACAACTTTTCAACCTGCCCTCCCTGGTGTTTCCAGTGCCATGCCATCATTCCAACGGCCCAAAGTTCCTAAGCCACATTACTCTAAAAAATGTCTCATTGGACTGAATGCCCAATTCTCCAAAAACCCATTATCCTGAAGACAAACACCCATTGCACCAAAGTCTTGTTTCCCTGAAAATACACACTCCTTGCATTTCTTTTCAGCTTCTCAGCAGCATTTAAGGCATGACCATTGGAGTTCTTTACCATCCCTTCACAACATTTTCCAGCACCATTTGAACCACCGGACCCTGGTGTTTTTCACCGACCCATCCCTGCTTCTGGGGATACTAACTGCAAAGAACTGATACTATTTGGTAACTAAGGATAGGTACCAAAAGGGGAAAAGTAAAGTGCTGCTGCCCTTGTTTTCCCAGGAGATCAAAATTGCAGAAGTGCATGGTGAAAGCAAGGCTTATAAGGAGACAATATTAACACCGACTGTGTCATTATTCTGTAGCCATTACACTGTGCAATCATAATTTACTACCTAATGACAAAGCAAAACACAAAGCAAAACACTTAGCTCAATGTTCCTGTTAGTTTTTCTGCTCCCAGTGGCCAGAACTTATTAATAAGAAATCCCCCCACCAGGCCAAGAAGCTGCCAACAAACATATTAATTAGTTAAGGGGCAATAAACAATTTTCTCAATGTACCATGTTTACATCTAATGCTTGGGCTAATTCCTGAAACCAAACTGGAACTGGACTTTTTCAGGAAAGGCTGAGCTGCTTTATTCTTGCCTCACATTTAGCCCACGCTCAAACACAAGCACACTGGTTTGATTCTACGTGGTCCCTTCGGAGAAACTCCTGGTGCGTTGCCACGCTCGGACATCTCTTCCACAGACATGTGGTTGAGGACAGAGTGGGCCGTTTCACAAAACACAAAGAACAAGCACTTCTCCAGCTGCGCGATTCCCATGTGTGAGCGTTGAGAACACACAGAGGGTTAGTCAGAGCTCGCCGGAGACGAGCAGCATGGAGGTAGGCCAAGCAGACGTCAAGTATGGCTTTACAAGAAGCACTTACGCACAGCCAGGGCCCTTAGTAGCATTGTATAAGGGTTCCTGTAAATACATATGTCAGCGGGCAGGTAGCGAGTGAGTAAGCCAAGAGTTACTGAAAATGCAGGGACAACGGCAAACACAAAGCTGAGGTGATGTGATGTGCACAGCTATTATTTACTATACAGGATGACTGTGGGGATTTCAATGTCAGCTCTGATGGAAATGAAACCTCTTACAATGCTGAACCAGCAACGACTGAAAGGGAATTAAATATTTTCCTTTTCTGTAGGGGATTCTTCTCGCTCCCTAAACAGAAACAAACAATAGTACAAACACAGAATGTATTACCTATAACTCAATGTCCATGGTAACAGTGAACAAGAGATATTAAGTTGGCCTTAAAAGAGCCTGACATCAGTTTTCAAATGTCAGCTGGTGGAATCAAATTAAGCCGCTTTGTCGGACCTCCCCCTATGATCCGCTAACATGTACGTCTCACATCACCTGAAAAATCATGAGCTACACAATTTAATTACAACTAAAAAAAAGTGTAAACATCACTCGCTTTCATCCCTTTATGTATGTGGACAAGAAGACAATGTGTTAAGAGGAAATAAATCTGCCTTGACAGCCACATCAAAGGGTGCAGTGAGGGGCTTACTGCTACTTAAGGCACAGGAATGCTGTTGCTAAGCATCAGTCGAAAACCTATCAACCCTTTAAGGACTTTACTATTTTTGAGAGGGGGCTGAGCAGGTTACTAGAGGCCAGAAACTCCACTGTGGCACCATCCTGAGAATTCATAAATCCTTAAAAACAACAAATTTAGATATGAATCAAACACAAGATTGATTTTAACTCAACATAGACTCATATCAGTCACATTTTTTGGGCTAGTTTGTTAGATCTCTGAATCTTCACTCATAAATAAGTACCTATTTGCTGACTATGAACTCCCTTTGTCCTTTTAGGGAGGACATGCTTGTTGATAAATTAGGACACGCTCCACTGCATAAAGGCTATGAGTCAGTGCTAGCCGCCACCTTCCTGTGAATAAATTCAATTCCCTCATCCTGCCCGGGTGAGGTGCTAAATCACTGGCAGCGTTTGGGAGCAGCGGGGTGTCATTGGATGGCTGGGTAGCCAGCCTGTTATAATTCTGTCCATCAACCTAATTCATTATTTCAGCAGGAGCAGATTTCTACTCTGAATTAGAGAAAGTGACAAGTTTGAGTTCAGTTCAAAGGAGAAAGCTTTCAAGTCGACTTTGGCAAATTATCTAGAGTAGCACGTCGACTACGCCCTGTCATTCAACACTTTGACGGGCAGTGAATTTTTGGGTTGGGGCAAGGGAACGAACTGAAGCACCACTAGTCTCACTTGTAGGAAGTAGAAGCGATAGGTGACCTCTCACTAACTTGTAATCCACAGAGTATTAGTCATAACAACAGTGGATAAATCCCTTTGAGAGAGTTGAGCCGTCTAAGCATGGCATGGGGCTGCCTGGCCAACAAATCTCCTTTTTTTTTTCATCTCATCGTTGAGATGAAAGAGAAACGGTGCTGCGGATTACAGAGAACAATCATGCATTATTAGTAATTTAAAAAAAAAAGAAAAATACAGAATCGGCTTTGTGAGAGGCCACTCATTACCAATTACCCACTATGTCTGACAGCCAGGTAAAATTACCCACCATCGCCTCAGACAGATTCCATCAGTGTTCACAAACAGCTACAACTCTGTTCTCGTCAGAAGCACCTCTTGTTCACAAAACGCAATAAATCTAGAGTAATTTGCCTTGTTGACTTTGATGCTGCAACCTGTCAACAACATAGTGACTTAAATTTTATTTGGTGTTGAGTTGTGTTCTCTTTTTTAGTATACAGTACTCAAATGGGAGAGGCTTCTTGTTAGGATTGTTATTTAAGACTTACACTATATTTCCACTAAATGGTATGGTTCGACTGAACTCACTTTTGGTACCAGGTCCTTTTCTCTATTTTGTTTTCTGCTGCAAATAATTCTGCCTCGGTGTAGGCGGGATTCTCAGCTGACCGCCATAGCGCGAATAACTCGGGCATTTATGAAATCAGCAAACTTGTTTGTTTCTGTTGTCATTTTCAGCTGTAACTGTATGGTTTAGATATATGGTTGAACACATTGTTCTGACCGGATGCTTCTGCTGTGCATATTTAATGTATTGCATTGCTTTGTTAGCATCTTTGATCAACCAAATCTACCGGCATGGACACCAAACAAAGTGCTGCTGTGGATGGGGGCCAGAGCAAAACGTATTTAAGCAACCTAAAAAAACACACCTGAAAAAAATCAATATCAATTTAAGTGTACACTACATTTGGAATATTTTCTGTGCTAGACTTGGCACACTAACCAATCCAGGCAGCAGTAAACCATCAACTCCTGTGTTCTGTGAAATACAATTACTGTTTTTGCCAATAGAGTCCGGTGGGTTTGAGATAACAGCTTCAGTTCCCCATTGGAAACGCCTGTCTGACATAAGATAAAGTGGTGAAAATACTCTAAATATAACATACACTTACACTGATACTGTTTTTTTCCCCAGGTGGGCCTTTTTTTAGGGTGGCTAAAAACTAAACAGTTGAGGCAGTGTTTACTCACTGCTGTTTAATTTTATGTATGGGTTTCCTACCCAGGGTTGTCTGTGGGGCGGGTTTTCGAACTTATTGTGAATAAACATTGAGCTTTGGTAAAGAACGCCACATGAAGCTACCGAGACATCATCTTAAAGATGACAGTTACTGAATCCATTTATCAGCAGCCAAACAAAGGAACATCTGCACTTGTCGAATTGTATGACGTAGTGTATGATGTGTAGGTGTAGTTTTCCAGGCTGCAATTTTTCAAAATCTGGATTTAGTGGATGAAAAAAATATTGTGCCCGCCATTGACGGTGGCTTGGCTATTTCAAAATGGAAGGTTTTTGCAGGCACGCTAATGACAGTCAGTGGCCTGCAGTGTTTTAACCCCGCCTTCTAATATCGGCTCAGCTCGCTTCAAACCTCAACCGAGGTGGTACAAAAAAAAGCACCAGGTACTACTGACCTCTTTCACTCATGGAAAACCAAAAAAAACAGTTGAGTAGAGCCATGCTGTACCATGCAGTAGACATGTGTCTACCATCGAAGACATAACTGGACAAGTTGCAGAAGTTCAGCTTTGTTTTCTAACATGCTGATGTTTAGCAGGTAAAATATTTGCCATCTTTACAATCTTAGTTAGCGTGCTAATATTTGTAATTAGTGCTACACACAAAGGAGCGTATGTGTATGACATTAGCTTTTGCAAGTATTTGGTCATAAAGCACAGTATTAAACAAATCAGATTTTAACTGGATGGTGTCCTTGGATGAAAGGAAGTAAGAGGATCGTACGTATAGGTAAAGGTATTCATCCTCAGGGGAACATAAATGTCTGTACCAAATTTCATAGCAATCTATCCAAAAGTTGTTGAGACATTTCACCCAAAACCATAAATGCCAACCTCATGGTGGCTCTTGAGGAAAAGTAAGGGGATCACCAAAGATTCATCCTAGGGGGAGCATGAATGTCTGTATGAAATTTCAAACTAATCTGGCCAAACGTTGACGAGATTTTTCAGTCTGGACTGACTGAAAAATAGACATTACAATCCATTGCTAGCGTGGCTAAAATTCCTGCTTCTCAGATGTGAGGATTTTATGCTTTTTTTGGTTGAAATCGTTGTTCGTTGGTTAGACAAAACAATTAATCTGAAGATGTCACCCTGGGCTCTGGGAACTTCAACAGATAAAAGCATTTAAATAAAGAAGCTATTACATTTTCACTATTTCTGTTCATTGCTTATTTACCGACTACACTGACTCACTCACATCGTGGCAGTCAGTGGGTGGAAGCTTCCCCCTTTATTGTAATCAGCTTTCATTCCAGCCCTTTTGATCCCTTGCTTTCTTTTGTGCGACACACCTCATCACCTTTATTTTCTGCCATAATTGCATGGGAAAGATCTCCCCTTTGATACTGTCTGCATGCCAAATCACTATCGGGGAGAGAGTGTCGAAAAGTGCCATGTGCGCTGTCTGCCGGGAGAAAAAAAGAGCTCATACACCTGTGGAAGACAAACAGGGTTTTCACAGATATGACATATCTATCATCCCGGCGCAGGATATGAACTGTTCTGTCATCTTAATGGTGAAGGGGGCTTTGCATAGTGGAACAGTAGGTGCTGAGAGACATGTGTTGCACATGGTGAACTGTCTGGCAGCTGGCATTCCCAGGTCTGCAACCCCCCCTCACCCCCTCCCAGGCCCCTGTCTCATCTCCTGGCTCTAATCTGCAGACACAGTCCTCTCCTGCAGGCTCATCACCGAGCTGCTGAGTGGAGCTGAACAGGATCCTCTGCTCCCCCTCAGGCCTCTTCCTCGTCCCCTTTACCACCACTACAATGTCAACACCAGCCCTCCACCCCATCACAAGTGTCAGGTGAGGTTGTCTACTGTCTCCTGCTAACACAGCTGCAAACAATTGTACAAGGGAATTAAGAAATCTTAGACTTTAATCAGCTGCCAAAAACATGACGAAAACAAGATTATAAAATAAAAAACTTTTACAGAGCTAAATATCCAACAGAACTATGAAAAACATAGAACAAGATATTTTGTCATTTACAATTTTTGGTTCTGGTATGTAAGTGTTATGACAGTGATTGTTTGCTAATAGTGGGTAAAAATACAAGTAAATTAGGTTCTGAAAACAGGTAATCTCAGCAACTGTCACAGTAATTACTAGTCTCACATAGCTAGATCTATCTCGTGCTGTGCCAGCACTGCAGAATGGTCTGGCTGAACCCACTGTAAGTCTGCACTAAGAGAAAGCGCCCTGGGTTGTTTTTATTTCTAAAAACCAATCACAATCATCATAGTGTCAGGAGGGAACTTGTTTTGGCAAATGCTTGCATTGAAATGGTTAAATCCCTGCGAAAGAAAACGCCACATAAAAAGACACTTTGGTGTGCAGGTTGCTAGCTTCGGAAGTTGTTGTTGTTGTTTCACATGCAGTGCTAAAACAAAGTTTGGCTATACTAAGCTCCTTTAAAACATGCACTGCAAGCCTGAAATTATCTATACAATATCCTGAGTAGCTGTATGTGAGAACACAATTGTCCAAATCAGTTCAGTCATTAATCAGACTTTACCCTGCCAGCTCTCTCATACAAAGCCTGAGTAATGTCCAATTGAGCCCATGTGTAAATAGAGCATGTAGTTTTCTGGAGAATTCATGAGTGTGTTGATGACATTTCTTTCATGCAACCTGCTTGAAACTGAAAGAAAAAAAAAAAAAACATCTGCTGGTGAAGAAGTGCCATTGACACAAGGACGACAATAAAAATGTCGGTAAGGGCCGAAGCAGATATCGTCAGACAAATTAAGGAACAGCAAGAGACTTGACTGTGTATGACCACGTTACGAACCAGCAATGTGACCGTGTTGTAATCTTTGTCATGTCCTGCCAACCCAGGTGCCACCCCTAACCTAAACCAAGAGCTCTTATTCATTTTACGTTCTTCTGTGAGACTGAGTTGTATCATCTAAGGTGGCAGCCGATGACTTTAAACCCTCAGTCTACATTCTGTGAAGTCATTGCTGAATATTTAGTATAGATTATTACCCTGTAGTGTTTTTTTGCTTTGGGATATTATATTTATGTGTCTTGCACATCTAATTTCTTGCCCATCTCACTTTGAAATAAAATAATTTTGTGTATCAATCTTGCTGAAATATGCCAAAAGCCCTAAATAATTCTACTCCAGACTTGTTTCTTATCAAGAACAAATTCTGTAAACATTTCTCTTGAAGCATGAACTGAACCAACTCTGAAAAAAAGCCTGCATTACATCTCCCCACACAGAAAAGCAGCCACTGCCTAACAACATAGCAGGGAGATAAGCTGGGTGGATTCTACTGAGAGAATCTGTTATCAGGGATGGTGCTATGCACTGACATTAAGGATAATCATATCTATCAGCACACTGCCAAACATTCCCAAGTGAGCCTGGCGGAGAACAAAGCCTGTGTCGTCTCCCGAAGCTAAGGTTACAGGCGGATGATGATGTACTTGTCACTGGGGTGCAAATGATCCACTGCCCGGCTAGCTCTGAATGCAACGAACAGAATCCACATGAAGATATGGATATCAGCCGAACAGTTTAGATATCTGCTCATTCCCCTGCCTGATAGCTACAGCTGGCTTGCTTGTAACACTTCTGAACCAGGAAACTGTACGGACACTCCAGCAGCATATAATGAGCTGTCTTAGATAAAATACAAAAAGAAGTGTCAGAGGGGGAAAAAAAAGAGAGCTGGATAATGCAGTCCTTCATCGCCTTGCTCTCTTATTACAAGAGTGATGTCTTTGTTATTCACACTCACCTTAGAGTGAGAGAGGGCAGATAATTCAGTTACACAAAGCAAAATATATTTTGCAAAACTTCGATGAAAGTAGAAATAATGAGTTATATTATTATATTATACCGGTAAAAGCACGGGCCAGCTATTACAGTTGAGTATCTCATTACTGATGAGGTACGCTAAACAAAGCAAAACAAAAGCAGGGTGAGTAGCGTGCTTTGGCAGCTGTGTCAATTGCTGCAAGTAAGTGCATATCCCACGTTTTGTTCAAGGCCATGAGAAAACTAAAACAAAAAGAGTTGGCAGGACAATTTGAATCTGACAAAGTAGCTGAGGATGAGTCAGTGAATGAATCACTCTCAATATCACAGACCAAAGCACAGCATTGGGAGACAAATCCACCCTTAGCAGGGAAGTGCTCCTTTGGCAGTGATAAATTGCCTCTCTCTGCAGTGTCTTCCACATGGTTCACATCAATATCCCATTCATTATGATGTATTGACTCCCATCACAGGTATCGCTAATGTATATTTTAGGACATTTCCAGTCGATTTAAGTAGTTTGGAAAACAAAATATCCAAAGGATGTACAATATTCACCTTCTGTAAACACTGAATATTTATCTTGCTTAGAAATGTGGATTTTCTTCTAGAAAAACGTAAGTGGACAGGTTAGCTTTTCAGGTTTTGAATTTTATTAAAGCTGCACTAATAATTTTTGACTATCAGGAGGCATTCACGCACCAAAACCAAAGTGTGTTTAAAAATATTGGACGTAGCCACTGTGATGTCACCCAATGGTTTGTGGACTCCCATTTTTAAGTCTCAAGTTTGGCATTTTGGCTGTTGATATCTTGGATTTTGAGAGCCAGAAGTGACCATATTTGGACGAGAGGGTGGAGCTGATTCATTTGGATCAATCTCTGCGGTATTGAGTTTCTGCCGTCCATCAGCTGTCAATGGCAGCGCTGTTAATAACAAGCACACAGATTAACAAACACAGCTGTCAGCCATGACGTCAAACCCCATTTTTATAGCATACAGTAACTAATTATAACAAAACTTACCAGAAAACTTGATACAAACTACCTACAATGACAGACCTTTGGAAAAGATGGAAAAGATCAGACTGTACTTGTACATGTACTTTGATCTTTTAGTTTGGCTCATGTCCCATCGGCTGATGTGGGAGGGCCAGGGTTTATGATGTATGCTACAGCCAGCCACCAGGGGGGGCATCAAGATGTTTTGTCTTCACTTGATTATACAGTGTATGCTCCACCCTAACATCCCAATACGGTCACTTCAGGCTTCAAAAAAAGGAGACAGCAATAGCCAAGATGCCAAATGGGTTAAAAAACAAGATACAGTATGTAAAAAAAAAAGTTAGCCTTGGAGGTGTTGGTCGTGATATTTTTGAGCTGACAGAGTCGGACTAGCTGTATTCCTCCACCCCTGATCTAAATGCTAAGCTAGATCTAGCTAGCTAAGCTGCATAGAGCTGCACAGTTTGGTGTTAAATGGGTGTGGATGGCTTTGGTACTAAGAGTACTTTGATTAAACATCAGTATCAAAAATATTGCTGAGTGGCATTTAGATGTATTGTCGTGCATGAGAACTTACAGACTAAACAACTGATATGATCATGTATATACAAACCCGTGTTTCATGTCTTTGTCACCTCACCTGCCACCTAGAGCCAGAAACACAACCAGAACAACCTCACCGCCTCTCAGGGTCACCACACACACACACACACACCCTGTCAAGGTGTGGGCAGACAGAAAGGGTGTGGAGCTCTCAGAGCCAGACGAGGCAGCTCGTCTTGCGCACAGAGAGAAATAACTATCAGTAGGATCACTTCACTTCACTCCACATGCTGGAGTCTAAACAAGTCTCTGTTTTCATTTCCATAAAGCCGCGCTCTGTCTTTTGTTCTGACGGAGATAAGATGTATAAATTATGAGCAGCTGACAAAGTATACTGGGACGCCTCGGGCAGCTCATCAGTCATGCTCGGCCTGTCAGCAGGTAACTGATGGGGGCCCTACAGGCACAAAGCCCCCTTTTAAGCAAAGGAGGGGGAGGCAGAGGAATTAAAGCTGTTGTTGGAGTCCCGAGCACAACAGCTGACTCATATTTAACAGTCTCTTTAAAGGAGTGAGGCAGACGCCAAAAGCTTCAAGCTTCAGAGTGTGTTTTGTGGCTCTCTCCTCAGGAGTGTATGTCTTGCTGTTGTGCTCTGTCGGCATTGTACAATGGCCGTCAGGCGGGAGGTAGGCACACAGAGAAAGTGGCCTTGAGAGACCACCCAAGAGGAGCCAGAGAGGGGTCTCTGCTAAGAAAGCTGTGTGCCTGTGATAATCTTCAGCTTAATCAAAACTACCAAACACATAGAGTCCTGTCTGTATATCTGCAGAGACTTCGGCTAAACTCCTTGACATTGTACCTCGTGTCGATAACGGATCATTGAGTTTCATTACAGTACTGAAGCCCAGCCTGTAAAAGAAGAGGATCTGATTTAGTGGAGCTTTTATGCACTGTGTGTATTTGAGAGATAATCGTAATGAGACAGTGTACTGGGGTAAAGATGACAGGTAAGAATTGATGTCTCTTCCTGCAGCTATGTGGGTGGGAATGAGTTGGCTTTATTTCAGTCGGCACCGCAGCTTTTATCTCCTCCGGTCACTGTCGCTTTCTGTCTTGTGGACTCTAATCTAACGAGGTGGATGTGCCGAACACGACATGAGAGAGAAAGTCAACTTAACGTCCAGAACGTTCGGCATGGTATACCAATAAAGGTGCTGGTCTGCGTCCAGTGTGAGGACGGATTATAGCTGATACTATGCCATTTTTCTTTTTTTTCCGATCAATTTTTCTGCATTTCCACTGTGAATCAGTTGCTTAAAGACTGAATACTAAAAGCGTGACGTGGCTGTAAGGTTTGAGTTAGTTCAAGAATAGATAACAGTCCCATGTAAAGGTGGATTTATGTTCCACTTGAGAAAACAGCTATAGGACATGAAGTTCTTTTGCAAAAAAGGACATTGAGTTCAGCTGGTTTATGTCCCCTCATCATATTTCTGCAAGCCAATCTCTCGGCCGTCTGACGTCTGAAAGGACATAAAGTATCACACCTTCATTTGGGTCAGACAGGTACTTTGCTGTATCAAATGATTGGGAGTATAAAATTCTCTGAATAGAGTCTTGATACCAGAAAAGGAAAGACACCACTGCCGCTCAAGAGATGTAAAATAATACAGCTTATCTCTGATGCCCAGAAGGAAGAGATGTGTCCACCATTGCCAAATGATGGCATATTTCCATTTGAGTAATTTAACATGACTGTTAAAGCTAAAAAACATCTTTGGTTCTGCTCAGAGCTAAAATAAGAATACCCAAACATTAATATATGTCCTTGTTTCAATTTAAAAAAAAAAAAAAAAAAAAAAGATTAAAAAAATCAGTCCAGGAATTGCACCGATTTCCTCAGTTATCCACCTAAAACTAATCCAGATCAGAACCACTATTATGGTATAAAGTAAATCAAGCCTCAATCTCTTCAAACGAATTCCCTTGTAACCAAGAATGATAGTTTGTTTTCTTCCAGCTCTGTACAATATAACACTATCATAAGTTAACAAAATGGTTTATAGTGTTTGCTGTCAGTGCTACATGGCATGGTAGGAAGTAGAAATTTTCACAGGTCTACCTGGACTCTAGAACCAGAGACCCGGCCTGCGACCTCAAACCTCTACGGGTTTGGGTCCACATTTTATTATGGTCAACTGCGTCGATGTCAGGTCCCATGTCTCTTTGTTATTATGTTTACCCAAGTGGATTCAAGAGGACCAGTGATTACCCCGATCACAAGAGACACAAGACACCTAAGAACTATGCGTGTGATGCAAGTAAGGTACAAAAAAAGAAAAAAAAAAAGCACGTTGGAGGCGGAGCAGAGGAAAGATGGGTAGTGAGCCCAATAATATTCACGACTAAGATTAATTTTATGAAAAATCTTTTCGATTCCTTTGATCAGTGAAACCTCACAGACTAAATAATCAAGGAATGGACACTTACTTCCGACTCTATTACCACTTCAAAAGTAGGCACTTACCTGTCTGCTTGTTGTTTTCCTAAATTGAACTGAATGAACATTTAAAATGTATGTGCAATCTAAGCCACTAAGAACTGTCACTAACAGGTCATCGGCGGACGACACAGCAGCTCACATCACAACAACAAAATAAGTGACAACGGAATAAAATCAAATAAAACATTATGTAAACATCAACATTATATACAGTAAGATAGGTATGTTGTGTCCGACATGAAAAACGTTTATAGCAGTAGAACAGTCTATCTAGTTGCAAGTTTAAGTACTGGGTCTGTCGGGTCAATAAAGTAGAACCTAGACCTCATTCCTCTCAACATGCACCGGGTCGGGTCTCTAAAATCTTGGGGAAAAAATGGGTTGGGTAAATCTATTTATAAAAATTATTATGTCCAATCGGATCTCAGAACAAATTTCCTGTGTCCATTAAAGGTCTGTCGTTTTAGACCTGCTTAGACCTCTAAAGACCTCCTCTTGTTAAGACTTAGGTTAACTTCTAGACTCAACTCAGGGAGGAAACAAAAGAAAGTTAGAGAAATGAATCAAATCTGTTGGCTACCTGAACAAGCTAAAGGCTACCACCAGAAATGGCCATGAACGTTCTAGGTGGGTAGGTAGGTAGGTAGGTAGGTAGGTAGGTAGATGACTTTATTGTCCACCTCAGTGGAAATCTGTCTTTGGCTTCTCTCAAACATCAAATGTACATGCAGACATGCAACACAATACACCATTAAAAAGTATTAGTCACTTGGGGCTATAAAATCAATATAATCACAATGATCACTTAAAACATGACCAAAATCTATGCTGAATGGGATTTTTAAATTCATGAAGTTGCTTCAGTATAACTACAGTGACACCTGACCTCTCCACTGACCAGAACCTGACCTAAGAATCTGCATCCATGAGTACGAGTGAGAAAGCGCATGCTTTTGTCTGTACACATCTGTGAATATGAGGTCATGCAGGTAGCCAGGCCAGATTAGTGATTCACTGATAAAAGTGAGAGACAGATGGTGGATGGGAAACCTCCAATAACAAAGAACTCAATGCAAAACGGTCAATATGTCAATCTGAAAGGGCTAATTATAACTCACGGGCTGCTGATGTTGATTGATCGCTGCAGAGCACAATTACCAACCTGTCCACATTAAACTGATGTATGAGTGTTTTAGGTATTACAGCTCCTGAAAGTTTAATACATTTCTCATTAAAACAGTGTTAGTACTGTATGGTGAATGTCCTTTGCAGGACTGATTTAAAGGTGACATCATGAGGCAGAAAAACACATGAAAGTGCAGGTGGACTACGACAAGAACAGGCACACTTCAGTATGTGCCTTTGCCTTGAAACTGCAGAGAAAGACGAAAGGTCATTTGAGTCCTTTCATCACAAGAGGTGGAAAAAGAGTCGAACCTCTGTCTGACAAGTACAGTAGCATCTTCATCGTTTGAACAACCTTGTAGAAAGATTTGTAACCTTCAGTTACTTAACTCTGCAACGTGTTGAAATGACTTATAATCAATAATGAGGACATGTTACAGTAACTGTTCTTCATATCATACTGACACATGCTTCTGCTCTATTGTATTGTGAGGTTATTGATTGGTTGTGTAGCTCTGCAGGTAAGTTTATGTTTCTAACCTAGATTTTCTTAAACATAAAATGAGATAAAGAGGAACACTGGAAGAGCATATCGATCCCTTTTGAGGCCAAGAATTGAGTACACTAAATTTTAACTTATATTTAAACAATAATACACAATAATGCATCTTCATGTGCTGAAATAATGGTGGAGGTATAGAGCAACAAAATGTCACACACACTGTTTTTATGTTGTGTGGCCACCATGGATGTAGAAAGAGCGTTGGAGGCAGGGCCCCATTAATTCCCATAAAAGTTGCTAAGTGGTCGCTATGGTTATGGACACTTGCTAGCCAATCATTTCTTTGGCAATGGCATACGTTGATCTTATGTAGGCAAATTTTTTGATTTAAGGATTTCTCTATGAATGTGATTAAACACCTTGATTTGTATTAGCCAATATCATATATTTCCTCATTATTCTCCCAAAGAAAAAGGCACCATCAGTCATTTCTGCAAATGCCTAAAAATGTTTAACTGTCTGTCAAGAGCTAAGGCAAGAGTAGTATGATGTTATTGAGCCACATAGTCTACATCAGGAGGATCAGGGTCAACTAATGATATGAGCATAGAAATTTATTTCTGTGAATATGGGAGTCCACTGCTTATTCTCAAACATCCCCAAGTCCTCCTTGTACCTAAACCTAATCAAGCCTTAAAGATGCTATTGATAATATTAGCCACTACATGTCGCACTTTCCTCCCTCCTACCATTGCATTAACGTCACCACACCACTGTTGCTCAAGTCATTGCCAGTTTGTTGCACAACCTGCATGTTTTATGGTTGAATGGACAGACAGACTCAGTTAGGCCAAGTGATAAATCTTTCAGGGTGGAGTGATAAATTCATTTCGAACATGTAGCTATTTGTAAGCTACAGAATTAGGTTATACTTTGTACGGTAATATTTCAACAATTATGTAACTTAATGTAATGTTATGGGAATCTTAGGATATGGCTAGATATCTTAAGGTAACACCGTGCCAAGACAAAATTGGTTCCACTTTATTGTTACTGTGTGCCAGCATATTTGGGAGGAAGAACAGCCAGTGATTTGAACTGCAGGCAAGGAAAAAAATGCTGTTTTATATGAATGGGCTACAATCATTTTCTTTTTTCACCCATTTTCTGGAACCAGCCCATAGTAACGTTATTCTCATGACATGCCCAGGTGTCCCCTGTCGTCTTTTTGCCTCCACTAAGAGACCACTGCTGCAGGAGTGTGAGCTCTGCTCCATGGAGAGAGTCCACCCACCAACACAATTACAGGGCTAACTGTTAGCGTCACACAGCTAGCCTTACCTAACAGTTATTAACAGGTTTAACAACAGACTTGAGTTATTTTGGTGCCAGTGTGAGTTTGTTGGGACTATTCAACAGCTTGGTGATGGATGTTAGCTGCTGCTGCTGTGTTAGCTTGTGCTGAATTGTTAGACATTGAACTGACCATTGCCAACTGGCAACTACAAAGACTCTTGATCACTGACGACAACTGCACACGTGATACCAACGTTGTTATACTACTAGTTTACAGCCCTCGTTAGAAGCGGTAACCAAATGTCAGGCACCTTAAAAAGAGATAAACAAAACATTTATTTTGGACCCATCTTAATTTTTAAAATGAGTAATTCACAATCTTTTCTTCTTTTTTTTGTTTTAGTAAAAGCAATACTCTAACTCTTGCCTTTCTAAAAGCCTAACAGATTTTTTTATTTATTACTTATCTACATAAAAATGGTATCAATAAAACAAACAACAAAAAACCTGTCATATAAATAATTTTGTAGAGGTGTAAATGTTTTCAAGGGACTGAAAAACAACGCTGTCCTGGAATTTGGGGTGTCAGATCTCTTTTTGATAGTAAATTATGCACAACATATTTAATCTGTTTGGAAAACGTGTCCCTACACTGTGCACAAAATGTTTCTCTGTCAATTTACCCAAAAATCTGCATCACACATTGCTATCACAATATAAAGTTACCCATACAGTGATACATTTTATGCCCGTATCTCTGAAGTGTTTCTATAGCAAGAGAGAGAGAGTGAGAAAAGGACTGCAATGGAAACAGAAGGGGAGAGCAAGCGAGTGTGTGCTTGTATAAGTCAAAGCACCCACTCTATTCAGATCCAGCCCAAAAGAGTTGTCTCAGTAACAACAATAGTGGGTAACATGATCTTTCATTACACATTGTGTAAACAGTGTAACCTATCAGCACTGTCAATCAAGATGATTGATTGTGGCCTGTCACAGGAGAAGAGTGACACGTCAGGAAAAAAAAGTTTTTTTTCTAACAAAGCGCAGTGCATTCAGGCTGCCACAGAAAGTGGTGATTAATGTGTTCTCACTGGGTAATCCCACACCCCTGGCTAATGAAGGAGGAATCTATCATCCGCACTGCGGTGGCAGATGTCGCGAGGACAGCAATCCAAGTGCCTGGGAACAATTTACTTTCTTTTCTCTAATTGTTCCTGAAAAGTGTGACAGGTTTGGAGAAAAGCACTTGAGTCGACAGCTCCTCGGGGCAGACACAACAACTTAGAACGACCGCCACTTCAACGTACAAACCAACCGTTCTCCACCTGAAAGTATCACTTACTGCGCACTGGAAACACTCAGAGATAAGAAAAGCCATCAGGCCATTTTATACAGCTACAGTTTGCATTATTACTCTTGCTCCATGCTGCCTGAAAGGCTTTAAAAGAAGAAAGCTACTAAAATAAACAATGCTTGTACTGCTTTTCACTGTATAAACTAACCTTATGCTCCTCCATGCTAACAAGAGAAAGTGCACAGAGTTCATAAACAACTCATCTGTGCTTCATTAAGCTGGCTACATATTATAATCACGAGCAAAGCAAAAAATTAAACAGCAATTAGAGAAAAGGAGTTGCAGCTAAGGGATCATTGTTCATGTCCCTGAAGACTACCAAGACAAAACAGCCAATGGTGCAACATCAGCCAGAGGAAAAACAGCTTTGGATTTACTGTTGTTTGTGAAGCTGTTGTTCCCATTGGTTATTTTACTTTTATGATTTATTTCAAGCAACAACATTTCAACAGCTTCACCCGACATATTTTTTAGCGCATTCATTAAAAGCAGTGTTGGATAGACCAGCGCGTCTTTTATGTTTGGAAACATAAGCTGCTATTAGTACAAAAGGGGGGAAAGCGGCAAAGTCCAAATGTGTCACAGCTGTCTGTCCTCACATCATTTAATTTAATCTGGTTTCATGCCTGTTCGCATTACAGGCCTGATAAAACAGCAACACTTTCAAACATCTGCTTGCTCGGGGAGCCTGTTGATTATTCATTCAGCTGGAGGTCAGATGGCACCCGGCTCACACAGGCTCACACCCGAGCTAATAAATCAATTTCTGGAGCAATTATGAGTAATCGCATGTGCTTTAAAGTTTAACAGTCTGCTTTACGGGCTGCAGTTTTGTGTGAATTATGCGAACAAGTTGAGTCATTGCACTAATTGCACTTGTTTTTGTGAATAGTGACCTAACCATGACCTCGGCACATACAGTACACCCCTCCCTCTGGCACTTTAGGTGGAGCTGGAGAGATTTAAGGCCCGAGCTGCAGCGTGGAGTGAAACCTTCCCGTCTACACTAAAGAGGAAACACTCCATCAGGTATTCTGCTGATTTGAGAAAGATTTAATAAGTGTTGATGGTCTGTTCTACATGTGTTTGGGGTGTTATCCTGACTAATGAGGGAACTCAGTGCTGGACCACCGGTACGGTCAGTGTACACCATGTGATGGCCTGAAATCTGTCAATGTGGCACCAAACACCTTCAAGGCCTAGGAACACATTTAAGCATCTTGTAAAATTCACTTAAATTCACCTTGAACTTATGATCATGACTTTTCTAAATAAACAAATATATATTTTAACCATTTAAAATGGGTAAAATCTTACCTCACTGTAGAGCTGCATGCAGTGTATTGCTTCGCTCAGCGCCTCCTTGCCCTTGTTACTATCTCCGTTATCCTGAGGCACTTAAGAGACTGCTGCTGCAGGACTGTGAGCTCCATGCAGGGGAACAGTTGGTGAGAGGCCACCTGCACACACACACACACACAAAGTGACAAGGCTAACCATTAGCATCACACAGCTAACTTTACCGAACGGTTATTAACTAGTTTTAAGATTCGAGTCATTTCGGTGTTAGTGTGAGTTTGTTAAAACCATTTAACAGCTTGGTATGAAAAGTTAGCTCAGAAAGTTTGCTGATTTTTTCATGTTAACTTAAATAAAGCCTGGTTGATCTACAGATCAATTGCAAATTGCACTTTTTTTGCGTTGTTTGCCATTTTACATTATTATTCTTACGTTAGACATTTTTTGCGAGTCCTGGAGCACTCTTCAATAATTTAACGCGAGTACTTGAATATGGAAATTATTTAATTAAAATGCTCATCCCTAGTTTATTCATGTTTTTTCAAGTCTTTTAAATGTACTCCATTCAAACCACCCCACAAGGCATTTTTCCACCATTTTTATTTCACCAGGGAAGAACTGTATGAAACTGCATAATAGCTAAATAGTAGCTTGGTTTAGAGAATTCAGTGGTAGTTTTTGCAAGTTGCAAAATGCAAGGTTCAGGCCTACAACTTTTTTTAAGTATTGTTAAACCACTTGCCTCTAAATTCATCCAACTGGACAATGGGAAAAAAAACTGATGTAGGGCACTTGTCTGCTCTGAGTTTTTCAACATGAGGTGTACTGTAAAAGGCACTCCTGCAAAAACGAGCACAGAGTGTACAAGAGGCACTCAGCAATGCAAAAGCAGCAAGGAAAACCTTAACTGTCATTGAAAACAATTACAAAAAGTTGCTCCAGGCTGCTAAAGAGTGGTCTGTCTGATCAGGGCGTTACCCTGTCCTAGCATGCCTTGGGTGAGACACATTGTTACACCTAGGACAGGTCACCAACACATAAAGACAAGTTCAGTCACATCCACCATGCAGGCAATGTGGAGGATCAAAATAATTGATGGTAGAAAAATACATACCATTTAATAATGATGCAAAACATTATGGAATTTAAACTACCTACAAAGATATGCATTTCTTCAACTACTCTGTCGAAATGACAGTAATACCTGTGTGTGCCACTAGCAATTGTATCATCTGACAGTCATGAGCTTCAAGCTTTGATATAAAGTTTTAAATTTCAAAATTACATGATGAATTAAGTTCTCTGCCCTTTAAACTTTATTGTTTCAAAAAGCCAAAATGTCTCTTTGAGGTTCTCTGTGTAGGAAAAAAAATTGCTTTATAGATTTCCCTCTCTGGAAAACAACAAAGGCTTTAACAAATGAGACCACACAACTCTATTTAAACTTGTGTAAACTGTTGTGCATGTGATATTTAGTTTGTGAATACAGCTTTACGTAGTTGTTACACAGGAAAAATTAGTGTAAGCAGTTTAACTGCAGAGAGAACAAAGGAAGGAAAATCCTTTGGTGCCAGTAACGACAGAGATAAATCTTACTGTAAGAGTCAGATAGACTTTGTGCTGCTGAGACAGTACAGAAAGAATAAAGATGATGATGTAGTGGGCTTTTGGCTGTGAACACGGCTAACACCCAGCTGTTATCATAACCAAAACAACTAGACACGCTGTCCTGATGATCTCATCGAGGTTCAGGCAGATAAACACTGGTGTTTAGATAAAGCATCAAAGACCTGCCACAAAGACTGAGTACCTGGCAGAGGTGCTGAACTGTGGGCTTGTTGTTTGAACAGAGAGAGCAGAGTGAGGTCAATAACTAACTTCAAATAGCTGAAAAATGTGCCTGCAGAGCTGGCAGGTGGTGCTCACAGCATTAGAGGTCAGATAGAGCCTGAAATGTTGCCAATCCAAGACATGTGTTCGGATGTGAGCCTCATTTGTATAACAGTCTAAACTTTGTCCCAACGATTGAAGGTATTTACAAATAGTATCTGACTGAGATCTGTTCTCTACAGCTTGTTACAGTGCATTTTAACTGCTTTTGGTCTGTGTTAACTTTGTCCAGCCTCTCAGTTTAGTGTAACAAGAGATCAACAAAATATAATTTAACAGGGTGAATTACTGTAGCTGTCATCACAAAATTCCCTTTCAGTATGTGGACATACATCAGATGCCTGTTAACTTAAGTGCACAAGTGCACTGAATGGTGTTTATGAACGCATGCAGAAAGGTGCATTCATGGCTGGGGTTGGGCTGTGGTATCTAGTTCCAGTTTGGATCCAGTTTCAAGTTGGTAAAATACATGGATTCATTGAGTATCATCATCAGGTCCAAATGTAGTTTGTCCCATTCTTTGCTTTTTGCCAAACTCCTGCAATACCAATGACATTCCCATCAGCCTTAGCTGTATTTTAAACTTGCCACTAATCAAACTGTTTGCATGCTGACAACGTGAACACGGTTAACACTATATCCTCTAAACATGAGCATGCTACTATTCTGATTGTTAGCATTTCGCTTAAAGCACTACCGTGCCTTGTAGGGACTACCTGACAGAGCAGCTATCACAGCTGTACAGACGACTCCAGCAACCACTTTGATCCGTCATCTAGTGGCACTGCCATTACTGCAGATGCAAACTGTGACTCAGTGTCTGCTGCTGTCTGCTGACAATGAATTGATGGGAAATTTTGGCCTAAAATGTAGATAATAATGACATGGTTAAAAAATAAAACTATTTACAGAGGACGAGTGACCACTTTAAATGTTGACTTTCAGCAGAATGCGTTCGTGGTTGCTCGGAGGAACGTGACGTAACTGGTTGGCATAGATAATAAACACTGATGAGTATGTATTTTAAATTTTAAGTAAAATTGAAGGCTTTTTTTCCGTGTGTGTTTTTTTAACAGCTGCCGTCACTACAGGCAACCACCAAGGTCCCTAGCAACAGTGCTAGGCTTTGAAGCCAATTTTACATGGTGGCCATCATATGATGTCGTGGGGCCTAAAATTACTTTTTCCCATAGATTTACATTGTGAAAGAGACTTTTGTAGGCTATTTCAGTGGATACATTTTTTTTAGTGTCAGAATACCCACACAATGACTTGTTTCACTGTCAGGATCCATTTGGTCCAATAACATTTCCAAAGTCGCACGATGAAATCATTTTTATCTGAGCTGAGCCACAAGTTAGCCACAATAAGTGCACTTGCTCTATGGGCCCCACAGTGCAGAAGATCCCGGAAATTTCACACCACGAAATCTGAGTTTTGTCTGAGAGACAGAAGTTAACCCAGTCACTCTTTAAACTGAAACACCAGACAACATTGTACGTGTTCTGTTTGTGATGCCGACTGGATGACTTTGTGGTCAATAGGATATCCTAATGTTATATATTGTGATTTAACCCACTAACATTAGCTAGTTAAGCAGTGTTAACTTAGTTGACGTTACTTGTTTCAATATGTTACGCTACGTAGGCAGCTGCGTGCAAGTCAATAGCGTTAACATAGAAAGTAAAGGTAAAAGTAGAAAGTCACACGTCTTAAGACAGCTTGCATTCAAACACACATATTGAAGGGAAATGCCACTGCAGTAATATCTACTTGTTTACTTCTTGTACTTCCTTGAAGTCTTGTATACCGAGTCTTGCTATTAGAGCAAAGTTCATACGACTATAACAAAATAATCAAAATCAAATATCACGTACTGTACATGATACTAATCTCCTTTATCTCCCCTCATCTGTAACTTGTGATGTAATACAAGCGTATGGTAACTTAGAGAGACAGCTTTTTACTCGAGTTAGTACTGAGCACATAAAGTACTTCACAGTGGTGAGAACATGTCTCAAAAAAATCAATGAAAAAACTGTGAAACACAGATCCACTGTATACAAAGTTTAAGTCCCCATCCACGAAATGTCTCCTTGAATGAATGACCGCGGCTACACTGACTTTTACTATAAGTAAAATGTCTGGAGAGGGACTTTAATGACAAAACTTGCTGCATTTTTGATTACTTGAGGACATGTGTGACATCTTCACCTCCCTGCCAGCTGATCTTTGGGAGCAGCATGATGCTACATGGCTAAAGCAACTATTTATGAGCAAACATTGCCTAAACGATTAAGTGAAATTAAAATTATTTCGGCCTCTGTGTCTACTGCAGCTCCAGCTCAGCCTCCCAGCGAGGAACAAATTGCATTTTATCCTCACAGCAATAAGGAAAAAAGAGTCAGGACAAGGTCAAAGAATATCACAGAGACTAGAAACAATTTAAGAAGCAGATTTGACCCTTGATTCAGATTTCATAAACTGTTATAACAGTAATTTCTCTTCGCAGTGAAGATTGCAAAAAGCACTTTGGATAGACAATCCAATGATCAAATAAAGACACAGATCTCAGCTCTGTCAGAGGTGCCCTTTAGACTCTAATAATGACTGCTGAAAGAGAAAATGGTAATGTAAATCAATCAAATCATACGTTTCTATGAGGGGAGAAGTGGTCCTCCTCATACAAGGTCGACCCAAGGTAAAACTGCACGGCCTGAAACTAATTAAGCAATTACAAGCTCCATGTATGTGCTTTGTCGCTCCAATGTGAAACACTGTCAAGTGTAAGAACGCTGCGCAGACTGGACGGATGCTGTCTACTTTGATGTAGGCTTATGCATATGAAATGAGGTCAGATCCTGGTCATTAAAAAGAACTCCTTTACATGGGATATCACGCTACGAGAGGCAATTTCTTCAAAGGGCTTTTACTTTGGAGATTTGTGAGGGATTATGACAGGAAGGCATGTATAAACAAAGCAATGTGAGAAGAAAAGGAAAATGGGTCAGATAATGCCCTCTGTCACAGTTATTACACATCTCAATTACTCAGGCCGGGGAAAACGCTAGGAGTTACAGGGATCATTTGCCTGAGCAAGAACGCAAGACCAGTCCCACAGCCGGTCCGCTCTCATGTCATTTTGTATTTCTGCGAAGATATTTGAGCTTAGTTGATATTGTTTTACTCTGCCTGTGAGGATCAAAACTATGGCTATATAAAGTGCACGCACTGCAGGGAAAATACAATGAGGGAAACGAGCTGGAAACAAGCAAGTTGAGCAAGTGAGATTATGCAAATGAGCCATCCAGACAGCTGAAAACCAGGAAGATACACTCAGATACAATCACAGGAATACGCGTTCACCCTGTGTCACTGTACCTCGACTTTTCTTTGGTTCAGGCAGCGCTGGGGAAACAAGCAGATTTACACAAGTACTGTACTTGAATCCTTATGCTTTGTAATGTTATATAATGCTTATGCCATGTTTTATGTGTGTAACTGGCTGGTTCATCATTGTGCGAGAGTGCTGCAGCCAGCAGGTGCAAAACAGGCTACAATGTAACCACACAGGGCTTGTTTGCACCGTCATGTCCACTATGTCCACTCAAAGTTCTTGTTTTTGCCACTGACAGGCTCACATTTTACTCTAAATGTCTGACAAAATTATGGAAAGCATCCCTACAGAAAAAGACCATTTTGTTTAATCAGTAACAACAGCTATCGCTATTTCTAAACCCACCAGACTCCATTCAAATAAACAACAATTTTAGCATGTACAGAGTCAGCATATTTTCACGTCGAACAAGGTGAATTAAGGGTTTGTTTTAACTAAACCAGAAACGGTGATTGTTGGAACTGTGGACGTACAAACCAAGATGGCTTTTGTGAGATTTATTTTGTTTCTGTCGGCCTTGAATGACGTGTGTTTTAGAATGGTAAAAAAAAAAAAATTTTTAAATGGAGTCTGGTGGGTTTTGCGATAACTTTTTTGGGCTGTTTCTGGTAAATTAAAAAGGTTTATCTCTGTAGGGATCCTTTCCATAACATTGCCAGGCACTTAGAATAATAATCTGAGCCTGTCAATGGCAAACATGAGCACTTTTTGTAGACATACATTAACAGTGCACAATTGATCATTAACGTTACATTTCCCCATTTTCCACTGCTGCTACACTCAATGCTGGACCAATTTTAAAAATCTTTGTCGTGATTCCTTACGGAGACACAAAAACATTAGAAAATACGGCTCAGTTTGAAAAAGATTAGGTCTTCAGAGTGCTAGTTTGTCCATTTATAAGTGTAGAACAGAGAAAAGCAGCCAATTCTCACACTAAAAAGGTGTCTTTAAATGAACAAGTCTGCTGATTATCAAGCAAGTTGGGTTAATGTTTTGTTGATTATCGTATCAATTAATTAACTAATTTCAGCACTAGAGTATGTACAGTTGGGTCAAGTGAAGGCTCTGAATGTTGCTCCCACCACTGAGTGCAGGTTGTTATCAATCTGCTTTCATTTACTTTTTTATTATGCATTTCAAAAAACTCTAGTAACCACACCTTATGACATGCATTGTGCAGAGACTATAGGTTTATATTTGCTTTGGCCTGACTATCCCTGAACTGCCTCTACTCAGCCATTGTCAGCCCCTCGTCCCTAACACAGAAACAATGGCCCATTCTTGGCCTAATGCGCGGCTATGTGACATATAATAAATATTGCATCAGGGGAGCCCGAGAATCTGTCAGTCAGGAGATAATGCCTTTCGTCAGCATCAAACCAACCACAAACGTCTCTAAAGCAAATGATTCCTTCAAGGTATTCCTGTATGGTAAATGATTCATAGTGCCTGCATTGTTAAAAACAGCACTTAAGGGGGGGGAACTGGTTAAAGTAAATATAAGTCATGATGAAAAGGCTTGTAGCATTATCCAGGGCTGTCTGAAAGCATATTAATGCCCAGGTTTGTTAATGGATACAAAGGGCTCAGGAGTGTTTCGGTTTGAATAGATCTGCCCTGGCACCCTTCAAAAACTTTGAACAGTCAATTAACATGACACAGTGAGTCATTCCATATTTTTTTAATGACATTATTTCCTTTTTAAGCATTAGCCGGTGCTGTATTTGAAGATAAAAAATCTCCATTTAGCATTATAGCCAAGAATAAATGTAGCCTCGCAAGTGCTTTAAAGGTAACACGCACACGTTTCATGTTTTTTTTTTTAAAATACAATCTTCAATGTAACAGTTAATTCAATTTTTACATCACTATTTCAGACAGGAAATCAATACTCTTCTTTGGAGGAACAGGAAATACATTTTAGAAGAACGATATGCCTTAACTGCTGATTACACAGTTTCATGGAGTCAATAGCATCAGCTTTCATTATTGTTGTAAGTCTATCAAACTATATGACATAATGCCGATTTAATATAACTGTCATGTTGCATGTAGTCATCTGTCATTGGAACAACAGAGGTATGAGTAAACATCTATCAGCGTTTGGTGTTGTTAGCTATTGAGCAGTGACTTGAATAACACTGTGAACTCCAGACACACGTATTGTTCAGGCTATAGCACATTTCCTGCCATTCAAAATTCACAAATCCTCTCAAGATGGTGGTCACGGACAAAAGGAGGGAGGTACAAGATAGGTTGAAAATTTGGCGTGTTGTGAAAGCAACTGACTGCTTTGTCTGTGTTACTTTCCTCTCTGGGCCGAGGTTGTATAGGTCCAAAACATTAGGGTGTTGACAAAATGATGGATGAAGCATGGTAAAGTGGTTAGCGATTGTAAAGGCTCTGAAAACTTCTTCCAAAGCACAAACAAATGACCGCTTCACATTGTATCCATCACTGATTCATTGTCCTAATTGGAAAATGAGACCCTTGGTATCAAAACACAAAACGACAGACACAATGTGCTGGAATACAAATCTACCTTGGCTTGATATCAACGCACACACTTAACCCTTCTGTCATGCAGCCCTGAAGTACAAATCACCTTAATACACTGTGTAAAATAGGATATATACATGAACCAATATATTATCCTTTTTATTATTGTCAATTCTTATTTTATCAGTTCTGTTTTTGTAAGATTGGAGTACTTTCTCATTTAATCCCAGAAATGATTGTTGGGCTTAAAAGGGCAATTTTCTAAACGGCCTTTCCTAAAACTCTGTTTTTATTCCATGTTGTCACTTTTTCTGACAGCAGTGTTGTCATCACCCTCTCAGCTTTCAGATAACTAAGTGCCCCAAGTCTCTCTGAAGCTAGCAAGCTCAACAAATGCTACCAAATTTAGCCAGTAAGCTCCTGTGTAATGGCGTCCTGAATGGAGATGAAGTCACGCTACCTCTGTGTGTTTTAAACTGAGCTTCTCTGTGATTTGTTGTGGTAAACCAGTACAGCTGTGTGTGTTCTCTGTTCTCACTTTGCACTTGGCTTATATGGCGGTTACTGCTGATACTGGGACGACATTATCATGGAAGCGTAGCATGATCCAGGTATGATTGGCACTACTTCCAAACTAAGCAGCCCATATGGCAGGTGCACTAGAGACTTACAGAGGCCTAGCACAGCCAAGTGTGGCCAAGCGTCTTACTTCTGCTGGCCAAACGGCTGACTTCTGGTTTAGCACGCTAACTTGAATGGGGATAAAATTATTTAATTTTGTGGCTCATCTAGACTTTCAAATTTTATCTGAGCAAAAGAATCAAATTCTGAAAGTGAAACAAGTCATTTTAGTGGGGTTGTGTGGGTAAAAAAAAGTTTCGACTGTAAATCAATGGGAAAAAGTCTTTTTGGGCCACAGGGCATCACATTGCAGACCCCAGAAATTGCAGTGCCACTGTTTAGCCACTATGCAAAATTGGCTTCAAAGCCTGGCACACTTCCTGGAGGCCTAAGCCACCAGCTCAGCCACTTCCATGTTCAGAACCATGTGCAGACAACTCATAACAAGGCCGTTTAAAGTCTGACACTGATGTAAATAAACAAAGTACACTGATACAGGAACATCTCCTATTATTTACCCTAACAAGGGAACACATGCTATCTACCTAGCCAACTGAGTGGCTAAGCTAGGTTGCAGCAAAGTGAAGAGCCAGTGTTCGCTGCTCACGGCCCAGCCTTGTTAGTACACCGTATGAAGTTCTAGTTTAGCTACATAAATGGAGGTTAATCACTGTGACTGTGTGTTGTACCATCATTAGTTTGTTAATTCAGAACTTATTTAGCACTGTTATTGCTCTATAGCTAGCATACTGGCTGTTTTTAGCAGTCATTGAGCTTGCTTAAGAGAGGCTGCTTACATGTGCTTGGCTGAGGGGTGAAAAAGACAGACATAAGGTGCCTAAATAATAATTCGACATGCTGAAATCTACCAGTTTTAGCTAGCTGCAAGCATTTTGTTAGCATTTCATCCCTTGGTTACAAATTGTGGCACTATCTTTTATTGTTGTTGTTTATTTACCTCCAGTAGGTGTGATTTTCAGAGCATGACACATTGTGCTGTTTCTAAGTCATGAAGTGGCATTATGAAATTAAAAGGGAAATTAAATTTAAGTGTCATTCTCTAATATTCATCTGTAAAATAAAAAACAAAATTTGAAACAGGGTATTTAAATGCAAAATGTCTACAATTACAGTAAAACGAGCTTCAATAAATTGGTTACAAAAAAAAGTTTTAATAATTTCATTTTCGAATTATTAATTATATTATTATGTGATTATTCATTTAACATGGGCTTCTTATTGAGCACATACATGTCTACCCTGAGCTTCAGCCAATGCCTTTGCTTAACAAAATCTGTTATGAATATTCACTTGTAATTATGTTGACAGTTTAAAACTTATCAAGTCTATTATGGCAACTCATCATACTTGACACTGTAATAAAAAGCTCTATAAACTTGTAGAAAATGTGGGGAAAAAAACAACTAAAATGCTGCTTGGCTGTGTATTGAGCACAGCATTATAGTAACAGGACTCTCACAACATACAGTGAATCAAATAATTGATATACACAGTTGTTTTCAGTTCTGTAGCTTCAAATGTATCATTAATGCTATCTTAAGTGACTGAGGTAACATTATAAGATGTTATAAGATGAAAGTTAAAACAGATTCCTTGTCAACTTTCATAAGGCGTCTCTGATCTCCACTAGAGGTCTCTGTCGTTCACCCCCTCCTCTCCTCAGTACATCCCCACACAGACACATGTAAACACAGTCCTCTGCCTCAGTAAATGCTACTGAGGATGAACAGTCACTATTAATTTGATTTTAAAAAGGAGAAAAATACATATTAAAAGCATATAAAGAGTGGAGCTAACATGGCACCAGAGCAGCTCAGACCAAGAATAGCAAAAAATTTCTGAAGCTTTCTGTAACTTTGAGAAATCAAATTAACCCAGTGACCCAGAATCCAACAGTTCCCGCATACCCCAAACAAACATGGTTCAAAATGAGTCACAGATTTGGGCCTCACAGAAGAATGAACTACAAGCATCAGCAGAGGTAGGATGCCCGGCATGGCAGGGCATTCTTCACACATTGGCAGCATGAGCGATGTGGGTCACTTAGCGAGTGGCAAGGATTCAAAACAAAGAAAAGGCCCAAGCAATGGGGTCCACTGGATAAATTTGTCAATGTCTCGTGCCTTAAGGCACCCAGCCTCGTCTGACCCCGACCTCCATTCTCAAGATAAATACCTCTGTCACCATTCACCTTCAGTCCCTGGACACAAATTAAACTTGTCATCCATCATCCTTGTGCAGAGGTATAATTTTCCCCCCTCCCAGTAATGAGTTTAAGACCTCTGAACAGGCCAGGGATGGGACCTCGCTGAACATGACAAAGCATTTTGGAATCCTGATTTTTTTTTTTTTTGTGGTTATTATTTGTATAAAATGACTTGATCTCACACTCCCCACCGGAAAGCTTGCCAACTGGATAAATGATTGACTGTGACATTCATTGCAACTGTGGGTCCATACAAAGTTCAAGCCGTGGAAGGTGTAAAGCTCCGGGTATTTGTTTCCCTCAAATGGCTGTGGCTGACAACCTTGTATGATAATGTGCCCACTGTACATCAACTTAATTGACACTTAAATCTGTCAGTAGCCTTACAAATGCCGACCTTCTTTGGGGAACAAATCCTTTTTAATGTGCATTCTTTGTGAGTGATTGTGTGTGTGAGTGTGTGTGTGTGTGTGTGTGTGTGTGAGGAGGGATGGTTTCCAGAGGGGAGGGAGTGAGGATACAGAGAAAAAGCTGTCAAGATAAACAGCACCAACAGTAAAAACAGAACTCTTATCAGCCTCTTTAGCGCAAGTTATAACACAATATCGAGTGAAATATATAAATATTCCTACAAATACAGCAGCAGCTTCACTGTACACGCTAAGAAAGAAATCAAATTGCTTCCAAATCCCTTTTCACCTGTCTGATTAGGATATTTTTGCCATGTAATGTTATTAGCAGCCTGGTTAAAATGGAGCCGCTGTGCACTGGGGGTTGGCTTATTAATTGTTGTTTTCGTGTCACCGCTGCTGTGTGCACCCAGTGATTTAATCAGCTAAATTCACTGCCATGGGAGCCGTGGCCCGAGCCAGGTTTAACGCTATAGGTGTAATAATAATATATTGGCAATGAACCTGTCATTCCAATTCATTTCTGAGAATGATTTACATATATGTGCGCTGAATAACACTGATTAGCCAAATGGGATGAAGTTATTATCCGGCTCCTTCATTGCATTAATGCTGCCGTTTCATTAACTCAATTTTCACTTACTCCTTGTTGCCGCTGAAAGTCTCCTCATCATGAAAGATTGCTTTGACTGGCTGACAGTTTAGGGCAAAATAGTAACCCTATTATCCCCTGGACATTGATAAGCACTGAGATGTGTGTGTGTGTGCCTTCTGCTTCCTGCTCTAAGGGCAGTAATGACCTGGGGGCAGCAGCTTCTATCTCCCTCGCAGGTACAATCTTGTTTACCTCAATCCCCTGTAGACTCGCACCTTTCTCTCCCCAGAGACCTGATCTGGCTTCTTTATCCTCACCTCAGTCACCTTCCTGGTCCCTTTCTCTAATCACAAAGCATCTCGCTGCTCTAAAGCTCTGCGTTATCTGGAGGGGCAAGGCCTCTGGTACTTGCCGCAATTAACCTGGGGCCTTGTTACCAAAACACTCAGTACAGAGTGTCGGTCTCCATGGGCAAATAGTGCAAACTAGAGCTGGCTACATCACATCCATTAATGGTGTTAACAGTGAAGACTCCAGATACATACACAGTACAGCATTGTTCCCACAAGCTGCTAGAAATGTGAAGCTAACTGCTAAATAAAACGCATAAATCTGACTTTCTGCGTCCAAAACGGCAAGGTCAGGTGAGATTTCAACACGATGTCACAAGAACGCTGCCGCCAATATTCTAAATCCCTTTCCCAAGGTGGAGGGATTGCAAATTGAGGCTCCTGCAGCCATCTCTGCTCACAGCCGATCCACTGAATGACAACAGACAGCTACAGTGATGCAGAGACGGGCGGACAGAGATGGATGGATCGATAGACGACTGCATATGCAGACGTGCCTATTGATAAACTCCTGCTGACAACGGGCGAACACTTTGGGCTCATCGGTGGAAATGTCAGTCATGCCGGCCATTAGTTTGCATGCATTTCAGGTCGGATGTCCTCAACCTGTGACCGTGGGGTACTAAGGCCAGCCTACAAGGCCCGTAACATGCCAAAACACTTTTTTATCACTTGTCAGAATCGATTCCACGCGGTGTCAGTCCAGGCTTCTCTACTACTGTATGTGACAAGGATAAGGCAGCCTTGATTCCTGACAGTGATGAACAGATAATGCACATGAGCAACTGAAATGAGTCTAATGTTGGCATCTCTTTCATGAACAGAGGTACTTCAAAACACGGCAACAACTACAGTTTCTTTTTGTTATTGATGAACCTATTGAATTTTATGATTTATTCATTACTCAGAAAATAGTGAAAAAATATTTTTGCCTTCAAGTTGCTTGTTTTGTCAGACCAACAATAAAAAACCCATACATAGTCTATTCACAAATATACACAAGAAAGGCAGTAAATCTATGTTTTCTCTTTCTGATTAATTTATTAAATTATAGTTTAATAAATGTCAGAAAATGGTTCCCAGAGCCCATGAGGATGCCTTCAAATGATTGTTTTGTCCAAAACAAAGCCAAAGAGAGCAGCATTTTTTTTTATACGTCTATACGATTTTTATTAGCTAGAACAAGTAAATGGTAAGTATTTTTGTTTCATAAACGTTGTAAAGCGGCAATGTGTCCTCCGCCTCATTTCCCGCTGCTACAGACCAGCTTGTCGTGAGGCGAGCAGACAGCAGCTCTGAAGACGGACCCCAGGTCAGCAGCTACAGCAACATGAATCCAGCCAGTGCAAACCCCAGCTCTGAGGGATCGGACAATCCCAACTTGCTGCCAGATCAGCAAACTTTCTGTTGCTGCTGTTACACAACCGATGCGTAAGGGTTTGCGCTAACCAAATTTGAGCTACAACAGCCTCTGACCAACACTCCATTCCCAAAGCTGATGCCTGCTTTCTCCCAGCGAAGCAGTTCACAGTGGCAGGAAGCAGGGCGTGGGATCGCCGGTTAGCTAGCTAGCTATTTCTTGTCTCATTTGTGGTCTGATAAACTTAGATAGAGTTCTTAAATTAAATATGAAAAAAAACAACAACAATGTATGCGAAACACTTGGTCATCTGGTGGAAAGGTTTTGGGACAGAGAGGGGGAGCTGCAGGAGGAGGGTGTATTTTCTTTTTCTTTTTTTTTTTTTTCCAGATTTCTGCTTACCCCACCTTTACAAGCCAGATATTTCCCCACAGGAGTTGGTAGAGACCATAACAGTGCTTTACGGAGACCTACATTCTCCAGCTTGCCTGAAATGTGACTCCAAATGATCGCTAATGTTCTTCCATATCTGCCAGATGTGGAAGAAGAAGAAGAAGAAGAAGTTCACCATATCAACTTAAAAAATAATGATATGTCAATGTTGTGTTCACAGCTTATTTTTGCTGCCACCAAGTGGCCAAAAAATCAGCACATTTAAACAATAAATTAACCATCAAACATGGACTATTTTGAATTGCACCACGTCTTGCACATTTGCAGCACGGATTGCACTTTAAGATTTCATTGTCAGCATGCACTAAAATAGCAGTGTTGTCCTTTTATGCCTCTAGTAATGCTGGATGCATTTCTATTCTACACTGTGTTGTACTTGACAAATCAGTGTAAACTTGAGGCCGTGCTCTAACCGCTGACAGGTAATGGCTCGTCACTGTAAGAGCTCCCAACTAGCTCCAGAGTGGAGAAGTCATGTTTGTATTCTAACAAGGCCGTTCTGGGTTGGGAATGGCAGTCAAATCTAAATTCTGCTCAGGGAGCAGAGAGAAAAATGCCTGATGAATTTGTCAATACTGCAGGAGTGATGGGCCTCATATGTGTGTAATGGACTGGATGCTTCTCAGTACAGATTGCCTGTCGAGATAGGAAACTATAATGAATGGCACGGAGGAGCATGGTCGTAAATACAAGGCTTTTTACCTTCATTTAAAAGACATGACATTGTTGGCTGAAGTCCCAATACGTTTTTTTGCAACCACATAAATTCAGACACATAATTCAAGATTAGTGTTCTAATGTTGTTAATCATTATTTGTGTTTGCGCCAACTTATCATAATTACAAATGTCAGCTTGTTGTACAATAATTACAAATGTAAACATCTTTAACAACCCTATAAAACATCACAGAGAACATATAAGCATGTTACACAAAATATAAAACATACACTGTTGTTGTCTGGATTTTTTACAGACCTAAAAACCAATTTTAGAGGAACAGAGGTGTCTTGACATAGACTGTATAAAATAATGAATGCTGCCTCCGTGACATCATCACCCATTCGTTTGTGGATTCCTGTTTTGAAGCCTTGAGTCTGATATTTTTGGCTGTCGCCATCTTGGGATTTTTGAGTCAGAAATGACCATATTTGAACAAGAGGGTGGAGATAACCTTAATGCTAGCTGCTAGCTTAGTTAGCACAGTGCATTTACAGCTATGGTTAACTGTGATAATACAAATACAAATGCTAATTTTTGCTTGTGAGAAACATGCTTAAAAATGTATTTAGCAGCAAAAACTGAATATTCTGCCCTTTAGAGGGTGTTTTAGTACAACCAAATACTGAACAAGATATTTTTTATGTGACCAAAATGTTACAATTAACTTTCATGAACTAAAACACTGGGGTTACTCCATGGTTACGTTATCTAACCAACAGTGTCATGCAGTGGTGACTTGTCAAGGGTCGACAACGACCTGTCACTCTGAGCAGCAACCCTCTTAATTATGCATAACTTTAAACCTTATTTAAATGAGCAAGTTACATAAAAATTAACCCATGTTCATGTCATGAACAGTAAAATTATCTATAAAGACCAAAACCATTTTATGTAACAGGCTATGTAACATGTTAATTTCTGCTATAAGGTTTGGCATTATAACCTGGGGATCTATGTAGTTTGATTTGCTTTTGGAGCCAGCCTCGAGTGGCCATTCGAGGAAATTTTTTTGGCACTTCAGCGTTGACTTCATTTTGTCAGCCCCGGAGGTTGCTGCTTGGTCTTGAGTTTGTTTTTGGTTGCAATTACAATGCTGTACCATTAAAGATAGATAGTGTTTTATTGCAAAACTACTCTTGCAGTTATGTGCTACATGTATAGCATAACATTTCTATCTCTATTGATTATTAAAAATCAATCTAAATCGTTATGATTGAAGTTTGTCCTAATAATGATTTTATGTTTGTCAACTATTTATAATTGAAAATATGGCTGCTACTACTACTAGTACTTTTACTGCTGTGATTGCAACATTTATAATGTAATCATACACTGAAAAGCACTAGAAAATAATATTGTTAACATATATTTAGCTGTTGTCTGACAGAGGGCCCATTTTGTTCTAATTATTTGTCATTGGGCTGAGCCTGTGGTTCCAATTTGAATCACAGTTTGTACCTTCAAAAACAGCATTTTATATATGCACGCTAAAATAATTTGGTTTTGCAAGACTGTTAGAACAGAGGACTGTCGTAAGATGTATTTATTAAAGTACAGCATTAAGATCTAATATCTTATTATAGAGAGTGGAATAGCTAGCTTCAGAAATGAGCACTGAATTCCTACATGGTTACAGTTTCTGCAGGAGGGTTTAACAGAGAAGCAGCCCTGTGAAAAAAAAGGGTTTGAGTAAAACCTTGGATGAATAATAGACTGCTTCCCAAGCAGCAGCACTCTTGGTGGTAGGAGGTTAATATTCTCACATGTCATTAGGTCTGCTGGCTCGACTGATGGCTCATTGAATCAGGCAGCAAATGATTTCCTCATGCTGCAGAGGACAGAGCACTTCAAAGGGAAGGGGCTGAGGTCAGGACAGCACTCCGCTTTGATTAATGACCGGGGCTCAGCAGAGGTTGCCTGTAGGTAAGAATGTGACGGTGAATTGGATGTGAAGGGGACCGACTTTTAAGCTAGATTTGACCCACCTCCAGAAAAACTTGCAGATACCATCACACGGGTCGGGTTGATGGGTTGTGACTGAAAAGCTTGCTGACCCTCTGGCTTATACAATCATAAAAATGAAACTTGCTGGCTGACAGGCTTACCTGACATCACGGTAGCATTTAATCATTTTATATTTGAATAATGAATACAAAAATAGATGCTATCACCTTTAAAAGTAATGATTTCTTTTAGTTCTTGACCGAATGATTTGCATTTTCCCACGGGTATGGTTTCACTAAAGATACTGCATTAAAGGAGAGGTAGATTTTCTTTTCTTTTTTTTTCTTTTTTTTTGAAATACTGAAAATTGTACCATTTGATTGTTTAACTGGCTTGAGTGTGGGGATTACACACACCACCACCTGGGTTGTCACTCTCCTGGGCCCCATTATCACCCTCCTTATTAGTTTTTGACTCAGCAGAACAAAACGTGACCGCCTCAATCTTTGATCTCTCACGCGCTGACACAAATCCTTTCAAGCCTCCCGACGTTCCTCTGCTAAGGTAATTAGCACTAATTAAAAGGTTTCCAGCTGCCTTGTGTGCATTTTTTGTTCCTCCACAACACATTGTCCTCACAGGTGCATTTCCTATGTTTACTGTGGGCACGTCACTCACATTCCTCACTCACTTGTTCACAGAGCATGATCAAGGAGATTAGGAGTATTGTTGGGGATGATAAAGGAGTGAAATGCCCAACTTTTTGCCAATGGTAAGTCATTATAGGAGTTTGAGACATTTGAGGAAAAAGGGTTGGGTTTTCCTTTGAGTCAGCCACAAGCAAAGGTTATGCAAGACAGAACAGTGAAGAGAACATAAATTCTTAACAAAATAATAAGCTGAATTTCCATTATTAGGGGAGAATGGGGTTGGTTGTCACATTCATATGTTCCAGCCTCAAAGTGGGCGCTGTTGGCACAGACATTTTCAGAACTGGGGTCAGAGGTCACATACAGGGTCATTTCAGAAGTAAGACACTTGTAAATATCCAGCTCTTCTCTGTTTCTTAGGCTCTCACACAATGGGTTTATAATAAAACAATTATTATAAAAAGTACAACCAGAGAGGAATAGTTTTGATTTTTTCTTAGCTGGGCTACAACATGCAGTTGTTAGCTTTGTCACTAGCAAAAAAGATCCCAGTTGGAGATGCTTATGATAATCTTTTCGGGGTTGGTTGACACATGTATTATTCCTTATACTGTAAAAAAAAAAATGTACTCATAGAATTTTTCCCCCATAAATTCTTTCAATACAGGAGTTGTGCTAGGTTGGTTCTGTTTCATTAAAACATTCGATAAAATTCAACTTTTCAGTCAGTTTAGAGATTGCCTCCATTTATTTTTCGCCACCAAAATAACACAGGGACAACTGAACCAGGGATGTCAATGGTTAACCGTTATTCAGTTAATAGCTGAGAATATTTTTGACTGGTTAGTCATGTCTTTCTTGAGGCTAATTTTACTACTCTTCAGTTTATTGAACTATGCACCATCCTGGTCTAGCTAGCTAGCTGTGACACTCATTTTGAGATAACTAATAGTAACATTGTCCTGACGAGACAGCATTGCTGCGGAAACGTTCCCCTCTGGTTGCACCCATTGATTAAGCAAGTCAATTATGAGCCACAACTCCCCTTTAGCATTGTTAAGCTCTGTTAGCGCCATTAGCAGTGTCAGCACAGCTAGTGATGCTAACATAGCTAACACTGCTAAAGGGGACTGCAGTTCAAAATCAAGCCCCTTCCTCACCAAGCTTACCTGTGGAAGACCAAAGGGTGGCTACCATGTTTCTGCAGCAACGATATCCTGCAACTGGGACTGAATCAGTGGAAATTGCAAATGAGTGCATGCTAGCTGGCTCCCAACAAGCCCAGTGTCGAACAGCCAAGACTGGCTAACCAGTGGAGACTGGAGGTTGGGCAGTGGGCACTATGTTTCCACATGTTAACGTGGCTCGCCGGTTGTCAGCAAAGCCAACAGGAAATAAAATAAAAGGCAAAATATTTACATCACAAAACCACAGAATTTCACCACCTCTAAATGGAGAGCACTTTGAAATGCAGCACTTAAGTTTACTGAGTCAATGAAGCCCTGGAGTACAAGGAAAGGCCTCTTGTTTTTCACGTTTGTTTGGGATTTTTCCTCAAAATTTAATGTATTAGCTACCAGTTGATGGGTGTCAGGTTGTTGAAAGCAAACAAAAACTAACATACCTAAACCAACCTCATAGTGTGTGACTACCAACTGTATGATGGAGATAGTTCTCACCAGTGCACAAGACATCTTTGACAATCCTTGTCTTTTGAACAGAATAAGCTGAAGGAGAGTAAAGTCACTCCATTCCTACATGGCACTGTAGGCTTCCATTACACACTGAAAAAGAATCTATTAAGGATATTGAGGGAGTCAAATGAAACTAAGTGTGATAACTAACCCCGTTCTCCCCTATCTATTTTATAGAAAATTATGGATGTTCTTGTTTTGATTATAGATGTTTTTATTTCTCCAGAGCCAAAGTGCATGAGATGTTGGATAATTTTCTAGCATGTTAATATCTTTCGCTTGACTTTCTTTCAATGATAACTGTAGCTCTGATTATGGCTTTGTGGGTTTATATGAAAACAGATTAAACTTCCTGAGATGCTTCCTGCTGCCTTACCTCTCTGTTACTTAAAAAGAACCAGTTAGCCACATGACGGCCAATCTTGTAAATTCGCTTGCAAGTCAAGGAGCCTATAAACATCATTAACCATCATTTCCCAGCCCACTTCAGTTACATGTGAAGCGTTCTTTATTGTGTAATGAGCCAAGAATCTGAAAAGATTGCCACTTCAAAGCCTCTCTTGAAAGCTGTCGCCCATGCAGCCTGCTGACATGTCAAGCTGGGATTAAACGTCCCCCCATAATCATTTCTTTGTTTTCAAATGAGCCCATTGTTTATCTGCACCTTGGGTGACAGCCATCAAGGGCGCACAGCGCTGCGGAGGCTCGAGAAGTGGTGATACATGTGCTTGTAGGAGATTTACTTCAGCCCATGTTCAAAGTTTTTTTTTCTTTTTTAGTTTAAAGATGTTCACAGCACTTGGAAATTGTGATTTAGATCTGTACGGCTGCCAGGATTTCCTGCCAAAGAAAAGGCAATTTAGAAGATTTAGGAGAGGGAAATTTTGATATGCATATAATTTTGGACTGGATGTGGCACTTTGTTGTATTTCTGAACAAACCCCTCAATTTATCCTTCTGTTACTTGGGCTCAGACAGAAAGAGAGGAAAAAAACTCCTCATGTAAAGCATACAAAAGTCAAGCCTTTTTTTTCTTCCTTTTCTTATACAAACCATTTTAAGCTTGATTTAGAGCACACAAGAGTGACTGACTCATTCAAGTCTTGCCTCAATTGTTATGCAGGGAGATGCTCCCTCCATCTTGTCTTAGAAAAACAGGCCTTTGTCCAAGACCAGCAGTGTGTCATCAGCTCTGGGCCTCCAGCGAGGCAGGGACATTGAGCCCAGGCAGCAGGGGGACACTTCTCAGGGCCTTTAAGAACTACAGTAAATCTTCAAACAATTTATCCAAACAAAGGCCGCTGTGTAAGGAGGGAGAAGAGACACAGGAAACAGATGAATAAGCAACATCAATTACCAGGCCCTGACCTTGAGAGCCCTGGACCAAGGCGCACATTTCACACCAAATGACTGCAGATTGGGGCTGACAAGCCCCGAGCGGAGAGGCGAGCCCTTACAAGGTTACCCACCATGCATTTCTTTGGGGCCAGGGCAAAGTAGGGGAAGAAGGGAAAGATACAGAGGGAGATGAAGGTGAGAGGTAAAGGAGCTATGAATGAAAGATCACCATAATAGATGCTGGTTTATTTTAAAGTGAGACAAAATGGCTCAATTTGAGCACTTAAGTCTGACAAAATGGCCTCTAGTGAGATACAAGAGAAACATGGAAGTGGACAGCCAAATAAGTCTCTTGATAAGTACTGTAGGAACCTGTGAAGACAAACGTCCAAAAGACAAAATCCTTCACAGAAATACCCTTGGCTCCAATCAGATTTGTAGACGCATGTGTCTTTAAGAACATAAACTCTTATCTTTTATATCAGACAAACATACAGTCAAGGAGGAAATACATTTGCTGAAGCCCCCTAGTTGTGAAGGAGATACGGAGAATCTCAAGGGGCAGGGCAAGTAGTATCGAAGCTTCTCCACTCAAACAATACCTGCAATCGTTTTTGTACACAGATGTAGAAAAAACCCCAAATGTCTTCGAGTTAATGCAACATGTGATTGGCCCACCCATATAATCTGTGGTGTGGTGAAGTCGGGTGTGGTGTATTTGACAAAGTTGGCAGCTCAGCGTGCTGAGATGACACCAAAATGTTCTAAAGTACGGCTATACTGAACAACTGTGGCATCTGGTGGCCGCTGACACGACTGAATGCTTCTATTCACATGGCAAGTATCAAATGAAGTAGAAAAAAAAGCTATCAAATGAAGTACTTTATTGGCATCTGTATCACCTTAAGGGTACTGGTATGGTACCTTTTTAAATGATAAAACATTTCTCCTATGTGGTGAAAGGAAGTACAAAGGTGTAAACAAACAGGTGACAAAATGCCAGCAAAGTTATTATGATGGGCAGTTCAAGAAAAGCAAAATTAAATGTAACCATAAAGACATCAATGCTGCTATTTACAAAAGAGCTATACAGACTTTACAGTAGGGCTGGGCAATTCATCAATTTTATTGTCAATTACGATTTTGGCCTCCAAAGATTATGAAAACAAGACAATCACGATAAAATGATTATCATGCCGCATTCTCTTGTATTGTCTTGTGTTATAAATCCAGTGCACCCCTTTCTTTTACATCAGTGCACTCAGTGTCGCAAACTTGCCGTCTTTCTTGCTTGATTTAGTGACTTTTCAGACCCTCTTAGTGACTCTTTTTCTGAAGTTTACCGACTTATTATGACCATTATTGAAAATGCAAGAAATATATTCAAATGCAGTTAAGTATATTTCCATGCATGCTCCTCAGAGTCATTACAAACCACAGCTCTTAATGCCATCAGTGCAGGGTCTCTCCCTCTTCTCTTGCACTGTCTTTATATTTATGTATTAAATATTATTTATTTAATGTATTTATCTCATTTTTTGTCACTTTTTTCAGTTGAGTTCTATTTATAGTTCAAGAAAAATCACTGTTAAAAAGACTGTTACAGTGTTTTAAAGTTTAATACCTGCATATTTTTTCCAAAGTCAGGAGTAATCGTGTTAAATAATCATGATCTCATCATTGGTCAAAATATTCATGATTATGCCATTTGCCAAAATCGAGCAGCCCTGCTTTACAGTTTGGTAATGTCTGGTTGAACTTTAAAAGTTGCAATAAACATGCAGCACAAAAAAGAAGCTAATTAAGGCTCCATTTTCTGGCTAGCAGTGGGGGTATAATCTTGTAATAATGAGTTAACACTCCTGTTTTGTAACTTCTGACATGGTGCAAATGCAACATTATTCTTTATGATGACCATTACTTCATCTTTTCCACCTTTGAGCATCATATCTACTCCACTTTTACATCCATGACACAATCATCAGACTGCTGGAAAATGTCCACCATCTCTACCTGAATTGAAACAACAAGCTAAATGGAACCACAGATATCAGAGGGGGACGACCTCTTGACCTCAATGCTCTCTGTGCACACTATACTAATTACCGACATGATAACACGCAGTCGTTCTGAACAAAACAATAGATTCATGCTTTTTGCATGCCAGACACAGCACACAACATTAATTCAATCTGAGTCGCGTGCAATTAGCCAACGAAGCAAGAGGTGCAAAGCCCAGCCTGACTTCTGCTGACAGTAAAAGACAGTGACAGAGGGAGAATAAGTCTGGACTGTATGATTAAGTTTTCATTTATTTTCATTTATTAATTCATTAGTTTATTTTAAAAAGAGATAGTATAGCATATATGTAGATATTGCACAATGGTATTATTTTATTTGTTGTCTCTGGATTTGAATATACTGCACATATAACAGTATAAAATAATAATGACACCTGTAGGACTGATTAGTGCATTAACGTTAAGAGAGGCATTATCAGCCTTTAAATGACAACTTGTTTGTCTTTCCACCATTTTAATTTTAAACTGAGTAAAACAAATACTCTAACATTTGTAGGGAGAGTATTCTACTTTTTTTGTTGCTGTAATTGAAAAAGCAGTCACAGCGAATTTTGTGGAGCATTTTTTGACCACTCACACTAAAGGACTTAAAGTTATTTATCAAGCAAAATCACAAATCAAATGCTACATCTAGTTTATCAAATGGGGGGAACTGTTGCTCTTTTTTTATATCGTTGTAAACTGAATAAATCACACAAAAACAATTTGAAGATATCACATTACACATTTTCCAACATTTTATAGGTTGATTCAACAAAAAATATAGTGACAGATAAATCGATAATGTAAATGATGGTTACCTGCAGCCCGCAGCATTATGAGCATTTTAATTAAATAATAACAAGATTAATGAATAGATTAACTCTCTGTCTTGTGGTATGCATGGCTGACCAGTCTCTGTATTGATTGTTTTCGAGCCATAGTAGTGAGGCTCAATGAACGTGTAAACAGTTAATAAAGCTATTAAAGTCTTTGCTCCCCAGGAGTGCTAACTGAAGCTCTGCCTGAATTAGCGCACCCTTTAATTACGTCCAGCTTATATCAAAAGCCTGAATCCGACTTCTGTATGCCCTGCGTGCCCTCGCTCAACAATTTGTGAGAATGAAGTGACAACCTGCCTGTTTCTGCATTTGTTGTCACAACATTAACAGAGTCCCCGGACTTTCTGCTGCTGGAGCGGACCAAATTGTAAGGCATTACTCACAATAATGCATATGCTATAATCACAGAGAACTTACTTAAAATTCAATCCACTTTGGCATCATTATCATGTATCAACATAATGAATGACTCCTTCAGAGTATGGTAATTATAATTTGATAAATCATCAGCAGAAAATTAACTAGATGTCAAAACATTCATTGGGAAGGGTGATGAATCGAGGATGATTGTGGTGATGAATTGTGTTAATCTGCGCGGTATGTATCCAGTGAAATGGCTAAACAGCCTAAGATGGATGGGGCACAGAAGCTGCAAGGTCAGACCACAAAGCTGCAGGACGGCGGAGAATAAAGGAAACGCGGTGCCTATGTGCATGTTTCACTTTGGTCATTTCTTCCTGTCTGTTTATTTCATAAATACTGTATTGAGGACACTGCAGACACAATTAGTCGGATGATCCACTGGTGAACTGACAGAAAACTAAACAATTTTGATAAGTGATTAATAATTTTAAAGGTGCATCATGCAGGATTTTCCTATAGAACAACGGACAGACTTCTAATAAAGTAATCCCCCTCGTACATCACTTATGACGCACTAGGAGTGTGTGGTAGGGTATTTATGCGCGTCGACTCTGCTCTCTGCCTGTATTTTCTTTTTGCTGCTGTTGTTGTTGTGTTAAACGCATTCCTTGGACTTAATAAAAAAGTAGTGACCAGGTGTCAGACTATAAGCAGAACAATACTACTACTACAATAAAGACAGCACTGAAAAAAACACAAGCGAGACAAAATGCCAAGCAGACAAACCTGGGGCTGGCTTTCACTTTCACTGGTGATACTGTTTGTTTTTAAAAAAGTAAGGTGTATTCGATTTAGGGGAATTTGGTAGCATCTGGAAATGAGGACTGCAGATCGCAACCAGCCGAAACTGCTCCCTGTTAGAATTCCTTCGCTGTTCATTGCTCAGGAGGTTTTCAACTTGAGCTGAATTATTGACAGGGATCTCCTCCTCTCCAAAACAAACGGACCAGAGGATTTAAACTGGCAAAAACACTCAACAAAGCAGTTTCACATTACATATCATTGTTTCTCCGGTGCTGTTAGGCATTTTAGCGCCAAGCTGCTAACCCACCATCTGCTATTGTGTGCTCACCTTTTTTCTCTGATAACTTACGATCCAGACATTCAGGGGGTTTTCACAGGGAGCCGAATTAGACCCAGTGATGTAAGCCAGTAAAAACACTGAATAAAGCAGTTTCATGTTTAAAAAGCATTGTTTTTCTGATGCTTTCATCATGGAGGGGTTGCTATTTACAATGGCTGATGTGAAAATGCCAGTGTTTGGTTTGTCCGCTCCAGGCTACTGTAGAAACATGACAATCCCGGGGATGAGGACCCACTCCCTATGTAGATATAAACAGCTCCTTCTAAGGTAAAAACACAATAGCTCTTATTCTCAGGTGACTATACACAAAAGAAAAATACTTATTAATATTAGACTAATGTTTATTCCATTTCTGCCAATATATCTCCCTATACTGGACCCTTCAACTATTTTATGATATTTTACAGACTCATAGATTAAATACTTCTTAAGGAATTATATTGTGGCTGAAGAGGCAGTCTGTATGTATTGTGCACTTGTTTTTGCTGCAGTAACACCTCAAGATATTGAAGAAATACAGGTCCTGCCCTCTTCCTTCCACACACCCATAATCGTGATTCCCTCTTGGATGTTTCCAATGTGAAAGATGTGTCTGCTAAGTGAGAGAGGTCAAACATGAGTCCAGATATTTATTACATGTGCTGAAACCAGATGGAGGCAGCACATTTATCACAGCACTGTGTCACTGAGGTAACACCCGTTCCCCATAAAAAGCGGCTCTCTCTTCCCAGCATGGGCACCGGCCTCGACTGGTGTTTACAGCGACCAACCCCAGGTTGGGTCCGGCAGCCGGTCGCCTTAATCATCCCCACCTTGCTCCGCCCGGCTCCACCGACTGTGGTTATTTTTAAAACTTTTTTGCTTTTATCAATACTCTTTGCTGTGTAGCTGGGGGAGATATTAAAGCCGCGGCAGGGCAAAGAAGGGCGTTTCTGACACTTGCTCCCTCATTTATCAGTCCCCTTCATAGGCCCCGTCAGTGACAATGAAAAGATTTCACAATACCGCTAGGCAGAAACTCATTCCACCAGTCATCCATCATGCTCAGCCTAGCGGCCGTTCCACTGACCTAATCGGTAATGCCTGGCTGCATGCTGGAGACTCCTTAAAGCCCCCCCCCCTTCATTAGGCCTAGTTAGAATGAGGCAAGTCATAGGGCTAACCCTGTTACTGGGCGGGACCTACATGTCTTGCAACCCCTTCCCATTTGGATCATATTAACCAAATCATTGTTTTAAAAAGCCTGATGTCCATGGCCCTCAAGCCCAGGAGAGAATAAAGTATTTCCATCCATGCATCAAGACGCTCTTGGATAAGAATTTCATATTTGGTATGGTAAAAAGATTTATCCTTTCATGTATCCTTGGAAAAAAAAAAAAAAGAGTACAACAAACGGGCGGAAAATACACACCATTAACCATCCAATACACAAACGGCACATAAAACCACACCAACTGAAACAACAGCAGTAAATATTTCACGGCGCTCCCAACAGAGATAATTTGTGTTTCATTTCAAAGTTATATTTTTGCTGGGAGGGGGGTAAATCTGCCTAAATCAGCCTCTTGCTGGCTCGGAGGGCTTCTTCGGCAGTTCCCCCCCTCCCACTGAGGGCGGTAGGTAGAGGTTCAGCCAGGTCGCAGAGCTGCTGAGAGTTTGGATCCCACTCCATGGCTCTGCCAGCCCCGAGTTCAGGCAGCGCTCTGGTGAGCGTTAGTTAACACACAGGAAGACAGCGGGGGGGTTCGGGAGTGCTCTCTGACCCAACACTGGCTATTATAGAGAGATTATTCCCTAACCCCCACAGCTGAGTTTTCTGGCACATTTCCCTTATCTGCACCACTCCTTTTGCTGCTCCATCTATTACGGCTGTCTAATGTGACCTGTCTCTTTTGTAAGTCACTCAAGGAAAACTGTGTGTTCCTCTTGCCAACATTTGGGTCAAATTAAGTTTCAACAAAGATCTTCATTGTCTTTTATTTGAGGAGAATGTAAAACACACAACACTTATCCTCCCCAATGTGGCGCCAATACTATTAGAAAGGGAAATCAAGAAGCACTTGGGGCAACAGTACAACTTCACATAAATACCCAACTTTCTTATTAAAACTAATTGGACTGAATGGTTTTTAAAGATATCCAAATTAGCCTTAAGACAGAACATTAAGAGACCCTAGCTGAACTCTCAGACCAGCTGCAAACTGGGAATGTGAGGATTTTGGAAATCCTGTCAATATGAAACCAAAAAAAGAAAACAGTGTATTCACTGACTGCTGCACTTTGGAGGTTACAGTTGGCACAAATAGAGGATCAACCACGAAATAATGAGAGAAAAATAACCTTTAACTTAACTGGGGGGGGGGGGACTGCAACTCCTGGTGAGTCTGAAATGGTGCCTTGCCTTATTTGTAGCCACAGGCAGAGCTGTTGTTTGTGGATGTTTTTTATTTTCACAGTGCATTTATGAATAACAGTATGATTTACCTCAGTGTGATTCTGCTATTAACTATGAATACTGGTCCTGTTGTGCAACACTCGCTTTGTTTTCTATGTTTATTTATTTATTCATTTATTAATCTTCCCACATGTGTTGTTCTGAGTCTGTCCTCCAAAATTCAACTGCATAGGTTGTTTTTACAAGCAGAAATTATGATCCATATTCATGCTTTTTGTTAGGCAGCCACATCTAGCAGCAGTAGTAATTAGGTGAAGGGTTCAAACAAACACAGGACTTTCATCCAGAAGTGTCACACTGTGTCCCGTATGAAACCAAAAGTCAAAATAGAGTTATTTTTACAATGTAGTCAGACAGAGGCCCCACAGTGGACTGTGATTCCTCTTTGTTTTTCTTTTGTTTGTCAGTGCGCTTCAGGGGACATTTTGGTCCCTTGATTTAGTGACAGAGCGAGCGCTCCTTGGACCCAGATTGAGGGTAAGTCTGAGTGAGACAGAGGCAGCTACCCGGCTTTGCCCAGTCTGGCTCTGAGCTAACGTTATCTTCAGCCTTTTGCTTAGAAGTGGTGAATTTACAGCTCACAAGTAAATGCGATATAGAATCTGGCTTTAGTTTGATATTTGGATGTTGTTTTTCTAGATGAAAATGTTGTTGCACATTTCCAGTCCAACGTTTGCGTAGTTAGCATGCATTAGCTTGTTTACTACATAACTTAAATGTCACTGTTGCTGTGAACATCCTGCTGAACCCCATTCAAATTCCAAATCCAAACTCCATATGGAAAACAAAAGAGCAAATAGTTGAATATTTGTTTTGAGCAGCCAAATCCGGGTATGGCCATATGTCATAGTATGGTGTGACGGATTTGACATATGACATGTGAGGTATGTCTCATTAATTACGTAACATTATGTAAACTTAGTACAAAAGTAGTTTTTTAGCCCAAACCATGATCCAATGGGTTTTGGTGCAACCAAATTTCACATTAACCACATGTTTAAAACTGTGACCAACATATAAAAACTGCTCTGTCGTCCACCGGTAAGTGCGTTAATTTAGGAATCTCTCCTGTGGGTTGTATCAGATCAGTCGTTCTCAACCGCTTTCAAGTCAAGGACCCCTAAATTGATAAACATTAGGTCAAGTATCTCTATTCATTATGATATGGCTTCAGGGACCTCCATCTGAAAAGATTTTACTTGTTAGATATGAGTAAGACCAGAATAATATAGCTGTCAACAACATTTGAGATAACCATGCAGGGAGTGAAACTTATGATCAGAATAGTCACTGTTATAACTCTTACTCAAACTGGGCTCACTTCTGTAGTGAATTCAGTTTTAAAAAAACTCTCAATTTTTTTCTGGGACCCCCTGGAACTCCTCCAAGGACCCCTGGGGGTCCCTGGATCCCTGGTAGAGAACCGCGGTATTAGAGGGTAGGATCATACAACCCATATGGTCATATGAGTTGGAGGTGGGGGGTACGCAACCCATGCAGTGTGGGGAAAAATAATGATTTATGTTCATGTTACTGTTTTTCCCCAAAAAAACAAAAACACTTGTAGCACATTTGTCATCTGCATATTTCATTATTTCACCACTGAAGCAGCTCAAAGCAAAACCCAGACTGAAGGGACATCTGTATAAATAATGACATCACATACTAAATCTGCCTGAAGTGTTAACATGACAACTAACATCCAGCAGTGCAATGAGCAAATCTTGCATGTAGATCTTTTACTAAATACTTAAGTTGACATGTCGGTTGTTTCAGCCTGATTAGGTTAAATGGTCTCTTTAAAACCAAAGTCAATACTGAAATGATGTGGCAAAATGTGCTCTGAAGTGTGAGCAACAAATATTCTCTAAACTCTGTGTGGCTAGTAATGCTCATATCCTATTATTCTGCTAACTATCAGCAATTATCTCCCTGTCAAAGCTCCAGGTGACAAATTCTCCCCATATCCCGCCTGGCAGTATCATCAACCGGACATGAGCTTCATGTGATGGAAACTAAATCACTGGCTCTGCTCACAGCCCTGACAGACAAATGGGGTGCCTTGGAAAAGCTAGGCCCATCACTCTGAGCTGGGGAAGAAAAAAAGTCTCTCCCTCCCAGCTGACCTTTTTTTATTCGCTGAGAGAGGAGATTAAATACCACAGATTCTGTATGTATGGTCTGTTTCCAAAATATGAGAATTATTAATGGCTTTTGCGGAGGGCCCGTTTAATCTTCTGCCAAGTTGCAGTCATCGGTTTTACCTTGGGCTGCTTTTCTCTTACAGATGGTCCCAGAAAAACAGGAACTGTGCTTTATCCTTACAGCAAAGGCAAAGGAAGTGTGTGGGCAGTGTCTGGGCGGTAATAATATGACAGAATAATCATCCCTCTTGAGGCGACGTATAACATTATGATGCTAACAGTATTGAGAAAATTTACTACTTGGTGTGAATGGATGTGAAAATTCTATGGACCTGGTAAAGACGGCAAACATACCTCAACAAATGAGCTGCTGTGGACGCTTAATTGTTTCACACCTCCACCAAGGGTTTTTTCTCTTGCTGCATGACCGTTTTCACCAGCTGAGGATTAATATCTCGTGTTGTTATTAGCAGTGTGCTAGTTTGGACCAGAGACGCGAGAAAGCGCACCTCCCCTGAAGTGTGCATACCTGCAGCCACATGCCACTTTTCACACTGAGGCCACAAATCAAGTCTCAAAGCCAGAGCGACGACTCAATCACAGGAGCACGACACAACTAGTAAATTATTCTCTTGTCTTTTTGACCTCGTGGCCCATTGAACCTTGGCTGAACAAAAAACCTGCTTGGCTCATTTAAAAAGATACAAAAAGTGCATTTGCAGCTGCATGACTGTATTTGCATCTCACTGAAACGAGCTCTGCTGGCTGTGTCAGCAACTCCTTTTAGTGCTTTACAGTTTACTCCTCTTTTATTCTACTTTAGCAGCAAATAACCAAGGACATTAGTGTTATGCAACTTGCTAAGCCTAAATGAAAAGACGGCTAAGTCTAATGATGCAACTATTAATTGCCTCAACTACGAAACAAGTCATTGACTTCATTATAGATAATGACTATACAATATAGTCTGCGGGGTCACCTTGTGTTTAAAATGAACAACCCAATATGGTGGATTTGCCAGGAATTTCATAAATTCTGATAATGCCGGTGGGAGGATGTGTCATTCATTGAGGCGGAGGCTTAGTCAGATGCCTGTGACTCACTGTGTGTTTGTGTGTATGTACATAGCTAATCAAACAACCAACTGATTCACACTGCCCTCTAAATCATCCAGTGGTGTCCCCAGAAATTTGTCACAGGGGTGGCTAGATGGGGCCACACTGAAAGTCATGGGATGCCATACCATGACTGAATTACAGGAATTCTTTTATGCTGTTGTAGTTGAAAAGTATGTCAGTATGAGAGTAAAAGCTTGAGTAGGCAGTTTAATTTTGGCATTGGGCAAAAATCCCGTAATAAACTCTGAGCATATTGTGACTCAAGGAATCTGAGAGAATACCAGACTCCTGCACTGCTGCATAGCTCAGTTTTCAGGCTTTAGAAAATCTAGCTTGTGACAAGAGACTTTGGCCAATTACAGTTCATTTTTATAGAGAGCACCTTCATCATGTCAATCACTGCTCGTGAACTGTGGTCAAACTGACTTTTTCTTGCCTAAAATGTTTTTAGAAACATATTTTAGTGTACTGTTTAGCTGTAAAATCCGACGCTATGTTGGAAACAGTTGAGCAAAAAAGAAGCAGCCACCCATTGGCAAGGCCACAAACTTTCTCATCCTACAGCTAAACAGTACACTACAGTGCAATGAAAATATCTGAGGGGAGAAATAGGCAATGCAGTAACAGAATCCCAATTCATATTTGATCGGTGCTGCCTAGTTTGACAGTCTGATGGTAGGATATACTTGTTTCTTATTAACAGTTAATGTTACTTGATGCAGCAGAGCCACAAATTTGTCTTTTTTATCACATGAATTCTCCTGATACCCACATTACCCACAATGCAACTCAACTGCTGACAGTTTGGTCAGAGATTTGGGTATGTTATGCTTCTAGCAGCTAATGTAGTCTTGAGCTGCTGGCCTCAAACAGAGATGAACAGCAGGCCACAGAGGCCTGATGAGCTCACTTCTTTCAAACTTCACACCCGAGCTATTTTCCTTTTTCAAACATGTAGTCTTCAGCCCTAGTTGACCACATCTGGGGTAATTTATCAGATTTCACACACCTACCCGTGGAGCTACAAAAAGGTTTTATACATCTATGTGTTTTTATGCAGTAGTACTCCCCAAGACCTGTAACTAGACTTTGATGTGTAAATTGGTGGTTCTCCTTTAATAAAGGTGAGTGTGGGCACTGGCACTGCCAAGGTCTGGAGAGCGGTTTGGCAAGTGGACTGACCTGTGACCTGTAGGGGTTTGCACCAATGCAACATGGCTGAAGATCAACATTTCTGAGGCTGAAGCCACGATTTTATCCTGAAAAACAAAAAGAAGAGAACAGTTATTTCTGTGGGTTTTGTCACAAGTGACGATGAAAAGGATTTAGAGACTGCCTACCGGCGAGAAGAGTTTGGTACAAAAAACAAGGCTTTGTTTCAGACAGTGGTGAAAAGAGAGCTGAGCTGTGACGCAAAGCTCCATCAATTGATTTAACAGAAAAATGTTTGACAGTCACCAACTTTGAGTGACTGAAAGACTGAGATGCTGGTTTAATATCACAAGATAAAGAGAGGAGTTCAACCATACTGGACCATCTCTGCATTAAGCCATTGCTCCTCCATGATTAGAGGAGGCAGACAAGGAAGCCTGAGTGCTTAGTGAGGATGCCTCCCTTTTCCCTGCTTCACCAACTGGGAGGATACGCTGGAAGTGCTACACCTCCCAGCTGGCCTTAATCCCCTTTCCCACTGGGCAAAAAAACGCTCACACCCACTAACATCTGAATTTGTCTTTAGTAGGGAAGGTTACAATCAGCATTCATTCACAGGACAAATGACTCTGAAGAAGTGACGGGTATTTATCGGTTCCAGCTCTTTCTAGTTCAACCGTTAGTAACTTCTGTGGTTCTTGGTGATCTCAGCCACAAATCCCATCAGCTATACATAAAAAGGTACATAAAACAAAAGTAACCGCCAAAACCTTTTTCACTGGCTTCCGTGCTGCTTTCCACTGATAACTAACCCTATTGTCTGGTGCGGTCGTGATGTTGAACGTGAAAAACTAGGGAGAAAAAACAGAAAAGCATGCTCATCTACTGGCAATAACAGGTAACAGGTTTAACAGGTTTTCCCGTGCTTAAAAAACTAAACTAGCGAATTTTCATGTAAAATAGTATTGGTAGCCCAGTCACTAGAGGAAAATGTTGACATAGTTTCTGGTAAAAACTGGTAGGTTACATATTTGTCATATGTATGATATCAACCTTTCTAAAGTAAAGTAATGTATGAGATGATTTTGTGATTGGGTAGTGGATGGCGTGACACCTAGGTGTGACGCCTGCCAAGCTGCAAACCACTGTTAGAGACCAACAAACAAAAGCGGTAGTTTTTTAGCGAGTCATTGCTGTATTTCCAGAGACTTTTTTTAGCCTTCAAATACAAGTTTTTTTTAGGGACCCTGTGCTGCATTTCCACCGGCAATAGTGCCATGAAAACCAATTGTTTTTTACAGAGATATCGTTGCGTTTCTAGGAAGAATTGTGCCACCAAAACTGGGTATTTTAAACCACAACATGATCTGTTCCTAACCGTAATTGCCGTGTTCACACCTGCCCAAACGGACCGCACGTAGGGGGCAAATGCACCTGAGTTCAATTGAACTGAACCAGACAGAGCAGGTGTGAAAGCACCCTTAATCTGCTGATGGGGTTGGTATTAGAGAGCTTGAGGAGTAGCTGGAGAAAACTGTTAGTGACAATTATTTCTGTATTGCTTTGCTTGCCACCACGACCCTGACCAGGACAGGCGACTACAAAATATTTGGATGAATGAATAGGTAAATCCCACATCAACAGTGACCTGTCATGAAATGCGATGCTACTAATGCCTCGGCCTTCTTCAGGTTTCCTTTGAAAAGGGATTGAGTTATTGATACAGCAAATCCATCCAGTGGCTCCCCTGTGGGGATCAAAGCCACCAGAAACTGCCTGTTACATAATGGTCTCTTTGCCCTTGGCATTCACTGGGCTCCGGCAAGGAATCTATACGGAGGGACATTCATGTCCCTGTGGGATCCAAAACTTAATTAATAACTTCTCCTGCTCCTCCTATCTTTACCAATATATCACCTGGCAGCGTCCACACACAGAGAGAACTTCAGTAGCCTTTTCTCTCTGACCTTGGCATTTCTTCTCAGACGCCGATTATTGATAATTTTCTGGCTGTGGTGCCTCTCCTCATTTGTCATGATTATTGCTGAATTTTTAAGCTGTCATCCGTGAGCATGGATCAATGGTTGTCGACTTCCCCTTTGTCATATTGGCAGCACAAACAGCCCTTCCTCTCTAAATGAGGCTCCTCTTGCTTCTCTATCTATTAGCTGTCTGTCTTACTGGGCACTTGATCCTTTGTTAGGTCAGTCTATACATCATCCCTCCAATCAAAGCCTGACACTTTTATATCATGCATGGGCAAGGACCAAGCAGAGGAATGACTTGTCTATTGTATGATTTTTTTTTCTATATGTATATTCACTAATGTTGCATAAATTTAGGAACACAGCAGTAATGCCTGCCTCCCAAGGTCAGAGCAGGACTCCTTAAAGATAACAGGCTTCTCTGAAATACAACAGCAGAGCCAGAATTCACTTTGAATTGCATTTATAATAGGATGCAGTTGACAATCCAATTGCTCAAGTGTCAAATATTCCATGTAATAAGGCCAGATCTGTCAGACTGATTAATGAATTGTCACAGCAAAAGGAACCAGTTGTAACTGGTAGCAGCCACTAGCGTCTGACGATCCGTCTCATTCGACTGCATGATTTGTACCTGTAGCCAGGCCACTGGCACGCCGGCTTCACCCAGCTCCACCACGTCTACACCTATTCCACCATATTCCTTCTTCCTCCCTCGACTGGCTGAACAGGTCTGACAGGCGGATTCCTTTTCATTTCAATGTATTAAAGGCACTTTCCTGCTCTGACAGCCTGCTCTGTTCTGCCACCTTCTAGCTGGGGCTTCACACTACTCTGGGCAGCCACTGCGTCTTGACAGACCACTGTCACTTCCCATCATCCTCTCTGTAGATCCTGCTCTCCCCCCTCTAAGCACGCAGACCCACTTTCCCACCAGTGCAATTATTTTTTTTGACAAGCCATCCATCAGCTTTAACTTTAAAGCACTTTCCACTGATACCCATTGTTACAGTTCTGTGCCTTTTTATGCGGGCGGCAGGAGAGAATATGATACCAGACATTCAGACTACCCGACCATGTAAATCTACTTTGTTCTGTTCTTTATTTCCAATTTTCTGTTCCATTTTTGCCGAATTATGCATATTTGTTGTGCATAATATGCCCTTGTCAAATCCAATTAACATGTCCGAGCTAGCACTGCGAGAAAAGGTTATAATTTGCCAGTTTCTTGAGGAGCGGGGGCTAAAGTCAGACTAAAATGAGCAGCTAAACTCTCGCTGTGAGTCATGACACAGTACTGTCACACTGGGGTATACTTTGTGCTATAGTCTATGAGCCGTGAGATAGAGCTAATAACAGTTAAACAACACTTAAACACACAGTTGGTATAAAAATCTTGTAGCATCACCACCTCAACCGCAAACTTGTTTTTTTTTTTTTTTTTGTGCCGTCAGATGGACACAGCAGAGAGCCTTGTGGCTTGGGGCCGAGTCACCATGATTAACTGACATCAACACTAACACACGACCAAGCTGATCCATCTTGCCCTGGCCTATATAATTAGAATGACAGCTTAGAAAATTTGGTCTGATGCAGAATCTGTCTTATGCCGCGAGGAGCCCTAATTACTATCTCAGTGTGAGAGTTAATGATGAGAGGTGGGAGCAGCATCTGGGGGACTCGAGGGGACGCTCTCTCCCTCTGCCCGTGACATTTGCTATGTCCTAACAACTGGGCCACCTATGGCCCTCAGTGGTCCGCCTTGCTGACACGCACTGTGAGCGGAGAGAGATGGATGTTTGGTGCCAATCCAGGTTGTAGTCCCCTGCTTGTGTCTTCATTGTCTGCCACTAACAGCAGTCTGGAGGTTTCATGCAAATAGCAGGCAGGAAATTTACATGGAAGATGGAGATTTTAACACGAGGCATTTAAAATTCAGCTGGACTGTCTGCTTGTTTATTAAGATCCAATGTGTCTCCAAAGGTTCACTTACATTCCTGTGATACTGTCGGATTAGAGGAACGACTGCAAATGATTCTATAATTTACACTAATTAGACTATAAGTGAATTTTAATATGAATTAATTTAATGTTAAAGTTGTACAATGTTACAAATGATTCTTACATCAAATAATAATTGAGGAGGTTGTCAGTGATCTTAACCCTGTGCAAATCTGCCATATCTAAAATTTCTCATGTAAAATTTCAAAAATAACCTACCATATTTGGCAAACACAGAGGTCACGTGATGATATTAGTCCTGTGCTGATTAGCATATCTGTAACTTGGGGTTTGTTGTTTTCTACGTGCCTCTTTTCTGTTTCTTTCCTGGTCAAGAACTGTGGAAGCTGCGTTGGCAATTATAAAGGAAAGATTTGGAATCTTTTGGGGTGTAGGAGGCTCATCTTGCTACACATCATGGAGACCAGTTCGCAGAAAGAGCAAGCTCGAATTAAAGAGTGAAATTTCAAAAGATGATGAAATTGATGACAATACTATATAGTACATACATTGCAGAATTGGCTTTTTTGTTTAACCTACATTTAAAATAAGAAAAGAAAAAGGAGTTAACACTTTACATCTCTACTAGAAGTGCTGTGTAGAGTGAAATTATAAATGACTTCGCCTGTCCGAATGTGCCACACAGAGCATTGGGAAAGTAATTTCTAAATTACATAAGGGTCCTCTAGTAAAACTAGTCCCACGCGAACGGGGCTAAAGAAAGGCAGTGAATTTGACTTACTGACATTTGACTTAAGCCCTTTTTGTATGAGACTAGTATCTTCAGGAGACCTCGTGATTTTGAAATAACTTCTCTCACACGTCTGTGTTTCGTGCATTGCGTTCGCATGGGATGCGCAAAATCAAAGTTACTGACACTAACCCTCAGATATGATGTCAAACTTCTGTATAACATCCGCGTCCTGAACAAGAGCAATGGCTGCTAAGAAGACAAACAAGCACTCAGTTAAATGGTTGAGTTGGTTGGGTATCCATGCTGTGCGGTGAGATGAGCCTCCTGCATTTGCACCCAAAATGCTGTCAAAACTTTCATCTATAACTGCCAATGCAGCCTCCGTAATTCTCATCTGGAAAAGAGGCAGCCAAAAAAACAAAGACGCAGAGAAAACAAAAAATCTTGCAAAAAAAGAATGCAAAGTTTTGGATTGGCAAAATATGGTAGGTAATTTACTGTGAACTTTTTACTTGACAAATTACAGACATGGAATATTTGCACAGGATTAAGATCACAAACAACCTCTACAATTATTTTAAATCATTAGAAGCCCCCAGGTAGTAATAGTCCTGTGCAAATGAGGCTTTGAACAATAAATTGATCATCTAAAATGTTGCCTGCTGATTAACTAATCCATTAATCGACTAATCGTCCCGGTACTAATACAAGCTTTTTCACCCACCATAACTACTTGGATCTCATAAGCTGTGAAACTGCAGGGCTTATGGGCTCCGGCAAGCAAAAAACAAACTGTTTTCCTGAACCTGTGCAACAATAACAAAGTGCCAACATATGGCTCTGAATGACCCAGATGGTCCGATCACTCCTGCAGACTGTTAACTGATCTCCTCTATCATGAGATTTTCTGAGATGCTCAACAAGTAAGCAGGTGTTGATAAGATTTAATGAGAAAATCCTCATTCAGTCTCGAGTCTATGATTTGCTGTTTATTGGTTATTATAAGCATTAAGTGCGGTGTGTAATCTCGCCCTGCAGAGGCTGACATGTTCGGTGTGCGCGTCTGCATAATCAGCCAGGGAGCTAATAACACGCAGGTTGTCACAGCTGTTAAAGACAGAGAGACACGCTGCCCTAAGTGACAATATGTCAGTGATTGTCTAGCAGATGAAACCGTGGATATTAATAAATCAAAGTGACCCCTACCTGAAGCCAAACAGATGCAACACCTGGACATGTAAATTCTTGAGTAATGGATGCCATAAATTTAAATCGGAAGACCTCCGATTTAATAACCGAGCAGACAGCTGCAAGTGGGAGCAACCATTTGGTTTAATGTAAAAGACAGTTTTGGAATACCAAGTGTTTTCTGCGCCCATCGATCAACTCTAAAGCGTACATTGCTGGGTGAGAAACTGAAATCCTGCACTGTCATTTCTCCTCCCTGATTATACACAGCGTATATCAAAGTGCAGTGTAGTGTAGTTAGGTATGTAAGGTGAGTAGTGTGTGTGTGTGTGTGTGTGTGTGTGTGTGTCAGGAACAGTAGCTGGCTGGCAGCAGGGGGTTAACCTCCTGGCTGCTGTCAGTGTATTAATCACCACTGATGTGTGTTGTAAAAGGATTGCTGCAGGAAATAAAGACACCATGGTGTCAGCTGCACTGCCCTGATGTGACTCCATCAGACAAGAGGATGCTTATTGACAGGGTGAGAAGGGGGGACGGACAGAGAGAGAGAGTGGAGGGAGAGGGAGAGAGGGAGAGAGCAATCAGTCCTCGAGTCAGTCACCTTGGCACTGACGCAATGTCATGAAAGTCCACACCATTATTCCTCCGACCGCACAGGAGCATTATTTAAACTCAAACATCTACCAGGGGCTGAATGTCAGTGGAAGGGCACCCACCTACACACACACATATACTCTAGAGATAAGCACACATACTGTGTCAGTGCGGCCACATCAGCGCCCAAACAATTAGCTGATTGACGGAAAAATTAATAGACAATTAGGGCTGCCCCCAAACAGTCGACCAAATTGTTAGGTCATTAGTCAGCAAGATTTCATTGGTTGCTTTGTCACAGAAGAAAACCCTAAAACTCTAAGGAGCTGCACCTTGTGAAAATAAATCAAAACCTATATGACAGGACCATGTGGGAATTTAATTTGAAAGGACAGATACAGGAAGTGGCCACACTCAGCAGTCAGACAGGAGTCAGGTTACAAATCAATCACAGCCCACAAATATCTTTCCCTTCTTCTGTAAATATTCAGTCTGATAAATATGGAAAGTTGATCATGTTAGTGCAGGGCTACCCAGAGCTTTACATCTGTCCCACAGACGATAGACCTACACACTCATAAACAGCACCTGGAAGAAGATCAGCTGAACGCTCTTCTGTAACTAGCTAGTTAGCGAGACTGTACAGGCTAACAGCTTATGGGACTCCCTAAAAACTTTCCCCTTAGAGTATTTCATCCAGGGCCAGCGCCTTACGCCATGCATCAGACAGAATCTTGTGTGTCTCATCAGTTCACACTGACTCATCTCGTCACATTTTGGATAAGCTTGCAAAGCCGTAACCTATAAAGTTGGTTATTAAAGTCTTTGCCTTAACCCCAAGATTAACCCATCAGGAGACCTCAGGCTTAACTGTAACTTCAAACAGAGATAATAATTTATTGTTTTTGTGATCACTGATGTGCGACTTGTACTGCTGGCATGAATGTAACTATGACTAAAGTTAGACTTCCCTGTAGATTTTCAATGACTTGACTGTTGACCATCATAATGTTACACTGAAAAACATGTACAACTAAAGAGTGTTAAAATATATGAAAATTTAGACTGACCAAATTATATCCAACAACAAAAATCCTGCATCAATAGATTACAAGACAGACAATCAGTTTCCATGTATATGGGTGAGACACCAAACATACAAACTATATGAAAACATGAATAGTATCTTCTGTTTGCTTTGCAGTTTGTATTATTTGGTCTGGTTTGCCTAATTTTTCAAGCTTTAGAAATAAAACTAGTCCATACCGTTCAGTCCAACTTCTCATTTTCATCAAACCAAAATATTTATTTCTGCGTTCTTACAAAGGTGATCATATAGGTTAGAGCACAGGGGACTGTTACAGAGCTTGCCAATACATGCAGTGCTGCATCCTGCAAAGCCCTAACAGTCCGGTTGAAACACCAGTTTTTTTTTGGTTTTTTTTATGAGACCTCTGTGGCTTACAACGGAAACTCCCGCTAACAGGGTATTTCTGATATCGTAAGAGATTCTTACAGTCACTATTACTCTCAATGGAACTTTTAAATATTATGAGTTTTTACAGCTGACTTGTAATTTCTTTTAAAGTTTCAGTGCGAGTGTATTCATCATATTTGGACTGATAATCGGGGCATTCATCATTATTTGCTGACATTTTAAAGGCTAAATAAAAAAACTAATTGATAATGACAACATTCAGTATCTGCCTATACTACACACACACACACACACACACACACACACACATACACACACACAGAACTGTCAGTGGATCAAAGCACTCAAAGCACTGAGGCCCTTCATCACACACACTGACAGCAGACACGGGCACAAAGCCATACACTGACATTGCATGACCGCTGGCATTTCAGGCAGCACACACAATTTAACTTTAACTGCATATTCCTGCTAAACTCTCTGGAAACTCTACATTTCATGCTAGACGATGCCCGCTGCTCAACAAACACAAATTAAGTTCCTGGGCCAAATTCACAGAGTTTTATAGTTGGTTGTACTTTAATGAGCAATAGCTCATGACTGCCTCAGTATTCCCATTAATTACATGCTCCTCAGCGGTCTGATCGTTATTACATGCCTCAAAAGTTGAAGTAATTTAATTTAATCCATTTGATGTTATTTGGCCATCAAAAAAAAAAAGCCGTTGCTGGGAAATGTTACACAAGAGGGGCACAAATAAAGGATATGACTCTGGAGAGGTGGACTCAAATAAAAGCAGTTATAAAACAGGGCTGGCATGTGTTTGTAAAGCTCAAAAGAAAAGGCACAGAGGGAAATTATCAAAGTGAATGAGTAATTTATCAAATTAACAACGCTGGCTTCCTTCCACATTTTATTCCGTTGTAATTCTGAAACATTTCACTGATTCAAAGCAAAATTGAGACGGATTTCTTGACCAACAAAGACAATTGAATTTTTAAATGGATCAATGCATTGGACCACAGTAATGACTGAAAGTGACAGATTAGAGAGAAAAACAATCCCTGTGTCTGCCATAGTGTTGTCAGATTTATTGATTTATCGATACATATTGGTTCTAAATGTTGCTCATTTTTCCCAATATCAATACTATCGATACTACTTTCTTGCCATTTCTTCTCTCCGACAGCGAGCATTTACAATGTGTAACGATCTCAGAGGCTTTTGAAGATGTGCACTGCAAAAAGACTGTTCTTAGGAATGTAAAAAAGTTTTCATTGTTGTTACAGTTAGTCATTTTGCTGTTCTCAAAAAAAAAGAAAAGCCGTCATTGTCATGCTATAGCTTTGTTATATTTATCTTTTAAGGGAACAGTGTGTAAGATTTAGGGGATTTAGTGACATCTAGTGGTAAGGATTGCAGATTGCAACCAGCTGAAACTCTTCCCGGTTAGAATTCCTTCGGTGTTCATTGTTCAGGAGGTTTTTACCAGGTGGCGAATTATCCGCAGAGGTCTCTTCCTCTCCAAATAATAGAGACAAGAGGTCTCATTTATAAAACAAAGTGTGGGATCCATACTAAAAATGTATGAACAAACAAAAAAGTACTAGTATTTTTATATTTTAAACTTCATTCATTCATTCATTTTCCGAAACCACTTATCCTGTTAGGGGTCACAGGTGTGCTGGAGTCTATCCCAGCTGACATTGGGTGAGAGGCAGGGTACTCCCTGGACAGGTTGCCAGACTATCACAGGGCTGACACATAGAGACAGACAACCAATAACCACTAATTAACATGCACGTCTTTGGACTGTGGGAGGAAGCTGGAGTACCTGGAGAAAACCCATGCTGACATAGAGAGAACATGCAAACTCCACAAACAGAAGGGCTCCCCCACCCTGGGATCGAACCAGGAACCCTGTTGATGTGAGGCAACAATGCTAACCACTGCACCAATTGCAATTGTGTTTTTGCCAATATATTCCACTGAATCACACATGCTGGACCTTTAATAAAAAATGTACATGTTATGCTACCAATGTCAGTTCTCTTAATGGTATTGAATACAGATGGTTTTGAATACAGATATTTTTCAAGGTTTTGTTTCAAAGTTGGAAATTCTGGTATTCCTGCTATTAAAAGCTGTGAAATAATAAGGCAGCAGTTTGTCTAATGTACTCTATTTACAGATTTATGCATTCATAGTATGTGTGTAATTAATATAAATATACATTTTCCATGACAGATTTTCCATTTTTCTTTATTTTTATTGGTTATTTCAACTAATCAACATCTGGTTTATGTACATTCAATTATATAAATCCAACATTATATTATATTACTTTACATACTTGCTTTACTGTCTAGTGGCTACCACTTATACACACACATGTGGAGAGAGAGAGAGATGATTTTCTATAATGTTATCTTAGAGAGGCAGCGGCTCTGACTTCCTTGACCCTTCTTGGTAGACTACCTTTCCAACCTGCCTCAAAAAGGAGGGTTATTTAAGAAACAATTAGGAGCATACACAAAGCAATTTGCAGGCAGTCTAACTCCTCAGACTGAGCCAGTGAAGGGCCTTTCAGCGCTGATTTATCACGCTGTCGCCTTCACAAGGCAACATAATTAATAGGAGCATGGACTTCTAATTCCACCCGCTTCCACGGCCAGTGGATTCCATTTGATTTATGATGGCCGAGGACTTTGCATTTTATCAGTTCATTCGCTCGTTATTTATGCTGATGACCAATTTCAATGGGTCGCCATCATCTAACTCACTACTAATCAAAGAGAATTAGGGTTCACTGCATTATTTAGAAGCCGCTAATTTATCTTCGGAACAAGGGGAAGAAACGTTGGCTTGGAGGTTGCAGAAACCACACAGCTCTGCTTTTAGCTGGAGCCTTGGTATAAAGGTCTTCACAGTTTCTCTAATCAGCATGTGAAAATTGTCTTGCTGAAATGATACAATTATGGCTGAATTTAGTTTTATCTCTTATTTAATGGATCACAGATTGTTTGACTACTTACACCTACAAGCTGTTGGTATTTAAAACTGCAATTACGTCTCCTGCGTGAGATCATTTAGCGTTGATTACTTAGACTGCCTATGGTGATGTAGAATGTTATAATGAAAGATAACTTCTGTTTTCCACCAGAAGAGCCTAAAACACAAATCTCTGAAATCAATCAAGCCAGGAAATTCACATTTTAAAGAGGCTGAATCACAAGAGCCCATTTCACTCTCCATAACGTTTGATGGTTCATGGATTCTCGTGCAAAAAGGCAACAAAAAGCAAACTCCCACAGATCCCACACAGCAGCTGCACGCTGGAACACTAAAGCACAACTGGACTAGAAAGATTTTCTTCAGGAGCGAGGCTGAACAATAAGAGTGAATTATTGCCCTGCTGAAATAATGGGTCATGAATGGCCCACAGATTAATACAATGCATTATAAGAAACAGAGATAAATAGGGTCACATTGCAGCTCTGTTTGTTAGAAAAATTACACCTGTTCCAAGTGTTATGAACCTGCAAATGCTATTCTGAAGGTTAAATTGTGTATTACTATAAAACAAATTGAGACGGAGAAAACGGTTGGCAGTGGGACATTATTTAACGTCCTTGCAGGCAGTGCTACAAAAGGGTAGGATTAAGATGCAATAAACCTTACCGAGTCAAAGAAAAATAGCCCTTGTAAACAATGCAGTAAAGAAACGAGTTGCTTCACAGCACATGCAGTAGGTTTAAGGCTTTACATAAGTCATTTTAATGCTACAGCAAACTTTCCAGACAGGGATATTAGATTCAAAAACACCCCTAGATTAAGATTTGACCTTCCTACAGTAGCTGCAGCACAGAGCCGAGTAAAATCCTCTGTAGTCATGTCTTAGCTCGCGTACTTAGCAGAGGGACGTTATCTCCTGTCACTCTTATTATGTTTAATTATTCAGCAAAGTGACTGATAAGGTGTTTTCTGACAAAATGAATCACGCTGTCCAGAAGTGACACCCGCCATCGTAGGAGATGCTCAGACACCGCCATCGACCGCGCTACATCCTCCCTGTTCACAAGGTGTATCATTTATCCGGGGGGGTAATAAGATGCAGAATTTACACAGGCCTGTCAATAGGCATGTCGATAGGAGGACACTTAGCATCTATCATCCGGAGAATCAATGCCATTTTTCAGCGATGAATCCTGGGAAATGATAGCTTTCAAATAAATGGTGGAAAGAGAAACACGACACTCCTCGGGGGAGAGATAGATGTAGAGCGGCTCAATTTCCCCTCGTACTTGCTCTCTCTCGCAGCTCCTCTGCCCGGCTCTCTAGCTCGATGCAAAAGGTCAGAAGACATTACAAGGGACGATCTCTAAAACAAGACGTAAAGAATCTCTGGAGGATCTGCGGAGCAAGACGGGCAGCTAACTTGTGAGGAGAGATGGATGTTTCTATCAATATCTGAGATAAAAAGTGCTAATTAAAAAGCAAGAGTGAGATAGAGGAGCCACATTGTCGTCTACGCCAAGGCAATGGACTTTTGGGGACTTTTATTTGCTGATGCTGCAGAGAGATGCATTTACTTTCTGTTGCAAGTTCTCTTCAAAATTCAATCAGAGCAATCAGCAAAACAACGTAGAGCTGAATGCACTGATATGAAGTAAGGCATATGTGTAGATTTCAAGGGGACATGCATTTGCCCCCTCCAATAAAAACATTAAGTACAGATGACCTTTATTTTGACTAAATTAAAGATATTTACACAATAAATCGATGCAGAAAATCCACAAATTGGTGCATACAAACTCATTAGAAGGCAGAAAATTAAGTGTTTGATGCTAAACTTTTTCTGGCAGAGGGACCCAAACCCAGTTCCAAATGTGTCCCCACCTCAATATTAAAACAAAACATGCGCCCACTGACTGAGGATTAAGACAATGGAGTGTTTGATAACATGTGGAGTGCTAATGTTAGCTAGCTAGCCAAAATAGCTTCAGCTGCCTTTGCTTGCAATGTTGCCCACACTTTTTCCTGCCTGCTTTTTGCCGCAGTGTGTTAGTGCATTTTGCTTAAGGAGGGAAGAGTTGATACCAAAATGATAATCATGATTATTTATCACAATTACTCAGTGATTTTAGGGACAAAATACCTTAATTGCCCATTAACTTTAATTTCCATGTTGTGCTACATTCCTGCTAATGTACTTAGTCTGGTATTTATTCACAGTGCATGTCCTACTCTAAATAAAAATTGTACAGAGACTTTTTACCCAAAATTAAACCAACACTTCACTTTCACATTGTGCTACCATGTTGCTAATTGACAAATGTTTGCATCAAACTAGAATAAGGTTCTACTTCACCTTAAAGGTCCAGTGTGTAGGATTTAGTGGCATCTCAAGCTGAGGTTTCAGAACTGAAACTTCTGTGCCGAGCATGAAGGAGAACTATAATGTATGACTCAAAAACCCAAACCTATCTACAGCCAGTGTTTGGTTTGTCCGTTCTGGGCTACTGTAGGACAACATGGCGGACTCTGTGGGAGAGGACCCGCTCTTTATGTAGATATTCTAAGGCAGGGGTCGGCAACTTCTACCATTAAAGGAGCCAGGCAGCCACCGTGACTGAAGTCCAGTAAAATTCAGAGGAAAAGGCACCAGGTCGTCGACGTACGACGCACACTTTAGTTGATGAAACACTTTTTAATTAGATAGGCTACATATTTTTACAGTTGTAGAGTGCAATAATCGCTCTAGGCCCACAACAATGACAAATGAAAATCTGAAGGTTAAAAAACGACCTTCATTCATTTCCATATAATTTTATTTCAAAGTCACAGGGAGCCAGTGGAGAGGGTCCAAAAAGCTGCAGGTTGCCAACCCCTGTTCTAAGGTAACAAAAACACAATGATACTTATTTTCAGGTGATTATAATCTAATGAAAGCAATTTTATGAATAATATATACCATTTCTGCCAATAGATGAAAATCCTGCACAATGGACCTCTATTCAAGTGCAACTCCTAAAAGTGTTAATCAGATACATATCTTCAGCCAAAATGCGATTGTATTGGTTATTTCAGTTGGTCTTAAGATACAGTGATGTGCTGTACGGTTTCACTTGTATGGATGTCTGAAATTACGCTGAACAAGGACGGGGATTCAGCAGGGCGACGTTAGCATACATAACATAATTCTTCTTGGCCTTCATGCATCCATCATACTGCAGTTTGTGGTGTTTTCTCAGTTGGTTGACCGAGTTAGTTTTGTTGCTTTGCAGCCGAAACAAAAGTCTCATGCACTCTAAATTCGAAACACTTCCAAACAACAGATGAAGATCCATTTCGAGGGACGAGCTCTTCGCCTTCTGCTCCAGTTGTTGGATTTTCGTTTTGCCTGTGTTCTTTGCTGTATACTTTTCTACTCTGGACTGCAGTCGCAACATTCAGGAAAGTTCTTTCACAGGCTGCTGCTGAAGGGTACACGCACAGTGGTATGACAGCTGCCACGGCTGTTGGTTTAGGAAGTGCTTGATTTGATATGCAGCAGAGTTTTATATAAGTGGAGCAGCAAGCTTCAAGATAGCAGTCGGTCATTTTTAGCTAATTGTGGGAAGCCAAAATGGTGATAGAGATTAATATTCAATTAACTGTGTAGCCCTACAACAACAAAAAACTTATAAATAGCATGAGTGCTGATCCAAACACTACAACTCAAAAATCAATTATTCTAATTTCAATTTTTTTCTCGAAAATTTTGCAGAAATGAGGCAATTGAAATCTCAAAATAGCCAGAGTGTCACAGTCCCCTGAGGGAGATTGGCAACTTGCTAAATCAACATCAGAACTACAGGACATTAATGACATGATGACACAACTGATTTTTATCTTTTGTATCATCAGTCTAGACATGGTTTGAACCCGTGCTCCTCTTAGTGACAGTTGGGAATGCTGTGGCAGCTCATTAATCACCGGGACAGCCTGGAGGAGCTATACTTAATCCCATGATGGTATCCTCACCATCCTCTACCGCTGCTGATGCTCGTAAAAGAGAGGGAGAGAGCAAAAAAGAAAATGATTTACACAAATCAATCATTCAGTGCTAGCGCTCATCGGCTGTAACACTGGCAGCCTGTCTTTACAGCTCCATTTTAAAGGGCGCCTGCTGACAGCCACACTTGATTAAGGGCTGTGGCTCCCTAACCTTTCATGTTAAGAAAGATTGTCACTGAGTGACACAAACTTTTTTTTCCCCTGCTTTTTCCAGGTCGGTTCAAGGCGAAGATATTGGCATTCAAATTTGTGGCTGCTACTGTGAGCAGATGTCACCTCTGGCGGGTAAGGGTAATGGCACCAGCAGGCCCACTCTGACTCCTGGGGCTAAACAACATACCACCACAGGGCTTCAGAGGGGGCAGCAGGCAGGAGGGACAGCCTCAACAAGTGAGTGCTTTACGAGCCTGCCCTCCACACTGCTTTTCCCTTCACTGCAATTATCATCAAAGAACATCTGTTTGTTGTTCCTCAGGCGCCCTCCCCTCACAAGTGTCCTAGCCTCACCTTGACCCATACTTTCAATTGTAGTGGATGTTATGACTAAAAATAAACAGTGCGAAGGAGTGAGGCTACCCTTTGTGTGAGCAGGGCGTTCTCCCTCTCCACTGCTGCTGAGAGGAAGGATATCACCCGACGAACACAGCTACTTCCTCCCTCTGCTCATGGCTCCTGACAGGTACATGAACAGATGTGAAGTAGAGTCGGCAGACTCACTTTGTTTCCCGGCTTTTAAGTTGATCTCACTGTCCTTTCGATGCTGTCAGAGTCTGAATGACCTGTCAAAGAGAAGTTCAATAGTTCCTGGCAAGAAACCTGATACACATTGAGGTTGTGGTTTGTCCTGTTTCTGTTCCTTGGCTGCGATCTATATCACAAGACCATAGATGTCACTCATATAAAGACCGAACATCCTCGCTCACAACTGACTCAACGATTAAATGCAACATAGCAACTAAATCAATTGAGGAAAAGGTGCAGATTTCTGAATTTGTTCATAGTCTCTCACAAGATTCCTTACAATGCTATGTAACAAGTGAACACTCGCTGTGGATGTTATAATTCAGCCAGGTCTCAACCGTCACTCAGGTCAATTAGCAGAGTTATGTAAAAGATGGCACGTCTTTGCTACAGGGAACATCCAAAGTGCAGCGTGACTGACTGAATGTGATGTACAGTGAGTGAAGACAAGCACAAGTTGCCCAGTCGCCAAAAGAAAACATTCACATTGTGCGTTACTACAAACCTCGAATACCTTACATTTGTTGTGACTTATTTTAGTTAGAGTTTGTTTTAATCCAAGGGTTATTAATAAGTTACTATTTCAATAAAATGTGAAACAAGTCATTTATGGACTGTAAAGAAGGAGAAGTAATAGGAATTTGTACTTTGTATTTGTGTTGACAGACTTTATTGCCCATGATCCTTTGCTACCCATAATGCTTGACGTAGAGTTTTGCTCACGTCTAGCAGCCAAGTTGTACCTCCGTTCATGACCTGGAATGTACCTTTGATTATGTTCACTCAAGTCATGTTCAGACTCTAAGTAAAGAGCCTCATCTCCTAAATTCCAAGCTAGACAGAATTACGACAACGTTTGACATTTCTTTTTAGCTCAGCTCATTTCATTTCTGAGCTGACTTGGTCACTGGGAGGTGGAGGGGATGTTGGGTGGCGTAACATTGAGTAAAGGAAACTGCCAATCTGCAAACCACTGTTTGAGACCACAAACAATGAAACTGGTTGTGATATGGCCAGTCATTGCTGTTTTTCCAGTAGCTTTTTAGGCACCAAACATGAGTGCTTTGCAGTGACCCATCGCTGTTTTTCCACCAAGAACAATGCCACAGAAAGAAATTGTTTTTTCCTGCGACATCGATCTGTGTTTCCTGTCAGGATTGTGCCCCCTAACCTGGGTATTTTAAGCTAAAACATGATCTTCCCCAACCATAACCAAGTGTTTCTTCTGCCTAAACCTAACCACACGTTAACCACTGCTTTGATTTTAAAAATAGAAAGAAAAACAAGACTCATCCACAAACACCAACAACTTAAACACCATTGATATACAGGTCTGTGTTCTCGGATCCCTCAACAAAAACTGGGTGCTCCTAGCATGCTTCACAAAAGATTAAAGACCTGTCACTATAGTCTCTATTTACTCATAACAAAATAGGCGATCTTCAGAGAGATACCACAGTACAAAGAATTGAAGAACTTTTAAACGAGAAGTACACAAGACAATCCAATCTTTTTGGGTTTCCCCTGGAACATAACAAGTAACCCAGAATCCCTTGTCAAAACACTTTATAAACTGTGCTCTGAATCTCCTATCAGAAACCGTAAACAAAATAACGTTCCACCGCATACACCGACTTGGAGCCCACGTCAGAGCCCAACCCCATCCCATCATCATCAGAAAAATTTAGCAAAAGTAACTTATCAAGAGGAAGGGGTGGAAGCTGTAAGGGATAGTATATTCTATGAATGATCAATTTCCTAAAAAAAAAAAAAAAAGAGCGATGAAAAGAACAGTACTCAATAATTCAGCAGCGCAGATGGAGGGGGAAAACAAAGTTTCAGTCGCTCCATAATAATGTGCAAATATGTCGTATCCGTGGTTTGCAGAAATGTACAATGCTAACATTTTTTCTGGCAACTTGATTGGTACAAGAGCAACAAAAAAGCCTCTGTCTAAATCATAGGAGATTAAGCATTTGGCTAAGTTGCATGCTTTCTGTCTTCAGTAAAAGCTGTGCTGAAGGGCTTGGGCCTGCACCGTAATTGTTACCTGAAATTATTGGGTACTCTGCAGAATGTCTGCAATAGTTTCTTCTTGCTCCCTGAGGATATGTGTGCTGATTTGTGCGTTCTGTCTGCCAAATAGCCCAACCTGGCAGTGTACAGCAATAAAGACTTGTAATATAGCTCAAAACAAAGTTTCATTCTTGTAGTTTCACCAAAAGCAGCACATCTTAATTCCTAATTTGAAAGCTTAAAAGCACTCCAAGATATTTCTGCTGTGTACAATGTACCCAGAGGGACATTAAACATTTAATTTATAAAGACTTTTTGTAATGACTGATGATAACACATGAATGTGTCCCGAGGGAGGGCACCAGCTGTGTGATCCTCAGGAATCATCTACGACCTGTAAGGCAGATGTGACGACTTCTCTTCCAGGAAAGCCGGGAATTCATCAAATGACGCCGTGTTCCTCAGTGATTATCAATCCTCACAGTCCTAATCACGGTGGCTCACACTGCATCCCATCAGATGAGCCTTAACAGCGCCACTTCAGTGATCAAACTGTTCCTAACTTCTGTCACACAGCTTTTTGCGTGCAAGAGTTTGTTAAGCATTTCCACGCAAAAAAAGGTGGAGTCAAAGTGACAGTATTACAGATGACTGTAATTAAATAATGCGTAAGGCTATTGTGCTTTGTGCCGTACTTTTGGAAACTGGACAGATTCCAAACCATCTGTGTTTATCGAACTTCAATGGGTTGCTAATGTGTAAAAACAAATACAGATATCCTGAACATTAGATATGCTTGTGTTATAGCTCTTTGTTTGAAAACCCCTGGAGAATTTTGATTATTTCAACCACACAGCGTGAGAAGGATATATGTGTCAGGCAGCCCAAACACAGAGTTAGTCATGCGGTTTTTTATCAGTGTCAATCACTGAGCTGGAACCCTGCGAGCTCCAATTGGTCATCAGTGGGCGGTATCGGCACCATGGCTCTTGAAAAGTTGGATTTAAGGTTGGAAAAACACACTCAAAGCACTGAGGGTGACGGACGTCTGATAACTGGGTCCCACTGCAGCTAAAAACAACATGGCTGACTACGGAGCAACAAAAACAAAACAATTACAACCCTGAATACTTGATATGTGAGTCAGCTGCTTGCATTTTTAAAAAAAAAAAACAAAATGGAGGAAGCTTGTGGGAGGGAGGGGCTCACATTTAAGATGGTCAGCCTGCTAGTATGTGGTCCGTGATGTGCCATAAATCTTCCTCTATCTTCTCTGTGGCGATGGCAGAAAAGGGATGAGTCGCTCACCAGCCCCCCTCTCCATCTCATTCACATGTCTATCTGCCTGTTATCCATGCCCTTGAGCAAAGATTACTGATGCCCTGCCTTTGATATATGACACATCATGTGCCACAACGTTTCATCCAATGAATTAACCCAGAGAAGAAGAAAAAAAAAAACGGCTGCCGTCAGTTCCCCGAATCGCTCACAATTCCTTTTTTGTGTGTGTGTGTGTGTGTGTGTGTGTTCGTCCTCGTTGATATTGTGGCTCTGAGTATTAACGCTCGCCTGGTTCACCGGTGAAGTGTTATCTGACCTCTGCAGGACTCTGCATTGTGTTATCTGGTGTGTGTCAACTCACATGTTATTCACATCAGGAATTAGACTGTGGGTGGGCTCATAATCCAGCACATTACCAATCACTGTGGAACAACCTTCATCCATCAATACATCAACATCTGAGAAGACTCGAATTTACAAAGATTTATGACACATCACTGATTCCTTTGTGACACATTTGATCATTTCTATCATTTTATATCACAGCTTAGTCTTGAAATTTCGATGAATTACGCAATTTTTGTTTTTATCTTTTGTTATTTAAGAGGGTTGGTACCTTCATAAGACATTTTTGGCTTCCTACCTTTTCTGCACAATACTCAGACTTGTCAAATCTTTTTTATATATGTGTGTAAATAAAATAAAGAAGTGAAGTGATATTTTTAAATATTCTGTCCCTCTGAATTCCTACATTAATAAATATGACAACCAAAGAGGGTGTTCAATTTTAAGTCTCGCCATAATTGTGAACAACCAACTCTGAGAGGTTTGGGGGGAAGCAAAATAAAATTTACGGCTCAATATTCTGACAGCGATGATACAGGAAGTTGAGTAAATGCACACTTCATCTGGCTATAAACAAGAACCGAGTGGTTGTGTCTCCCTTCATTCATAAAAGCGGTCCATTAACAAGAGCTGAGGGTGATAAACCAATCATGTGCTGCCGCGCAACTGGCGAACCAGTAACCTGCCACATTTATTATGAGCTGCTGCGTGTGACGGCGAACATTTGCCTTTTAAATCTGTCTGTCTGACGTTCAATCACATAAACAACAAGTACATGTAGATACCTCCGCAGGAGATATCATTTCTTTTAGATTTATTGCAGACTGATTCAGGCACAAATATACTGTTGTGCTTCATTGACACCTCATGAAGATGCAAATTACCGATTACTGGGGGTGTTCATCGGCAACATCTGTACATGATGAGCAATTTATAAGAATGTATGGCTTCACTTAACTTTACCAACTTTTAATTTTTACATATATATACACTGTAAAAAAACATGCATTAGTTTTTCTAAGATTTGCAGACAATAATTGTTTTGTCATATTCAAAGACACAAATCTGTCTTCTAATTCTTCAGGATTATTTCTGCACATGCAGCCTAAATCATTTCAGCTTTTGACGAACAATGTCTCACAGAAATAATATTCCTATTTCTGCTTATTTGTTTTGCCAGTTATGTTGGCTGAGAAACTGGTGCCTAAATCATTTTTACAAATGACAGAGAAGAAGCATTCATTTTGTTTAATCATGTTTTCATTGCTGAGCATTGACATTGCACAAGCAGATATTGTAGAAAAACATGTCATCTGCAAACATTTAGCAGATCAACATTATGCAACTTGGAAAATACGTCCGTTAAAAGTATACTGTGTAGGATTTTCCTAAAAGAGAAAGTAGTCTCATTTAAGAGTAATTCCTCTCAATCATCACTTAAGACCCATTAGCTGTGTGTGGCAGTTATTTATCTGCAAAGACTCGGCCCTCTGCCTTGATTTTCTTATTTTCTTCTTACTGTGCTGTGGTCCTGAAGTTCCACAGTGTGCATGTGAGGTTGGGACATTATAAAAAGGTTAGCGACCAGGTACCAGACTGTAAGCAGCATGCATCCAAGAGGAAGCTATAAAAAAATCATGGACGCAGTCCAGAACAAAACACACATATACAGGGAGGAAGATCTGCAAGCGGACAAAGCTTGGTTTGTACTTTCATGGTCACTGACGACAGTGTTTACAAGTACACCTTCTAAGGGTAGCACCACCCAAATTAAGAATTCCAATATGTTATTTCCTAGAACTTTCCTAGACGAAAGTTCAGTCAGAATTTGTGAACATGAGCTACTCTTTCTCAAAGCCAGAAACCAGAGAGGTAAGTCTCAAACTTGTGATGTCATCAGGTATTAAGTCTGAAGCTGCACTATAGACAGTGCATGGGAGACTTATTTCGTGAACCCACAGAATGTTCTTTTTTTTTTAAACCCAAATGAGCTTTATTCTATTTGAGTGTTCTCAGCTCTGAAACAAAAAATGTCCCCACATTTCCCCGGGTGCTTTCAATGTCATCGAGAACATCTTTCATCATTTATTGAGTGCGGTTATATGGACATGGATACCCCTTTATGAGGCTTATCCCGGTTATGATCATATTCGCAATATGGTGTTCACATTAGAACAGAGAAATCTGGTTATCCACATTCCCCATATACATCCCGGGTTGTTTCCGAGCACTCCAACTGGCATATTTGGGTTTCTCATGAATGGAGTATGGTGTTTAAATGCTCAGACACATCACTGGGATCCAAAAACGTGATCATAAACAGGTTATTCATGTCCATGTAAAAGAACTTACTGTCTATGGAGCAGCTCCAGACTTTTTTACCCTATGACATCACAAATTTGAGTTTTAGCACCCTAGTTTTTGGATTTTGGAGAGTTAGTCATGTCTACTTATATTTTTGGACTGTCAGACAATAGGAATAACGTGAATTTTGAAAACAGGTGCAGTTCCCCTTTAGCCACAGGAAGACGTAATCTGGGCAGTATCATATTTCTAGCAGAGCGTATTTGTTGCATATTTGTTAGCACATAAATGCAACTTGTAAAAGTCAGGGTTGCTTTTGAAGAATTGCTAGAAGCGATTTGAAAACATTAATCCATCACTGTATCGCTATCAGTGGTGACTTAGAAATAATGGATGCAAGTACAAGGGTTGAAGTGGATGCTAATCGTCATTAAGGTTAAAAAAATATCTATAATGCTACTTTTTCTAACCTTAAAGCCATATTACTGCAGAGATTAAACCCAAAGAGAATGCATGCTGGGAGGTACATAATGTGGTTTAAATATAAAATAAATTAATGGTGTTAATTGAGCAAGAAGAACAGTACTCAGCAGCAGGACATAAAATCACAACTTATCACACTTAAGTTATACTTGAACTCACTGTTTTAAGTTCTGAAATGCTTCTGAATGAGGAAACTAGATTAATTTTGGGTGAAGAAGATCAGATCATTCACAATATATATCATGGCATTTATTTTTCTTTAGTTTAAATTAAAAAACCTTTTAAACCCTTGTCAAATTTGATCAAAATTACACTGACAAGTAAAATAATCTTATAAAACTCAACATGGAAACATAAACAATGGTTTGCCTTAAACTCATGAAGAGGTTTGACAACAGGTCCACGCACAAGACGCTGTATGACAACAACTCCTGGCCCACACACAGAAAATGACACGAGCTACAGAGAGCTTCATCATAAACAGTGACAGAAAGCCGTTGTTGGGAAAAATATGGCAAAACCAACAGCACATGCAGCGTGGCAGTAAAGTGCCTCTTCACCACTACAAATCTTATATCAGTCTCTGAGAACAGTTTGTATCCCACAGTGTTATTCTTTTTACAGTCGAGTCACCTGCCTGATACCCTTCAGCCATTTTCCTCAGAAGCTGTCACACACGCTGGCTGTAATATATGGCTGCACCAATGAGAACAGCTGTAGCCAATCTCCATCCTCTCCCTCTCCTGGAGCCTACTGCCTGTCCAGCATAAAATAATACATCAGGATTAATTGATTTCCTGTCAGTCTCGTGAAAAATAAAATAAATTTCCATGTAGCCTGTTTCCTGCAGCATTATAATTTTGTACATGGCAAGTAATTTAAGGTTTTTAATTATGCATGAGAGTGAAAAAACATGACAAAGTGCGCTGTCGCCTGGCCCCCAAGGCCACAGCTCTGGCCTTTGTATGTGCTGAGACAACAATGGCAGTAACTTAACCACACATAAATAATATATTTATGTATTTAGAGGCTACACATCTCTGTCTGAAAACCAGTGCAAGAGTCCGAGTGTCAAGGTCGAGGGCTGGCCATTTATCTTAAAAGTAATGACGTTCATTTTTGGAGCGCATGAATCATCAAACATGCACTCTGACGCCAAAAAGTCAAGAGCAGGAAAGTCAGGATCGCTACGGTTCCCAAGGCTGTGACAGGAAAACAGATAGTGCGCTAACGAAAACTCTGAACCACTGGAAGCAATAATGTGTTCCCTCGGAGTGTAACTGCCATCCGACACGAAATATATTTCAAAATCTGTTTATGACAAAAGCCCTGGCCTCGTAAAACAAAGGACAGAAAAGTAAAAGCTCCACATTAAAGATTTACGTGCAACAGTGTTTGTGCTCAGCTCCTTTCATTGTTCGCTGGATTAATGAGCAGTGGGGAGAATGAGCAAGCGTTTCCCTAAGAAGTCAAACTAGAGCCAGAGATAGAGCAGGAGGAGGGAGAGCGCGGCAAGCAGGGTCATCAGTAGGCCAGGGTCTTAAATCAGACCAAAGGCCGGCCCTGGTGTCAGCTCAGGACCAGAGGGGGAGGAAACTCTCCACAACAATGAGGAGGGGTTGAAGGCAGGCCTATTTGTTGTGGATTTTTTCGGCATTACCAGCTGGGCCTGAAAAAGCAGCTGGACAGAAAGAAGCTACAGTATGAGGGGCCTGAGCACATGCCTCTGGGTCATGGGGAACTATGGGTTATTCACTAACTCATACCAATGGCATGAGTTTAACGAGGTAACACTTTGGAAATGATTACAGGCTTTGTTCGCTCAAGAAAGCTTCGAAAAAGCTGTTTGAGTGATTTATTTGATAGCTGTTGTTTTCTTACCCCCAGAACTGCTTCACATCTGCAAACTGTCTGACTCTGAAACTGTCCCGTGGCTAAAATTACGATGTGATAAATTGCATCGTGAAAGATTTAACTGTTCCGACATTAAACAGCATTCACAGCATAATGCCGTGGTGTTTCATCACGGATAAATATCTCCCGCTTTGCGTGACATCTGAAAGCATTTTTGGGACTCTCAGCACCCTTTTGGCACTTCTAGACGCATACATCATCTCCTCTCCATCGTTCTTACTTTGGTTTTTATCTGTTTGTTCACCACCGCAATCTACATGCAATGAAAAATGCAGGCTTGTATCGTGAGTGCACCTTCCAGAGGATCAAAAGGATATGGTTGGACAAACAATCCGATATCCAAGGTTAAGAACACAAAGATAATAAATCGCTTGAGTGTCATGTTCAATTTTCAGGACGGCATTACCCGGCATTATCCATAACAGGATTTAAATTGTTATCAGGACGCTGAACAATCCACTTTGCGTCCGGCGAGCATCCTGCCTCTAGTGATTCATAGGGAGGAAACAACTATCACATTTTCCAGTGTCCCACCGCAGCAGCAGCAGAACACCGGCGCACTTCATGTACTTGGATGATTGGTTGAATAAATTGCTTCCATCCTGGCTGCTGTTGACACTCATGTGGATGAGTGCTATCAGTTTTAATTGTCTTTCTTCCTTCACTCGGCCCGCGTCTGCAACTCCTTCCTGCCTCTCTTGAAAACAAAGCCGAGATGCATTAAGTTCAGGCTGAGATTTGGCCGTGCGAGCCGTGCAGCACAACTGTGGACAAGTATTCTAATGTTTTAGAAGTGTTTTACATCTGCTGGGAGTTCACTGGGTCTGCAGACTATAAATCAGAAATTACATCATTTCCCTGACCAAATAAATGACTGTAGTTTTTGTATGAGTGTTTGCACGCAAGTAGCATCTTTAATAAATAGTTCTCAAACCACTTTATTACAGCACCTACTTTAGCACACACTATTCAGCCTGCCCAATATCTTACTAAATACATTTATATACTCATTTGCTTAGTTATCATTACATCCTTAAACAGCACCTGTCATTGGAGTACAGTATATTTATTGTACACACATGCGTGGTATCGACCTTCTTTTACCCCCAAGTAAAACTTTGCTGATGATATATGTTCATTAGAAGTGTTATAAAATCCTAAACTGTGCAACATTATTTATCTGCTGATATAAATTATGGATGCAGTTATTAAGGGACAGGGTTGATACAGATCATGGTCATTTAAATATATATATATCTAGGTTAGTAAAGGGGCAGTTCATACGAAATTCAAAAATACGTATTTTTCCTCTGACCTGTAGTGCTGTTTATCTACCTAGATTGTTTTGGTGTGAGTTGCAGGAGATATCGGCTGTAGAGACATCTGCCTTCTCTCCAATATACTGGAAGTAGTATAGTAGGAACTTTTTTTTTCTACCAAACTACACCCGCCAACTGCATCACTGCACAGACAGAAGAATGCATTAGTGTTGAATACAATGCGATACAATACGATACGATGCGTTACGATACGATGCAATGCGGTGCATCTAGTTCCATTATACTGGAGAGAAGGCAGACATCTCTACAGTTGATATCTCCAACACTCTGCAACTCACACCAAAACAATCTAGATTGATAAATAGTAGGGATGCACCGAAATTAAAATTTGTGGCCGAAGCCGAATAAAATTAAATGCTTGGCCGAATACCAAATATCGTTGTTTATTTTTTCATTAATTTTTTCCCAATGAACACCCTCCAGATTAGTGTTGTCATGGCACCAAAATTGGGACCCACGGTACAATACCAGCAATACCAAGTATCACGATTCTGAGTAGTATCATGATACCACAGAGAAAATGAGGCAGATGCGCCTTTTGTCATTTATAAAAAGATAAATCACTTTTCTATAATACATCAATGATATTTCAATGGAATAAATTACTTACTGACTTATTCATACTTCAAAAACAGCATCAATAAGTGATTAACATAGCGGGGATTGAAATAAAAATGAATAAATAAAATAAAAAGCAACCAAAAATCAACCAGCCACCCTCCTCCCCTGACAAGTTAAGAACAGTCCCTTAAGTGTGGTGAGGTTTGTGGACCGTTACCTGCCACAAAGAGAGAAATGTGAACGGCTTATTTCCCCTCTGACACGTCACATACCTGTGTGCCGCCAGGTACTTTTGGGCAGTTATGACACCAAGAAGAGGAAATTATTGGACCTGGAGCTGGGCTTCTCCGTCACTGGTAAGCCGTTATCTTGCGCTGCGGAGCACATGGCCGCCGTATTTGACAGGAATACGTATTCTTGTCTGTGTCAGTGACCCCTGTTCAACCCACAACCGGCGGGATTTGCCTTTTGTTTCTGCTGCTGGTTGAAATCTGTACTCATACAATGTGCTCCTGAATGATTTCTTTTGCTCGCACAAAACTATTTTTAGTCGCAAATGTGAGCAAAATGCTTGCACCATAGAGCTCTGTGGAAAACAAATCACTGCCAAATATATTACTGCAAAATATTGCCACACTGCCGATATTTTACTCCGTCCATCACCGCGCTGTTTGATTGCATCATCAAAACACACCGCTATTATTCGGCCTTGCTTTTCACTTATTCCACCGAATACCGAATGTGTGTTTTTTTGCAATATTCGGTTACCGAATATTTGGTACATCCCTAATAAATAGCTCTATGGGTAAGAGGAAACGTGTACTTTTGATTTGGGGGCTGAACTGTCCCTTTAAACTATTTACTATAACAAAAAGCTGTGAATAAATGTAGATATTTTTCTTAATTATGTGTCTTTATTATTTTAACCATTTCAATTCTAAGATAAATTAAGATGCATTACTTTGCCTTACAGATGATGATTTAATGATAAAATTTGTGTTTGTTTGTTAGATGATCATAATTTGAAATTGTTATTTTCTTCCTGTTGTGTTCACAAAATTACTGCTGTAAACCACTGTGATGTTTTGTACTATGAGTCTCTGTATCAAAAGAACTTTATTTAATTTGAGAGCGAAGGCAGATTGGTAATGCTGTGGCCCTTTTGTTTACATTTGGATAACAGATTGTTCCTCTAACACATATCTGGCACGAATGCATGTATGAATGCACCATTAACAAAGCATAATAGGAGCATTGATTAAGTGAGACTGATATACCTGCAGTCTACCTTTTTGTTAGAGCCCCTTGACTTATTGATATACAATCCATCCAGCTTTTTCAGAAAATCTGAAAACAATCAGCGTGCAGAGCAGCACAATGGCGAGGCATTAATCATGAAAGGCAGCACTTTATTCCTCAACCACAGGATTGTTGCAACAGCTGCTAAGCATTCTGGTAAAGCGAATTATCTATGGCTGTGTAGCAGTAACGATGAGACAGAGTCATTACCATATCGACAGGCTCCCAGATGGATTATCCTCATTGATTACTTCATGGCCTGTTGATAAGTATTTGTTTGAAACGCGAATGGAGGGAGAGAAATGTGCTTGATGCTCCCACTCTGTAGCCTGCACGGCCAGAAATATTTCTGACCTCTTCTTACCATAGCCTGGTATCACGTTTGAAGTTATTTTCAGCTTTTCATACTCTGTGATGCCAAAGTCTCCAGATCTAAAGAGATGGAGGGTAAATAGTCCGGGTGATGAGCAGCAGCAGAGAGAGAGTCTCACATGTGTAAGATTTCACGGCTAATCACAGGCCGCTGTGATTCATGGCGCACCTCGCTCCACTTGCACGTATATCATATGATGCTTTTTTCCCCCCCCTCTCACCACCCAGGCCTCCCATCCTGCTACCTCGCCAAGGTCAGCTGAAGGAAATGATACCGCTACACCACAAGATTTATGAGAGATTCACTCCCGTTTTCTCCCTGTTTACAGAATACATTGACTCCCACCGAGGAGCCGCTTCCGTCTCTGGTGGTTTACAAAGCAGGAGCCTATCTATTGGGTGTCACAGGGAGCAAGAGCCCGGCAGCTTGTCTCCTGTGACAGGTGCTAATTGAGAACCAAACATGGGTTGCATCCAGTTTAAACCTCAAAGTCTCTCTTTGGCCTTCTGTTGCCACACTGGCACAGATAACCTTGGACGCTGACAGTAAGACACAAATCATAAGATGACATGTCACAATACAAAAGTGTAACAATGTGTATCATGGAGCTAAAAAAAAAACTAAATCTGATCTGTTGGGAATCTGAAAATGTGCTAATTTTGTTTGGATCCATTAAATGCCAGAGGGTGTAAATGAGTGTCATCCATTAACACTTTGAACTGTCAGAGGCCTTAACTGCTGTTTGAAAATGTTGACAAGCTAGGGCAGATTATGAGACAATGGGCCCCTGGGCACTAACACCCAAAAGGCCCCACTACCTCTCCTACAGAGGAGCATGACACACAGACTTTGTGGTTTTGCCTTTATTTTGCTGTAGTTTTGTATTTCGTTGTCCTCATTATGCATCTTTCTGTGCTTTTGAGTGTTTTTTTGTGTCTTTTCCTGGTTGGTACAAGTTACAATAATTTGACTGATATTTTGCAGATAAAGGCCAGGAGTGCCCCTGAGCCGTCTAAAACAAATGTGAGTAAATTCAATATTATATTCAATATTATATATAATATAATATATTCAATATTCAAGCAAGTTAGGCAAAAAAAATATGGTTATGATAGAAAAAGTCTTGGGTGCCCTGGACAACCACGAAAGGACAGCAGAGGAGTTACCACACAGCAGTGTAACTGGACTGGACAGCCACAGAAAAGGTTCACAGGCCAGCCCAGTTATATAAATGTGTGGATATCTCCTCTGTCGTCTTTTCTAAGAATAGGAAACGACAGTGATTACTTTTTTTTTTTTTAATGCAAAATTAAAGCTACTCTGTGGAGCTTTTGACCACTAGTAGTGCTGTGGAGCATGTTTTAGAAAGAGGATCCTCGTTATGTTTGTATGCACATGCTTTCACATCCTGTTGTTGGTTTCATACTATTTAGATGAAAAACAGTCGGTGGCAGTAACATGCTAAAAAATAGATTAATGCAGCTACAAAGGCAAGGTAGACTACAGGCTTGTTAACACTGATGTAAACAATGTAGGATTTATTATATTTCTTAAAAATGGCCTTGCAAAATGTTTTTTGAAGAAGGAAATGAAGTCAACACTGAATGTAAACAGGACTTTTGTTTCTTTGGGGAAAAAAAACTCTTTAGACAGGATGCAAACTCTTGTCTACATGCACTTCCACTCCCCAAACCTCCACACACACTGTAGTCTCATTACATACATACAGTAAAGGGCACACTCCTGCATAGGCCATGAGCGTGAGGCATTGGACGTATATTGTGTGCTGCAGAATCACCAAATATGTACGTACTTCCTACACTGTATAGTTACTGGACATTCATTTCTAACTTAAAGGCCCAGCACATCCACACACAGGTGTTTTCACTTAATCTGGCTAATTTGACACATCCTTACATTCTTAAGAGGTCTATTTGGGCAAAATAAGTGAAAACACCTGTGTGAGTGCATCACAGGTGTGCACAGCTGTTTTTGCATGTTTTACAACCAAGGAGGAACAAATAAGAAATGTTGTACAGAAACAGTCTCAACTTTGTTAATAATATCTTGGCTTTATTACACTGTGATCGAGTATCAAATCAAATCATTCAGGTACAAGGCGCAAAAAATTAAGCACAATTGTTATTTATCTCAATCTGACGATCTACCTGTGATTGATAGGAGATCTTAAGTGGTCAGATTAATTGGAAGTGAGGTTCGATGGGTGACTGGCCTTCACATGTCCTTGGTGGCCGTAATGAAGGGATAGTGGATGGGTGCGAGTGCGTCGCCCCTCGTCGGTGACAGGGTGCTGCCCTGCCCCTTGCTCAGAGAGGACCGGGGCTTTAAATTGCTTCCATCTCTGAGACTCTGATTAATGAGAATAGTTCTAATCGGAGTTCCTGAGGCCAACAGCATTAGTCTTAATCTTCCAGGCCCCATCCAGCAGCAACACTGACATTTAATGTAGTGCTAGTGCAACGGTAATGAGAATTCATTCCCCAACAAGGGAGCAAACTCTTCTAGCTCCCACACAGGTCCTGGATTTGGGAAGGTTATTGGCCCTGAGTTTCAGGGGTTATTAGTTCTCTTCAGGCCATGAGGTACCTAAAATATCTAGTGTTTTACAGTCCACTTTGAGGCAGGACAAATTAAACTGTGCTTGAGCACACAGACGATTTAAAGCTCCTTTACACAGTCTCGATGCGGTTTGGAATAGTGCTGAAGCAAAAAGTCGATTGGCAGAAAATAAATTGAGAGCAACTGTGATAATCTATTATTTTTCTTCAGGTCATTTAAATGCCAAACATCAGCCGGTTGAGGATTTGGTGTTTTCTCTGTTTCTTATAGTTGTTAATAGGCATTTCAACATTTTTTGACAAGTTATGCATGTTGGCCTTTTGGTAGATTTTGCTGCTCTTCAGTTTATTACACTGCGCACCACCCACCATTTGGTGAGAGTTAGTTAACTAGCAGCGCTGCTAATTCGATGCGTTCCAAACCAACAGTGTGACTGTGGAAACATGGTGGCCACCGTCCAGTCTCCTCCAAGGTCGCCCCAGTGAGTAAGCGGCTCACTTTTGAGCCACAAACCTCTTTTAGCATTGTTAACTACTGTTAGCTCTGTTAGCATCGTTGGCAGCGTCAGCACAGCTAGTCGTGCTAACGCAGTTAATATTGCTAAAGGGGTTAAAAATAAAGCCACTTACTCGCTGAGGCCTTCTGGGGGGGGCGACCAGAGGTTAATGTAGCTAACCAGTGGAGACCGGAAGGTGGGCAGTGGCCACAATGCATGTTAACATGGTTAGCCAACTGTCTGTCAGCAAAGCCAACAGAAAATAAAATAAAAGGCGAGACATTACGTCACAAAATATTAAATGCAGCGCTATAATTCACTGAGTTAATTGAGTGCTGGACTTAAAGGAAGGGCCTTTAGTATTCACATCGTTTTGTGTGGGTTTTTTTTTCTTAAACATTAATCAGTGACTAGCTGGTTAATTTGGCTATCGAAATCAAAGTAACCAAAACTGACATCCCTGTTGTAAATTAAAAAGTTTTTAGTTTTAGACGGTTTGTCGAAGAAAACAACCTGAACAGCTCTGGGAACTTGCAATGGCCATTTTTCACTATTTTAAGAAAATGAGACGTAAAACACTTCTGAGGTTCTTTTGCCAACACAAACAAAATAACAATAAACAACTGATTGATTAATTGAAAAAGTAACTGACAGGTTAGTCAAGTTGCAGCCCTCCAGTTTCTATGTGTGTGTGTGTTTGTGTGTGTGTACAAGCAGGTTTCCGTGAGAGTGTGTGCTTGCACTTAATATGTATGAATTTGCCTATATTGAGAAACAGGCAATCATAAAACAATTGTGTAAAATCAGGCAACCCTCTATCAACTGAATGAAAGCCATTCCCGCTGTCGGCCGTACTTGTACCGATGCAAACAGTCCTCCTGTGCTCAGTTAGCAGTAAGTAAATTGCTCTGGGATTTGTATTGCCGGAATGCTTTAGCAGGTAATTCCTCTCTGTCTTTCATTTTGTTTGTCTGTGTTAAGTTCCCACTCTGGCCTCATCCATTCTCACATCCAGTTCCCGGCTTTGTCCATCCATCAATGGGCGCACTTTGTCAGTGCTGACTTCATCCTGGCGGCTGCAATCACATCCGAGCAGGGCCCGACTGCCACCGGGGAGCTTTTTCACCTCCCATCTGCATCTCCCCGATCTGCTGACGGGGCCCCTGACGTGCAGTGTTTTCTATTGCACAGGCAAGCAAAAAAACACTAATGCTGCACCTCATTTCTCCAGACCACTCCTGGCCTCGCATGGCAAAGAGAAGGAGGGAGGGAGAGAAGAGAGGGAGAGGGAATGAGGTGAGATTGAGAGAGGCAGGGAGGTAAAGAGGGGGAACATTTTCAAGAGGGATTGGCTCTCGGGTCAGGCTACAACTCAATTTGCCTTTTCTTCTCAAATACATCAATAGACATCACAGGTAGAAAATGTATCACTAATTAAGGCTTGATAAGCAGCCAGTCAGCTGTACTTTGAAGAGGGAGAGAGGAGGAGGAGAGGGGGGGAGCCAGTTACTCCACGTGGAGGTTTCAATGGACTTTCTGGGCATCTAATGCTATATGGAGCATTTTATCAAATCTCAATTGAATCAGCTTCACATCTGAATCCTTTATAACCCAGTATGAATCTTGTATTTTAAGCAGGACTATAACTAATGATTATTTACTTCTTGGCACCTCTGCTTTTATTTGACAGCTGTATCTTACATCATGTGATTGTGAGGTTAAACAGCAGAAATTAAGTGTTCACTTTAAAGGGATTTATATCAGATTATATCCTGTTGTGTTGAGTCAAGTTAAACATTTTTTTGTCAAATAACTAGGGTATTGTTTAGAAAATCATGACACCATTACTAAGAGAGTATTTCACTCTTTGATACCTTTTTTCCCTACTTTGTGCAATAGCCATCATGTGAATGGAAGCGTTCAGTTGCATAAAATACCACCACCATGCCATCCTATCCTAATGATTACTACAAAATTATTAAATATTTATTAACCTTAAACTGCCAACTATATCAAATACAACAAGCTCAACTTCCTGTATGGGTTGAAGCTGCTGTGAAAGTGGGACGGCGTATTAAATTGAGGAATGCTTGCAGTGATTAGCTGCGAGCAAAATCATAACAGTCTTCTTTTTCTAGATCTGGGTACAAAAATGCAAATGCAGGTATTGTTTAACTAGAGAAGTTTTAATACTACTTGGTACTGAGTTTTTTTCCCATCTATACCTTGAGGGTATTGAGTACTGATACCCAGCCCGTCGGACAACCCTGCATTTTTTTGCAGGAGCCGTATGTGCTGACAGACTAGCCTCACTGAAATGAGTGAGGGGGCTGTATGCTTTCACGCAAGGCTAAAGTTGGTCTGACCATGGCCTTAGGTTGCCAGGACACCCATGTTGATTATTGTGTTGATTAATCTGTTAATTGGTCAGTCTATAAAATGACAAATAATACAAAAAATGGACACAACAAGCTTTCAGAACCCAAAACAATGGTCTACTTACCTACATAATAACATCATGTTTTTTTTCTTTGATCTTCACTAATACAAACAAGAGATAGAACAGGAGATGAAGCATTTGATTTGCACTGCTCAGCACTCGTTTAACCAACTTGCAACTGAATCCAAAGTGAAAGCAGTTAAATGGCCTGAATCCTTTTAGAAAATACTTTTAGACAGTATCATATTCTCTAGGATTAGTTTGTTATCTGTGTGTTAGGCAAGCTGGCTCTGTAGTGTATGAGACCTAAATGGTATTCAAGAGGAATGAGGAATGATGGAAACATACATTATGATACAATTAGCTTAACGGACAAAGACAAATTCACTACAACACAATAAAGTTGATCTTATCCATAATCTGGCCTCTACAAGTTATTTCAAAGAAACATGCGTGACACCAGCAATGATCTTTACAGGAGAAATTCACACAACTCCATGATTCAGTCTCGTTTACATCAGGGAGCACTAATTAGACTGCGATGGAGGGTTATTAATAGGCTGGACTTTCCACAATGATCTTGTTATAAATGGGCCCTGTCAAGGCTTTCCTCAACCTCCAAATGAGTATTCTCACTCCACTGCCCCCATCCCAAGAATCAGCACCAGCGCTGAATAACAAATGATTGCTATTAACTGTATTGTTAGTAATGATGCCTGAGAACAAACAAAAGTCCATAAATAACAATTTGCTGAGGAAAAATGAGCCTTTAAAAAGACAGATACCAAGCTGAGTCGTGGTAAATGGCATCTGAGGGCCTGGAGAGAAAAGAAAGTGGCTGCTGTTTGGGCAGAAGAAAGAAATGATTGATACAAAGTCTGATCTAGGGAATGAAAATTTGGCTGCCTGGTGCTTCCCATGCAGGGGTGTAATGTTATTCGCAGATTACAGCTTACTCCGCGCACACACACACACACACACACACACAAAAATCCTGCACCAAACACTCAGCTGAGTGGGCTTAAACAACAAAGCGGCTCCTGCTCAAGTCGTTTACCCGGACACAAAGGCAATTCCTCATATTAATTAAGCGCTGTCACCGACGTGCTCGCTCCCTCTCGCCAAGCACATGTCCGCAGCTCTGATATGTGGGCTAAGTGTTTTCCCTGATGCCTCACTCTCAGCCTGCTTTTCACATAAAGCCTCTAGTGGGAGCCGCTGTTTACAGAGTCAGTTCCACTTACGCAAATCCCCCTGCCGTGTAAACAATATCCACGGCGACTAAACAGAAACCCGGCGCTGTGTGTTTACGGCATGAAAAATGTTTATCCAATTAAGTGACATTTCAATAACATAATCCTAAAACCATGAAGGCTTTTAACAAGATTACATGACCTACAGAGAGGCAAGAGAGTCACCCGTTCTGTGAGATGTGGCTCAATAACATTAAAAGCAGCAGCAAAATACGGCCATAATTACTTGGAGTACAACCTTCCCAGTGGCGGGTGCCAGTGGACGCTGCATGTCTGTAACTATGAAATATGGTATTATAAAGCCCATCTTTGAAGGGAAATAAGATAATTTTTGACGCAAGAGGATTATTGTGTGAAGAAGCGTAATTCAATTGCTCAAAATGTCAAAGTAGGAGTCTGGCAAACACCAAAACATGAATAGAAACAGATTCTCTATATGCTGTCCGTGGAAACCGTTTTACAATAACTCCGAGGTGCACATCTCAAAGCTAGTGCATCAAAATAATGGGGCACATAAACCTGAGGCCCCGCGTTACGCGTAGAAAACAAATATGGAGAAGAAGGTATCAAAATAATGAAAGATTGTTTATGTATTGTGGCATGAAATGGGAGGGTGTGTGAGAGAGGCAGCGGCGGGGAGAGGTGATGGTGACGGATGGACAGAACTGACAGTGCGGTATTCATCCTGCACGCTAGAGCGCACGTCCTGCTAGTGGCGGTCGACAGAGCAATAAATCACAGGCCCTCCATCCTGTATCTACAGCTTATTACATCCACCATGACAAATAAATAATAATCCCTGTCAGCACAGCCCTTTGCTCAAGGATTGAGTCTGAAAGCGTTTGCTCATCACTCCTATTCCTGAGTGAAAACACCTGAGCAGGGGAATTGAAAGCCATGGTTTACTGGCCCTCTGAAACTCTGAGAGACAGTGGGAAAAAGGCACACGGCAGCCAAAGATCTGAGAAATATGAGAGGGTGCGGCGGCGTACAATAGGAACACAAAATGTTATGCTGCTCAACAATCACCATGGTTATAAACATTATGATATTCTCAATATCAGATGGATTTATAATGGCTCCATCATGAATTTCCACTGGTGGGACATCAATCTTGATCCTTTACTCAAGCATTCAAAATATTCAGTAAGCAAAAGTACATCAGTATTAACAGCTAATTGTACCTAAGTATCAAAGTTAATGTAATCATTATGTAGAGCATTATACTGTATAACATGATTATTGTAACTGAGGCAGTAACATGTAAGCAGCTTTGTAGCTGGTTGAGGAAAAGCCCATTCATTTCTAGTTTTGCATTATATCCTATATGATATTGGGAGGTGTCATGGTTTTAGGATTATGAATATTTTTGGCGCAATACTTTTATAGTGCTTTAAAAAAATAACAGATACATTTATGGGGTTTAGCATTTTTCCATCTAAAACAGCACTCAAATCATTATCAGACAGAAAGATAAACAACTACAGAAAATATTAAATGAATGATGAAAATTTAAAATTCAAATAAGTTTTACTGACTTTTCAGAGTTCTGAATTCTTAAAAGATTGATTTATAGTTCTACATAGTCTCTACATGGAGCCTATGCTGTAGCCCAAGCTCTGTCCAACAAGTCCAAAACGCTAGTTGGTGGTGAGGTTTCTATGCCCCTGTGAAGTGCAGTAAAGTCTGACTGATTCAACTAACACACCCAAAACACACATAAAACATGACTTCTTATCGACAATGTTAAACAAAAGTATACAATTCAGCTCCACAAAGTTCACAGACAAAACAATTGTTTTCCACATGTTAACAACATGCTAACATTATTAGCATAAGCCATTTCCTGCACAAAATTTCAAAACTTTTTCATGACTTTTCAAGGACCCACAATTTTTCCTTGTCCTACTTGCCCATAATTGTAATTTCAGGTGGTTGGTGTACACAGAGAGAGAAACAGAATGCTGAGAGTAAATGAAGAGACGTACATCTTATCTGTAAAATAAAAGAAAATCATAACAAAAGTTTTGTTTCCACTGAAGGAAAAGGTGCATATCAGGCTACAATATAGGCTACGTGTCTACGCAGAGCCTACGCCCTTGGTATGGTTTCTATTCCACACAGAAGTTCAAATCCCACTTTAGGGTGACTGGGCTACTGTGAGGGATTTTGGACTCATGACCCTGTGTAAAATCCTGAATAAGGATTTGGATGCAAGGCTGTACTGACCTATGAGGTTTGCTGGGCAACATTTGCTGCACTACATATCTATTTAGGAAAATGTAACATCAAGGCATAATATAAACTAAAATGACAAAGATATTATACATGAAGGGCCCCTCGACAAATTTCTGCAAACCAAGACACAAACAGTGCACCAAGAGTAGACTATAGCTTTTAACTGCCCATTGTACATTATACTTTTACTATCGGGGAGTAGAAGTATAAAGTCGAATCTACTACGCACACTATAAGCATAAATAAATTATGACTGGATGGGTAAAATGTAAAAATTTAAACTACAAGTACCTTAAACAATATCTGAGTAAATGTACTGCATACATGCGTATATCAAATAAACAGATCTAAAGGCAGAGGACATTAAAGTATGAACATGGACGATGAGGTTTGAGCTAAATCAAATATAATTTTCTATTTGGATAGATCCAGCAGTTATCTAATTGTTTAATCAATGAATGTGCAGAGCTGCTGGCTGTATTGTTTGGATCAATACAAATTGATTTACATGTGTCTGCAGAGAAACACATCCTCCTCGCAGCTCGTCTCCCTCTGCGCCTTCACCTCCCTTCACATTATTTAGAGGACATGTGGCGTAAAGCTCATTTCGGGCCTTTGTCCCTCATGCCCTCGTGTTTCTGTAAATTGTATAAGACCATTTAATCTTCCTTAGATGAGGAACCATTTACTTTGCGCCGTCCTTCAATAAAAATTAAAAGCTCCCATAAAAACAGGAATGGGAGTGGAACGCCCTCGACTAAATCAAAGAGCGTTGTTCTTTCAAAAGCCGAGCCTGAACACTTCACAGGCCTGTTTTATTTTGACATTTGTAGATGAGTTGAAGTGTTAAAAAGAAAATAAAATGCAGATGAGAGCCCGCCATCATAAAGGTTAGTGAACTGTAAATGGAGCTCTCCATCTTGTCTCATAATAGGTGTAAAATTGTAAACACGCTGAAGAGTGTGTGAGAGTATGTCCTGCAGCTCCTTTAGGGATTGTATAAACATTAATCATAGAATCACTCGGCCATGGTTAATCATGAGCACTTGATCACACTGATCTCTGAGAGGGAATAAGGAGCTCATCATTGCTGTCTCATAACACCGACTGTCACCATAAAGATGCAGCTTGCATACACACAAGGCTAATTTCAATCTCAAGAAAGTGACTTTATTACCGGATCATTTACAAGCCTGAATATGTTGCCTATAGGACAGGTGAAAGATGGGACATCAGTTTAATGAGTTTCTGAGCAAATAAACTCAATGCAGTACTTCCTGTATAGTTTGCAGTATGCCCTCTATAATTTTTCATCATTTAAATTAGTACTCAAACAATTAGCTGATTAATATAGAATCAACAGAAAATTAACTATGTATTTTTTTTTTTGAGCAACAAGACTAAGAGACTACAGCCATGCTAGCTTCTCTATCTACCTAAGGGACTGTTTGTTACTTATGAGGTGGAGCTCTGGAGTGGGACATATGTTTTTTTTGTTTGTTTGGTTTTTTGGTGAAGGGGAGGGGCATACAAATTTAAATGGCTGTATTTTGTATTTATCTTACGGCTGATGTTTAAAGAAAAGACACCTTCCAAAATCACACCATTTATTATAGCAAGAAGCTGTAAAAACAAAAATTATCATTGGATTTTCAGATTTCTGGAGGTCCTGGGACACATCATGTGCAATGAAAGCTTCCGTCAGAAAAAAACATGAAATGAAAGCTGACCTTAAAGTAGTGATACTTCATAAAAATCGCTTTATTAAACGTCTCATTTAAAATTTAGCCAAAAGTAAACTGTTTGCACTGACTAGCCACCATGCACAACAAAAATGAAAAACTGAGGCCTTTTTCAAACTAATTATGGTGGAGGAAGGGTCATGTATTTACACTAATTACTTAGGGAGAGTCAAGGAAATATATTAGTAGCTTCAGGGGGAGTCAGACAACAAAACAAAACAAAAAAACACCTCAGCCACCCCCTCCTCTTTTCAAAGTATTGGATAAATTAAAATTTTGACCAGATGACGGTGATAGATTAAAAGTTAAAGTCCCCCTCCAAACACATTTGAAAGAACGTAAAAACACTAACAATCTAACTAATGCTAACAATCTGTTTAACATGGTTTTCCCACATGTTACTTTAAAAAAGGCAGATTTACTCTTTCTCCCTCACTAAGAAATTCTGGATTTGGCCTCCACTTTTGCTTTTGCACGATGCTGATCAGTAAAAGAGCAATGCCCACCAAGATGGCTCCTATTAGTGTAAAAGGAAACATCAGAGAAATTCAGCCATATATGTTTGAGCCTCAATCAAACCCAGACTCAGATGAGGAGTCTGGTGTGGTTTATGTTGTTTGTTAGCTTGTAACTGGCAGTGGCTGACGGTGTTAATGGGTGGGGAACATATAATGATATCTGCTACAATGGGGTTTTTGGCAGATAGTGTAAAGAAGCTCCAGGGTCCAGTTTACATCCAAAAACTGCACACTATATGACATTTGCTGTCCAAACTTCACTTTGCTAATGCTAACTCTGCTGTCTGTACTGACAACTCAGCTCCTTGCCGGAGGTTTCAGGTTTCTTTGTTGGTGTTGTCCAAGTCTGTTCCCCTCTTGATATGGGTTTCCTGTATTACACAGCGACTAGCTTTCAAATTTGTGACGTAACTTATCTTGACTGCCTGTTGAGCATTTGAACCTGCGATTTTAGGGAAATACACAGACAGAGTGAAACACCTCTCCACTGGCACATTTCCACAGGTCCAGGTCAGTGAAGTTAAGGTTGACATTTTAGGGGACATAAACGTAGGAGAAACACATTTTTGAGTGGAGGGGGACTTTAAGGGATCACAAAAGTTATTTCAATTTATCCCACATTTCGTAACAACACATTCTGTAGATGTTAAAATAATGACATTGCTATTCATAGAGGCACTTTGCTTAAAATGTCATAACATTAGCTGTGTCTGCTTTTTGTCTTTTACATCACTGCAAATTGAATATCTTTAAGTAGGAGCATCATTCCTAACCATCTGTAATTTCATATTCTTAACATTTTAGGCCTCAATTATTAGCTTTTAACAAAATTTTTCATTGTATCCTACAGTGTTCTTCAGCAAATGGAAAATCTTTGGGTTTTAGGCAATCTGAAGATGTAACCGTGGGCTCTGGGAGCTTGCAATGGCCAGTTTTCATTGTTTTCTTACATTATACCAACCTATCTAAATCTAATCAAATACAATGTGACGCTAAGAAAACATGGTGACAAGATCTACCTGTCAGGTTTTGTCAAAATGCTCCAGGACCTCAGGCGAGCACATGCTAATGACCTGACGACCTCTGCCTGCGTGAGCTAAAACAGTTCATCACGTAGAAAAAGACAGAGCCCAATTAACATGTTTTTGGGAAACACTAAATATTTCCCAAGCAAACATTTTGCCTGAACTCATGGGAAAGGCAGAAATTCCACACAATAAGAGAGTTGGTGCAGGATACCACGTGTCAGGCCTTTAGCTTGTGCTTGACACATATGAGTCAGCTGCTTTCAATCAGTTTCATTTCAGTTTTTCTTGTCAGACTTAAGTAAATCATCTCAGATGGTGCATTCTGGTCAAGCCATGTGGGGAATCCTAAAATCATATTGCACATAATACCAGGAATCCCATTTATCTCTGCGTGGATGGACAGAGCAGGCGAGCACCTGGGTGGGAGAAGCCTGATAAGAACTGGTCTTCCACTGCTCGCCCTGTTACATTAGGGGGGTCGGGAGTTCACGCCCCACTCTTCAACTCCTCTGGCTGGGCTTTGAACTCCTGACCCAAAGTGAGGGGGGAGGCCCTCCATGCACAGTAGCTGCATTTACAAATGCATGCTGACTCCATGCCAGCAAAGCAGAATCGAGAGGAGTCTGATAACATCTCGCTTTAGAAGGAGCTGCTCAGCCAGCCCTTTGTATTTATGGGCAAGTCTCATGGTTACCCCGGACCATAAATCATGTTAATTGGTTTACTGATAAAATGTCTGTCAGGCTCCTTTCACACAGTGCTGTGGCACCCCCAGTTACTGTTTAATCTTTGTCCTGCAATAGTTCATCTGTTTAACTGACTGGAGGTGAGGAGGAGTGGAAAAGGGAGTTCTCCTTCATATCACAGCGCTGCACGGTGTGATGCTAATTCCAGCCCCTGCTTGGCTGACTTGAATGATAAATGACACAACTTTCACTGGAAAACAATCAACAACAGAACGTTAACAAATTGACAGATCACCTTTCCAGGTCATCAGATGTAATTTTTCTAATTAAAAGCTATTTCCTGAAACAAAAACAATCTTCTAATTGCTATTCATTCTGCATGTCTCATCAGTATACTGAATGGTTGCTCTGTGATTTGTTCAAAGATGACGACATGTCATTCTTCAGGCTGGTGGTGACAAATAGAAAGCGCCTGGGTTAAGACTTCTCAGAAAATTGTATTGCCTTTCTGGCAAGGACACTGAAGCCCACAGGACTAAACTGTCCCTCGTCAACAGATAGACCGCACACAGACGCTCATTTACCTGTCAGATTAACATTAGGAGTGACTCTGCTCCAGGCCATATGGCAAGAAACCAGGAACAGTACTTGCAGAAAGAACTATTTGTCTCTGAAAATGTCAACGCTCGTTAATTCTCGAAAAATCAAGACACATTAGCAGGCGAGACGTACGAAGACAACTCTGTTTATCTTTGAAGACTTTCTGGTTGAAGTGGACGACAATTTAGTTTCTTCTGTGAAACGTGTCTTAAAGCTGGGTTAGAAAGAAAATCTGGAAAAGGCAAAAAAAAAACAAAAAAACAAGGCAGAATTCGAAAATACATGCTCCTCCTGCAGCTTTCTGTCCCTAGCCCTGCCCACCAGACAACCATAGACATATGTGTGTGCTACATACAGTAACTTAGTGTTTTCCATACATTGCTTTCAGCTTATTTCATTACCGAGTTTCACGCAGCAAATTCACTCCCACTTGCCCTCACAATGTGATTCAAGGCTCTAGCTAACGTTAGCTATGTAAAATTATTAATGAAACAGCAGCCATGAGCAGAAGGCTAAATTATTAGCAACATTTTCTCTCGATCTCTGAAATGCTTCTCCAACATAAAGACGTGTTTTATTCTGTTTTATTTTGGGTTACTTTGCAGTGTAGGATTCTCTGCCACTGAAACAGGCTTTCACTGATGACATGTCTACATTTGTAAGCATAGACAGGTAAGGCACATTACAGCCTGCGACAGCCACAGATACTGGGTTTTTTCCCCTGAGCATTTCATTTATCGATTGCAATACAGATGTAAAGAGATTTTCTACAAATATAACAAAAAGGTTTCTAAAATAAAATGTCCACCCCAGCTTTTACTTTACTTTTTAAATGCAAGTGGAGAAAAAGAAAACCAAACTGTACTGCTGGTTCATAGTTGCAGATAATTACACATAAGTAACTTTCCAAGTAGACCAGGAGCTGAGGCAATGCAATGCAATCTACTCTTATTTGGCTGGCGTTGATCTTTGCATGATTAATGGTTTGAAAGGATCCAGAAAAAAGGTCAAATGCGGAGTAGGGGATGGAGCAGCTATGCAGGGTAATTAAGACAAACATGATTAATAACCCCAAGCTGCCACTGTGTTCTGTAAACAAGATGCAGCCAGATGGGATGCATATTTTGAATACTGTACATTAGTTTTGCAGAACATGAGGGCATACAGCTATTCAACGTACTTTTAAATAAGCCTAATATTAATGTTGTTAAAATACTGTAATAGCTTGTGATGTATGATGAGAGTGCATTAATGTAACAAACTTTATACCTCATTGACGCTGCACAATCCATCTAGAAATAGCATTAAATCAATGACTACAGTAATGGAATAGAAAAGTCATTGGACTTAATTGCTCCCGAGCTTTATTGTCTCCAGAATATGAGCCGCAGATAACACGAGTACAGTATAATAGCTCCATCATGGAGACTTTCAAGACAAGCTGTGATTACAGTCCTGACTGAGAGGGGAAAAGTCTCCCACTCTTATTCAATCCATTATCCTGCCTGCTCTCCTCTCTCTCTGTCCACCAGTGTGACTGACAGTATAGAGGGATCAGGTCCAGCTTCCAGGGAAAGCAGGGAGACAGGTGTCAAAATGGTCCAGCAAGCAAATCTAACCCTCGCTAATCAGCCCTGTTGTTCCTCTACAATCCATGTCTAGTCCACGGCTCTCATTCCGTATGAAAAACAATTACGCCGGTTTGAAGTTGAGCTCGCACTAACTCACCTGTCTCTTCTGATAAGTGTAAAGATGGAGCAGAGGGAGAGGAGGAGGAGAGAAGGGATGGAGAGTGTATCGCTTCCTAGGCGTCCCAAAACAACAGGCGTACATAGATATGTTGGAGACATGATTAAAACCTCAAGCTAAGACACAACACTGAGAAAAATTAAACCATGAGAGGTTAAAACCATGTGAGGATGAAAAACAGTGTTTTGATTAAAGAGACGGTCTGAGCTCACTGGCTCCGCCAAGAAGATTTGGTGCAACGTTGGACCACGAGCAGGGATTAAATGGTTAGTTTTTGGTGCAAATCCAGGAAAGATTTCTAAACACTGTAAAATAAAAATGTCCATCAAATAATCTTTTTAAAAAACCGGTACATGTATCACTGTCCAAGAGCTAATTTAAAGTCAAAACATGCATAATTGTTAAGCTTTAAAAGTTTAAATGACTGTATATTTTCACTATTGTATTTAGGACCAAATTCACTTGGATAAATTAGTGTTTTGAATGTCATCCTGTCACCTAGCTATTGCTTTTGTATGTTACCAAATTGGTCTCTTAATTAAGTTGATGTAATTACTGCCTGGATTATGTTCAAAGACATCATTTCTGTGAGGTAATGCAACACTACATCTATGTACAATGCAGGCTTTAGAGGGAGGTGGCTGGGGCACTTTGGTTAAGAAAAGAAAAAGATCAGGGTTTCGGTTAAAAGTAATAAAAAAGGGAGTAAAAAATAATGCTGTAATCACTGCGAGTGTATCACAACACTGCCTATTTTGGAGAAAAGCAACTGAAATACATTGTTGGAGAACTAACTAAAATACACTGTTAGTGAACATTTTACTGATAACTGAAATACTGGTGTAGTGGTAGTTAGAATAGAATAGAACAGAAAGCCTTTTTTGTCATTGTACAAAGACTATACAACAAGATTAGGAGTGCTACATCTGATCATGGTGCCAACTTGACAATAAAAAAGCAAACAAAAAACAGACAATGTAATCATTCATAAAACTGGAAATAAATAGTGTAAAAAAAAATGCAAGAGTGGATTGAAATTTAGTTAATGTGTTGGGTGTACTACCAGGTGGATGAGTAGATGGCCAGTGGTGCAGTGGAGGGTATGTGAACATTTTGCTGTTACGTTGAGTATCAACATTTTTTCGACTTGCCAGATATGTTACTTCGCAACATTTCCTCTCAATGCTAATAAAAAATGTAATGCACTCGCCATGACGTTTCCCTCAGAACATATTTACTGTTTCAAATGACTTGTACAGTATATAAATGTAATTTCTAGGAGATAGAGTTGTTTGAATGCTGCTGAAACAACAATTATCTGTAACTTAATGTTTAAAAAACATTCACATTTCAATTAAATTTATGCCAGTTTGTTTACGTCATTCCATCTGCCAAAAATCGATACAGACATATCCAGATCAAAATGATCTATTATCTGTATTTGTATCTATTGTTAAACTTACATAAACTTATTAGATTGCAGTCTTGACAGACAGGGTGCTCTCTCAGTTAACATAACATCCTAATAAACCAAAAATGAAAACACAAGGTTAATTAACTATCGATATCTGAGAGCTTGTTCCTTCACTTCAAAGGGGAATCGTTCCAAGCAGGAGGGGGAGGATATGTGAGCTTCAAAGAAACTGGGATGGACAAGGCACCACACACTCATGTATTGAAATAATAGCTGACAAAGATCCTCAGCATTTGTGTCAGTGTAATGCTCAGTGGCACCAAAAGCAGCGCCACTACCAGAGCCTCTGGTTTAATTCGTGGTGATGGGCCTGGGACTCTCTGCGGGCCGAGGAGGCCCACTGATGCGGTCTGCAGTCGGCCCTAATGCACCGGCTTGATGGGAGATGAGCGAGGGGGAGCGATCGCAGCCAATGGGCACTTGCTGAAGTAAGACCACAGTGACAGTTAGCAGCTGTGAGAACTTTCATTCTCACTCGGCGGGAGTCAGCGCTAAGTAAGAACGTTTGAGAGGTTTGACAGAGGGGTGTCGCAACGCCGTGATTAAATGGCAACTATGTGCAGACCTCTGCAAGTGGCTGCGGGTGGACGATAGACTTTGACCGGTCAGGAGGATGGTGATGTCATTCATGGGACTCTTTGATCTACAATTCATGTGCTTGGTGTGGGTCCGTCAAAGTCCTTCACCTCTATTCACCTTCTCTGACTGTCGCCTGATTTTAAGGGGTTGAAGACAAAAGATCTCATCTATAACTTAGGGAAATGTGTCAATAAGGTAAAGGCCATTTCTAAAGTGTTACCCATTCTTAATGTTTGACTGATTGCATGCTTAGAATCAGGGCTTCAGCTTACAATTATTTTCATTATCAGTAGTTATATGATTTTCTCCATTAGTCTGTAAGTTATGAGAAAATCAGAAAACATGTCCATCAAAAACCCCCAACCTTAACCCAGAGCCCAAGAAGACGTCTTCAAACTCACAGTGAAATAAAACAGAGAAAAGCAGTGTCACATGGCATATACCACAGTTTGAAAAAATGAAAATTGAAAATTGTGCATGAGAGAAGCAAGAAATCGCATTCATTACTGATCACTTGCACTCATTCATTTTCAGAATCCTGTTGGGGGTCACGAGGGGGCTGGAGTCTATCCCAGCTGACATTGGGTGAGAGGCGGGGTACACTCTGGACAGGTCACCAGACTATCACAGGGCTGACACATAGAGACAGACAACCATTCACACTCACATTCACACCTACGGACAATTTAGAGTCACCAGTTAACCTGCACACCTATGGACTGTGGGAGGAAGCCAAAGCACCCGGAGGAAACCGACGATGACAAGGAGAAAACATGCAAACAGACGAGCCCCGCCACCCTGGGGTTTGAACCCCCCACACCAGGTTCGAAACAGGAACCCTCTAATGCTAACCAGCGATGTGCAGTGATATATAGATTTTAAAAGTTGACAGGTATCATACCATGTACATTTGCTTATCTACAATATTGAAAAACAAATGGTAACACTCTACTTAAAGGTCAGGTCTATAATGCATTATGAGCACATTCATAAGACATTATAACACATTCATAAGGCTTTATAAACATTGTTACAAATGTTAATAATCATGCATGACAACTTATAACAAGGTTTATAAAGTATTATAAGTGGTTACATAGTGCATTATGAATTCAGCCTTCATAATGCTTTATACTTCCATGCCAAAGTGACAACAGTGTTTGAAAGTAGAATCTGAAGTACTGGGTTACATAGCACATTATAACTATCATAATTTTAGCCAGTTATAAAGACTCAAAGAACTGCTCTGACATATAATAAATGCTTAATTTCTGAAACGGAATAATGCCAGTACTTCAGATTCTTCTTTCAAACACTGTTGTCACTTTGGCATGGAAGTATGAAGCATTATGAATGCTGAATTTATAATGTAACCACTTATAATACTTTTTAAACCTTGTTATAAGTTGTCATACATGATTATAAACATTTATAATGACGTTTTTAAAGCCTTACAAATGCGTTATGTCTTATGAATGTGCTCATAATGCATTATAGACCTGACCTTTAAGTCAAGTGTTACCAAACAAACTCACTGGCTGTGTTTCTTGGAGGAAAAGACGTTTACGGGGCGACCTCTAGCTCACCTGGTAGAGTGTGCACCCCATATAGGCTGAGCCCTTTCCAGCAGCACAGGTTTGATTCCAACCTGTGGCCCTATGCTGCCTGTCATCCCCTCTCTCCTTCCAACATTTCCTATCTGTCTTCGGCTGTACTGTCTTTAAAGGCAAAAATCCGCCAAAAAACAAATTTTAAAAAACAAAAGACGTCTTCTCCATCCTTCCGACTGGATGTAGCAAAAGCTTGATTTACCAACTGCTTCCACTAGTGATAAAGAAGATGTTCCTTAGTGGTTATTTTACGCTGATTGGCCTAAGGAGCTTGTCTGTCAAGGCAAGTTCTCCCGCCCACTGAAAGGGTTTAGAGCGTCACTGAGGCAAAACTAAAACAGGCAGTAGTCTGTATTTCTCAATAAAAAATGGAAATCAGAAGACCAACAAGATGGATTTCAGATGCTAGTTAGCCAGTTAGCACATTAACAACACAACCCAGTGTTGAAAGAACAAATATTTACCATGCACTAGCGAACAATAATACAAACAATTACAATTTTAACTAAGAAGCTAAATAGCTAAAGTCTTCCCTCATGTAACAAGACTGTTTCGATCTCACGCCCTCTTGACTTTAGCTGTTTGATTGCTCTTCTCGCTTCTGTTTCTCTTGTGTGCTGAGCTGAACTGCCAATCAGAGTGATTTGCTCACTGACGGGCTGCGCCGGCTCCGACACTGATTCAAAATGCTGAATTAGCTGAAATAAAGTCGACAAGGCCTGTCTACTGTCAACGGTGCGGTACACACCACAAAGGACGACAGATGCTCACCAACAGCCCTACATTGACAACAGCCGACAGCCTGCCTGGTGTGTCAGGGCCTTAACACTTCCTGGCGTGCAGGACCTTTATCAGCTGGACATTCAAAACAATTAACTTTGATCTAGTTTTGCTTCACATGACAGCAAAAACTTCATATTCATAAAACAAAAACTTTAATAGCTGATTTTGTAAGTTTCAATTAATCTGTCTCTGAATCGTTCAATATGACATCTGACATTTCTAGAATAATAACATCTATTACACTGAATTATCTGCCAGCCATATTCAGCAGTACCTACAGTATACAGTTATAAAATTGTAACAAATTGCGGCTGACTTCACTTCAGTGTGTGCTACTCAACCCCCCAGGAAAAAGAGCAATAAAAAAAGCCACAACTCCCTGCGTGGGATGGCTTCACTTTCAGGGTCAGTAGACTTTCCAAAGTAACAAGCCGAGCATATGCCGCAGCGGTTCCCCTTATGTCCCAAGAAAGACCCAATTAATTCATCAATCTGTACACCTCTGTCACTGCCTAGTGCATTTTAGCCCCTTGCCAGCAGAGCTCCATCCATTTCTGGCCAGGTTGTTCAGCTCTCCCCCCAGCCTGCCTGCCAAACAGCCAGCCAGGGTGGCTGCTGGGTAATTACACATTGCCTTGACAACGCACATGATTGTTTTCCTAGCAGTATATTACTTCATTAGTACTTCCCAATATGCCGTATTTTTTAAATGTCACTTTTTTTCACCCAACTCAGTCCAATCTCGACTCGTCTGTATATCATAACAATCATTAATAACTGTCAGTCGGCAGCATCAGTTCAGCACTCGGGCTGCCTCATTAGCATGGCCCAGCATTTGTTCTGCGGAGAGGCTGATTATTTTCTACAACAGGCCAGGCCAATTACTTTAGTGAAATGGTATCACATAAATCAAAACTTAACAAGGTGGCAAATTTGAAGTTATCAGATTCCAAGAGACACCGTAACTAATATGTCACTGTCACAAGTGCTCTCTGCAGGTATGCCTCCGCCATACCAAATATATCATCCCACAGGATCTCCGAGGCTTTCTCGAGGAAATTACCATATTCAGAAAAGTGGGAGCACAAGTGGTATGAAAATGTAAACGCTAAAGTTCAAGCAGGCGGGCTTTGGGCAGTGGAGAGGGTGAAGTGGATGGAAAGAGACTGGTCCCGCTGTAATGTCTTTTCAGGCCATCCTGAGCAATATAACATGTCGGCTTTCTCTTGCAGCTCTCCTTTTACTCTTTACATGATGATGTTCATCCATCACATCATGACAGCTACATCAAACCAACAACAAACATGCAAACCCAGCAATCTAAAATATGCTGACGCCACGCGCAGACACATAAATACAGACCACTTTAGCTCCGCTCTGAGTGGCTTTTTTTCTCTGTTTAAACTAGATTTTCCATCTACTGGGAATTCTCACAACCCAGAATGTGTGATAAAGTACACTTCTGTCCGTTAGCCACTGACACGAGAGCGATTGCAGGAGCCGTGTAAATGGGTTTCTGTTTGTTTGCCCTTGTTTCTTCTCCCTCCACTCACAGAAGCTACAGTATGTGCTGCACAACGACCGGTTTTCACTCGCCGTTAGTTAGAGAGGGATTACCTCTCACTAAAACATTCACCCTCATCTTGATGTTATTTGCTCCATTTGTTTTCCACTGTCTGCAGCACCGCCTCGGCTCATTCCTCATTTTTAAGTGAGGATTGAGGACAGATGGATGCGAACTCAAAGTTTCTGATCTTTAGCAGAAGTTATGGAGGGTTATCTTTGGCTGTATATCTCTGCTCTGGCAGCGCTCCCCTGGTGATGAAGGATTAACCACCGCAGCTGTCTCTTCCCCAGTATGATGCAGTGCACTGCTCCCCGACACGACAGCATCACTTAATCTTAATGTCCGCTTCTCCAGAGCGGCCGCACAGGACAAAGCCAATCAGCATCACATGCCATGGGGATGGACCTACAGCTTGGCCCTGGAGTTTCTCACCCTCGCAGGCCTATTCATCAACTTCAGCCACACCAATCCCAGAGTTCTCCTCTTGCAAACCACAGCTGAGCCGGCCAGTGATGTATAGGACGATGAAGGAAGGGGTGGGGGGGGACTGGCGCGCGCAAGAGAACACTTATCAGATTGCACATTATGCACTGCTTTGTGTTCCTGAAGAGAAAAAAGGAGGGAAGAGAAGTAATGAATGCACTCAGCCTTCCCTCAGCCCAGACCACCTATTTGCTGTGTTTAAAGAGATATCTGCTCAATAGTGCTCTAGCATTAAGGATGGGGTAGATCTAGAATAATGATCACTGTTCATTTAGATAAATTGCACTCGGGGAATCCATTTGTAAAGATCTGAATTCAGCTGGAAGCAGAGGAGGGGATACTTCATTTGTTCTGCATCCTCCCAGTAACCATTACTGGGTGTACAGGATGTGCATGCATAGCTATACAGAGAAAGGTAATCCCATACAGATTGCCGTCTTTATGATATGAAAACACACACAAAGGCCATATGTACGACACATGTTATTCATCAACTTGAAAGCAAGAGCGTGCTCCTTTTCTGGTCATATGATGTTAAACATGTAATACATTTAAAACTGGAATATAAATCAAGTCAGTCCAAACGAAGCAGATGTAAAACCTTTAGGAGGGATCATTCAGGAGATGTACTCATGCAATATCAAAGAACAAAGTAAGAAAAGATACAGCTAATCCTTTAAAGTCAAAGAAGCTTGATCGAGAGATATTAATAAAAAAAAGTGATATCTTCGGCGTATCGTGACCCAGCCTCATAATGTAAAATTATGCTAAACAATATCATGATGATAGCCTTCCCGTAGCAACACAAGTACTTTGCCAACACCAGCCATCAACCCCCGTTCTGAACCCGATAATAAAGAGATGACACTTTTATGATACCATAATTAACAGCGCTCTAGGATGAAATTAAATCAATATGCCCATCTAATATCATTTTCTCTAGTTATGCAAATCAAACATTCAAAGCCCTCGGAAAGTGATATGAATTGCTTTCACATTTCAGTTCACACATATTATCATATCAGACCTCTTGGGTTTGATGACACGGAGGATGGGGGGAGACTTAACGATGTGAAGACTGAGCTGGAGAGAAGAGAGCAACTCTGACTGCTGATTAGCTCGCGGAGACAAGAGGATGATAATGCTGGTGCTTAGATTAACACAATTCTACTTATTTCGAAGATAAAATAGTAAATCGTGGCATAGTTGTGGATCGGTGTGGAAAAAGAAGCCTGCAGAAGGATAAAGAATTAAACACCTCTGCTGCAGAGTAACAAAACGATGCCATAATGAGGTAAATTATAACTTTTAATTCCCCTGAACACATGCTAGCACCCTTTTTAGCATCCCTGTATTGCTGCAGTGGGAGGCGAGGTGAAAGTATACGGCCTTTCCCTTTATGGATATGAGACAAAAGGGAGGCTGTGATGGCTGGGCGCAGACAAGGCGAGCGGCGGTGGAGGGGGAGCCTAATGGCCGTGATTAATGACAATGGGCCAGAGGAGAGCTGGGACACAGGCGCTACATATATCATCCCTTCTCATCAGTCTATGCACCTCTGTGGCCTCTTCTCTGCAAACCAGCACACTACAGTAAGACAAAAAAAAAAAAAGAACGCCTCATCTGCTCTCAGTCAGCATACCACCAAGAAGCTTCTCGTACGATTCTTTATGGGCCTCGTAGATGATAGCTGAGCAGGGAAATGACATGTAGAATAAGATATAATGAGTAAAGGGGAGACGGTTGTGTGTGTGATCACTCATGTTTTTCATGAACTGAATACTTCCTGCGCTTAAGTCACATTTCCAAGGTCTAATCTTCCATATGGAGCGAGATGAGTTATTGGCTATTTATGAATAGAAGTGATGATGAATGGTGCTGCATTTATCTGCATAAGTAACTCCAAGGGCTGGCACGGAGGTTCAGGCGGCTATAATAAACATAGTTTGCACTCAGGGGCAGCTCCTTATTTATGAGGCTCTGTGAATAGACATTATATGGCCATCATCAGTTCCTCTCGCTCCCTTGAGAAGAGGACAGGAAATAGCTCCTATATATGAAATAGTTTTTAGAGTTTAAACTCGTCTGACCAGGCTCACCACCCTCGCTGTAATCAACTCCACACAGGGTTTAGTTATGACCAATTAATGGGCTATTCTTATGGGAATTATAACACTCTCAGGGACTTGCGGTTTTAATTAGGAGGCACCTTGTTGGATCCTTGTTAATGCCTTCAACTTGCTGAAAACATGGCAAATTAATCCCCAATTAACACTACGGGCAGATTTAGTCATTATGAAACTGCTTTCTGCATAAAGGGATGAAAATATCTCATATGTAAAAGGTTTAAGCTTTATCCAGTGATGGGAACATGGAGTCTATATCCTGTGCACCCCCCCGCAGGGCCAAAACAAGTTCAGTTTCCTCCTGACCTCCACATCTCTTCTTTTATAACATCACAGAACACACTGTGCTGCTTTACGAGGCTGATTTATGACTAAATGACTCATCTTTTACCCAAAATCTGTATGTCAACTTTACAACCTGCACACCTGTGCCACCAGTGCTTTTATCACTTATACCTGACAAGCATGTTGTGTTTGCCTCACAGGTTTGCTATGCTCTCAAAAAGGCAAATAACATCAGGAGTGTTAATAGCCAGGGGATCAAAATCAATACAGATTAAAAGGAAACTGTATATCTCAGGGCTCCTCAGCTTTATAGCACTTTATTACCAGGTTATTGGGTAGCAATGTTGGAATCTGCTTAAAGGTATATACTGTATGCATTGTCAGTTACTGTTTGTAAACATGTCTGCCAGCTAAAGTGAACGTAAAAGCCAACGCAGATTCACTCTCATTTGGCACTTTAGCTCACTATATTTGCATTTTGCGGCGCTGTGTCTGGTAGGTGCCTGGGGCTTATGGTCTGACACCTGGTAACTACCACTTTGTGAAGCCCTGACCTCACCTGAGCACTGTGGGGATACATACCCAGAAATATCTTGACTACGAAGACATTCAAATAGTGGCAGAATGGAACGAGCGATTATCTATACTAATATGTAGTGATCTATAGTGAAAATAATTCTCTGTATACATGTTGGGGTATATAATGGCCGCACAGACCATGGCCATCTATAATACTGCCTCTGTTTAAAGGTACAATATTCTGACCTTCTCCACTGTCGCCTCATTTGTCGTTGAATGAAACTTTTGACTCTGCCCTCTAGTGCCATTTATTGGCTGTATCAATGCCAACATAAGGGATGCATGGACGTATGAGAGCAGTGACTGTCACAACATTTGAAAAGGACATACCTATTTTGGTATGTAAGGGGAGTATAAATGAGCCTTAAGGGTGACTGGGTGTTTGCTGTCAGGGCTCCAACCCTTTGGAACAGCTTACCTGAGGAACTTCAACTAAAGAATTCACTGCCCTCTTTTAAGTCTCTCAAGACTCACTGTTTCCGTCTGGCTTTTTCTTAACTTTTCTTAATTCTCTTTTATGTTCCCTGTGTCATCTGTTCTTTTATGTGCACTTTTATTTGCTGACTGTGAATTTGTATGTGATTTTTTGCTGCTTTCTTTTATGTGTCCTTGTGTGTGAAGCCATTTGTAGCAGTTGTTTTGAAAGGTGCTATATAAATAAAGTTATTATCATTTGTAATTATAGGTAATGATGTCTTTACATGTTTTTTTAGGAAAGTCCTGCAGAGTATATCTTTAAATTTTAAACATGCGTTTTTTTCCAAGGGGACTTTTGAATTTATTTACAGACTGATCCCAGTTTTAAACGGATCTGCTGAAAATTCTATTAGACAAAGCATTGTTCAAGTAGGGTTACTAATAGTACATTTTCATGCAAGTCATTCAGTAGGTTTTGTAGTCTAGGACAACATTATCAGACATTACGTTGGGTTTAAATTTCTGCACCGAAGCACTCCCAGGAGAAATCTATTTTGCATCTACTTTTTTTTTCCTAAGAGCAAATTGTTTAAGAAAAACCTGCTTTAAAGCTCTTCTCCTCAGGAATAGTGTCTAATTCTCACACTGACTTCTTGATTAGTTTTGGAAAATGAGCCGATAGGTTGTTAGTCATTACTCTGGTCATCCGAGTTTCAAGACTGTTTGCTGCTGGCACTGGTAAGAATTTATTTTTTTCCGTCCTTCCTTCTTCTGTTTATTGCTTATTAAATGCTGGATGCACAAACAAGGCATCTTGTGAGAAAACAAGGCGTCTTTTGTCTTACCAACTGTTTTCGCTTATTTTCCACGGGTGCTGCGTATAATTAATATCTCAGCAGTGCCGGGGGTTGTCATTTTTCAAATGGTTTCCCTGGAAATGTTCTACACCTCTTAATGGCCCTGCTAATGCTGTAGCTGTCATGTCTTGGACAGCTGCACTTTTACAAGACAAACTCAGCTGTGCCACGGGCCTCTCTGTGGACTTACTCACTCAAAGGCTTAGAGGCTGGTGCTGCCAGCTGGTGATAGTACACATAACATTTGATTAATCTTTACCTTGTGCCCGTGACTGGCGAGTCACCTTCCAATGGTGTCCCTGGTGTGCCGAATATTTTTGCTATTTTGTGATGGATGACGGATCAGACAAATGGCCCCAAATACAAATGAAACCAGATGACCACTTACAGGTGGCCTCCAGTGTGTCGAGGCAGTGAGCTGAGAAGATTTAGATAGGGCAGGTTACACATTTACATAATAAATTACAACATAACAGAGATTTTGCCTGACAATAGAAATTTAAGTATTTTTACACTGAAATGTGTACATACCAAATTACACAAAAAATTATGTGAGTTTAGCTGTTTTATGGGCTATCAAAAGCCATTTCAAATGTCTAATAACACAATGATTCACAGTGGAAAAATAAACAACATACAAAAGGTGAGGAAAAATCTTTCTTTTCTGTGATTTTTTTTGTAAGACACTGGAGAGTTCTACATATTAGAGCGTTATAGAGAAAAGTAACCTTTCTGAATGTAGAAGAAAAATAAAGGAATTGTTTGACATTTTGGGAAATACCCCTTTGTGCTTTCTTGCTGAGTGTTAGATGAGAACATTGATACCACCCTCATGTCTATATCATAAACTGTGTATAAGTAATAGATGTAGCCACCAGGACAACACCCATTTTATGGCCTCTCGTTCTGAAGCCTTGAGTTTGGCATTTTGGCAGTCGCCATCTTGGATTTTTGGAGCCAGAAAGACCATACTGGGATGAATTTAAAAGAATGAGCTGTATAAAAAGTCACTACCTGTACATTTATCATGACTAAGGAAATTAGCAACAGAGACAAAAACTATATTTTTGGAGTGACTTGCTTTTGGAGTCAGCCTCTAGTGGCTATTTGAGGAACTGCAGTTTTTGGCACTTCCGTGTTGGCCTCATTTTCAAGCCCCTGGTGAAGCTGGAGCCAGCAAGCAATTAGCATGACTTTGCATGGCATAAAGGCCTTCCAGCACCTCTTAAGCTCACATACAGCAAATGTAAAAACAACATGCTGTGGTGTTATGTGTGGAACAATAATTCATCCAAGAGTAGTGAGTTCCTGAAGTCTCCACTGGTTGCCTGACTCACAATGATGACAGGATATCAGTAACAGATTCAAGAGGGCTATCCTTTAGCTATCAAAGTCTCGGAAAGAAAACCAGTAAGTGTCCCAAATATGCCAAACTATTCCTTTACATGTTTGATCTGTAATGATCTGTTTAAATTCAAAGAGGGCACAAGAACATGTGTCTGTGCCTTATACTCCATCAAGGGGCAATAAAAAAAAATGCACTGTCCCCCTTCGTGAACACAAATTGAAGTAAACGACTGTGTTGTGCAAAGTGGACACACATGACACCAAAACCACTCGAGAAGCAATTTGTCAAAGTATTTTGGATCCCATACCACAGATGTAAAAATCATAGATGAAAGTGAGGCTGTTTGCTGTCCTTTCAAAGAGCAATTGCCTACAGTATCATTAACACAACAACAAATCTGAAGTCACCTGTTAGCTTGTCGCTCAGTGAGGCACCTCAAATGAACGGAGGCTAGGCTGAAAAAGTCACAGTTGTACCTGTAACAAGGAGTTACAAAGCAGTGCTTGGTTATAAATATCATTATGCTGTAGAAAATCACAGCTCAAATGATACACATATTCGAGGACGGTATTTTCATAAACACACATTTGACTTAACTTAGTGGCTTAAAAGTAAACCATAACATGAAAGAACTGACAAAATTGACTTTAAAGGTCCCATAAAGTCAGATTTCTGTGTCTTTTTTTATTACACAGCAGGTATAGATATATATATAATACTGTGAAAGTATCAAAATACTCCATTCATACAGAAATGCACACACTCTGTATTCAAAAACTGTGTTTTCAATAAGCAAGCAGGACTTTTGTAAAGTTGATATGAAAGCATGTAAACATGTTCCAGTAGAAAATAAAATACAAGTACAGACCTGAAAATGTGCATAACACGGGACCTTTAAATTAAAATCCAGTCCCTGCATTTTTACTCAAACAACACATTCTCACGCAACAAGACACAAATCTGATAAATGCTCTCAAAAAAAACTAAAAACTAAATATATAAGGCAGTAAAAGCAGAGAAAGCTATGATTCTTACTTTGATTTATGACCATAACTTCCTTTGTGAGCACATTTGCCTTCTAACCGTCCTCTCTGAATTAGCACTAACTGATATATTTGGCATTTTCGCATGCAACCCTGAATAAAAGCTCAGCTAACATTCCTCCATCACAGAACACAAAAACAAAAGATCCACTGAAGTCAAGATATGCCTGTCGTGATAAGTAAATCACCATGATGTGTGATATAATCACTCGGGGAAGCACAAGTGCCGCTATTTTCTTCATTTCAAACACTATCTCTCTATTCCTTTCCTGAAAGCAGATATTGTTGACTGTGTGATGGTTATCATAATTCATGAGAGTTCAGCTCGAGTTCAGGACAAACACTTCATACGCTTGTTACTTCCTAATAAGATGACACGGCACAGATAAAGCCACTGTTTGGACATGTGGATCATGCATGCGGTGTGTGTGTATGAACAGCAGTGGGATGACGGGTATAAAGAATTCATTGTTAACACCCAGGACTTGCTCGAGGTTAGAAGCCTGTGTAATAGTGTTTTACATAGAGCAGTGAGCGGTTGGTCACAGGACATAAGACACTGAAACACAACAAGTTTGCATAAAGGACATGAACCTGGAAAACCTTAAAAATGTCCCTCTTGGGGTTTGATCTAACGGTTACAAACTGCAAGCCAGAGCTGGTTTACGTCTCCATCTTTGTTTGAAGCACAGCATGATGGTGGCCCTTCAACCCCCATTTTCCAGAAGCTTAGACCTGGTTGTTTGATGAGGGCTTATCCCTCAGCTGACATATTATCGCTGGACAGGCCTCTGACTGCGCCAAAAGAACAAGCTACGCAAAGGATTAGCCTGCACACTCGTGCTAATGCAGTCAAACTGTCAGAGAGATCAAAGCCACTCACTCCAGATTAAGACCAATTAAAGTAGGTGGCCCTACACAAATTAATAGCTGGAGCACTCACCTGTTAAAAGGAGGGAAAACAGCAAGGGGCTTTGTTCTCTCAGCTGAAGTGAGAAAATGTCTAGCTTTTTTTGTTGTCAGTCAGTTATGTGTTATGGCAAGCAGTCAGCAAACAAAATCATTTGTTTCACGGGGTTATGTAAATCTACACGTGTTTATTACACTGCAGTTACACCCACATGAACTCCAACCACCAGAAGTGAGCCGTTATATCCAAATGCTAACATGACAGTTGTGATTGCTGCCTTTAATGGAGCAATTTAAAATAATTGGCACTTTGCTTGAAGGCCACCTTCCCATTATTAGGCTTTGATTTGGCTTTTACAGGGCTGTACATTCTGTTGCAGAGTGCACATACCCTGTAGAGTCTGGAGCTGCTGCCAAATCCATTAAAATCTAGGCTTATTTCCTCTTTAAAGGGTTGGTTCATCCAAATCACAAAAAAAAGATACTTTGATACTTGCCTGTGATGGAATCTAGCCATACAGATAGTTTTGTTAAATGTGCCAAGGTTTTGAGATATCAGCATTGGTACAGTGGAAATGAATAAAACTGTGTTTGTGGTACTTACAAATTAAATTAGGGAAAACTCTGGATAATACAGAGATCTCACTGATTACACTTTTACTTTAACAAACTATATGTGACATTCAGAGCAAATCTGTAGGTGTTTTTCGGACCAAACACTTCTGAATACCACCAATGCAAACAGGAAGTTGGTACAGCAACATCCTTTTCACTTTGATGATCAAAATTACATTGTATTTCCACCCTTGCGTATATGCTCATTCTGCATTGTCTGTTGTTTACATGGCTAACAGGTTTTTAAAAATGGCGGTTGCTGGTGTTGCATTGGCTGTGTTTAACCAATCACTTCACACTTCCACTCATGGTTCCTCTTCTGCTGGGAGAGTAACAACTCTAAAATAGGTGCTAAAAACCTTTCTAAAAATGGCATTGTAAGAGAAAAGATTGTTGCTGGTTCTTGTGGTGCGGGCACAACAAAAAGAGGGGTTCTTAGATCGACGTTGTTAGAACTATGAAAAAGTTCCTCCGGCTTGAAAACGTGATACAGAGTCTGAGTCGGGATTGTCTACACACGGCTCTCAACATGGAGGTGGCTGAGCCAGCAGCTAGCAGCTAATGGTGCTAACAACGGCAACAGTGGTGACAGAAATAATGGTGTTAACCCGAGGGAGGAACCAGAAGGTGGGTGGTACGCTTCCACAATGACGCAGTGGGTTGGAACGACATTAGCAGTGGTAGAGAGTGCAGAGCAATAGCGATTAGCCACTCACATGCGCTAAAATGCATGTGCGGACTAATTGTCTACCACAACAAAAAACAGAGAAGCTGAGATTGCAACACACACAGAGGTAGCATGACTTAATTCTCTGCTCAGGACACCATTAGCCCACTTTATCTTTACATAGCAAATAGTTGTTTGCTGCTGTATTAATGTTCTGAATGTCATATGTAGCGCCTTTAAAACTAGTTTTTACAGAAGAAATAGTCCCTACAAAAACTGTCCACATTGAGATTTCTGGATTATCCTGTCAAGAACATGGTTTTCCATTCACCGCTATTATACTGTGATAGCGACACATTGTTAAATGGCACTATCTCAAAACTACAGAATAACCAAAGGCTTGATTCTACTAGGGCTAAAGAGGGGGATGTGTTTTTTTTCATTTGAGTGAACTGACCCTTTAATGTTTACCCCAAATATCTAAATAATCTGCATTTCCTGCCAGCTCTGGAATAAGACAGTGACAAAGAGATGACTTCTTGTTGCGGCTGTAGTGCAGAAGGGGTTAATAGTCTCAGTTATTACAGTAATGCGAACATCTCAGACTGAGGCATCTGAACCACAGCTGGTCAGATAGGCTGCGGGTCATCTGAGGGCCAACGGAGGCTCCGCTGATCAAGGCCTCTGCTCTCGACAGGGGGATGAATGATGACTGCAGAGTAAATGCCAAAACTATAAATTTCATCCCACACTGACCCAAAGCTCCTCTAAAGTTTATTTACATTTTCACATAGCATCCACCCTCGAACGTCAATGTCAAAGGATCTCCAGGCAGGATGAATTACTGATTGCAGTGCGTGCGCTCTAAAACACACATTGCCGGGAAAGTTCATTTCATTTCGACATGTCTGTTGTGAGCGCCGCTGAGGAGCAGACTGAAAGGATCTTTCATTGACTTGTCTTTTCTTGTTACTCGCTCTGAATCTCGCTTTCGACTTGGTCCAGAGGAGTTGAGTACAACCGGGTGCGATGTCAAAACCGCTCTTCAAATACAGCTTTGTGCCGTCAATTACAAACACTAATGGGTGAATTTTTCTTTAAAAAAAAAAAAAAGTGAAAAAATTTGAAGCCAGACACATTTTTATATGTGGAAAATAAATAAATAAGCTCAGCACCCTGTGGTTAACTTTCCAATGGGCTTCGCAGAGAGCTGTGTTTGATGTGGATGCCTAGAGTCAACTGTGTTTGGACAGTCATGGGGTGGAGCTGCCAGGCTTTTAACTGCTCCAGAGAACACAACCCACCACAGAGCAGCACATAGGAGTCCCTCTGTCCTGAGGCTGGACACAAACTATCAACTGAGAGAATGAGAGAGAGAACCACAGTGGGATTTACTCCTGCACAGGCCTGGAGGCTAACATAGCAGAACAGCTAAAACTGCCCTGAAGACATTTGATTCTCCAAAAGCATTTCATTAGGTCTGCACTGCAAAGCTGCAAGAGATGAATATTACATCTTTTATTCAAAACATTTCATTTCCCAACACTTGTCAAATGCAGGTGAAGTGATACAGCCAACAAAAGCAGATTTTGTGAACTAAAAACTGATTTAAACTCTGATCTGTCAAAGCGGGGTAATATATACTAAGATATATATTCAGAGGATGTGGAAAGAAGTCATTGCTCCTGTTTTGCGGTGGTGTGGGAGGCATGCGATGCCTAATTTAAGAGAACGAACGTGCTTAAGATATTACTGCAGGAAGGCAATCTGTCAAAAGCGGGCTGTTTTGGCATGTTGCATACCGCTGCTGAGATCATAGAGTCAGATTCTGCTTGCAATTACTGCTGAAGGACCTTGGATGCAGGCAGGCAGCCATTAATCCTGCTTCTGGCCCTGGACGCTTTGACAAGTCAAAATTCCCACTGTCCTCCGTGCCACAGCTCCGGGAAAAATGCACCACAGTGGCCAAACCGCACCAATGGAGTAATTGATGCCATCATTAATGTAATTAGGTACACTTAAGTCAGCAGTACGTTATGACTTACTTTGTACTGTAATGTATGGGAATCTACCGGGGAGACGAGACCACTGAAATTTGCTTTATGAAGAGTTAGTACTGTAAGTTACTGGGGCTGAGGATGAAAAATGAGGCATAATTTTAAAATCAGACCGGTGGTTTATCAAGTATTCAAAGCATTTGCTAAAGTAAAAGTAGCTGTACCACAATGTTAAAAAAAATCAGCTGCAAGTAGCCTGTAAGTGCATCCAGAATTTTCCTTAAAGCTTTCCTATGGAACTGCTGAAAGACACAATCTTCTGCCAACAAATGAGAAGTTGAATTCACAAGCAACCAAAAGTGCACTCAGTAGGGTGCAGATGAACGTGACCACTGTAGAAATACGCACTGGCAAATCTGCGCCCAGTCCGATTGTGCCTCCCAGCTCTCTCACAGTCAAGATGGCGGCAAAGGTGACAAAACAGCTCTTCATTTTTTAATCTCATATCATGCCTAACTTTGCCTCAAAATGGGATCAAACTTTTCTATGGATGTCAATTTTTGAGCCACAACAAAGGCCAAAATGTGGCCTACAATGAGGCCACATTTTGGCAACACAGAGGAGTCAGGACTCAGCAGCCAGTGAAGGTAAAACAGTCAACAAAATAGATTTATTAAGAAATGTGAATCACCAAAACCACAAGAGGTCCTTGAGCATACGGTTATTAATGTGTGCACAAAATATTAGGCTGGCCCAGTAGTGTGTAAGACTAGTTATAGACATACAACCAAACCCATGATCCTCTCTGGACTTACACCTAGCAGAGATAATAAACCTCACTTTATATTCATTACAATCCGAGGTTTTAAAACTAGAGCCTCACTTGTTGTGGCATGACCAGTGCCTTATGGTGGCTAATGCTAGCTAATACTAGTTAGCTAGTTAATTTTGCTTCGTAACTGGCATTACTGAGTCAGTTTGCTGACTTTATGACTCTTCTCTGAATGAATGTTAAAAGTTTTAGGATTTACCATTAAACCATGGTCGCGACTTGTGGCTACTGTTCAGCAAACAATTCACTTTAAGTAAAAATACAAAAGAATTGTCAGCAAAATGTACTTATTAAAAGTAAGATGAGTTCAGACCGAGCAGGAAGTGAAGTCTTGCCTTGGTTTTGGCCTTAGGTATATGACGAAACGTTTGGATCTTTTATATGCGGTTTAGGGGACAATCTATCATAAACTCACTTATACAGGATGGCTTTTACATTTGCAGGTAATAAGAAAATGTTGGATATGCACAGACAGGTGAAATCCCGATGTATGGGACCCTCGCAAAGGGGGCGTGCCTGATGGCGTGACATCACTTTGGCTGTGTGGACACTCACAACCCTTCTGGATGCATCAAGGACAGATAGAGCATTACTCCCAGGAGTAATGCTTTGGTCACTGGTGCCAGCTGTGCAAACCGTTGTGCTAATGGCAGATAAACCAGTGCCTCACGTTTTATAAACTGATCATACATGCAGAGTAAAATGTTACTTTCTATCTGCCAAATAAGAGACAGAGTAAAAAGTATAAATTTCTCTGTAGTGGTTTAAGCATAAAGTATTCTGACATGAAAATGCTAAAATAGAGTGTTCTGTACTTAAAATTGTGCTCACAGTACTTGAGTAAAGATACACTTTCCTCCAATGAAGCAGACTACATTATACAACTACACTTTGTAAGTAAATAGGACTGCTCAGTGTATTCGGTGCCCTTCCAGTTGACATCCATATGTGCGCTAACAATAGACTCCCTTAAAAACCTCCAATCACTCTTTGTTCTTGTCACAAACCCGTCTTGTTTACCATACAAAGAGTGTGGTTTCATCTGAGTGAAAGCAACACAGACACGATGAAAAGAAAAGGGCTTCAAAGGAAGAGATTCATCATCGTGTGTCGCCCCTCCTACCCACGTTACACCTACACATCGCTGTGATCAGGTCATTTAGCTGTTTAATGTGGTATGACGTTTTATCCCCCACCTTAAGCATCTTAAAGCAATGTGTTATGCACAGAGTAATTTCGGTGTCAGCAAATGCCTCAGAGTTTCTTTAACCCTCTGATAGGTTTAGTTCAAGAAAAAAGGAAATAAATGTCCTGAACATGGGAAACTGTTGATGTTGCTATAACTTGTAGCTATAGAGGGATTAAAGTTAGAAGCTCTGAAGAGGATGAAGTTTATTTCACAATCAGGAAACACTGTGAGTTCACACTGACTAAACTTTAAACTCTAAAGGAGATGCTGATAATTTCACATTGAGAAAAGAAAGCAGCTACTTGGCAAAAAACACAAATAAACCTGTAGGAAATGCTGGCACGTCACAATCCACTTGACATGCCATGAACTGTGGCACTAAACATTTTGTCACGCGTCCAAATATCTGCATAGAGGCCCATGTTATGCCCGAGCATCTGTGTCCGATCTGAATAACTAGCATGACTCCCGTGCAGATGGTCACAGGATGTGACCACCTCATATCGCCTGTTCCCATCCATCTACCAGTAAATAGCTCCTTTGACACCCTGTGCCCGCTGTGCCTCACATGATTGCCGCCATTTTGAAAATAACACGAGGAAGAGGAGGTGAGCAGGAGTGTTTTTTTCTCCCTAAAGTTTGAAAACATAACACCACACACACTTCACATCCCACAAGAACTTTTGACCTGGTTGTGGCAGGCCATGAGTCACAAGTTAGTCGTCTTGATATCACTCCTTTGAAATCTTAATGTCCAACTGCCCTTCTTCATGGCCCCTGCTCAACAGCTAAATCAGATTTATAACTACTGTCAAAGGCAGGGATGACAGATAAATTAATCTTCCCTTCACGAGTTTACATCTTGGGCATCTGGACTGCTGATCTTGCCCTAACAAGCGCAGAGGTCTCGGTGAGCTGTCTTTTAATGTTGATGTGTTCATGGCTGGAGATGAATGACTCTGTCATAGGAATCTATTTATACAGCAGTTATATGGCAGTGCCACTAGATCCAGGACATTGCACTTCCCCGGGACGAGCACCAGCATCTGTTAAGAGGAAGCCAGCAAATGACACTCCTTTGGATTTGAAGCACTGTTCAATGTAATGCGTGTCAATTTCTGTGAGGTTGGGAAAAAAAAAACACCTTCAGCAGAAAAGCCTGTAAATATTTTCTCTGCTTTCTTGGCAGTGAGCAGCTTTGTTAGTTAAAGAACTCAGAGGATGCACATTTCTCCATTGCTTTTGGTTTATTTTTGGTTTTACCATGTGAATCACCCATCAAATTATCTTATGAATCATATCTGATGAAGACAAGTTGACATTTGTGGTGAAGACTGGTTGAAATTTGTTGGAGGTATGGGCAAAAAAAAGGAAAAGTTGGCGAATGGTACACTGATTTATTTTTAAACCAGCAAATTCTGAATATTTTTTCTGCTCTTAAAATGATGAGTCTGGCTCCTTTCTATAACACCCAAACCCGCAATGCATTAGTGCATCTCATAATACGTTGTGACTTCCTACCCTGTCTGTGGCTCTCAGCCCCAACCCCACTGGTTCCTTTTGAAGAAATCAATCATCTAAAACAGCTCACAAATAATTTCATGTTGAGTAATAGCTCAGTAATTTCTTTTAACAGCTGAGCACAGTAGTTTTTAGCAAACAGGAGTATATCATGCATTTGTTGGAGACTATTTTCAGTCGCGTATTAACACACATTTGGTGCTCTATTTACAGCAGCAGAATGCATATGCCGATTGACTTAATTTAGTACAATGCCCATGCTCTTGGTAATGAAAGAAGATGTTGCCGATAGCAACAATGTGGATCACTGGTATTTGCACTGTATTGAATAGTTTTAGGAGCTCTATGGTAGTGAGGAATACGATATATCAAGCTTTTGACACACACACTCACACACACAATATGTGTTAGTAAGATCAACTTATTCTATATGTTTTATATTGTTAGCAATGTCTGAAAAGGCTGAAACCAACAACATCACCACACTTCAGGACTTCACACTGGGGGTGCTTTCATTTACATATAAATGTATTTTTTCAAAATGTTGTTTTTGTCATTAGTATTTTCACGCAGAATGTGAATATTACATGACGAAATTTTCCGGTGCAAAAGCTGAGGAAAATAAGGCATCAACCTATCACATGGCGCCTATACTTAGGATTAGGATTATAAAACAACAATATGGAGGCTCCATAGTTTGAACCAAGATGGCAACATTTATTTCCTTTGTTTAAATCCTTTAAACCTTGACAAAGGCAGTGCGTACCAGATCCAATCCTTCTGGTCTTACTTTTCGCAAAAAAGCCCCGGAAATACACTGGGTAACTGTTAACCAGAGGAAACTCAAATTCACTTGGCCATTTCACTAAAACAAAACTCAATAAAACTGCGTACAACAGCCCAGGCCACACAACATATTACCTCGGACAGACTACTAGAAGCTGCTCTGAGTCAAAAGGATCTTTGTAGCTGTCGTGAATTTGTATTGCTGCCGGTGTGCATGGTTTAGATGCAAATATTTGAAGTCAAGTGTTTTGCATTTTTGTGTGTTGTTTATCCATCAAGTCCCCCTTATGTAAAGGGCTTTATACTTTATTTTTTGTCTCATAATCTTTGAACTGTCAGAAGATTTTAGAAGTGTAGTCAATCTAAGAGGTGTGCTATCTTCCAAGACGTTAGTCACACAAAAAAACTCTGAGATGAACATGTTACTATCAAACGTTTTGTAGAGGCAGAGTAGAGTTATTACAAGAACAGCTGAAAGACAGGACCACCAGGACTGCAGAACTCAAGCTTGTCATTGTCAGCCCACCCTCCTCAGTACCTACCACACCTCCTCGCCCCATCACATGAATCACAGCCACCACCCTCCACTGCCTCTGCAACAAAAGATGCTTTGAGGTCATGCTCCTCTTCTTTGTGCCCACCACAGCGCGTGAACAGAGAGAGAACAGAACCACTCGAGACAAGGGCGACTTAAGAGCAGCTTATAATGAAAGGACGTCCATCATAAAAGAAAACACATGCCATTGTTGAAGAGCCATTATGGTGGTGATGTTCAAATAAATTAACTTTTGAAGGGTGTAATATTGTTTCTAATTCTTCCAGGCCTTAAAATTAACCAGTGAAGTACATCAAAATCAACTCAATTGACTTTCCTCATCAAACTCGATCTTCATTGATGATAATATGCCTGTGCTTTAAGCTGCACCCCTTTTTATATTCATCGCCCCAAGAATCCTCGGTGGGGGTTTAAAACTTCAAACACTACCTCATGAAAAAATCAGGAGGTGTCAGACATGCGTTCCCCCTCCTCGCCCCCAACCCCGCTGGCTTGCCAACACCAAAGGCCAGAATTGATTTTATGTGAAGCAGGACCGGCTCCACCCCCGTCAGGGATCACCTGCCTCACCCCCGCCTGTGGCCCTGATGCACCACGAACAATTAGGGAAAGACAGCGAAATATTGACGATGTATCTGTGGTTTTCACAGTAAATTTTGCAATTATGTATCAACTGCAGAGCGTGTTTTGTACGACGTGATTTCCTTTCTGAACATCTGAAGAAAGTTAAATTGTCACGGGTGCATTTTTTCCCCACTATAATTCCACACGGATGATCCTTGTGTATGAGCTAATAAAGTGAGGTTTATGGAAGATTCAGGACAGATTATCTTAGGTAAGAGCACTGTCCTGCAACTCGGCAGGCTTTAAAGTTAGTCCAGCTGTACATAAAAAAAATGCAGTATGAAAGGTCATACAAGAGCCAACGGAGATAAAAGTCTGAGGTGGCTTTCTTGTATAGTGATCCATTTACGATCCCCTTTAAATTAAACATTCCTTCCTGTTTGTCTGCATGTGCTCATCCCAGCAGGCAACAGTAACACGGTGCAGGTAAATTTCTCATTGTCATCTCTTATCCTTGTGTTCTTGATTTTTGGAATATGGCCTTGATTTGTTTGAACTTACCAACATACAAGTTTAGTCTCATCTCTGTTTTTCCTGACATCTCTATATATTATTCTAATTCAAGCCAAAATTTATTTTAGAAAATTAAGTAAAATCAGTATGATTGTCTTAACACTTTCCTGTCTTGCCGTATCTGGCTATGTTTTAGTGATGTCACCATGTTCCTAGTCTCCTAGTCCCATCTCCACTGCACTGTATGTGTAAGCACTCGAGAAAGGTCTGAAAGCACATGCTAGCTGTGTCTCAATTCAGGGGGTGCAGCCTTTGAAGGACACGGCCTTAGCGGTCTACATCAGCCACGTCCTTTGAGGACCGCATTAGTCAAACCAAACGGTCTCCGAAATGGAAGGGTCTGGTCTGCGAAGGATTTCCTGGTTGCGTCTCCAGTTGTTCTCGCCCTGACACGTTGGCATTTCTGTTACCTTGCAAACAGCTGCGTTTGACGAAAGACAGGGTAAGCTAGTTTGTTAGTTAGTCCTTTTTGGTTTAGTAGATGGTTCACCACCATTTGATATATTTCAGGCTGATGGAGGACCAGGTAAGGGTAATAAATTAAGATTGCTTAAGATGTGTACTTTTAGCTAATAGTAATGTTAACAGCAGCTAGCCATTAGCTAGTTAACAACTGATAGTTAACTTCAGTTGTTCTTACTTGAATATTTAAGTTTCACGATAACACAAATCAGATATGCAAAGCTCTTGGTGCAGCAAGTGCATGAATAAAAACACACCAAAAAATTAAATAACCGAACAATGATTCAGCCTGATATAGTGTATTTCTCACGTCACATAGATCCGTCTAACATTGGAGTCTAAACATCTCCAAGGTCTTGACCTCACAGTATCTCAACCTTCAGACACCCTGGAGCCTCCTCACATGCCTGAATGCAGTGAGTGAAGGACTCTGAGGCCTCTGCAAATACCTAACCATGACCATAGATGAATCACACATTCATACAGTTACTATTATCACACATGATGACATTCAAATACTTTAATGTTGAATAATCTTTCCATGACACTGGACCCATTAAAAGTACAAACAATTTGCTTTGCTGTATGTGGCTCTTGCAGAACGTTACTACGACAATATCAATGAAGCTTGTGTGCAGTGGGATAGATCGGTAAATTGGAAAAATCAATGTTTCATGACTTGCTAGGGTACAAAAATGTGGCAAAATAACATTGGGCATCTTCCTCCTACGAGACAGTCTGGGCTTTTCTGAGGTGCGTTTACAAGATGTTTTATCCATTTTTAGCTCGTAGGTTGTTAGCTCAGAGGTTGTTCTTGTTTCCCGTAGCGAAGAGGATTTTAAAAACGGTACCCTGCAGAGGGAGAAAGTAAAGAAGAATGGCGGCCTAAATAGTCAGCCAACTGCAGGCTTATACATCCGGTGAGTCAGGCTACCATGTTTCCAGATCTTCGCAATTACTCTGTTGAGTACAATGTTATTATTACTAATAAAAATGCTGGCTATAGCTGTAACAAACTGGAATTAACCTTTAAGTTTGAAAGGTGTTTGCCATGTTTAAGTGATGTCAGCGCCGGTAATCCTCATCTATGTGTGGGTGACTCATACTGTAATTAAGTAAAAAGGATACCACCCCACCCATAAGACATTACAGAATCAAAGCTGAGAATAAAATCCTAATGACAAACTAATATTTAATGATGTGTTTAAGTGCTGGGACCACAGTTTATGCACTATAATAGAGCACCCATAAAAGCACAGTTTAATGTAGATGACTCTGAACATTAAGTGTTAATGCATGTTAATGGATTTGACAGACTTATTTTTCCTTCTACTGTAGGCATGTGTCATTTCTGCCACTCAGAAACAGTGCAATGTTTGTCTACAATAAATGAGTTAATACAAAGTACAGGGGCAAAAGACAAACAGTGGAAAACAAGCAGCCAGGAGTCTGTTTTGGAACAGAGGTTTTAGGAGCCTGGCGTCTATGTGTGAGACATGACTTCCTTATTTTTAACACTGGGCACTTCAACCACTGGCTTGATGTCAACCTCCCGTTCTAATGGACAGCCACAAAGCTGACAGGCTGTAAATCAGAGTGACTATAGAAAGCCATTAGTCCAGGGATACACAATAAAAAGCGGTAATGGTCTCATAAAGCCTGCAACACCACAGCAGACATTCTGATTCTGTCTATTAAGGGCTGCACAGAGCCTCAGATGAGTGAAAATAAGGAAGCCATTTTTCTTTTGTGCATTGTTGCCTGGGGTCTCGTGCTTGTGATCAATGTACAGTGAGATGCTCTGCGCTGAGAGCTATTTATTTACACTGTACTCCAACTGAGTGAATATTAGAGGAGAACATTGTGATTAAGAGGTGCCTCCATTGAGCTGCATGTTACAGACACCTCATTGATTTACTGTGAGCTGGTTATATATGCCAGATGTGCTCAGAGTGCAAGTTACAGCATTAAGAGTTTACATTAGTTGTTATGATGAGTGCAGTCTGGTTCTCAAATCATATTAAAAGGACAGTTCAGGACACATAGTCAGATTTTTATTTCCGATCCAGTACCATGGAGGTGAATACAACTTCTTCTGTCATGTTCACAGCATTAAAGAAAAGACAAATGCTGTGTCTCAAATCAAAGTACTTCTGTACTTACACTTGCTATTTTGAGTGCATTCAAACTGAGAAATAGCCTATGGCGAAATACACTGCCCAGTCCCTGAATGGTGCACTCATAACAGTCAAAAAACTGATTGTGGAACATTGGACACTTGTCATTCTCAATGGTCACCATGTCCCCACATAGCAGAGGGGTGGGAACACACACATCTCAAACTTGTGAAAATGGGAACCCAAGGGGAAACTACCACAATGAACACTGAAGCATTGCACATTGTATTTTAGTACAAATTTACCACCCCTGTACTCAGCCCTCAGTTTGTTTGTTGGGTTAATTCTGTAATAATGATAGCCTGAATGCTAACGTTAGCTTGCAAGTTATCTAGCAGTGGCCCATTTTATCACTAAGCACTGACCTTATGCGAGTTGTGCAGCTATATTTTTGTTGGGCATACTTACATTGGATGTTTGCGCATGTTAAATTTTCATTCTCACTGTAGAAGATTTTAGTATTAGATTTGTGGCCAGTTGCTTGAGAAGTTGTAAATATTTGCAAAATGCAGCTGCTATCATTAACTCAGTAGATCAGCAGATGAAAGACCTAGCGGGAATCAGCCACAGACATTCAAAAATACAAAAAAGTGCAGCGAAAGCATGGTCATTTTAATTCAAAAGAAAAATATAAAGAAATTGAGTTAGCAAACAAGCACATAGGCTATAGCAGGCATATATTTTGGCAAATGACAACTGTTCAAATCTGTAAGTAAGTACAGAGTGTACGCAGTGTACTTGGCAATCCAAGACACAGCACAACAGCCATGCTAGCAGCTTTAAGCTCCAGTAAATCCTAAGCATCAGCATGCTAACATGCCCACAATGACGATGTTAACATGCTGATGCTAAGAAGATACAATGTTAAACATGTTCACCATGTTAGTCTAGTATGTTAGCATGCTAACATTGACCAATAAGCGATAAACACAAAGTACAGCTGAAGCTGATTGCCTTTAATTTTGCAGGTATTTGATCATAAAAAAGTACTGGAAAAACATTTATTTTTAACCTGATAATGAAAAAAATGGAGGGATCTCCAAAGATACTACACTTGAGGTTGGACATTTCATGACAGTTAATACAATATTTGTCGAGATATTTCACTCAAAACCACAAATATGAACCTCATGGTGGTGCTAAAGGAAAAGTCTGGCAGTCACCAAAGTAATTAAGGTTCATCCTCTGGGGGTCATGAAAGTCTGTACAAAATTTCATGGCAATCCATCCAAGATATATTTCAGTCTGGATTAAAGTGATGGACAGACTGACCAACTGACAGACAAACTGATTGCTAGCGTGGCTAAGTAAGACATTGTGGGGTTTTTTCTTGGACAAATCAACCTTTTAATTATGTTAACTTGCTATGCAAGAGAATCAAATTTCCTGTGAAATCTGACAAATAAATAATGTGTTGAGAAACACTGCAGCAAATTTAGGGCTACAGATCTTAAATGTGCTCCATCTGAAGGCTGGAAGCTCGTGATAGCTCTCTATGTTCGACATAATGAATTTAATTTACCAGAGAGAATCATCTCTGAAACTGAGCCAACTTGTTCTAGCTATTCAAAATCGAGACGGCAAATGTCTAAATAATTTCAGCTAAAATTTCACCAAATTTCTCTCCTCAAAAGATAAGAAAGTCTGCTGAGTGACATTTCAACAGGCTGTTCCTAACTTACAGCAAGATTGAACTCGCCTGGAGACAATGACAAGCTCCTCTCTGTCTGATGTCACCTCTCATTTCCAGGCCGACTGCTATCTGCTACTGGCTTCTGCCAATAATAGCTCATCAAAACAACACAACCCTTCTTGGCACCAAAATAAAGGCAGCGGTCCACGTCTGTGCCACTCAGTTGTCAATTAAGACTCCTCTTCACACTGACACTTGTGACTTAAAAGAAACAGTCGAGAATGTGATGAATTTGAGACGACAGATGAGAAGGCAGTACGCTGCGTCGCAGTACCATAATGCGCTTGAGATATGGATAACAACTGACACCACTGGCAGGTCTTATGAAGTTTGATTTCATTTGTCAGGCCCCTTCTACTTTGTCTTTTAGCTCGCGCACTCCTTCACTCTTCAATCATCGTGGTAATAGCTCATTCTGATAGCCTGAAGACACTCGCACTTGCTTCCATTTAAAATGCAAAGCCACAAATATAGTCGGTGCTGCTGTGGGCTACACATCAAGATGGCATCATGTGTTGTATCTAATGCTGTACTGTAAATATACATGTCTAATTACATGTGTGGAGCATGTGTAGAAAGAAGCTAAATTAACCTGGTTTGAGATGTCCTGGATCTCTCAAATGTACACAATTTCACAACATGTAAAGGCATACAGATGAACATGTATCATATAAACCACAAACGACAGAGAAATAACCATCAACCTCGGTATTTGATCACTAAGTAGACAAATGGAGCAGTAAGTGTCCAAGCCTGTCTTGGCGAATACCTTGCATGCTTGTCTCCAGCCGACCACATGACGCTAATTCCTGACTGAAGCGCTCCTCCTGCGTACCCCTAATCCTGCCTGTGAAATGTGACAAGATCATTCTTTAGGCCTACTTTAGTCTGAATAATCTGCCCATCACAGACATTCATCCCGACCTGCACAGTGCTTCCAGTGTCATAACACGCTACCTGTACATTTTCACCCCGGCTTAGGCTCCATAAATTAAATCTAGACAAGTAAATGTGAGGGATCAGCATCGAGTGCTGCATGGGTGTCGATGTGGAGAATGTTGATTTTACACTGACTGTGTGTGGTGTCTGTTTCAGCTAATTTGAGATTAAACAAACGGTTGCAACGGCTAGTCATCTAATAAAAGAAACTAATCAACAACAGTTTTGATTGATGATAATTTATCAAGCAAAACACACAAAACATTCTGTTTCCAGCTTCTCAAATGTGGAGATTTGCTGCTTTTTTTTCTTTATTTCCTTGTAACCTGAATATTTCTGGGTTTGGAACTGTTGGTCAGACAAAACAAGCAATTTTAAGAGATCAAATTGGGCTCTCAGAAATCATGATGGGCATTTTTCGCCATTTTTTGGCAAAAAAATCATCAATTAATCAAAAGAAGATCCAACAGATTCATTGATAATGAAAATAACACTTAAGGTAATCAAACTTAACGAAATCAATTCACACACAATGGTTCGATGTCGTCAAAAGTCGACATGATTGCACTTCCTTCATTCCTAAAGCTACTAGACAAGTAGATAGAGTACAGCAGGTCTTACAGGAGCTTCTTGAAGTTTCCACAAAGTTCTGAACCACTAATATGGCAGCTGTCAGGTTGAATTGAGCCATCGGTTCCAGTGCTAACAGGGAGGTTAGGTGAAGTTAACTCTTCTCTACAGCATGACTACAACCCGCCAGGATCCTCACCTACCTGATGGCAAGTGGACGACAGCATATAATCTCCATAGGCTTTACTTCCTACTCCTGACCAGCTTTAACTAATTGAGGAGACAACGTGAAAAAGACCCTTCACCGCCGCGATCTTGGCTGCACCTCAACTTTTCTAACTCTCTCCGTCATGCTGCGCCGCCGTCGTCTGACTTCCGGCGAGATAGTGCAAGTTCTCCATGTCAGCTCCGAGTTGAGCTCTTGCAAATGAAGTCAGCGCTACAGTATTTGACACAGATGTGAGGGGGGAGTAAAATATCTTGGGTGTAGTCAAGGGGAATGGGTATGACTTCTAAGTATCTGAAATGTCCTGTCTTAAACACATAATATCCGTAATACTTCCTGACACTTTCTCCTATAACCTCTTATTCTCTGCCAGCTTCTGTGGGGCCCTTTTTTTCCCTCTCTGGGCGCAGAAGAAAAGCAGTCTATTTTCTTGTCATATTTGGTTGAAAGGCGACTCTCAACTTGGAGTCTAATTTCCTGCACTTTAAAGACGGTCCACATGCAAGGTGCATTACCATGCTATCAAGGTGATGGGAGCAATTTCAAACTGTCAGTCAGTCATGGAAATATCAGAGGGACTTAATGTCTACTGCAACCTGTCAAAGGCTCCTGTGAAGTGGCGGAGAGCGTAATCTGAGTCTTATTCACTCAACACCATTTACTTGTCAGCGGAGCTCACTGTCTTACTCTGAATGGTAGTTCATAATGATGGTATAGCCATATAGATAGCTATTTAAATGAGATCGGTCAAACTATGGCAGGCTTTAAAATACATATACATATATATATATATATATATATAGATATATATGTATGTGGGGGGGTAAAAGAAAATGTACAATTTATCTACAGAGAGCAGTTATATTATAAATATCACAGCTTCAGACTGCATCTCATAGGATCACACAGCTCTTGCTTCACAGACAGCAGTTAGTTAAGGCTGTTAATTTCCCGATAGACGCACCACTCTGGGTGACACACTGGGGCTGTACTTAACCATTATTAATGTGACAGGCCTCAGTGCAAGGCAAATCAATTAAACAGGAGCAATCACCATAGTCTGGATAACGGCCTTTTAAGACTGTTTTCATGTGACAAGGAGGTCCTCGATCCAGGCCTCTGCGCCAGGACCTGACAGGTCAAGAAAGCGGCATGAAACAATAGCACCTTCTAACCATCATCTCCCCTTTTTACCTGTCAGATCCAGTCGGCCTGTCTGGCTGCTGACGTGGCGCACCCTGCGCCGGCTGCCACAAGGTGAATTTTCATGTCATGTCGAGGGAATTTCTTATTCCATTTGCTCGACATTATAATGCAGCATTTATCGACCATTTTTTTCCCAAGCTATATGTCAAGGGCTTTTGCACCAGAGTTTTCCCCCCAATAGTTTCAGTTACAGGTCCTTGGTGATGTTTTTGATGTACATGTGCGTGTCTAAAGAGATCACAATAATAAGACTGGAGCAGTGACTTACCTTCATGCTGCCCATGGCTGCCTGACGCCTCCAAAGTGTCTGGAAAAGAAAAGCAGATATCACAGAAATATTACTTGTACACTTCATTGTGAGGTCAGTTATCATTTCATACAAGGGTGTAGGTTTCGTTTCAACACTGGGGGGGTACACATATGAAACAGGGGGTTGGGGGTCCAACCCCTGGAAACATTGAACATCAAACCCTTCATTTTCTGCATTCTGGTTCATTTATGCCTTTTCTGCATCAATTTAAGGAATTTTTTTTTAATTTCAAACTTGTCTGCTACTTTCACATTTTTAATGGGGCAGACAGATGCACATGTTCTAAATATCGACCCTCCCTGAAATCTACACCTTTTATTTTATTGAACAAATACTAAGAAGGGCTCAAAATTTGATTCAAAACAGACTGAGCCACAGTATCATATGCACACATTAGTTTAATCAACCCTTTAGTAACATGCAGAGCTGAATTATACAATACACATTATAGAATTATACATTATACAACACAGTCATAATAGCAGCTCCTGTCACTGTGACTCTAATTGCCATTATTTTCAATTTTTAATCAACTCCAATGATAAATTGTGAAGTTGTCTCTCTCTCTTGCTGAACAGGCTAATTACTGCTGTACATAAAATCAAGACTGGAAGTTAAACTAGGTGCTGGAGGCAAGAGGTGGATAATCTCACCCACCAATTTAGCTCATTTAGATTTTATATGAATCTGAAGAAACCCAAAGAAAACACTTCAAGGAGTAAAACTTTGTCCTTTCAAGAACTAAATAAGATTCTGAGAGCGATTTGGAGTTTTTGCCAGCCTCTGAGGTGTTCACTATTTGTCCAGTGTTTTTGTTTATCAGTTTGTATTTTTCTTTGGCCAAGGACGAGGGTAAAGATAAGGACAGTCAGTGGACCCATAACAAAAGTATAAAAAATAAAATAAAAAAGAAAGTTTAGAGGTTTTTAAAGGATCATTACTGAAAATGTGTCTAATCAACACAATTTTCACATTTTTATAAATGGAAAATATCATTTCTAGGGCAGAAAATATGTAATAAAGTCACAAAATAAATGCAATTGTGATCAGTTAAAGTTGCTGGAAAGAATGTAATTAAACTACATTTACTAAATGTTGGTGATTATAATTGGGTTATATATGAATTCATTTTTTCAGTAAAAAGTATATGTAGAATATAACAGTTTGTTGCTTTGTATCTTTTCGCTCTGCAGGTATGACTTTTTTGACATAACAGTAATCAAAAAGGTAATCAGATGGAAAAAGTTGCATTAGTTTAATGAAGTAACTAAAATAGTTAGATTACTTTCAGGGTAACTAGTGAGCTGTTACCTATTACATTTCAAAATGAACCTTCCCAGCACTGAATACTGGTGACAAACTGACAAACTGATGATGATCAATAAAGAAACTTTGCATGTTGTAAAAATGATTCCTAAACTCAGTCTACTCCCCTTTTTTATTTGCAAATGTTTATTTTCTGGCATTTTTTCTTAATTCATGACAAAATGGGAGCTCTGAGGGGCTCTCAAAGGAAAAACACACGTATTAATCCTTTAATTATAATATTAATTCTTAATCTTTAAACGTATAGCCCAGGATAGAGGCTTGTGTTGTGTCTAATCACCTACCTGCCCACCCCTGCTTGTAAATGGCTGTGTTTGCACGGACTCTGGGTGATTCATAAACGTGTCCTTGTGTGAAATACTAGCAGGAGATTTCGAGCTTTCTGTTTAAAAGTAATGAATTACGGCGACGAAAAAAAAATGTGCAGCCATTTAAGGATAAAGCCGAGAATTTGGTGTCTGCCGCGGCGAGCCATCCATCACGTCCACAATAAAGGAGTTTTTGCCTGACGGTCGAAATTTATGGTCGCCCTTCTCTGCCCTAATAACTCAAAGCGCTGTGTCAGAGCCTGACAGCCGTTGCCGAAAACAGCACCCCTGTTATCAATCAAAAAACACTTGCATATGTTTAACTTTCGCCTGATCAGCAAGACATTTATAGGCTATTGAGTAATAAGATAAGTGGGTCTATTTCGATGGGAAGAAATGTGGAAGCTTTAAATGATTAATGGCGGCCACAAAAGGAGGTTTTTTAAGCGCTCTTGGAATAAAAAGAAAGAATTTTTGGCTTGAATGTGGCGGAGATGTGGAGGAATATTTTTAATTTCCAACACAGAAAGAGACTTGAAAAATTACATGCTATTAAATAGATGTCTGCAGCAGAACTGGGGCTCTGTAAAAATGCCTCAGAGCTTATCTCCAATTAAACAAATCGCAGTTTTGAGTTTTACCAGGGCAGGCAGACTAACAGGCCTAAATTATGATGGAGGAGTGAGGGAGAGACACATCACTTCTTCACTCCACTTCTCATGGATTCACTTTACAGTAGTTGACCTGAATATGACTGAGAGGAGGCACACACACACAAAAAACTGCAGACAGCTGACAGATAACTGGCGTGCAGGACAGGGAACTGACAGATGACAGGCTGCGTGATTGAGAGGAGAAAGTTGCAGAAAATGTGAAACATGCCGATGGATATCTGCGCATGTTGGAGGGAATATCTGACCAGAGAGGCCTTCTCTTGGTTATTTTTTCTCTTTAAGAGTCAAAAGTTATTCATTAACGAGTCACTGTGGTGCAAAGGCTGCGTGCTCTGTGCAAGAAATTTGCGATAAAAGACAATCAGACGGCTTGAACTCGTGTTTCCTAAATGTATTTCACGTATGCAAAGAAAATTAGCTCCAAAAGACTTCCTTAAGGGTTGAAAAGGATGTGTAAACGTGCAGTATTTGGCTAGAGGTCTCAGTTCGCCTAACTTCTTACAATAAAAGCATTTTCGGACTTTACTGTCTGGAATAAATTGTGTTAATTAATATGTATCACTTGATATAAAGAGGTTTGGGTCGTCATTAGTCCCTTGGTCCACCTTCCCCAAAACCACACAGGGCGCAGGGGCGGCGCATGCACCCAAGCGCCAATTACGCAAAGACGCATATAAAAACTCAAAATTAAAAAGCGCTCGGAGTGGGTGAAATGTGATATACACACCCGCGTGAGGGGGAAACGTCACATTCAGTCGAGCCACCGATCACCTCGGGATGTCTTTTTGATTGGGAGGCGGCACAGGCTGTGATCTGCGGACTAATTCACATGCTGCTTGAGGAGGAGGAGGCGGAGTGATCTCTCCTGCCCACTACCCACGTAAACCGAGTCAGCTCTCGGACCCGCAGCCACACTGTCAGAGCGACGCCGGGGATGAAGCAACGCGGCTGTGATACGCACGGATTCATGCTCTCGCACTCCGCGTCTCTTTTAAGGATTTAACATTTTTATCTCCGCCAAAGGCTTTAACCGGCTTTACGTTTGGCTTTATTTACTCTACACATGTATTTCTCAACCATTTCCACGAGAATTGGGTCATGATCACATCGCCCACGGTCTCTGTCCTGAGAAATAGCACGAATCCAGCGTGGGAGAGCGGCTCCTCGGGGGAGAAGGGCGCAGTGAAGATCAGCCGGCCAGCCGTCCACAACTCCGTCTCTCCTGCAGACCCTTCTCGCCAAGCCAGTCGTCTTCCCATAAAGGTTTTGAAAATGCTCACCGCTCGGGCAGGACACATTTTACACCCGGAGTATCTTCAGCCTTTGCCGTCTACTCCTATCAGTCCCATCGAGGTAAGCGCTACCGAGGTTTATGGGAAAATGTTTGCGCACACGGGCATCAATTCGCTACATATAAAACTATTTCAATGCGAAATCACGCCCAAAGCTCCCAACCCGATTTTTTCGGGACAAATTTGGTGAATAACTGCCGACAAACATGACTGTATTTAAGGAAAACCCTCTCCTAATACTGCACAAATGTGATTTTTAGACCTGCTATCCGAGTTAATTTCTTCCACTTTCGGTTTTCAGCGGAGGTGTCGAATTTGGACTCGTTATGAAAATTAATGACCTTGTTGTTGCAAATTGATGCCCGTGTTTGTAATGTCATTTTCGCCGTTGTTCAGGCTTATCTTCTATCTCATGTGAATCAGCTCTGTGTGTACGCTCCCTCTTTCAATGCCTCTTACTTGTTTTGAGTTTCATCCCGAGATAAGTTCATGCGCAATGCGTAAACTACGCGGAACGCTCATGTGTGCGTATTTACCACACAACATAATATGCACAAGTGTGTTTTTTGTATTTTATTAACTGGGTTTTGTCTTATTTTTACAGCTGGATGCCAAGAAAAGTCCGCTGGCTCTTTTGGCCCAGACGTGCTCTCAGATAGGCAAACCGGACCCGCCGTCCTCCTCCAAACTGTCCTCCGTGACCTCAAATGGATCTAGTGACAAAGAGACCAAATCCGGTCCGCTGAAAATGAGCGACATCGGAGCCGACGACAAATCCAGCTTCAAACCTTACTCCAAATCGTCAGAGAAGAAGGACTCGAGCAGCAGCCTCAGTGGAGATAAAACCAGTTTCCGAGTGCCTAGCGCCACCTGCCAGCCGTTCACCCCCAGGACAGGCAGCCCCAGCTCCTGCACATCAGTCTCTCCACTGCCGGCTGAAGGCAAGGCGGGGGACAAGGAGGAAAAGAAGGAGTCTGATAGCAATAAAAGCAGTACGACTGAAAGTAACGGCAGCCATAGGATAAGTGGAATTACCTCTGATGGCAGCCAACACCAGGAGAACACATCTGGATCCAAGACTCTTACATCAGACTCGCCATCTGTAACCTCATCGTCCTCCTCCGTCCTCGGCTCTGGACTGGTGGCCCCCGTATCCCCCTATAAGCCCGGTCATACAGTTTTCCCCATGCCTCCTGCTGGTATTTCCTATCCTGGAAGTTTAGCGGGTGCCTATGCAGGTTACCCGCAGCCGTTCCTCCCTCATGGAATGACCCTTGACCCCACCAAATCCAGCAGCCAGCTGTTAAGTGCACAGTTTGCTGCTGCCAGCTCGCTGGGATGCAGTAAAGCAGGAACGAGTCCCTTAGCAGGAGCATCCCCGCCGTCTCTAATGTCTGCCAGTCTGTGTCGGGACCCCTACTGCCTGAGCTACCACTGCACAAGCCATTTGTCCGGTGCATCCAGCGCCAATTGCGCACATGACTCTGCGGCGGCTGCTGCTGCGGCCGCCACCGCGCTCAAGTCTGGATACCCGCTCATGTACCCGACGCACCCGTTACACGGCGTGCACACCTCGGCCCCGTCTTTCAGCGGACATCCCTTATATCCATACGGGTTTATGCTGCCCAATGACCCCCTGCCGCACGTGTGCAACTGGGTGTCTGCTAACGGACCTTGTGATAAGCGCTTTTCCTCCTCCGAGGAGCTGCTCAGCCACTTGCGGACTCACACGGCCTTTGCCGGCACGGAGAAGTTGATATCTGGGTACCCGGGGTCGTCTTCTCTCGCCAACGCAGCTGCCGCCGCTGCCATGGCGTGTCACATGCATATGCCTCCTAACGGCAGCCCTGGCAGCCCCAGCACGCTGGCCCTCAGGGGCCCACATCACCCTCTCGGACTGAGCAGCCGCTATCACCCCTATTCAAAGAGCCCGCTGCCAACACCCGGGGCCCCGGTGCCCGTACCCGCGGCCACAGGGGCATATTACTCCCCATACGCCTTGTATGGACAGAGACTGACCACAGCCTCGGCCTTAGGATACCAGTAGAGACAAAGAGTTATACATTTATAAAGGAGATTTAGGCCCAATGAGTTTTATATTGTACTTCATGCAGGGACTGGATCCATGTGGGGATCAGTGTATTTATTTGCGATAGCTTCAAGCTGACTAAAATAAAAAATAATATAACTTTAAAGACTCAATGTGCATTATTTTACACAGGAGGGAGTACTGGGTTGTGTTTACCTGCTGTGCATCAAGCCTATTTTTGTGCACATTAAAGTGGGACCTTTGTATGGATTTTTCTCTTCATGCTGAATCAAGTCTTGCAAAAGTTATTTTAATTCTGCCTCCCTCAGACGGGTTAGAGGGCCGCCGGTGCTGAGTGATTTGACAGGATGATGGACGTGGAAAATCAATCAGAGCAGCTTCCTCAGAATTGTCATTGATTTATTTTGTGTGCAGCACAATGTTTCATGAAGCCCGTTTCCACCTGGATGGCATTTTTAAAACTCCAGACAGCTCTGACACTGTTCACAGAGGTCTATTTTTTAATTTTAGACAGGAAGATTTAAAAAAGAAAATACATGTACGATAACACACAGACTGAGCTTTCAGATAAGTTAAACCATCCACTTATTTTTCTGTCGTTTTTCTGTCTTTTACTTTGGGGAATTAGTTTGGCTGTGCAATGAGATTGTAGGCTTGTGAGGGGTTTCTCTTGGTTTTTAAATTAAATATTAATTTATTTAATTGGTCCATATTTTGTTTGCGAGGCTGTAGCACACACAAATGCATATAAAGGTTATATATATTTAAATTTATTGAAGACAGTCATGGCAAAATCTAACTCATGTCCTATTATTCATCACCTTAGTTTTGTCTTTTGTGTTTTTGTGTTACCACGAGGCTGAATGAGTTTTACAAAGGGGTGTACAGATGAAGAACTAATTATATAACTGCAAAAACCTTAGTATGTTTTTATATTTAATACAAGATAATAGGGAGGCTTCTGTAGGGGTGCATGTTTTTGTTTTGTTAACTTTACAGTGACAAGAAGCTGAAACGTCTTACAGGCCCTGGTGCCATAGCTACAGTATGTACAGTGTGTGTGAGTCTGTGTGTGTGTGTGTGTGTGTGTGTGTGTGTGTGTTCAGATGCATTATCCCTGAGGCTCATCAAAACATGCTGAATCGTCTCAATCACGAGGTTGTGGATTATCGTTTCATTAACGAAGACAAACGAGCCACTGATATCAGTGAGGAGCTGGCTGAACAAAGATTTACGATGACACCAGATGTGGGACGTTTCCACAGCTTTTGTGATCGCTGTAATGAAGCCATGAAGCAGAGAGCATGAAATAAAGCGGGGCCTAACTATTTAATCAGCCCCTTTAAAACAAATCAACTAAATCAAGCCAACAGTGTTATTATCCATCCTCAGTAAATCAGGCTGTTCTCCAGCAATAAAATCACCATCATTAACGGTCAGATGTCACATTCATCAAACGCACCCATCCTTCATGCAGATGAGTCCTAAACATAGCTTGGTGATAGATGGTAATAAAGCCCCTAACTCACAATTCAGCACTGCAACCAGTCAGCCATGAAGCCAGCGTAGATCATATGTGACGCATCTTTTTTCATTTACAGCAGCACATCAACATGATGTGGACAAATGGGATTAAGATCTTTGTACGTTAACTTCTTAACATTTAATTGATGTGTGACACTGCGGTGTGGACTCACACATCCTTCTCATGTATGAAAAGATAAACCAGGCAATAAATTATTCAGCAGATTTGATTATATAGCATCAGTTGCTGGATTATTTTTAATTTACGGACACACATAAAGTCTGTGCACCACAGCAGAGCATCTGTGTTTGTGACGTGGACTAATTTGCTCAGAAATTAACATTTAATTAGCAATTCTTGGATTTTATAGCATTAAGTTGTCCTCTAATTCTGTTTTTTTTATTAAGAGTAAATTTTCAAGTCTCTGATTTTATAAAATTAATATAATTTGTTTCTTTTTTTTTTTTTTTTACAGGAAGTCCAACTAAAAATCTTTCCCAACAGAGACCTGAGAACAAACTACAGACACCGAAGTGACATGAGACAGTCTTGTAAAATAGCTATTATACACAAAAGAGAGAAATTTAAACTATGTAAACTAAATAAATATCAGTAAAGAAAACTTAAAGAGCCTCAGATGTCTCTGTAAAACTTTAATCCTATTCAGCATTTATGAGAAACCCTAAAAAACTTTTAAGAAGAGTTTATAACTTTCTATAATGTAGTTATCATTTATTTCTAATTGCTGGGAGATAGATTTTCGATAAGGGAATGACCTCTGATTTAGTCTGATTCATTCTATATCCAGAAAAAGTGTCAACAACTAAGTGTTTTCTGCTGCTGCCTGGGGGCTGCTGGAAACCAACAAGACATCATCTGTGTGCAGAAATAATTTGTGTCCTTGTTGGACTAATAGGATACTTTTAACATTTAGATTTGTACATAATGAGATTACCAGTAGATCTAAAATAATTACAAGAATTTGCAGCGACCCTGCCACCCTAATTTGAAAGGAGGAGACATTTTACCATCAGTCAATACAGTCACCAAATCAGAAGAAACAAATCAATAAGGTAGCTGTAAGCAGATATTTAAGTTTATTAATGTGTTTGTCTGTAACTTTAAGTCCACCTTCAGGCAGCCATACAGTTAGTGGAGGCTGATGTATAAACAGACAATGGATGACAGTATAGGGAAATATGTTCTCATGGGAGAAGTTATAATTGTTGACAAACACTTTACATTAATGCACACTGGAAAATGTGTTATATCTCATACAACTTTATCGTGCATTATAAAACATTTATTTAATGTTTAATGACTGCTTACAGTATAAATGCTACCTATGGCGGGTTAAAGTAAAGTGTTCTTCAGTTAAGATTTGTTGCTGTCATTCCAGCATTAAGGTGCATAGTACTGGAAACCATTTTTCCCCAGTTCAATGTCGGTATAAGTACGTATGTTAAAATCTGCTGTCATTAATTTGAATTTAACCAAAGGATAAGAAAACGGTCTTAAAGATGTTAAGTGTAGATACACTGCTGTGGTAAACAATATTAGGGCTGCAACTAACATTTATTTTCATTGTCGATTAATTTGTTGATTATTTTCTCTATTAATCAATTAGTTGTTTGGTCTTGTTTTGTCCATGACCCAAATATATTCAGTTTACTGTCACAAAGGAAGAAAGAAACCAGAGAATATTCAAATTTAAGAAGCTGGAATGAGAGAACTTGAAATTTTTTGTCTCAAAAAATTACTTAAACCAGTTACCAAATCAGTTGGCAATTAATTTAACAGTCGACAACTAATCAATTAATCATTGCAGCTATGCATAAGTACATGGAAGCTGATGTATAAATAGGCAATGAATAAAAATGTATTGAGAAATTATAATTCTTAACAAATACTGTACATTCATACACGCTGGAAAATGTGTCCATAGCTGCTTATGACAATATGGTGTGTTATAAACCATTTGTAACATGTTTATAAACTTCCTATAAATGCTACATGGGGGGTTTAAAGTAAAATGTCTCGATAGTTAAGATGTGTTGCAGCAGTAAGATGCATATATGCATAAGAACTTGCATTATAATCTACTGTTATTAGCTTTGGATTTAGCTTTTAAGATAAAAATGTCCTTAAAGATGTTGTCGACTCGGACAGCACACTCTTATAATTAACAAATCGTAGATGTGCTGCGGTGGTAAATGCTATCCAAAGAAAACTCAGCAGTAATACTGTGCAGTAGATTGTGTAATGTTTTTTTTTTTTGAAGTTTTAAAAAGGAGAAACCCATCTGCAGCACAAGAAATTTTAGTTTACGTGCAAGTTGAGTTTTGTGGGACACTGCTGTCTAACCAGTATTTATAATACTGCACCTCATCAGTTGCATCACTGTTTTGCAATGGAGAGAGAGTGAAAGCAAGTTTTTTGTAACATATATTTTCTGTTAAGAGCTGGAGTTAAAAAAAAAAAAAATTTAATTATGGAGGTCTTGAGGTCATCGGGGGCAGCTGCTGCATCATATGGACAGAGGTAATTGGTACGTCTGTTTATTACATTAACCGCGCTTCACATATATCTATCCTACCATGTAAAAGTCTATCAATCTTTACGTAGTAACAGAGGATATCTTTCCCACATGTTTGAACGTAAAGTACTGTCAGGACATGAGACAGTGGACGGCTTTGTGACTCCATGTTGAATCACGGTGACGGCCCCACCTGTTCCACTTTGAAGTGCAGCATGAGTAAGACTCATGGCCTTTCACCGGAGGGGGAACAGATCAGCACAGGCAGGCACATTCATGTTAAAAATGGTCACTTTCTCGCAGCTGCACGCCATGTGTTACACTCTCTGTTATGGTTGAAGGTGGTGGATATCATCACTGCCACGCTGGGCTGATGTTCCTCCTCACAACGCCCACAGCCACGTGCGGAAATTGGACTTTTTCAGAGACCGGTTCATGCATCAAATACATACATCAAGCAGCTTTCAAACACTTATTACACGTGTTGTAGCCGGATAATGAATTTAACACCCTTTTGTCAGCAGTATTAATGATCCAATCAAGGGATTTTCCCGTTGTTACATAAACTTTTGCTGCTTTGAATAAATCTCCCCCAGTGCTTATGTACTCTGGAAAGGCAGGCGGATCTCTGTTTACAGAGGCAAGAGGAGAAAAAAAACGACGACTTTTTGCACATTCAATCAGCTGAGAAGTGTGTCTTCCATCATCCCAAGAAAACATGGTGGTTTATGTTTGCAGGAGAGAGGCTTTTGCTTCTCCAAACAAGCCCCATATTTATCATCACTCCATCATTTCCTCCCTCTGACAAGCAAAGTAAACGATAGGAATACAGAGTTAAAGCTGGGTTTTACTGAGCCGTTGACCTTTGGAGCTTGTCTTCTTCTACTGAGGCATCATAAAATGAAGGAAGTGGTACACTGAGATTATCCTAATGTGGTTGACGTGTGTGTGTGTGTGTGAGTGTGTGTATTCTGTGTACTCACAATAAAGCGTGTCTTTTTGAGTTACAAGCTGGCCGATGGGAAATGGAGAAAAGGGGAATTTTCCCTCGAAGAGAGTCTGTCAACACACAAAGCAAAGGAAAGAGCAACAGTGAGTTAAACAGTGGGCCCTTGTCTTTCAGCACTCAACATGCCCTATAATTTACACACCACTGACAGGGGCCATTTTGAAGTCTGTCATAGGCGGAAAACTTTTTGTCTCCAAACGTCTTGCTCACAGTGAGTCGACTCCTGCTCGGGTCCGGGTGATTAATGACTTATGGCCTTATTGTGTGGAGGTGGCTAATTACCTACAGGCTGACTGAAGAGACACGCTATGAAAACCCTCCTCTGATAACCCCAGCTTTTTTTCCCCCGTCCTAGTCTTGGCATGTGGAAGCTCTTACTGACAAATTTGCAAGAAGCAGGCTAACGTTGAGTAAGATGAATGGCCTCTGAGAACAGTAAACAGCCTTTAATTTAACAGTGTTTAAATGTATGACACACTGGCATTGTGCTTCCACGCTGTTCGTGCTCTCTGGTTGGGAAACGGAGCCAAAGTTCCCCCGCTGTTGGTTTAAAATTAGGCTTGGCATATTCATGGAGGGAGTTTCTGGATGCTCGGGCTGGCAAACATGTGTTCATTGCCTCTTTAAGTTTTCTGCAGTCCCGTCAGGCTGACATCCTGAGACAAAGATAATCAGTTTCTTTAGAAAACGAACAGGAACAGTATGTAAGATTTAGGGGGATTAAGTGGCATCTAGCGGTAAGGACTGCAGATTGCAACCAGCTGAAACTCATCCCAGTTAAAATTCCTCCTCTGATAACTTAAGATGCAGATGTCACAAGGTTTTTACAGGGAGCCACATTATCCGCAGAGGTCTCTTCCTCTCAAAAACAAATGGACCAGGTGATTAAAACTGGTAAATACACTAGGTAAAGCAGTGTCATGCAAATGTAACGATTTCTCCTCTGCTGTTTGGCCCATTGGAGATTAGCACCCAAATTGTCCGCAGAGGTCTCTTTCCTCCAAAAACAATCAGACCAGGTGATTAAAACCAGTAAAAACACAGAATGAATCAGTTTAACATCCCAAAACAATGTTTTTCCAGATGCTGTTCAGCTAGTCGGAAACACGCTATCTTAGCACCTGCTAATGTGTGCTGACCTTTTTCTGACCCAAACATTCAGGAGGGTTTTAGTGGGAGCTGAATTATCCACAGATGTCTCCTCTCCAAAACAAACTCACCCAGTGATTTAAACCGGTAAAAAACAGTGAATAAAGCAGTTTCATGCACAACTCAGGGTTTCTCCGCTGCTGTTCCGTTCATCTGAGTAGGACTGCTACGAAAGGACCAGCTAATGTGTGCTCAACTTTTGTCTCTGACAACTTAAAATCCAAACATTCAAGAGATTTCTACCGGAAGCTGAATTATCCACAGGTAATTTAAAAGGATAAATACAGTGAATAAAGCGATAAAAGTGTAAGGGGCTAGAGTCAGTGTTTGGCTTGTCCATTCTGGGCTACTATGGAACAATTTCGTGGACTCCATGGAAAAGGAACCGCTTCATATATAGATATAAATGGCTCATTCTAAGGTAACAAAAACACAATAATTCTTATCTTCAGATGATTATATACTAAGGAAAACATACTTATTTTATTCCATTTCTGCAAATATATCCCCCTAAATCCTACACACTGGACCTTTAAATGCACAGAGAGAATTTCTGATACAGTTATAAACAAATACAATTCTTTTGTGGAGCCAGCAGAGGAAGAAGACAAAGAAAATGCTGCACTTTAAGCAACAACAAGCCAAAGCCACATAAGCTCTTCTTTAAGGTCAGCGACTCGTTGCACCAGACACACCACTGGCCAGAAATTGTGCAGCCATCCCCTCCACTTTATCTCACCCTCCCTATTATTAGGTTTGTTAACATACTGTATTGCCGTGTTTGCAGTCATGTCGACAGGCTAACTTAATCAAGTTACTATCGAACTTGTGTGCCTCGCCCAGCGCGACAGTTTTAGTGCCAGAATTATTGCCTTGACCTATGAGAGGAAATTAGCTGTGGACACAACTTGGAGACTTTTCTTCCTGGTGAGAAAAAAAAAACATATTTACCAGAACAGTGACAATGATGGAAAATAGCAGGGAACAAAAATGTTCCTTCAATAACGTTGCAAATGAAAAATGCCACGTGGACCCAAAGTGGTGCAAAATGCATAATGCCAGCTGGCAGACCATTACAGGTGATGGACATTTCACTTACCTAAGTCAAATATAACAGACTGCTGTTCATTAATATACAGGAGGGCCTGCAGAATCGAGCCTGCCATCTGGTTAAATCGACAGAGTAATCTACAGCTCGTGATTAGGGCTGAGGAGCAGAGTTTCTCTTTAATCTCTCTCAGCTTTCAAAAAAAAAATTCCATCTGCACCATGTGGCACATCATTTTTCTTTAAGACAAATGGACTGTTTTTGTATGATCCAAAATTAGATCAGCAGAAAACAATCAATCTTGTTACAGGCCTGGGAAAAGAATTGAGATTTGGATTCTGTTTTCCCTCCGCTTGTCTTTAGCGTCTCACCTCTCACTTTTCATTGCATGACTGGCTTTGCAGCCATCAGCATTCTTCCCATGATGCTCTCTGCCATCACATGGTGTATACTGGCCCCTGGACTAATGATGAATATGAAAATGTGCCTTAATATAGTGATTCCCCTTCAGCTTTGTTCCCTGTGGCGCTCCACAACAGATGGTGACCTGTGAGAATCTGTGACACCAGAACCAAAATCCACACTGAGGCAAAGAGGAAGACAAAATACTTCAAGTCATCCTGTCTGCAAATTAGTGAGATGACACAACTGTCAGGTGCCAGCCTCCTGTGACAGTTGCCCCCCTCCCCGTTACAGGAGCAGCGATGCTTTCACTGCACGACAAAAGGGAAATGGGTGCATGTTTTTTTATAGGAGACCTGTCTGTCAGCTGGCTCTCAAGTCATAACAAATCACCAGCACTCAGCTGAGGCTGAACATTCAGGGCGTCAGGAGGAAGACGGATGACCTGCAGGCCTTTGAAGTGCTCTGGCAGTTCAGATGGCTCAGCGGCGCTGACAGAGAAATATACACAACAGAGCAACCAATAATGAGAACATTAAACATTCCAGCCACCTGACAGGCTGACAAAAACAGCCTGGCCTCACATCAATCATCTGCTGAGACATAACCTTGACAATTAGTCCCCTCTGATACTCCCCATAACCCCTGGGCCTGCACTGCTGTGTGACTCCACTTAAGCAGCAGAAAACCAAAGAGCTTAATCTAATTCCTTAATTCTGATTGATAAAGACATAGTAGTGACAGAGACCGCAATATATCGGTTCAACAAATGATGGATTCGGAATCAGTTGGCAAGCTCTTTGTAGAGTAATGACTCTCCAAGGACAGATGTGAAAATAGAAAAATGCGCATACTGTGGTTCAATTATTTTCCTGGCTGCCTCTGAAGATGTTTCGGCAAAGAACACAAAAATGCATCCAGCATATGTTTATGGCTCTGCATGCTCAAATATGTGTTTTAATGACACCCCACAGGCATTTGGAAGCTATATAAATACTTGTAGCAGAGCCAACAGTTAAGTTTCAATATACGGCATAGATCAGCATAAAACATGAAGAGTTCTTTAATGTGGGCCTAACGAGGTTACATATCTTACATCTGTATCTGTGTAAACATGCGCTAAATGTCAAGTCCGCTATTAAAAAGCTCTATAAATTCTGCTCACTAAAAGACTTAATATCATTAATGTTCAAAAAAAATAACTCTAGTCCTTTCTCTTTTCAGCAAACTCCTCATTACCCACATACAGAGTACTTTTAGTCTCGCCTGCACTCCACAATCCAAATCCAGACCCTCCAAAAAAAAAGCAAGGGGCCATGTTGTCATCACTCTATTCACTCTAACTATGTAGTTACCATATGACAAATGAGCCATGTGAAATGACATTTCCCTTTTGCCTTCACACCTGTAGAGAAAAAGCAAAGCATCCGACAGATGGATGGATGGCAGAACCTCAAAACTACTGTATCTCTCTCTCATTTGGTGAAATGGAAAGAGCAGGGCCAACGACTGTTTACAAAAACTACCTGAGACGGAGCCGCAGAGTTCCAAGCCCTGAGGATGATAAATGGCTTCGCTAACCCTGTGGGACTGCAGACCCAAATGAGGACGGAGCTAATTGCCGTGCGAAATACTTTGGCATGAATGGAAAGAAAACGCAGGCGTGCCGCAGCCAAAAAAGGGCCCAGTTGCTGCTCTGAACTCCAAGTTGGCTTTTGCTTACAAGAGTTCACTCGGTGTCCATAAATCATGGATGGCTTACAGCTGAAACTGCCCTTAGTCATCAACATGCAATAGACTGAGTGACAGATTCCATCCTGACTACATTAGCCCCCAGTTCAAACGAGGCTCCTTTTTTAAACTCTCCTACCATCTTGAAGCTCACAGGAAATGAAAACCAGATGGCTGCAGATCGCTGTGTATAACATAAAGCTGAGCTCATATGGGAGAAAAGACACAAAAGGGTAAAAAAAGAAAGTATATACATTGTTGAAGGAAATGACAGGGGTCAATTTGAGGTATCCTGGGTTTTTGATATCCTTCAGATACTGCTTCAGATATGACTTTATCCTGAGGCTATGGTCTGCAGCACATTACTCATTTTCAACTGACAGCAGACCTGAAATGTGGTTTCAGTCTGTGTTACTCCCACACAGGTGACACAAGTGCAAACTCCACGGTCGTTCTTAGCTACGTTCATGATCTCTAGACTCCATTCATAGACTAGACAGCACTCTGAGAGCACATGCTGCTCAAAAGGGTCCAAAAAAATGATTAATTTATTTTATATTTTAATGAGAAAAGATTTTTGTACTGCACCATGTTCCAAATCTGCATCAAAAAATCATGGTGATAGACAATAGTGGGATACATGTGCCAGATTTAATCATTCAAACTAGAAGGGTACTCAAAGAGGGCAGACCTGCGCCAAGTCCAAATGCCCTATCTCGCAATGTTAACAAAAGTGAAAAATAATTTGTGTTTCTGCCATGACTATGATCCACTCCAGAATTTAATGGGGCCCTCATTGGCCCAGGCTACACCTCCCCACCAAGTTTCATGAAAACCGGGCCAGTAGTTTTTTGTAATCATGCTGACAAACAGACAAACACGCCAACAAACCGAACAGAAAACATATAACCTCATCGGCGGAGGTAATAAGTGCAGTGGTCTAGAGGAAGTAAATGAGTAGGTGCAAATGTTCAAAGGTGTCCTATCTGACAATTACTTTCAAAAATTCCTGGATCTGCACCAAAACGAATCACTTGTTACTTGGCCCATTCCCAAACCCTACTCCAACTTTTATTGAAATCTGTTGTGTGTTCTAAGTGCATCTGATGAGGTGCAGCATGATGTTTTATTAAGATAACTTGGTGACATTCGGCATTTTTGTTACTGTCTGTAAATCCCACATAAAGACTAAAACTAACAATATCCTCGTCCATCTCTCACTTTCAGTCGGCCTGTTAACGGAGCAATGGAGCCCTGTGGCACAGGCAGATGTGCTGTATCAGGCTGTGGCTACACAGGAAATGGTCTTTTCATGGGCTCTGTTGAAAATAAGTTAAAAAATGTGGAATATCACCAGAGTTATCCTAGAAGTGTTATAAGGTTTACCTTTGGCTTTTGTTTGGAAATCACAGTCACATCTGGTCATTATTTAAAGGGTCAGTTAACCCAAAGTACATACAGTATAAACGTCTTAGAACTACTTCCTCTACCGTCTCTGGGGGGGGGGGGGGGGGGGGGGAATTGCTGTTTCATTTTTAGCCACGATAGCAGCATGGCTCTAGAGTTGGCAATGTTGTTTTGTAGGTTTGGTCATCATTGGCATCTTGGCCCTGACATTGTGAGCAGGCTGACGTTAGCATTTAGCTTAAAGCACAGCCTCACAGTGCCACAAGCATTAGACTCTTAACGTTGTTTGATTCAATGCTATGAGCATCCCAAACAAACTTCTGTTAACCTTCACTGTATTTAAGTGGACACAGAAAACTTACAGCCAGATATATCAAAAATGGAATCTGGGCAAGTCCAACCATAACTGTTTGCATGGTTAGATACTAAAGACATTTACAAGTCCCCTTTGTACATAGTTATCCAACACACGTCCTGGGACCCAAGTGAGGCTGAATCCAAACTGTATTCAGTCCAATCAGGTTGTTTAAGGGCCATTGTATTGCAGCAGGTCTCTGGTGTCAACATATATATAATACCAAAGTGCCGCAAGCAGACCTGCTATAACTCTGCTCATGTGATGTGCCAAAAAAAAAAACAAAAGACATGAGCAAGTTAAGTTATAATTGGTGTTCTGTGAGTATACTACTGTAGACAGTATGGGTGGGAAAAATCTGATTCACATATACTTGTACTTTCCACTTTAAGAATTAAAACAAAAACAAAGCCAGAAAGCAGAAAATGGCAGACGATCTAAGGACACAGACCTTCAGTGGCTCAAATAGCAACTCCAAATCAGCTAGCTCACACACTGCCCACCGGATCAGCACACTTTCTGTTGTTGCCATTACGCAGATTAGAACCAGCCTGCTGTAAATCCCGGCGTTGCATTCAAGTTGCTACAGCCACTACTGAAGCTCCATCTGTGAAGCTTCCGCCTGCTCTCCTCCTCGCGAAAAGTTACCTAGCAGTGGAAAGCGAGGCAGAAGGGCTGTGAGGTGCGCAAACTAGCTAACTCTTGTCTCATTTGTGTTCTGATAAACAGAGAAAGTTATAGCGGGTTGAGCGAATCAATGTGCTGTGCGCAACCCTACAAAGGATTAAGATTTTATCCATTGTAAACAGTAAAACAATGCAAAATCACTAAGTGGCAGTCAGTGTTGATGTTATGGCGGCCATCATAAATAAATCAATGCATGGGAAACAGTGCAAGCTTGATCAGCAGGGACAGCGGATTTATTTACTACTTTACTTTGCAGTATATGATGCTGCTAAAATAAAAGTCAGAAAGACTGACTGACTGAGATGTGCAGTGTTTTTTGAAAGATGTCTCATGATACTCAGTCTATTTCCCCATAGTCTAGTGTTAAAAAAAAAAAAAACTAAAATCACAATAACTTGCAAATGATGCAATATGGCCAATATTATACAACCTTTTTACTGTATCATAAAACATTTATACTGACAGTTTAAAGATCACAGGTTATGATGTTCCCAGGAGGAAAAAACTATCCCTCAGTTTAATACTAATGAAGGTAATCAGCATATCTCACATAATAGCCAATATTTATTACGTGTTTTGTAATCGGTTTGAGGAATCTCTCCCAGTGCCTCCTGGGGATTCCCCTAATGAGTAAGCTTTCAAATATATTTAATTCTTAATAGGTAGAGCTTATAGCTGGTAAATGTTTGCTCATGATCCTAACTACCAGCATGATTAGAGCTTTAAAGGAATCCTTTTGTAATCTATAACGTTAAGGCCATGAAGCACATTATGCTCAGCTGGTTAAGTAAACATCAAAGTAAAATCACAAAGAGGCTCATGTGGACATGGTGAGCTGCACTACAACAACAAACGGCTGCAATATACTGGGAAGCGATTTATAGTGCAAACTTAGTAAGCCTTTGTTTTTAATAGCGGTGATTTATATATATTTATCCCAGGAATCTCACAATAGATTCCTTATGTGAGCTGCAATTAATTATATTTTTTCGCTTTTTTGCCACCATCAAGCAGACCCATGAAATATTCCCACCTGTCCTTCATGCCATAATATTATTTGTGATGTTATTTTATGAGAAAAGCTGGTGGTGACTCATTTTAATTCAATTGCATGAACCGGAGGCACAATCTGTTTTTCATGTTCTCTGGCTGCGGCTGAAAAACACCTGCCCTGTTCTCACAGCTAATACATTAAGTAGTAAGTGCCTGAGCAGATGTTGTGAGGTCAGCAGGGAGCCCAGGGCCTATAGAGCTCTCAATATTTATTGGACTGGATCAGAAGGCAATGACATGAGCCGTCCTCTCTCTTGATAAATCACGTTTTACATACAGGTAGAAGACGGAGCATGCATTACCTTCCTAGAAACACCTTTTCCAATTTGTCAGCATCTAAATCATTACTGGCCTGATATCAGCAGGTATAGCCCTGATTCCTAAAAAATTGGGATGCTGTGTAAAATGTGAATAAAAACAGAATGCAAGGATTTGCACATCCTTTTTGACCTATATTCAATTGAATACAGTATAAAAGTAATATATTTAATGTTCAACCTGATAAACTTTATTTCTTTTTGAAATACACACAAATTCTGAACTTGTTGCTTGCAAACATCCCAAAAACTTGGGACAGAGGCATGTTGACCACTGTGTGACATCACTTTTTCCCTTGAACAAAACTCAGTGTGAGAGAACAGAGGACACTAATTGTTGAAATCTTAAAAAGGTAAAATTTCTTTGTCAAGATTTACAAGTGTGGCCCCCAAGCTCCTCAAGATTTTAAGATCATCTGTGCTAAAGAGTGAGCCAAAATCACATCTAAACACTGTGAGAAATTAATTTCTTTCATGTAGGAAGCTTCTTGAAGCTGGCATTGCAAACAAACATTTCTTTAAGTACTTAATAAATTTCATTCAGCATATTTGATACTTTTTTCCTGTGTCATTCCACTAGTTTATTGTACATAATTTGTATGGATTGAAATGTCACGATTCCTTTATCAGTGGTGTCTATTTTTTTTTTGGTGTTTATTTATTTTTTTATTTTTTTTATTTTTTGCATTAAGGGAACAGTGTGTAACATTTAAGGGGGGACTTAGTGACATCTAGTGGTGAGGATTACAGATCGCAACCGGCTGAAACTTCTATGTGCAAAGCGTGAACTCCTGGTTATGAGTCCTTCAGCATTCATTGTTCAGGAGGTTTTTACCAGGAGCCTAATTATTTGCAGAGGTCTCCTCCTCTCCAAAGCAAAACAGACTCAGTGATTAAAACCATGAAACACTGAATAAAGCAGTTTCACATTAAAAATACATCAGTGTTTTTCCAATGCTCTTGTTGCAGAGGGGCTGTGAACTAGTGTAGCTGATGCGAAAGCATGAATGGCCCTATATCTGGAGCCAGTGTTTGGTTTGTCTGTTCTGGGCTACTGTGGAAATGTGGCGGTGCAACATGGTCAACTCCAGGACCTGCTCCTTATGTAGATATACAAGGCTCATTCTAAGGTAATAAAAACACAGTGATTCTTATTTTCCGGTGATTTTACACTAAAGAAAACATACTTATTTTATTATATTCCATTTCTGCCCATATATCCACCTAAATCCTACACACTGAACCTTTAATACCAACATCTGGTCTAAATTTCTAGTGAATAGTTGCATTGAAATTATGTGTAATGGATAAAAAGCTGATGTCTTAGATACTTATTCTCTCCACTGTATGTGGAAAAGGATTTGCAAATCATTGCATTCTGTTTTTATTTACGTTTTACACAGAATCCAAACTTTTTTTTGGAATTGGGGATGTATTTCTAACTCTAGAGATGCCAATCAGTGAGACCTCTTGGAAAATATTCAAAAAAACAGTTCAACTTTCTCACTGGAAACTGTAACACACTGGAATCTTTTATTTGTGTTTGCTTTGCAATCATTCACAGAGATCAAAGCCCATGCTTAAGGCCTCGGTGTCAGCGCAAGACATCGATGACATCTCCCATTCACACCGCGTCTTCTCCTCACATCTCACATGCACTCAGTCGTCACATCCCACAACAAAGAGAGACGCCCCGAGTTATCATCCATCAAACCGAGCCTTTTATGGCCCATCAAAAGACAATGAACTGCCAGAGTGAAAGGAGTGTTTGCAACATGAAGTGACAGCGAATACTCCAGACACAGATTAAACAGCGTTGGAAATGAGAGAACTACATAATGTTTGGGTAATTTGTGAGAATTAGACGTTATGATTCATCTTTATGAAGGGAAGGAAGCTCAGATATAAGCACAGCACGGGCCCCCGCTCTGATAGTTCAGGCAGCTCAATTTACTTTGGTTTTGAAGTATAGGCTTCATATGGTTACAGAGTGGAACACTTTGTTTTCCAACATCGTCAAATGTCTTTAACGCCTCAGTTCTAAGGTATGAGCTACATGTTAAGATATAAAACAGACGCTCTAGGCTTATTTTCCCTCAAAGGCATCCCATTTATTCCATCTTCTATCAAAGCAAGGGAGGTTTTAAAATAAAGGGGGCTACTGGCAGTATAGTACATCATTGTGTACAGTACAAGCATGGCAACATAAACCATCAACGGCTCTTTGTATGTTATCTCCCATGGATTATTCCTCTCAAGTCAACCATCAAGCTCTGCGGGTATGGCAACGTATGCACCACCACGCGCAGTGTAGATTCTGCTGAAGCATTCGGCAGAGGCCGGGTGAAATGGGACACCCACATGATTATACTGTATCCTGTCTGTTCCTGATTTATTGTGACAGCAGAAACTCCCTGCAGAGCCATGTCGTCAGGTGCTAGGGCTTGTGCTGTGTGGGATACTTGATAGGCTTCAGGCTTTTAGTCAAGACCTTGTGAGAAAGTCTCCTGAGACGCTGCTGAGAACACGCAAAATCCTCATTACTAAATATACAACCGCATATCTACTAATGGCGAACGGAAACGGACCACTCACGTTTGGCTGGAAAAGTAGCAGCTGTGAATTTTTTTTGAATTAGGAATGCTTAAAGGGGTAATCCTCGAGATTCTCGTCCCTCACCCTGTTAGTTTTCCGCTCTGTTTTTGTTTATTATTTCACAGAATATCTCATGAACTAGGGAGAAGATTACAACAATATTGGCACTAGTTGGAACATGGGATTAGTTTTAAGAGCTGATCCATAAATTCTTTAAATTATTCAACATTATGGTGTAGTATGTTGGAACAATGTTGCCCTATACTCATGGACACTGCACTCACTTGTTACTTGCCATGTATTTTATAACTGTTTATGTATATTTTCAATACATATCATGGTACAAACTCAGATTAAAACGGTCTTAAATGTTTTTTCATCATTACAACAACTGATTTAAAGGACTGTGCAGCCTTGGTGGAGGCATGTGCTCCTTGACTTTCACACATTACTCTTTCATAAGGTTAATTGGGTATGGCTCCCCAAAGTCGCAGTGAGATTGACATATTCCACACATTTCCTGTTAGTATAAAATGCGAGGTATGTTGATATTTTTGTATACAATCTGCTAGCACAGTACACTGGAACAATAAGAATGTAGTACATATCTAATGAAATCTGTGTGTGATATGGATATGGGACATAGCTCAGGTGTTAAAAGAACAGTTATTAGCCTAGATTGTTTTGGTGTAAGTTGCTGAGTGTTGGATATATCAGCCTTCTCTCCAATTTAATAGAACTAGATGGTACTTGGCTTGTGGTGCTCAAAGTGCCAAAAAATAGCTCTGCTCTGTTGTTACTCAAGATAATCCACCTTGTTGTGAGCAGTTTTATGTTGGTACTATTTTCTTTCTAACAAACTACACCGACCAACTGTATCACCTCACAGGAAGGAAGAGTGCATCTACTCATGGATGAGAGACTCGTGCCAAGATGTAAACATTAATGGCATCTTCCTTGAATGAGCTGTTATGTTAGCTTGCTCTGTGGTGCTAGCAGTAGATGCACACTTCCTTTGGCACAGTGATACCGTTGGGAAGAGACATTCCTGTTGCATAGGTCCAGGCCTTTGAATCCGCCCACTCCATTGATTTAAAGTTGACAGATTTGTCTGGCATTGTGACATGAAAAGCGGTTTGTTTGGTTTTTTGCTGTTAAAACAAAAAAATGAGTGCTGCAGGCAGGACTAATGCCGCTGTCAGGCTGTTGTCATGCATTATCAAATGAGGAGTAGTAATTATGGTCAGCACTTTAGACAAGATAGATGCTGCTCTCAAGGCTGTTCTACATTAATATGTCCTCTCAATATCGTCCAACATCGTACTTTGTTTTACTTTTCTCCACTTCACTCTTAAAGCCCGGTAAGACAGCTATGTTGGCAAAACAGGAATGTTGGCATGGCTGCACATCAGTGTGGACTGAAAATGACATTAGATTCATCCCCCATGGAAATCGGCTAGAGTGGACGCAATGTCAGACTGAAGACGGAAACAGAGTAGTAGTAGACAACTAGTAGACAATCCTGTCTAATATCATGCAATCATTGCTGTGGAGTTTTCAGATGTATTTTCTATGGTGCTTTGAGCACCACAAGCAAAGCGCAATCTAGTTCCATTATGCTGGAAAGAAGGCAAACATCTTTACAGCCAATATCTCCAACACTCTGCAACTCATGCCAGAACAATCCAGGGTGATAAACAGCACGACAGGTAAGAGGAAAAATATGCATCTTTGATTTTAGGGTGAACTGTCCCTTTAAAGTACGTGTTTGCGTGTGTGTGTGTGTGTGTGTATGTATTTTCTTTTTGTATTATGGTGAAACCTGGGGACCCTGGGACAGCTCTATCCCAAAGTTAATAAGGTGTTTAGCTGTGGTTGTCAGCACCATCTATCCTCAGTGATTCACTCAATCAGATGTGAAAGTGTTGATTTTAAAACTCTGTCAGAAGTGCTTTCCTGTGTAAACCTGAGTAAACAGGGGTTTCTCATTGGTGTGGGGTCAAGTGGGGCTGGGTGGGGTGACTCTGGGCCTTGGCGTGTTGTGTGTATTATGTACTGCTGTCAGCCTCCAGAGGTGCAGATACACAGCTGTCCGGGACACTTCAGGAGTCTGGACAGAGGGATTATGCTCCACAGCAACTGCGTGCAATCCTCCCTTGTGTTGTACACTGGAACATCTTAATCATCGCTTATCGCTCCATTGTCTCACATCACATGACGCCACGCACAGCCCCGTGTGCTATATCAGGGACGCCAGTGAACCTTCCTGCATATGTTGTTCCTCTTGTTTAGTAATTCTCTGCTGTGGAAATTACATTAAAATAGTTCTAATTAGATACTCTGCGGTAAATTATTCATGATACTATCTTGGTTTGTGATCCCCTTAAGGAATAATTGAAAATATACTTAATTAACACTTTCATTAAAAGCTTCCCTGAATAATGTGCAATTGTTGCTTTTCTTCTGTCAGCCATTACATGTAATTGTTGTAATATATGTTTGTCAGGGGGGAAGGGACTGAAGAAAAAATGTTACAGTTTATAGCGGTATCACCTGAACACAGCACTTTGAGCATGAAGGGAGGCATTATTCAGAATAAATGGATTATCAGGGAAACCAGCATAAATGACTCAATAAAACTGTTAAGCAGCCAGGCAGCCAGTGGTGGCCAACATGATTAATCGCAGGCGTTCCAAGATTGGATTTATTTTGTCTTTTATTTCTCCTTTAATGACTAGCCGCGAACACCGCTCTTAATATATCGTCCATGTTTCTAGATTACCGGTGACTAATGAGGATTCAAAATGGCCGTTATCTACATTAATGTCTTTTTATTTGAAAAGTCAATACTGCCCATGCATGTGTGTGTGTGTGAGGAATATTCTAGTGAAAGCGACTCGCAGTGATCAGTTATAGGCTTCCCAATTAAAAAGGGGTTCGGGAAAGCATTAATGTATGCTGGCATTTATAGGAGTACACAGGTGTATCGTATTTATATTTTCTACAACTCTTGATATTATTCATTCAAATAACAACCAGATCCACTTATCTGTGTATTTACAATCCCTCCACATACATCTGAATTATTAAAATGCTCCAAGAGTATGTTGCCACCTATTTTCTCCACAGAGAATCAATGTTCTGCATTCGTGGGATAAATGAAGCTATACTTTACATGTTGCTGTTTTCAAAGTGGTTTCACCCCATGGAGGTACAGTATATTCTTAGTGGAGGGCTGGGTTGACGCAGGAGATATAGCTCAATTTAATGAAAGAGTCTGGCTCAGTAATGACCCCAGTGATTCATATATTCGTAAAGGAAATCAATCCCACATCAGCTAAGTGCAGAAACAGGATCTTCTGCAGCCTTAAATCTTGGCATTGGGTAATATACGCTAAACTGTAGGTTACATTAAACTGGAACATGTCATTGATGTGCAGAATAAGACAGATGAAGTTCATTACAGAGCTGAAAACAGGTATGAAGACAAAACATTGACTCCAATAACGGGCTGTAGAGAGAATGTAAAATGCAGGCCCAAGGCAGTGCTTTGTCAGACTGGACCGTTGTGCCACCAGACTGTTGTTCTTTCCATCTATGATTTAACACAACCGAGCACGACTAGATGGCACCCAGGAGAGGACTTGATTTTCATGTTTGCCAATCTTCCTCTATACCTGCCCGTGGTGACCATAAATACACTTTTATGCCTCCCGGAGAAATGCTTAAAGAAGCAGTTTGTCCAAGTCCTGTATGGACTCGCATGGCAATATTCTTGATTGATGACAGCGGCAAAAGTTTAGAAGACGCCCCGGAGAGTTTTCCAATCTCATTTGTTTGGGAGTTTTACATTTGAGCATAATTCCCGCTCCGTTGTATTTATGTGGGTTTGGACTCCTCTGCTCTCTAAGTCTTTTGTTCCCACAGTTCACTAATGAGGCAGAGCACCACCAGTGGCCATGGTCATCTCAAAAGGGCATTTTGTGGAGGTCTGAGACGCGGTCACCCCAGAACAGCAGAGTGTTTAAAAAGATTTTAAAAGATCTCCAGGAAACCTTTAACATGCTTGGCCAGCTGGTAATGGGCAAATAAATTGCTCTTGGTCAGTTAACCCTTTTCAGGATCATTGATGGATTTAGGCTGCGTATCATCACTGTTGGGCAAAACTGTGGCTGCAACTAGCAATTATTTGCTTTATAGGTTAATCTATAATTTTTGTAATTAAATATTTTATTCATATTTTATCTCAACATTGTCAAAAAACCTTACACAGAGATTAAAAGTAGATTTCATGATTTTAAAAAAAAATGGACAAGTGAGGAAGCTTTTGCGTTTAAAAAGCTAACCAGGATTAGTGTTTAAATAAGAAAAAATTAAAATGCAGAGCAACCACAGTGCACACTAAACTGGCTCTCACTTGTAAAATTACTGCTCCATAGGGTTACTCCTAGACAAAACCTCAACATTAGTTACAATAAAAATTAGAGCTTAATTGACAGAATATTAATTGGGGACTATTCAGATTTTTTTTAAGCAAAAAAAGCTAAACATTGCTTGTTTCATGCTTCTTAAATGAGAGACTTTAGTGCTTTTCTTTGTCAAACATGATGATAAACTGAATAATTTTAGATTTTTGCATTGTTGGTCAGATAAAACATACTATTAGAGGACACGACCTTGGGCTCTGGGAAAACACATTGAGCATGTTTCACTATTTTCTAACATTATATTGACAAAACAAATTCTGTCTTCTACATAACTGCTGTTTAAAGGAAGCATATTTATTAAAAGGACTAGTCTGAGTGTTGTTACCACCTTGCCACCTGCTTAACCCCTCTTCAGTCTGCACTAAACAAAGACTGACCAACTGGGAGGTCCACGTACTAAATGGAATGACCCTCCGCCAAAATAAAATCCAGCAGTCCAGCTAACATAGAGAAGAGGCCCTTTAGCTTTTTCTGGAATTGATATATGGTAGCAAAATGACGTAGTGACACAGTCCCACCCAGCAAATCTAAACTCTCATAAATACCTCCCTTCACAGGGCAGGGTGGGTCAGTGCTGGAATTGGGTGGTATTATTTTTATACAACAAACTCTCCCCTTATGCACAGTATGTAATAATAATCTTACCTTGATGACGTCATGAAGAAGCATGGGATCATGGGATTTGTTGTCTTCGCTGTTTGACAACCACCATTGCATATGAAAATCTGTCGAAGAAAGACAGAAGTCATGTCTATTGACGAGTTAATGTATTAAAGTTTTATTCATGTTACGTCATTCCTTTCTAATGAAACAGCCACATGTAACATCAGTCAACATGACGTTTACTTGCTAACTTTTCATTAGATGAGTCAACTTCTCATACAGCTACTGTTGCTAACGCTATGTAGTAAATTTAATTATGGGGTTGTCCTATGCTGCAATTGTACTAATAATAACTTCACCGTAGGCATTAGTTTGGGGGCTGCAAGTTGCAATCAGAAACTAATAAACTGAGATATTTAAGTGTTTGTTTTCCTTATGTTTTGTCTGCACAGCACCAGCATTATTACTTTGTGTGTGATTTTCATATTTTTCCCATGTTGTGTCAAATGTCATTATTGGAAAAATATTTTTATTAATACAGAGATACTGATTTCAATCACTGCACTGACCCCTAGATTCAAATTTAGTCTAACTTTTTTATCTATCAAATGTCACTAATGACACTCATCAACAACTTGGGCCTTGATGTCACCACTTTATTCTTATGTGAAAGCTATGTTGATTAGGCAGTGACACAAACAGGGCTATTTTGATACACAGGATTAAATTCATTAATTGCTGTCATCACATCAATCCAAGGCTACGTTAAAGAAGATGACACCCGGGCAGAAATAACAGCTTTCAACAAATACTGTATAAACAATGTCACTTCTAAAACAAGCTAACAGCTGTTGCAAAGTGAAGTGAGTGGAGAGCGTATTGTTCTATAGGAACAAATAGAAATGAATGTCGCAGTGCCCAAATTTACGTACTGGGGTAAATCAGCCTTTTCCTGCACGCTGATGTTTCCATGACTAGGACATAATTAATATAATTAACTGTCCACACTAAGAATACACTGAGGGGAAGAAAGTTAATCAACCTGACCATGTGTTTCTAAAAGAAGTGGGATGCCAACTATTCATGACTGCTGATACTGTATAAAAGGCCACGTGCAGGAGGAAAATAAACACACAAATAGGCTGTTGTGTTTATTTTTCCTTCCTTGTGACAAATGAACATCGCATGCTACAATTTAGAGTATGTGAAAACTAGTTAGCAAGCAAGCAAGTTGGAATAAATATCTAAAAGTGTAGGATACATTGCTAGAAAGCACAAATGCAAACTTGAGCAGACCTAATGGAAACAAAACATTTTAAATAAGAGACCAAACAACAACATAGACAATTCCAGGATTACCATGTCTTGTATGAAAAGATAGCATAGAATTGGGCGATATGACAGTATATATCATGCAACGATAGAAATGTGCCCACTGGTAGAGATTTGGCTGTGGAATCACAACTTTTCCATTGGGCCAAAAGAAATTTTTTCATAGACATTGTGAAAGAGATAACGTTAAATCAGCAGATACGTTTTTTTCAATCGTCACAACCCCCGCTAATTGATCAGAGTTTGATTCAATGTGTCAATACCATTTAGAAAGTCTACAAGAGTCGCACATTTAAATCATTTCATTGCCTTTTGAGTTAGCAGGCTAAAAGGAAACCACTCAGAGATGCTTCATGTACCACTGAGCAACTTTCATAGGAATGAATGGTATCCAGTTTTCTTTATACATCTATGTTTCTACCGTGGCAGCTATGTACTGTACCAGGGGCTGGATTCTAATGTGATCTCGGGATTCTCGCATATCAATCTGCCTTGCAAGTTAACATGATTTGGGCAGACATGGAGTGAAGTTGTAAATACAAAAACCTGAAACACTTGAAATTATAGTTCTAAGGAACTTTACCATTTCTTAATTGATTTGACGGAACAATTACTGTATTGTGTTTTATATTATTACTGTGATATCAGATTTATATACATATAAAATACATATGCTGTGATCGGAGTTTTTGTCCGTATCGCCAAACCCTAAAGTAACAATATCCAGTTTTATATAACAAACAGTGACAACTGGTGTCCATCCTGATGACTGGTATCAGTGAAGGGGTGCTTGAGCTCATGATGAAGGTACATCAGACAAAAAAAAGGATATGAACCACTTAGGATCAGATAAGCTTTTAAAAAACTACAGGACTACAGCTTATTTCAAAATGAACAACCGTTACTCCACCCTGATATTTCCGCAATTTATGACATTATTGACACATAATCAGAGATCTGCCCTGACGCCTGTTGGATGATCTGGAGTAGAAACTGACAGCACTGCTCTGAGCCGAATGAACACGACTGAATCAGACTGAATAACCGGCCCACATGGTTACCCACATTGATACACTGTAACGTAGCATTTAGAGTCACATTACAGCGCCTTGTGCTTTCCCAGTCAATAACAAAATGATTGGCTGGCAGTGGCATGTCTAGTTAGCGGGACATTGTTGCGCTTGACATTTATCATAGCTCCGGGGTCGTGAACTTGAAGCTAAACAGCAATTGAATCGTTAAATATGAACGGCTGCAACTTGGCCGTCTCGGAGGCACTGACATAAGTGTTTTCATGCTGAAATGAATGACTAACTTCCGCTAAGCTAAACACGTCTTTGTCCAAACTGGGGCATTATGCGCTAAGAGGGACATATACTCCGGGGTTGGTGAGACAATGGCGGCTTTAACAAGCAGATTATTTGCTGCATTTGATATTAATACCAATTACAATTATAGATAGATGTCTTCCTGTATATCGAGTCATGTGTTTTGTCTAGAGAGGCCAAGAAGGGACAGTCACTCCTATTTAGACTGGATATATTCAGTTATTGTGACTGTAATGTAGAGGACCATTACAGCTGCACAACACAAGAAAACAATTGGCATAAAGATCAAATTGTCCTCAACCATATAAAACAATTGCTGCAATAGCCGTTCCAAGAGCTCATTTACCTCTGCTTGGCAAACATTCTGACTCCAATACAGCAGATTTCTAATGGCAACATCTTCGTCATGTTTTGGGACTCTACATTTGAAAACATTTCCACTGTGAAATTAAACAAGAAGGAGGCTCTGTTATCAGATAAATTAATTCAGAGTGCAGAATCTGTAGCTCAATAAAACAATCCAAATAGCTCAATTTCCACTCTCAAGCTTAAAGCAAATAGGATGCTCAATAAAAACATTGCAGTGGCCCTCTCTGTTAAAAAAATCAATAGCTAGAGGACAAAGAACCTATAGCCATCACTTAATTCTCTTATCAGCGTGATTTAGGGGACAAGCATGATGTTAAATAACTGTAAATCCTTATCTTTGACTTTGTGGGTGGTTTATGGCAGTTTCAACAGCAGTTCAGAGACAGAATGTCCATACCTTCTGCCGGATACACGATTTATAGCTTTATTACTCTTTGTCTAAAAGAGCAGAGAAACATATAATTGAAAGGAAGAGATAGCAGCTAGCGGGTGGGGGAGCAGGAGAGGGGGCATGCAGGAGCTGAGAATCATCATTGCTGGAGACATATCACAGCGACAGTTTTATGGCTAAGGAGTCGGCCCTCTGTATTTTGGGGGCTCGTTTTTATGAAACAAGCGAGATCCAATTTTCTGATTCATCTGCAAACAGTCCGGATTGAGTTTAGTATTCTGACGCCGGGCCTCAAACCGGCCCACATGAGCGTAGAGGTCACCGAGAGGGCTCGAGGAGTCAGAGTCATGAGTTTACGCTCACACTGTCACAGGCCTGCTCATATTTTTGCCCTCAGTGACAACAAGCCTATTGTTCTCCCTGATAAGGCTTCAGTGTGCACAGTAATGGGAATTAAGCAGGGCATAAGTCACGGAGAAATTGGGTGACAGCAGATCAATAGATAGTGGTGAAGCCTCGGGGACCATTAGTGAAGAGGACCCCTTTGTTTGTCCACTGGTGGGGAGAGTTAGTAGATGTTCGGTTCTGAATTAACTGTCGAAACTAAGAATACATTGAGCTCATATGAAAAGGGGGAAGGGTGCATGGTGACACGAGTTCATTAGCCTGAACCGTGTGTTTGTGAAAACACTGGGATGTCATTATAAAGTCACATCTACCTCCATTATATGTCTCTGCAAACTATGAACACATTACATTTGCATGTTTCGTATGTAACATGTTGGTGTAGGATTTAGGAGGACATATAAGCAGTAGCCCAGAATAGACAAACCAAACACTGTTGAAAATCTGGCATTATACTTTCCTGCAAACCACAAATGCGTTACATTTGCTCATTTCATACATATTATATAAACATTTTCAAACTGATGCAATATATAAGCTCAGCTTGTCATCTTGAAGAGGTGGGAATGGAGACCGCTGTTAAAAACAAACAATAACTGTTGTTTTTTAGCGAGTCATTTCTGTGTTTTCATCGGCTTTTTAGGCGCCAGTTGTGGGTGTTCTGTAGCTACCCGTCAGTGTGTTTCCATCAATTTTTTAAGCTCTTAACATGAGTGTTTGGGAGTTACTCTTCTGTGGTTTTCCATCGTTTTTTTAGGCTCCAGTCTTGGGAGTTTTGTAGCAACAAGCCACACAGCCGCAGCAGCTGTGGGTTAGATTCCAGCCTGTGGCCCTTTGCTGCATGTCATCCCCTCTCTCTTCCCCTTTCATGCTTAAGTCTGTCCTGTCTAATAGAGGCAAAATGCCAAAAAAATAATCTTACAAAAGAAACCTGAAGACAAACAGAAGAGATTCAAGGTGCTAGTTAGCCATTAACAACACAACCCGATGTTGAAAGAACAAAGTTTTTCTTCCTATCACGTCCTTTTGACTTTAGCTATTTGTTTACTTTCCTCACTTCCATTTCTCTTTTCGTTCACTGAGCTGAACCGCCAATCAGAGTGACTTCACAGAGAGGCTCCACCTGGTCCAACACCAATTCAACAAGCTGAATTGGCTGTAAAACAGATGACAAGGGCAAACTAGTGCTAAAAGTGCAGGACACACCACAAAAACCAGGGCAACAAGATGCTCACCAACAGTCTGATGTTGACTGTCGATGGACCAGCTTGGCCTTTCAGGGCCCTAACAACACACGAGTCAATAATTCAAATATATTCCATGATATAAGGATTTAAAACAGATAAAAGTTGATATATTTGAGAAACCAGCATGAAAAATGAAGACATTTTTCATCAAAATTGTGGTTATTTAATTTTCTGTCAATTCCTCGACTAAACGTTTCAGCACTACAACCATAGTGAGTAATCAAAATATCTATGTGCTTTCTTATGAATGCTGCTTTGAGTTTCAGTCTCCCTTTGTCTACAGGGCAGAGTGTGTGTCTGACAGCATGTGTGGCACATGTTTTCATGGACTGTGGGAACAGTGTGCAGCACGATTAGTGACGCCCTGCAGCCCTACGCGGGAGCTCGAGGATGGAAATGCATTAGCCCTAATCTTTACAGTGTTCAAAATGATTAGCCAGAACGTGACAACTCCGATAAAACAGATTCCCCCATTAAGTTCTTCAGGCAAATGCATATTGTGGCCATCACTCCGAGACATTCCCACTGAAATGCACAGATAATTTGTTGTTGCATTGCATTATTCCTGCCCCATAACCAGACCCCAGCTGAGTGAGCAATGTGCCAATGATAGCTAAAGATATTAATTAGTATATCACGATGGCGGCACATGCATTTTCACTATTAATAAATTCCAAGCCATCAGGTTGTGATTTAATTATGAATTATGTAAATGGTTGCCATGAATCATTTAGGTCTATGCATTTTATTAGCTAAATGGGAGAGCAGAGTGTAGGCATATCACAATGATGAGGATTTACACACTTGAGTGATGACAGCACAAGAACAAGAATATTTAGTGACTTGATCACAACTTCATGTCGGCCCCCTGCTAATGGCAGAAACATTTCACAGTGATTAATAATTGACTAGAGATGTTTTTTAATGGCTATTAAAGGGTCGTGTTTACCCAGAGGTCTTACGTTTTAAAATTTCTTTGGTGTGTACATTAAGCACTGCATTATACATTATTAACAAAATAATTCACATCATGTATTCCATCCATTTAAGTTCCATGCAGAGCAATGTGACAGTGTTGCACCAGCAAGAAGAGGAGCCATTTTGATTTTTATTTATCTATTTTTTAAATCTAAATGCTTTTCACATGGGGAAAATTTTGATAATCATGTCATTTAAGTAATAATAATAATAATAATAATAATAATAATAATGATAATAATCTTTCTTCAGCTTCTCAGTTGTGAATATTAGCTGCTTTTGTCCGTTTCATATAATTGTAAATTAAATCTCTCTAGTTTTTGGACTGTTGGTTGGATAAAACAATACTTAAATACATCTCTTTGGCCTCTGGGAATGTCTGATGGTTAGCCTAGCCTGATTCCAAATACTAAACTAGGGCTGCAACTCACTATTGTTTTCAGTTAATTGATAGTTACATGATTTATCCATTAAGGTTTGGTCTAAAGAATAAGTAAAAAGTGAAAATGCCCATTATAATTTCCCAGAGCCCATCACAATATCTTTAAATGTCTTATTTTGTCTGACCAAGTCTAAAACCAGAAAATGTCCACATCTTAGAAGCAGATATTTTGCTATGTTTATTTAAAAATTGAATATTCAAACAATGCTGACTGATTTTCTGTCAATGACCTTATCCATTAATTGACTTTAGCTCTATTCTATACAGCTTGCCTGGGTCCAGACCTTTGAATCCACCCACTCCAGCAGGTTTGAGTTGACTGATTTGTCTGGCATCCTGACATGAAACAGCGGTTTGTTGGTTAAAAAAAAACGACCAATGAGCACTGCCAGGGGGACTTGATTAGCAAATCAGTGCCACAGGAAGGACTAACACCATTGTCAAGCTATTGTCAAGCAGTGCAGTGGAACCACTGAGGAGTAATAACAACAACAGCGAGCACTACAGACAACCTAGATGCTGCTATCAAGGCTGTTCTAAATTGACATGTCTGCTCAATATAGCTCCACATCATAGTTGTTTGTTTTTTTTTTTACTTTGCTCCGCTCCATACTTAAACCCAAGCAAAACAGGTATGTCGCCACACATAAGTGGACTTAAAATGATGAAGATTGAGGCAGATTGAAGCCACTTGTGATCAGTTAGGGAAACTCAGAATCCCCCCTCTCCCTCGGAAATTGGTTATAGTTGACACACAGACTCAAGATAGAAACTCAGTGTAACGAGTTGACAATTCTGTCTGATATCAGGCGACTGAATGGCTGCCAACATCGCATCTCTATGTAACTGGTGTTTATGTTATTGACTGCTGTTTTCCTTGTTTGGAGAAGGACCAATCAGAAGCCGTATCAACTAAAAAATTATAGTGGCAGGGTAGACGTGTCACTCGGTCAGGTGAAAACAAAACAAAATCACTCCCACTACCAAACAGACACTGGCTAAAATGAAGGGGAAGGCTAAGTGAATGGAATGTACTAAATAGCAAATGAGTCTAATTGTCAGTCTAATGTTTTTTTGGACTAAACAATTGATTTAAAACATGAATCAATAGATTAATCAATAATGGAAAGGTGGTTGCAGCCCTAAAACAATATAAGCAATATTTCAATCACTTGCTGGACAGGCACAATCACTGTGTAACAGCATAAATGATGGGAGAATGATGGGAGAGCTAAACACTAGGTGACATCATTGTAAATATGGACATTTGTTTCATTATTTCATAGTGAAATCTATATCAGACTATAGATATCTCCATCTTTTTTTGCCACTTTTCTTCTTGTCAAGTTGATGTAGTGCCAGGAACAAGGAGTATATTTGGTTTGAAGAGGGCTGTCAAATCGAACTGTCAGGCTGCACTTTTTGATGGAGCCGTATCGCTCGCTCATCTGTCAGTCAAAGAGAAAGACTGCTGCCAAAGTCAAATTCGAAGAGTTGAGGAGCTGACTTACATGGCATTTCATTGTCTGGGAGAGCAGAGAAGTCTGACGAGCACAGTTCGGCTCTGATTTAAAATTTGTAGGGGCATGTTTGCTAAGTAATATAGTGTAGTAGCGGATAACCAGACAGATGGTTGATACAGAAGGTCACTTAAAGCTTAACAAGTACTACATATAGGAGGATAATGGACTCATAAAGTTCACTGTAGTCTGTGATAAAAACTGAATATTGCCTCATCACACATACAAAGAAGGCCTACACATTTCAGAGCACATTAATCATCCCAGCGTCATAAAACGGTTCTTCTCATAGACAGTAGACTCGAGTCAGGCCGCCCTATAAAATTCAATCATCACAACAGTGTCAGACATTGTTCTGGCGTAGCAGAAAATTCCCCGACCCGGGGAGCGTGTCTCTCTGCTGGATTGTTATGGTGTTTACTCACACAAGAGGCTTACCCCGAGGCGAGCTCCACACCTCAGCTGCCCAGCTGGAAGTGTCCCAGCCCCCCGGAGGAATGCTCTACCCTCCCCTGCTGTCCAGACTCTGTCAGTAAGAGGCAGTGGCAGGGCCAGCAGCCAGAGCTTCCTGAGAACTGGAGATCAGTGAGAAGAGAGAGCATCAGATTGTAAGCAGTCCATCAGGTAGAGCGGGTACAAGGAGGTGTAATTTACAGCACTTGGTCCAAATCTTGTTCTCTGTGACTTTTAACTAATCTCTGCACTCTGTCAGAAACCTGTGCCATCACTGTGGCCTTCACATGCACTGGGTTTGTTGACACTGTTTGCATATGATACAGTTTCTCTGTTACTGAGAAATATTAATGTACAATACCAAAAAACCTGGTAGTCCTCATTACCACCCTCTAGTGGATGCATTTATATCTGCATCTTCCCTATATTCACCAAGTTGAAAATAGGAAAATAAAAACAAAAAAGTGTAAACACAGTACCTCCAAACTGGGGGACTGAAATACATTAACTTTACCTTTTATATAACCTTTTCATGCAGTGAACAGAGAGTTGTCTACAATTCCATTTGACTCCATTTTGATATTTTGCATCATGTATTCAAAATGGTGGAGGGAAGAGGACATGCACCTCAGGAATAACTGTTAAATCCTTTTGTTCTCAGACGGGCAAAACAAATATTTTGAACTTGATAAGATGCTAGAAAACAAATTACAAGAAAAAGGTGATTAAAATCTGGGTTAAAATATTTCTGGGACTGACATCTGTCCACTCCAGTTGACGTTAAGTGCAAAAGGCTACAGAGTGGTGCAGGAATGAGTCCTACAACCCAGAAATAAGTTAGCATTTTTGTACTCCTGTTTTTTTAAATGGCATTTTGGTTAGATGACTGAAATAAGGTCTGTGGTTAACACAAGCTCGAGATTTTCACGTTTTGTTCTATGACATAAAATACATCAGTAAATACCTCTTAAAAGTGTCTTAAAAAGGCAGTTGTTAACGCGTAACTAAATGAAACTACAGAGTGTCATCACACCACAAGGCTTGAAAGTGTTGTTGTGGTGGCGATGTTAAGTCATGTGACCCTGGTGTAGTTCGTTTATAGCCTAACATTAGCTTTTTGCTTCTAGCAGTTGCATTTACTCTTCAAAAGTAATAAAAGTAGTACTCATTTGTATTATTATCTTGCTGAACATAGCAAGTAAGTATCATAAACTTTCATTTGCCACAGATCTTATTTTCAGCAATAATCCAAATCCAAGTAAAAAACCCACTGGCTTTTTGATGAGGAAACCATCGTGACACAAACTTCCACATTGGCCTACAAAAAAACGTCATCCCTGATCCCTGATTTAACTTGCGCTGCTTTATGTTTTAGATTCTTTTGGTTTCTACTTGTGATTTTCTTTTTATACATATTAACTTGCACTGTGGAAGTGAGCCTGAGTCCAAAGACTTTCAGTGGCAATAACTGCTATTGTACTTCTTGTACATTTGACAACAAAGAACTTTTAACTTCTGAGCATTAAAAAACTTTTTATGTTAGGATTAAAATGAAATATGCATGGAAGATCAAACAGTAAAACAAAGTGCAGCACTAAATGTTGCTCCTCAGTCTTATTTTTGAAAACTTAAATTATATTTAATTGCTGATTAAAGAAAGCTTGAGGCACTTATTAAAAGATTTATGTATTTGGGGACATATGTACATTTTGGGATGATAAAGGCATTCTGAAGATTTTTTTAAGGAGTTTATCTGCTAATTATAAAGTGTTTTATTAGGTAAGAATATTTTTTAGCTACTGAGCTCTTTAGCATAAACAGTTTGTAATTGTTTTATTGTTTGCTGTCACACAGTATCCTATTCTTTCCACATCCGGTCATGTTGTTAACATGCTAACTGCTAAGTAGCGTCTTGAATCAATCCTGTTTTAAGGTTTCCCTTTTTAAATGAAGAATACAGACCACCACCACCTGCTTGTGTGGAGAGTTTCCTCTCCCGCAAGTGCAGAACATACATGCTGGTTGGCCATTGGCTGTAGTCTTAACAGTGTGTTCAACTGCAACTTTTTGGCCGAGACAACAAAAGGCAACACAACAGCCAGCCTTTGTCGCCACTAGTTCTTGGATTTCTCCTATTTCCCGACACTAATACATTGTTTTTTTGTTTGTCTAGCACAAATATACCTCTAACTCTGCTTTGTCATTTGGGTTGAAGGTCTGCAGCCATGCCTGCTGAATGTACTGGAAGTTTGTAGTAATTTTAAGAGAGAAGTCAAAATATGAAAGCATTTTGTTTCTGTGTGTGACTTAAGGTTTTATGCTTAAACCTGAATTATTATTTTTTTAAATGAGAGAGAAGCTCAGTGTTCTACTTGTGTAAAGATTTAAATTATATTTGAAAGGTCAAAAGCTACACATGTAACAGTTAACCCAATTTATACATTATATGTTATACATTTAACATGTGATTGATAATAACTATGAGAGTAAAATGTTAGTGACAACAACACTTAATAATAGCTCTCAATGGAAATGGAAGGTATATGCTTAATCATAACACTTAACTTTTGCTTTTCCGGTATGACGCAATAAAAATATCCCAATATGACACAATAAAAAATATCCCAGTATGACACAATAAAAAATTTCCTAGTATGCAACAAAAAGGACAAAGGCAACTCTGGTCTCCTTGGTTAATCGGCCAATACTCTCCCTGAAGTCAATTATCCACAGCACTTATCCCTGCACTGTAGTTAATAATGTGATGTGCCTCTGCTCTGACCCTCTACTTGTGCGTCTTACATGGATGTAACGAAGCCCGACAGCCTTCATCATGGCATCAGACCATGGTACAGAGCTGAGGGGATCATGTCGGGGAGGTAACATGACAGTGGATACACAGAGCACATTTGTCTGAGGACCTTTATGAAAACACACCTGACAAACTCCATGGACAAAAACAATAATTTATCCCCACTGAACATGAGAGTTGCTGATCTATTGCCGCCTTGATCAGTTTATTTGTTGTTGTTACTGTGCGACTTTGGTGTTTTAAAGGGTTAGTTAGTAGATTCACCAAAGTGACACAATAATAAAAACAAACTACCAGTAAAGGCAGTGGTAAACCAGCAGCTCATTTGTTCAGCAAGGTAAAATGGCTGTTTTTGACTTGGATTATACTGAACTGAACGAATTGTGTGAGAGTTTGTAAACTGATAAATTCATATACAGTAGTTTTGGTGTTATTCAACACAGTCACCTCATTTTTAAATTCTTTACTCACCAGAGGCATGCGAGGAAAGCAAAGTTTTCTTCACAGATTCACCATAACATGATGTAAGTAACTGATATACAATTGGTCATTTGGGGGGTGAAGTATTCCCTTAAAAGTCCACTAGATGATATACTTGCAAATACACTAAAAGCTTGCACCAACAAAAATATTGAAGAAGGGCACAAAATTTTGGTTATCGGGTACAATTATTTAAATCATAAAATTAAATGCACTTATCAGTCAAGCAACCAACTATTTTCTCCATGTATTCAGTATTATTTACTGTGAGACAGTGTGTAACATCAGCATAAGAGAGCTTCACTTCCTTGACAACGCTGCCCCTCTCTGTATGAACACCTTTATTACATGTCTTCAGCTTCAATTTATTTAGTGTCCATTTAATTCCATCCAGTAAGGAGAAGTCCCATATGTTATCTGCAAAGTCGATTTATCAGCTTTATCACAGTAATTATATTATCATCTAGTTATAAAAACAATTTTAATGTCTTATTTTATCATACTCTGTTTGAGTTTTAAATGCTGTCTGAAATGAAGTTTGCATGCACACAGTACAAGTTCAATACTGGAATTGTATTAATGGTAACTTGCTCTGTTATATAACTGCAGTTCCTCACTAATCCCGCCTACTCTATATACACAAAGTCAGTGAGGATTAATTCACTTTTTATATCTGATATTTTAAAAACTTACTGTTCTGTTCTCTCTGTCAGTTAATTCCTATTTGAAAGCACTTAAATGCATCCTGCTGCCACCGAACACGATGTAGCTTGTAGAATTGTTGAATATTTTTGTAAAGAAATTAAGCTTGGAAAGTTCTATTGTGACTAGATGGTCTAAAGGCAGATTCTCGTGTTTGCTATGAGATACTTGAGTCTAAAACTGTTTCTGACAGGAATTAAATACAGCTATTAGGCAAATCCCAAACCATTTTTCTTTGGTCCATCAGTACTAAAACTCATTCAAAGTTCTAACCAAAACTCTACAGAGCCAAATAATAACTGTGAACATTAACGGCAAATGTGAAATATCCAGTTATGCTTAACATAAATAGCCATTTATTCCCTGCAGGGGGCATAGTATAGTAAAGAGTTAGCAAACCTGGCAAACCTGGCAAACCAGTAAACTGTTTGACTCTCTTTATAATATTTGACCTTTAGTTTCATTTCGACATTGTATTTCTGTGTATTAAACTCCCTAACATCTTTTAGTAAGAAGAACCTTCACTTGCAGTTCAATAATGATGAAACAGACAAGAAAGAAAGAAAATCACAAATGACTGGTACTTGTAATGAAGAGGATAGGCCTACATGTACTTTTCCAACTACATTAACCTGACAACTGTAACTATCTCACTAGATTACTGAACGGGCCTACCAGGCACAGGCCCAGGGACCCCCTGGCCTTCATTTGTGAAATGTCATATGTCAAATTAACACGTACTGACCAAGAAGAGACTCAAAATGTCCACAAAGAGACACAAAACAACCACAAAGACACAAAACAGGGGTGCCCTGTAGCTCAGTGGGAAAAGTGGGCATCCAATGTACAAAGTCAATGTCCTTGCCGCAGCGGCTGTGGGTTTGATTCTTCCCCTTAATGCTTAAAAACTGTCCTAATAATATAATAAATAATAAAAGCAAAAAGCCAAAACAGAAATCTTGAAAAAAGACTCAAAACAGCCACAAGGAGATACAAAATTACTAAAAAATGACTCTTAACAACCAACAGAGACACAAAATTACCTCAAACAGACCCAAACGACTACAAAAAGATGCAAAACCACCATGAGGAGACACAAAACTGCAAAAGATGCATAATAACTATTAAAAGATGCAAAACCACAAAGTCTGAGTGTCTTGCTGCTATGTTGAAGAGGTGGGGGAGTGGGGCTTTGCATATCTGTCTGTGCCCAGGGGCCCATTGTCTCATAATCTGCCAACTCTGAAAATTAAGACTGTATTAAGACTGAATGTTGTTTACATGTTTATGCATGTGTAATAACAGTAGTATCAGATACTGTAATATTCTGTGTATAATAATAAAAAACTGAATAGGACCATTCTGCATAAAAGGTACTTTCACTTTTGTTACTTTAAATATATGTTGCTGATAATATTTCAGTGTTTTTTATAAACTATATTTTGACTTTCACTACATAGTGGTATCAACACTGTTCATCTGGACACATAATAACTACTGCAATACTTCTTGACAGGCTGTGACATGCACTTGCACACAGCAGTGAGTCATTATAACGGACGTCTGTGTTGCAGTCCTATCATCAGAGCTGCAGCTGGTCATATGACCGTTATTATTCCTGCATGACTGAACCAATACTACGGTTCATTTAAGCAGGAATTTATGAAGACGTAGTGTCAGACTCCAGAGGACACCTTCTTGGACGCAACTTTGTGGTGAGTAGTTTTTTAAACCTAAAAACTGCATGTAAATTTCATTTCATGTCTCAGCTATGCAAAAAAATTTTCACATTGAGGAAGTCTAATTCGTTTGGCAATTATTACATATGAATTCGACTTTTAACATATTTCCCGTGTGTTTAGTTGGAGTCGCTACATTCTTAACTTCTCTAATCGGCGCTAAGCCCTATGTGTCACATGATGGTGTTGGCATGGCTCATAGTATGTCGATGGAAACACAACATACGTCCGCCACACCAGGCTGGACATAGCTTTTCCATCGCCGTGTTGCTTCGCCTCTATTCGCAGTGTTACGGTAAAGCGCTAAACCAACACGGAAGAGCTTGAGGACAGATTAACTGCATGTATCGCAGTTGTCGTTGAAGGGATGTCTTTTCGTAATTTTAACAAAGAGGCACTAGCTGGATCCATCACAATCGGAGTTATTTTAGTCGCAGGTTATGTCTTTGGTAAGGGTGAAGCTGACTGACCTGACTTTAAAGCTTTATAACAATGCTAATACACATTGAGGTAACCTAGCAGCATATGAAAGTGTGTGTAGGGGGATTTAAATCTGGAGATGGCAGTGAGCAATAACAGTGTTAGGATTATTATAGTTACGTATGTTTAATTCGCTTTGTATTTTCATTTCGTTCTTTAAATTTTTGTTTTCAGGTCAGCTTGGTTACAGATAGTTTCCACCGTGGGTTTCCTTATTTCAGTTTCATTTTAATTGTTTGAAAGTTCAGATTTAGTTTAGTTTAAGTTAGCCATATCAAGTTTTAGTTTTATCAGTATTAATTGTACTTGGTTGTATTTGTAAGGGGAAAGAAGTAGTTCAGAAACACTTTGTTTAGGCAGGTGACCGACAGTCATATACACATATTAACATCTGCATGTGGGTTTTATTTCATGCCTTTGCAACATGTTTTTCATTTTAAAGAAATCTGTCTAGTACATTTAGCAATCATTAAATATGTATTTGACTTATAACACATTTCCCCTGTGTTTAGTTGGGAGATGCTACACTTTGAGTAATTTTTACAAAGAGGCACCGGCTGGTTCCATCACACTCTGAGTTATTTTAGTCGCAGGTTATGACATTTCCTGTATATTTTTATACAACTTTGACCATTACTTTAGTTTTTATATGACATACACTTTTAGTAATAAGTGGATCTTCAAGCGCTTATATACATCAGTTTCGACCGTGTCATGTGAGCGGCATATATCTCAATCCTCACTCAGAAAAGAAACAAAGCTTTGCAGGGCACCATCCCTGTGGGCTTCGGCAACACTACACCCCGGAGCTTGCCTGAGGCACAAACCCACTACTTTTAAATATCCCAATGAGAGAGAGACTCTCACTGCAGCCTGTATTAGTTTGTTCTGAAAATGTCAGCACGTAACTTTTGGTTTTTAAAAACATCGTACCAAAAGTCTTTGCTGGAAACAGGGCTTAATAGCCTTGGTCTGGACAGAGGGGAAAACGAGGCAGTTAGAAAGTAAATATTCTCCCTTAGGTTTTGTTTATGCCACAATAATATACTACCACCATTGTGGATTTCTTCATACTTTGAACTTTTCCATTTGGATGTTATATTAATTATTTAGAGGTTACAACACAAGGAATACATTGAGGGTTTTGAATGAGTTAGCAAACTTGAGTCTTATCCAACACTACCTTAAATAACCTTTCAGCAAAGTGTACATCATCAGAGTTACTTGTTAAGTCCAGTGCTTCACCAGGGTGTTACATTCATAAAAATATGAGCAAAAGTATTCAGATTTATGTAGGTGTTAGTAGGTGAACTAAAAAAGTATGCATGATTATGTCAATCCTATTTTTCACTTCATACAGTGTGGAGTGACTTCCAGAGAGACTGCCTCAAGTTTACAGAGTTGTGAAAAATAAAACCCAGTACAGCGCTGCACAGTACGAAATCATTATTACTTATTCACTGTCCTTTCAGCTTCTATTGATTCTTGTAATGGTAAATACAAAGCTGCAATGCCTCTGAAAAACTTACATATCCAGTGATGACCAGGCAGTGAAAGCATAGGGACAGGGACATACTCAGAATGTGTTAGTCTAGACTGATTCATTGTATTTTCCTCAAGATGTAAAGCTATATTGTCTTACAATTTCCAGTGTTCGTGTCTTTAACTGGATCTGTTGCTGCTGGCACAATAATTACATTTCCCTTCTGAGATAATTCAAGTTAGATCTAATCTAAATCAAATAACCACTGTACATTAACTAGACAAGACCTCAGTTTCCTGTAAGGCGTCTAAGCTGGATGGTAGGTCGAATGGCATGATGTTATTGATCATAACATTCTCATAACTGTTTCATGCTTTATCATGTTTGCCCTCAGGGAAAAAAAGATTTCTCAGAATGAGCACCTTCAAAAGTCACGGCGGGGGAAAAAACAACCCACTCATTCAATATGTCGTTGATCACTCTTTGAGGGAACATCCAGTCCTGAAGAAACTCAGACTGGTAAGCACGTCTGTGTGTCTGGAATACAGATGTGCTCTGGCATATAATTCAGCACTCTATGTCACAAGATGCAATCATATTTCAGGGTGTAATTTGTGACTCTAATGCAACTGGTTTCCGCTCATTACTTTCAGAGGACATTGGAAGAGTCCATGAACAGCATGATGGTCTCCTGTGAGCAGTCGCAGTTCATGGCCAATCTTGCAAAACTCATCAAAACCAAGAAAGCATTAGAGATTGGTAAGGGCCATCACATCTAGTCTCTGAAGCATGTACACGTCATGATTGAGATTCAACAGTCGATAACCTGTTCAGCCACAAGTAACTTTACATGCACAGAGGAAGGTTGTCCATCCAATCAACCAACCAACCAACCACAAGATGTCACATTACATTTTGTAATGTATTTTTGCCTTATCTTAAAGACAAGGACACAACACAGCATAATGACCTCTCCTTTCATTGTGCTGCAGTGCTGTCACAGCAGTGCTACCACTTTTCATAGCAAACCATGACCCCTCTGCTCTAACCCCAACCACTTCCAACCTTGACACATCAACCTGGCGAGTAATAGCCAATCGCACCAGCACAGTCCTACTGCTTTTCCAAGACAAGTAGCAAGATCTATAATAACATGTCACACCTATACTTCCTCTGTCTGAAGTCTTTTTCAGGCACATACACATGTCTAAAGCTGATTAGAAACCTAGTTACACTTCTGTGGCCAGGAAGCCAGCCTTCATGAGAAATCTACTTGGGGCAAACAGGTTTCTCTATTTCCCTATCACGACTACAAATCCAGGTTTCTTGTATGATATTTAAGAAATCAGATAACTTCAGAAACCTTACCATAACCTGATAAATTAAGTTTAACACACTGCCTGAACAAAACCAGAATGTTATTTGGATTTACTCTATTTTTTTGCCCTCTCTGTTGTCATCCATCATTCTGATTTCAGCGCCCTCTCATTGCAGGAGTGTACACAGGTTACAACACTGTGAACATTGCACTGACTTTGCCTGACGATGGAGTCATAGTGGCATGTGATATCAGTGAAGACTTCACCAACATTGGCAAACCTTTCTGGAAAGAGGTACTATTTATATTTATGTTTCAGTATTTGTCAAGACTTTGTATGATGGGATTCAGTGTATGATGTGTAATACTGCTGCATTGTTTCATTATTGCAAAGTGCTGATCAGTGCAGAGGATTTTCATACACCACAGGTAACAGATGTAACTCTGTGCATCTGCACAGACTTCAGTGTCTGACAGTATTTTGTGTGATAAAAACTACTATTGGACAATCCTGCCAAGACTTTGAAAGTAGTATTTAACCCACAAAACCACCATTTGTGAATCAAAGTCATGCCGTGTCAACTTGAATTCCTGAAGAGAACTCCATGAGCATGCCTGCATGGAAAACAGTTAACATATTGATTTATTGATTAATTGGGGACCTGTACAGCTCTCGTGTTCAACAAGGTAAAGTCTGACTTTGAATAGAGCTTTTCTAAGGTTTGCTTTCAGTTTTAAATAGTAAAGGTTTTGCAAAAATGCATGTGTTTGGGAAGTACTGAGTATACAACTGGGTTAATGCGACTTGGATTATACTGTGCGAGTTGTGTGAGAATTTGTAAACAGATGGTTTGATATAGTTTTGCTGTTGTTAAATGTGGTCCCCAATCAGTCAATAAATCAATATGTTTAATTAGTTTTCTTCACGGCTTCAAGTAACACTGCGTGACTAATTGAGGTACAAATGGTCACATTGTGAGTGAGGTATTACTTTAATAATCATAAAACCAGTCATCTTAAAAATGATTTGAAGAGAGACTACTCATTATGGGGTTATTATTTTTTCAATGGTAAATCTGATTACATGCTTGTTAATACACATTCTTGTATTTCTGAGCAATTAAAAAATATATTTAGTTTATGTTCAATACATAATCCTACAGTCAGCTGTAACCAAGCTGATAACTCAATATCTAATTCTGATTAATTCAGGAAAAAGGCAAACCAGATTACTGCAAATGGCATGTTTGCAAACCTGATTGAAAAAACAGAATGAATACTGTCCTGCATGTAAATACATTAACAAAAGACATCCTGATACACTGCAATACATAATTTCTCATCTGTCACCAGACAATTTATCTGCTGCACTTTTAATGTTAAAAATATTCTTGTCTTTGATTGTTTACAGGCTGGGGTCGAGCAAAAAATTGACCTACGTATCCAGCCAGCAGTGAAAACTCTAGGTACAGTATTTTTTTTGACTTTCTGTTATAAATTTTAAAGGAGATATACAATTTCCTGATGAAAAATTAATAAAAGTCATTCCAGAGGGAGTCTAAAGTCCAGATGGGATTTTGTCTAAACCCAGTGTGTCATCTAAATGCCACTTGAGGTCAAAATTTTTTAATCATATACACTGATCAGGCAAAACATTAAAACCACTGACAGGTGACGTGAATAACTTTGATTATTTTGTTCCAATGCATTGTTCTGCGGGGAAACCTTTGGTTCTGGTATTCATGTGGATACCACCTGACATGTTCCACCCACTCAAACACCGTTGCAGACCTCATGGCAACAGTACTACACTCTAGGCCTCAAGTGGACTTCCTGCAGACTTCCAGAGAGTCCGCTTGAGGTGCAGATTTCAGCAGACTTCACTGATTTGATAACCCACAATTCACTGCAATATGGACGTGATGTTGTGGGTTTTTCAATTGGCAAAAAAGAAAAAACTTATGAATGTGTTAAATAGGTATTGATAATTAGGCCCATTAAAATGCTACTTGAATTGAGTTGGCCAGAAATAATATTGGACCACATCATGATCAAGAGATATCTATAAGTTTAGGCTGTAGAGGGAATGAAAATGCATTTTATTATTGCCTCCTGTCAGGCTGTGCAGAGTAACGGGCTGAAAAACTTGGCCGGAAAACAACAAAAAAAAAGGTCTTCTAGTGCAAGTAACACGCAATATATTGAGTTATAGTCTTGTTCTTATTTACAAAGATTTCTTTTTTGAAACACGTACATGGGATTTATATCTTGTTATCTGCAGGAACAGATGAGAAGTACTACTAATCAACTTCTATGACATCTATGAATATTACAGCAGCTATAGTTGAACGTTTAAGTTTATACAAGTTGATGAACAGTGCCTGCCTATATATCCGTCCCTGCAGATAACAAGATATAAATCACATGTATAGCCTTTTTTGTGACTGAACCATAGACTGTATATAAATGTATAAATGTAGTTCAGAGGGTGTCATTTGGATTCAGCTTGTCAAACTTTGTTTTTTAAGTGTGGGATGGGCTCATTATTGCCTCTTGTGGCGGGTGGAGGATAAACACCAACCACAACTGCGGTTCCCACATACTAGAAAACTTTCTCAAACGACGCAAAGGTGAGAGTTATGCCTTGAGGGTTTATTTTAACGACAATTAAATGTTCAGCTACACTTCAAGTAAGATGAATAACCCTCAATGTATAGTGTCATGGTGTTTCTTGGACAATTTCTCGCAATTAGCGGTAGAAGCAGGTCAACTTGCTCTGACAGCTGAAATTAAGTCCCTTAATTAGCCTGGTCCAACATGCGAGCAGCTGCGTTGTTGCTAAACCCAGATGCTAATTAGCACAGCTGGTTTCACCCGCTCATATAACACAGTAAGCTACGAGAATGTAGCATAGATAGATAACGGCAGCTAACGGCTACATTAGTTTAGGTAACTTACCTGGGTGACGTTAACGGTTGTCCCGTCAGGAAGTTCCGGGTGCTGCTCTTCTCTTTATCCTTCGCGGTCCTTAAAAACTAAAAACTTTAATTCTTCCCGAAAACACTCGAATATTCGTGTTTTAGCATTTTAGCTTCAGTTTCTGAAGTTTTTTCCTACATGAATCAACCGTTAAACGGAGGAGTGACCGTGACAACGTATGGTGACGTCATGTCCTAATCATCAGCATCACCTGCTCAGCTGTGTAGAAACATGCACATTAACAGACCCTAAATATAATGTGAGCAAATAACTTGTTTGTATTATTTATAAATTTTATTTAAATTTGTATCAGTTTTATTTTTCCCTTTATTTTGGCTGACATCCTTTTTTTATTTTTTTATTTTTTTCTACTCAGTTTCATACGCATTAACTTGGATAATATGGTGGACTTGCCCTATTTTTATTTTTTGTTGTATTATTTTTCTTTGAGATTTAATGCACATTCAACAAATCAGAGGGGAAAAACACAAGAGTAGGAAATAAGACAAAACAAACAGTACAGAGCAAACAGTAATCATAGAGAAAAAAAATATATATAAAAAAATATATATTTTTATAGTCTTGAATTGACATATGACAGAGGACATCACACTGACATACTACAGTTAGCATACAAACTGATAACACGAGGACACTACACACAAATACAAAATCAAACTAAATGGTGCAGCAGTGCATAATAAATACAATGAAGTTCATTCATAAACCATTTTCCTGAGATATCTTGTAGAAAACCAGGGTCCATCTTTTTCATGGTGATTCACAAAGAGCTGAAGCCTCTAATCAATCATCTACACTAAAACAATTTGATTTGTGTGTTTTCCAAGTCATCATAATGATTTGTTTAACTGTCATAAAAGCTAGAGCAATAATGCCCTTGTCCCGAAAACATCTCACTGGGCGGCAATGCCACAACAGATGCACGGGTGATCCTACCTCACCACAAACATGCCAATGTTTCACTCATCAAAATTAAATGTCGTTGTCATCTAGTGTTATCACAAAAGATTTGCATCTGTCTTGTTTCAGATGATCTCCTGTCAGACGGCCAGGCGGAAACATTTGACTTTGCCTTCATCGATGCAGACAAAGTCAATTACGACATCTACTACGAGAAGTCTCTGCAATTGCTGAGGAAAGGGGGCGTCATCGCCATCGACAATGTAAGGCCTTCACCCAAGAACAATATTTGAGTTCTTGCAGTATACGACCTCAAGGTCTGAGCTTTTTTTTTTCTGGTCTTGCAGGTGTTGTGGGGTGGAAGGGTGTTGAATCCGAGCCCCGGTGATGAGGACACAGTGGCCATCGACAAGCTGAACAAGAAGTTGTACCGAGATGCTCGGATCAACCTGAGCATGCTCACAGTGGGAGATGGGCTCACAATAGCAATCAAATTGTAGGACATAAGTCTGATAAGTGCAGTGATTCATAGGCTCTGGAAGGTAACTCTAAGATCATGTATGTCCTTTTAAAGTTAGATGACACATGGTGAAGGTAGCTGAAACATCTCACTACAGATTAATGTGGAAATTAATGAACACTATTGTTAAGTGTGATCATTTGTTTAACAGTAATAACAGAAAGTGCTATAATTAATGGCATCGTGAAAACATTTGATTAAAAACCTAACTGTACACTCCATTTTGTTTTCGTCCTGCGTTATCATTTCCCATAATTGCTTTCATGCTGTGTAATTATGTAATGTTGCCAAATAACAGGAGAGGATGAAGATTGACTTCAGGACTTTATTGCAAAGGTTAGACACACGCCAACACACAAATCGCTTCCTGATTAGTGTCACAGTCTTCAGAAATGGGAAGAAAAGTGGATGGTTCACTCGGATATTCTTTCACACGAGTCACACTGAAGGAAAAAAATAAACCCATTTAGCATTGTCTTGCAACTTAGAAGCAGGTATTTAAGGTAGCTGAGGTCTCAAAGTCGTCACACAGCGTGATTAAGCCTCTCTAGGAAGATAAGTGAAGACCAGCCGCTAAAGTGGCTTTGATCTTGATAAGCATATTTTGTTGGGAGTAAACCTCCCAACAGGTAGAAATCACTACTGAAATACAAAGAAAATGTGCAAATAAAACAAAGAAGGAAGAGCTTAAATAAAGATATATTCTACTGTGCAAATTAACGGCTCAGATTTACATTCTACATTATCACACTTCAGCAAAATAACAAGGTTTTTTTAAACATTCCTGGACACGGTGCACCCAGAGGAGAGTTTATCACTATTGAGGATATATTGGCAGAAGGAGTAACTGATAAATACATGAGATTGAAACATGACTACTTATTGGAACCACGATAAAAGGAGGCTGGTGGAAAGGTCTCCGTTTTAACAGTGCTCGGGAACTGGGCTCCTTTTTTTTTGTTTTGGCCTCATCTCTTTAAAATATCTGTTGCTGAACAGACGGGAACGCTCAGGATCAGACTCAGCTCATACTTCTCTTCTTGTTATGGAACGACGGAGCAGATCCTCATGCCTCCAACTCCAGGCCCAGACCAAGTTTGTGACCACCAGCGTTGATGTTCTTCCCATCCACCAGTGCAGAGAGAGTTAGTTTCATACCTGAGATACAAAAAAACCAACATTTGTATTAAAAATAAAAAGAGGTTCATTGTATTTTTAACTGATATTAGATTAGACAAGGGACGGTTCTTACCAGGCCGGAGAGTCTGGGTGTATCCAATTCCTACCAAGCTGGCATTGTTCACCTTAGCCTGGAGAAAAAACATTAAATCGTTAAGCCCAATTCAGACCAAATATTCGCGACAAGACGAAACCATTTTAGAACACTGCAGAGAAAAGTTGCAGCAGTGTGAACTGGCCGTCTGAGCTTGACTCAAGCTGGCTGATGGTGTCACCTGCAATTTAGCGGGCCAAATCACCAACGCCTAGTTTTAGAACATAAGGCTTGTCACTTGTTTCTACAGCTAATCAGCTTGTAGTGAAGTCCGCTGGTCAAATCAAAATGACTGCAGACGGCATGTTCGCTTGCTGCGCTTCGCATTGACTAACTAATTGGTGCTGCCTACTCATGTTACTATGGTGTATTTATCATCAATACAGTCCATCTGATGCTCATTTTGTTTCTGTTTTTCACCGTTTCATCACTACTACAAATGCACCTGTATCCAGTATCTCACTATCACTATCCTCATTCATATTTTAAGAAGCAGCGAATTATTTTCAGCCACAAAATAAGTCTGAAAAGCTGCAAACAGAGCGGAGCTACAGAGAGTTGTTGCATCGACATGATACACCGTCTCATCTAGTTGCATTGGTGTGAACCGGCAGGTTTTTAGAGCGTTGCAGAACAGTGCTCTGCAAGTAGTTGCGTGATTCAACTAATCCCGTCATGATTTTTGGTCTGACCTGGGCTTTAAGATAAAATTAAGAGTGTCACAATCAGAACCAGATTCAGAATGAGGTTAACTGTCACACAGGTTTTCCCACATACAAGGAATTTGCCTTGATGTTTGGTGCATACAATAAAAATACGAACAGGAACGTAAAATAAAAAGTGCTGCAAAAGTCAAGAAATAAAAATTTATACAGAACCACCTGCAAGGCTACACAAACTATTTGTTATTTTAATTATCATTGGATTAACTGTATGTACTTAAAATTGAAGTAAGCAAACAACAGTTGATGAGAGAAGAAGTGGAAATGTTAAAAAATGTCCTATCTGGCTGCAGATGCGATAGGCAGCACAATTAATCAAAATATTATCGACATCACAATATCCAAGTAACAGAAGCTGCAATTAAAAATGAAAATGCAGAATCACTGTAGTCTACAAATCATTTTCATGACCTAAGGGAATATGCTTGTTTGGTACAGACCCCAGCAAAAATTACATCATTTTTTTTTTCAAGTGAAAATGAAATGCAAAAATGACCATTCCAACTAAAACTGTAACACATATCGCAATTTCTTTGTTGTTTTTTTTGTTTTGTTTTTTTACATAGGGTGAAGCCATACTATCGAAACATCTTCTCGCAAACCAAGAAATCCAAAAATAACTGAGCAAAAACCTCCCTTTTATTTATATTTATTTTACATTATCTGAATTTTATTTTTATTTATTTTTTTTTTACTTTATTTTAGATTATCTGAATTTATTTATGTTTTCTTAATATTATATTATCTAAATTTTATTTTATTTTTTTCTTTATTTATTTTTGATTGTATGTTCTTTTTTGTTGTTTTTTTTTCACCTGTCCTGATATGCATGTGTGTGAATGAGGCTCCTGTGTATGCGAGTGGTGGAGACGGACAAGGATGGGTGGGAGTGGGCTAAAGTGGGGTTTGCAATGGATAACCCCATAACACTTTTAAAATTACTGCCAATTGTGTTTGTTATTAATTTCTGTGCAAAGAACAATACAGAGATTTGGAGGGAAAAAAAAAACTTCCCTTCCCTTGTTCCTTGGCTCATGGCCTACTTTCTAACAAAATTTCATGGAACTGTTGTTGACACATTTTTCAGACAGCCCGCTGGCAGACATGGGGGAAAACATAATTTCCTTGGGAGAGGTAAAAACAGAGACACTTACTGATATGGAGGCACTGGAGTCTAACTGGTATTTGGCAGCAATTCCAAAGCGAGTGCCGTTGCTGCCTGCTGTCCAGGCAAGATTCACAGCAGTCTCCAGTTCATCGTTTACCTTCTGGTAAATGGATCCACCGAACTCTGAACCATCATTTCTGAGGGGAAAAAAGCAAAAAGTGAGCTACATCACTTTCAGTTAATTTACTCATCTTGTTTGAATATGTGTTGATCCTAAAACATACACATTAGTGTGGAGCTGGAAGTCTCCGGTCTTGTAACCAACTGCAAAGTTACTCTGAGTCATCTTTGATTTGGCCGAGTCAAAAGTCATCTGGTAGCCGGCCAGCCAGCCCTCATAGCCGGCCACTGCTGCTCCGTGGATCGTAGGACCAGCGAAATCTAAATCCACATCAACACCGACATTAAGGTATTCTCTCTTGTAAGCTGTCTTGACCTTGCCGCTCTTTTTGCTGTGAAATTAAAAACAGAAAATCAAAAGTGAAGAAGTTGGAAGGGCATTCTTTATACAACTATTGCATGTCATGACTTTACAATTAACATATAAACTGTAGCTCACCCAGTGTTTGGTGAAAATGTAGTGTCAAAAGTAAGTTTCAGCCCTTTGGTGATCTAAAGAAGATGAGTCCATCAGTCACACTTAATTAAGAGCTGTTGTATTTGTGGGATGATCAGCCACAGAGCACTGATTTTTCAATTTACCTGATCCTCAACACAGACTTCGGTTCCAAGTGTGTTTTCCGTGGTCCACTTCTCAGTGAACGTCAGCCCGTACTCGGCCCACTTGTACTTGGTTTCCAGGGCTCCAGTGACCTTGCTGGTGTCCACGTTGGATGAGCCGGACGTTTTAAACTCCTAAATTAAATACAGGAGGAAATTAATCAAACGTGGGAACAACACAGCGGGTTGGAGCAAGTTCATCCACTACAGTGCTTATATCAGCTGATACTCATTCTCAAACATTAATACATTACTTAAACAAACACTTTCCATCGTGAGCCCTTAAAACTGGTTATCAAAGCACTGTGACCAAAATATGTCCTGAACACAACTTGCCAGTGCTCTCTGATGGACAAATTATGACATTACACACATATATACTTGCTGATAACATCCTATCTGTGATAACCTAAACCCAGCTGATAACACCTGCATTGCATTACTGTATATTAATAGTAAGAACTAAACTCACCACTCCGCTTGAAGACTTTGTCTTCACATCAAGCTTAACCATTCCAAAACCTGCAAGGACAATAACAGTGAGGAACAACTTCCTGCGCCTCGTAGAGCATGTCAAACAGCCTGCCTGTCCTCCGAGGGTCAATAAATACACACTTATAAAACTGCCTTTTATCTTGCTTCCAGTTACCATATCCCTTATTGAAGATGTCCTTTGCTGATTTTCCAAGGTCTGCGTATGCTGGAGGAACTGCCATTTTGCCTGTCAAAAAACGGACATTTCAAAGAGCATAAATGATCAAAGCATGTATGCGTACAGAGATGTCAGACAAAAAAATATGCATCTGTAAACTGTAAAAGGACAGGATTTTTTAAGTTAACTAGGGCCGTGGCTACGATTACGGATGCTGGGGTCATGTTCTCTGTGTGTTTTCTGGGAATTTGTACATTATAGCTGCTTTGAGGGAATTAACATTCTATAAAAATTAAATGTTCAGTGTGAAGGATTTAATGGACTATATTGGCAGAAATGGAATATAAGTATGTTTTCTTTACTGTAAAATCACCTCTAAATAAGAATCGTGTTTCTGTTGCCTTACAATGAGCCTTTTATATCTACATAGGGTTTGGATCCTCAACTCTTGAGTCTGTCATGTTGCACTGGCACTTTTCTACAATAGCCCAGAACAGACAAACCAAACCCTGACTCTAGAAAAGGCCATTTGTGTTTCCACATTTTTGCACTGTTAACTGTAGTTAGCAGCCCCTCTGCAATGAGAGCATTGGAAAAAACACCAATATGCGATGTGAAACTGCGTTACTCTGTGTTTTAACCAGTTTTAATTAGTTGGTTCATTTGTTTTGGGGAGGAAGAGACCTCCACGGATAATTCGGCTCCTGGTAAAAACCTCCTTAATGACTGGATCATAAGTTATCAGAGCAAAAAGTTGAGCATGCATTAGCAGGTGCTGGGCTAGTGGCATTTTGTCTGCAATGTGCTGAACAGTGTAGGAGAAACACTGTTTTCTGGGGGTTTTAAAGATATTTTTGGGACTTCTGGCATTTATTTGATAGGACAGCTATAGCGTTAAGGGAGGAGAGAGAGAGGGTCATGACATGCGCCACAGGGCCGCGGGTTGGAAACAAGCCTGCCGCCACAGTGGCAAGGACACAGCCTTTGTACATGGGGCGCCTGCTCTATCAGGTAAGCCAGTGGGTGCTCCAGAGAAACACTGATTTTTAAATTAATCATAAAACTGTGTTTTAATTTGTTAGAATCAGGTGTGATTGATTGCTAGGTGTGATGCTTGCTTTTAACAGATGTGATTGGTTGTCAGAGACACGCCCTTTTTGTGAGCCTGCAAGATGTGGACACCCAGTGGAAATGAAATGAACTGCTGACTGTAAAAGTGATGTCATTGTTAATGTGATCACTCTGCTGATGGAAGGCTGAGACAGACCAAAGTCATCACTGCTGCACTGATGCATTTTTCCAGATTTACAAATATCTTAGTGTTGTGATAACTTTATTTCTGGCATTAGAGCATTAGGTGGGAAATTGTGCATACCCCTTATGAGATCGACCACACCTATTATACCTGCACGATCTGATCTGTAGCATTTAATTAACTCACTGTCATTCAGAATATTTCTCCGACCTCTTTGTGTTTCCATCATTTTCTCCTCTGCTTAACAAACTCTAAAGTCTCTTAAAAGTTCTCCTCCCTACTCCTGACAGTTTTATACCTTAGGATCTCTTTAAAGGTCTAAAATGCTCTGTGAATAACTTTTATCTTCCCAAGGATACAGTCGTAACTTTAAGGGGAAATCCTAAGAAAACGTTTCAATTCTGAGAATCTTCTAAGATCATCGTCTTAGCACTAGGAAGCTTTGTGAATATGGCCCCTGGTCTGTTTGTTTTGGAAAGGAAGAGACCTCTTTGGATGATTCAACTCCAGGGAAAACCCTCCTGAAAATTAACACTGCAGGAAGTCAAACTGTGAGAACGTTCAGCTTGTTGCAGTCTGCACTCCTCACCACTAGATGGCACTAAATCCCCCTAAATCTTACACCATGTTCCTTTAAGTCATAAAGGTAATTTGTAGGCAGATTCCACAATTTTTTGGACTACTGTTTATGGGCCAACAACAAAACATGATGGTTTCTGAAATAAAGGAGACAGTATTTAAAACAAAATGTAGGATAATAATTAAACACTGCATATAAAGAACTTATGATAACTGAAACTTGATTGTATGTCTTAAGTATTGGCTACAGCTTAGTCAAAACTTATTTAAAGTTGTTTTTTAATAATGTTCAAAAGTCCAACATGACATATTTTATTGAATAGTTACAACGTGTTGCCACTGGTCTTATTAATGTTTGTGTTGTCAGACACCTGCACCAGTTGACTCAGAGTCCTACAGTCTCCATTACTCCCAGATTGTGTCGTCACGTCTCCTCAGTTTCAAGGTTAGACCGGAGGCTTTTCTCAAACTGTCTGCTTACAGTAAGCACGAACACGACGGTAAACAGCATACCTGACAACCCACCATTTAATATGCGTCTTTTTATTAACAACTTCTAGCATAATTCGGCATGAATATAGTTAATGAATCAGCCGGTTGTAGAATAGCATCTTAGAAAATGGGGGAATAACGGTGACACCTGACAGATTAGAGGAATTTACTTTGACTTAGATGCAAACACGATTGCAGGTTGTTCGTTCGCCATTTTAACTATTCAGATAGTGAATTATAAGATATACACACTGTCACTGGTGCCTGCTGCAGTATTTTGAAGGAGTTTGAACACATGAGGGTGGTAGGGGGCGTCTTCTAGCTAGCAAATGGGACGTTTGATAACCATCTTGTCGAAATCCAAACAAAATACAACTTAAGCAGCCCGTGTAAATACACGGTCTGCTACTTACCGAGTGTCACGGTTTCCGATTAAGTTGCTGTGAACTTGAGAAATAAGAAAAGCGGCGGAAACGCGGCAGGGGCCGGTGTAGGACGATATGGAGGCGACACCGCAACAAACACCCTCCTGACCTCCGCGCCGAAGGACCCCGAATATAGCTGTTTGTTTTGTGCCTGACTAAAATAAAAACAAGATGACAGTTTCGTAATTTTCGGTCGAGTAGTTAAGTATTTGTTCTATGGCTTGGCAACAGCAACGTAATTCTTGCCATTTGTTAAAGTCAACTTTAGTTGTGGCAAGTGCGCACTACCGGCACACCGGCAACCGGAAGACCTCTACATCACCATGGTAACCAATACGCTATGTAATGTTAAAGGGGAAGTTCGCCCATTTTCAAAATTCATCCAATTTATTCTCATGCTCTCAGACACTACAAAAATATCAGTAAAAATGAAGAACTATCGCCCAAATCCAAAAACTAGAGTGCTAAAACTCTAGTTTGTGATGTCATAGGGTATAAAGTCTGGAGCTGCTTCATGCATAGTGACCTAGACTACACTGAGAGCACCAGAGCTAATATTCTGAGTATACTGGCACATTTTCTGTTTCATAACTGAGAACTCTACAATATAACAAAGCTCATTTGTGTATAAAAAGAAAACAATCGTTCTGTAGGTTCACAAAATCAGGCTCCCATTCATCAGCCTCTTTTACACTGCCTGTTCAAGGTGGAAATATCACGCTATCATGCTGCCTGGTCACTTGTCAGTCCACAGATCTTCTTGCATATTAAGGTAAATCAGGGCCAAAAGTTTTGATACTTTTCGGGAAAAAAATTTAATTAAAAAACTAAAAAGAAAAAATCAGGTTAAATATAATTTTGATGCAGTTCTGTGAGTCTTTAAATTTTTTATTTCCATGTTTGTTTGATTGATTGATTGGTTTCTGGAAGATGATAAGACAGTAATCCAAAGGATGACATGCTAAAGTAAAATACTTATTTCCAGCATGGTTTCACCTTCATATATATTTTAATATAAAAGGTGTTATTTTATTTTATTTTATGCACTTTATTTTTTCACTGTTTTATATCTACTTTGAGGTCTTTTTTCATGTTCAGACTGTATTCAGTTTCAGATTTCGTGGCCTTGGTCTGGCGTGGGGGCACGGCATCAGATGAGAAGGGAGTGAGACCATGAGTGACCTCCTGCAGAAAATTTCAAATCTAAAACAAATTTCCTGCATTTCTACACTACCAGCACCAGTCTAGATTAGTCAGATTGAGGGTGATATGAACACCAAGAAGCATCAATACCAGTTTAGTTGGGTGGATCAAGAGAAAAAAAACGAATTTTAGAAAAATGGCTGTTTTATATTTGAAATTATTTTCATAAAAATATTATGTTGCCTAACTTGGTAGTGGGTTGCTATGAGAGCATCTTCAAGGACAAACAATTTATTAAATGAAATAGCCTCACAAAACACTATTTAGCCTGAGGGTTGCTATTCTCAATCATCACATGGCCATTTTCAAAGTCTAACAGTTGCATTAAAGGACAAGCACTTTGGATGAATTAAATAATATTAATAATCACAATAAACATTATTCATACAGCACTTGTCATAAATGGTTTCACAACTATCAATCCCACAAGGACTGTATGATGATAACTTTGCTCCCCTAACTGAATAATAGGGCTGCATTTGCTCCAATTGCTCAGGTGCCTATGAACCTTATAACCATCCACTGTTTGCTGTTGTCTAAAATACACAGCAAGCATCAGCTTTTGACAGTTTTATAAACTAATAATCCCTCATCCTGAAGACATTGCACTATATCAGTCTATTTATAATGCACATTCATTATGAGGTAGTGCAGTGAGTGGGGAAACACACATAAGAAACTGGTCTTTGATTTCAGCTCTTTAATGATGGAAATGACTGAACGAGACATGAAACAAGTAATGTGGCTTTGCATGAGCACATGAGCACAACAGCATCATTCCTCAGTGACAGGACGTGTCGTGTACTGCCGGCTCCACTTAAAATAATCATGTTTCTAACATGCCGTAACGATCACATCAATTACAACATCCCTCTCAAGACAGTTTCACTCGATGAAATGTAGAGGCCAATCTGAAATCAACATTTACACTTAGAAAGCACATAGTGTTTCAAATAAATAGTTAAGAGCAACTGTAAACATATTTCTTCGTGTGCATGTTGCTGTAACATCATATACGAAATATAAAAATACCTATTGACTGTTACAAAATGAAATAAATTAATACAAACAAATACATACAAATTTAAGGATTCTTTTGAAGAACCATCACTACAGATTAATGTGAAAAGATTATTATAATATACACTGTATGATGATTAAAAAAAAAAGCACTATACAACTATCCAACAGTAAACATGAAAGATTTGGGACATTTCTACACAGAGAAATCTATCGTAACACTCAAGGTAATTGGCAACTGGAATTATATTTAAGACAGCTGGAAATAAATCTTTGATTCAACGTTTTTGGCTGATAATGACATTATCATACTTTACTGTATCTTTCAATGAGCTATGAATTCATCTGTTAACATTTAGTAACACTGTCAAAATGAAAGCATTATTTGGAGGAATGAAAAAGACTTTAAACGATGGCAAAGTAATAACATCTGTTTCTCAACATGATGAACATTTTGCTGTACAGAAACAAAGCAACAGTGTAAGGTAGATCTTTACATATTGCTTTAACAGTGGTCCATAGAGTTATTCTTTGATACATTACAAAGTGGGAGGTAAGACAAAACTGTCAGTCACGAATCTGGATACAAACCTTGAAATGATCAGGTGTTTAAATTGCACAGAAAATGGCAAACTGCTGTGAAGGGTTAGGTACACCGCTGCCTGAGAGTTTTCTGATGTGGCTTTATGTTATCATGTGTTATGTAAATATTCTTAAAGGGATAGTTCGGATTTTGAGGCGGAGTTGTGTGAGGTATGTATCCATAGTCAGTGTATTACCTGCAGTAGATGGTAGTCGGCACACCCTCAGTTTGGAGAAGCAGACAGGAGTACGGCCACAGAAGCTAATGTACTGCTGTGGACAGGGACAGCAGCCAAACTTCTTTTAACCACTTAAAAAAAAAAATCAATATCAGTTTAAGTGTACGCTGTATTTAGAAGATTTTCACAGCTTTACCTGGCCCTCAGACAGCCCCTTGTGACGTGAAACTGAAGCCGTCATATCCATCTCATATCACATTTGCACAATGAGTCCAAAACTTTTGTCTGTCTTTAAAATTTTCGGAACAATTAAATTTTCTATGTTTTTTTGCGTCCATCAGAAGCCTTTACAGACGTTTGACCAAGAATTAGTTAAGAAAATGTGGCGGCGGGACACAGCCACGACAAGACAGAGGAACGGGGTGCACAGAATCATTTCATAACTCGGATAGCTCATGTTCAACAGGTCAGATCGTAACATTCAAGTGGATAATGACGAGAAGGAGGATGTGGACCGCACACTGAATGTGGAGGACAGAGAGGAAGGACAGCGCCACCACTTGGTGCAGTTGTGGTGCCAAATGGACAGCCAGATAGGTGACTTTAGTTGAGAGACAAAGGAGGAAATGTGTCTTTTCACTTTGTCACGTGTGAATTTTCACAACGAATTGAACAATAAAACGCATCAGAATCAGTGTGCAAGTTTTCTGTATGTAACGATTTTTTTAAATTCAAAAAACAGATCTAAAACAAACACACTTGGTGTGCAAAGGCCTTAACTCTTTAAAACACTGAAGTCAGACAATGACAAAAAAAATTTGGCATCTACTTTAGGTAATACACTGACTATGGATAAGTACCTCATACAACCCCACTTAAAAAAGTCTGAACGATCTCTTTAAGTCGGGAGGTACTGATAAATGCAGTTTATGCTACATAAAATGACATTCCTATTCCTAGGACAAATAAGCAACCGTTGAATGAAACATATCTCCGCTGTGTTCACTTTTCAAAGTTGAGCAAAGAGTGTCGATGGGGCTTTTTAGAAATTCTGTATGGTTTTGTGGATTTCGTTTAATCCGCCTAAAAATGATGACAGAGGAAGCAGGTTTGAAGATAAGTCCCAGAATATAAGAAGGTATGGCTCTGTGTATCCCATCAGGCCTCGGTGCTAACAGGATCACAACAGAAGTCTTTGTTGATGAAGATATCACACACCGCCTCAGTTGGCAACTTGACAAAGCAGACTAAACCGCACAGGCTAAGAAGTGTCTGACAGTACTGCTGCTGCTGCTCACTATCCAATAAGCCTCCTCATCACAGCAGGTCTAGAGAAGGGCCAGCAGTACTCATTGGGGACGGGCCCGTTGACATTGCACTCAAAGAATGAGAACATGGGGAACCAGATGCGAGCTCGTCGACTCTGCTGGTAGGCCCGAGTGTTGGCTAGAGTGTGGTAGTAGAGGAAGAGTCTGGTAGTGATGTAGAAGGCTATGAACACATCAATGGAGTAGTGTTCATGTGCAGCCAAGATGAAGAAGATGCCGAAGAGATTCAGGACCCAGGACAACGTGTGAATGAAGTTCCAGCTTCGTGGAGTGTCTGTTTGTAAAATTAAAAACAGGAGAAGATAAAGATACATTCAACAAATTATCTTTGGGTTTTTTTTTGGTTGTTGTTTTACCACTAAACCAATCACATTCTTTGGAGACAGACTATTTCTGTCCAGGTCAGACTGACGGAGGCTTGTTTTTATTTCAGGTGTAATACCAGCAAAGGACACTGGATGGCAACAAAGAGACAATGTTCCCAACTATGGTCACAGTGTTGCTCTTCATATGTCTTCCTCATTATTTACTTTAATACACTGATGTCACAGCTTTTAATTACAGCTCATAATTAGAAAGTCAGATTTGAGTTTAAAATCCAGAGTCAAACACCAAATAATATTCTTCTTTTGAAGTATTTCATTTTTTAGCAGATAAAAAATTTAAAATATTGCAGAATGTAAACTTCAAATACATTTAGACTTCAAACCTTCGATTCAGACATTCAACCAAAATGATAAAGCTGAATTTGTGCTTTCAAAACTTTATTTTGGGTGGTAAACAAATACCACACCTAATCACCAGCAGACAAACATCTCCTGAAAAGCTAAAAAATGCCTTGATCATCACATATTATACTTAAAACGTAAAGGAATACTTCAGCCCCCATATGACCATTTGTATATCAACTTGTCATCCTGCGTTATGTTAAATTCATTAAGAAAACTTTGTTTTTCTTGCACGCCTCCACATTCAGCAAGGAATCAAATAACTGAGAAAATTCTTGATGAATTCAAGTAAAAGAGGGTCCGCATTCAACAACAGCAAAACTATACCACAACATTCGTATATAAACTTCAACATTAGTCGTGCAGTATAATCCAAGTCTCGTTTATCCAGTCATATGCTGAGCACTTCCCAAACAGACAGCCCTTTCCGAATGGGAACTGAGCAAAAAGTGAAGTTTATCCATGCTCTCCTCAAGCCAGACTACACTGACAAAAGCAAGTAATTTTACCTTGCTGCACACAGGAGTTGCTGGTCTACCACTGCCTTATTCAGTTAGGTAGTTTATGTTATTGTGGGACTTTGGTGAATACAAACTAACCCTTGAAAACACCAAAGTCACACATTAACACAATTAAACAAAATGATTGAGGCAGTGGTGGACCAGAAGCGACCATGTTCAGTGAGTTAAAATTGATGTTTTACTTTCAGTGCAAGCCCCCATCAGACAGGGCTGTCGGTTTAGGAAGTAGTGAGCCTACGACTGCGTAGAGACTTGGATTATACTGCATGCGAGAAAAACACGTCTCTTCGTGAACTCAACATAACACGGGGTGAGTAACTGATATACAGATGGTGATTTGGGTCGTGAAGTATTCTTTTTTATTTGTTGTGTTCCCCCCTAAATGTAACACAAATTTACAAAGACAACTTCAGATGTAAAGGTTACTCACACTCTGTGACAAAGAAGTTGAGCAGGGTAATGACCACAGTGTGGCCGCTGAACATGTAGTCACCACATGTATGCACTCCCGTCAGCGTCATCCCGAAACCGCTCCAGATGGCCACAGCTCGCTGCAGCTTGGCCCACATGTCACCATACATCTAGACAGAGAGAAGAAGTGGAACCATCAGCAGTGTGATCTTTTAAGGAGGCAAAGACGCTGTGTTTAAGATACAGAAAATTCATTACTGTACGTGTTACCTTTCCTGAGCATTGCAAGTGCTGTCCCGGCACAGACAGGGAGGTGACAAACATGGTGATGCAGCGCAGCATGAACACCGTCCCCATGAGGCTGCACATGCGCCGCAAAAGGATAGACCTACAAGTCGTGAGAAAGAGTTAACCCAGATCTTCTATGGCGTTACATATGAAATAACACACATAAGTACGTGGGCAATAACATATAAATATTCTTTGAACCACACTGGAAAGCAAATATCTAGTCTTACAGTATATAACCCTCAGATTAACAACTGCTAATTTACGAGTTTGCCAGTGCAAACTATCATTATATTTTTGTAATGTTTTAATTTCACCTGCCCTATGAAAGGTTACCATTATATTACCCTGTGTTTACAGTTTTACCAGTCTACTCTACACTTGCTGAAGGTCAAGGTTGTTATCACCTAACTGTAACGCTTTGTCCTAGTTTTATGTACCTTTTTGTGTTGGTTGGTGAATAATGATCCCTATTTTTAGCTGGTAGATAGAATGATGTCTTCCAGTAATTGCCCAAGCAAAGTGAAACTGTCATTTTCTGCGACAATATTTTGGTCAGTGTGGACTTTACGCCAAAATAGCTTATCTTATGTCTCTGTGGTGCAACCAAACATCAACACCACTGTACAATCAAATCAGCTAGTTTCCACAATTGTTTAGTGTAAACTTTGCAGCCTAACTGCAGAGAAAACTTGGTGCAACAGGCTGCAGGACTCTACCTGTGTTTATGGAGCAACAGAACCAGCAACCAGACATTACAGAGGATCACTCCACATGCTTCAGCCATGGCAAAGGCCCAAGGTATTCTAGGCACACTGTTGAAAAGAGAAAAGAAAGATTAATAAAAAGTTAATTGGCAACTATTATTAATCTTTTATTCACTCAGGTTACTGCCTCACGGTTGTATGCACAGCTTACATTCATGTCTGTAAATATATGGATATTTCAAGCGCATCTTTCCCCCCGGCAGCACAGAATATCTATACAATCAGCTCAGTTTCAAAGTGGGCACGCAAGATTAGGGTCACCAAGTCAGTATCTGACCAAATGTCTCCCTTCTGTTCCTGAGATATGATGCTGAGTAATGGCCAGAAATTTTTTTTTTGCAGAACATCATGATGTCACAGTGAAGCGGACCTTTGGATATAAAATGCCATCACTTCATCAATACATACCATTAGACATTTATGTGGAATTTTGTCACACTAAGCGTATGATTTCCTAAATTATGGCCAAAAACATGTTTTGTGAAGTCCCAGTGATCTGACCTTTGACCACCAAAAACGTATTAAGTCAAAGTGAACGTGAATCTGAGAAAAGTTTCCTAACAGTGTTCTTGAGATACTGAATTCACAAGAGGCAGAAAGACGAGGTCACAGAGACCTCGACCTTTGACCTAGGACCACCAAAAACTAATCAGACAGACAGCCCAAAAACATCATGCCTCCAGCCACCGCTATCGCCGGTGCAGATGCCTAAAGACTCTACACATTTTCTGGTCCAGCTTCTTAAACGTGATGATTTTCAGCTTTTATGTGTTTATCTATTTGGAACTGTTTGTTTTTGACAATTTATAGACTGAACCAGTGATTAAAAAAATACAGTCATTTAAAAAGACGTAACTGACTAATTAATTAGCCATTAGTCTCAGCCCTATAAAAGACCCTTGAAACATCATTTGGGTTAAAAAAAAAACTACAGCTAAAGCTTAAATATTACAAACTAATTTCTATGTTCTTACATTCTAACATCACAATTGATTTCAAGTAATAAAACATGAACCTTAAAACCACTCAATGATACTTCTACATGATTTATCAAATCACACACTGGTATCTTCCCTAAAATCAGCTCCCAAAATCAGCTCTCCCACTAAACATGAAAAGAAATCCCATGAAAAGCTCAAAGCTGGCCATAAACAACGGGTCACACTACAAAGTAGGTCACTTTAAAAACACACTCAAAGGTCTCTTTGAACCAAAGCTAGCCCATCAGGAATATGTGAGGACAATAATAGAAACATGCTACAAGGAAGTAGGGCAATTATAGTGTCCACCATCTGGTGTGATATTCTGACAGTTGATTAAAAAAAAAAAGAAAAAAAAAATCACTATTTTTGGCCTTTCACAGCTGACAAATGTTTGTGTTGTTACCCAGTGCCCCAGGTCAGAAAAATAAGACTTAAGGAGTGTCTTTCCTGTCTCACACCCACCTGTCTAGGAAAATATCTGGCAGTGGAGGGTATGTGCGCATGTCAGGCACCCTCTCATGCACTATGACCATGACAAAGGAGGTGAAGCCAAACACAAACACCACGTAGATGGAGCTAAGTGCTGTCTTCCAGTACTCTGGATCCAGGCGCCTCGTCTGCTGTTTGTACTTCCCATTAGTGTACTGGTGATACTCCTCTCCTACCGGTGCAGTGTCAGTGCTGTCACAGTCTCTACCTGGGTCTCCATTACACAACCAGTCCAAACTGCCTCCTGAACCTGTGGGAGAGTGGCCGTCGAAGGGAAGCCCCAGCTCCTCCAACACGTCAATGTTCTGTTTCTGTAGTTTGCGAATAGACACCATCAGGCGCTTGATGTCCCCCAGCACCTTGAGCTCCAGAGGTGGCGAGCGGAGGTCATACTCGCTGAGGGCGAGCAGACTGGTGCCGTCCAGTCGGTGCTTGTTACACAGCAGGTCCACATAGTCACAGAAGCCTTCTTCCCTCAGCCACTTGGCGACGTGTTTGGGCGTCCAGCGACGGACACTCAGCTGGGTCATTTCCTCCTCACTCTGAAGGCTGAAGAAAAGTACAGAATGTCAATTCAGACCACTGAGCTCCCCCTCACTGTCAGTATCACTTCCTCTCTGACTTCCTCCCCCAACGATTAAAGGAATCTTAAGGAGAAGGAAGCACTCTTAGGCACACTTTATTTCCACTGAATCAGCAATACTAATTCTAAACCAACCATGCAAGAGTGCCACATAGACAGAAAAACAGCTTCACTTTGAGAGAAAATTAGAAGTGATAAACAAGTTTAAGACAATACTTGAGCTACACAGGCAAGCTGAGCAGTCACATCTTGAGCAAACATATGAGGCAACAATTTGCCAAGTTTGCACACACCCTAAAAAAGTAGGTGAAGGAGCAGACAGACTTTTGCAATAGTTAAAAATAATGACTTGTGGCCATTGTGACTAATCGTATTATTAGTCAACACTATCCCACACACTAAATGGAATAATCCTCATTTAAGATTAACTTCAGTGTCAGTGGAAACAACACAAGATATCCATACCACGTTAGCATCTCTACCTGTTAAGGGATCCCATGATATGATAGCCTGTATTGTACACAGAGCAGCTTTAACGCAACAGAAGGTCAGTAACTTTGTCCAGTGGAAAACACCCACCTGCACTAACCTACATCACCGGCTACCAGTAAGGTGGGGCCAGGAGCTAACTGTGCTAACTCCTCTCATTATCTTAAGATAACACGCCAACCTGGTGGTTAACTGTGCATGTAACCACACGTGCGCCTAAGGCAGACATGAAACCAAACCAAAGGATCCTCTCTTTGTATCCAAACTCTTCCCAAGCAAGCTAATTCAGCCACAGCTAACAGTGGTTAGCTAACAAGCTATTAGCTAGCTAGCTTAATCAATGCGTGCGCCGGAACGCTCACTCACCCGGACTGAGGTGTGACAGAGGACGACACGGAAACGTATTTATTCAGCTAGCTAGCTAAATGGCATCTCACATGAATCTGGAGAAATCGTGTTAGCGTTTGCTGCAACAACACGGGCTCGGTGGAAATCATTTCGCCCTGGCTTCGCGCTGGTTAGCATTATGTTGACAACACAGGGCGGTAATGCTCAGAGTAGCTGCGCAGGGGAAAATCGACTACACAGTGCTTAGCTCCAGCTTACCAACAGTGACATCCAGTGGTTAAAACGGGGGACTGCAGCGCCTTCAATTGTTCAGTAGTGTCATTGTTAGCATGCAAAAAAAACTAAGTATATGTGCAGTTAAATGCTGCAAACTACCATACGTGTATATTATAAAGATTTAGTAGCATTAGGTTGGCCTACATTTAGATGTTGGGTCACTGATTTAATTTTAGACCACAGGACACCTGTCCTTGTCAGTACCAACATGGTTGTAGTAAAGCCTCAACAGAAAACAAATGGAAGAAGAACTCTTACAAATAGGTAGTTTCAGAGCAACATGTTGATATGTAGGTAAATGCTGTCAGCTATGAGCAATCTGCAGGAAAGTATTGCAGCTTCACCCGCCACTCCATCTGTGAAAGACTTGGTGAGGGTTTTGTACGGAGGAAAAAGGTTTGGTAACCATGTGGATGAAGTTTGGCCTAACCTTTTCCTTGGCGACATGTGAGTTTTTGACGCAGCCCATGGAATAAAAGTAACCCTATGTGTTTCTTGCTGTAACGCCAGTTTCCTTTGTCCACAGGTCAGTGGCTAATGATCGCTACAGTCTGTGGAAGCTGGGAATCACTCATGTTCTGAATGCAGCTCATGGAAGGATGCACTGTCAGGGGAGTCATGACTTCTACGGCTCCACTGTGGACTATTATGGAGTGCCTGCAGATGACTCACCATCCTTTGACCTCTCTCGCTATTTCTCTCCCTCTGCTGAGTATATTCAGAGTGCACTTGACACAGCTGGTGGTAAATACCCATCGTGTTGTTTTATTGTCACTCAGTTTTGTCTCAGGCCTCTCACTCTGAATAAAATCTCATTATCAACTCATGCTTCAAACTAATTGTAATCTTCTCCTTCACCAGCTCGGGTTTTTGTCCACTGTGCAGTTGGAGTGAGCAGGTCTGCCACCCTCGTCCTGGCCTACCTAATGATCCACCACCATTACACCTTGCTAGAGGCCATCAATAAGGTCAAAGAGCACAGATGGATTTTCCCAAACAGAGGATTCCTCAAACAGCTTCGTGCTTTGGATCTGAAACTGTGCAAGACATCCTGAGTAATCCTCCGCACCTCAAAAAGAAAGAGACTTTATAAATTACAGAACCTCAAATGCCTGTTTTTCCTCAATATAAATGAGGAATTGAGCACCTGCCAATGGAGGGAGATACTGTACTTTGACTTTAATCAATTTGTTTCAAGAATGGTATTGAACTATTATTGAGCCTGGCGCTGTGTTAAATGTGAATCATGCTGCCTGTTCCCAGGATATTGACCCTTATATTAGTAGGAGATCTGTGTAATCAACTCACCCTCAGGCAGAATCCATTTTATGAGACAAAATGACTCATTTAACCTTTTGTTTTATGTTAAAGAAAATATACATCCACTATGTTGTGCTGTGTATTCACTTCAGAACAACATGAACGATCAATAAATGTTTATTATTTAGTTTAATTTAGTTGTAAGAAAAGTTTAGACAGCACTGCATTTATAATCATATATAAAAAACATGTTTGTATCAGTTCTGAATCATTTATTAGCATCTTAAACATATCTGTGAATGATTTTTAGGGAAGCATAAATAATTTACTTGAGAGAAAAAATAATTTGGCCTACTTTTCTGAATTAATGAAATTTATTGTATTAGAATTCTGAAAAAAGGGATTCATGGAAAAAATGCTCTTGCTTTTCTGAATTAACAAAATAATCTCATAAATTAGATTTTTTTCCCCTGAATTAGCAACATTATTACCTCATCAATTTAGAAAAACAAGAAGATTTTTTTTTCCATACGTTTTTTTCCTCATAATTCTGAGATAATAGTCTTGTAATAATCTAATCTCTCAGTTGAACACATTGAGCTTCTTTACATTTGTATGGGTATCAAAACTTAAAGCATTATAACAAGCCTTGAGGATTTGTCCAATGTTGTTATCTAGTATTGTTACATAAGATTAATAGTTGACAAATACATTAATAAACTAATTGAAATTTAATATCTCTGGGGAAAATTTATGAAAATAAGAGATTTTGTATTCTCCATTACAATCAGATTTTCAAACAGCATTTACACCAAAATGTGGTGACATAAGAACTTTATCTGCATGTTTGCACATTTATTTAAAATGCAATTTAACAGTTAAATAAATGAATACGTTGGGACATTTTGTGATTCGATTCTTCATTCTCAGATGTGTTTAGTTGTGCTGGGGTAAAATTTGTACTCGTGACCTCAGTATTTGGAAAATCATCATGATTCTTCATCATTCAGGCTCTTGAAACCATGAAAAAACAGTCATCTGTGTCTTCAGTGGTCTTACTGCTATGCAGGGCTGGGCAGTATATCCATATTGTGTTGATATCACGATATGAGACTAGATATTTTCTTAGATTTTGGATATTGTAACATAATATAAAGGCTGCATCACAGTAAAGTCATGTAAGTTTCTGAACTTACCAGCCTGCTCCAGCTGTTCTACTATTTATCCTTACCCAAATATGCTGCATTCACATGGAATCAGGCAGATGGTGGGCGGCAGATGGAAAACACCTGGATGACAAAGGAAAAAACAAACAAATACTTTGACAGAATGGCAGGGCAGTATAACAAAACATGCATGCCAATATGTTGTGATGGTGATGCTGCATTATTTAAAACTTCGATTAAAAGCCTAGTCCCTTTAACTAGCCCAGTGTGGCTACACTTTTTAAACAAATAAAGGCCTTTCTCAATTTGAGGCCTGGTCTGGTTGCCAAGTAGTTCATTTTTCCTTTTTAGAAGTTCTGTAGATGTATAAAACCAGGTTGCTGGGTTTCATGTTTATCATTTTATGTAATCTTTTTCATCTTGTAACTCCCATGTCAACAAAGATTTGGAAGTTTCGGAATATTTCTAATCTATACTCAATATTTCTAATAAAGGCTTTGATAACAGCAGACACACAGCTACACTTTGTCAGACCACACCTGCATCTGGATTTTACCGGAATCACACATTTACCAGCAGGTCTGGATTTTATTTTTGTACGTACATATCAGTTGGAATTTGGTCCCCCCCACACACAGCACTGGAGATGCATCAACAAGCAGAAGCTGCACTTTAAATAATCAATCAATAACTGTCTGCAGGTTGGAATGACCCGGAGACATTTATTGACTGAAATTGTATACAACATCAGCACTGACTTTTCACAACACATCATCACACCCACATTTTACAAACACAACCATGACCCCGTATGAAGAGAGGTCGTTACATTTCATGGAGGTTAATTATGTTTTTCTTCAATTTGAAACCTGGGATGGTTGAAAATTGACCTGCGACATAATATGAGGGTTAAAAGAGACACTTGCAGCAGTGTGAAGGCTGTTTGATGTCATGTGCACCCAGCGGCAAAGCTTAATTTTTTCAGCCAATTTGCTTTCACAAGATATTTATGTCAGAGCAGTAAACCAGCTGCATGAATCTGTTGCAGTATTTCGGTTCCATAAACGCCGCATTACCCCGGACTCTCTGTCATCCAGTATAAGCAATGCACTTACACATTTTTGTCCATAATTGCATCCAATTATCACTGCTTTATGGGATGATTCATCTCTGTTTGAGGCTTATTAAATTAGAGTCCCACCGCGGTGTGAAAAGCAGAGCTCAGGCTGCTCTGTTTGTTGTTCTGCCCTCTGCACGAGTAAGACTACACGCTAGGTTAAGCACTAAATTGGGTAACTGTCCAGTGACAGCAGACAAACACCTGCTCGTACAGATCATCCTGCGCCGGAGTTGACGGGAACTGCTTTGATACAACAAACATTTGGACCGTAATCGATCCAAGACGTGGGGATCTGGACTTAAAATGTCAAACTTGAAAGGCAAAAGAAAAGAGTATCTAAGTGTGAAGGATCTGCAGAAGGTTTTGGATTCGTGTAAGCTTCATCTCAGTCAAGTTGACGAGGTCTGGCCAAATATTTACATAGGAAATTTGTAAGTATACATTTTATTTCACACTTTGGCTCACAGAGAAACGTGAAACCTGTGTATTTTTTGTATAGCTCTTGCAAATGATTGTGCTATTCTGGTGCAAAAACATTGTTCTGTGATGCTTAGCGTTCACATACATCTTGAACCTGTTTCTGTCTCTTTGTGTTGCTAGGGCAGTAGCCCAAAACAAGACTGCCTTGCAGAAATTAGGTATAACTCATGTATTAAACGCTGCTCACTCCAAGCAAGGCAGCATAGGGAACCAAAGCTTTTATGGCAGCAGCTTTGTGTATTGTGGCATTCCAGCAGATGACTCGACACACTTTGATCTGGATGTTTACTTCCAGCCTGCAGCTGACTTCATTCATAAGGCTCTGAAGTCACCTGATGGTAAGACTCCTCAAGGCTTCTTTTTTCACACAAATTGTCCTATTTCTGCACTGTGAGGTTTAATTGCTGCAAAAATGTGGTAGTTTTTTTCTGCACATCACACCTTTTATTTCACCCTGTAAATCCTTAATAAACTCACAAATTCCCTCATCATGCTGTTTTCAGTGTCACCTGTCACCACACTAACACAACTTGTAAAGGTATGTAAGTGTATTTTGAGCCAGCAGTAGTAATAAGGGTCTTACCTTGCAGAATTTAAGTCTATAATGTGACCATGGCTCCTTTCAAAGAAGCTATCAAGCAGAGGACGAGTTGGGATTAAAGAGACAGTCGGGCCCAGCCTGCAAAGGGACCTTAAATGAACAAAGGCGATGAATTGTAGGCACTATTTTTAGCTCACAGCGGGAGAAAAGAAAGGCCACAGCATGAGACGGGCAGTCATGTATGATATTAATAAGACTGAGGCCTCTCACTAATCCTTCCTTCACAACCCCTCCTCTCTGCCTTCATCTTGTCTGTTCTTCAGGGAAAGTTCTGGTGCACTGCATCATGGGAATGAGCCGGTCATCGACCTTGGTGTTAGCGTACCTCATGATCTACCATCACCTCCCGCTCAAACAGGCTCTGCAGAAACTGATCCAGAAGAGAGCCATCTACCCCAACAGGAATTTTCTGGCCTTGCTGTTGGATCTGGATCTCCAGCTGATGAGAAAGAAGAAAAAAACATGTCAGATCCTGTAGTCAAGGGAAAATGACACTTTTCAGCCACACAGCAGCGTGCTGTCTGTAGGGACGGTGGTGCTGGTCAGTCTGTTGGTCCAGACTCTAATATTTCTGATGGACGGTCACGAAATTTGGTGCAGTTAATGACTGAATTTCTGTCAGACTCAGCTGTACTTTGATATAATCTAATATGTTGGCGTGTTAAACATTAAAGGTCTAGTGTGTAGGATTTATTGCCATCTAGTGGCGCGGTTGCAGATTGCAACCAACTGACACATCTCCTGTGTGCCAAGCATGTAGCAGAACTACAGTGGATGATGCAAAAGCACAAAAGGCCCTATCTGGGGCCAGTGTCTAGTTTGTCTGTTCTGAGACACTGTAGGAACACATGGTGGACTCCGTGGAAGAGGATCCGCTCCGTATGTAGATATAAATCTGATTCTAAGGTAACGATTCTGAATGGACCGCAAGGGACTCGTGAATGTTTCAAGTTTGTAAAAACAAGTACAGGGGATTTCCAGCACAAAGCTTTTAGTTTGAAGTGCTGTTTCCCGCTGTGGAGTGAGTGACTAACAGACAGCTACTTGACAGAGACCGTAAACTAGCTCGATGACATGGCCAAATGCAGTTATGACGCTGAATGCATTAAACTGTGGGACCTCAAACTAATGACTAAGGACAACTCTGGACCCTGTAGCTGGACCAGTTGGGAACCACTGGCCTAATAACAACAATATTCGTATGTTAGCATACTAAACATTAGATGCTAAACATTTGCAAATTCACATGCTAATGTTGGCATCTTACATTTACCAGATCAGTATACAGCTAAGGCTGACAGATGGCATGTCTAACTCGTAGACTGTACGGGCAAACTGGAAGAAAACTGTGCCAAATATGACAACGCAGAGATGTGGCGATAAAAACATACAGTGGCTAGAACATGGCCTTTCCTCTAGCGCCACCCTCAGACCAAGCTATTGCTTGCCTTTCTAGTGGTAAAGATCTCACACAGAGTTGGAGAGTTGTCTTTAAGTTAGAATCCAGTTTTGTTGTCTGGTTTTTAATAAGCTGCATAACCTTCTCGTGGACCTGCCACCATAACTAGGCTACAGACTTGTGTTTTTTTGTATGTTTTTGGAGGCAGCAATGTTAAAAACAAACTGTATGTATACAAGGACATGACTGAAAACGAGACGGTTAATTTCAAGGGGTTTATCTTAATGAATAAACTTGTACAGCAACAACACAGAACTTCTTAACAAAAGACAGTTTGGAGACTTAATGCAATGCAAAGTGAAAACAGAGACTGAACAATGAATGCTAATGATAAGGAGATTTTAAAGCTACAGCATTTATGTCTTTCAGTTACCTCTCATTCTTGTCAGATGTCTTTTTCTTTAGCACCTCACTTTGTATTACAGCAAAATGGACCAAATGTCTTTATTTATTTATTTTTTTTGTAAACTCTGTAGATGACTCAGAAAAGATATTTGTTTCTGCAATTCAACGGCCAAACTCAAAATGGGAAACAATCTCATCCGTCTCTTTAACAAGACAAAATCCATCAGTGTTCGCAGTGTGAAATTCCTTTGGTGTATTCGTCAAGCTAGTTGAGATGATCGTCGCTGTAGATGAAAAGGTTTCAGATCTTTTGATTGTCCATGAAATCATCTGTAGAAACATTAGGAACGTCAGACACAAAAAGACACACACGTCTATTGTAGAGTAGTCTGACAGCAATGATTTTAGGATGGTTCATCAGCTGACTGCATACTTCATAAATAGTCAATATACCTTATATGATTACATGTGACAAATGAAAATTGACTGGGTTGACGGACCTTTTAGAAATCATTATCTCCCAACATGTTTATATGATACACAGATGGGGATTTCTTTTATGAATATTTTATTTGGGTGCAAGAAACAGAATACAAGGGTGTTTTGCAAAGAATGAACTTTGCATGATAAAAATAAATGCTTGTATTGTTTGTACATGTCTTCATCTTTCTTGAATAATTCTTCTTGACATACTATTTTTATGCTTTAGGCAAGATTTTATATCTCTATTATACTGCAGTTTAAAGTGTGAACCTTTAATCAGTGTTTATGCTTTCATTCTCATATAAAGTAAAAGAGATCAGAAGCTCCTGACTTGACCAAACATCCAGGTGTTGATTTAACACACATTTAACTGTGGAGCGAATCTCAGTAGAGACTGTGTGAGATTCAAGCTCAGCAGCACTGATCTAATTCTCTTGCTATTGAAAAAGCCGTGTCCTATCCTCCCTCCTGTGCTGCCTGGTAGCTCGGGTAACCTTAAAGGAATGCAGAAGATGATGCCAGAATTATTTTGGGCTGAGATTCAGATGTTAAAATAGCAAAAAAGGTTGCAGGGTAGATTACCAAGGAGAACTCAGACAGTTGTGCTGTCGACCTACATGTAGCTCTTGTACAGAGAGACCTTGAAAAGCAACGTTTCCAGCCAAGGCAAGTGTCTGCTAACAATGTGTTGTTACAAATTCGTTGCAGATATTTGTTGGGAAATGTTTATTAGACTGTAGTGTGTGGATTTATGGTACTGTATACCTTTGTTTGCAAGGTAAATATGTTTGTAAAGCACTTTAATAAACAAGGATGTACTGTGATGCATTGCCTGATGGATGACCACACTTTCTGCTTTTATTAATTTGCTCACAAATCCAGACGAACCACATCCGAAAGGCTAAAGAGGGAAGTGTAATTCATAAAACCACCAAGAAGAGGCCCAGAGGAGGTAAAAAAAAAAAAAAGCAGTTTTTATTTGCCCTCCATGTTAACCGTGGGCACTTTCCCATACATAGCATCTTTAATTACACAGAAGTAGAGCAGGAAGGACAGGTTAGCCTAAGGGGGGAGGCTATGAAAGCAGCGCTGCAGCTCAACATGTGCACCAGGGAAATCAGTTCTCTGCCCTGACTGTGGGAGGGAGGGAAGGGTTGTACTTATAGATCAATGAGGAGAAAGAAGAGCCTCAGGTACTCCGGGCACATGTTGTACTTCTGCAAAGACACACTTTACTCTATGCATGGAGCATATGCTGGGTCAGATGCAGCTTTTCTTGCATACACATGCAACCATGCAGAGATGGATAAAGCCATCATGATGTTTGAGTGCACCTCCATATGCCACGGCAGCTTAACAAAAGGTCACTGAAACAGATTTGGTCTCAACGACTCTTCCCTGTGGACGCGACAATACGTCTCCAAACCCTGAGTGCCACATTATGTCTCCGCGCACCAGCAGAATGCAAATAAGAAGCTGAGCCGCTGCCATGGGTTTCTTTACTATAACAATGCATACACATCGTTTGTACGTCCTCAGCCTGGAGCAGAATCACATAGCTGCCTAAATGGATGCTAATGTATACAGTATGCACAGTATAAGTCTCTCACAAGCCCAGTGTGTAAATTGTAAATGCACAGGTTGGACTTGCCTGCAGGAAATGAAAAGCTGATGTTTATAGGCCTTGAATACCAATTTTCTGTATCTCTGGAGATAAATAAACCTAAGTGCTGCTGAACTGTAGATAAAATAATGAGAGCATCATAAGGTCATCTTACAATTATGTGTTCTTGTGGTCCTTTGCTGCTGTGGAGTGCATTTATTGAGGTAATTATAGTCTATATTTAAAGGCAATAGCCAGGCCTCTTTACCTGATGTTCTAATTAACGATCCTCACTGTAATCCCACATTGTATTTCTCTTTCAGTGTTACCTCTCTTTAGTTGATAAAGCCTATTAGAAGTCATGAGTAGAATTATTAAGCATTCAAAGGGGCATCAGATTGTATCTGAAACTGTTTCCTTTCTTAACTGTTAATGAGTGAAGCAAAGAAAAAATCATCTCCAAAGCTTTTGACAACTTCTCAGCTCCTTGTGTGGTCACAATTTCATATCAATGAGCAGTTTTGTTGGTTTCAACAATGGTGCTTAAACTCACAGTTGATATCATATGTGGTATTTCTTCACGACAGGTTGTAAAAGCATTGACTGGCACATCCAGACATGCCCAGAGGCTTCAGCTGCTTGGGGAGCCCTGAGGGGGCAGACGGCAGGTATGAGACCCCCCCGGCTTCAGAGCTCCAGAGGCTGATGTGGACAAAGAGTGGGAGCAGCAACCGTCTGGATGAGGTTCAGCCCAGGATCTACATTGGAGACATGTGAGATCAAGCATGCTGTTAAAGGATACACAAATTGTCACCAAAGGCTGAGAAAACAATTAACGATAATGCATTGATGGTAAAAGTCAGCCCAGTCCCTGAATAAAATGTTAGTATTGTACATTTCTGCAAAGCACAGATATGTTAAAGTGACATAGTTGTAATTACATGTGACATCAGGAGGGAGAAGGTGATGGTGGATGGGGTGACACCAGGCAAGATGGCTGCCAAGCCAGACCATTATTCAATGACAGCAGGATATTTCCGGTCCTGTTTGTGGTGACAAAACCGGGTAATTTTTAACGACATGTTGGGACATTCCCACCACGTTGTGGTAACAAAACTGGGTATTTTTTGATAATATGTCTGGACATTTCCAACCATGTTTGTAATGACAAAACTAGATATTTTTTAAGTACATTCGGGACATTTCTGACTGTGTTGTGGTGACAAAACAGGGTATTTTTTTTAATGACACGTTTGGACATTTCCGGCCATGCTTGTGGTGCCATAACATGTCTGGACATATTCAGTGATGTTTGGGAGGACAAAACCAGATATTTTCAACAACACATCAGGAAATTCCCAACTGTGTTGTAGCGACAAATCAGGGTGTTTTGTAACAACACATCAATATATTTCCAGTCGTGTTTGAGGCAACAAAAACAGGTGTTTTTTAATGACGTTAAGACATTTCTAGCCATTGGTGGCAAACAGGTATTTTTTGACACCATGTCTGTCTTGCCATGTTTGTGGCGACCAAACCGGGTATTTTTTAACCACACATCAGGACATTTCCAGCTGTGTTTGAGTCGACAAAAACAGGTATTTTTAATGACATACTGGGACATTTCTGGCCGTTGGTGACAAAACCAGGTATTTTTTTATGTCTGGACATGTCCAGCCATGTCTGTGGCGACCAAAACAGGTATTTTTTAACAACACATTGGGACATTTCCAGCTGTGTTTGAGGCGACAAAAACAGGTATTTTTTAATGACATACTGGGACATTTCTGACTGTATTTGTGGAGACAAAACCAGGCATTTTTTGCTATCAAAAGCTCAAAGCAGCAGACCGGTGTTTGAGACCAACAAACAACAAAAATGGGTAACCTTAACAGGATGTCAGGCTATTTCCAGCCATTTTCATGGCGACCAAACTGGGTATTTTGAAAATTAATCAATATTGAGTAATGTTGGTAATAGTAATATTGAAAGCTGGGTAAGGAAACTGGGTAAAGTAAAGAGAGATACAAATACTATGCCAACATTTATTATTGCGTTGGTGACATTAGGCTACACGCTAAACCTTAAGACTTTACACAAATTAGCCATGGATGTAGCATTAGCACGTGAACATGCTAACAAGCTAAAGTGCTAAATACAGAATGTTTGCAAAAGGTACAGAGCAGGTGCACTCACACAGAAGATAGTTAATGTTTTATTAGTTATATCTGAAAAAAAAACTGCTGAAAAGAAAAATTTAACTCATCTGTTGTTTTATGTTTTATTAATTATGAATATGACAACTTCTAAATAATTAGTATAAGTATTTCTTATTGCACAATGGTCATATGTTTGATCATTAAAATAATGCATTCTTCTTTCACTTCTCTGCACTGACATAATTATTCTTGTTTCAATTTAGGTATGCAGCCAAAGACAAGAGGACACTCCAGGCTCACCGCATCACCCATGTGCTCAACGCTGCTGATGGGAAGTACAGCGTGAGCACAGGGCCCCAGCTTCTACAGAGACACCAAAATCACTTATCATGGAGTGGAAGCTTTTGACATGCCATCCTTTGACTTGAGTCCCTTCTTTTACCCAGCGGCCAATTTTATCAAGAATGCTTTGAGCTCGCCCACAGGTGAGGAGCTCTCACTGGGCTCAAGGTATTTCTCATCATTTTTACACATTAACTTGGGGGAGACATTTTTTTTTCTGCAAGCCAAAGTACAGAAACATTTGTCAGTCAATTCCCATTACAGCAGCCCCCAGTTGTATTAGTCATTAAAATGCAAATCAAACACTAAACATAATATCAAGCTAATATCTTTCCCCCACGGTAATCTTCTCATAAGCTCAGACCTTGGCCAGGAAAATTGGTTTTAAATGGATTGCCCTGGTAATTTGTAAGCAACACTTTTATTGGACATGGAAATTACACAATTATGTTTGTGGCCTGTGCCTCCCTGGCCTGTTATGCAAAGTGAAGTCGGTATCTGACATGACAGTAATAAGATGAGGCCTCCTCATTCACATGCTGGCTGATCGGGGGCTCCAGTGTGTGGCGGGGCCTACAGTAATCCCCAGCAGAAATACACAGACGCCAAGACAGTTCAATTACGTGCTCCTATGCGCCCTAATCCTCGGGCCCGATAAGCAACCAGGGATTACCGCGTGTAGAAACATTTGTTGCAATATTGTTGAAAACTTTTAGTCAGGAGTTAGAAGCACTCCTCTCTGTGATGTGCATGGTTTTTAATCCACAGAGGAGTAACAAATTAGACAGTTAGAATAAAGTTCACCACAATAATCCAGTCATTGCAGGCTTGTAAATGTAGAAGTTGAGCTGGTGGAGGATTGCTGCGCTCTGGGTGGATGTTGAGTTTTTGTTTCTTGCAGGTAAAGTGTTCGTCCACTGCGCGATGGGAATCAGCCGCTCGTCCACCTTGGTTCTGGCCTACCTGATGATCCACGAGAACATGACACTGGTGGACGCCATCAAGGCTGTCAGCGCCAACAGGAACATCTCACCTAACAGCGGTTTCCTGGAGCAGCTACGAGCACTGGACCAAAAGCTGTACTGCCAGGGATCGTCGAGGAGCTGGAGTGCCAATGGGCGGACATGAGATATTATCCATTGTAGAGCTTGAGTTTGAAGTTGAGTAGATATTACAATGAATGTCAAACAATGTTCTAATTGTAGTTTCTCTGTAAGACAAATTCCATTTTTGTGATAGAATTAAAGTGATGTATATTACATTCAAGGCTTTGTATTGTAAGGAGCAAATACTAACAAAACCAAGGATGATTTTATCCAAAAAAGAGTACTGTCTTTGTAGACATAGCTCCATTATTTTTGAAAAACTAATAACGACAAATAAGAGCACAGTGATGTTGCACTGGGTGACATATTATGTCTTTGCAATAAACACAACAGGTATAAAGAAAGAGCAGCTACTCAATGGACTTAACAGTGAAATAGTTTTGGCTGAGCTGGTGGCCAGGAGCTAACGGTGCTAACTCAATGCACAGTGCTAACAATGGCAACAGTGCTGAGCCAGAGGCAGGGCTATGCTTCCATTCCAACGCTGTCTTGATATCAGCGTTAAGTGGTGGCGATTGCTAGCAGGTGGGATGCACACGCAGGGACTCACATGCACTAAAAGGCCCTGACAAACCAAGCTGATGGTTGGCTGTCAGTCAATGCTGGGCTGTCCGTGAGTATCTGTTGCACTAGTCTAATGTCTAATGATAGGCAGACAGCGCATGAGAAGAGAAATCGAACTGAGGAAAGTAAACAAACAGCTAAAGTCAAGACGATGTGATATCAAAACAAACTTGTTTCATAAGAAAAGATTATTTTTCTTTAGCCATCGAGCTCTTCAACAGAGACAGTTTATAATTGTTTGTGTTATTGTTCAACAGCACACAATAAATATCCTTTGTCCTGTCAACATTGGGTTTTGTTGTTAATGTGCTAACTGGCTAACTAGTGCCTTGAATCTGTCCTGTTACGCAGGCGCAAAACATAAGTTGGCCATTGGCTGTAGTCTTTGCAGTCTGTTCAATGTAAACTTATTGGCTGACGCAGTCGGCTTTATTTGCCACTAGTTCTTTGATGTCAGTTTAAACATGCATGCGTGGCCTGCAATGCTACTAAAACAGCCCACAAATAAGCTCGGATCACAACACACAGAGGGAAGTTAACTCTATTCCCTGATCAGGACACCATGCTGTATTACTGCTCTGAATGTCACATCTACAACCTTTAAGTCCCTGTGAAAGAGAAGCCATTTAAAGAATAGTTCAACATTTTTGGAAATATGGTCATTAGCTTTCTTACAGAGATGAAAAGACTGATACCACTTTTTTCTGTATGCTAGATATTACTATACTATATATTCTCTCTCTCTCGCCAGAGTCCTCTACTCTGTCAGATCGGCAAATAGAAAAAGAGCCTCCTGGCTGAACAGCGCTTCCCTGTATTTAAGCAAGTTTCCCTGAATCAGAGGATATCACAGTTCTGATATCCTGTTGGAAACCGATGTGGCACGGATGTCATTCAGTTTAATTCCAATGCCTGTCCAATGGTTAGCAGGATGCTAGTTCAGCTGGTGCTCATTTCCTGTCCATCTTTTCCCCAGTGTTTACCAATGTTTACATATTAAAACCTCGACTTGGCTAACTAGCAGCTAGCTAAGTGGCAGACGGAGAGTTTACAGATTTGTGACTTGATTGCCTCATCTAGATGAGCGATTCGCACCCACAAGCCAAATACAAAAAGCATCACCAAAACATGCAAAATAGACGTAAGAGTCTAAATTTAGTACAAATTTAGTGAAGCAGACAAAGAGGCAACTGGAAGCATCCATGTCTATGCCAATAAGTGATCTGAGCCTGAGACTCTTTCCGATTCTTTCACTGTGAGGTGACTGGTTTACTTAGTGTACCACACAGTGAACGTGAGCCCTGGCTGAACCCCTCACCTTCTCCTTCCCGCTCATGTCTTGATATCTTGAAGTGGGAAGTAGTACCAAGTGTTTTTGTTTAATAATTAGTTGTCGTAAAAATCTGTGTTGTACATAACACAGCAGGACTTAAGCTTTCAGTTTGCAAACGTTATCTTTATCCAACTGCATTCTACATTTTCAGCTCACTAGTTAGCGAGCTGAACTGAATGTTCAGCCGTGTTTCAGTTGCATGAGTGGGAGTCGGAGCTGCATTAAAGCACTGATGAACAAATCTTTTAAACAAATCTATTTAATGAACAGGTGCCAGTGATTCAGTACAGTGAAAAGAGCTCAACTGAATTCAATACAGCTTTATTGTCATTTCACCATACATTCATTGTGCAGGGCAGAATGAGAGAGCGTTTCTCAGAGATCTCAGGTGGAAAATACAGACATAAATATCATCACAACAGAACAATAGCACTGAAAACAAATGCTGAACACTAAAAAAACCCTCAGCAATAAAACTAGTATGAAAACAGACAATAGCAGTAAAAATAAACACTGAAACAAAAACAGTCCCTAAAAACAAATAAAATTGTTAAAAGTGCCCAGAACAGGTATAAGATAAAAAAGTGCCAATGAATTAAGGCAGTGAATTAATAGTCCAGCACAGAAATAGGGATAAAAGTGCAAATAAAACTGTGTTGTTCATCACTACAGCTTCCTTAGCATGCTTTCCATCACTAACACTATTACAACTGTAATCACTGCTGTGGTTCTGTAGTTAAAGTTGTCACAACACAAGCAGCCTGGCTTCTGTCACAGTCATCTGAGGAATAAATAGTCCACATTGCTCCTGCCCCAGACTCTGGCATCTTCAGCTGTCTCGTTCCAGCGGGGCTCAGCCTCTAAACAACACTGATACTCAGCTCAGATGGCAAACAGAGCGAGCTGTACGAATAAGGTTAGAGTTTACCCTGCTTCCTTTCCAAATGCCTACAGGAAGAAGAAAAACTAGCAGCAGTAACTTCTCAAATCTTCCATCCAGGAACATCAAGTCTTTGGGAAAAGTATCAAACTGTTATCTAAGTGTTGAGCTGAGTATATTTTGTGATAATTATACAGTGACACTGGAGTGAAAGATGCAGACATGAGCCCAGAGGAGGAGCCAGAGTATCAGACACCGCCCACCTGCGATCTGCTCAGCCTTCTGCTGAAGAACAGACGCCCCACTGGAGCTGTCAACGAGGTTTGGCCCAACCTCTACATCGGAGACGCGTAAGTGACATTCTCACTTCGGGACCCCGCTGCAATATGGTGATCTGATTGTGAAACTGTTGCTGCAAACAAGTCCTGTATTTGGCCAGCTCATGGGACAAATATAAAATCTGTACATTTGAGTCACCAGTGATGCATTTGCAAACATACGCTCGCAGAGCTGGCCACAGGCGAGAGAAACCGCTAAAGGCTACACTTGTTGTATCATCTCTTGTGTCGTTCACAGGGCTACAGCTCAGCATAAAACCCTGTTAGTGGATCTGGGAATAACTCATGTGGTGAATGCTGCAGATGGCCCCCAGCACATTGACACTGGGCCACATTTCTACAAAGACACCAACATACAGTATCATGGAGTAGAGGCACCAGACTGTAAAGACTTTGACTTGAGCCCATTCTTCACTGAGACGGCTGATTTCATTCACGGTGCTCTGAGTCAGAAAGGTACCGTTTGAGCCCATTAGATCCAGAGAAAACAAAAGACACATTGGTATAGTATAGGGTGTAATAATAATGTATGTAATAGAACAAAATACTGTGGCATGAAAATGTGACAAGATGCATCGTCAGGCTGAAAATCTGATTATTATTTTAACTAAATCTGAGAAATTATGACCCAAAAAGGCAGAAATTGTTTGTATATATTAAAGGAATGGATCGGATTTTTTGAAGTGGGACTGTGTGAGGTACTGATCCATGGTCAGTGTGTTACCAACAATAGATGGCAGTTGGCACCCCCAGTTTGGAGAAGCAGGCAGGAGTACTGCCCCCAGAAGCTACAGCCAAGTGAGTGACTGCTTATGCTGCTTATTTCTTTCCCCAAGAAACAAAAAAACATCAGGGTTTCAAAAAAGAAAAGAAAGACAGGAAAGGGAAATAAAGCAAACTGACTGTAAAACCAGTGCCTCTGCTCTCTCTGGGCCTCCAGTTTCTACAGATAATATTCTAAATATAATGTACACTTAAACTGATATTCATTTCTTTTTAGGTAGTCCATTTTCAGGTGGGTCAAATATGTTTGCTGCAAACCCCCATCCACAGCTGTGTATTGCTGAGCTTCTGTGGTGGTGCTCCTGCCTGCTTCTCCAAACTGGAGGTGTGCCGACTGCCATCTACTGTAGGTGATACACTGATCATGTATCAGTACCTCATACTACCCCACTTCAAAAAGCTATCCCTTTAAATGCCAGAGGGAGTATATAGATATCAATAATAAAACTCAACTGCTGCTGGACAACGTGTACATGAAAGATCTCCTTCTTCAAAAATTTTAAAATAAGTTTGTGTTGCAGTGTTTAAAAGGGAGTTTGTGGCCAACTGAGGTGATTGGCAACTCCAGAAACTCAAACTTTGCTCTTTTATCTTCATGAACATGGTTTTTCATTACTTTTCTTACATGTAGCGCCAAAATCCATGAAAAAAAAATCAATTTTAAAACAGTTATGAATGGAGAAACCTGACACAGAGAAATATAAAAACAAATGTAAAATGTCCTTTCCAATTAGTTACATTCTGATTATCTAGCAATTTAGCTGCAGTAAGCATCCTGACATTTTAAATGACTCTGTTTCTTGTCTGTTTAGGTAAAGTGCTCGTCCACTGTGCACGAGGAATCAGCCGCTCAGCGACTTTAGCACTGGCCTTCCTCATGATCAAAGAAAGACTTACCCTGGTTGAGGCTGTGGAGGCCATTCGCAGACACAGAAACATTCTTCCAAATGTTGGATTTCTGAATCAGCTCTGTCGGTTGGACTCTTCCTTGGCCCTGCAGAGGAAACAACACAACATCAAGGAGTGAAGAAATAGAGCACTGTGGAGAGAATTTGGAAGGTCACTGCAGTACAGTGCAGTTTAAGCGCAGATTCAGTTGAAAGGTCTCACACTGTATCACCTCCTAAAAATATTGTAACTGACAAGTACATGCAGGCATGACTCAAGCAAGTTTCAAGAGCCTGTTGAAGAGCGCCGTCGACTCAAAACTTGAGATTCACAAAAGAAAAATGAGGAGTATCAGGACTGGTGATTATTTTCATGGCTGTCCTTGAAACAAATTCATCTCAGATTAAATCAGCTTTGAAGAGGAAATGTTCAAATGCGGTGTTATTTTCAATGTCAGCATTCAGAGACTTTGCCTTTGAAGACCTTTATATTTTACTGTAAAACACTTTGAGTTTACCTGTGTATGAAATGTGCTGTACAAATAATATTGACTTGAGACTTTACATGGACTTGTCTAAAATTACTAGTTTGACTTCATTCAGATGACTTGACCTTGTCTTGAACCACATGTTGGTGAAGATTCTCAGCCATCCAGGTGACGGTATTCTTAAGTGCTATATTGTAGGCAACTGTATTTGCTTGAATGTCTTGAAGACATTTCATTAGTTTATCTGAATTCATATGCAGATATCTGTTCATAGAGATCAGTGTGAGATCGACTCCAACTCCATTCTTGTGTCTCAAGCTGCTAATTGGGCGTTAAACAATGACAGGCGCACAAAGGAGGAAGTCTTGGCCTGGATATCTGTTATCTGGGTAACTACTGGCTGCTCCAGCAAACTCCAAAATATTGGCCATTCCCCCCAAGGGCTATATTGATAGCTGAGGGGTTCTGAGATTTTCAACCTCCAAGGCTGAAAAATGAAGCCAATGCTTAAGTGCCAAAAACTGCAGTACCTCTAATGGCCACTTGGAGCTGACTCCAAAAGACCCCCATGTTAAAATACCCAACTTTGCAGCAAAAGCAAACATGTTTACAGCCTGGTAATAATAGCAGCGATGCAAGCAAATATGCACACACTTGAGTATCACAATATAATTGGTGATGATATATTCTCAAAAACACTGTATTAATTTTTAATCAATAGTTTAAATGCAAAGATTCATGGCAGTGCTTCATTTTTGTTTTGTCTCTAAACTAAGCGGCAGCCTCTGGGGCTGAAAAGTGAAGCTATAGCTATCACTATCACTATCACTATTTCAGTTCATGAACGTTAATTGTAATGTTTTTTAGTTCTCTAAAAAAGTCTTGCTCAACATTTGGTTGTACTGAAACACCCTTGAAGGAGTCAGATGTTTAGTTTTTCTGGTAAGCGGATTTTCTTTTAATGGTTTTTGATAGCAAATATTAGCATTAGCATTGTCACTGTTAACCACAGACTGTAAATGCACCGTGCTAACCAAGCTAGCATTAATGTTAGCTCCACCATCTTGTCCAAATATGGTCGCTTTTGGCAAAAAGAAAATCAGACTTGAGATTTCAAAACAGGAGCCCACAAACAAATGGGTGACGTCATTGTGGCTATGTCTATTATCTTACAGTCTATGCTTGTGTCTTGACTTGGACTTGTCTCCAAAGACTTCACATGAAAAAATGATAAAGCCAAATCTGCTGTGGACTGGTTCTCATATTGTACAGACAGATTTGAAACCACTGTCTGTTTGCAATGTCAGGAAAAAATGCATCAAATAAATGTGTAGAGCATGCATTTGAAAACAGTCAGCAGAAATGTAAAGTATACATGAGTTGTAGTTAAGGGGCTGAAACATACAGAAACGCAGCTGTGGTCACACACACACAGCACAGTCAGTATCACAGAGGCCATTAAAACAAATGTAGCACAACTGCCAAAACCCCCTGCCGTTCTTGAACAACACAAAGACAGTGTACTCCTATAAATAAACAATGCTCCACTTAAATATTCACATTTCTCAAAATACTGCGTCTTAACTGCTGCAATCCAGCGTCGTACAGTTAAAACTGTGATGTCTAAAGAGGCTTGATACAAGATGATAAAAATATGCCAGCATGGTTCTGAGTGTGTATACAGATTCAGGTCAGACTTTGAAAAGAGATGAAACGCTGAAGCCATCTTAATAAGAGATGCTCTCCAGAGCACGCTGAGGGAAAGAGAGAGAGAGACGGAGAGATGCTGTCAAAATAAAAGGAATTGGATATCACAGGTTTAATGATTTCACTGTCAGAATGAATGATGGCAGAGTATGAAGATATGAGGAAAAAAAAGGAGTCTGATGGTGTGAAAACTCTGTCTGACATGTTAGCAGCTTCATCCAGCCATTCTGCAATACAGTCATCATCACACTCTCACTTTGGGGGCTCGCATTTAGATCACTGAATGGACCATGCATATCATATAACGGGGAATCAAAGACATGTGCCATCCTGTGAAAAACCTCATCTGTCTAACAGTCTGACACATTTCAGCTCTCTTTTGGCCCTGAGAGGCTCCAGAAAATGCAGAACATCCTTAACGGGTGTTGTGAGGCAGCGCTTACACGTTCTCTCCCAGCGTCTGAAGATATGCAGAAAGGCTAAAAGAGACTGACACAATTTCAAGGAGTCGCTCACACGGCTCAGAGTGCCCTGTTCACTCCAGTGAATTTGGGTATCCTTTGGCAAGTGCAAAGTTTGGGTTAGCGCAGCTTCCTGCCAGCAGTGAGAGATTAAAGTTGTGTGTTTAGAAGTGGATGGCTGCGACTGGCTGGGTGGAAGTTTTCCCCACAGGCAGGGAACGTGGCAGCTAAGGTCAGGGCCCGCCACATCACAGCCCTAAAAATATCCTCAGCATTTGATGCCCGTCACAGAGCGGTTATACAATCTGTGCCCTCGCTTGAGCCTGCCAGAATTAAACCTTACCATGTTCTGCCTTTAAGGACTGCTTCACAACAAGCTGCCAGAATGATGAAAACAAAATTTCCAAGCAGGAAAACGGAGGACCTCAGTCTCTTGGTGAGTGGCACTGTGGAGATGCATGTGAAAAACAAAACTGTATTTTGTCACGATTGCAGAGGGAGAAAAGTGGAAGGGAGGAAAAAAAAGCAAGTGTGGTATTTCTTTTCCCCCCTTAAGCTAATAAATCATGTGTGAAAGGAAGCCACAGTGAGAAAATGGCTTCTCACAAGTCAAAGACTGGCACCAAGATAAATGTTAGAAAGGCAGCGGAGGAATCCAGTCCAGTGGATGAATATGTCACACCTGGGGGCTATGAGCTGGAGAAAATCCTAAACCGTGGGAGTGTGGCTTACACTCATGTCAACGAGGTCTGGCCTAATGTCTACATCGGGGACGAGTGAGTAAAAATGTGTTAAAGTAATAAACTGAATAAAATAACAGAGGATTTAAATAATATTCATGCAGACTCCTTGCAGGGACACTGCGAGGGACAAGTATAAGCTGAGGAGCTTGGGGATTACGCACATCTTGAATGCAGCAGAGGGGACGTGGAACAGTGTGGACACTGGAGCTGGTTACTACAGAGACATGGACATCGTCTACTATGGAGTGGTAGCAGAAGATGTCACAACATTTGACCTCAGCCAGTATTTCTTCTCCGCTTCCCGGTTCATAGAGAAAACGCTGAGCAATCCTCTGAGTAAGACGACACATTGAGTAAAAGTTAAAGGGTCATTTCAGCCACGTCACCGAGATTAGCTCAATCAGGAGACACAGGAGAATGAGGAAAAAGATAATATTTCATACAGAATATGTGTAGAGATTAGCAGATGATTTCACGATTGAAGTCTTTGGTGCTTGGACACCAGAGAGAGATATTTTGTGATCGAGGGACATCTGAGCAGCAGCAGAATAAATTCCCCCATGGAGTCCAGACACTGGTGGTGGCTGATGACTCTGAGGCTGCTGAGGCAGATGAGGCTGATGAACAAGTCAAATCCTAAGTAATCTATACAAGTCCAATTTAGGTCTAATGTAACTTTAGATGAAGTCCAAGTTGAGTCTAAAGTAATTAATAAAGAGTCAAGTCTCAGGCCAAGTTTCAAGTCATTTGAAACTTCATGTCAGGTCAAAAGTAATTTGGGACAGGTCCAAGTCATATCCCAAGTAATCTATACAAGTCCAATTTAGGTCTAATGTGATTTGAGACATGTCAAGGTCAAGTCTTAAGTAATGTGTGAAAACTCAAGCCTCAAGTCAAATTAAAAGTCATTTGAAACAAATTCATGTCAGGTCAAATGTAATTTGGGACAAGTCCAGGTCAAATCCCAAGTAAACTACACAAGTCCAAGTTGAATCTCAAGTAATTTATAAAAAGTCAAGTTTCAAGTCTTGTGAGACAAATCCAAGTCAGGTCAAATGTAATTTGGGAAAAGTCCAAGTCATATCCCAAGTAATCTATACAAGTCCAATTTAGGTCTAATGTAATCTGAGACAAGTTTAAGTCGAGTCTTAAGTAATCTACGAAAACTCTAGACTCAAGTCACATGTCAAGTCATTGAAGACAAGTCCAAGTCAACTCTATGTAATCTGAAACAAATCTGTCAGTGTAAATCTCATCAAGTCCGAGTCACGTCACAAGTCTAAATAACCAAACTGCAAGATTTCAGGCTTCTGAATGCTGGTTTCTATGAATTGTGTTCGGACTGCTGTCAGTAGTTTCACAGGGACTGTTCAGAGCGACCATTGTGGATTGTCCATGCAGATTTGGCAGAAATCTCACTGATGGATTTTTCTAAACTGAAACTTTCTGCATGGTTCACACCACAAGTAGAGAAATGAAACATGTGATTTGGGTGAACTGACCCTTTAAATTGACTAAAATAAGAAGCAAAGTGCACTGTCATTGTCTGATTGTATGATTCATGTATGTACAGATAAACTGCTGGTGCACTGTGTGATGGGAAGAAGTCGGTCTGCCACGCTTTTCCTCGCCTACCTCATGATCTGTGAGCACATGACGGTTGTTGACGCCATCGAGCACGTGAAGAAACGCAGGAGGATCATCCCCAACTGGGGCTTCCTGAAACAGCTGAGAGAGCTGGACATGCAGCTCCTGGGGAGAGGGGAAGACTTGACAGAGGACAGCTGATGTTAGCACTCCAAGGACTAGTTGAACCTCGAGTCTATGCAGACGAGTCCAAGTTGGGTTTCAAGAGATTTGAGACAAGTCCTAGTCAAGTCTGAAGTCATGTTGGACTAATAAAAATCTCTGGTCATTCAAGTCTAAGTCACATGGAAAGTTATTCAGGACAAGTCTAAGTCTCAAGTATGTCAAGCTAATCTCAAGTCAAGTCTGAAGTAATTTAACACAAGTCCGAGTAAAAAGTAATTTGGGACAAGTTCAAGTAAAAAGTAATTTGGGACAAGTTCAAGTTAAATCACAAGTCGCTCAGGACAAGTCGTCAAAATTTAAGTACATCAGAGCAAATCTCTAGCCAAGTCACAAGTAATTTGAGACAAGTCCAACTTAAGTAACAAATTATTTGAGACGAGTTCAAGTTAAATCTCAAGTTATTCAGAACAAGTCAAAGTCAAGCCTCAAGTATATAAGAGCAAATCTTAAGCCAAGTCTCAAGTAATTTAAAACAACTGAAAGAAATTTAAGTTAAATCCCAACTAATCCCAAATCCTGGTCAAGTGCCAGGTCTATCACAGCAAGCATCAAGTCATTTAAGACAAGTCCAATTTAGTTTTGAAGTAATTCAAGACAAGTCCAAGTTGAGTCTCAAGTAATTTATGAAAAGTCAAGATCTAAGTCATTTGAAAAAAAAAAATCGATGTCAGGTCAAAAGTCATTTGATACAAGTCCAGCTGGAGTCTCAAGTAATTTGTGACAAATCCAAGTCCAACCCCAAGGCATTCGATACAAGTCCTAATCAAGTGCCAGGTCTATAACACTAAGTCTTAAGTCAATCATAACAAATCCAATTAAAGTCTCAAGTAATTCGAGATAAGTCCAAGTCGAGTTTTAAGTAATTTATAATAAGTCAAGTTTCAAGTCATTTGAAACATATCCTTGTCAGGTCAAAAGTAATTTGGGACAAATCCACGTGGAGTCTCAAGTAATTTATGAAAAGTCAAGTATCAAGTCAATGAAGAAAAGTCCAAGTCAACCCTATGTAATCATAAAGAATCCAGGTTAAGTATCAAGTCTGCCGGTGTAAATCTCATCATGTCCCGAGTTACGTCTCAAGTCTAAATAACCAAACTGCAAGTTTAGATGCATGATTTCAGGTTTCTGAGTGCTGTCGAGTGCTGTCCATGAAAATTACACCGCATTTGAACATTTTCCTTTTTAAGCTGTATTAACCAAGTTTTTTTTTTCCCCAAGTAAATCAAGTCTCAATCTCAAATCCAAGTCTCCCCCCCTTTTTTTTTTTTTTAAAAAAAAAAGTATTTTTATTTTAAAATGCTGTCCCGCAGAAAAAAAAAAAAAAAAAGCTGCCTAAATCACCACGAATTCAAAATCTATCACTGCATTCTCATTCTGTGTCACGCCTCGGGCTAGTAAATGTTTCAAATTAAAGGAGAACAATCAAGTACATGGTCAATCATAATTTATTCTTATGCTAAAATGTACAGCATTTTAAGTGACTGACAAAAGGAGAAAAGTCATAAATACAAGAATGTCATTCTGTCCGATTTTTGTGCACATAGCCAGGTATTTCCCCCCTGTTCTTACCAGCAACTCTGTACAGGTACAAAGGCTACAAAAGAGCAATATAAACAAAAACACAAGTACAAGTTGCGTTTTACATGCAATCCATTAGCTTAGTTTGGTCTATTCACAGGCTCTATTCTTCTACACTTCGGTAAAATATAAATCCAACATTTTATAAAGATAGAAAACAAATCTACAGATGGAATGAAAACGTAGCTTTAAAGGCATTATGTAAAATATCAACTTTGGACTAAATTTATATTTTCTTTATTGTTATTCATCGTTATAATCATTTAGTTCTTTTTAAATTCTGCCACACTTCTGGACATTTTGAAATGTTTTAGAATTTTCAGGGTACAAACACTGAGATATGCTTTGTTATTTTGACAGAAATCAGTCTGCTTTATTAAACAGAAAGCTGCCTCAAGGAGATCTGTTACAAAAAGACTTCAGAATTATACATACATAGCAATAAAACCTCTCAAACCGAACAGAAAACAGGACTAAGTTTACATTTTTTTTTACATTATTAGAATTAACAAAATATAGTTTCATCTTTCTCCCTGTGGAGGGAAACCTAATAAAGGCCAGATATCTTTAAAATGGCTTGCTATTAAGCACAACACTTGTACAGTACTACTCAATGCACTGTCACTAACAGAGACTGAAGCATGCTAGTTGTCACTTTACAAAATAAGTACAATAATTTAAATATACAAAGGCATGAGTATAGTACAAACTAATTGTCAGCACTGTTAGACAGGTACACTGAACAGGTTCAAACAGCCACTAACTCCACTTGTAGCAGGCACATTAAATGGCTTCATTTGAGGCTGCTACACGACTGCAAGACCACTGATGAAATCTCTACCGCTGAGCTCTGAACCCGCCTGCTCTAAAGACACATCAGAGACACTAACACTAATTAAATAGATTTTCATCATAATGATGTAAGGCTTCCCATCTGGAGAAACAAAAATACTTTTTAACATTAGCTTCAAAGTTTACTCATTGATGAAAATTTTTGCATTCTTTCCAAGTGCTGCTGCTGGTTTTTAAGTAATAAACAATAAGAAAAAGACACCAAAAAAAGAAAAGGGAAAAAAGGCCAGATCAGTGCATCTTCAAACAGCAAAATGCACGTGAGAAGGACCAGCTCAGTCCTGCGGAGAGTTACCGCCTGATGAAAGGCCCTTTCAGGGACTGCTTGGACATGCCTGTGTTCATGTAACCATGGTGACCAGTTGGAGTGTACACCATGTTGCCATGTGGTGGAGCCTGCATGGGCTGCTGGGGGTATGGCTGTGTTCCCATCATGCCCATCTGCATAGAGTACTGGGGTGACTGGTTCATATAGGCATGGTTGCCATGGTAGCCGCTGTTCATCATGGGCTGGCTCATGCTGTAACCATTCATGGCGTTGAGGGAGGGCATGTTCATGGAGTTGACATTGTAGGCTGGTGCCGGCATGATGTTCACGCTCATGTTCATGCGCGGCATGGCGGCCAGCGTCCTGGATGGCGCCTGCATGGCCACAGTCTGCGGCGGCCGGGCATACATCTGCTGCTGGTGGTGCGACAGCGGGGCGGATTTGGAGCGTGCAGAGATGTGACTCTTGGAGGCCATTTGGGGCTGGATCCGCTGCGAGGGCGGGATGCCCATGTTGCGCTGCAGCATCATGGGTGGTGGGGAGCTGAGATTCGGGGGCGGGGTCATGGTGGCCTGCACCTGTGGGTTGGAGACTCGATGCGGGGTCTGGGACAAGGACACCAGGCTGGAGTGCTGAGATGACAGCGAGGGGGTGTTTGCATAAGATGTGATGGGGTGTGAGGCCGAGTGGTTGAAAGGCAGCGAGTGAGGGTGATCTATGAACGTGTTGGTGAACTGCTGCAGTTTGGCCAGACTGAGGCCAGACGACTGAGAGTAGTGCCCGCTGCCGTACTCCCCCTGGTGGTTGATCCTCTCATAGAGGGCGAAATTTGGGTTGCCAGATTCAGGAATGTCTGCCAGCTGCATGGTGGTGGTGAAGTTGGTGGGTATGGCACATTGTGCCATGGGCTGCTGCTGGCTGTGCTGACTGTGTTGATTGTGAAGGCTATGCTGAGCGTGCTGATTGTGCTGGCTGAGCTGATTGTGCTGCAGGTGGTGATTGTGGTGGTGACTATGCTGGTTGTGGGGATTGTGTTGACTGTGCTGGCTTAGCTGATTGTGTGGACCATGCTGATTGTGTTGGCTGTGCTGATTGTGTGGGCCGTGCCTGCTGTGGGAGTTGTGTTGACTGTGTTGGCTGCGCTGGCTGTGTTGACTGTGCTGGCTGTGCTGGCTGTTGCTGGGAGGCCTCTCTACCACCACGCAGCCCTGCGGCGATTTGACGTTGCAGTGCGGCGGCGAGCTCAGGCTGTTCTGCTGAATCATCCCGCAGCTGCCGGGGTTGACGGCAGCCATTTGCTGGCTCACGGCACAGCTGCTCTGGGCCAGGCCGCTGGGGGGGATGCTGCCATAGGAGCAGCTGTTCTGGGAGGGGCCTGCCCCACAGATGCTGCCCCCCATGGTGGAGTCATAGCTGCTGGGGTTCTCGTAGTTCTCGGTGGTGCTCTCGATGCTGCCCAGATCGCTGAAGCCGCTGTCCACCACCTGCTGCGAGTGATCCGACACCGACGGCACATCCATCATGGGGCTGGTCTCCATGTTGTGGAGCGAGGGCACTGAGATGGCACTGTGGTCAGGGCTGATCTGAGTGTAGCCGCTCTCCAGGATGGAGACCGCCGGGCTGTTAACGGAGCGTACTGACTGGCTGGGATGGGACTGCGCGGAGGAAAGGGGACTGCTGTGGTCTGACTGGGGGCAGTCATCCAGCGAGGTGAGCTGGGGGCTCTGGGCCACGTGGGCATAGGTCTGCAGGGTCCTGCAGGGTTCCTGGCTCTCCACACAATCCTGGAAAACATTCTCCCTCTCAGTCTCCTGCGTCAGTGACTGAACAGCTTGGGCTGTCTCTGAGTCAATCTCTGTGCAGATTGGGGGATCCTCCCTCAGCACGGGACTGAGCGGTGGCCTCTCAGCAGGCTGAGGAGGTGGGTGATCCGGACAAGGACTGGACGTGCTCTCTTCCTCTGACTCAGAGTCTACAGGATTATCAGAGTCTACAGCTGCTACTGAAGCGACTGCTACTGCTTCTTGTGGTGGTGTTGCTACTGTAGTTTCTGTCACTGCCTCCTGGATGCTTTCTGCAGCGGTAGCTGGTTCCTCTTCACTACACGGCACTGTAGAAACCTGCTGACTCAACTCAGAGTCATTGTCTTCTTTTGGATCTAAAAAAGGTGGGGTGCATTCAGGTACTTCTTTCGAGCTCTCTTCCAACTCCTCCTTGCTGCTCTCAAGTTCGGCTGTCTTGCTGTGACTATCATCTTCATCATCTGCATCCTGATCCTCTACTTGAGTTCTCTGCTCCTCCTCCTCCTCCTCTGCGTTTTCATTCTCTAGTGATTCAACACCCGCTGCACTGTGTTCCACATCTTTGGCTGGGGAGTCCTGCCCGTGTTCACTCTCTTGCTGTTCGTCTTCAGGTGGTTCTGGGGAATCCCCTCTGTCCTCAGGCCTGGGAGACATGGCGCCAGGTGAGGCGGCAGGCGAGCAGACCGGAGAAGCCACAGGCGATCCTTCAGGGGAGCTTGACTTCTGTGAGCCGTGGTCAACAGGACTCGGGGGCTCAGAGAGAAGCCTCTCTTGTGTTATATCTGGACTTGCTGGGCCTCTGCCTGCTTTGCTGCCCTCGTCCGCACTGACAATATCCTGGTCTGGTTCCTCTTTCGCTTCTTCAGTGTGAATATGGTGCTGCTCTGCCTCCATTGGGGTTTCAGGGGGTGTGTAGAGGTTGAGCTTGAAGCCCATCTTTCGTTCGTTCTTAAGCCGCCATTTGGGAGGGCCGCGTTTCACTCCTTTGGGCCAGCCTTTCTTCCGTTTCACTGGACGGGGTCTGCTGGGTCTCTTAGAGAGGACGTCAGCTCCTACAGATCAGAAATAAAAATACACTTTACTGTTCTGCCAGAGAGATAAAACAATCTGTTATAAAACAATTATGAGAGATAATTTAGTACAGAGTAATTCTACGACAGTCAAGATGCAAATACCTTCATTCCAGTGTTCAAGATTGTCTTTCTGTGCATTCTTCTCCAGCCTTGGGCGACCTCTCCGCCGTTTCATTGGTGTAATTGGTGTCTTGTCCTCCTGTTCCTCCTCCTCTTCTTCTTCCTCCATCTCGCCCACTCTGCAGGTGCGCTCCAGCAGGGGCATAGGACGCTCGTCTTCAGAGTTGTCGAACGGCTCGTTCAGCACCTCTGTCGTCTCCGAGATGGTTTCTGTTGTTACACTGCTGTTTATTCTCTTTCTTTTACGCCCTCTCTTCTTGAGCACAATGGTTCTCTGCAAGACAAACAAAGGGAGAGCCAATGAAAACAGAATAAAAAGCCCCATCAGAGCGGTTTTGTAGAGACTGAAAACAAGGGCACTAGGTGGATGACCTCCATGAGGAAATAGCAGAAATTCATTCAGGCTTTTGTGCTAAATGTAAAATGTTGAAACCACACTGTGAGACTAAATGTTTGAGCGATGCAGCCTGGTGTGGAAAACCACAAATGAGATGGGCAGAGTAAGCAGAAACCACAGTCTATACTTTACATTCTCCAGTTGTTTCCCACCGGCTGCCTACGACTTAACCGCTTTCCTCTCCGAAATCCTTCGCAAGAGGAATGTGAAATCAATACTGTAACTAATGCACTAAATAAACTCAAACAGCCAACGTCGTTCTTTGCTGGTTTCCATATTGTTTTTGTTGAAAAGGTCTCCCTGACATCATGCAGCCGGCTGTAATATTATCTCCAGCACAAGGGGGCAGTGCCATATAGACAGAACAGATGTGAGAAGCACAGAGGAGGGCAGTAAATTAACCATGACCATTGACAATAGTACAAGGTTTAGCCTGCACAGTCTCGACACCAGCAGTGAAAACACAATCTATTATCTACAGCTGCAGGCACACAGGGAGGCTCCAGATGACAGGAGGAAGCCACTGAACCCTCCACTGAATTCATGAATATTTATCAAACCTTTCCATCTCACCAGAGTACACAACACAGCCTCTAATGAAGGAAAATATCTAATGATATACATTCAATTCCACTTTGTCCTGGAATAAAACTCCAGATAATCAATGAGATAATCCCAGCAGGGGGAAAAAGCTGATTTGTGGTGATGCAAAAGAGGTGATTCACATCAACAAACAATAAAAGTCACCTTTCTCTTGGCTGCAAGCATCGCATGGGCTTTTGTTAGGATGGGTGGTGAGCCATCGGAGTCATCATCATCGTCGTCGTCGTCGTCATCATCGGCTTCGTCATCGCTCACTTCCTGCGACTGCTGGATGCGCCTGGTCCATGACAGTGCGGGGCGACGTTCGTAGGTCCTGTACGGAACCTTGCAGTGGACCTTCGTGAGAGGTTGCCTACTGCTGTGAGTCATCATGAAGCCCTCTCTCTCCTCCTTCTCCCAGCAACTGGCCTGCTCCTTCAGCCGCTCAGCCTGGTAATTAAACAGACAAGACGCATTATCTCTGGGAAAGGCGCACGCACAGCTCCAACATCTGAGCAATGAGGCTAATGGGAAAACAAGAGATTGGAATTAACATCATGACAAATGAATCACTGCAGGTTCCTCCTGATAATAAGAGCAGCGTCCTGATTGGATGTCTGCCCGTCATGGAGGAAATGTTCCCCGTTAAGCAACCGTGGAAAGATTGCATTTCATGGAATATTCAGCACTATCAATTATGTAGTGAACTGATTTAGGGCAATTTTGCACAACATTAGATGCCTGCTGACAGTGATAATGGTTTCCCCATTAATGGCCTTTATTTGAACTCTCCAGCTAATCAAACAAACATCCAATAACAGCATTGCGGGCAAGTGTAAACAAATAACAAGTGTCTCCTGATGAACGAGGAAGCTTACATCCATCTCTGCCTCCCTCTCCTCCTCAGACAGGACGGCGTTGGGAGTCGTGGAAGGTGTCCATCTCAGGCTGTCGGGGTCTACCTCATTCCGACGTGGGTTAGCCCTCAAGCTCTCCATGTGCCTCTGAATCAATCGCTCTCTTCTGATCAACACAATCCTAAGTCACAGCGAGAAAAGCCCATGTCAACAAAAGAGTGGAGCACTAGACAGAAGGTAGACAGAAGGTGATGTGTGGTTAAATGCGAGCACAAAGACGAGCTCTTTGGGACAGCAGGTGCTCCGTGTCCTTGGGGGTGCTTAACCTGACTTACTTCTGTCAATATTCAGCTGCATTAATGGATACGCTGTTAAAAATACCCGCTGGCCTGGATAAGTCAGACAGCATACAGAAGCTGCAGCACGGGCTGAAGGAGACTGCGGCTCGGAAACTGACCTGCCATCCTGTCTGTCAATCATGCCGAGCTGCTGGAGAGTAGCGGCGATGTCATGTGGACACATCCCAGTGGCCCTGCTTATTCCTTTAACACTGATGTGTTTATCTGGGTGCTTATAAAGGTACTCCAGTATGACACTTTTCCAATATGCCAGGTAGGATAAGCGACCCAGATCTGACAGCGGCTTCTCCGGGGAGCCGGCTTGTCCTTCTTGCCTGGTGAGAAGGTAACCTAAAAAGACAAGATTCAAACAAAAACAAAATGCTTTAGTCAAGCTGGAGGCTGCTGCTGGGTTATTTCAGATTGCAATTCAATCCCTACACCAACCCCCCCTCCTCCTCCCTTATGGATTACATATTCATGTAAGGATGTGACACCAAACCCTGGTTGGGATTTCACCTTCAAATAGTATAAAGGGAGGCGAGGCAATCAGTTTTCCTCTCCTTCAACCTCTGTCAGAAGCTATGATACATGCTGGCAAGGGCAACAAAGGAGGTTGAAAGAGGGGAGTAAAGAGGAAACAAAGCGACAGAGCGAAACAGAGAAGCAGCTGGATGTCATTGCTCACAAGAGACTGCACTTAGGAGCGATAACAACAAGGAAAAAAAACTAATACTAATATGTATCTGTGTGTAATTAGTTTTATAGCGGCCCTGTCAAGGGTCATCCATTATGAGCGGCATGAAATTAATTAATGCCTTTTAATGTGCACCCACTACCGAGAACCAAACAAGCAAATCTAATCACCAAACAGTGAACACATAATATTCCAGTAATCATGACAATATTCATTACTAAAGCTAAGAAGAGGAGCCCGTGATAACAAACACTTAGCGATGAATATTCAAATAAATTAATTGAAAAAAAGTCATATTTCATTCTGTGTCACTTTACAAGTATATCATCATTAATATAGCAAAACAAAAGAGCTGCTCTGAGCCCTTTGAATTATGATTTAAAAGGGAACATTTTTCACACAGGCGCCCGCTAATGCTCCGCTCTAACAGCTACCTGAGACAAAGTGTTCCTCTAATACAATCCAATATAACAGAAAATCTTAATCTAAACAACTTCCAGCTCCAAAGCTACATTTTCCAATAAAGCCTTCAAAGAGCTCAGAACTCAGCTGTGTTCAATCTCCCTTAATCCCTGTCTTTGTTATCAGCACACTCTCAATATCACAGATCCTCTTGCATCTCCGTGTCTCAATGGCTCCCAAAGTGAACAGGAAATCAAATGCTCCATTACCAGCGCCCACCCTCCCCACACTCGCTCCCTTTTTTCCTTCTCTTCATCACACACAAACTCGGCAAAGAGACAACTCTTCAAAAACAATAAAACGCCTATAATGACAAAAAAAACTGCCTGCCTAAACACAGAAATCCACTCAAGGCAGCAACTGTTTTCAAAAGTGGACCGCAAGGCTTTAAATATTGTATGTGCTGCATTTAAGGGGCTAAAACATAAAAGCAGTATCTACACCTCATCACAAGTCAAGGAGAGAGAATCAGGGGCATTTTTCTACGGAAACGCTCTTCAGGCAATGTTTAGGTGAAGTACTATTGGCTGTCGAATAACGTATGCAGCCAGAATGTAATATTTCACCCTCCTAATCTTCTGTGATTGCCTAAACACTGTACATGAAGGCTCTTGATTAGGCTACTTCAAAGCCTTAACCAAATAACAGCACCTTGCCACAAGCTACAAATTCACCCCTTAATCTGAAATTGTTTGTAAAGACCAGTGAAAAAAAACCCCTCAGTGCAGTGGTCTAAAAAAGCATTAAGGAACTTACTGAAATCAATAAGGAACCTTCCAAATCCTTGCCTTTGGTACTGAGGCATGATCATTATGCAGGAGACATTGTACTTCTGCTGGCAAAGCTTTTCCTGAGGGAAGGAGAAACAGATCAAGTATGTCAGAGCTCTGCTGAAGCTGGCAATTTACTGCACCTGCCATTGTCCTTGTCTAAAGCTGTGCACACTCACGTGCACACCACACACACAGGGTGATGAGCTTTCACTAAAAAGTATCACTCTGTTCTGAACTGTAGCTACACGAATGATAATTGTGTTTCTGCTGGTTCTGTCAATTATTTTTTTGATTATTTGGTTAGTTGTTTGATTCAGAAAATGTCAGATAATAGCAGGAGTCTAAGAAAATATGCACACATTTGATTATTGTGATATAATTGGTGGTACTATATTCTCAAAAACACTGTACTGATTTTTAATTAATAGTTAACATGCAAAGATTCGTGGCAGTGAATCATTTTTGTTGTGTTTAAACCAAGCAGCAGCCGTTGGGGCTGAAAATGAAGCCAATGCTGAAGTGCCAAAAACTGCAGTTCCTTTAATGGCCACTTGAGGCTGGCTCCAGAGGCACCCAATCTTAAAATGCCCAACTTTATAGCAGAAATAAACATGTTTACAACCTGATTTTCCCATTTATGACAACTGAACGGGGGGTGGCTTTTTATGTTATCACCCATTTAAATGTTATTAAGGTGTGAAGTTATGCATAATGAAGGGCAGGCTGTTGAGTGTAGGCGTAGTCATAGCTATTGCTATTTCAGTGCGATGAGAGTTAACTGTAATGTTATTTGGTTGTCTAAAAAAGTCTTCAGCGTTTGGTTGTACTTAAAAACCCTTGAAGGAGTCAGATGTTTCATTTTTGGTAAGCGCATTTTTTCAAAATGGTTTTAAGCCTGTTTTTGCCAGCAAATATTAGCAGTAGTATTGTCACTGTTAACCACAGACTGTAAATGCACAGTGCTAGCTAAGCTAGCAGCTAGCGTTAGGGTTAGCATCACCCTCTTGTCCAAATATGGTCAAATTTGGGCTACAAAAAATCCAAGACGGGGGCGTCAGTGGCTTAGTGGGAAGAGCAGGCGCCCCATGTACAAGGCTGTTGCCCGCAGTGGTCTGGGTTCGAATCCAGCCTGTGGCCCTTTGCTGCATGTCATGTCATCCCCCCCTCTCTCTCCCTTTTCATGCTTACCTGTCCATGAAAGGCAAAATGCCCCAAAAAATATCTAAAAAAAAAAAAAAAAAAAAATCCAAGATGGCCACTGCAAAAATGCCAAACTTGAGACTTCAAAACAGGAGTCCACAAACCAATGGGTGATGCCACAGTGACTACGTCCATCATTTTATACAGTCCAGGGTGTCTACAGGAATCAGACAGTTAAGTCCAAGACACCCTTTAACCAAATTTAGGACAGAGTTTTCGATTAATTACCTCTTAATTATTTAAGCATCGCAGGTAAGCATTGCAGGTACGTGATTTATATGTCTTGTGCAGAGGCAGGTGTTAAATAGGAATATGGTTATTAGGGTGAATTAAGTTTATCTACATTTTGTGAACAGGTAAGTGCAAGTATAAAGTAAAATGACTAGTATAGTTTTTTTTTTTTTTAAAGATCTGTAACATTAGAAATGTGGACTTTTATGTGGAAAGGCTGCACTCATTTTCACAAAAAGACAATAAAAGATGTATAAATTAAATTAGATAAAATGTTTGTAATAGTTAAGACCTCACAAATTCAAATTTAAGACTATTTAATGACGTTCAAGGCTTTATTGTCGTAACATTGAATTTAAGACATTTAAGGAGTTTTTATGGACCTGTAGACAACCTGAGAGTCATTAAGGATGCAATGCTAGTGCTGACAGTTTTCCTTAAATAAGATTTAAAAGATTTGCTCAAAGCATCGCAATATATTGAATCATAACCCCTGCATCATGACATGTATCGCCAGACTCTTGCCAATACACAGCCATAGATAAAAGCAGGGATGCAACAAATGTTCATCTTTATTGTTAATTAATTATTATATTAATTATATGATTATGTTCTCTATTAATCAATTAGTTGTTTGGCCTATAAAATGTCAGAAAATGGTCAAAAATGACAGTTATTGTTTCCCAAAGCCCAAGATGACGTCCTTAAATGTCTTGTTTTGTCCACAATCCAAGGATATTCACTTTACTCTCAAAGAGGATTAAAGTAACCATTAATAAAACTGATTAGTTGATTATCAAATCAGTTGGTGATTAATTAAATAGCTGACCACAAATTGATTAATTGTTGCAGCTCTAGATAATAGTGAAAAATGTGCATCACAGTTTGCCTCAAAATCTATTTTTTTCCTATATAATTGTTATCAATTTACAACGATGTTAAACAAAAACAGAAAATTCTCACAGTTCTGAAGCTGGAACTGACTAATGTTTGGCATTTCAGCTTGGCTAATCGATTAACTGACTCATCATTTAACCACCACCACGAATAAATTCAATCCACGTTACAAAAGTGGACAAATTACAGCAAGGTCTCACTGTATCAGTATCACCATTCAGAAATGATGTGCGGTGTTCCTTCATTTCCCATATAATCAGTCTGTAATTCTTACCTTGGAGAAATAGCCCACAAGATGACAGCCTTTCTCATCATTCTTTGTAAGTATGTAGAAGAGGAAAGGCTCCACATCATAATACAAGGTCTTGTGATCCAGGAAAAGCTTGGCTAACAGGCAGAGGTTTTGGCAGAATAGTTTGCTGACATTTCCATCAACCTAAACACGGAATAAAAAGACCAAGAGGACACTGTTCAAACAGTTCCCATTTTTTTCCCTCCTCCTCCCAGAACCCATTCAGTGGAAATCTCATGCAGCATACAGTTATTGCTTTATTGCTGTAAAGGGAAGCTGACCTCAAATACAGAAAGGTCGTCCTTTCTGTAGATTTCATTGGCTGGTGGGTGGAACCAGCCACACTTCTTTGTGTGTCTCTGGAGAATGTTTTTGCTCCTCATGTACTTCAGACAGAACTCGCACAGATAAAGCTTTTGTAATCTGACAAAGACAAAAGAAAGAGCTGCAGCATGAGAGGTTTTTTTTAAGGACACTGATATGAAATGCAACTCAAGTAACAAAGACATTGGCATTATTCGTCACGTAAAAGCAACATTACCTTGAATATTCAGGAGGGTAAGGCGACGAGTACCAGGTTTGAATCTCATACTTTCCGAATTCAATGAGGGCAGGGCATCGCACGGAGTCTGTGTTCATCAGAGATCCAGTTCTCTGTGAAAAGAGGGAATAAAAGCAAATGGATACATGTGGTGACCCAGATAATTCAATCTCACAGTGTCTCTAATAACCAGTCCATAAAAATGATATTGTGACAAAATTCTCAAATCAAGATTGTGGCTCACAGTGCTCGTGTTTAAATGGAAGATAAATTCAGTCTGACCAAAATATGCCACTGGTAAGATCTTAAATGCTCATTTTTCATCTACTTTAGCTTCTGATCCACTGGCTTTCAGAATAGAGATACATTAAAAATACACATGGGATGGACATGAGTATAAATTGAATGTAAACTATGCAAGATTTTACATAAAAACTACAACTCATGCAGAAGTTCTCTCTCAATCATTTTCCCTTTTTTCCTCTTATTTAATGTATTCAAGATGTTTATGGGCGTATAGCTCCCAGCTAAAAACAGTGTACAGGTGATGTAAGGACCTTATAAAACACAAGTGACCAGGGGCCAGACCATGAGCAGCACACATCCAAGAGGGAGCAACAAAAATTGTGAACACAGTGACAAAAAAAACGCAAATATTGCAAGGAAAAATCCAAAGCTCGTCCCAAAACGAGAGTAAATCTGGGGTTCCCTTTCACTTTCCCTGGCGAGCACTGAAGGACAGGATGGGGATGTAGAGCAATGCAGAGTTGGCCTGTCTTCTATTGGACATGTAGGTGTCGGCAGTCAGCAATTTGGATGCTGTGTTTACAAACAGTAACCGACAAATCATGCATACACCTTTAACCCTATGGGCCCTAGGCGTTTTTGGGGGTATTTTTACTGCCTTTACTTTTAAGCTCATATCACAGTCATTATAAAGGCTACATACACATGCTGTATCTTGTTTTGGTTTTTTTTCAGGACAATGTGGGCTAACCAGATTTGCCATCATTTCATTACCTTCACCATGTGCCTGTATTTTATATTAATTTTTATATCAATGAAAAAAAACCTGTGTTACTAAAATCCGTGTTACTAAATTCTTACATTTTTACATGTATCTCACCATAGCAAGTTGGAAAAGGACATATTCTGCCATATATGAAGCGGGAAGACTCTGTGGAATTTGGCAATATAAGAACCATGATGGTGGGACATTCTGTCACTTCACAGCTGTCCAAAACATGTGGTTTGTGCCAGGCGGACATGATTGCCAGTATTTTTTCATTATTGCAAGAAATTCCACTGACTCATTCACAAGTCAAAAATGTGTTTTATCTGAAAGAAACATGCGATATTTACATCTAAGATCATAGAAAAATAGTCAAACAAGTTTGATGGAGGGTCATCTGGACAATATGGAGATATCTGCATCTTGAAAGCCAGACTACAAATGTGGATAGACAGGGAGAAACACATGCGGCACTTTGTTCCATGACAAATCACTGATTTAAAGCTTGTTCCAGCAGGAATCAGATCCAAAAACACTGGCAACCAAGATTACATGGTTCCTTGACGTTAGAATGTAGCTACATGTAGCAGGGTATGTCATGTAAACACTTGTAGTTGCATGCTTGGACCAGATGACCATATAAAGAAGTCCGTCACAATCTTATGTCAGCTTTTCTTGACAGTAGGAAAAAAATGGAAACACTGATCGATTGAGGTTTTTGATCAGAGGGATTACCTTAAAATATGTTTACTTCATTATTTGAAAATTTTGCCACATTTAATAAGAAAAGCAAACATTGCAATATATATATGTATATGACAGAAAATAAGGAAAAGCATGACAGGTGCCCTTTAAACCATGGAAAGACAGAATGACTCCACTGCAATTGTTGATGAAATACACTTTATCTTCAGTAAACTTTAAGAAAATGACTTGAATATGTAAAATACTGCAAGTATTTGACTACATAAATGTGTCTATAAGATGTAAGATGTAGATATGTTATTGAAAGACCATGTTCCTGCACATGCTGCCCATGTCAACCCAGCTGTTAAATTTTAAATAATCAATAAAATTAAGTTGCAAACTGCTCAGTTAACCCTTAAATTCCTGCTGATGTGTAAGACGTTCAGCCCTTTCCCCGGTTTTCTCACCTGCACGGCGAGTTCCTGGACATGAGTGAACGTCTCAATGTCCTCCTCTGTCACGTGGTCTCTGGACATGGCCGCAAAGTCTGCCTGGGCCTCCTGCTTCACACGTAGCTCCCCGTTGTGGCCTGTTACAGGCACAATAACACAACATCAACACATCAGATAGCACATCAGCACTGGCCTGTTTGAAGCAGCCGTGGCTGAATAATCTCATAAATGCATTCTATGCAAATGTGCTTATACTGTGAGTGCTGCTGCTGAGCCTGTTTGAGGCCGTGTCTCTGAGGAATTTCATAATGTATCATCTTTGCATGTTTATATGAAAATCCCTAATGTAATGAAGTGAAACTAAATCACTCTAATTGCGTAACCGCTTTCATGTGCTTAGTCATCCACCAAGACAGTTTCCCATGAATGAAGAAGCAGATGCAGTGAAGGGAGCGAGTGTCGACATGAAAAGAAACTGATGTTGGAAAGCAGGCAGTAATTTTATGAAAGACATCAACACCATGACATAACCACCAAAACAAAAACCCATTATAAGTGGACGTGATGTGTCATTAACATATTTATGGAAATGTGCTGCTGGGCTAAGTAGTGTTTGTGCAGTATATTGTTTAAAACTGCTTGAGAGATATATCCATTTGTTTTTGCTGCGTGTTATTTCTTTAAACTGTGACTTCACCCCTGAAGACAGTGAAATGTAAGGGTTACTGCACTTCTGGCTATAATCATCATGTCAGCTCTGAGTCAACTTGGGTGGGTGAATCACTGGGTTGTATATGTCTAATGACCGCTGGAAGTGAGGTTGAGTGGAGACAGTGATTTCAAGAGTGAGGGTGGGATGAGGAAGAGCGCTGATGTGACTACAGCCTCTACTAGGTAGTGATCACAACGTGCGCACTACTGCAGAGGGGTCAAGGACAGAGCAAAGAGCAACATGAGGGAGTTAGTGGGCCATGCACTATGACAAAAAGCCAACGGGCGAGAGGATGGAAGCCACGTCAACTCCGCAGCCAAGTCAAAAAACGCAACGAAACTGGGTTAAGAAACTAAAAGAATTCAAATTAGGCAGAAGATTAGTAGTCTGTTAGAATGTTGAGGGTGTCTTTTCAAAGAAAAAGATTAGCTCTAGTCTGGAAAAAAATAAAAAAATAACTGCGAGTGTCAAGCTTTAAAAAAATAAAGAAGAAGCTTAAAGGTGTGGAGACGCAGGTCTTGGCTGGAGTTTCGAGCCTTGCTTACCATGATTATTCTCAGGCTTAATTCTTCCATCTGTCATGTCTCCCTTTCCTGGCGAGGGGGCTCCCTTCTGAGGGCTCACTTTATACCTCAGCCTGCCTAGTGTCCTGTGCTTTTTAAGGAAAGGGTTACGTTTGAAATGACTGACCATCTTAAATGGGTGTCCTCTGGGTCGGCCTGGCCCAGCAGATGTGGAGTGTAACCTATTTTTATTAAACTCGTTCTTTCCAAGGCGCTGGGGCCCCGTTTTGGACGCATGGGGTGAATCCTGCTTATGGTGCATGCGCTTAGGCGGCGCGTAGCAAGGTAGTCTCTTTTTCCGCGACTGTCCCTGAGTAGTATAAATGTGAGAGAGTCCGTCAAATAGTCCCTTAAGTTGGCTGCTATTGCAGAGACTGCTCAGGGAAGGAACACTAGACTGGCTGGAGGAGCTCTGTGGCGAGTTAGCAGAGGTGGAGCTGCTGGAAACCTGCGAGGGCGGGCTAAGTCCCGGCAACGTGGGAGCGGGAGGAAGAGCAGAGGACGAGGGGGTTATCTTTTGAGTGGCGTCAGCAGCAAAGGCAAACGGCTCTGGTGGCTTGGACAGTTTGGGCGGACCCTTGTCTCTAGAGCTTAACTGCCTGGCGGGCGACTCTACGGCTACAGCTCGCGAGCGACGGCCCACGGGGGAGGGGGTAAAGAATTTGGAAAGCCCATCGATAAGCCCTTTGGTTTTCTTGTTAACGGTGAGTGTAGCTGGGGTGGAGGTGGGCGTGAGGGGGGGAGTGGTGGTGGGGGTGGAAGTGGTGAATTGGGTGGCGTCGACCGCACAACAGGGGTCTGCAACAGCCAATCTGTCTCTGGCGTCCTTCACAGATGCAGCATGACCAGATGAAGGTGTGGAACAGACGGTAATCTTTTGACCCCTACCAGGTGACCCCCTTCCTCCCAGTGCTACCATGGAACCGTCACCACTGGTTACAGACCTGTGAAGACAAGAAATTGGTGTGGAAGGTCAGATCTCACTGCCAGATGTGGAAGGTAACTTTTACACAAATACTGTACTTACAGGCACATTTCACCTGAAAATCAAAACTACATATTCTTCCTCTTACGAGTAGCGCTATTTATCAGTTTAGATTGTTTTGGTGTGAGCTGCCGAGAGTGAGTTTTCTTTCTACCGAACAACACCTGCCGACTGAATAGTTGCACAGAAGGAAGCGTGCATTTACTCATGGACAAGAGGCTCATGCTCATGACAGTGCAAGTTGTAAACATTAATGACGTCCTCTTCAGCTGAACTGTAATGTTAGCTAGCTCAGTAGTGCTAGGTAAGCTAGCAGTAGAGGCACACTTCCTTCTGCATGGTGATACAGTTGGTGGGTGTTGTTTGCTAGAAAGAAAATAGTTCCTTCACGAAACTGCTCACAACGAGGTCTGTGGATTATCTTGGGTAACCAGATCACCCTTTCTGAAGGAGACACTGCTGTTATTTTTTTAAATGTACTTTTTGGCACTCTGCACACCACAAGCTGAGTGCCATCTATTTAAATTATATTTAAGAGAAGGCAGACATCTCTACAGCTGATATCTCCAACACTCAGCAACTCACACTAAAACAATCTAGATCGTTAAATAGTATTACAGGTAAGAGGAAAAATATGTTTTTTTAAATTTTGGGGTGAACTGTCCCTTTAAGCTCAAATAATTTTAGGTACCTGTATTACCATTTTATGCTGCTTTATGTTTCTACTCAACTAGTTCTTGTTACTATCTTACTAGTTCTTGCCCATTTCTGACATGTAGAGTTACTTCACAGCTTAGGACTTTACAGGCAAAGCATGTTATCAACTCCTAAAATATGATGCAATGCTACAGATAAACCTACCAACAAAATATTAAGTTGTTTAACTTTGCCTCAAACAGCTACACTGCTTACACATTCATGCATCAACAATATTAAAAATCAAACAATGTAATGCACTATAAATTGTTGTTTCTTTAACTCTTAATTTCTGCGTGACTACAAATGTTTCTTGGAAGAAACCGACACAGTTTGAATCGAAAAAACTGTTAAGTTTAATTGCGCCTCAGTAAATAAACTGATTTTGAAAAGATTTCACTGTTGTTTTTATTACTTATTGTTTGGTTGGTGTGTTCTTAGTCTCTGTAAAGGATAATTCTAGTTTATTACAACATATTTCAGTAGTTTTGACCATAACCTTTGACTGCTATGATAACACTGTGCTCAACCAAATTAATTGCGCAGCACTCAGCAATGTTTTTCAGCAGCGTTGCCAGATTTTAGCAATTAACTGAGAACACAGCGTTATTATTACCAATACACCTTTAACAAATTGAAACTGCTAATATTCAGATTATACTTACATTCTTTGTTTGAGCTTATTTCTGGGCCTTCCGATTGGCTTTGCATATCGACGTTTGATCTGATCAGCTTTCTTGTGCAGCAGTTTCTTCCCATTCTCCTTCGGCCTGCACACTTGGCAGATCCAGGTACCTGGAGGGTGTCCAAACACAGAGAGTACCGTTTGAGTGGGTTCATCAATTCAGAGGACATACAGTACATTCATTTGAAACATTTCCTTTAATACCGAGAGCTGGCGAGAATCCCGCCAGCTCACAATGACAATCAATTACTCAGCACAAAGCGAAAATCCATAAGAAAAACATTGGGTCAATTCTCTGTCCAGTGAAATAGACTTCGTGTCAGCTTGTTGAGCAAAGCTATGTGACTTGTATGAATTGCCTGCCAAATGTCCTACTACAGTACGTGCGCCATCATTACAAGCCTCGCTGTAGGGTCAGTACTGTAATCCAGAGATAGCGAATCTCCCCGGGGATGCTGGAATAATTTGATATGCATGCAAAGCTTCTAATAAGCCATCGCTGCCTCTCTGTGTGCTGAGTGACAGCCCCAAACGGCCGTCTGTGAAGAAAAGGCTTTGAATTGACAGCAGAGAGGGAAACAGAGAAGCCAGACAGTGTAAACACCTCACCTTTTGGCATTCTTGAAAGCGGCGGGTCGCAGCATTCCATGTGAAAGCCCCGATCACATGAATCGCAGAATAGCATCTCATCCTGAAAGGGAACAGCAGGCATGTGTAAGGGATGTCCCTGTTGCATACATGTTACCACCCCCCCGTCATTTAAAGTCTTTTGGAAAAATAAGCACAAGAGGGGCTTTACAAATCTGACGGAAACCAACAAATCCTCAGGGATGCACAAAATGGGATCTACCTCCAAGCCAACGACACAGATAATGGTGTGTGTTAAAATGTATGCAACATTATACTTACAGCATTTTTCCCCTGTATTCGACAGGAGCTGCAGGTTTTGCATTCAATACACTGCCATCGTAATCTCTTCACATTTGAGGTTAATTCGGGGGAAAACTTCAGACATGATGGATGCCCTTCAGGAGCAATCGAAAATACATATTAGCCTGACACATTTTTCACCAGTGTTGACACACAGCTAGAGACAAGGCTTTCCATTTATTCACACTGTAAGGTTAAATATTAACACATTACATCATCAAAAACAATGCCGGGGCCTGTGTGTCCGCAACACTTATTTTCCCCCCGCCACAAGTTGTGTCTAAAAACAGTATGATCAAACATCTGAGCCGCTAATTACAGATAATTTGATCTTAATGAGGCAGAAACAGTAGCAGCACTCATTCTAATGGAAGCCGATCCATGAAAGTCATGTAAAAGCTTGCCTTCACCCTCACCCGGCTCCCTCTCATGGTTGTAAAACAGCTGTTTTACAGTGAGAGCACAATTTGTGTACACTACGAGCGGTTAATGAAAACCACCTCGACGCTACTTAGTCAAATTTGAGCTATAAAAATGTCACCAGGAGAACAATTCCTTACGGCATTTAAAATAATTGTTCAAACATAAATGACTCCTTGGCAGAGGTAATTTTATGGGGGGTTAGCAGTTTTGTCTGGAACAAAAGAACAGTAAAGGAAATGCCACCAATCTGCAGCGGGAAAAGGGTTGATCTTTGATCCGCTGTGCCTAGCGCGCTCTATAAGAAGAATCTGAATTGAGCGAAAATGACTTGGGCGATTTCAGATTCTAATGGCCACTTATAGAGCATCTGCCCTTCTTGAGCCCGCTGAGGGTTGCAAGCAATTTGGATCCCTTCAGCCACTCAATTTGAACATTGTTCTTCCAATAAATCCCTTAAAGGGAAGTGAAAAATGTGGAGCAAGAATGTGACATCTGCCTAACCGATGCTGAGAACTGCTGCTGCTACCAGCGTCGGGTGACACTCTAATAAGCTGTATATTGTGAGATAATACAAGAGAGATAGCTTTGATAAATCTGGTTGTATAATGTTATTGCAGGCAATTTTGAAAATCTATCAGCAGGAGTGCTTCGTGGAAAAATTGGATTTGGAGGATTTTTGCATCAGTGTGATTACGGACAGATAAAACAGACAATTTCACTTGGTTTTATAAACATTTGGACAAATAAATGCCCAAAAAAATGCAAAATGTCATTAGAGCTGGGTATTTTTAAAAATAAAAAAAATACCAGTACCCTTAAAGTGATACCAATACCAATGTTGTACTTAATTTGAGACATTTATTTTCTACCTTATTCAATAAATGGAAGCATTTACTTATGTAAAAAAAAACACAAGATGCCATAGGTGTGTAGTACAGCTATACTTTTGAATGTTTTGGTGGCATGTCAGCACATTGAACTTAACCACACCAAAGACCATATAGGTTGTAGTTGATGTGGTAGTGCGCAAATCATGTCACATTACATCTATGACCAATTGCGGTGATTGGATGCAAGCAAAACCATAAAAATATATATATTTTCTTTTCTACATCAAATGCAGGTATAGCTTGACTGGAGAAGTTTTGATACTGCTTGGATTATTTCAGTCGATACCTTTAAGGTATTGGGTACCTAAAACCAGCCCTACACATCATGCTCTAACTCCATAGCAATACAATAATTACAAATATAACTCTATTGTGACATTATATTACCATAAGAGATGGAATAGAAGATTTAATCTAGATCACCCACTTCTACTTGCTACTATTTTAAAGTTATTTTTAGACAGTTTATGTCTTTACATGCTGTAGAAATATTTCTGGTCCAAATTATTTCAAGCAAATTTAAGTTAAAAAAAACTAGCAAGATTTCGCTTTATACGTTCTAAGAGTGTTGTCTGATTTAATGCAGAACAAAGTAACACAGTAACCCTGCACTTAAAGGAGCTGTATGTGACATTTAGAGCAGTAATATAGCAGCAAACGGCTTTTGCTATATAAAGATATAATGCAATAATGGCATCCTGAACAGAGAGAAGACACGCTATCTCTGTGTGTGTTGGCACCTGCATGTTAGTGCATGAGAGTCTCTGTGAGTGTATCTCACTGGCTAGTTCATCTGCGCTCTGCACTGTACTCATACAGAGGATACAACTGATACTGGAACAGGGCTGTTGCGAAAGCATAGCGCTCACCCTATTGTTTTCCCTCAGGTTAGCAATGTTAGCCCCGCCAGCACTGTTGCTGTTGTTAGCCCTGTTAATGGGGTTAGCACTGTTAGCTGCCACCTCTATGTTAAGAGCTAAGTGCAGTCAATTCCACCTCAGACTGTGAATGCTAGATATGCTCCCAATGTCACATACAGCTCCTTTAACACACTATTATAATACTTTACATGGGATTTTACATATGTTCCCTATTGTGATGTATATTCAATAACTGCCTTTAATGAGTCTAACTATATCACCCACCTCTATTCCCAACATGCATGGACACTGTTGCACATGAGCCTTTGCTGACATAGTACCAGCTCTGTCCAGACTACAGTATGTTGTATGCTGTAAGAACATCCAAGGCGACTTACCACTGCTCCCACAGTCTGCACAGGACAGCAGCTCTTCTGGCCGCTTGTCCCGATTTGACTCTTTCGTTCCAAGACAGAAACTGCATATTGGGATGGGGTCGACCCGGAGCTGGGTGGGAACACAAACAGAGACAAACTGTTTAAAAAACAGAAACGGGCACAGGCTGTGTATGAAGTGGCTGAAAAAGCCTGTTTGTTTTCGGATGTTTTATCATGTCGGGATTTCTGAGATCACTGTGGACTTATTGCTGGCTAATGCAGGATGATAACGCCAGCGTGTGATTTAATGAAATGGCCACGGAAATATGAACTACAAGCATAAGCTCTGAGAATGAAAAAAAAAAAGAAAAGAGGAGTTCTCACAGACCAGGAATGAATAATAAATGAGTCTCATCCTCAGAGATATTGAGATCCACCTCCTTTATCCATTACATCTGAATGGGTAAGTGATCTTAGTAATCATAGTTTAAGGGCTTAATCCAATTCTTAAAGCTTGCACTCCAGTCTGAAAGGATTAACCAGCATGTAATCAAATTACCTCAATAATAAAACATGCTCCCATTGTTGCTGCCATGATCCACTGTAAATGTTGCAAGTCTCAGAACAAACACTCATTTAAGGGCTTATGGTTAAGTTCAGAAGAAGTAAAATATGAGCTCAAGGTTTAAGAGGATTTCCCCATTGATCACTCGCAATGAAGAGAGGCTCGCTTCACACAGAGGAAACTGGGAAAGACTCAGTGTCATCTCCTCGTAGAACAGCCAGTCAAAATCAGACAATCTCTGGCTGAAATCACGACCCACGCTGACACAACATGGCTCTCACAAGGTGTCCCTTTAAATATGAGATCACATACACAAGTCTCTAGAGGAGCATCAAACACACTGCTGCCTCCTTCCTTGCTTGAGAGGAAGTTCTTAACGGAAAATAACACTCACAGGGTGTGACCATAAATAACCCACCTCATCATCAGTTTACACACTAAGTCCTCGTCAATTGACTGGAGCTTTGAAGGGCACTCTGGGGATGCCCATAATTAGTTCCTGGTTTCTATGACGCAGATCAGCATCCTGACCTCAACAAAATTTGCAACCTCCAAATCACTATCAGTCCCGACCTCCTTCTGACCCACAGCTAAATTATGGTACTTTTTTTTCCTTTTACATTAGTCAACAAACACAAGACAGGAGCATCCTTTTCAACCTGCCACAGCATCCAAACAATCCCCAGGGGGAAATGCAGCAAGGACACAGCAGGGATTTGGTCATTGTTCCTGGCTGTTGTATCAATTAGTTGTTACGGAGAGGGGAAGCAGTTTACTGCCACATCAATGATTACTCTATTTTCCAACCTGCCAGGTCAATATTTGAAAGCGGGCACTGGCATTAGAAGCTGCTCACACAGCTGTGATTATGGACGTAAAAACAGTGAAATGCTACTGTGTGATGAGGCTGCACCTGTAGAGTGCAACTCTGTGGCTCAGAGGTAATCGGTGATTGTGGTATTGTTTCGTTTAACAAAAGACAAATAATGTAATGATTGCTTAGACTGAAGTTGGGCAGGTCTGCAACGGCAAACTATGTTGTTGAACAGGCCTGGTGGTGAGCAGGTGTGTGGGTGATTTGTCAACTAGTCGATTAAACGTTGCAACATGTAAAATAGCACCAGCCACCAGTCAAATGCTGGTGAAATATGCAAGTGGTTGCTAGATCTGCTTAACTCACCAGCCATTGGTAATTGCTGGTAGATTTTGGAATCCACCAGCCACAGTGGCAGGTAGACACAAAAGTTCATTTCCAACGTTGGCTGCTACCCCTGCTAGTTGACACCAGGAATGCTAGTCGGTTAAATCTATTATTAAAACTATTATTAGTTTATGCAACTGCATTCCCCGAATGAAAATGCCCAAATATCTATTTTCCTAAAGAATATTATTGTTAATATATTGTTAACTTTTATTTGGTGTGTTGTTGTCATGTTTTGTAGGATATGTGCTATGTTCAAAAGACATGATGCAAAGTCAGCTGCATTTAATGTATGATTTTGTTACTGAGAAATGTGTTTTAAGATTTCAAACAACTCTTACAGTATACACGGTATATTTTGTGGACAATGTTTAACATTAAAGTGCTTTACATTAATTTTGACTGTTTGATGAGGGTATTCCCACTTTTAGACGACTTGACTAGTCTAAGCTTCAACTTCACTTTAAACATCTGGGAAACTAGTCCTAAGTAACATCCCTAAATGAAAGTATTCTTCATAATTCAAATGGCCATAACTATTGCTAATAAAGTTATAAATGGTTTAGGTCATGTATCAAGCTAAAATGCTAAACATACTGTGCTTTAAGCTTCTCAAATGTGCTGATTTTTGTCTTTATATTGTAATAAATTGATTTTTAATCTGTTGGTTGGACAACAGAACCAGTCTGAAGAATGTTTTTACTATATTCAGACATCACATGGACTAAACGAATTGTAAAGACCAATCAATAATGAAAACAATTGCTAAGTAGTTGCAGCCCTACTTTTGTTTACTGGACTCCACAAAGTCTGTCCATTTGGGGCTTATCAAATCACATTCGCCCAGAGCAGAGATACATGGAGAAACATTATTATTTTGCCCTTGATCACAAGCTGTTCTATGCTATCATTGCTTAAGGATGCAGCCAAACCTCAGTGTTGTGGCTATAATTTCTTGTTTATGTACAAAAAGTGTGTTTGATTTTTTATCATGTAATATCATAAAATCAATGAATAAACAATTTTCTTGAGAGCCCTCAAACTCAGATTTGGGGCTAACAAACATCATAGATATGATTTATACAAGAGAATTATAGATACAAGCAAGAACATTAATGTAAAGAGACTGAAATTAATAAGACATCAGTGCTAATATGCAGCCTGTGCATACTGCTGATGAAATGCTCAGAGCTGATAGGCAAGCTTTTTTTTTTTTTTTTTTAAATAAGACTTCACTTCATAACACAGTCTCTGTTGACTGAGCTATGAAGTCTAATCCAGGAACTGGAGAATTAATTTCCATCAGGAATATTCTCAGGCCTGGTGATTAAAACCAATAGCAATTTGCAATCTGCACAGCACAAAAAAAGCGAAAAATAGAGAAACAAACACAGCTGAAGAGATGCTGATGATTTACTTGGGGATTCTAAATTAAGTACATTACAGGAAATTATGCTGCTTCAAAAGAGCAGGCTGTCCTGAGTGAGGGGGTGGGGTCCTATTAGAAAACTGCTGGTAGAGAGAGAGAGAGAGCTCAAGTGGTTGCATAACGCAGCAAGGAGAAAAAAAACCTCATTCCTTGCCTTTGTTCCTGCCAGAGTCTCTTCAGAATCTAATAAACTCTAAACCAAGACTGCTCTTTTTTACCTCAAAGTATCTCTTATTCTCCACACACACACACACACACACACACACACACACACACACACACACACTTGTGCTTCAACAACTGAACAGGCAGAGATGTCTCATCCTTTGAAGTGAACGGTAAACCTGGACTGGGCTAGGTGATGTCATCAGGCTGGGAGCAATAGGTTGAAATGTTCTAAATGGAAAACAGCAGGCCCTCCTCAGTTATGAGAACCATCGCAGGACACTGTGTCTCTAAACAGTTCTCAGTTTCACTTTTGGCCTGACCACAGACACAGTCACAGTTGTGGCTGCAGTATCAAGGTGTCGCTTCCTGATTATTCACTGTGAAACTGGTGGGGAGCAGGGTGACATCTCTATAGCCTGATGCTGCTAGCCGCTTCAGCTGCATAACTTGTGCATAAGCTATTAGACCGCACTTCATCTTGACACACCATCTGCAAAAAAACAACAACCTCACAACAAACTATCTAAATGACTGTACACTGCACTTTAGGGCCATGCAATGAAAACTATTTTCCATGAAACACTTTTCCTGTGCTCGACAGTGTCTTAAAATTGCAAAGCGAGTACAAAAGTGCTGTAATTTTATAGACTTTTGTCTGCAGTGTGTGTTATAGCTAAGTGCCAGTAATAGAGACACAATCTCTGCAAACTATAAACCAGCCCCGAGGTGCCAAAAGCAGCAGAAACAATGCGACCTGGAAGTTTGTTTATATGGTTTTATTTCCTCTCTGGGGCATCTCTGTTAGCACAAAGGTCACACCAGCTGCATGCAGCCTGAGAATATTCTGTCCTACCACACATACTTCAGCTGCCATTTCTCAGTGCTATTTGTGACGGCTAGTTTCTGCTTGAGCCCTTGTAAATAACCGAAAAGAAATACCCCAAATCTGTTCTCTAATGCTTTGCTACTCACAAGACAGCCAGCCACATCCCTTAAGGTCATTAGGCTAGAGTTACATAACCTGTGGGAAGCCTACAGCAGACTGCCTACCACACACTGTCAGCATGACTTTCTGATTATCCAAGCTCTCATATTATGAAGACCAACAGCAACACAGCCCCAAAGGGACACACTCTAGATGGCGTTGTTTCTGACCTGCCAAGCTGGGGTTGCAAAGATTAAAACCACAATCATAAAATTCCTATTAAACAAATGCTGCTCAGTGGTGGCCCAAACTTTCAAACTTCCTCCTTGGTAATGACATCATGGAAATGCCAGCGTTTACCCTCCAAAACAAGTCTTAAGTTCTCGCGAAACAAAGCTTCCCTACATGTGAGAGCTGGGTTAGAGGGTTGAAATCAATAACACATTACTAACAAGAATATTTAGGCAGACATGTTGTGGCCTTGTGGCTATGACAGACCCAAGTCCAGGGTGACATGCAGGGTGAGAATGCAGAGGCCAAGGTGTGTGTACCTGGTCTCGCTCGTGAGGGAGGAGTGTCACTGATGACAGGACCAAGGGGGAAGCACTTGGACACCTGGAGCCTCTTCCCTCCACACTGCCATGGCTGAGCTTATACCGTGGGCCATTCTTTAGCAACCTGCCGTTGTTGACTGACCGCTTGGCCGCCAGTCGTAACCTCTGCCGGAAAGCAGGGTTATCGACAATGTTTGAGAGGTCGTCCTGGTTCCTCAGGTACCTCTCGATGTTCTTTAGCGAGGAGCCATGGGTATCATCCAGGCCCTCGATGGCCCTCTTAAGTATTTTATTCCAATCAATATGGCGCAGATCGCTTGAATTCCATATAGATTCCTTTGATGGCACAGACACGTTTGCAGGCGGGATTGATCCAACCCTCCCGGGATTCCCTGGGTCCTTGTAGGAGGCACTCCCCTTATTTGTAACCTTGAGAATAGAGCCATCATGAACACTTAATTCCAACTGCTCAAGGACGGTCTTCTTGTCCAGTCCATGCGATGTGGCCACCGCATGACAGATCCTCTCCTCCGAGGGCCTCTGCTTTTGCCTTTTGATTTTCTGTATTGCTTCGAGAATCCACTCCGTGTACAGAGGGTTTGCAAGTTTTACCATGATTGAACAATTAGACTCACAAAAATGTGATCCATAAAGATTCCCCCTTTCTGCTGCTGAACACTGGGTACATCCACATCCTTAGCAAGGTCAAAAAGTTATGTTCCACGCCTGCATCCACATCTCAATCCTGGGGTGTGTGTGACGTAGAAGTTGAGGAAAAGTTGGCACAAGTAAATTCCACAATGGTAGCTGACCTGGAGGTTTATTTATTTAATCCCAGCTCAAATCTAAAAGGAGGAAACAAAATATGGTCAAATACATGTGTAAAAATACAACCTCCCCTTTAATTATTTCCTTATAGTCACATTCACAAGCTATTTTACAACATATTGGACATAAAGGCGAAAGCAAAGGAATGCAGGACGTTAAAAATGTGTTAAAACATGAGAAACAGATGGATAAAAACAGATGAAGGAGCTGTCATGGTTGCTAAAGAAATTCGAGTGACTTAATCCACAGTCTGACACCATAATCCACACACCAAACCAGATGTCCATTTCAAAAGAGACTATTTTCGTGAAAGTAATAAGTTTTAACAGTATGACAGGTTGCTAGAAACTTCTACTGACTTCTGGGAAAGTACAAACAGTCTGGTTGACACGTACATATTTTCAAATTCCCTTCGCCATTTGTAAAAAAAAAAACAAAAAACAAAAAAAAAACAAGTTCACCTTTATTTCTGCAGCACGCAGTTTTCCCAAAATGTCACCGTAACATTTCACACACAAACTGCGTTAAAAAAACACAACACACAAAACAAGGCAGATGGTATCAGACGTAAAGTTTAACCGTTACTTGTCCGCACGCGACTTTTGACAGCTCGACGTCCGCAGCGACGAACCGATCAGCGCGAGCCTCTCATGACAGATGTATAATCAATGTTCACTTCCTGACAGCTGCCGTTACGACGCTCGAGGCACGTCCGCAAACAACCGCGCGAGCCGTTTAACGACGGAGGGAACCGGTAATAAGTACGTGACAAACCTAGAGTTGTGTTCCGCTGAGTTGAGCTGATAAATGACAGTGTTGCCAGCATTACTGATGTCACCTAAACAGTCGCCATTTTGTTACAATGTTGTAGTTTACATGAATCCGACATGACGCTGATTACAATCCAATGGAGTCTCATTAAACCTTACCTACACTAATGTGCCCTCCCTAGCAACTTCAATATTGGCTGTAAAGACAAGATCCGATTTCTGGTTTGATAAAGCACATGTCAATCTTTATGTATGAGCTCACTCTAAGAGGCACGGCACTGGCTGTATGATCTGTCACTTCACTCAATTGACCCGCCTCTTAAGGTGCCTTCAGTGATGAATTGATATCATTTACCTCCAGCGCTCATAATGTCGGAACTTACAGCTCCAACCGCGGCGACGGGACATTACTAAGTCATAAATACGCTATAACGGGCGTGAACTGCTCGAGTAACGATTAAACGGGATAAATATTTAACCTCATTTGCAAAGCGTTTAACGCCGGCCCACCTTTACTTAGATTCCTCCTTGAAACAGTTGGTTACACTTGAAAGTGATTTGGAACATTTTAGACTTTAATTGGCTGTTTGTTAAATCTATCATTTGTTTGCATAAAGCTGCGGCGCTGATTTAAAGTGGCACGCGTTTAATATTTCCAATAAAAATCAGCTTCCAGGTAGCATATTCAAGACTCCTGCAGGCTAAATGTGTCTAAGCTATCGCCTTTTCCTTCCCCCTTCCTCTTTATCTTCCTCCCCTTTTCATTATTTCCCCGAGAGGAGCCGTAATTCTCCTGATATTTAACGTTTAAACTGTGTGACGTTCAATTGGCGGCGATAAATAAACCTTCCGTTAAGCTACAAAAAAAAGTAGCTTCGCTTCCAACGTCTTCGCCAGGCGGTGTTATAAACGTCCTGTGTTGCGCTGTGCAATGATGGCATGACCTCTTTATCACCATTAACTATCAAATATCTCCAATGAGGGAAAATAGTGAGCCCTGGAGGGGGGAAAAAAGACGTTCAGGGGGGAATACAAGTTAACACGACTGCCGGGAGAGTAGCTCCTTCATCACTGCTTCTCAATTATGTATCGCTAGTTTCTTTAGCTCCCATTTCTCAGCTTCAGCTCCGCTCTCGTTTTCCATATTTTATTAGGAAATGATACACACAGCCTCCTCGGGATTTTTCCACATCGTTTTTTTGTGTTAGATGTTACGCAAAAAAGCGACCTACCTATGTAATGTGTCGCCGCCGTGGGCGAGAAGACACAACAAATTCCAAGTTTCATGCAAGGATGAACATATAAGTAGTATGAAAGAAGAGATATTAAAAGAAACGAGGGCACAGTGTAGCGTAAATATTTGCTGGTAGTTTACCTCTTCAAGTTTTTCCCCCCCTCGGATACTCCTCTTCATTATCGGGGAAACGTCGAAGGATACATGTGCGGCGACATATCCGAGCGATTTCGTGGGATTTGATCTCTTGAAACGAAGGCTGAAAAGCTTGCGCCGAGACATGGAGAGGACCTGATAACAACTAATTGAAAGGTTAATCTACATAGCAGCCTGTGACAAAGTGGTACCCTCCCCCTTCTTCTTCTTCCACTGTAGACATCCCTACTTCAGTGTAGTGAGCGGACCGTCGCCCCTTTAGTGCGCTCCTACAATGATATTGTCAATTTCACTTTTTTCCCCCCTCCATCAACACATCCACTGATCGAGCCAAGTGGGACATTTTTTAACACCTTACATTTTAGGGGGGTTGGATTAGCCTCACTTTTATGTCATATTAACATTTATCCCCCATGGGCATTTTTAACTTCCACTGATGTGCAGTGAGTGATATCAAATGTAATTCTGACATAAACACATATTTTATTTGAAAATGAACCACTCCTCGCACTGTCCAACACCACCCAGGGCAGTATAGGATATCATACACTAACACCATAATCTGCTAATTAACTCGCCCAAGGAAGAGCAATAGTTGTTAGCAATAATGTACATCATTAAATTTTCAGTCTTTAGATTTGGCGCTCCCCCCCTTCGCTCAGTCTTCGGCAGCATTAGAAATGCAGGAAAGCTCATTTTTCATGCAGTAATACAGATGTAATTAGAGAGATAATTGGTAACTTCCCATCAGATTATAAACATACTGTACTGTACAGGCGGCTTCAAATGAAAACATTTAACCCTTGTAGGAAAAAAAGACATATTTGATGTGTAATTTGATTTGCATTCATTTAATTCACGTGTTAATAGTCTTGTCATTAAGCTTCTTATTACCTTCCATTGACCTCATTGATGTTTGCTATTTACCTGCGTGCCTTTTTCCCATTTATAGTGCTTATATCACTCAGAGTCTTGCTGCCATCCTGTCCTTGACATTTATTTCAGTCTATTCACTGATAATTTGTTGTAAACAAGCACAAATAAAATTCATTGAGGCGCCCGCTGTAAAATCCTGTTAAACCAGGTGCAATGGGAATAAAAGGGGGTTTGGTTTTCCTTGCGTTCAGGACTGGTGTCACGATGGAGGCGCTGACCAAACCTGCCTGTGTCTGGTTATAATGAATGCCACCCTGGGCCCCAGCAGGTCCTCCACTGCTGCATGGGTCCAGGGATAATTTGAATTGGAGCATGTGCCATTGCAATCTGCCCATCCCCCTCCTCAATCCCTGCCAACTGCCACACTGGTGTTCACAAACACTGCTGCCCATCTGCGGGGCAAAACACTGGCCAGGGCCCCAGTTACTCCTTTGCCTGCATTCAGAAAAATATATTCTGGCTGTGAACTCACTTTGGTAAGCGGATATCACAAAGTCAAGTTTTCCCTCACTTCAAAGTCGTTAACAGCGTATTTAACTCAAAACTGTGAATGAATTGTGTATATTGCTGCTATACAATAAAACTGGCGTTAAACATTTTCAAAATGCCTTGGGCTCAGCAGATTACAAAACACTAAGCATAGTATAGTAAAATGTAAATTAAATGCACACATTTAACGTTTGATTTTCAACCCCTTGCATTCATTGAGCGAAGCAAAAGTTTACCAGGAAAAGTGAGAAAAGTATGTTTAGTAGTTTCCTTATTGTGGCAGGCATTCTCATTACTTGATCATGGCTCCCTCTTTTTGTGTTTGTGTTTTGCCATCTGTCATCTTGAGAAGCAAATGAACCAGCTGCCATGGAGTGTGATCTTGCCCAATCAGAAATGTGGTCCTTTTCAAAGCGCATCTGTGTGAAACCTTAAAAAATGCTGATGAAAAAAAAGTGTCTCAAAGTTGTTAATAACATTTTGGCTGGAGAATGTTTTCACCTAGATGCCCCCGATTAGCATAAATGCATAAACTATGCCTCATTAGAGGAAAGGGAGCTCTTGTGCGGGGAGTGTAGAAACTGGATTCCTCCTGTCACGCTTGGAGAAAATAAAAGAAAATATGATGTAACAGGTTGTTCTAGGGGAACAAAAAATGTTATTCTCAATCACACTTCTTTGTAGAACAGATGAGTGTTGAATTGTTTTCCACAAAACACTTGAGACACTGCCCAACACTTCTGCTGGCCCACAGTCAGTGGGAGGGGAGGGGAGGGGCCTCCCTCTGATCCTCGTCTCCAACCCCCAGCGACAGCACAGCTGGGTACGAAGGATCAGCCTAATTTTCAGGTCCCTCTAATGATCGCCACGAAGAGCAACCACTAATCCCTTAACTGAGAAAAATGATCTCCTGTAGCCCTGCAGTGCAGCTCCAGACCCCGAGAGTCCAGTTAGGACCCAACAAGCATGAGTGTGGGTGACTGAGCGGAGCCAGGACACCAGGCTGGTCCTGGTCCCCCCCCCCTCCTCCTCCTCCTCAGTCCCCTCCATAATGGAGGGTGTTGAGCTGTCCAAAAGTGATTAGCATGAGGGAGCCTCTGGCTGATTAAATAATGGGGAAATACACAAACCCTGTTGTTGCATTTTGGTTTTTGGGTATATTTAAAGAAATTTCAACAAATCTTATAAGTCGAAACGTACTTTGTTTTAGTATAGGGGTATCTCAGTACGATGAGCTTGATATATTTTATTTGCAATATTACAACAAAAAAATCTTAGCAGTTTTGTCTCATTATATACCGTCACTTTTGGAAATGTAATCCCACAGAATAAAGCCCCAGCCATAAATTCTTAAAGGTGCAGTTCACCCCAAATCAAAAGTACATATTTTTCCTCTTACCTGTAGCGCTGTTTATCAGTCTAGACTGGTTTGGTGTGAGCTGTTGAGTGTTGGAACTAGACGGCACTCAGCTTGTGGTGCTCAAAGCGCCCAAAAAATACATTTGAAAAACTCAACAGCAATGTCTCATTCCAGAAATCATGACTTGGTTACTCAAGATAATCCACAGACGTCGTTTTGAGCAGCTTCATATTCAACTATTCTTTATACAGAACTACATCCGCCAGTGGTATCACTGTGCAGAAGTAAGCGACACATTCCCACTCGTCAAATATCTGCGCTTGATCAGTGGCCCTACACGTCACACTATGATGCTCTAGGTATCCCTCCAATGTCACATTTGGCAGCTCAGGGACAGCGTGTCAATTTACGCTTGTTACATGCAGCGTATTGTCTTAAAATAAACTTCCATTTTCACAGGAAATGTACAGTTTCTGCCTGTTAAATGCACAGAGTCTCTTTTCTGAATAAACTTAGAATGCAGGTAAAAAACTTACATTTGTTCAACAAAAGCATGTGATTAGGTTTAGAAATAAAAGTCATGGTTTGGCTTAAAGTACGTACATTCGTTACTAATGTAATGTATCGTCACGTGACACACATCACTGGCATAGTACGCTTTACATATCAACACACTACACGGTTCTTAAAATAAGTCAGTTGACCTTTGGTTCCACACAGGACACAGCGGGCTCCCGGGTGAAAGTCCAGAGTTGGTTTGACCCATTCATGAACCCTTCCACTCACCCTTTGCAGACTTTACTCTATATACTAAGGCAATTGCTCTAAGGGTGAAAATATGCAGCTGCCCGATGTGTCTCATATTGCCACTAAAGGGTGCCTCAGTGCGCTGGTATCTGACTCGTCTTTGACGAGCTGGGAGTGAGATTGGGCTGAAGGAAGCGTGCATCTACTGCTAGCTCACCTAGCACCACTGAGCTAGCTAACGTTACAGCTCCTCCGAGACGGACGACATTAATGTTTACATTTCATTTAGATGCAAGCTTGCTTCTTTGTGGTGTTACGGTTGGTAAGTGTAGCTCTGTAGAAACAAAATAGTTCCTACATGAAACTGCTCACAACAACGTCTGTGGATTATCTTGAATAACCGGGCCTTGATATCTGGAAAGAGACATTATCTTAATTGGCTCTTTCAGCACCACAAGCCGAGTGCCCTCTAGTTTCAATACACTTGAGAGAACGCAGGCATCTCCAGAGCCTGTATCTCCAACAATTGGCAACTCACACCAGAACAATCTAGACTGATAAACAGCACCACAGGTAAGAGGAAACATATTTATGATGATTTTGGTGTGAACTGTCCCTTTAAAGGAATACTCAACTGAAAATGCACTATATTTAACAGTATGTAGTATCACAACATTCACCCTCTGCAGGCTTGAAAGAAGTCTTTAAAAAGTTTGTAGCTTCATGAGGGATGGCACTCATGGGTTACACTACTACACTCAGTACCTCTGTGGCACACTGTTGCCTGCTCATAGCTCAGAATCTCCAATGGAAGCAGCGTAATTAGCAATTTATTGGCAAATTTGTTTGGAAAATATTCAGCATGAGGATCGGTGGATTATGCAGCAGGAATGGTTTGAGTAGTTTCTGTCGATATTTTTTGGCAAACCCCTTTGGGTCACCATTAAAAATCGATCACAACTTCTGACTCGAAGCCAAATACAACTGACGTTAAGGAGCAAACAAACTTTTCAGAGCCACATGTCCACAGAAACTTTTCAAACCTATCCTGCAGGATAATGCACTTTTCCACCACTGATCCATTTCTTCAGTATCATCGCAACAATCGTCGCTTCGCAAACAAATCAATAAATACAGCACTTGCAGCCAAGTATCAGAGCTATGAGGAGCTCTGTTGTGGAGATCTTGAGTGTTTGAAACATGCAGAACATATAGATCAATGGTGGAGACGTGGTACTGATACATTTTCAGGCCTACAGGCGTTTAGTTTTTGATACTCAAAAGATAGATTTTCAGTGGAATGCCCCTTTAAACAACCAGTTTATTCCAATATTTGATACTGGCACATTATGTGAATTGTATTAAAACATCTGAGCTGCTTATTCGAGCTTGATGAAATATTCAAGCTGCAGCACTTAGTCCCATGCAGTCAGTCAATGTAAATAGAAAAAATGTACACAAAATCCCAAAGCATACATATACAAGTATCTTGTGGAAAAGACGAGTGTGCAGTGCTTGGATGCATCAGTGAAAGTCTGGCTTCTCTGGGAAGGTGCATCCGACCCGTTGGATGATGACGTTGGCGGCGTAGTGTCCGGCCCGGATACACTCCTCCAACGGATGATCTTGGATCAACGCGTAGAGGAATCCTGGGTAGACAGAAGAGCAGAGGTCAACCTTTAACCCTCCATTACCTCTCAACTGTTTGGGGGGCAGTTAGCATTAATATGAGTCAGGTACTAATGGTTTCTGGTATAAAGGGACAATGCTGGTTCATCCTCAACAGGACCCAAATGATGACTGTTTTATGTGGTGCTATCATCAGCTCATACTGAGTGAAAACAGCAGGCTAAATGTCACGCTCATATAATCTGGAGGCATTACTACATTACATAGTTGGCCGGTATCAAAGGTTAATTGGGATTGTACACAGAAATCAAGCTGTGTAGAGGGTGATTTTTGTGCTGTACCTCCCACAAAGGCGTCTCCAGCTCCGTTGGTGTCCACAATATCGTTTTGATCGATGTCCACAACTGGGAACATGACCGCCTTCTCACCTGTGGTCAGGAAACAAGACAGTCATTAATTAAAGTTGAGTACCAGTTTTTATTTTCCTCCCAAGTTTGGGCTTCCTTTTTGATTGTAAGTTGATATTGAGAAATTCATAGGTCATTTCACACAGCAAGGTTTGTTATGATTGGAGATAGTTGGTCGTTTGACCTTAGCAGTTTAGCATGGCATAGTTTTTCGGCTATGACATAATAAACAACATGTCCTCTGACCCATTGACCACACAAGTCATGTGTTCATACCCTCTAATAATATGAGAAGGCTGGAACAAACCCCTACTGCTATCATACCGAAACCGCGATCACAGTTTTAAACACACGGTTAACAAAATAACACAAGTAACAGTTAAAGAAGTAAAAGATAGTCTTAAAGGAAGTCAACATTAAACATTTAGCTTTGGTAAGACAGGAAACTTCACTTAGCATCATTATGGTCACCAAAGCTGAATATCTACTCGCAGTATTTACAGTGAGTGAACTATGAACCACACAAGCTTTGATTCAAAACACATTAAGTCTAAAAAAAAAATCCAATATATGAAACAGTGGTGCAAAACTCTCATTTACTTTCTCATAAGGCTACTAATGATTATCATTTTTAGCCATGCTAAGTGACCCTAACTTACTTTTACTTGTCCAATACTGGTTTACAACCAAATACCTGCCAAACAAAAGACGTTGCCATCAGCCTTGGCTGTACTTTTAGCGATGATTAGCAGACGTTATCATGTTAACATGCTAATATGCTAAACCAAGGTGGTGGACATAGTAAACTTTAATGATTGGTTTTAGAAATTAGCTTCAGCTACACAAACGCGTTCAACACATCAGACACTGCTTCTGCAACTGCCAATGTTTCTCTGTACTCGTCCCTTACAAGTTAACTGAACTAAACATCAGCATGTTAGCATCGTCACTCTGAGAATGTTAGCATGCTGATTTTAGCATTTAGCTCAAAGCGCCTCACAGAGTCGCTACCATAGTAATCATCTTTCTATAAATCATCGTCTAAATGCCAAAATAATAGTGATAACAAGTTCCCAGAGCCCATGGTTGTTTATTTTGTCCATCTAACAGATGAAAATAAATATAGGCTATTAATATACAAATATCTATAATAAAGAAGCAGCAGCAGCAAATCCTAGCATCTGAGAAGCTGTTTTTAGTGGATGTTTGCTTTATAAATTACATAAAGTAAACAATTTAATATGAAATTGTTCTTTTCTGTCTGTAGAAAAAATGACATTGAACTATTTTTTCAGTACAAATTACTATACTACTACTACTACTACTACTACTACTACTAATAATAATAATAATAATAATAATAATAATAATAATAATGATGATGACAAACAATGATGATAATAATATTAGTAGGACTTATATAGCACCTTTCAAGGTACCCTAGGCTGCTTTACAGAGTAAGAAATAAAAGATAAACAAATGCATAAGCAAAACAGAAATGGGGAAAAAAGCAACAAAACAAAACAAAGAAAAAAAAACAGAAGGGACACTTCTGTATATTAAATAATGCAACGTCCTACAGTGGCTTGAATAAATGCTCCAAAGGCAACAGATGATCCAATTCAACATCTCTAAAGCTTTAGGTGCACGCTCTTATAAATTAAAAACAATGCAAGAACAGTTGCTGTAAGTCCTTTCAGTTCAAAATGGAATCCATTAAATGAGGGTCTCTTTATTATCTTCAGTGGATTATATTGCTTCAATTATCAGTAGCATATGCACTTCAAAGGGACTTTCAGTTTAAAGGAGAGGGGGGAAAAAAAGAAACAAAAAATCTACCAGATGACAAAGTCTCGAGGTGTAGAGTGACATTAAATCAGCAACTTATGTCAGAACAATCTAAACCACACACACAATCTTCAAACAATCCGAGGGCTCTGGTGCCGACGTGAACCTTCAAAAAGGTGCAGGAGACAAAAGACTGACATGTGGATAAAAGGAACACGAGGAGGCTGACAGACCTCTTATTGAGAGAAAAAGGTTGGAAGTTTAAGGAGAACACGAGGAAAAAAAACTACAGAAAGTTGTTTAATGAGGCTCCCTGCTAATCTAACAATGGCTCACAGAATATCTGTGCAGCAGATAAGACGCCCCCCGCCTTATCAGTTTTTGAATACATTTCTGCTCTTGTCCTACAGGGCAAAAGATACACAACCTGCAGCCGCGCATATGCTCAACACCTGATGTCAAGAAAATTACTGTAATACACCAACTGTGAGAGGAACGGCATCAAGTTGCGGCTGAAAACGACATCTTGGAGAGCAGAATGGGACTGTATTCCAGGTCAGGTACTGAAGACGCATCAGATAAAGACTCAGATTGTGTTTTCATAATGACACATTTTCTCTTTAAAGGGGAAAGCAGGAGATTGTCACTTTGATAATAAATTACAATAAGACAAGAATCCTTTTAGGATCAGCTAATTAGTAGCATAACGACTTTGCTTAATTAATGCCACAGATGAAGCTTGAGAATCCTCCTCCCTCTTGAAACGATTAGCCGCAATGGAAAATGTGCTAATAATAAATCACAGTTATGTCACTTATTCCACAGTTAAGAAACGTTACATGTGGTTGTGCTCGTGCGGCGCACTTTGCGGCTATAAAACCGGATGTTTTAAAACTTGAAGCTGCTGCACTTGTTCGGCACACAATCTGCTGTTCATTAGACCCCAGGAATCAGATACAAATAGCTGTGTAAATATGTTTACAGTAGTTAAAAGAGACGGTTACCCTCTGCAGCGTGGGTGGTGCAGGAGGAGTCGGGTCTTGTTAGAAAGACAGTTTGCATCCAGGTAACCTCTCACATGAAGCACATCTTTGTGATAACACTACATCCAGAGGTGTCAAAATTCACTGAACAAATCTAAATCTGTCAGACCTCCTGCTATGTTGTCGCAACCAACAGTTACCATAGACCCATTTTTGTCTTTTTTGGGCACGACAGAGGATCTTCAGCAGCAGATCGCAGATTAACATACATCATCTGGAAGCTGGGCACCTGAAGATTAATTTGAGATGCAGTATGGAAGTATATGATGGCTACTCCCATGCTCAATTATGTCTCATGAGTAACTGCAGCAAGTTTTGGGTTGATGACATTTGTTACATAGATTTGGTGCTAAACTTAACAAACTTATAAAAATGTTTCCAATTCAATTCAAAATACCACATTGAAGACCTTGAGGAGCACCACTGAAAAGACGTTTGACATTTGGAGATTTCTGTAAGAACTGCATTTTTCAGTGATTGGATGGTGAGCACTTCTGTTCAGGAAACTGCTGAGAAACTGCCCTATTGTCAATACACCTATGAAAAACATATATCTTCCTGATGCCCAAGGTCTCTAATATGTGTTTGTACAATTTCATAAGGCTGCGATTACTGCAGAGGTCACAATAGGTCATTTTATGCAGTTATTTTCATTTCTAAAAAATTATTTCACTACAATGTCATGGCTAGTATGGAGGCTAACATCATTACACATAAGAAAAATGGGCTCATTGAATCCAAAAGCACCTTAGCTTTCCAATCATACACAATAATGCAATTCTAAGACTGTTAAGCTGCATACGTATTGTAAAAATGTTTTATTTTCACCTATTGTGTTGGAATATTTTTTGATACTGCATATTCCAATACAATAGGCAAAAATAAAACACTTGTACTACATTAGAAAAACTGCATAGGACTAGCATAAAGTGGACATGACTGTAAAGGGGAGACATTCAGATATCTTGAAGTTAGATGTCAAGGGACCCCTGCGAAAATGGCCATAACAGTTTCGCCCTTGCCAAAATTTTGCCTACCTTTGGAGTGTTATTTATCCCGTTACTCATTCCCAACAAGCTAGCATGACATGGTTGGTATCAATGGATTCCTTAGGTTGTCTGGTTTCAGATGATACCATCTTTACTCTAGCTTTAAAATCAGCCCACAACAGCATTTGAAAGCTCGAAAGTACTAATTAGTTTTAGAAGTTCTTTAAATATTTTGTAAAAAAAAAAAAATATGTGAATGTGAACATGTGAATTTGAATGTCAGCATCTAAAGCTAAGTTCACATCAGATGACTTTCAAAGTCATCAGGCCGCTGTAGTGTTCAGGCTATGTAACTTAACATCTTGTAGTCCTTGTGGTTTACACACCAGTCCCCTATAAATATGTGATGTGTGAGTCGAACCACAATCTGGGCACAGACAGGTGCTTACTAGTAAATAACAAAGTAAAAATGTGAGAAGGCAGTATTCCAAGTATTTTATTAGGCTGATATCTAAGGTTGGGTATTGTTTAAAAATATCAATACCAGCACCACTACCAGTTCCCTTTAAAATGATACTGATACCAACAGGGTACTTCTTTCGATACCCATGATGTTAATAAGTTGGCGAACGTTTTGGTGGCACCTTGACACGCTGAACTGCCAACTCCGTCAAACGCACTGTGCTCGATTTTACTACACCAGACTGTATGGGTTGTAGCTGCTGCAGGAATGGGAGCTCTGCGACAGAGAAAGCTGCGAGACTCGGCCTAGCCGCGCGCACACTCAATGACACAATGAGTTTAACAACACAGTCAAACTGTTTCTGTGTCAGTGTGAGTTGGTTGGGACTGTTTGACAGCTCGGTGTTAAATGTTACCCGCTGCTACGTTAGCTTATGCTAACTGGGCAGACAGTGAACTGACCATTCACAGAGAAGAGCAGCTCCAGAGACGGAAGCAACAGCAAGTTTGTTTGGATTGTTTAACGCCTCATCTAACGATGTTAGCTGCTGCGTTAGTTCTTGCTTACTGGGCAAACATTGAACTGACCGCTCGCTAACAAGAGCGGGACTGTCTGGGATCAGACCCCCAACACAAAAAGGATCGAATGCAGGTATTGTTTGACTGGAAACGTTACTTGGTACTGGGTTATTTCAGTCGATACCTGAGAGGTTGATAGCCAGCCCTACTAATACCTTATGGAACAATTGCCTGCAATAATCCACCTTTCACGTTCTCTTTCCCTGTCTCTGCCACTTTCTGTCTCCCTTTTAAATACACATACACCTTGGAAAATGTCATGGCACCAATTGTCTGTCCTAAACATGTGTCTTGTACTCTCATTGGCTGTAGTTTGCTGACATAGTCCCCTTCAGGTCTACATACTTAGCATGCTAGATATCTGGGGAGAGTCTGCATTAATCGGTGAGACCTTTTAGCTCATGTCTTTGAACAGTTCACGCATTGTGCTTGAGTGCTGCTTTGCGAGCGCCGAGCCAACGCCGATTCGCCTCTGATCTGGGGCTTTTGTCAGGGCGCTCCAGAAACTGTCGGCGAGTGGAAAATCAGGGCTAAAGTCATGTAGTGTGAACTAGGCATAAGAGACATACTTTTCAACATTTCTCTGTTATTGATGGCCTTTACAGAACTTTTTAAACACGGTTTCTAAAAGCATGGCACGATAGCCGTCCAATATTTCTCCTCCTTCTATCATCACGGCCAAAGTTAAAGTTTGTGCTCTGCTGCGAGGAAAGTTCACATAACCTCATTGATGCAAATTATTAAATTTGACTGACATGTTAACTCGGGTTACAGTCCAACAAATCCCCAGCCGCCTGTAACAAAGATCTCATTGGCAAAAATCTGTCATGGAAATGGCAATAAAAAAAAAAACCATTCCTGCCAAAATACTCAGACTCTGTTGTTCCTGGCTTGTAGAGGGTCTGAAAACATCACTTTGCAGAAACTCATTTCACATTTCACTGTAATGAGATCGGCAACATTTATTTTCAATCAATACAACTCTGCTGTACTTTTTCACACTAACATATTCTTGTTCCTAGAGTTTGGTTTGACAAAATGAGTGAAGCAGCAGATTGGTGCTGGATATGTGGGAGTGTAGTATGGCTGTGCTTTGACAGGTAACCTGCAACAGTGAGAAAAAAAAAAAACTGTGAGAAAAGCCTAGAAGGAATTCAAATACTTCCTTTGAGTAAGCTATAATTGTGTGCTTTTGTTAATTCGCTCTTCATAATTCCCTCATTACAACTCTTGAATGGTGGTGATTAAACTTAAGAAATTCTTTCAACAGGCGTCTCTTTGAAATGAGTATCAATTAAGTCCTTTATTATTGGCTATTCTTTTTAACAATGCCAATTCACAGCACAACACTGACTGAGAAAATGCTCTCCTGTTAAAAAAAGGCGACTGTACATGCAAATAAGACGACCTCAGCTTTATTGGAAAATGAGCATATGGAGGGTTGTTCTGACTCTCAAATTATTACATGCTCTACTTGGTTGTGTTCCAGCGCTCACTATTGTTGCTTTGACAGAAAGCAGGTAGATCAAATAGTTGGCACATCATTAAAATTAACTTTGATCCTGTCACACTTTATCATCTACAAAACAATTAATATGTCATTTTAAATCCTGCTAAATGACTGGGAATTACACACGACTATTAAGCTGAGAGGCACGAGCTGAAGTACTCAGAGTTTAAGTACATCTTTATGTGAGAAACTTCCCCGAGAATACTTCTTCTTCTGGAACGCTTCCTCTTGCGTTTCAGCCAAACTCGGAGCCTCGGAGAGGAAAACAAACGTTACCGCTTTCTTGGCAAAACGCGACAGGTTAGAAGCAAGTTGACATTCAATCTGTTTCCCTATCATAACCAGCATCTTTGTTCACAATTGAGTTAGAAAGAAAAAACTACATATGCCTGTAATTACCGTAACCACAGGCAAAAGATCATCGCCAACCAATATCCTTTCAGGGAGACATGAAAGAAAACACTTCAGCGTGAGATGCCAAGGGAAAAGAGAGGAGGTCTTTCTCATTGCGAAGGATGTTAATTGATTTTGTCCTTCGTGAAGTACAGAACATAAACATCCCGCTTTTTAAAACAGACTACTAAGATTTCTTCAAGTAGATATTTCTGTGATGTTTCATCTACTGTAACTTTGGGGAGAATGACAAACAAACTGGCTTTAAAATAAAAGGAACATTTTGCTTTGCAGCCAGTATTCACTCCTCAGGCTGCCTCATGTGATTAACATGTATAGATCGGGCCTTTTTTCCGAAGTTGAAATCTGCCTGCTCGGCCCCCTTGAGAGCCCTAAAACTCGCCGAGGAGCGGAGTCAGGCTTTATCAAGTCCTTATCAGCGATTAGAGCGGCAGCCCCCGCTGAATGATCGTTTATTAGATCTCCTCACCGTTAAGGTTCAGGGCACAATGATCTTAATTACTGCTTTAATGGGTGTATAAGCAAAAGCCCAGTGTAGTTCAGCGGTGTCAGTGGCAGCTAAATAAAGGGCCATTTCCCCTGCTCCCACCTCTTAAAAGGCACGTTTGAAGCAATGGTGTGATGAGAGGCTCCAAATGAACGGCAGGAAAAAAAAGAACAATAACAAATTGACATCTCTTTTTGGAGAATTATACCACGGGGGAAGGCATTCTCCCATCCTTAATCACTATAAAATGGTTTAACATGACATGCAGAGGCTGGCAAATGATCAAATCCTGACAGGAGGACAAATTGCAAACAAAATGAGAGATCAAGTTTATTAGAGCGCCGCCTCTGGGAAATGAAAATCTTTAATTCTCTTTTTACATTGACATTTATTTGGCTGGCATGAATAGCGATGTTCACACACACACACACACACACACACACACACACACACACACACACACACACACACACACACACACACACACACACATACACCCGCGCGTGCACACACTGATTCTGCTGCACCTACTACTGTAACAGCTCCAGTGCAATGATAGCACAGTCAATGACATTTATCATGTTTGCCTTTGTAGATGACATCTGAAACACATTGTCTTTCATCCCGCCTGCATTCATCATGTATTTTATATAAAGTTCACAGCGGCGCACAGCTCTGTCTTCATGCAGGAGCAATGAGAGCAGCAGGCAGGAATTATCCATCACCTCCAGGACAATGGATTGATTCTTGTTCTTTTAAACTGTCGGGCTTCTGCTTAAAAATCTCTTTTCAAATTCTCATGAAAGGAAATGTACTTCCAGGAATTCCGCTTTGAAAATGAAAATTAGATTAGCTTAATTAAAATATATGCTATTAATTAGGACTGGGCAATAACTCAGTGTTATAATTTATTGATAAATGCAGCCTCGTCACCAGAAGCAAATGTTGCCATTGTATGTTTCTGCAAATCACAAATACGTTATATTTGCATATTCTGTATGCATATCAACATTTCTAAATTGGTGTGGTGTATGTCTGCCAAGCCGTAGACCGCTGCTCAAGACCGAACAAAAAACAAATCATGCTGAGTTCATCGACTTTTTAGGCACCAAGCGTGTTTCTTTTTAAGGACTCGTAGCTTTTTTAACAGCGTCTTTTTCAGCACCATATGTGAGTGTTTTTTTTGGTTTTTTTTGCATCCTATCACTGTTTCCTGTAGATTTCAGCCCCCAAAACTTAAGTATTTTTTAAGGACCTGTCGCTATTACCAGCGGCTTTTTGGGCACCAAATGTGGGTGTTCGACAGCGACCTGTTGCTGTTTCTGCAGCTTTCCAGCCCCAAAACTTTTTTTTTTGGGCTGTCGCAGTTTTTCTTGCAGCTTTTCAGGCACTAGATGTTGATGTATTTCAGCAATCTGTTGCTGTTTTCTGCAGCATTTTAGCCCCAAAACCTGGGTGTTTTTTAGTGAACCATAACTGTTTTTCTGGTGGGGGTAGTTCGACTGGAAGTGGTTGTTTTTTCACAGAGACATCACTGCATTTCCTGCTGGGATAGTGGCACAGAAAGCAAGCGATTTTTTTTTACCAAGACTGCTGCTTTCCATTGGTAATAGTGCCCCCAAAGTGTATTTTAAGCTAACACATGACCTTTTCCAAACCTTAACCTAGTGGTTTTTGCACCTAAACCTAACCACAAGTTAACAACAACAATGTTAAAATGTAAAGTCACTTCATATCCGCTACATAATAATGTCCAAATATCCATCAATAATCCATCTGAGGTTTGCAGAAACGTATAATGCCAACATTTTTCCCGCTGACTGGGTTGATTAATGTCAACCTAATGCATCATAGTCCAATAATCTCCCCTTTCAGCTCTGTTTTTGTTCTCCACCAACACCTGAGGGAAATATCTTGCTCTTTAGTGGTCATGTTACAGTCTTCACCAGCCAGTTGCTAATGTGTTGCTAAAGTGGCCTGCTGCAGCTGTAAACAACACTGAAGAGAGCAAACCAAAACTGTAAAGTTGCGGGTTGTAAAACAGTGAGTTAAAAGATTAAAAATCATTTGTAGAGCCGAGGAGAACTGCAGAGACGGATAATAACTCTGTGGGTTCCCTTTTCAGATTACACACAGTTATTTTATCCATTGTTAATATAAAAATATTGATCGCAGCCACTTTATTATACCAAGACAGTCTCTTGAGCGTCCTGGCCAAAATGGCAGCTCACTCTACTGACAATAAAAGAAAAATCCCAGTAGAAAATACAGAAAAGACACAATTAATTTTTGCTTGCTTAATAATGCCATTGGTGACACGCTGTACAAAGCTTCAGCTGGTAAATACTCCTGCCAGCAGTATGAAATTGAGGACACTGTACACATGTGAAGACAGTGTCCTATAGTCCTGCTGTAACTGTGCCGCTCTGCAGTCCCCAGTGATGAGTGATATGTTGGAGTCTTTACCTGAGGCCATCTCTCCCCGTGCACAGCTACTCTGAACTGCAAGGGCAACGAGGAGAGACACCCTGTGGCTCCAAACAAAGGCGAAGGCTCCCAGCAGTAATCGGAAACTATCGTCTCTCCCCATGCCGCTTAAACCCGCAACCCCTGCTCAGTTATGATGACACTGCCTTTTAATGTCCCACTAACAAATATGCCCCCGAATCAAAGGAAATTGGATTGATTTCAGCACCGACGTTGTCAACCTCCCCTCAAGGTCACTCTGCCAGCGTTTTGCAGGAAGAAAAAAAAGGGCAGGATGTAAGAGTTGAAGCATTAAAAATTGCTGAGGACCGGTCTGGAGTCCGTCCAAGACAAAGTTAGAAGTACTTCACAAATCAATGCCTGCTCTCTGCATCCCCCACACTTCTTTTATGCTCTGAAATGACAGAATGTAGTGCAAGCATTCTTTTTTTTAACATCTGGTGTCAATATTTCAGGTTAACTTCAAAGAAATTACTGATAGCATTCGGCCCTCTTCAGTCAGCGATCTACCGTCTATTTAGGGCTGCGTTCAGCAGTTTTTGAGATATGAGGTTTAAGTGAAGGGTAAAGATGTCCAAAAGGGGCCAAAGTTGGGATGGCTTCGAGTGGTACTCAAGTGGGAATATGAGCAGACAAATACGGAAAACAAACATGGCCTACCAACAGTTGCAACCGTGTCGTCCTTGCCCTGGGTGAACACCACCACTCGCTGCCTCTTCATATTCTCCTTGGGGAGGTTTTGGGTCCTCTTTGCAATCTCTCCAATGTCATCTGTCTGTAAAAAAAACACCAAACCACTGTTAAACTGAATGAATGCATCGTGAAGAGGTATTTCTGAGGAGTTAATCAAAGATCACAACTGTGACTGAGAGAGGTCAGATTTTTTTTTCCCAATCCTGGCAGACGGATCAAGCGATAATGAAACCAGATGGGCTATGAAACCGCTTCGAAAAAGATCAATAGGAGTGCTCGATGATGTTTCCATGCAGTTACGGGCGAGCTGTAAAATATTAGAATGTCATATTCCCTAAGTGAGATGAAAATAAGCGTGTGAAGATATGCTGTTGTCAGATAAAGCTACTTCTGAGCTGAAGGGATAGGTGGTGCGTGTACTGTATCATTCTCTTCCTGAAACAGGCCATCTCTCCTCAGCATCTGCACAGAATGGATATTCTCGCCTGGAGACGACAGAACTCTCCGGAGTGCTTGCCTTTGATCATGAGAGGGATAAAAAAACCCACACCTGTCAGTGCTACTTTATTATTAACTCATCATGATGTACTATGAGCAGGTGGAATGTCTTTATCGCCCGTCTCGCAGTGGGGTGGACTCTGCTTTTCCATAATACAGCACACTGAGGAGCTAGCATTAAGGGTCGCCGACGCCACTAGCATCTGTGTCAAAGCTAACACTCGAGCACCTTCAGGGCGAGCAAATACCGTGGTTATGGGAGTAATCAGATAGATAGGCTCCAGCCCGATACCACCAGCCACACTGGCTCACTCAAACCAATGAGCTTTTACACCTCTAAATGCCTCCCAAATGTCCTTTAATCAGCCCTGAGAGGTCCGGGGAGACCCTGGGCCGAGGAAAAATGGGTGTAACACTCTAAGTAAGTGCTAATGGTGAGGTTAATACAGAGGCTGTTAGCAGGCGATGGTGAAAAAAAAAAAAGGCAATTTGTCACTGTGACTGGATGTAACCACAAGCACTCCTCCAGACACTGAATGCAAACCGCACAAGGCTTCGGCACATTGTCACCCTTCGGTTTTATGTTCCCCGACATAAAAAAGGAGCTCTACTCAGGTTTAGGAGCTAAAAGGTTCTAAGGGCCAGAGGTGGTAGGGTAAGCATCATGGCTGCTGAGCAGGGCAAGCTACGCTCACACAAACACACACGACTTGCTCCTTTTTGCCTGGCAGAAACACTTACCTGACGAGTTCCTGCGGCAAAACAATGCAGAAAAATAAGTGCAAAACAAATGAATTGACAAATGATACGGTCAATTTAGTTTACTGCTGACAAATGGCAATATTTACGATTGTGCGGCAATTGATCAGACATAAATCAACAAAGCGTGAAATATAAAAGCTTCACGAGGGTGTTAAATTGTGTTTCTGTGTTGAAGCCAGTGAGAAAGTGATCGTCTCCACCGCAGGCTGTTTGACAAACACTGCCAGGGAAAGATTCAATCAGAGCTGCGATGTAGATAGTTCTTTGAGCATTTAAAGGAAACAGATCACAATCAGGGCGACTGTGTTCAGATCTGCTGATTGCTGTTTTGGAGAGGATGAGCTTTTTTGTGTCTTGTATTTATACTGAAGAGGTGCTGCTGTCATTTCTGTTAGCCATCTATAATGTGAAGATGACACTGTTTCAGAATACATTATGAGTGCATCATGTCAGATATTGACAGCTGGGCAGCAACAAAATCCAATGATGGCACTGCTCAAAAGTGCCCCACTGACCAATATACTGGACTTTAACTGAATATAAATGAGCCACACTGCCCTAAAAAGAGTCAAACTGCATATAGAGACACAGTCCTGTACACTGCATTTCTTACTGTTTACTGTCTTTCAGATATTTTGTATACATTTCTTATAGTAGATATATAATATTGATGATATGATCAAATTGTGTTACAGTTTTACAAAAGTCTGTTGTCAAATTCCATGATTGACCGTGTCTCAAATTCCATCAAACATTCCATTTAGTACATTGTGAGACTTTTTACTATATCAAAAATCTTAGTATGAAACCAATAGTACACAAATTGCTACTATTTTTACTGAAATATAAATATATATATACTACGCTGGCATAAATTTCCCACAAAGCAATGTGATAATGCGTTAATTTTGATTAACTGATCACAGAGAAAATGACGCTGATTACGTTTCTACGTAAAAAAATACGTTTTGTTACATGATGGAGGCAGATAAGACGATGCTGCTTGCCCCTGTGAATGCAACATTTGCATTTAAAAATGCCCCAAATTTTCATAACATTGGGATACTGCAAACCTGAAATATCACCTCAACGCAAGTATTTAGCAGCAAACCCTGATTTCCGAGCTAGCACAGCCTCTGATGCTAGCACTAGCAGCTCGCCTCATCAATCCACACTCCACCAGGCGTTCAGACGCAAACTGAGTAAGTCTACCTGTGAGCGACTAACTAACTCCCTTGCAAAATGGACTGCAATGGACTGCACACCATTTTCGGTGGTAGAGGACAGGGAGACAACTGTGTCCAAAATCCAGCAGCTTGACTATGACACATCTGCCAAAATTCATTTGAATTGAATTTTTAAAAATAGTTTCACAGCAAAAGTTGATGTAGGTGATTAATTTAGACTAATTAATCACAGAGCATGTATTTAATTGGATTCATTATTTTAATTGCTTGTCAGCTCTGTCATATCAAAAAGGCTGTCAAAGTGTAAGTATAAGATTCCCCTTTGCTAGGCAGAATATACTTTTCAAATGATTTTTGGTGGTTGGTTAGACATCTCCAATCTTAAAGGCAGCTCTCAGTAGATGACGTTGTAAACCTAGGTTGGTTTGTTCGAAAAGATACATACTACTGTTTATTCACACTAAAATATGTGGAATGACAGCGATTGATTTTGGATGATGTAGTCAAAACAGTTACTCTAGATCTTTATGTAGAATTTTGTTTTGATAGATACTAATGGAAGCCAGTTCAATGAATTTAACATGAATTTCAGTAGCATTTTGTGACCTTCCTCGGAGGATAGAGTTTGCTCAGTTGTCATGGAGATGGTTTGATTTCTTTTCATGTAATTTTGGTCAGATGTAGGTGGTCAGATGCGACGCAAGGCACTATCCTTTAAGAATCTCCATGACAACTGATTAAACTCCTGCTGATGAAAGCCATGTAATATGGCTGAAAGCTCCAGAAATGTACCCTGGAAATCCAGAGTTCTCGCGAGAGCACAATTTGAATTTGCTCAGCGAGTAACTCTGGCAATCAGTAATGATACTCATTACCCATGCCCTTGTAGCCGAGCTGCACCAATCACATCCGTGTATCTGATAGAGGCAGGCCAGAGGCGAGCTAAACAGATTATGACAGCGCTGCGACGACGATGTTGTCATTTTGCCAACCGGATACGGCAAGAGTCTAATCTACCAGTTAGCTCTGCTGGTAACACTCTGGATACATCACCCCGTGTATTGTTCTGATTGGTCGTAGTGTTATCCAACTGCGTGCAGTGATATTTTCAAATGCATGCCTGGTGCCGCCCCTCGAGTTGGGCCATTTGCATTAAGATTTGGGTTTGGATTTCCAGGCTACCGGAAATGTTTGCTAATACAAAAAAATTGTCAAACAACTACTTCCAAGATCGGTCACGAATCTTAACACTAATGAGTTTGGATTATTGCATGTGACTTTACACACATTTAACACATTGTATATTAGGGTTAAAAAATATTCTTATTATACCAGTTATACTGATTTCAGCTGTATCAAACAGGTTTATTCTGTACTCATCACTGTGCACCGAACTTCAATACTTTTATGGCTCTGACCAAAAATACTGTCAATTGGTATTACATATCAATAGCCAAGCGCCCCCACCTTGGGTTTGAACCAGGAACCCTCTTGCTGTGAGGCGACAATGCTTACCACTGCACCACTGTGCTGTAATGTAATTTTTAATAAATTTGGAATCTAAAAGTATCCCTCAGGAACTGGTATCGAAGTCTAGGTATTGGTACCTGTAATGACATTTTTCTGATACCCAACCCTAACTGTGAAACTAATGTCCTCCTCCAATAAATCAATAATGTGTCTGCTGTTTCCAGCTTTACATAAAGTTCTCGAAATAACTACATATATTCTATATATTCTATATATATATATTGATATTGTGAAGACTTGTCAGTGCACAACTGCAGCATGTGGGCAAGTAAAATTGTCATCAGAAAGTGACAGGAAAAGAAGACAGTTGTGAAGAGCCTCTTTGAACTGCAACCATGTAGAAATGCAGTAAGTACAGTACACACCACTGATGTTATCTGAGAAATCACATTCATCCAATGCAATTTCTCAGAGTGTTCTGGCAAATCAGGTTGACATGGAAAATGTCAAAGAATTGTAACTACTAGGAAAGTCTACACTTTGCCCTTTGTGTTTTTTTTTTTCACGTGAGGCCCCCTCCATCACTACCAGCCGCCCCCTCCCTCTTTCCCTGCCTTCATCCCTTCTCCTCTCTTAAACCTGTCACTGCCATCAGGATTGCATTTCTATTCCAGTCACGTTGATCACACCGTTAGTGATTCTGGATGACAATTATTCACACAGTGCAGAGCCATACTCAAGGCAGCTCTACCTTTGAAAGAGAGAAGGCACTTAAAATACCTGAGCCCATTTGAAAAACACACACACACGCACCGGCTATTTGTGTTTTTGATTTCACATTTAAAAAGCAGCGCGAGGAATATGCAAAATGCAAGCAGAAAATAGACCAAGGGAACATTCATTTTACACGTAAGAGGCAGCCCCACTTTAAAAGCACATTCTATGGGGAGACAAGCACTGTAATTTTCATTTCCATAATCTAAAACCACAGGTGGCTGTAATTTGGTTATTAAAAGACTACAGTGTGTTCCAGTGTGGTGTAATGCCATAGCAGTGAAGGGAAGACATACAGTATCATCCCTGAGTGCAATGAAGATAATGAGGAGGCTTTTTAACCAGGCAACCTGATGAGCCCCGAGCCTGCAGAGAAAGGCTTGAAACCATGCCCAACTTCTCAGCTTCCCAAGAGGCTTTTCAAAATTCAATAAATAACATCTGTAGGCGATGTTGGGTGCAGACCTAGCAGAGTGCGTCATAACAGAGAGCTGGCTGAACAAAGAAACCATGACGACTGCCAGGTTTCCATAGCAACTGCTGCAAGGCCTGGAGAGTATAATAGCACATCAATCACTGTCCAAAAAGAACTTCATTATCAGCAAAAATAAACCTTTAGGATCTGTTTAGTGTGCAATTGCCGGTCAACTCACCTCAAAGCCCAGCTCTTTGGCAAATGTGGCCGCCTCCTAGAAAAGAAAAAACACACACATACACACAAATGAGCAGTTAATTACAGAGTCACAAACAGAGCAGGATGTCACACTCCAGACGTGAAGTAAAGACATCTCGCTTGCCTCCGCTCCTCACATGTGCGGCCATGTCACCTGAGAATAAGTAACCTGAGTTAGTGTTGCTCTGCCAACCCCTGATTTAATAGGCGTGCAGCCCACCCATTTAATCTATTGCCCCGCTTCGTCTCATCTTACCACTGCAGCGTGAGGTAACACCACGTCAGCCTCCAGCCATGAAACTGCCACTGAAACCATGAATATGTGCTGGTATGTGGGATTCCCCAACACTGCAGGCATTCAACACCCACCATGTTTTTTCAGTCTCCCAACAGGTGCACTTTAAAGGCTCACACTAGTGTTTATGCAAGTTTGCGCTCCTAAGCTACAAATCGTGTACACTTCACATTGATGCTTAACTTTCTCAAATACATGCTGTAGTTTTAGATTTTGAGATATATTTTACAGTTTCAGGCAGCCATTGGTTTCCATTCATTTAAGCATGTCTTGAAACTTGCTAAGTTGTGGAATCCAAATTAATGTTGAATAGTTTTAGATATTTGGATATTTTTGCAACAGTTCAGGTAGCCATTGATTTCTATTGATTTCCATACAATATTAAGACATCATTCGCAAAATCTTACTTGAGTTGTACATTCTGAATTCATGTTGTATACTTTTTAACATTTGGATGTATTTTTCCCACTGTTTTAGGTAGCCATTGGTTTCCATTGATTTCCATACAGTATTAAGAACTTATTAGTAGACTCTTGAAATCTGCTTAAGTTGTGCAATCCAAATTCATGTTCTATAGTTTTGGATATTGGGATGTATTTTTGCTACTTTTTTAGGTAGCCATTGATTTTTATTGATTTCCATACAATATAAAGAAATTATTAGTAGACTCTTGCATTAGGATGTGTAATACAAATTCATGTTGTGTTGTTTCAGATATTTGGATGTATTTTTGTTACTGTTTCAGGGAACCATTGGTTTCCATCGATTTCCATACAATATTTAGAAATTATTTGAAGACTATTGTCTGAGTTATCTGAACTTAATCCATGCTGTGCAGTTTCTGAAATCTTTTTTTTCCCCACTCTTTTTCCCTACTGTTTCAGACAGCCATTGATTTCTACTGATTTGCATACAGTATTAGGACATTCTCAGCAAACTGTAAAACTTGGTTGGGTTGTATAATTCAAATTTATGCTTTACAGTTTGAGACATTTGGATGTATTTTCCTCATTGTTTTAGGGAACCATTGGTTTCCATTGATTTTCACACAATATTAAGAAAATGATCAGCACTCTTAAAACTTGAGTAACCATTACAGTGAACCTCACATCCACATTAGATGGTACAATTCTGCATTATTTGCATTTTGTTGTTTTGCATTACAGTTTGATTTACTGGATTACCAGATTCCACAACTCAAGAGTTTCAAGTTTCAAGAGTCTTTCAACTGATTTACATGTTGTATGAAAATGAATGGAAACAAACAGCTGCTGGGGAAAAACGCACCCAAAACTTGCCCACTAAATATAGAAAGTTCCACCAAAAAAAAAAAAAAAAAAAAAAAAAAGCTATACATGATTTTTAGGGTTGTCTCAGCTTCAATATTTGAGGACACATTTCAGGTATGCCTTTTACATCATTCAGAGGTAAACGTAAATCAATGGATGCCTGGAATGGAAGGAAAATGTATACACTAGAACAAACTTATACTAAAACAAACCTTTACATCATGCCTGTGAATATGTTTGGCAAATGTGTACCATATGAGTGGTTTTAGAATGTGTCAGGGTTTGCTATTTTTATTTCTCAAATTCTAAAGAAATAAATGGAAACCAATGGATACCTGGAGCGGCAAGAAAACATTGGACAAAAAAAGAAGCTCTACATCATGCATTTGAATATGTTTGCCAACTGTGTACCATATGAATGGTTTTGGAATGTTTCAGGGTCTGCTAATTGATTTTTCATATTAAAGAAAAGAGAAAATAAAGAAAATAAAGTGCCGTTCTTCAACGCAGACGAAGTCTCGTTGTTTATGTGTTGTTGCCACGAGCTAACACAAGCTAAAAGAGCTAATGGTCTTTGGAGGTCCCTTTACTACGGTTCGAGGGTCTGCCAGCTTGGTGTTGTCAACACTTATTTATCTTATTTACACAACGGCATGTCATTTCTGTCCCTACATGGTGTGCGTCTAAAACCCTCCTCTGCTCTCTGCGTCACTCGTTCCCATTCTTGAGAACGCGCTCTTCCTCGCTCTCTGCCATGTTATTTGTGTATTAAGCACGTGGGGGTGAGGGGTGAGCCCACTCTGAACTACGGGTGCCCAGCGGGGAGCAGCGGTGGTGGATTTTAAAGAGAAACTCGATTTTCATTAAAACAAATCGACCTAAACTACAAAATCGAATTAATTGATAAAATCGATATATGCAGCCCTACAACAGCTGTGATGTTCAGGAGATGTAGACCAAAACACGCAACATCTTTGGCATGATCCTTTAACTGGTGACAGAAGCTGTTGCTCGTTGGTTCAGAACGATGCCACAAATCATGACAGACAACCTCGTGCACTAAATTCACTTCTGACCCCAGACGGGGCAATAAGTTGATGCTATGATTCTAAACAATCCAATTATCTGCAGAGGGGGGGCTGGTATTTGCGTGACCTTGGGGAGAGGTTGACAACCTGGTCCTCAAACAGAAGGGGAGGAGATGACATGGAACAATAAGGTTACTGGTCCCTGGAGGAAAGCCTCATGGCTCTCTGCCTTGGATCAACATCACAGCGCCAGCAATATGTCAATTCATCACCCCCACCCTCCACTCCTTCAACACACACGGGGGCAAAGAGGCTAGTCAATTAGCTGCTGTAGTCAAGAAGCAGTTTTATAATGAGTAAAGGTGAGTAGTCTATTCCTTCCCCCTCCCTTCACCTTTTTCAATCTATCGAATGCTTAGGTCTCACATTTGTTTTCATTTATTTACAACCGCATATTGACTTTTCTCCTCAGGAATGTTTCATCACCGGCGAGCATGAGGCATCTCACAGGGACACGAGCAGCTTGGAAAATGTCTTGTCAAAACAGTGATATTTCATCTGAAAGCATTTAAAAAGAGACACATGAATGAAGGCTGGAATAACGACGGTGCTGCTGAGCGAAACATGCCTCTATCTCACCCTCCGTCTCTCTCTAGTTAGCAGCTATAATATTTGTGAGAAAAGCCTTTGGAGAGAGTGTGGGTGTTAGAAGAAAAGATAATTGAAGCGATGTCTATGAGCCACATGTGTACAGTGTAATCCCTTTTAGGAATTTATTAATTTCTATGAGCTGCTATGAATGCTAACATCAAAAATATTTGGTACTATAAGCTCAGCTAAACCTAATATATTGCTATGATAAATACTGTATGGTGGTAAATATGCAATTACCGGGTCTGCAGAGGCAAGCCAATAAAACTGAAATGATAGGCAATAAAAGTAACAATTTCTTAAGGGGCTTACAGCATTAATATTCAGAAATCTTATGTTTCAGGCTGTGTATGTTTCACATTTGACGTGTGCTGTTTTGGTATGTTGTTGTAGACGCTTTTCAAATGATGGTCCATGTGCTTCTACAGCTGTCGCAACAATGACAAGTGCTTCGAGTGACATCTGGGCAAAATCCTCTCGTGCTCAAAAAAGCATCTCGTTTGTTCGGAGATTGCTGTGATTGCATGCTCGCCTTTGATGATCCGCTCCGAGTCTGATTTCCGAAAAGGAGAGAGGGCTGTTGCAGATTTCGGGGGCCCGTAAGTTCTCCTCCTTCTCCTCCTCGGGCAAACAAGGTAAAAGATAACAAGGCGGGCTGAGTGCATGAGCCCTCTGCAGCCATAGTTAGTATAAAGCTATCAGAATGTGTGAGATGTTGCTGCTGTCAGAGGCTTAAACAGTCAAAGGGATATTTTTAGAGAGCTTAAGCTAATAATCCAGAGCCCAGTCAGGGGGGCGGGAGTCTACAATTTCTTGCCAAGCAAAATGAAAGAGGAAATACACACTTCATGCAAAGGGCAGTTTTCAAAGCCTCACACTTTGTTTTCCTTGACACTGTATGTGACAGGAGCATAGCAGGCCTGGTCTGTGCAGCCACGGTTGGTGGGCATGAAGCTACCCACTGCTATATAGACTTTATTTTCTCCCTTTTAAAAAGCTCAACTACTCAATGTGCATTCAGTCGTCATATGATATTTTATCATAAACTGAGGCGCAAAGTGGGCATTCAGGGCTCTGGAAGTGAAAACCCTATTCATTTCCTCATAGATAATGTTGGGTGTCTCGCGGTTTGGGACCTCAGGGACACAAAACTCTTTCAATTAAATCCTCAGAACAAACAATGAGAAACTGTGTGTTAAAAGTTCAGTGATAACAAGCCAAAAGGCACAAGACTGTGTACATAAAAACAGAAGGAGAGAACTCAACTACAACTCCCAGTGAGCACTTGGGTTAAGACACATTCAGTCACTGAGCTTTGCGCAGCTAATGGCAGCAGAAGCTAGGAATTACACTGAGCAGAACTCCGAAAATGCATCTACATTCATACAAACATGCTAGAATTCTTTTTTAAATCAGTTTTGTTGTTGCTGAGTCTTCTCTATAGCAACAGCTGCTGAAACACAAACTGTACCCTCTCTGACCCCTTTTGCATCCACACAAGTAGGCATTTGATCACTGCTGATATAAAAATATTGGCTTTAGTCACTTTAAATATTTATAATTAGTGGACATAATATAACATAACAATCATCCAATCCTATTGTTAGACACAGTGATGTGTTGAGGAACACTGATCGTTCATCAGGAAAGAACTATTTACAAAAGCCTTTTGAAAAAGCATGGCCCTGTCCACTTTGCTACTCTGCATCTCTGCAACTGCTTTTAGGAGCACACAGCTGGGACACACTTGTTTTTGGCTTATGAAGTTATTTAAGTCAGCTATCCATCATGGTGTTAGGAAGGCACCTAAGATGTGTGGGATTTTTGACCTATTTTAACATCATGATCCCGATTCAAATTTGACTACAGGTATCTACTGTTAACCTAGCGTTAGCCTTTTGCGTGTTATTAGCCTGCCAATTAAAAAAAAAACTGCACCATAGACAAAGTTATCTATGTATCGTCCAATTGGAAATTAAGTAATAAAAGTATTGTCAGCTATAGTTACCTAATCGTTAACTGATTAAAAAACTGATTGTCCCATTATGGGTTCTGAAAGTAACTTCTATAAAATTTCAATTAAAAGCCTGGTCCCAATTAAATGCCCAGTCCCTTTTACTAGCCTGGTGTAGTTACACATTTTGACAAATAAAGGCCTGTCTCAATTAGAGGCCTGGTCTGGTTGCCATGTCATTTTTTTTTTTTTTTTTTTTATCAGAAGTTCTCTGGATGTATAAAAGCAAGTTGTTGGCACCTCAAATTACGTGTTTATTCCTTGATTACCCTGTAAGTTATTCATATTCCTTTAGTCCACAAGGGGCCTCAGATCAAGTTGTGAGTATTTATTTAACAGGATAAAGTGGTGTTGTGTTGGTATGCTGGGTGTCGTAATCCTCAAGTGCCATTACTCTCTCTGATGTGCTGTCTATTGTAGCTAGATCAAATAAATCATTGATAATTGATATTATCTGAGGCCTAATTTTTAAACAAGTAATATTCATCCTGCTTTAAATAAAAATTTGATTCTATTTCCCGTTTTTTGTTGAGCAACAGTTTTGTATGAAAGGAATTAAAGGCCTGTCCCAAATACAGGCCTGTTGATTTCAGTGATTTAAGAAATAATAGCCCGGGCTATTGATTAAAGTTTTACGGTATTAATTTTTGCCAGTTAACATAACATTAGCATGTTTGATAATTATTGAATGTACATCAGACTATTTGAATAGGTAGTCTAAAAATGAACAAAAGGCTAACACTGGATTGACAGCAGATTTGCAATCTGTAATAATATCTGAATCAGGATCATAATGTTAAAATAAGCCAAAAACATTGTACATTTTAAGTATTTTTTCAACGCCACTCATGGATAGCCGACTTCGATAACTTCATAAGCCAAAAAACATGGCAACCATGGATGTCTGAAGAGAAATGGATAGTGTTGGAGATGAGACTCTGTTCATTCCTACAAAAGTTGCTTAATGGCGAATGAAGCCAAACAAATATTTCCGTGGTATGAAACTACCCAGATCTTCTGCATTGTGGGGCTCATAGAGCAAACACACTAGAGACTTACGGCGGGCAAGTGGCTAACTTCCAGTTTAACGCTATGCTAACTTGAATGGGGATAAATTGATTTAATTGTGTAGCTCTTCTAGACTGTAGAAATGTTATTGGACCGAATGAATTTCTGAAACTGTTTACAGACGTGCTTTTGGGAAAATGTCTTTTTGGGCCTCATGGCATCACATGTCGGACCCAGATGTTGTAACTCCATGTTTGGACACTGTAAAATTGGCTTCAAAACCTGGTGCTGCTCCTGGGGACTTGGCAACAACAACATGTCCCAGTTGGGTGCATCACTTTTTAGTGTCCCGTGGAAACAGTTGCTGTTGTGTTGTGGGATTCTTGCAGCATTCTTTTCTATATGCTGCGCCTGTTTTGTCATGTTGTTTCGTGTCTTGTGAAGCTGAGCATTTTTTACATGCTTCGTATGTGTTGCCAAGTTGGTGAAGGTGTTTCTTCATTTACTTGAGTTGTGTCTATTTGCCCTTGTCGGCCCACGTAAACACAGCATACACAGACATTTTCCTGCTGGCCATAACATTTAATGCACATCTGCTTTTAATAAAGCAGCAGGGTACATGAGGTCACTCAAACGAAAATGAATTAATAAAACTAGAAAAGTTGTTATTGGCTCTCATGATAAAATATTCTCAGTTAGAAACCAAAGCAAGCATTTAGTTTTTTCCTCCTGTGTAACAAGTTGTTGAGCATATGTCACAGCAGGAGTGAGAGTTGAAAAAAAAAAAAGAAAAAAAAAGGAAAAAAATCCAATTTCAGTGTTTCCCAAAGAATCTAAATCAAAGAGCAAACCTCAGTGCTAAGGTTAATAAAAGTTGATAAGCTGAAAAGCGTAACTCCCCGAGGCCATTCAGAAAATAGGCATTTGCTTGACCGTGTTAGCCCAAGCTGATGCTGAGGCAGAAATTGAATTGTATTTGACATTGTGTGTGTGTGCGTGGAGGGGGGGAAGAGATACAGAGGAGGGTATAGCCCTGACAAGTTGTTTACAACAACACCTGTGTTTTCTTCTTCCTTTCCGGGCATTTCAATACGTGTTCATTTCAAAGGCATTAGAGTTTTATGCCTGCAACCATTTAACAGAGGACTGACTTACACAATTGTAGAATTAACTTAATAATATGATAGCTGGCTTAGTCTGCACACTGTGCAAACCACAGGAGAACAGATTATCAGGTGTGGACAGATCAGTAGGGTCTGACAAATCACTCGCTGTAGAGATCTTTACAGCTAAACTGAGCATGACTGGGTCATGACATCAGAAAATAATTCAGCCAATTACCAGTACTTACATATAAATATATATATATAACAATGGCAGATGACATGTTTTCCTCATTCCCTGCATGTAAGTGTAAGACATCACTGAGGCGAATCAGACAGCTTCCATAAATGCCCAGTAAAAACAACATCTGGCATTCAACTCAAGCGTTTCTAGCCAGATTACAACAGCATACATTACAGGGCGGTGGGTGGGGGTGGAGGATGAATAACTAATCAAAGCGATGGCATCGGTGGGGATTGTTAGTGTCCTTGACTTGGCCTTGGGGGTCACAAAACATGACTCCTCCTGGATGTCAGGACGTCGAGTCCAGGTGCTGCAGAACAGGAAGCTGCCACCTCGAAGATATGTGGGCTGATAACGACCGCAGGTGACTATTAATATGATCATGCAAGCTGATAGTGCTTCACTCATGCTGGGTGGAGGGAAGGCGGCCGCCTGCTACCGTGCAGGACAGATTAGGAGGAATAAATCACCTGTACCGAGCCCTCCTGTAGCTCCCAGGAGAATGCAGCAATCCTGCTCAAGCATGACATGCCACAAACATGAGGGTAAACACACACACAAGCTGCAACACACTCCAGAGAGGCAGGAGTCGCTTTTACTGCCTCTGGGAATTTACTCAACAACAACTGATGGCATTTCACTTTAGTTTTTACCGAGCCATTAAGTGGCATGTTTCATCTCTACCTAGTTATTTTCTGGCGTGCGGGTGTGATCGTACAGGGTTTTTGTGATTTACATCTGCCACGCACAGACAGTTTAACCGGATTCCAAACTAGGACTTCCTTTAATTCCCAAATGCATTACCTTAAATGTATCTTCTTATCAGCGTCTCTCTAATGTCTTTTTTTTTTTTTAAACAATTCCATTATTTCCCCCTCTACTTTATACAACTTTGTACACTGTTCACCAGATGGTGTATTGTTGCGAGATAGAGCATTTACATTTGCAGTACCTTCTGCACCGCATAAGATGGTATTAATTTTCAACTTCTGTCAAACCTCTCCGCTTGCCTCAGGATATGTTCATTATATAATGCACTGCTATAAACTGCAATGTCACTTCTGTTTAAAAATAGGAATCTCCCCATTATGTTATTTCTGCCCCCGATCCATATCCATTAAAATTCTGTTGATCTGATACTGATTCAGTATTCATTCGAATTACATGTATCTTTTATGTATTTTTTTCCTACATACCTCAGCTGCATTACATTAAAACTAAATATGTTTGATGGCTGAATAGCTCTGCATTATGACAATATACTGCGCATAATGTTTTCCTGTGATGCTTTGTGTAACTGTGTTTTGTACAACAGGCTATTCATTAGGGATGTGAATCTTTGGGTGTCTCACGATTCGATTCCGATTCTTCCCTGTCAGCTGCAGCCACTGATGCTTTCTAGACATCGTGATTTCCCAAAACTGAATAAATATCACACATAGCAACACAAAACTGCTTTGCTAGCTCAATCATGTTGTAACTAAGATATCCGCTGGAAAAAATATTTTTTTTCACGGACCGTTTATTGAGTTACTGAATTAGTACAGACACAGCTAACGGCTAACGGTTAGCCCAGCTAATCTACAATAACCAAGCGAGGTTGGGGATACTCGTCTTTGACTGGCGGTTCTCCATCATCTTTGATTGGGCTACGGGGGACAATGCCTACTTAGCAGACCGGAAGTGTATACCATTTCATACAATGGGGGTATATTGTAGGTGAGCCATCTTGTAGTAATCCAGTATCTTTGACTTAACTGGGACATCCTCCATACTTAAAGAGATAGTTTGAATTTTTTGAAGTGGGGTTGTGTGAGGTACTTATCCATAGTCTGCGTATTACCTACAATCAATGGTAGTCAGCATGCCCCCAGCTTAGAGAAGCAGGCACGAGTACCACCACTAGGATCAGATATTAACTTTTTTTCCCCAAATGGCACAGCAGCTGGTGGATTTAAAAATGTACCAGCCACTTAATGGATTACCATTGTTTTTTGGCTGGTGAATGAAGCAAGTCCATTAGCCACTTGCATTGTTTTTTATACCAGCATTTGGCTGGTGGCTGGTGCTAATTTCCAACCCGACCACCATGGAAGCTAAGCGATGTACTCCTGTGGACCGGGCCGGCAGCAAAATGTAATTTAGCCACCTGAAAAATATATATTTAGAATGTTTTCATCACTTTACCTTGCCGTCAGACAGCCCTTTTGATGGGGAACTCAAACTTATCGATGCTCTCTTCAAAGCCAGACTCAGTTTACAAAAGCAGTAATTTTACCTTGCAGAACATGGGAGTTGCTGGTTTACCACTGCCTAGTTCGTTTGTGTTATTGTGTTACTTTGGTGAATCCAAACTAACCATTTAAAACACCAAAGTCACACAATAACAATCTAACCAATCGAGGGTGCAGTAGACCAGCAGCTCGTTTGGGAAGTAAAATGACTGTTTTTGTCAATGGGGTCTAGCTTTGAAGAGAGCATAGACAAGTTTCAATTTCAGTTCAGTTCCCCACTGGAAAGGGCTGTCTGATGAAAATATCCTTAATGTGACTTACACTTAAACTGAAAGTGATTCTTATTAGGTTGGGCCTTTTTTAGGTGGATTAAACACATTTTGCTGCTGCCTCCTGCCAGCTTCTCCAAACGAGGGGCTTGCCAACTGCCGTTTACTGTAGGTAATACACAGACTGTGGATAAGTACCTCCAAAAACCCCACATCCAAAGATCGAATCTATCCCTTGAAAAAAAAAATAATAATAATAACACTAAAATTAAAGAAATGACCTTTGGGGCATAAAGTTGATTAACATTAGAGTTGTAATATTCTGTATGCACCCTTGAACTCTTACACTAACTACCTCAGATCTGTACATGGCACAAACAAATTTATAAGCAACCCCATTATATTTATAATCCATACTGGTAACCTGTTTTTGGCAGTGTATAAGTATACTGTATATACTAGATAACACCTTATTTGCACCTTACTGTTATCTAGGTTTTATATTTTGCACCTGCTGTTGTTATTTTAGTCTTTTTGTATTATTTCTCTTTGTATATTCACTCTCCTAACTCTGCAATGCAACTGCTGTACAACAATTTCCCTCGGGATGAATAAAATTCTGTCTTCTCCTATTCTACCTTGATAACTGATTACAAGTATTTGATGTCACTCACAAGGGAGATGGTTTTTTTAATGAATGGCGATAAAGTTTTACTATACAGCAGAACAGGGTGTGTCATATCCTCAGCATTAGTAGTGCTAGTGGATGCCATTTCGTTAGTGCTGCAAAGTGAGACAGAGTCAAGGAAAAAACAAACAAAAAACAGATTTGGTTTAACATTTCCCTTCAAGTCCATTTTGATGAGATATTTCCAAACTTGAAAGCAAGTGCAGGGTTGACCTAAGCTTTCGTGTGACCAATTTCAGCAGTGCCCTTTCCTGCCAGTCCATTACACACCTCTCGCAACAGCCTCTGCTCCCATCTATCTCAGCCTGCCTACAAGGGCAGGAGAGCAGTCTCTTAGCAAGCCCACTGGGACGACAGCAGCACCTACAGCACAGGTCCAAAGGTTAAACAATCGGAAACATGTGCAGTACATAAATATCTCTGCTGATAGCAATCTCAGCATGGGAAAGCAGGGTTTGCATAAGGGGCTGAGAACAGAGGATGTAACCTCAGATAGAGCAGGCAGGGAGCAGGCAGGCATTCAGCCGGTCTGGTGGGGCTAATGGAAGCTGTGGCAGCGGTAGTAGCAGCTTTGTGCTGGGGGGAGTTAGTTATCAATCTGATGGCCTTATCAGCACCAAGGGCCTCTATCACACATCTCACCTCTGGGCTCTAACAAGGGGTCAGCACACAACGTCAGACTGCCAGAGACTGGCTATCTCTCAAGGATTGACACTGGATAAAGGGGAGATGGTGGATGAACTGGTCTGCTCAACAAGCAGCAGCTGTTAACTAGTTCTTCCCATTCAACTTCAATTTCCAGCTGATTTTAAGCATTAAAGACTTGATAGTTTGACCTGGAGTCAAAAGGCTGTCAAGGAACTGCAATTAGGGCCCTTAAATTTACCCAGATAACTTACTTAAGAAAACACAGCCTGCTAACACCACTGAAGTAATTTTGTTCCCAAGTTTTACTTTTGCCTCAGTTAGTTTTATTGATTGTCTGGAAGTTTGTTTGGTCAAGGTCCACCTTATTGAATTTTTCAGGATCCAGTATTTCACACAACTAGGAGATTACTGTTTTTTAGTCACGCATATGAAAGCAACTGAATTGTTTGATTCGAGCTCTTTGGGGCACATACCCAAGGTCAATACACCAATTTATCTTAAAATGTAAGTGTTGGGAATGATGTGTTTCGGTGCAACAGCAAGTTAAGCAAGTGTATAGCACTCATGGAGTTTAAGTTCTCTGAATACCCTTAAGTCACAAATCTGCATAAACCTACATGAACACACTGCTTTCTACCAAAGTTAAAACAATGCTGGTTATTTTACATTTAAAAAAATCATGCTTTTTTGCATTTTGCCTGTTCTCCTCTCTCTGGTTACACGTGTTAGGAAAAGGAGATGTCCGGTTTTTCCATGCACCAATCAGAAAGTAACAACACAATGATAAGAATCTACAACACCTCAAGTTGCTTGCTCATGTGGCAACTGAGTCAAATCTGATACAGACTGGCAGATTAGATTATGTTTTTTGTTTTAATGAGAAACTTTTTCAACCTGGATCCTATTAAGAAATTGTTTCAGAATTAAGCGAGAGCATCACAGCCAGCAGCCAGTTAATAAGTTGACAGTTAATCAAAATGTAATCTCGGGGCAATAGCACCACGTCAATATTTGTCACCTAAAAGTGCTTGTTGTTGCCACTGACAGGCTCAGATTGTTATCAAAGAGTCTGACAAAGAAATAAAACCTTTCACTTGATCCGGTCTGTTTGTTATTGTCTATTCAAGTCTCCCTCAAGGAGAAGTCTTGTTTTGAACTCTTCCAATTGAGTTGTTGAAGGAAAACAATAAAACTGGCTCAAGTAAGAGCTAAAGAAGAGGCTGTCCATACCGCATATTTTGCGTGCTCAAATTCCCTAATGCCATTTTTTTAAGGCTGCGACAGCTGCGCCCTGAGTTCAACTTTAGGAATGCAGCAGCGTGCACTGCATGTCATGTGATAAGGAACAACCAATCACAGCCAACAGATATCTGTCTATCTATCTGTCGAAGACGATTAGCTCTGCACTCAGGATTTCAGGTAAATAGGCTTTGATCCAGTACTTGTTAAGGTTGCTCACCAACCTCAGATGCAACCTACCGATGCGCTCTTGAAAGCTGGCTCAAAAAGTGGCAGTTGAAGACGCGGCATGTGTACGACCTTGCGTTTTCCAGGAAGTTGAAGACGTGGCATGTGTTGTCAGACACTTAAATAACAATCTGAGTCTTTAAGTGGCAAAAATAAGCACTTTTAGACAATGTATATTGTCGATATGCTATTGCTCTGAAGATTAAATTTCATCCCATTTTGTGGCTTTCAGCTGCAGCCCTCTTGCTCAATACTGGACTAGTTTCAAAATCTGTTGTCTCCATTAGTCACTTTGACACACACACACACACACATACACACATAGGGAAAAGAGGGCCCAGGTCAAAAAATACAGAAGTTTCCCTGGTATAAATTTGCGGCATAAATATGTTGTAGTCTAACTTTAAAGGGGAACACCACCTAAATTAAAATTCCAATATGTTATTTCCATGGCCTAGGAAAGATCAATCAATATTTGTGAACATTGGCTACCCTCTCTTTAAGCCAGAAACCTGAGAACAGAGTTTCGAACTTGTGATGGCATCAAGAAGTAAGTCTGGAGCTGCTCTATATTGTAGGCAATAAATGGGAGACTGATTTTGTGGACCCACAACATGTTTTTCTTTTTATACCCAAATGAGCTTTATTCTATTGTAGTGTTCTGAAACAGAAAATGTACCCATATACTAGAACATTCCCCTGGGTGCTTTCGGTGTCATCTGGAACATCTTTCCCAATTCATTCTCTATAGAGCAGCTCCAGACTTTAGACTTAATGACATCATAAATTTGAGTTTTAGCAATCTAGCTTTTGGATTTGGAAGTATTTCTGAACTGTCTCAGACCGTAGGAATAACATGTATGAATTCTGAAAACGGGTGAAGTTCTCCTTTAAGTCTGGTGTTGTTTTTTTTTAGTCACAAATATTTAGTATTATAAAGAAATACAAGATTCTAAACCTAGTTTTCAGTTGCTGTAATTTGCGTCCATCATTGTGCAATTTTGCTGTCATGTTTTTGTCCTCCAACATGGTCATTCTATTGTTTCCTCTCCGCTCCGTATGAATAAATGCATGCATATTTGATTTCTTTGCAGATGTTTTATTGTGTGTAAACTTTGAGCTGTGAATGGTGATGATGATTATATGTTTATTTTTCACTCCGGGTAAAAACAGTCTTTGTTGAAAAAGTCTGCCGTAAAAACTTTTGATGAGGTTGAACCCAACTTCATCGCAGTCCATCAGTTTTCTCGCAGCTTATTATCCAGTAAATTCAACAGACATTTGGTTGCAGGCGCTGCAAACAAAAGGTCAAGAAAGCAAACTGCTTTTTTTTTTTTTTTTCCTCCTGCGCTGAACTGTTGAGAACAGTGACCATGCCCTCCTGTGTATAATAAACATATGAGCATTTGGCCTGCTCTATTTACCCCCTAATGAGAAACAAAGATCTGCTCTGGAGGGACTTGCATGCTTCAGACAATGAAAAACCCAGGGAGGGAAAAAAAAGCTCTCAGAGTAATTCAAACCATTTGTGTGCACAGGGGACATGAGAGCTTTGTCTGAATAAATTGGCCATACAAAAATTGAGATGATGTCCAACGTGTTGATGTGGCATAAGATGGCCATTTGCCAGATGAAAAGCTGCACGGAGGGCAGGGGCCCTTCAACAAGGAGGCTAAATCATTTCACATTTACGCACACAGCTTACATGTGATAGATGTTGCAGGGGGAGCGAAATAACCCCACGGCTCTTCTAGAAGGAAATATTTACATGATGCAATCAAAAAAGCCATAATAAATCAGAAAAACAATCATTTCATTCAGTTTAAGCGGGAGTAACGGGGAGATGGAGCTATGCAACATTTCTAACATAAATCCCATAGGGTTTTATTATCCATGGCCAAATTAAATTGGTATTGTTGATTATGTCTTTGTCACTTATCTTATCCAGTGTTTTTTAACCATGGGGAGAATAGGGGAGTCCTCCAAATGACACTGGAAAACATGACTGCATAGCCTGGACTGTGGGAATATAATCATGTGTAGACAAAGGCCAGTCCTGCCGCCAACTCTGTGTGGATAAGAGGATTGGAGATGGGGGGAAAGCAACCAGCCAAACTCCAAGCAGCAGTGATTTGGAGGGGGGAGGACAGGCACGGGGGTTGTAAGGCTATCTGGGAAGCCCGCCGGTGTTCAAACTTATGCGAGTCCCTCCAGCAACAAGCTGATATCCTGCACTCTCTCCTGCTGTGACAGAAATACACTGGCCTCAGCGCCAGCAGAACGTGGGCACTATTGATCTGCTCCCAGCGCAATATCTCCTCTTACATCCATAATTATTCTCCTTCAGAGGACTCCACCGTGTGCCCTGGCTGCCCGACTCGCAGGCTGGCTGGCTTTCTATCCGCCTCCTTGTTAAAGATGCTCTATGGTCTCACATTTCACGTTGCACTGCCAAAGACCCCCCTCTCTTAACCCCGGCATTTTCGAATATTTCATGGTTCAATCCCAGGGTTGGGGAAGGCGGCTTCGGCACGGCACAATTACAGTGGTTAGTCGGACTCCTCTGGTGGAGCCATGCTGGCTCCCAAAGTACCATGACTCGCAAACAGACAGGCCAGGAAAAACAGAGGAATGTTGGAGAGATCATTCTTCTTCTGTACTGAATCCTCTCTCTGCCTCTATACACACAGGAAAAGGCTGATGGTTTAATTATAGCAGTATCTTGTAGCGATGCTTCATTTGATTGAGTAGTGGTTCACAACCTTTTTGGGCTAGTGATCCTTTAAAGTGACACTATGCTAGTTTTGAAAAAAAAAAAAAAAAAAAAGGAAATAAAATATTCCTCTTACAAAAATAAAGTTGGTTAAGCAAACTTACAGAAAGAGGGTTTGAATCCAATAGACGACCAGGGCCTTTTCATGTTTGCATGCCTTCCTCTTTTTCTCTGGGTTCTCTGACTTCCTCCCACGATCCAAAGACATGCATGTTTGGTTAACTGGTTATTCTAAATTGCTGGTAGGTGTGAGTGTGAATGGTTGTCTGTCAATGTGTCAGCCTTGTGATAGACTGCCGACCTGTCCAGGGTGTCTTCCTCAGTGGCGTCTAAGATTGGCTCCAGCACATTCTCGACCCTTAACAGGATAAGTGGTTATGAAGAGCGAACGAATGAATGAACGTTTATTGTGACATCAAACGTAACTTTTATTTGTCTTGTAGCAGAGATGAGGGTTGAAGAGATCTGATAAATACCTGGAGTTGGCTAGTTTTCTTGCCGACTTTGTGTTTCTTATCCTGCATGTGGGATTCCACTGCGTTGGTTCCCTCTGTGCCAAGTTTGAGAAACTTTTTGCATAAAATACACGTAGTCTCGTAAGCTATACCTTATGCCAATAAAATCCTACTTTCCACGCAGGGTTGGAAATTTACTTTTTTTGTCCACCTGCCACTGCAGCTGGTAGATTCCAAAAATGACCAGCCACTCAATAGATTACCATTGTTTTTTGGCTGGTGAGTGATGCAAATCTAGCAGCCACTTTCCAACCCTCTTCCCATATCTTAGCTTTTTTTTTTTTTTTTTTTTTTTTTTTATAAATCAGATTCTTGAAAGAAAGGCAACTCTGTGCATGAGTTTCTGTTGCTGCTCCCAGGCTCTGGAACAACCTCCTATCCCACATTAAGTCCTGTTCCGCTATTAACAATCTAAATCAAATTTAAAGACCCACCTTTTTCACTTGCTTTAGTTCAGTCTGAGGCTGCCCCATGGCTTTTGTCAAGTCCCCTTTGGCTTTGATTTTATCATGTTAGCTGCTTTAGGTTTCCACTTGTAGTCTTGCCTTCTCTCTGTTATTGTTTTATTGTATTACATTGTGTATCATTGCCCTTTATGTAGCTTTTATTTCTTTAATCATGTATGCCTGTATTGAGGCAGATTCTAACCCATCTGTCTTGACTGGAGAGCACTTTGGGTCAACTGCTGTTGTTTTTTATGTGCTACATAAATAAAACTGATCTAACTTGATTTAACTGATATAAATGAGTCAGTTTGCTAACTTTACGACTGTTCCCTACTTCTGCTTCTGTTAGACTACAATTAGGCATGTCCAACATTTCAACTGTTTTATCACAACAATAAAACAAACACCACAGCAGGAGGCATGTTAGTTGTTTCCTGCTGGTGGCATGGATGACTGGATAAAGTGTTCCAAGGAGGCAACCTATTTACTCCAATGAAAGACGCTCACTGGGCACATACACTGAAAAAGTTTTTCAGGCTTCCTTTCACACATGAGGATTAGAGTTAGTTCTCTGGCTTTACTGCTGGCTCCTGTCCAAATGAACTATGGGAAAATAATTCACTGATACAACTTAGTCTGCCTATGCTGCTGGACCTTTTGTCATGTCCCCTGTAGAGTCCTGTAGTGGTACAAATGAAGTAAGCCGTACCATGAGCTATCCGGTCCTAAGTGAGAGCTGTGTGCGTATACTTGACACAGAATCAAACATGTTTCAGTGGGTGTTGGCCTTCGCCAGAGCTGTCCCTTGTCACAAATTCTGTTTGTCATATTGACGGACAGGCTCTCAAGGCACAGCTGGGGGAGGAGAGAGTCCTGTTTGGGGACCTTAGAACTGCGTCTCTGCTCTTTGCAGATGATGTGATGGCTTCATCAGACTGTAACCGCCAGAACACAGTGGGTGGGATGATCGTGATGAGAGTCAGGACCTCCAAGTCTAAGGCCATGGTTCTATACCAGGAAGTGAATTTCTGCGCCATGCATGAGTTCAAGTATTTCAGGATCTTGTTCAAAGGGGGGGGGCAGTCGGTGCTACTGGCTTTGTACATTGTGGTGAAGAAGAAGCTGAGCTGAAAGGTAAAGCTCTTACCATCTATGCTCCGACCCTCACCTACTATCATGAGTATGGGTCGTGACCAAAAGAATGAGAGGGTGACAGGCTGGCTAGACATAGCCTTGAAGGTGAGGAGCTCAGACATCAGGAGGGAGTTCTGAATATAGTTCCTTCTTCACATTGAAAGGGACAAATTGAGGTGGATTAGACATCTGATCAGGATACCTCCTGGTTGCTTCTTGTTCAAGTTTTTCCGGGGATGTCAAACTGGTAGGGGGTCCCGAGATAGACCCAGAACATGCTGAAGAGAATATATATCTCTCTGGCCTGGGAATGCTGGAGGATCCCCCAGGAGGATCTGGAATATGATTAGCCTGCTGCCCCTAAGAGCTGACCCCAGAAAAATGGAAGCTAATTAATAGATGGATGGAACCATTCACGCGAGTTTTCCATTTTTATTAGACCCAATAGCAAAAAATGTGATTGTGATTGTGATATTAATCATTTTACTATCACTTTTTATTTGGTTCTAGTGGGTATTATGTAGCTTGCACTTGTGGCTACAATGCCAAAATTCATGCACACCCGAGTGCTGTTTCTGGGGGGCCTCTTTGACTTGCTCTCAGTCAGACTGCTTAAGGATGTAATTCTGTGGTTCCCAGCTAGTGGGTCACGGCCTTAAAGTGGACCACAGGTTAATTCTGAGTGGGTCACAATATGTGGGTCAACTTCATCAAAAAAAAACAAACAAAAAAAAATAACTTATTTTTTTTTTTTTTTAGCCTGAATGAGCTGAATTAGTTGTAACTACAATAGCTTGTGTTTGTTCACAGTTGGCTTCCAGCCCTAACTTCACTCTCTTATTTCAAATACCTCTTATTTCATTGAGCTTTAAGCCCAGTTGTACTTTTGTTATTTTAGTAGTAGTAATAGTTCAGTTAGAGCAACACAGTGGTTAGCAGTGGCTCCTCACCACAATAAGGTCATGGGTTTTCATCCATTCATGATTCAGAATGGATGAATGGAAATGAGTTAAATGGGTGTTAAGTGGGTCTGTGAGGATTATGTGTGGACTGTGACCAGAAGCAAACCAGTTGGGAAACTCTGATGTAATTAAAACTAAGTCAAGACAATCCTGGAAATTCAACGTCAGCAAAATTTAAACAGTCTCACCTTAAGGACAAGCTATGTTTATTTGCAACACATTTGTGACTACAGATACTTTTCAATGTCGATTAATACATCAATTATTTTTCCCAATAGTTGTTTGGTCTATAAAATGTCATAAAATGGGGAAAAATGTGTTCCACAGCCCAAGATGACGTCCTCAAAAGTCTTGTTTCATCCATAACTCAAAGATATTCAGTTTACTGTCATAAGGCCCTTTCACACCTACCTCATTTAGTGCTGACTGTTTGACTTTTTAGTTTGATCCAAACCAAATTTAAGGGTGTGAAACCTCCTTCAGACCACGGTCCAGACCAAAAAGTTGAACCTTGGTCCACTGAAAAGAGGTGGTCTTGGTATGGAACAAACTGAACCATGGTTCGGTTCGGTTTTGAATGGTTCGGACTTTCAAGCCAATTACAGGAAGTTTGGCAGGCTATTGTCATGTGATAAGAGTAGTGTAGCACTTTGGTTTGTAGTGTTTAGTTTATCAACAGAGAGAGTGACGATGGCTGAACTCTGAGCAGACAGGTGTAAATTTTGGAGTGGTAATAAATGCACAGTGTTGGTTTCAGTTTGCCCATGACCAATGCAACATAACAGAATTAGCTGCAGTAGCACAAGGGAAGAGTCGGAGGTGGCTTCACAAGGAGTCTGTTGGAAAAAACACACTAAAACTCTGACAGTTTTTAATTATTTTCCCAGAGGATGTGAGAGAAGGGCTATGAGATGATGGAAGGGTCCATCTACATGGGGACACACAGCTCATTTAGATGATGATGATAGAACATAGGTATGTCATGAGTCATTCTTTGGTGCGCTCACATAATTGCAATGTGAAACCAAAACTAACCAGATGAAATATGCAATGTAACAAAAATGTGGACCATGGTTCAGTCTTTTAGATGTGAAAAGGATCATGGAGGATTAAAGACACCAGAAAATATTCACATTTAAAAGGCTGTAATCAGAAAATTTGACTTTTTTTTCCTTAAAAAACTCAAACTGATTAATTATTATCAAATTAGTTGGCAGTTAATTTAATAGTTGACAACTACTCAATTAATTGCTTCATCTTTGCAGCTCTATTTGTCATAGGGCTGCAACTAACCAATATTTTCATTAACTATTAATCTGCCCATTATTTTCATGATTATTTGATTAATTATTTCGTCTGAAAAAATGTTAAAAATGCTCATCACAAGTTCCAGAGCTTTAAGTAATGTCTTCAGATTCTTCTGTTCAATCAACAGTCCAAAACCCAACGATGTCTACAACGACTAAATTAACTACATCATACGTCATTTACAATCATAAATGACAAAGAAAAGCAGGAAATTCTCTCATTTAAGGAGCTGGAACCAGCAAATGTTTGACAAACAGTCGGCTATTCATCTTATTCAGATTGATTAATCGATTAATCGACTAATTGCTGCGCTCTAATTTGTCACATTTATGAATTGAGAACAGATCAACTAATGACATATTAGAGAAAAGCCATTGAAAATAATTATGTAGCACTTGCTTTTCTTCTAATTTTCAGCATCTTGGGGGTCCTGGTCTTGGAATTTGGGATCCACTAATATTCAGCAAAAAAAAAAAAAAAAAAAAAAGGAAATAAATAAAACAAGGCTGCTTTTGCATTTAGCAAATCATCACAGCTAATGTGCGCTATGACTCATCATACAACTCACTGACTGTACGTCACACTGAAGGTCAATGTACTCTGGCGCTGAGCGGAAGGCATGTGACTCACCACAGAAATAGCACATTCAATTAAAATTAAGTTGTGAAAGACACAAAGGAGAGCAGCAGCTAATACTTCATGTCTTTTCCTCCAATGACACATTGTGATTGTTCCGCTTCGCCAGCTTTAGAGATGGTTCTGTGTTCATCCTCCCAGTTGGCCTGTGGGGCCTTGTGAATAAACACATGGAGGTTAATGTCTCATGTTCTACCCCGTTCTCTGCAGACAGCTCTGACAGGAGGAGAGAGAGAGAAGAGCCTAAAAGGAAAGCTGTTTCGGTAATACGCTAATCTGGCTCTCACATCTCTTTGTTTTAGGCAGTGAGACAGGATATTTTCCTCAAGCTACCGTTGAGAAGTACATCTCCAGTCCGCTGTGGGTGAGCTGTCAAGGGGAAATTCTTCCTCCTATTCTCTCTCTCTCTCTTTTTTTTTTGCAAGAACACCCCTCATACCCTAAGGGGCCTTTAGTGAACTTGCCATCACCCACACATACTGACAGCAGAGAGCACGCACTTCCACGGTCCCGCTCACGTCATAGAGGCGATAAACAGCCACGGGCCTCGCCACAGAGATAAGGCTTCCAAGCAGTCTCTCAAACAAACAAAGCCAAATGACGAATCTGGAGAGATGTTAAGAAATGACGCCATATTGCCCATGTATCTCCTCTGCCTGCCTTTTTTCCCTCCATCCACACAAACACACATATATATACTTGTACACCCACTTCAGCGTGTCCTGGAAAAATCATTAGAGCCCCCACCACCCCACACACACTGCATGCAGATGGAGAAAAATAGGGCTGAGAGCCAAAACGCCTGAGGGGCTTTTCATGACAATAACCTTCTGTAGAGCTGCTTGTATCCCTCCACCTAGATCAGGGAGAGGTGCTGAGGGATGGATGGGAAAATAAGCGAGATAACCATACAAAATATTAGGCGAGGAACATTCACACAAAGTACAGAGGAGGAAGAAATCCGTGTCATTTTGCTCTCATGGCCTGGAGAGATGGCAGGCTAAATGCTCTTTTAAAACAGCTTGAACATTGAAATGATGATGGCTCCTTTTGCCTCAGCAAAGCACATTAATACATAGCCGAATGCCATTTCCACTTTTGTTAAATGGCTCACCTATTGAGTATTCAATTACAATGGCTGTCTCTCGTTTGGAAGACGGGGCAGGGACCCATAAAAATAAGCTCCCTCTGAGTGTGGAGCTGCAGAACGCATTGGACGGCAATGGGAGGCACGAAGAGCTCCTGTATGGGGGTGGTATATAATGTTAATGGCAGGGGAGCGAGGAGGTTGTTGGGTATTGGCTGTGGGGCAAAAAAACTAAGCTCCTCATCTGCGGTACCGTTTTATTAAGGAAGCATATTTTTAAACCATTTGCGCAGATAAAAAAAAAAAAGAAAAAAAAGAAGGAGCCCTAGCTCATGAAATGATCTAAATTGAGAAAGCCATGAATCCTGGCTTACAAAAACATCAGTCAGGGTGATTAATTCAGTCTTGATTAATCGTTCCATTTGTCTATGATATGTCTAAAATTCCACAATACAAATCCGGCAGTAATGGTCCAATCCTTCCCCCCTATTGTGTGGTTTATCTCTTATGCTCAAATAGCAAAAGCAAATTGTGGCTAATTTTATCGGCGAATCCACTGGCATGTGGTTTTTCCAGCGGTAATGATTCCCTCATTCGGGCCTAATTAACTGCAGCCATTAAATGGAGGGAAATGTAATGCCCTGGGTTCCATGTCAGGTAGTCAGAGGAGGACAGCGCAGGAGGACTCAATTAGGCCTGTGCTGTTCCCAGGTTATCACACGACATGTTTGCCAATTAAGTGGAGTAGCGTCTGATGTCTATGTGCCTCTGTCGGCACCATCTCAGAGGCCTTGGCAACGCAGAGACGGCGTCGCTAGCCTCTCCACCCCCCCACCAGTGAAGGAACAGACACTACACTATGCCCCAAAAAGGCAGTAATTACAGGATGGATGGGAGACTGTTATATAAGTACGAGGCTGCCGATAGGCCAGGCAGGGCCTGCTGATGCCAGGTTTCAAACAAGTACCAGCAGGATCGAGTTACAGCAGAATTACCAAGGGTAGACTCAGTCAGACACACAGACACATTTCAACATCAGAAGCAGGCTAAAACAAGGGAGGAAACAGAGGCTATTGACATTTTTTTGGAGGCTGTGGTGTTGCACGTCTGATTTGGAATTTCAAACGATCAAAAAGGAGATCTGAGTGAAACAAGATCCCCTAGTCATGACAAATAATGCAGCACTCCATTCCCAAAATCTTCCCCAAAATTATTATTAGTCACTTTCAAAACATGAGATCTTACAGCTGCTTTTAACATATTCCCCCAAGAGTGTGCAGCTCTGTATCGTGACTCAGTAAGAGTGGGAGAGGGAGGCAGAGACAGGCAGACACATTAGCCTCCCCTTATGGCACATTCTGCAAGGCTATAGGAGTCAGTCTGCGTGATCCTGACTGTCACTGACTTGTTATGAAAGCATCGCTGGCTGAGGCTGATCCATCACTTTGGGGGGTGGAAGTTGGGGTGAGAGGACGGCCAGGGGGGCCGGAGGGGGGCGAGCGTGGGCGAGGCAGCCCTGTTGCCTGTCACTCACCATGCACCACTGCATGACCGCCAACCTTGTCTGGCTTGTGCACAATGGGAGGTCTGGGGCTCGACTGTATGAGCAGTCATTCCCCGCTCCCTCCTCCCAGCAGCCAACACAGAGGAAGGCCAAAAGGAGTCAAAACACTCTGGACAGGCATTAGTCCTATATAGACCCTGGAAGACCTCACTGCTTGAGGCAGGCGAGCTGTGAATATCTGCTCTGTTTCCCACTGAATCTCTTATTTTGGCGGTCTTAGCCGGGTTCAATTCCGGAGAGCAAGCCCCGACAGAGACTCCAAAAGATAATCTCCTTCAACAAACATGCATTGCAATTATCCAGAGTCATTAAACTGTAATGACTGGAGGTGTGAGCAAACTTCTTAAGCAAACAGTTACAGTACCACCCACCCGAAAATACATAACACTTGCAAAATGTACACCGTGGTTTAGGAGACAGAATCGTTCCTCACAGCAATTAGGGAGCGAGAGAGATGTGCATATGTAAAAGGGAGGTCTTGTGTTGGGAGAGGAAAGAAAAGAGGAAAAAGCTGAAGTCAGCAACAGCAATAAATCCTCAAATGCTGAGCAGTTTCTTCCAGCTCTGTCCTGGTCTGTGGACCCCATCTCTAACCCGAACACAGGGCTCTGTTTAGTAGCTTTAGCAGTGGGGAGGCGAGTTCAGTCCAGTGATCATCCACTCCCCTCCTCCCCTCTCTCCCACCCCGAAGGTGCAGTTTGTCCAGGCAGTGCCTCAGAGTCAAGCTCAGCTGGCCTGTTAGAGGATACTTCCCAGCAGCACCACGGTCTGTGACCACAGCTTGACCCCCAACCAGCCGCTCACTTCCACAGAGGCGAGAAAAATCAATAGATCAACTGGCATGAAATGGTGACGCGATTGAGATGAATGATTACTGGGGCTAATTCTTATTCGTCTCTTTATGGGGCAGTGATAAGTGAGAAGTTAAATGGATACTGCAGAGAGCAACGAGTGGAGTGAAACAGTGAACGTGACATTTTGATTTTGCTTTAACCAAGGTGAGCTGATACATATATATAAACTTTAAAGCACTTAGAGAACACATGCCCCTACTGCGACTGCAAAATCCTTTGAATTTGTTGTATAAATAATGGAAAATACTCAGAGGTGTTTAATCTGCATCCAGCAGGTTTGGCTTTTATGGGGAGAAAACCTTAATCCTGACTGGGAATATTAGGGTTTGTACAAGGATGAATTGTGCTTAAGTTCAAAACACACTTATGACCGCTGAGTCAGGGCCATTTAAAGTCTCACTCCAGTGAAAATCAAGTTTTTAACCTTGATAACATGTCCATATGTTATGTTTTTTTATATGCTACAAGACACGTCATTAGTGAACTAAGCGGTTAACGCCAGGGCTGACCATCCCTCCCCGAAAGCTGCCATGTATCATTGACAGCCTCTTACGTCACAAACTAAAGGAACCAATCCTATAACGTTATAGTAAAACAATAGTTACCAAAGAAGGAGCCAGATGTAGCAACCTATCAGTATTTTGTCAGCTAAGTTTCACTTTTGTTTCAATTGTCAGAGCTGGTGATCAGGAACAAGGTTTATTTAATATTAGCAACACATTATCAGCTGTTGGATACATAGTCAAGTTACCTATTACCGTCTATAAGCAGAGGTTTGTGTGTCTGATGAGCAGAGTCAAAGGTGAGTAGGTACGCTTGAGCTTCAGGCGAGCAGCTGAGGGGCGGGTGGAGACAGAAGCAGGGACTAATTACACATTCATAGATTTGCCGAACTACAAGAGGAAAGGTGTGAAGTTACATCTAAGCTATTACAATATGTAATTTTGATGAACAAAGATGAGCTTTTAGGGGTTTAATGAATATCAGGATTGGGTTTCAGGAGTGCAACCTCTAACTTGTCTTATCTAAGTTTACATCAAATAGGCTGTCTACAAGAATCTGGAAAATTATACTTAGGTGCCCTGACACACCAAGCTTGGTCGGCTTTTGATTAATGTCGGGCCGTCAGTGAGCGTCTGTCTCCTTATTTCTGTGGTTTGTCACGCACCATTGGCACTAGCTGGCCCTTGACGGCTATTTTTTGGCTGATTCAGCATGTTGAATCAACGGCGGAGCCCGACGGTGAGTGAAATCACTCTGACTGACAGTTCAGCTCAGTGCCCAAGAGGGGAAATGGAAGTGAAGAAAACAAACAAGTTGCTTTAGTCAAACTAACTTGTTATATTCGGTAACATTATGTTTTTAGCCACTGAGCTCTTTAGCAGGAACAGTTTGTAAGTACCCTTTGTTCTGACAACATCTGGTTGTGTTGTTAATGTGTTAACTCGCTAACTAACGCCTTGAATATGTCCTGTCAATCTTCCGGTTTGTCCTTTTGAATGAAGAATACAGACTATAGCTTTCTGCTGGTATGGTGAGTTATTTCCTGTCACGCAGCTGCAGAACGTACGTGCTAGCTGACTGCTGACTGTAGTCCTTGCGGTGTGTTCACATGCAACTTTTTGGCTGGGACACAGGTGACATGAGACGACACAACAGTCGGCCTGTCGCCACTGATTCTTTGATGTCGTTTGGGTATGGCTGAGGTAATGCATAATAAAAATCGTAATAAGAGTTGTTTTTCTTTCAGGCTCATTCAAATATTTACTTAATTTGTAGTAGTAATAAAAAACAAGTATAGCAGCTAAGTGCTAATGTCAGCATGCCAATATGCTCACAATCACAAGCGAATGTGTAGCAGATATAATGTTTACCATGTTCAACATCTGAATTTAGCATATTAGCATGCTAACATCTGTGGCTTTGACATTTCAGTCAAAATGTTTTTGAGACATCTGACAAAATGACCAAAAAACACAACAGTCAAACACAACTAAAAATATAACCTTCATTGTGGAGATAAATGTAAGCGTGCACACAGAAACACATGTACTATACATCGTAATCAAAACAATGTGTTAGCAAACAGACTATCTGTCCTGAAGAGGCCTGACTGAGCACACGTCTCGTTTTACTTACCGTCTCGTTCCCAAACAAGATGTCGACGTAAGGCATGACCTTCATCAAGGGCTCTTTGAAGAACTGGCTGATGAAAGGTGCCGAGAGGTTCATGCAGAAGATTTTGTTGTTATCTGAAGCATGCTTCGCCACCTTCAGGATGGACTCCGGGGACACGGTCAGGAAAAACCCCTGAAAACAAGAATATTATTTACTTAAGTGATGTCTTCGACAGTTTGACTGACCTCAGCTGAAACACATTAATCTGTACCGGCAGCATTATCTGTGTTTTGACAGCACAACATGAGCCACAATGGACTGAACTGCAGGCTCCTATGGACTGAAACTCTTTAAACTGCTAATTTGTGGGTTTTGGAACCTGACAAGGCAATTTTAGGGTGACAAGGCTTGGTATTATTGAAATAACACAGGAGCCAAAAGAAGGGAAGAAAAAAAAAGCGGTGGTGCTCAAACATTTATCTGAAATGGTTTCTTAGAGCACACACAGAGCAACAAAGAAGAGGAAAAAGGGCAGGAAAAAATCCATCCAGGACAAAGCCTGTGGCTGGGCTCCAAGGCTCGTACTGGAGGAAGCAACATGCACGTATCCGATGATAGGGCGAACAAAAGTCTCGTCTGGACTCTCCTTACTTGGAAACAAGAGAGGCAGCTCCACTCATTGTGTGAATGAATACAAATCAGGTAAGAAAACACCTTTGTGTTTCAGGTGGAAACCTGAAGCGAGACTCTCCTGCAAGCCACACAAAAACACTCCTCCTTTGATACTGATCTTCTTAACCTTGTTTTTCAGCAACAAGCTGCTCTGTAAAACCACTGTGTCACAATAGGGGCAAAGGGGGGAGAGAGGAAAGGAAAGTTTCAGCACAGTGATACATTTAATCTGGCTGAAAAGCTTCCATTGTGGGCTACAGTGCAGTTCTCATTAAAGCACTATGACATTTGCAGCGACGGAGGAGCGACCTCCATGAAAAAGAAAAGGGTATAACACCGATGAATAGAGGGTGACTGTGTAGTCAATCAAATGTACAAGGCATTACAATGCAGCCGTGCTAAGCAGGTGAATTTTTTATTACACATTCACGGTGTCATTCTCTCTCTAGGAAGACATTCTCGTCCCTCTGCGGTGCTGCATGTCCTGTGGGTTTTTGTCTTTAAGTTAAGGCCCAGGTCAGCGCCTGTGGTTGCTGTGTCACGGTACCATCTGTTGAAGACTAAAAAGGTGTTTTCAATGGACCTGGGAGCACAAAAGGAACTCACTCTGGGCTAATGGCCCATCACTGACCCTGACATTTTTCTTTTGCGGCGTGCCAACGTGTCAGAGGAAGGGGAGATTGTTTTCTGACACAAATGGTCTTTTTTTTTGGTAGTTGAAAATAAACTGTCATGGTTACCGTAATGTTAACACTGATCAAAGGCCGGCGGCTCGATCAAATATCTTGAGGGGTGGTGAACTTTAAAAGCCATGCCACAGCTTCTCTAATCACACACTGGCTCTGTGTAATTTACTTCTAACTCTACTACCACTGCCAGTGCCATCACATTAAATAGCTCAGACCTGATTCCTGAACAAATTATATCCATGTAATACTAAAACAAAACTCAAACACTGAATTCTTATTGAGCACTCAAGGTTCATTTCAATTTCATGTGATGCATTTACCAAAAACACACTGATTCCAATCCAAACCATAACATGTTACAGTGTGAATGGATTTAAAATGCTAAACGTGAACTACATACATTTATCTTCAAAACTATATCTGTGTTTCTCCTTAAAAGTTGTTTAGCTAACAACATCTTGATTAGGGGTCTAACAAGTCCGTCAATGTATCGATTCAGTGATCAACAAGCCAATATCATTAATGCAAAGTGAAAACATTAATTCATATTGTCATCTTTATGATATGCCTTTATTTTGAAATTTGCATGGCACATCTGTGTCACTGTCAAACAGTGCCAGGAAGATAATGGCAAGCAGCCAAGAAAAAGACAATGAGGATATTTGTTACTCTCGGGAATAAATCAGCAGTGTGAAAAATATTTTGGATATATTTTCAGAAAAAAGACGGGTCAACAGACAAAACACATGCCACTTGTAAACAATGCTGTTGCGAGATAAAATACTCCGGAAACATGATGCACCTGCCTGACCGGGCATCTCACTTCACTAACTTCAGCTCAGCTGCTCTGTTTCAACAATGTTAGGCTGAAAAACATGCATGTAGTGACTTTAAACCAGATGCGTAAAGAAAAGCATAAATAATACATGTAATTAGTTAAGCTATGAGTCAAGATAAAGTTCGCTAGCGGCTAGGCTAATTTATGCAGTGTGAAAATGCCACTAATAGTGACTGGCAAAAAAAGAATTGTTTCTTCTACATTAACAGTTATTTCTTAGCCACATTTCATACTTCTATTAAAAGCTCTTGTAGTTAAGCCATGTTTAATGTGTGTTCGTGAAGTCAACTTAAACTACATAACACTTAAAGGAACAGTGTGTAAGATTTAGGGGGATTTAGTGGCATCTAGTGGTGAGGATTGCAAACTACAACCAGCTGAATCTCCTCCCAGTTAGAATTCCGTTAGTGTTTATTGGTCAGGAGGTTTTTACCAAGGGCTGATTATCTGCAGATGGACCAGGTGTTTTAAACTGGTAAAAACACTGAATAACGCAGTCTGACGTTACAAATCAGTAGCCCTTTTTAAACAAGAATTGTGCAAATTTGCAGGAAAGCCCAATCAGTCTTCTTTAAGCATTGGCAGTATAAAAACAAAATTGGGACGTGCAGCAAAATGCTGCCAACCTACTTTTGTTCATACAGAATGCGCCTTTTTCGGGGCAATGGGGGGCGTGAGCAAGTAACAAAACGTGTAGCTCAGCGTGTGACGTAAATAGTGACGTGGGAGGGAAGCCGCGGCAGTTCTCTCGTAATTCGGCCCGTTCTTCACCGTTCCTGTCATTTGCTGGTTAATGGCCTCTTCATTAGCTGTTGATGACACTGCACGTGCAAGCCACTGGCAGTAGATAAAAAGGAAACAGCTGATAGCAGGAATTAGCAAGCAGCTAGTAGCAAGGAGGGCACGCAACTCCTTGTCGCGTCAGTTGCTCATCTTTACAGTGTCTGTCAGGTTTGCGTTTCCCTCTTGCTACTAGCTGCTCGCTAATTCCTGCTATCAGCTGTTTCCTGTTTATCCACCGCCAGTGGCTCGCACGTGCAGCATCATCAACAGCTCCTCCCACAAGTCTTCAACGACCCCTCCCGTTGCGGAAGGCCACCTCGGTCTTTTTAAGCTAAAAGGGTTCCACCGATATGTCTACCCTACGAGGCAGAAAATTGGGCACCTCGTATCAACTTGCCAATCCGGCTCTGTGTGTCTAAATGCTCGGGCTAGTGTTTCTCTGACGCTCTTCAGCTCATCGCAGACGGGGGGTGAGCCCAGTACCTGCTAACGTGTACTCACTTTCTTCTGATCCAGACGTTCAAGAGATTTTTACAATGAGCTGAATTATCCACAGAGGTCTCCTCCTCTCCAAAACAAAGGACCAGGTGATTAAATACACTAAATAAAAGAGTTTTAAGTTAATGTTTTTCAAATGCTGTGTGTAGCTGAGAGGCCGCTAACTACGGTGGCTGACACAAAAAGACAAATGGCCCTGTCTAGAGCCAGTGTTTGGTTTGTCCATTCTGGGCTACTGTAGTAACATGACGATGCATCATGGCGATGTCTGTAGACGAGGACCTGGTGCCTTTGTAGAGATAAAGGACTCATTCTAAGGTAACAAAAACACAACGATTCTTATTTTCAGGTGACTATAAACCCCCCCCCCAAAAAAAAAACATACTTATTATATTATATTACATTTCTACCAGTGTGTCCCCGTAAATACTACAAACTGGGCCTTTAACTGGCTAGAATTATTTATGCGTTGTTTGCATCTTTAATGGCCAAAAGGCAAAATCAAAGGGATGGCAGCTTGTTCTTTGACCAACTGTGTTAAATGACCATATGACATCATCTCATGTGGACTGCAGGTCCCTGAAGTGAATCACATTGAAATCGTATTGTTAAAGACTTATATTGGTAAATATGTATCACTGAAAATGGAGATCTAAACAATTTTCACATCTATTAAATATATTGCATGTACTGTGTTAAACAGTGCTTCTGCAGTTTTTCTCTCGGGTTTTATGTTTTAATTCAATAAAGTGTATCAATTTATGATGTTAGGTGCACCTCCACTACAAAACACTTTGCGACACCGTGAAAACTAACACATCAATGAATATATTTATATCAAAAAAGCTAAATGACAACAACATCTAATTGATGACTCAAAGAAACTGAAGTCCAAATCTGTCTTCCAGTTTGCACATCCAGATGTAGCTTCACAACATCTGTCAAAAATATTTTATCAGCTTTGGTGCACAAAAAGTAAAAAAAAAAAAACAACCACTCCATCTACACATAAAAACTTTCTTGTGTGAGTGTTTGTGTTTTAAGTGAAAGTAAAGCTGCAGGAATCTTGTTCATAAAAATCATACAGGCCGTTTTTTCCACCAGGCTTTAAATGTTGTGACTCCAGTGGCTTGTGGGGAAAAAACAGCCTCAGTCTGAGCCATGTGAAATTCCAGTTCCCATCAGTAGTCTCCGCCGACTCAGAAACAGGAGAAGTTAAGTCTTTAGTGCTGCGGTGCAGATCGTGTATCAAGAATACCAGATCCAGTTTCCCAGGTGTCAGAGAGCCCTGTGAAGTGGGGTGACTATCACATTTCCAGGTCAAGATGATCAAAGCACTGGGTACACTTCGTACAATTTCCACCCAGCCAAAACATTCAATAAAGCATTCAGAAATGCATTTTCCTGGCAGACAATAATGCGGAGCGATGTTTGGCCATGTCAAGTGGTAATTTGAGGGAAGAGTTGGAAAGGCAGGGCATCCATTTTCAATGTTTACCCTAAAAAGAGGAATGACTTCCACTTTACTCGCACAAAGAAAATGTCTAAATGCTACTTTGAGATGAAATTAGTGGTAATCTAACCATAGAGGTCCTAACTACACAGCAGCAGCACGCTATCACACTTTCCCCTGCATTGTATCAGTGTTTTCCCCGGGGCTGCTCACATCTGAAAAGCTGGGTGTGATGGATGGCATGGTGTCACCGGGCTTAAAATAAAAGTGGACATCTGAAGGGTAAAAATGATCTATTTTGGGAAGGGCATTTTCATTTGCACCCGCAGCAGAGGTGGTCATGGAAAAGGAAAAGCTTTTTTTTTTTTCCTCAGGTCTATTTTAATTCTGCTGGGATAAAGGGGAGTGTTCAAAGTACTGTGTCATCATGAAGGCTTTGTTTGACACTTCCTATTACTCAGGAATGATGGAGGGAATTTAAGCCATCACCACTTCAGTGAAAAGAGTAATTATGGCCACTGCAATCATACTAAATTTTATCAAATCCCCAGATCTTAGTCAAGTTTATTTATATGGCCAGACATCACCAGTTTCCCACAGAGGGTTTTAAAAGTTGCTCTTATCAATATTTTATATGAAAAATGGATGAAATTACAGCGCAATATCAAAGGGGTCACTGGTGGGGATGAAACCACAGAATCAGCCCTCGACTCATCAGTTCCCTTCAGCTCTGTGTAGCTTTTTAGCGTCTTTCATCTCATTGTTTCTGCTTCATGGCATGAAATTTTACTGTTTAGGTTTAGCCTCTCGTCAGTTCTTTCCACACGAAGCTGGCAGCTGTTTTCAGTTAGACAGCTCTGATAATCCCACTTTAAACTACCTGCCCAGTGCCAAACAGCAGACAGACACAGTTAGGAACTAGCAGGTGATCACAGTGGAGCATTTAGCTGCTAAAGAGCCACATATTTCCCTTAGGACTTGATGAGGAGATAAGGGGACTAAATCAAAACTAAAAAAGAAAGTGTATATTGGACTGCCGTTTGCAAGGTGGCCAGAGACACAACTTAAAATAATTGCTAATGTTGTTGTGTGTCTGTTGGATGTGTGAATGGGACATTTTTTTGCTGCTTTTGCAACATTCTCAAACCTAAACGTAAGTAGGTAAATTTTGATGACTGGCCCCAAAACGACATATATTACTGGTCTAAACACGTCCTTAGTGTTGTATAACGGTTACAGTTCCCCTTTAAAATTACCTGGTTAGGTAACAGAACTAATGTTATGTGGTTAGACTTAGGAAAGACATCATGGTATGGTATTAAGAACTGCTTTTGGTCTCCTGGGTGAAAGTCCTGTGTTTGTCTGACCCCACCACCAATCCCCCGCCCAACCTATCTGGGCATCTTTGACATCTGTACAACATTACATGGAATTTGACTGACATGACTGACAAATTCATGGATTTGTTCCCTGTTTTTTTGCAGGCTCATGTGTTGTAGTTAACCCTAGTTCAACTCTTGGCCTCTGTTGGTTAATAGAGTGCTACAGGGAAGACATTTTTTGTAGACCAGCTCGGACGTTAGCACTGCCCTAGCTCCCTCAACAAAAAGACGATTAGATTTTTCCATTGAGATTTTTGTTTATCGCAGAAAATAAGCTCTGTGACAAAAGTTTACGATACTTACACATTGTTTTCAGCAAAATAATCTCCACAAATGAACACGGTTATCATTTTTGAAGTACAAATGCAATTGCTAAAAATAAAAAGCTAACACCTGGTTATAAACAAACTACACCACTGTTGCATACGGTGACCAGACATGACCAAACATTTTTATCCCTTATCCCACATCCCACATATTGAGACGATGTTTTGCATTTTGATTGGCTCTAGTTTTCAAAACTCAAACCACTGCAGGGCAGACACTTTTTCTGAAATCTGACTTTTATCCAATGACTGTTAAGACAAGCAGGGAAAATGGCCATTACAGGGCCTCTGTTCGATGTCAATCAAATTGCGCACATCTGGGTCAAGTGCAGGTGTAGCAGCCATGGTCGTGTAGCCTACGCCACGGCCAACGAGTCACCACAAAGTCACAGACGTGGTGAAAATATAAGTGAAACTACACCAAGGAAAAGGAAATGCAACTAATCAACAATCACTATGACATGAAGCGACACAGTACATTTGAGGCAGAATAGAAAAGTTAATTTTTAAAGTTAGATAGACATTGAATAAAAATTTTAGACTACTTCTCAGCATCTGTAACATGTCTTACATTGTCCCACACAAACATGCTCTTTGTCCCACATTTGGTTTGTTGGGATCTGGTCACCCAACGTTCGTATGACTTCAACGTCTAGATGAGTTTCTATGTGGTGTGATGACATTTAATGTTCCTTGACAACCTCTGTGGTCTCATTTAGCCACATGTTAGCAACCAACGTTTTTAAGACACGTATCAGCTTCAAAAATCAACAGTGTGGTATTTACTGACTTATTTTATGTCATAGAACACAACGTTAAAAAAAATCTTGCTTTCACGCTGTACCTTATTTCACCCATCTATCTGTTCTTCAAGACAAGGGAACCAGACGTGGGTTTTAGGACTCTTTCCTGCGCAATATCACACCACTAGACTACAAACCACATCACTGCTCTGATATTTATCAGTTGGAGCTGTGACATCACATCCTTTTTCTGGTTTCAGCAGAACGAGGGCTTTAAAGATTGTGCACTTAATTCCGGTAAGACAAAGCTTCCATTACACAAAAACTTGTATGAGAATAAAAATGGCAGAAACCTGAGGCAGAGCAACAGAGGAGGCATCGCTCTTCAAGGACGGACAAGCATGAAATAGGTGGTGTTAGTAGAGAGCAGAGAAAAGTCACAATAGTAGCGCTACAAAGTAGAGAAATGGAAAAGCAGGCGTTTGTTCTAGTGACAAATTCGTCGCTGTCAGGAGAGCCCTGCGAGCTAACCGGCAGTGTTTCAAAGCTTTTCAAAAGCCGCCCAGGCCATGCTATCCCTGTCATTACCATAGACAGCCCCCCATCATGCTCTCTGGTGCACAGGGTTCATTACACAGAATTAGATGTCACACAGATCAGAGCGTGCGTGAGGCCACACACTGCTCTCCTCCTCAGTTATCTCTGTAAAGCACCATTGCGAGGTGGATCGATAGCTGAGGTTTGGAGCTTCATTAGCTCAGTATGACTCCATCTCCATCAAGACACCTCTGGCACGCTACGCTGGTGTTGCGAGATATATTTTACTCCCCGATCCTGAAGGTCCTGCTGTTTTTACACACAAACACACGGGGACAAACAAGACCTTCACACATGATGAGGGGTGGGGGGTGGAATCTGTGTCAGTCTCTGGCTCGATAAACAGGAGAAAGAAAGAGGACAAACAAACAGAGGTAAGTGATAAATGGTGTCACAAAGTGCCTTGAGTGGAGGAAAAAAAATTACAAGGATGAAAAGAGCTCATTTAAGGCTTTTCATTTCAAAAGGGGAATGAGTGGGAGACGCTACAAAGAGATTTTCACAATGCTAATGATGTTTTGTTTGCATCGAAACGGCCAGTTGGTTTCATTTAGAAGCAAGTTCAATTAAACCAACAGAGAAGATAAATGTGTAACAACCTCGCGGCATGATTCAGCATTCCCTTGCACTTTTAGGACGTTTGATCTGACTGCAAGGCGATTCAACCGCACTGATAGCATCTGCCTCTTCTTCTTCTCTCTTCCATTAAGAATCATGTTCTGGTGGAGCTTATCAGACATCTAGGAATTCATCCACTTCTTGTGAGGGAGCTGGAGGGAGGCCAACTGTACTGGAAACAGAAGGGAGGGCCGTGCTTTTAAAGGCCGCTTGGAGATGAGGAAAAGGGGGCTATCATGTCAGCCAGGATCTCTGGGGCAACATAAATGTGCCACAAATGCTGGATTTAACAACTGGGCAGAGACATCACTTACTAACTCCTGCAGTATTTATTTCTAAAACATTTTCTCTGGTTTAAATATTACCCGATTTTAAAGCAAAGCGGATATTTTCCCTTGATGCTGTACAGGTCTCTTGTGGTGTGCGTGAAAACACAGAGATGCAGCTCGAAGGCTGTTGTGGCGATAACCAAACATACCTGGCCAAGGTCGTCTTAATGAGCGCGGATAAAACAAGACATTAGAGCCAACCACAAAGCACTTGAGGGGAGCGTGTGTCACACTACCAGCCTGCAATTTGTACAACCATCAGAGACTGTAATTACATTAACCTCAGACGCCTCCACTCTGTAAAGCAATGAAGGAAACTACTTGCATGGGAGAAAAAAAAGGTTTTTAACCTCAACTTGAGGTTAAGGTTTTGTTGGCATCACAACATTGGATGAATTGGTTTGATTTGAGTGGTATCTCACTAAAAGTAATTCGAGATCAGCTTCAGGGTCTTTTCAAATGGCTGCCTTTTGCTCTCCTGTTAAGCTCTACAGTTTCAAAAATGTGTTGGCCGGGGGAAGAGGCCAGCCTGAGCGGGAGAGCGGGATGCCAAGGAATGTACTTAAGATCTAAAACAGACAAGATTTAAAGCCAAGAGCATTTAAATGCCAATACTAATCCACAAAATAATTCACCGCATAGCGCAAACTGACTCTCCCTTACAGATACCATATGTTACCTCTGTGAGGAGATGAAACGAAAAAGCGATGCCAGAAGAGATGCTTTCTTCTCCTAAAACTGTGTTATCTTGGTAATGAAAAAGAAAACCATGCTTCTCGCTCCCTCCCTTCATGTTCTGAAACCAGTCTATATTTCTACTCTCTGTGGTTCCTACTGTTGTTCTTGCCTCCATCATTGGGAGATTAGCCAAGAACAAACTGTTTGGTTTGCAGGGAGTTAAAATTTGCTAATGCACACACTCTCAAGTGTCCTTGTCTGCCACACTGCACTTAATTAGCATTTTAGTGCGAGCAGTTCTCTCTCCTTCAGTACCTCTGAAGGGGAAACATCACTCCGACTTGCACAAAAAAAGAAACCACACATACACTTATGGAGTAAGCTCCTGTAGTTTCTTACATGATTTGGGAACAGGATGGGGAATGGAAAGGGGAGTTTGTGGGGGTCGACGGAAAAATGGGATAAAAGTCTGCGATGTGAAAACAGATGTCGGGGCTTCAGAGTTGTCTCTTCTGAACCGGGCTTGAAAGGACGTATTAATATATGGGTCAGATGTATAAAGCAGAGGTTCAGTGTCAGAGTGTCGACGCTGCAGAGAGGTTTCCAGTTTCAGTGACTCGGAGGTTGTGCGCAGACAGAAACCAAACCTCCACAGACATTCCTGCTGCCGGGAAGTGAACATTTCCAAATGTGCCACTCTGTGGATGTAAATGAATTAGTGCACTTAACTTGAACACTAAAATGAGGAACCGAGGAGACAATCTTTCACTGTTCGCAGTCGCGCTGGTGAAAGCTAGCGCACCAGGTTGGAAAATTACAGGTAATTGCTGAAGCCATTGAATCCAGTTTGGTTTTGGTTGAAAGACTAAAATAACAAAGCTCTGATTGCTGAAAAGACAAGGGCAGGGAGCTCGGAGGCCCTGTTGCTAAGAGTTAATTTGATACATATTTCTCCCCCTTGAAATGTCTGAGGTACTGGCAAGAGACGGCGAAAAAAAAAGAGAGTGAGAGGGAGGGTGAGACCCCCGCTCTCCCTGCAAATACTATCCATCTGCCATATTACATTTAACCAGCATGAGAAGCTAAGGGAGCGCCCTTGCACAATATTGTGTGAAGGCTGTCAAACTCAATGCAGGAGCTCGGTGCCCACTGCTCAGAGCCGAGGACACGGGGCCGCTTAAATTCAGTCTAATAATAACTTCTGACTGTGTGCGCTCAGCACCAGCAAAATAGGAGAACACGCGGCAGAAAAAGGAACTTTTAATTATTCATGCCTGTTTAAAAAAAATAAAAAATCATGTAATTGAGGCTGTAATATGATGGCCCCCGGAAGAAAACACCAACAGCTATCAGCAGCTTTTTGCCTAATCGCCAAATTAGGATTCTCAATGAGTGAAGAGAGGAAGAAGCTGCAGCAGATTTTAAGGATGCAAACAGAAATGTTTTTCAGCCTAACATGCTTGAATACTTGCTGGTGTCTTTAAAGTGTGGCTTTAGGATGTGTGTGATTTTCATTCAAGATTTCACGCTCAATGATTAGAAGGGATACTCCACCTCCAAACTCCATGACCCCAGTACGCCAACATATTTAGGGCTTTAAGTTAATGTATGGTCTTCAAACCCAAGCTGAGAAAATAACCCCCCTATGACATCATCAAGGGTTATTTTGAAAAGCCTCTCCAGAGCCACAGAAGGCATTATAAAATAAACTGTTTTCATAGGCTGAGTAGTATTCCTCACTACCAGCAAACAGACCTTTATGAGTCAAGTTAGTGGAGCGCCCCTTTAATTTTAATTCTGATCTCGTAATAGATTTTGTGTTGTATGATTTACGTTGGCCAGAACACCCACACTGCAAAAAAAAAAAAAAAAAGATTTTCAGCTGCAACCAGCAGCTCTATAGGTCGCTCTGTCGGTTGGTCAGTCTACAAAGATTTCCCACCCTTTGGCGGCTACAAGAGGCTAAAATGTGGCATGGAGGTCAAGTGTGTGAAGGTGTGTGGGGGCCTGGCAATGTGAGTGGCCTACTGGAAAAAGGCGCATGTTTCCCAAATTAAATATGTGGCAGAATATACAAATATGCAAGATATACAACATATTTAATCAAACTAATGCTGCAAATAACAATAACTATATTCATCATTGATTATTTGACCCTTCACTAAGCCCTGAACAGCCACTGTCCAATCCCACGTTTAAAAACCATAACTAGGTACAGGAAGCCTGCCAAGCTTTCATAACGAGGAAAAATGCAGAAACAGTCTGCATATGAAACCTGCAAGTCCGACAGAGGATATCCTCAAAGTTAAGATGGGGGTGTTGTATTTTGCACTTTCCTAAAGCTAAGAACCCAAGAGGAGAGATGTCTTTAAGGGATTAAACAGTTCAGAAGACCTCACTCACAGCTGAATCCATCGAAGATCAACAAAAACAGCTTGGCTTTCTCCAAGGTACGATACTACCCAACACTAGCAGGCTCAGCAAGTTAGCAAACAGAGTCGGTTAATTATAAGATACTTATGTTTTAACTTCAAGTTAGGTAGTTGTATATCATTTGAGACTGTTTAAGCTTTACACAAATGGAAAAGCAAATTTAGGAGAAGGAGTTCTTGCTAGCAATGGACTAAAACATACAGTACTATCTTAGATAATGAAAGACAAAGGGAGTCATAACTTAACATTAGTTTAAGATAAAACAATAAACTGGTTTATGAATGTGAATTGTCGAGACCTGGGGTAGCTGATGCCTCCACAGAGTCCAAGCGGCAACCCCCGAGGCTGAAAAAATGAAGCCGACAAAAAGTGCAAAAAACTGCATTCATAAATGGCTGCTCGAGGCTGACTCAGGAAGCCGGCCACTCCTCGTAGATCCCCGTGTTAAATCGCATAACTTTACTGAGGAAATGAACATGTTTACAGCCCGGTATAAAAGTTGACAAAATATAGTGTCCTCTGGTTTTCAGTCGGGCCCACAGCGGCAGCCTCTCATCCAAAAATGGGCCTGTAATTCTGAATTCAGGTCTTCAAAACAGCAGCCCAAAAACCAGTGGGTGGCGTCACAGTAGATATGTTCATTATTCGTCAGTCTACGATTGGGATTGGTGAGCTTTTCCCAAGACTTTAACGTCCTCTTCCTTCACAATACTCTGCCGACAAATTATTGTGAAAGTAGCTCTCCAATTCTGTCTACTTCTGACTGATATTTCAGAACTAATACTTCAGATATTTGCTTTTATTTTCTTCTGAAGATCTCTCACTGGTTAAGTTGACAATGCCATATTGACATGTCAGGTGCAAACAAGCATAACAACAGTAACCAGGGGGGAAAGGTGACATCTTGAAATGTTTGTTTCTACCAAAGATATTCAGTTTAAAATCCTACCAAACAGAGAAAAGCAGAGCATTTTCACACTGCAGCAAATTTTTGGCATTTTAACTTGATAAATGACTTGAAAATTGATGATGATTAATTTTCTGTTAAATAACCCATTACTTGTTTTTCACATTTTCCCTTTAACTTTGTACCTGCTAACTTTTGAATTATAAAAATCACACTACGGTTTGAGTATCTCTGGACACAACACAGTGCTAACACTCACCACTGGTATTGCAACAGCTCTAAAAATCAAGCTCAGAAAAATCAATTGCCAGGAGGCAAGAAGTGTGAACTTACATACCCTAAGCCCAATTTCCTTGAAAGTGGAGGTCCTAAATCAAATCAAGCCAAGCCAATGCAGCGTGGAATTATGCAAAAAATGACACAGCTATATAAAATGACAGCTGGTAAGAAATACCGTCAAGGCTAGGAAACTTTAGAGCTTGTTTATGCACTCCACATGTTTTGATCTTCCTGGTGCTGTGATGATGCTACGAGTCAATTCTGATTGACTTTGTTTTTTATTCAGGCCAAGAGGGAGAAATATTGAGTGCACACAGATGATGTAAACACACAAAGGGGAAGAGCAGAAACCCAACTGGTCTCGTCAAAGCAGGAATATGTTCTATTAAGACTCGCTTGTTGCTGTGGCATTTTGGTTGTGAAGAGAAGGGGTCAGTTTCTGCTAAAACTTGAAATTGCCTTGAAAATTCACAGCTGTGTGAAGAGTACTTCCCTACCTGTGCACGGCTAATCACAGCTGATGGAAATACCTCAGCGGGACTTCAAAATCTTAGTGATCAAAAGAAAAAAACCCGGCACAGACTGAAAGACACTGAAGGAACTTTCAACTTCTTAAAGTGAATGCATGATAATACCATTAAAAGTTGGCCACTGTTCCTGTACTTGAGTTCTGTCTGTGAGTTATTATGAAAGTTATTGCTCTCCACTGGGCTAAACAGACATTTTCCTCCCTCAAAGCACAAGTAGCATTAGCAGTGTAGCGTACTAAGAGCTTCTCCCACTTGAGCATAGCATCTCAGGCTGAGATAAATAATCACAGCCAGGAAATATGAGTCTTTCTCAAGCATCAAACAAAACCTAAAAATCACAAAATTCAGATGCTGCTAGTAGGCGTCAGGGTTGTCTGCCAAAAGCACAAGTAACAGGGTGAAGCAATGTGTTATTAGATGTGAAATTAAAATTGTTTGGAGGCATTAGCATGCCGCTTGCCTTTGATAATTCTACAAGACTTATTAGCCACAATGTGGTTAATATTGCCTCTCTGTTGGATGAGAGGACTAATACATATCAGGCACTTGCTTAATGAATATATATTATACATATCTACAGGTTTAAATCAGTCTGATCTTACTCTTTGACTAGTCTAATAAGGTGGACGCTTCAACCAAAAATCTGACTAATTTAAGCCTAAAAGGTAGGCGCCCTATCACCAGGCTGACTCAGAGCTACAAGATACTTTGTCTCTAAGGTCGAAACTAGAGTAACTGCCTCGTGGTTGTTTGCCTCCGCCAACCATGTTTTTCCAGACTTTTATGTAGCAATGATGGTAGACTATGTTGCAAAGATGCCACAAAGTTTAAAACAGATGCTTCACACACATCTTCAACCCAGCAGCACAAGAGATCTATACAATCAGTGCAGTTTCAAGGTGGGCACCCAAGATCAGAGTCACCAATTCAGTATACAACTAAATGTCCTCCCTTTGGATCCTGAGTTATGACACTGAATAAAGGCCAGAAAAGTGAACAGTGAATCTTTGATCACCAAGTTCGAATCAGTCCAACCTTCATTCCAAGTGGACGTTTGTCTCAAATATGACGAAATTCCCCCAAGGCGTTCCTGAGATATCATGTTTACAAGAATGGGATGAACAGACGATGTGCGGACGCAAGACGCAACAACCCGCAAATATAATGCCCTAGGCCACGGCTGTTGCTGGCGTTGAGGCCTACAAAAAAAAAATTAATTAAAAAATAACATCATGGCACATAATGTGTTTTGTCACTACAATCAGCTGTAGCATTAATACTATTAACTGCTGTCATAATTTTCTTACAGATCAGGTCTTTTTGCAGGTAGTGTTACACTTGTTACCAGTTTTTTACAGTGATGTGTGCTTTATCTGTTTGCTTTGGTTCACCATGTATTTTAGGTTTAAAAGTCTACACTTTCTCAAGGTTTAACTTCCCATCCAAATTTTAGCACAAATAGACATAAACGATCCAATATCATTGATGCAAAGTAAAACCATCTATCCATACCATCATCTTAAGGTTACATTTTTATTATGAAATTCTGTGTCACTGCCAAACAGCACCAGGCAAATAATGGCAAACAGGGAAGAAAAAGATGATGACGTTGACATTATTAACTCAGGAATAAATCAGCAGTGTGGATGTATTTTGGATTTCTGAGACAATACAAATCATCAGATAAAGCACGTCATATGTAAACAACACCATTATGAGAAAAAATACTGAGGAAGCACGACGTAACGTTACCTGCCTGCATCCCCGCTAACTTCTTGCAACAGCACAGCAATGTTAGCTGCTCTGTTTCAACAATATTTGACTAAAACAACATGCATGCAGGCTGAAATCCAACTGTGCTGTTCTGTCTGGAGATGCAGCGACTTAAACCAACGGTGAGTACGAAAAACGTATGAATAACAAACTTAAATTGTTAAGCTATGAGTTGAGTAAAACTCCGCTAGCCACTAGGCTAATTTATACAATGTAAAAATGCTTCAGCTAATAATGGGTGACTAGGAAAATAACAAATGTTTTGTCTTCAAACCATGACAGTTATTACTGAGCAGAATGTGATACTTTTGTCAAATGATCTTGTTAATTCATGTTTTAACCAGTTATCCTCTATCAGTCATCCTTTATTGCCAAAAGCAAAAAAAAGGGGGGGTGGCAGCTCATTCTGTAACGCATAGTGTTAAATGCACTGATGATATTATCGATCACAGGCCCCTGAATTAAATGGAATTGAAATTGTATTGTGGCAGACTGTGTGATATCAAGTATCATATCGCTGTCCAATGAATTGATGTTATATCGTATTGTTATAAAGCTAGTGGTTTACACCCCTAGCAGTTACATTGTTGAATACTGCAATAGCGATATCACTAGTGATAAATAAACAACATATCAAAGCTGCTGCTTTCAGTAAACTGCTAAAATACAACAAATTGCTTGAGTTGAAAAAAGAAATTATTTTCAACATTTTTGTGATTGAAGAAATGAAACGCTGATTTTAACACAAAAGGCACAAATAAAAAAGGAATGACAGTTTCATTTTAAAACAGTTTTCTACTGAAACTCTCTTTCTACTAACTCAAAAAATCCTTTTGCAGTGTGTTTATTGTGCAGGTTGATATCACAGTGAGGATTTAAAAAAGTAGATATTGTGCAGCTGCCCAAGTCACATGCTACGTACACTTCCTTTGCACTCTCTCACATTTGGCTTTTATCAATACACCAACGATTCCACCACAGCAAAGCATAAAAACAGGTGGATGGAAACACCAAAACTACTTCTCATTCACTGTTCTCTGCACAATAAACACTTAATACTTCACTCTACAGTGGAAAAAAAAATTGAGATTTCAGACTCTTGACACCATCACTGACGGGTGTCACACTACGCAACAGTAATTCACACATCTTTCAGGAGCAAAGTGTTGCATTGTGGGATTTTTAGTGTTATTGCTTTTTTGTTCTATTTTGGGGATTTTTTTATTTTTGAGGCCTCTATAAATTTCACACTTTGAATCAATCAAACAAAATAAAAAGTAAATATAGTGTTCCGGGTAGAAAAGAGGTTTTATGCAGGTAAGTATTTTTTTTTATTTAATAACCAGAAATCTTTGTGCAACTGATGAACATAACATCTATCTGACCATTTCTCAGTTTTCGAGTCGATTGCGATCACAATATTACCAATAAAACAAAATGTTCTCCTCTCTGTGTGGATTACAAACCTCGTTAACCAAGACCAAAGAGAAGACCAGTCACTTTCCCGCCTGATTTATTATGACAAGAGCCTCTCAGACGGACACGAGAGTCATCCTCAGCTTCTACAGCCACATCCATTTTTCTAAAATTTCAAAGTGCTTCAGATTTCTAGTGGGGCAGCCTAAATGAAACCCACAGGACGTGGAGTGCTACATTGCAAATGTGTGAATCATCCCTAAATAATACAGTATAGTGATAGTCCGGTGCAATAAGTGTTTGATGACTGGAGAATTCTCCTCTTCAAACACAAAGAAACATTAACAAAAATTTGGTATCCAACGTGTCAGTCTGGTTGAAGAGTATCCATTACTTAATGTACACCCACACTTCTTAGAGCTTAGCCGCAACATGAAAAATTACCACTTAAGGGAAAAATAAACGTATAAAGATGGTCTGTGGAGCAGGAGGTGGAAGGTTGCCTTCTAATTGCTGGAGGGGAGAGAAACCATGTTAGAGTAAACAAAGTCTGATCGATGGTGGGGATTATATCAGAAAGAGCCTTTGGCCTTTGGCCAAGACGAGCAAACACACTGGTCTCTGTCTCTGCTACAGATGGAAAAAATAGCCATGGCAAAAAGCTGGTGAGTTAAAAGCATTATATTTCACAGAGTGGGGAGCAGATAGAGCGTAGTACAATGCCAGATATGACATGTAGCCAACTATATCACGTCTTGGCTGTTTGTATCAGACAGAAATGCCAGTAGATAACAGGGCAGTGTTGTGAGTTTGATGGAAGGCTGTTCCGGCTGGGGGCTTAGCTTTGGGTCAGGCTATACTCCCACGGCGCTGCAGTGCTGTGTGTGAAACCTCTCCATCACCACACGCACAAGTTCAACGCGCTGTTAGCTGGTCACGGCCGGGAAGAAATGTATTCTGTATACTCCCCGGCTTCAATGTGGCAATTGCAATTCACATAAGCCACTTAAGGAAATCTGCAGAGGGAGAGAAAAAGGTATAAAACTGAGAAGGGGCTTACGAGTTATTGGAGCCTTTTAAACACGGGGGCTCCTCATCAGGCGGGGGGGCTTCCTTTTTTTTCTCCCCAAGTCTTGTAAATGAGTTCACTCCATTGCCTTTAAAACCCCTGTAAAGGTATTAAATCTGAAAATAACATAATTCATTACCTCTGTCTGAAACATGTTTAACTTGAAGATGTAATGCGGGCAAAAGTGCTTTGGTCTCGGTTGCAAGGATTTAAAAAAAGTAGCAAAATGTGAGCTATTCTGTCCGGGATGTCATTCAGCACAAAAAGGAATACTAATGACTTTTGAATCCATTTAGTGACTCACTTCAATTTGTGATTTATATTAATGGCCCGTGTATTGCTTTCTCCACATCCAATGGGGCTGTGTTCTGCTAAATTTCACCATAATATTCATGTCGATAAGCAGGTGACGACTTGGAGAAAGGACTGATTATATTTGCTAATCCCCAAAGAAATTAGGCGAGATTGATGAAAGCGTGCATATACTCCACACACAAAGCCTTGGGAGTCTCTAAAAGCTGTTACCATGGTGGTATCCCATTAGAATAACAAACATTTCCCCTGGATGTTTAACATCGCTTCCCAGTGAGCACAGCCCTCCCTAAACCTCCCCTCTCTCCCTCTCCCTCTCTCTCAAGCACCTGCCTTCACATTTTCCACTTCTAAAATTCCACCAGCCGCTTGGAAAAAAAAAAGGAGGGTGAAATATGAAATGCAGTTACGAGAAAACTTGAGTGCCAAAAAAAGGACTTTTCTTCAAACCCGTAATAACTTTCCATGGGAATAGGGAGAAACTTAAAAAGAATAACACTTCCCCTTGATTTTCTACTCCTACCACTTTTTTAAGCAGGCAGTGAATTTCCTGGAGTGATAAGGGCTTAGCCAATGTAATCCTCAGAGGACCCTTCTCTGGCATGCCAGGAATCAAGAAACCTTTCCCTCTCGAAAAAAAAAAAAAAAAAAGTAGAAAAAGACAGAGAGAGGGAGGCAACAGTAGGTTTGGGAACAAGGAGGAGAGGCAGCCAGCATGCCATCTCCCACACATGCTGGCGAATGCAAATTAGCATGTGTGGAAAGAGCAGCCGGACTCGCCTCAGCTGGAGATCAACAGAGGAATATTGATATGACAATGCGAGGGGCTTCCCTGACTCAGACAGCAGGGGCCACCGAGGATGCTCTAATTGGCCTCACGCAAGGAGGGAGGAGGAGGAGGGTGTGGGGGTAGGGGGTGGGGGGGGTGCCCATAAATGTTTCACACAGATTGATTCATTATCAGTTTGCTCGACAGGCTGGGTGGGCCTCGTAAAAGTGTACCATCTTGAACTGGTGGCATGTAAGTCACTGTCACCGCGGCAGGACAGAATATATCATCCCGACCTTTCACTTCAGATATTGAAATGAGAGCCGGCAACATGACTTGCCACACTGCAGGACTACTACTCTTGCATTTCAAAAACGCTGGAGTAGAAGGATCGTGCAATGATAGGTGACAGAGCAAGGGAAAACATCAATAATTTACGAATGTCTCTTCTGTCAGGATATGCCAGGCTATGATGTGCTGTCTCTTTTTATTACAGCAGACGTCAAAGCTGGCAGGCAAGTTTGAGGTATAAATATTCTCTTGATTAAGGAGCGACTGCAATATAAAAAGTATTCCGTCTGTATTGTCATGCAAAGTAGATCTAAAAAGTTGAACTAATAAATCCATTTACAGACTCTAGTAACTTCTGGTTTACATTAACAGCCAATTAATGGCTTCTGTATCATTATAAAAGCTCACTATCTACTGTAAGTTTGCTACATGAGAAGTCGTAAAATTTTACAGCCAAACTCTCTTCCGTCTCCTAATGTGGTTAAACTGACGTTTTTGCTCAGTGATAAATGTGCACAAATTATTCAATAGCCCACAAAAACTAATCTGTCTGTTAAAAAAGAACTGCAGGCTTCACAGACACGCAGAGCTGCTGAAGATCACTGGCAGCCATTTAAGAGCCGTGAGAAAGGCAGTTGAGCATCTCAGCTTCTCGCTGGGTGGTTGGATACATGTGGTTGACACATTTGCATCTTCAAAGATGCACAGACAAACTCAATATGTGTGAGAATGTCTGGGCGGCATGTGGAAAACCCCAGTCCTTCCTCTGAAGAGGTTTCCTCCCCCCTCTCAAAGACTATACCACGTTTTTGAGCTCCTTTATCTGTCAAGCAGTCACTTCGGCGGCGAGTTGTAAACAAGTTGCTTGGACTGGATGCACAGAAAACAGTTGCTGTATACCGTGCAGCGACTGTCTGCTCTGCACCAAACCAAAAAAGGCGCTGCAGGAAACTACAAATCAGGAGCCATTACACAGCAACAAATATGACAGGAACAGTGCTGCACATTATTTGAGCTCCAAGACTCATTCACTCAGTGTCTCTTCCAATGAGCGTGAACAATGCAAGCAGAGTGTGCATTGTGCTGCAGAGCAGGAGACTGTTCCTCTGAATTGGGGGGTAAATTACAAAAGAGGCCTGTGCAAATTAGACGTGATGGCTTCATAATACGTCTGAAGTGTCGGCTTCTCCAGAAACCTATCCCCAGGCTACACTCGCGGATCGACGCTTTGAACTTCCAATTATTCCTGCCAAACCGCTGCAATCACCACGCTGTAAAACAATCATTCTAGCGTTGCAAAACGCACACGATCAATGTTGACTCGGCTGTTGGCAACAACGGGGTTACCAGCTCTAAGTATGCTTTCATAGCGTGATGTATTTAATCTATATCTGCGAGGAACACGCACATCCGATTTGGCATTAAACATAACAAGTGTCTGAGTCTTTTTTTCCCTCCTTTTAAATGCAACTTTTGAATGAGGTCCTGAAAGAAGATTAATATCTCTGAAGTGTTTGTAGTGGGTTTTTAATCCTGAGAGACCATTTGTTACAGAAGGAGGAAGAGGACCAGAGGGAAACAGCTGTATTTCGAGAGGAACCATCCAGAACTGTGTTCCCTCCTGATATTCATTTGGTGAGGGAATATATTCAAGTGCTATCACAGTTCCATAAGATTACAGCACAGAGAGGACTCATAAACAGAAATCCCACACAGGATCTGGCATGTGTGCAACCGCTGAGCAATTTTATATTACAATACGACCTCTTACTCATGCATACTTTTGCCTGCAAAGAAATAAATTACCTTTGCAATTTGGGACACCTCCAAAAGGTGCTACTGGGTGCCATTTGTCGACAGTACTCAGGCAGTCTAAAAGAGAGGCTAAACCCAGGCGGGATGACCGAGTCAAACACCTCAGTTGAACCGGAAAAAGTGACCACAACGGTTGAATAGAACGAGACTCTGGAGCCCAAGAGGGAAGCAGGAAGAAAGGAAAAAATGCTCCCTGTAAACACTGGCTAAGAATTATTTACTCACAAGGCTAAACATTAAAGCGTCTTCTCGTCCTTGATTAGGTCTTGTTTATATTTCCCAACGACGGGTGAGTAATATACATAGGACGTCTAGTTGAGATGCATCAATATTGTCTCCTCAACTGCGCCTGCTACATAATTAATACACACACTGACATGACATGGATATGATATGACAAGGGTATCAGAGGCGAGGAGTTAGAAAAAGAGCGAGTGAATGCATTTTTCATGAAGTGCAGAGCTCCCCAGCCAAAGTTCTAGACATGATGTTTCAGTTTCAGAGACAAAAAGGGGCACGGAAGGCGAGGGAGGCAAAATATGTGGCTGTGTGAAAACAAACCTGGGAAAATCATATGCAAGTGCGCTCATACTGATATGTCCACATCTCTGATCACACATCCAGAGGTCGACTTTGATCGGCCTCGCGTCTCCCTCTTGGCTATCTGTTCGGGGTCCTGTTCAAAAAAAAAACTGCAAATGTGATACAACATCCTCTCATCTTTTTTTATTTCCACTGATGTCTCAACATCTGATGGGTAGTGGCATTACTGCAGCTGCTGATACTTAATAAAAGTGAAGGCTGGATTTCTTTAAGGGTAGCATTTTCCATTTCTTTCGCCATTTCTCCTCAGATTGGCGAAGCTATAAATAGCCACGATTTTTTTAGTTCTGTGGAAAAAAAAACCCCACACAGGTGTAGAGAAGAATTCATTTTGCAGTGTATTTGGACAGGGCTGCTCTGCTCTGCTACTGGGAGAGGGGCCTTACAGGGGCCATTCCTCCTCATTCAGAGCCATTACCACCCCACTGTCACTGTCAGTCTGTCCCCTCACCCATCACAGAGCCCAGAGCAGCCCCACAGCCCGTCTCAAACCTCGCGACTAAATCACATTCTACGCACAAACGGCCGGGGCCGTGCAGCATCTACTGTATCTAATCTAATCTGTCCATCTCCTGTGTCCCTACACACACACATCAACACACACACCATGTAAGTCTCTGGAAAGGCAGGCCAACATCTCAGCACCTCAATCATGTACATTTCCGCCGTGTGTGGTGAAACAAGAGTCGGTAATGCAAATCAGAAATCAGGATTTGCCTCCATAATTGGGGCTTTATCAGCTCATTAAGAAACAGGGAGGCATCGCTGAAATGAGCATGCAATATTCCCATTAAAAGCGCTAAAGGAGAGAGCACTTAGAACATATCAACGCGAGTCCTTGGGAGAGAGAGGGAAGGAGCCGTGATTGATAAGGTTACTATCTTGTCAGCTAAAAAAACACCTAAGGGGAAGCAGCAATTTAGCAGAAAGAACAGAGCGAATGTTCTCAGGTGGCCCTGATGGCCACTTGTCTGCCCCTCAGTGTTGTAATGCCCGATACAAAATGGCACATCTTATTAAAAATTTGACAGATTTATTATTACAGTTGTTTAACCTCTTTATAATCAAATCATGTTAGGGGTTCAAGGAGACTCTCTCCCACTGAATTACAATCATTTTAGCTTGATTTAAATTCTCGCCGTGTGGCGGTGTCCAGTTACCCCATGCAGGCACATTTCCTGTTTACATCCAGCAGCATTCAGAGTCAAGTGTACATGGGGGTATTAAAGAAATCATATGAATAAGGCCACTTTTAGCACTTCAAGTCCTGTACCAAACACAACAGAAAACTGCTTTTCACAGTTATTACATTGTGTCAAAGGGAAATTATAGGGTACAAAGTTGGTCCCCCACCCGCCTCTGGTCCACTAAAATAGTCAAGCCTTTGTGGTACAAACTGTACTGCTACCACTAATAGATGAGACTGGCAGGATGCAAATTTACTACTATTAATGTGAGTGGGCAAAGCCACATTAACCCCACAGTCTCTGCGTGACGGACAGGGAGGGTGATGTGCTGGCATATTGTGTTTCATGTACAGTAATTGCTGCAGCTCAAAGTGCTCAGAGGTGAGATTGTAGCGCACAACGTGAGGATGAACGAAGCATGTCATTGGGCCTATGGGGAGAGGACTGTCATTAGCTACAGGACGTTGATGATTGAGGAACACTTTCTTACTGCTGCGGAGGAAAAACAACCGAACGCCTTCAGCAAAATCAATACAGTTTGAGCCGTCGGAATGCAAATAGCGACTATTCTGGCTGCGTGACACGGGATGATGCACCATTACTTATTCTGGCTCCATTCAATGTCATCATTAGCCTTTACAGTGTCAAATCCGCTCAATAAAGGGCATTATTTCCAAAAGGATAAGCGCTGCATTAATCCTTTTATGCTGCTTTCAGCAGGATCGAGTCTCCCATAGCTAATATTAATGTGCTAGGTGTCAAGAGTGAGATGGCTAATCCTGATAACTCAGGATGTACAGTCAACTTTGCAGATGGCTATCTGCCCTGGACTAGCACTCCTAATAGGCGCAGGAACAGGATGTGCTTTTAAAGCTGCACTTCCCGAACGTCGTCTTCAAAGAAAACGATAATTTTCAACGGGGCTTTCTGAACTGAGAAGATAAGCCAGAGAACGGGGGAGGACAAAATAAAAATGATGCTCGCCTCAGAGAGGAAAAATAGCTTCCTGATATAGTCCTAGCTCCCTCTTTAAAGCTGACACCTAGAACATACAGTTTATCAATTATACATGAAGCCAGAATCCATCTTCTGTTGGCAGCTTGTTTGGATCCGGCCCGAGCCCTCTCAGTGGTGAAATGTGTCTGGGAGCCCCCATCCCTCCTGTCGCCTTTTTCCACTCGCAGCCTGTCCTTAAATCAATCCCTTTTTAGGCCTGAATTTATTTTTCCTGTAACAAATCTGTCTTGGCAAATGATGTCACATAAGTGGGGAGAATGACAGCCTGATGTCTATGCGGGGAACATCAACCTTGCTCCAGCAGCCTCCTCCCAAGGTGAGTAATCATGCTGAGGAGCGGTGCAGTGTGTGGATGCCAGCCAGAGTCCAAACAAACCCAGAGTCTGTTGCTCAAGATAAACAAACCAATTAGGGGAAAGGCATGTTATTCCTCAGTTGGTGGGATATTTGCTAGATGGAAAATAATCAATGCATTCTTATTTCCACGGGGCGAAGCTGAAAAAGTCCTGAGCAGAATAAAATCTAGGCGGAGAGGGAGAGTAAAATTATTCATTAGAAAAAATAAATAATGGGACTAAACTAGCTACTAGTCATGTAATTAATCCATGCAGGCTCAGTGGAGAGAAGAGAGCACAGAGGGGAAGATTCATCATAGCTTTTCGCCCCTCGCTCCCAGGGATACATGCCCTTCTTGTGTGGATGAGTCAGCTTACATCTTCTGACAATTGTGAGCCAAGGGCTTTGTCAAAAGGAACCACAGTTATTGTTTTGATTGGTTCCCCCTTGTTATGTTGGGAGCGCAAAATGCTTTCAAATGTGATTGCGCCACAGCATCTGAAAATAAGGCACGCACATATAGAACATCAAAAAGGAAGATGTCTGCTTTTTATTTACCCGAGGACAATCATTTGGCACTTTGGCGCTCTCCCTGGCCTATCCTCCACACTGGAACAAGCAGCCCTATCAGTAATTGCAGGGAGCGGCCCCGTTGGCCGGCCGAAGCATTAGACGACTGGGCTCACGGTGCATGACATTCAAGCTGGCCAATAAGGACGGACATGCTAATCAAAGTGGCTCTGGCCTCCCCATCACAGTGTGACTGGAGGACTTTGCCCGGTCGGGGTGGATGTGCAGCTGCTCTGGCTGCGTTTCCACTCTGCCCCCTCAGGGCCTGGGCACCAGGCTAACCACTGGCACAAGAGTTTAGATGCCGGGGAAAAAAAAAAAAAAAAAAAAAAAAAGATGGCGGAGGCTAACAACGCCACACATGAAAAATAAATCACAGCCAGCTTGTTAGCATGGGAAGGAGAGCGGGAAAGAGGAAGAGAGGGAGACAGAGAGAGGAAGGGGAGGGGAAAAAAAGAACTGGGTTAAGAGATTTAATGTGCTGCTGAAAATCTGACACTTGCCAGAGGTCCAAATGTTCCACCAGAGCAACGGCAGCCCTGCCGGCTAAGTCTCTATAAAGCCTCCAAAGCTGCTTACAATATACACTTGAGAAACAATAGATAAGGTCAGAGAACTAGCCTATGTCTGAGTGGGACCATGTATGAAAAATAAACACTTTCCCACTGCATGTGTGAACCCAAGACATGCTTACTGAAACACAGGCAAAAAAGCAGTTTGCTGATGTTGATTACCCAGCATTTGTCAGGAAAATATTCTGCAACACTCTCTGGTTCCAGCATTTTAAATTTGAGATTTTCCACTTTATATATATATATATATATATATATATATATATATATATATATATATATATATATGTCAGGAAAAACAAGTATTTTAAAATCACACTGGGCTCTAGGAACAAATGATTTTGCAAAAAATGACAATAGTTGAAAATAAAAATGATCAGTTGCAGCTTTTTCTTATTGATATATTTTCACATTCATAAAAGATAATCATTCAGCATTTTGGGAAATATGCTTATGTGCTACCTTGCCAACAGTTGACTGAGAAGATTGATACTGCTCTTATATATGTCCATTAAATATGAAGTTATTCTGAAGCCAGGGGATGGTTAGCTTAGCTGAGCTTAGCATAAAGACTGGGAACACGGGGAAACAGCTAGTCTGGCTCTGTCCAAAGGGGTTTAAAAAAAACCCAAACATCTACCTATCAGCACATCTAAAACTCCCTACTCCACACATTATATGTTGTTTGTTTTATCAGTATGAAAACTGAAGCATTAAAGGGAAAGTTCACTCCAAAATTAAAAATACATAATTTAATTTTTTTTCTTGTGGCTTTAGTGCTGATTATCATTCTAGATTGTTGCCGGGTGTTGGAGATATCATCCCAAGAGATGTCTGCTCACAGAGCCACAAAATACATTTGAGAAAAATCAACAGTAATGTCTCTTTCAGAAATCATAATCTGGTTACTCTAGATAATCCACAGACCTTGTTGTGAGCAGTTTCATGGAGGAACTATTTTCTTTCTCCTAAACTACACCAAATGATTGTATTGCTGCGCAAAATAAAGCTTGAATCTCCTGCAAGCTCACCTAGTGCCACTGAGCTAGCTAATGTTACAGCTCAGCCGGACAGGATGCCATTAATGTTTACATCTCGCTCTGTCATGAGCGCAAGCCTCTCATCCATGAGTAGATGCATGCTTGTCTAGTGTATTTTTTGGCGCTTTTTGGTGCCATCTAGTTCCATTATATTCAAGAGAAGGCAGACATTTCTATGGCCGATATCTCCAACACTCATCAAATCAAATCAAAACAGTCTAGATTGATAAACAGGTTGACAGGTGAGAGGAAAAATCTGTTTTTGATTTGAGGGTGAAACGACCCTTGAAAACAAGTTGGGGTTGTACTGGGTGGTTATGCAGAGGGAGATTTTTTTGCCAGCTGCAGTGACATCTTGTTATTCTTCTCATCATTGTGTGGTTGCCAGGCAACCAGCAGGACTACCAAGAAGTCACTGCTCCTGGCCAAGAAATAGTCCTGCATATTACGCCCCATAAAACCATATGTTGTAATTTTTTCACTTTGATTTTCTTTCAGCTGACAGAGGAGAAAACTTGCATATCTGTACAGCTAAAATGAAAATTGAGGTGTGATATGACAAAAATCCTGAAGCTTACAACTTAAATGAATGAATTATCAAACCATTAAAAAAATTATATTATCCTCAGAAGTCATTAGTCTCTTTTAAAAAGGGAGAGAGAGAAAAAATTACTGGCAGTTTACAATGGATCAAGGCCAAACTGGCAGAAGGAAGATATGCACAGGCTTATTACAGACCATAAACAAATTACAGCGACATAAAAGGGAAAAATGAACCTTGCAGAAGGAAACAATTCTCAAAGAACAGTGTCCAGCATCTGCTGCACAGAGATGCACATCTGTGGTGATTCTTTGTAGGCCGCTTTCGGAAACTGTCAAGCTGACCCGGGCGCTGCGGATTGTTTGTGGCGGGGAGAATATTCCGACGGTATTTATTCGGTCGAGGCTTTATGCTCCAGCGTGATAATATAACAGCGTCTGACACTTAACTCTACGCACTATCTTTGCCCAAGAGACACACTATCCTAAAGCGTCTGCGGTTTCATCATGTGAATCTTAATCAGATACTTAGCCAGTAGAGCAGGTTTTTACTCTCCCTGGTGAGAGTATCAACACATGGCCATCAGGCACAATTCACGGCCGCAAAGTGGCTATTTATTTTCTGCTCAGCATTACTTGACAAATAATTACTCAGTCTATTCAATTAAGCCATGGAACTCGCACAAATGGCCACAAACATCCCAGTGTAGGACTGAAACATTATTCTACGTTTCACAACTTGGTCTCATGAATAAAAAGGCACACACACACACACACACACACACACACACAGCGAGTGCTTTGATGCAGTGGGAGCAAAGGGACAAGGTGATGGAAAGTAGAAATATCATTAAGTCTGAACTATTTCATCCTTTTTACAGCAAGGCAGAGGAAAACAGACTTGTTGCCGGTGGAGCAGATGCACACAGTAATCCGGGGTGAAAGGACATGGTGTTTTCCCTGCTGAAGAAGAAAAACTGTTTTTACAAGGTAACGTGGGTGTACAAGGAGAGAGTCACTGCATGCTGGTAGAGTAATATGGACTACAGCCTGGAAGCCTGCCAGAGTCCAAAAATGTGCCCCCTCCACCCCCTACCCCCACCCCGAGAGGCAATTACTCAAGATACAGTGGATTAAAGCATTTTTTCCTGTTGTTGTTCAAATTAGGATGCTAGAAATAAAGAGTCCCAAAATAAAAACCAGCGCAGCCCTGCCAACTTTTAAGTATTTCCACACACATTTCAAAATAAATAAATAAATAGAAATAAATCACACAAATACACAAATCTTAACCAAAATAAATCCCATTCACTGTGATGAGAACTTCTCCTCCATGGAAACAAAATGAGATGAACCCTGACATCCTGTAAACTTTCCTTCTAAAAATCCTGTAAACTAAATTTTAAACATGTCCTCTAATGAAAAGCTCATTGTGTTTACTGTGGTTAAATAAATAAATAGAAAAATCAGCAGTGGGGAAGAGCACGGTAATTAAGTACATTTACTAAGATACTATACAGTACAGTGTGACGGTACTTGCACATAACCTGAGTATTTCAATTTCTCACTAGTTCATATTTGTACTCCACTGCATTTCAAAGGGAAATATTGTAATACATAAAGTATATCTGGCAGCTACTACTAGTTACTTTGTGAATTAAAGAAGTATTTTTCCACTAGATAGGTGTCTTTTTTTGATAAAAATGAGGCTGTCAATGCAGTAGAAAGACACAAATACTTCTCAAATTAGTACTCAATGATCAGAGAAAACAGAAAAAAATGTCTGTAATATACACTTTTGCTCAAGAGGTAGAAAACCTTCCACTACCAGAATGCACAGCACGACATCGGACCAATAAATGCTCCCAGGGGTGGGTGACATAATGTGAACACATCGGTTTGACACAATGGCGGCCAGCTGGAAACAAACACTCGTAATAACAGTTAAACAGTAACCTATATATGTTAATGTTAATTTTAATGTTGAGAAATAGGCAGCAGAGAAACAGAATCTTGGTGTATATTAGATCAGTGCTGCCTTATGCAGGAAACAGTATGGCGGCCACTTCTAGTTCACAAATTCTCTATTACAGCTAAACAGGGCACTAAACCACGTTCCTAGAGAACATTTCAGGCAAAAAATAGACAATGCAGTAACATAATCTGGTTTATATTTGATCAGCACATACAACCAACAATTGTCAATGGAGTTTGGTCTGAAGAGAGCATAGATAAGTTTCACTTGGATAAGTTCCCTGTTGGAAAGGGCTGTCTGGGAAGTAAAGATCATATAACTAGATAAATGGGACCTGTATTATACTGTACGAGTTGTGTAAGAGTTTGTTAACAAATGTTTTGATATAGTTTTGCTGTTGTTACACACGAACCCCAACAACTTCAATTTATCAAGGATTTTCTCAATTTTGGGATTTTTCTTTCACTGTGGAGGCATGAGAGAAAACAAAGTTTACCTCAGACATTCAGCGTAACACGGGGTGAGTAATTGATATACAAATGCTCATTTGAGGGGTGAAGTATTCCTTTAAGTACAAGATTAAAAATTTCTGACCTTGGTGCCTTCCAGTGGTCATATTAAAATATACTGTGGGACTTTTAAATAAATGGGCTGAAAACAACTCAAACTGCAACAATTTATTAACTTTATGTCCGAGCCGTGTCCAAAACCACTCTTGTTCCTTGACTGACTACTGACTATATAATGGACACTTAATAGTTTACTCTGCAGTGAGCAGTAAATTGAGACTGTGGACTTCATCATTATTTTGCATCATCATTACTGACTGATCACAGAGGTGTTGAGTCATCATCATCAATTTTCAAAGCTTGTGATGCATTGTGTTGTGTGGGTATTAGTAAGGTTGCCAAAATAAGACAACAATTCAGATTTATTAATCACAGAAAAACATGGCAAAAAAAAAAATTAAGCTATTAATCGCCCTCTATGATGCCCCTTGACCCAATATGTCATTGAACAGAACTACTTAAAGCAGCTTTGTAGATATGATGAAAGCAGATGATAAAATGTTGATTGGCCTTGTGAATGGAAAATTTACAATTTACAAAACACCAAGAGGGAACCATTGATAGAATCATTGTGCTGTGCAATTTCTGAGTTAAGGAATTTTCGTACCATTGCAATACTTTAAGCCTGAAATTTCATCTCAATGCAAAGCACTTAAGGCCAAAACACACCGGCGGCGTCATATGACAGCGGCGTCATTGACGCGAGTTAAGTGCTGCCCCCAACACACACAAAGTGTCCGTCAACCGGATTTCTATTGCACACTCCAGTCCGCTAGGTGGCGGTACTGGTTGCCAACCGCTTTTTCAAGGGTGGTGACGCTGGAAAAATAGGACAATAGCGTAAAGTGCCGCGGTGCGGCACGTCGACGTGCGTCAAGCCGCCGCCGGTGTGGGTTTGTAAATAGAAAATAATGGGGGTGGCTGTTTTCACACGCGTCGTACGGCGCCGGTGTGTTTTGTCCTTTAGAAGCTAGCACTGAGGTCAGACCTAGCAAAGCCCCTGTTGCTACCATGAGCTTCCAGTCACATCAAGCCACACTCGAACAGGCATTTAGACATAGACCGGGTAATAGTGTGTCCAGCATTGGACACTGGATGGGCCTGCCACTAGGTATGTAGGTTGTCTGCTCCGGGATTTGAAACCATACCAACATGGAGGCTAGTTTGGAAACTTTCTCTTTTAATACGAAAATAGTTCACTGAAATGCAGTTGCTAACTCTGTCTTCATTTTAGATCAATAATAGATAGATTAAATGTTTTTTAGGAGTTTCCAGAAGACACCCCTGATTTGCATAAAGTAGCCTGGATTCAACTTGAGGCAAATGAGAAGCAGATGCCCCGTCTCTTAAACTGCATCACAGCACTACCAGAATGCATTGCACGCCTGCTTACGTAGACGATGACCAAGAAGTGTGGATATAACAGAACCCGTGTACACATCCCATCCGTCTACCTGTGACAGATTAACCAACTTATTTGCTAAATGGATTGCAATGGACTGCAGGCCAATTTCACTGGCAGGACAGGGGGTTAACGAGGCTTTACAGATTGCATCATCTGACACAATTTATAAGCCAACATTGAGAAACACAATTGTGTCCAAAATCCACTTGAATATTTTTAAATGTTGCTCATGGCGAATATTGATATATGCGATTAATTTAGATAAATTTATCACAAAGCATGTAATTAATTTGATTTTTTTTTTTTAATCTCTTGACAGCCCTGGATAGTAGCAAAAAGGAGTTGGCATGCGATGGGTATTATTTTTTCCTACCATTGTTGCATTTTTTTGAATTTCACACTCAAGAGTTCAGACAATAAAATGGTTTTTATACTGCAGAATGTAGTAAATATGAAGTGATTTCAGACACATCCCCAGCTAGAAACGGCTGTGATAATCACATAAACATAGTGGCCATAAGTAAAAATAAAATGTGGGACTTTTATTTCTGATGGAGTATTTTTAGAGTGCAGTATTGCTACTTTCACTTCAGCAAAACATCTTAAATCTTCTTCCTCTTCTGAAATGAAGAAGTAAAACCATAAATCAGAAGTAAGGATAATTGTAAACAACCTAAATAAATCCCACAGACGTGAAAGTGAAAGCCACAGGATGTCTCCGCAGCCAGCATCGTTTGGCCTCTCCACCCTAATTTACCACGCTCCGCCCACTCAGGCCTGCAGGGCTGTGGAGCTGGCTGATCCTCCAGCAGGGCCGGGCCAGCCCATACGTCCCACTGGCACGGGACGCCCCGCCAAGAGCCAATCACCAAGCCCGCACTCCTGACAGCTCATTACCACTCAATTAGGCAGGTGCACCTCCACGCACAGCCTTCTGACAAATACAGCCCTCCCAGATGCATGTTTAACATTCGAGAGAATTATATAGTGACAGCAAACACTAAACGCCTCACCCTTATCACTTGATTGCCTCAAGATTTAAATCCTATAATTGGCCCAGGCCAGCGGGAGAAAAAAAAAAAAAAAGCCAATAAATATGATGCAGTCGGCTTGTAATTGAACAATTATGAATTCATATTCATAAGATGCTTGCTGGCAATTACAAAATGCCATCTGATTAGACACAATTTGAAATGACATTGTTCCATGCTAAAGACACTGTGGTGTCAGCCTAATAAAGAGAATACACATCATAGCAGTTGCTCGCCCACCAACATGACCTCCAGAGATGGGAGACATGCTGACACAGTGGCTTGGCCGGTGACGGACGGGACTTGGCACCCATCGCTCTTTGTCCCCCTAAACCTACTGCTCACACTCACTCGCACAGGAAAAATAACACCACCAAGGGTTGACTTTCAAAATTTTAACACCAGTGGGCACAGATTGTGCACATAACAAAACACAAGCAAGGCGAAAAAATGTTGATCCCTTGAGAACAGATTCTAATCAAGATGAAATGATTTACAAATCTATTTAATAAGGCTTGCCAGAAGTCAAACTTGGCATGTAAATGCGGTGGGGATTAAATTTCATCGGCAACCAAGACTGTAACTGATCGCCTGCAGACAAAGGGGGAGCCTGCCAGTTTTTTTTCTCCCCCCTCCACTTCTCCTCCCTCCCTCCCTCCCTCTTTCTCTCCACTGCCTGCATTTTGCCTCGTGATCCCTCCCTGGCTATGTGGAAGGACAGGGGCAGTGCAGAGTGGTGCAGTACAGAGTGGAGAGGAAAGAGAGAAAACACAGAAAAGGAGAAGGAGGGAGGAAGATGGAGACAGAGGAAGGGAGGAATTTGGGAGATAAAGAGCAGTGGTGAGAGGGAGAGCAGAAGGAGAGCAGAGGACAGAAAGGGGTAGAGGAAGAGAGGGAGAGGAAGCTCAAGGTCAGCGTGAGGACAGTGTGGTCCTCTGAGTTGGACAGAGACACAGCCGCAGTCACCTCTGTGCTAATCAGCCCTTCGGCTGGCTGATGAGATGTCAGTTAGTTGTGTGTGTGGAAAAACCTCTCCCTTCGCTTTTTTGGCTGCAAATTGCAGGGGCTGGTGGGGCGGAGTAACAATGTGTGTGTATATATGTGTGTATGTGTGCCACTCTGGAGTGTAAGCAGGCTGACGTGCTGCTTGTGGTGCCAGTATTGCGCTTTTTTTTTTTTTTTCCTGCTTTTGCCCTCCCCTTCGCCTCTTTTTCTTGCATATTATGCTACGGTGACTGAAGCTGAACTCAGCTTTCCCCTGCAGTGAGGGCAAGAATACAACTGCCAATTAATGCTATATGCAGTGTGCCAGTGTTAACAGTGTGAGGCATTCTGCCTCAAGTTGCTGCGCTGTTTGAAAAAGAAAGGTGGGCTAGCTGTTTTCCTCGGGCGTGGCTAACCTCTCGCAGGCTAACGGGGATTGCGCCATTAGCTGAGGGCGTAAACGAACAGCGTCCACAGCTGTGATCAGGTTTGCGACCTAACAGCACCGCAGCTTGTGTCTCGTTGGGTGAGTTTTGTGTATCAGGCCAGTTGGCAGAGGCCAGTGTCTCCTCCGTCTATCCTTGGGTTATTTCTGACCATCTGTGCCCAGTCATTAACAGGCCTTTTCACAGTCAATTGTCTTGTTTGTCTCCCCTCTTCTTCTTACTTGCTCCGTACATGACCGTGAGGTGGACTGAGTGCTTCTTTCTTTTCCCTGAATATAAACGGCATAAGTTAGTAGAGGCCATTTTATTAGCAGGGGCTAAGGAGAGCTGTGGAGCCATAGGTTAATTCAAAGTGGCATCAAGGAGGATGCATCAAGCAGTGGAGATCAAATTACAGGGCAAAGCGCTCAGTGGTAAGAAAAACAAGCCAGTGGTATGCTGCAGAATGTGTGCGTGCATGCTGTGTGTGTTTAGCAGCAAGTGTATGTGTGTCTGAGAGACTGGAGAAAGAGACGGGGGGGGGGGGGGGGGGGGGGGGGGGGGGGGGGGGGGGGGGGGGGGGGGGGGGGGGGGGGGGGGGTGGGGGGGGGGGGGGGGGGGGGGGGGGGGGGGGGGGGGGGGGGGGGGGGGGGGGGGGGTCATCTCCCTTTCACACAATACATCACCCTCCATTTCTGATGTTTACAATCGTCGGGGAAAGAAATAACTGTAAACATCACTGCAGCAGCGATGGCATTCAGCAAAAAAAAGAGAGAGATATCCTCTGCCTGAAATGCGTTTAGCCATTCCTTCTTCCCCCTCACGCCTTTGTTATTGGTCTTTGTGCAATGATTTGCCTAAGGACCCAGATTTCCTAGCAACAGCCTGCCACCAAACATTTGGCAGGAGTTCAACATTCTCTCTCTTTGTGAGAAATGGCAGTGCTGCCTCCCTGCTCTACGTCTGCCACTAGCCCTGCTGCTGCTGCCGCCGCCACCGCCGCTGCTGCTGGATGAGCCAGACTGGCTGCAAGAGCCCTCTAATAATTCTGTTTTCATCCAATCACACCACATAGTAGCAGGCACCTTGAGAGCCTCTGCCAGGAATCATCAATCACCTCTTTAACACACATGCTCCGGCGAACACGGACGCACGTGCGAGGCAAATAACATGCTAACGTACACACATGCGCGCTTTTTGGTAATTACATTTACAGATTAGAGTGTACAAGACTGCGTATACCGCCCAGCAGTCGTTTAATGAAAATCAACAAAGCACATTAATACACAGCAGAGGTTGGTACAGTGAGAGAGGGAGAGGGAGAGAAAATGTACAATGTGGCTGTAAATTGGGTAAATACATCTGAGTGCTCTCGACAAGGTTAATGGAGAGAGGAGGCCTTAGTGAACACCGGTCTAGACACGCCACACAGTATTAAGTGGGAATAGCTGTGGCAGTGTATCTGGCTAAGTACTTTGGAAGTGCGAATGGGACCCTAATAAAGCGAATGATCCCCCTGTTTTGACAAAGAGGCCCAGGAGGGACGCTGGAAACGACGTTTGAGATTCCGAGCACTGACAAACACCCATTTGTGGCCCTTCTATTCCCCCCTCAAATCCCACGGAAGCTTTTCCCTGCGCGTAAGACTGTCGGATGTGGGCAAAACCCAACTGCCAATTTGCAGAGGATGTGCCGTGTTTGCTAATGCGAAGCAGAGGCTAAAAATGAGACCACACAAACTCTGGAGGATGGACTGACTGATCTGCTTTCTGGCACGAGCACTGACGGCTTTTTTTTTTTCTTCTTGTTTGTTTGTTTCTGCGACTGGGCGGCTAATTATGAAACCTCCGTCATTATTGGACTACAGTACACTCATGTTTAGAGGGGCTTGTGGGCAACACGGGGACCATTGTGAATTTCACTTGGGACAGTATGCCAAGGAGTATGTTGATGGCTGTAAATGCTGATTTATGCCGATAATGAACTGCTTAAAGACGTGGAATGCAGTGCAATTTCAGGGCTATCGTCTTGACTGGAGATCAGACAAAATGTTGATCTGCCAGAATTAAATGTAATCCCAAACAGTGAAACACGAGCATGGCAGGCCATCCTACCCCAGAAGCTGTAAGTGAAGACATTACCTCAGTGGTGCAGCTTGAGTGTGTGTGAATGTCTAAGCTCACATCTGTCCTCCTCAATCTGTGTGTGTGTGTTTTGTCTGTAGGGGGAAGATTGTGTAGGAGGGGGTAAAGCCGAATGAACTCGAATAATCAATTTTCACACTTTCACAGCACCTGTTGGCTTGTCTTCACGTAAAAAAGAAATGAATGAATGCATTACATGTAGAACAATTTCACACTGTGCTGCAGCTTCGCGCACAAAGACGAGGGGAAAATAGGGAGAATGGAGCTGTATTGTCTCAATAGGTAACATAGCTCATTTCACTCGACAAAGGATGAATGGATATATTGACAATGCTGAAGGCGCGCTGAGGCATTCCCTGAATAAAGCCTCTTAACATTTTGTCCTCTTCTGGCAATAGAGTTGGGGAACAGTCATTTTGAATGTAGAGGGTCTCACTTACCGCAATATAATAGACCTTGGCTTTCTTCACCAGCTCCCAGTTGCTGTCCAAGTCCAGGTGTTTTTCCTTTTTGTAGCAGTTTGCCGCTGCCAGGTTAGCAACAAGGGACCTGCCGAGACAGACCCCATAAATCTTCCGCCTCGCTTATCATCCATCTTAATTTTGTCTCAAAAACATCCCTAAAAACACTCGGGCCCCAGACTTTCCTTTGTTCTTTCACGATATAAAAGGATGATAATGGTTTCTTAGAATGTCTGAACCAAGGTGAAATAAAGTCATCTGGATGTCTTTATTTTTCTTTCTTAAAAAAGGTGTGTGTGTGTGTGTGTGTGTGTGGGGGGGGGGTATCTCAAACACCACAAAAAAGGAGAGATTAAAATAAGCAGAGGGACTTTCAAGGCCAACAATGAGCCACAAATTATTCATATTATCACATCACCTGGAGAAGTGGTCCATTGTTAACAAAGGTGGAAAAACAACAGAAATGCATTACTAAATGAACACTTGAGCTGAGTAGTGAGCGGCGGGAGCTGGAAGTGAAGCAGGTGGCATTATCTTAACATAGCTCATTAGCCAGTCCTCGTGAGCTGTCGCTTTATGAGCGGCCATCAAAATGAGTGCAACCATCATCGCTACTTAGGGGAAAACTGTTAGGCGACCATATGACAGGTGGGTGCTGCTACGGGAAGGGGTCCGTTCTCACGTGGCGAAAAAGAAAAAAAAAGTGCTCACAGTGGTTTAGCATCACAGAGAAGACTAACAGTGTGCTAAGTTGATCAGAGTGCAATGACGACGGCTGCGGTATGACAGCAGGATTAGGACTGCACTTGACCTGAGCTGCAGTAATGGACTCAAAGGTTAGAACAAGCATGACAGACAAAATGAGTGTCATTAGTGAGGGAGTCCACAGATGTGAGCAAAGCACGGCACTCTCAAATAACAGTGGGATTTAATAATATCTTACATTCAAAAGGTAAAACTGAAACACTACAATAAGCTACTGGGGAAACCAAACGCTGATCAGCCTCTCCAGGAATTGGCAAATTCAGACTGGAAGAAAGTTTTCCAATTTAACAATTACCAGTTTCCTACATAAAAAGAGTGCAATTCAGGTCAAGTTTTATCTACCAATCTCAAATAAATATCAAGCATCAATTTCCATAATGACACTTCTTTGTAACTATGGTGACGAGAGCTTTGATACCCTACAGCTTGTCTTCTCAGGCTGTGTACCCTCCAACAAGATTTGCCTGTTGATATAATATAAAGTTGCTAAAACTGAACTATTCCTAATTAAACCGGGCTCTGAAGCCAATTTGACATGGTGGCCAAACTGTGGAATTACAACGTTCAGGTCCGTAACGTGATCCCATGGGGCCTTTTCCCAGAGACTTATATTGGGAGATGATATCTGTAAATCAGTGGGTTAATTTTTTGAGCATCACAATACCTGTAAAATTACTTTGTCACTCTCGGGATTTGATCCAGTGGCAATCAATTTGGTCTGATGACATTTAAAAAGTCTAAAAGAGCCGCATGATTAAATAATTTTATCCCCATTCAAGTCAGTGGAGGGCTGAAGCAGAGGTTAGCTGCACAGCTGGTGGAAGTCTCTAGTGCACTTCTTCTATTGGCCCCACAGTATGGAAGATTCGGGTGTTTTATACCCAGGAAGTCAAACTTTTTGGCTTCATGCGCCACTTAGCAACTTTTGAAGGAATGAACGGGCCCCACCTTTGTCGCAGTATCCAGTTCGCTTTATATATCCATGAATACAACTAAAATAATAATAAAGCCTGTACACATGCTGGATTATTTGCGGCCTCAAATTTATTTTTTCAATGTAGATGCGCGGAAAGCAACCTCAAAAGCAAGAGCGAAGCAGGCAAGTGTGGCAGACCCTTTAAGGCCGCGACAGCTGTATCCTGACATAAACAAAGTTGCACCATTTTTCTGGTGACATGGAACAGCCAATCACAATCAGTAGATGTCTTCCCTTTGTCCCTAAACTATCTGTCTAACACAAATATAAGGAGAAGCTGATCATTTAATCCCTTAGGGCCACCCAGAGCTTAACATCTGTCCCACGAACATTTTAGACCTAATACACATTGAAAAACGACTGGAAGAAGATCAACTCCGACTTTGGGATTTCTGGTAAGAAGGCTATGATACAGTGTTAGTTATGTTTCCTTAGCAGGGTCAGGTGCAACCTGCCACCACGTCCTTGAAGGTTGGCACAGATTAGGCACAAGAGTAGCACCCAGCGCCTGACCTCGTGCTTTCGGGGTGGTTAAAAACGTGGATTGTGTCTTGACAGATTAAACTAAGTGGAAAACAAGTTACAGAGAACCATTCAACCTCTTGTATAGATAGTCAACTACACAGGCTAGTGACAACATTTACTCTAACTTAAAGTATTTTAAATATTGGAAATGTATCCCCAAATAACATAAAAACTGTTCACATTGACTGACTGACTGACTGATTGAACCTTTGATTACAGATATTATAACTAAAACAACATATTTCCTAATGGCTAAAATGAAAATATTCATGGATACATACAGCATCCTCACAGACTGCAACCGAAATGGTCAGTCTGACTAGGGGAGGTAGATTTTTTTTTTCCGAAAGACTTGCACTAATCAAAGCCTCGGGGCTGTGACACACCGGCTCCCAATCCTTCAAAGCCATCACCCTTCCAATCTGGCCCTGCTGGCGACCTTTCCTCTGGCCTCCTGAGCTGTCTGTTAAACACCTGTAAGAAATATTACAGAGCTCGTCTCCCTGAGCACGGCACCTGACCTTTTCAGGTGTCAGAGCCACATCAAACAAGCCCACTAAGACCATTCAGCGGGGCCGGCTCCTGGGGCGGTCGAGGTCCAGCCGTTGACTGACTGACAACTCCAGTAGCAGCGGATGAAGGGCTGCAGAGGAAGGGAGTGTTTAGAGAAGGAGGTTATTGATCCACACCTGGTCTATCATGAACTGGAGCCTTCGCTGTTAGTGATATTTGTGTGCGCGCGTGTGTGCAGGCTTTGACCTCTGCTGTCTCAGACGTGCTGATGATGATACTAGCGTGAGAGTCGCCAGAGATGCTAAAGCCCCTTTTACAGCCGAGAAGGCTGACAGGTGAGAGCTGGGATAGCCCAGCCATCTCTAACACATTGCTACTGTCAGCCTATAGATGGATGACAACCCACTGGGGCGGCAGAGACTGAGTGGGGGCCTGGAAAAACACACTCAAGCTGTTCTTTTTCCTTTTGATGTGTGAGCTGAGCTATGATTCCCTGTTATGACTTCCAGCCCCGAGGAGTCAACTGCCTGCCTGAGGATGTAAAAATGAACCAGAAGGACTATTTTGAATCCGAGCTACTCAGTAAGAGGGTCATTTCTTGGTCAGGGGTGACTGAAAGGTGGCTAACCTATTGTCCCCGGTGATGCAGGCTGCACAGGTACCAGTCGGCTCCACGTTTTGTTCATAGTAATGCGCGTCGACGTGGGCTTCTTCAGCCTTCTTCTTCAGGATCTCCCCGAATTGGTCTGTACCGATGCACCCGAAGAAAGTAGCCACCTTGTGGGGTTTCTGGATCATCCACTAGGAAAGAGAAAATAAAAACAGCAGTTACAGTGAGCTCAGTTTACAAAATATAAGTCTGTTTGAAGGGTCAAGTTCAGCTAAGGCAGATGGCATACAAACTGTAGCTTCACAGCAAACATACTGCTTGTGATATATGAGGGCTGCGAGCTGTCGTAAACAACCCAAGACCAATTCCACTCCACATAGAGGCACTATTCTCATCCAAGCACTCCCTCTTCCATGTGTGCTAAAAACAGTCTCATCTCCTTATTTACACAAACCCCATAATTCAAGGCTCCATCCTACTTATGCAAACACAGACTGTGTGTGTGAGAGAGAGTGTGTACCTGCTACCACAGGACACTCCCTGAACTGCTCGTCGGCCATTTTTTGGTCTCGACAGTCCTGATGTACTCAGTGACTTTTACCTGATGAGAGAGGGGGAGGAGGGTGGGGGCTGCTCAAATTCTACAGCGCTCAGGTTTAACCTCCAAAGATTTATTGACGTACAGTACGTGCTGCTGTTTGCTCATTTTATTGCAGCCTCCTGTTTTGTTGCTGACGGGGGCCCCTTGTGAATGAGATGTTGCTGCTTTTGGGGATGACCTGTATATGTGTGAAATTAATCATTTCACACGACCAAATAGCATCTCGGTGGGGGAAGAAAAATGCATTTTCATCACCCATCCAGAGATGCTCTCCCCTGTTATTTTGCACTCCCCATTCTGGTCTCTGGGTAACTAGTTCAGATGGGGAAAAAATTGGAGAGAAAAAATTACCCAGGAAAAAAATGCATTACTTTAATCAAGGGTCAGGTGTGTTTTCATACCAAGGCTGCCAATTTACAAACATAGCTGACCTGTGAGGCTCATGGCTTTTACCTGGTAACAAATCAGCCTGCAAATAATGATGATTATTGTCACTCGCCATCATTCCCTTTGTTTTTTGATAAAAAATTCCCTGTCAGAAAATCCCACAGTCTAAGGTATTTTCAGATTGCGTGGTTTGTATGACCAGCAGTCCAAAATTCAAAAGTGCTCGACTTTTGAAACAGAAAAGAGTGACATCTTGTATAGAAGCAATCTCAGAGCCCATTGGCTACCAGTCTGCCCCCACATGCTAAATTGTAGTCAGACTCGTAGCCCATTGGCAATTGACAATCAGAATGTGGATTAAAGAAATGGTGCCAAACATATCAATTGAGCAGATAACATAAATTGTTATGTATAACTAAATGTTTTTAATAATATCTGAGACTTTTTATGTACTTCTTAAAACATAATGCTGACACTGGAAACTTGCCTCAGCACAAACAGACTCTGAGGGGTTGCATTATGATCTGAGAAACACCCTTTACTTGAGTTATCTTATTTTTATTATTTACTGAGTTATTTATTTTTAATATATATGTGTATTATGTCTGTACACAGTTGATGGGGATGGGGTAATGCGAGGTAGAGCAATGGAAAAAATGTTTGCTGTGTTTTATATAACTGCTTGTACAAGTTGACCAATAAATACATTGTTTATTCTTTTGCCCTCCACATGGACTGTTTACCTGCAGGCAACCAAAGCTCGCTCTAACGCAAACCACAACACTTCCAATACCAAAATCTTGTCCTATTGCACACATATTCTCCACTCATATGCAGACATCTGTTTATATAGATTAGTTTAGTAGCTGCTGCAATGTTTGCTTGACAAATTACTATGAAGCAATTATCAATCATCAATGCACTAATCAATTACTCGACTGATCTTTACAGCCCTAGTGGCAGCAAATGAACAGTAATAATGCCACATATGCTGTATCTTGGCCCATGAGCGGGCCTTCAACATGTCAACTTGAGTCATGGTTCAGTCACTCAGTCCTGCCCCCCCCCCCCCCCCAACTTTTCCTCCCCACCTGGCTGAAATACACAAACAAGTACAAACACGCACGCGCAAATCCACAGCGAAAGCCGACAGAAGCGAGCTCTTCTTCCCTAACCTCTTGCTGCAGGCACCTCACACTTATCAAGGTCACTGGCTCGGGTACACGTCAAGTCCTATCTGATTTTCTCTTCGCCGTGATGAGCTCCGAATCCAAGGTTAGGAGCTGCGGGCTGTAAATAATGACAGCGCGGCCCCTCCATTTGCAGGCCTCTCAGGTGGGAATAGAGAGGGCCACTCAGGGGCCCCCGTCCCTCTGATGACAGCATGGTGAATCACAGTGGAACCACCGACCTCGCAACCAAACCCCCTCCCCTCCACCTTCATCTGAACTCTCCTGCCTCCTCCACCTCCTCTCCTTCTCTCTCTCTGACCGTCGGCTGTACTCTCACTGCCAGCTCAGCTTGTCATTTTACAGGGTCATTAACAGACACACATACACACTAACATGTGCATGAGTACACAGTGCACCCACGCAGGGAAAAGACTGACACACACACACACACACATATATACACACATACAGAGACATCCTCTCTAGTGCCACCGCATCAAAACTCCCTCCCTTCCCAAAAAACCCACCCCTGCTTTTGCCAGAAGCTGCTCTCCTACTCCAATAAACACAAAGCAGCAATAGATAAGAAGAAAATGTCTTCATTATGAGCATGTAAAAAAATGTATCTTGCAGGTTTTTTTTCTCTCCTCTGTGGTGCACAGGAGCGGGGAGTTATATCAATTCATTTCCATCCCTGGCACCCTGCAGACAATCCCTCTCCATTCCCAGATTACGTGAGATAATACCTCCATTATGACAAAAGCGCTATTCGCGGGGTCGCCAAGAGGTCAACCAACCCTGCGCTGGGTATTCATGCTTAGTCACATCCCAATTATACCGCAGTGGCAGAGGCAGAAATTGGCAAATGTACATCAAGGCGCTTCATTACTGAGGGCCGCTCCAGTGAAATTAAGCAGCAGATGAGACAGAGTGAGATTTGCCCCCAGGCGGCATGTTAGAGAGGAGAGAGGAGGAGGATGGGAAGAAAGAGGGAAGCTGAAGTAACAGATTTTTCTGAAGGTGCTGGGAGCTTGTATCTTGCACAGCAGCTCATGTATATTTACTTAACTAGGGAGAATGCTGGTCCCCAAAGATTAATAAGTTCCCATGATACACCACAGCGACATATCTCTAGGTGCGTTTAGATACGGAAGAAAAACCTAATACAAACAAGCGAGAAAAATATCCCTGAAAAGCAGGGGGTAAGACGCTGCAAAGGCGTACACGCTAAAGGCAAAGTGATAAGTATACATTATGTTAAGTGGAGAATAAGTCTGGCGTCGCTTTCTGTTTGGCTTCCATTTACCCAAATAATCTCACCCAACCCACCCGCCCGCCTGCCAGCCAGCCCGCCCTACACTGGCCCTGGGGCCCCCAGATAGCTATTAATTATGACATCTCATGGTTGCAAGGAGCCCCACTTGGGGAGCTGACCTAGGCCTGCTCCTCAACATCCAGCAGCTGCCACTCTTCACTACGGAGGCAGCCGCCTCGCGTGGCAGCTTCCAGGAGGGCAATTACACAGCCCAGATGAGATGAGGCGGCTGAATGTTTGGGACTTGAGCGCTCAGACTGCCATTAGCACTATAAGCTATTACATTCCCTCTTCTTCTCTGTTTTTTTTTTGCACTCCCCTCCCTTCTTCCATCTCCCCGCTCACTTGCTGCTGTATATTGATGAAGTGGTAATGGGACCTCTAGTTAGATATTCCTCCTGTAAAAACATTGTCTTGTTTCGAGTCTCCCTCAGGGGTCAATGTATTCTCCCGGAGTTGCTGGGAATCATTTCTGCTCTATTAATGATGCAATTCCAATGCAATTCAGATCTACTGAAGACGCTGCACAGTGGGCTTTTGTGGAGAGTTGATAGATGACACTGTGTGTTATCCTGCAGTTCGACAACAAAGTGGCGCCTTCTGCACATCACTGGGACGCTGGTTGGCCCGTCACTCCAGTTTCCACTCTCTCATGCTGCTCAGCTCATCCTTAAAACAAGGACGGAGTAAAAGTCTTCATTCTCCTCGCTTCACCTCACCAGCGGGGTCCTCTTGAGAAGAACATGTCCGTGCCTAATGATGGTCACATTAATTATAGGCTTATCAACCCGACAAAAATTCAATAGGGCTATTTATAGAGGCCTAAAATAGCTGAGGGCGAGGGTGCTGCACGCCGGGGTGGCCTGTAACAGCCTCCTCTCGCTGCACGGCCTGTCTTTTAGAGCCAGAGGTGGAGGCTGATACCCGTGTTTCTTTTTACTGTGCAGTTAAAACAACTAGCAAACATCTGTCCATCAGGACCTGTCATGGCAAGCGCTTTTATATAAAGCACGGCGGAGCGGAGGGCCCTCACCACGAGCGCTGACATTGATGAGGTCTGGCAGCTTCCATTAAATCACTCTTTCCTGTAAAGTGCAGGGCATCAAAGCAACCGGCTGAGGATTTTTCACTCAATCAGGTAACACACAAGCCACCCCCCCTCTTCTCCACCACCACCACACTCCCTGTCCTCTCAGGGGCTGGAGCCTTCTGGTCAATAACTCCAATCAGTTCAATTTCATGCACAGTTAGCCATGTTGGGGTGCTAGGGCACTGCTCGCGTCGGGGTTGCATATGTTGTTGTCGCTGTTGTTGTTTTTCTTTAATTTTTTCTCGTCCCTGGGAGGGTTGATAAGTGGGGTGGGGACCTGTACTGTGTAAAAGTGGAGACTAGCCAGAGCTAGCATGCTTGTTTTAACCCTGCCTCACCACAGCGGGCTCCCTGCCAAGCCATTAAAAAGTCTCTGTGCTCTGCTTCAGTGACACAGCTAAAAGAATAGAGAGCAGGCGAGAGGGAGAGCTGTAAATGATCAACACGATAATGAGCTGATTATCAGTCAAAGGCATGGATAAGCTCTCTCTCCAGTAATTTCCTTTCAGATCAGTCAACCACATTCTCCTCTCTGCAATCAACACTCAAAGGGGAGGCATAGCATGTAGCCCGATGGGAATCCGGCCCAATATCAGCTTCAAATATCCAGATCCTCGTTGTCTTCTGATCAGCGCCTGGCTCGTCCCTTGCTGACACACCAGCATGGTGGGGAGGCTTGTGTATCACTACTCAAGTCTCCTTTTGTAATGGTTGTTTCACAGTTGTCGTGCAGCTTTAGGCTCTGGCTGCAGGACAATATAAAGCTGACTGATGCTCTAATGATGTTCAAATGTACTGTGCAATCTCCAAGTATTTGGACAGTGACTCATTTCCTTTTGTTTTGGTTCGACTTTAGCTTAGGATCTGAAATTTAATTGTGGTTAAAGGACTGACTCTCAGCTTTAAGATCCCATTAAATGGGGAATTTAACTTCTTGGAAATCATATTCTTCCTAGAAATCAGTTACATTTCAATGATGACCTCGTGTTGCACTAATGGGCATGACTTAAGGCCCAGACACACCAAACCAACATCAAAGAATTAGTGGTGACAAAAGCTGACTGTTGCGTCACATCACATCACCTGTGTCTCTGCAAAAAAGTTGCTTGGAACACACCGCAAAGACGACAGCCAATCACCAACTAGCAAGTTAATTCTGCGAGGAAAACAATGTGAGAGGAAATCTAACTCTGTGGCAGCAGGCGGAGGTAGTCTGTATACAAAAAGGGAAACTGGATAACCAACAAGATGGGTTCAAGAAGCTAGTTAGCCAGTTAGCACATAAACAATACAACCTAATGTTAAAAGATCAAAGGATATTTACTGTGTGCTAGTGAACAATAACACAAAAAGTTCCGTACAGTTTCCGTTTAAGAGCTCAACGGCTAAAAAAAAATCTTACAGAATATAACAATTTAGTTTCGATCTCACGCCCTCTTGACTTTAGCCATTTGTTTACTTTCTTCACTTCTGTTTCTCGTCTCATGCACTGAGCTGAACTGCCAATCAGAGTGATTTCATTCACTCTGGTGTCTCTGACGCTAATTCAACACGCTGAATCGGCCAAAAAAAGTTGGCAATGGCCAACTAGGGTCAACTGTGCACGACAAACGACCAAAGCTAGGGTGACAAATCAATTGTTGACTTGTAAGGGCCCGAAGACGCTCAGCCTATCAAATCAAACTGATCCTGATACCCTATTGGTTGACGTGTTGATCCTTCACTATGCTATATCCCACCACAACAACCTATTTCTGAGAGAATTAAATCATATTAAGGGAGTAATGATACAATTCCAAAACTCTGCACGATTTTACATTCATACAGAGAGAACAATGACTGGATTTGTGCCAGTGCTACCAGATGAAGAAGAGGATACATTTCCTCATTACTTATTTTCCATTAAAATACTGTGCAAATGCAATGCAATCAATTTGGGTTTCCATCAACTACTGTTATGCAAATAGACTTGAGACCACACCAGGATTACATAATTAATCGAGGAGCAGTAACCTTGATGATGGCTGATTCTCACTTAAGATGGCATTTGTATTATGCATGTGATATGTGCATGTGATCCATGCATACTGTGTCGGAACGCATTCTTAATCAGCCATGGAGGACAGAGAAGGGAGGGGGGTGACATGTAACGTGTAAGGTTCATGGCACCTCAGGGAGGCATGTACTGTAAGAGGAAGTGACAACAAGATGCATGTGATTTTGTCTACAGTAACAAAAGCAGAGGCAGATAAGTCATTGTGTCTCTGTGTAGCTGCTCATTAGATCTTATTTTCTGAGGATATTTCAGGCCTTTATTAGTTTCCTGACAGTATTAAAAACAGTTCCATATGCACATTTTCATATTTTGAATACATACATATATATCATACATATTTTTAAACGGAATTTTAAAATATTCTTATTGCATTTTTCCTATTCTATATTCATGTTTCTTGTACAAATACCAACACAACAAAGCAATAAATCAGATTCACACAACTGATTATCTAATGAGAGATACATTGATTGCAATTTTCATGGCCAATTCTGATTCTAGTCTGAACTACCAATTCTGATTTTGGTTGACTCTGATATTTTTCTTTCAAAGAACTATCACTGACAAAATGCACAAGCATTAGTAACTTTTCTTTTGAGCCACTGGAAACTTAAAATCTTAAAAACAGATATGATATCAAAGTTGAGTTGTTTGCTATCTATCTATAAGTAGTCTGTTTAATACTTTTGTATTGTATGTACATTGTTGTGGTAGAATATGCATTGGCTGTTGTTATTTGTTTTGATGACGTGATTGGCTGTAGCTCCAAACAATGTTTTGGTTTAAAGGTATTGATTTGTTGAGGGCCTCAAAATTGTTTCTTTGCTCTGCCTAATGGCATGATTATCTAACCACTGTCTGCTGTGTGACTATGTATGTGACTGTGATTTGCTTAACCTAATGGTGTAGCATGATCACCTAATCATCATCGAATGTGTGACAAAGGTGTGGTCAATATAACAGATCAGTGTACCTGTGTCTCAATATGTTTGCTGCTCTTGAAGAAGGCCCGAAGGCCGAAACGTCATCAAATAAAAGAAATGCATATGAAGCCAGAGTGTGTGACACTTGTTTTCTACAATCAAAACTGAGTCACAAAAACCTCAGTGAATATAAATGTTCATGATTAGTAAACCTGGTTCAACAACAGCTAATTTGGCTGCCCATTTCTCAGAACTGTGGGGGCAAGATCAGACCAAGCCTGACTGAAAGCTCCCTTTCAACTCAGGTTACGTTACCACTTTATCTGCCTTTCAATCACTTGCGTAAAATCATTTGGCTGCTATGGAAGAAACTACCAAATCTATCAAATGCACAATACTTTGTAAGACAGCTAACTAGACTAAGCGGCAAACTAAGTTATACCACCCAAATCAGTGTTTTTATTTAACTATACCTCCCGGAATATGGCCCTTATCGTTTTAGCATCTTCCATCAACTTAGCATTAGCTTTTCTATGTTAAACTGTTGAGCTTATTATAAACTACCCCAATAGTCTGCTGGTTATCTTGACTTATCAGTTAACTAGCAGACGAGGTTAACCACCTGTTTTTGTGTTCTTTTGGAGTTATACCTCCCTGACAAAGAAGCTACATGTTTTAGCATCTTCCATCCACTTACATGGAACCATTAGCATTAGCTGTGCTATGCTACTTTTGAGCTACTTACCAACCCCATGGTTACTTTTACTGTGTGAGTTACTTTCTGTGCTGCCGTTCGAGTGTCGTGAAGCATCGTGCGGCGCATGCATGTAAATTTGATTGGCACAGGTTGGCTATATGTGAACCTGATCAGCCATTCAGCAGTCATGGCCGATTAAGCTGAAAATCGGCTGACTATAGTCACCAGCCCATCATTATGGTTAGTGCCTTACAGATCTAAGCCACCAGGGCACTGCTCAAATCTTTTTTGGAAAAATATCTACAATATGTGAAAAACAAGCATAAAAACTTTGCTTTTTCGACGATTGTAGCATATATTTCTGAATTTCTTCTTATCCTCCATGTGAAAATGTTCATGTAGACCAAATACAGAGAGTCAGAGTACAGCGTCAACACAATAATAACCCTCACTGTGTAAACACATATGGGTGGCACTGTACAAAGTATCAGCCATGTTTAAAACCCAACAAATAAAAAGAGCGGAAGCTACAAGTGAGAGGGAAATAAACAGTCTGTCAATACTAGACACTGGTACACTACCCCAGGGGAGTGGTGTTAGACAACACAAAACACCAAAACAAACGTAGGCAGCTTGCATGTCCGCATACACACATGTGACACAGACGGGGCGGCGGGCAGGGAGGTGACAGCTCCCAGGAACAGCCCCCGATGATAAGCATCAAACTCGATGACGCGCTGACACACTCCATAGGTTCTGATGTTAAACACGACAAGAATGTCCCCGACAGTATCTCTGCACCCTCTTCAGAGAGCTATCAAAGGGCAAGTTCAGTGAGCACACAAAATAAACCTCCCCTACACACACACACACACACACACACACACACACACACACACACACACACACACACACACACACACACACACACACACACCTAACACATCTCACTGCAGCATCTTCGCACTGCATAGGAATCAGGGATGTGTCGCTGTCCCCAGGCGGCAAGTTTATCTAAAAAGGAAACACCTGATTTTTTTTTTCTTTTTGGCTCCTCTTCATTCCCTGCCTCCCTTGTTAAACACACAACCTTGATTTTGTTTCTGTTGCCCGGGAGGGGTGAATTATTTACAGGATAAACAAGGTGATGTTGTTTCAGTCAGTCAGAGCCAAACTCCCCTATCGCAGCAGCAAAGAGGCAGACGGGTTTACCTGGCAGGCATGAGGGGCTGAGCTCGGATACAGAAGCCGGGGAGCAGCTTCACAATGGCGGGCCGTACAGTGATACCTTTCTGAGGGTGGGGTGGGGTGGGGGCTGAGGAGAGAAAATGCCTCCACACCAGATTCATGGGCTGGGAGTCCCAGACTGCCGGGTTGTCCTATTTATCTGAGACAATGGCGGCTATAAAAGCGCATGAGCTGATTTACCGAGTGTGTGTGCATGAAGTGAGGATGGGGGGTGTTATTAAGTGATCATAAAGTGGCGTTTGTGTTTGCGGGGGTTGTTGCCATACAAGGTTCAGGCGGAGAGATGATGAGGGACCTTTGCAGCTAAAGCCTCTAATCCTGTCTGTGGTCTGTGGGCTCCAGCTGGTGGGAGTGCAGCTGTGCTCGGCCCCTGCACAGGTGAATCAGTTCTGCCCCCCCCCCTCGCGCTCCTTTCCCAACAACTCCCCTGTATGCAGTATGGCGGATTTGCACGGTGCTTTGATCTTGCGAAGGTGGCAGTGCCCCCCTCCCAGATACGGTGACAGCACGGGTGATCCGTGTTACCGAAGAGATTTTTTTTTTTTTAACATACGCCAAATGACAGCCCCAGTTAAGGGCTTAGCACAGGTCAAGCCCGGCTAAATTCAATGTGGCGGTGCGGAAAATTCACTTCAAAACATTAGCTGCTGGGAGGAAGTGGGCTCTAATGAGTGTTATGACTGCATTTTTCTGACATAATTTACCATCAGCAAAATGATGATCGAGATCATTCAACAAAAACCCTCCATCCCAGACATTATTAACCCTAATCTCCCAGTAGATCCATCGTCAGGTCACTGGCACACTCATGCATTGTCTAGCAGTTATTTAAATATATATATATAAAATAGGTCTCTGCACATAAGCAGCTTAAAGCATGACTGTCACAAATTCTGTTAATGGTGATCATGTTGCATTATTTAAGCTAGGTGCTTCTGTTTTTCTAGGAAACAGGGCTAGCAACAGCGTGCAAGTCACTTTCACCAGAAACAAGCACACAAAACAGCTGTGCTTCCAGTCTGACCCCTGACCCCATCTGCACGTACGCCGCAAACTGATTCACGTTTAACACGCTGCTTTACTTTGACAGGGACACAATGGGAGGATATGATTCGGCCCTTGGCGCAGATCGAAAAACAACATTCCTAATGTCTTTACGCACTGTAGCAAGATCCCACTTATCATATTACTCATGCCTTTGTGTCCTTTTCTGCAGGCAAAGAGGTTTCTCTTCATGTTACCAGCTGGAAATATCAGTGATGAGCTTCTCCGCTTACTAAGCTCGATGGTGTAAAGGCAGTTTGTGTGCAGATTCTGTGGCTGGCTGGCTGCACAGGTAAGCAGAAAATAGCTCTTAGCTCCGGCCTGACCTTGAGAAGGATGCCATTCAATCAGCGAGCTCGCCGCAGTAAAGGCCCTATCATTGCACTAATAGACTGAATCTTCCTCTCTGCCCGGATCATGGACAATGCATGGATGGCTTCCTCCTGCTTGGCAAGTTAAAGGGGCAATTTATTCAATAAATTAAACAGAGAAAATAAGCCATGATGAAAGAAATACTGCTGCTGGGTGGGTATAGATTGAACTTGTGTAACAGTCTGCACACCTAATTTAATTTTCAGTTTATAGACATAACAGAATTGGATGACGGCAATTGACAAAACAGTTAAAATGCAAGACTGAACAGACTGTGCTCGTGTTCTCATTGCCAAGAACGAACATCAGAGGTGGAGAGAGTGTGCGAGCTTGCGCACTCCTTATCTACACCCCATCATCCAGCTGGAAGCAGACAGAGTCAACGTAATAAGGAGGAGATTTAAGAACAGTTGCCCGCTTTGAACTTTGAGGCTGTGCGATCAAATTCCACCTTATCAACTGGCAGCTTAAACAAGTTGTGTTATTTTTCTGACGGCTTACAGAGAGAGGGAGAGGAGAGGAGAGAGGGGGGGACAAGCTGGAACCGTCATAACTACTGGCTGCTGCAGTGCATCGTGACAAACAACGGCGAAAAACTTGGGATTTATTGCTCTGATAACCTTCCAGATTCCTTCGGCTGGTGCTGTATGCCAGACAACTCTGACAGAGTTATGCATCATTAATCCCCATGAACACTGCCAGTGATAAATAATGCTCTGCGTCCCTATGAAAAATAAGGCAGTTATTACCAAACCATAAAGAATGGCATTCGTATCATCACTTCAAGCAGATAATAATGTGAAGATACGATGTTTCAAGGATTCAAAAGCACACTCATAGTGACAGTGAGCTGTATATTTCTGCTCTCGTCTGTGAGCTGCAGGAAAAAGAACTCCCAATAAATAACAGCACTTGAGCAGAGTAAATCAAAGATCCTTATATCAGTGCCATACTGCTTGCAGTGCTGTGCCAACACTCAAGCTATAGCATTTAGTACATAATAAAGCAAGATAAATAATGACTTGGCTCCATCTTTGCAATCATGACTGCAGCAGAAGCAAATAGCAGGTAATCAGCTCGTACACACCAAAAATAAAGTGTGTCTCGTAACCTGTTGCTCAACGTTTTTCCCACAAAGAGCAGCTTATTTCACTCATCTGATAATTTCTCAAGGCTCAGACTTGAATCCAGTCCAATAAACATAGTAATACTATATCCCCTACAGGTGTAAATTCTTGGTGGTTAAGCAGCGCAAAGAGAAACTAGAAGGAACTCCGTTTGATACAGAGATGTTTCCAGCACCAGATGCTGTGGGGCCCTCTCTTGTGAGAAGGCAGGCGAAGATCACTTACTTTCCTATTGAGAGTTGGAACATAAATTCAAACCCTGCTATAAATCAAATATAAATTTTCAGCTCCCCTCACTTTCCCGGGAACGGCTGCAATAACAATGTCATTCGACTCTGCCTGGTTACCATTAATGCTCTGGATTCCATCCATGCTAATGATTTGGTCCTGTATCCTGTGCGCCTTACAAACCCCGCAGAAAAAGACGGGGAAATATTACTGACCTATTTAACGCTTTGCAGGTTAAGAGAAGAAACTAAGGTCTGTCGCAGATGCTCTTTACATATACAGTATTTCCAAACCCCCTCAAAATGGATTCTCCTTGCCAGATATAACACCCTGCGTGCCAATAATGTTAATATACCGAAACTCTGCGGCTGCAACTTTCACATTTCTAGACAGCAACGTCTCTGAGCCAGAAAGGAGGACAATGCACTCCAGTTAAATCTAACTTGAGTGAAAAATGTGATTTCTATTTAGATATTGTTCCGTGTGCCAACAAGCCTCTCCTTCTGCCAAAAAAACGAATTCGATCTCATTCAGTCTATTTTCTCCTTAAAATCACAGTCTCATAATAATCTTTAAAACTGATCGTGCGCCAACTCTGATTCACCTAACTCCATCCCACACTGAATAATTACTGGAATGGCCACATATCACCATCTGAGCAGTCTTCATAACCCAAACATATACAGTCTAGTATCAGAATCCAATTCATACTGTATATTTGTTTCGCACAGTGTAAACAGACTCTTTAATTCCAGTGAAACCATAAACCCAAAGTGGAGCAGAGGGAGCTGATTCTGGTTACGGAGACTGTTTAGAGAGAGCCATTCTGGGTTAAGCACACTTTACTTTTTAAGCAAAAAGCAAACCAATTTCAGGGCAGCACCTGCACCCTTCTGCCCTGTTGGCGAAGCAGATTCAATGAGTTTTCAGCCAACACTACAAGGCTGTGTGCCTGTAAGAATCTGCACCGACAGAAGGCTTTTAGAGAAGAACCAAGGTCACCACTACAATAACACAGCACAGAGGATCTGCTCAGAGCCAGGGGGAAGTGCTGTGTCTCTCTCACACCCTTGAAATAAAAACCAATGAGTGCAGAAGGATACCAAGTTCAATAAACTTAACTTCACTCTGTAACCTCTGCAGAGAGGCTAAATAAGCAAGAGGCTAACAAGCTGTGCTTGTTCTAACAGTATTATACACTTAAGCATAAACCATCTGTGTGTATAAGAAAATCTACATCATCAAAACATCAATTACATCTCAAGGCTGTGGCTTCCAATCTAAACAGCATGAATACAGTGTTAGTGTAATAATGTCACAAGCTAATGCCAGGCATGCTAGCCTCTTTCAGGGGAAATATATTGTCACACAGCTGCTTCCAAAGAGCAGGAGAACAGATTTGAAGGACAGAAGTTGACCTTAAGTTTTATGCTTGATAAACACATGAAAACAGAAAATTTCTGAACTGTACTGTGTAATTCAATCCAACAATACAAATACATGCTTTTGTTCAACTTGTAATCATGTCTGTTTTTGGTGCAGAATGTTGTTCTTGTGCTGTGTGAGTTAGCAGCATATCTCAAAGTCTTTCATTGAAATTTGGTGAAAAGTTGGGCGGTGAGTCAGGGAACAAGTAATCAGTGTCTGGTGCATATCCAGGAACTTAAAATGGGCTCCTTAAAGAATGAGGCTGACGTCATTCTATGTTTTTAGTATTCCATGTAAAGACCAAAACCAACAATGTATTAGTCTCCAAAGCCTATTGGTGCCTAAAAAAGATGTAAATGTCTAAAAAAACAGTTCACAAGTATATAGTTTCATTTTTCTGTTTAAGTGCCAGTAGCTTCCTAACAGCTAGGTTCTAGGAATATTAATAACTAACTGTTTAAGCCTAAACTGACAAAAATAATTTTGACTGATTATTACTATCAGTTAGAATATATACTGAATATAATAAACTGGCACTACAGGGGGAGATGATGAGACAGCAAAATCTGCTGCTGCCCAGAAATTAGTCATAGGACAGCACCAGGGCAATGCCATGATGCTGCTCCTAGAAGACAACTACAGTTCCTATCAACAGGCTAATGACCCAGAGGCAGAGGTAGACACCTATATGAGAGACAACACCCCCTCATTGGATACGTATCCTCTTCACTGGTGAAAAGGATTAGTAAACTTTCTGTTGCTGCCATTGCACAGAATGATCAGTTTGTAATCTGCATGGTTAGTATGAGCTAACCATAGACTGTATGAACAAATAATGTAGCTGACGTGAGACCAGGTTTCTGGACTGCTGTTTTAAAGACTCCAGTGTTAAATTTCGTCCATTGGTATCTTTTTTTTTTGGAGCTAGAAAGGACCAAATTTGGATGAGATGTTGAAGCTGTGGAGAAGCGAGAGGCGGATCTGACTCGTAGACTTTGGTGACACCTTGTAGACAGCCTGTCACTCAAGCTACCCTGTCCTTAATTGTGCGTAACTTTAGGCCTTGAAAAAAATGTAAATAAGCCAGCCTCAAGTGGCTATATGATGAACTGCAGTTTTTGGCACTTGTGCATTGGTGTCATTTTAATTGCAGAGAGATTGCAGCTTGAACCTTTCACAGCAGCCGGGCATGGCATCTGACACAAAGCTGTCAAACCGCCCCAACAAACTTGCACCAAAGCGCCTTGACCTGTTAGCTAATGGTAGCCATGTGATGCTAACAGTTAGCCCTGTCACTGTGTGTGTGCAGTACATGTAGACAGTGTCACAGGCGTGGAACTCACAATGTTAACAGTTAATTACAAGGGTCGACAATCCATCACAAGAAAATCTAAACTCCCATCCCTACTGGGTACTACAGATTTAGCAAACATCGCTCAAAAAGAACCAACTACTGCATTTGTTGGGGACTATTTTCTGCAGTAAATCAATACACATTTGGTGCTCCAGTGAGTATTTACTGCAGCAGGACGGTGTTTGTGGGACTGACTCTAAATAAACAGAGGAGATGTTCATCCTAATGAAGTTGCATGTCGTTGTTTGTTGTTACAATGTTTACACTGCCCTCTTGACAAGGTCATTCTTGAAAAAGAGATTTTTAACCTCAGTGAGACTTTAACCTGGTTAAATAGAGGATACACAGTTTAAATGTCAGCTTGTGCACCAGTGTGGCTCATTTATGTGTTTTTGAACTACAGTGACAGTCCATGGCACATACCAGCGTTTGGATACACAGGCAATACTTTTTAGTAGGTTAGTAGGATTTGAGATTTATCTGTTAATAATTCAACACAGAACATTCTGGCTATTTTCTCATAATCCATATTGATGCTCATTCAGATGCAGATAAAATGTAAAATAACATATTTATAAATTGTATATGTATTGTTAAAATGATATTTAGTCATAATAATATTTGGAAGTCAGATGATTATGCAGCCCTGGGAGAGTGAGTGTTTTGTAGTTTTTAATTGTTAACACTATTTCAGAGAGGTGTTAATTCAGCTTCATGGTGTAGTTTGTGCTGTTGGTTTTGTATTTCTAACATTCTGTCAGCCTCATTTAACAATACACAGTGTCATAAACAATTAATAATGAGTTCACAGAGCAGTCTTGCATCTTGTCTTGTATCACAATGTACAGAGGCTTCTGTTTTTCTTGTCTCCCAGTGTAAAGTCACTGTATGCGAGTGTGCATGCAAGGAGATTTTTTCCTTCATAATTGTTAATGATGGGAAAGCCCCAGCAGGCTCCTTTAAAAGGTTGTCAGAGAAATCGCTAACAGCTGCCAGCCACAGGAATTCAGAAATGCCAAACCAGCACTTTGTGATTGGCATAAGGAAGTTACACCCACTTTGTAATAATATGTTTCTCTTTGGTGAGTTGCCAAATGGGCTGCTGCCAATGTAGACATGACAGACTGATCAGATCGTTCTGTACAGAAAACATCGGGCCAAGGAAAACTATAATTATTTGTCTGAGGTCAGGGTCAGGTCGCTGTAAAGCTCATAAATACAAATGAGATGTAACTTATAGAACAAATGTAATAATGGTGACTCCACTTGAAAAGTCATTTTGATGAATAAGCCTTAATTATAGCTATTTTCCTTTACTTCTTCTACACACTTCCATACATATTGGCCCCTTTGACAAGGTAATAAAGGCATGCATAGAATTATGGAACAAATATCTAATGTTAATTCTTAATGGTGGTAATTTTACATTATTTTAAATGGCTAATAACTGATTTAGGTACACTTAAGCAGCATGAAACCACACTGTCTTTAAGAGGTAAAGTCAAGGAAATGAAAGCAGCAAAAAACCTTTCAGAAGAAATTAGCTCAACAGACTGACTGCAGTCGTACATCTTCCTCGACTCACCACAGCTGCTCAGGTCCGTCTATAATAACCTGCTGTCTGCTCTGCAGGTGTACTCTGGGTATTTACTCCAGACCCATTTACCACAAATACATGCTACTGTATTTTGTTTATATATTTTTGTTATGTTCCTCCTGCAGCCCTGTTCCTTCTTCTGTCTGCTTGTCATCAATCCACTCCTCCCCACCCCCAGCCCTAGTCTTGATGATACATTTACTTTCCATAAATCAATTTTTGAAACTCAGCAATTAGCCCTCACCGCAGGGAGTCAGAGGAAATCTATAAGTCAGAGGTCCTGAAGATGCTCAATAGTCAGTCCTGTCACTTCCTGTCCACCTGCTTCAAAACACAGTGATGGACTTCAGATAACACAGGTCAATAATAACAATCCGACTAGACACAAGTGCAAAAGGAGGACGTGGGTGGGGGCGACAATGAAAAATAGGAAAACTATGCACACACCTGCGCTGTCAGGCTGGGCAACATGGCCTTTAAATGATATTGCAATATAACAGGGTCGACATAGCTCAGTTCATAAGTGTTGGAAATTGGAGCGTCACCAGTTCAAGACCCCGTTCAGAGTTGGGACTAGTAGCTGGAGAGGTGCCAGTTCACCTCCTGGGCACTGCTAAGGCACTCCTGAGCAAGGCACCAAACCCTCAATTGCTTGGGGCGCCTATTCATGGGCAGTCCCCTCACTCTGACATCTCTCCATTTATTGCATGTATAGGTCCTGTTTATGCATGTGTGTATATTTGGGACCTGTGTGTATATGACGAGAGAGTGACCATACTGAATTTCCCCTCTGGATTAATAAAGTATATATTCTTCTTTGTCTCTCTTGGCAATATTGCAATACATAACATACAGAATATCGTGATATTTTGAAATCTTCTTTAGACTACTGTACACTAAAATACTCACCTATGAAATAGGCTACTGTTATAATAAAGTTAAGTGTTGCTATAATGAAATAAATCAAAGCTAAACCACTGGTGCTTTAGTTCTGGTGCATGCGGCTCGTCTTGGGCCAGAAGTTTTAATGTCTTTGCTGGGAACATAAAGCCTTCAGTCAACAGTTAGCTGTTAGCCGTTAGCGGAACGTTGCACTGTTACAGGGGCGACGTTAAATGTAAGGCTTTATCCACTGTGAGCGGAAACAGCCAGCTACTACCAGCTCTTCAGATCATACATTAATAATATCTGCAAGCCGTACCGGTGCTTCATGATCGCAAATGCAACTAAACCGCTGCGATCTGGAGCCCTGCCAATACAAAAAATACACGCCTCACCTGCTCACACACAGTTGTCCGGAGAGAGTGGTCTGGATAGGTGTGATGTATCATATTTGTCTTAAAAAATGGCCCGACAATTTATACTCGATGATCGTGATATAGTCATTTTATATATCCCATGCTGAACAAGATGCAATACATTGACTATAATCTAATCTAATCTCTCTAATGTATGCAGGGATGCAAAGATTCTCACCCAAGCTACAGATTTATTTAAAATAAAATTGATGCAAAATTTATTTCTATGAGATGTTAGTTATAGTAGCACCTTTCGCATATTTTTCAGTACTTCAAGCCACCATGTGACTACTAAGTGAAGATTAAAATGATTGTTATATGTGTGCTTTTCTTTCCTAAACTCTGTTTTGAAACGTGCAAATTATGATTGCTATGATTTACAGGCTACAATCAGCTGCACCAGACGTTTCTTCTACTTCATAACACTACATAATATGCATGTACAATTTTACATGGTCTACTGTTTGAAGAGTTAGTATATTATAAAATCACTGTCCTCCAACAGGAAATTATATAAGATATATTTGCATCAACGGATGTTTATCAAACAGCAACTTCAGAATACCACTGCCAATTAAACTTTTTAATTTAATTCAATGCATGTTTTTGTTTTCTGAGATGTTCCTGTCGCTGTCTCACCACCATCTGGAATTCGACTATGTTTTTTTTCCGCTGGGAGAAGCTCCTCAGTTTCCTTTGGTGCATAGGACAATAATGTTCATGAAAAACACACAAAAATCTAGACTACTGTCTACTCAAAGCCTGCTAAGATAAAGTATGAAATTGGGACTCAGAGTCTGTGTGTTGTAATTCCTGTTGTTTGCAGACAGAGGTCAATACATAGAGTACTTAATGCCCCTTTAATAACTTTTTGATGGTGGAAGTAATGCCTGCAAAGACTGGCAGTATTATCACCACATGACATGTACAGCTGAAGTGCCTGAAAGACCCTCGAGACAAATGCTGATATGTGATATTCTACTGCTAGTCCCACTGCTACTTTAACAGCAGCTTTCAAGAGCGGAGATTTAATTTCTTTACATGTTTACCTTTGTTTCATCCCTACCTCCCCCTCCCCTCTCGCACTTCCCTTCTCTCTTCCTTCCCAGGAGACAAAGCAGGCAGACAGCTCTAATAAACAGTGGCATGAAGCCTTACAGTGACGGCGTATGCCGAGGCAACCGATGTGATCAATTATCGAGTGGCCGATTCTGTTTAATTAGAGGGTTTAAGTATTGAGTTAGCCTGGGCGGGAAGCTGAGAAGCAGCATGTAAACCAACCTCATTACACTGCAGTGATTCACCTCCCAGGAGCTGTGATCCACGCAGTGTTTACACCATACATTTGTTTCTGTGGTAACATATCGAGTGGAGGAATGGCTTGGTGACAGACCCAGTTTTTTTTTCCCCTCCTCTCCTCCACTCTCTCTCTCTCTCTCCGTTTCTTTCTTTCACTCTCCCTCCCACTCACTGCTGAAGAGGCTGTCACACTGGTTTGCCTTTTGTTGTGGAGAGTCTGGAGAGGTAGCACAATGTGTCCTAGTTAAAGCAGTGCCCCATCTGCCCGGCATAATTAGACAATTATGCTGGAAGGATCCGTCATTAATTCCTTTGTGGTGGCCAATTTCGCACCACAAAGAGGTCTCAGGTTTAGTTTTTCTTTGCAGATCTCTGTTCATTTACCCTGGCCCCCTGTTATCGTCCTCAAGTATTGATACTGTGGCAACTTGGGGCAGGAAAATATTCTCCTGCCAATATTGACTGGTTTGTACAGTTGTAGTGAAAAGGCCAAGGGGAATATTGGCTGCTGCCTTGTGCTGAATAAAAACAAGCAGCTAGGAAACAGCACTGCGAAAACACAGGCAGACACACAACAAACAACCATAGTTAATGTATCGAGGTTAGGCATACTGATGAAATATGCATCATGTGGAATTATCCTACAAGTGTTGCATTGTGGGGTGTATGGATTATGTGAGCAGTCACATCAATTTTAAAATGCCAGTTTGACCTACTAAAACACGACCAATTAAATCGGAAATGCATTCACTGCATTCATGTGTGATGAAATACAAAGTAAACACTTATCCACCACTTTTCACATGTTGATCTGTTTTATGAGGTCATGCTTGTCCTATTAACAGTGTCAATATTATCTAACTTAATCAATTTACTAAACAAGCTAATTTTTGTATTCTTTCATGTCATCAGTAATACTCGTCTATGATTGGTTGGCAGGTGCTTAAAGGGAAAATTGGCCACCCTTCATGTGGATTTCCAATCAGTGTTGATAGTAAATGTAGTCGATTAAAGCAATAAATCCCTGTGTGTGCTGTATTGACAGAGAAAGCTGAATTCACAGCTGCAAAATCTGCTCTTCCTGCATCCATCGCTGTCATTTGATGTGACAATGAAGTAGCTGTGAGGCAGGAAGAACATGTTGTATGTCACCACTGAGTAGCCAGGGGGCGTGCTCTCGACTTCGCTCAAACAGAACTTCCTTCTTCTCTTTGCTTGCACTGCAAACTAGCTATGTTTCCAACTGCGTAAATGGCATCCAAAATTTAAGCACAGGGGATGATATGGACATGGATACATTTAACAGTGGTTTGGACGACTCAGATATTCAGTTGTATGTACTCAAGCCAAAGGATACGGCACGTAGTGGTGAGAAGCCGAGGCTATGTGGCAAGTGTGGACCAAAAACTATACTACTGAAAGCAAACACTGGCTGGTGGTGCCTTTGCTCAAACCGCCATTCGCAAACAGAAACGGAATCATTCCAAATTTCAGCGTGAGCAGTTTTTGTCAGATGCTGTCGCAGAGAGAGCCTGTGTGTGTGTTACCATCTAACTATGTCAGATGTCTGCTAGAGACCTTCTTTAGGATCCCGATGATAAACTAAATAAACAACTAAAATGTAAGTATTAGCACTTGCCAACACTTTGTCATACCTTATTGACAGAAGAGGTCGATTTCCATCGGTTTCCACACTGACATATATGACCTGCCCCAAAATAACATGTTACCATTTTAATGGTCTCAGTTTAAACACACCCATAACGTCATGAAATTATCCCTATTCTGCTCCAGTACTATGTGGTTAGGTTTAGAAAAAACATCATGGTTTGGCAATAGATAAGTACTTTTGACACTAACGTAATATTATGTATGTCACATGACATGCGTCACATACATCACTAGCATGGCATACTGCACATACTAACATACTAGATTACACTGTTATTAGAAGAAGTCAATGTTGACTTTGGATGAGGACAGCAGTCTCCTGGGTGAAAATCCTGTGTCTGTTTGACCCATCCTCCACCTCTCCTGCCCAAACACTAGGGGCTTCGGTGAAATTTGTTACGTTGTGGCATTACTTAGTCGCTTCTGATACTACGGCACATCACTTAATAGTTACCACTGCCACAAGAGAATGCCACCTTACAGCAGACGCAAGTATGGGAGGTAATAAGCTGCTTTCAAAGTCGACCCTTAGTGCCGTATCGACTTAGCATGTAAGCATGCTAGTTTCAGCATGTTACTGTGCTTTGTTACTAAAATTAATGCAAGCTAAGACGGTAAAATTAGCATTTTAACATGCATACTGTTTGCTCTCTGACTGGTATTACTATCCCTAAATCTTAGTAGCTGCTTCCTCTACCAAAAGGGTAAATTATCATCTATTTGTGGCTAAGACCAACACAGGTAGGCCGAAAAAGGTTTTCAATCAAAAGTCAATGGTGCATCAGTTATCACTTCTTATATGCTACTGCGATTACTTGCTGCCATTTTATTTGAGTGTATAAAGTACAAATCTTATGCAATATTTAGTGCCCTAAATAGGAGTACATTTTAATGTTTACACTGCTGTTAGCCAAAAATCCCATTAAACAACAGAGAGCCATGGCTAAATGTGATGCGACACTGCACCTGTCAGTGATGTCCCAAATTTACTGCTCACAATAAGAGCAAACTGCTGAGTGTTTATTATATAAAGAACAGGGAGTGATTTCAGACACAGTACAAGACATCACTTCAACCCTGTATTCAACTAACCAGCCGTTATAGTTAATTATATGGGACTGGCAGACTGCTGAAGTTCCACCTCAGCTTTCTGTTATGAAGCAACCTGCTGCTTGTGAAAGTACTATTTGTGAAGTCCCTATCAAACATATGTGTTGTCACATTAACCGTTTCACAGTTACACTGAGTAACTCAGCTTGACAGAGACATGCAGGAAGATATCTTACAATGTAACTCTAAATCTGATTAGAGCAGTGATCTAATCAGCCATGAATTCATCTGTGAAGACAAGCAGGCAAGAGAAAATCACCGCGGAGAATTCTGTATAATTATCAAAAATCTCACAGCGGTACATTAAAATTCTAATTACGACATATTATCTTAATTGCAAAGGAGATGCAAATCAAAACAAGGTTAACGCTGCTCCCTTAACATGCAGGAGAACATGTGGTGGGAACCTCTTCAATATTCACTGAATCAGCTTGACTTGTTCGACATGAGAGGCTGTCATTTTGTAATGCTTCCCCCTCTTAGGGGCGATAATCCTAGCTGAGAGCAGCAGCGGCGCAGTCGTGCAACAATGAGACTGAACAAACATCTAATTGCTGTGCATTCATTTCCTTTTATTGTATCAAACAAAGCTGGTGACAGCTCATCGCAAGTCAACTAATGTTGCTGTCCGGAGGAAACCATGTACCTCCAAAAAGTAAACGCTTCAGGCACTATGAAGAAACAGCCTTGTGTTAAAGCAGAAAACAAATGGCAGAGCACATACTCAATTTTCAGGCTTGGCCAGAAATGCTGAATAAGAAATATCCATATCTAATGTGCAACAAATACAAGAGAAACTTCTTAAGAAACTGCAACTCCCATGGTACACAACAAATTGCTTGCCATAAATTGTATCTGACAGGTGCACACTGTAACTCTGCAGACATAAGACAGCCGGATGACAGCAGGCACAAGGGGTAATGGTGAAAGGAGAAGAACATGCCATTGAACATGGATTTATGAGCGGGTCCAGACCGAGGTGATCCATCAGTGGAGTCACATAGCATCAAATGTGGTCATGTTTGGGGCATGTTTAAATGAGGCATTAGAGGGTTTCAAAGGGTCCTGGTACCCAAAAAAAAACATGTGGGATGTGTTGGGAAACCAGCAATTTGCTGCTTTTTAACAGAGGAGTCTGTTGCCACCCACAAAGGCGATTTTCAATCCAGCACAGTGTTAATTGGAGTAGTTATGCTTTGATAGAGAGCTCCCATCTCTCCGGAGGTTCTGGCAGTCGGCTAATAACAGTATGTGGCAGCTTTAAACTAACTACAGCCGTTTTTGAAACATCAGATTCCTGACAGAAAATAATAAACTAGAGGTGCCCTGTGTTTTCACTAAAAGATATTGGAGTTTCTCTACCAATTGGCTTTTGGGACGGTGGTTACCCACATACTGTAAATTGAGTTTCTCTTTCTCACTTTCTCCCACAAACACACACATACAGTGCAAACACTCGCTCACAGACACACAGCCCTTCCCTTGCTGGACCGAAATAAATGGAGACCCCAGGAGTTCCCTTTGGCCCTGGCCCTTGCAGTCTATAACAGAGCCGACAGCTCCGATCACTCCTGAGAAAGCAAAAGCTGCTCGGGGATCGCTTTACAATTCTCAGGGGCTCGAATAACCTGATCTTGAACTGATCCCGTGCACTGATCCTTTGGTATTGGGTTAGGAACGTGTGAAGGGGCCTGTTGAATGAGCTCGCTGGATATCAACATCCTCGCTCCGTGTTGCTCCAGCCCGGCAGATTGTTTGACTTGATTAGTCTCTGCCCGAGTGTTAGACTACCCAACGCCAAGCCCTCCAGACACCGGTATCAATGTGTCAGAGGGAAAAGTGCTCTCTCAAGTCTCAAGGTGGAGCCCATTACCCTGAGTGAGAGCACTGTAAGTTAATAGGATTTGCTCCCGATCAAGAGACTGAGCTATTTCCTGAGGCTGTTACAGGCCGAAGCACAAAAATAAATGTTCCTTTATTCAACACTATTAAGCACCCCCCCTTCCCAAAAACTCCCCACCACCACCTCCACTCTGACCCCACCCCTCCCTTTTTCTCCTTGTTGGAATATCTGTTTTTACTGCAGGAGGTTGTGCTCTCCCTCTCTTTTTCTCTTGTTTTTTTTCTTCTCCTGAGCAGCCAGTAAAAGTAAAAGGTTGGCACTTTTTGTCTAAAGGAGCCATTTGTTCAGGTGAAAATGAAACTTGCATGGTAAGCAGAGCCAGGCCTGCGGTTGGACAGGGGCAGAGGGGATTCCAGATTAATCATATGGACTATACACCATGAGGATATTCATTGAGGAGTAATTGCCAAGGGGCTTTATGTAATGTATTCTCCCCATGAGGTAAAACCTTGTAGCAGTGAGAAAGGATAATAGAGTAAGAGGATCATATAAAATGTTTGCTGCTCCAACCTTTAACTCGGAGCTTAACCCTGACCTCAGATAGTAATTACAGAGTTAATTGCCTACTGATCTGAGGAGGAAGCTCCATCCAGCTCCACTGCAGATGTCAATTGGGCTTAAGAACCTCCTTCTTAGGTACAACAGATCACGGACTGTCTTACACAATTTAAAGAAAGGACAATTAGCAGTGCAGAATCAAGTGGACGTTGGTGTTAAAGTTTATAGCAAGAGCAATCATTTATCAACTTTCACTGGAATGACGTTTGAATTGTGACTGACATATTTTTATTACCTACTATCAAGGTCCAGTGTGTAGGATTTAAAGGAGAACTTTAGCACTTTTCAACCTGGACCCTTTATCCCTGTGTAAACTGATCAAAGACACTGATGTGAACAACAATTTTTTAAAGTGGTCCAGTACTGAGGGAGCCAGCAGCTGCTGGCAGCCATGGAACGAGCTGCAATGGACGCACATGGGGCAACTGGACATTATCACTGTATGTCCATTAAAAGTGGCTATTTTTGACACAGAATGGCTCAGATTGTTATTACACTTGATGCGTTCTGTTTGTTATTGCCTCCTTAAGCAGAAGTCTCTTTCTGAAACATCAAAAGATGTGTATCAGATTTAGATGTAGGAATAACAGATGATTATCTTATTAGAAAAGATCGAGTATAGGAGCTTGTACAATAAAATTATCATCGTCATTCATAGCCAGTAGGTATCTCCTTGATGTATAGGAAGGGCAAATGTAGGCATAAAATATAATAAAAATATATTACAGGTCGTATAATACCGTAGCATGAATCTATTTTTCCACCATGCACACTCACTGTGGTATAGATAGCATCAGCTTGTCAGCTGATTCTATATTATGAATGTCAGCTGATGAAAATAAGTAATCAATCTATATACTTTTGTTGTAATCAGTGTTGAATCAGTTGATATTTTGCACCTCCTAATCGTTTATTGGTTGTCTTTGCCATTATCCTGCAATGTTTTAATGAGTAAGGCAATGTCAACATAATAACTTTAGCTAACAGCATTAGCCTACCTCCACTCGTCTGCAGCAAGTAAATCCACTCTTGGGACAACAGTTTTCTTTAAAGATAAGCTCCGGATTTCTTCTCCTCTTTGACAGGTAGGAGTCATTCCTGTGGTCACTGAAGACCCACAGGTCTGTAGTGTATGGACAGGAGGAGTGTTAGAATCCATTTGCAGCACAACTAGCCAAAACTTTAGCACGTCCACATTCAACAAAGATAGTCTATGACTGCTGCTCGAAGTGTAGCTCCTCTTTTTATCGGCACAGGCCGGAAATGCGCAAACACAAACCGCCCTCTACAACTTGGCATTTTCCCCTGTGGGCAGAGGATCACAGCAACTCCCAAGAACTCCATGTCTCCCTCCCTGCTTCACGTCCTGCAAAGTCTACCAGTGCTTTTATTTCCTCGCCGTCTCCTCGTCCGCTCTTTAATGCATATGCTCTGGCCAAATCCAAAAGCTTCATCCACATTATCAAAATCAGGTAAACAATCATCCATAAAGCTGATTATCTTTTAGAAAACACTATGTTTACTGTTACTCAAACACGTTTCCACTGTTCTTCTGCTGCAACAACTGACATCTCGTGATATCTAGTGATATTTCAGAAAGAGACTTCTGCTTAAGGAAGCGATAATGAACAGACTGGATCAAGTGAAAGGTAAAGAGACACTTCACAATCTGAGCCACTCTGTGTCAAAAATAACCAGTTTTAATAGTCATACAGTGCAGATGTCCAGTTGCCCCGTGTGCCTCCATTGCAGCTTGTTTGGCTGCTCCTGGCAACTGCCGGCTTCCTCAATACTGGACCAATATCAAAAATTGCTGTTCACATCAGTCTCTTGGATCAATTTCCACAGGAAAATAGGGTCCAGGTTGAAAAATGCCAAAGGTATCCTTTAAGGGGATCTAACAGAAACGGAATATAGTATTCATAATTGTATTTTCATTGGTGTATAATCACCTGAAACTAGGAATCGCTGTGTTTTCATTAGTTTAGAATGAGCCCTTCATATCTGCATATAGAGCAGGTCCATGTTGTACCGCTATGTTTCTACAGTAGCCCAGACCAGACAAACCAAACACTGGCTCTAGATAGGGCCACTCACATTTTCCTTAGAGTTGTTCCAATACTAACCCAAGTATCTGTAACCCTGGCTGGAATGGCTAAGTAAGCTAGTCTATGCACTGATCCAATACCACGTCATTTATACTTGTTTATACATACTTTGATAAAACACCTATTTTCCCGGGAATTAATTCTTCTTTACTGCTCTGAAACGGTAGCCTACATACCAAGATGTGCTGTGCAGCAACTTTCAATACTGTTTTAGAGCGGCAAAGAAGATTTGATCTTGTAAATAGTGTAACATTAGCCATTAGCAAAACCTCAGCAATGTAGCAACATTTTACAATAGAAAGTGCCACTGGTTCAGGGTCTAACTTTAGCAACACCATACAATGACAGCAATCATTTTAAGAAATGAAACGCAGGTGTAAGCAGGGGGGTATTCAGCTGCAATCTGCAACCTCACCACTAGATGCCACTAAATCCTGCACACTGGACCTTTAATAGGTTAATATTTTTCTCTTTTATTAATCAAGTTGTTTCTTAAATCCAAACACCCCCCCCAAAATAATTTACAATGATATTTTTTTTAAAAAAACCCCAGAGAAAACCAGCAAATCCTCACATTTAGCAGCTGGAAAGACTGTTTGACATTTATGCTTGATAGATTACTTAATTTCCTTTTCATGATTAATCAATGACTCCCCTTATTCTGTCAGCACTAAATCATAGCATGGTATCATCATATCTTGTTACTGTTAGATAAAAATGGAGTTATCTAATGATCAATTCACAGAAAATCTAATTAAATACATAAGTTATTGAGGTTTTTATTTACATTGATACGATGAAGTTAGTTAAGTGTAAACATTACAGATTATGATAAACTTCAATTTGTTTATTTTATGAGTGATTTTGTATCATAAATATATACATCAAGATCAGGAAAATATTCCTATTCATATTATGAAATGAAACTAGGGTCAGATTTCACTTTTAATATTTATCGGCTTTCAATGAAAATATATCAGTAGGTGAAACTGTGTTATCATTATTTGTTTGTTTGTTTACACAGTGCTGTAATACAGAACATAAACTGTAATAAAAAACGAACAAAATTGGTTATTAAAGTTTTTGTATTACACATGTGACTTGTGTGGCATAATATATAGCAGTGGATCACAGCTATATGGTAAATTAAACCCTGATTTAATTTGTTATAGTGTGATATATATTTAGACAGTAGATGTTATAGTGTGATTTATATTAAGATAGTATAATAATATTGTTATCAATATTGTGAAATTGATTTCAGGCATGTCTCCCAGCACTGACTCCTACCATATCACCCAGCCCTAATAGTAACCAGTCCTCCTTTAGTGTGCATGACAACACACAACTCAGGTTCTGACAACTCAAGATAGAAAATAAAGCACATTAGACTATATAATAAGCCTCTCTGAGGAGAAAAAAAAGCAGACAGATTTCCTCGGGATTTGTTTAAAACCTTAAGAGAGAATAGAACTGGCGCATTTCACCACAGATCTGAGCACAGCTCACTCAGGAAACCTGAATGTCTTCAGTGAGTCAAATAGTTAAGTTGAGCCGGTGCTGCCATAAACCCGGTGGGAGAGCTTGGAATAATCTAGGCGATGTTAATGATGCAATTTATATGTGAGGGGACCGGTGTTTGGCAGGCTCTTTCCGTCTGAGCGGGCTGCACAACCCAGCGAGCTCCCAGCACCCCCTGCTAGATGGAGGGGGTGGAGTAGGAGGAGGATGTCAGAGCCCATGTGAAAAGAGGGAGCGAGCGAAGCACTGATAAGAGCCATTACTATTAGTGTCTGTCTGTCACCTGCTGTGCGTCATCCAGCCTTCTCTCTCTCCACATGCGCCCCCATCCCCGTCGATCCATCCCCATCCGTTTTCCTGAGGCACATCACTTCAAATTTGCACTCACCTACACATTTTCCATCCTGTCACAGATACACTCGCTTGGCTTGAAAACTGAGCCAAGCCGCACTCTGAAAACTACTGCGAGCTTTGTTTCAAAACAGTTGTGAATTAGTGAAGGTGCAGACAGCTGCCAGCATTTATTCGATAAACAAAATAGCTATAGATGAATAACTGAATTGGCACAAGGGGACGCAATATTCTCGACATACCGCTTCTCAGTTTTTCCAAGCAAACACAAAGCCTAATTTGGTATTTCATTTATTACTTGGCACAATACAACAGCTCCTTAAACTTATGAACTCGGGAGAAATGAACAGTAATTGCAGGCTGTTCTTTATTTTCTTAAAACCTTTTTAACCAAAATATTTAAAGCTGTTTTTCTCAGTTGCTATGCAACACTTCAACCGCAAGAGTGGGAGCATGCTGAGAATGTGCCAAATAAATGCTACTGCCACAGACATTCTGCGGGGAAATATGAGAGAAGGGCATCGTTCAATAATCATATGAAAATGTAGAACAGTTGTGTAAAATGCACAATCATCCTTTCATTCATCACTTACTTGACCTGTGTCAGCAGACGATTCCAACCAATAGTCTGTTTAATGAACCATTGTTTACAGTCTGAAAGGCTCTCAGACCATTCCACAGTCATGTGAGCGCATTTTTTTTTTCATCGCCTGTGCACCAAAACATACAAGTGTCTGCTTTTAACTGCAGAATACAGCGACGTGGCAGGCATACCAAGTGTCCTGTGCAAAATATCATTCGGTAATTTGACATGAGAATGCTGCCAGATATGTAGACTACTGTCTGCTTCACAAGTCCTTTTAGATTTCACTCAGAGCTTGCCTCGAGCCCGGGCAACTGTACAACAGCCAAGCAAAAAGCAAGCAAGCCAATGGTGCTGCCTTTCTTCCTGAGCCTGGAACCAAGGACTTAAAGCAAGGACACGTTATGCAAGATATCACATTCAATTCCACTGCCAGCCTCTGAGGCCAGATGATACACATTGAGTGAGTCTGTCTCTCGAGCCCTCAATGTTAATCAACACTCTTTCCAATGCATACTTATGAGTTACAATCTACTCCCCACGTCTTCCCTTTGGCAGCTTAAATTAAGTCGCAAATTTGACGGCAAATTAACTTCAACAGGGACGATAATATGTCACCTATACGGCAATCTGTGCCATTTCTCGCCGGGGCAACACAAATCTCGTGCATCTGAGAGGAAAATTAAATCAAACAAATTATTTTTCGTGTGAAAGTCAAATTCGAGGAAACAGAAGAAAGCAGGCGCCACACGGCGGGGCCATCAGCTGTTAACAAATCCCTCTGATGACAAAGCCTTGCATAATCGCCCAGTCAACCTTTATCACTGTGATCACAGAGCTTGAGATTTAATGCATGCTGGTATTAGCTGTGACATACAGTCACAATACAGTTGAGGTGGGAGGAACACATGCTCAGATGGTGTGTGCACGTACACGTGTGTGTAAAGGGGAGGTGGATGTGGAACCAACAGAGATCTCCCCACTTCATCATTGAGTAAATGGCACCACAGACGTGAGCTGCGACTTCACAGCTGCCTCATGGCGGGTGACATTGAAGCCCACGCATGAACACATCGCTCATCAAAGCGAATGAGGCGTTCTTTGCTTCCGCTGCTTGTGCCGAGGAAAAACAATGGCAGCCCCCCTCAAGTGCACACTTGCACACCTGGAATGTCTAGAATGAGTTGAGATGGGAATGAAAAAGGAGGAGAAGGAGGTTCCATGCATCTCTCACAAGAAGCTTAGCAGACTGTGACCTTCCACTGCTTCGTAATGGGAAGGAAACGGCAAGACCCCGGCGCCATAAAACGGCTCAGAGCGGGCACTAACAGTGGTTCTGCAATTAACCTGTCTTAAAACAAACAAGAGGCTTTTGCTTTAACAACAGGCACACAGTTGAGAGGGTTGATTTCTGCAGCGTGAAACTCAAAGGCCCACCAGGGTTCAGGTTTTAATCGGTCATTAGTGTGCTCATTTTGGCACAGCTGCGCCAACATCTATGCAACTACAAGCTCACTCAGTGTGATCAAAAACCAAAAAGCCACAGCTCTTATCCCAGACGCTAAAGAACGAACCACCATCGAAAGGCTCGAAAGCCCTCAAATGTCTCTTCACAGACAAAGAATATTCGTCTTAACGCTAATCACAAAATGTGAGAAGAATGTAAGTAAAAACAGAGAGCAACAGTAAAATTGTGAATGCCCTCTTTAAGCGCATAAGCACATCCTCCTGAAAGTTCAGCCACATAGTTTGAACACAAAAGCTCCACTCTTTCTCCTTAACTGTCCTCTTTTCTCTAAGTGGAACCAGACGTAGGCATTTCTTCATTTAGTCCATTCAAATGGAGGCAAGTTGCTGTTCTTTATTTATTTAACAAAACGAGCTGTAAAAGCCAAACATTAGGTCATGGAATATTTTCACCCCGAGAAATAAGTCAATGCCTTCAATGAGACATCAAACCCAGTTTAAGTATTCCCCTACAAAATATGAGCTGGTGAGGACCTTTTTTTTTTTCAAAGTCAAGTAGTGCTGTGGGATTGTTCTGTTTTTTAAATACAACTTCCAACAGTGTGGTGCACATGCGTTTCCAATTAAGAGCTCAGAGCCAACATCCAAGCCTGGGCCCCATTCACCCCTTCCACGATTGACCAAGTCTGAGGAAATGTTAAACAGGCATCATAACCAAAACAGAGACGGCAGATTTTTCAAAAGCCTTTACTTTCTAAACAATAATTAAGACATCGCAGTGAATTGATGATACAGACTGCAAACAAAGAACATAACCTAAATAAAGAAAAAGGGGATGTACTTAATCATAACTCTGTGTGACACGTTCACAGTTCGGGCACTTAGACGTAGCAATTTGTCCCGTCGGTGAATGGGTACGAAGTCTTTACAGTGCAAAGAAATAAAATGTGTCAATGTTGTTGATTTGTGACGACCATAATGAGAATGCACGGTTTGCACGAGGCACTCTGAGTAGGATCTACTTCCCTGGCAGCAGCAATAACTCCCTATGAGCCTGTCTCTGCTCAGACTTCAATCTCTTGGCCCTAAGGAGCTGTTGGAGGACTTTGATGTTCTGTCTAAATGAATTGACTGTGCTTCTTGATACAGCCCTCCAGTCAACCGACTCGCCCCACCGACTCTGTCACCTGTGATAAACACCATGCGTGCTCAGCGGCAGTACCAAATTCTGGATCACATGCTCAGAAAGGCCACAATTTTTTTTTTCTCCCTCCCCTTCAACTTTGTAAATGACTGAAAAAAATATGACTGTTGTTTCCCGCCGTGCCCTATCTAAGGAGAAGCCCTTTGATGTGTGAGGCTGTATGTGAGCGAGCAACGCTGGGCTGGTTTTTGTTACCTTACAGCCCTGCAACATCCAGTAGGTGAGCCTTTATGTCGGATGCCCCTTCAGGGCATGGTGTTTGTTAGAGCCTGGGCAAAGGCAACAAGCTCCAACCCACTTCTATCGTTGCGTTTTTTTCTTTTTCTTAAGAATCAGAGCCAGACAGCTCTGCATACAAGCTTGCAACTTCACTGACTCAATCCAAACAAAATCTAAGGCTTATTTAGGAGCACTGGGGCGCAGATAAGGAAGTACAAATGTGTCGATATGTCAGCCTTGGGACTTTTGAGTTTGTCATGATGTGTGTTTTGAATATTGATAATTAGAGGCATAATGCATGGAAAAAAGTCATGTCCCAGAGCTAAAGATAGCACTGAGTGCATCCAATCGACTGCTAGCAAACACTGCAACAGCTGATTTCGATCAAAGAGTGGGGCAGAGACAGTAGTTAAAGGGAAACAATACTTATCCATCTAAGCTTCAGCTTGGTCAATTCTCATTTGACTAAATCCAATTACCATCGATTCTGCATCTTCTTAAAGCCGAGGTTTAGGTTTTCCTTGATAGTGCAGAAATCTTAACTCAGATGAAGCGGCAGTATTTAACCTATTACAGCCTCCGATGAAGCGGTTAGGTTTTGGAGGAAAGTACGAGTTCTACTGGCAAAGGCATTGATCCTCCCACACCCTGGGTTTTCCCAGCGTGTGCAGCGATTCCTGTGCAAAGCCTCTGAACACTCCTCTCTCTCCTCCAGCAGCGGTGGTGCTCCTGAGCAAACCTGCCCTGGATCGAGCATCTCATTTAGTCACTGGGCCCTTTGATGTGGATTCAGTGCTGCAGTGCATATCATTCGTGTTTGAAGGTTCAGCTTCCACAATACAGCAGGGTTTGAAGTTTCACATATTGCAAGTGCTACAATGTGATAATCTGGGAGCCGGTTATGCATTATACATTTTTCATAAAAGAACACCATCACCTGAAAGTGGAATGTGGAAAAGTCAGCGCTTCAAGGTATATATTGACAGAAACTGTTTCTGAGACTTCTGGGTGTGGGACGAAAACACTCTTGTTATCATGAGCATTTCAGAATCAGCTCTACATCTTCTCTCTGAAGGGGGTAAATATCCAAATAAACAGAGTAGAATAACATTTGACTGGGGTCTGCCATGCCATTATAAGACCAATTTAGTTGACTGAACGCTTCTCACAGGGCACAGAGGCCATGACGGCTCTTTCTCCAGCGAGGGCCTGCAATAAAAATCTCCCTCTCCATCTGATTTCACAAAGGAGTGGATACGCACCTTAGGGCACTTCCTTCAGTGTCTTCTTAAATAAAACATGAAAAATCCTTTGTCAAGGTCTATGTCTTAACTGAGGCAGACCAACCTAAGTCTGTGGCTTTAGCTGGTGTAATGACAAGAAACAAGGAAATAATCTCTGCTGAAAATTCTGTAATTACAATTTTCAAGGTTGTAAGTGGAAAAAGTGAGCCCACCAGTTTTTAAAATCCAACTGCATCTAGCACACGATAAAAAAAAAAAAATAGGGAGTTGTTGCCCACAGAATAAAATCAAGTTGGCAGCTAATGCCTGTGAGTGACTGAGGTTTATGTAAACGCTTCTGATCTTGATAATTAAAGAGTGTTTGTATGGAGGTGCACAGCTCCGCGTCTCTTTTTAAAGGATGCATGAAGATGGTGGCAGCCTGAGGGCCTGCCTGCTTTCTTTTCCCTCTCTCTGTATCTATCTTCTGCTAAATACACACAAAAACACACATAAAAAAAAAACGTACGCACACAAGCACATGTGAACAAATACAAACTCTACACACTGTACTGACACGTACAAACAACAACAAAAAAAAAAGAAACACTCCACACACAAGAAAGGGACGGCGTTTTCACAAACATCAGCCTCTCAATTAGCTTCTGCACTCATTTCTTCTTGGAAGAGAATTATTTTTCAGCTGGGTGCTTTTTCTTTGTTTATTGTGAGCAGACCAAAGCCTTATCAGCGGCTAATCACCGCATGTCAAATCCACAGACTCACTGCAGTCACTTAAAAAAAAAAGAGAGAAGAGAGAGATTCAGTGAATAATCTTCTCAAGTTCAGATTGCCATTTTAGATTTGGACAATCACCGATTTCTTTTAGATGCTCAAATCTGTCTAACAGCCAGAGAGAAGATCAGCATTTGTTTGATATAATTTGTTGTGACACGTTAATTGCATCTACTTGTAATTCTCTCTAATTGATGTTTGATATGTCTCAGGAAATTAGGCCAACTAGATAACACTGCAAATATTATGAATCCTCCCCGCCTTTCTCTTTCCATGGCAGGTCTGATGAATTCACAACACCTAGAACTGTAATATGTCAACATGCTGTGCAGCTATGCTCTGTATTCCCAGGCTGACAGACCTCAGGTTACAAGCATATCACTGTATATTCAAAACACACTCAGACACACAGCAGAGGGTCAGAGAAGACTAACCTGAGCAATTTTCACAGAGTTCTGGGTCGAGCCGCCAGCGTGGTACTCAACTTTGTTCCTCTTGACGATTTCTTCAAACCTAAAATAAATAAGAACAGGAGTTGTTACGAAAGCATTACCACAGAGTGAATTAGACCAGACCTGCTGATAGAGGCTCAGTGTAAACACCAGATACAGCCAGCTGTAACATGGGCAGACCACAGGTTTATCAACACTTGCCACATTACAACATGTGTAGGAGGAGTGAGGAGAAATTGCATTTCATAAGCACCACAAATTAGTCAATACAAAATCCATTAGGAGAGGTTACACAGGTACAGTTGAAGAGCAGCTGTGAACATAGATAATGAACACAGACATTTGTGGTCTCCAGAGAGCGGATCCTAATGACTCTGAGGATCAACCTTTTTATTACTAAATCAACATGGCATATTTCCAGCTAACACAGGACAGAATAAGCAAATTCAAGTGAGTCTCCATTGGAATACTGCCAACGTAGCATGCTGAAACACTCATGCTAGCATCACAATCTGCTAATGTCCTTTCTCAGAAGCTACTTTTCTAACTTTTACTTTTAGCTAACTTAAGTTATCCAGTACTTTTAGCTAATTTTAACAATTTAGTCATCATTTTTAGCTAAAAATGTAACCATTTATTCAACTCCAGTTAAATACTGAAGGCAATTCTATAATATACTGTCATTTCAAACATCAATAGGTCCAATCTTTAGGTATAACATGATGCTAGGCTGGGCTACGCTGCGAGGAAGAGTCTTTATCTGGGAAGTGGAGGTCATGAATAATGTGTATTCTCCACATCGTTCACACAAACAGCCTCCCAGGGGGCTGGCTATACAGTATAAATTTGTCCACCCGGCTAAGGAAATTGACCTGCAGTCAAGATGATACGCCACATGAGGAGGTCCTTGGCTTTTTTTCCCCTTCTCAACTGCAAATTGAAGACTGTCAATGTGTATGTGTATTTACATGAGACAAAAAAAAGTGACATGGTAAATATTTCAAGTTGCACCATAACATTCCCACCACTGTTATGTGTAACTCCACCTTAAATTATTTCCTGCTGTTACTATTATTTATTTTAAATGAAGCGTTACCAATTATGTATAAAATCTGAGTTGCAAAACAGCGTCTGTTTTGACAAACTTGAAGTCGCAGTTTAAGTTTGTAAACTTGCTGTATAATAGTCTCATATAGTTGATTAAAGAGACAAACCAAAAACAACTCGAAGACTTGCAGCTGTAGTTTAATTCTGTAAACTTGCTGTATAATAGTCTCATAAAGTTGATTAAAGAGACAAACCAAAAACAACTCGAAAACTTGCAGCTGCAGTCTGCGAGTACCGTCAAACGGTCATTGCCTGGCATTGATGTTAAAAGTGCCCAATCTGAAGCATTTATTCAACAAAAGTCATAACAATTTGTGATAACATACTCATCATTCCATATCGACCGCAGTGAGTGTGAGAAGTCTAAATTAAGTCGAAATGTACACTTTCAAAGCTCAAGTCATCTCCCCTGTCAAGTTGCAGTTGGGACTTTAGCAAACATTTCCAACCATTTATTCAAACTTGTAGCTAACTTTGTCAACCTTTTACTTTAAAAGTTTATTCATGACTTTTATTGAGCTATTACAACCGTGTACTGATTAATTTTGGCTAATTAAGTTTAATTATTACTTTTAGCTATTTATAATCAACCCATTATCTATTATGTTTAGCTAATTTCAATAGTTTATTCATCACTTTTAGGTATTTTTAGCTGCTTATCCATTTAACTAAATTTAACAGTTTATTAATAAGCCTTACCTAACTATTAAAACCATGTATCCATTAGCCTACTTTTAGCTAATTTTAACAGTTTATTACGAAGCCTTACCTAACTATGAAAACCATGTATCTATTAGCCTACTTTTAGCTAGTTTTTAACAGTTTAGTATAGGTCTCACCTAACTATGAAAACCATGTATCCATTAGCCTATTTTTAACGAATTTAAACTGTTTATATAAGTCTTAAAGGGGAACTAAACCCCCCTCGCTGGGCATTACTCTGCCCACAGCTTGATTTAAAAAAATTCAGAAAAGATAGGCGGAGCTGAGGGAGGGAGGGCTTAATTAAAACCATGTATCCATTATCCTACTTTTAACTAATTTTAACAGTTTATATAAGCCTTATCTAACAATTAAAACCATGTATCCATTAGCCTACTTTTAGCTAATTTTAACAGTTTATTCATTACTTTTAGCTAACAGTTTTAACCAGGTATTCTTACTTTTAGCTGACTCTCAACTGCTTATCCATTACTTTTAGCTGATTTTAAGTTTATTCATTACTTTAAGATAACTATTATAACATTTATCTGATACTTTTAGCTCATTTTAATAGTTTATTCATCATTTTAAGCTAGCTTTTTTAGCTGCTTATCCATTTAGCTAATTTTTAACAGCTTATTCATAACCCTTACCCTTTTCAACCATTTATCCATTAGCCTACCTTTAGCTGATTTTAAATGTTTATTCATAACTTCTAGCTATGCATTGCAACCATTTTTCATTACTTTTAGCTAACAGTTTTAACCAGTTATCTATTACATTTAAGTAACTATCCCTACATTTACCTATTGGGAATGTGAAGGTATGTCACACCATGTGGGACAGAGGCACCATTTTGTGAGGTACACACTCTAACAGTCACTAACAGTGGTTACCTGCTTACCTTTTGTATTTTGTTTGGTTCAGTATAGGCTAATTGGTCCAAAACAAGGAGTGCTACCTTACCTTTGCAGTGTGCCGGCATGTGAACTGAAAAATCGTGCATCCAACCTCTGCTAAACTATTCATGAGCTTCCAGGGATTTGTAACTCTTGGTCTCAGGCGAATTGCATGCCCTCAGTCCCACAATGAAGTTATTTATAATATCCAGGTATAGTAGAGGTAGTGCATACAGTCTTCTGATACCAAGTCATATGGATATATTTGGTTTATCATGATTAGTTTCTCTAAATATTGTTGGTTGACAACTGTAGCACGCACAGGTAACAGAAGATGGCGCCCCCGCTCCAAACATATAACATTTTAGCTGAATATTTTAACATCCATTAGTTTTATCAACCTGTTAAGACCTCTCTGCTTGCTTGCTTGCCAACTAATTGCCCACACTCACAATCACTAAACATAGTGCTCAGGTGTTACAATTAAAATTACTCTATGTGGATATATAATTTTCTAATCAAAACATAATTTCTAGGTTTCAAAATTCATTAAGCTACTCTACAATTTTTACACATATCCCCTGGCAACTAGAGAAACCCCCCTAGAGTACAAGTACCCCTTGTTGGGAATCACTGGGTTAAGTCATCAAAATGTTTGTTTCTTTTTTCTCCCTCTCTGTCTCATCTGTTGAGCAGACAGCAGCATGTCATCTCTGCAATCTAATAAACTTGAAAGTGGCATACATTTTTTTGGCATTCTTCACTTGTGACATTCCAGGTGCAAGCTGTTTATATCAATTGCTTTAAAAGAAAAAGAAAAAGGAAAAAAAAGCTGCGAGCAAGTGCTGGATTTTGTTAAATGAGATTCTTGACCACAAATGTTGCTGGAGTTGAAAAGAGGCAGTTAGGGTCTAAATGCCAACTTGATAAAAGCAAAAGAAGGAACACTGTCCACACATGGTTGTAGTTAGCCATACAGTATTAAAGCAAGATGAGCAGTGAAAGTTGTTTCTGAGGGAACTTGAACTGCTTCCTCAAAGGGATGCATGAAAATAAAAGAAACTATTCATCTTTCACTATTCATCTTTCCAGACAGGCAGCCATTTTGTATTGCTTAGGTGATGCTTTCAGAGCAATTAGAAAAACAAGTCTTACAATTTCCTTGTGTACAAAATCCTCGTAGCCGCATCGCTTGTTTAGAGCGAGACCACATCTGATTAAATGTTTGATGTATGAACCATACAGCAGAGTTTAGAGATGACTGCGACAGACTAAACACAATGAGTCAAGAAAACAGACATGACATTGGGGAGAGGGGAGTAAACAATCGCTGAGTTTTCAAACATAAACCACAGGAACACCCTTGGGTTTCCAGTGAAATACTGAAGGCGGTTCTATCATTTTTGTATTTTCCCATCATACTGCCATTTCAAACATCAATAGCTCCAATGCTTAGGCGTAACGTGATGCAAAGCTGGGCTACGCTGCGAGATAGAGTCTTTATCTGGGGAGCGGAGAACATGAATAATGTGTATTCTCCACATCGTTCACACAAACAGCCTCCCAGGGGGCTGGCTATATAAACGTGTCCACCCTGCTAAGGAAATTGACCTAACTGCAGTCAAGATGATACGCCACATGAGGAGGTCCTTTGCTTTTTTTCCCCCTCAGCTGTAAATTGAAGACTGTCAATTTGTAAGTGTATTTACATGAGAGAAAAAAAATCCAATGATATGGTAAATAGTTCAAGGTGCGCCATACCATTCCCATCGGTGTTATGTTTAATTCCACCTTAAATTAACTGCATAAGAAGGGGTTGTTTGAGTGTGATCCCAAGGGGTGCTGGTTACATAAAGGCTCTGCTACAGCATGCTAATACTTTCCCTCTTTAGGATTAAAACAACATTTCTAGAAGAGGTCAAAGGTTGCACGTTTTGGGGGCGCAAACTGAAGCTGAACCCAAGAAATGTGTTACATGTTTTGTATGTGCTCACTGCAGACAGGAGTAATATGTATGCAAAGTGCATCATGGCTTACCAACATATGTCAGCCAGAGGTGTTCAATACTTCAGCACAACCTGGTTTAACTAGGCATGGCCGAATTTTGAGCGAGTGTGAAAGTAACCTTTACCGCTTCAAAGAAAGTCTGCATATCATGTCTCAAGGCAAGGGGTCTACCCAGGGCAGAATGTTCCTAATAAAGAAAAAAAAAAACTTTCCATGCAAGTGGAAAATATGCTAACCGGGAAAAAAAAAATCCTTCCTGAGACACCTGTTATGACTCCTTGACAAAGGAAGAATTTGAGCACTGTGGGTGTTTATAACATGAAGGCAGCCGAGGGACTCCAGAACCCATTTCAAATAGACACACAGCTTCTGAGGATTTCAGCTTTTTTTTTTTTTTCCTAGAAGTATTTGCTCCACCTTTCAGTGCAGACAGCATGGGGCCCTGCTCTTGGACGCCTCGAAAATCCCATCCGAAAAGGAGCAGCTGCCTCGAGACCTTTACACCCTCAAACATCATGTGATCCCATAGTAGTGACACCGTAAACGGCCCCCTTGGCCATTTAGGAAGAGAAAATCCCTTTCCATCTACTGCAGTCTGAGCTCACTCGGTGATGGGAGGGAGCAGAGAAAAAGAAATTGTTTTGAACAAAATGTCCTCAGCCAGTAACCTCTGCTTTTAAAACCTGCTAGTGTTGTTCAATGGAGGAGCAATTCCAACTATGCCTTGCATTCCACTAATGTACAGACAGCCTGTGTTATATAACACATGCTTTACAAGAGACTGCCCCTGACACTCTGGTTAAATACCACTCTTAACTAAAGGCGCTATGCTATTTTTCAATTTCATACCTTCCAATTTGAGACTAATAGAAGCACTTATTTATTCAGCTTAAATCAAATTAGGGGAATTAGGCTACTGAATGCAATATTTGTATTCAGAGGATACAAGAGTCCTCCTCGAAAACTAATACCTCTACATCTCCCCGGCTTAACACATTCAAATTGTTGGGGCAGATCACACAAGTCAGGAACATCGTGTTGTTTACATTCCTAGGAATGGAGCCCCCACCGTTGTTTCTCATCAAGGGAAATATGAGAGCTTCCAAAGTACCATGAGTGTTCTCTGCCCCGAGTGACTCATGAGTTCCTCTCTCACCTCCCCAAAAAAAGCGAGCCGAGTAGATTATTTACATGAGGCAATAATTCAAGATTTGCTCCTCTAAGTCTCTTACATGGAGGGCAAGGCGAGCCCATTTACCCAATCCCTCTTCATTCGCCTTTGATGTTAGCCTATCTCGATAAGACCGGATGAGTGCCCTAAAATCCCCGTCGAGTGATTTCACAGGAAGAACAAGTCTCTGTTAATCAATGGCTAGATTGGATCTGGATCCTCGGGAGTGGTCCGCCTGAAAGTCCTCCCGAGTGTTTGAGTGCACACCGGGGTAATTCATCGCTAATGATCACCGCGGCACCCACTCTCCTGCGTTCGTCCTTATTTAATTGCCTCGTTCACGTTTAAACAGCTTACAAATCACATGGACAGGCAGGGAAACATGATCAAACAGCCCCTATCACTAATCAGGGGAGGGCAAGAGAAGAAGTGAGAGGACTGGGGCTCCTTTGCTGCTCTCCTTGGGGATTAGGAAGGAGGAGGGCTGTACAGGAACAGTAAATTATCTCTGCTTCAGCCATAGCAGGCAGGTACATTTAAACAGGCAGATCCATCTTTCTCTCTCTCTGACAGAAGCAGAGAGGGGGCCGTGCAGCTAAAAGGCTTTGGTAATCCCAGTTTCAACACAGGCATCTGGAGTGGAGACAGGTTCCACCATTGATTAGATTCCCCAATCAGCGTGTGCATCCTACACCATGCCTTCCTTGGTAGTCTGGAGGCAGTACAAGGCCTGATGCACAGTAATTGTTTCCATAGGTCAGGCGGAGGAAAAACAGCTCGGGGACGTGATGAAAGGGAGATGGAAAGGGTGAGGAATATTGTTGTTTTTCCCCCCAATTAAATTGTTTGTCAAACCCTTCACAAAGGGTTACGCAGTTTATCTGTTTAAAATCAATACGCTCGTCTCAGTGTGAAAGCTTGTCCCGACACAAGACAGGCCCATTAATTATTCTGTTCTGCGCGCTATCGCCGGGCTGCTCAAGGTTGAGCCTTATCTTTTCTTATTTCAAATCAATAATTATCTTCTACCGTGCTTGCGCTCCCCCTCAGAAATGGATGTGCTTTTCATTCAATGCCTGTAGAGTCCGTCTCTCTTTCTCTCTCTCTCTCTCTCTCTGTAGCAACTGGTGGAGAACTCAGAATGAATAGGACATTCTTATCAGTGGAACATTAGGGCAGGATGGGAATAGATGGCGAAGAATGAGGCACATAAAAGTACTGAACACAAATGAGTCATGATTCAAACAGCGAGCGAGGCCTTGTTCCCGTCCTCTGACATCTTCTAATACACTACGCGAAGGGATGAATGTTGATTTGCACAAAAGCATTACGATATCACCATCGTTCAGGTATCTCAATCCATTTGGGTAAATCCCTGTTCGGCTGAGAAAAACCTGCCTCAAGTCCCTCGGTGCATTGAAAAAAAAACGCAATGAGCCTTTTTGCATTATAGACTGGATGCACAATTAATGACTGCACAATTACATGGTCATAATGGGTGAGTAATTGCATTAGAATGCAGAAACAACAAATGTGCATCCCTTTAATAATCGGCCGATCCGGCAGCGGCGGCAGCAGCAGCCCATTTGTTGGCATTAACCGAGAACTGCTGTTTGTACTTAATTAGGCTGCACTCAAGGATTAGGCGGCGGGGGCAAAATCTGGTCATGGAGGATGAGTTCATATTATTTCCTCTAAAATGTCACAGGTTTTTGGCTTCGCGCTGCAGAGGGTGGCGTTGTTTGTCACACTGTACTGTGTGGATGTGGGAGAGGGAGTGTGAGTGTGTGGACATGAAAGAGACAGAGAGAAAGAGAGGGACACATTGAGGGAGAGAGTGGGAAGACGGAGCGTGTAAGCAAGGATGGGGCTTCTGGTGTTCTCTTGAGGATTGAGATTTGAAGCCGGAGCACAAAGCCTTTGAGACATTCCCCTTATCTTGGAGGTTGATACCAGGATCTCAGTGATTCAGAGCGCTCCGTGTGAATAATTCCACCAACACCCCCTACTGCGGGGACCATATGGCCCAGTGTGAACTTTAAACACACGGGGAGTGTTGCTGTTCATCAGTCAGGCCTCCCATCTCTACCCCCGCACAGGCTAGGTGTAGAGAAATGATCAGCACCAGATAGTACACTAACTAGCCTCCGTGCGTACGAGCTGCTGCCATCATTGGCTTTTCCTGTGTGGCTGCTGGGGATCAAAGATGACTAAAAATAGCCCTGAGCATGCTTTTCTGAACTGAACATGCTGTATGTACTGGCTGAGACGCCCACATTTTAATTATAAAACGCTCTTTAAAAAAGGGGGAGTTGGAGGGAGAGGAGGTGGGTGGGTGGGTGGGGGGGACGCCCACATGCACAGAGATGTGGATTATGTTTGTTACACTCCCTTTGACTTGTGATGTTTCCTTCTGGCACCACCTGCTGGCAGCCGCCGTCAACAAGAGGCAGGCATTTGCAGCTCCAGAGGACGAGCCTTAATTATGATTGCATCAGCCATCTCTCATGATGCAGCATGTATGCTTTAAATGCAGTGCAATCACCCTGCATCACAGACTGTTAACCTATTGCAGTGAAAAAAAAGAAAAAAGAAAAGAACAGAACAAGATGTGCTTTATTTTGATTATTTGAAAAGTTTCCTTGTTTTATAATTCAAAAGGTCTAGATCCACATTTCTTACAGTTGAGTACGGCTCTGGTGAGCATGTCGGATTTATGCAAGTGCCCCAAATCGTTGGATTCATGCATATCAATAAAACATCAAGAGCAGCACGGCTGGCGGCTGAACATGTTTCTGATGTCTCAATTACCAGTTGAGTGCCATTAATCTCTGCTCACTCTCTTTGGCTCAGAGGTCGGCTGATGGATGCAGGCCAGCGACCTTTGCCCTCAGCGGCAGGGGGAGCCGGATGTTCTGACCCCCCAGCGGGCCGGCGGAGGTGAGTTTAAGTACTGTAGTACAGCACTCAGCCTCAGCAACAGACAAGGGAGCTGGGAAGTAAAAAGGGGGGTGGGGGGTGGTGGGGTTGTAATGTGTCTACACACTCAGTCAAGCATGAGTGCATCCAGTGAAGTGGCACCATGGCAAGCACATGCAGCTTCTGCACGCATGCTTGCATGTGAGCACAAACACACACACACACACACACACACACACACACACACACACACACACACACACACACACCAGGAGGAGTGTTTCTCCTCCTGACACACCAGGATAGCTCCGCCGGGGGTTTCTAGCACTCACAATTCGCTTCGTTATATTTAAAAAAAATAAAAACAAAAAAAAAAACAGGGGTAGAGTCAAGTGTGTTTACAGAGCAGAATCTATCACACACACACACCCAGGAGCCAGAGTGTTTAGCATGTACTCAGTGAGAGAGGCCTTTGTTGTTTTCCTCCCAGTAAGCAGATTGAGCTGCACGGCAGCAGCAGGGGTGTGTAAGATGTACACAGACAGCGGGGTGTGTGAGTGGAGAGGCACCTCCACTGATCTCCTGTGTCGTGTGATGATGTGTGTGTGATGTGTGTCTCAATCCAGCGCTGATCCCCCTGAGTCAGCCCTGTCAGTGATATGAGCCTCCCACCCTCTCTCTCTCTCTCTCTCACCCCCTCTCTCCCATCCCCCCCCCCCCCCCCCCCCCCCCCACCCCCCACCCCCCGCCATCCGGAATGCTAATAACAGCCAGCCACTAACGCTGCAGCCCTGAATTATTCATGCAGCAGAGGGTCACACGGCATAATGAGGAGTTTACTCTCATTCTGGATGCGATTGTGACGCTGCTAATCTGCATTTAGCACAGAGAAAGAGAGAAAAAGAGGGAGACGGGGGGAGGAGGTGGAGAGGAGGAGGAGGAGGGAGGATGAGCACTGATGAACTTAATTGCTGTGAGCAAACAACCTCTGAAAAGAGTCACGCCATCATCCAGAGATGAGAAAGTAAACAATTAATTATCATCGGACAGAGGGAGTCATAAAACAAATGTTTGAACGTGACTAATATTCAGGAGCCAGCTGATCTTTTCTTTTTTTATTCCCCTCTCTCTCTCGGAGGTGACAATACACTCACTGTAACAATGACTCACTCATTTGACACACTAATAATCATTAGCTCTAATATGATATGGTTAACAAGCCCAAGAGGGTTTGGGTGAATGGTATATTATGCAATGCTGTGTGTTCTAAATAACCTGTAATGCCTAGTTATCCTGCAAATAAAATGTCTATTTGCCCACATTATAATCTCCTGCAGAAAGAGGCGTGTTTTCATTATGTTGACATGTTGTTTCCTATGGAGACTCCTTGGGGTACAAACAGCAGGCTCCTGTTGCCCCCTGCTGGACATGAAAGGAACAAACCCCCTTTCACAGCAATTTAATACTGAGCAAAGACATTCACTACTAAGAGAGAAATGGGAAAAGTTCAGATATGATATCAACCACCTGCTGAAAACATAAATAATTCAAAGGCCCACAATCAAAGGTAAAATAGTGCAAGTTTAAAGAGAGCGCAGTCGTGATTAATACAACTTTAGTCTGAATATACCGTCATTTTAATTGTCTGAAAATCTTATGTAAAGACAATAAACACCCCACATCTTCACAAGCTTCAAAGTCCATTGAACAAACACCTGTGTTTGCAGATATCAAACTTACATTCTAACCACATGATGGCAGCAGTGACTACAAAAAAAAGAGCAAGACCCACAGCACCACATCCAACAATAGGCCATTTTCACAGCAGACATTTTGACTTGTCACAGCAGGAAGATCACAGGTGAGGGGGAACAAATTTTGTTTACGACAGCTCAGTTCCATCAAGTGTCCCAGCACGCCAGTATGCACACTACCAGGAACAGCTCACTGAAATGGAGCTGAGTCAGTTTTAATGTTATCAATTACACCTGTGCTTTTCCTGCTGTAGCAAGCCAAAATGTCTGCTGTGAGTATCACACACTGAAATATGGACTGATACATGTCTAGGCAAGCAGAAAGGAAGTCAAACAACAGTGCTTTGGTTAGATGGTTTCCTCTCATACCCAAAAACCAAAACACCCGAGGCATCCTCTGAAAACCGGCATCGACTGAACAGCCCTTTCAACTGCAGCTCAAAAACCACCGTGGAAATATCATCTAAACAAAAGCAGCTATGTAGGTTTGCTGAGACCAACCACCACACTGTAAACAACTTATAAATACAAGTATTGAGCCGCAGCAACTGCCTTATTTGGAGGCGAGTGATGACATCATTGCTATGTGATTGTGGCCGTGCTTGAGATTGCACTGCTTGAGCTATGAATCTACTTTAATTGTTAGAATTTCTGTCTTTTCATTTTGGCAAATAAGGCAAGGGAAAGTAGATACAGACAGGAAACATGAGGAGAGATAGAGTGGAATAAAATACAGCAAATGTCCGAGGCCGGAAATTAAACCAGGACATTGCGGTTTTATGGTATGAGTGTTAACCTCTAGGCAACCAAAAAAAATAAAAAAAACACCCAGGAAGTGAGTGTTTTTTCAGCAGTGCAAATACACTGATAGCGTTTATCAGGGCTGCAGGTCATGTTTATTATGTTTCATTCCCTGTTTGTTTTAGAATTGATTTCAATATTTTACTGATTTTTAATGACTTTTAAAGCTCGTCCAGGTCTGGCCCCGAGCTACACAGCATAAATGTTGATCCCATATGAGCCAGGTCACGGTCAAGGCTTAATTCTAAAGGTGCTCTTGCCATCAGAGCCCTTCAGCTTTGGAACAACCTGCCTGAGGAGATCAGATTTGCAGAATCAGTGACGTTATTTTAAATCACTTCTTAAAATCCATCTTTATTGACTTGCTTTTATGTGATGTTGTCTTTTTTATTTTGCCTTTTTTGCCTTTATTCTTTTTATTTGTATTTATTTATACTGACATATTGTGTCTTGAATTATTTGTCTCCTTGTTTTAATTTTATCTTGACGCTTTCGTTTGATAGGTCTGATTGGCTCTCTGTTGTTACAATGCCTGAGTTTCCTGTTTCTACCTGTGCCTAATCTGTTTAGAGGTACTAATTTAATAAAGTTATTATCATTAATATATTATCATTAACAATTTACAGTATCTCTTGAATGTTTCTACAATTCCCGCGGAAAACAGATAACTTTCCAGTCTAGCAAGTATCACAGTTTCCACAGTTACTTTGGTTTTTCCGCCGTCCACCACTTCCCACTGGGGATAGTAACTGCAAAGAACTTACACTGGTGCTATTTCATAAATGGGGGTAGCTACCGATAGTTACTGGAGGAAACAAAAGCGCTACCCTCTTCTGTTTTGATTGCACAATGGCTGACGCACTGTCTTTGTTTGTAAACTAAGGTTTCATTTTCACAGGAGATCGTACGGATTACAATATTTTACATTGCAATATTATATAGATACATGGATGCAAAGTGTAGATTTTTCTATTATAGGAGATTATTAATATTGCAAATACAAATTAAACATTTGTAGCCTATTAGAGTAATAAGATCAATTGCTTTTTCAGGCCACTAGATACATTTTGCTGCCATAAAAATGATTGAAGGGGAACAAAAAGACGATAAAGTTAACCTTTAAGGACATAATTTGCAGTTGAAAGGGATAATGAATCACAATATATGTTATTGCAATACTCATTATATTGCAAAACGTTTAAATTCACATTGGATCATGTCTTCAGAATCGTGGTAATATCCAATCATGGGGCCTCTGGTGATCACCAGCACTAGTACCTGGCAACAGGGAACCAATCTTCACAATGATGGGGTTATTATTCTATAGCCTTTACATTGTGCAATTAACATTTATTTCATAATGATAAGTTAAATGTTCGCTTTAAAATGTTTGTTTTGTCCAACCAACAGTCACAAATCCAAATACATCCAATTTATAATGTTATGAAGAAGAGACCAGGAGCAAATCTCCATTTTTGAGAAGCTGAAACTAAAATTCTTGGGATTTTTGCTTGATAAACTTTCCAAAAAGAAAACAAAATTGTGGTCAAGTAATTTTCTGTCCATCAACTAATCGCTACGACAAACTGTAACTTGCAAAACATGTGACGCAAAATGTAAAGGCATCAAAAGTCACAGTTGAGGCTTATTCAGGGAAAAAAAAAACATTAAGTCCCCAGCCAGTACTAACAGGGATGTTGATGGTTTCTACAGCAGGCAATTCCTCAGCCACAACAGGATTATATGGGCTCTGCTGTGACTAGATAATTGAATTCAGGCATGGCCACAGTGCACTGCATCCAATGATCTCTCTCCCACCAGGGTGATGGGGAGAAAAAATGAATCGCGTTACACTCTGTAGATTCAGGAGCACAACAATAGTGTTAGTCGACTAGACTTGTAAGTCTATTGTGGCTTTTTAAGTAATGATGTTATTTGTCACAACACTGCAGTCGAGTTCTTCTTCCATGGACCAGTGACCTTGTGAATGACCTCTCTGCACCTTGTAGCCACCCAGCATCCTTAATATGAACACCACAGCTCATATAGCTGAAGTTTCTTATGACCTGCACTGCTATCAGTTAATAGATAATGTGATAAATATATCACATGTACTTTTGGATATAAATTGACGGACACGAGGGACAGTATGCTGGTGTGTGTGGTATTGCGGGGGACATGCATTGAAATGCATTGTGCTGGGAATGAACCACCAAAGCGGCATGTTAATCCTGCCCTGACCTTGTGCAGAATGTGGAGGGAACGGTGTCTGTGGGGCTAAAGATAACACCGCTGCCTTTGTGCCGGAGGAGAACAACACTGCTGATGATGCTGCTTTTTAGCTGCTGCTGCTGCCGCCCAAGGTCACATGTGTCCTTTTGTCAAGTAACAAGACCTGACAAGGTAGCCGAATGTAAGGTACAGACGATCCGATGTACTGATCTGTCTCTATTTACTCATTGTTTACGCATTACTCAGGTACCATTTAAAATCACTGCAATGTGATTTGCTTTGAATGTACGCATAAAAACATTAGTAAGGTTTGTAACTGCTCAACGTGCAGTCTCATAAAATTAGACACCATCAAACTAGAAAGCACTCAGAGAGCAAACACCCCTGCCAAGGCTGCATAATCCTCTAAATTTGCTGTTCAAATAACAGAGAACTATTTACAGATGTTTAATCTGCAGCTGGATCCAGATCTGCATCAAAACCCAAGACATATAATCACAGAACAGAGGGCCAGATTTATTTTTTTCCATTCGCATTAGTAGTGAAAATGCTCAAATGCAACCAAATGTTCCCCAAACTTTCCTGAAACAACTGTGTATTATTCTGTTACTAAACACAAAGACAATCAAAGGCGTTCATATTTAATGTTAAAGGGATAGTTCAGATATTTTGAAGTGGGGTTGTATGAGGTTCTTATCTTAGCCAGTGTTTTACCTACAGTAGATGGCGGTCAGCAGGCCCCCAGTTTGAGGAGGAGTAAGCAGTGCACTGTTGTGGACGGGAGCAGCTCACATTAGGTTTAAGTGTAAGCTATATTTAGAATATTTTCAATGTGTTACCTTACCATCAGACAGCTCTTTCCAACAGGAAACTTAAGCCGGTATATCACTCTTTTCAAAGCCACCAGACTCCTTTGACAAAATCAGTCATTTTACCTTGCAGAACAATTGGTTAGTTTCTTTGGGTTATTGTGCAACTTCGGATTCACCAAATGAACCCTTCAAAACACCGAAGTCACTCATAACAGAAACAAACTCACTGATCAAGGCCGGAGTGGGAAAATCCAAACTATTCCGTTCAGCCATTTTATTCTACATTAAAACAAGAATATGAAGAAGAGTTGTGTCTCCAGTACACTAGATCCTGGATTTGTATTGCTGTACCCATTAAAGCAGCCTCTCCACCCTTCATGCTTACAAATCTCAAATGAATGGTCCTGATAATATGAGTGTCCTTTTAAAATGTTTGTGTCAAGATGCATTTTGACTGGAGCAAAAAAAGTATGCCCATAACAAAAACACTCTTCAACAAGTGCTGGATCAAATATGTCCCTTACTTGGGTTCAGAAAGTCAAAGAACAACACTTGCCCCTTCCTCCACATTACCACCACAGAGGTGCCCTTGCGCAAGGTATCAAACTGCTCAAGTGAAGCTGCTCAGTGACCAGGAGATAAGAGTTACGTGGTTATCTTACATCCAACAGATAAGGCTGGTTGCGCAGAGCAGCTCGGAGGTGTGAAAGAGCTCCAGTGTTGAGCAGTAGATTCCTGCATTAGAGTGTTTGTGCCCAGTGAGTCCACCATGGTTAAATAAAGGCCTAAAGATAATGTGACCTGGGCCGAGTGGAGGCAAGCAATTTGGCTACAAGCTATGTCCGAATATTACATATTATGTCTAGTAAGCACCACCATAAGTAAAAGTAATAGGAAGAGCACATCTGCGCTGCTTCTTAGACAATAAACGAAAGACTGATTTTGTGAATGTTTTTCCTTTTTTTACACAAATGAACTTTGTTCTAATGCCGTGCTGTGTTGTGAAACAGAAAATGTACTGATATACTCAGAGCATTCCCCTGGATGCTCTCTATGTCATCTAGTGGGTCCCAACTGGTCCAGCCACAGGGTCCAGATTTTTCCTTTGTCAGTCATTCAAGGTCCACATAGTTAAATATATTCAGCATCATCATAGTTGCGTTTGGCCATGTCATCCAGCTAGTTTGCTGTCTCTGTCAAAGAGCTGTCTGCTGGTCAATCATTCTACAGCAGGAAACAGCACTTCAACATAAAAGCTCTGTGCCAGAAATTCCAAATAAAGGATGTTTTTTACAAACTTGACCCGTCTTGCGAGTCAGTTGGGAAGCACTGATCTGGAACATCCCCAATTCATTGTCTGGGAAGCAGCTTCAGACTTTATACCCTACGACATCACAAATTTGAGTTTTAGTTTCTGGATTTCTGTACTGGCAAAATGGGCGTAGTTCCCCTTTAACTGTCCAACTGATCCACAAAGGAGTTTTTTCAGTTGGACCAGGAACAAGTGAGTTTTTGATGCCAAGCTGAATCCAGGAATTTTTGAAAAGGTTTTCTCAACATTGTAACATATGGTATTTTTGAATAACTTCCTACTTTCTCCTGAACTACTGCACTCAGTTGAATAAAAACGCCCACCTTCCTGGTATAGAGCTGACCCCTAAATAAAAAAAAGTTTCAGTCTGGAGTGGAAAAGTGCCAAATAAAACTCCTGAACACCTGAGGCCATGGCTTACAACTATTGCGGTGTATGTAAAGTAAAATTTTGGCAGTTATTCAAGACAGTCTGTGTCTTTTGCTACAGAGGTAAGTATTAAAGATCATTCAATCATTTGTATACATTCTCACGCTCATTTAGTTTACATATCCCAAATATAGAATGAGATTTACTTGAGACTTCAAAGAAAACATCTGCCTCTCACCATCATCTTACTTACAGATGGCGAACGATTTTATGTCTGCACGAAAATGAAGAGACAAATTCCCTGAGACGACACCATCTGCACTTAATCAAACAGATGAAACAGGTCAGTCAGTAAATTTAATTCTAGTCTTTCTGTTGTTTACAGTCTGTGTTCACCTTCAGGCGCGTTTCATAAGGAGCAGAGCGCTACGTTCAGGGACCATGTTTTCGAGGAAGGCTATACTATTACTGCTGCATCCACTTGCATAGTGAAGGAGGGAGGGTCTGGAAGATGAATGCGCACGCTCAGCAGAGCCATCCTTTAGAATAAACAATGATTTTGCATCAATTTAATGACATGCAGTTATAAAAAGGCAGTAAAAATATAGTAGATCTACTATTTAGCCCAGAGCAGTAAATTTAGAGTCATCTTAGTATAGTTTGGCTCAAATTCAGCATGAGAAAAATGTGTGGGCGTGTCAAGTCCTGAGGCTCCCAGTTACAGAGGGTTGATTTATAACTTGGCTATTTTGAGCACAGCTCAGTGTCAAGAGTAGTAGGTATGAATGACCAGTGTATCCCTTATTTGGTTCCACGTCGTTTTCACACTTTACACTATCCAAGCATGTGGTGTCCCAGTGGAGGTTTGACTCACAAGGCTTTGTGTTTTTCCTCAGCGAGGATCTGGTCGTTAAGCTTCAGTCCAAACCTTGAGGACAGAAAAATAATATAACGTCAGTGCGTTCTGGTCAGGCGTGACAGAGAAATATGAAGGTGGGAAAAAAAAGAGACAACAGCTGTTTAGACTTACTTGTCAAGGAAATCTTTGTCAACGACAGCTGAAATGTCAAGCAAGGGATTCCCCATCCCAAAGAGTGCGTTCTGGCTGTGGGGGGGGGACAAAACTTATTGTATTATGTGGTCTCCCACTCGCCAGCTCTGCACGAACAGAGGACACAAACAACCGACTATTACAGAGATATCATCTGTTTCTGTTTGGTAACTTTATCTTGTGACTGTACCACAAAACTTTGAATTCATCTGCTCTTGTGTAGTTCATATTGTTACTTATGCTTGTTTATGCCTCTTATTCTATTTCTTCCTCTTGTTTCAAGTTTTATCTGCACTTATTCCTGTCTTGTGCTGCATCTTCAAAGGATTATTTTAATTTATCTGGTCTGTTTTTGTTGAATTAAGTCTCTGAAACTTCACCGAGGGATGAACCCATGTAAGTTGATATCTGTGCTGCCTGACCTCCTTTCTACGGTCAACACGTGGAGAGGATAAAGCTTCACAAACATGTTCAGTTGCAAACTAACGAGCTCATAATGGACTAATGAGTGAGTTTTTACGACTCTGGGAGGGATCACTCCTCAGCCTGTACTGAGAAATGTAAAACTGACAGTCATAGAGTTTCTTTTTCCCCCCATTCAGGTGGAGATTAGTCAAATGAAAAGCAAGGATTATTATTCTCTCTGAACAACTGGTGTGCCAATGTTTTCATGTGCGGACGTGTGTAGCTTGTGCATCATTCATTCATTCAGCATGCTTAGACTATGTGTCAAAGCGGGAAAACTTTATTGTGCTTGTTTTAAATGTTGCATGTTTCCCTAATGACACTTTCAGCTAGAAATTTTCAGCGACAAGATATTATAGTGGTCAAAGTCTGCAGTCTTCATAACAGGTTACCCAACTTTAAAGAGACACAAGACACAGAAGTGCTGAATGTCTGGTTTGCATTACAGAGATAAGTAACTGGAAACAGTTTGGCTTTGATTCCTAAGACTCACTGAAGCCTTCACATCTTAACACATCAGCCTAAAAGTTTGACATGATACACTTTCTTGCAGTGGTTTTAATCAACCCACTGGAAGGCTTTCAGTGCTGTGAGCGCAATTTAAAGAGGACAATCATGACAGCAGAATTGTACCCTGAGGAAACACTGGCGGACAGAGTAGTTTGGATCTTACCTTGGAGTTGGCATTATGTCAGAAATCACAGCAGCCTAACGTGATGATTAAAAGCTTCCTCTTCTCTGTCAAAGCAATGTGCTTTTTGACTACAGGAACTGCAGCTGCACTTTGGCCAACACTGACTGGTTGGCAGAGCACAAAGGGCGGGACTTACGGCTTCTAGGCATCTGGTTGGCTACACATGTTCCAATTATTGCTACGCTTTCTATGCTGCGTTTGGGGCCACTGGGAAAGAAAGTGGACCATGAAGTAAACACCAATACAAGCAATTAAAAAGGAAATTTAAAAGGACTAATCTGTATTTTTTTTAACCATGCACATTACATATTTATTTGCTTATAATTTCATGACAGTTTTCAAAAACATATAGCAAATACGTAGACGTTTTGTAGCTGTATACAAACATTATATAAACCAATGGCATCAGAAAACTTAAATTTGTTGCTCTCACATAGCTGAAATGTGCATTTAATTCAGCCTATATGGAAATAATAAGTTCTATTCCCTACATATTTCAGTTTTGTTGGTAGGTCAACACTTTTTTTACTGAATTAAATGAATAGTTTTCATCACTTATTTTCAGGGTATAACACAACATATTTACTTGTTCCTTCAGGATCAATGGTGTATTAAAATAATAAACAATTACCACAGTTTCAAAAAGGTCAAATTAGGTCATATGGGAAACTTGACTCTGTCAGCTCCTCGTTATATAATTTGAATGGAGTTTAGATTGTATTTTGATTTGGAGTGATTTTATTGATGATTATTAAAGTATAAAGCAAAGGTTTCATGTCAACAGTCGGGGCGAAATATATGAAACTGGTGGACTGGGGGTCCTCTGCCAGAAATTCTGAGCATCAAACACTTAATTAATTAATCAATCTGCATTCTGAGCACCAATTAGTGCTTTTCAGCATCAATTCATGGTGTAAATGTCTTTAATTTTGTCAAAATGAAAGTCATCTGCACATGTTCTACATCCTGAAATCTACACCCACAGTCTTGGACTATTTTGCTCCCTCAACTGGCCTCCTATGAATGAAGTTGAAATCTCTGTCATCTTCGTCTTGCAATGAATGGCCTTTCCCCTGCTTAGATTGCGCAACTCCTTCCTCCATACCACAGTTGGAGGCCTGAGATACTCTGGACCAGAGTGCATTAGGCAGACAAGTGCTTTGGCGACACGACTGTCTCAACAGCCACCCCAAAACGATGCAAAAAACATAAAATTATCTATGGCTTTATCCTAACCATGAGTCCCATTGAGCAGTGAGTCAGCTTGCACAGGATGAGGAGCTGGAAACTGAAGCAGCAATAACTTTATGATTTATGCATGTGCTTATCCTGTGACTTGTCAAAATGTGATCCATGAAAGTAGACCTTGCTTCCTTCCTTCCTTCTTCTTCTTCCCTGACTAGCTGCTGCCATATTATTTCTGAAGCACTGGGCTGTTTGCTGCCTCTTTGTTAGGAGCCTGTTATCCGTGTGTGCATGAACATGTGGATTTTTTTATTCATTTGTTTGTTTTTCTTGACAGCTTGGATTTATTGCATTGTGTTTAAAGTACAAAACAATTACAGCTGAGTGTATCACCCTTGTCGAGATCTATTCAAGCCTGTAAAAAAAAGCTCCTCATCTGTCCTTTCTGCCTTTGAACGTTCACCCAGAAACGTGGCTATGGACAGTTACATTAGAGGAGCTTTCCCCGAGTCAAGTGAACGCAGCACCATTAACTTACCATTATGCACAATGTCAACAAGATACAAACAGCCTGCCAGCACTGTTTATGTTATGCTAATAGCTATGTGCTTCACAGGATGATGAGATGATAATACTGATGATGGGACACAAGAAACTGGCAGACAAAAAAATGCAGGGCTAATGTTTTAATTGAAGACCAAGGATGCATTTATAGTCTTTACAAGCATTAACGTTATTTGTTTTAGTCGCTTGTTCCTGCTTTTTTTATATGTCACTGTGACAACTGCGCGTCTGTGCAATATTAATAATTTAATAGCTTCATTTTGTTCTATTTGGTGAATAAAAATAAAATTAGTGCAAGTGTCATTTTAACGATGACAGCATCACTGATGTTTAACTTCTAAGCTAACGTTAAAGTTTGTCTCGCGCCAGTCAAGCTAGCAAATAAAACCAATACATTATCCGCTTTTTTCACCAATAAAACAATTTTACACGTTTAATTGCACATGTTTCCTTAACTACATGTATTTCACGTTGGATAGAGCCACAGTTCTTGCCTCCCCATCATGTCATGAACGCTCCCTCTCCTGCTAGCAGCTGTTAGCATCGCAACGACCGGACAAACCGTGTGTACATGCTAACGGCTGTTTCACCTGAACACTCCAGTTGATGTAACGTTCAAAGGTCCAAACTGCTTAGCGCCTTATCACCCCGCACCTCCTGCCTGCCGACAGCCTGCCACAACACCACCGGGCATTAGCATGAATTAACAGCTAGCTACAGCGGCTAACAGCACACAGCATCATCCGTCACACAGCGCAAACACTTGTCGGTTTCATTACCTTAACGCTGTTTTCCTCCCCGTCGACATGTTTGTGCTTCTTCGTCGGAGATTTTTTTTTTTCTTCTAATCAGCAACGGCTGTGTTGACGCTGCGGAGTCTGGGACGCGTCCGCTCGCCGCTGGGGAAGAGTAAAGGCTGCAGCTTCCTTCTTCCCCACTGATGATAATGAAGAAATTGGTCATTCAACAGCGTGCGACCCACAGGGAAAATTAATTATGTTCAGGGAAGGGTCGGTAATGGCTCGTTAGTTTGTGCCGGCAGAGCTAATGTGCATTAGACTCACATAAAGAGGCGAAAGCGATGTAGTTATCTCGCGTTATCGCGGTGCTTTCTCCTTTCACCTGTTTCACCTGTTTAACTTTCAGTCACACAGGAGACAAAACATGGTCCTCTGTAGTGATAGTGATGCTATTATCTCAACACACAGGACACTGCTGCGTGTAGTCTTCAAACAAGATATTTATATCCTAGAATATATAATAAAGGAGTAATACACATCTGTACCACCTGTAGAGGCGAATTACTAAACAAACTACACATGTCACAATGTGCCTCGATCCATTGCATGTCCTGAGTGAAGCCAGGTGATGTGGGACATGTGGCAAAATGGGACATAACTTTTTTTGGTCCGAGATTATTCCAATGGACACACCAAATATTCAAAAACCCAAATAGTTGTATTTATATACCAGTTTGTTTTAGGACTGACTTAAAAATCTTATTAATTACTTATAAGGCTCTTAATGGCCTGGCTCCAGATTACATTTCACACCTTTTAGTCCAGGGCTGTCAAACATATGGCCCGGGGGCCAGAGCTGGCACGCCAGAGGGTCCAATCCGGCCCTCTAGATGACTTTGCACACCTAATATTGATGCGCATGTGAAGGCTGAGACGTTTCAGGAGCAATTCAAACAGTGAGCAAATACTTCACATTACACAGTTTTCATCCTGATTTTGTGTCACGGAGACTATCAATCATTTGAGTGTTCATACCTGGCAACGTGTGTTTCTGTCATCAGGGGTCTCGCCAACTCCAAAAGAAGCGACGGATATAATATAGAGAAAGGTGAGGTTTAGAGAGCAAGCCCAAAGTAGCAACTCCACTTTAGAAACAAGCCCAAAAAAAACACAACCCGAGACTATCAATATTTGCTCTTATAAGAGGACCTGGCAACCCTGCGGCTTGTCCTCCTCACATTTCTTACATCCTCCTCCATGCTGACGTGGGACTTATCCTGCCTCTCACTGGCTGATGCTCTTTGTCAGTTGTGTCACACCTCTTCAGTATTCTAGCATGCCAGATATACACTCCCAGTCGCAGACATGGGGGCGACTTGCTCGTAGGCTTGTTGACACATGAGGACTCGTCGTGGAAGACTATCTGCCAACTCACCTCCGACCCAGGGTGGCTCGCAAGATACTCTGCCATGTCAAAATCGCGGTGAAAATCGTGTAATGTGAACTAGGCTTAACAGGCTTTACCACTCTGAATACAAGATATCAAACACTGTAAAATATTGTCAACCAGCAGCTTCAGTACAAAAGAATCTGTATCAGACGTATAGACTCACTGTATGATACACAGATGATACAGTGAATCTATGTCAGCTACAGTAGTCCAGAATTAGCCGTAATTGTTACACAAACACAAGTACACACACGTCCATTGTAGGTAATATGGCACCAAGGAAACGGGCAGCTAAAGAACAGGGAAGCGCATCACAGTCAATTTTTAATGATTAGTTAGGTTACGTTAATGATTTAATGAATGAATTACTAAACTGATAAATGGATTTAATCATTAAAAGCACACAAGTGTCCCATTTTACATGAACATTTCACAAGAGTGAGGTCAGGTTCTTGGTGTGTTTGAAGATCGAATGTTTCTTATTTGACTTGGCAGCATATTTTCTTTGTAGACATACAGCAGAGATCCATAACAAGTTCTAAAAGTTACACTCAAGGTAGCCTCCTGAATTTTAGGTGGTTTTCTTGGTACCAAAAAGTTTCAGTGACTCTGGCAAATCAGCTTTGTGCACCATCAAGACACTGATTCACATCCTACAGTAGTATGACCTTTCATGCCTACTACCTGTCTTGTTTCTCTCTGGGCCTGTCAACATTTACATAGTGCATCACATATCCAAATAAATTTGCATTTTCACAAACTAAAACTCAAAGCCATTCGGTATCAAAATTAACGCTTGCCACACCAAATGGAAAATCATGCTTGTAATTATGCTCACTCATTTTGTCTCCAAAGACACTGCACCAAACTCCTTGCTCCCTGGGTTAAATTTGGAACACAAGACTGAATTTGTAAAGTCAAATGTAATGGTTTTCATGATGTTAATGCCAAGGCTGGGTCACTGACTGGACAAAGCAGGAAGCTAGAAGCCCTTGATTCATTGTGTATCCCTTTGTTTGTGGTAATTTGCCTGGGTAGAGACCTTTGAATCCATCCACTCCACTGAGTTTGAGTTGACTGATGGAAACAGAGTATAATAATGACTTTACAGTTCTGCAAGCTCCACATAAGCACAGAACTGAAATGTAGGCCCTTGGGTCAAGTCCTGTATTATGTCCTGTGCCAAAATGTAGCTTTAACACCAATATTTAGTTTGTTAATAAGGTGTATATCCTTAAATTACCTAGTGTTCAATTAATTAAAGTCACAAAAAGTGAAAACCAAGCCAGAGTCGGGTAGAATTCCAGTAAAGGCTAATCTGTTGTTTTTGGGGCTGTAGGCAAATTTGAGATGTGCAGTCTGCTGTGGGTTAGGAGTTAGGGTTAGGGTTAAGCTGCACTTAAGTGTCCAGACATACTGCACAAGTGCAAAGAACAAGAGGTCAGTAAAGACCACAACAGCTTATTTATATCCCAGAGCCTCTTAGTGGGTCATTGTGATACAGCTTCAAGAAAATGTAAATGCATTGACTGTGAGTAAGAGTCAATTAATACGTTTGTGCTCAAAGAGTGTCCCAGTTTAGTGGTTAAAGTTAAGGACAAGCCGAGCCTTGATGCAAACTGTTCAGTTGGCTTCAACATCTGCACAGTAGCTGCAGGATGATACCTCCAGGTGGTGCAGTAGAGATCGATAAGAAGTCAGATGAATGAGAATCTCCTTGACAAAACAAGAGCCTCAACTTCTTTACAATACAGGCCCTGGTAAAAACAGAAATGATCGCAAACACACCTCAAAGTGCTATAAAATGCTTTATTACAAAATTGTGAACAATGCCTCAGCAAAATGTTGTTCAGGCCCATTTAAACCCGACCGAGTTGCATAATTTTGATAGCTTTTAAAAACAAACGTTCTCAGGGTTTGCATAGAGCATCATTTGACATGAAATAAACGTCATGAAGCGGGTGTAACCTTACGGAAAAATCATGTACAACAAGTGTTTTGAGCAAATCAACACCAAATGATACAAAACATCTGCAAGGCAAAACTGTATCTGTTGCAAATAAAGTTTCTCTTGCAAGGCACATCCGCTGGTATTAGATACTTAAAAAGAGACACATTCACACCGACGGTCTTCAGACATTTCAAAAAATATCAAATACAGTCGCCACACGCGGTGGCCAGTTATGCTTAGTGTATCAAGACATGTTGAGACGTAAAATGAAGATTTCACCAGCTGCAGATGACACTGTGCTTCATCTCTAAACTCTGGTCATTCCCTTGACTACCTAGGAGAAGTGTGCAATTCATATATCACAAAAAAAAAGATTGTGCACAACAAGACAACATGAGACGTACAACTGTGTGCAGTGTTTAGAAGAAGGAAAGAAAAAACAGCAGGCAAGACGAGCCTTTCTGAAGCTTTGTTAGCTTGCTGTGAAAATCTGAGTAATAATTTTTGGCGATTAGGCCTCATACTGTAGCATAAGCCTGTTTCTTACATGTAATCTCAATGCAACATGTGAAACATTAAACATATCTAGAAAGAGTTGAACACAAGCACTTAGCAGTAATTTAAGTTATTTTTTTAAGTAACAAAATCTGTATTGCTGACCAAAGAAAAATTTTTCAAAGATCATGGCAGAACGTCTTTGGCAGAATTCTTAAGAAAATAAAGAACGCTACGATTGCATTACAAGATGTACAACAATAAACAGTGTTTCGCTTTCACTTGTGATCATATAGAATAGTGTAAACAGGCATAATACCACTGAATATATCTTGCGTGTGCTGCTGAGCGTCGGCCTATACTGTACTTGTAACAACTCCTCAAATTTCATGTGCTTATCCTAGCAAAGGCGAATTAATGATAATAAAATTATCAGTACAAAGATACAAAAATGTCTCCAGAAAATCTAGTTATTCAAATTTAACTTAATGTGTCTAAAGGAGGCCATAAACCAACCTTGCATTATATGTAATCCAACCTCTAATCAAAACATACGGTATATATTCCTGGGATTTGTCAAAATAAGCTTTAAAATAAATTTTTTTACACACTTTTAGAAAAGAAAAAAAAAGACGTCCCCAGTAAGAATCTAACCCATAACTCGCACTGATAGTCCCACTGTTTACATTCTACCAGAACAGCAACTGTTACAGACAGGATATGGGACTAATAGAGAAGCTTCACCCATATTAGTGTGACGGGCACTGATATCATAGCTCTGATAAACAATATATCTGTCCTTTCAATGTCCTCCCGGACAGCTGGATGGAACCAGCATTGAGCGGAGGAACAGTGGCCCTCCTCTTACTGGTACCAGGGAGTCTTCCTGACCCAGTGGAGGGTGAAACCTGCATCTGTCCGGATCTTAATGGAAGCTGCCTCGGCCTCTCTGACCGTCTCCTTCACAGACTGCATCAGGTTCTGAGCATTGTGGACCAACATCTCAGTAGCCTGCACAGGAAATGAAGAGATACAGTGAGGAAGGAAGCTATAATAATCTCTTGCAAAGGCTTTTTGGAAATGATAAAGACTCTGCTCACCTGCTCTGACTCCTCTTCACTGATGTTGGTACGACCCAACATGGTGGCCTTGACCGTGGACAGGATTTTGAGCTGAGTGCTGATGGTGGGAATACGCTCGCACACCTGAAACAAGGTCAAAAAGTCAGACAAGGTCAAACAAACCAAGCCCAAAGCCAAACCCAAAACTCATTGATAAGGACGACTGCACTGACCTGGAGCAGGTTGGTCCTGATACGCTTGTCAGTGCACTGCTTGGCCACCTCCTTGGCCAGCCGTGTGACCTCATCAGAAGCCTTAGCGATGTCCTTGGCGCACTGGATGAGAGCACGCTTGTTTCCACTGCCTCCACGCACCAGACGGGACATCTCGGCCATGAGCAAAGCCATTCGCTTGGCCGCACCAATGATGTCGTTTCCCTATGAGGTACGACAAGAACATAGACTGTATTAAAAACACGGACTATACATGCAGTAGGTACCTATTTAGCCAAAATGTAGCACATAGTATTCAAGAGGCAAACAAAAGTAGATTCAGAAAAAATCTTCACTTTGCATCAGACCAGTCTACCTTATACACTAAATCCCACAATGCAGAATAAAACTAAATTTGTCCTACTACCCATGACAAAGCCATTTATGTTAAGCCTGCTAAGCTAACATTTAATGTCACAGAGACAGCAACAATAACCTTGGTGAGCTGTCAATAAGAAAACAATACAATACCCTCAATCTAGGTCCTACTTTTTGTTATTAGGGATAGGGCAAAACTCACAGGCAGTTATGCCATAGCGGCACGAGGGAATTATAAGACAATGGGCCCCTGGACACAGACAGACAGACAGACAGACTCTTTGTAGTTCTTTTGCATCTCTTTGTAGTCATTTTGAGTCTCTCACTAGTGACATTTTGCCAGTGAAGGCCAGAGGGGGCCCCCTCTCACTACTGGTCCTTGTGTCTGTGCCCACTAGGCCCATTCAGTAATCCATCCATGAGTAGTGGCGGTTTCCACTTTCCGAAACTGGCTAACCCTGAACTAGTATATTGCAAAATAAATCAATTTAAATTTTCATACTGCATACCACTGACAAAGTACGTTCACCAGTAGTATGGAGTAGGCGGTTATGAATACAGCCGTCCATTACTATACTTAACAGTGTTAACTTACTTTGCTGGACCATTTGCGGGCTTCATCGTGGAGCTGCCTGGCAGCCACCATCATGGGCTCGTTCACCATCTCACCAGTCTGCTCAGGGAACTCCTCATCTTTCTCCTCTGGGGGAGGAGGCCTGGGGGGAGGTACCTCGCCCTCAGGAAGAGGAGGTTTGGGTGGTGCAGCCTCATCGTTAAGCTACAAGGACAATTTCAAGTAATTATGGTTTGGCTGTGTAAATACACAAGTCATTCTGGACACTAAACCAAAGCAGCCTCAGATGATTTGCCAAATTAAAAGTTGTGCTTATCTGAGGACTTACACTAAGCTGATCCAGTTCAGGAGGAGGTGGCGGGAAGTCTGGCTCTTGGGGCTGGAATGCCTCCCTGACCTTTGCCACAGCACCAAGTATCTTATAACCTGAGTCCAAAAAGCCCTTCTGAAGAGCTGGGAACCACAAGACAAATATGTTTATCACTGATCAGAAGGTTGCGGCTGTTCATAAAACATAATCCTAAATCCCGTTAGCAACATCACTTACTTGGATCCTGGATATTTCCAGCCACTGCTTTAGCATCCATCACCATAGGAGAAATTGTCTGGCTCAGTTCATCAGAAGCAGCCTTCACTACCTCCCTGAATTTAGGATCCTCAGAGTTCTCCACCTCTCGCTTCGCCACCAGGAGGATACGGTTGGCTCTGCGGGCGATGCTGGTGGCACCGGCTACCAGCATCTGAGGCTGGTGGTTGGACATGGCCAGACGACACTTCTCCAGGTCCTTCTTGATGGCCTCCTCTGAGGCATCCAGCAAGGATTTGGTATCGATGGCCTCGTCCACCAAACCTAAAGATTTATGAGATGTTAATAAAGGGAATTACACTCGGGAGTATGGAATAGGGATCACTTGTAATCAGGGAATCTACAGCATCTTTATGGCACCTCACCTGTCATCTTCTCCACATTGTCAATCCACTGATTCTTCATGGTTTCAAAATGTTCATACGCAGCCTGGTTGCCGGGATTTCTCAACAGAATACGAGCAGCAGATACCACCTTAAAAAACAGTTTGAGTCATTAATTGTCAGTCCAACGACTACAACTAAAGACTTGGCTCAAGAAGCGGAAACACTCAAGCTCTGTGACTGTTGATGCAGAGTGGAGGGCAGACACAAACAGAAACAGATATAAACACTAAACCGTTACATACTTGCGGTGTTAAGTCTCTTGTTGACTTGACGGCAGCCTGGATTCCCTCCACTGTGCTCTTGTTGGCAGTGCCGACAGCAGCAGCCTTCTCTGCTGTGGTGCCAAGCTTATTGGCGTGGTTCTCAAAGTTGGCAGCCCTTTCATCAAAGACCTACACATGATCAAATCAAACAATTATCCAAAAAGGGCTCATTAGAAATAATACAACGCACTGCCAATAAATATAACAGAACGAGGCTGATCGCAGTGAGATCACAGCAAGGAGAAGAGTGACTGTAGAGCTGACCTCATCTCTGTTGGGGGCGTCCAGTGGGGCGGTGGCAGCCACTGCCAGTAACTTGATGGGGGTGGTGGTGTCGCTGAAGATGTCTGACACTTCCTGAGTCATCGCCTCTTGCATCTTCCCTTTCAGGTCCTGGGAGGAGGACAAACAGATGTTACGACCAGTCAGCACACTCACAGTGGCTGACTAAGATTACAGATACACACGTGTTACATCAATTTTGTCCAGATAAATCTTGCTGATCTCGTAGATTAAAAAATACTAACTCTCCATTAAGTCAAGTGCTGTATGAACCTGTCCCTATCTGGCCTCTACACAAGGCAGACTTTAAGGAAACTGTGAGAAGCTTGTTTCAAAATGACATAACTTTAGGAGATTTGGAGAAGTTTTTCAGCATGTAGCATGTAATCTTTCAACTCATTTGAAAGACTGAAAACCCCCCAAAATACAGGTATGAGATTTCCATTATTTCTCAGATCTTTAGTAGTTCATTATAACCAGCAGAGGGGGGTGTTTCTCTGTCTCTGTGTATGGATCATGATCTATCAAAGTGAAGCCACAGGTTTGAATGACTGTTGACCGAGAGCCGTCTTACTTTCAAAGCCTCCTGGAGCTGCTGGGCAATAGCACGCGCCTGAGGAGAGTCCCCTTCCCCGCGGGCAGCCAGGTCGGCCAGCTGGGCCATGAGCTGCTCCACCTGCTCGCACTTACCCAGAAGCTCCTGCCTGTACGGGCCTGGCAGAGCATTGGCCAGCCTGCGGCCCTCTGCCACCAGCCCGCGAATGGCTGCCTGGCCTAAACAAAAAACAAAAGACGTACGCATGAAGATTCACAAGAAACAATATTTTGCTATTTAACATTGTGTTGTCACCTCTGGGTGCATTAACACAAAGGACTTGTACACATGCCGCATCTTTTATCGCCTAAAGAATGCAAGTCTGGGCGGCTTCAAAGGAAACAGAGATAGGTTACTTATAGATTTTCTTGGAATCAGAACATGAATACATTCTTTATAACACTTCAAAATTGTTTTAATAGGAGTTTTTAATTCTTATCATGCCACATCACATCTTTCTTTTCCCTGCTAACTTATCCATCATCTACGATATGTCGTCAAACTGTGAAAAATGCCAATTACAATTCCCATGGTTACATTTTCAAGTAGTTGTTTTGTGCGCCCAAAAGCCAGAATACCCAAAGATATTCACTTTATAATGACATTAGAAAGAAAAGAGGAAAATCCTCACATTTGAGAAGCTTAAACCAGTGACTGGTTGCCATTTTTGCTCGATACATGATTTCAATCTAACACTAAACTGAAAGTTGTTCACTGTTTCAGCTGGGAAGTGTGTTTTTTCAGGCCGCCTCCTGCAAATAGCTGCCCATTAAATGCTAGGTACTTTTGGTATTTTACTGCATGCTTGTGTCAACACTTGGGGAGCTCTCCTGTATTATTTCATGTTGTTCCTTTGAGGTAAGCCTTAGATCCATTACACTGTGTGGACCAATCATTTTTAGAGCAGCCAGCCTACAGCTCTACTGTAAACATGTAAGATGATGTCCAGGTTTGAGAGGAGACAAGCCAAAACCAAAGAAAGAAATAACAGAGTTGGTAGAACGTTGTGGAATGTTGAGTACAGTAGAAAGTGACATGTACACAAAGTGTCTGCTCTGGTTTTTTAACCACAGGAGCAGTGGAAGGAATGTGAAGGAGTGTGAGAGAGAGAGATAGAGAGATGGGGGAGTTGGGGAGGACAGCAGCCAGACTCACCCACACCACTGTCATCCATGGTGGGATTGTCAATCCAGCGCTGTGCCTGCTCGATCTTTCCCTCCAAGTGAACAGCTGCCTTTGCAGGCCTGCTATTGGCCACAGCTTTGTTGGTCTTGGACTGCAGGTTCTGCAGAGCTGTTGCGATCTGTTTTGCCAAAGCTCTGGCCTCAGGAGTGTCACCTTTACCCCTATAAGGAATCAAAAGCAGCGAAAAAGGTCTGAGGTGGTGTTTTAATATAAAGATATGGCTGAAATGAGGCCTGTAAATGGCCAGCAATAGTTAGTGAGCACATAGCTGTCAATCAGTTTGATTACGAGTGCTTTCTTAGCACCAGTTTAATGGCATGGACCTGCACTTTTCTTCCGACCACTCAAAGCACTTTAAAACTACATGTCACACTCAACATTCACACACTAGCAACCAAGGTTACTGTACAAGGTGCAACCTGTTACTCAGCTTAAACACACTCAACATCGATGGATAAGCCATCAGAAGCAATTTGGGGTCCAGTATCTTGCCCAAGGAAACTTCAACATGTGGCCTGGAGGAGTTTGGGATCACACCACTTATCTTACATGGATGACCCATTCAACTTTCTGAGCCACAGCTGTTTCCTCCAAATATGAAGTACTTTAAATAAAAATAAAATGAGTGCTTTTTACACTTCCTGGTGCAAAACAAAATGTATGTATTTATTTATTTATTGTTGACTTTAATGGCATGCCATAAAAGTCAGGCTCAGACTCTAAATAGATTTATTGCCTCAGTTAGTGAAGCTAAAACTGATTTCATTGGCATATTTTTCTATTTATTTATGTGATATTGACTCAAATGGCACTCCATAAAAGTACAGTTCAGACACACATAAACAAGGGCATAAAATGATGCAATGTCTCCAGCAGTCGGGAACTTACTGTCTTCTGAGATCAGACAGTTTGGCAGTCATGCCAACGATCTCTCCAATAGAGCGCAAGATGTCATCTCTTTCTTTGGGGTCCTCGCACATGTCTGCAATCTTTTTGGCCTCAGTGAGCAGAGCCTTGATGTTCTCTTCTCCCTCTGGGCTGCCATTAGGGTCTGCCAACCAGTTCTGTAGGGCAAGGAACGCACACTGAAAACACCACCAGAAACTTGTATTTCAAGGTTTGAAGCCAGACAGGGTTAATGACTCACCTGTGCTGCATCGATCCTCTTGGCAATGGCCTGCTTGGAGTTAGTCATGGCCTCCAGCTTGCGAGCAGCATTTTCCACCTTGCCAGTTAGCACGTCGAGCCCCTGGGAAACCTGCTGTGCCTTCTGCATGGCAGCTGGGGATGCCCCCTGACCTCTGGGTGGACAAAGAAAACACGTGGATACCATAAACGGCAGCTCGGCTATGCCTTTAAAGGCCACACATGCACACTTCTCTGTTGGTTTACTCAAATCCTTAATCCTTCTGGTCCCCCCCTGTTTAAGAAAAGCATTTCCTAACTTAAAGCCTCCATTACCAGACAAGGCTCAGAGGCGTCTCTCCGTTTTCAGAGCAGTAGCTAAACCAGGGGTTAAAGTAGATTATGGATTAATACCAAACAGCTGCTTTTAATCGAGCGTGACTCAGGGTCCCTGGTGACAATCAGATTTCATATCAGAAGGATATCACTTCCACTCTTACACACAATAATCCCCTCTAATGTGCTTACTGCCTTACACCCCCTACACTTAAGGAGAGAAAATCAAACTACTGTGTAAATGGAGCATTTATCAATAAAAATTCGATTACAGTAACAGAACGTGAGGATATCTAATGAAAGGACGACATGCACTGCATGAAATATGAGGGGAATTGTCTTGCGATAAGTGGAACACAGACACACAAAGCAATGTCTTACCTGGCCCTCATCTCTGACACCTGGTCAGTCATCTGGCCCAAGGTCTTGGCTGTGCCCAGGATATCTCTGCGCTCTTTCCCAGCACACAGTTCTCCAACTTTCCCAGCTTCATCAAGGATCTGACGGATGGCCTGCTCGCCTGCGTCCCCTAGAAGCACGACACATCAGCAACGTCACTACACACAACAAGATTATCAGCCTGGAGATGTGATGAGCAGCAGAATGAATAGTTTAAAGGGTAACTTTGACATTTGTCAACCCGGATCCTATTTCTCATGTTTTTGTGTCTATGTGACTAATGGGAACATCAATTTTTGAAACTGGTTCAGTATTTAGTGAGACTGTTGCAGCTGACAGCTAAGAAACAAGCTGCAATGTAATGTTAATGGGCAATTGTGCACCATCAATTTATGTCTACTATAAGTGCTTGTTTTTGCCACTGACAGGCTCAGATTATTATTTTAAGTGTCAGACAACATTATGGAAAGGATCCAACAGAGTTAGATCTCCAAGTTAAAGAGTAAGATCCTTTTTGTTTAACCTGAAACAGCCCCAAAATCGCTATCCCCAAACCCACCGGTCATTTTAGCATCATAAAACACACTTTATTCAAAGTTGACAGAAACAAAGAAAACTCGCAGAAACTTTCTCAGTTTGTCTTTCAACTGTTCCACCAATTACAAACTCTGATTCGGTTGAAATAAACCCTTAATCCACCCAGTTTGATGTGAAAATATGCTGGTTCTGTATGCACTAAAATTACTGTTTATTTCAATGGAGTCTGGTGGGTTTGGGGATTGCAATCTCAGGGCTGTTTCAGGTTCAACAACAAGGATGTTACACTTAACCAAGAGGTCTATCTCTGTAGGGATGCTTTCCTATGGTTGTCCGACACAAAAACAAGAAGTAGTGGTCTCTCTTAATATGGACCAATTTCAAAATTTTTGTTCCTGTTAGTCACTTAGACATAAAAACATGGGAAAATGGGGTCTGGAGAAATACCAAAAGTATCCTTTAAGGTATAGAACATGGATGTTTGTTACCTGGTTGAGCGTTTGGATCCCTCAGCCAGTTCTTCGCCTGAGCCATCTTTGAGTCGATAAGCCCCAGAGCCCTTTTCATGGCCTCTGTGTCCTTTGGGTTTGAAAGACAGAATGAATGAATAACTTAAAGGGAATCAATGCAACCAAAGAAAACTAAAAAATGAGCCGATCAATGCCCTTAGTCATTCCATGTTTACACACTCTCTCTATGTATCTCTACGTGATAATAAGAGACGCTGGAATCTCATTGTAATAATTATATTCCTTTGAAGAAATAAGGTCATGACTCATTAAAATTGGGCTTGGAGTAAATTTTTCCTTATTCAAAGTTTTTTCCTTAGTGAGCTGCACGGTCAAGCAGCGCTCCAGGCCCTCATCATCGTTCTGATCAAACCCAAAGGTTTAGTTATTCCAGTACAAGAAACACACAGCAGAGTCCATGTGCAGCATCGCTAACACTTGTCAGGCACAACCACGCAGCACATGCCGTTTCCATCATTCTTCTACACAGTCAATAATGAGCGTGTCATGTTATGAAAGCCAAACGACTCTCCATTGTATCTCAATCAGAGTGGATGGAAATACAACATTCTGTCCAACTGTGGCTGACTCGACAATGAGTCCACTCATTGCCGGAGTCTGCAAAACAAAGCAGAGTCCTGTAGGACACGGAGCAAAGCAGGAGACCGAAGCGCATGAATGAGTGCTTAAGTGAGCTTATTTTTCATGGTACGAAACAAAAATACAGAAAACATACATTATTGTCCTTTATATATGCAGCTTGTATATACATCACAGTTGAGCAAGAGTTTCATAGCAAATTAAGCTGAATAAGAACAAACCTACACTGCTTGTTTTCAAAGTATTTGTCACATAATATGTCTGAGCCCTCACAATAATCCCTCTGTCAAAATAAAAGAGAACAAGTATGTTTGTTTAAATAACTGGGAGTGTGGAGTAACAACTGAACAAGGGAAGAGAAAAAACAGGAAGTACAAAGGTGTGAAGTGATGTCACAGTGCTGCATGGGTGTATTAGCTGACTGTTCAAACTTGCAGCAGCTGTTCTGTCTATAACTACCTGTGTGTGTGGGTGAGAAAGCCAGCCAGTGAAGTAAAGATGAATCGATAAAAAATCTCAAATGCAAACGCACATTCCTTACAGCCTATATTCAAACAGAATGGAATTACTCAAAAATTAGACAAGGTGTGGTTCATTACATTAGTAATAGGGATTATGTAGAGTGAGAGGGCACATTCAGTGTTCATGGAAATAAGATTTGTGAGCAAACAAGGCCAAATGTCTTGGATTAAACCTGATAATTAGTAGGGATGCAGTGATTTTGAAATTCTGGGCCGATATTGATACTGATGTTTTAAAATAACAATTTGTATGACAGCTGATACCGATGTTTTTTTGTTGTTTCATTTCCTTTCATACTAAGAAAAAATAGATTTTCATTATAACAAAATAACTGAACAGCTTAACAGTCTGTAAATGAGCACAGATTTAATCATAGAAATGTATGAAACAACCTTTAATATAGCGTTTTTTCCACATGAAAATGTTTTTAATAACTGCTTCACAAGCCTATAACATTTCCTAATTCCATCTCTATAATCTATTTTACATTTTCCCTTCAAAAAGTGTAATTATTTAAGTTAACTCCAAAAGCAATTGTTCACAAGATTAGATTTGAATACATCATGCCATTGCAAAACACAAATTTTTTACTTAATAGAGCCTGAACGTATCATAATGTAACTAAATGCAACCTCTGTTAGCTGTTACTTGCAGCCACTGGCTGCTAACAGCTAACGTTAACTTGCGCTCCTCCTGCTGATTTTACCACAGATTCATTGTTCACCACGTAAGATTATCAGGGAAACAATCGGGTGCATCCTCTGACGGGACGATAGTGAGTTTACGTCTTCCTTTAAGATCTCTGTTCGTTCCAAACACGTTTTTTACCGTCCCCATAAAGACATTGGTTTCAAACCCTACTTTTAAGCCTGTTTAAAACTGGTGTGACACAACAAAAAACACATCAGCCAGTCATAATTGCTGGTAGCCAACAAGGTGAATATCAGCCAACAAAAAGGTGCATCCCTAAAAATTAGCAATTCATACAACAAAATCCATATCAGTTTTTCTATGTGCTCTCCTCCTAAGGATGTTAAATGCAAATAGGGATCAGGAAAATGCTGAGAGACTTCTCATTAATGACACCCAAATCGATACTGCATGAGTTGGGTCAATCAATAATCAGACAGGTTGAGGACATGCACACGGTGAGGTTTAAAATGACACAGGAGGAGGACACACAGATGTTGATATATGTTGATGTTATGAAGCAAAACAAATCAAAACAGAGGGGTAAAAAAATCTATCAACATTTCAGCTATTCAACCTTAGCTTAGCATTTCTTCAATGAACACCATTCCATTAGCAGTCCGATAAATTCAAACTGCTAATTTACTCTATCGACACATAGTCAACAGTTTAACGTCACGGCTGCCTCGCTACTGATGAGCACACAATGGCACCACAAAGCACAAGACAGCACACACATCTGTCAGACATGCCGCTTCACAACCAAGGGGCGAGAGAGGCAAGGCTTACCTTCTACAGGGGGTGAAGGGAGAAAGAAACGGTACAAAAGAAAGGAAGAACGACATAAATACAAATGTTGAACTGGACATACCAACTGAGAGCAACAAAAAAAGTGTCAACAAAGAGAAAAGTGGCACATTAAGGAGCCGTTTGGAGAGCGTCAGACAGGACAGGAGCAGAACGTGCAGAGCAGGAAAACATGAAGAGCCCAAAAGATTAACCAGCTACACAGAGACACAGAGAAAGATAAAGCATTCCTACTTCATCACTAACTGTATGTAAGCTTGAAATAAAGCAAAAGCATTTTTCACACCTGTCACCCTTGAAATAAGATCATCCTGATGAAACGAAGTGCATGCCTTGTTGAAAAAGAAATGAGAATAACATCACTTCATATTCTCTCCAGTCTGCAGCCTTCTGCCAAAAGCATTCTGGGAGTGTGTGAGAGCACAGCGGGTTGCAGATAAAATTCGCTCATACAAACACTGCTTCCAGCTGTGATCCATGAAGATTGCACAAAAACAAAGTTTAAACACCGAACAGCTCAAGGAGCAAAGCAGTCTCTTGTTCCTCGTGTGTATTTATAATAACAGTGCGCATGTGACTTTGATGGTCAAAAAGCATGTAATTCGTGGCGCGTACCTTGTTGGCCCAGGCGTCCTCGTCCCAGGACGTCAGCTGCAGCACTCTGATGATCTCGTTTATCTCGGCGCTCATCTTCTCAAAAGTGAAGTTGCGGTTCTTCAAGGCTTCCTCCACACCCTGGCTGCCAGATGTCTTGGTCGTCACGAAGATTTTGATACCTGAAATATAAAACAGAACTCACATTAAACAATATTTCAACCCCAAAACACTGACCTAAAATACATCGAGCCAGCTAGTTATAAAAAAACAAATCAGATAAAAATTCCCCGTGTGATTACCTGAGATGAGGATGGGCAGCAGCTCTTTGACTGTGTTCATGGAGTTGACCAGCATCACACGGTGCTCCTGGTGTGTCAGCTCCTGCTGTCGCTCATCTATCATTTTTGCCATCTTCGTCATCCCTGGGCACAGGCAGCAAAGCAGAGGTGGGAAGGAACTAAGTACATTTAGGATCTTTAGAGGATCATGAATTAAGAAGACTCCAAAACAGAAAAACTTCCCAAATCTTACAAACTTTGAATACAGGGCTTTAACTTATAAATTGAGTATTTTTGTATTTCTCCTGTTGCTTAAGTTTATAATCTGAGTTCTACTTTTATTTCCGTTTTATTCACTGAAATTTTCAGGGCAAACATGAATCTGTAGTTCAGTGTCTAAGTGTCAATGCCCATTTCAATTTCCTATATACCTGTATACATGGAGAGATAGCAGTAGAGATAATTAAAATTAAGTTTAAAAAAAAAAAACGTAGGAAAATAGTACTGAAAATAAAATCAGAAAAAATGAACTAAATAAAAAACTAAAAATAAAATAAATAAATAAATATAGGAATAAATAAAAATTTTAACAAAATAATAATAATGTTAATAGTAAAAATAAAAATTAGTTAAAAGAATTTATTCAAAAAACAATAATAATAACAATAATGATAAAACTTCATGAATAAAGATATTAATATGAATTAGTAAATAAAGATAAAAATTAAATAAAATGGGAAGTAATGGTAAAAAATAAATGAAAAATAAATCAAAGAATCATACTACTACTAATAATAATAATAACGGTAATAATCACAATAATTACCACAATAACACTAAACATAAAAATAATAATACTACTATTAATACTACAACTAATAATAATAATTACATTTATAATACAACAAATTTGAGTAATAATATGATTACCATCTTTCTATTTTATTTTATTTTATTTCTATCTTTATTTATTTATATTTCTAAGTAAAAAAATAAAAAATAAACTTAAAAAAATAAATATATCCCCCTAGAGGAACATATATAGTTGTTAAATGTGTACCCGCAGCTGAGCTCTACTTTCTGCATCACAATAAACACTTGATGCTAACAAAGCAAAAACTAAATGTTAACTCCAGCACATTCATGCCCTGAATCTGTCAACTAAGACAGCAAAACATCTGAGATACTGTCAAGGGAAGACATCAGCAGTGTAATCTTGTCACCACTGTATCAGAGGACTGACCTGGTCCCAGGTTCTTTGTGTATGTGATCAAGTCCTCCATAGACTCCACCACCTCTGCCACTGCCAGGTACTCCAGGATGCCTTTGCACACACGGATTATTTTGCGGACCTATGATCATGACAGGATGAGACAACAACAAAAGCTAATTCAAAAACAAAGTTGAATTCCCACAGTAGAGTGATTATGCAAAACCAGCTCCCCTCCCCTCCTCCTCCCATTCACATCCTCTCTAATTACACCGTGATAATGCTGCCTACTGACATTCCAGCCTCTTTGTCCTGCTTCACTCTGGCTTTATGTGGACTGCTGGAGTCACCACTCCACTATACAGAGCCGTCCCTGAGCTGCACTGGAAAACATGATGCCACTGCTGACTGATGACTCCTGCTGAGTCCTGCTGACTGCTGCAGACAGCGCTGGGATGCCTGATGTCTGCTCCCAAAGAGCTGATATGCAACTTTTCTTTATATTTTACTCTCCATCCCTGAGAGGAAAAGATGGATGGCCCTGATAGATGATACTCCTACCTGGCTCAAGATTTAAAAACCGTTTGTGTAAGAAATATGGAGAGTTCCTCAAACATGTGCGGCATATTTATCTACCCCTCTGTCTTCTTTATAAGCATTACGGTACCCGAGGGGAATGCAGGAATGGATACTGTCCTTATAGCAGAGGAGCGAGAAACAGCAGGCCTCTGCCATGCTCAAGTGTCCATTAAAAAGACACTAAAGCCCTTTCAGCTCAGCTGCTTCTCAATGAAAATCAATGGTACAACCTTTACCACAGTTACAAGCTATATTAGCTATGTTCTGTCCATTTCTCAACCTCTGCTGCCAGATATAGTATCTTTTACAGCATGACCAATACTGGATTTGGAAGGCTAATATCATTTATATCTGAGGATGATAAAAATGTCATTACAATATATTAGTTATATTTACTTTTTAGCAAACAAGTAAGCATAGCGGCATACAAATTTGGGTCTTAAGGATATCAATATGTCTGGGGCAGGATATTTTACATGGCCGGGCTCTATATTTTACTCTCGCAGCCTTATTTCATACCTATTTGGCTGTGGTTGTGTACATGAATTTGTGGCTTGGCATTTTTTGTTTCTGTTTGCCATGTTGTTATCAGCTTATCACATATTCTGCTTCTCGGTTCCTGTTTCTAACCAGCCAAGCAGTTACACAGCTATGTCTTTTTGAAGTATTTTTAGTCATGTGAAACATCAGGCAAATCAAAGAACATGTAAACGCACGCCATTTTGCTCTAATGCTTTACTAATGCAGTGGGAGAACTTAAGAGCACAGACAGGCAGAGAAATCAGTTCCTTCACCGTCAGATGGCTCAATATACCATAATTACACTCACATAAGTTACTTAAGTTGGGGGCATGACCACATCAAGCATGAATGAAGTGTAGTAGAATACATTTAACTGCTAAAACAGATAACATCTAGCTAGCTGTGTAGTATGACTGATATTTCTTTCTTTCCAAAGGCCCTGTTTACACCTGGTATAAACGTACATCCGTAGCCGTGTGTACTCTAATGTGTAGTGTAGTGGGCCACACTGATGTCCTTGCTTATCCAACTACCTACTTATTGTGGCTGCCAACGTAGCGCTAAGTGAGGTAAATGGTGAGTTCAATGTGAGCTATAACAGCAGCAGGGGCAGCAGCCACTGTGACGGTCACAACAAACTCACACCGAAACAGCTTGACTGTATCGTCAAACCAGTTATTATCTGTTAGGTTATGTTAGCCGTGGGATGCTAACAGTTAGCCCTGTCACTGTGTGTGTGAGAGTGAACTCTCATCATCTGTCCCTGGTGCGGAGCTCACACTTCTGTAGCAGTAGTAGCACTCCTGGCATGAAAATTAGGTATGTGTTTATTTGCATATAGAGCGGGAAAGTGAGATACGATCAAGTGGTCAATCAAGACCACTTAATGCCAAGTGTGAACAGACAGAATTAGAGCTGTCCACCTGTGATCGGATCGTCCAAGATGTATGTTAATATAAAGTGTTAACAGGTTCAGAATCTGCAATCTGACGTCCTTGTTCAGCAAACAGACTTCTGCTGGTTAACAGATTTGTTAAATAATATAAAGAATGAATGAATGAATGAATTAGTTAATTAATTGATTAATGAAAAGTACCTCAGCCTCATCAAATGTCAGGAGCAGGTCAGAGGTCCCGGAGAGGATGCCCCGGGAGCCATCGATGAGGTAATCCCGAGCAGGAACAGAGTATGGATCAGCTTTCAGCATGGAGGCTGCCTGCACCAGCTTAGTGCACGCATTCTCCACTCTGTGGACAGCAGAAAGACAATCGATTATAAGACCAGTTAAAAAACAAAAATCCTCAAAACGAGTCATGCTGATGGTACAAAGCCCTACAGAAGCCAGATGGACTGAACGCATGGAAACAGCACACTGCCTACAGCAAAAACAGATGGAAGCTTGGGGATACAGCTAGCCATAACATACAGTAACTGCTGTCTAAGCAGGTTGTAGTTTCCTTTCCTCTTCTTATATGCTTTTCATCACGTTTTCAGTAAATATTAATGTGAGAACCAGAGTCTAAATCCCAGACTAAATACTTCCATACAGGTCTTCCATACAGGGGTTAAATTGGGAATTAGAAACAGGGTAGTCCTCTCGGGGTTCCTACACCTTAAGACAAATTAGATTTAAGACGATGAGAGAGATTTAGGACCATGTGCATTGTTTGCTTAAAATACATAGAATCTTGTGATTGAGTCTTGCCTTGTACTGGTTTTAGCCATACCACAAAATATTGGTTAAAACAGCCAGTTTCTGTTGAATTTGCACTTCCCCGTGTCATCCAGGGTTCAGAGACAGCTAGCTAGCAGACACTGGATCTTCTGCTCGGACCATAGTGGCCAAAACAAATGTTGTTGAGTGCTGCTAGTTTCACGACTCTGGTCTGCGTGACGATAATGGAAGAGGCATTTAGTAAATTATTTTTAAAAATATCTGTTAATTATTTTGAGATTTAAGGAGTTCACACAACATAGAAACAGTTGAATCTGATCTTACTCATTCCAATACTACAGCTAGTTTACTTCCTGTACTACAAGCTATGTGTGTGTGTGTGTGTGTGTGTGTGTGTGTGTGTGTGTGTGTGTGTGTGTGACAGGTCGTTTGTGTGCAAACCAGTACAGTTCACCACAAGCTGCAGCACAGCATGTACGCAGACATTATAATTAGATATTTGAACCAAACTTTGTTCTCTAGTAAGAAAATTATGCGGCCATACTTTCACAGAATCAGACTGGTATTTATAGTATTTTTTGATACTTTTAAGGGATTTGTTTTGGGACTTGTTTTGCCGAATGAAGGTCTATCACCTAGACATTGCAATTTAATGTATTTTTGCCATTTAGACAGTGTGTTTGTTTGCAACTTTTGATCTACTCAACCCTCTCCTATACACCTGTCTCATGAAATAGCTGTTGAAGTGTTCTGTTCTGAATTATTAAAGCATAAAAATCATGTTTTCACAGGGTAGAATTGTGTGTTGTCATATTGCTACTGCCCTGAAGAGAGACTGTAAGAAACAGTCTAATGAATTGAGCTTGGAGGTTCATTCTTGACCTTGAAAATAGTTTTCAGTCACATTTTGTGAGCTCCAGAAGAAACCTACTAAAACAAACCTAAGCTAAGGTGTTTTTTTTGTAAGAAAGCCTAATGAATAAGTGAATGGACAGGACACTTCATTTTAAAGTGAACTCTTGAGTGAGTGGGATATAGGGAAGCAAGTTGGGGGCTGGTTAAAAATGAAGCATGCTTTTAACGGTTTTTATGGTTAAAAGATAGAGTGCATTTGTGGTGTACAGACTGTGAAGTCCTTTGAGGCAATTTTGTGATGTTGGGATATATAAATAAAACTGACTTGACTTTGACTTCTTCAGCATGAGTGTCTTGTGACAGAAAAGTCAGCTTGTTCTCACAGGATGTGATTTGGACCTCAGGAGGCGGAGCTCCAGTTGGCTCCGGCCCAATTTAACCCCTGTTCCACAGAAATGTGAATGATTGATTGTTGCTTCCTAGGTGCGATGTACCCGGTGAACTCCAGAGCAGAAAACACTGCAGGCTCAGCCCTTTGATTCAGCGTCATACATGCCACCTGCATTGTGTCATAACAGCCATATTGCACATAGAAACAGGCAACAAGCCAAGGACCGACACATGTTCTAGTTCCCACAGTTTACCGATTTCCTTCTGTTGCCTTCGGGCCACATGTTGCCGTGGTAATAAAAGATCATGATAACTATTTTCCACATTATAAAGCAGTGAAAATGGGGCCAAACAAGAGGTGCTCAGTTTCCATTCTTCCAAAGGAGCAAGTCTCCTGCAGGATAAAGGCTAACGTATGTGCATGACATCCAGGCTGACGTGAGTGTGTGTGTGTGTGTTTGTCTTTGCAGAGCCAGCCAGCCAGCAGTGTCCTTCAGCGTGCACTAGCAAGAAACAGCCATGCATTAACCGGACCCCGACAGACACTATATTTAGTGGAGGAGACGCATTCCAGCACATGTGCTGATGGATGACGACAGGGTGACGATGTGACTTCGAGGCGCCAAATGTGTTGAGCCTGACGACCTGCGCCTGCCAATGCATTTCATCCCTGACCTTGGGGGGCTCCCAGGTCCTGCCACTCCCTCCCTCGACTGTAGTGTCTCATGTAATAAGGATCGGTGGAAGACTCTCATGCGGAGAGACAGTAGCTGAGTGCAAGTTTATGATTTAGTGACAAATACATTACAAATACAACAAATACATGAATGAAACATGTAAATCTCTTTTCCTAGCTCAACATGTCAACATTTCTGTGCATGTTTAATGTTTAAACATAAACCAAAAGCAGCAGCAGCAGCCAGTGGCTCTTATGTATGAGGGCATGTATGAGTTTGTGGCCCTTCTTCTTTCGGGTAAAGGAACTCCTCCCTAGGCAAAAATAGTATTTCTGTTACACCAGGGCAAGATTCAGAGGCACTTAACATGCCATGTCTGACCTTTGCTTGGGCACAACCAGCCATTACTGCAACAGATAAAGAGAGAAAGAAGAGCCAGAGAGAGGCTCGTGGGTTCCACATACTGCTGAGAGAGAGAGCTATTTCATTTGAGAGATTTGTCACTGTATGAAATTGAGGTATGCAGAGAGATCCGTCTTTGTGCTTACTTGATGAAAGCTGGTGGCATGTCCCTTTTCATGATCTGGTCCTCCGTGGTTTGTACAGTCTCCTTCCCCACCTGAAAAACACAGTTTCTTTTGTGAGTAAAAATGAATCATCTTTGATTTTAGGCAGAATACACTGCAAGGACATTACAAGTTAATGTCCAATCCATGAGACACAGAGAACAGACATTTCAAAGCAAAGACATGAGATGCCATTTTGTATACACCATACGGCAACTTTAATCACTGACTAACCTGCCGATTTAACTTAATTTGAAAACCTATAACAAATTATCTTTTATTAATTGTTGATTCAGAACCTAATATGTATTATTTTGCTCATGTAGTGTCATGAATTCATGTCTACAATCTGTTTTCTATTTTCTAAAGCAGGTGCTCAATATGACTTATCCAGTAACTCTCAAACTGACTTCACCCACTTAGCACATGCTTTTCTTTTCATCTCTTTCGGGGTCACAGGAGTCCCGAGCCTGTCCCAGCATGCAGTGGGCAAAGGTCAAAGACACCCTGTGAAGGTCATTGGTCCATTATAGTGTCTACACAGATGCTATACACTCACAATTTAACATTGTACATAGAAAGTGTTAGGGACATCAAATGATTTCATGATTTCATTGCAGGACATTGTGATTAAGTGCATCATTCAGTTCACTAGTATTACAAATACTAGTCACTTGACTAGAAAACTAATTCAGTGGAATCGGGCTTAATAATATCTCACTTAAAGACATTTTTGTTTGTGGACTACCATTTCAAATCCTTGAGTTCGGCATTTTGGCTGTCGCCATCTTGATTTTTTTTGGAGCCAAAAGTAGCCATATTTGGACCAGAGAGTGGAGCCTTGGAGAAGTGAGCAGTGATTCTCCCTCATAGACTAAGGTGACACCTCCCAGACACCCTGTCACTCAAAGCGACCACGCACTTCATTATCCATAACTTTAAGCCTTAATAAAAATGTAAACAGGTGAGTCATAACTATTCACACCTCGTACAGTTGTCATTTATGTGGAAATTGGCAATAGAGACCGAAACTGTTTTTTTACCAGGCTGTAAATGTGTTTTTTTCTGATGTATGGTTGGGCATGTTAACATAGAGGTCTTATCTGAGATGCATGTGGCCATTACATGAACAGCAGTTTTAGCAGTTCCCCTTTGCCTTCATCTTTCAGCCCCTGCAGTTGCTACTTGACAATATCGCTACAGGAAATCCTTGTTTCTGGTTGGTTAGGCAGTGTCAGTCACAAAGCAAATATAGTTCAGATATTTAACAGCCCAACCACAACTCTAAATCAGTGTACAGGGTAAACCTGCAGTGACTCGAGTAATGCTTGACACCTGTTCTTTCAATCAGGTACTGATTTGACAAAACAAACAAATATTTAAAGCACATGCACTTGGTATAGCGTGATCATGCACTCTGTCCTATAGCAATATAGAAACACGTGGTGTGAGTTGAGTTCTTTGCCCTCATCTCATCCATTATCTTCTCATATTTGGGCTAAGGTTACAATTTTGACAAGAACACTGCAAACTACAAAACCCAAAATATGTTTTATAGATGCTACTATAAAAGACGTAATGCTTTTATTGGTAGAATCTACATATTCCTCATTAGAAACTAGTACAGGTGGCACCAAGGGTGGTCAAACATTCTCCAGTGGAGACAGGAAAACACCCCCACACCAGCCTCAGTCCTGATGACTAGCTCATCAGTCATGAGGATTTTGTATCAGTCAACACTCAGAGCTCTGGCACTGAGTTTCAGAAGAGTTTGCACAGTTGTGCTGGCTCAGTAATATTCAAATCTCACATCCACTCCCGAGCTTTTATGCAACTTGAGCACGCTTTTTATACATCAATAGCATGTCATATGCGTGAGTAAAAACTCTGTTACCACAACTTTCCCCCTCAGGGAGTTTTGTCTTTAATCATGCAGTTTTCCACAACGATGACCTGTTGCTTGTCCAGCGAAGCATTATTTCAACAAGGCAGCTGCTGGGGGCATGCCAGGCCCCAGCGCAGTTATAATGCGTAAAGCAGCTGAACGTCGCCTCTCCCTCAAATGCCAAAATGACTCACCTCCCCCATCATGACCTCAGCTATGGAGAGAGACACAACTCACCCACGTCGAGCTGCCATGGGTGAGAGATCACACACGTTCATACCGGGACACGGATCACATTGACTGGGTTAAATGAGCTGCGTCCCTGCCCAACAGGGACACGTTAAACCTTTTCTTTTACATTATTATTATAACAAATATAAACTACATGAGTGATTACCTCACTGTCACACATAATTTAGCAATATATATAATGTTTCCAACATGTTTCACTGTGCTGAACTTCACTGACAAAACAAGCTATTTAAATATGTCACCCTGCGCTCAGGGACTTATTAATGACACTGTTTTGACACAAGTCATGACTCTCATATACATATTTTATATACTAAATAATAAATTGATTATCCAAAAAAAGAAAAACTTCTAAAAAAAAAAAAAAAAAAGTGATTTGGGATGCTGTCTTGATGCTGGTGAGCATTCCCAGAGAGCCTGTCAACGTGTCCGACTACACGCAGTAGCAGAGCCATTCCAGATGGTTGACGTGGAGGCTGTAATGGAGCAGAGCAGACATACATCTCCTCTCTTTTCACCGGACCAGAGGGACTCTGAGTAACTAAGGGGTTATAAATTAGGGCCAAAGGTTGTGCCAGACTAAAACTGGAGCTTAGCAGAGGCAGTCCATCTCGGAGCAAAGTGACAGCGTGCATATGCCGCCCTGACATTCCACCAATGAACAAAAGCAAACCACAACAACTAAAGCTGTTCTGTCCTGTTCAACTAGCCGGCTACAGAGCAGGCACATAGGGCACTGACAGGGTAGTAAACATAAGTGAGGGGGGAGGAAGTAACACAAAGACCTTCCAGCCTTGCCAACATTACAGAGCACAGTAACCTCCTTTATGAAAGTAACACCTCTCTCCTGCCTTGTGAGTTCTCATATACAAGCCCAGGGTGTGGCCAGTACTTCTAACCAACTTTTATTTTTCTTTAGTTTCGAGTTGCAAAGCACCGGCAGGACAAGTAAGTGCATCAGTCTCATATGTAAAGCTACATCATATTTCTATATGATGAAAAACATTGTACACAAATCAATGATTCGATTCGCACGATGGGTATCGATTGAAGTAGGAAAAACAGCCATCAAATGAAGCATTATATTGGTATTGATATCACTTTAAGGGGACTGGTCTTGGCACCGGTATTGTAATTTGTAATGATACCCAGCCCTAGTAAGCTGATGGTAACATCAATCACATCTATGGCTACTGAAATATTGATTTGTTGATCAACAAGCCTGTTGTAGTCCGGTCAGGTTCCAGACATAAAAGTGGATTCCGATGTTCATATACTCTTCATGATCTACATTTTCATTTGGAATACCTTTATTTGTTACCTTTGTTTTTTGGCTGTCGGACAAAATAATAGGGCTGAAAGTCAGAGATTCCAATCATCAGTTGGAGACCCCTCAATCAACTGAGATTGCTTCAAGTCGAACAGTTAGTTTTTGTTTTGCCAGTCAGTGTGCAGTGTACTTCTGGAGGCACTTTGGTCCCCATATTTTGCTGCAGAGTGAGCACTCCTCACTGTCACACTGTTCTTTAATGTAGTCTCTAGCTTTTGTTTGATACTTAGTGTATATTGCACATTTTGCCGTAAGCTCAATTAGCTTGTTTGTAAATGTCACTGTCCCTGAACGTCCTGCTGAACCCCGGTTAAACTCTATATGGGGGAAAAAGGAACAAACAAATATTTGTGTTAAGTAGCCAAATTTGATTCAACTAACAATTCTGAGTCGGGTAGAGCCCTGCAAAATAAGCACCTTTTGGGACTCCAGTAGCTTGTGACATTGTCACATTTTTTTTTTTAAATTTTACAGAAAAAGATGACTAGATTAAAAAAAGAATTTCTTCTACCTTGGTTAAGATTTATTGATGATGAAAATATCTACTTGTAGTCATAAAATAATGGTGTATTTTCTCTAAGGCACTGAGAATAATGAGCACTTGCTCCCGTCAGATGCTTGTATGTGCACGCCACCAATAGAGAACCCTGAATAACCAGTTATCTACTTTATTACGCACTGAATTGTAGCTTTGGCTAAAACGTGCTTGAGTAATCCCACAACAGAATTGTTAAAACAACGCTAAGATTTATATGAGATCACATCAAGTTTAGACATGACCTAAGCCAAACAAAGGAAAGAAGACAGACGACACCATAGGCCAACAATGCAGCGGCCAATAGCTAAACGCACACTGCATTTAACGACTGCTGAGTCATATTCTCCCCAAAGCATCATGCGAGTTGAGGCTCTTGATACTGTATTCAACAGGTCATCTCTGTCTTCCTTTACCTCCTCCCTGCGGAGCCTCTTCTTGCTGTCTGAAGTTCAAAAACAGTCTGCAGCCAAACAGCGATCCAAACAATTTGCTGCAAAAATAGATCTGTGACCTGGCTTATAACCGTTGTTGTCAAGCAGTCCATGATGCCTGGCCCGTTTTGCTATTCTGAGCCTCTGTCCAAGTTTTGAACCACATTCTCATGACACCAACACTGACCACATTTGACATTAGGGCTGCTTTAGTCTGTACTTTTTAAAAGGTCTCTAGTTCCCACATCCCAGGATGACAACTTCAAATTGCATGTTTTGTCTGACCCACAGCCTGAAAGACTTATTACTCATCAGTATTATTGACAATGTCTTCTCTGTAAATCAACTAATCAATCATGATATAAAATGTTTTATTTATTGTCGCTTTGTTTGATAAGTGATAATGAAGACAGGAAACATGGGGGATAGAGGAAACAATGATGTCCAGTTTGAACTCATTCTTAATCAGAGCCCAGACTCTCAGGCCAAACCACAACACAAATATCCTGTTCCTTGAATAGACTGCACCAGACCACTTTAAGGAAGGGCAGATGTTCACTTCCACCTTCTTTTTAAAACCTTTCACCGATTCAGTGTCATCTTCTTTTAAGCTGTCACACACCGCGCTACTGGCTGACAGTCTCATTTACCATTTTGTGTCTGGAGTGGAAACACTGACACTCCTTTTGCCATCCAAGAGAGCTGTGTGGAAACCCTGTGTGTTGTGAAGTAGCTTGATAAAGTGGCTGCTCCTTTAGAACAGACTCGCCTTTGTTGACAGCAGCCCATCGCTCTGCTGGGAGAAGAAAGGCCACTCTGAAAGCCTCAAGGCTGCCAAGACACAGCCTGCCTTTCACATGTTGGGTAGTTTTAGCACAATGCTGTGTTAGTCATGGTGACCACAAAGATCTATGATGGCAAAATTCTGGCGAGCGCTGTCACTGCTGCCCTTAGCAATGTCCTGTAATTAAACTGTACTCCATACTGCACAGAGGTTTAGAAGTGCAACTCAGACTCCGATATTGAAATGACTTTGTACTGCAATCTGATGAGACACGCTCACGCAAACTGATGGTGTAGCACTCCATTAGCTGCTCCTAATCAATAGTCTCAGAACTAGCAAGTGCGTTCTGAGATATCAAATGACTTCTGACTAATAATGACTCAGAGGGCCAGCAGAGAGGTCATACTGAAGGTCAACGCCTTTATCATGCATCTGTCAAGAGGTGTCTCACACAGTTTATTAATTTGGTTGAGGAAGTAGCTGTGCAGGGGGTGTCCAAGGTGATGAAAGTCACAAATCAAACGGCCTGCTCGGCCATGGCCCTGTAGCCAGAGAGAATATATCACAACTATCTATCTCATGTTACAGGAGCTTAGCAGCTCGTACAGTGTTGCTGGGGAGTGGCACTCATCTGTGCGAATCCTCCTCTTAAAAAGAAGAGTGAGTCAATGCAAGGCTTGTCATAGATGAGCTGCCATTTTCCACTGGAGCAAGGATTGCCAGAGGAACAGAGATAACAGGAGATTACTTTTATTGCATCTACTGGAGGTTGGAGGGGAAGGGGCAACATCACAACCAGGGATCAAATCAGGACATTCAATGCACCGTGAATCTATTTGTTGCATTGAAATAGATCTGAATCTTATAGTGGGACATAAATTAATAGTTTGATCTACAAGAAAAGTTCATAGTCACCACACATCAATATTTAATGCACATTATCTCTGCCCTCAAATACTACAGGAGCATGGTGTAGAAGCTTCTACTTATGAGTTTATAAAGTACAACAAAGTTAAACCCCCACTGCATTGTATCCTTTGTAATGGTCAGCAGTTATAAACATGTTCATTGCCAAGAGAGGGGGTTTCCCTTCGCCGGCTCACGCTCCTGTTCCTGAGTGGGGCCGACAGCTGCCGGGTCTTCCTGACTTGGCTTCCTGCATTTCCTCATCAATTCATCACTCCTCCGTGTCCTCCTATCCTGGCGAATTTGATGAAAGAAACAGACTATAGATGTGGTAAGAATCCATAACACAACTGCACATTTCTGTAAAGACTTGAGTATCTCTTCTCACTAGAGACCATGCAAACATTTCAGACTCAGTTCCCCTTGTATAGTTGCCATGATGACAGAATCAAATAGTGAGCAACATGAAATTATTTCCCTTGAGAAACTGCAGGAAGCTGGAGTACCAGGTAATAGGAAATATTTTCTTTTGTATGCCTTAAGCACTTTAGATAATGAACACATTTGTTTTCCAGCCATAAAGGATTAAAGAAGTGGGTGACTGAAATTATTGTTCAAGACCTCATGAAGTACTGATCTAGTACTGAAAAGCTTCCTCAGGTTGTATCCGCTTTATTTCACTAAAGAAGTTGTAGACTAGCTGCACTTCCACTGACGTTTTCTGCAGAACAAGTGAAATACTACAGTTGAGCCCAACTTCCGGTATTTGCATTTCTTTGGTATCGTTGCATAAATCACAATGGTATTTTGTAACCTCGGCAACATTGCAGAAGAAGGCAGCTTTTTTTCCCACCCCAGGATCAACTGTACAGTCTCTGAGCGATCTGCACAGGAGCATCTCTACAAGTCACATGAGCCTCATTATCAGTGCAAACAGGAAGACTAACTCTTAAGACTTCATCCGCTGCAGGACCTTAAATCACTGGCATTCTTTCTCTTATCCTACGCCTATAAAAAGGAGCTATAAAAATAATGAAGCACAACGAGTCTGAAATAAAAAGGGCCAGTATAGTCAACTCAAAAGAATGACTGCTGACACAGAGAAGCATGTTGTTCCTGTAGGAAAACAGAACTCCAAGAATTACTTAGTATACAATATAAACATTTATATGTCTATTTAGCTGTGATTTGCACAACAAATATGTTACTCAGAATCTTTTAGATGTAATGGTTTCACTATGACACTTTTTAGCACCACATCTTCAACTTGAAATGTAAACCTGACAGATATGAGACAAAACTAGAATGATAAAGCACCAGAGTTGCATATAAATACACAGCAAACATCAGAGTTTATACACTGTACAGCTCAGCAGGTTGAGCCAGGCAACCAAGTTAGTTATTTCTCTTGTGTTATGTTATTGTTGCACAAGTCATTTTTTGCAATAACCACAAGACTTGCTTATTGCACAAGCGATGAACACATCGTCTCTCACAATACTTCAAAGTTGGTAATATAGTTGGTCATATCCTGCTACTAAAACTATTTACAAACATCAAACTGCATCATGGGTCAAACACAGATATCATAAAGATAGATAAAGATGAAGCTGTAAAGACCCATTTCCCCAAAATTGTTCGTTCAAACCATCAGCTCAACCCCCCTCTGAGCAGGGATGCATTCCTGCCTGCTGGGAATTCTTCACATTCCTTACATTCATCTTTAATTGAGGTCTGGCTCATTGTCTCAGTGGATGCTGAGCACTAGTGAAGGGTCTCAGTTCGACCGAAAACACACGCTACACTTTAAATACTGGGTCAGTTTACGAGGGCTCAACTTTTATCTCCATGCATCTGGAATAATGAGATTAGGCCCCTTCTAATTAATAATTTAAAGGTTTACACATTTATCACAGTGAGTGCACAAGATCTCCTCAGATAGGATGAAAGGGATAGTTTACCCCAAATAAACAACACATATTTATCCTTTTACCTGTAGTGCCATTTATTAATTTAGGTTATTTTGCCGTAAGGTGCCAAGTGTTGGAGATATGGACCCTAAAGATATCTGGATGGAACTGGATGGCAGTCAACTTATGGTGCTTAAAGCGCCAAAAAATCAACAGCAATGTCTTTTTCCAGAAACCATGACCTGGTTACTCAAGATAATCCACAGACCTTGTTCTTAGCAGTTTCATGTAGGAACTATTTTCTTTGTACTGAACTACACGCACTGACCATCTACTCTACTGGACAAGGGGATCACGCTCATGACAGTGCAAGATTTACACATTGATGGTGTCCTCCTTAGCTGAGCTGTAAAGTTAGCTTGCTCAGTGGTGCTAAGTGAGCCAGCAGTAGAGCCAAGCCTTCTTCTGCATGGTGATACTGTTGGCAGGTGTAGTTCACTAGAAAGAAAATAGTTCCTTCATGAAACTGCTCACAACAAGATCATTGGATTATCTTGAGTAACTGGGTCCTGAAATCTGGAAAGAGACATTGCTGTTGAGTCTTCAAATTTATTTTTTGGCACTTTGAGTGTCATTTAGTTCCATTTCATTGGACAGAATGCAGACATTTCTACAGCTGGTATCTCCAACATTCGGCAGCTCACACAAAAACAGTCTACACGCAAGAGGAAAAATATGTATTTTTGATTTTTGGGGTTAATTTCCCTGTAAGTGCCATCAAGCATCCTAAAAGCTCATCTTCCATCTCTCTCTGGCAATGGAAAGTAGCCTGACGCAACCATCGGAATATGTATTTTGAAAGGTAGAGTCATTTGTAACCCGGTTTCACTCATATTTTCAGGTCATCCAAAATCCACCTTGATTAACTGGGTTTTAGCTTCTGGCCCAAGAGATTTTGAAGTCTGTGCAACATGTGGTTTTCTGGGCAACACAGACAATGAGGTAAATAGCTTTTCTCTGGCACAGCCCCACCCTGAGAATCTCGAAAGAAATGCAATTAGACAGCCTCATCCTTTTCCCTTCCAAGGATGATCCTTTCCTTTGCGGTCATTTGCTCTCTAGTTAGACAATCACTGAAAGTCAGTGACTGGGCAAAAACTGAAAATGCTTCAAATCTGAGGTTATGATAACAACTTCCATGGGCAAAATGACACCTAGACCATAAATAAGTTAAAAAAAAAAAAACCTTCCTGTTTCCTGAGAATCTTCAGGACTCATCAGTTGCAGAGAAGTCAAACATATGGGCCACACAGTGCGTTTATTTTTGAGCTTTGCAATGTATGACTCACGGGACTGGTGGGACTTAGACCAGAAGAAATTACATCTGATCCTTAACTTCAATGATATCATAACACTGTCCATGTTGTAGTGTTGCTACAGCAACTGGAAATAATTACAGGCCTAGCCATTCATTCATGCCACTGTTGGAAACATCTGATCACAATTCAGAATGTCCACAGAGCCGGGATCGTTTCACCCCAAGCAAGTTGAGGTTGTACAGGACATTTTCATGTCTCAGGAAATGCTTGCACACATTGCATTCATTTTAGAAACAGTGACTAAGTTAAAATGTACAAAATGTTCTATTTTTTGCTCTTATTCCTAAGAAGGCAACATTCCTACTAACGTGTTTACATGACTAATGAAAATGAATATACCGCTATTATTCCTGTTTGCATGCAGCTGTGCAAATTCCGATTAATGTACCTTAACATGGTTTTTAGCGTAAAAATGTGGAGACGTAGCACAGCTGGAACTGCTTGTGCCATGTTGCTTCTTTGCCTCACACAGGACTTGTTCGTCCGTGCGAACGCAGCCTCCCTCTTTCATTCCTTAAACCACCTTCTTCAAAAGCTTGACGTTGCGGTATCTGCGAATATCCAAAAACTTTTGGGCATGCATCTATGCAGCGGCCATGAAAACTGTTGTCTATTATTGGTTTGTATACATCACATTCATGACAACGCACAGAGCTGACCGTAAACGAGCAGGACGCTCTGTGAGGCAAACTGCGGCGAAGTTGACATGCATAATCTGAATGCGCTGTATGCATGACCAAATGGCGTTGAGCAGATAGCGCATACACTAAGTATCAGAGCTTATGCTGGAAAACGGGTTAGTGTACACACATACAAAATACACCCCCAAAATTAGCTAAAAAAGGCTAAAAACATCTGTAGAGCAGCAGACTTGGCTGTTGTTTGCGAGTTCTTCATTGCAACCAATACCTTTCAACTCACTGCTAATGTTAAAAATGTATATTATTGGAACTTTAAACACTAGGGCAATGTTTTGATGTTTCTGTATATGTGTAACTGTGCACACTTTAACTTAACTTGCATGCAGTATGCATCTAAAAAAAGAAGCGGTGTGTCTAATTTTCCTTAACATCACACACCCATCATTACAATTCCTTTGAAGGACAAACTAGAACATTCATCTTTGACGATCCTTTAACGACCCTGTCAAAGTTTACATGCAGATCTCTCTTCACTATTAGCAGTTAGACCTACATCTGATTACAAAACCATAAATATAATTAGGTTAAGAATTACTACCATCAGTTCAAGTAAAAGTTTACTACATGGAGTCAAAATTGTTTGTGACACTATTTATGAACTGTTATCCAAGGTATTACTGCAGTATGAGTTAGCAGAGAGAGCCTTCTGTCAACGTATGATGTCAAACATAAACACAACACACCAGCTAAACACCTCTCTCTAATGCCCCTCAGAGAAAGGGAGTCTTGCTGGTGTTGACATAGTAACAATGCATAAAATGGGATACAGAGTTAGTTGAAGAGTGAGCACTAGTGAATAAACCATGGGATAATGGTAGTCAATCCTTCTAAATGGAGAATTCCTTTGCTGACAAGAGACGCCAGAGCAATTGTCCAAATTTATCACCCAACATCTGCGAGGCTGACAGAGAACACCACACAGGAACTAAGCCTGCCTTAGTTTAGCCTCTGTCCCTTCCAAGCCACAGTATCTGACGGCCCCTCACATCTCTTTGTTTCCTTTGTGATAAAAACTTTCCATGAATTGCTTTGTGTTTCAGGCAAAAAATTGAGGAAACAACATTGTCATTTCCTTACTTGTTGCTGTGATAGCTACAATGTGGCTCTGAGGAACACTACTGTGGTCGGGTTGTTCTTGATTCTAAATATAATTGAAACCACAGCTGCATCTGCTCAAGGGGTTGTACATAATGCAATGTTTTTGAAATACAGTCTGGAAACACATAACTAATAGCTCCAAAGGCATTTTAATTGCTCTGTGTGGGTAGAAAAGCATCATGGGCACCAAATAGATATGATGATGTATGACCACTTGCCACATATTTTTAGTTTGATTTGCTTGTTTGTTAGTTACCAGGTTCTCTCAAAAGCATGTCAACAATTTCTAAATAACATGGTTTTAAGGTCTGGGTCATATGTATTTTGAAGCATATTTTGCATTTCTTCAGAATCTGACCAATCAACTTCTCTGATGCTTGTGAATCAGGACAAAAAAGACCACATATTGACAGGTGAGGATCGCTAACTTTACATGTAAGACCTACAGTATTCACTACTCACCACAAATTTTTGCTATGACAGCTATTAAAATGTGCGACTCATCTAAATATCATGGGGTCGCACATTTTGACAGCTGTCAAACACAGTGTGTGACTCGGAGGTGTGAACTTGAGTCACATGACTTGACCTCTAGTCACAAATTTGATGACTTTAGGCCCCACTTGATAAAATCAATAAAGGCTTGCAACTTAACATGGACATAAACACCAATGAGTCATGACTTCACTTGGACTTCAGCCTCTTGACTTAAAAACGCTTGATACTTTCCGCCAAGGCAATTTGGGAGGATAAAGTTATAGACATTTTTTTCAGTATGAGATGAGTTAAATACAAAAAGACAAGACAGAAACATACAGAATTCATCATGTCATGTTACTGGTTAACAGTGCTAAATGCTATTTACAAACTTGTTTTAACAAATAAATGCAAATTTTAAAAAGCCTTCATGATTTTTGTAAATTTATATATTATTATTCTGTCGTTAAAATGGCATTACGTTTCGTGACAACTTTAGTTTAGAATTCAAAACTCAAAGGTTCAAAGGTTAGGACTTAGGAATTGTCTTGGGACTTTTCGATGTCGACTTGGAACTTGACTCAGCATTTGCCTGTCTTGACTTGGGACTTGAGTGCAAAGACTTTAGACTTATGACTTGCAAACCAATGACTTGGTCATACCTCTGATGTGATGAAAGAAAAAAACATATTTGGGGAAGGAATATAGCTGAGATAGATTATCAGGTCACAATATCTAATGGCTCGCAGAATGCAGCGTTACACCGGATACACTTGCAGGATACACTTGCACATTAACAATTTTGACACATCTGTGCACAGCGTTGGTGAAGATCTGATAATGTTATCTAGCTCTATTCCATCACATTAGCAGAGCATTTACAGCTGACATATTTATGACTTGCATCTACTATTAGTCACTTCTCTAACTGCCCCATGCAGCAGTGTAGTCTCTATAACTGGTTCCTAACCTGAGTGTCCTAACCCCTACTGTGGGCCAGCAAAGCTTCACAAGGGGTTGCGAGGCCTTCTTGATTTCACAGGGTGTAAGAAAACTTTTTTAAAAAATATACAGTCGGCCTACATCTCAGCATTTCATTTGTGTCTGTGAAGAAAACTCTATGTTTAGATTATTATTTAAGGTGTAAAAAATACAGAGAATCGTATCAAATACTCCTAAAAATATCAGGGAAACTCATCTCTGAAGCAATACAATAAAATGCACAGGAAACCCGCTCAAGATTGACCTAATTGCTCATTGTACACAATCTTCCTGCAAAAAATTCATTCACTATTTGGGTTTATTGTGCAGTTAATAAGTTGTTCTGTGCTGTGACTGTTAGGCAATGTGAAACATCCATAAAATATGTCACTAGGTAAGTTTGCTTAATAGCAGAATAATGTACCTTTAGGAAAAAGGTTGGGGGCCATACTGATCTGATTGCAAATAATATGCATTGCAACGTTAACTGAGATTTCCTTAAATCAAACAATCTGTGGTTGCAGTTCATTCATATTCCCTTGTGACAGTCACATTCAATGACAAGCCGTGCAGCAGCTCCTCCAAATGAACTGAATCAAACAGGAATTCCTGGAGCCTGCTGCCCCACTACCTGGCTCACACATACTTGCAGCAGTGCCTACGTCAGGATATGGCAGTCAGCTACAGAAGAGGCAGGGCATATTTTCAAGGGGAAAAGGGCGTCACTGCCCTTTGCCCCGAGTCAGACAACTTCAGAAAACTTTAACAGCACGTATACATCATCTGTGATATTACACACACAAAACAGAGCTAGCTACGCACCGGTGAGTGCTGTGTTTTAACGTTAGGTTAATGCGAGAGCGGGCGTTGTGGGACAAAGAGCGACAGGTAGCCTACAACACCCGCCGAGTTTGGGCAGACTTTATCAGATACTGGGAGAAAGTTACTCACCCGGACAAGGTTGCTAACAGCCGCCTGCACGGCAGCAACCGGCGCCGTCAGATCTGGAATAGCTTTCCCGTCAACTTCACCTTCTTCGTGCATTATCACCAGATGGGATATCTGCTGAGCCACCGGCTCCAGGATACTTTCTATCGTCTTCGTGTGAAAAACCGGCATGGTGACAACTTTATATCACTATCCAAGAGAAAAATAAGTGAATATCCTACCACCTGAGGCAGTTTTCTCCCAAACTCCCGCTACAAAAGTCTACAACACTCCCGCTAGCTTTTCTTTTCCAGGACAGTTTCAACCTCCGGTACGAAGACTACAACTACTCCCGTGAAACCATCAGCGTGAAAAAGTCCCAGCCACAGAGTGAACGCGAGCAACCTAAACGTCAACCACCGTCTCCCGCCCTCTAAGCCAATCAGCGAGCGAGAAGGCAACGCTTCTGGCTTCTGATTGGTGCAAAGCGGTGTCGCTCTGCGTCGGCACCTCCCGCTTCCACACAGGCGAGTTTGCTAGAGATCCGAGGTGCTCCCTAAATTACGTAATAGATTCTCATGCCCTAAAAAGGGAAATATGTGTCCAGTGTTTGTGAGGAGTAGATTCCAGCGGCTGTAAATTAACTAGTCAGACGAGCTCTGCCTTTGGCACCGAGCAGATATCGGAACTGTGGTTAAAATAAAAGATAAGATTAAAGACCTCACAGACAATAAGCAGAGCAGAGCAGGATATTCCCAATAAACTTCAAACTCAATCCTCCACATTTGTCCATAAAAGAGGGTAATAAAATGTACTTTTTAAGGCTTGTTTATGATCTAATCATCACAGAATAATCTGTTACAATCCATGTGATCATGTATTTTAATTGGATTCAATGGGATCACACAAAATAAAGCATCAGTGAGACAACACAGCAATGTGGATGCCCATAGTGCTAATTGCACTGCTGCAAACTAAGCCTGAATTCCTGCGTCACTTATTATAGATAACATCAACCCCACACAATGGTTTACAAACTTAGGACAGGGCTTCGTCAAAAAATTGCCCAAGGCATCACAATGCATTGTTTCAATTCCTTCGCCGCCCCAACCTCACACTTTGAAATAACAATATCTTAAGGATTGAAAATCATCCGCCAAGCAAAACCAGCTAAGGAATTCCCACAGAATCCCAAGAGGGACTGCAAGGCAGCGGCCCATTGCCTAAAAAGGAAGAGTCCAAAATGAAAGAATCAAGGAAGTTACTCTGTTTGAACCCTTGTGTAAACATACATGGGTCTGATATGCTTTCCTTTTATATAAGGGGTTATTGTAGCAAACGTCAGCAAGAAATAATCACACTGAAGAGATCAGGAATTCTACATTATCTTGACTCTGATGTTTGACTATGAGTTATCTCCACCACAGCTGTTTTATGTGTGTGTTTATGCTATTTTTAAGGCAAAACTAGGGTACAAAATGTAATTTCTCACTTCAACATACAGTTTTATATCTACCTTACATACACCTTAATGAAAAAAACAAATCAATAGAAACTAGCACCACATAAATCTCAATCTACATCTCCCAAAAGTCAGATAATTGCACTATCAAGCAGAGGCCATCCTGAATATAGACATCAAAGATGGCCTGTTGCTTCCTCAGCTCTCCAGTTACTGCAAAGGCCGTCCCGTGTGTCCACGCTGGAATGTGAGCAAGGCTGCTCAAGATGGGTGGTCTACACCTTCTCCTACCGTAGTGCCAATAACACAAGTTCCTGCTGTTGTGTAGAGGTGGGTTATGTCCTGAAATAGCAGTGCAAACAGTGTGTGAACTCAACACCATAAATCTTGAATTTGTTGTGCACAAAACATACTGAGATAAACATTCTTGTCTCTTGGATGTTTTATGAAACACATCACAACCAAAATATGTTTATCTGTTAATGAATATGACAATCTGTTGACCGGATTCACCAAGTTTTTAATGTGAGGTTCTTCAGTTTTGAGTGTCCTGCTGCTTTCTTTCTTTTCTTTTTAAATCTCTACAAGAGTGAGCAGTGGGCGCCATCCTCTGGTTGAAAGAAGTAAATGCAATCAGTGAAATAGGAACACAAATAACACTCAAAGCAACACGTCAGAAGAATTTTTATACAGACTCAGTCATTAATTTCATTTCCCTGACTTAATTGAGGCTAAATGGCCTGGTGCAACAAAGCAGTAAGGGAGTTCAGTGATCTAATTTATAATCATATATATTTTTTCTGGTCTTCTTAAGAATGTTGCTTTTTTATGACAGTCTGAACTATATTATATTAAGATTTTAGAAGTGTATGTTAATTTCAAGCCTTTCAATTAACACATTGTAACCCATGTCCCTTGTGGAGGACAGTGGGACTTGATTCTGCTCTCATTTTCAGCCATTTTCCATACTTTAGGAAACAGGGCAATGGGTGAGACAAAAAGAAATTGTTGAAAATTATCAAGAAAGAGTCAGTCATACAGTCATATTTAAAATAAAATAAAATTAAATTAAATTAAATCAAATTAAAATTCCTCTGGGTCTCATGAATAATCATGATTTAAAAAGTAAAAACAAGGACAAAGAGGCACAAGACAACTCAAAAAGACGTCCTCTGGGCCCAAAATGCTCTATCAGGATTTGACTTTTAAATGAAAACATGCTAAATACCTGTCATCACTGTGCTCTTCCATTCATTCTGCAGACTGTCAGAGACAAGACAATACAAATGTGTCTCCTTCAGAAAAGGCATAAATGCAATTTTACTGCCAAATGCATTTTGGAAGAAACATAATCGCTGCCTGGATTTTACAGGCAAATTGTCTCCAAATTTAGGAGGCAAGACATTGCAACACAAAAGACAGCGGAGCTTGGGATGTGTGTCCAACATCCTACATACTGTAGCTGTTCTGCTACTGTAGCTGTTATGCTACTAAAACATGGCTAAAAATTGAATAAGTCAACACTGAGTTAAAGCATGAGACCTTCAGGAAGAAAACATTTTGACTTGTCACAGTAGGAAAAGCATAGTCATATAATAAAATTGAAGATGGCTAAATCCATTTATCTGCTTTCAAGGACTTGTCTTCCAGCTTCCCTCACCTGCGTCTCTTCTTTGCACTCCTCCTAAAAAAGGTGTGTGACAGAGATGTAAGAGGAGACACATATGATACATCAGTGTTTCCCTGTTTAAGCTCCTCCAAAATCCCACTCTCTTCTCACTCCTCGAGGTGCATTTAATGGTTTGGAAGATCCTCCATGATGGCAGACAGACAGGGATTGATTTCGGGGTCACAGGAGGAGAGAGGACGCAAGGAAGCATAAGTTAGCATAAGTTAGCGTAATGAAATCCACCCCAGATATTGTGAATACTGGCTCACTGTGACACCGGTGTCATGAGTAACAGGGACACTGAACAGAGCCATTATTAATATTAATATTGATATTAACACTTGTGCTTTTTCAGCCATGACAAGTCAGAATATCTGCTGTGAAAAAGGTCTGTTGTATAATGTCCTGTTACGTCCTGCTTTGGAACAAAACGTGTTCATCAGCCACTGAATGTAATTTTAGGCATCATTATCTTTATTCCAAAGCATGATAGCGTCAGATGAGACAAGAAACATGAGCAGGTTTTAAAGGAATAGGCCAACATTTTAGAAAATATGCTTATTTTCCTTTTTACAGTGAGATGAGAATATTGATAAAGTTGGAGTCACTTTTCCTCCAGCACCACCATGAGGTTGACATTTGTCATTTCCATTGGATGAAGTTTATACGCACATTTATGTCCCATTTGTAATGAAGGTAAATAACTTTAGTTAACCCTTTTCTTCTGGCAGTATCTTCAAGTCAGACTTTTTTTTTTGTACTCTGACCAAAGACCTGCAAAACTGACATTCCCCTCAGCCTCATCTGCTTAAGAACCAATCAAAAATTAGTGGATCGACTTAGTTTGCAGTAGATAGGCTACACAAGGGAGAGAATTACATTTAAAAAAGAACTCAGATTGATATCTTGATGAAAATTAAGGACTTGGACTTGGTGTTAAACATGTAGCATAATGCACAATTTATTTTATTTTACTTTAATTTATTTTATTTTATTTATGCACATTTCCATTTTTATTTTATTTTATGCACATTTACATTTCATTTTATTTTATGCACATTTCCAATTTATTTTTTATCGTATTTTATTTTATGCACATTTCCATTTTTATTTTATCGTATTTTATTTTATGCACATCTCCAATTTATTTTATCATATTTTATTTTATGCACATTTTCGTTTTATTTTATTTTATGCACATTTCCATTTTTATTTTATTGTATTTTATTTTATGCACATTTCCATTTTTATTTTATTTCATTTTATTCTATTGCTTTATATTTACATACTTCTATGCCATACTCTTATTCTTACTAATTCTCTCTTCTTTACATCAAAGCGACTGTAAAAAAAAATCACAGTTTCCCCTTGGTGATCAATTAAGTATTTCTGGTTCTGATTGATCAGAGCGGCTTACCAATGTTTCAGCTATGAGGCCTGATTTTGTGCAGCAGTAATGCACTTGCATAAAGGGCATATCTTCAAATTTAAAATCGTTTTATTTTCCTTTAAATGCATAATCATCATGAGTTGATATGAATGTGTATGCATATGGATATGTACATCAGTGTGTATACACAGGAGTATATATATGTATATGTATGTGTGTGTGTGTGTGTGTGTGTGTGTGTGTGTGTCTGATTTTGTGAGTGGTCAATAGTAGAGGCCTTAAACTTAATCCCTCCCAGATGTTGGACCATCTGTGATTATCTAACTTTCTGATGTATGTGGATGTATGCAGCCAGTCTGACTTTATGCATGTTTACTTTTATTTTATTGTTTATTATGATTAGGCTTTATTATTATTATATAAATTCATATTTATGTATGTAAAATTGCAAATATGGAATGTGTGGCATTCTCATTTCTTGTTAGATTTTTGTACAATAAATAGCTGGTCCTAAAAAAAAGTGTGTGTTTTGTGTCTGGTTGGCACATATGTATACATTTCAAAGACCACAGAGGAAAGAAAGTGTGTGTAGCTTGTTGTTTAGCTTTGGATCTGAACACACCGTAGGGGCAGAAGGATGAGAGCAAGTGAAAGAATGCGATGTGGAGATTACATATTTTGTAATATGTTAAAGGGCCACATGAGGGCACTAAAGTCTGCATATAGAGCAAAGTCTTTGTGCAGCACTTTACAGAAAGGACTGAGACAGTATACCTTTTCAGAGATTGATGCTTATTTTAAAAAAAAAAATTGAAAATGCACAAGTTTTAAGAGTATGTGAATATGTATCTTATTTTGAAAGGTGCTTTGAGTCTGGTTTCTGGGCAGGTGTTTGCTCTGTGAGGCCTGTTGCAGTCATCCTACCATTATCTAACATTTTTGCTTGTTGTTTTTGTAAAGCTTTCAGCAGAATTATAGCATTTATTTTTAGTTTTGGTCTTTTTTGTTTTGTCTGTTTGTAACAGTGATATGGCTCCTCTTGACATTGTGTGATATACAAACTACAAAATATATATAAAGAGTATTATATGCAATTTCTTTGGCAAATGAAAGGTTTAAGACGATAAAAGACCTTCTCCGTCTTACTAAGTGGTCATCTCTCTGATTTAGTGTATATTGTCATCAACTAGAGAGACTCAGCAAGAAAGCAGCGCTCGAGGTGTCTGACTCAGTACCATTGTCAGGTCCTGTGACAACAGCGGCATCAAAAATGTGGAGATGGACTCACAAAACTACCTCCCGCTTATACTACTCTCAAGGAAATGTAGTATCACTGCATGATTCCAGCATTTCCAGTCATCCTGTGGCCATGTGTATGTAACTGCCTTCGTGACCTGGTTTGTTGTGGAGCGAGGATGTACGAGGTTTACGGAGTAGAGCTGACAGATGAGCATCATGTTCAGTGCTTCCTTGCCTTTATGGAAGAGATCTTGGGCATCCTCTAATACACATTTTCAGTATTTCAGCATTACATATTTAGTATCTGTGGAAAAGTGGGGTCTGGACTGGAATTTAAATAAATACTCTGTAGGTTTGAGCAACCATTAAAGTTTAAATAAATCAGCCAACAAATTCAAGTGCTATCCTTCTTCCGCAATGACATTTGTAGAAGATTAGCAGCTAAGTTACTGGACATTTTTTCGGGTATTAATATGTGTATGAATTAACGATTACACTGAATGATTTTCCATCCATCATGCAAATACTCAGACACATTTATATACTGTAAATCACATCAACTCAGTTGAGTTTTAAAAACTGTCGACTGAACTGACAGCTGGCAGTGGTTCCTGAATCAAGCAGAGTGCTCTCTGCCAGCACGCTGAGTTTGGACAAGTATGAGTTTATTCAGCCAACTCATGTGGAACGGATTTATTTTATTAATACAGAACATTTTCTGAATAAGCATACGCCGAGCAAAGCAAAGCAAAAATCTAAACATCTTAGCTGCATCAGATACAGAGCTGAACAATTTTGTAATCTGCTATGTAAGAGAACCAGCCATGTGGTCATTCCCCAACTAAACATCTCCAACTATTGCAAAGCATATTTGTGGACTAAAACGCATGCATGTAAAGCATGTTAAACTCAAAATAAAAAACAAATGTTGGTTGAATGGACTGTGTGCAATGCAACACGAATATTTATCACTACAGCCAAAATAATGCAACCCATTAGCAAGCTAATATAGTTTGTAGTGAGCCAAAGAGCATGAAAGAATTATACCAACTGCTGAGCACACAAACTTGCGGATCAGAGCCAAGACACGGACCCACAACATTCACATTAACTTAAACACTAAACGCTGAGCTAACCTGATGAAGGGTAGTGGTGGTTGAGGTCATCCCCATGTTCCTAGAATCCTATGTTCCCAGGGTCCTACATTAAATTTCAACGTATGCTTTTAGAGAAGAGACTCTCCCGATCACAGTAAGTTGAAACCTATGCAATTACGTTGTACCATTCCAGAGCTATGTCCTCTTGAAGTTGCTCTGTTGATTGTCTTCTGTTTTGAGTTGGTCAAGCCTTGTGTTGAATTTTGAGCATGTGTGTCTCTTAATATAAACAAACACTGTAAGAGATTGGTAAGGGCTATCTTGCACTTCAACTTGCAAAAGGCCGAATTGAGGTGGACGTTCCAAATGCAGTTGAAATGGTAAAGATCCGTTCTGCCACTGTAGAGCTATCAATGTCTAAAGTCAAGAAAACCTTGAATTTAAGGGTGTAGATTTCAAGGGATCTAAAATCAGTAGGTGGATGATCTCAACATATTGACACAGGGAAACATACACTGAACATTTGACTAAAAGAGGAAAACATTGCTGAGATCAAGAAACCTTTTGAATTGTTTCCTTAATGAGTCACATTAAAAGAATATTGAGCTAGGAAGCATAGATCCCTAGGAACAAAGATGTTCCCTAGTTGTTCTTGACCCATCAGAGGAAAAGTATCTTAGTCTGAAGTTGAGGGCATCGGGAGCGAAAAACCCTCTGTCAAATTAGTAACAGCAAACATTTCTTCCAGGAAGTCTTCCTTGGTAGCAACAAGTATATAGCAAGAGGCAACTCATGGCAACAGACATACCAAATTAATACAAAACTATACCAAGCCATTTGCAGGAGAAAACAAGAGCAACTTCCAGTGATTCTTTCTTCTATATGTATGCATAACCTTTACACATTTTATTAGACCATCTGCCACTGCAGCTGAGTTGCTCCAGATGATATTTTAACAGGAGTTTTCACAGCTGACGTCGTGACATGTCATAGCAGGAAAATCACAGGTGTAATTAACAATATTTATAGCAGCTGCCTTCTGTTCAGGTGTGTCAGTTTAACAGCCTTCCTCCTGTCAATCCACACATACTGTCATGGCTTACTGTGACATGTTAAGGCATGGTCAGATGATACGTAATGTAAAAGGTGTCGAATTCACACCCGACTCTATGCAGCTATGCAAAGCAGTTTAGTAGCTCATTATTATGGCAGACAAACAAAGCTAGCGTCAAGTTGGTAAACGCAGTGGAGAATTCAGCTGCTACAGACACAAATATTTCTCTCAGGAGCTGGTGGAGACCAAACCAGAGCTAAACAAAGAATCTGTATTAGGCTTTTTCACACATTGTTTCTTTTAAATTACTGGGATACCCTTTCAGGCAGCACACATGATTTTCGCTATTCACACATGCATAACATTTGGGAACATTTCCATCTTGCGCCTTTTCACACATGCCATGGCAATGCTGGTATACATGGGGCAAGGGAAAAATCCAGCAGCACTTATGGACGCCAGCCTCCACAAAACTCAACAGAAAAAGAAGAAGATCGAGCAAGGCTGGATGCACGCAAACGCAGCGGGAGAATCTTTAATTATCTTATTATTTTCAGGAACATGGTGGGCAAGGAGCTCTTCTGGTCAGGTGCCAATTTTCTGGCGATGTATTTAGCAGTCAAAAACTTAATATTCAATGACTAATAGTTGCACATTCAAAACATCATCAGCAGAATCTTGTGATTGGTTTGCTTGCTCCTTGTGAAAGTGTCTTTCGTCAGACGCACATAACCCTTTGAGCTGAATACTCAGATGAAACGAGTGTCTGGTAGCTGGGTAGCTCGGATCAGTCTCTCACTTTTGGGATCAAAAACGATCTGATTCTCAATTCTGATACTGTTCTGTCAATATAGTTTTCTAATGAATAATAAACAAAGAAACTTGTTATCAACCAATATCAATTTTAGGTTTGAAATAGCAAATGTAGTTAACCTGTTAACTTAGGTTCGGGAGCAGAACCACGCCACAACCACACCTCTAATCACCTGCCAAGCCTACTTATGCTGGGTCAGCCCATCCTACCCTGTTTGTCTCAAGATTTCTCGACCCACCCTCCTTTTCGCTTCCCTTTATCGTTCCAACTTCTGACCTCATCCCTACAGTCATCCCTTCATCCCCTTATCTCTTCATCCTCCTACCTCAGCCCTTCCCTCATCCCTTCACCCCTTTCTTCCTATTCAGTCCGGTGCATACCTCTCCCATGTCTCATTCTAGGCACTGTCTGGGGGCCAGTGATCAGCTCAGGTGGATTATACCTGAGACAGAACCCCCCCACACTGAGTCTCCCTCCGCCCAGTCTCCAATACATCCTCCCAGACCAGCCTAACAGATGACATCTTCCCTCTGTCTCACCCACATCCATTCATCCATTCATCTATTCTCAACATTCAATAACACCTGTATTCTATTAAACCTTTAAACGACATATCGTTGTGGCGTTGTTCTTGCTAGTGAACACCCAATTACCTGTTTAAACTCCGCCGAACCCCGAGTGGGTCCAGATAATTTCGGTTTAACAGATACAGATAATGACATACTTGCTCATGTCTACAATTTATGTGCTTGTCTCTGCAATGTCACTGTTTTTGTGCCAGCATTTTCCCTGAAATGTTACTTGGTCTTGAGGTGGGAAATTGGTGGTACAGATTTCAATCCCTGCTTCCATTCATTCATGACCCCGTGCAGAAAATCATCCTGAACATTCCAGGGACTGAAACGACTTCAAAAGTGGCTTAACATTTATTGCATTGAAATAAACAAGACTTGAAATTAATGCTAATGCTCTGTGTGGGGTGGATGAGCAAAATAGGCAGCAGAGGTGATCCTACACTGTGGGGAGCCCTCGGCAAAGAAGCTCATGGGGTCTCTTGCTTTTCGCTTTGACACCAAATCCTCTGCCATCGTCTTGTCACTGAACTCTCCTTACTCTGAGATCTGACTCCCTTCTCTGTGGTGCCCCTCTATACACCACAGAAACTTCAGTTTACCATTGTAAAAAAGTCACCTGACTAAGAAAGAAAAAAAAAGCCAAACAACAGTTGGGGCATTTGGAAAGTAATCGTGCCGTATCATGCCCCAAACATTTGCCTAATTTGCCTCTCTTGACAGTGCCTTCATGACAGGCATCAAATTTGTTCATGTTTACCTTTGTAGAGGGATAATATGTCAATATTGTGTTTTTAAAGTTTGTTCTGCAGCCACCAAGCAGCCAATGTGGCAGCAGAACAAACTGGTTTTCATACACCTCTGTTTTTGCAGCTACAGCAACCCAGGATGCTGTCACAGGATCGCATTATGGACCAGGAAGTAACTGCAAAATCACAGATACATACACAGCAAACACTTTACACAAAATTACAATTATCATCTTTGATTTTTGAAGTGGTGTAGGACGTACAATCAGTTTATTGCTGGACCACTTGTGTCACTTGCTCTTCTGTTGTCTGTTCTAGTGATTTTGCCATGACCCCAAGTCTCAGCAGTTAATTTAATTTAGTGAGTAAAATCCTTTTATTCAAGGGAATTAGAAGAACAGAAGTTTACTTACAAATTCTGAACTGCCCCTTTAAAAGTTTGCCAAATTTTTTTTGAAGGTCACAGCTTGACTGGCCACAGATGCTTGGAATCATGCCAGTATACAAGATCTCCCGCTACACGCCCACACAAACACGTAGGCAGATAAGGAAAGATATGCACTTTCTGACCTTGAGAAAAGTCTCACATTAAACTAAGAAAACCAGAAGAAGTCTATAGTTATACCTGGCTGCTGATTAGCCGATGTTTTAAATGAGGTTTTTTGGCAACCTACTCAAAATATAATATTTTCTGACATTGGCGCACAATGTAACATCAATGCTAACTGTAAAATTATTGAAACATTGACAGTATATGGCCACAAGAATATAGTGTATTAATTTCAGTGGTAGACTATAAATAGTGTTTCCTATAATTTAGATCCCTGTCATCTGAGGAAACGTTCCTCGAATCTTTTTCCCCATCTTCATCATCCAATGAACATGAATTAATTGATTTTGATCCCACTCTGTGTGCTCTGTGTTTCACACTGCTTCCTTATGTCCTCGCTGGGTTTTCACATCTGCCAGTAGGAAAGTGCCCTCCTCAGCCCTGACTCAGATGGTTAGTGAGTGCTCACTCTCTCCTCCCCTTGCTTCTTTTCTTTTTTTTCTTCTTCTCTCAAGCTGTCTTACTCTCTCCCTCCTCCTCCTCTCCTCTTACTCTCTCTCCTCACTCTCTCAATCCCTCTCTCCTTTTGATCACTTCGGTCCCTTGCTCCACTCCCTCTCCCTTACTCCTACACGGCTCTGTCACTCACTCACACACTCATACCAGCTCTCCCTGGGCACCATCTCCACCATCGGAGATCCTCATTGTGTCTGCGTTTTGCCAGGTGGACGCACTCCCCACAGTCACCATTTCCACCCCGGAGAGTTCCACGCTGGCAGCGCAGCCCCTTCCCCGGCTGAGCATCGGGCGGAAGACCCTGGTGGCAGCTGCTGTGGGGGTCATGCTGGTCCTGGTTCTGGTGGTCCTCATCCCTGTGCTGGTCAGCTCCGTTGGCACAGGTGGATCAGATGACAGTGCAAGCCACTACGAGATGCTGGGTACCTGCCGAATGGTTTGTGACCCCTTCCCCAGCACGGGCACGTCGGACACAGGTGTGCACACGGGGACAGATACAGCAACCACAGGCCTGCAGGTGGACAATGATGCGGACCTGAGTGATCACAGCATCGGCCCACCGCTGCCTACATATAGCGCTCACGGCCCACAAGGCAAACCAGGACGTCCGGGCAAGCCTGGACCCCCAGGACCACCTGGAGAGCCGGGCCCACCAGGACCAAAGGGGCCACCAGGAGATGGTGTGGACATTGTACGGACGGGAATTCTAGGTTTAGGGGGTATAGGGGCAGTTAGTACAACCACATACAACACCACGCCTCGGGTGGCATTTTACGCAGGACTACGAAACCCTCAAGAAGGTTACGATATTCTACGGTTCGATGATGTGGTGACTAACATTGGTGGTAACTATGAAGGCGCTACGGGCAAGTTCACCTGTAAGATTCCTGGCACCTACTTTTTCATCTACAATGTGCTGATGAGAGGAGGAGATGGCACCAGCATGTGGGCTGACCTGATCAAGAACGGTCTGGTGGGTAACACTTTTAACTCTTAAGACGCCTTCTCGAAACACTTCCAAATGTTTAATGATTTCATGTTGAATTTAACAAATAGAAAAAGCCAAGCTTCTCAGTAAAAACAGTAGAGAATGATCCATTATGAGTTAAGAACCCTGAATCATACACTGGGATGAACCGGCATCAGAATGCTCAGGGAACAGTGAAACCAGCGTGCTGGCAGTCTAAATTGAGTAGTCATGCATTCATGTGGATAGTGATTTTAGATCCGACTTGGTCTGGTGTTATAGTCCAAGATAATGACAATGCACTGTGGCATGCTGCCAGATTGTGTATCTGTGCATATTACACATCCGATGATGTACACGTTGAAGTGAGTGGAAGGAGTGCAGCGCTATCTCAACTCTGCACACATCAAAACACAGCCTGGGGTTGTGGCTAGTTCAAAGCTGGTGCCCTTTGAAATACAACAAACTTCATGGAACCATGATGGGCAGAGTGTGCGTTATCAGACTGCCTGTCAGGCCCAAGCGTTTCAATATCGAATCATGATATTTGCTCTACTCATGGATAATTTTCTAATGTCTTTCAAGCCCCAGGTGATGACATTGATCAAACACCATGTAAATCTGAGCCTGGACATTTTTTCCCCTGCAAACACCTAAGCCAGGCTGCAACAGGCTGGACAGAGAACGGAGATAATAACACCTGGACATTATAATGCAATCCAATACAATGGCCACACAGTTAATGTAAGAGAGAGCTAAATTTTGGCGAGACTGTTTCATAGAACAGTGGATTTAATTCTGTGGCCATTGTTCTTGATATTTCACTGGGTTGCATAGCCAGATACACCACATTCAACACATTTTGCTCTTATATTTTACTTCCTCATACTGAAATGTGTTTATCTCATGTAGTCCCTAAGGAATGAAATACCTTACATTGCAATTAGAGACACTACATCCATAGCATTAGATTGTATACTGTAGGTATTTATGTTGGTTAATGCCTTGCCTTTTTCAAAAATAAATGTCTGAAGCAGGGGTGTGCAGAGACATTTTAAGGGGCATAGGCTAAATTTTAAAAAATGGCACCCTCACTCTTCCCCCACTCCTCATACTAATATGTATGGTAAAAATGGGCAGTAAAATTGTGATACTGGAGTGAGTATTAGATTTATAGCCTAATTGTGTTTAACTTTAACAAAGGAAAAAGAGACAGATATACTTGCTGGAGACACAGTGTGTAAGAGCTGGATATTTTAATCAGAGTGATTCACCTGTTTGCTGACTGTTGCTTTGTAAAGACTTCCTTCAGCCGCCTCCAGGTTTCTGTAGAGGGCAGTGACACTGTAAATATTGTGCAACACCAGATGTGACGTTTCAGATATAAAGCTACATTTACTTCATTTTACCACAGTTGGAAATGAATCCATTTGCAGTCTCACACTGTCTTAAGCACGCACGAATCCTGAGATACTTAATGAAACCATTAACTTCCTTAATATGAGCATATACTCTTCCAAATAAATAAAGGTATCACTGAAAATGATAATCCTAATCCTAATACACAGGAGGGACACTGGTGTGGGGCCAATGTAGCCACTATGCCACACACACTTTACATTATTACTGTTACAAGCTGGACAATATTTTGCATTTACAACACAATATTACTGTAAATTAAAATTTCAGTCAGCGCTTTTTTGTCAGTGGTGGACATGCTGCTGCAGCAGGGCTCAGAGAGGGAAGGCTGCATCCCCCTTATGTCTCAGAAATCCATCATCATGCTGTCATCTGTGGCTCAGCCTCTCCTCTCAGACCCTGCAGCCTCTTGACATACACTTTTGCTCTGCATTGGCACTAATTAGAACTTCCTATTTTGGTTCAAACTTAGTGCAGAACCTGTCGCCAGAATCTGGTTGAAGCGTGGATTATACGTTTATGGTTAAATCTGGTGAAGTTGCAGTGTAACAGCCAACCTGGCAACCCAGATCATCACACATCAGCTAAAGCTCAGAGGGGATATAACTGCACGTGCAAGGCAACTTTCCTCCAGTTTCACTTTTCACGCAGACATGCAGAGGAGATTTGGATGTTATGCTCCAGATCTAACACCCTCAGTAATTACACCATGTTGACACGATGACACTTATGTTCGGGATAAACACGGCATTATCGCTGCTCCACCCTGAAAAAAGGTGGATGTGAGAGTAGGACACGAGGCAGAGGGGTAGTATGCGCTGCCATCCTTCCTCAGAGGCAGGCTGACTCAAGCCTGACCCTCTCAGCTGAGTCACGGGAGAAAAAACAATATATTCACCACAGGGGACACACTTAACAAAACTCCCAAATTCAGTCCACATGCCTTGCAAATATTCTTTTTCTTAAAATAAGATTTTTAGTCAACTCATAAATGGAAAATAAGTGTGGCCTCGTGCCAGCCAGTGAAGCAGCAACTCATTTAATGCTGGCATGCATTAAATTAAACATTTGTTTCAGTATTATGATCGACTCCAGTAATGCTATTTTAATAAATCCTTTAGGCTTATTAATTAGAATTTATAATAATTCTCATGTTTGCATTTTATGATGATAAGTACATGCATTTTGCTGATATCTGTAAATTAATTAAAGATTCTTCATTGTAAATCTTTTCCTTTCACTTCCTCTCCTTGTCTGTGTGCGTGCAGGTCAGGGCCAGCGCCATTGCCCAAGACCAGGACCAGAGTTATGACTACGCCAGCAACAGTGTCATCCTTCATTTGGATGCAGGCGATGAGGTTTTCATAAAACTGGATGGGGGCAAGGCCCACGGGGGCAACAGCAACAAATACAGCACCTTCTCAGGGTTCATCCTCTATGCCGACTGAAGACCAGGCCAGTACGTGGGCTCAGAGGTGAAAGGTCACGGCCAGAAGACATTCACTTCCTGACTTTTGCTTGGCTCTCGCTGTAAGGTTAATGTTGCCCATAGCCACTGATCCACAGTCCGATTGCTTATACAGATGTTTCAGGTCAGCATTGATACAGTGACTAAGGCTGTGGATCTGTGGTTATCCGTAACTGTCTACCTCCTCATCCATATGCTCCATTGTATACAGGGTGCCTATGCCGCTATTCTGATGGACGCGAGCAACGCAGCAGTGACAAGTCATGTCATGTGTCACGCTGAGGTGCAGTAACAGTTCTGACAGTGAAGAAGCCTCACCATCATTTTTCAGCTGTCATTTCAATTTCAAGTCTGGAAATCTAACAGTCGTTGCGACTGCAGTGTTTGTAAATGTGCTGTTTAGATTTATGTTAAGATTATGTTCCCTCATGCTGTTTGTACAATAACATGTTGTGCTTCAATGACTGAGGAGAAATGCTAAGTTGTCAAATGTTAAGCGCCAAAGTGAGATTATGCTTTTTTTCCGAACGGCAGATAGTGTCACAAAATGCATTGTGTCTCAGTGTGATGATTTGGAAAATATCATATGTCATATCAGCTCATTATATTTGGCATATTGTTAGTGTATAAACTGTAAATTTGATATTGAACCTTGATGTCTGAGCGCAATCAAAGTAGTGTACATACACCATATTGTGTGTCTGTTAAAGAAAATAGCTGTTGATTGATAGTTGTATAATTATATCATGTAATGTGCTCATTTGTAAAGATTTATTTATTTAATTTTATGCATGCAACACCTGTTAAAATGTTCTGTATGTTTCCACAAAAAGAGAAATACAGTTACTTTGAACAAAGTTTAAATAGCTAAGTGTGGGCTGATGGCACATCTGTTGCTGCTGCTTTTACTTTTGATGTCCATGGTTTTTCATTAAAAATGTTTTGGGTTTTTTTTTTTGCATTTCCTCACACATTATGTAGCTAATGTCGCTCACTTAAAGTAAAAGTGTGTAAGATTTAAAGGGATTTAGTGGCATCTAGTGGTGAGGACTGCACATTGCAATCAGCTGAAACTTAGAATTCATTCAGTGTTCATTGTTCAGGAGGTTTTACCAGGAGCCAAATTATCTGCAGAGGTCTCCTCCTCTCCAAAACAAACAGACCAGGTGATTTAAACCGGTAAAAACACTGAATAAAGCAGTTTCAGTTTAAAAAATCCTTGTCGCAGTGAGGCTGCTAATTATGGTGGCCGACACGAAAACGCAAAAACACGAATGGCACTGTTCGGTTTGTCCATTCTGAGCTACTGTAGAAACATGGCGGTGCAATCCCATGGCGATCTCTGTGGATGTAGATTTAAATGGCTCATTCTAAGGTAACGAAAAAAACAACAATTCCTATTTTCAAGTGATAAAGAAAATATACTTATTATATTACATTCCATTCCTGCCATGTCCACCTAAATCTTGCACAATGGAACTTTAGTCTATTTCTTGACCAGCTGTTCTGATCTCTCATTTACCAGTAAAACCAGCCCTACAAATGTTACAAGTGAAAGAGCCACACCAGTGCGGTAAGAGGCAATCAACACAGAGATGATCACTGAGGAAAAGGGGAAAAGGAAATCACAGCTGTGTTAAATGCCAAACGAAGCGGGAGATGATTGTGTTTCACAATCACAGGGAAGATGTGTGTTTTGGCTCTAATGTGTGTGGCGACGCTGAGATTTAGTGGGAAAAAGTCAGGGGACGGGTGTTAGAACATATCATGACAAAGCTTAGATCAGTGTCGGAAAGTAATCGAGGGCAAATTAGGCTCCGCTGTGACGGCGATGCAAGTGTCAGAGACAGGAAAATAGCTTCCAGGGCTGAACTGTAAAAACCAGTATATTTTTCAGTTTTCTTGAAAGCTCACTTTGATAATATGAAATTCTTTGGACATAGTGTGCGTTTGACTTGGGCCATGTAGGGTCCAGAACTGTCTCTTCTTTAGTTTGAAACACCAAGTTAAGAGTTCAAGAACTAAAGTTTTGAGGGTGTCAAGAAACATAAATATGGAAACCGTGTTAAAATCCACATTTACTCTTTCACAGACGCAACTAAAACTGAATGTCAGCGCAGTGTTACCTCTCAAAATGCCACTTGACGCTCAATTAAATTCAGCATTTTGTTTGTGAGCTGTGAATCGGTGTAATAGTATACAGTTGATTAAAATGATGAGACTCAATTGCCACACTGGAGCATCCTGTTGTCTGTTAAACTGCTCCGTGCAGTGAAGGCCAGGAAGCCCTCCAGTCTAAACTTAAGCTTGTCTTAAGACAGCAGAATTCCTCCAGACACAATTAAGGCGGAGGGTCCGTGCCTAGGCAGAGGTCACCCAAGCCAGGGGCAGCTGAGCACTAGCACACACTGTTTTCTCCTTGCAGGGTGTATGAGCACATCGTCAAATTAGAGACTTCATGTCACAATGTCAAAGACAAACGCCCCCGGTCTGCGAGAAAACAGCTTTCACTGCTGAAACCATCGGAACTGAACATTGCCTGAGAGTCTGCAACATCTGTACTTTTCTTGAAGCCCTCGGGAAGAAACACAAACGCACCAAATCCATTCTTCTGTAAAAAGACGCTTAAGAGATGTTGAATATTGGGCCACAAGTTCAACACTATTTACCATCATGTTGCATGAGTGAAGAGCAGTACTCGGTCTGTTACTGAAAGAATGTCATTTATTGTGCTTTTTTTTTCAAAGGTAATCTTATTACTTTACTTAATACTCTATCCCATTACACCACAAAATTTGTAATTGCATCCTTTCTCCTCAAAATGCAGACTTCACATGTGTGCCTCTGTGCGAATGTCAGAGTAATCACTGGTAAGTGCAGCTAAAGCTAGATAGCTTGCAAATGATTTCTTACTTGGGGGTCTTCTGTTGCCTGTGACTGCTAGTTTCTCAATGATCTGTTTGAAAGATGGAGAGTCAGTTGTTGAGAAAGGCAACATTTCACCAACTACATATCCAGCCACAAGCTGCATTAGTTCTTTGTCCATTGTAGCCTGCTGTCAACAGTAAGATCCAGTTTTGGTTGTTTGGCCATTGTAGAGCTACAACTATCCTACGCAACTGCAGAGGGCTCACTTTTGGTATTTCCTGGAGCTGCTTGATGTTGTGTTGTTGTGCTTGGTTTTGACGTTGTGTGTTTTGCAGTTGAAATGGTCTTAGTTCAACTATCTGGACAACACATTCTCACTCCGACTGCATCACATATTGACGATTGGTCATTTCCACGTCCACATACAACGCAAAAGGTACCCTGAGTGCTTTGGTTGTTGGCGTTCTGGGACACTGTGTCAAGTTCTGCCTGTTACATGCATTGTCTAGTTTCAAAAAAAGAAGATTCTTTCACATTTACATACAGACTCTTTTAAAATAAATTGTACAAAAAAGTCAGTACAACACCACAAATTGACGTGGACGTGGTACTGTTGTAACTAATATTATTACTGAAATTTTATTAGTAATTTGGTACACTACTTGTTACTAGGAAAACTAATATTTATATTGTGTGTTATCAGTAATTACTGCCAAACACAGGTGAAGAGAGTCTTATAAAAATGTACCTGAATTCATTGTTTTTCATTCCTTCTTTCCCTGAACATGAAGGATTTTAGTTGTGCAACCGTAATACTAATTATTGCATCACACCACAGAGATAAAACTGCACCCGTCCTTTTTTTGAGCCATTTAACGAGGTCAGAGTCACACAGGAAACAGCGGTGAGTCCAAAACCCTCTGTGGAAGCCTCTGTGTAAAACGTGGAGAAATTCTCTTGGCAGGCACCGTCTTTGCCTCATCCTGCAAAAGTGGGTGATCCTTACTCAAGCTATTGTGCTTGTGTAAGCGACACAAACCCCTCCTCAGGGGTGTTTTGATGGTGACTTTAGCTGAACAACCTACCCAATGGGACACTCTAGGGCCGGTGTCTTAGTATGTGATGAAACAGCATCTGGACTGTACGCGACGCTTGAACCTTTGACTCACATTTCATCTCATGTCCTCCCCGACTTTATTCAGGTCCAGGGTTTGAAGATAAGTATTCCTCTGAGAAGTGCTGTAAGCTGCTTTTTGTTGACGTAAGCTTCGTCTCTTGGACTCGGCAGTGGGGATATTTTGGAGATTTTCTACTGTACCTCTTTTCATCATGTATAAGTAGAGGGATTTGAAAGATTATGTCTCTACTGCAGACTTGTTTTAATTTAGGTAATCTCCAGCGTATGCAAACGAAACTGAAGGAAATTTGGATTCATTCACTCCCACCCACGCCCTATCAGTAAACTGAGATGGCTTCACTTTGACATTTGCAGGGGCCAATTGGTGAGGCGTGAGGCTTATCAGGCAACTGCAGAGTGCGCGTGCATTTTTGTGGGTCTATGTGTGTGAATGTTTGGGTCAGCGTATGGGTCAGCGTGCGTGTGTGTCCCTGCATGTGTCTTTAGTCTCAGTGAGACAGGAGAATGCTACGCTTGGAGAGAGTACCTCCTCTGAAATGTCTGAAGTGACGTTAATGAGCCCTTGGTGTTGTTATCTTTAGCGTCCTCACTTACCTCACCAGGGGAGATCCAAATTAGAGATAGATGCTTTAATCGTCAGGCTAAATTGCCCCTCTTGCTCATGTACACTTCCTCCCACCAAATGTTAAGCCGGCTGCCCACACTCACATGTACGAATGGTTTTACTCGTGTGGGGGCGAGCACCTCAGAAGATGTTTTCTTAGATTTTAGCATAAAGACTGGGCAAAAATCTGTACTTGGCAGCACAAATAGTCACACATGTCCTAATTCAGTTATTTTAATACTTTTGGCATGGCGCTAAACAGCAAGCACACACTGGACAACCCAAAAGAGAACATGAGTAAGAGTCTGCAGTCCTGCCAGCATCTCTGTGAGGCTGCACTCCGAGCTCCTCCTACATGCTTATGATGATAATGCAAATGCTGATGTTTAATCTTTAGCATGTTCCCCATCCTAGGTTTGGTTGGGTCGTGATCAGCAATAAACACAGTATAAAGCTGGGGCTGATAGGTATGTCATGACATACTTAGTAAGAAACCAAAGTACTGGAGAAATTGAACTTCTGACCTGATCAGGCTGTTCTCATGCACTGTTCACAGATGATACCTATGAAAAGTAATGTACAAGAATCTATATTTGATCCACTTAATCGGGAAGGCTGCAAACAGCCTAGTAAAGAAGGAAGTAGTATAAAGAGCTAGAGTCCATGTAATGAGGCAGGTTGGGGCGATGAATGGTTCAAAGAAACACAGGTCTTTCCCCCAGGAGACTTGCGTCCATGTCCCATTTGACACCAAGTGAGCTTTGAGTCATTTTAAAGTAAATCTTTATGTTACCACATTACGCTAAGTGCATAACTTTACGTTGCGTATGTAACCTGACTATGCCCAACCCTGTTTCTTTTTCATAACCTAAGCTATGTGAATTTACTTTCCTAAACCCAACCTATGTAACTTTACATTAAGTACATAAGGTGACAATAACCAATCATCATTATTTTACGAAACCTACCCTACCTAACATTTGGTATGTAACCAGACAGCACCCAGCCATGATTCTCTTCCTAAACCTAACCTAACCAGTGCAAGTGCAAATTCGTTGGGTGCAAATTCATTAGACACCAAAGTCACTAAGCTCAATATAGGCTCATTCAACAGTTCATACAATATCTTATAAAGTTATGCACACGATTCATACGAATTAGTGGCGTGATATCTTACAAATTAGCGGCATAGTAGCTCAGGTATTAGCACCCTTACCTGCTAGGTTAGGTTAAGGAAAAATATCATGGTTTTGCACAATATGATGTAATGATTTGACGTTACATATGTATTTACTTGACTTAAAACAACTCAGCGTTGCATTTTGATTTTTCATGGGACAAGAACCCTGGTCTCCTAGGGAAAAGTCTGGTGTTTGTTTGACCTGTCCACTATCCCGACCTAACTCTCTGACCTTGTCGCTAGACTACGTAGCCTGACTTCTTCCTTCGCTTCCTGCCATATGAGGGAGGACAACATGCAGCCTATAGATCATGATAGATCACAGCCTGGCTCAAGACTACATGAGTTATATATGAATTATAGTGCATTTAGTTTTGTAGATATAAGTCCAAACAGTGAATAAGAACAGCCGGCTTCATCCTGAATGTCTGCACCAAGTCTCATGGCCATCCATTGACTAGTTGTTGAGATATTTCAATCTAGACCAAAGTGGTGCGCCAACAGGTCAACAGGTAGACTGATACGCCATCGCTACCGCCATGGCGCTAGCAGTGTGTCCACCACACTGTGTCTGTCAATAACTACTGACACTAAACAGAAGCTTTCCAGCTGCACAGCCACCCTCTTTTACCTCACAACAAGGCTGTATGCATCACGCTGATTACTAAAATTAAACATTAAGTGTTATGTGTACTCATCCCCAAGGCTACAGTCTGACAATACAACATACTCATGGCACCTCTCTAAATTTTTACTGACTCTAATCAACAAAGAAGTTAATATTTTCAAATGTGGATTTGCGTTGCAGACAGTGGCATGTTTATGCATCATTGCATAAGGTAGGTTATCAGATGCAATACTCCTTTTATACAAAATCACATCAACAGTCTTGTCATGTCTGCGTACAGAGGACTCTGTTAACATGAAAACGTGGCACACACCCTCAAAATCTCAATGAATACAAAAAAGGCATGATTACAAGGACATGGCAGGTAGTGATTGATCTTTGTGAGACCTTAAATCTTGCTTGTATTGTGAAAAGGACAATGCTCTCATCAGTTTCTGCTCTTTGCTCATCAGTTGTCTCAGCTTTATGGCAGAACGGTCAGCAAAGCCAGAAGGGAAGATGCATTCGTGATAAGCTCTCTTGGTGCATCGTTTTTGTCACTGTCACTACATCATACTGCTAACGTTTAAGAGCTCATTTATCCTCGCCCCACTAGACCAGCTCAGATCCTTTTGACTTACTACTGTTTGGTACTGTACCTTATTGTATAAGATGCAGCTGCTACAGCAAATGATGTTGCACTTTACTCATGGCAGTTATAAGGTTGCCCCAACAAAAGATTTGGTGTCCATCAAACAAAAACTGTTATAGTGAAGTTGTAGTGGAGAACTTTGACCAGCTTTTATGTACAATATAGCTATAAAAAAACAATAAAGAACACTGGCTGATTAAAGCCAAAAAATGATATTAAAGGTTCCCTCGGGAGGTTTTTTAACCTGCAGTAGTGCTATGGAGCTTTGTTTCTGTGAAAGGGTCTCTGTTTTGTTTGTCTTGTGCACATGCATGAGGATGCTGTTTCGTGCCACAGAGGAAGATACATTAAAAACAATCAAATCCAAGGGATTTATTCATATAAGACGTGCAAACAAGACAATAAACGCCCAGGCTGAGAGGCAGCAAGACCAACATGCCAGAGGCCTCTCTCCTCTGCTCTTAAGCCTCCTACAGACTGTGATATTTTAGCAATCTTAAAAGTTTAGTGCAGCTACACTGTGCAACTTGGATCTAATGAACTTGGGTACGTCATCAAGTTTGATGCATGCAGACTGTGCGATGATAGCAGAGTACGACATATGATGTAATAGCTTCCCATACTGAGTGTGCAAGGATGCTGGATGAGTTATTACTCTCCAATTGTGAGGTACCTCACAGGGGGTCACATTATTAAATAACCTAAAGTCTTGTGGGCACTACTGCAGTGTCTGTGTGTGTGTGTGTGTGTGTGTGTGTGTGTGTGTGTGTGTGTTTGCTAGCTGCTAGGTGGCTCACCCAAACGCTGCAACTCTGGCACTATTTCTGTCCATGGTTCGTCCTTCTTTACATGATCATGGTAAGAGCTGGAGGACACAGCATACAAGGCAAGGCTTCTGCTGCCACAACATCACAAGGTTTTCCTCTTTGCCTGGATCCCATACATTTCTTTTCTCGCATTTTGCCTTCATGGCTATCTGTGTGTTTGTTTAAGTTTAGCACCAGGGCGTAGTAGATATAGACCTGACAGCAGTCACATAGTGAGAGGGTCATCCCGAATTTCTGAATTTCATCACAGGCTGTCTTTGAACGCATGACTGCGAACAGCCATCCTTGAACTTCTCTGACTGTACGACACAGAACCATCTTTCTGGAGCCATGACTGAAGATATTGCCATGTTTCTTTTATGTTGGTCATCTTTCATCTGGGACAGCCCAAAATCACACAGTGTATACTGGGCTTTAAGCACCTCCTTCCCAGGCCAGGTGCACCTCAAGGATCATTGCACCTCATCAGTCAATGCAGCACACCTGAGCAGAGCTATAGGAGAAGGAAAAGGGACAACAGCATAGAAACACATACAGCCGTAACAATGCACATGCATGCAGTGTTTTTCCCCGTGTGCCAAATGTAAAAGAGAACTACAGTGGCCTATGCAAAAATGTGAATGGCCTTATCTAGAGCAAGTGTTTCATTTGTCTGTTTTGAACTACTGTAGAAACAACATGGTGGACTCCACTGAAGAGGACCTGTTCTGCATGTAGATTTAAACAGCTTATTCTAAGGTAACGAAAGCACTACGGTTCTTATTTGTAGGTGATTATAAACTAATGAAAATATAGTAGTGAATATTATATTCCATTTCTGCCAATGGATGTCCCAAAATCATCACCTGGTGTGATATTAGATCTATACATTAAACCTTAGTACTCCTTGGGAGAACATGACAACATGCATCCTCCACTCTCCTCCTCATCATCATGCTTGATCTGGGGACTGTCCAGTGTGTCAGTGACTCAATACCAACGGCCTTGTTCCCTCATGGCCCTGACTGAGCCAGGGCTAACACGTAGGGACAGGCTGAGTCATGTGGCTGGGGACGCTCCGCTGGCGTGTTGCCTGTCTCTTCACCTCACCGCAGTCTGGTGGATGCAGCCTGACATCGGGCTACAGAAGCGCTGCGAGTTCCCTTCCTCAGCATGACACAAGATGCCAGAGTTCAAGAACACGAAAGTCGTTACAGTTGCTCAGGCCAGTTTATTCTACCCGTTGGTGTCGAGCTGCATTTGTGACCTATTGTGCAAAGAGAGAGAGGGCACACCAGTGGCCGAGTGGGTTTTTCACCATTGCTCTTTTTGTTGATTTGTTCTATATCAAACTGATAAAAGCCTGAATCAAACATTTCAGCATTTTGTCTTGCAGCAGCTACTAGGTCTTTTGATTTTGTGTTGATTTTGGTGGCCACTGTTGACAAAAGCGGGAGTTTTTTCCATGAGCACCACCGCCTTATGTCATAAAGATCTTGATCTGTCTAGTGTGTGTGTGTTTTCTTTTGTTCTGGATTTTTGCAATAACAATTAACATACATTTGCGTAAAGTGAGCTTATTTGTAGACTCCCATGTTGATAAGAGTATTAAAAACTTGAAAAATATCCCTTTAGGGTACATTTAAATCAGATAAAAAATGTGGGATTAATTTGTGATTAATTGCGTGTTAACTACAGTATGGACAATCATGCGATCAATTGCGCTTAAATATTTTAATCGATTGACAGCCCTAATTTAAACCAAACATGCAGCAAATACAGACACAATATAAAGTCAAAAACACACAGCTTCATGTCAAGTCAACACAGCAGAAGTTCTCCAGGCCGACTACTACGTAGCTACTTAGCACTTCCCGTAAAAGTATGGAGAACTTTAGTTGTGTTAATCTGACAGGCAGTGTTTTTCTGTTGTTTTCATTTGGGGGTCTTTTGTGTTTTTGAATTGGCATAGTTTCAGCATGTTTCTCCAAATGAAAATGTTTTGGACCACTGAAGTGTGTTTGCCCTTGTTGATCACCATAGAAATAATAAGAATAACTACACAGAAATAGCCAGTCTTCTCGCTGATGGTCTTGTTTGCTTATGTAGGTCATATCAGTGTGTCAGTATTAAATTGAAACTGTTTCATAGAGTTGTGGCTGCTTTAAAGTATTGGTCCGTATCAGCCAAGAAAAATTCTCATGGTAAATACTAAATAGATTTAGAGGATGAATCTAACCTCGACATACAGCATTTCAAGAGCTCTGTGTTTTAAATGTCATTACATTTTTTTCTGAACCCAGTCTCTCTTTAAACTGCGTCATTCACTGTTGCTTCAGTTCGATATTTCTCACAAAGACCTTTGTAAACCCCCCTCTGTGAGGTATTTGAGTCTACATGAGGACTGCTACAATACTTGTGATTGTGATGTCAAAACAACTTTCTACAGTAAAGAGAAAGTGCCAGCACAGAACAATGTGAGGGCTTGGCAATTATTTTTAAAAAGCTGTCACACGTACAAGGTGACAAATCCATTAATGTGGGAGGTGTAGGGCTTGACATCTTGGCACACTGAGGTCAATGGTTTCTTTACCTCTTCTAGGTGGATTTTTTCCTCAGTATGATTTTTATTGTCTGTGCAAAAAGGTGAGCTTAGAAGAAAGCCCAAACACAAACATTTAATCTAAATCTCAGACTTTCAATGAACTGTCAGCAATCTAGTGCTTTCTTTGTCTGCAGAGATGTCCCTACAATAGGCCTCTTTCACTGCAGACATTTTCACTTGTCATAGAAGGAAAAGCACACGTCTTACTAATACCATTAACAATGGCTCCATCCAAGCAAACTAAGCCCATTCACATACATGCAGTACATGCATACAGTCAAATACCACCTGCTTTGTCAGTGATCTCGGCGTCAGATACCAAGGCATAGAGGCATCTTTTGTGGCAGTATGATGCGCAATGGGCGGCAACAGTTGATGATGCAGTGGGCGACAACGAAACTTGTCAAATACCTCTGCTTTGTTACTGCACGTCCGTGTGAGATACCCATGCACAAAGGCAATTTCACGGCTTCATGAAACGCACTGGCTGGTAGCAGTTTGTTTAACTGCTGGCAACTATATAGTATAAAGAGTAGTAGGGTGGGCAGGAGGGGAGGTGGATGGGTCAAACAAACTCTGGACTTTCACCCAAGGAGCCCAGTGCTTGTTTTCTGTCACTACAGTCACACAAAAGTCAGTGAAGTTATCTTAATAACAAAGTCATGTGCTAGTTTGTGTAGCATAGGCTCTAGTGTTGTCTCTGCTGTGTTGATATAAATCTTTGAGAGGCGCCCTCCATGTATTCCTGACAGCAAGTGGCAAAAACAAGATCCTCCATCAAACACAACCATGCAAACTCAAGCCCCTACACAAATTAAGAGACACAAGATTATGTTAGCATAAAATGAACGTATAAACAGCGCTAAAACACAGAAATGACCAAAGGTACCCCCAGAGGTGAACGTAGGGATACAAAAACTGAGCATCAAATGTTCCACATATTGACTACGGAGGCCTGAGTGTGTCAGATAATAACAACTGAAGCAAATTTTTCTGGAATTATAATACTTAATATTCCAAATGTACATGAACTTGTAACACATATTACTAAAGTATAACTGATCCTGTTACACATGACAGTAGTGACAACTGTACTTTTTTAAAGCCAAACCATCGTGTTTTTTTTCTGAACCTAACCACGTGCTTTTGCTGCCTAAATTTAAAGGAAATCTGCTTTTAAGTTGTTTACCTCCCGTCTACAATGGGCTTGAGACGTGGCCTCGTTGAGGACTTGATTCCAGATTTCAGAGTTACTTTCTTATTCTGAATTTAATCCCTTTTGATTCAGCGGTGGGAACCTCTTGCGAACACATGCCTTTGCTGACGTCGACCCCAGCAGGTCCTTCTGCATGGAAGACAAGTGCTCTAACCACTACACTGGGGAGGCCCTCTTAAACATAAGGAAATAATCATAAAATTGAGGTGTTCACAAGTCTATTTTGACATGACACAATGCGTGTAACTACCGTCAATTGACACAGTGTCCCAGAACATCCAAAACTGACTTAGGTGGGTACCTAGCACTTCAAATTTTGATGTTTAGCTCCACTGACAAAGCAGAGGTGTACGACAAGTTAGGATGAGAATCCGTTGGCAAGCCATGATAGCCAGCATACACAATACCAGGACTAGTGGTGGAATGTAACTAAGTACATTTACTCAATTACTGCACATAAAAACAATCTACAATCTTGTTGCTTGAGTATTACCATTTTTTGCTTTAAATGTCTATTCCACTACGTTTCAGAAGGAAATACTATAATATTTATTCCATTACATTTACTTTATAGCTGTAGTCACTGGTTATTTTGCATATTTTGCAGATTGCTTAAAATCAACCTCTAAAAAGTGATGCACTTCTTATCGAGTCATTTTCTTCTGTAATGGAGCACTAACAGTTTAATCATCTTATAAAAAGGGAGAAAATCTGCAAGTGTAGCCTGAATGTTATGACCTGTTTTAAATGTAAATCAACTTCTTTCATCATTGTGCCATTCCTGCAACAGTTTTTAACAAGCTGATTTAAAATCAGGTTGAAATATGCCCACTGCACTGTAAAATAAGAATATTAAGACTCAGCTGTGGGCAGAAATGTCTTTATAAGAGTGACGTTTTAGCAGATTATACATCCCAGAGCTTTACCAGCTCCAAAGAAAATGTTTAGCATAATGAGAATTTTTTTTATTAATGTATTTTTTCTAACAACTTCTACTTTGATTTGAGATCTTCCTCCACCCCTGACCTGGATGCTGAAATGAAGCAGCTAAATGAAATTCAGCCATCATTAATTTTATTATTTACACCTGTGCTTTTTCTACTGTGACATGTCAAGATGTAGACAGCGTGAGGTGAAGAAATCATTTAAGTTTATTTGGGTTTATAGCTGTTAAACAACTCCGTTAAAGGCCCTGCACTCCAACTCCTGGGGCAAAGTTAATGTACCAACAAGAGTCATGAAGGTTTTAGTTGTCCCATCCGAACAGCTGCTGCAAAGCAGTCCTGAGGTAAGGTCTAATTCACTGTGAAGCCTACGTGCTACTGGCAGCCCTCAGAAATACTTTGTGTACTCCCCAAACATGTCATGAAATGCACGCATTTTACTGTATTTTGATAAGTTGCAGTCCATTTCAATACTTGTACTGATGTACCTTTTAAAGGAGGCAGCATTGTAGATGGTGGTGTGTGAGGCCATTAAATGCATATAGATATGTGGACAGAAAATTCTTTTCGCTGCAATACTGATTTGGTTGTTCCGCCATTTTAAAAATGTCTTTGTCATGTCCATACGGTCGTGTCTCGCTTGAAATACACTACACTGACCCCACAATTCCTGTACATAGCGCTCCGTTTAGTCAGTATCCATAAGCTTTCAAAAAATGTGCACAAATATAGATGAAATAAATGCAGAGTACGGAAAGAAGTCTCCGTCCATGTCTGTATCTATCGTTGAGTAAAAAATGAGCCTGAACAAGTAGAGAGGTACTGGTTGCAAGGCAAGTAGTGGCACATTGCAAGTGTTGCAGGAATTACACTCTGTTGTCAATGCTAGTGCTGTTAGCTAAAGTTAGCATATGATGGGCCCTCAGTCATATGTTGGCTTCCTAAACTGGTCCTCAGTCATCAAAACTTTGAGCATACATGATCTTATTAGTCAAATAAGTGAAAAAAGAAAACTTTGCACACTAAGTCTGTTTTTTTTTTCGTCCAAAATTGTCATATGTCTTAAAATAGGTATGACTTCATGTTTTGTCAGTCACGTTTGCACACTGAGTTCCAAACTCTTGTCTGTTATCATCCGTCAGGAGTCTTTAGAGACATTTGACGAAGAAGCAGTGAAGAAAATGTGGCAGTGGGACACAGCAGGGACAGGACAGACGAACACGTCGCACAGAATAATTTCATGACCCAGACAGCTCAGCAGGTCAGATAGTAATATTCAGATGGATGATGACGAGGAGGAGGATGTGGACCACACACAGAATGTGGGACAGACAGGGTGGAAATGTTCGTAATGCAAGTCTTTGCAATGAATAGGACAATAAAACGCATCAGAATTAGTGTGCAAGTTTTCTGTGCGAAACAATTTTTTTCGGATGATGGATTAAAAAGAAGCATTTGAAAAAAACGGACTCAGTGTGCAAAGGCCTTTAGGAGTTTGTCACACCAAAAAAAATGTGTTTATAAACCAGCCAAATTTGACCCTTGACAAAGGCCAAGTGTATAAAATTAGGTTTCAAATTGCTCAAAAATTAGCAGTATTCTCTTCTCTGAGATGCTGAGGGCACAGGTGCTAAAGACGCTAACCGAAGAATGAGCCACTGCTAAGCGACAGGCACTTAATAGCCGCAAACCCAATAGCACAAACAGTCTTTAGTAGCACAGCACACACACCCTGAGCCAGAGAACGAGTGCTACTTTGCAGCAGGATTCTTGTAAGCAGCTAACGTTAGCACAAAGCGTGCACCCACAGCAGTGAGTACTAGCCTAACTGCTGGCAGGCGGGTAGCAGATTTGGGCTGTTTGTGACCGCTAGTGGAACATAACAATCTCAATGCTCACACACAACGCATGAGGTCTAACTTCAAAATGCAGCACAGTTCCTAGTCTTTTCATGTGATCAACAAGTATTTTCTAACATGTGTGACGTGTTGAGAAAGAAATCAGATTTTTCTTTACTCAGACTTTAACATTTAGATCCAAACCAGATTAAGGGCCTGAGTGTTGCTCCAACACACACCACAGTCACCCTCCTCTGCACAACTCATACAGAAATACAAAAATCTGTCCGTAACTGCAAATGTCGGGTATTAATTAATAATTCACTAAAACTGAATTGCTTTTAACAACCCCTGATGAATACTGAGAGCTTATTACCCTCTAGGACGGCATGTCCTCTCATTGTGCGAAAAAAGAAATTAGCCCCTTGAGTAAACAATTCAGACCCAAAACAACGCTGACTGATGAAATAGTTATTAAAACATTTTTCAGACTGTCAGTTATCCAGAGCTGAGTTTGGTGCAAAGCTATTTATTTTGTTTGCCTTTGCCCGAGCTGTTTTACCTTCCCTGACGGCAGTAGGCGGGGGGAATGATGAAAAAGCACTCAGATAGGAGATTCCAAAATGTGGACACACTGTGGTGCCGTAGGCCAGCTCTCTGAACATGATGGTGAGATTATAGAAGTCTTTACCCCCCGCCATCAGGAAATTATTTGCTCTGCTCCCGGAGAGGACCCACCACACACAATAAAGCGGCGGGGTTGTGCCTGCATCCATGCACTTTACAAAGTGGAACAAGGCAACTTCAGACTTTCACCTTTTAGCTTAGACACCTTCAGAATTAAACCCAATTTATATTCAGACTGAGACTTCGCCACCCTTTCTCTGCCTGAAGCATTCACACTTGCTGGTACAGATATAGTCTTCCTTCCTCGCTCTGCATCTGGCCTGTGTCTATGTGAGAACAAGACTGGGAAAAGGCACACTTGGAAATCTCTGCTGAACAGCTGGCTGCCCAGTAAAGCATGTTACCCCCTGGATCACGGCACAGACCGTTTTTTTTTTTTTATCTTTCTTTTTTAAAAAACAACCTAAGAATAGACCACGCTCTTCATCACGGCTCTGACCCTGGATTGATTGTCACACTGCGATTGGTCGTATTACGTGGACGTTTGTATGTTGCATGTGTGAAAAGGACGAGATTGTTTGTGTGGCTGTGATTTTGTGTGTTACATATGTATGTGTAGCTTTGGTTCACTGCCCCCCCCTCCCCCTGCCCACCGCAGCCACAGTCACTTTGCATTAATTCTCCCGTGGCTTGATAAAAACAAATAGCAGACCAGTAGGGGCTTCAGACGGAGCCAAGTGAGCCACGCAGGCTCCTGGGACCTCAGTGCCAGGATGATGTCACCATGCCTGCCCGTGGGCCTGAATTTTCATGCCCAAGCTTTAATGTGGACGAGAGCAAGGACATCACAACTGACCGTTAACACAAGTTCATTATTTTCTTCTCCTGGAGAACTGTCAGCGAGACATTCTCCTACAGGATGGGATCACATCAGTGTTGTGTTGTAAAGAGTATTCAGTTGGTTGCAGTATCATCTACATGATTATGCATTATCACAGGGGCTGGAGCTGCAACAATTAGCTGATTATTAATTAGCTGATCACCTGAAAATTTGCTATTTCAATATTTGAATGTGTTTTTTGGGGGTGATTATCACTTCTCAAATGTGAGGATTTGAAACTTCTGAAAATCATTTGCGACAATGATCAGTTTGCTTCTCAAGAGTCCTACTCAGCCTGTGAAAACATTTATATGCTGTCTTCTGTGGCTCTGAGGTGTGGAAGCCCATTTCTGCCAAAACTGAGAAAAAAAAAAAAAATCCTGTAAATCAATGATTCCTAACTGGTGGGTTGTGGGCACATTCTGAATTGGCTTGCAAATGTGTCAAGTTTGTAAAAAAAAACCCAAAAAAAACATACAGTGAATTTCCGGCACAGAGCTTTTATTGTGAAGTGTCATTTTCTGCTGTAGAGTGAGTGACAGGCAGCTATTTGAGAGAGACAGCAAACTAACTCAACAACATGGCCAAACGCAAGTATGACACCATCATAGACTGTATGTATAAAACAGATCTCGACAGTGGTGTTTTTCTTTCTCTCGTTCTGCCAACGCTGCCCCGACTGTTCATGTTGCGTTGATTTCTGAGGATGTACACAACCAACGCTCCAAACTGAAAACTCAAAATAATGACATACCTTGTGAAAATTATGACTTAGTATCGCAAAATATTGAGATTTCTCAAATTAACTTAGTATATTACATAATTAGCATCTCAAATTAATAAGAAACATTCTCAAAATAATGACCTAGTATTATTTTTATCTTTATTTCGAGATAATAAGTCAATATTTTGAGAAATTCTGATTATTATGAGATACTAAGTCCTTATTTTAAGATTTTTTTTTTTTTTGAGATACTAAGCTATTATTTCCAGATTTTAGACACTAATTACCTTGAGATACTAACTCCTTATTTTAAGAAAAGTATCTCATTATAATGACTTAGGTTTTTTTTGTCACATCAGCTCAAATGGGCTTCCATACTGAGGAGAGCTTTCTAAAGTACAAGAAAATTACCCTGATGATGTCACAGAGATGTCATCAGGGTTACCCTAGATTAGGCCTGATTGTATGTTACAGAAAGCCTGCATTACAAACTGAAGGTGTGGGGTTTGACAGACTTGGCACCTCCCAGGCAGACACTACACTAACAAGGTGCATTATGGTTAATGTAGGATCCAGTGTTTTTTTGCAGTTTGACCAATACTACTCAGTGATGAGTCATGATATCTCAGCCTCTGTTGCTTTAGTTCAGACCATTCTTATTAAAATCTGTCTCTTGTAAGTCCCTCAACTTAATCAAGGTCTACTGCTAAATTGCTGAATTACCCAACTTTAATTTCTGTATTAACTTCTGACTAATATCTTGACTAAAGTGGACCCTGCAGACATGTTTTAAAAACATATAAATGACTGTGCTTTGAATGATCATTAAAATTCGATAAGGGTTTTAAAGAAAGTCCATGAATATGCAAATTTAAAAAAAAAACACAAGTTTAACTACTTGCCTGCTACTTCACTGTATAGTACATTACCAGCTGGAGATTTTGAGTTTCCAAAATACACTTGTGTAAGTTGCAGATTTGACCACAAATAGCTTCATCAGATAAATTTGAAAATAGTGATATAATATGTTAAGGACAACAGGCATCCAGCACTAAAATTAAAATAAAAAACTCACAGCATCTGACAGAGGTCACTTTAAAACAGTAGTGTTGGATCATTTATATTTCAGTTCAACGGCTAATGTTACAAATGTTTTAGTTACCAGTGAATGTGCACAGAGAAACAAAACCACAGTATTTACAGAGGGCAGCTTCAAGTGTAAGAAAATACAGTGAAATATATATATATAAAGTCTGTTAATTCATGTAAATTCACTTTGTCTGTTCCCATTAAAAAATGGATTGTCAAATACATTCTGCCATATATCTTCATTAAACAGGTCATTAGTATACAATCATAATGTATTCTGTGAGCATCGGATCATTCATGTTGGGCGTTAAATTACTTTGTCTATGATGGGTGATCCATTTGTTTTAAAACATATTCATCAGTGGGGACAGCGCTGCGTTTTGTACTTACAGTTGTAAATTGCAAATGAATGAAAGGAGCAGAAACCGCAGCACTACTTTTGCTCTCTCTACGTTCTGGTGTTTTAATCCATGCTATCACCCAAAATGTCTAATTTGGATATCTTCATAAACATGTAACAGTGGCGTAACAATGGTCAGTTTTTGCTCGTTCACTGATGTTAGTTAAGAGTCGACTGCTGCAACACAATAAAAGTTCAACCAGCTTTTAGGTCCCAAACTGTGATTCACTGCTGAGAACGTCGGGAAGCCTCTACGGTATCACCTTCATGTTTTTAATGTCACTGTGTAAAACCACCTGAAATTGCACATTCAACCCCTTCACACTATTCCACATTTGTCAGTGCATGTTGTGTCAATAACGTAAGTCAGTGTTAACCGCAAACAGAGCACGTCACACCACTGAGCTGTAGTGGTGGGTGCTGTGAAACTAATCTCACAGTAAATTGCATCGGGACCGCCCGACGTGCGTTCGCCTGCCACTACTCGCACAACTCTGACCGCATCCTGGACCCAGCTCTTTCTTCCCCCTCATCTGTCCTCTGTTAGGACAACAGTATCTTGGCTGCGTACAGCAGTATCCCACCCAAACCAGTGGTGGCAGCAATAGCAATGACCCTCACTAAGAGGAAGTCCATGGAGTCCTCTAGCTTCGTGTGCAATCGCAGGACCTGCCGGTGGGTGTCCTCGCGGCTGCCCGAGTTCTCGATAACGTGGTTGGCCAAGCCGCGCTTTTCATTGAGCGGCATCTGTGCGGCCACGCGCTGCTCAGCCTGCTCCTGGGTCAGGCCGTCCCTCTGCATCAGGCGCAGAAGCTGAGTGGCAGGGTCACTGAAAAGGAACAGACAATGGAGGTTATTTATGGTGCAGCCAGGGTGCCTTGTTAAAAAACCCAGAGGCAGTGAGTCATGCTAATGAGGCACACAGAGGGCTGCAGAGAGGTAACCAATAACCCAAAACTGGGCTTAATGGCCAGTTTATGTCAAAAACAAACTTCCAAATATCTAATGATTGAAAATATGAAACTTGTAAATAAACAGTCAAAAAGTTCAACTCTAAAGTGACGGGGAAAATGAGGGGAAAGTGAGTGGTCTTACCAGTAAACTACTACAGTGTGGTTCAGGAACTGAGTGAGACGTCTGGTCTCAAAGAGAAGGGGAACATCCAGCACCACATAGCGGTACCCTACGGAGACGGATCGGGGAACAGAATTAATTAGTGTCAACACATTTACACTCTAACATAGTGAAAACACCGGTAACACAATTAAGTTAATTACTTTTTAACAACATACAGCACGTGGTAAATGAGAAGTTTATTCTAAGACACTTGAGATATATAGAGACGCTAAAGAATTAATGCAGCGAGTGGGAGTCATGGCTGGTGCTGCGCTTTGTATCTTAAGTTAAAGAAATACTTCACCCCCTCAAAATGACCATTTGTATATTAATTACTACTCAGCTCATGGTATGTTGAATTTGTAAGCAAAACTTTTTCTCGCATGCCTCCGTGATGAACTAAGAATCCAAAAACAGAAAAAAATCTGGATGAACTGAACTCACAGAGGTATGTGATCAACAACTACATCAAAATATTCACTTACAAACTCCCACACAACTTGTGCAGTTTATCCAAGCCTCATTTATCAAGTCGTGTGCTCAGGACTTTCCAAACAGACAGCCCTTACCAACAGGGAACTGAATTATAAGTAAAACTTATCTAGAGTTGGCTCGTGTTCTCATGGCAGCATTTAGCAGACCAGATAAAATGCCTAGCACAAGAACGCTGCTCTTGACTGGTCAGAATTTCCATGTGGGACAAATCCAGGAAGTAAACCAAACGTTGAAGAAGAGTGTGATTGCTGTGTTCACACCTGCATAAAGGAACCGCACTTAGGGGGCACACGCACCTGAGTTCGACTGGACTAAACCAAACAAGGCAGGTGTGAAAGCACCCTTGTTTGTTTGTGCTATTGTGTGACTTTGCTAAAGCCGAACTAACCGTTTAAAACACTAACATTACACCATAACACTTAATTCATTTCAGAATTTTCTCAGTTTTTGGATTCTTCATCAAGTGTTCTTCAAGAATTCAACGTTATATAGTGTGAGTAACTGATATACAAACGATAATATGGAGGGTGAAATATTCCTTTAAGGTTGAAAATGTTTACTGCAAAGGATCTTTGTGCAGCTGCCTTTATCTCAGTCACTTTCTTCCTCATAAAATGTTGGCAATATTCTAAAATATCTCTCTGTTCGGCTCGCAGAGAGCAATTCATACGGCTTTATGAGAAACAGCCTGAAACCGTTCTGCTGCACTACAATACAGCTTTGGCTCGCGTTCAGTAAATGATCCTCCTTTTCTCTGTTCACTGATATCTGAGCCAAACTCTGTTCCTCCCTCACCTCTGAGAAAGTAGAACAGGATCTCTTTGAGCATTGCTTTATGGATCTCTGGGTGGGTGATGGAGTTCAACAGCTTCCTCTTCTCTTCGTTGGCGAAGATGAGCTGGCCCAGCTTCTGCCTGTCGATCTCCCCGTTCTCAAGGAGGATCTCTGGCCCAAAGTGGTAGACGATGCGGGAATAGGCGGGAGTGTGCGGCTCCACAACTGATATCAAGAAAAGGCAGTTGTTTTAATTAACAAAATAGTGTGTGAAAATACATAAAGGCTTTTTAAATTATTGATTTGTAGTCAGTAAAGTAATATCATAGCATATAGAATGATAGTTTGAAATGTTAAAAAATGGCACACCAACAAAAGACAAAATGAGGGTAAGAAGGTGGATAAGAAGATTTTGAAATCATTTTTTTTAATAGACTCATCAGTGGAAGTGCAATGCGTTGACCTGAGGAAAAAATTCTGCTCTGTCTCTCCAAATGAACAAGGTTATTGTCTCAGGTTTCTGAGAAAACGCTTGCATAGAAAAAAAATCTGCTTGTTAATTCAGAAAAACAAGAATTTCCAAGTTTATTATGTCGTTAATTCACAAAAACAGAGCAGATTTTTTCCTCTCAAGTGAATGCATCACACTTCCAAACTCATCAACCACCTGAGTGTAATCACATCTTTAGCCTAATGACTTATATTCTCTCCTACATGCAGCTGTGCACTCTTCACCTACTTCTGTGACCTTTATATTCACCACATAACAACGCCATCATCCCTGCAGTCAGCAGAGACAGCCTTCATGATTCATGCACTCTCTTCAAGCGCTGGTCCTAATGAACCTCCTACAGACCCAACCTCTGTGTGTCCATTGCAGTATAACAATATCTTACAGTCTGTGACGTAGGACATACGGCTGAGTCCCAATTCCCACGTGTGAGTCTGAATAAGAGTTCAGCTAGATGATGACTGATATTTTAATGCACGTTGTAATTCTAAATAGTTTGCAGGGGAGAGATATTCGCCTACCTTTCCTGGCCACAACATCAGCATCAATAATGGGGCATCCAAGCTCCCGCAGCATTGAAGACACTGCACTTTTCCCTGAGGCGATACCTCCCGTCAGCCCCACCAGGAACATCTTGAAGCAAAGACACAGACAGTTGTATCCGAGCAGTAAAGTCAGCAAGCAATAATACTGACAATATTTATGGTGACTCGCAGAAACTAGATAGAAATTAGTTAAAATTGTAAAGGTGGCATTAAAAAACTTGTAGATTGTCAGGGAACGTCTTAAAAATGAAAATACATAAAAGGAAATAAAAGGAGACAAATAAACAGGCTGTGCATAAACGTATATACAGCAAATTATGTAGTGCTGAGAAGGTTACTTTAAAGAATAATTTTGATTCTGATGTCATCCACCCTGTCATTAAAACCCTGTCAAACTAGAATTACAGGAGGTTTTCACAGCTGACATCATGGACTGGTAGTAGGTTTGGCTGTCTCTCCACGCTTCATAAAACACATGAAGCCTTGAGTGACGCCACTGGCTGGCGTTCTAGTTTTCTGCAGCTCCTGAGGGCTACCAGTTCCTCATTTATCAAGGTCTTACGGCTCTTTTTGTAACACCTCTGAGTTTTTGCTGGCGCCACCAAATCCAATATGTCCAACAACATCAGGCAGTCTTAAATTAAAATCCCGTAAGGCTCCAGGGCTGATATGTCGAGAAACACGTACTGTCCTTGTTTCTCTCCCTGATGTAGGTGAAACAGTAAATAAGATGTCAAATAAGGTCAGTGAATGGTCTAAGATTGGCAGTGAATGGATTTCACTAACTGAAACAAACATGCCAAAACCTAAGGTCCAAAGTGTGACTACGTTGATGTGTTGGTCCAGATACAAATTGTGCAAGATTAAAAGCCTTAGTAATGTTTGAAAAGTCTTTTACCAGAAACGTAAAATGTAAAAGGTTACAGACTGCTACAGTAGTTACTCTGTTAAAAATGTACGAAACAATGTAACTATTTTATTCACTTCAAAGTAATGTACCTTTTTGCCTTTGGTTACTTTCATACAAATGTTTTTAACTGGGCAAAAAAGATGAAACATATCTGGAAATACGCTGTGCCAAAAGAAGACAGCGTGCAAGACGAAAAGATGAAAAGCAGCAGAATGAATATTATATTCTGCTGCATCTAAAAAAAAAATTTTTTTAACCAAAAACAGTTATAACCAGTGATGTAGCGGTAGTTGATGAGGTGTTAGGTTACCGCGGAGGAGGTGGGTATACTCTCCTATATTTTGCAATGACTTTTGGGTTGATAGGTTGGTACACTGTAAACGGCCAGAAAAAGAAGTGGGTGCACCCCATACATATCTGCACATACCTTCCACCAAACCAATGGATGTAAGCCTTTTGCAATCACCAACATTTTGATTAACAACTGCAGTTTATTTCTATATTTTTTCCAAATAACTAACTGATCACATTAATGTTGTAATTTAATTACACGTACCTAGTTTCATATAAGCAGTCACTTCTCTACACTGCTTGCATTATGCATATAAGCAGTCACAGTGGTGTCGATATCCAGGCAATTATTACAGGATTTAACCAACAAATACCTAAACTAGGGAATTATAAAAGTGTTAGTTATTACCAGATTAAAGTTCTGGAAATATCTGAATGTTTTCACTAGTTGAATTCATTACTAATTGACAGTCATAAGGTTTAACAACACGCCCCCTGCTGTGGAGCTGCTGAGCTACATTCAGTTTATGTACCACTTGGCTCACAAGCTTGGGTTGGTTTGACAGCTATGAAGTTATTTATTAATAACCAGAATCAGCTTAAATGTGTGCACATACTAAGAATATGACTCCAGTTTTTGTCTCTATGTACTTGCACAGAATATAGACACAGATGCTAAAAACAAGGACAACAAAGCTGAGCAATTTCAGACATATTTCACTACTCTGTATGTGTATATGTATATATACACACGTATATATATGTAATATATATATATATATATACACAACACAATTGACTTTATAGACAGTAAGACAATAATATATGCTTGACTAAACACCAAAATAAACCCTTACATGGCTCTACAGCTTCTTAACGTTGAAAGCAACTAAATATTAAAGACAATGACTGGTTGTTACCAAACTTATTTTGTTATAATTATCCACAAAGACTTCTAATATGTGATTTAGTTTTACCTCTTAAACGTGTGATACTCCTTAAATGAACTGAATGTACAGTAGGGATCCGTGCAGAGCCACAGTGGAGGGGCTGGTGCAGTAAACAACCAGTGATGCTAACAGGCTAACGTTAGCACAAGTCTTGCTCAGGTCAAAGCGACCACAAATATGCGATAAAACGAAGCTGCCGCCATTTTAGGTCCGTCCTGTGAGGCGTGTAGTCAGTTAATAAAAAGGTTGGAGACAGTCGTGTCGCTGGATATTTCTGTTTCTAACTCTGACTTGTAGCGTTACTTAACTGGTTGCTAGTGACCTAGCTTCTTAGCTTGACAAGCGCCACCTCAAAAATCTTCCGGAGTGTCCTGTATTAGTTCCGCCTGGGTAATTTCGAGTTCCCGTTCACAAGTTAAGGCGAAAAATCAAACTCAGTGACAGGGACTTTCTCCAAAACGTGTTTATTTCCACGCAGAAAGAAGACTTGCACAACTGAAAATGTAAATTCACAGTTTTGTGACATAAAAAGGCTAAATGCACTGTTTCCTCCCCCTGAATAAAATGTAAATGTGTTTTCTCATTAACAAAAATTACACCAAATATACATTCTCCGTAAGAAAATATCAGTCTTCTGCTTTTTTATCTGTACTTTGTTTAGATGATGGCATCTCTGAAGAAACAGGCAGACTGGGCGAATCATGGGAATGTTTGGACCTTTTCCCTCGATGGACCATCTCACCTCCGTTCTCCCCTTCCTCCCGCTCCAGCCTGCCTCTTTTGACAAAATGGTTTATTCTGGACTCCAGGCTCTCGCAGCATGGACGCTCCAGCAGGGGCCGGTAGTTTCTCTGCCTGCTGCCTTCTACAAGCCAGCAATGATCGGAGGACGCTCCACCTGTGGATGGAGAGAGGTGAAACAATATATACCCATCTAATGTTTTGAAGTTTTCACGTCAGCGTGGTGCTCTGGCTTCCTCCCACAGTCCAAACACATGTAGGTTAATTGCCCATAGGTGTGAATGTGAGCATGTCAGCCCTGTGATAGTCTGCCGACCTTTCCAGGGTGTACCCCGCCTAGTGTCGGCTGGGATAAGCTCCAGCACCCCCGCTGCCCCTAACAGGATAAGCTGTTATGGTAATGAGTGATCTGAATGAATTAACACACATCTTTCAGACTACTGTCTCTGCACACTGCACATACTCCATTTACACTTCATACTGTGAACTTCTGCACCAACCCTGGATAATATTTTACATACTATTTTACGCACTACACAGTACTCTGCACAAAGCTACTATGTTTTAAAACTGTTCTGCTCTTTCATTTTTAGAAGATATATTTGCATATTCTTTATATTCTTAATGCTGTAAATCTTTGCACATCTTCCCCTCAGCACCTGCCCTCAAATCACAGCCACCATCATAGCAGTCGTTCCATTTGTCTGAAAACTGAAGTGAACTTGCAGGGCTTTTCCATTGGAGAGGTCTTTTATTATAATCATGTCTATGATGAAATTTAACAGCTGAAACAGCTGAAAATATGGAGGTTGTCAGGGTCTGTCGATCTCATTAAACATCTCACCTATGGCCTCCAAACCCTGGATCATCCCGTAGAGGACGTGGGTCTTGACCGCACTCTGGGTCCAGTGTTGCTGCAGCGCAGACAGAGCGAAGTTCACCTCTTCGTTCTCCTGTTTCCAGTTTAAACCTTCAAAGTGGCAGTCGTACAGCACCAGCGGGTAATCTACTGCCATGCTGGAGACATGAATGGAGATGTGTAAGAGAGATTCATACAGATGCAGCTGCAGTTGAACTGTATTGTTTTCACTGTTACTGATTTAGTTTGCACAGAACATTTATTATTTATACTTGTGTAGGACATAAAATAGATGCTAAGGCCAAGTAGCCCCTAAATTTGATGGCCATGTGATAAGTTATGTGAAAAACAAAACAGAAAAGGCAATTTAGCACAACTGAAGACAGCCTTCCTTAACTCTGACACTTTAATAAATGAAATACAATAAAAATAAAGCAGCAGAAAACCAAAAACATATAATTCCAACTGCTTCATTGCTGTTTTGTTTTTTCATTTTCTGCCTTCTGTGTTTCTGATTCTTCTGTAAGGATAACAGCTTGAGTAGGCTTCGTAAACTCATATTTCAGTAGCCCTGACATAGCGGCAGCTAACAGGTGTTTTGGTGTAACAAGTGGCCGTGTTATCTGGTAAATTTTAGCCGAGTGTGTCAGTGCTTTCTTGTAGTAACTTGCATAATGGGTTGGCATAGATAATACACACAGATAAGTATGTATTTAAAATTGATTAAAGAAAAATTGAAGGCTTTTTTGCCTTTAAATAATAGGTCAGGTTATTAGAATGAAAAGGGGAGAAATAGAGGGGATGACATGCAGCAAGGGGTCATGGGTTGGAATCAAGTCTACCAGGTGAGCTCAAGGGTGCCCCAGTTGAAAGCTGTTATGAGGATACCTAACGTTACATGTTCTGTTGGTGTTTTCAACAGCTGCCGTCACTATGAGCCACCACAATGCATTCAGCTGAAAGTCACCAGTTAACACAGTAACTTGTTAAACCAAAAAAATGGCGACAAGTGCTGCTCGCTGCGTTATTTAGAATGTTGAACTAATAGCCATAAAGAATTGACATGTTTGTGGAACTGTAACATTTTGTTGATGAAGGATGGAAGTATGGGGATACTTTTATTTATTTAACCTTTATTTTGACAGGGAATCTCATTGAGAGAGACAGTGTCATTCTCAAGACAGACCTGATAAAACTGAAGGCTCATTTATATTCCCTTTACGCACGAAAATACGCACTGCCTTTATACTTCCATGCGTACTTCATGTTGGCATAGACACAGCCAATAGATGGCACTAAAGGGCAGAGTCAAAAGTTTCACACAACGACAAATGAGGCCGCTGTGGAGGAGGTCGTAATATCGTACCTTTAAACAGAGGCAGCACTGTAGATGGGGATGGTCTGTGTGGCCATTAAACACATCCTGACATGTAAACAGAGACTTTTTTTCCACCATATTACCAATTTGTTTTGTTACACCATTATTTAAATTTGTTCCTCATCTCCTGCGATTGTACCTCCCTTAAACTCTGCTACACTGTCTCCATGATCTACACTGGACTTGCTCCATTTCGTCTGCATCCATTAGCATTTAGAAAACATACACAAATATGGAAGAAATGAACACAGAGCGTGGGCAGAAAGCTCTGTCTGTCTCTGTGTCTAATGTTGAGCATAAATGAGCCGTTAGTGTCCACAGTTGGCCACCTGCAGAGGATGTTTGGTGGACATTGAGCAACCTTTTGTGGCCCTGGGCTATCAGGAGTTTAATGACTCCTATATATTTACCTGTATTGGGGCTTCTGGGGTTACTCTGAACATCCAGGAGCTGATTAATTATCTCTGGGGATTCCAGTTTCTGCCCTATCAGAAGAAGCACTGCCATCATGCATCGAACCTGCAATAAGTTTGAAATGAACAGAATTTATTGCTGAGCAGAGCTGTAAAAATTGTGTAAAAAAGACCCAAATGAGTGTCTCTTTATACCTGGTGGTACAGGAAGGCCAGTCCTTTGATCTCAAATATGAAGAGGTCATACTGGTCCGTGCTGGAGACGTGCTGAGCCTGCACAGGCCTGACTGATGCCGACAAGATGGTCCTCTCAAACTGCAGGACTCCGTTGCCCACGTCCATTTTGCACAGGTTGCGAAAGTCATGAGTGCCCTCATATCTGTCGGGTGTTAAGAGACCCTCAAATCAGAACTGTGATTTCGAGGAGGGCCGTCAGTGTTCACTACTTTGTGTGTCTTCACCTACCTTTTTGCAGCATCTGCCATCAACGCCACATCCAAGGATCCGCGGGGGAAGTAGTAGCGATACGTGCGGGACTGACAGTCAAAGCGTGCACTGAAGCCGTCTGCTACTGGCGCCCAGTCCAAGATCCTTATGTCCTGCGGCAGGACTCTGTTCAGCATCTTCACATATGGAAGCTCAGAGGAAGTAGCTTTATTTTTGGTGCTAACATCAACATTTTCAGGGAGTGTGACGCCCAGTCCTCCACAAAACTGTGTGGAGCGCAAATCGATGGTGATGACCTGTGGAGGAGAGACACTGTCAATACATGCAGGCCATTACACTGTTGTTTTATGTTGGACACCAAACATGAGCCTCAGAACTCACTGAGAAAAGGCACTGACTCCTTTGTCGGTGCGACCACACCGGTGGTAGTTGGAGCTCTGTCTGTCCTGAATCAGCCGCGTCTTCAGCAAAGCTTCGAAGAGTCTGGCCTCCACAGTGTTGTCTGTGTTCTCCTGAACCGCAAACCCTTGGTAGCACCATCCCATGTAGGCCAGCCGCAGAGCCACATGGCGACGGGGGTGTGCGGAGAAGTCAAAGGGACGATCTTTACCTGCTTTCTTCCCCTTCTTACTGCTGCTGGTGTTTCCATCAGGTCTGCTGTCTGTGTTGTCACTGGGAGATGGACTGGACTTCATGTCATCTCCAGCTTCACTCCTCTCCTTTAGCTGGGACCTGAGCGTCTCCAGGTCTGCCTCCAGCTGCTTTATTCTCTGATTAAAGCCTTTGACATGCTGCCTGGTAAATAAGTGAGAAGAGAGACAGTTTAGAGAGGATAGCTTCAAAGTTTATACTACAAGAGAGCAGCTATGTTAGCTAGTTAATGAACACTTACTCAGCTACATGCTACATTTTTATTTTATTTTACACGGTCAAACCAATAACAATAATATAGTCTATACTTTTGCTTAATTCACAAATGGATGTTACCACAATATTCATCCTGCTGGAGTCGACTAAACAGTGTATTACTTGATGCTAAATGCTACACACACTGTCTGTTAGCTTAGCTCGTGTGCTATGTTTTCATAGCAGATATAAAGACTGTTGGTGGTTTTAAATAATATTGAGGAAAAAAGTTTCTTTACCTTTTATTTTACTTTAAATGTTGCTGACAAACTCGTGTTTTCATTCAGTTTTCTGAGCTGCTGCCGCACACGTTACTTTTCATGCTGATACAGGTTTGCTACAGTCGGACCAATTTTGAAAGCGGACGCATTTCCGCTTAAAGGGTTTCTGGGAAATGTAGTTTACTCCTCAACTTGCCTGGTTTGAAGCAATTGGATCTGCTTTTGAGGATCATAAAACTGTTCCACTGAATGTTTAACTAAATACACCGAGAAGAATATCAATATAAAGCACATTTTCTCGAATAGACCTACTTTTCCCTTGTAAAATATTAGATAGCAAATTTAGTTTTTTAGTGCTTAAATCTGAGTAGAAAATAAGAATCAGAATCAAGGTCAGGATCAGAAATACTTTATTGATCCCAGAGGGGAAATTGTGAGTCTTTGCAGTTGGTGCAAAGAATAGAGAATTATAAGAAGTGAGAATAAGAGTATGAAATGAAGTCTGTAAATATAAAGCAATTTTTGTCTTTTGGCTGCTCCTGGATTAAAACTAAGGGGGACAGAGTGTTTGCTGATTGTATTTAATTTTTAAGTTCATTTAGGCTGTCTTTTATTTCCTCAGTTTTTATACACTAAAGATTGTTTTTTTATCAGTTCTTTTAAAAGTCGTTGTTTTCATGTCTTGTCTGTTTTAATTATTGACATGTGAAGCACTTTGTAACTAGAGATAGATAAAGATTATCATTATTATAAAATAAAATAGAAATTAAAATATGCATTTAAAATAAAAATATGGTATGCTATGGTGTTTAACACTAGTGCTTAACATGTTAAAAATATTAAAAATAAGATATATAATGTCACTGTGCTGAGGCTGTAAGTGTGAAAATTTTAACTACAATATATACAGAAATAGAATAAATCAAGAATAGATAAGGGTAACCATAAGAAATATGTACACTTATGTGCATTATGTTGAATATATATATATATATATATACATTTAAGAGGTGCTGGTGAGAATAAAGTTGTATACTAAAACAACTGCACAGTTGAATTACTGCACCCACTAGATAATTGTAACTTATAAATGCAGGAGGTGAATAAAGTCCAAATGCCAGTCTACTGGCTTAGAGCAGCCGACACTCTGAGGGAGGAGTTGTTCAGGTTGATGGCACCAGGCAGGAATGACTTCCTGTGGACCTCTGTGGTGCATCCTGGGTGAATGAGACTATTATTGAATGTGCTCCTGTGTTTGAGCAGCACCTCATGGAGTGGGTGCAGACATTGTCCAAGATGACATGTATCTTTGACTGCATCCTCCTCTCTGACACTGCCACCACAGAGTCCAGCTCCACCTCCATGATGTTACTGACCTTGTGAATCACTTCACTGAGCCTATGGACTCTGCTACCCTCAACCTGCTGCCCCAGCACACAACACTGGCCACCACAGACTCACAAAACATCCTCAGCAGTGTCTGGCAGATGTTAAAGAACCTCAGCCTCTTCAGAAAATAGAGGCAGCTCTGGCTCGTCTTGTAAAGAGCTTCAGTGTCTTTAGTCCAGTCCAGTTAATTGTCAGTATACACGTCCAGATACTTGTGGTCCTCCACCATGTCCACACTGACCCATGGGTGGAAACAGGGGTCACCTGTGCCTTTGCCCTCCTCACATCCACCACCAGCTCCTTCGTCTTTGGTTCTGCTCACACAAAATGTAAATAGCTGAACTGCTCAAAGCCTTTAGAGATACACAGCATGTGCGGATATGTTGGGACACAAGCCAAATAAATTAGGAGCCAAACAGCAGCATGCAAGAGCATCATGCTCAGTAAAGTGACTCCCCCGTGTTTGATATTGTGTCACTATGTTCCTATTTTTATCCTTTTAGAAGCAATTATAGGTTGGTGAATATGAATACACTATACATAGTTTACTGATTTCATTTACATGAGGTGGCTGCAACTTATTATTTGGAGTTACTGTGAGATTCTTCACAAGCCAAAAATAGCTGTGGTTGCAGTTATTTTTTAAACACTGTTATCTGGAGCTCAGGAATTAATCAGGCTGTTTTGTTATGTTAAGATAACAAAGCTGGTTTTCTCCTGATAGTGGGTTAATTTATGTTGATCTTGGAAAAAGAAAAGCAGAGAGGTAATGAGATAATTTCTCATGAGAAAATGGCTCTTGTTTTCTCAAGTTTATGGGATAGTTATGGAGAACTCGAAAATGAATGTCTGTGTCATTTGATCACAGCAGGTTTCAGCCTTCAAGATGACTGTCATGACTGTCGGGGAGGATTCACAACTGATCTGAATGTTTCCCTTGCAGAAAGACGCAATGCATTTTCTGCCTGTGTTAGACCTTGATTGAAGTACAGTCTGATGTGTTGTGATCGGTTGCTACAGTTGTCGAGATGTCATCTCTTCATGCTGGCACAACACTGCTGATCTTGGGTAAACATTATAAGCAGTAACAGGAAACAACTTTTTGTTGTTGTCAAATCTCATTATGTCAAGATAACAAAGCTTGTTTTCTCAAGATTAAAAAAAAAGAACTTGCGATCTCGAGATAATGACAACAAAAACAATTGAAAGCACGGTCTTTCTCTGCCACTGTAAGTTGCCCGCTCTGAGTTACTCAGACCAGAGTCAAAGATGGCAATAACCTGATGGCCTGTGGCTCTCAGCCTCGACTGCAGACAATGGATGCTGAGTCAGAACCAAACTCCAGCTTAGTTCAAAGATCCACAGGCCCGACCAAGCCCTTCTGTCACAGGAGTCAACTTTCCTGGCTGAAAAGAAACTTTTACAAATCTTTAAAGGTCTTGTGTGTAGCAGTTAGTGACATCTAGTGGTGAGGTTGCAGGCTGCAACCCACTGAAACCTCTTGTGTACCGAGCATGTAGGAGAACTATTCCCCTTTTCGACAGTCATGGGCTAACTTCTTGAAAGTGTGTCTTAAACTGATGATAGTTTGTCTTGAGTGGTGACGTTTAAAAGCAGAGTGCTGAGCCTCAGCTGAAGTCCCCTGTTATTTTTGTTGCAAGTGTTTTTCCACAGCAGGGCAGGTAAAAAGAGGTTCACATGTTGGAAGTGAGCTGTTTGCAGAGGTGCAGTAAGAGCCTGTTGTCTGCAGCTCTTCATGATCATCTCACTGTGGCTGTTGTTGTTCACCCCTGTTGTTTTGTTATGTTTTAACTTTTATTGTGAAGCAGCAAAATAAGGAAATGTTGAGTTTTCAAGCAGCAACTTCACACAACTTCTAGTATGGAATCAGTGACATGAAACAGTGAAATAAAGATATCTGAAATGCAAACAGGACGCAGGAGAGAAACTAAACTCCAAACCACAGATATTCAGTTAGAAGGTACAAAAGTATGAACTACTTTCTCTCTGGTCTCCTGCAGACAGGGGAGTAGAGCCTGCAGGAGTCAGCAAGACGTCACTGCTGCTTGAGGGCTGGCGGCCAAGCTTTTGAACCTCCCCCATAGAAGGTCCATCTCCGGCATGTCTTGGCGTGGCTTGGCGTGTCTAAACTGACAATGGAAACACAACTCAGCGCGGCATGGCTTTACTCAGCGCGGTCAAGAGCGACAATGGAAAAAGGGTACTACAATAGCTGACGAGAAAAACGCAAATGGCCCTATCTAGAGCCAGTGTTTAGCTTGTCTTTTCTGGGCCACTGTAGAAACAACATAGTGGACTCCATGGAAGAAGACTCACTCTGTATGTCGATGCCAATAGATCCACCTGAAGCCTACATACTGGACCTTTAAGAGCACCTCAGAAATCATTTTGTGCTCAGCAGAGCGAGCATCTACATGTCAACTGAAGCAACCATGTGATGCAAGTCAGATGTTAAAAATGCACATTGAACCAGTCGACCAGAATGTATCTCGTTTATTGCAAATATTCATTGTAGCATGAAATTTTAATATAAGACTGTCACAGCTGGTGTTTTCAATGGCATACACCACAATAGACCAAAAGATTTCCATCTGTTGGATAACTTGTCAGTCACAGTTTGCAAGCATAGCAACAAGGTACCAGTTACTGTCAAACCTATCAGTGTCAGAGTCAAACCAACTCATCTGTATGTCACGTTTGAGAAAGAATAAACATGCAAAAGCAAATAAAATACATCTAATTTGGGCAAAAAGAGAGAAAAAATATCATTGATGTGGGACGTTGGCTGTGCTTGACCACGATGACACATCAGCTCATGGTTTCATAGTTTTTTCCTCTCATTTTCAGACACAAGCACACCCCGACTAACACTCCAAAAACCTGTAACAGGCAGAAAGGTTATGAGTTACTGGGAGCAAATGAACTCAGCGACAGGTCAAAAAGGTTCTTTTCTCTCTCCGTAAAATCAAATTAATTCTGTATTTCACCACCTGGGGCATAAGATAGGCTTTATTATCATTCACGTCATCCTCCACTTACTTTTCAAATGTCTGCATTAGCATCGCTACAAACATTTGCTCATATTGGAAATTGCAGATGATTTAATAAATACATGTGATTTTTGTTTTTCTAAAGATACATTTTGATTCATGAAGTGTTTATTTACCTCTCCAACTCCCAGAGTGATGCAGACAGCACCGACCCACAGCAGGTTCTTCAACAGAAAGAGCTTGATGGCCCGGATACAACCCTGAGGGGGAGCACACAGACACAAAACACTGCCTCGTTTGTTCACAAAGATTGGATGTGGATGTGAACTTGAAATGAGATTTCCCAGCAGACCTTTGTGCGCACTTTGTCCTTGTCCTGACCACAGCCCGGACCCTTCAGCACGCAGCAGGAATCTGGCACGGCGTCGTGGTTCTCCCAGCCCACACTGTTGGACCAGTCGTCAGGGCCGTCTGCACCACAGCATTTGAACTGTAACACAACACAGGAAGAGTGCACTAAGGCTGCCTCTGTGGATCTGTCTTTGTATGGTGCACTGTGAAACCAGTCTAGTCTACATACGAGAAAACAAACTGATTTTTGATTACTAATTGATAAATTGCACAGAGAGCTGAGGGACTCATGGAGGCTTACAGATTACAGTATTCGGGCCCCTGGGTTAATCTGGCCCCTCTCCAGTCTATCAAGCACATACAAAACGTAAATCTGTGTGTGTCACCTTTTCCTGAATTTTGTCGATGGCGTGTCTCTTCTGTGGGCTGTATTCACTGATCACCCTTCTTGCTTTGCTGTCATAGTCGATAGCATTCTTCACTTTTAGGAGGAGAGTCTACAGAGATAAGAAAGAAGATTTTAATCTTTCTATTATCAGTACCAGAGCTTTATTTATAATAACCATGACCAGATTATGAGACAATGGGCCCCCAGGGCCCCTGGGCACAGAAATTCAAAAGGGCAAACAGATGCTTCTTTAGCCAAGACATACAGACCTAGCGTCAAATACTCTTTAATAATTGAATGTGACAACTTCAATTTGGAAGTTACTTTAAATGTTCATCCCTAGTCTTTTTGCATATCTTCATGGTCATTTTGAGTCTCTTCCTGGTCAGTAAGTGTTCATTTGAGTGACATTTTTAAGGGGAACGCCAAGGGGCCCCCGACACTTGTGTCTGGTAGGCCTGTTCAGTAATCCATCTATGGTGATGACAAACCACCTCTTGTATGCCTTGAGAAGCAAACTTTTTGGCTCGATCTCAGGATTTAAGTGTCTCACCCGGCTGCGAAATATGTAGAAGGCGCCCCCTGTGAGTAGCTCCAGAATGATAATGACGATCAGGATGCAGATGAACTAATTCACACAGAAACAGAGTGAGCAGTGTTAGAGGTCAGGCATGTCCCATATCCCTTAAAAACACCCTACAACAAAACTGTCACATTTGTTGAAACATGTCTGGTGATTGAACAGTCTTAATTTAATCGAGAATTAAAAACACTGACATCCAACATGCTGCCAAAATCGTCCCACAGAGACGCTCTTCGTCACATCTATGAGGAGACATTTATGAAGCATAATGTTACTTACACAGGACACCATGGAAGAATTATTAAAGAATGCCCCCAAGTGGCCCAAGATCGAGACAAGGGCTATGGTGATACCCACTGCAATGAGGACTATAGAGATTTTGGACAGGCTGCTCCCTGCAAACTCGCCCATGTGCTTGTAAGTAGAATGTTGCTGTACTCCGATAACGATGAGGGCAACACCTGATGCCTGAAAAAGATATTCAGCAACAGGACATTAATGCAGCATGAATATGAATATGAATAAGAATATTCTAACTGGCGGCAAATGAAAGGTTAAGGTCTCAGCTTTAAATTAATGTGTTTTAATGTGAACAAATATTTGTTAAAGTTATGTTGTTTGTGATTAAAGTTATGTTGTGCATTCGTGCCAACCAGCCTGTGATGGGGCAATTTGGCACAATGTTAAAATGCCATAGTAAATTAAAAATTAAAAAAATTAAGCAACCAATAGAAACAATTTGAATATTTAATTTAAACGAGAACAAGAAAATATGAACATTTAATTGAATATTTGTCCATTTTTAAAAGCAAATATTTTAATCAATTTATCAGTAGGAAATTTGAATTAATTTTGCAATTGACCATTCAAAGTAATAATAAATACAATAACCTTGTTAAAACAATAATTAACAAGGTTAAAAACAATATAAACATTGTTTTTAACCTTTCAAAATAGTTGTAGTTGCTCAAAATACAGTCATAGTCACAATGGTTAATTTTGCTGTTTGTTGCCACATGTTCTAACTAACCCAAAATCAGTTGGCCAACTAATCCCACTGACATTTGAACCAACTCTGTGACAAAACTCTGTTACAGCAGCAAACCAAAATCACTCACATATGAAAATATAGCTGATTCTTTTGTCAATTAATTACAACACATTTCTAATATCTTGATCCAACACAGTTTTATAAAACATTTAGCCCTCAGACCACTTTTTAACTTTTAATACTATAAAACTGAAACATTTACCTCACCAAAAAAGTCAGTAACTTTCAGTTGTTTTAACGTACACAAGTGCAAGTGAAGAAAGCAAATATTATGATGTCACATTTTTGTTTCTGTGACCTTCACAAGGCAGAAAAAAAGCTGTGTGCCAACCAACCCCTGTCTCCTGCACTTATTTTTTTAAATCCCTATTAATTATTTTTATAGACATAATCAATCACTGTTCCAAACACTTACAATCATTAAGAGAATTAGCCACATCACTTACCAAAAAAAGCACATTGAAGAAAACGAAGCAACATTTGATGTTGCAAAACGTGCACATTGTGAGGTCTTGTTGACGGCAATCCAAGTTAGTGTTGTAATTAAACAATAAATGAAGACAGAGAGAAGCAGCAGCCCAGCAGCCCTTCCTCAGTCAGTATGAAGAGATACACCTGAACACCTAGATGTAATTCAGTGGTGAGTGTGTCATATGACCTTATGAAAATGACCAGGCTGATAACGCAGGTGGAGACATGACTTTCTTGTCGGACTATTTGAATAGTAACATTGATGAAGTGCAAAAAGGACCATAAACTACGACATGATCTCAGTATATGGTAATAGCCGTTATGTGGTGTTGTCATACGTTTTAAAATGTATAATGTAATCTATAACAGCTGTAAAAAGCTTTTTCTGTTGTTGCTCTACACGTAGCAGCATCCTCTCTGTATTTCTGCAAGTTTCTGCAGATTTTTTTCAAGCTTGTTGTTTTGCATTGTTTCTTTGATCCATTTTCTGTATGATGGAGGGGTTGCAACTCTCTATTTAAATAGAACCGAGCGTCTAGATCGTGTCAAGCTCATTTTAGTTCATGGGCCAGATACAGCCCAATTTGATCTCAGATGGGCCAGACCAATAAAACAAGAACCCTTTTAAAGCAACATCAGCTCCAATATTTTCCCTTTTTTGGGTAAGAATTATAAGTACATTCTATAGATGTTCATCCTTTTGCAAAAAAAAAAGGGGAACAGCCTGAGCCTTTACATGAAGTAGGCATTGTTTAACTTGCTCCTGAAACCTGGCACCTCTTTGTTTAGTCATCTAGTGGGCCGGATTGGACCCTTTAACAGGCCAGATCTGGTACACGGGCCGTATGTTTGACACCTCTGGTCCAGATAATAGGGAGGTAGGATTTGAAAATAACAGAGAAAAAAATAGTATAAAAGATAAAATGTTTTTCAGTTTGAATTTTATGGATAAGTGTTTAAAACTGGCAAAAGTGTTATCAATATTCAGGTCCCCAAGACTACAAATAACCTCATCATAACAAATTTGGAAGCCTCTATCTCACTGGTTTTCAAACACATTTTGGGTTTGCTGTTCCTTACACTTCATTTTGCTTAACTTAGACCTGTTGTCCTTGTTCGTGGACACTTTTTATGTGCCATTTAGTGGTAGCAAAAGCTCAATACACTAGATGGATGGATACCTGAATTTTCCCGAGGGCATGAATTAAGCATCCTCTACGTGTCTATCTATCGCTATCTATCTTGTACAGCCATGTTCAGGCAATTAAATTAACAGTTCTGAACAGTTTTAGACTTGAACAGTGACCCTAACCCTTGGAGTTACAAACCTTTGGACAATTGTTTGCTTGTTTTGCACAACAGTGTTCAGACATTGATATAAACTGTTTTGTACTTTACTATAAACTTGCAACTATTAAAAATAACCCAACGTCCCTGTATAAGGACATTGTTTTTCCCCAAAACTGCCTACTATTCAAAGACAATGCTCAGTCTTTTATACTTATTGGGTCCTACTTATCCCAAATAAATGCATACCAAACATAAGCTCCGATCTTGGGGGGCTATAGTGAATAGAAATGTTCTGAATACCCAGGCACTTTTTGAACTGTTTCCCAATGCTCAATGAATGGGTTACAACTATATTTCACAAATCTTTATTCTTAAAGAACAACAGAGTTGCAGTTTCCTTCTGTCACAGCTCAAAGAGTCTGAGCACTTGGAGCCATCTGACTACTGGAACTTGCTTCGGGGCTTCTTCCATCCTTTTGAGGACCAAGCTCTTCCCCAGAGCTTCTCCACCACCAACATATGGAGCAGCTGCAGGAAGCCTTACCCGACTCCACCTGCTGGAAAAGGACCGAGGCCTCTGGCTGCGGCACAGTAATCTTCGTCACAGTAGAGTGAGCTGCTGGGATGCCTGTGACACTCTGCCAGTGTGTCCTCAGTTCCTCACATCTCCTTCTATTTCCATTCATGTCTTTTTCTGTGTCAATCTCCTCAGTGTTTTTCTGCTTTCTTAGAGCCGGAGCCAGAGTGCATCAGGCTGTGAAGGACCATGCTGCTTTCTAATTTTACACGTAACAACAGAAACTCTGTTTTTTCACTCTGTCCTCATTAAGCAGTGAATCACAGCAGGCTGTGTGAATGTATGCGAGAGACAGATCATGAGAAAACAGACTCAGTTGTAGGCCGTAGCGTGAGGTTTTACCCACCAAAAACGGTAATTATTTGACATACAGAGACTGGTTTATCTGTTGGAGGACAAGTCATTTACGTGGACACGAGTGTGGTTTTATCTTTCTTCTGCTCATTACTGACTCTCTGTCCACGAGGCCTTATCTTTTTGCACTTATTTGCCTGCAAAGAAATTCATGCTGAAGAGATAAAAAATATTTTGGATTACTGTAGCTGAGTTGGCATCCTTTCTTACTGCTTTACAAAATGCAATCTATTTTGTTATTTTCACAGTTTAATTGAGTTTAATAATGGACTTTGGTGGTCTTGATGTGACCATCCTCTGTTTGGCCACCAATACTGATTGACAGATCATTTCTGCAATGTGAGGCAACCAACCACAGGAGGGCTCCATTCCACTTTTTTTTCTTTTTTTTTTAAACAAACGTGTCCAGCATCTGGGAAGCCATCACACCAGTTTAATAGAGTGATGGCGTGTGTTTGAAGGAGTTTGTGGGAACAGGATTACACAGAGCCTGCATGTCTTTGAAGGGCTTCATGGGAACAGGAAGTTAAATGATTACCATAGTTGGAGTGCTCAGTCACAGAGAGAGAACATTGTCCTTCCCACTCTTTTTCCTGTTTTGAATTCCACAAGACTTGGTCAAAACCTTGTATGACTTCCGTCTGATAAGGATAATTGTTTAGGAAGGAGGAGGGGTCGTGGCGCTGTTGTGGAATATTTACATGTATGCTCTTTGTACCATAATGGTATAATTCTATGGTGGAAAGGTCCAAATACGGCAATGGAAAAGTACCAAATAATGCACTGACACTTCTATCATATTCTGTTGTATCTTTTACCTTATATGGCTCTTTGAAGAAATTGTGCCAGAGTTTAGAGAATCTAAATGTTTCAAGGGTCATGTGTTTTCTGTGCTCTTTTATTTATTATCTTTACACATTTCAGATCTGACTCATCAGTTAATGTGAATTTAGATCGAGGAGGAGACTTATATAGGCCTACTGCCCAGCAAATCCAAAATGCAGTACCTTTATATTTTAAGATTAGAATCTGTAATAGGAATGTTAAATTTTAGATTTTGGAACATAAATAACAATTGCAAGAACCACAAAACAGAGGCTTTAACTACAATTGAAACCATTTTGATGTACAAACATCTTAGTTGTTGTGTTAGTAACACAACATAAATAAGGCAGTAAAAAAAAAACATGACAGAGAAATAAATAAAATAAAATAACACCAGTAAACTTTGGCTAAAAACTATCGTAGCAGTTGTCTGCAGCCTCTGCAGAAGAATCCACATGATATAATGTGGTGGAGTAATTTAGTTATAAAACTGCCTTATTAAGTGGTGGAGAAGCTACATGAGAAACTACAACATATTTAGTTTGTGTTTTCTCTCCTTCTGTTATTGTCCAAACATAGACAGCAGCAGGGGCAGAGCCAGACATTGTAAACATTCGGGACCCAGCCTAAATAACAAGCCCCCGCCCCTCATGCGTGATACCTACGCCAAAGGCACACATTCACGTTTCTATGAGACACACCCATTAATGTCTGTTGTGATGCACAGCTGTCTGAGTGAAACTTGTTGTTTACAGGTGGTTAAAGTTATCAAATGTTCGCAGGTAGGTTTAGGCAGCAAAACTACCTGGTTAAACATCTTGTTTTGGGTTAAAATAAGTACGTAACATGTCACGGGAGCAATGTAAGTCTGACATAGAGGGATCTAAGATAGGTAACATTATGTTCAAACAGCACTGAGTTTTGGTTTCTCATGGGAAACCATCAGTGATCTTCTGGCTTAAAGTCTGTGTTTGTTTGACCCATACACAACCACCACCACTCACTCACCCTATACAAACTTAATTGCCTTTTATACTTTGTTTTTCTGAGCATAAAATACTGTTGTGTATGGGTCAACCCGGTCTCACTCCAAAGTTGTCGAAATCCTGCACTTGGTCAGTGACTTCCAGGGTCATATTCTGCCATAAAGGTCATCCTTTCACTTCGGCATGTTACACAGCCGGTCGCCATTATTGTTTGATGGCCCCTAGCGGCATCAGAGGGAAACACAGTGGGACAACAACAAAAGTTAAAGCAGCAGAAGTTTGAGTTGGGTGGATGGGACTTTCACCCTGGAGGCCGGTGTTCACTTCCCCCCACCCTGTAAAGCCAAACCCTGCTCTTTTTTCCTAAACAACCATGTGCACATGTTGACTAAATGTAACCATGTCAGAAAAGGCCACGTCACGGTGTTGTACCGACCATTTATAAGTGCGTTTATTTTAAAAGAGACTGTATGCAAACGGTAAATTTCCTGTGAAAATGGAAGTGTATTTTGAAAACAGACAATGCATGTAACAGGAAGAACATACATGACACACGACACGATGGTCCACGCCAATTATTTCTCGTCGTCTTTCACGACGTGTCTGATGTCATCTGGTTATTCTTGTCCTATTTTTATTATTATTACTATTATTTCAGTCACTGTGTCTGTTAGTGTGCCAGCTGAAATGTAGTTGTAATGTAATGTAAAAAAAAACCCACCACCAGACGACGGCAGGATCTATATTTGAAGTATCATTCGCAAACATGCAAGTCACTGAATCGTCCACAACCAAGTTCCTGCAAATTTTTCACAATAAAAGCCTTTGAAGGGATTCTCTCAAGCAAAGTTATGATTGGGCTTTTAATTTGAAAAAGATGCAGGAAGGGAAGAGTTTGAAATGGTGGCACGGTGAATTAACTTTATCAAGGCAAACGGGAGCAGATGAAAGTAATGTTATAAATGTAAATAATACAGAGGGAATAATAAATAATGGCCCGTTTATGATGTAGTCTGTTTCAAATGAAGCTGGGAGCCTCTGCAGTTGTGGTAAGTAAAAGCCCCGCCACTATTTTTTAAATTGTATTACCTTATTTCTGTTTTCATTATGAAACGTTACATTGTTTGCTAGCTTGATGCTAATGGCAGTACTCACCGGGTTGATAAAGTGTCTCTGTAAATATCTCTGTCTTTCTATTGGTCAAAGTGTTTACTATGACACGCTACACAAAATGAAACGATGGATTATCGCGTACGGCACTCATTGTTGTTCACTACCCATGTCGCTGCGTCAGGCTAGAATCGGGCTCATACCGAACCAGCTCTATTTAACAAGCCATTTGGGAGAATACCTAAAACTTGGTTATATGGCACCCCAAGGTGCTCCCAGGCCAGATGAGATATGTATGTGCCCAGGGGCATCCTGATCAGATGCTCGAACCACCAACTGACCCCTTTCGATGCAAAGGAGCAGCGGCTCTACCCCGAGCTCCTTAACCTATCTCCAAGGCTGAGCCCAGCCACCCTTCTAAGTAATCTCATTTTGGCCACTTGTATCCGTCATGTCATTCTTTCGGTCATGACTACAGGTGAAGGTTGGGATATGTGCTGAACCACAATGGTCCAGCACAGCGCCCGCATCACTGCAGACACCACGCCAAACCGCTGATCCATCTCGTGCTCCATTCTACCCTCACTCGTGTACAAGACCCCGAGATACTTGAACTCCCTCGCTTGAGGCAGTAACTCTCTCCCAACCCAGAGTTGAAGTTGAAGGTATTTTAAAAAAACATTCAGGGCTGGAGCCCCTGAAGCCACCCCTCGCTCCGTGACTGGAGTGCAGTATCTGTTTTCTTATCAATAATTAGCCTTGTTGTGTTCATGTGTGTTAAGCAACAATTGTGACTTTAATACTAGAGAGCTTAGAAGTGGGTAGAGTGAGTCTTTGAGTCTTTCCATCAGTGAACAGTTTAAAAATAGCTTTGGTGGATGCCTGGTCCATCAATCATTGTGCTTCTAGTGCCAGGGGAAATGTTTGTTTTCTAAAGTAAATTATGTGCCTCCCACCATATGGTACTACTTACACAACTGCATACCAGGCCATGCAAGTGTTTCCTTACATTCCTGCAGTGACAACTATTAGGTGTAATGTGTCCATTTAAAACCACAACATAACAACTCATTTGTTTGAGGGCAGCTTTTATTAAACGTATTATGCAAACATTGTTATTGTTGTTGATGCTGAAGTGTGTTGCACAATAATTATTCAATGTTTTCTTAATAACTATCAGCCACAAATGAATTAGATGTTAGTTCCATATTTGAGCTAAACTCTATAAGCAGCAGTCAGTTGTGTCATATACTAAAGCCATATATTGATATACTTTTACAGTCCCATATCAATATGTAGTTACCTTTTTTTTAATCAATATTATGTTTATTGGCTTTTTTTTCAAATATAAATATGTAATAAGCTTTATGGAAACTATGCACTGCTGTAATATCATTTAATTTAATTTAAAACACAGACAGTAAGGCAGCAAATATTTGCTCCTCCTGTCACATGCCAGGACGCCCTGGGCATAGCAGTAGCCAAATTGTATGCTATTCCTGCCTGTAGCGTGTAATTTTCATTGTTGTGTGTAAACACTGTTCATTTCACATTATGTAAATTGAAAAATCTAAATTTTTAAATACATTTAGTCAACCTGTGTTTTGACAGAGGCTCATACTGAGACTATTGTCTCTATCTACTTTTGTCCCGAAAGACAAAGAAGTTTGAATGACTGTAGTTGTATTTCAGTTATTTTATTTTATGGGCAAAATGACTCTGGTTGGTTTCACTCTAGAAATATAACATGTAATCATGTTTGCTTGAGATTCAACAGCATTCCCACACATTTTCATAAACAAAATTTCAAAACTTTGTACACGACTTTTTAATGTCCCATGATATATATATATATATTTTCTCACCCCGGTTGCCCAGCGTTTTTCCAGACATGTCAGATTCAAACTCTATTCAAACATAATTTCAGCTAGCTGGCATAGATGAAAGGAGAGACGTGACACGGGGAGAAAAGGAGGAAATGTACATGATGGTTAACAAAATGTTGTCACACTTCAGGCATATTAGATGTGTTATTTTGACAGCTACAAAAAAAAATAGATATACCATTATGATTATTCACGGAAGATTGTGACAGTTTAATTACACATATCAAATTTTCATGACTTTTCCAAAGCTCTAAATATTTTTTACTGATTCAGGCCTGGAAAATGTGATTACGAAATTCCATGACTTTTTCAGGGTTTCCAAGACCATTGGAACCCTGGTCAAAGGATGGTAAATAAATTTCAAGTAATAATGTAGATTGTGCTTGGGATCAAAGCTGCAATTTGTATTAAAGAAATGTCTGAATTTTCGTTTTACGCGATATGCATATAAAGTGTAACTTTCCTAAATAAAAATACATATATTTTTGTCAGATGACATTAATTACATAGGCCTGACTAATCATGCTTTGAGAAGAAATAAATTAAGATTTTGCTCCCTGGGGTCCAAAGGGACCCCTGTCAGTAGTCCCTGTATTTTAAGTGATTTAAACATGACAATACATTAATATGTATATATGTGCATACATATTCACGTACAAACACAAATCAAACAATATATAAAGATTTCGAATATTGTGTATCTAAACAAATAATAATGGTTCCTAGGCTTATTACACTGAAAAGCACATAAACTAACAAATAAATGTACATATTTTTATTAAAGGGTCAATTGCGAGCAGACAACCAATTACCAAGAAAAATGAACACAGCATATACATATATACATATATATATTAACACCCTCTTTCCTCATTATAGGATTATTATAATCTTTATCTCTTTAAGGGATCCATTAATTTGTCAACACCAAAAAATGTGGCAGCAACTCCTGTGCATATTGGATCCAGTTTGACCACAATTTCACAAATGTATTAATTCAATATACAATATTATCTATTATTTATTTCAATTTTATGTAGTAGTTGTATACATTGAAATGTACTTTATTGATCCCAGAAGTGAAAACAATAAATGAGCAACAATCCATGAAATTCACATGTTGTAGGATGTAGGTAAAATAAAATTCCAGTCAGTGAGGCTTTTACGGACAGCCAGCAAAACTGCTTTTCAGCAACAGAGACAAAGAAAACTGTAAAGACCTGTCAGCTATCTCCTCTCCGCTTTGAACATGGATAAGAGAAAACCAGTCTGTAGTAGTAACCATCAGGCAACAAAAGATAATTGAGAGCACACCTTGGAGACACACCCAGCCAGCAGTCACTATTATTCTCATTTAAATAGAATTAAAGGCGTCTCATTTACATGTAGATCTTACTGTTTGTGGTCACATCGTCCCACGGCTCCACATTCACTCAAAGAAACTCAAATCCCTGGAAGTCCACAGTTTTATGGAGTCACTTCAGTGATTTCTCCCCAGGCTGTCTGTCTCACAGCAGTGTCAGTGCGTGAAGAAAGCTGCCCCACAGGTTCTACTTGATTCCTGCGGCGACTCTGGCAGTGTTGCTCAACCTTTGTGACTGAGTGTTTCCTGGGAATAGATGTTTACAGGGGGTAAAATGGAGAGAAGAAGCTGACAGTGGGAATCTGTGTGAGGACAAGCAGATTTTATGAAGAGAGCCACCAGGTAAAAAATGCTCTGTATACTTTTCTTTTATCAGTATCCACCTCTGTTTCTCTTCAGCTGGAATGTTATGTCTCTCCCACACGTTTCCTACCCTGTCTCTGTAGCTTATTTTCTATCACATGTGTCTCTCTGCATCTGTTCTCAGCGCAGGGGGACAGTGGGGGCTGGACATGTGTGTTTTTAATTGGCCTTCCGATGAAAAAGCTGTTTCCTGTGTACTGTGGGGCTGAGGGTGGGTAGTGATTTCAGGGGCAGACTGAAAGCAGAGGCTCCTCCTGTTAGCATCTCAGACAGGATGTGTGAATAGAGACCGGGCGACTCTTCAACACATCAGCTTCACACATACATATATACTGAGTGCAACCTAAAGCGAAAGAGCAGGCCTGACTGATGACTGAAAACTCATTTCTACATAGGGATGGATAAGGGTGGCGGCAAGCCAAAGACCTTTGTGTCTACTTTCCGGTTGGCCCTCAAGCCTCAAGCCAGAAGTTTCTGTGTGGAGAAGAAGAAGGAGGATGGACTGGACACCAGTAAAAGGACATTAATGGGAAATATCAAACTGGGTGTCTCATCAGCAACAGGTAAAGACTATGAGAAAAGCAGGACAGTTGCTTTTTAACGTGTCAGTGTTAATGCTAATGAACTAGACTCATTGTTTATTGTTGCAACATTACTGGAATGTATTCATAACATTTACCACAGATACACCCCACACAGAGCCTCAGCCAGTAGTGCCTCCAGAAAAGTTTCCCAGGGGTGGTCAGATGGGGTCATAACTACATTTAAGAATTATTATGCTGCTGAAGTATACAGGCTAGTTTAAAACTAAGGAAATTGCACATATTGATTTCTTATTTTACAGTTAATTTTACTAGTTATCTCCATAGGCGATCCTTTTTGAGTGCGTTATGTAACTCTACACATCCTAGGCGATTCATTATACTTTGAATAGACTGGTTATCCTTTTCCTCTCAAAGACAAATAAAGCTTTAATTTAAGGGGCAAAACATTTACTGGGAACAAGCCATCGCATGTCTAAGTACACCCCCACACACCCCCATCCGCCCTCGCAAGTCACTTATGCACATATCAGGCATAAGTGACTTGCAAGAGGGGATTGGGGGTTGGGCAGGTGATTGTATCAGGGGTAGTTGGGAGAAATTTTCCTTGAGGGCTTTCTACCAGAAAGGAATCTCTTAATTAAGGTCAGGGGGGAAAAGTTGTGGTTTGAGTTAAAATGAATAAGTTCTGTCAGTGAAGGCTTTCTGCAAGGAATATTTCTCCCATGTGTGTATCAGGGTGGTCATGCCCCTCCACTCTGGCCACCCCTTGGCAGCACCCCTGGCCTCAGCCTTCTGCAGGCACTTCATGTTTTGATATAAAGTGTCCTCATACAACCTTTCATATAAATATTTGGGCTGTCAAATGACTATTTGTAAAGTTGCGATTAATTGCTGAATTTAAATAGTTAATCGTGATTAATCGCACTTTTAACTCCATGTTTAAAATGCCATTATTTTGCATTTGCAGAGTGTCTTGATTAGGGTACATTTAGATTACTTTTAGATTAATTTATTTCATATCATTGCTGCACTGCTACAAGAAAATTATCTAGAAACTATGACTTAGAGGTATTTCAAACTGCTTACTCTCTGAAATGCAGTGATTTTTGATTTTTTTAAAGATTGCAGAAAATTTGAGAAATATGCAGGAGTTCATGTAGGCCTACAAACCGTGTAGCACATTTCAATAAAATGAATAAGAAACAAAAATACTTGATAGCTCGATTAACTTTGAGGTTAGTTGAAAACTGAGGGAAACGAGACTGATTAAAGAAAAACTGATGAATCGGTAATTGTTGTAGTACGACATGCCCCAAGCATCTAACAAAAAAGAAATTCCTCACCATAAATGGTCTGCAGTCAGTTGCTGCCCGTTTAGCAAGCACTGAGAACCCTCCTAGATTTTGTACAAGGGTCCATGGCTATTCGAACACTCCAAATAGTGCTTTTCAGGCTTTGCTGATGTCAGCAGTTGCCCTCTGACATCAGTCGATTAGCTGCACCTATGTTCAGCTCGATGGTGGTAGCCTCAAACTCAAAGTACTTTGTTGATATTTAAATTCTGTCAGGCAAAAGGCACATATTACTTTTGACATGTCCACTGAGCTGCCTGGGAGTTTTTTTTAGTGAAATGAGCTTTTCAAAATCTCAGTCATTATTTTATTTTATTTCATGTCATTATTGTTCATCACTGCAGCAACCAGAGGCAGGAAGCTGCTGCAGTGGCTTGACTAGGTGTCAAGTTTGCGTTTCTCTCTTGCTACTTGCACTAGCTGCTCTTTCCTGCTATCAGCTGTTTCCTGTTTATCCACCGCCAGTGGCTTGCACGTGCGGCGTCATCAACAGCTCCTCCCACAAGTCTTCAACAGCCCCTTCTGTTGTGGAAGGCCACCTCATTCTGTTTAAACCAAAAAGGTTCTGCCAATATGTCTACCCTACGAGACGGAAAATTGGGCACCTCGAATCAAATCGCCAATCCGGCTCTGTGTGTCTAAACGCTCGCAGCTTGCCAGCAAAACGGCCCAACATTCGCAGAATATCTGGCAGTGTAAAAGTGGCTTAAGGTTAGCGTTAGGAAAACAAACATGATGACAACGCACCTTAAAATAACTTGGTTTCACACGGCTCTGAACACCAGTCTCCCGGGGGAAAGTCCAGTGTTGTTTAACCCATCTACCACCTCAACCTACATCCCTAACATGGACTTTCAGTCGCTAAACCACTTTCATATTTTACTCCTGTCAGCACATTGGTCACGTGGTTGCAGCCTTCATTTACATGGATTATATATGAATTGTGGTGCATTACTTTTAATAAACATATGACAAGCTCATGAGAATAGGATGTACATGTGGGCATTGCAAAGTAGAGTTTTGATCAGGCCCAAAAACAACCAGGCTCGGCCCTTCATCATGAACATGCATAGTTTCTGTACAAGCCAGACATGAACCTGATCCACAACAGCAGTTTTGGATGGGATTGAAAAGCAGAGTTTCCACTGTAAAATAAATATTTACAAGCTAAGTCAACAAAACTATTTTCACTGTAGTAACAGACATTTGTGACATGGGGTGGGATTGTATATAAACTGTCCTTTTGGTCATTCAGAGCAATAGCAGCAGAAGCTCTGGGTGCTCAGTCTGAGGAGATGGAGGAGAAAGTGTTTGTTAAATTCATAAACATATACCAAATCATATATGTATGCCACTCATGTTTGGTGGGGAGAATCAAAGCTTTCATGCTTTTATTTGCTTGGAACAAATGAACAAATTCTAAAAAATAAAAGGGATGTGTCCTCTGCGTCTCCCCACCCCTAAATCTACACCTATGAAAAGGCCTTTTGGGAAAAACAGGAGTACTGATATCTGTTAGATTACACATACAATTATATGGTGAGCTCCCTTGAGGCTTGTTGGCTACTTCTCAAAATATGTATTAGGGTGCAGCTCTATATACAACAGGATTATTATTAAATGTGCTGTTTTCGTAGGTACTACTGTTGTCAGAAATGTCCTCAGGCACTCAGAGTGACATGCAACCTGCCAGCCTTTCTTTTTCTCCCCAAAATGTCCACACACTGAATATCAAAATCCACGTGTTCACTCACACGCACACACACACACATGGTGGGAAAACCCTGAAAACAACATGTCAAATTCCCCATGCTTGCACTTTTGCAACTGAAACATGCTTCAGCAGATACAGCAACAGGTAACTGATTAACAGAGACGTAATGCTGCTCTGCCTGGAGGCAACACAGATGAACACCACACGCCTCCACATCACTCTACAGTTTCAATATTTTCATTTCTCACTATATTTGCATGTACCACATGGTGCGTTTAAAGTTTGATCAGTTAAATCATGCCTGGAGTGGAAAGGTCCCGAACTTTCCACTGAAATATTTGCTAATGACTTTTCCTGATTGGTCCGTGGTAGAGGAAACACTGGTGTACACAGTTTATCTGGAAATGAGCTCCATTGTCCTGAACTTCTCCTCAGAGTCCAGACTGAAAACCATCCAGGCACTTGAATCGCCTCACTTCAAAGAACCACTCAGAGACTGCACAGTCTGTGAAGGAAGTGATGCTACTTTTCAAGGTGTTATCACAGGAAGTCGACCTCTGAACACTTCCTGGCTGCACAATGGTAAATGTCTGATTAACATACCTTCAAAATGTCTACCTCTTGTTCATTATAAGCAAGGATGGAGTCACAATATCCTTTATTTAGAAGGAATTTTACAATCCTCAACAGTAAAAACATGTTTGCGTATTGTTATTTTGGCTTTCAGGTGAGAGGGTGAAATCAAGTAATACCTCCTTCAAAAAAGATGTTGCCAGCCTGGCTCTGACTCGGTGTTCCCGGAGAGATGCCGGGACGTACACCTGCATAGCTGAGAATGCAGCTGGGAAACAGTCAAGCAGTGCTACGTTGCGTATCACAGGTAAAGCAGGGGTCGAGTTAGAATTTATTTGTCCTTAAACGAACCATATTGAATTGATCTGTGTACAGTAAACCTGTTTCCACTCTGTTTTCAAAGAAAAAGCAACAAAGGAAATTCCCAGAACAAGCAACCATGAGTCACACAGCGAGGTCACGTCCAAGGCATCACCCCCCAAAAACACTCAATTGTCTCCAGCTTCTAAGGGGAAAAGCAAACAGAGAGAAAAAGAAGAGAAGAAAGGTAGATTTAAAACTTTTGTTAAGCTTAATAAAAACAGTTTGTGATGTTACACACCCTTTTCTTTTTGCTTTTCTTCTTACTACATGTAAAAAATCTGTTGAAAAAAAAGCAAATTAATGGCAAATATGAGGGCCAAGAAGCCGCAAAAACACGCATAGTGACATGTAAAACTGTGTATGACGTGCATTTTGTTCACTTCACAAAACATACAGACTGTCTTTAACCTTCATTCACCTGCTGCAGTGTACACACGCAAATGTTTGTGGTTAATGGTGCCTGCCTTTTCATTCAAGAGTGCAATGCATTGGCTGCTGCTGCAACCTAACATGACTGCTCACATGTGATTGGTTGGATACTTTTTAAAACTGCCTATAGCAGCACACACCTGAAAGTCCACCTTCTCCTTCAGTGTCCACAGGTGGCAGAGATATCAAACCTCAAACAAAAGTCTCCCCTAGCAAAGGTGAGTAGAGGACACCACAACATACGTAAGCTTAAATTTTGATGGCCTTGCAGTTATGCTTCACTGATGGAACAAACCTCTCCTCAGGGCCTCCTGTGGAGTTTGTAGACCCACCAGAGCAGGTGGAGGTTCGAGTAGGAAAGCAGGCCCAGCTGTACTGTGAGTTCAGGAGCAGCTCTGTCCCTGTGGCCTGCTGCTGGATTTGCAACAAAGACAAGGTAATAAAAAACAGTCCAAGTTGTTAGATGTTAGTGTTGTTAGATCCATTAAAGTGGCAGTAAAGCCTTATGTCTTGATATGTATTCGTCAGGTGGTGAAAGGAGGGCCGAGGATGTCTGTCCGCAGCAGTGAGACGCACAGCTGTGTGGAGATCTCTCAGGCCTGTCCAGAAGACACAGGCTTGTACACTGTTGTAGTACAAAACAGAAAAGGCTCCGCACAGCATACTGTGTCCTTCAGTGTCATAGGTGAGACTTTCTTTGGTCAACAGCTTCGTATTTAAAGTTCTGCAATGAGTGCTCAGATATGAGCCCAACAAAGCAGCATGAATAGAGGTATCTTGTTCTTCTATTTCTCCTCAGACCGGCCCGAGCCACCAGCATCCCAGCCTGTTATTTCCCAGCTGTCCACTCAATCCCTGGTCCTGTCCTGGACGGGTCCCAGCTACGACGGAGGCACAGCAGTGCTGGGCTACAAAGTGGAGGTCAGACCAGAGGGCTCGAACAAGCCCGAGAGCTGGACTGAACTTACAAGCCGATGTAAAAGCACATCCTATCACGTCTGCTCAGGACTGGAGCCTCTGGGGCAGTACTGCTTCCGTGTCAGGGCGTACAACTCAGCAGGGGTCAGCAAACCAAGCCAGGAGTCTGAGATTGTCAAGATGGTGAACACAAGTATGTGATGTGTTGGTAAAATGTTTGAAAAGAGGCCATGTGTCGGGAGGGGTGTGCTTATTTGTCACCTGCTGTGTATTTTTATGTTAGAGGCCAAAAAGAAGGAAGATCCTGGGTCGTATATCACAGTGACCATTGACACCACACATAAGGCCAAGGACTACTACAATCTGCATGAGAAGCTGGGAGTGTAAGCATCGAGTCTTCGTATTTAAAACAAACTTTACATTCTCATGTCAAACAAAGTAAAGTTCTAATGCCGCTTATTTGTTTTGGATTGAACATTTTCCAGTGGGAAGTTCGGCCAGGTGTTCCGGATGTCCCACAAAGAGACGGGTCAGGTGGTTGCAGCAAAGTTCTACAGAGGCCGAACCTCCAAGGAGAGGGCAGCAGCTCGCAAAGAGATTGAACTAATGAACAGACTTCACCATCCAAAACTGGCCCAGTGTCTGGCTGCCTACGAAACACGCTCTGAGATGGTCATGATCATGGAGTAGTAAGTAACTGAGGAATGAAGGGAGTTAAAGCCCGTGTTTTTGTCACTGACAGGCTCAGATTGTTATCATGTGTCTGACAACATTGTGAGAAAGATCCCTACAGAGATAGACCCTTTTGTTAAAGAGTACCAGAAACAGCCCGTAAATTGCTATCGCCAAACTCACCAGACTCCATTTAAATAAACTGTAACTTTAGAGCTTATAGAGACAGCATATTTTTACATCTTACTGCTTGGTTTGAGGGTTTACTTCAACCAAAAAGAATTTGTGGTTTTTGAAATAATTGAGAGATGAACCAAGATGGTTTTTGTGAGTTTTATTTTGTTTCTGTCGACTGTGAATGAAGTGTGTTTTCATTGTGATGAAATTAGTTTATTTAAATGGAGTCTGGTGGGTTTGATGCTAGCAGTCTTGGGGCTGTTTCTGGTTGAACGAAAAGTTTTTTAGACACTTGGGGTGTTTTCACAGGTCCCGCTTTAAGGATTGTTTTTGAAACAACTGGACCTGTGTTACTTGTCACCCAGTATTGCAGGCGGGGAGCTCTTTGAACGCATCGTGGATGAAAACTTCGAGCACACGGAGCCCACCAGCGCCCGCTACATGCAGCAGATCCTGGAGGGCATGCAATATGTTCACAAGCAGAAAATTGTCCACCTGGACCTCAAACCAGAGAACATCGTCTGCGTGGACAACACCGGTACAAAGCTGAAGATCATCGACTTTGGCTTGGCTAGTGAACTGGGTGAGTTTGCTTTGTTTTTTTGTCGTTTTTTTAAAATAACTTTTTCCGCTGCTCACAAGGGACTGTGAATAAATCACCCAGTGTGTATTCTCATGACGTATCTTGTGTGTATTCTAGTAAAAGTTACATTCTAGGGAAATCCAGTGGTCCTTATAAGGTGCCAGTTAGTGCTGTGAAGCTTTGTGTACTCAGCCTGGGGAATAAAATATTTCCTGTTATGGTTCATATAAATACATATAAACAAAAATCTTGGCTGCATAAAAGTTGGTATCAAGTTCAGCTGAGGCAAATATATTTAACTATTTTTCCAGCCTCTCAATTTGACCATGTTTTTTATGCTGACAACAACACAGCAATATCTACAAAGGATCAGACATTCTTATAAGTGCAGACATAACCACAGATAACATCAAGGAGTGTTGTTTCTAAATTCCTAGATATCCACAATGCCCATTACACAATAACAAGTCCTTAGAGCCTGTGGAGCCAATTCAGGCAGTAAATTTGGTGATGCTCCAGAAGCTGCACCTCCAGACTGGGTGGTCTGTTTAGAGATGACTGTAGCGGTCTGTAAATAGGCCAGTACAAACAGACAAATGTAAAACATTCAGGGTGATGTTTTAAATTTCTGCTTTTTACTGTTATCCTGTTCTTCAGAGGAGGGTAAACCCCTGATGGTGATGCATGGTACGCCGGAGTTTGTGGCCCCTGAGGTGATCAGTTATGAGCCTGTGGGCCTGGAGACTGACATGTGGAGCATCGGAGTAATCTGCTTCATCTTGTAAGTCAAACAAACGCTGTAGCAGTTTAGACTAAAGCCACAGTAGCATACTCTAAAAGGAAAAAATGGAAGTGGGGATACTTTGTGAAAATGAAAACAGTAATCCTAGAGGGCATATTAGATTTTTGGGAGTGTGGGACAGAGAAAGGATTTAAGTGACATAAATGCCTGGTGTTTATTCTTAATTCATCCTTTATGTACACATCTGAACTATGGCAGAGTCATATGAAGATAGTCAAAAGTTAAAGGAAATCATTAACAATTTGGTTCATGCCAGTTTAATCACATGAAACCAAAATTATTCAACAAATGCAGATTTGGTGCCATCTGCTGGTGACATTGTGTAACTATAGTGCCCTATAACATTGATTCCCAACCATGGGTACATGCACCCCAGGAAGTACTTTGGCAGTTACCAGAGAGTACATGGTGATATTGTGGTGTAGCAACTCAACTAACTGTTAATTTGCATAAAATTAAATAAGTATTTGATTAGAAAATGAATATATACAGTATATCCATGTACTGAGTCAGCTGTAACTTGAACATAATGTGTTGCAGTGGGGATTGTATGGAAAGTTTATAAGAGAACATAGAGGTCTGAACAGTTAACTAAAAGTAATGTGTAAATGCTTAAAAAGTAGTGAGAAGGAACAGGTATCCAGGTGAAATAGTTACTAAAATTCACTATAAATGGCTGAAAGAGTTGAATATAAGTGATGAATATGCAGTTGAAATAGCTAAAAGTTATGGCTAAATGGTTGAAATAGCTCATCATTTAGCTACAAAAATAAAGCTAAAGTAGAGCTTGATAAAAACAGACACGGACAACAAATATGTGGTACAAAATCCGCTTTAGAAAAAGCTATTACACTCTGCTCTAAGTTCTGAGTATATTCTGGGTACCTGGTAGAGCTGCGTTCTAGTGGAGTAAAAATCACGACCAATGTTTTGGTGACTGATATGATATTACACAGATATGAGGGGAGTTTACCCAGTAAATAAATATATATTAACACTGCTGGCTGCTTAGACTTAATGAAGGCCAGTATTACCACTGTGCAAAATTTCAACCAAATCCAGCAGTAGCTAGATGGACTAATAAACTTAAGACAGTTCATTTACTCCTGTAGGTCAGTGTTATAAATGGGTACAAATCCTGTCTGTGCAGAAACATTGTGTATGTGTTTAATCCAGTGTTTTGTGTCCTAGGCTCAGTGGAGAGTCTCCCTTTCAGGGGAACAATGATGCTGAGACTTTTGCTCTTGTGACTTCCGCCCGCTTCGAGTTTGATGAGGAGAGTTTTGAGGACATCTCCGATCAGGCTAAAGACTTTATCCGCTCCCTGCTGAAGAAAGACAGGAGGTTGGTCTGGTTTTCTTTAGATCTCCTTTTTTGGATGATGATTATGGTGCATAGCAAATTCTTGCCATGGTTACTTATATGAGTGATTCTTAAACTATTGTGAAAAAGAAACACATTTTTATGTTTTTTTTTGGTCACGCTTGCTTAAGTCCAAAAGGAACATACAAAAGAAATAATATAGATATGTCATTATTTTAAGTGTGGTTTTTGCTATATTTCCTTTGTCCCTGAGCCAGATTTTGGACATTCAAACCTGCTTAATTCTGAATTTCATCTTAATCTTATATCAACTTCAACTACACGTGACACATAAATCACACTTAAATGTCCAAATAGTGAAAAACAACAACATTTTATATTGTGTATTTTGTGTGTATTCGTTGTTAACGCTAAAGTGGACAAAAGCTTGGCTGAATCACCGTCTGTTTTAAAAGTGTGAGCCACTGGGACGGGACACATTTTGTCAGTGTGTTATGTGTGCGACCTATCACCAGGAGATTTCAAAAGCAGCACGTAGCAGTTAGCGGCTAACTTAAGAAAGAAGAACAGCGGCCTAACATATCATGACTTTTTTTTTTTTTTTCCAATGAGACAAACTTCTACAACTTTCATCACTTAGTTTATTGTGATGGAAAAGACACATGGTGATGGAAGTGCCAGTGTTATTGTACTGAAAATATTATACCCATACATTTCTCTAAATATGATATATTATTTAAAAGTTTCCGGACCAAATGAATTGGAGGATGACCCATATAGATATGCTAACAAACTGCCTGGATTCAAGAACCTCTTTGTGATACAATTAGAAGTTTCAAGCTCCTTTGAGAAGCAGCTACAAGAGTATTGTCTCCAGTTTATAGTAACATTATGGGCAGCACACTCCTTGTGACATTTAGCAACCTCTGAATATAAATCAAGGAGAGTCTGGGTTTTATTCAAGCAGCAGATATTTCACGGCTGCATCACAGTGAGCTGAGATTTAACAGCTTTTGCTTCCCCCTCTCTATCCACCTGCACTCTAGATGTAGGTTGTCATGTACTGAGGCCCTCGCCCACCCCTGGATGGTCTCTTTCACCCCACTGAACCGCAGACCTACCAAGTCCCTCAATAAGGGGAAGATGAGACGCTTTCTGGCCAGGCGCAAGTGGAAGGTAACTAACCTGAAAAATGACTACAATGCCGTTAGCCCAGCCTCGGACAGATGAACAATTTTCTTATCAGTGCTTCCCTGTGGTGACCTTTCAGTCCATTGTCCTGTTCAGACCTTGAGCTTGGTTATGAGTGTAGTTTGTCATCCAGTGCTATTTGTCCTTTAAACTTCTAGAAAACTGGCAAGGCTGTTTTGGCCCTGCAGCGGATGGCTAATCTCTCTAACAGGCCAGACTCTCCTGGCAGCTCCTCAGAGGGTAAGGCCGATAAAAAGACACGGCACACACACATACACACACAATGCCCTCCCATGTCCTGCAGCCACATACATATGGCAGATGACTCACACTTTCCGATTGTCACTTCAAGTTTACCCTTTTGTGATCTGTAAAGCCTTGTTTCCATTTTATTCATCATCATCCTCCCTCTCATCCAGAGCCAGGCTGGAGCCAAGAGGCAGAGGAGGCCATCCAGTCGCTGGATAAGCAGCTCCAGAGTGAACCTCGCTTCCAGCAGGCCCTGAAGGACACCACCCTTCCCAAAGGAGCAACAGCTCAGCTAACATGCCTCATCAATGGTACAGTGACAGAACTGTGTTGCACTTCATTAAATAATGCCCCGCCACGTTCTATAAGGGAAGAAGAAAGACAACGCTGTCAGAATAGATCTGATGGCCGCAAGTCATTAACTGGCCCAACTTAAAGCTGCCATTATATTATATAGAGATCAAATTACGATATAATTTTGAAAGGAATTATTCATAAGGATGAATCCACAGATTCCATGTTATACTTCCTTTATTTAAAGGGGACCTATTATGCTTTTCATCATTCTCTGTCCTATATAAAATGTCACAGTGTCACATGTTTGTATTAAACATGGCCAAAGTTTCAGATAACAGCGTAGACGTATGTAAAAGCAATCTGTGAGCATGAGTCTCGTGCTTCAGTCTGTTTTGAATAACCCATTCCTTTTTGCTAATCAGCTTTGCAGATCATTTGAAATAAAGGATAAAAAAAAAAAAACAATTTCAGTTATTAGTTTAATAAATGTTGACTGCTTATATTAACATATAAAGCTATAATATTTTTAGGATTGTGGAGAGTTTTTCTACAGATTTTAGCTGATAAACATATAGAACATGTCCATTATGAACCAAAGCAACAGCAGCAACAGCTTCATCTTCTTCCAACCATTCATCAAACTAAGTCTGCAGTAGATCAGAATTAACAACAAATCCATCCAGTTTGTAGCAGTTTTGTAGCCATCTGATATTTGCTCTGGCAAATTACACTGATTTGGAAACACTCTAAATGTCTTGTTGACCAATGAGATTGCTTAGGGGGAACTAGTTGTTGTATAATACCCTTTTTCCAACTGTTGTTTTTTCCACTTTAGGCCATCACATGACCCATATAATGGCATGACAGCTGAAACAAATAGACAATAATGAAAAAATAACAAGTTAATAAAAAACAGAATGACATGAGATAGGATACCCAGACGATACCCAATCTTAACACAGGTTGCGAGAAAAATCGCAACGCTTGTAAAGAATAATGACACATCACACTGAACATGTGAAGTCTATATCCTCATTGAGACCAGGATACATAAAGGCATCCAGTCGATGGATCCAAAAAGTTTCTGTATTCTGTCACCCTCCCGACCAAATGTTATTGAATGCCCTCTATGTGTAATAGAGTATCATTAGCATTATGAAATTCACTGAAATATCTATCATGGGGTATGTTTTTGTTCTACTGGTATATTTGTGCTCAGCAAGGCGATCCCTCGGCGTCTTTTTGTACAGCCTATGTAGAAAAAGCCTTCCACACATGGACAAGTTGGACAGTAAATTACAAAAGTAGTGAGTGCGGCTCTACTCTATTACAATCATTCCCTGGCTGCAAGTAACTGCTACATCTAGCTAAATGCTAGCGTCAGGGAAACATATTATCATGGTTGAGGATTATGTACATTTCTTCCCTGATTTCAGATCATATTCTTGCTGGAATATGTTTAGTTAAAGATTTTCATTTAGAAGCTTTTATTGGTTATTTTTTCAAAGTAAAAAGTTTCACCATTCTCTGTTACAATCATCCCCCGGCTGCAGTGACAATGCAGAAACGCTGAGATGTAGAAGACAGAAATGCTGACAAACCAGAGCAGACTGTTTTTTTTTTTTTTTTTGTCTGTTTGTTTTTGTTGGGCAGGAGGCTTAAAGTGAGTGGGATTTCAATAGAGCATTTCAGAGAGATAGTGAATACAGCTGTTCCAGCACAGACTGTATGAGGAAAATCGTGTTTTTGAACCTAAACATGTTCTCGCAGAAAGTATGAACTTGAAAATGAGCATCATATGTCCCTCTTTACTCTCAACGAAACATGGAAACATTGTGGTTTGATCGGGGGTTAAGTGCTGAAATATTTGTTTGTCATATACATAAACTTTCTGGAGCCTCTGCTGGGTTCGTGGCCATGTTCTCACGATAACGACAAGAGGGGAAAAACTGTTAACTTGGACAGAGCCAAGCTACATCTTTACCCTATTTTTTTGTGCTGAGTTAAGCTTACGGGCTAAAGGTTACTGAACCAACTCTACTGTTGTACACCTGATGTTCATCTTTTTATCTAACTCACTTACTGTCTAAACTCCAGGTTACCCGCAGCCAGAGGTGAAGTGGCTTCAGAATGAGAAGCGGGTGTCTGAATCGGACAGAGTGACCACTGAGCAAAATGAAGACGGCCTCTGCTCTCTGGTTGTGGCAGATTTGAAGCCTTCTGACTCTGGGGTTTACGTGTGTCAGGCCAGCAACAAGCTGGGGCAGGCAATGTGCTCTGCCAAACTGACAGTGAGGATGTGAACATGAAGAAAACCAGCAGAGGCAACAATTTTAAGATTATCTTCATTTGGAAGGAGACTTCAGAAGCAGACTGATGTGAATGGTTGGATAAAGCCTGGACTTTGACACGTCAGTACACAGATGGACGGTTATTCACTGCCACACAAAAGCCTGCTCACACACAATTTCAAGGCAAAGCGGGTGCTTTGTGTTCTTCTACCACCAAGGGATTAAGACAGTTTGGACATGCATATCCAGTGCCACCAGTTAATACAGTGCACTTATTAAGTCTGTATTCTTTTAATGTATAGTTAGCACGTTCAGCTACTAATGCACATGGTTTTGTTGCACTGAAATAAGGTGATATCTTTGCTAATGTGGCTGAGCTCAGCACCGTTCACACAAGTCACACGAGAATTGTACATTTTGCACATTTTTCATATCATTCAAATGTAAATGGTTTTTAAAGGCATTAACATTAAAGGCTGAATTTGAGAAAAATAACATCTTACTTGGTTGAAGATTAATGTTTAAAAATAATTATGAAGTGAAGGTGAGAAAAGTCACACTGCAGCTGTTCAGCACTTACACCCATCCTTACAACCTGTTATTATGGATCCCACTGTGTGCTGTGATTGGTGAGTACTTGACATGTTGACGCAGGGTGAGGGTTAGGGGTAGTACAAGCCAATCTCGAGTGCTCTGAGATTCAAGTGGTGCATTTACAAGAAAAAAACCTCATAAATGTACCAACACAAAGTTGTGACGTAGTATGAAGAGCGACAGAGACCATCAAATTATTGAGATGTAGTGGGTGTGTGGTTTAAGTGCAGGACTTCCTCACAGGAAACAGGGGTTTGTGTCCAGTGTTAGTTGACATTGGCTGATTTTTAGACATGGATAACATATTACTTTAAGTTTAAGGGATGTATTAAGATGTGTGCATGAACTTTAGCACAAGAAGGTTTGCTGTGTCTCCCAGCACAGTCTCAAGAGCATGGAGGACATACCAGGAAACCGGCTGTTACTCGGGGAGAGCTGGACAAGGCCGTAGAAGGGCATCAACCCAGCAGCAGGACCGGTATCTGCTCCTTTGTGTGAGGAGGAACAGGAGGAGCACTGCCAGAGCCCTACAAAATGACTTCCATCAGGCTACTGGTGTGCATGTTTCTGACCAAACTGTCAGAAACCGACTTTATGAGGGTGACATGAGGGCATCGACTAGCATTTGCTAGAGAACACCATAATTGGCAGGTCCACCACTGGCACTGGCACCCTGTTGTCCTCATAGATGAGAGCAGGTTCACATTGGGCACACTATACAATGCACAAAAATATAAATAAATCTGGTCTGTTGGCCCATGCCTTTAAATCAATGACAGAAAGCAGAGATCTCTCATGGTTTGAAAACATTTCATTTAATGTTATGCCAACTTATATAAGTATTCCACTGAGTTTCCAGATGACATGCAAGACAATTCTTACCAACTGTATGACCAAATGACATCATTATGGTATGGCTGAAGCAATGAAGGAGTATTTTATTCTCACAGTGTAAACATATATTAGTTTCTACCCTGCAATCCATTTTGGCTTTTCCAGGTACTTTCAGAAACATGAATATTTGAATGTTGAGGTGAGCTCGTTCTTGGACTGCAAGTCAAGGTTTTCCCAAGGATTTCATTTCCAGATAAACGTTTCAAAGCTGTAAAACCTTTCTCATGTCAGCTTGATTCACCTCAGTGTCCTATGTGTTTTGCCCTTATTATTTCCTACTAGTCATTGTTATTGTATAAATCATTTTCCGTGTCCTGTGCGTCTCAACGTGACAGCTACACTGATAATGTTATAATATATCCTAACCTATTGCACATGTTTCTCTGATACAGTTTACAATGTTTGGTCATTCCTCACGCCACAGTGATTGTGTATTTGTTAGCATATTCTCCCAACCCTGAAACCACAAACATTTAATACAATGATTTAACAATCATACAGTCTTTCAATATAGTATCTCACCTTTCCCTCACTGTTAGTTGCTTTTCTAAGCTACATTCATATCAATCCACAAAACTGTTCACAATATTGGACTTTGCTAAAAAGTTTGACATTAAAATGATCTGAGCTTGCTGACTGTTGGGTGCATCATTTAAAGGCATGTCATTCATAAATAAAACAAATAAAACAAATCTTTGGATGAAAACAGACCTACAATTCTTAGGATAATATAACATTTTATTATTCCCAAACATGAATTCCAGCTGTCAAATTCCAAATTTATTTTGTTAGGGATCATTCATAAGTTTTTGTCCTCATCCATCCAACTTTTAACTCAATCTTCAAATAAAACTAGCCTTTAAAAACCCATGGAGAGTCAACTAGGCACTGAGTGTTGGTCAAAGAAGTGAGAGTGCTTGTCGGGTTTGCTGTGACGGCACAGTCATCATTCTCGCTTCTTTCTAAGGCAGCGTTTCCTTATGTGGATCAGTCATTTGTGCACTCATGTCCGTGGGCCTGACACATGCTTGTATCTGCATGCACTGGTCACAGCTGAGATGATGTAGTGACAGACACTTTCCCCTCTCGCCTCTGATGGATTCTCTGCTGAAGAAGATTCCAAGCTTTCAGTACCTTTAAAATGAAAGACAATGGATCTTATTTCACAGAACTTCATGTCATGCAGATGTGTCGACCCTTTACTGATGGCATCATGAGTGTCTGACCTGTTTCCGTGTGACCTCCGGTTCCCACAGTGTGCTGAGCACCACATTGGCGTGTTCTACTTGCTTGCTGTTGGACCACTGGCTCTGCAGCCGGCGCAGGGCGTCCTCTGTGGTCACACCGTCTCGCTCTGTGATCCTTAACACTGCCTGAGAGGACAGGTTAGGTTATCAAGTAAGTAAGTTAGTAATTATGTGCTTATTATGCTTTGCTTCACAAGGGCTTTACACTTCAAGAAAGAAAATGAGAAAGTGAGCTCAAGAATACGAGAGAAGTAGTTCAGCCAAATAAGAGGGAGCCTGACCGTGTAATGCTCCGTGAGTAAGAATGAGCACTTTAAACTGGATCCTAAACTCAACAGGGAGCCAATGAAGGGATTTTAGCATCTGGGTAATATGAGAGCGTCTAATTGATCTAGTTAGTCATCTGGCAGCAGCATTCTGGATTGCTTACAGTTGAGTAAGAGCAAACATATTCAGTGAGGAGAAAAGTGCATTACAGTAGTCAATGCGAGATGAGATAAAGGCATATATGATCATTTCCAAAGCCATTCCAAAGCTTTACATTTCTAAAGCTAAAGTGTATAGAATTTCTAAATGTCCAACTCTGGTGCCACCCAGTGGTGGTATTTATAAAACAAACTGTGGCTGACAGCAATGCGTGGTGATATCCACCCTTCACCACCAGAAGTGTAGTCAAAGTCACGAATTTATGCCATCAGGACATTTTGAAAAAATGTGGCTCCAACTTTGGCAATACATGCACCACTTACATGCAGCCTGCATAATCAGATTAACGCTCCCTAATATCTAGAATCATGTCAAAATATGGAAGAGTGGAGTGGCTGGAAGACGCTCGTGCCATTTTGCTTCTTTTTCAAAGTTTTCTGATGGTGCAAACTCAGCCTCCCTCTTTCATTCCTTTAACCACCTTCTTGAAAAGGTCAGTGTTGCAATATTTGTGCATATCCATATCCAAGTCTTTCATAATGTTTTAAAGTAGGTCTGTATCTTCTTCTGGCCAGAAATGTGGGCTTTTCTTTTGGGCATGCACCTCTTCACTGGCCTTGAAAAGTGTTGGTCATTTGGTATGTGTACAACGTATCCATGACAACATAAGTAGCTGAACATTAACTGGCAGCATGGCCTGTGTCACAAACTACGATAAAAAATAAAAAGTTGAGACTCAGATTCTTAAATAAAAGTTGAGACTCAGATTCTTAATGCGCTGTATATATGTCTAAAGAATGCTCCTGAAACCCGAATAATCACATCATATCCCATGTCTTCATAAAAAACCTTCCTCTATAAAAAGGCTTTCTTTAGAATATCCAAACGTAATTTGAGGTTAATTGGACCAGTATCAAATCTGGAATATTGTTATATTCTAAGTAATAGTGGAATATTAGAATAATGATAAGTCAACTGCTTGAACCCAGTATACACTTGTCACCTTTAAATCATTACATTTCCCTTTACTGTCACTGAAGCCAACATGACTGCATATTTGTGGCATTTGACTGCAGGTATTACCTCCTCCTCAGGGATGACGGTAACCCAGACCTCGTGGACCATGTCTGTCCAGCCGGCCTCCAGGAGAACTGCTGCGTCCAGCACACAAACCTGTTTACCTGCAGAGAGCGAAGGATCGCATGAACACTGGAGATCTATTTCCAAACAAAGCGATGGCACAGTTTCTTTATCATCTGTGTATATGTCAACAGAATCAGTACATCAGCTGCACTGAAGGAAAAATGTAAGGAGAGGAAAAAGACTGCTACACAAGACAGAAAGCACTTTAACACCCTACTGTGTATCTACAAAAAATAAAGACATGATTATCAATATGCAGTTCTACGGTACTAAGATTAATAAATGTAAGTCCATACAGTACCTTCCTCTCTGGCTTGGCTGATCCTGTTCTTCACCAGAAGTGCAATCTCAGGCCACACAATGTCTGTCAGGGCTTTTAACCGCTCCTGCACGAAAAACAGCATCTCTGGCAAACTGTCGACACACACAGGTGATGACATTTCATGTGTTGTGATGTGCTGACAGATTATTCATACTCATCATATTACCTGGTTTCCAAAAACCTTTCTTCCTAATGCTCGTCTGTTGATGGTTTTATCCTCATTCTGAAGATCTAAAAGTTCAGAGAAAAAAAAAATCAATTATTGCAAAGCAACACCTGAGACTTCATACAGCATAACATTTACAAGAACCCATGAAAATCAAGCTAATGGGCAACCTGTTCTTGTGGCAGTCATTGCAAATTATGCTACCATCATGCTTGTGTCTCACACACTGCTGATCAGGCAAAGAGTGTATTTTTTTAAACTTCAAGGTAATGTCAAAATGCATTAACTGTTAAATCTGAAAAAGGTTTAACTTATCATTATGAAGGAAAAGTGGTTTACACAATGTAATGGCTTAACGACACCATCGACTTTTGATAAGTTCCCTGTAAGCCTCACTTTACACATAAGCATGTTCTTTATGTCTGGAGTATGATTTGTGAGCTGGGGCATCTCTGTAGTATCACAATGCTTCATTTATGATGGTATGTTGTGACACATTTTACCTTTATCAAAAAATTGCAGCTCCTGCATTCTGGACATTGCACTAGGCCATATTGAGATTTGATTTCGATTAATTTATGCCTCTCTGGCCATTGCCCCAACCCTTCTAATAACGCCGTGTGTTCAGTACACTTGTGTTCCCTCACCTGACCCGAATTCTTCCAGCACTCTGTGATAGGCTGCAGTGCCCGGCTGGTACACCTCATGGCCCAGCTTGTCACAGTCAATGCGGACGGCGCCCAAAGCCTCCAGCTGCCTGGCGATGGAGCTCTTTCCACTGCCGCTGCCTCCTGTCAGGCCGATCACATATGGAAGGGGAGCGAGATGGGATGTGTCCTAAGGCAGAACAAACAGGAGATGATGAATTTTTTTTAAATAATTTCATGTTGAAGAATAAATAAAGCAGATACTGCAGCACTACACTTGAGAGCATTAAGAAGCAATGGGTGGCGGTGATGAAGTGACAGAACTGTATATTTGCATTGGCGCTACAAATAGCTCCTAAAACAAGTCAGGCCTGCTCAGACGCGGTATACGTCTCCACCCTCGCTGCAGGGGAGCTCACTGTCTCTTTGATAATAAAAATAACAGTCTGTATCAGCTGGGAACAACGGAGTGAACTCAGTGTGCTCATGTTCACTTCCTAATCAAAGTCTGTTTCACACCTTCCTTTCTAGTGAACCTGCAAACGAATGGAACACTTAATGAACTGACCCGTCTACAACACACAACTCTGTAGTTCTGCCTCTTTTCATCTCGTAGCTGTTAATTAACACCTGACAAACACATTGTACTTTGGCATACGCTGTAAAGAAAAGCTGTTACTTTTTTACCTCGACAAGACAGTTTCTGTTATAAAAGTTAAACATTAAAGTTTCCAAAGACCATTATGTGTTTGACCTTGTTGCAAAATGCTCAGCTGCCTTTTCTTTGCTATGAAAAGACTATTCTTCACCCACTTAAATAATGTGGGAAAACAGCTGGCAAGTTAAATGTTTTGCTGTGTTGTGCAGCGAGTGAATAAAAATGAAACGCACTTCAGGGCATGACTTGGCAATTACTTGTTTCGTGACTGTGGGCTGTGCAAAGCCTGTTTAACATTCGAAAAGGAATTTCAGTAAACAGGAATTAAAAGACTTTAACTGATTATCTTTATTAAGTATATATATTTTTTTAATTATATATACCACTATTAGTCTCCTTTATCCTGCAGTGAAATAAATCCCTTATCAAAATATATATATTTTTAACCATGACCTACTTTAGGCGGCTTCAGGAGGGTGCCCAGCAGACGAGATCGCAGACTGGAGGAGCTGATCTTCTCCTCCTCCGTCTCAGTGTGGTGGGCGTCTTTAAGCAACTGGATCTCGTGGAGGACGAGAGCTGGAAGGCCCTGATTTAGACAGCAGAGAACACGGAACAACAAATATGTGCTAATGTGTGCCCACGCAAGGGTCGCCTGTATCTGTAGCAACAAGAGCTGTTTTCTGTGCTTTCCTTGAACAGCAATCCTTAAAAGTAAGAGACAAAATAAGAGGAAAAAATGACACTAGGGCTACATGATGTACCCATGACCATGTGTTTAAAGAAGCACCTGTGGCATATAATCTGATACAGTGGTAAAGATTTCTGCCCAACATAACCTTTATTATATTACAAACATTGCTGCATTTAATTCAGCTGTAGACAATGACAAACACTATTAATAGAGTTAACTTAAAGGGAAAGTTCACATTTATTGAAGTGGGGTTCCTTTGGCACTACATTCTTCTCTCAACTTTGGAACGTCTGTATTGCTACGCATAAGCACAACTATACCACACACTGTATTCTTCCACAGGTCAGCTGTTCAGGTGAGACTTTCTGCAGTTCTTGGAAGAGTTTCATTTATTCGTTTCATTTATATGCAGGTATTTAGCATAATTTTACCTGATGGTTGAGAATAGCAAATGTCTCTCACAGTCACTTATACGCATTCTTGCACAGTTGGATTTATGCATAGGAATACCAAAGTTTTACTGACTGTCTGACGGCAAGGTATAGCAGGGAAAATATCTTCAGGAAAGTGGCCACTTAGACTGATGGTGATTTTTTGAGATAGGCTTTTTTTTTTTTTTTTTAAATCAGCAGCAGCACATTGCTTAACTTTTGTGTTAGTACTCCCATCTGCTTCTCCAAACTTGGGGTGTGCCAACCTGCATCTACTGTGTGTGATACACTGACTATAGATCAGTGGTTCTCAAATGCTGCGATGAAAATCCTGGTGTGCCCTGGGAGTTTGTGACAACCACACATAATTTTTGCAAAATTCAACTGGGCCTAACAAAAAGTTATGAATGAATTTTTAATTGACTAAATCAGTATGTTGTGTGCATCCATTTCCCTATGTAAAAAAAAAAAAAAACTTCACAAGAACTTATTCGTAGCCGTTCATGCGTAAGAATTCCCTGATTGGCAGCCTTTGTGAGGGATGATAACATTTAAAACGAGAAGCCATGACTGGAACAATGGATTGCTTTATTGTGCGAAGCAAATTGCAATAAAGCACCAGCAAAGATGACCTACAACTGAAAGAAAAGAGAACAAAAACTGTAACTGGAAAGCATCATGAAAGCTACTTGTCTTATTTTTTTATAGTTTTATTGTCTTATGTCGTGATAAGAGTGATAACACACATTATAGAAGTGATTGTGCACAGATATAAATACAGGTGTGCCTTGAGATTTTGGCTTGTTCATTGGTGAACCTTGGGCACAAAAAGTCCCAGTTCATAAAATCTGAATTATGCCTATAATTTTATCACTTTTCCAGTATATGTTTTTATGTGTTCAAAAATATTGGTACAGTGAGCTGTATGGACTGTTTCCCAGTCCACTGTGGTACACAAAGTACTTGGACGCAGCCCAACCAACTGGGAGAAGTCAACAGGAAAGGAACAACCCGTACTGTTATTTCTTAACTTACGTTCTCAATCCGTTTCTTGTTGACCGCCTCGCCTCCCTTTCTGGTCTCCTCGCTAACCACAATGCACTGCAGCAAAGGGTCAACCACAGACACTCCATAGGGGTCGTCCAGGGGCACGATCTCCACCTGCAGCGAGGGTTTGACATCATGCAGGAACTCCTGTAGTTTCTGTGCCCGCAGAGAGTACGGCTGGACCAGCTCCTTTAGCACTTTTTCTAAAGGTGGGAAAAATGGATGTCAGGGTAGGCTGACTCCTGATTGTTTTTTTCACAGCTCATCAAAATATGGAACATTAAATCACACATTTCTACACAGGAAGACTGAAAATGAACTACTCACTTTTTAGCATTGCTTGGTCACATACACCAATAAGGAACCTTCTGTTAGCTAGAAGGCATGAGATGTTGAGCAGCGTCTTGTGGGCCCCATGGAGCCGGTCAAATGTCCCCCCTACCACCACATCACTGTAGGTCTCCAAAGGTTTCGCCTTTTCCTCAGGCTCTTTCAGCCCTCCCTCTTTCTCCTGCAGCTTCACTAGCTGCGGGTGAAGCAGCACTGAGGGGAGGGTGGGGCTACAGACGTAGCAGTGGCCTGTATATCTCTGCAGACACTGTGTGACCTGATGGGACTGACCTGGGTCTTGCAGAGGAAAGTCTGTTAGCACCACCTCTGGGGAGTGAGACAGAGATTGTGGTGTGGGGAAAGGGCAGTTGGGGGCTGTGGCCCCGCTGCTGGCAGCTGACTGAGCGCGCACATTGGTCAGCAAAACGCGAACATCCAGGTGCCCGCATATGTCAGCTGCATTGCTGTAAAGGCGGGATATGAGCGTAGACAGGTCCACTACCGGTGGAATGAAAACTGGCCGAGGCTGGCTCCCACTGCCCAGATTCAGCCCTGGGTGGAGGTGCACGTACAGTGTGCGCTCTACAAGCTGGGCAGCTGAAGTGAGCACTGGAGCGATGCGCAAGGGGAGGGTGTGGAGAGGAGATGTCAGCACAAGGATGCCCGTGCTGAACATGGACATGTTACTGGCTGATATCACGGTTAATCACAGCTGTCACAGTATCTGCTGAGTCACTGTGAGGGGGTGGGTAAACACTGGAAGGAGTGGAAAGAGAAAGACATGTTACGGTTTTGGATTACATTAGAACCAAACCAAATTACGAGACTAACTACAGACTCTCTCAAGCAGTGGTGCTCATTCTCTTGCTGATTTGGTTTTGCAACACTGCTAAAATGTTGCAGAGTCAGACGTATACTATGCAGGATTTTCCTAAAAAAATCAATGTATAGACTCAGACAGAACTTATTCCTCTCAATCATCACTTATGACCCACTGTGTGGCCATGGATTTATCTGCAATAACTCTGCCCAAGGCATTCAAGAGACACAGTGCTGAAAAAACACAAATATAACAAGGCCAAACGCCAAATGCAAATGACTCCGGGGTTGGCTTTTACCTTTAATTTCAATGGTGAGCGTGTTTACAGACAGTAACCGAAAATCCTGCTTAGTATACCTTCAACATGCAAAGACATTTCTGTAAACAAAACACAAACAACATCAGGGATACTCAACTTGCTTTGCCCGGGGCCACTTTAACAACATGACAGGAGGACAGGGGCCAGACGCAGCAACCATTTAACCATTTAACATAGTTCCAATACAGAGTATGGGAGTGTTTATAGCTATTACTAATTTTCAACTCTTGTCCCTAGTTGGGCTTTTACATGTAGACCTAAAAGGTTATTAAAAACAATACAATTTAAAACATCATACAACCACAATACATTAAAACCATGGAAGGCACAAGCTCTATAATATTAAACAAGCTCTGTTGATGCATTTTTTCATACACTCTGACACCTTATTTACATTAATAGTACAAACAAATTCCAAATGTGAATCAATTCATTTTCATTACGATTTAGAAAATGGGTTTGAGACCAAGTGCTTGAAAGTAGATATCACTGCACTACACCTGAGAGCAGCCCAGGACATGCGAAGAGAAAATGCACAGTAAACTGAATCAACTATGAGACTCAATAGACTTTAAAAATGGATATAATACAAATCAAGTTACACTATAGTTACATTACATATAAGTCATTCTTCTGCTGATAATTGCAACTTTTTAATTATTACTCCTGACTTGCTAAGAGTAATATCAGCACTTTAGCAACACAAGTTGTTTCCCCTGTCTAACACCCTAACCATGTTTATCACTAATGCATTACTATCAGCATGCTATGCATTGTTTGCATCCCAAATTTAGACAGCGGAGCTCAGCACTGTCTAAATTAGGGATAGCATTATCAGCATTCTTGCAGTGTCTCTATGGGCCCTCTGTTATGTTTACCTGATGTGTTGGGTTGTAAAAATGGACCGATTGACCAACTTTTACAATGGGTTTCTTCTTTAAAACCTTCTGCTGATGTTGCATCTGTTACACTGAAACAAGCCAACACTGTCTCTTCACAACACTTGAAATTCTCCAGTAGAGTCACACCATCAGTGAATAAGATAACATGTGCAAGTGATTGTCACACTGCTCCTCCTCATCCAGCAAACAGAGAACATGGCCACACTGTTGGCTGCACTGACAGCCACTGACCAGTCACCTAACAGTATATGAGTATCAACATACAGTAAATATAAGAAGGGATTTGAGATGAAAATTAACTAATGTTTAACCCACTGCCACTTCTTGCTAGCTAGCTAGCATGTTTTAGCTTTGACTGACCCGAAATCAAGTGTACTTAAAACCGTAGCTAGCTAGCTTGTAGTACTACTATCACACTGCCTGTGAAATAATGCACTAAAATCCTTTGCAAGCTGACACTACAAAACTAAAATGAGAATCCTAAAGTGACGATAATGATGTTACTTATTACCCTGTAATAACGGAGCAGTCTGTATTTCGTCCCAAACAACACTGGTGCGGCCCACAGAGCAATTACACTTCGTTAAAACTGACAATCTGGCAGTTTGTTAACCTTGCCATGTAACGCGAGCTCACCTGTGTGGAGTGAAGCTGCAGCGACGTAGATGTGAAGAACGGATGAATCATGGACTACTGAAGTATAACTGTCCACATATCTACTCAGGAGACCGTTTTCCTGATAATCTTCAACGAGGAACTGTCTTATCCAGTCCACTCCAGCCCAAATAGCTAAGCACCCACTAGTGGAAGTCACTTACACATGAACTGGGCTGGACTATCACGTGATATTTGGTGTGTATTCTGATTGGTTGAGGAGCAAAGCGGTGGAGTCTGGGACATGTAGTCATCGAACACCACCGGGGAGCCACGGTGATTTAAATCATTAGTGGGCGTCTGAAATAAGCGACACAGGGACGAATTTTCTCGTATTTTGTTGTACGGTTTGTTCTTATTTTGTTAGTACCCATTCTCTTCCTCGTCTTTCACTACTGTTTCCGTATTTTTGTTCGTCTTTTAACTAGCTGACAGAAACTTTTAGGGAAGCATCTCATTTTCACGGCCCACAAATTGTTGTCCAACACGTTTTAAAATTGAGAAGTTACAACAAAAAGCACGACTATAATACCATCAATTTTAGACTATTTAGTTACAGAGTAATTAGAATGGTTAAATGATCAAATTCATGTGCTAAGGAAATACAACTATTATTGGTCTAATCACTGTAATTTCAGTTGCAGTGCATCCCTCTGCTCACCTGACATTTACTGTACTCAAGCACAAATTTGAAGTACTTTTACTTAGCTTGAGTATTTTAATCTCACACCACCTTCTTGTATTCTTAGTTCCAGCGTTTCAGATATGAAGACATGCTGCATTTCCTTTTAATCAAGTGAATTACTTTGATTTATTAGATTGACTTAATTTCTTTGTACGTAAATACATTTTTCTGATTCTACTCACATACTTTTACTTACATGGACTTTTTACAGTAATGGACTATTTTTTTTTTTTTTACAGTTTTGCAGTAATACATTTACATAGGCAAATTATCTGAATACTTCCTCCACCACTGCTGCTAACAAAACACTTACAGCAGCACAAATGTGCCATTGTTAGGTTTTCGATTTTCCTGAAACACACTGACAATCTGGAAAATCATGTCTACTTTGGTTTTACTAAATGTATCTAACAGTACATTGATTTCATTACTGCTGAAGTTCTTTGCAGTCTTTTTGGTGGCATTTGTTTAATTTCTGGGCTTTTTTTCTGGTATACACACTTATCAGGAAAAAAGCTATTGGAATATGCAGGAGAACAGACCTACTTCCTCCTCGGTAACTTACACATATCTAGTAGTACACCCACCTCACCTCACTGTCATTACCTTTGGTAATAGCTTACTTATTATCAAGTGACCAAGTTCATCATCCAGCATACCTGGGTAAAAGCAGATTTGGATGGTTTAGAACTTGGTGCATTTGGAATTGCTTGATATTAGAAAGGTAAACTCGTTATGCATACGTTTCCATTTCAGTCAACCTGAACTCACTGGAGTGGGCGGACTCAGAGGTCTGGACCCTTCTCTTATTTTCTCTTATCTTAATAAAGCCGTGATACAAGTGTGTATTAAAGGTCCCACACACGGGTGTTTTCACTTATTTGCCTAATTGGACCTCTTTTCAAGATGTGCAAAATGTGCTTGATTGACATGACCCCCCACTTGGATGTGGCACCTATTAAGATGAAACAACTAATGCTCCTGTCTTTTTTTAATGACAGATAAAAACAACTTTATATCAGTAAAAATGTAGTTTTAACAAAAACATGCATTAACATCTAGTTAGTAATAGATTCTGAAGGCAGTTCAACAGAAGTGTTTGAAGAAAGGCGTCCAGTTCTAAACAATGATCTGAACTTTTTGGTGCCTTTACAGGTGACAGGTTTTGGAGTGTACCAAACTTTTCCAGGTCCTCCTCACACAGATGTGGAGCTTGTGGGAAACAGGCCAGTGCCAGCAGAGCGAAACCGCCGGGAGGAATCAAATCCTCAAGTATGCTGTACCTCTGAAACTCTAGCTCATAAAGGATGAACTTCTCACTTTGGTCTTTTGGTATGAATCATGTTTGACTTCAGTTTCCTGTGGTTTGAGGAAGTTCGTCTCTTGTGTGTTGAGGGTAGGACTTGAAAATGTTTTGGTAATAGTCAAAAGTATTAAGACCAGAAGGCAAAAGAGTGTGTCAAGTTTTTGGCAGTAACATAGGAACAAAAAGTTTCTCGAGCAGACCAGAGTCACTGTCACATCATCAGAGAAGGTGGATAAAGACATGAATTTTCTGCTAAGATCTTGGCCATTATATCTTGGTCAGGTGTGCTAAATGCTGGATGCTCCTTTGCTCTCAGACCAGAAAGTTATGTTAAGCTTGGTGACCTGAACTCCCACCATAGCCCCGCCCAACCTGAGCATATAAAGTCCAATCAGAAACACCTGTGTCAGTGTGCAGAGCCTTTAGGTAAAATATGATACTGGGCGCCTTCAGACAGGTTGTTCCAGTTTCAGAATAACTTAAAACCCCACTTTGACATTCCCAGGCTGTGCACTGCAGTGTATTTGACACATATACTCAAGGAAGTTACAATTGACATTTAGATTTTTTATACTTATCGGGTCCTACTATTAAAAATGCATGCTAAACAAAAGTCTGGGTCTCAGGAAGTTCATCCTCTAAAAATCGTAGACAGTTCCTTTAACACTTATGTCTAAAATACTGTTGGTCTGGGATTTTTGACACATATAAGGCAAATAAAAGAAATGTTCACAAGCCCCACATCAGACAGGTTTCAGAATTTAAGTGCTCATCCCTTCTTAAAACCTTTCCTTTACATAAAACCCCAAGTTACCTAACTGGTCTACATCCAGCCTCACTGAATTTGCATCAGAAGACTTAAACCAGGGAGAATGTGTATAAGGATTTAAGGGTAGACATTTACTTCGATAGGGGGTCTCAAGATCTGTACATTTTATGAAAACTAATTTCTAAATAGTCCAATAATGAGGTAATACCTAGTATTCAGTGTAAACCTGAAAATGTAAGAACATGGCAATGCATTATAATGTGTTTGAGATAAATAGAGCAGCGTCTTAGACTTGTGTGTGACACTAACTATTAAGCAAATGCCAAATTATTGTTTTGAATTAAGCCCAAGGCACTTAAGAAAATAAGTTTTAAAAAACATGAGAATTTACGGCAATCACAAAGACGAAGGCAAACAACAACTTGCGGAAGATTTTTTAATTTTCAATTTATAGTTTGAGGCCAACAGTTTGTTTTTACAAAAATAATAAAAAGAAATTAAGTGTTATCTCCATACTGTAGAAAGAGTTGCATGACGAAGTCCCGGGGTTAGCTTGGCAGAGGCATTGCATAATTAGCAAAAAACGGACATCAACACAAGTAAAAACAACAGATTCAAGTAAAAAGTCATGTAATCACAATGAAGTCACATTAAAGCCTGGTGGCAATTCTTGGAAATTAAGACTCTTGCTGGGTTTTGGTCAGAGGAGTCAAACTGAACCCGCGGGGACCAATCCAACTCTGCAGTCCTCTTTTAAGACATTATTTGACAGCAAGGTGCACGGTAAGACTTTGTGAACGATGTTGCCTTTAAAAAAATTCAAGTTGGTATTGAAATGAGCAAGGAATTGTAATCAAAGTACGAAATTCTTGATGGTAAGCCTGCAGCACCAGGCATGACATCTTCAGTGGATGTTTGTTTATGAACACGGACAGACACCTCTCGTTCAGTTTAACTCCCCTGCTCTACATAAAGCCTGTTCAAATATATTAATTTACTTTCTTATCGCTGGTGCTATCACTGGCAGCTGTGTCATAATGGCACTTCTCCACACATCGCCTGGGAAACCATCCTCTCACACGCTCTCCAGCTGAAAGCCAAAACAGAAAGGGAGAACTCTGTTATACATTTGTTATAATGACTTTTAAAAAAGTAAATTCAAACCGCAGCCAATCTCATCTCACCTCTCGTATCATCCTCGTTCAAAACTTTGTCTCCATACATCCACCATCTAAAGAGAATACATTGATTAGGAGAATTCAAATGGGCAAAAACATTACAGTCAAATAAATCCTCAATTAGATGCCTAAACATCCAGACTTCATGGCAAACAACCATGATGATTGGCCTGAATGAACTCACTTGGTGCCCCGAGTGGCCAGGATGGTGTCCCCCTTATTGAGGGGGATCCTGGGCTCCTCAGTGCAGGGGGTTCTGAAAAAGGTTTGGAGACCTTTGCTCAGAGGGCAGCAAGCTCCATTATAGTCCTCCACTGCCCGGTACTGGACCTGCTGGCCGAGGCATGCAAGATATTTGGTTATTCTACTGCTCTGACCACAACCTGAACTCAAACAAGTTACATGTGTGTGTTGTAAAGTCATGGTTCTTAATCTTCAAGGGCAACTTAGGTATTTTTGAACGTGGACTCTATGTTTTTGTGTTTACATGACTAATGAAGACAACAATTTCTGAAGGAGAGGTCTCATGCTGAAATCTCATTGTCTAAGTCAGCCATGACCTTAAAAATCTTTTAGGCAACACTAAGGGTGCTTTCACACCTGCCCTATTTGTTTCAGTTCAATCGAACTAATGTTTTAAGAAGCGTCTACAAAAACGCGCGTCTAAAAAGACGCCAGAAAAACGCCCATCTAAAAAGACGCTTGAATGCTGGTCAGATGCGCCATATCATAGGAAAACAATGGTTTTACTGGCGTCGCGATTCTGGCTTTTCATCTCGGTGTGATCGCTCCCTAAGTGCGGTTTGTTTGGGCAGCTATGAACACAGCAATCACACTCAGGTGCGCACCAGAACAACCAGACAGAGACCTTCTTGAAGAGGTGGCCTCTGTGTGGATACAAATGAACGTAGGTGCAGTTCATTTGTGGTGGACCAAAGCGGGCCAACTCTAGGTCTGAAAGCACCCTAAATTACGCTTTCTGTACTCCAACACAACAAACTCTCCCTGGCACTCCTCCTTCCAGCTCTCACTCTTGTGTCTGTGCTACATGTAAATCGACTCCACACTGATGTCACAAAACGGATATGACAGGTACTTACACTTCTCACTCGTTTGTCAGCTTTCTGCTTCAGTTGCTCAATCTATTTAAAGAGGACCAAGACAATTAATGTCACTATATTATGACAAAATAACTTCTATCTCACCATTAAACAGGAAATGTATCAAGAGTAGGACGTACTACAATAACAACTGCCTGAACTCATTTTATACACTCTACAAGTTAAAGATAACTTGAAGATAAATTGTCTAGAAACAGACAAATCTAAAACAGCATTACACACATAACTCAACCCGACAACACACTGAACCTACAGTTAAGGTGTGCTGGTGACACTTGGGATGGACTGGCCATACAATGCCATCACCCTTGGGCGTCCCTGACCATGTAAAGACTTGCTTGAAGTTCAGCCAGCGGGTGCCGAGGTCGTAGGGGAAGATGAAGTCCTCCCCTGTTTGGTAGTGCTGTATTCTGTCTTTGGCCTGGTGGAAAAACACACAGAAAATGGTTGCGTGTGTCAATGGGACTGTGTGGGTGGGGTGGTGTCAAGTTTCGATAATGAGCGTGCTGTATTGTACGAACAGATGATCCTGGAACATGTGTGCATTAGTCATAAAAAAGACACTTTTAATTTAAATAACTTTGACAGTTAAGTGTTGAAAACATGTTAGTTATTTTGACAGCCTACATTATTGTTTGTAGATCAAACAATGACAAATACAAAAAGTCATGCATCTTAAATTACACTTGCATCACAAAATGTCACCACAAAACAAACACTGGAAATCAAAGAGACATGCTGACCTTTTCCTCGATCCAGGACTCGATCGAGGTCTTATTTCTAAGGATGACTTTCATCTGAAAAGGACAGACTATTTCAATAACGGAGTCAACTTACATTTTCCTTAAAGGTATACTATGTAGGATTGTTGGCTACTGTTCGTAAACAAGCTCGCCAGCAAAAGCGAAAGTTAAAGCCAACCCCAAAATCACTCTGGTTTGGCATTTAGCCTCAACCTCACCATAGCAGTTTGGGGGTACATGCCCACAAATGCCTCAAGAAAATACAGGCAGAAGGCAGAGTGTCCGCAGAAAAATACACTATCACACACTCCCAGTGGGTCATAACTTTACGTAACTTCTACGGAAAATCCTGCATAGTGTATCTTTAATAAGTTTAGCCTGCAAGGTTAGTGCTGAAATGACCATGTTAACCAAAACATTCCATAGCCAAGAGCATGTGTTAATTGTAAACCCCAATGACAAACTTACCTGTATAAAGAAAAGCATGCCGACTGCAATAGTGGTGCCCAGTGCCAAACCTAAGGCAAAGAGTGTGGCAGCAAAGGCGGGCACACTGAATGGCATGAGGGGCTGGAATTGACGCACAGCACTCATGTCGATCTTTACAGTGCTCCAGCCAAATGATATCTGCAGTGAGAACAAAAACAGCTTGACATGTATGGTAAAATCAGTACCACATGATAAAATGAATGAGGCAAAAAACTGTGATGGTAACAGGCCATCAAAAATAGGAGACAATACGCTCAACTCACAGGAACAAAAACAACAAACTGGGTGCTGAATTCCAAATAAAGTGTAAAGTTCAAAAAGATGAGAGGAACAGCACTCAAAGTTTGTCAAATTTTATTTTGCCACAGGCCATCAAAAGCATGGTGCGGTGGGGTAAGGGGACAACTGACCCTTTCATAGAGCTGCGTGTACATGGTCATAATGAAGATGATGGCAGCGTGCGAGCAGCCCAGTGGAGCCAGCAGCAAGAAGCTGGTGAAGTAGGCGTGGTTCAGGTGGCCGCAGCAGTTGTTGATCCAGGGGCAGTGGTGGTCCATCTTCATCACGCACCTGTGGGTGGGGAGGCAGAGGAGGAGAGGAGTGCTGGGGGAGTTGACTGGTTGTTTGGGAGGACACAGAGTGACAAGTTCATCAGCAAGTCACACTGAATCTTCAAAAAAATAGATTTACATCATAGATGTATGATGTTAATCTATTTAACATCACATACTGTATATGACAATCAATTATGTGATGTGTCTCTGTGAAGCCTTTAAAGTGCTGAACAGAGACTGTGCAGAAATATCATGGACCAGCCACGTGTATGCACAACAGCTTCAAATAGCTTAGTGATTTTCCACCTTAAGTAGTACCATCTCTGTTCTGACTTAGTTTCTGTAAAAGGTAGCATCAGCGTTATTCAACCTGGACCCTATTTTTCCACGCTAATGGGGGAACTTGACCAACTTCAAAAAATGTTGTTTCCGTTAGTTACTTAGACACATAAACATAGGCAAATAGGCCCAGGTTGAAGTACAGAAGTTACCCCTTAAGTCTATCTCACACAGGTGAGAGAAAACCTTCTCCTACTGTGGTAATAAATGTAGCTACCTGTTACACTTGCGACAATGGTGGGATCTGGGGGCCTTGTACCCTTGGCACACTCTGCAGTACTGTAGGTACTGTATATCCTGTGGAGTCTCCTGTTTGGGGATAAACAAGTTAAATGTGTGACGTAGCATCTTTCCTATGATTAAATTACTTCACTTAACCTTACATCTTTATGTGGTAATTTTGCAGACATAGCCCCAACTGTACACTATCTACATAAACAAACACCCATGTGTCATAAGCCATCTTTATGGTGGATCCTTACTGGTTTCCAGCCGAGAGGGATGTATCCAGGTCCAACAAACATAGCATTGAAGTAGTTGTAGAGGATGAGAACAGTCCAATTGAGGAGCATGATGAAGTTAATGCTCCCTCCCGTAGTGTCTAACGGCCAGTACCAGATAATGGAGTCCAGAATTGCCATGGTGGAGCATATAGCAATGACAGACAGGGCTATGACCGGACCCCAGTGGCACAATCTTCGAACCTCATGGAGGTTCTGAAATGTCACAAAAGTTGACAGGAAATTCATCTTTTTTCCCCCGACAAGGTTAGTACCAGTAGTTTGGTTAAGTTTCTATAAAGTATGTATTTTACAGCTTCAATGTGTTACTTTTTTCGTCTGCTATCTTGCAAAATACGCCGTGCAGATGATGCACATATTTTTCCTCGTCTTCTGAGTACCCAGCAACTGGCCTGGTCTTGAGTCACTGGGGCTCTCTGTGTCCCACTGTTCCTTGCCCTGGCAAAGAGCAGCATCCTCTCCTGCCAATCTTCAGTGCACACTATCCTTGTGACAGAGTCAAATTCCCCATCTAAGACAAAGAGAGCAAGAGAGAGAGATTTTAAAACATCAGTAATCTTCATCTAGTGACCAAGTTTGTTTCAAACTATACACCAGCCAAAACATTAAAACCACTCGACAGGCACCAGCCAACCAAACATCACTGCAGAGCAAGTACACCCCCTCATGGCAACAGCACTACCTGATGGCAGTGCCCACCCCCCTAACAAGGCGTCTACCTGGCCTCCAAATTCCCAAGATCCCAATCTGATCGAGCATCTGTTGTATGTGCTGGAGCCCCACCTCACAACCTACAGGACTCCAAGGATCCACCACCAATGCCCTGGTGCAGGATGTCAGAGGTCCTGTGTCTATGCCTAGACAGGTCAGTGCCAAGTCCGATCCAATGAGTACCTCTGAGGTACTAGCACGTCCCACAGATGCTCGATCAGATTGGGATCTCGAGAATTTGGAGGCAGGTTGATGCCTTGAGCTCTTTGTCACGTTCCTCGGGCCATTCCAGAACAGTTTTTAATGCTATGGCATGGTGCATTCGGAGGCACCGGGTTTGCAACAGAGTTTGGGTGGGTCAGGTGGTACAAGTGGCATCCACATGAATGCTAGCACCCAAGGATTCCCTGCAGAGCACTGCATTGTCATGAAATGATAAATGTTATTTACTTCACCAGCCAATGGTTTTAATGTTTTGGCTGATAGGTGTAAATATCCAGCTGTCAGTTTATTAAGCACACCCACCTAAAGCTAATGCAGTCAAATATAGCAACCTTATAACAAATTCTACCTCCATGAAGCTTAAAATGTTCAATTTTGTGTTTAAGACAAGTGTTGATTGAACTCTGTGGTCACTGTAGAGACTGTGCAGTACTTGGTGGTGCTGTTAAACTGTATGTTTATAATATGTACATGACATAAATGAGATGAAGGATTTATGCTATATTTATTCCAACTCTTATTTTAACAGTAACATCTTAATAGTTTTAGCGTTCACTCTTAGGTGTCTGCCATATCACAATACTAACATCCGGAACTTTTGGACATAACTAACTTCAACAAGTAGCTTATTATAAAGCAAACACTCCAAACGCAAACACACAACACACCAAAGTGGGCAATGGTGTATTTCTAGACAGATTACTCACTGGGTGGGTGCACAGCCATAGCACTTGGCCAACAGCGACCAAACTAATAAGCTTATGTCACTAAGCTAGCTAATTCACATCCATACAAAAACAAAGCATTGCAGCATTATACGCAAGCGTAAGCCTTATCCATCGTATTCACAAGCCAGATATGTGATACCGCTACAGTAAAAATGAAATAAGCATATAAACTACGGAAGAGATTATGTATTTGGCAAACAAAGTGATTCGGTTTAGCACCGGGGCTAACGTAACAGCAATTAGCTAGTTAGCTAGCATGTTAGCCAGCTTGACAAGGCAAACGTATCCGCCTGAATTACAGCCACAAGGTCCACGGAGGAAACATGGTTAATATCGCATCTTAAAGACATAACGAATGCTTACTGGTGTACGTATAAGCACATTTTGTATGGATGGAGAAAAAAACTGTCACTTTAAATTACCAACCTGGCCACTTCCTTGGTTTTTTTTCTTCAGTTTCTTCTGAGGGGAACCTTCCTCACGGTGTCTCAGAAACTATTACCCTCAACCCTACGTAGACACTTTTAAACTCAAGCAGTTTATCACCCAACCATCACAAAACTCATAAAATAATTGATTTATTCATATTTGGCGAAAATAAACATGACTTCTGTTTTTTATCCACTGGCTGAACCATTTTGAGTGTCGGAAAAAATAAAAATAAAGTAATGTTCCGTACCGGACACATTACACCGCGACTCACGGAAGAGACTCCATTCGATACTTGTTGTTATTATCCTGAGCTAACTGTCAACCAGAAAGCTAACTTACCTGTTTCAAACCTAAACGGCGAAATGTCTTCAGACTTTGAATCCTACGAGCAGGACTTTGGGACCATTACAGCAGATGTAACGAACAAAATTGGAAGAATTCCCAAACTAAGTGGAGGTATGTGAAATATATTAGCTGGAACCGCTGAGCTGAAGCTAGCTAACAGCTAGCAGGTATTTCCCAGCTGAGAAGGCTAGCTAACGGTAACAGGTGTAGCTTACAGGAGTGTTGCGTTATTTCACCAATTTACGATATTGTCGTCTGGTAAAAGATGTGAAAGAACTAAATGGTGACACGCTGCCCGAGTATTTTCTTTAATCTTATGTAAAAGGACGAATCACGTGTTGCTGGGTCTAATGAATTTAGCCAGTGTGATGTTGTGTATCACTGAGCTCACTGGCAAATAACATGGTATGTTTTCCGGTATGTGTGGTATTTATAAGTGTTTCTCTAGAGCACTGTCTCTATAAATGGCAGCTGGTTAAGAGGAGGACAGACGCAATTAACAGCTTTTATTATAGTTTCTGAATATTGTTTCAAATCGTAGACATGAATGGATAGGAAGTGAGTTTTCAATTGTGACAGTGATTTCATGTGGCACACTCAATACAGCCTCTTTCCATGGAGATTTAATTTTTAAATCACCATGACAGTAGCTGTCCCTGTTTTATACACCAAAATAAAGCTAACTAACATGACAACATTATCAAACAAAGGGTAGCAGTGCTGTCATCTTACAACAAGAGGTCAGTCCTGGATTTGGTTGTCAGACGTGTGTGTATTTGTTTCTACAAACTCCAGAGACGCACAGGTGTGAATGAGTTCCTGTGTAACTTTTGCAAAGGACTGCCATCTGCCCAGAAGATGCTAGACTAGTTCACATGACCAAAATTTAATAAGTGTGTATAGAAAATGGATAGAAAAACAGATGTGCAAATGACATTGTTAAACATTCTGTGTCAGCCAAATGGTCATTCAAATGTTCAAATGTAATTCAAGTTTATATTTGTTGTTTCCTTTTTATTAGATTTTATTTGATTCACATAGATGACACTCACGTGGCCAATTTAGGTTCTGTAGTCACATGGCTGGACCTCATGCACAGCATGCTGGCATATTTTGCAAAGGCTGAGAAACAGCATGCTCACACTGTAAATTCATTTTCCTAGTGGATGTGAAGGCACAGGAGATTCACAGATGATTCAGGTTGTGTGACTGGACAGATGTGTGTTCACTATCAAACTATCAATATCTTGTATAATGACTATCATTACATATCTAGTGCAGCAGAGATGTTCAGTTTGACTTGAACTTGCAACCTTGTGACACACATTGAGTCCCACTCAGAATTCCTTTAGGCTGTTTGTCAAATAGTAAATGTGATAATATGACCAAAGCACACATTTTGAGGTTCAGTGTGTGATTAATAGATGGGCTTAATAGTGTATAATGTCCACAATGTTAAGCAGATTTATAAATGGGTGGCAACAGGCACAGTCCTTTTTTTTATAGAGTAGAGATGCTGCTACACTCACAGGTAGGACCCTATGGGCACAAGCTTCAACCTGTCACAGAGACAAAAGGCTAAGGGCTGAGAAGAGTCTCCTTTTTCTATATAAAGCATAATTTCTGTCCATCTTTATGTATTTCCTTATCAGAAACAACAGACAAGGATTCAGTTGTAGTGTAGTAATTACATAATACAGACTGCACATACTAGCATTCACCATTTAAAGTGTGTCCCTCAGTGTGGAGCTGATACACCTGTTTCACCTACCCAAACTTTATTATTAATTAGCTTCTAGTGTCGTTCATTCAGCATGCTGCCCTGGCATACTTTTACCCAGACACTATATTCTTACATCCTTTAACCCTAGTGCATCGAAATTGCCGACATTATTACTGAGTCAATATCACGCAATTGTACACAATAGCCTTTTTGTTCTTGCAATTATGAACACCTTATTTACACAGATAAAGCATTGTTTTTGCAATGCATGTGCTGCCTTATAACCTTGATAGATGGAATTGGATGTAGAATAGTCATTGATTGTGCATTTTTCTAAATATGTAAAAATAAAATCACAGAAAAGAGCCATTCTGCACAATATATCTTAATTTAACAGCCAGATTTTAAATTCAGCAGTATTTTGCTGTAAATAAACTGCATGTTTTTGAGTTAACATCGTCTGCACCAAACCAAAAAGATATGATGACTATCAGGCATACATATTCTATGATGGACTACTGTAAATGCAGTGGCGCTGGCAAAATTACGTTGTCCACAACTGACAACTGCTAGTTTGTTTTCAGTTTTGAATGCTAAAAAAATGCTTCCAGCCCCGACTTGGAACATTTATCTCAAACTTGCTCATTGGCTTTTCAAAGGACTCTGCCTCTCACAAAACCTCGCCTGACGGAATATTTCTGGTTTGGAATTGGCATCTTTGAAGCTTCATGGCAGCCCATTCCACAGTGTAATTCCACATTGCTTCCTCTCGCCATCTGTTGACTGTGTCAGAGTAAGCCCATATGAATATGCACAAAGCCAGGAAACACATTACAACCATAAGTAGTCGTTCAATGTCTTCTGCCACCAACAGAATAGTTTACAGTTGAATTTCAATTCCCTTCCTCCTCATTAAGGTTTTTCTTCTTTCCTTTTCTTAAGTCCTTCTGGCTCTTATTCCTGAAGTGGCTGAATATTTCCCGTGGTTTGACAGCCCTCTATTTAATACATTAATATAGCTCCAGACAAAGGGCTTTTGTCACTGCTGTTGTTGTATCTCTCCATTTCACATGTGCACAATTGCTGATAATGGCCAGGGCGTGTGGAAAAAATGTCCTTGACTGTCTTCATTCATGTAACAATCAAGTGAATGTGTGTTTATATATTTATTTGTTACCATCCCCCGAAACCTAAGGTTCAAGGAACATTTGAATAAGAATACAATGAAATGTTAGGCCTTGTTCCATGAAACATGAATGTCATTTTTGTTTCACCTTTGAGTGTTTATGGCAGGAGATTGCCTGTCAATCATTGCAAACCAAATGCAGAACATTTTTTAGTAAAAAAAAAAATGTTTGCCAAGCCTTACCTGTTTTTTTGTTTGTCTTACTCCTGTGCACAAAACTCCTCATCCGTCCGTCAGCAGGTTGTAGTCCTGGTAAATATCCATACATATTTCACAGCCCTCCAGCTTGGGCCCCAAGTTCGAGCAAGAAAGCACCATCTCACCTTTCAGTGAATCGCCTCTGGCTGTTTACTGTGTAGGTTGTGAGGTTGAACACAGGTTTTAAAAATGAATTTGAGGACAGGCAAAAGGTAATGTTGGCCCATGGTGCCTGAGAAATGAAGATCTTGGCCTGGATTCTTTATGATATCACAGTCCCACAACTGATGGCCTTGTGATTTGCTTTGAAGCTTGGAGTTTTGTTGACTTTCTATTTCAATTATTTAAAATGATGTCAAATATTTAACAGTTTAAAGGTTCTACTCACGATTCTTGATTTATTTGATGACGAAAATATTTTTAATGATCTTTTAAGAATGTTTCTAAAATTGAGTAGATTTAAAATAAATATTTGAGTTGAAGTTATATTTTCTGAGTGACTTTGATTTTGAGAGAGAAAATTGAGATTGGTCCTACTCTTCTTTTCTTTTTTTGGCTTTTATTGTGGAATTTCATTGTTTGTTTTTAGCAGACAGTACTATCTTCTCTGTGTTTGCTATAGTCTAAGATTTGTAGCTTCAGGTGTGCTTAGAACAATGTTTGGTTCAGGTTTACACTTCAAGGACTCTTGCAAAAGGAAGGCTTAGAGGAGAAGTGGATGCCTCTGTCTATACTATATGTATTTTTGTGCATAAGACTGATTACACGTTTTCATGTGATCTAAGTTGTGATGATTTGGCCTGAAAGTAGTGACCAGATGAACTTTAGATGGTGACTAATACTCATACACTCCTGAGTAAAATGTCGGCACAAATAATGCAACATTTTTGGGAGTCTTGGCATTAGGACTCAGAGGCCCAATAATGCCTCATTATAAAGACATTTTGACATGTCACAATGAAAAGCACAGGTGTGAATGATTAGATGAATGATAGCTGAATTACGCTTTGCTGCTTTGGTTTGAGGGACCTGGTAGTCTGGCAGACTTAGAAATTTCTTAAATCCATACTACGGTTTTGCACTGTAAAAATGACACTATGAAGAATACTTGAATTACACAGTATACATAGTAAATGTGCTTTTTTTTTAGAAGAAGAAATGGAGGAGCTGTTTGCAGTTAGATCTAGTTTGAAGTTTTAAATCTTAAGACAGACACTTTGCTATTTGTGAGGTTTCATAAGCAGTGACATTTCAATGTTGATGTATTGAATCTTTTTTTGTTAGAATAAAATGGTATGTATGTTGATTTGATCCACAACAATATCAGTTTAACATGCAGATTTGTATGTATGGAATTATTGTATAGTAGGAATTTGTGATACATGCTGACAGTCATGGCTTACTGGGATACTGGGAACTGAGTCATCACTCATGTTATTAGCAGTGTTGTAGTCAAGACCACCTAAACTGAGACCATGTCATGATCAAGATCAGAGTGTAGTGATACCAAGACAAGACTAGGACTTTGAGAGTTTGAGACCAAGTCAAAACCAAGACCAGACCAGGGCTAGTACTACACTGCATGACACACTTAAAATAGAATGAGAAACATGCAAACTGTAAGCACACCACAGATTGATCCGCAAGGTCCACATGCCCAGAAAACACTTTAAGACACCCCATGACTTACTCGTTGTATTACCATACTGTATATACTTAAGTATTTATCAGTGTACCATAAAAAAGTTTTGATGAAATCTTCAAAAAGCATTGCAGAGGTGAATTTTATGTGTGGAGAATTAAACAAACACTAAGGAGGTGAAATCAACTAAACCATCATTATTTCAACACTAATTTTGGACAGGCCCTGCAGTTCTGGTCTTGATCGGTCATGTAATGAAATCCTCAGTCCTCTTTGTCTGAGACTGCGACAAGACATAAAAAAAATGCAGTGAAGTCAGAGATGAGACCAAGACCTTAAAAAAGTGATCAGTTAAATGTCTGAAAATAGCAAAACATGCCCTGTGTAATGTCCCTGAACCCATATGATGTCTTTAAATGATATTTTTCCCTAACCAACAGTCTAAAAATCCAAGGCTTTTCAGTTTATTATTTTGGGTGACAAAGAAAAACATGTCTGGAGCTTCTCAAATTTAAGAAGCATGAAACCAGCAAATGTTTGTCTTCTTTGCTTAAAAAAATTACTTAAACGATTATTCGATCAAATCAAAATAGTTTCCAGCTAATTTTCTGTTGATTGACTGATTAATGGAGTAATTGTTGCAGCTCTAGTAACCAGTACATTTTATTTTTCTTGATATATGGCTTAAAATGTGACCTGGTTATAAATCTGTAACTATACCTTAAATTGAGGCACAGACTAATTTTGTCATGTATTTCAATGTTTTGCTCAAACTTCCTCCCTTAATTTATCTCCATTAAAATATGTTGGTGCTTCCTTAAGACATTTAATGATGCTCGATTGCTAAACTACAACACCAGACTTCTACATTTCATGTGCCTGGATTTCATGGCAAAGAGCTAATGTCAGAACAAAGACCAGTTCTTATATGTGCAGAAATTAAGTGGTAGTGTTGCTGCCTTAAATAACGATGGGATGTACTGTGCTTTACATGCGTCTTTGGAACTCTCGCAAGTCGTAATGAGTTTCAATGGGTAATGTGGAAGAGCAGCCATGGGGTGAGGAGCAGAACGGCGCGTTAGTCATTCTGAGTGGGACTCATACTTCTGGCAAGTGAGCAAAGCTGACACCTCCCTTCCCTTTGAGTTGGCACGAGGTGTCTCACTGCTCCTCAACAGAAACCAACAAAGGCCTCATAGACGCCAATAACTAAGAGACATCAAATGTTGGCTCGTCGTGTAGAGAGAATGTGTAAATATATCTTCAAATGTGTCCTCGTGTGTTGTTTTCTCCCAGTCTTTCTTTCTCTCTCCCCCTCTCTTCCCCCGTTGCGGGGGAGTTAGGTTGTTGTCATGAAGCGCTGTTCCTCTGTCGGCTGATCAATATGTTGCTGTTTTTTTTTCTCTTTCAGAGGAGAAGACACAGCTGGTTCTAAATGTCGACAAACAGCTTGAAGAAGTCAGAGAGTTGGTATGTCTTTGATCAGTAATTTTCTCCTCTTCCCATTTCCTAAATAATGAATTTGTGGAAAGAGGGAGGGAACAATTTTCACTGGCACCAGACAACAGCACCTGTATTATCCTGGTGGTGACATGACATGCAGACACACACACACACACACACACACACACACACACACACACACACACACACACACACTTCACATGGCGGAAAGGAGGCTTCCTCCTCACATGATTACTTTCCAGTAATCTGCTTTTAAGTGACACCCCTATGACACATTTCAAGCCATTATCTTGAGGTGGGAGTCTTCATGTTGCTGTTTAAAAATGAGCAAAGTCACCTGACAGAGACAAATTGTTGTTGCAGTTGTCTTGTTATGTCACAGTGATTAGTTTCCTCCAAATCCGCCACAGAGAGACCTGTCTCACCATGCATCAAATGTACTTTTACTTCATTCACCGTGACATCGTTGGGCCTGTGCACGTCGCTGCAATGAAGGGGCGCTCACATTTGATTGTGTATTTATTTACAGAACAGCCTTCCTCCGTCGCGGCTTTTATCACGGCTGAGTGACGTGAGCGGGAGGCTTTTTCTTTTTACAATCAGCATTGGAACATATTAAAGTTAATGCCGCTGAAGTTAGTCATTTTCAGGAAGTTTAATATTTTCAGAGTTGTCACAATGTCTGTCTTGAGCGGCTTTGTGTAAGAGTTAGCAATACAACATGTACAGAAATGCCTAGATGGTAACAGAGTGATCATTATTGGAAGGGGAGGCCTAGATTTATTAGCATCTGTTCAAGCGTGAACATCTCACCACGTTGGTACCTTAACAGTATGATGTAAATTTGGATCGAAATTAACTCTAAACCTGTCAGTTTTGCATCCCAAGTTGTGTTATGTTGGTTAAATTAACTTGTGTACCTGCGGGTTTTGGGTTTTAGCTGGAGCAGATGGACCTGGAGGTGAGGGAGATCCCCATCCAGAGCCGAGCCATGTACAACAGCAGACTGAAGAGCTACAAGCAGGAGGTAGAGAAGCTCGAGAAAGACTTTGTAAGTACCAATTACATCTTCCTTAATGGTAACTTAAATATTACAAATATAATGTACATCATCGACATTTAGAAAAGCTTCTTTTAAAGTGCAACTGTCAAAAATAGTGCATATGACATGCTGTCGTTACAACATGTCACCTTCTCAAATCCTCCATGGTTCACACGCCTATCCATTGTTTGCCCCCTCAACCAAACTCCCTCTCTCCCTAACACGCAGACTGTCTCACACATACACAAACAGCCCTACGCTGAAGCTCAGTGGTGCATCCACTGAGGTTAATTCAGAGTTGGCATTTGAACTTGCAAGTGATGCCTATTGAGAACAGGTTGTGTGTGTGTTTGTGTTGTTGCTGCAGAACCTGGCCTTGTTTAGTAATTCATAAATCACTGTATGTCTCGACTTGATCTCCAAACTCTATCAAAGCTTAATGAACAGCCCAGTCTTGTGGGTCCTTTGCTCTTAGTCCACATTGTTGGCTACCAATATGGCTCAAGGTATTTCACGTAATCAATAGTATGATAGCAATGAGAAATTATTTAACGTAATTCCAGCGCTTGCTTGATTTTATTTGATGTTGCATTTGTAGCTTTTTCTTACTATCCCAAATTGGAAAAGGTGTATTTACTTAATTGTTTGTATTCAAATCTTTTCCTTGCAAAAATATGTATCTTTAATGATATCTTTATTTGTTTCTGTTGTTTGTATTTGTTTTCTGTTGTCAGTTTTGTGGTGCTAGTGCTCACAACAGGATAATAAACCCGTGGTGTAAATGCAGCTGACCTTGAGCTGGAGAGCTTGAGAGTCCTTCCATGAGTCAAATGCGATGTGAAATAAATCCACAACCTCAGAATGAGCTGGAAAAGTAAATACTGAATTGGATGTTTAAGAACTTTTAGATTAATTCACAAAAGGCTGGATAGGTGCAGCATTTAACCTGGTTGTGAATATGGTTTCTGTGAAGTTTTGTTACCTTTCAGATTTTGGCAAAATAATCAACAAACTTTTATCAAAACCTGTAACCCAATTAAATTTATGTTGTATTTAACCCATATTTAACTAGGGAAGTCCCGCTGAGATCAACTATCTCTTTTACCACTGAGACCTGGCAATTAAAGGTAGTGCTAGGCGATATTGAGAAAATCGATTATCACAATATTTTTGACCAGATAACCTCGTTTACGATATTGTGACCATATTGTAGGGTTGACTTTTGGTGCTTTCAAAAAATATTTACACAATGAAATATTTGATAAATAATCATCAGTAATGTGGATACAATGATTAAGTGGGTAAAAGTGAATAATACAACAGCTAGAACAGTCTGAAAATTACATCATTTTACTGTAATTAGCCTTTAAAACCAGGAAATGACAACACTGATGATATTATGATATCTAGTTTCATATCATATCGATAAAATTTCGATTTCTTGCCCAGCCCTAACTGAAGATGTAGTTTTCCTCTCAAATGTGAACTTTTCTTTACTTCAATAGAACATATATTGTTGGTTTGCATGTCCTTGAGAGAAAGGATTCCAGGAAATAATGGTTAAATTTGTATATTCTGCCAGATATTGAATATTCTAGTGTTATAAACCCGGGCCCACTGTTTGTCTGGTTGTTACTGGATGTGAATCCTTAAAATTGTGGTTACTGTTCTTGGTGTTACTGTAATTTGAAGCATTCTCTGGAACATGAATTTCGTTCGGAATAAATAAAGTTCTATTGAACTGAATAGAATTCAATTGAATCAAATCAAGAATGTAACATTAAAAATGAACAATTTTAGAGTCCTTGTTTTCAAGGTAAATCAGAATTTTGTTAGAATCACATTTGAATAAGATATAATTAGGGGTGTCACGTTATTTGGCCCCAATCATGATCCAAATCATTTAATATTGAGTATCTGCTGATACCCAATACCTGAGTCCCGATCCGATACTTTTGTTTTTCTAGATAATACAGCGGCAAAGTTTACACTTCAAGTATATTTTAATGTGTGACAGCTGGTGTAAAACAAAGGATTGGATCAGGCTGTGTATAACTCAGATCCATTAAAAGAGACCATGATCGGCCCCAGTCTTTGAGATCAGATCCGGACATCCCTGAATATAATTATCAATGAGAAACTGGATATTTTATTTACATTAGTACCTCAAACATCTGCTTCATGCCTAATATCATTCACTGTAAACATTTTTAATCTGAATTGAATTAAATATGTGAATATAACAACGTTTCCCCCCCAATCCATCACTGTTCCAATTGCAGAGCAAACAAGTAAACATGCATAAACAACCCATTTAGATGGAGATATCATGTGCTAGTGATCTGTGAGAACACCACGGCGATGTGCTGACTGAGATCACAGGAGGAGATCTCCGAGCCAAGACAGTTTACTTTCCTCGCCATGGGCATTTAATTGGCTGACGATTAATCTTTAACTTTTCTTCTCCTCACACTTACCGTGCTTAATCATCAAGCAGTTAACACCTGCTGTGGCTGGTATTGGTGCAAATTTTTCACTTGCATTTGTGTCCCTGTTTTTGGGGGCACATGTGGGAAAATTGTTTGGTTTTTTATTTTAACCTGGAAAAAGTTTAAATTCGTCCGTACGCTGTATAAAACAAAATGCATTCAAAAATTTTTACAGCATAGTTTTGTGTCCAGGCCCACAGTCCTGACATGCAAAGCAGAAGGTAGCAGTAGGATAGTCCTAGTGGATAAAGGGTGAAAGAACATTGCCCCGCTTGTAACTGTGACTCCCCAGTTGAACAGTAATTTTAATTTTTACACCTCTGTGTGTGGCGTGGTCAGATCAGCATGCATTTAACCAGGATCGCCCACCTCACACGGTAACATCTAGTACATCTGGTCTCCTGTAAATCTGGTAAAGTGTTCAGAAGGCAAGAACTTCAGCCCCCTCAGATGTGCCTCAGATGTGCCAAATGCTATAGCCGAGCTCAGCCTCTCACTTCCTGCAGGCCCGGGGAGGACATGACACTCGGCTCGAAAGGCGTCTGGTGGAAAAAAGGCAATCTCCTTTCTTTTTAATGTAAAAAGCTCCGGCTTTGTTGTGCTTTCCGTGGATATCAAGGCCTTTCCACTCCCTCACTACCCGATCTCCCCCCTCAACCCCACCCCCTACTGGCCTCCCACGGGTGTCTCCCCCCTTAACCTGCTCTCTCATCCTCCCATTCACCCGTGGTTTGAAGTCTTCCTACCACCGGTGTGCCAGCTTGAGACCTCATTCCTTGCTCCTTTCCAGACAGGGCCTGAGTCGACCTCAGTAACCCAGCCATTTCATCCAGGAAGACAACTTATCAAACGGGCATCCCAAAGGTGTATATATGAGATGTAGCTTTGTTGGCCCGGCTGGCAGCTTCATTGCGATAATAGAGGGGACAGTGGGGGTCTTAAAGGTGCTGGGTCGTGACAAACAGGCATTGCAGCACCTAAAGGGGATGCCAGCTTGACCGAAAAAAAAGTCAGAGTGTGAAAAAAAATAAATAAAAAGAACAATGAAAATCCTATTCGATGGAGTCGTCTTGTCCTGGTAAGGGGAAGCAGGGATGGCGTGGCTCTTAGCAGTGGCTTTGATCAAGCAAAGAAGAGGCCCAACGTAAGCTTAATTTAATGAAATCTATCGGGTAAACAGAGCCACCATCCTCAAAGGGCCACGCTTGGTCCGTCCCAGCAGGGAAGGCGGGGGTCTGCAGACGTCTGCTGTGTCTCACAAAACACAGTCCACTTTTGAGGATGTGACTCAAATGATGTGGCATTGCTAATTGTAAATGTGTGATGCCCCTGACATGGGGCTTAATGAGGTGTCAGCAATAAGCTGTCATGAAGCAACATTGGCTCAGATAATTTTTGTCGCTCCTGGAAACACTGTTGTCAGTATGTATTTCTGATATCAAAGCCTTTTCAGAGGTGTTCCATGTTATGTTGTTAGGTCTGTGTTTGAATATGTTTAGTAAATAGCAAATAAAAACCATTAAATTATTGAGCATCTCCATTGGTCTGGTTGAGGAAAACATGAGTTCATGGTACCAATCTGCTAAAGTTGGATTGTCTCAGGTACTTAGATTTGTTCTTGATTACTTATTTAAAAAATAAACATAACATTCACATAGCACCTAAATGAACTTCATCTTCATCTAATCGGTTATATATTTTTTATTAATTGATTGGTTGACAAATACTAAGTCAATCGCCAACTCCTTTGATAATCGATTAATTGGTGTTAGTAATTTCAATTCTGATTCGATTCCAGCTGTGAATGTGAATATTTTCTGGTTTCTTTACACCTCTATGATAGTAAACTGAATATATTTGGGTTGTGGACAAAGCAAGACATGTGAGGACTTCATGTTGGACTTAGGGAAACTCTGATCAACTACTTTCTGACATTTTCTAGACCAAACAACTAACCGATTGATCAAGAAAGTAATCAACAGATTCATTGACCAAAAAAAAATGCAGCCCTAGTTTTAACTGATTTTAGATATCATGATGTCTTTGAAACAACTGTGTCCAGCCTTCCAGCTTGTATAGTACAAGTTGAATTTTCACCACAAATGTTGGTCACGAAAAAAAAACATGCATCTCCTAATTTACTGTTATCACTTGACACTAGTTACGAACAACTCTTGCTTTGTCTTAAATACTTCTTAAAGGTAATCATCAAATCTGCAACATATTGTTTTCTATACGTGTTTCAGTGCAGTGTTTAAAAGGCTCCCTCCATAATGTGTTGCTTTTACTTTGAGGCATCACTATACCTCCCACTTTTTCTTGCCGCTGTGGTTGTTGATCTCTTCTCGCAGCAGATGGCGGTATTGCTCTAAGAATTTTCTCCCACCTAAGGTCCAGGACAAGGACAATATTGGGCACGTTTGCCAATTACTTTTGCCTTTCTGATGTATGAGTGGACTTGCTATGATAAATCCTTCCACTTATTACAATGCCTGACCTCATCCTTTATGCTTTGTAATAGAGATTGAAAATAACGTTACCAAAAAATGTCCTTGTGGTAAAAGCCCATTTAATACAAAGTGTCTCATAGTAGTCTGGCTTCCAACTTTATGTATTTTCTTTAGTTTGTCTCTGCCCAGTCAAGCTCTGAAAGTCAAATAAAGGAAGAAAACAAAATATGAATGAAATAGTGCCTCCATAGGAAAGTGGAATGTCTTTTTAAAAATGTAAATATTTTTTACTGTTTCCCATCTCGTCTCCATATTAATCTTTGTGACATTTGGTGTTGCTGCAAATATTTCCGCTCCTTACGTTGTGTTTAAAGTGCTGAGTTTCTTTTCTTTTCTTTTCTTTTGATGTCTTTTCAATATAGCAAAGGGTTCAAATGTGAGAGGCTTTGTGTTGAAGGATCCTTGAATCCCGATAAAGGTTAATTGGTAGTCATGAAATAACCACCTCTGACAACTTTTATTGCTGAAGACTTTACTTTCTTTCCGTCATTAAGTGGGAATGGGTGCACGTAATGGTCAAGGCAGTTTTGTTGATGGCTTCACTGATTAATTTAGTCCCCCAATAGAAAGCTATTGTTGGTTTTTCATAATATGCTGTATACTTTTTCATCAAGTGCCATGTAGATGTCATTCACTACCAAGCACCACTGTTCCTTTTGAAATACATATCATTACCCAGTCTTTATATGAGATTACACACAATGCAAGTAATTACGAGATGTGGAAAATGTGGTCAACGTTCGAGTCACCTGAAGTACAAAACCTTTTTACCTTTTTAAAAGTAAGGTTTGAAATTGGAGTGAATTTCTTCTTTATCAGTCGTTTTTAGCTTCATTCATTCCATTATAGATATTGCAATAGTTGATGTTTGTGTTATTCTCAACTGTCACAGGGATACAACTATCCTTTCCTAATTTCTGATTGTCCGTTGGGGTATTGTTTTGAGTTACAGTCACGGTCAAGTGCGACGTCTGGACTGACTTTATCCTTTAATAAAAACCTTTTAGATGGATTGCCTCCTAGTGTTCGCCCAGGGAGACAATTAATGTGTTTCCAAAGAGAAAGTCAACCTTGAAATATTGAACAGTTTATTTGCCAGCTACACAGAGGTGAATACAATGAAAAAGCTGTTGGTGCTGATTCCATTTTTTTTTTATTTCTTGATTTTCTTTTCTTTTTTTTCATACCTGGATATATGAGTTTCAAAAGTGGTTAGAAGTGACCTTCTAGATAACTTGAAATGTAGCTTTCAATTGGAGCAAACAATGAGCGCTGTATTCAATGAACTGGCACATTGGATCTTCTTAAGAACAACTTGTAAATGAGGAGGAAAAGGGTTGATTGAAATGTGAAAATACAAATAAGATCAGTTAACGATTCAATCGGATGCGTATCAAACTTGAACATACCTCATATGAGGCCAAGGCAAACTGCTGTAACTCGTGATTTTTATTTTGTCCCCTCTTATCAGAATGAATTGACTTGTTGTAGAAGAGCTAATGAATGACTCTTGACTTCACCACACACAGCTCAGGCGGCAGTTGCCAGTAAGAATGCTATCACAAGTTTTCCATAAGCCTCTTTTCCTGTTTCCAAACCCCAGAGCTATTTAGTGCCTCTGCATCTGAAGGTCATCCACGATCCGTTTATCATTGGCAATGAATTAACATTTTCCAGGGTTTTTTGAAATGCCATATGAAGTATACGGTATTGTCTCTATATGCAGGCTTTCTGTTCGAGGTTGGAGTTTAGTGTGTGAACTTATGTTTACTTGAGTAGGGCTGCTACTCATGATTATTTTCATTGTCAGTTATTTTCTTGATTAATCGATTACTCGTTTGGTCTATAACATGTCAGAAAACGGCGAGAAAGTGTCAATCAGTACTTCCCGTAGCCCAAGATGACATCTTCAAATGTCTTGTTTTGTCCACAGCTTAAAGATACTCAGTTAACTGTCATAGAGGAGTGAAGAAACCAGAAAATATTTACATCTAACAAGCTGGAATCAGAGAATTTTGACTTTTTTTTCTGAAAAAAATTAATCAAACAGATTAATTGATTCATTGGCGATAAATGAATAGTTGACAACTAATCAATCATTTTAGCTCTGCAGGGCCATAACTAATAATTTCATTGTCAGTAAATCTGTAGATTATGTTCTTGATCAATCGATTAGTTGTATGGTCTATGAAATGTCTATGAAATGGTGAAAATGTTGATCAGTGTTTCCCAAATCCCAAGTACTGACGTACTCAAATGTCTTGTTTTGTCCACAGCCCAAAGATATTCGGTTCACTGTCACAGAGGAGTAAAGAAACTGGAAAATATTCGCATCTAACAAGCTGGAATCAGAGAATTTTGATTATTATTATTATTTTTTTTAAAAGTTACTCAAAACCAATCAGTCGATTATCAAAGTAGTTGGCGATCAATTTGATAAAACACAATGAATCGATGAAATGTTGCAGCTCTACATTCAAATCATTCAAAGCATGCTAATACCTTGGTATAGCATGGTATAGCTTGGTATAGCATGCTTTGAATGCTATAATCTAACCAATTAGATGAAGATGAGGCTGCTCTTCATTTCGGTGCTCTACAGTATGTGTGTTATGCTCATTTTTAAAATAAGTCATCACAGACAATTCAAGGTTGTGGAGACCGTCCAACTTTAGCAGATTGCCGCCATAAACTCATTATGTTTGGCACAATTAGCACCCCGAATGGAGAAAGACGAGTTTGCAAAGTCGTTCATCAGAAAGTAGTGTATTCGTCTTAAGAAGCTCTGAAATCATAAATGTCATTTTTTTCAAATCGGATGCTGATAATTACGTTGAGATTTAGGTTTTGATGGGAGATTTTAAAACTGCTGTACTTCCTACACTCGAACCACACTAGTAGTGATAAATAAATTAGCATTGTTGTAATCCATCTTGAAGGGTTCTTGTTGTTTGCCCCCTGTCCTCGTTATGGTGACTCCTGCATGCAGACAACATGACAGACCAACATTAGTTGGATGTTAGACACTTTAAATCGCCTTAGGTTGCCTCGGCTTACTTGTTCTTATTAAACACAGAGGAGTGAAGGCAGATTGACTCTTTTCATGGTTTGTTGCTTAACAACCCATCAATGACACCAAAGTCTAATCACTCATAACCAGTTTTAAAAGGACTCCCCCAACTGACAGGGATTTTTCCCGTATATTTTCTCTGAGTGCAGATTTAAGATGTAAACAAATAGATCTTCTTCTCTACTTATGAATTACGTCTTTCATTTGGAAGTTGTTGTGCACAGTATGTCTTCCTCGAGCCCTTTGTGGATTTGTGGTGTTGGAGGCTTTTCCATGTCCTCTTTATGGACACGAAGATGGGATTCATTTGCGGATTAGCCTTTTTGTCACTCATGTTGAATCCATTTTTCATGGGTTTGATGGTGTAATGGCAACAGTGGGTCAAATCTGGGTTGAAGGACAGTGTCACAATAAGGACAAAAGGATGTGTTGTCCAGAAGTGCCGTATTCATATTCGATTTTCTGAAATAAATGTAAAGAAGACACAAAATATCACCATTTGCAATAGTTTTATTTAAAATGTAGGCATCATGTCTTACGTGTATTTACATGACATTGATACTTAGCAGCCACACTAAAATGGGCTGGTTCATTCCTTACTAATCATTAATAAGTAAATAGTAATCATTCTGGTCCCATATGGACGTTTTACTGATGATTGAGTGATGCGTTTTAAAGTTGAAAATGCCCCTTTGGACAAGGTATGGGTGACGTATGGGTCACTCCATGACTTGAATAGCATGACAGTGCTGTTAGTCACATTTGATGGCAGTTAAGCATCCATAGGGAATTTGACTACAACTCAGTTTTCCACTGCTACTATAATAACCCTTAATCACCAAAATTAGCGCATATTTGCACGTTATTTAAACGCAGGAAAACTTACTAAAAATATGTGATTTACTCTTTCCCCATTGCCAGTTGTTCTGCAACAGACGAGTGTAACATCCTGTTTGGTTTTTTTTTGGTTTGTTTGTTTTTTCACTGTGTCATGTTCAGTATTACGAATGTACTGGAAAACAGGGGTAGTAAATAGTAAAAAGCTGCATGGAGGGCAGTGAAAATGTTACGGTGGTTACTTCTTTTACATATCTGCTATTTATTCCGTCCGTCTCTTTTTCAAACTGCGACTGTGCCGAATATTTTTGAATTTGTGGTGGCACATCACTGGATCGCACCTGAGAAGGGGAAAATTAAAGTGTCCACCCGAGGGTCATGACTGCTGCAGAGTTTTTTGTCCCAGGAAAGAAAGCTGATTGTAACCTTTCCACCAGATGTTTTTGGGTTTTTCATCCAAGGGTAGAGGCTTAAAAGTGTATTTTAAAGTCGACAAGTTAGTAGGAATGCATGATAATATCGGCACATCGTCATTATCGGCAGATAAAGGCTTCATGGATCAATGTTGGCATCAGCCTGAATTGAACATTTCTGTCCATATGGCAGAAGGGTAACATGACACTCACATTAGGCGACTTTAATTAGTCACAAATAGGTCAGATTTGCCCTGGTTGTGGCTATTGTCAGGTTTGTCTTAGGCAAAGTATCATTCAAGCCTGTTAATGTATCATGAATTTTACAGTTTTGTTTTAAAATATTACATTTAATAAATACAGCATTTTTACACGCAATTTAAGTTGAAGTGGTTTTGTTATTTTGCCCATTAAATGTCCACATTTTGAAAAGCATTGTATTTTATGTTTGCATCTACCAGTGGGCCATCACAGTAAGAGTAGGCATAATAATATGTTATGTCCATTACAGGAAGGACTTGATGTTAATATGTGCATTTATCGGTACTGGCAATTAGCCAAAATATCGGCAAATCAGATATTAGCAAAACTCCAATATCGGGCATCCCTTCAGTACTTATTAGCGCTGTTAATGGCCACTAGCAGAATTGTAGAGACAAGACTAAAACCATGATGGAAAAGGAGTATGTCTTCACACTGGTGCCTTATTTTGGCCAGACCTGATATTGAAGTTGAAGGAAGTGCAAGTGCAAAAATATCACAAATAAAAAAAATGTTTGCCAACCATTTCTTATGAATATCACAAGCGTTGAGATAAGTGTGACAGGCAGAGAAGTGGGAATACATTTTGGGGACATTTGCTTTACTGTCATCCTTATTATGAGTTTTGTGGTCATTAACAAGATGAGTTCTTGTCAGTAGTCGACTCACAGAAATCCCATAGCCTGTAATTTGTAAGCAGATCACCCCCGACTCCCTCTCCATCTCTTTATGTTAACACTTGTCTGTATGGACGGGTGTATCTGCATTATGCCTGGAGCACAGGTTTTTTGTTTGGCAGTGTGCAAATTCGGCCGTTATCCTTCCACGCGATCGTTTCCTCTCTCGCTTATCTCTCCTGGCCCCTCCAAAGTCGCCGTAGTTCCACACACACTGACAGCGATCAGTATAGCTTTCAGACGCTTGTCTGGCTGAGTCTGCCATGAAGCGAAGGCCCTCCCAGGTCCCCTCGCTGTCCTCGGGGCTTGTGTGATTGAGTGACTGGAGTGAGTGGGGGCCAAAGATAATAAGGGGGAAAATATAAAGACATGGGGCGATGATATGATAACACCCCCTTCCTCCTCCTTCTCTCCCCCCCCGCTCCCTCTTTTTTACTCCCCTTTCCACCTCCCCTTCACTTTTCCTTCTGTTCTTCTTTCTGTCCTACCCCCGATTTCCTTGCACCGAGCCTGTCCCACGCAGTAGTGTAAACCAGAAGTGACATGTGACACCCACTCCCCAGTGATGTGCTGACAAGCGGGTACTAGAATAGGTGACACTGTTTTCTTTTTTTTGCCAGACTGGCTTAAGTATGGTGAAGGGATTCATGAAGTATTTATGAAATATATTATGAATCATTGGGTCTGTGTTTTTCCTCTGTATTTTAGGCAGTGGCATTTGCTTTTTAATAAGTAAGCCTCAGAGCAGGCAAGAGTGAGGAACGGGGTAAATAGAGGAAGAACTCTTTACATTGCATCTTTCCTGGCGTTTTCTTTATAGTTAAAGCTCCATGTTTACAAATGTTTTAACCCCTGCTTGCACCCCCTTCACACACACACGCAGACACACAATTAAACTTAGTTTCTTCCTCTCATCCTAAGTGTTTCTAATGAGGGAGTGTGCCAGAAAGAAAGGGAAAGTGTTTTTTTTGCTCTCAGCGACCAACAATTTTGCCTTTTCTCTGGTGTTTTTTGAAGCCTGCAGTGGAATCTGGCTGTGGCCTTGATCAGAATTACATTGTGGAAGATGAATTAGGGTTTCTTTTTCAATTATCCCAGAGGTTGGCCACCATTAGAGCATCAGCCTGCTCCTGCAGTGAGACTAAACTCTTTAGTTTTGTTCCCATCATTACCATAGGGCTCTTGTTTGTTCTGCGTTGTCAAACTTTTTGTACGTTTCTGCCTTTGTACATTTTTATTTCAGAAATGATCTGTTTCACACGACACATTCTCTGCTTTAAGTGCTCGTATCAAATGGCCAAAAATTCCCAGTAGGAAGAAAAAAAATCTGTTGCCCATTAAAAAAAAAAAAAAAAAAAACAATCAAATTATAACATAGCTCATTAAATTAATGTTATTTATGTAGTTTTGCTTTGCAGTGGTCCTTTTTATATTTTCTGCCACTTTTTTTCTTTTGAAGAATGAACCGCAGATGATTGTTTTAGTGAATTATTCAACTCGACTATTTATTCCTGGGTTAAACATGTTCTTCTCTGTATACTTTAGTTTATTAAATCTGCTTAAGAGGTGTAAGCATGTCTCCTCTGTAGCCCTCACTTGGCTATTTCTCATAATTTTTTTTGAACTGCTGTTGTAAATTCCAGTACAAAACCTGCAGACTCCCAGGAAACTGGTAAGTGTATTGGGAAGTTCAGGAGGGCACATGTTGGAAGGGCTTTGGAAGGGGGCCTTACTGGCCTCATCAGCATTTGAATGTGCTCTGGCTACTGAAATAACAAAGTATACATAAATATATAGAGATAATGATCTGGCTAAGTCCCTATATGTGCTGCTGTATTCTTATGCTAATGAGCCAGCTATTCAGCACCAACAATGGTCACATTACAAGAAAAGGCAAAGCAGTGAAGGAGATAGTCTTCTGTGCGTGTCCACTGACGGACGTGCACACGCACATGCTCAGCAGGCCCGACTCCTCTCCCTTTGTGTCTAGGTTTTTTTTTTTTTTTATTACATTTTTCAATTTTAGATAACACTCCAAGAATAGACATCAAACAAAAATGAATCATAAATCGAGGTCAGGAGTGAACCTCTTTCCAAAGCAGAGAAAGGGTTAAAAGTGAAGGTATTTCTTTCTTTAAAAAAGATGGGAAGACTGATAGGAGAGGAGCTCTTCTCAGCAGAGGGTTCAGTGAACCATATGTAGGTAGCCACAGGCTAATGGGCCGGTTGGTCCCTGGCTTGCCAGGTATCCTGCATTGCACATCTCCTAACACCCCCCCTCCTCCTCCACACACACTTTCTCTCTCCTCGTCATCCTCCAACACCCACCTCTCCCACCCCTCCCACCTTCACTCTGTGAAAATCCCTCCTCCACTTTCCTCTAATCTCACCTTTTTCTCTGGTGCTGACCCGGGGAGGCCCACTTTATTCCCCACTGCACGCCAGAAGCCAGCGTTGTGATCGGAGCCCGAGCCCCTGTGCTGGTTCCCCCTCTCCTCTCCTCTCTCCTTGCCCTGGCTGCCCGCCTCCCCGACGGCTCTGCTCTATTGATTTACTCCTCCAACCAATGCTGTCTGTCTCTGTTTTGCACCACCAGCACCTCGGTCCCTCATCTCTATAACCCTCCCTCTTTCCCCATTTTTCTCTCTTTCCCTCTCTTGCTCCCTTCTTTCTTTTCACTCTTTCTTTCCGTCTTTCTTTCTGTCCCCTCCTTGGGCTAAGGGAGAAAACCTGACAGAAGACGAGAGAAGGAGGGAAAGGGAGATGGAAGGACGGGGGTGTGGGAGGGGAAACAGGGCCTTTGATTTTTCATTAGAAGCGCCTCCATATTTTAATATTGGGTTTAATCGGGCCCTCATGCCTTAAAGAAATAACCATTGAGAGATGATCCCTCGGCCTTCAAAAAGTATATGGCGCTTCTTCAATCAAAGCCCTCCTCGAATTTGCTCTTTTGTTTGGAGTTCACTTGCAACCCCCCCCACCCTCCTCTCTTCTCTTGCCGCCTCTCGGCCTCTCGCTTTGTGGGTACAGTCGTTAGGCTTATTGACTGATCTCGGCTGTACTTAGCAATAGAAATGACTTTGACAGGGAAATACACCACCGGTATCACAGAGGTACAAGCATGAAAGGCCTCTATCAGAATAGTGTACTCTTTCACCAGCAAACGGTGAGGTATTTCCCCCCAGAGATAAAATCCTGTTTACTTGCAGTGTAATATAAAAGAATTTCATAGGTTCAGTGATGAAATGTGAAAGTAGGAATTTGCATTTTTTATTGAACTGAACTAATAAGAGAAGTTTTTTTTCCACAGTTGTCTCTGACCGTTTTTAGTGATCTTTTTGAAGCCGACACTCTCCGTCACCCTCAAGACCGTCTCCTCACCTCATACCTGTTTAGATATGTCGCAGGCTCATTTATTACCTCGCCTCGGTTGATCATTCACCTTTATTTGTGTTTTCGACAACGGCTTCCCTGAGACTCCTTCAGGTTCTCCATGGAAGTGGAACACAATGCCGTGTGCGTGGAAGCCACCAAAGCACCAACCTGTGAGCTAATGAGAGGCCCCATGCTGTTATCTAAGGCTCCGGCTTCTCTACCACTGCTGCACTTCTATTAGGGGAAAGAACACACACCGGGCTACCGTTCACATATGTCGCGCGCGTACGTTCTCTAAAGGAGGTTTCCCCGGGATGCAAAGGCTTGCAGAAGCCTCCGTCGTTCATACAGTGGCTCTAGTGCACGCGTGTGCACACTCACACAAACACACTCACACGCGCAGTCAGAAGTGGAGGATTCGATGGCACCAAAGACCGCAATAAAACAAAGGCACAAATGACACCCTCCTGTGACAATCCCAATTGCAGCTACTCGCCTTTGTCTGATAATATATCAAATGCATTAAAAAGGAGCACTTACTTAATTGAACAACCTCTCCCAATTTGTTTGTGTTAAAGGAGTAAGGAAAGACACTAGACAACAATTTGTGTGTGTGTGTGTTTTCCTTTGTGCCGTGTGTGTGTGTTAAACCCCTGCCAAGCAGGGATGCATTATTTAAGATGCTGTTGTGATACTTGTGCCTGCTTAAAGGTCTCAGCTTCCTTTTAACACCATGCCGCATCGGTCCACCTCTGCCCCCACTTGTGGGAGGGGAACCAGAGTGGGACCTGCTGGTACTGGTCCACACATCACCTGGGAAAATATCACAGCAGGGGGAGGAAAGGAAGTGATATGAATAACCTTTGAGTTTAGCACACATTCTTATCAACATAAAGACATTTTATTACCTCACTTTATTTTGTGTTTGTCAGATTTTACAAGACATTTAAGGACATTAAACTCAAGGGGGGAAAAAAGTTAAGTTGTGTATTTGTGTGCATTTTATGCCCACCTGAAAGTTATTTTTAAAATGGTGGTTTTGATACGTTTCCACATTCACAGAGCAGCTCTAACTGTGAGAAAAATAAAAGGTTGAATGCCAGTTTCAGACCAGCACGTGGAGCTGGACATAAGTGTTATTGGGTCTAAATTTGGAAATGCCCGGCCGCTCTCCTACTGGTGAAAAAGCCTGTAATGGAACATAGTATCGTAAATTGAATATGGTTAATTACTCTTCATGCTATGCCACCAGCCGTGTGTGCAGGGCGAAAAGGAAAAGCTCGGGAAAGTGGAGGGAAAAAGCGTCTGCAGAGGAACTTCAGGGCCCCTCATTACACTCTGCCCCTGGGTATTTTTACGCCTTTTATTTCCCATCTAATGAACTGTTTACATTTTTCGGCTTTCCAGGCACCACAATTATTTGCGCTTGTCCTTGTGTCACTCGTTGCACTGGGCAAAAAGCAAGGAGGAGAGTTGGAGGGCACTGAAATGTGAATATAAATCTCGTTGTATTTGATTTTAATTATTGGATTTATTTTTTTTTCTGCAGATAGGGAACTTTTCTCTTACATTACAAAGATTGTTGACTGCTTGAAATTAGAAAAGGTCATTGTTTTGCAATCATCAATACGTTTTCTGTAAACAGATGTTTTTCAAGATTTGCTTTCTTCTTTGTGGTCGATGGGGGAACTTAAAAATCATCACGTTAATTTAGGCAATATATCCCCCATGCATGCCCATATACTAGAAAGAAATCGCACACAAAGGAGGGATCCATATATTTGCTATAATTAAATAAATATCATTTGCTGCTCAGAGGATTATGCCAAACTGATTAGCATATCTGATATGAATTGTTATGCATGCATATGTAATTACATTTTGATGGGTAAAGAAGAGTAGTGTTTTTTTCCTCCGTCTGCTATCCATGTCAACAGAGGTAAAACGTGTGTTTTTGACAGGACACCAGCACCTCCATCGCTGCATTTGACGGGATGTGTAGAGTTTTAAAGGCAGGCCACTTTGCATAAAGTTAAGATGTACCTTTGTACTTTTCTTGTGTGCTTCCGGGAATAGAAGCAAATTCTCACCCAAGATTAAAAAAGTGACAAAAGACAGACCTTTCAAAAGGATTAAAAAAAGCTCCTTTTTTTCTCTTTTCTGAGCAATAAGGTATCTTCTAAAAGCGCTCATTCTTTTTTAGATTACAAAGCCTGATTAGCTGGTTTCGTCTTAAGATGTGGAGCTCAGTCTTTACATACTGTAGCTAGAATGAGAGAGTTTCAATGCATTTTCTTTATAGAATAGAAGATTCTTTACTACAGGTATCTGATATCTGCTTTCCTGACCTCAGAGTCATCCTATTGTCACTTAGCAATTTTTTTTTTTGCTTAACACCCCTAACTTCTAATCAAAATCTGCTCCAGTATTAAGCAGTCAATATTGCACAGCTGTTTATGTTTCACATCAAATGGGAAGGCAGTAATCACTCAGGAATCTGTTGTTTTCCTGAGGGGGAATCCAAAAACCGGAGTGTATACTGTAGGTACAGGGGAAGTAGCGGCACACTTTCATTTCAGTGACATTTTCCATTCTTTATACTTCCCTTTGTTATCTACACTGTTCTCATTGCAGAAACGCTTCATACATTCATCTGTAACAGACAGCTATTTAGAAATACCAAAAAATCCCTGCATATGGTTTGAAGGCGACGTAAGCCTTAACATTCAAATCAATGCTTCTCCCAGGCTTCCTCGTCTCAATTACTGGTGAAGTCGTCTTTCCCCCTAAGTTGCACTGCAGCTCTTTAAGATGAAACTCGACTTAAATGGAATATGTGGGTGTTTTTTCCTGGCAACAAATATGTGTGTGTGTGTGTACGTACCTTGTGTACGAATGTATATTGCTGTTTTCAAATTGATGCTTATTGTCTTTCTGGTTTCACTCAAATCTGAGTCTTTCTCATGTCCTGACAGCAGCACAGTGACCACTTATTTACCCCTGCACAGCGGATGGGGCTTAAAAATACTGACAGTAGACTTGAAATTAAAATAAGCATAAAAGTAAGTTACATTTAGGGCGCCTGCGGGTTCTTTAAAAAGTCCTAAATTCAGCCTTAAAAGTAATTAAATAGTCTTAATTGTCATATCTAATTTAATTTATCCATTGTTTAATGTTTTTTTTTTGTCAACATGAGTCCAGCCTTTCTGGTGAAAGTTCACATATCCGATGTCCAAATCTTGACACCCACCAATGAAGCTAACACTGTCTTTTACTTTACACTTGCACTTAATTGTTGGCAACATTTAGATTAACCTGCGTCACTCTAATAACCATATCCTTACATAAAACCTGCCTCTGCATGAGACTACATATGTACTTCTTACCTTTATACTCACCTGCAGTGCTTAAATAAGTGCTTAAATAAATTTGGTGTAAAAATTATCTTACAAAAGCCCTTAAAAGGCATTAAAGTTTCCGATACCTGTAGACACACATTTTTAGATTATCTAATTTTAAAGAGACAAAATATGACCACTTTATATGTAAATATACATTTTCTACAGACATTTGAACAAAGAGGATGTTTCAGGAGAAACGATACACAAGTGTGTTGTTATTGCTTCAAGTCAAAAGTGTCGAGGAAGCAAATTGACCTGATTTTAAAAAAAAAATCAAGTATGATAAATTTATGGATTGCATGTCTTTTAATTTACCTACTTTTTCTAGATCTTTTGTGATTGAGTGTTGCAACAGTTATCACAAACTTAAGAGTTAATAATTGAACTTTAAGTGTTTTACGGCACAATCGCAAAGCAATAGCAAAAACAGCTTAAAGCACATTTTGACACAGTGCTCCTGTGTAATGTGTGTTTGGGGGGTAGGTGGGGGCAATGTTGTGTTTTATTTGAGTCCGTGCTGCCGATCTTCTCTTTTCCCCACAGTGGGCGTTCTGTGGTTAGCTTAGGTCCCCGTGGTTGAGTATTGTTTGGGTGCGCTCTTTATCTAATGGGTTTTGCGGTCCGGGTCAATCAGGCCCTCAGTCTAGTCAGTAATTACTCCAGAGAACCGTGGCCCTCACCATCACGATAATAACAGCCAAATCACATCAGCCATGACTTTCCACTCAGTGCTCCAGATTATGAGGAGAGACAAATAACAAAAAAAAATCAACTAGCTGGGTTGTGATTGGTTCCAAAGTTATTTCAATCAAGGAACTTGATATCATCACTCGTGAGGTTAGAATTGGCTTTTTCAAGTTTGATTTGTGCTTCTCTTACGGAGGGTAGCATCAAAGTACTTTGTGCAATAGCTTCTTCAAACTTTTACTGATAATAGAAAGATAGTGGGGAAAGGATACTGTATTTGAGGAACAAAAAATGTCCCCACCAGGTAATTGGTGTTCCCTCACTGATTCCCTTACTTTGTTTTATTTATTTAGAGTCGAGAACTAAGTAAATATAGACAATAGAAAGAATTCGTGTTGAGAAAAAGTGATATTTTCATTCCTATGCTGGTGTTTGTCTTTGATTTTGCCCACCTCCTGCAGCCCACCTAGAAACCCTGTCAAGGCAGGGAGAGAAAGCGAAGGAGGCTTAGTAAACACTTTCTGTGTCTGCTGCTGGTGTGTATTTAGTTTAGAGGGCATGCCAAGAGGCTGTTTTTCCATGGGTCGGGCGTCTGTAAACAAGCGGTACAACGGCAGCCCACTCTTCGACAATCGGAGGTGGCACACTCTGAAGTGTGTATGAAATGTGTGTGTCTGAGTGTTTGTCTTTTTGGGTTTCTTTTTTTTTTTCTTTTTGGACATGGCATTCCCTCTTATTCTAGCTCTATCTGGAGACAGAGAAAGAGAGAGAGTGAGAGAGGGTTTGTGTGTGTGTGTGTGCGTGTTAGAGAGAGGCAACCCCAAATCCGATGGGCCGCCAATGGGTGATGAATTATTCCCTGTCTGAGTCTCAGCATTGGTGTTATCACAGAGCCTGCCACTGCACTGGGATGACAGCGGTGACAGCCCCCAGAAAAGATTTAGCGCTGACAAGTGATACTTCCTCATAATACATCTCCCTGGCCCTCTCCCCTGTCCCCCTGTTCCACAATCTCTCCATGCACACAAGATGAGGTTTTTTTATCCCTCAACTTATATTTGTTTAAGTGGGCAAGGTGGGGGGGCTCTTTGCCATCACTTCTTTGGCACAAGTGCACTAGGTACAGTAGATCACCTTGGAAGGGAGGCATGGGCACAAACCCAGACGTGCTTGTTTTCAGTACATGTGTTGTAGGGGGGTACACACTCAGACTCACACTCGTTCACACAACCTGCATGTGTATGACTCAGTTTGTCACCAAGTTCCATTAGGGGGCTCTCGTGCTTAAGGAATGCCTGTTGTGTTTTTGCATCAACAACAGTACTAAGCCATATTTCCCCACTTGTTTTCTCTTTTTGTTCTCCCCTGTTTCCCCCTTCTCTTCCCTTCTTTTTGTCCTTCTTCCTCATCCTCCTCCCCCTGCAGAAAAGGTCACGTATTGCCTACAGTGATGAGGTGCGCAACGAGCTCCTGGGGGATGACGCCAGCTCCTCGGAGAACCAGGTGAGGTGCTAATCAGGGGGCCCGAGCGACACCAGTGTGGGTGGCTGACTGGCCCCAAGGGTGAGGAGGTGGGCCCCTCGTAGGGGCCATCGAGAGCTGAAACCGCGGTATTGTCACCAAGTCATGCGGAAGGAACACTGTTTAATGCAAAGCTGGGCTGCCAGTGAGTGGGCTCAGGGCATGGGACCAGTGTCTGCCCAAAGCCAGATTGTGATCGACACAACACACACACACACATGCACACCTAAACACAGACACACAACCCAACACACATTTCAATCCAAAAACCCGGCCTCCCCACTCCAACCGTCCCACAGCTGTTCTCCAGCCGGGTGTGGACTTAGGCCAATAATAGATCCTCCATCCTCCACTGAGGTCCGCACACATACGCAGACATACATGCGTACGCAGAACTGCCAAATCTTGGTTTGCGGTCTTTCTTTAAACTCTAAGGGTGGTGAACCTGCACAATGCAGATACTCAAAATTAATATGAAGGCAGCTTCTCATTTTGTTGACAGCTGATATTAGAAAAAATCATTGAAATATTTTGGTGCAGCACTCAATACAAATTATCCTTTAGCCCTTTAAGTGTTTTTATTTATAATTTAATATCAGCTCTTAATCAAAACTCTCAAATTCTATTTGACTTCTTTATGGTTTTGATCTATTATCTATCAACATATTCACAATTGGTTTATTGTTTATTAAAGGACGATGACTGACGTTTTGTTTGAATATCAGTTCAGCCTGTTGAATTCGAGGGATATAAACAACAGATAAAGACCACATGAGCAATTCTCATTCATTGTCTGCAATGTCTACAAAAGATCCATTCACAGCAGTTGTGAAAGTGGCAACGTAGAAGAAAAACAATTATCTTGAATTGTGATCTTAATTGCCCAAAATATGCCACATGTTCTTTTAAACTTAAGTTGTTTTGAATAAATGTAGAGCTGCATCAAAAACAGTGATACATCAACGGATTCAGCGAGCAGCGTTCTAACATTTAAGACGCACTTACCTATTGCTCACCTGCACAGCTGCCACTCATACGCAGCCACTCTCAACTATGACCAAACGTCTTTTGACTAATTATATATTACCTTTACAATCGGCTGTCAACTTGCAGGGGTTATTGCGTCTCAAGACACACACAATTACACACACTCGCTGGCATGCAAATAAATACTTTGCATTTGCACAATCAAAAAAAGAAAGAAAAAAAGACAAAGATGAATACTCAAATGCATATTTGCACATTTAGTCCCTCAGTGCTTTATATGAGTATATTTAGACGATTCACAGCTAAGCAAAGCTAAATAAAGTTGTCTGCTTTTTTTTTTTTTGAACGTTTCCCTATTACCATTTCAATGATGACCCATGAACCACACATCTTAGAAACATATGTATCAAGAACCAAGATGTGTAATTGAAATGCATATTCTCTGCAAATTAGCGAGACACAAAAGTGACTCTGACATTTTCTGCAGAAGTTGGAAGGAGATTTGCTGTCAGAAATGTCACATTTGAGACACAGGAGTTCTATCAAAATCCTGTCAAGGAAAAGCTGGAGGAAAAAAAAAAATCACATTTCATTTCAAATCTTATTTCCCTTTCATTAAAAATGCATCCGAAAATATTTGAAAGAAATATTTATTAATGTAGAATTTGCAGAAAATTATTGAAAAAAATGTATCAGTATAGAATCAATAGTATGGAAAAATTATGTTGAATCTATATTTAAAATTTGGGGAATCACTATTTTATTGTTGTATTTTTCATTGAAAACATTGTAATTCTTGACAATAATTATCAAATTAATTGTATATTGTTTTATATCAAATTACTGTATTGCTAAATTATAAAAATTTCAATATAAATAAGAAATATAAAATGTGTTTGTGATCCATGCATGCAGACATGTCAGGAAAATTAGAGGAAGCAGAATGTGACATTTAAATCTATGGACATATCCACAGCTTCATTCTTACAATCCTCACTTCACACATCAATATAATAATGCAAATTGCTAAATGCAAAATAATGATAATCAAATGAAATTAATGTTAAAATGTTCAACATATATTAACATTGAAACATAATCATTTTGGGGAATTTAGGCCAAGCATAATGCCCTTAAAATATAAGCTATTGTAAGCTATTGTCTTCCTTTTATTTTATTTTCCCAGTTTCTTTTTTTTTTTTTTCTGCAAAAAGATATCAAAGACTCAAAACCTTAATATGTTTAAAACATACACCATCAATTATTAAATAGGACAAAACACAGTAATAATTAGCAATGATAATGTCTGAAGTGAAACTTTAATAATTGTAATTATACAGTATATGTAAAACACACACACAAAGCCTCAGAGAGAGTTCACACTGGGGGCAAAAGCAAAGTAAATACATGATATACATTTTCCCTTTTTCCTCCCAGGTGCCGTATTTACCTCATTTTCATTTTAAAACTTGTGGAGATAATACTTGTCTTGGTCTTGCTGTGAGTGGAGTACTCGGAACTTCAGGGTTTTTTTATCTAACGAGACGGCGGTGATAGGAGAGGGGAAAAGATGGTGGGGGCCGGGGCAAGTCGGTCAATTTAATTCCTGACGATCTGAAAGAGGTCAGGATCATTTCATATAGCCCTGGCTGAGCAGATCATTACCAGTCACAAATCTGTTGGTTACATGGCAAGGATTTATAGCTAAGTAAATAGGGAACCGTCATAAGTTCTGAAAATGGCGTATTGGCCCTGCGATAATGGCTAAAGGACGATTTAATAGAGTTCGGCATTTATTCGTTATCTGTATGCGGACAGAGACTGAATTGGCACTATCACTCGTTTTTTTTTTTTTTTTTTTTTTAATAATGTGGTAGGCTACCATTGCACATTTCTTCTTTCTGTTTCCTCTGCATGCAACACACGCACAAATGTGTGCGCACACGCACACACACACACACACACACACACACACACACACCACACACACGCAGAGACGCCACACACAAAGCAGCAAATGCACACACATTTTTCACACACGAACACTATACGGAATAGTTTCGATTTCAGTCACAGCAGAAGGCTTGGCCACAAGAGATTGTGCTGGTTTGAGCCGGCATGGACCAGATTTTACAGGCTACAAAGGAAGCAGATTACCACTTGTATCGAATTCCGTATTGGATAAAAAAAATCTTTTGTTTGAAAAAAAAAATAAAAAAATTGCTGATTATCATAACAGAAAAATTGCAGCAGTGCAATTTTGAATACTGGCTGGCATCACAAAAACACAAGGCAAGGCGCTCATGCAGGAGTAATTATAACATTTACAATATTCCGTATTTACTGCTCTATATCTCTTGAGCAACGCGAGCGTCATTGGCCGTACTAAAGAACGGATGCCAAAGAAAAATAAAGCTAAACAGGAAGAAACACAGCTCAACATGCCCCTCGTATAGTTTTAACAAATCCTCCACGAGGACTTGCAATCAGTCAGGCGGCACAAATGAGCTAGAACAAGTTTTGTTTGGTACCCATTGACTGATGGCTGAGCTGGGGTGAGGGATCGCAGGATCTGCTGGGGTTTTTTCAAGCCCCCAAATAAGCACATCCACAGTGTAGTTTTAAACTTTGGCCTCTTCAATAATGCATTCTTAGTGGGGAGTTGTTGCTCGAGTTAGAAAAGACAGTTTCCACTCTTAAGTGCGTCTTGTTGCCGCCGACGTTTTCAAGGGAAGGAGCTCTTTAGAAAAACATGCAATTATACTTGTTTACCTCCCACATTACACATATCGACAATATTTTTTTATAGTTGTAATATTGTAGTGAAAGGTATTTTTTGATTGGTGGAAAAAACAAAAATGATGCAAGGACTATTTTTGAGGAGCTTCTAAAATTACAGGGGGAGTGCTGTGACAAAGATTGTAATGTGTGAAGTGGTTGATATTTTTGTTTGTGTTTTATATAGTATACGTTACCACACGGCGCATTTCTTCGAGTGTGTTTACTAGTGGTGTAATAAAAATAGAGGAGACAGATGTGTGCAGTACAGTATTTTAGGATTTCAGTATAATAGGTGCAAATGTTAAGCGTATTTTCTTTGATTTATTCTGGTCATAGGAGCTGGTAGAGTGAGCTGACGCTTCACTTTGTTTAGAATTACTTCAACAAAAGGTGCAGTTTTCTGACCTTCTACTTTGCTTTTTCTTTTCACCTTAAAGTTAGCAATCAAGTTTGTGATTCAAGATCTAAAAACTCTGCTTTTATATTATTCCAGGCTCACAAAATTCAGAATAAACAGCACAAGTAAAAGTGACCCTGAGCCTCCCCGTTAGATCTAGTAACCTTTAATGTTGGCCAAGAAATGTGAATTAAAAAAAAAATCACCTCTAAAAGGTTTGCAAATCTAGAAATTTGCCCCCCTCCCCTCTTTTTTTCCTGCCAACCGTGTTGCATTCCCACGATAAGCCCCAGCCTTCTCTTTCCTTCTCCACAGCCCCTCACTTAAGAACAGGCCAGGGAAGCAACCTTTTAAATTGTGATTAGGCATAATTAATGGCAAATGGGATTATTTCCCTCCCTCAAATGTCTGATTCATTATCAGAGATGCAAGGTTTTCCAGGACAGGGAATAGGAATAGCATTTCTTATTTACTTCACTATAACTTTGCCATTCTCTTTCATCAAAAATGTATAGCTATGCTAAGATTCATTTTTCATGATCTGTGGCTGTCCCAATAATAAGCTGCACTGTATGTATATGTGCTGGTAGCCTCACATGGCTTTCCCGCCTACATAATCTAAACAGCATGCACCTTTTACTAGAGATTCATAAGCTACATGAAATATTGACAGCATATCAGCATTGATAAACAGCGCTACAAATGGTGTGGCTCAGCATTTCTCCGACTCGGTTCCAAAGGGCACACATCTCTTTTTATCCTTTTCTGGATAATTCAGCAAAATGACAGATACAAAATATGTTTCCTCCACATTTTAAACCACACACTATATTTTACTCATATTTTTCCCCTTTTCTCTTGCTATATCGACTTCTGTGATGTGACTTCCTTGATAATGTTAGTTGATATTGCGAGTGGAGCGATCCATTCCCTCTCTTTGTTTAATGTGACAGCGCCAGGACTTGATCTTTGTTTGTTCAAAAAAAGTCAGCCAGAGCGGCGTGTTTAGCTCCGTTTAATGTGTTTGTCTCGTGATTTCCAAATGCTAAACATGCACGCAGATAAATCGTCAAGGTTAATTCTGTACCGAGCCACATGACTGATCTTCCTCCTGCCATGTTTTCTGCTTGCTTTTTTATCTCTCCTTCACTCTCTCCATCTTTTCTCTCTTCTCCCTTTTTTGCTCTCACGATGCAGTTGATAAAGTTACGTGAAGAGGTAAGTGCTTCTCTGCTCCGACAGTTTCAATTCTGCTTTCCCATTGAAATTTCAATTTGCTTTCCTCTCTCCTGTAGAAAATTAAAATCAGCTCATTTGGACACTTTTTTTTTTGCATGTCTTGTTAAACAGCTTGCAAACCAAGCCAAGATAATGAATTCACCAAAAGCCAGTCTCTCCAGTTACCTTAAATATCATAAAGAAAGAATATTATTTCTCATACTCCTTTTTGGAGACAAACACTAGGCAATAAAGGCTCCGAGTAGATTATTGGGCCAAACACTGATCAACATCTCAGTTCCAAAAGGGATTCACAACTTGTTTTAATGTCCCTCAACTTTCCTGTATTGGGCCACATCAGTTGCTCTCTGCCTTTGGTGATAAATTGGATTGAGGTTACCGTTAATGATATGATACGTGTTAAAAGACTTGTCGTTGGGTTGTCATTCACCACTGCATTACCGTCACCACCATCGCCAAAGGTTACCGAACTCCATGCATGACTATTTATTCGTTACATGTTTTTCATTGTTCATATTCCATAATGTGAAATGTAAGGGACTATACACAGTGTGCAATGTAATGAAAATGTTTAAGTCTTTAAGCGTCAACTCAAGTGTTGGTGCTCAGCAACCATACAAAGAGAATGACTATAAAGGACATTGAACTGTTTGTTGTCGTCTTTTGACTCGTACAAAACAAAATTGTTGTTAGCTGTTATGGTGACAACACACGCCAGTGGAGCTATAAAGTGTGTCACACTCTAGTTTGAGAACTCTGTGTTGGCCTTTTCCTTCATTTATTTTACCTGTTAAACAGAAAAATACACCGCACAGTGATCCAAGTTTCTCTCTTTCACGAACTTATGCTGTGTCTCAAATTGCGTACTTCTGTGCTTACACTTAATTTTTTGAGTGCATAAGTGCATATGTGGAAAAATGCAGTGCACTATGGGTACCCGGATGGTGCACTCAAAACAGTCAAGAAGTTGAGTGTGGAACTGTGGACACTTCTCACCCTCAATGGTCGCCATCTTGGCTATGTAGCGGAAGGGCAGGGACCACTTTCCAAACTGGAAATAGCGGCAGATGACTATGCGACTGTGAACGTTGCTGCCTTGCACAAATGCATGTTTTTTGCACTCAGCACCACTATACTGTTGTCGGGTATAAGCCAGCAGTATGTTTATTGGCTTAATTTAGCAGTCTGTAATGATTTGCTACCACGAATGATAACGCAAATGCTAATGCTAGTTTGCTAACCAGCTAATTTGTGGTCGCCATTTCTGGTGAGTGCACAATGGCTGTATTTGGTTTGAGACAACGCTACCCTGTTCAAATTCGCGCACTACCCCAGTGAGTACATAGTGCACATAGTATACTACATGGAAGTGTACTCACGGAAGTATGTGTTTTGAGACACATCATAAGACTAACGTAAGCTTAACTGCCTTGTTAACTCATTGAGAAACACACTTCATTCAGACTTTACAGGAACAAAATAAAACGTACCAGTACCATATTAGTAAGGGTTGTCCTCTAGTTAGTGAGTCCACTGTCCCAACATTTACCAACTCTGATTTGGTTCGAAATAAAACCTTAATTCACCGAGTCATATGCGAAAAGATGCCGATCTGAACGCTGTTTATTTGTGAGATCTCTGCTTCTCAGCTTTCCATTGAGCAACAGCTCTCAGTCGTTCATCTGAAGCAGCTACAGTTTCAGTTTATGCGTCATCGAACTTGTAATCAAGGGCAACAAAAGAAACATGGAAATAAGAGTTATTATTATTAGAGTATTATTTCAAAAGTATGGCACTATGTATTTGAAAATATATCGCTCCACTGCTCGTTTCGTCATTACCGCAAACCTATTACAGTTGCGTAGGTAACAGCACACATAAAAATGACTGCCGCTTGACCATTCTGCTACATTGATTTGAATGGGAGTGTCTATTCTACTTTCATTCTATTTCTATGTCTAGTGACTCTAAATCACTGACATTCTAATCATTTGGGCATGCATCACCTAAAATATTATTTTGTTTGGCAGATAAAGTTAGCGACAAATCACGGTCGGCAGAAACAAGAATCATAGTTAGCTTGTTGCTTAGCTAAGTATCTTACCAAAGGCTACCGTAAGGTTGTGTAAGTTAAATACGAACCAGTGTTAGCCAGAGGTCCAGGAGATGGGGGAGTAACACTATGAAATAGAGGGATCTTTCAAAAGAGGGAAAAGGCAGCCACACAAATAGCCAGTTAAAAGGAAGTTTATTTACAACAACAAATGTGCAAACAAGGACCGCCAACTAAAAATGAGCTCCAAAAGGGAACCTAATCACCTATCAGGGAAACCTGATTTGCATTAACGATTATTCTACTATTCATGTAACTTTTTGTTAAAGTTTCCTGTATCCAGTTCCCTTAGCAACAGTTGGTAGTTTTCTCTCTTTGAGGTGTTAAACCAAAGGCACTGATGTTGAAATAAAATCATGGTTCCTTGAACTTTTATGTCATTGCAGTATCTGTATTAGCTGTAAGTCTACAGAGCCTCTAATTGAGCTTCCTCGCTCATAATTAAATACAGATTAACTTTAAATTGACTTAATCTTTCAGTTAGAAAAGCTAATAGTAACAAATATAATATTGGACCGCCCTGACAACTCATCTATTTGTTGTGCTTCTTTTAAAACTTCTACACCAGACACCAGATGTAGGATGCATGATAATTCAAATCAGCAGTCGAAAAATGTCTTAGTGTGGATTTAGTTGTCAGAATAGGTGGTTTATTACATTAGATGGTGGTGTTTAAAAGCATGTAAACTGTAACATTGCAGAAGTGCAGCCTTTTAGATTTTAAAGTTTTTGTTCCTGCGCTGTCCAGCAATATTAGTCATATTTGTCCAATGTAGCATATGTTCTTTACAGTCTTTATATTTAGAGTTTACTCAGTCTACATATTTTATTGGATACTCATAAAGATCATGTTTTAGAGGAGGTGTGTTTCCAATAAGTCGATTTAGTTGTTTGCCGTTTCTATAGGTTACACTATATTGCTTGTCCTTTGAAGCATGACTGGACTTGTATTTACAGGTGTACTTACAGTATGTTGTTAAATGTGCCTTTGAGTGAGACTGTGTTCAAAAGGGCCTCTGCTGAGGCAGAGTAATTCAGTTCCTATCAAAGGCTCACCATTCACACCTATCCATAATTTAGAGCGCCAGCCTGGCCCAGATGCCATGTTATCACGCTTTTTTCTTTTATTTAGCTCTACTTTTGTTTCCCCTTCTTCTTCCCACCTTTTTTGTGCATTTCCTCCTAGCCTGAGGGTCAGAAGACACCTCGAGTTACCTCACCTGTCTACCCCTCCTGGAATGGCCCGATCTGTGTAATCGGGCTTGATTCTGCGCCCTCTTCGCCATTGCACTCCTCCATCGCAGTCTTTTACCCTTCTGCTCCTCCTGCATTTGAATCAAAGGCTGGCACAGCTTATACACACTTAAGCCTTGCTTTTAAAAAAAACTATACTTTTTTTTTTTCTTCAGCTGAAAAACATGTTTAAATATTTAGCACCCATATTCACAGCTGTTTGACACTTGTAATTCCTCGTCTTACAAGTCCCAAACAAACGGCACAGAAGATCACACAGTCAGTCTGAATCACAGCTGTCATCATTATTCACTTTGACTCTCCCCCACCCTTATTGAAATAATAAGGAAATCATCTGAACTTTGGAAAATGGTGATAGTAACCGCCTGTGTTTGATATTGAAAAAAGGCAGGAGAGCGAAAGAAGAGGGGAGAGATTTCTTTTGAGCTACAGCTGCATTGTTCTGGGGCTCCCTGTTAATAACTTACAACTGAAGAGTGTTTCTTGACGCAAAAAAGCACAACAAAAAAACACCATTTTTCGTGGTTCCTAAGAAGATCTTTGTTCAAAATGTAGGTGTCAGATGAAAAGGCATACATGCATAGGCAGAAATGGTGGTGGTGGTGGTGGTGGGGTGCACTGGTGCACTCAAAGATGCACAATGTTTATCATCATATATTGCATTTAAATCCTTTGCTTCAAGGCTCCATGAGACGATCAGAAATGATTTGACGAACTCCTTTTCTTAAGTTGATTAACAGCAGATTTTAATTGCGAGCCTGTATATGAGCTGAAGTAGGTGTTAGTGTATGTGTGTCTTACTCTGAGGATATCATGATGGTTATATCAGAACCACAGGGGTCAAGCCTTGATACATGACGTTGTAGCACAGTAGGGGCTGGCAGCCACTTTGCATTTCCTTCGACAAAAATGCTGACAAGGATGTCTTGGCTTTTGCTTTTGCTAACTGCGGAATAAAAACACAGTCGAACACTGCGATTCACATTTTTGTGGTGTGATATTTGTATATTGGACCAAAATTGCTTTTCTGGAGAGCAATAGTCACCTCATTTTCAATGAAGTTTGTAGACATAATCTCTATATCAGCCTCGACTGTGACTACCTACTCGTGTAGGATGTTTAGTTTTCATTGTACACGTTCCTTTTCATTATTTTCCACAGTATCATCTTGCGTCCATCGCCGGGCTGTTTCATTATTAGGGCCATCACTGTGTGCCATTACTGGATTCTTAGTGGCTGAACTCTCACCCTTTCCTTCAGGTTCTGTCACCGTCAAACTCGGGGCGCATTATTCTAATGATCACACACACATATACACCGCCACTGCCACCACTACACCCCCCCCCCAGCACCCCCCCCACCTCGCACACCCACCCACACTCACCCTCCCCTCCCCCCGGCCCTAAAAGAAGACAGAACGAGGGAGAGAAGAGAGAGAGAGAGAGAAATTCAGGAGGAGAAAGCTTTGAAGTGGCTTTCCATCGCAGTGAGTCTGCCGGCCGTCTCCCCGAGACGTGTCACCTTTGCCGAGAGGGAATAGGAAAATCACGTTTCGAATGGTAATGATAACATACTAATCACTTGAGCTCTTTGAAGAACCCGGGGAGTGCGCTACTCTGTCAGTATCCCTGGCTGCCTCATGCTCCCAGGCACACACAGGCACTGCAGCCATGGTCTAGGTGTATAAGCTTAAGCATTGCATGTCAATACGTCCCCTCTGATCCATAGGGGCTCATTATAGCCCAAGCTTGGTATCCATTTTCTCCCACGAGCACACTGCCACCCTCTCCACTGGTGCCACTACCACTTCCACACCCATGTAACCCCTCCCCGAACCCCCCCGTCTACCACACCCTTCACCAAAAAGCACACCACACCTTGCATCCCGTCCCACACACCGTCTCTTTGTCGCTTTCCTTCCACCGTCAGCCCATTTTGCCACCCATCCACCCACCCCGTTCTCCTATCCCTCCATCCTCCCCCTGCCCTCCCTTTAACTATTGAAAAGTATCTCTGCAATTTTAAATGACATCTGTCAGCGGCGCGAAGAAAAAGGAAGCGAGGGAAAGAAAAGAGTTCAGAGGGAGTTTTCTCCTCCCTGCTCTTTTCCCATCCCTCTTATTGTCAAACTTTGAAAAGTGTGTCGTTGACTTTTTTTTTTTTCTCTTCCACATTTTTCATTTCCTCTGAGTGATTAGCTGGTACACATTTTGACAGCCTAACCAAAACTAGAGATTTCACTCTCTCTCCCCCCCCGTCCCCTTCGCTCATGTGATGGGCATAAACCCTTGTCAGAGAGGCGGATGTCATTCGTCGGGTTGTTTTTGAGTGTCAGATATGTTGCATCTGATCAGTTTCTTAACATAGCATATTAGAAAGGCCATCAAAACCAACAACATTCGAGTAAACATTTAAGCCTTCTGCGTGTGTGCTCTTTAAGATCCTCTCTTCTGAATTCAGTTTGGATTTAATGAAAGCTAGGGCGCTACACTGGACAATATGAATCTGTTTGTATGTTAGATAGGATGTTGAAACTTTGCTCTGAACAACCACAGAGTAACAACAGACTTTACTGAGATTACACCACACCTTTACCTAATAAATAGATTGCATGATGGTATTGACTGTCTTACAAGTGTTTTATACAACATGTGGAACTCTACGTAGTCTAAATCCACCTAAGTGATTGGCAAATGGAACTTAGCTGTAATCAGCAGAATAACAATTTGGTCACTATTTAAAATCTCCTTGAAGCAACCACGGCGATGAAATAGAATAATTGCATTGAAAAAACGACTTCAATATAATATCCAGGCATTATCTGAAACAAAGAAAGATCAAACAGATGCTTTCATGATTAACCCCCTTGTGATACAGCACACCAGAATCTTTTAATGGGAGACATAGTTTATTAGATCTTCGGAATCGTGTTTAAAACATAAAAAGGTCAGGAGCACAGACTCAAACTTAATGCGAACATTTTGGCAACAACCTTAAACACCATCCTTTTTGGAGAACACCTTACATGGCCGTCCAAAACATAGACACAAGTGTGTGAAGTGGAAATTTGGCATTTTTGAATAGTTTATTGCAACCACAACTGAAGCAGCAGTCATAGTAAGGGAGCCTCTTTTGTACAATAAATTAAAGGTATACTATGCAGGAATTTTTGGTGACTGTTTGTAAACAGTATCGCCAGCAAAATGACTCTAGATTCACTCTTGTTCGCAATACGTCCATTTTGAAGCGCTGTTTCTGCAGTGTTCGTAGCTTCCTCTTGGAATGCCTACCACTTACGGTCTGGCATCTGGTCGCTACGCTTATATAAAGTCCCGACTTAACTTACCGGCAGTAAGTGATCATTGAGGGGGATTACTTTTGTATGAGTCCATACATTTTTTAAGAAAACCTTGCATTGTATGACTTTAAACAGTGTAATGTTGAAAAGATCAACGTAACTATTGGGGGGCGTATATTAGACTTGTGCCGGTTTGAAAATTTTCCAACTGGTTTGATTTAAAGCCAAATATCTAACCGAACCTATATCGAATTATATACCTAAATTTACCACTGGGGGTCGCATTTGAGCTATTTTTCCCAGTAAAAGCCCATTATAGGTGTAATGCGCTTCCAGTCCACTAGGTGTCGGTAATGCTGTATTAACCGCCAATACGCCAATATTCCTTCGATTGTGCTGTCTCAGTGGAGACACGGCGGTTGAGAGGGCCGAGCGAGAGGACGTTCCTGTAATAGTTCCAGCCCCCCAAACAGTACCAGGAACTTCTTCAGTGGAAACGGGTTACTAGGGCAACAAATTGAATGACTGCTGAGTCCTTCGTACTTTTCCCCCGCCCCCAATGAAGCTTGACCTCTTGCAGCAGACAGCTGAGTGAAGTGGAGCTGCGGAGAAAGCCTCTGAGGCAAACTAAACACTTCATTTATAAACAAACATAAACCTTATTAAGTTGTCATAATGCATGTTACAATGCAAGATAAGTTGAATATAATCCTTTGACACGCCGCCGATGTGAAAAGCTTTTTTTTTTTTCCTCCTCCAATTTATCCGGTTGATGTGAATTAAACTGGGTGGAGCTCTTAAACCGGACCGAACCAGTTAAACCGGAAATCGGCACAAGCCTAGCATATATCGCCCTTTTTTAATCGTCATTGCGATGTCAACTTGTGCAGTAAGTGCACTGCAAATAACTGCGATATTGCATCATATTAGGATTTTACGACATACAAGAGAATATCAATAAAAAACTGCGCATTTAGATGCTACTGTGATTCTTTTTTTTCAAGTTAGTGCTTTTTGTTTTCAGTTCACTGTTCAATAAAAGAATGTTAGAAATAATTTCTTTTCAGCAAACAATTTGTCGAACTTTAGCAGTATATGTTAAGGTGCTCTGCTAATGCTTGCTTTTGGTGCTGTTGCCAGTGGTATTATCGTTGTTCTATTTATAGTGATTGCCGCAGGGTACATGATGAGCTAATAAAGGACTAATACATCTACATCTGTCAATTTAATTTATCCATCGTATACTAAAAAAAGAAGATGAATGGCATTTATATATCATAATTTATTGCATGTAATATCATTATCGCAATATTTATTGTTATCGCATATCATTTATTTTCTTCATATCATGCAGCCCTATGAGGCATTCCCAACTAGAGATTTTTTTTTACGTTTTTAAAAAATGGCTTTCAGCACTCAAGGACAAACTGACTAACTGTAGTTTAGATGGTGGTAGTGGAGAGAATTATGTTAAAACCAAATATGAAAGCATTCAAGACGTTATTAACCTCAACTAATCACTCACTACAGTTCATCCTGGAACTCTCTGTACAGGCAACATTCAGAATTGACCCAATTCAGGAAAATAAAACACACACTGTACTGAACGTTAATAACTGTCAGGTGTAGATTGATATACGTAAATGTAGCATTGGCTCCTTTTATCTGAATATACATACCGACTAATTCAAAACGTTGAAAAACCTGATCAAATCAAAAATCATTAGCCTTTCCCCTTTTCCATAGAACTGCATGTGCCTTTTACATCCGTTAATACATGGTGCAGGGATTGGATACGTGAACATAATGAAATGTGAACATAATGGTAGATTCCTACGTTTGAGAGTCCCTACTGTAAGCTGGAACTCAAGGCCATCCATTGGCAGATCAGATCTTTTCTCGCCTTGCTTGTCAGACATGAATTGTTCAGCTGTGGAGAAGAAACCAAAACCACTGGTTCTCCTGGTATCTAAGGAACTGCTATCAATTGATATGTTTACACACAATATTAGAGCCCGAGCTGCACACCTTAATGCTCACAAGCATCCACTTTGAAAAAATGATCAAATTGCTTATTTAATTATTGATGGAACACGTTTTTTTTTCTCTCTTGATATGCTCTCTTAGCTCCATACCTTCAATGGGCAGCCTTGTCAATTGTTGATAGCTGTGTGTAAACCAAGGGGGGATGCAGTAACTCATACATCATGGATTACTGTTTTGGTCCACTAATGTAGATAAACAAGAAGCAGAAAAGATGTTTAATGGTTTTGTTTAGGATTGTTATTAAATCTCATGCCTATATATTGATCTTTTTATTTACGTTACTGACACCAGTGAAGTATTATTATTATTATTATTATTATTATTATTCAAGAAATCTTACACTTTATATGTTGTATCAGTCTCTACAATTGAAGGTGTAAATGTTGATTGTCTTAAATTTCCTTCAGATTGAAGCTGTCACCTGGACAGCTTCAAATTAGATTTTTATTGTATCTTAATTCGCTCCACCTCCCTGCCTTAACTTTCCCGCACGTGCAGCAGAAGGCTGCGCTGTGAAACAATACCAGGAGGCAACAAACCTCAAAGTAGTTCTTGTTTTTATGTCCAAGATGAGGCAGCAGCACCTCTTACATTGTCAGCCTCAACATGCATATGCTTGATATTCCATCAGCATATAACACATTGTCATCCATGAAGGTTATTGCCAACCTGGCTGTATTATGTTGTCGCTGTGGATGTGGTCTGTCTGTTTAGGTGACAGTGTTGATGTGTTTCTTTGAAATGGGTCCCAGCCCTCTCAATCAATTTTTGTGTGTGTGTGTGTGTGTATGTGTTTGTTTCTCTGGCTTTATTTTTTTCTCTCTCTCCCTCTCTCCCTATTTGTTGCAGAGAGCGCATCTGTTGGACAACACAGAGAAGCTGGAAAGGTCATCACGGAGACTGGAGGCCGGCTACCAGATAGCAGTAGAAACTGGTACGCATTCTGTTTTGGATTGGGTTAGGAAGGAGTGGGGTGGTGTCGGCAGGGTGGAGGGGGGGCGTTCAAGATAGTGGTGAGGATGAGTGAGCGACAGCAAATTGTCTTGCTCATATGCGAGGTGGGTGGATATGTGTGTTTGTGTGTGTGTTTGGTGGGGTGGGGGGTGTGGAGGGGGGGTCGAAAAAAAAACCTCTTTCCTTGACGCCTGATGACATTTTCGGGAGCACATCAAAGGCGAGCCAGGGAGGGAGAGAGAGGTGTACAGGCAACAGATCGAGCGCCGCTTCTCCTTGCTCTGCTCCCGAAGAAAATTCGTGCATCGCTACGGCTGTGTGTCTGTGTGTGTTGTGTGCATGCATGTGTGTTGGTTGGATGGTGTTTTTTTTTACACAAACAGACAGGGGGTCTATGAAAATAAACAACGTCAGCGTTCCTCCTGAAGTTCTTAATTCAGCAGTGCAGAAGGGAGGAAAAAAAAAACATAATATCACTTTCTAAATAAACCATCCTAAAAAAAAAAAACACAAACTCCTTTTTTTCCTCATTATCAAGGATGGTTTTTATCTTAAAATAGGAAAAAAGCTCATTGGGATCTTAAATAGATTTAACCAGTTAGCATATTTTCTTTCTTCCTGTCTTCCTTCCTGACAGTCACCACATTATTGAGGCACAGTGTATTCCTCAGAGATGTATCAAAGCTCATTCTTGAAGTATCAACCGGCTTTCTGTGGCTTCCGTTGTAGTTTTGAAAAAGTTTGTCAATTTACACTATAATCGCGGGGTGGCTGGCGTGTGCGACATCGACAGATTTAATAATTCAAGTCAAGGAAGGTTCGCACGCAGACCACCGGCTTTTGATGTTCTCTGTAACTTGCATTCACAAATTCACAAATACAATCTGCATTCTCTGCTTAAAAATGTTGATTCAAACGCCTCAGATGATGCGAGTTTCTTGACTGTGTCAAATTCTGCGACAGCCGACAGATTCTTAATTCTACCCAGTTGTGTCTTTCACTAAAGTGGCTGTTGTTTTTTTTGTGTTGTTTTTTTGTTTGAGCCTCTCAGCTTGGTTGGTGTTAAAGAAGTGGGCCATGGCTTAACAGTGTTCAGTACCTCCTAGGCCCGGCGGTTTTCTCCTGCCGTAGTCGGCCACCTGCCCCTTGACCCTGAGTCACCAGTGGCTCTCTCATCCACCGTGTGTGCGGCTAGCTAAGAACAATGCTCGTTTATTCCGCCTTGGTCCCACACACTTGGCTTGGTCCACACCAGCTGGGGGTGTGTTTGTGGTTTGGTGGGGAAGCTTCGCCCCTGCGTCTTTAATCCATGACCCCTTCCTTTACTCCGCTGTCGATACCAACCCTCCGCTCAGATGCACAACCTGAAATGGCGATGTCTCCAGGTCAAACAGGGAATACATCTGCACAAAGAGTAGAGATACACAGGGAATATGCACTCCGCCACCAGACTAATTACTATATGTGCCAAGCTCTCAAATTCAACAAACACCACTGGGCACAAACATCAGGTAGCCATATTTATCCACTGGTTTATAAGATTTGACAGGGCTGGCCATCTGATCCCGAATTCAGTTTGCTCTTTAATTTGGTGTTGTTCACCCATCTCAAACTATATATTTACTCTTGTGGTAACTCTTGTGCGGCAAGTCACAACACTTCCCAGACATCTTCATGAAATCCTGCACTATTTAGATCACAGTCCTGCCACAGTTCTTGAGACACAGTACATTAAGCACTGGGATTTGTCTCTTTGCAAACTGCTTATTTTTATAGTCCAACAAAAGCTCCATTTATTGTAGTTCCTTCTCTTTCACATCAACAAACACAAAATAATAAAATAAAAGTGCACCGGGCTTTATTCATGCACCTTATGAAAATGGCATTTGCAATTGTTGAGGAATAGCTTTGAGTTTTAAAACACAGAGGTGTGGCATCCACAGACGTTAAACACAAATAATTAGAGCGTTAAGTGTTTCTCCAATCAGACAGTCATTGTAAATACTTTTCTTGCCACAAACTCTCCTCAGACATCTAAGCCGCACTCTTTTTTCCCCTCAAAGAAGAGCAGTTTAGCATCGTTATTTTGCAGTAATTCAAAGTTGCATTCTCCATCCACAATGACACAGTAGCCCTTAAGAACTGTAATTGACCAATGGGGGAAGTGGAACTAAAAGACATTTTATTTCAAAGAGATAGATCCTGAACAAAGAAATGGCGTAGAAACTCAGCTTTGCCCCCTTTTCTCTCTTCAGCGTCGACAATATATCTCTTAATGACCAGGAACAAAAAAGCCAGGATGCTTCTAGGTCACATTTAAGGGAAAAAAGAGGACTCTTAGTTCTAAGAAAAGATAAATCTTCACACAGTACCATTTTATCAGATTTCAGCATTTTTTTCCCCTACCATTCTCAATGTCTCCAGTGTATTTAGCGAAAACAAAGGCCTGCCAAAAGCAGTGAGAGCCCTCAGAGGGATATAGAGGAGACTCTTTGGACATGCAGAGCTATTTACCACACGCACCCTCAAGAACCACGGTCCTCTGTTTGTCTCATAAATAAAGTATAGAACTTCATTAGTGAAGAGCACTGACTTAAAAGCCCAGGCATAGCAACAAGCAGACATGGGGGCTAGCCCAGTTAAAGAGGGCCCTAAATAAAGAGGGAGGGCATGCAGTTAGCCAATTTAAAGACATTTGAGTCAGGGGCATTTGAAATGCCCAAATGTGGAGGCTTGACTGATGTTAAATCAAAGACATGCCAGATTTTTAGTCCTTCCCTCCACAGTTGAAAAGAGTTTGAATGATTTATGATTGCTTGTTTAGAAATAGATAGCATGTCAGATAAGACATCTAAGTTGCAATGATTAGCTGTTCCACCTTTTTGATTATTATTCATTGAAGGGGAGAGAGTTACATACTGATCGACAGTTCATACAAGACATGGTGAAAAAAACTCTGCTTATGGTAATAAAAATCCACCGCTTTGTTTACTGGCATCAGTGTAGTAATTGAATTGGGGCAGCCTTTGCTGATGGTGCTGTAAATGTGCAGTCGTTTTAGGACGTTAATAGTGATTGTAAACAAAGGTAAACTTTCAACTTTGTAGCATAAGAGGTGTTACATGTGCTTGAAGCTTTTGTCATGACTTATGCAGGTTTAATCCAATTCTAAATTTCTGAATTTGATTTTAACATCACATGTAAAGGCTTTTAATTTTTACAATTATGAAGGAATGAATGCATCTCGGAGGCAACATTTAGAAATTGTACGACTCAATAAATCAACCAGCAAATGTGGATTCACTTTGAAAAATTATCCCCCTTTATACTTGCTCAGTTGACACAAATAACTTAGCAATGCCAGCAAAATGAGCCGCTGAAACAAAGACAGACGCAGACAAAAGCGTTGCTACTCTGCATTTTAAAGGTGGCCAGCAAGAGGCTGAGAACACTTCTTAGGCAAGTGTTCTTGGTGTTTAGGGGCCTGTAATCAATCCTGCAAAATGAAAACAGCTCATTAGGGATTGATTTCAGTCCTGTTTAGATAAGCAGAGAGGGCCAGGGCCCGGCCCCCAGGGGCCCCAGCCGAGCCCAAAGTTCACGCCATGCCAGGTAGAGAGCAGCACCGCAGGCTATCAACTTTATTAGGATGGAGATAAGCTGATTAGACCTTGTCAATCAAAGGTGCCAGTGACTCAATCATGATCCAGGGGTCTTTTCTTTCTGTCTCTCCCCTTTTCTCTCTCTTCCCACTCTCACAATCTCCCTCTCTTTTTTGTGATAAATCATTGAAGCGACCAACAAAGTGGCAGCCATCGCTGGGCTAAGCTAAGCAGCCCTGCAGTTGTCACCAAGGCAGACGCGTGGGGACCCTGTGATGATGTGACGACTATATTAAAGAGTACATCAATTTGTTTTAGAGCAGTTTGATTTTCAACTGCAGTGGTATTAAAAGAGAGGGGGGAAAAAGAGGGGAGGGCAAGCGTGTCGGCGTCATCGAACATGATTCCAGTGGCAGAGCAAGGGGTGCCGGGACAGCAAGAAATAAATAGATAAATGACAGAGTGACGGGAAATAAATAAATATGTTTTTGTAAACATAAAAAAAAAAAAATCTTCATGGCTCCCTTTTGAAGCAGAGTGCGGCTTTGAGTCTTGCTGAGAGTCCACGGGCGCTGGAGTGGCCCAGTAACACAGCGCACGTTTGTCCCGACTCTCTATCTCTCCCCCTCCATCTTCGTCTCGTTCTCTGTTTCTCTCCCACTCGCTTTATTTCTCCCTGTTCCCTCTAAAGATCAGACTCGATGATTCTTTTGGTGCTGGGCCACCAAAGTGGTGCTCGCTCTCAAATCCATAAGCAAACACTTAGCAAATGACATAATCAGTTACATTTATGAAGCGCTGGTGATATTTTAAGCAGAGGCTATTATTAGCTTCTGCTTAGTAATTTTTATCTCATTCTTTTAATATTTACAATATTTGGTTAATATAGAACAATATAAAACCCTTATGTATGACCTAATCAAACATATTTATCAATTAAGTATAGTTTTACAAATTAAAACCTACTTTTAGAAATGTGCATTTTTGGAAATAATAAATACAACTGCCATTATTTATTTGTTTTTAAAGCAAAAACTGATTCGCTTTGTTAATTCACACACTTTTAATAAAGAGATCAATTTTAAATTAAGTTTATATTTTTAATTTGAAGTTTTAACACAATAATTTGGCACTTTTTTTCTTCATTCGCTACATGAATGCTTTGTGGGATTATACCCAGTATATGTGCAATGTAAATCTTTTTCCTTTCCACATGTAGCTGAATCTTCCCTCGCTTCTATTTTTAGTTTATTCTCTCTGTTCTACAATGTAGTTTGAATATTTGAAGGATCAGTTTGCTAAAGTGGATTTCCTTTAGGTATAGCATAATAAATCACTTTTTTTGCTGGCTGATACAATCAGCATGTTGCATTGTGTTCAAAAAGAATATGAAGTTATTTGATAATTGTTTGATTAACGCAGCCGAGAGCTGTGACTTAAATATTTCACAGCTTGACTTTTCAGCTGAGGAGAAAAGGAGGCCTTTTGTAAAATCTGTTTTAAAGGAGAAGTATATTTTTCTATAGTTATTTAAAAGAAGAAAATAATTATTAAAAAAGGTCCCCAAAATTTCACTTGAAACCATATTTCCTAAATATATATGCTTCAACGCATAACATCTCGCTCTCACAAAATCTAGCCGCGGGTGAGCTGTTTATCGGTAAACCCCCGGTGGATGAAAGGCATAGCAATAATGATTTTTTCTCTCCTAATCGGACCTTGTCAGCAAGGCGTCTTATCGTGGAGAGGAAAATGACACCGATCCTATCGAAGAGCCTGGAGTCCGAGTCGGCGGCGTGTGTCCCCCCCAATCATGGCCGGCCGTGGCCCAGCCATATCTAGCGCCGCCACAAACGGCGAGCGACGCTTTTTTCATGTGGACTTCAAAAACGTTGCGAGTCATTAAAATTGCACCCGCGTTCGGCAGCGGGGATCAGCCGCTCTGGAGCGAAAATGGGATGTGGGAAGAGGAGACTCGCTAAATGTGTTAATTCCATCCTCACATGTTTAAGGCTTAATTTTAATCTGTTTGAGGAAGGGGGAGGGGTGGGGTGGGGGGGGACGATTGGAAAGGGGGGCGGGAGGGGCAATGAGAAAGCCTCGCGCTGCAATAAATCGCCATTATCTTTGACACCCTAGGACTCAGCTGTTCCAGGGATTTAGGGGTCCACTGGCAACAGTGTATATCGTAGGGCATGAAAACACTGTTTACGCTTGAACTGCGGTAGCTAAGGTGCAATCACCAGTTTCAGGCTGCACAGACAAAAGGCCTGACGCGCACAATGGCCAGCTAGCATACGTACCCTCAATGGAAGAGCTGAACCAACAGACTCAAGTGTGTGTGTGTGTGTGCCTGTTTGCCTGTGTGTGAGTGGGCCAGTCTGGATTTCCCTCTGCATCGACAGGTGTTGTCGCAAACATCCAAATATTAGCTTAAGCTAAGTGGCGCTAGGAAGACGACAATAACTAGCATGTTTGTGTAAAATTAAATGAACCTCACACCAAAGATTGATGTCTATTAAAATTCCTTGACTGAATAATAAAGCTTCAGTTGAGTCCACCAACTGTAAAAGCACCTACTAACCTCCCTGTGTCCCTCTGTTGGGTCTGCACAAAGTGTTAGCTAGCATTAATAAAATTAGGAGGAAATCTAATAATTAGACCTTTAGTCAGTTATTAGCTTCAACAAGGCTCTCAACATAATGAGACTCTTGGAAGTAATGATCTGACTAGAGAGCTCATTGGAGACTTTCAGGCTCAGTGAAACATGAAGCAACATTGCAAAGAGAAACTTTGGTTTCCCATTTTAAAATTATGCTTACATTATTAGAATTTAAACTTTGTGACACTGATTTTAAATTTCATAAGGAACCTAGCAGATTTAATAAAATTTAGATTTAACATAGGTATTGAAGCTTAATCTGTAACGTTCTGCACATTTGAACATCATTGTGAGTGGAATGCAGTGATTCAAAGGTGTAGCATTGGGGGGGACGCAGGGGACACGTACCCCTCAATATTTAGAACACCTTCCAATAAAAATTAAAGTAGCAGAGGACTTTTATTATGACAATTACAGACATTTACACCATAATTTACACCAAAAAAAAATAGAAAAAATCACCAGAATGCAGCAGCTTAAGTGTTTGATGCTCAAACGTTTTTGGCTTAGGACCCCCAAACCCCTCGTGTCATATGTGTCTCCCCCCAAATGATAAAATGAAACTTACGCCCTTGGCGAAAATGTAACCTAAATATATTATTCACTGAAATATTGAGCACAGACGACCCAAAAATGTGATCAGTATTTCTCAACAGCAGACCATAGAGAACGTCCCCAACTATGGTACATGCAGCTTTTTCGTGCTTCATCACCCTCTACCCCTTTACAAATAAATATAATAATAACATATTAAATAATAAAGAAAAAATCTAATTTTACCAGTAATGCACAGTGTCACTCAGTAATAAACTTGAAAATTAAGTCATTTCGTAACACTTTCTCAATTGGTCTATATTCTCGATCAAACCTCATCCAAATCATTTATTGATATAATCTAATCCTTATCTCGACATACGAAACACCCTCCAATTGCTCGATAGCGGTATGCCACTATATCTTAAAAGACACCTTCGTCCCAACCTTCAATCTGATTTTTTTTTTTTCTATTTTTAGGCTACAATAACTAAAAAAGATACCCCCTGCCTTCTTGCATGCGGGAGAAAAAAGTGTAGCGTTGACCTCTGGCTGACACAGAGAGAGCTGAGGGAGGGAAGGGGGGGGAGCAGCAGAAAGCGCGACAGAGAGGAGAGAGCTAAGACAACAACTGTGAAGAGCCGCATAGGGTTAAAGAAAAACTGTTTCAGAAGGAAATGGGAGACAAAAGCGAGGACTTGGAGCCCCCATGGGCGCTTTAAAGAGCCGCTACATCTGAAGCGTTGAAATATTAAAAACGGAAAGGGAGAACCAAAAAAAAAAAAAAAATTTTAAATAGTGAAATAAAGTAAAGGAGTGGCAGTGAGAGAGAATTGTGCCACCTTGTCACCCGAGGACGCGTATCAGAAATATTAATTCGGTGATGAGAATGACGCACCGGATGACAAGAGGATTGATGTCAGTTAAAAACCCTAAAAGGAGCAAAAAAAATGAGGAGACATTTATCAGAGTGAGTGTGAGTATGCTGCCGTATAGGAGCAAGAGATGAAGATATTGAAGGAGATGACTATATTCACATGAAGTGACATTTTTTGTCTTATTTACATTAAAAAAAAACCCCTGGCTTTTATTTGACCAGCGACCTCCCTTACATGTGTTCTCATTTACAGTGTAGTAAAGTGACAAGCGTCTTTATTTAAAAAATAAAGGAGGCAAGCTACTACAAAGCACTCGAGTAATGACAACTGAGTCAAACCACCATTAACAGTGTGCCTTCACAGTGAGTCTTCTGTCAGGCTGGCAGACATAAATGGGGAATTTTTTAATGCAGATTCAGAGTTTTAAGGAAGAAAATTGTGAAGAGGAAAGAAGCACTATCACAGCTTTGCTTGCAGTTATGTAAAACAGTAATTTAACAGCTACAAATTTTTGCCATGTACCTGTGATGCGTTGTGGCGTCAATAGTAATACATTTTTATCTGTACGTATATTTTAAATATTATACCTGTATTAATTGTGTAATTGGTGACTTTTTAAAATGAATTTACCAGAATGTAATTCATCAACTGTCAGCCAATATGAACTTTTTCATAAAGGAATAACCAATAACTATAACGTTATACTGACTTTAATGAACTCTAGTTTTCAAACATTTTATAAATTGCAAACAAACAAACAAAACTTAATCACATTGACAGTACAGATGAAATTGTGTGTCACATTTAGCAGTAGTAAGCAAAATCATTAATAGCAGCTTGCCATTGAGCTGACTGCTGATGCCATTTTAATGTAAGTAGTTTGCCATCATTAATAAATGTAAGCGTTTGCAAAGTGTAGTTTTAGGCCTGTGCTTTACTGTAACTATAAAATTAAAAAAGCTAAATACGTGAAAATTTAAAACAGAAAAAAAAAAAATCTAAATTTAAATACTGTGTTCACCAAAATGTAGAATAAACACAGTTTTTAAATAGCTATCCTCTTTTGCCCTGTACCATTTCCCCCACTATATATTCACAATCTTAAATAATCTTTCTGTTAATGTTCCTAACTTCTAGTTGATACACCGTCTTCAAATTTTGCTTTTATTTTTATTTTATCCCCTTAAAAGTAATCACAGTCTTTTGCATTTACAGCAATTACACACAAAACCATATTTATTGTTGTACCAGTGTTAACAAAGTATTATTTATTTATTTTAGGAAAAGGTATGTGCCCTCACTTTGTGTCTCTCATGTTCCCATCACTCATATCAGTATTTGAAATGCACACTGGAGAGATATGAATGATACATTGTAATAAAATAATTTATTATAAAAGGTTCCCGGAAAACTATTTTTAATACTTATACCACTTTGACATGATGCATTTTGTTTGAATTGCAGATAAAAGTTTTACACCTGTGGACATATGGTTGGTTACTGTACTAGATGATAGCAGTAACAATAGTCACATCACATCTGTTAATATGTTTTTGATACAAGTGCCAATATGTGTTAGGTGATAAGATTTCTGCTCTTGAGTAATCTGTAGCGTTTAAATGCTTATTATAGTTTTAAGCAAGTTATTAGTAGATTATATTGAATGTAACTTTCCCAGCTGGGGACCGCATCCAAAGGTCCGCAAGGGAACAACCCAACAACAACAATGACTCCTTTTTAGCTTAAGATGGTGTAGCTGTTGCTTTGTTGTCAGAGTCTTTTAGTGGCTGCACCGCGTGTCAGTTCTCGTATAGTAACACAGATGTTTTTCAGCAGCACAGATAGAGACCCTGTAGCCTTACGTCTGCAAACTGCTCCGTGGCACCTTTTGTGTTACAATAAGCAGGGCTTGTACTCTTAGATTTAAATTACTTGGTCTAAATCTTAAAAAAAAAAGAAAAGGAAAAGAAAAGTACAACTGCTCATGATCTCTGCGACAGTAAGTGTTGGCTCTAGCCTTGAGGAAAAATATTTGATCCTGTGTTAGAAAAGCATATAGGGCTAAATGCGGTCATTAGCTCTTTATTAATCTGCATCTTCTGTAGACGTTCCCCGAGCCTCCCACCCTGCAAGACACACAATTATACTGTACAAACACACTGAAGCACATTAGCCATCTCCGTCTGTCCTTGCTCCTCTTTTCCTCAATGGTAGCCCCCCCTCCCCTGTCAAAGGAGCTTCCTCCTTGGCTGTCCTGTGCCCATCAGACAGGGTGCCCGCCCGTTTAAGACACCCAGGGAACATGAAACAGAGCCGGGCCGAGATGTCAGCTGGTTGCCCCATCTGCCAGTCAGTGGGATGGTAAAGCTTTTGTCCTGGGGGGTAACCTTAGGAGTGCTCTGTGTTTGTGCGCGCGCATAGTGTGCGTGTTGCTTTGGGACAGGAGACTCCGCATCACAGTTTTTCGAGCAAAGCCAGCCACAAACAACATGCTGACATTGTCCTTTTAATTTATGTGCGACTTGTGTGCACTTACAGGACTGTCACATTTGGGCCAAAATGACCAAAATTTAAATTTGGGCTCTCTGTTGTCAGATCAGGGTGAAATAACTGCTGTGTTTATCACAAACAGTTTTGAATGGCAGAGATTTCAAGGGAATAAAAATGTGTAGGTCTCAAAGAATTGTCCTCGGCTGGATTGAAGTTAATTGGTCTCATTTCAGATCTGCTCGCTTCTTATGGATACACAGTTGGTGGAGCACTCATCAGAATTTTAAATGGCCTGGAACTTGTCTCTATCCTTTTCCCCGTTCCCCTGTTAAATAACATAACCTTGACAGTACAAACAGTTTGACTTCCATATAAATGAACCAAGGCACCGAGTGGATGGAGGCTGGCCGGCTGGTTGAAACGAAGCACAGCTCCACTCGTGCATTCTATCGTTCGGTAGATAGGCCGCGCCCTTGAGCTGCTTTAGGAGGGAGGAGCCGCTTGTTCTCGCTCTGTAAGAAGGTGCTGAAAGGGGGCCTCTGTGCATGCATGAATGCACGCACATAATCCTTTGGACGGGTCTATGTGAGCCCAAGAGTTCCTAAAAAGAAAATGCACGCAGACAGCATGAACTTATTTATTTACCACTGAGTTATGCTTTTGTAGTTGTGCCTGTCAAGGATATCAGCACAAGTTAATATGTGTGCTTTTGTGTGTGTGCATCTGGATGTGTGTGTCTCCTAGTAATATGTGGATGTTGCACGTGCTTTGCACCTCAGTTGTTTCAGGCTCCGATAAAAATGCGATTCATAACAACAAAGTCATCCCTTTCCTGTGCTGTAATCATTTTTAGTCAACTTTGACTGTTGACTGCCATGTAGAAAGCTTCCCTTAAGTGGTCTACATAGTCCCCGCGCTCACATCAGTCAGTCTCACCGCATGATGTATGTACTGTAGTGGTGGTAGTCCTGAAGGGCTGATGTATGCACAGCTCTGCACCGGCAAGTCCTCCCTGAGCACATCTATGATCTTGGGTTACTCAATCATCAATCAAGGCCAACTGCAGTGTACTGTACTGTCGCCCATCTTTTAAAGCTCAGTTGTGAAGGACTGGCTAAGATGGCCTAAGGGACACTTTCCTTGGTCTGGCCCGTCTCAGGTTTGATGTGAATATGTGCGTAGTTATGACTACACACAGAGCAGAGTCGACGCATTGATGTAGACTTTTTTTTTTAATGTTTGGTGAAGGCCACCTGATAGTAAGACTGTGATTTTTTATAGTATTTTTTATTAGACTTTTTCAGTATTTTTGGCAAACAGTTTTCAGTAATTTGCGTGACCTTTTCCTCCTTTAATTCCGGTCCTTTTCAAACTTCAACTGCCTAATTTTTTTTTTTTTGTCCTTGACCTTGTGTATTAACTGGATATTGTGTTCAGACGTTTGTAGTGTGTAGCAGTTGTATTTGTCTGTTTTTATTTATTGTGTAACAGTGTTGACACTGGCCTCTTGGCCAGGTCACTCCTGAAAAACAAAATTTAATCTCAATGAGACATTTAGAAAATAAAAAGGAAGAGGAAATAAAAAAACCACAATGTCTGACATTCACATTTAGATGTTTTATTTTTTTGCTACATAGTGAATAATTTAAATAAGTGTCTGTCAAAAGCAGCATTAGATACAATAGATTCAATGTGGATTAACCTGTCAATTATTTCTTCGATCAATTGATTAGTTGTTTGGTCTATAACATGTCAAAAAACAGTCAAAAATGTCGTTTATTGCTTCCAAAAGCCCAAAATGACGTCCTCAAATGTCTTGTTTTGTCCACAGCTCAAAGGTGTATAGAGATGTAAAGCAATGGTAAATATTCACATTTGAGAAGCTGGAATCTGAGAATTTTGACATTTCTTTCTTTAAAAAAAAATCGTTCATTATTAAGCTATTTTCTTATCAATCTAAAATATCGCTTAATCAATTAATCGTTGCAGCTCTAGATGCAAATATGACATATTCCACTCTTTGTTACCTCACAGCAGTCACACACTTTTCTTCAGCACCATAACAAAAGCTAATTGTCTGTTTAGGAAAACAAACATGCAAACTCTTTGGCCAACAATGCCTTGACCGAATGTTTCTGCCAAATTTACCTCATACAGAACAAAGCTAACTTGCAAAATCCAAAGCCTAAATTTCAGACACTATAGAAGGAGGGAGCAGACAAAGAGAGCAGTGCAAGAAAACAGTGCCAGAGAATCAAAAAGAAACATACTGTGCATTCACTTTCTCCACAAAGCTACTCAGAATTCATTATATTATCCGGAATGGACATTCAGAACTATACGATATTGCAGCGATAGACTCGCATGCCAATTTTCCTGCGTGCTTGAAGTGAGCTATTGTGCTATTTTAATGAGCTGTTTAGACTAGTGGCCGGTTGCATTTGGGCTGTAACAACCAGCTCAGTGAATAATTGTTATTGCCTCTTAAAGGCCAGATGTATGGAATTCATGCAAATTCAGAGCAAAGGGAAAGTGTGTGTGTGTGTGTGTGTGAGGGTGTCTTGGAATAATTGTATTCCAGATGTCCTTCTTTTATGTGAGCCACACGCACAGATGCGCGCGCGCGCGCGCACACACACACACACACACACACACTGAAAGGACAGAACAGATGATGGTGATGATGATTAAGATCTTAAGCATATGGAGATACTGTGTTGGTTTAGTGTTTGTGTGTATGTGTGTGCGGCTGCTGCGTTTTTTTTTTTTTCGTTTTTTTTTTGAACGCTCCTGCTCCCTCAGTCTTCTGTGACAGGTTCACCCATCTCTCCTGGGGAGGCCTTCACTCCCAATTTAGACGCAAGCGTCATCAAGTGACAGCAATGGCTCCGGCACCCTACCTTTGCAATACGACTACAGTTAACTTAACAAGTCTCGATATGTGAGCTCCATCTTTGATGTAACTGATTTGAGTGGTTTGAGCATCGTTCTTGCAGAGAAGTTGAAATTTTTTGGTAGATGTGTCAAGATGATCTTCAGAGGGATGCAGGTCATTTCTGTCACATTTTAAACTAAAAAAAAAAAAGTCATTATCTTTTATCATATTTCACATAATCTGCAATGTGTTGTGTGCGCTTGAATGTCCGTCAGGAAAAACATGCTTCCTCTGTCTGTGTGTGTCAGCGACAGTATGGCCCCTTCAGAAAACTCATCAGGATGGGCATGTGTGGCCACAGTGTGCTCAGGTCTCTAAACTGGAGCAGAGCAGCAGCACAGTAGCACAATCCATCTGCCCAAGCCTGCTTGTACAGTGATCATAAATGTCAACAGCAGAGCAGAAATCAAAGAGCCCTCTGATATAAAACTGTTCGGAAGGTACTCGCTTACAAGCATGTCTTGCATTTCACGTATACGTTGGCCCTTTCGTGGGCCAGGCTTTAGCGTAAATGAGGCCATTTTTGTTGATGAGATTCAAGTGTACAGCGTATCTATTGTTTGTTCTTGTCTTTGATGCTTGTACTGCCTCTGCAACACCTTAAGCTTGGATGTTGCATCTGTTTTATATATTTGTAAAAAGAAACGTGAGGAAAAACTTCACAGCAGGAAATGAGCACATCAGTGCAATATACAGAAACAAAAGAAGTGCATTAAAGCGACAGTTCACTTCAAGTCAAAAATACATGTATTTCTTTTTACCTATAATGCTATTTATCAACATAGATTGTTTTCGCGTGAGTTGCAGAGAGTTGGAGTGATCGGCCATAGGGATGTCTGCCTTCTCTTCAGTGTAATAGAACTACATGGCACTTGGTTTGTGTTGCTCAACGTGACAAAAAAAATCCATTTTAAAAACTCAACACCAATGTCTCTTTCCAGAAAATCATGACCTGGTTGCTCAAAATAATCCACAGACCTTGTGAGCAGATTCATGAAGGAACTACTTTCTTTCTCCCAAACTACACCCACCAACTGAATCAATGTGCAGAAGAGAAGGAAGAGTGCATCTACTCATGAACAAGAGGCTCGTGACATCTCTATGGCTGTTATCTCCAACACTCTGCAACTCACATCAAAACATCCTAGATTGATAAATAGCACTGCAGTTAAGACGAAAAATATGTGATCTTGATTTTGGGGTGAACTGTCCCTTTAAACTGGTTTATAGTGGAAAAAATAACAAGAGTCAGATAATAGTTTAGGCTGAAAATCTGCTATTTTTAAGTGGCGTTAACTGAAATAAATGAATCAGTTGAATTAATGAATATTGTTTGATTAAATGAAAGCTGATTCATCTTAAATTCTCTGACAGGCTTTTAATCTCCAGCGAAACAGATATTGTTTCCCTGTCAGTCACGCTCCTGACACCCTTTAAAATGATCACATTTCAGTGAACTGCAAGTGCACGAGTGTCTTTTAGTGTGTACATGCCATCACATGTGTGTGTGTGTGTGTGTGTTTGGGGGGGGGGGTGAAGAGTCATGTTGAGTGACAAGGGCATGCGTCTTGAGCCACCTGGATTTATTTGGGCCAAACAAGAGGGGCCCATGTCTGTCTGGGCAATGGGGCCTCAGAGCCACGAACAGAAGGTGCCTCCTCACAACTCACACCTGAGCTCCTCACAGCCTGGGACCAACCGCTCTCTCTATCACTCTCTCCATCATACTGCCTCTCCTCTCTCGTTCTTTCACTACCCTCTGTATCCTCTCCACTTCTCTCCCAGGCCATGGCCTGGCCTACTTTTACCTCTCCCACTCTGGACCCTTTGATGTCGACTATGTTGGCCCTTTCGACAGATCATGTGTATGTTTGGAAATGGCCCCTTTGCTCAATCCTCAGTCTGTTTATGAATATACATTTCACAAACAGGATATGTAGTTAATGGTCTACAAAGAGAAACGTTCTCTCTTATGTATTAGCTGTGCTTATCACAGTAAATGATGCTAAGGTTCGCAGTGAAAACCACTCTTCCGTTTACTTGATTCTCTCATTTCTTTTTGAGTCACTGCTGAGTTTGTTTCCCTTTGTTGTTGATGTTTTTTTCCCCTACGAATCTCCCAACTCAGTTCCTGGAAAAGAGGCTTTATTCAGGGAGGAAATGTGTGTTTGCTTGTCTGTTAGCATCTTTTTCATTTAGTCTTGAAGTGACAGGGTGTGAAGCTGGGTAGGCGTGTGCATCTCAGAAGTCAAAAGCACAAACACTAACAAGACACCAAGTTGGCTGCTTTATTTCTGAAGGTAAAATCAACTCAAAATCAACAGGATTCTTATTTCTCTGGTCAGTTTGGCTTTGTATCAGAGAGTGTTGCCACATGATATGAATGTATCGTAGCAGATTTCACAGGATCTCAGAGATTAGCCACAGAGAACCGGTCAGAGTCCACGTTGGTTCAGATGGAAAGAGTTGCTATGAGTGCTGTGAGTGCATGCATGTCAGTACTTTGATCCAAAAAGATGAATAGATGGTACTTTATATCTTGTGAAATGTAGTCTTGAACTACACAAGTTATTGGCTGGATTGTTTCATCTGAATCATATTTTGCTTTTTGGAATATACTTCCTGTTTGGGAGGTTTTTTTTTTAATACAAATATTGAATAAAAGCCACACTTATCCTTTATTGACCATAATAATTCAGTATGTAATCAAAAGGAATGATTCTCTTGTGTAATAGTTTTGGAAAATGCAGTTCTGTGGCATGAAGGAATAAGTGATACCAGGCTTTAATGAAACTTGGATGCATTTTTTGTTTTTATTCTCTTGAGGTAAAGTGTCGAAATAATACTACTCTCAGTTTTTAGCTATGGCTGCTCTCAGTTCAGCATTTCCCATCTGTGAAACCTTTTACTTTTGGCCATCTGTACCCACCAAGGCTGTGCAACATCATCGTCACACTGTGAGGGGAGCACACCCTCAATGAAGTCACACATTCAGCTCCATTATTTAATTCAGTTATTTCTTGTAGGGCTGTACTGAAAAGTTCAAAGCGTCTTTTGTAACATTGACATTGAAATTATTCATCAGTATTGGAATGAGCCACAATGACCATAAATTACATTTATTCATTACAGAAAGTTGATTTCATAAAAAAGGATGAACTCATTTAATCTGATGAATCATTTTTGTTTGATGATTTTTTTTATATTTAATTTTTTATTTTTAGGTTGGTGATGTCGCAAAATATGACGACAGACACTGGAAGCTTTTCGAAAACCTCAATAGAAACTTGAAGTGTTTATAAAAAATTACATTTGGTACTACCCTAATTTCTTGTCACCCATCCAAGTATAGTTTCTCTGTGTGTGTGCGTGTGTCTGTAGAGTTTTAAAACTACCACTAAGTGATTCAAGTCGTCACCAAAGTCATCAGGTCTTATCCCAAACACTTAGTAGATCATACAGATGCAGAATTCAAAAGTAACTAAACTAAAAAAAAGTCATTGTAATTGGATTTATTTTTTGCTAGAGCTACAACTTACCATTATTTCCATTTTTTGATTAATCTGCCCATTATTTTCTTGATTATTGATTAATCATTTTGTCATTAAAATGTCAGAAAATAGTGAAACAAGCCCTGTATAATTTCCCAGAGCCCAAGGGGACATCCTCAAATGGCATTTTATCTGACAGACAGTCAAAAATCCAAAGTTATTTAGTTTATTATCACGTGTGAAAAAGAAAAGCATCAGATTTTAACAGTTTAAGAAGCATGAAACCAGCAAACATTTGCTTAAGAAATTACTTAAACAATCATTGGATTATCAAAAAAGTTGCTATTTAATTTTCTGTCCATTGATTTGTGGATTATTTGAGTAATCATTTCTTAGAAAGTTCCATGTCTTAGAATACCACAGGCCCATTGACCATTAAACAGTAAGAGTTTTTCACATTTATAATAACAGTGAAATGTTTGTAATTTGACCATTTCTCAGCTGTAGTTATAATACACTCTGGGCTCTAAATCATAAGCGCAGTTGGCAATGAAATACCTTTACAATAAATTATTTTCAACCCTTTATTATGATCACTTTGCTTTTTGGGAAAAGGCCACCATGCAACAACTGTCAACCCTGTGAGGTAAAAGGCTTCAACTTAAAGTAAACCAAAGTGCTAATCAGCGTCCCTGTTGTCAGCTCCTCTGGACAAAAGCAGGGCTAAAGCACTTGTTGCCTTGGTTTCCTACTGGAAGGTTAAAACTGGCTTGGTGTCGTCAGTGGTCAACACTAACACCTAATTGATCCAAACTGGTCTTAATAGGCGAAGCAGGATGTGGCTCACCATTGTAACTAGTGGCATGGGAAACCTGGCAATTAATGGGACACGGTGGATGTCTCAGATTTAGCGGTGTCAATGGAAAGTTGCCCCTTCACACTGCAGCATCGCAGTAATTGAGCCACCAGTCTGTTTTTGGCTCTTACAGTCGTAGAGGTTGAAACCTGGATCCAAATGTTGAAAATTATTTGACTGTATTGGTAAAGGTACGTAGAGGTCATCGATCAGTTACTGTCATATTAATGTTACCTGTAATAGATGTTGGTACAGAAAAGAGAGATGAAGAAAGTTTTTCAAAACCCACTCTGTGTTCTCAACTGCCAGGCACAGTGCCAATACAGGGCAGTGTGAGTCCACTAATATGTGTGTGTTGAAGAGGCTGTCTTCTCTCTATCAGACTAATAGTGTGTTAGTCCATTCTTCAAGATGTCTGAGACTGTAATTAGTGGATTGCTTTGAGTTGGGCCAGCCCAGGGCGAGGGGAGGGACTGCGGGAAGCGAAGGGAGCAACAACACGAGGGAGGCTAGAGAAGAAAAGGGCCGTCCATTTTATAGTCCTGATGGAGGTTATATTTTCTGTGACAACTGGACCAGAGTAATCAAAATGTGTTAATAATCCCTTCAAAGGGCCTGGCGGCACATCAGTGAGAAGCCTCAGTGAACGCCAATCCCCCCGCTAGACCCTGATTCTGGCTGCCCCACCCTCATTGACCCTCCGTCACTCTCCCTTTCTATCCGTCCTGCTCTGTCTTCACGTCTTTTGCTCTTGATCTTAACTGTCACGTTCAACCAGTGTTTCAATTGACTCTGTCGAGGCAAACTTGCACCAAAGTTACATATTAAACACAATCTTCTTGCTATATCACACAAATAGCCTCAAATTTTGAGCCCAAGCCCCAGACAGTGGCATTGTTTTGAGTTGTAGAGTGTGTTTTGGCACCCCGCTGTTTGAGTCTGACCCCCTGAGACGATATCCAGGTCAGACTGTATAGGTTCCAATAAGTTCTACCTTTTGTTTGGGGATTAACACAGAGGTCAGAGTTGACAGAGATGGCCAGATGGGGTCTCTAATGCTAAATATCCATACCTTCCGCTCCTAAAAGGAGGTTGAGCGTCAAGATCAATGGACTAAATCGATGGGCGTAGTGGTGGAGGTAATGCTGGCAAAAAGTTTGATTGCATGCATATTGATCAGAGAGAGGCTAAGAAGCTGTAAGGCTATTGATTTTTTTTTTGTTGTTGTTGTTGAGATTTGCACAGTTTTAGCTCATTTCATTTGTCTACATGTTTGGTAGAGTGTGGTTGTATGAACACAGATGCAGATACAGAGGTTTTTGTCACTTTCTTAAACATCATTTCCCTCAAGAACAGAATTTCATGAAGTGTAACCCTACACACACGTAATTATATATACATTAAAACACAAATATACACATGCAGTCTCAGATATCATTTCATAAACACCTTTTACATCTTTTTTTTTTTTTTTTTTTAAACGTTCATGTAACTTTTCTTTAAATTAAGTCATTGCCAATTAGAGAAACTCTGCCTCATTTAGTAGTCTAGTCTGAAGCTGCGTGTCAGGATCAGTTTGAGGCATTTAAAAATGCATGGGGTCCAGGTGAGGTGCCCGAGCCCCCGTGTGACCTGGGAGCAGTTTGTGTGGCGTCTCAGGAGAGGCTGTGTCCAGTGTAGGGCAGGAGAAGGGACCGTGCTTAATAATAGAGCCACGGCATCAAAGGGGCTGTAGACTGCTGCTGGCTGACATGGCGTACATCATGAAACCTGTGCGTGTGTGTTTTTTAAGCGTGTGTGTGTCAAGTTTTTTTTTTGATAAGTGCTCTCTGTTTCTATGCAAGTTTCCATTGAGTTGTTTTTTCTCTCCATGCATGTTTGTCCAGTTTATACCTACAGTAGTTACGTGTGCAAAACACCTTTTATATCAACGATTGGCATGCACGCAGCATATATAGTACTATAGTGTGTGTCTGTGTGTACATGAATGTTCACAATAGGGCCCTCACTAGGTGGTGTGGCTCCCTGGGAAGGCTAGCGTAGCTGCAAGCGCTAGAGGACTCATTGACTTTCTAATGATTAGTGGTCAGGCCCCCAGCCCATGCTAGTACCAGGGGTTTGGCCTAGCCGCTGCTGCTAGCCTCTGGCCACCGCCGTGCACCACTATCGACTCACCCCCAGCCCCCGCTCTCTTTGGCCTGCTGGCGATGTGTCAAAACCCATTAGCACAGAGTTCCGCAACTATAGAGAGGGATCATTTTAGGTTTATCTTTCTTGCTCTTCTCTTACTGCTCCGCAGCCATCTCCTCTCTCTCCCCCTCTCATTCCTTCCCTCTCCTGTCTCCTCATCCTCCTCCGCCCTGCTAAAATGAAGAGGGAAAACACAGAGAAAAAGGAGTAACCTTTGACAGGAGTTGTTCCAGTTGTGGTATGTATGGCTGCGTATTGATCTGCATTGGCTTTAGGAACTATAGAGAAGAGAGTCAGCGAGTTGCCGCTGCTTTCAAGTCCCACACATTTTTTTTTCTGGGGAAAGACAAGGAAGTTTCAGATGCATATTGACCTCCTTAGGTCCCATAAGCTATGGAGATTTGTTTAGAGAAAGGGGTGGGGTGTTGTAACATGTATATGTGTGAGAAAAAAGTTCAGGAGTGTATGATCCCATATGTTATCTTCTATCATGTTAATTTCCGCTGTGTGTCTGTGTATTTTTGAGTGTGTGTTTGAGAGAAAGACAGAGAAAGTGTGTGTTTTTATGCTCCATTGTATTGTGTGTTATGTATAATATATCTCTCTGCTCCTGTTGTTGAGTTTGACCTCTTGACACACTTGGTTGTTTCTTTCAAGTTATTGACCGACACAGCCAGTTTATCCAGATAACTATTTTAGAGAGTGGAACTTCTTTATTTTTAAAAAAGCTAAGCCATGGTTTGAATTAGAATAGATCCACACTCTCACACACACACACACACACACACACACACACACACACACACTCACATGCACGCATACACAGCTCAGCGAGACAGCATCCTTCTAACCCAGCACTTCTTTTTCCGATAAGCTCGATCTCCCAAGAGACGAATGCCTGTCAAAGACTTTGTCCAAACAACGAGAAATCTGTGGAAAAACAAAAAAAAAAAACCCAACAACACACAAATACTTCTCCATCACTGTTCATCAATCCATCTAGTTGTGAAATCATTATTTATTTATGGAACTTTAAAGCGCGTTATTTGAATAATGCGGGGTATGACGAAGGGGGAGCTGTACGGAAACAACAAAATGACAACCACACCAAAACCACCCGAGGGCACATGCCAACACATCGCATCAGTGTCATCCTTCCTCGCTTTGCCCCTGTGGGCTCGCTGCTCAGCAGGTAGCCACACATGCACACACACACATACACACACACACACACACACACACACACACACACACACACACACACACATTAACACTTACGGATATCATATTATAAAACATACATAAACCTTATAAATTTGCTTTTTTGCAGAGACACACTGAAAAATACAGAGTCAATAGTTTTCTGATAGACAAATATAGACTCTACGCAAACTTACTTACTCATACACACACACACACACACACACACGCACACACACAGAAGTATGCACCACGCCCTCAGGCCCTGGAGACGGGAGCAGTGGCATCAGCGGTCTGATAGATGGATCCTGTCTCCTTGTGATCTCCACTTGTCAGACAAGTGTCACACAAAGCCCAAACACAAATCAAAAACACAGGTATGGGGCACATGTCAGTTTGATAGGACCTCGCGGATGCCTCCCCATCCATCAGCAGCTAAGATGCTCACCCATTGACTTGGAATGAGGGTGCCTGTCAGAGTGTTTGGGCTATTGATGTATCTGGTTTGCAGACTAATGGGTTGAGCGGTTGCATTTGGTTTATAGTGCTGTTATCTTGAGCTTTGTTGTCAGTGAGAAACACAGACGGAGCGTTAATAGTGGTTTAGGAATGGCTGGACTTCTGTAGCATCTGTCCCAGTATGCTATGTGATATAATAGCAGTTATTTGAGTGGTAGTTTGGAACAGGAAAAAGTTTAATGTCTGTTATTACACCCCCCATGCCCCTGCGGAGAAAAAAATCAACAGTGTTGTAAATAAACAATATTTGACTTTACTAGAGACTGAATACCATTTCAATCAAAGTAATTAATACTTAAATAATTATATAAATCTGAAACTGAACATCAAACTCAAAGTAATAAATGGATAAATCTGGAACTGAGCATAAAAAATGTTGCTGGGCATGACATGACCTTCACTTTGTGTAAGGAGCTTCTATTTGAAACTGATTAGAAGTGGGCAGTATTTCTTTTACTTGTACTCAGAATTTGTGTTTTAATTAATTTTGTGTACTTTATAATTTATTTGACAGGGCTGAAAAGTAGTGTAATTTGAAATTAGGTACTTGAGAATGGCGTACTTTTGTATATTTAAAAACCTCTTAATACTTTTTTAATAATTAAAAAAATATAAAAAAGTAGGTCAGAATCTAGTGTAAGTCTAGATCTTGTAAGAAGAGCTAGAGGGCTTTAAATTTGAAACAGGAAGTGGTACTCTCAGTGCTATAGTGCTGGACCTGTGTTTGGTATCCAGCAAAAAATACATGTTCAAGTGTCGAATAATGCACTTCAACTAAGTCAAACAGAAGGGACCTGCTTTTTCTGGAGCTGTAACCGCTGATAAGCTCGTTTTTGCTCCATTTGACCCTCCTCCAATCGTCCTGTAATGATCGTCCCCGCGTGACTTGTGAACGCTGCGTAGCCCTCAACCACTATTGGAAGCAAGTTTTTGCTGATAAAGATAGTTTGGAAAACATCCTGTCAGACGAAAAACACGATAACTTGACAACAACTCTACCTTTCGTGGGTGCTATTTTTTAACTCAGTTGAACTTGTTTGGATTAGTGGCTAAAACCATCCTCAGCAACCAGACACACACATTCACCACTATGTACATAAATTCCTTACTCACTCATGATCCTACAATAACTTTAGCTACGAGTTGTGGATCTGTCCCCCCATACCCAGCAACAACTGTTCACGTAACACCTGAATGTCACAGGCAAACCACAAAGACAGCCAACTTGTCCAACAGCACAACACAGCACCTTGCCTCCCCTCCTACTCGCCAGACAGGAACAGCCCAAACCAGACCACAACAAAAACGAGGGAGAACCCACCTTTTGTTTACTATTCTCAAAGGTGGATCATGGGCCAGGCCTGGTAAGGGATTGTGACAGAGGTGATGTCTAAATTAATCATTCATGCTCTTTCACATGGGCTACAGTAACAGCCCTGAAATATTAATGACAGCTGCAGAATAAATTTGATTCCCTTTTCTCTCTGATTATAATCCACAGGCGCGCTCACACACACATGTTTATTTATGCCCTGGAGATGAGGTACGGGGTCACTATCAGGAGTTTGTCTGCACACACACACACACAAACACACACAACACGCACACACACTCCTTCCCTCTCCCTCTTGCCACTTGCACTTGTGTACCGCCTCATTGTTTTGGAATATGTACATATTTTTCACGTGCGGTGGGCGAGTGGGCTATACATTATACATTATATGCTTGTACAGTCTAGGTATGATATACTGTATGAATACTGTGCAGCTGGCAGTCAGGGGGTTTTGTTTGTTATTTTAATTAGGTGAGGGGCTTTTTCAGTACTCTTTTTTTTTTTTGGAGAGCACGACCTGAGTGGAGAAAAGAGGGTGTAGGATGTGTTGCGGTGTTCCCACCTCTAGGTGGAAATTCAATTTGCTGTCTTGAGGTAATCTGACTTGCAAACGGAGACACGCCTCTGTTCAGGTCATGCCACTTCGAGATTTAGAAACTCCAGTATTTTGGTATTTTTGGAACAGTGTCAGTTTCACAGTGGTAAAACAACTCTCAACAAATGCTTTGAGCAATTTAGTCAGTCTTGTCAAGTCATAAACATCATCGCTCTATGTAACATATCCGTAGAATTTAAGTGGAAACAGTCAACTTTTTAACTCCCCCCTAACAAGTTGTAACATTGTTGCTGCTGCTGTTAGAGATCCGGGATCCACTTTTGCTAAGCTGCAATTCGATTATGACACCAGAAATTTTAAATCCGCTGCTACCAATATCAATATCCGAGCTCTTTTTGCATTGAATTAAAATGTATTCCAAAGAACTTTATTTGAACTGTAGGCAAAGTTGGCTTAACAAACAAGTAAAAATTGCAATGGCAAATCCTTTAAAGTTTTTAAAAACTCAAGCAGGTCAAATGCACAGAAATGCTTGATTAGCTACTAGTAAGTACAACACCATTCCCAAAAAGTTGCCGTGTTAAACATACATAAAAACAAAATTCAATGATTTGCAAATCCTTCACGACAGTCAGTGGGGGAAATAAATATTTAACATTCAAAATTTTTTGCATTAAACATATGTCCTATACTACATAAAATTTAGACCAGACACTGGTATAAACATATTAAAACTACACTGATAAAGAAATTATAACATTTCAATCCCTAAAAATTATGTGTAATCAAGTGGAATGACACAGGAAAAAGTATTGAACAAGTCACCTGAAATTTATTTAATACTTGGAGAGCTTTTTTTTTTTTTTTTTTTTGCAATGCCAGCTTAAATATGCTTCCTGTATGAAGAAACTGATCTCTCAGTGTTCAGGTTGGATTTTGGCCCATTTCTTCCACACAGTCTTTAAATTTAGAAGATTTTGGGGCCCAACTTGTGTATCCTTGTACAGATATGTCACTTTTAAAACTTCAACAACTAGTGTTCTCAGCTCCCAAACGCTTACTGAGTGTTGCTAAAAAAAAAAAGGTGAGGTAACACATTGGTAGATATGCCCCTTTCCTTACTTTTTTGGAACTTGCTACAGGCATCAAATTCAGAATGAATGTGTATTTACAAAAAACAATGACATGGAAAAGTATTTGCAAACCATTGCATACTGTTTCTGTTTTTTTACCCAACTTTTTTAGAATATGGGTTTTAGATTTCCATACCTATGTTCAAAAGTAATGAGATAATTTTAAAGAGTGCAATGGTAAATTGACAACTCCTTTATTGAATTTTCCTCTTGTAGAGAAATAGATATATCCACTTAGAAAACCCTATCACATAAGTTAAAAACAAGTGTTGACTGGTTGCTATGGTTGAATCGGCATTGAGATCACTACAAGGGACTCTCGCCGCCTGTTTGTAGAGACAAAAGACTGTCACTGTGATAAAACAAGCCGCAGGCCACATGTTCCTGTCACTGTCACGATGAAAGGTAGTAATGTGTTGTTTATGGGCTCTAAAGTCAGACTCTCCTTGACCCAGTGTGTTCTAGGCTGGGAGCAACCACTTGTCCTCCATGATAAAGGCGCTAATTTAGCTAACTAGTGTCTTTGCGGCTGTCCCAACATATTCACATAGTAACATAGTAACTCCAAAGAACTTACACTGATGCTCTTGGGTGACTCGGATAGCTACCAAGAACTACCATGGAAAACAAAAGCTCTATCTGGTGGCAGACAGAATTGCATAGTAAAAGCAAGGCTCATAGGGAACCAATCTAAACATTAATGGTGTCATAATTATGTAGTCATTGCATTGTGCCGTCAACATTTACTTCATAGTAAAAAGTTAAAGCAAAAAACTTTTCTTTTTCCACTTTAAGTTTTCTGCCTAATGTAGCTCAAAGTCAGCAATCAAAACGACCCATTCCTTGGCTGTGGCCACTTGACAACTCTGCAGCAGAGTGACGGTTGTCTGTCATAAAATGTCTTCGGATTTTGTTTTTCCCATCTCAGACATCATTGCTGTAAGCCTAACTCGCAGCAACATAACCTGGGCTTGGTGCACAGATAACTATCAGCTGTTTATGTCTCAACATGTCACAGGAGATCTCTGTCTTTCCCTGTCACCTCCTTGTATCCGTCCTTCGCCCCCTTGCTTCCTGTTCTGTAATGAGGAATGCAGAACATGCCAACCGGATAGGGAACCCAAGTTATCTCTCAAAAAAAGCATATACACAAATCCAAGTTTCTCACTGTTTCTGGCAAAAACATAGACTGTAGCCTCACAAAAATTAATTTTAGACATTAGAATATTCCTGGTGCTTGTCAGGTCAGGGTGGCTCAGAAAAGGTTTGGCTCTTGAGCTTTGAGCCATCCTGTAGATTTCCTGGTTGGTCTTGCAGTAAATTTTTGCTTAGCACTGACTTTGTAGAAGCATTTATGTAAAAACTTTCCTTGTAGGTTCGCTTTTATCCCTGTTGTTTGTCTCCTTCAGCCCTTGTTTGGACAATTAAACCAGTGATGGGCCTAATTGCTCATCATTCAGTTGTCATCTCCTCTCAGGAGACGGGCTCTCGTGAGCAAAACTCGTCTGTCAACTCCCCAAGTTTGCTCATTTAAATTCATCATGGTGAGCTAATGCTGTTGTCAGGCCAGTCTCTCTCACATGCTGTCCATGTATCAAAGATTATTTTCTGCTATTTAGAGTAGGGAAAAAAAAAAAGAAAAAAGATGAGTTTTAGGCCAAGATCTGATTTGATGTATTTGGCATCACTCCCTGTGGGTTAATTTTTCATTTCTGTCTTTTGTTAGAGCCACCAAAGGCATTCACACTGATTTGAATTGGTTTCTAACCCGCTGCAGGTGCTTCTCTTTGTGACACCATATGGACATTGATATGTTAGCTTGCAAGACTGTCAGGTAATTTCAGGCTAATCTATTTTAATAAAATGTTCTGGCAGTGACGTGTGTATTATATTATGTCACGCCACGTGGAGTTGCGCTCAGTCATGTGTTTATATTAAGGCTGTGTATAACTAAGATGTCACATAATCGGTTTCCTGTCTGTTTTGGTTGTGTTTAGCCTTGTCTGGCTCTGCCACAGTGTGCTTTGCCACTGTGACATGACAGCGGCCACAACTTCATGCTCTGTTTGAGGTAGAAAAATATCAGTCGAGATGTTTTCTTTCTGTGCAAGCAGGCATGCACACATTTTCCCCATGTCTGATGGAGTGTACGCGGGTATTCTGTACATGAATATTTGTGCGTTGATGTTGTGTGTTTTTGTACATTTGTGTGTGTGATCCTAATGATGCCTTCCCTCCTCTCCTCTATTGGGCTGTCAGCACAGTGCTGGTGACTGTCACACACACCCCCACCCCCACCCCCCCACTCCAAATCTTGCTGAGATAGGTCATTTTTCAGTGTCAGGACAGACGATTCACGTTGGCACCAGATAGATCCGGGACACGTCGGACTCATTATTCTGTGTTTGCATATGTCTGCTTTGCACAGAAATACAAGTCGACGTGTACAGGAGGCTTGAGCTGAAAACCTATAGCACTTCTCAGTGCTTTGTTGCCATTAGCCTAATCAAACTGCATTGCCGTGCGTCTCAAGTGTGGTCCAAGTGTGACAGAACTATCCAGCACTTCACACAAATCATTATGTTCTTGATTTTTTTTCTTCCGTGCTGCTGTTTTATGGAGTCTAACTAATGCAGAAATTTGACAGAAATCCAAAAATGTATACCCCGCACACAACACTGTTGTTAGAGGCAGTGTGGGAGACGAGTGGAAAGGATAAATGCACAGAGGGTCCCAGAAGAGGAAGCATATGTAGAATTTGATCCCAGGTTTTCAGACCTTGAGTTCATGTCATACTTCAGCTGGTAGTATTTATTTTATCGCTGTTTTCTCTGGTTTGTTTTTGCCCTTCCTCTTATGTCCGCTTTAGATCATCTTATGTATTCCTCACCAAAAGTCCCATTACTCTTTATCCATTGTTGTCTTTTAACATCTCTCCCCTGCCAGCCTTCCCCACTCTTTCTCCCCTCCCTCCCTCTTGACAGGGTGGGTGACCGTGTGGGTAGACATGTGGCAATGTGGGGTAGGTGGAGGTCAAGGCCTGTGCCCCAGGACTGTGGTATTTTAATCTGGGCTATTTGTAATGACAGGCCTCCTATGAGCGCAGAGGAGTGGCAGGTTGAGAGGCTCTGACAGGTTCTAATCGCTGTCAGGAAAAGTAGCTGAAGAATGTGCCAGCTACACCCCCTCCCCTTCCTGTCCTCTCCCATAGCTGTTGTTCTCTGCTGTCTCTCTCTTTCTGTTTCTTTCGACTTGTACCTCTTAAAGGTGAATGAAGGATCTTTGTCTCCCCCTATTTTGTTTTCTAATTCCCTCTTTCTTTACTTTGGCTGGCATCCAGGAGCCACTACCTGCCAGTGTAATTCCTTCCTCTTTCCTCCCCCTTCCTCTCTGTCCCCCCTGCCCCTCCATCGACCCCACCTCCTCTTTTCCACTGCTGCGGACAGTTGTTGACATTCCTTGGGCATAAAGACTCGGCATGTCCCGGTGTGTCCCGTGGTCATTGGCAGCCTGCCTGGTTTAGTGTCTTTGCCAAGTTGGGTGATATGTGATAAATGAAACATGAATATTTGACTGAGGCAGCTATATATCTTTTTGTCTTAATTTTGATTGCTGACACAGCTCCCATGGCAGACGTGTCATGTTGTCCTATAATGCCAAAGAAAGAAAAAGACTCCGACAAAGATTTGCTGCGGTCCTCATGATTACCATTGCTCAAAATGAAAGTCCCGGCTTAACACACTCTATAGCATGCAAGATTATGTCACAAGTAGTGTGAGAGAAGCTAAATTAAAAGCATGGCGTTGCAAACTACCAATTACTAAACACTGAAAGAAGTTGATCTCTAGCAGAGTACCCTCAGGAGCTAACCAACGCTACTTAGAAAAATAAATTTAAACCACTTTGGGAAAAAAATGATCACATTAAAATTGTACAAACAATATGAAATAGTGCCACTCAATGTAGTTTATTAGAGAGTGCCCACTACTTTACAGGTCACACATAGCACCAAAAATGAAAAACTATTAATTGAATTGTATGTAGTTCACTACTCCACAACACTGGTCACAAGTATATAACTTTGAGGAAAATGTTCTCAGTTTAGATTAGTGTTAAGTTATATAGTCATCTAATGTTGCCTACTGCTTTTGTGTAGCGTCATTATAATGACATGATGATGTAATGTAAGATGTCAATTAATTTCAAGAAACAATGTTTTTTATTTACCAATAGATGTTGCATACATATGAAGTATCTGAAAACAGATAGTGCTGCACAAAACAATGCAATCAGTACAGCTCTACAATAAATACTACATTTTTGTCAGATCTGTTAGGAATCTTTTCAGATTTAACACCATGGTAATCTTTGACATTGTAGTTTGGGATATTTTATTGGAGTGCATTATATTAACAAAAAATAATGCCCAACTTGTAGAATATTGTTTAAAAAGACCAAATGAAAAACTGTAAAAAGTTAAACTAAAAATTAAAACTGAAGAAAGTGTCGAAAAAATAAAACAATGAAACACTGCAGTCTATGTTAATCCTACTACTCATAAATATAGCATCACTGTAAGCAAAGTAAGTACCCCAAATTATTCTCCATATATGGTATACTATCATACAGGAACAAGGGGACTAAAACCAGGGTTGCACTCAAACAAGGCATATTAAGTAACTCTAGTTGCCATTGCCATTAATGGGTGCTTCAGTGATGATTGTTTTAAAATATATCATCTCAAGACATATTTTGACTGCAGTTAATTTATAAAAATTCCAGCAGTGTTGTGTCCAGGCAGTGGATGACTCACAGCTGGAGTGTAACCTAAATTCCACGTCGTGTGGCTAATCAGAGACGAGACATCAGTTCACTAAAAATCAGACTTGAAAGAGAATATTTGAAAAATCTAACAAAAAGATAATGGTGAAAACTTGTAAAAGTAACTTAAGGTACAGCTTGATTCTACACTGTGAGGGTCTGTCCTCTGTACTGCTTTATTATAAATTGGTTCATCTTGTGTTTGACCCATTTGACTTCTCTCTGTTTAGTCATTTTTTAAGTGAGTGCTATAGGAGATATTTTTTATTTTGAAGATCCCATGTCTTCTTTTTAAAATGTCCTGCTTCTGTGTTACAGTGTTGGTAATGAAAGGAAATATATAGGCTGACAGATAGTAAAGAACACATTTTTCATTTCCCCATGAAGGACTGAACCATCAGCAAAAAAAAAAAGAGACGAAAAATACAAATATAAAAGTACCTCAAAGAAAAACAAGACGGCCAAAAGAACTTTTCAGGTTCAACACAAACTTGCTACTCTGCCTCTCTTCTCCTTTGGCACAGGACAAGGGTGGCCAGGCTTTGCCCAGGTGCCGTCTGTGCCATTGGCGCTAAAGCGAGGAGAAGCTGGCACACTTTGGGCATGGCTGCGGCCCCTTCTTCCTCAAAGGCTTGCCTCGTCTCCCTTCTTTCCCCTCGCGGTCCCTGCTGCTCCATAGCCCAGGGAGCTCATTAGGCCAGACTTCCTCTTCATTTAATCCATTTTTCATAGCCTAAAAAACAGTCCCTGATCTTAAAAATCCTGGCTAATTTAAGCCTGGATGTTGGGGAAAAGAGTGAAAATATCATGAAAAAAAGCAGGCCCGTGCTCGCTTTTTCATATTTCTGATGTCAAAATTAAATGTTTTTATAGAGCTGTAGCGCCGCGGCCAGAATGGGAAGATGCAGAACCAGCACTAATGTGAGCAGTTCTTGAACAGAGTTTTAGACCCCGATAGGCAGCATCCTATTCCATCCACTTCCTTGCCTGTTGTCTGTGGGTCTTAGGGGAGACCAATGTGTTAACTTGGCCTAATGAAAACATTGGTAATAACATGCTCCCTCTCCGTGTTCCTTTAATTATGTATCTCCGACTGGATACCAGAAGGCCCCTGTAGGCTTCCAGCTCCACTTGTTGTGGAAGTGAAGTTTCATTTGTAACTTGGATCCTGGTGGGGAGGATCTGTACAGAGAAACGTTCACGCTTGTTCTCTCCATGAAACTCCCTTGCTCTCTCCCAGACATCATGTTATTCCTATCATTCTCGGTTACTTATTGATCAAGAGAAACTTTATATAAATATCGCGTCTTCTTAAAAACACATGACAAAGTATTAGTCTTCCCAGTGTTTTTGGAGATACTTCTATACGTATAGGATCATTTTCACCCTCTGCTTCCTCCTTGTGCTGTTATACCTTTCACATTATATCCACATAAACACTGGCAAAGTTAACATCCTCAAAAGTTGTCCAAGGCTTTGTCCTTTATCTCTCTCTACGAGGACAAAGCTTTTTTTTCTCTCTTCCCTCTTCCAGGAAACCATCACAGCATTAATATACCTCCCAGGTATAAAGTGTTGATGAGTGCCTGTCTCCTCAGGCTGACACTTATTTCACCAAAGGTCTCAGAGCAGGGAGGGGGGAGGAACACTGAGGGAAGAGAGGGAAAAAAAAGAGCTGCTTGCATATCTAGCCAACGGATGTGGTGGAATTGTTAAGCAGTCTCGGCTGCCCTCTCGTTAGCCTCCGAGATGCCTGGTGACAAAGGTGAGGCAGCGAAAGTTGCGGTGGGTTGAGGGGGGGAGGGTCAGTGCCCCTAAGGGTATCGTGCCATGGCCGTGCCAGGCCAGGACCCTGTGCCACTGTCTCCGGTGCCTCCTCTGTCAGCACGCCCTATGCCCCAGGCCACTGCAGTGAGGGCACACGGGGGGCTGTCACGCGTCGGCCTCAATTACAATCAGGGGATGGAGCATGCTAAGGCTGCCCACTGTCACGGCTCATATTGCAGATGTAATAGCTGTGCTGAATCATATCCTACCTCCCATGCAGATGATGTTTGCTGGAGATGTACTGCCAGTGGATTTCTCTTTTGCAGATATTCCATCATTGACAAACCTATACAACCTTATATATGCATCTAATGGTGCGTTCCATTTGCACTGGCAAGAATTTCAGCATTCCCAGTCACAGATTTTAAGGAGAACACCCCCTAAGATTGAATTTCCAACTCAGAAAGTTGGAGGAACCTCACCAACCTGCTCCACACATCAACAGAAGTGACAGCTGTGGTAATATACTTTTTATTAGCACTTCTGTCTTATTTGTGTCTTCTTAAAACAGTCACACATACAGCTTCTGTCTGTGGACGTGTTGCTATGGTGTTTCATTGTGCAAAATACAGCAATGGCTAGAGTTGGGTGTCACTCCCAGCTCTGACCTCTGACTTTTGAGGTAAATGGAGCACCGCAAAAAAAACATATCTTAAAGGACATTGAATTCATTAATTTAGAAATAAGACCTGAATAGTTATTAAAATGTTTTGAAAAAAATATTTCAAGAGTCTTAAAAATGCCAAGACATGTTAGCGAGCTGTCCCTGTGCCCTAGATCACCCAAAATGAAAATGGTCATTGTTCCATGGCTGAAACTGGTGTGAGGCAATGCATACAAGGCTCTGTGTATTGATTGCACTTAAAAATAAAAAGTTTAAAAGTCTTAAATCTAACTTGTCACATGCTGTAGAAACCCTGAGAAAAGCTATTTCAAAAATGCAGATCACTTTTAACATACCCAGTTTGTGTTCCGCATTGCTTTTCATAATTCCATTATTTCTTTTTCATTAACCTTATGGCTGCTGGTCATTGACAACACTTTGGAACCTTGGAAAATATTTATTCAGTCAAATGGCGCACATTTAATTTACTTGAATTGTAATGTCCTGTTTAATTTTATAAATTAGTTTGCTCTTGTTCAAGTTAAAGAAGAGTTCTTTTGTTAGATGATGTCTACTTCCGCAGGAAACCTTGAGATGAAACTTTAATTAGGGCCATCTAAAACCTCATAAAAACGTCACTACATAGTGCTGTTGAGGTCGAAAACTCCACAGGCTAAAGGGCCCTCTAAGCCTGCAATCAATGATACTTTTTCATTAACATTAAATCCGATGACTGTGTGTGGAAGGGTTTGCTCTTAGCTTGTATTTACCCCATTGTTTTTGTTCTCTGGTCTGCACATAGACTGAATTGTTAGGTCTCCCTGCTCCCATCCACCCTTCATATAAAATGTTAGGTATCCATTTTCAGCAAAAAGCAGATAAGCCAAGCTTTCAACAAAATTTATGTAATGTTGTACAAATGTTGAAGAAGCTCCAACAGGACTTTCACACAGGAGACCAGTATTCGCATCCTGAAACCAACAACTCTTAATAACAACATAGACCAGTAGACTAGTGTGTGTAGCATGCTACACTAGTGACATGTGTTCAATAAGGGTGCCCTATTTAAATTGCTTTGGCCTGCCTACTGTTGCTGCTTCCTCTGCAAGCCGCTTTACAACTTGTCCACCCCAGCTCCTCATTTTTATGCTGTGTGTGACTTATTAATGTCATTTTTTTGTCATTGATGCTGCTCTGTTCTGTTCCTGGGGGGTCTTTGCTGCATCTCTTTCTGCCTAAGGCTTTCCGTGTAGGCGCATGGAAGGGCAGGGAGGTTTGTTCTCTCTGTCTAAGGCTTTCCTTTGCATGTGGAGGGGCAGAGAGTTGAGGCACGTGGAAGAGGCTTTCTGTGCAGGCCTGAGGAAAGGCAGAGAGGCCCCAAAACAAAGCCATACTGCCAAACATAATACTGCAAATGGAAATTAAGTTGTCTTTGACTTAAGTGCTCCTGACTGAATTTATTTAATGCCAATGCATTAAGTTTTTCTAAACCTAACCATGTAGTCTTCTTGACTAAACCAGTGAGGTAGTTTTGGAGTTGAACTGTGACTGTTTCATGATTTTGAGGACATTTTTACAACAACCAAAGTCGTTTTGGAGGTCAATGTCAATTCTATCAGTCTACATTTTTAAAGTTGTCTCATATGACACAAGTTCACATATGTGTACGCGTCATGCCAACAGGTATCATAGGCCTTGGCTGTCAGTTGTACCTTTCTAACAATAAATACTTAAGAAGTCAAGAGACAGAAAAACTGTTTGGGTTGTTGCTAAGTATGTTCACAGCCACCTGCTGGATCCAAAAATGTTGCCATCAATGTCAACAGCCTACGATGGCTCCTATGTGGCTGTGTTTGTGAGACCGCTTGGTTGTCGCCCCTCTAGCCTAATATTCTTAAAAAATGTCTTTTCTTCTGACCAGCTGCAGAGCTGTTACACCCTCATGTGGTGTGTACATGTGTTTGAATGTTTATTTATGGGGTGCAAATACAGTATGTATATACAAGTGTTTTGTGGCATGAATTGATCTTGTGTGCAGAGTTTGCACATGGATACTTTGTCACAGTAGAAATATTGAAAGCATTAGAGTTGTTAGTGGTTATTTTTTTCTTTTGGCTGCCTAGCTGTGTGGACCACATGCTGGTTTACACAGAGGACCCACATACTTATATGAGGAATCAGCATATTAGTATTAGTTTCTCACTATAGGGTGTTGTAGCCTTGCCTGGCTGCTGCTGTTCCTGTCAGTCATGACAGGGTTGCATGCCATCATGCTACCCCTGAAGAGAAAATGACACCTAGCTAAAAGAACCACAGTGTGTAAAAGAAATCCGGTCCCACCTCCTCGTGGCCAACCTGTCTAAGCAACATTATGGCAAGATTAGCTTTGCCAGATGGCATACATTATTCATGAGGGGAAAATAAATGTATCTAAGGTTGTGTTATTACAGACTTGATGAGTCTCTCTATGTGTCTTTCTTTTTTCTCTATAGTGAAGCTGGCCCCATCAGCATACCGCAAAACCCACAGGGAGCCACACCAATCATAGAAACTCTCCTACCTTACCCTATTGTCACCTTCATCTGAAAACTTCAAAAAACAAAAAAAGGAAATAATTTTGCTCTGCAGCTACAATGACAATGTGTATTGCTCAGTTATAGATTAAAAGGAAAGGACTTGCTTTAAAAAAAAACGAGAGCCAAAGACAAAAGAGAGCGACAGGCAGGGGGAGGTTAAAAAAAAGGGCCAGCTACTGAGTTGACAATTGAGTTATAATATCATGTCCTTTATGAATAATTAATTTGATGGCGCTAAGGCCCCTCAGAAGGTAGATTAAATTAGTTCTGCCATGTCTTAAAACTTAGATATGCTTCATTAGTGTGGAAGATGGTGGCAGACGTGTTGAGTATTCACTTAAGCCTGTTTTAGCTAATGATGAGGAACAGGAGACACCTTATCACCCCAGCAGTGATGCACAGTGTTATATTACATTTGTGCATGTGAACAGACAAACTCAGGAATTTGTTGTTGCTCAGGATATTCTGGATGAACTGTAGTCCTCTTAGTGTATAAGCTTCTGGATTTAAAGTAACACAATATGCCGGCCTCTGTTTTTTGTGGTATATCAGTTTGACAACAACGACTTAAAGCTGCCTTTAGCCGAAACTGTCAAATATATCTGATTGGGATGTTATCAGCCCATTAAATGGTCGTTATCTGTGGTTATTAGCCTCATAGATATGGGTTAGTAGGGGCCTGCTAAATCTGCTGGTAGGTTTCAGAAGGCTGTTATCAGTGGATCCAATGGCCAATACTAGTTTCTTAAGTTTCACTTTTATTTCTCTTAGGTTTAGGTGCCAAAACCACTTGGTTAGGTTTAGAAATAGATCATGGTTGGGGATAAATATTGGTTTCCCATGGGACTCAAACTGATATTTCTCAAACATGGGAGAAAGCCCTTTATGGCAGTAAGTTTATTTTCATGGCCTGATAATGGCCTTGTCACCCCAAAGCCCCGTTTCCACCTAGCATTATTGTACGGTTCAGTTCAGTTCAGTACGCTATTTTTCCGTTTCCATTGCAAAAAGTTGTGGATGGAACTGTTCTGTACCGTTCCCATTTTTGGTACCCCTTAGGTTTGGTTACCAAGCACATAGATCTTGTGCTAAAAGGTGGAGCTGTGGACACTGTAGTTCATTGATTGGTCAATAGAGAACGGTCACTCTGCTCAGGGCTACGGGCGGTTTGCAGTTGAAACATTAGGGTCTAGGTACCATGGCTAAAGGGTACGTTTGGTTCCAAAGGTACCATATCCAAAGTGTTTGGTGGAAACGGGGCTAATAGTAGTTGTAGCATGCCCTTCTAAGCCATATCTATGATGCTTATCATCACTGATAACGGCCATTTAATGGTGTGACAACAAATGCTGAGTGAGTGCTGCATTTTAGTTCTGTCAGAATAGGTGATTTTGCTTTTTTAGGGTTTATAGTGACATATCAGTCTTTTTAGCACTTCACAGTGTCACAATGTCATCCTCACTGGGAGTCACTGAAGTCATATTTATTGTGATTCATATATTGTATGTAAAAACTTGTACTTTACAGAATGTCCAACTTTCCAAGATGAGGCTTTCAATGAAAGGCCTAAACCATCAAATTTCTTCGAAAATGACTACATGTTGTAAAGGAACAATGTCAAGTAAGCACAAACAATGTACACTGTACCCAAGAGCTTTGACGTGCCCTCACATGTCGTGCCATGTTGTGTGTATTCACAGTGCAAGCTGACAATAATCTGCCTTCAACTCCGTGGCCCCGGTCATTGTTAAATGAGGCGCATGATGTGTCTCTCTTTTGTGAGTTCCCTCTGTGCTTCGTGTTCCCCCTATAATGGCAGTATTATTTTCCTTTTACCAGACCAGGGAAGTGCGATGGTATTACCCTAAAGTAAAACACAAACTTCTGTTTGTGCCGTCTGTCACAGCAGACACAATGACGCAGTGTTCTGATAACAGGCTCCACTGTTGTTCGCTCAAACGAAATTGTCAGAGCACCTTAGATTTGCCAAAGAGAATTTGATGTATCATCTGTGCATGAGAGGGCAACTGTGCCTGTGGCAGTGAATTGTTAAAAGAATTTAATGCATGCCACACACATAAAAAGTTGAAGTGATGCTGTAATACAAGAAAGGAGCATTTTATATTCAGCGCTCTCATACACGACAAATAGAGGACGAGTATTTTATTTTCATTTCCTTGTCACTAAGAAAGTTGAACAAGCTTTTCTTCCTTTAGGAGAGTGATGGTTTTTATAATATTGGTCTTTAATGTGTAGTTTTGGCCGTCATTCCTAACAGTTGTGCTTATTTAACAACTTAATTCCTGTCATCTAAGGATGCAGAAACAATGTAAGTAGAGTGATTGGAAAAATTTTACACTAGTTATTCTTTGAAACACTTATTTTAACATGTATTTAAAGCCAACTACAAAAGATAAATCTGTTGGTAGCTGTCATTAGTCCTTGACTCTGATGTGTAATATCACCAAATTTGGTCCCATTAGAATCTCTGATCGGTTCTCCTGCAGGGAAAACCGCCATACTCTACAAAATACTCATTGGAATCATCTGACCAACGTTGAGATGTGAGCTAGTATTTTGAGCCCTGACCAATGTTAGGACACTAGGTTTTGTACTCCATAATCAAATTTCATTGAGAAGAGATGAAGCACATATAACCAATAAACTTGTTTGTACTAAGAATATCAGAAAATCTCTCCATTGTTCCAAAAATCACCAACTCCTGTTTGGTCAAAATAAGCCCTTAATTCACAGTTAGATGTTAAAATATGCTGCCTCTACATGCTGTTTCCCTACTGTCTCTTTCTGCCGTTGCCAGCCTCTTAGTGCTAAGTGTTAGCTTTCTGACGAGAGTCTCTCGCTGAATAGTCTTGCATAGCCAGACCTGCACGCTTCGTTTTTACACTGTGCCAGCTGCCCTCTGTGTAGCGTCTCTCTCTTGTTCTTCGGAGACAGATCATTTAATTAGCAAAATAAAATGACAAAACAAAAACAAAAAAAAATCTGGAGACGTACTCTGTCAATAGACGATAGACAATCCATCCATTCGCCCAACCTTACTCCATTCACAGAGGTTGAACTGGTCTCGTGGTGCAACCTGTCACTCTACAGCCAGCTTCAACACTTAGCCCAGCTCTCTCATTTTTTTCTCCGTGTTTTGGGAGCTCTTCCTCAGCTCATGAGTATTAATGAATTCAAAGTTTGAGGAAAATAATCTTTAAGTGTTTCCAACTGTCAGATCCTGTCAGTGCAACCACTTCTAATGGCCCGCGCCTTCCATTCAGGCTAATGTTTGATGTCTCGCTTTCATGCCCTCCTTTTTCTCCTTAGCTAAATTGCTGCCGACAGTCCATGTGTCCCCACAGATTGTTTGTTTGTTTTCGACCACGCTTGTTTTACATATCATCGACGTAACGAGGATTCATTTAGTGAGCTGTTAATGGGGGGGAGGGGGGGTTGGTCCGTTGCTTTCTTATATTCAAATAGGATGTGATCGTGAGTCAGGTAGCAATCTGTTGTAGTGCTGAATGTGCTAAGGAACACGCAGGACTTTTGAGAACCTCCAAAGCGATGCCAAATCTTTTCTAAAAGTAGCACCGATTTTTCATGTCCAAACCACTTGACAGGGAACAGCTGGGCAGGAACAGTCACATCCTCATCAGTTTGAACAGGAGTGGCGATCAAGCGTTGATCAAGACAGTCTAGAGGCTCCTTTGTGTGTACTTCACTCGGCGTTTGCGTCAGTTCTAACTTTTAACTCAAACTGTGGCGCTGGGTGGGCCAGTCCAACAAAGCACATTTAACAAGTTATTTCATTCATTTAGCAACAAGAATCTATTGTCAGTAGGTGTTGAAAAGTGCTAAATACTCCTAGCACTCGTAACACTCTGAAGGAAAATAGAAGGAGGCTCCCAACAGGCCTTGTCAAAACATGCAAATGAGCTTGACGCCAAGTCCGATTTTGACAAACATAATTAAGGTGTTCCAATTCGGGACATGTTAATAAAGAAGACTGCAGGCCTCCCCCAGGTCTTCACTAATCATAAAGCCTTAAAGCTTTGTGTGCGGGTGTGTGTAATTGTGTGCGTGTGTGTGTGTTTTTTCTCTCCCCCATCTCCCATTTTATTGGATAATGAACTGTTGTAGAGTGTTAGATCTCCTTTCGCAGTCTTTCGCTGAGTTTGAGGAGATAGGCAGGGAAGAGCTGCCCGAGGTGTGGTGTTGTACAGATAATTAAAAGGCAAGAAATTTGTGTTTCGCTCTTTGATCTGCCTGTCAACTTTCTGATTAGAGACGTAAAAGCCTTTAATCAACAGTAATGCGATGATTAACGCTCCTAAACTGTTGAAAATGAACCAGAGGAACGTCAAGTTTTCTCTTTCTTCTTCCCTCCTCCTCCATATATCTCTCCCTGAGTCCGTTTCCGACAAACTGGCAAACTTTTCTCCTCTGTCAGTTCCACCAATGGTTGTTAAATCAGATGTTGTGTTTGATTAGGACCAACTGACATGTTGTTTTCTCCTACATTTTAGTCTCTAGTCTTGGAGTTCTTGGAGCACAAATCCAACAGTATGTGCTTCTTCTTCTTCTTCTTCTTCTTCTTCTTAAATTCTCCTTTGCTAAGGTCTTTTGTATTCTTACATAACTTTGACCTTCAGCTTAGATATGGTCATTATGTTATTACAATATATGCTGTGGCCCCATCCTTTATACAGCCACTCAGCTGATAATAACATTATTTAAGTTGCAGACCAAAGCACTTAAAGTCTGTTTTTTTTTTTTATGAAGGCTGCCTGTGGTTGAATAAAGTTTGATGTACTCATGTTTTTTTTTTTGCTGTTTTTTTAATTCATGTACTATTTATTTTTTTATATTTCAGTTGCAATGTGTCCGGCGCAATTGTGTGACACAAATGTCACCACTATGAATAATGCATACACAAATTAGCTCATTCAGAAATGACTTTTAATTCTACACTTCATACATTTTTTACAATTTTGACCAAGTTTAATCAACACATAAAAAAATCATTTTCCCAGCACTGGAAATGGAATTAATAAGTCCGCTCTGTTTGAGCTTCACAATTGACCAATCGGGATACGCGGAGAATAGGTATATAGGGCTGACCAGCCGTCTGTAGAAATTCCCTGTTGTTTTTTTTTTAATTGAAGACCTCAGAAAGCAACGCTCCTGCCCGCACATTGTTGCATGTGGGGCAATCACAGCAAGCACCCAAGTCCATTAGTTTTCATTTGGATGGTTCAGTAAGACTGGTTGATTAAGTCCAGGCAATTTGCTTGTAGGAACCCTCGTTCTGCACTCACCCCGCCTGCTTCTCAGCCCGCTGCCACCAGCGGGGTTGTCGTTCAGGTTAATTTAATCTGGTTTGTTAGAAATTTTAACACAATAGCTTTGCGGCTGTCTAGATGCTTTGGCGTGGTGTAAGGAGTTTGCTGTAGTTTATTATGGCATATCTTTGCATATGAATGCTCTTGGACATCTGACTGTATTGGTATTTACACTAACAGTAAATATTCTGTTTACATTGTTACTAACCCGTGTGTTAGAGTATCTGTAGTGGTGTCCACAGGGACATGTAGGTGATTTCATAAATGTAAAACAAGCTATTCCTTTCCAAGCCTCATCAATTCTCATTGAAGAGGGTGAAGGGGACTTTGCTGTTTAAAAAAAAAATGTAAATCCGGTGATCTGAGAATTTGAGGCTGAGGTGAAGGGAAAAGAGGAGGGGGAGCTCAAATAGAAGGCAAAATACAGCTTTCAGTTCTCTCCACCCCAGTTCAGCTTTAAACAAATGGTTCTATTACCAGCTGCTCTCCTACAGGCCTGGTCATTTATACCCATTAAACCTACGTCTTATCACCCATAAGACGTTCTTACGTCCTCCATCCACCAATTGTCTATAATCAGCCATTTAAAACAGCAGCGGAAATTTCTTTTGCACCTTGCTCCGGTCTGACGGACAGGCAAACGAGCCGGGAGGACGAGGAGGGAGGGGGGGAGGAGAGAGGGATATTTTCTATGGAATGATGAATAGGCCAAGTTGAGTGGCTGACTAACTGAGATCTGTCTTAATCAGAAGTGATTTGTCAGAACAGGAGCTCTGCGGGGTCAGGGCGCAGGCGATGAATAAAACAGAGCCTGGCGGAGTGAAGAAAGGCCCCAGAAATCCACCCTGACTGCCCACCACCACTCATGCACATGCAAGGGGATGGGCCGATGCATGGGCTAAGTCAGGATGGACTGGCTCTGCTTCTCCCTGCCCAGAATATTGCTTGTTTTGGGCCTTTTAAGTGCGTAGACTCTTGCAAGAACAAGCCAGTGCCTCACCTTCATAAAAGTACCTCTATAGTGTGGTGTTTAAGAGGAATCCATGTCAGACACACAGGGTGGAAGGTGGTGACAGTTAATACTGACAGATAGCTAACATTAGCTTGACTGGGAAACAATTGTTTGTTAAAAAGAAGTCCTTGCATACAAACCTGTCAAAATTATGATCCAAACGTGCATCAATTTGCATTGACAGCTACAGGATCTTTAGTTTTCTATCCCCCAAAAAGGGGCGGGGCCTTGATGTTTTGTGAAGTTTCTGTATGTGCCAGTCATATGCACCTAGTTGGTGGCTGGAATATCTGCTGAGCAAGTAAAGTTAGCAAAGTAAAAATGTGTGGGAAGCCTCTAGAGAGGTTGGGCAAAGTGTTCGGGCTACATGGCCTTCTAAACAGAGGTTTTCAGAGGAGCACTCCAAACTGAGATATCATGGGCAAGATGGCTAAAAATGCAACAGAAGAAACCAAAAAAATGTATTTTCTTTCTCAATAAAAATTTGAAAATTATGATCACCATAGCACTGTCTTAGTTTATTGGCATTTTAATGTATTATGGTCATTTGCTTTACAATAAGCTTAACAGCAAATATTGCGAGCAGTATACCGTTTGCCTCGGTAGCTAACTAGCTAGTTAGCTAAGTTACGGATCCAATTAGTCCGCATTGATGATGTCTGGAATTGCAAAGTTGCTGCACTTCACACTGCTGCTCTAATATCAGCGCAGATTGACATGGTAGGAGCATGGGTTGCGAATGTTAGCCGACAGAGCACTGCTGGTGTCCTTTTTCATTTGATGACTTTTTTGATCGATTGATAGTGTTAAACTTAGGTTGTGAACTAAACGCGAGCGTCCATGCTTATCATTCTGCACCAGATAAATGGCAAATGTCATTGTGATGATATCATAATTGCCATCCCGTTTCATAGGGTAAGATTTCAAACTTTACCTCTTGTAACTCTGGTCCAAGGGCCAAAGGGACACTTGAAAACGAGGGCAGGGATAAAAATAAGAGATGACCTAGCTTAGGAGTCTATTTGACTCTCATTAAATGCTTTATCACCTGTCCTGCGAAGTAACAGTTCCCGATGAACATGCGATAGAGTTTGTTATTATTATAAGTACCCTGTCATAACATCGCTGAGCCCCCAGATGCTACATGCCCCCCCTGTGACCTAGCACTTGGCACCTCTTTATTTTGAGCTATAGCTCAGTGCGAAGGCGCTAGCCTCATGGCCTGTGGGCTCAGCATTACAAATACATCCCAGTGTGGGTACAACTTTGATGGAGGTGATGAAAGTATGTCACCAGGCAGTTGTAGACTTGAGAAGTCCTTAAAAAAAGCTTCTCTGGAAGTGTACAAAGACAGGTAACTTTATTCACCTGGGAGTCACAGGCATATAAGTTGACTGCTGCACTGTGTGTGTGGATGTATCTGTGTGTGCGAGTGATAGAGCGAGGAAGGGAGAAAATGTATGGTCTAACATTTATCAGGCTCCTCCTCACTTCCCCTCAACCCTCCCGTGGGTTTCCATACCCCGTTTGTTGGAGTGTGTGGCTTGTGTCCGGATACAAGTGTGTGTGGTAACCTTCAAAAAGTGGTCTCAACTGCTTAATGAAAAGGAGCTGTGCTGAGCCTCAGAGCACACCACTGTCAGGTCTTGTACCCTTTCAGCTCTGGGGACGGAGGGGAGCAAGTTAAAAAAGGCAACACAGAAAGAGAGACAGAGCCCTTAGACAGTGTGTAACTGCTCTGAAACAGCTCCTGTAAAATAGATGATGCCTCCAATTAAATGTGCCCACAGACTGGAGAAAGTTGAAGGCTGTGGAGGTTTGGATGGTACCCCAGTTGTTGGCTTTCTGAGCTGTGTTGTCCTGAGCCAGGCTCAGCTGGGACGTGGGGAGTTTATGATATTTACCTTTTACACAGAATTATAAATGATTAGTTGAGCCGTTTCTTTACAGCATCTGACAACAAGCGAAAATATGCGAACCTTTCTGTCTTTGGAAGTATGTCGGAATAAGGCCGCAGTTAACGATTGGTGTCTTTATCGATTAATCTGCTGAAAGTTTTGGCCAGTCAAATGTCAGAAAGTAGTAAAAAATGCCCGACACAATTTCCTGAAGTTTAAAAAAGTATTTCACTGCTGGAATGATTTTTTTTCTCATACAACTGAGCTGTTTATGCGATAGAAGGACATTAATACCTTGGAAATGGAAACAGGAAAAAGGCTGTGGCATTCACTATTGCTCAAGAGGTAGAAACCCTACAACTAACAGGACCAGTAAATCCTCTGTTGATGCAAGCTTGGCCGTTTTTCCACAGGAAGCAATATGGCGGCTGGCTGGTAACAAACAATCTCGTGTCACAGTTAAACAGTGAGCTAAAACATGATTATGAAAACATTTGATGTGAGGAAATAGGCAACTCAGTAACAGAATCTTAGTTTATATTTGTTCGGCACTGCTTAGCCGCTGTTTTTACACTACAAGAAACAGTATGGCGCCCACTTCCTTGTTCACAGCTTCTCTTATTACAGCCAAACAGTGCACTAAAATATGTCTTGAATTGAATTGAACTGAACTGAACTGAATTGAGAGAGTGTGGGTCTCGCCCTCATTCTGCTTCTACTCTTTGTATTCATTGTGGCGGGTATACGAAGTGCTGAAACACATTCTGTAGTTTTAGCGCTAACCATAGAGCCAGCGACAATGAGCTAGATTAAGATGATGTCATCATATTGCTTATGTTGTCTCAACAACCTTCCACAATCCAAGGATATACAGTTTATCACGTAAGACTAAGACAAGCAGCACATTGTTACTGTAGGTGAGCTGGGACTGGGGAAAGTTTTGCAATAAACAATTATCAAAGAATTGCTTATTATTTTTTGGTTTAGCTTTATCAAGGAGTCAGAGCAGACAGAAATAATTCTCTCCAACTGTGTTTAGCCCATTTTATGGTGCTTGCTCTGCACTAGTAAAATTAATTGCCTGGTAAATATATTTTCTTTCTACCATATCATTATTAACAAAACGGTGAGGTTTTGAGCCGAGATAAAACAGAGCTGGACTGTTCTATGCAGTGTGTCTGATTCCTGATCCAGCCTTTACATCCCCCTCAATCTAATTTGTGCCTTCAACTTTTTCTATACTAATTCTTTCCTACAGTTACATTAGAGGAATGAGTTGAATTAAGGCTCACTGGTCCTGGTGTGAGTGTAATGTAATGGAATAATGGGCTTGTTAAATGGACCTTTGGGGATGGGGATCTCTAACAAGTGAGTCAGAGCAAGGCCTCTGGGCCAGGGTTATTTAAATTGTTAATAGCCGTTTAAACAGGAGGGGAATATTTTAAACACTAACGAGCAACAAGTCAGGGGCATTAACACTGAATTATTTCTCTTCTCCTGCTTTGTTTTTATCAACTGTACATTTTTTAATTCCCCACATTTGTGTCGTTGTTGTGAATTCTATGTTTGTTTTGATTTTGTGCAATTTAATGTAGTGTATAAACTTCTATATGTGTTTTCTATATATGTTAACATTTGCGAAATGCAGCTTTAGGAAATCCTTCACCTGCAATATGACCTTTTGTATGTCAGTTACTCAGTGTATAACCTTGAATTTGTGAGTTTAACTGTCGTTTTTCTTGCATGTCTCCACGGTGAATGAAGAATCCAAAAAGACCGAACATTCTTCACGTATTTAAGTAAAGGGGGCGGCCGCATTTAACAACAGCAAAACTATATCAAAACATCTGTTTTCAGACTCTGACTCTGTTTGTACTGACGTGTTTTGAATTGTAATGTTTTAGTGAACATGCATGTGTTTGGGAAATACTGAGCATAAGCCTTTTTTGGATTCTTCGTTCACTGTAGAGGCATGAGAGAAAAGCGTTTTCTTGCCAAATTCAAGATAACACGCTGTGAGTAATTGATAATCAAATGGTCATTTTGCGGTTGAAGTATTATTTTAAGGTCAGCGACTACCAAAAAAATTCCCACATCAACATGAGCTAAGATATTATTACTGGAGGGACCAAGTTCACTGTATTTTTGCACAGGTGTTGACAGTTTTGGGTGGAGGCCTTGTCTACATCTAGTGTATGATGATGATGATGATGATGATGATGAGATGATGATGATGAAATGATACATCACTCTATGCGAATAGTCTCTTTCTTCGATTATTCTTCGTCATTGCCCTACAACTTCTTCTTACCAGTAACTAATGAAGTTTTACACAGACCACTGCACAGCATGGCCTAAATAAGATGAATGGAAATGTAGATACATGCCAGAGTGTGAGTAATGCAAGAGAAGATATATGATAAAGACAATAAACACCACACAGTCCCTCGGGAGGTGTGGCGTATACCCCTAATGGCTCAGTGTGGTGGTGGGTGTGGGTGTGTGGGGGATCTCTCATCATTGTATTCTGGGAATGATGAGAGATTTTTGGAGGAATTGGGAGAGACCTTAATGGCCGCACAGCCAAGAAAAATGTTTATCTTAAGGTATGATGAAACATTCTTGATTTCACACAACCTTTACTCTGGAACTCTATTCAGAGTGCCACTCTTGAGCAGATGTGGTGTTTTCGATGTCATACAATTAGCTTTTCCTCCCATTAACATGTAATTTTAATTACCTATAATTCACTGACACTAGAGTGTTGTTCCTGCTCTGGCAGATATGCCCTTTTCTCAAGAGTGTAAAGGTCTCTGTTTTGATCAAGGTTGGGCATTGTAGCTCCCTTCTAGCAAGGCTAAAAAACAGATTGGATGTTAACAAACAACCTACTGTTAGTGTTGAGAAATTATTACACTGTAGTGTCCTAACTTTTCTGTAGTAGTTGTTACATTTGTCAAGGGCAGCCATTCGCGTGAGGATGGTCTGTACAGCTTCACAGTGTACAGCACTACTGAAAACCTTGGCTTCATATCGTTCTTTAGATAGCACCAGCACTCTGCTCTCAATACACAGAAACCTGAATCCACTGTGGTTACATCTCTGTCCACTGAAAGTATGTTTTCATCAAGGCTGTTTGTCATTTCCCTTCCTTTTTTTGTTTTAATATTTTTTTTTTTTTTTGTTACCGAAACATTCACTTAGGCACAATTCTCTTTCAAAACATCCCTTAGCAGAATGAGAGTAATGATTGCTCAGTGCTCAGGCTAAGCTATCATCGGAGGCCTTTTCTCCTGCCACCTCATCCATCTTTTTACAAACCTCTCCAATAATGCACTTGCCATCAAAAACAAAAAACCTCCGCTTTTGCAGTCCTTGTCACACTCATTTATTTAAAAAAAAAAAAAAAAGAAGCCACAGCAGTGACAGAGATGGATAGATGTGCTTATTTGTCTCTTTAACAGAAGATTTCTGCAACAGCTCCTTCCCTGTTTATCCCTTGTTCTTCTCCAATGGGGACGGGGGAGGGCTTGTATTTTTATGGTTATTAATACCTGCACTCAGGCTTTTAATCTGCCCTATTTGTCACATGTGACTGTCTGACTGCACTGTTTAATCTGGGTATCCTTCAATCTGTCTCGTCCCAGATTAGAAATTAATGAAGGCAGGAAGAGACACATTTGAGTCACTTACAGTGTAGGGGGGTAAAAGGGACGGGATGAATGGGAGACGAGCGTCGTTCATTTGACAGTGCTCTTTCTTTTTTCTACTTTTCCCTGATCTCTCTTTCCCTATCTCTCCCTCTATTTCCCTCCCTCTCTCTCTCCTCTTCTCTTCTCTTGTTTAGCTGCCAGATGTAGCCCATTTTTGCACTGCTCCCCCCAAACAGGCGCTCAGCACGTGGGCCCTTTGGTGTGCGGCACCTGTGTAGTGTAATACAGTCAGCAACTGCGTTGTTTATTCCGGATTTGTTTGGTGCGCTTGAAAGCCTGTCTTTGATCCATGCAAAGATTCTTCACTTCTTTTCCTTTTTTTCCTGATTCATCCTCAGCCTCCCTCATTTTTAAACGCTAATGCTGTAGCAGTATGGTTACATTGATGGCAGCGGTGGGTTTTTTTTGGTGGGGGTGGGGGGGGCATCTTATTTTTTTTTTTTGCTTTTCTTTTCTCGTCCTCAACCCAAGGGACAGGAAAATGACAGTGACCACTGACAAGCTTGTCAGGTGCCTTGTCGGGGATGTTTTATAACTGTGCGTTAATGTGTTTACATCTGCAACTGACAAAGAGGCATTTAAAAAAGAGTGGCTTAATGAATATTGCATTGGCTGAGTGGACCCCACTGGCAGGCTGGATGCTGGGGTATTGTTGTCTAGAACTTGTTGTCTATTTACTTCAGCATTTTAAGAAGGTTTAAAAAACACTTCCCATTGCTACAGTGTTCTACTACCTGCCTGCCTGACACTCCCTCTAGACAGCATTGTCCCTGTACACTCACAATTTTGCACAATGATTGCATGCTGATATTGTCCCATAATCATATCACATTATTCCCACTTTATTCATGATCTTGAGACATAGTTGAAATACAGAAGAAAGTGTTTTACACTCCAAAAGGGAGTACAGATCATTGAAGACCGTTCCTAATATTTCAGGTAGTCCAAGAATATGGATACAACATTTTTGTGATGCCATTTTCCTGTTTCTCTTACAGAACAAGTGGGTCAGGAGATTCTTTCCAACCTGCACAGTGACCGTGAGAAGATCCAAAGAGCCAGAGAAAGGGTGAGTACGCACATGCCCACCTGCACACACACTCATCTGTCTATTCTAACAAGTGTTTGTGAGGCTGTAAAAGGTGTTACAGCTGGTTAGCAACATTGACAACACTCACCACGCCCTGCACGGTTTGACAAGTAAACACACACAAACATGGAAGACAAACTGTCTCGGGTATCAACCCAGTAGTCAGGAGAAAATGCTGTTGTAATACATTTCTGCACACCACAGATATGTTGCATTTGTTTGTTTCGTACGTATCATACCAAGGTTTCTGAAGTTGACATGGTATATGAGCTGACTTTGTCATGGGGAGGTGGAAGGGATGGTGGATGGCGTGACACCTAGGTGAGATGGCTGTCAAGCTGCAGACCACTATTTGAGACAAACAAATGTTTTTTAAGTGAGACAACGGTGGCATGTCCAGCGACGACTGACCACAAGCAGGTATGTTAAGCCAAAACAGGATCTTTACCTCATCATTTTGTGCTTAAGTAGAACCACAAGTTAACCGCAGTGCTGTTGAACTGTTAAGAAATGTAAAGTTTCAATAAAATGCAACATAATAATGTACTAATGTTATCTGTAGTTTGCAGAAATGTACAATGCCAAGATTTATTCTGGTGATTGGGTTATGGGATGCTTACAAAGCAGAATTGTATTGACAGGTTAGTTAATGTGCTTATTTTTTTTATATCACTGTATTGCATTCAAGAAGGATTTGTTTTCTTTAGTTTAATCAGAGGTAAATTGTTGAGGATAACGTTATGAATCTAAATCACATGTAGCGAATACTTGTGGCGATATATTGCAGGCTTTTCCCGCTCTTCTTCCTCTCACCTGAACGGGCTTAACTTTGCCAGCTGCCATCCTTCCTCACCTCCCCTCCTTTACCTCTCAGCACCTTTCTCCAATTTCCCCCCATCCTTCCCACTTTCCCTCAGAGAGCCCCCCTCCCCTCAATCCTTACCACTGCCCCTCCTTGCATCCAGCCGGCTAAACAGACAGGTAGGCAGAGACAGAAAAGACCAAACACAGGAAGGGGGCCCAGCCCTGACGGCACCCTCAACACAGAATGCTTAAAGACCACAACATGGCAGCGGGCCTTGCACAGGCGATTTCAAAGGAAATCAAACATCTCCTTTCAAAAACGGTCCATGGTGTCTACTGAGAGTGCCTGCTCTCTCTGTCTTTTGCTTTCTCTCTCTGTCTTTCCCATGAGTCTTCTTTGCTCAACCCCCCCGACCATATGTACACACACATGCACGCACTCCAAGGGCTTTAAAGGCAGTTTGTGGGACAAAAGTAAAGTAAAAGGAAATCAAGATATAAAGACATAGGATGGAAGGGCTGGTTAACAGCTCTTTTGCATTAAAAAGAAGGTGAAGGAGCTATAGTTTTACCCCAAACACCAACATATGAACAATCAAACAGACACACACAAATGTACACATACAAGCGCGCACACACATGCACAAAGCCCTGTGCTCAGCGGGGGGTGTGGCCTTTTGTTTTGCTTTTATGGTACAAATAGAAGTCAATGGAGGGTTTCAACACCGGGGCAAAGCAGTACTCAGTGGATTGAAGAGTGTGATCTAACAATTCTCCAGGCAAGCTCATTCAGGGGCCAACAGGTAGCAGGGAAAGGCTGTTTCAATATTAATTCCCTTAGATTAGTATTAATATCTTTAAATCAGTAATGAATGACTAAATTTAGGGAACAAAATGAGCAATTTGTGTGGACAAATCATTCATTTGTTCCCTCAAATGAATAATTCTCGCCTCAAAATTACAAACTCATACTGTCAGGTTACTGCATTTGTTCTCTCCCTTCCCTGGTGATCGCACATCTTCCCCCCATAGCCTGTAATCTTTGCTTTGTTTGTGCATCTGTTTGTAACTACAAATTAGGCACCATAAATTAAATAATTTCAGGGCACTTCGACACTACTTTAACTACTTCCTGCAGGAGGCTGCGGTCCATCAGGAACAAAGTCTCCTGCACAAAAACAGTTTTTACACAACTGCAGCTGGCCTCATCAACAAGGCCCGGGACCCCACTGGCATGGACTCTTATCCTGATCCATTCCTGGTGTTGTGCATTAACACTCATCCTTACTATCTCCCCCTCTTGCACATATTTTTGTACTTACACTATGAATTTTTACATCTCCTGGAAAAACAGTTTGCACATCTCTCCACAACTGTACACTTTAAAAAAGACACTTAAGTAACAGATATATTTTTACTTATCCATTATTTGTCCATACTCTGTTGTACATTGAATTATTTTATAGTATGCCTTTATACTTTGCACTCTGTGTATTGTTATGCATCAGATTACCAAGTCGAATTCCTTGTATGTAAAACCCTTCTCAGCAATAAAGCCTTTCTAATAGCCGCTTAACCTCTTTCCTTGACTGTCCAGATTGGCCGCAATGTGCTATAACTGTAGTGTCAATAGTTAGAATAACTAAGATAACAATTTAAGGGAATGAAATATATATTTTTTAGGGAAGGATTAGTCATTTGAGAACTCATATTATTTTTTATGACTTAAGTTAAGTTTCAAAATTTAACAACACCACCCACCTCAACAGAAACACCCACACAGATGGGAAAAAAATATTAATTAGGTACAGATTGACTTATACTAATATATAGAATATAGATGAAACAATTAACTGAAGTAAGTCAAAGTACCAGTATTAACATGGCATGTGAGTGATCGTGTCAGAGTCCAGCCAAACAGCTGTTCAGTGTCCATTCACAGTCCGTAACAGGTGTCAAAATAGTGTCCATATAAATTTTCCTCCTGCGGCGCCATCGCCACGTCCACCCTTCTGCATTTATTACAATCCCAACAAGACCTGATCGCACCACTGACAACATGTATCTGTATGTATACGACCACACTTGTTATACAAACACATCATACATTTTATAACAGACATATCAATGGTGGAACTTTTACCCTGTTATTTACAAAAGCCCTCTTTTGTCACTATAGATTGAAGCGATATGGATCAGAGACTACTTTTAAATTTTATGCACAAGCTTGCTGTATTTTATAATAATAATAATAATAATAATAATAATAATAATAATAATAATAAAGGATATGTATATATTTCTATCCTGGACCCAGGGTGTCCTTTGAGAATGTTCTGTTGCGGAGCTGTTCATTAAAAATGAAAACACCATCCTCTCCTTGTTTCCATATAGTTAATTTTAGACACTCAAACTGCACTAAAATTTCAGTCGGTTTCCATTTCAGGTTAAAGAGGAAAGCATGAGATTTGGTGAGAGGCTGTGGAGAAAGAGAGAGGGAGAGAGGAATGGAAAGAAGGAATGATTCAGAGAGAGATGTATTTTGGGAGAAAGTGTGAAGTATCTAGGGGACAGATCTGTGGGTAGAGTCAGACATCAGGCAACTGCAGGACTTGTTGTCTTTGCCAGAGGGCCCATACCCCAGGTCCCTCACCTCCTACCCTGTACCACATGTATCCTTGGCTCTCGCAACCTGCATCGCACCAACCCAGGCTGCCAGAGGGTAGGAAGGAAGGATGGAAGAAAAGGAAAAAAGTAGCAGTAAAGGAGGGGTGGGAAGAGAGGGCGAATTGCAGGCGAGAGAGATGACTGCAAGATGAGCCAGAACAAACGGGAAAAAGAGTGATGCTGGAACCACTGTAGAGAAGAGGAAGGTTGGAAGGAGAGATGTGAAAGTGAGGAATTAAAAATAGAATAGAATCCAGTATAATACACTGATGAAAACACACTGAGTGAGAGCGGCTTTATTGGGAAAGCAGTTATTATCTCAGAGAGAGATGAAGATGAATGACTCCCTGCTGACTCCAGAGAGAACCTCTCTGCAAAAATTCTTCCCCACACTCCCTCATCATCCTCTAGAAATGCGACTACAGGTAGACGTTGGTGGCAGCTCACTCAGTGCGATGTCAGCACTTTTTTTTTTTTTTTTTTTTTGTCACACTCGCACCTTGTTGGTAACATCTCTGCCAGTTCCTTTTCCCAGTGAAAGTCCCTACACCTGATAAAGAGTATAGAATGAAAACATCTCTGTGACCCACGAGGGAAAAAAAGGCAGAGAGAAAGAAAAGAGAGAAGATGGAGCGAGAGAAAGGAAAATGTCCAAGGCAATTAGCCCTGAATAGCCATGTTCATTATTTGAAGTGTGCCTTCAAGGACTCCCTGTGCTTGCTATGTACATCAACAGCAGGGCCCTTCTCACTCATTTACCTACACCATTCTCATGTTTGCTTTGCAGCAAGATTAGCAGGAGGCTATCAGAATGACATGTCCTCCAAAGTGGGAATTTGCTGTTGAGCACTTGTTTAAAGTTACAGAGATTTTACTTATACAAAAGCGCTAACAAAGGCTTGTGTTTCTAGACTTATGATTATGTTTGGGTAAATTTTGCAGCTTTTTAAACAGGATCTAAAAGTATCTTTAAAGGGGGGTTGTCTCCAGACAGGTGAACCAGTAACCTAAAGGTAAAAAAAAGCAATCCTCTTATCAAAGGGTGTCTGATTCATCTCTCTAGCTTGCAACCAACAACTTTAGGTGGAAGAATAAAGTGTCAAACTTTAGAGGTGCCTTCTCAAATTGCCCTTGAGCAAGGTACTTTGCCTTCAGGCCAGTAGTACAAGGCTATGCAGCTGTGTAGCCTTGCACAAGCTTACAGCACTACTGTAATAACTGTGAGGACTTTAACCCTTTTTCAGCAATTAACGGGTTTTGGAAAGAAATGTGTCTGTGTGTATTTAAGGTCCTCTCACTTTAATCCAACAATCTGTTGCTGGCATAAGATATAGTGTGTTCATTGCCAGTTTTCTCCGTTACATAACAAGAAATAACCTTTGTTCTTTCTCTGTTTTTAATTGCACAATGACATGGTCGGTTGTTGAAAGGTTTTAATAGCTGGAGACATTTTTATTTTCTTTAATTTTTACTCTTGTAGTTTCTTGCTGGATCAGAATGCAAACTAAAACTTGTCATCACTTCTTTCCCCCCAGCTGAGAGAAACGGACGCCAACCTGGGCAAGAGTTCTCGAATCCTCACCGGCATGCTGAGAAGGTAAGAGGCAGGTACGGACCTTGTTTCTGCACCTCTCTGTATGTACCTGTTCTGTGAGCTTGCTACAAGTCATCACCATCTCATTATGTTTATAATTAGATCAAAATGATCCATCTTTCTATTTGTGATAAGTCTGTGTCGCTGTTGGCCACCTTTTTTGCATTGAAGTGGTTTTCCAGAGAACTCTGGTAGGGATGGATAAATAAACAAATGCATATGTCAATAGATGGATGAATATATCCAGAACCTTTACATGTTAATGGAAATGTTCTAATTGATAATGCAGTCTACCAACAGTAGTACTAGTTAGATTTTATTGGATGAAATTTATCACGACTTCTCAACAACGTGCAGCTGTGACATATAATTATTATTAGGCATTTAGTAGTTGATAACAATACTGATAAATTTGCACGATTCTCAATATGGTAAAAACAAAAACAAAACAATAAATCCCATGAAGTAACTCCTTTATAAAAGCATTTAAATGTAATGTCATTTAAATGTTATTAATCCCTGATGATCCGCCTCAAAAGCAAAGCATTCGTCTATGTCCGTTCGTGAGACTTTGTGGGTGAGTGGTGTTCCAGAGTTCTCCTCAGTCATTAGTTCAAAGTCCACACAGTTCCCACCAGGACCCAGTGTTTGGGAACCACTGGTCTACAGTATATTAACATGTTTCCCCTCTATTGATGTTGCTGTTCAGCACTTGCATATGTAAGATGTGACAGTTGACCTTTGTGGCAGGCCATTTGTATTGCCCCTTCTCCACTGTGATTGGACGACAGGGTAAAAAGTGACGGTGATGAGCGCAGCTTTACTAAAAGTTGAACAATTTTCAACTTCTAGCTACCAGAAAAAGCCAAATGTGCAGCGTTCAGTGCAGGACGCTTATCGTTTTGTCAAGTTGCTGGTGTCTGTAGCATAGAGTAAATATGCGGTGCTCCTGTTGCAAAATAAGCAAATAAAATAAGGTGGCTTCAGGTAGGCCAGTGGACATTCTTCTTCCTTTGGCATTTAACCGCAGATTAGCACTGCCAAAGAGAATATGCTGCTCCATCAGGTGAGGAAGAATTGTATCCAAAGTACCTATGATACTGCAAAAAAATGAGTACTGAGTTTTGACTGATTTCTGATTTCTAATGGTCCTGATCAGTTGTATAGTCCATCAATATGACACTGACTGTATGTCTGAATGAACTAAACTAACAAACACTGTGAATGCCTGTACTGTTATATGTGACGGTATTGTTGTTAAGTGGCTGGGTAGACTAAGAGAAACAGTAGCCCAGCATAGCATCTTGCAGAGAAAGGCTGGAAAAGACAAGTGCGCACTGTACACGTCTCCATTCTTTTCTTCTCTTTGCCTTTGTTTTTCAGAAAATGCACTTACAACCCGTATCCAACTCGCTGTCTTTGTCTCTCTCGACTGCTAGTTCATGCACAAGGCAGCCCCCAACAATCACACAAACACAAGCATTCACACGCAAATATTTCAATAGTCCTTGCATTATCTTATGCACCCGCCACCTAACACACTCACACATGCGCACAGTCTCTCACACACACATACACACACACATGCACATACACACACCGTAATGTCTTGTCACATCTCCATTTTATAAAGTGCCTGTGTGCCTACCCCTGAACCGTGACGCCACGGTTTTGTTTCTCGCTCTCTTTCTTGTTTTTTTTTTTCTCCCTGTCGCCCACTGTGGATTTTGATTAAGAGTAATATGTAAATGACACCGACTAAATGTAAAATCCTGGGGCCAGGAAGGAAGTGCCAATTGAAATAGATGCTTCAGTGCCCGTAGACAATTTGGAGGGCGGCTCACAGGGCGGCCGGCAGTTACTAGAGAGGGAAGGCCTGAGAAGGGCTGTGACGCCGACTGTAACCAATATTTCTGCATATGTCTCCATTTTGTCAAGTCTGATTATGGGAAGAGGAGGAGGATCGCGGGGGGGTCAGCTCGCCTGGCATGTCACCCAAAGCTGTCCAGAAATCATTCATCATTCCCTCCTCCTTCCCTCTTTTCTTCCCTCCACCCCCCTCCGGTGCTGAAGTAAATAACACACTTATTTCAATATTATCATATTAATGTTAAAGTTCAGCTGTCACCTAATGGGAAGACTTAATCAGACGTAGCATTTTAAGAGGCAAGCTGCCACCCCCCCTTTTCCCACTCTCCAGCCTCCTCTCTTGACGTGCCTTTCCTCCTCTGGTTAGCGCCCCGCTCAAATCAGGATTTATGAGGGCCTTCCAAAGTGGGGCCCGGCTGCGAGCCCCTTCGACTACCGCCCGCCTTTCTGCTTGATGGGAGCAGCACAACATACAACCCCCCGTCATTCCTTAACAAAAAGTCTTTTTTTTTTTCGTTTCTTCACTGTTTGAATAAAAGAGAGTGTGTTTTGTTGTAAGGTTGCGGGCTGGAAACGTCAAATCTGAAGTCATTTATAACCAGAGATAGAGAACTGAGAGCGAAAAGTAAGTTCAGGATGGTTCAATGATATATCACCCCCCACCCCCTTTTAGGCAATTCGTCCTCATTTCCCCATTCATTTCATTATTTGCTCCGCGGTTTCTGCCTTTTTGATTAATTGTGTATTTGTGTGCGATGTCAAAGCAATTGTAGTTTCTTTACACTGTTGTTGGCGTTGGGGGGGTGGTTGCTTTGTCGTTCTCCACTTGTTTATCTCAGCTGTGGAAGTAGTGTATGCTTTAGGTCTACCAGGAGCATGTAAGAGACTTATACAAATAGGTGAGTGAGTGAAGAAAATCTTTGGTGTTATTATAACCTGTGCTCTTACGACACTAACCTGATTGCTTGTTTAATCATTTTTAGAGTTCCTTTTTTGTAATGCAGTAATTATCTAAATTTTAAAGCCAATGTAAGAGCCACTTAAGCATGTGTTAATATTTGGTAAGAATTTCTGTGTTGATATGACATATCCGATAGGTTCTAACGATATTGAGGTTTACGCAACAGTTTCTGTGCATTTTGAATAGTTTATGGTCGTGGACTATACTAATTTTATATGTATATATTATTTTATTTATGTTTAGAATCAGGCACAAGTTATTTACACCAGGTATGGTGCCATAAGGCAGTTAAGTGTGCATGACAGTAGGAGAGCGTGGACAATGTGGTGCATAAAAGTCGCCGTGAAATTTGTCTTGATTTGGACTGTAACAAGTTTTTGACCGTGTCATGCAGTGTTTAAGTATAATAACAGGAATACAATGAGAGTAGAAATAGGACATTGACTCGGTAGTGGATCGTACAAAAAAGGAAGAACTTGGCCTGTCGTTTTTAGTATTCTCAATAAACCTCGTTCAACTTTTCCCTGCCTCACGTGAGTACTATGGATCTCAGAAAAGGAACAGAAACACGAGTCAAAACTGAGACACCTCACAAACTAAGTGGCCAAGGAACTTTGGTATGTTGAAACGGCCACTACAGCCAATATCACATTTTTGTTTGATTTGAACAATAGTTTTGTATTAATACAGCCTGTTTCACACTTGCTGTCTATCCCTGAACTGTTAAGGAACATTCCTACATGGGGTCATCTGTGATTGGCAGCAGGGATCAATATTCAGGGTTATCTTACAGACCAGAGTAACATTTCAAGGAAAATAACAATAGGGCTGTGTTGTGATAGACAACACAACCCCAACACTGCAGGGACAAGCACATAAAGAGTTACGTCCGCCTGATGAAAGACACATTCACATGGAGCAAGCAAACCAAACTCAAAACTCTGCTTATTAGATGAAATATTTGAATTCGCAACTTTTTTACAGTGTAGCATTTATGCCAACATTACTTGTCTCGCAAAATTGTTGAATATTAAAGATATACTGTGCAGGATTTTCCCATAAAACAATGTGTAGACTCATACACTTATTACCCACTAGACGTGCATGGCAGTGTAGTTTTCTACACAGACTCTGTCCTTTACCTGTATTGTCTTATTTTCTTTCAATTTTCTGTGTTCAGGACATTTTTTCACATGTAACCCAATCATTTCAAGAGAAGCTGCGCTGAAAAAACACAAATGTAGCATGGCAATATGCTAATCGAGAGTTAGTCTGGGGTTGGCTTTTCCTTCCACTCACACTGGTGAGCCTGTTTTTAAATCAGTAACTGATAATCTTGCATAATACACCTTTAAACAAATTATACTTACAATTACATTACAAGAACATTGGCACTGGACAAAAACAGCTCCTCACCCACCATGTTCCTGAAAGTAATGAGAGATCTAGAGAGTCTTCCACCCTGTACACGTACATTAGGACTTGCTCCCATCTGTTTGTTCTATTTAGCTTTATGGCGGATGGCATTCGTAAGTGTTTCACTACCGCAATTTGCTGGACTGTCCCTTGCCCAGTCTATTCTGGCATGGCATGTGTGAAAGGGACAAGATGAAAATGTTCCTTAATGTAGTGTATGTGTGAATGGTGGACATCTCTAGCGGTGCCTGAAAGGCTATCCAGTAATTTACCTAAAATGATGTGTGAAAGAGACTAAATACAGAGATGCAGTGTAGGATATTGAGCTGTGGTCGTGAGCACATAATAAATACTACAGCAACTTCAAGTTGATTGTGAAATGTTAACATGCTCAGATAAGTAGACTCCAGTGTGTAAATGAAGGGATTTATTGTGATCTGCAGGACAAATGGTGTCCTTTTTCCATTGTTGGTGTAATTTCTTTTAAATTCACACCTCTTCTTGAAGTGTCTTTATGGTCCGGGGTTTCACCCCAGCTGAGAAACAATTAGACACTCATTAAGCCAGCTGTCAGAGTTCAAGAAAGCCAATTAACTTAAAGACTCTGCAAATATCACTTATTGTTAGAAACATTCAGAGACACACACATCTCAAATAGCTGTCGCTTTGTTTGAAAATGAATCTTTGCAAATTTCTGACTGTGAAACTCATCACTGCCAATAAGGGTAATTAGTCGAAAATGCTATGTGTAGGTGCTGTCGATTGGCTGGGCCCAGGATGATAACTAGTCTCACAAACATAGCCTCTGTCTCATGTCAGCTGTCCTCATTTACTCAGTGGATGTCAGTGGTCTAGTGGTGGGCATCCAGGGCATCCACTCTTAGTTAATTTTTAATTCAATTTTCTGAAATCCTCTGGGTTTTAATTATACCGTGACAGGCACAGTGATCCCAGTGAGGCAGAAAGGCAATCCTGATATTATATTAATATCTGTGATCATCAAATGATCTATTATCATCTCATTTAGTTCCTGTTTAGCACCACCACCAGTCCCTTTGTACCACATAGAAAATGTTTTGGCCACAGCATTACCTTATTGGCAGCATTGATTAGTGGTTGCAAAAGATGTAGATTTTAAATGTAGATGTCTTAATATTATAGAATACATAAATGTAATGTAAAATATTTACCTCTAACCTAACAGCACCTTAATCCCAGAAGAAGGTACTCATCAGCATGTTAGAACAGAAACACGTGGCTACATTTGGGGTTGAGGCTTAAGATTTAAATCATTGTTGCCATTATCAAGCAACACTTTTAAAGCCCTTTTCACATATGCTCTGCAATCCTGATATTATCTAGACCAGTGGTTCCCAACTGGTCTAGCCACGGGTCAAGATTTCTCCTTAGTCATTAGTTCAAGGTCCACACAGTTAACAGCATCATACCTGTGTTTGGCCATATCAGCGAGCTAGTTTGCTGTCTCTTTTAAGTAGCTGTCCTTTATTCACTTACACTACAGCAGGAAACAGCACTTTAAAATGAAAGCTCTGTGCCAGAAATTCACCGTACTTCAAAATAAAGTTGTTTTTTACAAACTTGACACGTTCATGAGTCGCTTGCAGTCCATTCAGACCCTGCGACCCACTTTTGGACCGTGACATAACAGTTGAGAACCACTGATCAAGACATTCGCCGGAGGAGCTGCATGTGAGAACTCAAATGTCCGAAACAGTTGAATCGGACATTAAAGAGACTTTACTCTGCCAGCTCCATAATGCAAAGTCAGTGTAATGTCCGATTGAATTCATCGCAAGTGGACGGGCATGTTGATTCTTTCATGTGGGTCGTGGAAAACTGAAAGGAAACAGAAGTTTGCGGCTGAAGGAGAAGGATTGTTTACACAAAGACAACAACGAAAATGTCTAATTGGAGAGACAACGGGATTCAGGAACTTCTGTTGGAAAAGGCTGACAACAAAATCGTCAGACAAATTCAAGGAACAGCAAGAGACCCTGTTGCTTATGATCAATCACAAAACAGTTAAAGGGCCATGGCTTAATCCATGTCATATCCTGCCTTCTGAACACTACTGGGGCGCCACCCCATGCTTAAACCAAACGTTCCAGTAGGTGAGAATGCTTGTGACACAAACAATCTCCTGTTGTGTTCTACATGTGTGAAAAGGAAACTCCAAACAATGTCCAGACCTTATTCCCCAGATCTTGTCCCGATTTCATATTAGAAAACAGCTTAAGATTTCTCCTCTGACAGTAAACAAACACAAATTTGTTTTGAATTTACCCAAATTGTAAAATGAGACAAGGGGCACAGAGGTCTTTTATCATTCAAGGCTTTTAGTAGTTCTCTAAAATAAAGAACATCTAACACCACAAACTTTAATCCCCACAGGCGAAATTATTTTTTTCTTAGAGATTTGACCAGGCTCACAGATATCATCTGAACTCATGTCAAAGGATTTGTATATGTAAACTTTGTTTAGTGGATTTTCCTTTTAACTAATTGGACTTAATTACCCAGCAAGTTCATCAAGTTTGATAGTTACATGGGTCTGGTACAGTTTGCATTGGGAAGGGTTACAACTCCCAGTGTGGATCACTATCCCTGATTAGAGAAACCAGCGACCTTTTGATAAGGCATCTGTTGTTTCCATGGCAAACTGACACTATGGCTTCTTGTAAATACAAAATGGCCCTGTGACTGTAGCATGAGCCTTCCTGCTGCTTTACTGAACATCTCAAGTATCTCACCCACCACGGTCAGATCAGTTGGGAATGGGATGCGGCTCCAGACCCAGTTAGGACCACTGGGGCTCCTGGCAGCTTCACGGAAGGAGGGGGCACAGTGAAGGGCAATGAAGCTGGGAGGACGAAGGGAGGTGGGGGGGGGGGAGGGGGGGATGTATATTTTGAAGCAGAGGGGTTGTCTGCTCTCGCTGGCAGCTGATCCCACATGCAGGTGGTCGACTCAGTCGCCAGGCAGATCAAAAAGTCAAGGCCCCGGGTGGACCTCCCTTTGAAATGGGAATGGGGCCTAGATATCAGACAGAAAACATAAGCAAGCTCCCAGCCACAGAACAGTTCCATATTCATGGCTCGGACTGGCAGTAGCGACGGGCAGGCTGGACGGACAGAGCCTCAGCCTTCAGAAGAGGACTCATGCACACTCTGGACACTGATTAAGAGATCAGCCCATGAGCCGGGGTGAGGAAGATGCAGTGGCTCACAGGCTGATGCGGCCCCACTGTTACCAAGACACCAACTTCCTTTCTTGAGACGTGTCTTGACAAGCTGTGTTAATGTGTGTCCAAGTTCATCTCTCTGCTTTAACACAGTAGTTACATGTGACAAATATAGTTCAGCTCACTAAGAACAACCCTCTGAGTCCTGTTATACTGTTGATCATTTACAGAAATGGAAATAGACCTTTTCATATGACTAATAGGCAGAAGAAGAACTCATTTTTGCCATATGAAAATCAAAAGTTTCCTGCTCATGTTAATTACAGGAAACCAGGATTTTTTCCCTTGTCTTGTTGGCCCAGTAACCCCACATGCGAACAATGTCGTGAGCCAAGAGACCAAAGTGCATGGTCCCAGAAAAGCATCTGGAGAAGGGAACTTTTGATTCCCTAAGATCTGTAAATGTTGCCTCTTCCCTGTATTATTGGCAAATATAAACTCTCTCCCTCTCTATCCGTCTGTCTGGAATATTAACTACTGGGATATGTAGGTCACATAATTAATAGAATTCAACTCTACCAGTGAGCTGTGGTGGGATCGGAGTCTTGGGGCCCTCTTGAAGTCTTGTTATGAAGTTGAACAAAAAGATTAGATTTTTTTTAATTGAAGCTGAAAGATGGGGCAGATTGCAGTTCAGATGTTTTTCTTCCTCCCCTTTAACGGTTTTCTTTTGATTTATTTATTTGTGTTGCCCTGTTTTAGGGTGAACACGTCACTGCAGTGTGGAGGGGTCAAAAGAGAGTCAGCCAGTGGAAGGCATCACATGCATTTACAATCCTACACACTTCTAGATTTCCTCTTAGCCTGTGTTTTATCAGAGTATCCGACCATACGTGATGTCTGTGGCGCTGTGTAAGACAAGTTTGCCCTATTTTGTATTCTATTTTACTTTGTATTACAGCTGAACTCATCACAGTAGCCATAGCCGAGCTTCGTGTTTTCTGTCCCGAGAGTGGCAGATCGCTCCCAGTGGATCCTACTCTCTCTGATCTCCTCTCCATGTTGCTGCCACGATAATTCCATGTACTACATTTAAACACATTCCCTTTGCTTTGCAATTTGTTCAGCCTGGCATCATTACCACCCCGCTCAACCCCCCCGCCCCCTACCCTCATATTGCTGCATCCCTCTGGGTCAGTCCTATCCCTGGCCTTTTCTGCCCCCTCCAGGGAAGCATTCTGTGCTTTTTATGTCCAGTCTGTTTTTATTCTGGCATAGGAGCAAAGTGCCAAAGCATGAATCGGATCTGGCCTCACTGCAACCCCTAGCTAAACTTTATACATGTCAAGATGAGCGCAGCTGTTATGTGTATGTGCACGTATGCACATTATGGCTATGTTCAGTGGATTAAGGACAGCATGTTAGCCTGTTAAGGTATTTGGTGTTGATAGCGGTGGTTGTTACTGTTGGCAGACAAGTAAGTAGCGCCGGAGGTCCTTGCTAGTCTTTGAGGCCCATTTGCTTCAGGAAAGAAGGCAAAAAAAGAGATTTATAAAGGCAAACATATACTTTGCACATCCATGTAGCCGTGAGGGTCCGTGTGATCAAACAAATTTTGTCAGCTGCTCGAGTCCACACGGACATCTGTCCGGACTAACCACTCAAATTCTGACCACGCAGATGCCGTCACAAGCGTACTGACCACTGACATGGACAGAACCATATGCACATCTTTTGTCTGTGGACGTGGACCTGATGGAACACGTCAGGCAGTTTTAGCATTGTCCATTACAATATGCTCCGAAATGCCAGACAGCATACAAACAAAATATTTGTAGATAAGCACAAAGTCAAAGATTGTACCGGAACAACAATATCAGAAACGATGACTGCCTGTCAGCAGAAGTAAACAACAATGTTCCATCAAACATTTTGTTTGTGTGCTGTCACTTACCTCAAAGTTGAAATTATATAACACCGCGATGTCTCCCCCCATTTGCCTCTTCTTCCTTGTGGCTGTTTTTTAGTTTTTACAGTGATCTCTCATGTTCTTCCCGACCCTATAGCAAAAGCTTCTTCTTTCCCCAGTGTAGTGGGCTATCTCTTTCCAATAATTCAAGGCCATTTGACTGTCCCTGTGGTCGCTAAGATGTTTAAAATGGTGAACCTGCTCGACCAACCTTCCCTCAAACGCGTCCCGGTTGAACAGAAAAGCGCAACACACACAGTAGGCACCTAATTACAAACACTGAGAGGTGCACAGGATGTGATGACATCATTTTCTTGCACCCAAAGCTCATGCCAGGGACACTACAGCGAGTAAAAACCACGCATTAGGCCACAGATATACTTGATTCCTAACCACCTATTAGCGTAGACAACTGGCTGCGTCATGAACGTAGAGGTTCACATACTCGCCTGTGTACTGGTCGTGTTACAGGAGGATTCCTCTAGAGGGCACACCTGCGAAATCAGACCATATAGAACTTGCTTAAAAAACGTAGTGATAATCAAAGAAGTTCCTACATTGTTAATTCTGAGATCAGGGCACAAAGAGCGACAGCAGCTCAATCGCAAATGTGAAGGTAATATAAAGGCCCCTGAAGCAAGCTTGTCGTGATAGTGGCGGGTAAATATTGTACACTGCCTCTGACATTAATGTGCATATTGCATCTTACATCTGTCTCAGTGTCAATTTCTGAGAATGTGAGCAAACAACAATCTAAACGGATGCAGGATATGTGAGGCAGCCATCATGCGTGTGTAATCGTGGAGTTAAAAGCAATTATAATTCCAGCTTTCACTCTCTACCATTGCTTTGTTGAAGGGATACCACACCATTCAGAATCATACAGAGACAGAGATCAGATGACTGTTTGACATATGAGATTTCACACCGTGTTGAGTTTTGGAGTTTTAAGGTGTAAGTAACGCCTATGAATGCATCCAACAGGTTATCCTTTATTGACAGGGCTCTTTTAAAGAGAAAGTAAGTAATGCTAAATATGTTTTGATATTAAACTGCTGTTTTATTTTTATCAAGTTACTTTACTTTTTGGTTTTGAATGTCAGATAAGTGTCTTGTTTTGAGATAGGAGCTACTTTTTAATGTTTCCGTGTGTCTGTGTGTGTGTGTGTGTGTGTGTGTGTCTGTGGCTACAGGCTGCTGCTGGGACAATGACAGGGTGCGCCTCAGCCTCATTACTCACTGCTCCTGAGCCAAACAAGCACCACTGCCACCTCTCTCTCCCCTTCTCTGTCGCTCTCCCTCCTGCTTTATATCTGTCTTTTTCTCTCTTCCTCCACCTCGCCCATTAGAGAGTGCTGATGGGACGTTTTTTGCAGAAAGGAAAAGATACACACACACACACAAGCCTGGGCTGTAGAAGAAGGGATTGTTGACAAGGGCAAAGACGTGTTGTTGTTTTATATAAGGGATGCATTTGTCTGTTGAGGATTGACTCGCTTAACTGGCTGCCAAAGCCCCCTTTTTCTCCCTACATATCTCCCTCTCTCTATTATCTAGCCCATAGCTGGCTTCTGTTTTTTGATAGGTCAGGACAAAGTTGAATTGCAATTATTCTAAATGTGGTGGTGAAGAAATTCTTTTTTAAAACTAAAATCATCAAAAGGAGTTGGAGACAGTTAGCTTTAAAGATGGTAAATACTGAATGCTTTCTAATAAGGCAGGAGGTATTTGCGATCAAAGTGAAACAGTCAGTCATATCTTGTGTGAAACTGCTTTATCAGCACAATTAGCAATCAGCTAGTCCCTGAACTGTGCATCAAGGCTGAACTTCAGCATCCCAACAACAAAAAAAACACCCTTTGCACCGTCACTTCTCCAAATGCTCGAGGGTCAGCTATTCACGACATTGAGGCGATACTTCGTTCGACCTCGCTCATACCATCCTAGCTGATAGAGCTTCTTTTTTCCCCCTCCTTTAACCCTGACAGACTGTCGTTCTGACGAGATGACTGGAGATCAGTGGCGCTCTCATCCCTTGAAGTGGCTCCAGGTGTCACTCCAAGGGTACCCGCCCCGTTTGATCTGCCGTCGAGCGCCTGTCGGGCCACGGCACCCTCTGATTTCCCGGTCAGAGGGGAAAGAGGCTCTCCTGTCCAAAAGTTCCACCGCTACTTTTGAGTGACAGCGAGGGAGAGGAATTGGCGGCTGTGGAGCAAAGCCGCAGCCGTAACCGTTTGGGAATGGACCGTTTCCTGCTGTCGTTATTTCCTAGCTCCCGTTTAGCAACTATAGGGAACCCTCTTACACACACCCTCATGGGAGCATTGTATAGAGGTGATCTTGATTTGATATGCCAGGCCCCAGTGGTCCAAACAACAGAGAAGGAAACAAAATAAACATCAGATGAAACCAAACCATTTTCACTGATCATGCTGTGGGCCTTGTCTTAAGAAGAACAAAAAAACATCCTCTCAAACATCTTCAGATGCTGTCCAAAGGAGGTCCCTGTCTTCACTGAGGAGCTGCACAAACAAAAGGGGCAGATGAAACAAAATGGAGGATTGGAGGTATATATCTTTTCAGCAAACATAGATGCCTGTATCCTTCCTCCCTTTCATTTTCTTATATCCGTTACATTTTTTTCCTCCCACCTACTGTGAGCTTCTGTAGAAATTACAGGTGAGATCTCAGTCTGTGGCAGGGCCTGCCTTTCGTCTAGAGGGAGCAGGGGGAAGGGTGGGGTGGGGAGGAGGTTTGAGGGGGGGAGGAAAGACTGAGAAGGAGAGGAAAAAGAGATTCATGCTTTGCAGTACTGCTGTGTTGTTTGTGGCACTCTTCCCTTTGTGTGTCTGGCGATAACTTATTCAGCACAGGGCCATTCATCCAGGGGTTGAGCGCGGGCGTCCGTCAAGACGGAAAATAATGAGGCGACAGCAGCGCAGAGGATAGCTTTCTCCCTCTGCCTAGGTCGCCCCCTCCTACTCCTCCTCCCCTTCTCCATCTCCTCCTCCTCCTAGCCTCCCATTATCAGCCGATTTAAATAGATAATAGGGGGCCTTCTTCAGGACATTTTGAAGCAATTAGAACCTATCACATTGTCTCTTATTTGACTGTTGTTCCCTCCCAGCAAGCCATTGTGCATACTTCTAGGCATACCATGCAACAGCTGCCTGAGATATTGTGGAATGCCACAGCGTTACTGGATGCCAGTATTTGTGTCAAGGCGAAAAACGGGCTATTTTATCTATATCTTTGCAATAGACTCTGCACCCATATGCGCATGTCAGGCACTATTCCATCTTGAGCCATGCCAGGACATGGGATCCCTTTGCCATGATAAGTTGCTCTTGGGCTGCGTTGCTTGCCAGGATCAAGTGGCTCCTGCCCAAACACTTGCACTGTACATACCTTCCCTGCACTTTCAGTCAGTTCTCATTTAATTCTTTCTCTCACCATCTTTGCATAGTCCGTTTGTTGGCTGAAGACATACAGTGGCGTACAGGGAGGACTCCAGCCCTATGTGCGCTTGAACTACATTAATTTAGATTATTATAGTTGATAGAAAAGCATGTCCAATGGGGCTCAAGGTTCTAGACTGCTACTGTGGGTAGTTTTTTTCCCAGCAAAGATATCTAAGTAGTTTTTGAGAGCAGTGATAGTCTCAACAAAATAAGTCAGCTGTCTAAGTTGTGTTTGCATCAAGATGGATGGTTAAGTATAGTTTTGCTGTTATTGTTGTTGCCCCTCAGATCTCTCTTTGGCAGGGTGCAAGAGCTTGAAATATTTACAAATGCTGAAATTTTGACTTGTTTTCTTTTTTTCTTTTTAATATTTTCTTCTAACCCATCAATCATTTACTGCGCCTCTGTATGTCTGTATCTCATCCTAACAGACCCCCAGGATGGTGCAATGAAACAAAGGCAGAACATTGTTGCCATGTTGTTGATGGCATAAAAGATCCCCTTTATCACAATGGGCAAAACAATAAAAAGAGGACTACATTTTTTATTTATTTATTTATTTATTTCAAGGAAGTGAGAAGGTTGTAAGGCAAGGCGTTTATTGACATCAGGATTCAATGGGAACTCCTGTCAAAATACTTAAACAGCACATTGGTCTGTTGTCTAAGCAAATGCCTAACCTTGAGTGCTTTCATACTAAACACAAAAATAGAATTTGTTTTCTATTCCAAAGGCTGGAAGGCAAAAGGACAGACCCCGCCACCCCACCCATCCCTTACTTTGGTTTTGCTGTGAAGGGCATTCCATGATGTGTAACACACAAGAGTTTTGACAAGATCTGAAGAAAACAGGGCTTTGAAAATATCTTATTTGCCAAATCTAATCTCACAATGCAGTTTACTATTACACAAAAGTGAAATCTCAATCATTTTTGAATTCCCTCTATTGTCATATCAAAGTTCTTAGATGTACGCATCTCAGACAAGACGGAATACAACAAAAGGACAGATGACAGAGTGCAAAGTAAAAATATTTTAGTGATTGAAATACAGTTCAATAGATTCATCAACCAATAGCATTAATAATAAACTTCATTTTTGAAGCTTTATACTTAAATGCATTGTACTGCCAAAATACCCAATAATCCCTCGTAATTCTGTTGTGTTTTGTCAGTTAATAATACCATGGATGAGATTTAGGCTCTTCGTCTCAAAGAATATTTAAGTGGTCCAATATCATCAGTTCGTCATGGTAGTATAACCGAAGTAAATCACTTCAAACTGTTGTTGGGCATTGTTAACCCAGTTCAGCTTGGTCATTGACCCTTTAGAAAATGACTGATGTTCATACAAAGAGGCCATCATTTTAAACTGCCACTGCTGCAGCCTATAGACTGAAATGTCTAGCCTTGCAACGCTAGCTATCAGAGGCCTTTAAATTGGAGTAAAAGTGCTGCTATAGTAGCTTTGATCATGGTAAATAGATATATGCAGCTGCTGTTTGTTATCTATAGCCTCACTAACGTACTTCCTGTAACTAGATTCAGGAGAGCTGATTAGTGTTGGGTTATAACGTATGTGTTAGATAATAATTGTCACATTATGCAACAACAATACTCATTAGGATTTATGCTATTTCTGCAGGATGATCCTCCATATGTAATGTCATAAAATATAATTAGAACAGTTTACACTAATCAAACATGTAAAGACTAAAAACAAATGTTATTGGCACTCTAAGACCACTGCTTGTGATAATACTTACCAAACCTCTGATTTCTTTTTTTGGGGTTTTGATGCCTCAGTGGTGGTGACAGCTGTGGCCAGATTATGTTTTCAGGTTTTTAGTCCATCCATCCCATTCTCATGAACATGATATCTCAAGAGTGCCTTGAGGGACGAACTGATAAGAATTTGGGGTTTAGATGTCGAGGTCACTGTGACCTCACCAAACATGTTTTTGGCCATAACTGCAGAATTCATACACTAATTATGACAAAATTTCACACAAATTTCTAATAGAATAAGATAATAATAATAGTAACTTTTATTTGGAGAGAACTTTTCAAGGTGAAAGCACAAAGTGTTTTCCAGGGTGAAGACAATACAAAACAAAAGTGATACTAATTAAACATAAGACACTTAAACACACATAGATACCTGTAAGCGTGCAAACATAGACACATAGCTGCAAATACATATACTCCCATACGCACAATAAGTCTATCAACTATCAGGAAAGACCAATCTGTAGTAAGTTTTCAGACAAGATAAAGATAAAGACGTGAACAGAGTCAGCCGGTCTGATGCTCAGGAGGAGGTTGTTCCAAAGCCGAGGAGCAAGAACTGAAAATGCTTGATCACACTTTGTCTTTAACCTGGAATCTGGAACAGTTCGAAGGCCCAGATTAGCAGACCTGAGGGGCCTGTTTGGATGGTACGGTGATAACATTTTATATCCAGAAGGTCAATGGTCACATCATAATGTTCTGCCAAAACAATTTTCTGGCAATTACTTCACGTCATAACTCAGTAACTGAAGGGGAGACATTTGGTCAAATACTGAATTGGTGACGCTAATCTTTAAACTGTGCAGACTGTATAAATCTTCTGTGCTTGCAGGGTTGAAAGTATGTGTGAAGGGTTCATGTTTTAGAATTTGTAGCTTCTGTCCAGCAACACTCGTATTTGAATCATTGTCTACTGTCACAGCTACATTAGTCTGGACAGACATGGATATGAACTGCAATTTCACTGGTTGGCAGAGGCGTATAATCTCAAGGAGGGAATTCTAGTCAGAGCTTGCTTTGTAGGTTGCTGTGGGCCAAATATGACGTCACCTGGAAAGGTTTTAGGGCCCAGTATTCAACCTGCTCAGGCTGTACTAACATTTATCTTATGCTGGCTGCTACCTGTCTTTGTTGTCTGGCATCAGTGTTATTGGAAACATGAAGTGCTGCACCAGAATGTCAGGTATGTTTGAGATACTGCATGTGACAAATAAAACAGACAGAGCCACATCCATAGTTATTTGAATTAGCAGGCTCTGACAATGACTCGGGCATGACCGCTGAGACGTGTTGAATGCTTTTGTGTGGATGCAGACGATTGAATTATCACTGAACCCACTGAAACACTATTCCTCTGAGTTAATTTGAGACACAGGTTGTTTTGTTTGTTACTCCAAGTCACTGCCCAGATGCTTTTGTCCCAGTGGTGCATTCCAGTGAAAGCACGGTTGGACATCGAATCATAACGGTCCTCTCTCTGACTGATTCATATTTAGTGATGTTGAAAAGGCCTTTTTCCGTGATGGATGCCTCAAACCATCATCTGTTGTAGCCAAGATCGTAAGGACAAAGCAGAGTTATGCCACAAAAGCCTGTAGAACCGTGATCAGTGGAGAAAACCCCAGTGAGGTCCAATGCCCATAGAGTCCATTTTTAGCCCAGGGACCATAGGAAGTTTGTAGATGTTGTATAATTAGACGGTATGCAGTTAATCCTAAGGGACTGTTTGGCAGACGCTGTCTTTCCACTCTTAAGTTTTTTTACTTGTATGTAGTCGTCTTGAAGTTGTCAGTCATGGCTTTAAATGTATTCTTCTTCTTGCTTCAGAAATGTTGTGACAGTTACAGTCAACATTATTTTTGGACAGTATATAGACACATATATCTTAATATGCTGATAATCTAGTATAATTCTGACAAGGGATTCTCTCATGACTTACCCTGGCTGAGAAATTCGAGTCAAGTGCAGTACACGTTCAAGCCCTTGGCCTGGCTTGGGTTTTGGGGAGTGAACCAGCCATGCACGGCTGGTAATGACAGGTTCCATGTTGCCCGTGGCTTGTGGCCCACTGCACTGTTTGTTTGGAGAGTGGTGCTCGGCCGTGAAGTGCTGGCCCAGCTGGCAGCAGTTCCGTTGCCCCTTTGGCCCGATGGCTGGGGCTTGTTTGGCCCACACCAGCCAGGCAGACTGGCATCCAGGAGGCTGTGGAGGAAGAGGTGGAGGGGTGGTGGGGTTGGGGGGGGTGGCTGACAGAGGAGAGGAGCTGTTGGCTGAGCACCCTGGTGCTAGGCCAGGCCTGCTGCCAACTAGAGAGAAGACTTCCCCGCTCACACCACGATCTTCACGTCTCTGTGGCGACAGGGATCTTAGTTTGCACCTCAAGGGTCAACATCATCCCATCGTGATCTGTCTCAACTTGAACAACCTTGCTCACAGAACAGCACTGAAAACTTTGCAAATATATATTTTGATTTTTTTCCCCTCCCCCTGTACTGTATTGCAACACAAATATTGTTTTTTGCACACATGCACATACACTTTGCTTCCACAGTCCAAAAGTTCAGTTGCCCATATTGCATTTGCCAAAGTTCTTGCAGGGATGTGAAAATGAAAAATGCTGACCTATCAAGTCATTGCCTTCACTCTTTTGAGTGTTATTTTCAGGATTAGTTCCTATGCTGCTGGCAACAGCAAAAAATAAATGCTTATCATAATTTACAAAATCCATAAACACCAACTACATTTATCTAAATAAAATTAGCTCAAAGTCATGAAAAAATCTTGTGATGATTATTTTATTTGATTATATATGCAGTTGGGTTCAACAAAAGGCCATGAACTCTCACCAGAGGCAACTTTCAATATGCGCGATACTGTAAGTTACCGTAGTTTAGTACAACATACATCTGATTTGTGCAACAAGCATCACAACTACTGTACATGGCCCATATCTTAGCCTGGAGGCCACAAAGATAACCCTTACACAAATATCCAGTTCTTTCTAAACCATCACTTAAAGCACTGAAAACCAATGCCTCTCACAATTTAGAGCCACTTTGTTTATTTTTGGAGTGTTTGCTAGGTCACATGGACATCCTGTCAGCCATCGTGTAAACTTTAAACCCCAACCCATATTCTGATGGCGCCAGGGCTAACATTGCTTCAGTGTTAAAGGGAAGTTGTGAGGACATTGATGTCTTGGCCTAGCATCCCAGTGTCACTTTCCCAGCCTGTTTGTGGAGCCCGCCAATCTCCTCATTCTCCTCAGCTGACCTGAATGCATCACTGAGTATCACACACATGTGAGGAGCCTGATATCCCAGCCAACAACAAATGTTTTCCTACCGTTACCATTGCACTACTATTGTACGCAGCCCTAGTCTTTTTGACCTGGCTCACACTGGGGCTCTGTCGGTTAGATGTTTTTGCCTGACTCCTCAGGCCAGGACTCTATTTTATTTAACAAGACGTCGACGCACACCCATCCCATCTAAAAGTTTCCCTGTGGTATAGCATTTCAGAGCAGACTTGACATAAACCATTTCTAAACACTGGTTTCATTTCACCAATCTTTAATTACATCGTTTGGTAGAGGCCGAGGTACAGGGTTAAAGCAAAGCACCATGTTAGCAAAGCGTATAATAGTGAGGGATACCACAGCCAGAGGACAGTGGGTCGAGAAGAGAGAAAAATATCGTACACAAACAAATGCTGAAAGAAAACTTAAGGTGTTAAAGTTTCACAGACTTTTTAAAAAGATTTTGATGAATTGCTTGTGGCCTGAAAGATGGCTGGGTTGACTTTTAACATTTTATAACTATTTAATTTGAGCATCAGGTTTGTGATGATAGTAGTGGAAAGTTATTAACTGAAAAATCTGTCATCATTTTAAGATTATCTTACACATAGAAATAAAATGAATAGAAAATACATTGAACTGTTTGCCAAGGTCGTCTGTCTGGTACAAAAGAAAATAGGGATTGTTGTTGTGGTGACAAGTCATAAAGTGTCACTCACTAGTTTGAGAACTCCATTTTGTCCTTTTCTTACACCTATTTTCCTTATTAAACAGAAAAATACAACCATACACAAACCCAAGTTGCTTTCTTTCATCAAACTAAGACTAACATTATGCTTCATAAAGTCATTGTAAATCTCGCTCTATTCAAACTCAACAGAAACAACAAACTGATATTTATCAGAGCTGTCTTAGTTAGTCTTGATAGTCATGTACTTAGGTAGTCCACTGTTCTACCAATCACCAACTCTTGTTTGGTGGAAATTTATCCTTAATTCACAGAGTTAGATGTGAAAATATGCTGATCTGCAGGCTGTTTATCCCTCTCTTTCTGCCTCCCAGCTGTCCACTGAGCAGTGGCCCTCACTCATTCTTTGGAGGCAGCTACCGTTCACCATGTTTCAATAAACATGCAATTAATGGCAAAAAAAGACAGTCACAGTAATATTTTAAAAGTAATGGTAAAAGTAAAAAATTAAATGGTGCTTTTTCAAAGGAACACAGTGTAAGACAAAGAGGGATTTGGTGGCATCAAGCGGTGAAGATTGCAGATTGCAAGCAGTTGAAGCTTCTCCCAGTTAGAATTCCTTCAGTGTTCATTGTTCAGGTTTTTACCAGGAGCCGAATTATTCAAAATAAATGGACCAGGTGATTAAAACTGGTAGAAACACCGTGAGCTGAATTGTGTATCAAGGTCTCCTCCACTCCTAAACAAACAGACCCAGCAAATTAAACCGGTAAAAATACAGCATAAAGCAGTTAAATGTTACAAACCAGCGTTTCAGTTGAATTATCTGCAGAGGTCTCCTCCAAAACAAACAGACCTGGTGATTTAAACCAGTAAAGCACTGAAAAAAAAAGTTTCACGTAACAAAAAATGAAAATGAAAAATCAATGTTTTTCTGACGCTATCCTCTCAGAAAGGCTGCAAACTACGGTTGCGGATGCAAAAACATAAATGGCCTTGTCTAGAGCCAGTGTTTGGTTTGTCCGTTCTGAGCTACTGCAGCAACATGGCAGTTCAACATGGCAATCTCCCACAATAAGGACCAGCTCCTTATGTAGATATAAATGGCTCATTGTAAGCTAACGAAAACACAACAATTTGTATTCTCAGGTCGTTACACACCAAAGAAATCATACCTTTTATATTACATTCAATTTCTGCCAATATATCCCCCCAAATCCTACACACTAAAGTTTTAAAAATGTTCTCCTCCACTGTTCATTTGATCTTTACTCCAAAAACTCACCTTGGCGAGTTCAAGACTTTTCACAAGTTGGTTTGTTTATACATAAGTTTATAGTAGTGTCCGTTCTACTGTCGTTCTGTCTCTGTGATCTTGAGTTACTGTTCATTCACTTAACTGTGCATGACATCCTCTGCCATGACCTTTGAATGAACCTCACCACGTCGAGGCAACAGTCCACATTTCCTAATCAGGTATTAATTGTCATTCAGTTTGTATTGCAGGATTCACCACTGATGCCAGCACTGTTACAGCATTGTTACTTATTAGAGCGGTGTAGTTATTTTGTGCCCGTCTTTCATTTCTTTTTCGCTGTTACCTCATTGCTCAACATATTTCAGCTCAGTGTCAAGAGGCCAGCCATGGTCAGTCAATTAATTGAAGGTATACAAACCATTGGGTTGCATTCCAGTTGCACAGTGTTTCAGTGTATTATGGTGCCATGAAGAGTATCATTGTAGCCCAGAGCGATGGTTAAGCCTTCCTCCAGCTCTGTGACAAAGGCGGCTGTGAGGTCGTGCCCGAGGCCAGGACTATCAGAGCTATCAGTCCGGCAGAGAAAGAGCATAACAACAAGCCCTGTCAAATAATGGTGTCAACACTGGGATTGTTTAGCTTCATTTGTGCAAGGAATGTCCCTGGTTTAATGGTGACATGTCGCTGTCTATTGACTCAATGGGTCGGATTTTACCCCGTTGTTGATTCTGTGTCTCTCTCTGAGCGTGTTTTGCTGTCGAATGGTATATTGTAGTGTATGCTGTATGGTGATTTGAAATATTTCCCTTTCCTCAAACTTTAAGATGTCAGAAAGGTCAGTTGTCAAGGATAGTTGGCCTAAAGACATAGATGTGGGAGGTGACATGATAACTCATGTCTCACTGAAGCGTTTCTTGCCTCCCACTGAGACCTGTATTGTATAAGCCTGATCAGAAATTCCCAGTGTTTTTTTGCTCCTTGTTTATTAAGTTTGGTCGTAGTTCAGTCATCGATATTTAGAAGTAGGCATAATCCTGAAAGTCAGGCAGTGGGAGTATAGGATTTATTGTCCCTGAGCTGAACTTACAAATGGTCTTTTCAATTGCTTCTCAGTGATCTCGTGTCTGCAGTTATGACGGGCAGACACAAAGCATCTGTGGAAACTTTTGCTTACTAAACGTGGCTTTATTTTTTTCACGTGCACTTCATGGTTTCAAGCAATACGAGCTATGTTAAAATAAAAGAAGTGCTCTCAGTGTTCAGTGTGCTCATGCTGTTGTGAAGGAGTCTTTCCGGATTGCTGGTTGCCTTCTGAACTGTCAGAATGTCCGTTATTATTGAGCTCTCTCTGCCATGCCTTACCCTCTGAGTTTCAGCACTTCCTTTACCTGACTGGCTGGATAAAATGATTTCTTTTCTCCCCTCTTCTTCTCCAGTCAGAATATTGCTTCCCTTCACCGCCACGCCACATCCCCCTCCCTCTCTCCTAACGGTAAACGTTAAGATCCAGGAGTGGATCAATGGCTGTTATCCTTTGATGTGCTAGGACGCATTACGAGCGGTGAGTTCTAATTGGAGCAGAGAGCTGAGGATCAATGTTGGCTGTAATTGCCTGACACAGGGATGGGTGTGAGACTTTATTATCATTAATATTTAGACATGATGTGGGAGGAACCAGCCCGGGCTAAATGTACAACGGCGGTGCGAGCCTTTGATCTCAGGAGATAAGCAGATCGATTGGGGGTTGGTGGGGGGTGGCTGAAGGAAAAGAGGTCGCGGAAGTGTGGCGAGCTGGACGGACGAATTAGCGAGGCCCGCACCCTGGATTTTATCGGATTTCTCGAGGAAGTTTCCCTTCGGCTCAGGAAAGGTCACGCCAGGCCTCAGTCCTCCCCATAGCTAAAATTACAGTCTGGCATCCGGTCGAGTGAGGGCAAGTAGGTTTAATTTTAAGTTTGGTCACAAATTGGAGGCAACCATTACATTTACAGAATGGACATCATTATGCATTCATTAATTCAATAGTTACTGAAAGAGCAAAAAGTTCCAATATGCCCTTGCCCAATGGCCTTGTTTGTGTGTTTTTGTAACCTCACATGTTAGTTTTCTAGTTTAGGGATGGATTTAGATATAGTAGTGAGAAAGGAGGGATAAAAAGTGTTTAGTGTTTGTCTCTTTGACAGGGCCCATTGTTTGGGAGACGTAACAAAATATGATGGAGAAAGAGGCCCTACGGGGCTCGGGGCTGCTTCCTTGGTGTCAGCAAACACAAGACGATGTTACCTAATCTTCTGGGTAAAAGAGGGGGGTGAGACTGTCTGATGGAACACTCCCTGTCTCGCAGCATGACCGGAGGGGGCCGGGACTGTCCCCAGTGTCCGCAGAGGCTAAGGGCACGCTGAGACTGTGAGGCTGTGTGATGTATACGCTCAGTTCTGTCTCCTCTGTTTTTGTCATCTGGTTCCCCAGGGACTGATACCTTAATCATTGTACTTAGCGGGACAAAGATTGGTAACAGGTCGCACAATAACAGGTGTGTTAGTTTTCATGGCTGTGACCTGCTGCCTGATATCGGACAGAATGAGAAACCCAGCAGGATTCAGTTCAGCGGGGACAACGATCCTGAAAAGAGATTAAGTGAGGGGGTGATGTGCTGTAAGGTGACACAGACTCAACTCTGACACGCAAATTTTCCACAGAGTCCACCACTCAAGTATTCAAACAAATATTTCTCTATGTAGCACCTTTCGTACAAGAAATGTAGCTCAAAGTGATTTACAGTTACAAACACAAACAATTTCAGGTGAAGACATGAAAGAGAGCAACAAAGCGTGTTCATCCAGTGCATATCAGTAATTACACAAAAACATATTTTATTACAGTTTGAACCATTGTGTTTGAAAGAGTGTATTTTAATCACATTTTGGATTTGACTGTATGAAATTAGAGCACTCTTTATTGTTTATTTGGACCCCTATTAGTTGCCTTGTCAACAAGCACTGTTGGCAACAACTACTCTTCCTGGGGTTCATATTAAAAGTATACTCTCTAATTATACTCTAAACTCTATAATTACATCTTAAGACCCTGTGTCCAACGTTTTCTTTGGCAGAAAAGTGGTAGCAGGTCACTTAATAAAAAAAAGTGCTCCCAGCTCTTTGATAAATGAGAAGCTGTGTTTTGTTCTATGACAACAATATCTTGACATTACTGTTAGCTAGGTAGCTAATGATACTGCTATGTTAACAGAGCAGTGACTACACGAGGCATACAGTGATAAAATCAGAATGCTCTTCAGCAATATGCAGTGTCCGCCAGCCATTCTGCTACCATAGAAACTTTTTTCTGTTTTTGTTGTGACAGCTGGACAATAGTTGAGGTAAAGTAGCGACAGTATCAACACCGGCACCTTTCTGAAAGGTTCAGAATTTTTCAAATAAAAGCGCTCGGAGCGCTTTTCTCAAGGCAGCCGCATGCTGCCACATATGCTCAATTGAAAAAGGCAACAGCAAAAAAAAATGTTATGTTGCACTATATACAGTAAATAATACTGTGTGTATTGGAGAGCTGCATTTTTGATTAAAAAAAAAAAGAAGAAGAAGAAGAAGAAAATGTCAAAATTCCTTCAAGGTCTAGCGCACTGGTTCCCAACCTGGGGACCCTTCATGGGTCGCCAAAGCTTTTCAAGGGATCCCAAGGCCTTCTTGATTTTAAGAGGTGTAAGAAAACATTTTTAAAAATATATATACAGATGCCCTATATCTCAGCATTCTGATATCTGGCAAGAAAACTAAGTTAAATGGTTATTTTTAAAGTTTAGATTATTATTTAAAGTATAAAAAATAATAATACAGACAGAGAATTGTCTAAAAGTTAATCCAAATTACTTGTTTCCTTCCTCACTATTTGGGTTATTTGAACAGTTTATCAGTTGTTTTGAGCTGTGATTGTTATGCATTGAATCTAATATAAAATATCCATAAAATATGTCACTATGCCAGATGTCGTCAGATTACTCAGTGAGAGTAAAGGGGTCCCTTAAGGAACGTTGTAGAACGGTGCATTGCAAGTAGTTGCCTGTTTCAACTTGTGTCATTGCAAATCTTTGGTCTGAACAGTTCCTACAGTATTTTCAAGTGATTATAAACTAATGAAAACATAGCAATTAATACATTAGCAAAAGCTGATCATGTAATATATAGAATAAAATAGTTTAGCTGACTGCCACTTTTCTCCTCTGTGCATCTTTTCATTACTGCTTTTCTCATTTTAAAACACAAGCATACAGTTGTTGCGCTTTTGTGAGCGGTATTGACGACAGGTCTGCTTTGTCTTTACATTCATTGCTTTCCATTCATGTGTACATCCCTAACAGTACATTGTGCAGAGGCTAGCACCATTGTGGAGAACCTCAGGGTTGTGCAACAATTGGCCCCATTGTGTAACATTTTTTATCATTACACCAGCCTCAGCAGTGTTAACACATATATGTATCTATTGTGTTTGGTGCGGCGAGTGTGTACAAAGCATGCACTGTCTATGAACTTACAGTGGTAACCAAAGACTTGGAAGTTTTCGCAATTATAACTTCAAAATATCCACTTCACTCATAAATAAATATGCTAAGATAAACATAGATATCTCAGTAGAAAGGAGCTGACTTTTGCCATGTAGAACCTTGCTTTTCATCAATAGTGAAAGCAAGTGTTTTTCTCCTCCATGAATATCTGCAGCTTTTGTGTTTCACCGTCACAGCTCAGTGTTTTCAGTGTGCCCACATTTTCAAAGTTCTTGTTTAGCCTCTTGTAAGACTCTCGTCTTTCTACAGTTAATGTTAAAAGTTATTTCGCTCGATACTTGGTATGCTCTCGTGTGCCCGAATGTGTGCGTGTGTATTTCTGAAGTGTGTTTGCGCGTGCGTGCCCGGATTTGTGTATTTGTCTTTATTTGTGCTGTGTGTGCGCACATGCCCGTGTGCATGTGAATGAGGGAGTGAGATAAGAAGGAGATGAAGAGTCGTTCAGAGGAGCTTTCTCACTCAGAGGCGTCCCCATCTGTTCGCCTGGGCCTAATTGTTCCTGGGTGCGAAGACACGGGAAAAAAAAGGGAGGAAAGCAACTGTACTCGTCCCCTGTCCCAGAGTTATTTCTGTAACATTAAAAGAGTGCCACCAGCACGCTCCAGATTATTGCCATGTAAATAATGGCACTTGGCTCGATTCCCCGCTAATGAATGTCATTTACTTTTCCAAACGCAGATTAATTATCGACCGAGGACCCCTCTCTCCTCCCACAGGGAGCACGTCGCAATTAGCTGCCAAAAGATGGCTGCTAATATTTGTGCTTTTTTAATACCTCTATATGTACGTAAGTGTGCATATGTTCCTGTGACATGGTGGATAACCTCCCAATTAACTGTCTGCTTAATTCGGTGGTGTAACCGAGAGACACCCAGGAGAGAGAGCGGCTTAATGTCCTCGTCTCAATTGAATATGAGGGGTTTTTTGGTTGGATGTTGGTGTTGGACATTGTTGTTGTGAAACTAGGGGGAAAAAAAGAGACTCGCTCTGCTTTGGAGCCAGCCTCCTGGTTGCAAAATAAGGCCAGGAAAACAAACACGGGCCTCAAATTAGATTTCCCAAAACATTGCATTCCCTCTCATTTTACACACCACTGTGGCCTGCAGACGAGAATAGAATAACCCGTGAAATCCGCTTCAGATTCAGAATGGCACAGTCACTGGAACACTTGACAACTGACTGCCCTTTGGATCTATCTGATGACCCCATCTCCGTCAGAAAAAAAGATCTGAAAGTTTTACATATTGTACCTTACCTTAGATGTGTTGTGAAACTGCCTAGCTTATGTAGATTTTGTCCAGCTATTAAAAACTTTTACCCCGTCCTCTCGCTCTTGAACTCACATGTCAAATCCACCCTCTTCCCTCCCACTCTCCTCTATTTTTCCCCTCTGTCGAATTGCCTCTCCTTGCGTAGGCCTATGTGAGCTGATGCACTTAACCCAAATGAAGGAGAAGATGGGGGATAAGGGTTATTTCTGTCGACAGTGGCACTGTTTGAGTTGTGGACCCCCTCCGGAGAACCTGAGACTTTGATAATGCTGCAGAGCTGAAATGGTTAAATTCAGAAAAAGTCTCGACTCCTGAAAGAGAAATATGAAGAGATCTATGCTGCCAGGTTTAAACCAACAAGCCATTTCTAGTAAATGTGAGCATTTTCAGTTTTAGTTTTATTTTCTCCTTCCAAGTTGCAAGTAGCCTTTGACCAGCTGACCAAGAAAAATCATCTAATGATTTATTGAAGTGACTGTAACGATCTTGGTTCATTTTCAGGTTCAGACTTGTATTTTAGGTTTCTGCTAGAACGTGTTCGCCCTCTGTCTGAAAGATCCGTTTCAGTGCCTGTCTTTTTAAGCACAGATCAGACCAATGATTTGCAATGAGACAAACCGTTTAGAACGTTGCAGAGAAATGTTGCAGCGGTGTGAACTTGCTGTTGGCCGACAGTGTCACCTGTAACTCAGCGGGTCAAATTGCCCGTGGCTGGTTTTAGAACGTAAAGCTTGTCGCTTGTTTCTACAGCCAATCGGCTTGAAGTGAAGTCCACTGGTCGCTGTATGTGCTTATGTCCTCCCACACACACAAACATTCTCATTGACTAACTAGTAGGTGCTGCGTACTTATATTATTGAGCTGTATTTCTTATGAATACAGTCCATCTGATGCTCATTTTATTTTTTTCCTGTGTTTCATCACTACAACAAATGCACCTGTAGCCAGTATCTCACTATCACTGTCCTCATTCATATTTTAAGAAGCTACAAATTATATTCTGCCACAAAATAAACCTGAAAAGCTGTAGATCAGAACAGAATAACAGAGAGTTGTTGCATAGCGATGATACACGATCTCATCTCGTTGCATTGGTGTGAACCGGCAGGTTTTTATAACGTTGCAAGTAGTTGCATGTGTAAACTCGTCTTGTCGCAAATCTCTGGTCTGAACTGGCCTTTAAGCCCCTCTCCCAAAAAAGGCCCATCATTGTAGTCGAGGAATGATACTAATGGAGTATAGTGGCACTTTCTACTGTGAAAAATCTTCAATAAAAGCCAAAATCTTCACAACTGGACATTTTCCAACAGGAATATGATCTCTAATCAAAGGGAAACTACATGACATGTTTCCCTGACGTTAGCATGTAGCTACATGGAGTAGACAGTGTGCGTAATGTAAACACTTGCGTGCCTGGAACAGACCTTACAAAGCTTGTAGTGCTTGTCGCAAAAGTAGAAAACTTGGAATCAGAGTAGAATAAGATAAAGACACATTTTGCTTGGGCAATAGTGCTACACCCTGCTGCAGACAACTTGAAACAGTAGAGTGGAGTGGTACGCCACAGACGTAATAAATACATCGAACGAAAATAAAAACAAAGGATATATATGCCTTGAGAAAAAGATATAAATAAAAGGGCATTGTGGAAACAGAAAGAAGACATACAAACCATAAAACCATAATACATAATTCATATTCTTACATAATCTGTCTTTAGAACAGCCTGAAGCTTGAGGTTTGTGCTCACATGGATTATTTTTATATACGTTTACGTCAGTATTTGAGACTTTTGCCATGTTTTTATGAACTTTCAACACTGAAATATTATATATATATGAAAGAAAAATAGGTTAAAGTATAATCGGTCTCCTTTAAATATTAATTATCTTTGTGTATGACTGCTGCAGAATAACTTAAAGAAATGTTCATATTGGAAAAAATCACAGTATTTATTCAGCACAACAGGCTTAATATCACAAAGAATTCTGTAATGATTTTTCAGTGTTTCCAAATCGAACCACATTCCCACCTGCTTTGTTTACGTCAGCAAGGGGCCGTCAAGGCAAGAGCCACCACGCAAATAGGGGGCCTGTGTGTGAGACGTGCCCACAGAGACAGGGGTTATGATAATGGATAACTGTGAGAAAAGCTTGGAGGGACGGTGTCTGAAAGAGGTGGCAGTTGGACATGTACTATACCATGGGCTATAGTCACCCTCCCTCCCCCGTTTTTCCACCATGTTTTATGGCTAGATTCTGTTACTGCTCCCTGGCTCACCTCGCAGTGTGAAATGAGCAAGTCTCGACTATCCTCCTCACCCCACCCCAGGAGCTCGCAGGCACACGTGAGCGCAGCCAAGAATGGTGTTTCTGTTTGGGTCTAAACATGTGGAGGTTTATGATCTGCTGAGTGTGTCATTGGGAACGCGGTCGTACAGTGTGTCAAATGTTTGTGTGTGTATATTCAAGCATGTGTTTATGATTTTTTTTAAGCACAAACAACAAAGATCAACTTCTTGTTTGTGCGTTCGTACTGTACTGCTGGCACTGCATTTACATCCGCCGGTAAACAATCTAAGGGCCTCGCGTTTGCTCTGTGGAAATTTACAATTCTAATTAATATTAAAGTAGCATTCCCACATCACCCTGCGATCCTTTTATAGCTTCTTTTACTAGTTGCTCTGGCCCTTTCCTTACTTTCGTTCTCTCTGTCTCTCTGGGGGAGGGCGGGGGGCACGCTCCAGGCTGCAGCAGGTTTAGCAGGTTCTGAGGAGCGCGAGAATAATTTTGGATCCGCTCCTTTTCATCATCTCCCGCTGTCAGAAGTTTGTTTCTGAAGCAGGAGCCTAAACACTTGCTTCCTCGGATGATGTGTCACAAGTGGCACTTTGTTGAGCAGTTGTATTCGTCTCTGGCAGGTTTTTACATGGCGGAAATGAACGGGGTTGTGCAGTGAGCAAGTTGTGATCTCTGTTTAGTGTAAACCAGGGCTTTGTCAGAACTTGTTTTCGCGTTGTGTAGTGTTTGTGTTCGTTTCAGTGTTTGATTTGTTTTTGGGTTTGGGAGTTCCCACAGTCGCACCCAGACACTATACCACTGGCATGTAATATTACCTATTATTTAGTTTCAGGTCATGCATATTTGTAATTTTTATAAATATATATTGATCCAAATGCACCTTAGTAGTCATCGCAGTCATTTTAGTTATTTCAAAAGTGCAAAATAAGTTTATTATTCTGCCCATTTTCAGGTTTATACTTGTCTTTTGGGATTCGACTATAACGTGTAACCTGCTTTAACCTTCAAAAAACACATTTTTCTCACACTGTCTACGTTTTAGTGCCTGTTTCTTTAAGCCCAGTTTGCTTTGATTGGCCAGAGTTTCCGGGCCTTCCACATCCACGCTCTCAGTGTCTCTGCACCATCATTACAGCCGGGGGAATGACTTGTAATGGCACTGTATGAAACGGTCTGTGTAGTTGTGACATCACAACTTCATTGACTGCTGACGGCTCGTTTAAAGGCACAGCTTTTGTGCATTTCCCTGTGGACTGAGTGTTTTGGGATTTTCACAGTAGTCATTCAGCACCTTTATTTTAAAAACACAATAGGAATCTGACTTTTTCTAATAAAGGATATTTAAATGAGTCATCTGGCAGTGTCATTCACATTGTTGCCAAAATACACATACAGGAAGTGTTGTCAGGTGAAGCAACACTGGGAGATGGATATGGGTGTGGAGGTAAAGCTTGCTATAGTATAACAAATAAAAGACAGAGTGAGTAATATGATTTAACCCAGTAGTCATTCTTCCAGTACGTTTTCATGCAGCTTTGTTTTGGAATAGAAACCCTTTGACACTTAACTGTTTGTTCCTAACTCAAACCCCTTGAAACTACCTGTGTAGTTCAAAGGAGACTGTTGTCAGAACCCGTGGAAGTGGATGTGAAGGAGTTGAAATGTTTTTTAAAGTGCCCGCGTGCATGAGGTTTAAGTGAATAAACAGATAAATAACCACCAGCCCTTGTAGAACGAGTCCCTCTGGCCACGGGCCAAACAGGTAATTCCTCCGGCATAGTTTTCGAAGGGCCACAGCAAGCCAAGCCTGCCTCAGCAGTCAGACTGTCTGCACATTTCTGCCGCTGATGGCATACCAGGGGCGCCATTTTCCTCTCTGAGACAGACAAGCCCGAGGATCTGATTGGCCTTCCGCCAAAGCGCACTCACAAAGGCTCCTTTGACAGCAGGTCAGTCGGTTAACCAAGCAGTAGGCAGAGGGAGAGAGGGATAAGCCAGAAAAAAACCTCCTCTTCGCCTCTTCACCCTTAAGCTTCATTAAAGGGTTCTTTGCACTAAAAAAAGATGCGTACTCCTGTTTGTTAAAAAATTAAAAACACACAGTTTCAGTTAGTTGTTTTTTAAGAGACGGCGTTACATCAGTGGCTCTCTTTGGGACGACTGTATGCTGGCTGCACAAACACAATCATAGTCTCTGTGTGTGCACAGAATACATTAGTAAATATGATCTATGCTTGTGTGTATGTTTTATGTGTTTGCCTACATCTGCTAGGACATCCAGTGCTGACAAATGCACGTCTTAAATATGTAAAATAATCATCTGCTATGACTGATAATATTGTCAGTGTTCTTACCTACAGTTTTAAAATAAAAGAGCATTTCAATGAATGTGCTCATATTTTTGACGAAGCGTGAACTGAACACATCAGTGTTGCGACAATTAACAGTGCTCATATTTTGGCACCCAACATGCTGACGAAGCAGCTACAGATACTGCTGAGCCATTTCATATGTATATTCTTCTTCTTCTTCTTCTTCTTATTATTATTATTATTATTATTATTATTGTTCAGGACTTTTATTAACAAATTAGTAAGTTACAGATTCCAAATTCTATAATTTATATGTAAGTTGTGCCCACTGGGTCTGAAAAAAAAAGTCTGCCGCATCAACAACGAATTTGTGGCCCCGCCTACATGTATACAGATATTTTTAAAAGCAGATATTTTCCTCCTCTGTTTTAAAAAAATAGTTCAGTCCACCATCAATTTGCAAAATATCTCCATACACTCTACAACACAAAAATGAATCCAACACACCAGCCGATGTCAGCGGTCTTCTGCAGTCTCCTGTCGTTGACAGTAAAGTAAACAGGCTAACATTAACTATTTTTAAAACGACAACTGGTGATTTCATCAATTCAGTTGCCTCAGAGGGCTTTACAGTTTACGACATCCCTCTGTCCTTTGGAACCTCACAGCGGATAAGGAAAAACTCCCCCCAAAAAAACCTTTTAACGGGGCAAAAAAAGAGGTAGAAACCTCAGGAAAAGCAACTGAGGGGGGATCCCTCTTCCAGGACTTGCAATAGATGACGTGTACATCACCGTTGATTCCCATTTGATATAAGAATGAAGGAGCAATGAGCAATGCTCTGCTCATGCAAAGATTTTCTTCTACTCCTCACTGACAACAATCCCACTGGAGACCTTGTCCCATCATGTGCTGGTTCTAACAGGTCTGAGTGGTGCAGCAATACAAAGTTTAAGTTTAGTCATTAGACCAACACATAAACAAATTGTTAGTCTGCTGTTGTTATTATTGTTTCTGTCGCGTGCTCATTATGAAAGCTGCAACTGACATGAGCAAATTGAGGAGATGATGTCATTGTTTCACACACACACTGTTTTATATGTCCAGAGTTTTGAAATATCTGCACCTTGAGAGGTGTTGTAAAAAAAAATCTCCATTTGCATGACCTAAACTCTGTTTGCGTGTGGACAAGGTCAAAACGTAGAGGATAATATACGTTTTCAAAACTATCTGTACACGTGTCGATGGGTCCTGAAACAACACATCGAGTTGAAGCATCCGACCAGTGACCTGTGAGTGAATGATGATCATTAGATTTTGCTTAGTATAACATTTAAATTGTGAACTATAAAAGTGAACTAGTTAAATATAATCTGTGTGAACTGAACTTTGAGCTCAGCTGCCTGCCTGAAATAATTAGATAATAGAGGCTGCTTTATTTAAACAGCCCCAGTGCCTGTGATGAAGGTAAAATGTTTATATCGTATGGCAGCATTTATTGCAAACTTGGAGAAATTTCTAAAGTATTTTTGTCAGAATTGGTGGATGTTGTGATTTACTGAGCAAATATAAATGTTTGAGTGTAACTCGCCATCTAATAATATTGAGTCTGCATTTTGACCGAGATAAATATGCGCTCAGCCGTTAGCTCATCCTTGTTATGATGCTGATGGAGCCTCACATCTTATATTTTCATCATAAAGCTGTGTAGGAGCTGACACGGTAGCGCACTAAATAGCTGCTGATGTTCTCCTGTGTGCTCCTGCGCTCATTATCTCTCCAGTCCAGGCCTTGCTTCTGTGCTTTCTCCTGCCGCCCATCTCCTCCCCTGTGTACCAGCCGCTTTGCATACGACTGATGTTTAAATGCTGCATTGTTAACTGACGTGGGGTAGCCCTTTGCTGACCCGGGAGGTATTTGCTCGTTTGATCATGGGGCAGCAGTTTTAATGTATCGAAGCAGCGCCGCTCCGTAAAGCCCCCAGTATAAGTGGAGATGGAGGGCGAAGGCAGGACGAGGGATCCATTGGTTGCAGGCCTGACAGTACAGAAGGAAGGTGATTATTAGAATATCTGTTGGTCAGCAAGGCCAGAGGGGACGCTGCTGACCCTGCACTTCCACTTATGCTGGGATGGTGGGTGTTGGTATTCCAGGGGGGTGTTGCGAGGGTTGTGGCAAAGACAGAGAACAGGGCTCCATTGATGAGCAGTTTCAATATTTCCATCACAGTGTATTTTCTTTTTATGATTGTTTGAGTATTTGCATGAAAGTCTGTTTCAGTCCTTGTTCTGTGGTTTCCCTTTTTCATTGTTTGTCCTGCTATCTGATTTGCATCCTCTGAAATGAACCTCTCACCACAGCTGTTAGCCACAAGGGCTTTTTTATAACCAGAGAAAAGTTTGGTTAATTTTCTTTCCATAAAGTTAATATTTTGCTCGAAAAATTAGCTATTTTCTTTCACATTTAGCCATTAAATGTTCAGTGTGGTGGATTTAGGGGGATATATTGGCAGAAATATATAATACGTAATGTAAAATGTGGTATTCTTTGGTGTTTAATCACCTTAAAATAAGATTCTTTGTGTTTTTATTACCTTAGAATGAGCCATTTATATCTACATAGGGAGCAGGTTCTCAGACGTCACCATGTTGCCCTGCCATGTTTCTACAGTAGCCTTGCATGGACAAACAGAATTCTAGCTGTATTTTTTGCGTCGACCACTGTAGTTAGAAGGCCATCTGCAACGAGAGCATGGGAAAAACATGGATTTTTTTTTTACGTAAAACTGCCTTATTTTGTGTTTATACTTGTTTAAATCGCCTGGTCTGTTTGTTTTGGACAGGAAGAGACCTCTGTGCATAATAAAACTCCTGGTAAAAACCTCCTGAACATCTGGATCATAAGTCATTAGAAAAAAAAGTTGAGCACACATTAGCAGGTGCTGGGCTAGCGGCTGGTCTCCGGCATGCTAACCAGCGTCAGAGAAACACTGATTTGAAACTGCTGTATTCAGGGTTCTTAAAAACCTGGTCCATTTGTTTTGGAGAGGAGGAGACTTCTGTGGATAATTCAGCTCACGTTAAAAACCTCCTGAATGTCTGGATCAGAAAAAAGGTGAGGTGTGGTCACATTTGCAGGTGCTGGGCTAGCGGACCTTCTGCAACTTGCCAAACAGCATCAGAGAAACTTTGTTCAGGGTTTTTACCGGGTTTAATAACCTGGTCCATTTGTTTTGGAGAGGAGGAGACCTCTACGGATAATTTGGACCCTGGTAAAAAACTCCTGAACACTAAACACTGAAGGAAATCTAATGGGGACAAGTTTCAGCTGGCGCAGTCTGCAGCCCTCATCACTGGATGCAACTAATCCCCCTTAATCTTACACACTGTTCCTTCAATTCAATCCTACAGTGAAGTTCTTGGCCTTAGAGTTTGTCACAAAGGCTGAAAGAAGTTAACCGAAAAGCTCAGTGTCAGTGAAAACCACCTTGCCTTTACATCTGTGTCACCGGGCACAAGAATCCCATGTTGCCAGCTGACAACACAACAGAAAGAAATGTTGAGAAAAACAAACAAAAAAACAATGACACAAACAGTGTACAAGTTTGTGTTTACACCTTGGGACCTGTGTATCAAGACCCTGCTTGCGCTGAAGCTAACCAGGCTCTGGCCCCCTCAAAAGAAAAATATTGAACACCCATACACCCTTCTCGCCTTTTTCCTTACCCTTCTTTGCCCTTTTTTCTCTCTCTATCCTCTCTTTTTCTCTTTGGTTCGTTTCTTGTGGGAAGTCTCTGAGAGCGGCAGTGACCATAGATACCAGGGGAAAAACACACCAAGAAAACCCACTTCGCTCGACTCGATCATTAATATTTGATGGACAGTTCCCCATGAATTTCCCATAGTGTTCCATAGTGGACCTGTGATGTGCAGAACATAGGGCTACAGATGGAGATGATTTGTGTCCACATGTGCTGTGTTTGTGTGTTTGTAGGCCTTGCAAATGTCACAAAGTCAGATCTCGTCTTTCGATGTTCGGCATCTCATAGTGTCATTAAGCGTGTATGCTTTTGACACAGTTGTCTAAAAAGGCCTGCGTTCAGATTCCCTCCTGAATAATTATGTTAACTTGCTTTAGGTTAACTCTCTGCCTCTGTATCTATGTTAAGCACGATGCAGTCCTCTGGAGATCTCACAACTGGATTCTGCAAATATGGATTGGCGCTTGCATTTTCCAAAAGTCCCAAAGCAGCCCAACTGCCCCTTTGACTTTTGAACCACGGTTCAGAGGAAAGCAGAGGTGAAGCAGCAATCTGCATCTCTCGTGGTGCCTCACGCCCACACTGCTGCTGAGAAAGAGAGCAAGAATGCCACATGAGTTTACCTCCACTGGTGGAAGGAAAGAAAATGAACTGAAGGAGAATTCTTGGTCGATTAACACAGGCTGTCATTGCCGGCCCTCAAAGTTCTTCTGCGTCTCCTTCTGTTGCCCCCTATCTTTTCCCACTTCCTTGCTTCTTCACTTAGTCTTTTTGGTTTTTTTTCAACTCCCCTCTTCTTTTTCTGACTTTTTTGCAGAAGGCTGACCTTGCATGGCTGCGGGCCCTGATTAGCAGGGCTTCAGAGCGCAGAGCCTATTGATCGGGCCTCCAGAGCACTAAGCAAATGTAGCTGGAGCAACAAGTCAATAATGCCGTTACTGCAACAATCCCCGTCACACTGGTGGCTCCCCCCCCCACACACACACACACTCCAACTGCTTATTTTTCATGGAGAGATTTAGCGGTGAGGGAGGCAATCATGAGCAAATCAGTGTCACTCAAAGGGCCTGGTGCTCTTTTTGTCTTCCTATCTGTCTTATAAACCTCTTTCTTTCCATTCTGGACGTCTAATTCTGGCTTTAGCGTTGGTTAACTGGTGATTTACTCCATGTACAAAACTCTTGCTTGAGTTTATTCTGAACCATTATCCAACTTCCCCTTCTCATCTCCCCCAGCTCGACCCCTCCCCTCTTTCCCCTCTCTCAGGCTCTCTCAGCTTAGACACAGGGACTAGGGAAGCTAGTCTGCAAATTTAATGGAACAGCATGGATTATTTAGACTGACTAAAGCCTCCCTTGTAGTGTCAAATGGGGGGTTGTGGGATGACATTATACCCCTTACATTCTCTCTCTGTCTCTCCCAGTCTCCTCCTCCTCCTCCGTCTCTGTTTCTGCTCTGCTTACCTGCTGGATAAACTGATCTGTTCCTGCATGTCCAAACAAGACCAACCTGACGGTTCACATAATCCTTAATTGTACTGTTTTATTTCACACCCCATTGCCAGACGCGCTCCTGTAGTTTTCACACATTTCACTCAATACCCTCTCGATGCGGACACACACGTGCAAAATTACTCTCGCACACATGCACGTATAGAGTCTGACACTGTGACCTTTGGCTGGCTCAGTCCTTTCATACCTGCAGGACAGAGCAAGTGGCAAAAGTGGCGCGATGGTCTCGGGGTCAAGTTCAAGCAATGGCCTCTCTTGCTCGCCCGTGGCCTTGCTATGAAATCCTAGCTTGGTTAGTCGGCATTCTGTCCACACTGACACACAAACGTGACCTTTGACCTCTGAGTACCAACAGAGGCAACTGACTTTAGTGGCTTTCTTCACTGGCAGGTTTTTGTGCTGTCCTGTTTCTGATCTGTTGCAGACTGAAACCAAATTACCAACTTAACATGAAGAGAGGTCAGCCCTCACTTATTTTGGTCATTTGCTGTCATGGCAATACCTAGTTATTAGATTAATGTAGTCACTATACCCTCAAAGAAAATGTCTGTTATAAAGACATAAAGGCGCCCGCACTATATGGACTATATGGTCATTTTTATGTGTTCTCAGAAGTGTTTTAAAGGTGATCTGTTGCTTTTCCTTATTTTTTGTCACATATAATGTCACAGTGTTGGAAGTTCCTAATAAACATGGCCAAGATTCAAATGATGAGGTAAACATATGTGAAAGTAATGCCTTTGAGCAAAAACCTCAGGTTTCCTACCGTTCTTAATACTCTGTTTCCAATGTTATTTCAACTTTTGCGATAAGCTGACATCAGCTCACGACAAATTTCATGAGGGGCCTGACTCAAATTCATCATTTTCAGTGAAAAGGCACGGCAGGCATGCACTTATAAACAGTGCCTGGAAGAAGAGCAGCTTTGCGCTCAGGATTTCATGTAAATAGGCGCAAACTGCCAGCCTGTTCTTGAAAGCTGGCTCAAAAAAGGCACAAAAGTAGTGCCTAGCGCCTGACCTCGTGTTTTCCAGGTGGTTAAAGATGTGGCATGTGTACGGCCCCTTAAATGGTTGTTTGCTCCAGGCACGCTACTCCCAGTGTTTACATTACATAGCATACACTGCTACATGTAGCTACATGCTAACATCAGGTAAGCGTGTAATCTTGGTTGTTGATGTTGTTAATTTCTCCCTGACTGTGGATCATATTCCTGCTGGAATGTGTCTGGCTGTGTTTAGAATAGGGATGCTAATTTAGGAGGGGTTGAACATGAAGTCTTTTCTTCCCATATTAACATGAGAAAAATGATTTCATTGTTGAGCTGAACTTAGCGTATTGCTTTGCCCAGTACCGTCTTTGCCCTGCTCTCATCTCCCTTGGCAACATCATGGCATTGCCTCGGCAGCAGAATGCAATTCCAGTCTGGGTAGCAGCAGACTCTGCTGTTTCATCTTCTCTGCCACTTAGCGGTTTAAGTGGAAGTATTTATCAGTCACAATTCTTAGCGTTCGATGAGAGTTAAAAGGTTAATCACTAACATCTGTAGTTAAGAAACTTTTCGTAGTGTTTTAAACAGTATAAAATACTGCAATGTAGTCATTCTCTGGCTGCAATGACGGTGCAAAGATGCCATGCTGCAGAAGACCCGGAAACACTGACCACTCGGAGCAGACTAAGATTTTTCTGGAGGGGGATTTAAAGAGACAGGTGCTAAAATGCAATGTTTCAGACAGATGGTGATTACAGGTGCTCCGACTCAGATACTATGAGGCAAATTAAGTGTTTTTTTTGGACATTAAATGTTCTCGTCGAAAACCTGAACTTGAGCACAATAGGTCCCCTTTAAGTGACCTCATTTTGACCCAACAGAGCATTGAGTTGGTTGTCAAATGCATCAGCATGCATTTTCTAATTAAAAAACAAAGGCAGACATTATGTTTCTTCTTCATGGAAGGATTTAATGTCCAAGAAAAAAGCATCTTACAATACATACAGTTTACTGCAGTCTTTTAAAGTCGCTTTATGGAGGCCACTAATGCAGAGTTTTGTGTATAAGCATATAAACAGTCTGATCTGTAAACCCGTATTTTTTTCCTTCTTGCATTGAAAACTGATGCAAGCAGAGATGCACACTTTCGAGAAAGACTCGTGATGTGAACAAACTTTGTCATAGAAAATGTTTTTTTTTTTCCCCTCCCATTTTTTTTTAACTCACATGTGAAGGAATGTTTGCAGGCAAAACATGGTTTTTGACTTGGCCAGTGCAAGCTCTTTGTACATTTGTATAAGAAGAGGGTCAGCGTGTGTGGGTGTGTGTGTGTACTTGTGTGTTCTTTGTACGTGGATGTGTTTGTGTGCATGCTGGTGGGCAATATTGCAACATCATCTGTATCTGGAGACACACAGGATGCAGAGCTAAAAACCACACGGGACTTGAAGCAAATATTTGGAGGGTTGATTTAAAATGGCAAACAAACACCATGCAGAGGAGCTTCCTTACCAGTTAATAAAAAGGACTCAGACATAAACACTAATATCCTCGTCGCTTCTTTGTCGTGGAATCCTAAACAGACGTCTCTTTAGGCCCAAAGAGTTTAAAGCATTTATCTGATGAATGGTTTTGTTATGAGCGGAAACCAGTTTGAGGCACCTCACGAAATTAAACTGTCGTGACAAGTCCTTGTGAAGATAAGTGCTTTGATTCAACTTGTTTAAAACTGAGGGACGAGGCACGATAAGGAAATAGATGTTCCGTCTTTCCCCCAATTATCACATCTTTAAATTATGTTTAAACACACAACCAAAACTTCATGCAAGCTTTTTTTTTTTACATCGTGAGTCCAAACATTTCATCAGTCTGCTTGAAGAAGTCAGGTCAAATTTCACAACAATAGAGCTGGTGTTGGGTGTCAGACTGTGGATGTGTTACTCCCTGCTTCCCCGACACGAACGCTAACAGAAAAAAAACATCTTAGTATCTTTCAGTCAAAAGTAGAAACAACAAAAACATTCACTTTGAAAAGTTATGTGAAGGAAAAAGCTGTGCAATAATTAGATTAAAAAACACTGTGTGATGCATAAGCAGTCTCTTTCCTCCCAATCTGTGTCACTATGTTGTACCAGTAACAAACAATGCAGATGCCATTAACCATTGCCTCAGGTGTCCTACACTCCCTGAGCATCCCAGCTCCGCTTCGCCTGTCTTTTTTTCCTCCCTCGTTTCCTTTTCTTTCTTTACTGAAAGTGAGCAGCACTGCGCACAGATGATTTATGTGCTTTAATGAGATTTCAATACTGAACAAACAATAAAAATTTATGGACATCATAGTTTTGGAGGCCTACAGCTCTAATGGCTAATGTTACGCCCTTTTTCAGCGGGGCCAGTAATCGGATCTGCAGCTGGCCCTCGGCCTTTGCAGAATGTATACAAGGGGGATTTTGTGTTTTGGGAATTCTCGGCTGAGAGGAGAAATGGTGAGGAATGTCATGTTATCAGGGTGTAGGAATATTGAATCTACGTGTTCTATAATCCCCAAGTCGAGTCGAATAAAGAAGGCATCAGTTATAGGTTTATTTCTTTACAATTAGAGTCTGGACGTATACTGTGAGGAGTCAGCAAACCAAGCAGCAAACACTGAGCACAAATTGGTTTGTTCACACAAGTAATGGATCTGGATTTCCTTTCCATCCCAGGCAAACTTGACAGTGACTGTGACGGAGTTGCAACAGGAACTTCCACAATAGTTTGGGTCATATAATGTTAAGTGCAAAGCTTTCCTCCCTGATGAGTTGAATATTTACTCTACTATCAGTGGCAGACCTAGCACATATGGCACCCTGGGCAAGCTTCACCTGGTGCCTCCACCTCCCAAAATATTCCCTTATAGTAATTATTATATTTATTGTATTTATTTTTTGTTTTATACACAGAGTAATATTGGTTATCAGGTATTCAGAAGTGCAGCGGTGTAAATGTCTGGTTGATGAGTGATGAGTGATGTGATTGCTTAGTCTCTTTTATTGTTGGTTGCTCAGCAGCCTCTTTGGGTGCTGCTCAAAAATGTAAATTCACCAGTATCAACTTATCTTGAATGTTTTTTATCCAGATCTGTGATAAAATCGTATCGTCCCATCCCCAGCTATTGGTTATCTTTTGTCCCATGTTCAACCACCTTGCATCTTTAGCACAATATAAGTCCTGTATTTCACTCTTGTTTTTGGACTTGTACAGTTACCACGTTTGCAAACATATTACAGTCACAACCAGCTAATAATTAGTGCTATTATTCCTTATTTGTCGTTATTCCCTCCAAATATTTAAATGATCAAATTTTCTGGACTTCTGTCATTGTGAGCTCCAAAGCATTAAAACCTGGACAAGTAAATGTATATAAATTGACCTTATACAGTAAATATGGGCTGCTGATGTGCTCCTGTAGACTATAAACCAGTGACGTGACGAGCACATAGGGTAAACATAGTAAAAAAAATCACCACTTCCTATCACTACACCCCTCCAGCAAGAGCGAGAGAAGTAGAAACAAGAGTCGAGAAAAGGTGAGAGGAAAATAAGCAATATCACTCATCAGAATGGATGGACCGAATGTCCGAGATAGGGGACGAAAAGAGGACACAGATGAGGATAGAGATAGATGGGTAAGACAGAGGAGGGCGAGGGTTCAGGCAGGTAACCAGGCAGGGGAATGATCTGTGTATGTATGGAGCTCAGAAAGCCACCTGTACATCACACCGGGATGAGGAGAAGCTGCAGCAGCTACAGAAATTGCTGCCGGCAAAAAAAGTTCTTAAAAATTCCAGACACAGTTGCAATATATTCTCTCTTTCTCCTTCACCCACTCTGTCTCTTTTCTATTTCCCTCTCCATCTCCTTTTCTCTCTCTCTCTCTCTGTTTTCATCTCTCACATACTCTTGCATATACACGCTCTCCTCCCACGCTGAATTTCCTCCTTCTTTTTTACCTCCCCCTCTCTCTCTCTCTCTCTCTCTCCCTCCCTCCCCCTCCATCCCTCCTCTCTCCTTCAGTCTCCTGCCCTCCCCCTCTTCCTTCTCGCAACACTTTTCTGGGAGAGAACTGGGTCCCAGTCTAGGCTGCTGCTGCTGGCCAGGGTTGTTAGCCGCCAAATAAAAAATGGATGAACTTGTAGAGCCCCGGTGCTGTTCTCCTGCATCAAGTTGGTGGAAAGAGGGGGAGTAAAGTGGGAGACAGAGAGGGAGAGAATCAGGCTGACATGAAATACCGTGCTCAGACCGCGTCCTCCAAATAAAAACCTGTCCATCTTTTATGTCTGGTTTTTTTTAGTTGTGAAAAAAATATTTTTTTGTCAATAAAGGTCAGAAAAAGGTCTGTGGCTTATTTAGGGATCAATAATCCCAACAAAAATATTTTAGAAATGGTTAGATTACCAAATAAATTTAAAAAAAAAAAACCCTTTTAATTTGTATTTTTTTTTTAAAGGTTCGTGAAAAAAACACTTTCTCCAGTTTTGTTTTATTTGTTGGAAAAAAGATAGATATCAGATTCTCACAACACGATTAACGTGGCCAGAAGAGTTCACAGTAACAATATTATTGCACTATCTATAGAAAATTTGAAAATAATAACAGTCAAAGTCATCTTTACTTTTCTGTATTGTGTGTTTTGTGTCATTTTTGGGCAAATGAATTACTCTCAGTGTAGCGTATCCATAAAATCATGCAAAAAGAGCAGTTACACTTAACAGATAATTAAAAGACAACCAGGTAGAGTTGGCGGAGAGAAAGGATCACACTACATTACAGTATTTACAGATATTAACTTGCGTGTTTTATTAACATGATATCAGTATTTCATTTTGAAGTATCATAGTTATCGTCAATACCAGTATATCGTGACATCCCTGATATAGAATATGGCAAAATACATAGATTTGAGGTTAATTTACACAAAATGAATGATTTTAATGAAAACATTTAATTGTGTGCACTAGAGCTGCAAAAATAAGTCAAGGAAGTTATTTTTACAGTAAAAATTGACAGATATTTGACTGTTCTAAGTTTTCAAATATGAGAATTTGCAGCTTTTCTGTGTTTTATATCATTTTAAACTAAATATCTTTGGGTTTTAGATGGTTGGTCGGATAAAACAAGGTATTTAAAAACGTCTCCTGTTGCTGTAGCAACCTGCGATGGGCATTTCACACTGTTCTTTGATATTTTGTTGACCAGATGATTCATGAGCATATTAATCAATAATGAAAATAATTAGTTGCAGTCCACAAATCAATATGATGAAGAGAAGATTTCACTTAATTGTCAGAAAGAAAAAGAAAAGAAATTTGTCTTGCGTTCCAGGTCAGATATTTTACATAAATACAAAAATACAAAGCAACACATAAATACAATGGCACAAATCACATCAGACATTAAAGTGTTACAAACATAACTGATGTAAACAAACCCAATAACAATAAAAAATATTAATAACCAATAATTACAGTGGGTTTTATCTGTCAGTCAGTTGCTGAAGTGATGGTAGGTTCCAGTCTTGTGTTTTGCTCTCCAGCCATGGATTGACCTTTTTCCCGAACATCCACATCACAGCCTGTGTCCCTGACATGAAGGAAAAACCTGAATAGTGTCACTTTGTTATTATCAATACAGTATTACATCACTGCATATGGTAACTAAGGGACTATATGTCTTCACTGTACAGTGTGAGTGTGTGAGTGTGAAGGTGTGGGCCTCTTCTTAAATACTGTTTGTCTTCAGGGAATTACATGATGTTGGGGACTCTAAATAATTACACTAAACAGCTTTTAATTAAAGACCTACTCCAGCTGTGTGTGTGTGTGTATGTGTGTGTGCGTGTTTTGAAAATCATCATTTATCTTGAACACCCCCTTGGGGACAATAGGCAGAACATACGTGGCGGGGATCAGATCTCTCCAGCAAACAGGTCAAGTCATTATCTGCACAGAGCAACATGAACCTCATCTGATTGTTCTGGATCGTTCTGCCTCCTTGTTTCATTCACTTGATCGAAGCGTCGCATGTTTCTCACCTTTCTTCACTCAAACTGGAAAGATAGAGTCCTACCTTTTTGTTTTGTTTTTTTGTCATGTGGCAGGTTTCTGTGTATGTGTGTGCACGTGTGCTCCGACAATGAAACATTTATTTGTATTAGTTTGTGATAACAAGTCGATGCATTAGTTAGGACTTACCCCCACCAGCGTTCCACCTCCATGTCCATCACTCAAACCATTTGTGAACACATTGATCCTTCCCTCCCTCCTCCCTCCCTTCACCTCCCCTCCTCCACCCTCTCCTCTCCCATGCTGTATATTCCCAGGGTTTGGAGGGAGGAGAGCCAGAATGGCTCAGACAGCCATTGATTTTTATTTTATTGGTCTACTAGTGGAAAGAGGAGGGATAGGGGAGGGCCTGAGAGATGCAACTCCACAGCTAAGTTTCTTCTTAGTGGAGACGGTGTGTGTTTATGTGTGTGTGTTTTACGGTGGGCTGGGCCTATCTGCTTATGTCTGTCTGACTGTTTTTGTTTTGGGGTGGGGTGTTATCTGTCTGTCTGTCTGTCTGTCTGAGAGGTGTGTATATGTGTGTGCATGTCCAGCCACCTCTGAGAGCCATCAAAAGCTCTGTGTGTATGTGTGCACGTGTCTCGGCTTGTATCTGTGTGCCCACCTTTGTGTGTTTTGTTTGGGCGCACATGTGTGTGTCATTGAAGGGACTGGGGAATCTGGGGCGCTGATGAAGTTGGCACAAGGGACCTGGACCCCAACACACACACACACACACAGACACACCCGTACCCCCATACACACACACACACACACACACACACAGCTGAGGTGTATTCCGGTGCTCATTAGAGCTGGTAATAAGGCTGTGCTGCTGGAAGAGGAGGGAAAAAAACAGGGAAAGGAAGAGAGGGAGGGAGGAAGAGGGTGGGAAGGGAGAAAAAAAAAAAAAAAAAAACGGGAGATTTTAAATTTTAATAACACTGGTACGATTTTGTAAATCTTTCCTGACAGAAAAGTCCTCATTATTTTCATCTGTCTCCGAGGAGCCTCTCCTCCAGCTCTGCCTCCCCGGGTAAACGGACTTCTCTCTCTCTCTCTCTCTCTGTGTCTCTCTGTCTTCTTCTCCTCACTCCACCTCTCTATTTCTGTCTCTCCACTCTTTCCCTCTCTTGTTTTTCACTCTCAGCTGCTTTATTGTCCATTTCCGTCCTTCCTGCTTGCTTTATTTTTTGCTCTTCTTTGCACTCATCATCTCGACTCTCTCCCTCTCTCCAACATTAGCGCCGTATATCTGTGTGTTTCCCGAATAAGGTGTGCGCTGACTGGCTGCCTGCGATGAAGGAACATCCGGAGCCAATAGAAGGACCAGTATCATGTGCTGTTATTGGCTGGTGTCTCAGTTACAGTTACTGTTGGTCTGTCTACATATGAGTGGGGTGGGTGGAGGGGAGGGTTGGGGGTAGAGACAGAGAAAATACTCCGGGATCATAGTATCATAGTAGGGAGCGGGGTAAAGGTAAGCCTTCTCAAAGTTGGGTGTGTAGGAGTGTGTATATGTGTGTTCCAGCATGCACCATTGTACGCTGTGTGCATCGCTCACACATCCCCACACTTCCCCCTCCACACACACACACACACACCTCACCCCCCCACACCTCTATGTCAAGTGTCAAAGCTGGAGGATGGATCCGGTTTGATAAGTTCTGTTCTGTCTGGCCACGTGTCAGGATGGGATCAACCATACGGCAGAGGAAAACCATGTTCTTCACTCTCCTACCTCCCAATTTTTGGGGATTTTATTTCATTTTGGGAGCTTTTTTTTTTTTTGTATTTGTGGTGTAAGTTTTATTCTAGCTGCTTCTGTTGCTTAAAGAAGTGAAACGGAAATATAAATGACTCTTACCGTAGAAGCTCATTTGACGAGTGAGCTCATCGTAAAGTGCTTTGCTGGATACAGAACATAAATCTGTAGATTAGATCTACAAGTGACAGCATGCAGATGAGTTGTCCAGAGGATTAGGAAAATGATCTGTCCCCTGGGTATTCCTTTCTTCTTTTCATAGACACCAGTTGTTACGAGTGACCAAATGGAAAAAGATTAAATGCGTGATGAGCGACATAACTTTGTTTTTCTGTCATACACGAAGTATTGATTCACTTTGTGTGATTGTAATAGAAAAAGAGTAATTTCCTGCCCTGGTAGAAATGTAACAGAAGTAGTGACTTTCCAGCTTTCTCACCACCACACAGGTGGTTAAAGAAGAGTGATGACATTAATATCCTCGCTCCACAGGCTGTCAGAGGAAAAGACTGCAGTGTCACATACACTATTTCTTAGATAGATTTTCAGGTGAATTATGATATGGGCCCTCCCCTGCTTCATGTAACTCCTCCCAGCCTGTCTGCCTGGAGTTGGCTTCACTAGCCTCATAATCTACAAACAACAACAAGTACCGCATGAGCCTCGCAGTTTTTTCCTGAGTGTGTTTTGCCTAGTCCTGTCTTACTGTGCTTAGATTGGCTAGTACGTCTCACATCAACACGTTGAGGTCGAATGCGGTTAGTGTTGGGGCAAAGAGGTCGTGGTTAGGATAAGTACCAGTTAGTGTTGGGCAGTAATAACATTACTTTTTTCGATAACGGGTAGTGTAACTAATTGCTGATAAAATTTCAGTAATAATATTACAGTTACTCCAAAACCAAACAACTTGTTGCGTTACTTTTGTTATCACATCACCACTGACTTGAAATACAACTACAATACAAGTTACTTGTTTTAGTGTTCATCGCGCTGTGCAGGCACACCACAAAGCTAGTTGGAAATGCTTACCTTAGAGGCTGGAAATATTCCCGTCACTTTGATTTTGTCGGGATGAAAGATGACAAGAACACTGTTGGCTACAAAGATGTGATGAAGCTTGAGGCTGGATATGTTGTTAAGTTAAGTGACTCTCCATCCTTTAGTCAGAGCTCTGGGAAAATACTGGTCACAGACTACAGAAACCACCAGGTAAATAGAAGCTAACTAGCATTAGCTACACTTAACGGTGATTACCCTGACACTCACATAGAGGCACACATCTGAACTTTTGGGAGATACACAAACACCAATTTTATGTTGTGTAACAGAAAAGTAATATAACTAAGTAACTAAGTATTGTTGGCAGGGAGTAGTAAGAAAAGTAACATCATTACTTTTGAGTAATGAATAATGAGTAATGTATTACTTTTTTGAGTAACAAGCCCAACACTGGTACTAGTTATGTAAGTCAACAGTTAACTGTTAATCGTTTAACCTGCGAGAATATTTTTGACAGGTTATGCACTGTTAGCTTGTTAGCACCATTAGCTGAGTCAGCACAGTGAGGGTGTTAACACAGCTAACAATGCTGAAGGTATTTTTGCAGCTCAAAATTAAGTTACTCACTAATGGCGAAAACCAGCGTAAACCAGGGGATGGGCACCATATTTCTGCAGCAATGCCATCCTGCCACCGTGGGTCAGGACAGTGCTACCAATAATACTTGCCGAATAGGCCGTGCTATTAGCTAACTGCTGCCCTGCCTGTCCCAGGTGGTGCATGTTGCAGAGCAGCGAACCAGTGGTTTGGAGTGTGGGCTCCATGTTTTGGCACGTTAACTCCACTAGCCAGCTGTCAAAGCAAAGCAAACATAAGATAAAATAAAAGGCAGGACATTTACCTCATGAAACGTTAAAATATCAACGCCTCTAAATACATAGTGCTTCAAAATACTGAGTCATAGTTTGGCTATCAAAAACAGACCCTAGTATGGGCCAATCACAGAACAGTATGGCAGGACACGTTTAACTGTCCGCTAGAAACAGTTTCTGAGGTGCTGTGAGCTTCTTGCAGGAGTTTTTCTAAATTCTGTGCATGCATAGTCAAATTGACATTTTCATGTGTCATCAAGTTGTTGAAGTCGTCTCTTAATTTGCTCATGTCTATTAGCATGTGTTTCATTAGTCTGAAGTGCGTTGAGCTCTCAGGGCCGCCCTAATAACCTTCGCAAGATCTTGTAGTTTCACTTGATTGATTACAAACATTAGAGGAGCGATGTGTGAGGATATGATTACTGCTTTAGCCTTGACGTTTCGTCGCTCACAGTGGATTCAAACGCACAGCTAGAAAAGTGAAAGCCATACTTGAATTTAACCTTAAAAGTTTTTTGATTGGGCAGCGCTACATTTGCATCAAGCTTCAGTTTAAGGGTTTGAGTCTCTGCAAATAAGATCAGCTACTTTACATTAGACTTCAAGACGCGTTTTGTTAGACTGCTGTACAGAGAATCAGTTTAGGTCAAACAAAGTATTTTTTAGAGTATCTGTCCCCTGAGAAAAAGTTCTTAAATCACAGCTCTGTCATATTTCTTACCGCTTTGAACGCTTGAGTGTTTGAAGTTCTTCAGCGTTGTTTGCCACCAAATCAGATTCCTTTCAATGAATGCAATTTCTTTCTTTCTTTTTTTTACATAATTGAACCCCCCCTTTCTCTCCTCATCCACGAGGCTAAAACCAACTTCCTGTTCATTTTTCCACCCCCAGGCCTCGAGTCACCCTCCCCTCTTTTCCCCAGCTGAAAAAGTAACAAACAACACAGAGCAATCTGGATTCTCCCAACACACTCGCACACACTCACACACAAGCACCTCCTCTGGGTATTTGGCTTGGATAAATAATCATTGTAAATAATGAATGTCAATTAATAGGGGGAGACGTGGCCTTGCTAAGCACGCTCTGATTAGGGTTTCAGTGGGATCTCCTCCCCAGCTGGCTTCAGCCAATCATCTCCGCTTCATCATAGCATCCCCAACTCTTAATACAGTGTAGACATGTGGGCACATGACACATGCAGTTTGATGTTTTAGTACTATTTCCTTGTTTTTTGTGTCGTGAGCAAGCTCAGTGTGATTTAAGACAGGAGCGTGATATAAAAATATACCATAACTGTTACTTGTGGTGCCCAAAGATATGCTTTACTGTATACAGCGTGACACTTTCATGATAATGTATGCATTTATTCAAGGATAAACTGTCTACTTATAAAGCAGTGCTACTTACAAACAGTAGTTGCAACGAGCTCTCTGGTGTTATCCAGTGAGAGCGCGAGAAGGCAAAGTGTCTTGCCCCTGAAAAGACGCTCATGGTGTGTTACAAGTGATCGGTGATAGGATTTTGGATGTGGCTGGAGAGTCCTTTGTGCAGAGGAGTAGACACTTCTCTGCTAAGGGCACACACAAAGCAAAGACTTAAGCATAAAAGCACCGCTGTGATACATTTTTTGTCGTGCTTTCTTCCACAGCTGTGGGTTTGAAACTAAGCGTCGAGGCTGCCGCAGGTCCGAGCCGGTGGGCCGAGGGGAGGCTGTGTGAGCTCGACCGGTGTGCCGAGCTCAGACTTGGGCTTTAGAGGGTAGCAGGGTGACTGAGCAACCAGCCAGCCCCCCCTCCCTCCCCGGTGATAAATGGCCACAGCATGGGCTATTCATCTCCTGCTTAGAGAAGTGGACAGTGCCCCCCCACACACACACCTCCTCGGCCTCTCCTCCACCCCCTCCACATGTCAGCAAATGTGATAATTCTCTCATTTGTCAGGAGCAGCGGAGGGTTCGGACTTTGTGTGTGTGTTTGTCCGTGCATGTGTGGTGATGCAAACTCTGGGGAATTTTTGGGGAACATGCACGTGAGATGAGTTGATCCTCTGCACACCAGCACCCACTCCTCCGTCTCTTTCCCTCTCTCTCTGCAGACCTCCTTTCCCAGCTTTGTGTTTTTTTGGTTCAAAGCCCCCTCTTGTCAAGTTTACTTAGGTCACAGTGGGAGAATTTAAATGTGCAAAAGAGTGAGTCGTTTTATGGCGAATTCCATCAGTAATTCAGTGATTTTATTACCTCCAGGAGACTACTGAGCCACTTTTTCCACTTTATTGTGCAAATAAAGTTTTAGAGCCTGTGTGTGTGTTTGTGTGTCGCGCTTGTTTGTGAGTGTTTTTGTATGTTCGCACGAGTGTGTACACACATCAGCGTGAGATTTTTAAAGAGGCTACGAGTGTGTGTGCGAGTCAGAAATAATTTGTCAGACGTTCTAGACACAAAAGTGTTGCAGTTTTGGAAGCATTACGTGTGTGTGTGTGTGTGTGTGTGTGTGTGTGTGTGTGTGTGTGTGTGTGTGTGTGTGTGTGTGTTACACTCCCATGCCAGTGCTTGTATACCAGTAAATACCCTGTACGCAGACCTCATGGTAGCTATTAAACATGATAAGCCTCCAGTTGATGGCTGGTCATTTAGTTTGCACATAAACATGTGACTGTTTTACGTGTTCTCTGTAGACACAATATGACTTCTGTGAACTCTGCCTGATCCCTTTCTCCCTCTCTGTGTCTTTCTCCACCTCTCTTTCTCTGCAGGATCATCCAGAATCGCGTCCTGGTCTTCATCCTCGGAGCCATCATCCTTCTCACCATCATCCTGGCCATCTATTTCAATCTGAGGGGCCACTGATCTCCCCTCTGCACACATACACGCGCACACGAACCCTCACTCCTCCCCTGACACAAATACAAACACACACACGCGTGATTAATAGCGACAAAAGCGTTGTTCTGCTGTAATTAGGACAAATGGTCCCCATGAATCACGGTTTCCAAAGCCTGACAGGGAGCTTTTTTTTTCCATCTCTTTCTCCTTTTCCTCTTTTCTGTCCCTCTCTACCTTCTTTGCTCTTCCCTTTCTTCTTCTTTCTTTTCTCCTCTCTCTGTCAGGCTCTCTCATACATCTCCAGGGACAAGAGTAAGAGGGGGAGATGTTTTTATGATAGTTAATATTTTTCATGGTGTTGTCGTCGGCGTGGTTCTGCAGCCCATCCTGTCCCCAGGTGAACAAGGCCCGGGAAATTTTTTTTTGTAACTCAAAGCAGATTCAGATATGTAGATTTTTTTTTTTTTTTCTTGTGACGGAGGTGGGGTCAAGTGTTATCCAGGATGTGTGTGCATGAGAGATGGAGAGAAAGTAAAAAGAGTGCACACATAGGTATGCTCGCATGTGCATGAGTGACAGTCATGGATTTGGGGGAACAACTGTGTTTGTTATTAACACCAACCGTAGACACACACACGCTGTAGTATGTATGAGCTTCTGTAACTAAATGATTCAGCTGTTCTTCATGTAGCCCCGACAAAGCACAGAGGACAGTGCCTTCAGATAAGATATGCTGTTCACACTCTTTCTTTAAAAAGCTCAGCAGAGCCCAAAAATAGACGAGTGGCGCTGCCTTGAAAAGAGAGGATGCACATAACAAAAAAAACAAAACAAAAAAAAAAACAGGTTGAGGTCAGTTCAGCTTCAGTTCAGTCAATCAAGGTGAAAAGGTTTGTTTGTTTCCAATTACAGCGATCCGTAAAGTATACATGAGCATTTCAAGAAAGTTTGAGATTGTAAAAATGAATTAAAGCAACTATTTTAATATGTTTTACTCCAAAAAGGGAGCTGGCCCCAACCTTTGAGCATACAATACATAACTACACTGCAGAGAAAGGGTTCTTCACGCATTATACCCAGCTTTAATAGTGGTACAATCCCCCCGCACCTCCCCAACACAGTTTTCACAACTCATTTCCGCAGACTTTTTAATGCATCTGTCATTGTGGGAACTTCTAGACGTCATACTGTATGTACTAACATTTAAATCTACATCATGTATAGTGTTTTGCTCTCAATACAAGTGATTCTGTTATTACTATTTATTTATAAATGCAGATGAGTTTTCAATTAACTGTGTTAGGACTGTATGTTTTATAAAAAAGTATTCAGAATTAACATTAACAGCATTTTATCTTGATTTTTCGAGTGTTGGGTGATTAGTCTATAAAACGCAGAGTGCACACCAGGACCAACTGAAATGCGTGGATTTCAAGTTTCGTGTCTTATAAATGTTTTTTCTTCTTCTTCTGTTCTTATAAATGGATCTAAGTTGTTTTAGAACTGGCACTTTTTTGTTCTATATTTTTTTTCTTGTCGAGTTCTGAAGACTGTGACGCAGTCCTTGTTTCTGTGTTTATCTGTACGCTGACTTATGATGTGATACATTTGCAGGTGTTTGAAAAAAAAGAAAAAGAGAAACATGTGCGTGAGTTTACTGCTGTTTAATTCTTCAGGGGAAAGCCATTCTTCAGGGGGTCTCGGAGAAATCTAAATTTAAGAGCACATTTGGAGAATTTTCAGAAGTTGAGATGCATGAAGGTAACGCTGTGCACGCCACAAACACACACACACACACACACACACACACGGGAGTGTTGCAGTGTGCTTGTGTCTCCTGTGGTCGGTGTGGTGGTTCCTGGCAAGGACATTTGCTATTCTGTTTCAGGGCCACGGTCTTCATTTTCGACGATGCGGGGGTGTCGGGGTGCTGAGCCCCCCCAACGCCCCCTCCTACCAGCCACCATTTCACAGGCCCTCACTAGCTGCAGCGCCGCCGTCTGCTTCAAAGCCTCAAATTAATGGCCAACAAAATAGTGTGCCTCTGACCGTCCCATGCGGGGCCGACCCACCAAGACTTATCATTAAAGTGAAGGAATAATGAAAAAAGGAAGGAAGCAGAGAGGAGGGAGAAGGAAGGAAGTGAACAAGGAAGCATGGAGGTAGGGGGTGAGGGTGAGGGTGGGGGTGGAATCCCTAGCAGTTTGACAAACCTCATCTGGTAATGACCCTCAGTGATTGTTTTTTCACCCAGTGCTCAGTGTGTGTGTGTGTGTGCGCAGCCTACCTACGTGCCGATGTGCTCTCTTCTCCTCCTCTCTCCTTCTATCTCTGTCTTTCTCTCCCTCCTCATCCCTCCTGCTCCCCCCACTTCTCTCTACCTCTCCTGCCACCTTTTCTCCTCCCCCCTGTCCTCCCCTCCCTCCCCTCTCTCCCTCCCTCCCAGCCTGTCAGATGAGCGGAGCAGTAGCTAGCGAGTGAGCGGTGGAAGGCAGCGTGGCGGCGGCTTCTATTTGAAGTTGTAATGGTGTCAAAAAGTCAGGGCTGACTGACAGACGTCAGTCCCACAGGGCCTCATTAAAAACAGACCCACTTGACAAGGAAATAATTGAGCGCCGGCGACAACTCGGGGGCCCCTCCGCGTTTTTAGATGTTTTTATTTTCTTTTCATTATTAGCGCCGAGCTATTATGTTCATTAAGAAATGGCATTAAAACAAGTTTTTAAAAGCGGGGAAATGGAGGGAGGGGCAGAGGGAAGGCAGGATGTATGGAGGTGGGAAGATAACGATTTGTTTAGAGCCCCCGTCCTGTTTTATTATTTAAACAGGAGCACTGTCATGTGATACCTTGGCAGACGTCGGCTATCATCTGCCACTCCTCCCTTTTTTCCCCTCTTTTCCTCCTTTTTTCCTCTCCGCTCATCCCTCGCTTTCCCCCTCAGCTTTTATCTTCCCCTCCTCCGTCCATCCATCTATCTCTTTCTCCACCTGCCCGTCTCTCTCTCTCTCTCTCTCTCTCCCTCGCTTCATCCCTTTCTTTCTCTCCCTCTGAGCGGCGGGTGTCGTTGGAATATGAACTAGATTATTCATCAATGCCCCCCACGCCCCGCTACCACTCCCCCCGTCCGCTGATTTGGTTTTCGACAAGCGTCTCACCGCAGAAGGCTGAGGATGAAAACTTGTCAAAAATAGGTTATATCTTATTCCAAGGGGCAACAATAGCAGCAGGTACAGACACCTTTTAATATTTAATTTAGACGGGTGTTAACCCTCCTTAAGTGACTGGAGCTGTGTCTTCCATACAGACACCAGGAGAGAAACGAGGGTGGGGGGAGTGGGGGGGGAGAGAAATTAATTATTTGATGTCTGAAAAGTGATTTTGAAGCTCTCCCTGCCTTCCCCTGTTTGCCAGGGAGAGGATCGAGTCTTTGGGTGTCCCTGATCATTCTCTACACCAACCACGTCTTCGGCATGGCCGTCCTGCGAGAGCTCAAACATTACCACTCAAATCACATTCAGATCTTCGCTCTGCTGTGCCTCGCTTGATACGGTAATGATAACACGAATGATCATATAGCAATGGTCTCTTATTTCATCAGCGGAAATGATTTTCCAGAGGAATTATCTTTTATACCTCCATGTTGCGTCAGTCTGTCTCGCTAACGTCCCTTATACACATCTCAGCAGTTGTTCCCATTCCTCCCCTGGTCCTTTCTAGTAGCTTTACATGAAAGTAAAAAAAAAAAAGCAGGTTCCTCAACAAGGAACCTCTGTGATGCACCACCATTACAAAAAGCCTGATGTTTGTCAGCCATTTAAGACGACAAGGGATTGTGACAAGCGTCGTTTGAGCTGTCTGTCCCCTGGTGAAGGGCGGGCCTTAAGCGGGATAAACAGCTCCAGCGGTGGGATCACGACGGGAGGGTGGGCGCTTCATCTCCAGGAGTGTCCGTGATGCTGCCACCCCCCCACAACCACCACAACCAACCACCACCACACACAAACACACACGTATTAAAGGAGGCCTCTGCAACAACAGCTACCCAAGAAAAACCCACAATGGCACTGTTTGAGAACTACAATGAATCTTCTACTGTTTGATTCAGCACACACAGAAAAAGCGCGCTGCTGCACGTATGGTGGACGCCCCCCTCGATAAAAAGACACACACACGCTCCAGTGTACGGCTGTTAGAAGAGGAGCCATGTTCTCCGTTTGTACACGGCACCAGTCCTAGCAGAATGGCTTTCTTTCTCTCCTCTGCCCTTTATCTGCTTTTTCTTTCGCCCCCATCAGTGCTGTCGACCGTTTTAATGGTGTTTGTGCTCGCAAAGAAATGACAATGCCCCCCTTTATTTGTGGAAGTCACAGGGGCTGCAGCCATACATACATGGATGTGTTCGTGTGCATGTGTCGTGCAGGATGTGTCCCCCAGTGGTTGAGACGGAGCTGGAGGGCTTGGTGCGAAAAAGGCTGTGTTGAATTGTCCGTCCGCACGAATATCTGTTTGTGTCCGTCTGTAAATATCCGTGTGACTCATTTTTCCCGTTGACCAGGATTTTGAGTTGATCTTGTTCCCCTCCGACTCTCAGAGCTGCTCCTAAAACTATAAAGATGACTTTGGTGATTTTTGTCAGTGTCGGTGTTGTTTAACATCTTGTCATTAAAGCAGTTCTGAATCTCAGTAACCAAGACGCTGTGTCATAACTCGCACTTCCTTCCTCTAGCCGCCGTGTGCTGTCACTGAACAGACAAAAAAAAAACACTCGACTGACTCCTCAGGAACAAGGAAGGAGGTAAAGCCAGGAGCTGACATTTTCAAACCTATAGCAGCACTGTCTGCCTGCTTTTTGATTTTAAGGGCACACCTAGCCTTGTGCAGACGACTCTCTAATTCTGTTTTGCCAGGGAGACAATAGAAACACAAAGAGCCGGGTCAGAGCTAGGCTGAGCCAGGCTAAACCACTCAGCATCCCCACCTCTCCCCTCCCCTCCCCTCCTCTCCCCCTCCATCTCCATCTTACCCTCCATCTCTCTCCCTGTAGAATACTGCCACAGCCTTTGAACTGAAATTAACACTTTACCACTACAAAGACATACAGTTGTAACCAGCAATGTCATTTGCATGATAATGGGGAGTTGGAGAAAATGGAGCTGTTTTATAGTGGCAGGAGCTTTTGCTTCCACGTATTTATTTATTTAAGTATTTGTGTGCCCTTTGCCCTTCGAATTAAATTCTTACTGTATGTAAATTAATGCACAATGCAGCCAAGTAGATGTTAAGGGCATACTATGCAGAAAGATCCCAAAAAAATCCATAGCCTCCTACAGAAGTGATCCCTCTCAGGCATCTCTTACAACCCACTAGAGGTGTGTGGTGGTGTATTTATTTACAGAGACTCTGCCCTCTGCCTGTATTTTCTTATTTTCTTCTTCTTTGGTCTCTTTGTGGTCGGGACATTATCGGGAATTCACTGTGGCAACTTACGCTGAACAGCTAACCTGCTCTTGAGCAGTTGACTTCAGGGTACGGGATCACAGCCTGTCAACATCCCGACCCCTGACCAATCAGATCACTGCGGAAAAACGTATCCATGGACAAAAGTCTGGCGACTCAGGTAAAAAAGAGTAACCTGTATATTGTTACAGGTCAGCAGCATCATGTCATTGTTTCAGGGCTCTGTTTCCACTGTTTTAAAACAGAGCTTCTAACAAATGGAGAGATTGTTTACACACTAAACACATGATTTTAGCAGGATTTTAACTCATTCTAAGTTTATTTTAGTCCACATTGATCGCTGACAATGGTGCTACTTTTACACTCTTATTCCACCACTGCAGCTCAAAATAATCTGAGACACGTGTTGTGAGAACTCAGAAAAAAGCTAATATTTTATCAGTAATTGTTTCCCATTATTATAAATTAAACATTGCGGTTATACAGATGTCATCAGTCTTTAACAAGGCTACTTTTCCACCCTTTACTTCAGTAGCAGAAACAGTTGAGCATTAAATTGGTGTTTTATGTGACATTTTCAGAGCAGTTTCATCATCTTCCAACTAAATAACTTAAACATACTCTATATTAAAGTCATGTTGGCCTACAGCTTACGGACAGACTCAGCTGACCTTTACTTTTTAGACAGTATTTTCAATATTTCTACATTTACGTTATAAGATTACAGAGTATCGTTAACATCCCACACCATCGACATTTTCTCATCTCATTGACGCAAATATTTTTCGGTACTGTTTCATCTCACATAAAGTTGTCTATTTCATTCATGGTTCTGATGATGTCGATCGTAATTAACACCCCCGCCTCTTTAACATGAATGTACTCGTGGCTGGACAGTAAACCCCAGAGTTGACTGAACTGATTGATAACCAGCTTTGTAGTACTGGTTATCCAGGCGGCCAATGTCAGGGTTAGGCAGCACGCATCCAAGAGGAAGCAAGTTGGCTTTCACCTTCATTGGCAATGCTAATTTCAAACAGTAGCCAACAATTCCTGACTAGTGTACCTTTAAAAGTATAGTATGCAGGATTGATGGCTACTGTTTGTAACCACACTCACTAGTGAAAATGAAAGTGAAGGCCAACCCCAGATTCACTGTAATTTGGCATTTAACCTTGCTATATTTGTGTTTCTTCCGCACTGTATCTCTTGAATGTCAGCTGCTTATGGTCTGGCACCTGGTCGCAACCTTTTTATAAAGCCCGACAAGGAAAATCCTGCAAAGTATATCTTTAATTTATAAAGTTTAAAATGTTGCATTAATGATGTGATGTTATGATTTTGGACACTTTTATTGAATAGATTTCCCCTATATTCAACTAAAAGTAGCCACTAACTTCATGACTGGTTTTGTGCAGTGTAGTTTTTTCTGTGTTGCTGTAATAGTGGACGAATGATAGTTGTAGACAAGTGAGAAGAAAAAGTGAGGGTGAGCGCAAAGGAGGTGAGGTTGCCTGGGAGGCACTCAGTGGCCTGGACGTTCAGAGAGAGGAGGGTTTAGTTGGGCTCGCCCCTGTACAGTAATTTACTTTGCATATGGTGTCTTAGCAGACACGATTCTAAATTTCCAACTGGGAGGCATCAGTGGAGGAATCACTGTCTTCAAAAGACGGCCTGCCAGTCACGCTCCTCCCGTAGCCGGAGATCTGAGCGCGCGCTGATAACCCGCGACATCTTTCTGGAAAAACGGGGAGTCGATCAGCTTTGATGGAGCACATCCGCCATGACAGGCTACTGAAGAGCCCGCTAATCAACTGGGGAGGGGAGGGAGGTGGGGGCATCGCTTAGCATGACAGCACAGAGGAGAAGGCTGGGGGGATGGATGGATGGATGGATGGATGGGCAGATGGATGGATGGAGGTGTGCTTGTTCGCTCCGAGACTTTCAGGTGGATGGAAGGGTGGCTGGAGAAGAGGGAGACAGGAATGTGTGTTTGCATTGTCTGGGAAAAAAAGGGCACCCCTCCAGTACCCCCAGCAGCCTGTTACCTACTCCCCCCCTCTACGAAACCTCCGCCTCAGATGGTTGGTGGCAATCAATTATTCATGTGAGGGCGTCCAATCCCAGAGCTTGGCGGCCAGTTTTCTCCATGTAGGCCAGGAAGTGGAATTGGATTCTTATGAGGGGGTCTGTTTCAGCCTGGTGCATGGGGTCAATTGAATCGGGAGTCCAAAGGTTACGGAACCTGTATGATGTCCTCTCATATCCCTCCGCCTGTTGGAAAAATAGTGACGCATTCGCCTGAAAGAATCCTGGTTTGCTCTTATCTGTCTGTTTCACATTATAAGGTGGATGTTTTCTCAGAACCTTTTGACCAGTTAAGAAGTTGGAACAAGCTCGGTTTAGTCCACACAAGTCCCATTTACTCACGTAATTCACTCAAGCTCCAAATTATGAACCAAACTTTCCCTGGAATACCTTGCACGCAGCCTCTTCCCTGCACATAGCCTTGCACACATGCCTCCTCAAACAGACAGGTTTACTGTACACACACACTCACTTAGACTTACACACACTAAACACACACCTCTCTATTGAGACATATGGACGTGGCAACAAAATGCACAACTTTTTGTTCATCTCAAGGACTTGTGAGGGCCCCAGTGAACTGAGAGGCCATATTGATTTTCCCTCTTTTCATGCTGTGACTCTGGGATTACCCATTTTCTCATTCATTTTTAAAGACAACTCGTGAGATTCTTCCTTCCCCTTTTCTCTCTGTTTTTTCCTTTTTCCATCACCTCTCCACCAACACCACCACCACAACCCCCCGCAACACACACACACACACACACACACACACACACACACACACACACACACACACACACTCACACTCTCACACCAGCACAGCAGTTGTAGCCACCCCTTTTCCGCAGCCAAGTCCCTCCTTGACCCTGAAAATTGTAATTCAGCCATAGATCACAGCTGCTGAATATTAGGGCTTACAAAAGCAGTTAAATAAAATATGTTGAAATCGTCCAATCCCAGAGGCCACGGCAGAAATTCTAATCAGGTGAGAGAAAGGGGAAGGAGTCAGCAGGGGGATTATGGGTAAAGAGAATCGTCTGGATCTACCGGCCAAGAGTGAGGAGCTGACGTAGAGGTGGGATTGAGCCCGTATCATAGCAATCATATCAGAGTAGTAGGATGGAAAGTTTCTGAGACATGTGAGCTGTATTATGACTCTAATTTCACTTTAACTTTAAACCTTTAATAGCGTCTTTGCATATGACATCATACATTGGTGTGCTGTCAAGATGGAGGGCAGGCAACTGCAGGCATAGACTACCAACGCTGCACAAATGGCTGTGATTTGCCCTGTTTATGGCTGTTCAAAACAATCACATTGGAGAAAAACAAAGGCCACTAAGTCCAAAAAAATAGTAAAATAAAAATTCACTGAGAAACAGCTGCAGATGTGGATCAAAAACCTCTGTCTTCAGGCTGGAGGAGCAGAGTCAACTAATGTCAAGCGTTAACAACGTTTACGTAACATGCCTCGAGTTGGATGCCATTACAATGTGCTGTTACGAGTCCTCTGTGTTTTTAGCCATGACCGAGATTTTGAAGAACATTTCACCAGACCTCTGGGAACAGTTCACCTAGTAGGTAAAAAATAGTACCTAACATTAGCTAGTAATGTTACCCTGACAGAAGTAAATCCATGTAACATTATCTGTACAGTAGTAGGAAGAAAAAAGTACTTATCATTAGCTAGTAATTAGCCTGGTGGCAATAAATCCAGGTAACGTTATACTTGTAGGTAAATAGTTGTACCTTTAGCCAGTAATGTGAACCTGTCAGCAGAAAATCCATTTTACATAAGCTGTAACGTTACAACAGTAGTTAGAAAATAATAGCTAAGGTTAGCTAACATCAGTCTCACACGAGAAACTCGACAGCAGTAAATCCTTGTACTGTTATACTAACGTAAATAATAGTGTCTAACGTTAACTTGTAAAACAGTTTTACTCAAGCACATTTACTTTCCTGACCAAAAACAAGACAGCAGTCGTTTCAACTGTGACTTCAACTGCACAGAAAATAGTCATAGTACACCAGACTCTTGTCCTATGTTTTTATCGGCTTGTAGTGTAACGTTAGTATTGTCAAAAGGTCTGGAGGACGAGGTGATTTGTAACTATGATCATGTTCACACTGGGCAAACCATTCAAATTGTGGGAAAAATCACTTTTCTTTGTTTTGTATGGAGCACATCCAACATGAGTTTCTTTTTTTTCATGGTACCCGCTGCCTGCAGATTCATCCAACCTTTTTATGCAATAACATGCCTCCATTTCCAATTCCCGCAGTGTATGGATTCATCACTTCCCGCCCCCCATCTGAACTTTGTTTTTCATAATAATCATGTGATTGCAAACAAGCTAAATCAAGGCAAGACAAAACAATCCCCCAGACACACAAAATCCATTTACAAGAGTTAGAATTACTTTAAATCATCATATTAAAAATATCCAGACACAAAATACATGTTTAATAAATTTGCATACACCATATGTTTTATGATCTTAATATTATCACACAGATATTTTGAATTATACACATAATTTCACGTAATTCATCCTTACTGTTATCTATAATTAGTGCCAATGCCAGTATGTGTCTTGCTAGAGGTCTTCAAAGTCGGCAGCTTCCCGTAACCTGTAGTGTCAACTAAACTATTTGCAAAATAATTGAGTCTCCAGGTATTAATGCACTCATTTTATGCTAAACAGGCCAACAACACTTATGGCCTATAGGCCTTCCTTTGACCGACGTAGGAGGGGGTCAAAACACATTAATTATTCTGTTGGCATGCTTGTTAAAGTGAAACACAAGGATTGACCCAATGAACGACCTTTCATGGGACAATACTGCTTTAGATTACCAGATTTTAGGTCATTTTTTATTATAGTGTTATTTCTAGCATAAGCTGCCAGTGCAAAGCCAACAAAAACAGCTCCTTTAATACATGCAAGACTCTTTTTTATTTTATTTTATTGAAGGTACACAAAATAAATATTCCTTTAAGTGAAAGGGAACGTCATGCTACATTGGTGTGATCAGAAAACCATCAACTTGGCTCATACACAAGCATTGTCACAAGGGTTCTGAAAACTTTTCACGCCTTCTTTCTTCATTGTTCCCACCAGCGAGCAGCTTGGACTCAGCCACATGTAAAACGGCCGGACAGTCCAGAGAGGGGTGATTGATCGCGCTTCAATCCCTCAGCGGTTCTCCAGACAAGGAGACGCTCGATTACACTCTGGGATCAAAATGCTGAATTCACACACTCCCCTCCAGAGAGAGAGGGGGAGAGAAAAAAATGTCCAAAGACCTTTGCCGGGCAGATTCTGCACACCACCCAGCAGTCTGGTCCTCAAGACTTTGTGCTTTGTCTTTGGCAACCAAATAATGCAATCACCTTCATTCTGTTGTGTCTGAGTTGGTACAAAACAACAGCAAAGCATGCTAGACTTGTTCATTGTAGCTGAAACAAATGTAAATGAGCATTTACCTTCCTCAAACCATAGTAAAGTGTGTTTACAGAGATAAAGGTAGAATGTGAACACTTCCTCGTTTGTGTGGGAGAGAACCGACTACTTCCCAATGAAGCATAGTGAGGTAATTTAAGGTAAACACAACTAAACTGATCAAACCGCCTCTTTTTTTTATGGACATTTGGAGGTACGAGAGATTGACAGCAGTCAGCTTTCTGCAGTTACACCTTCACAGACTGGTATGCAAATACAAGTTCTGTGCACAGCGCTGATATAAATATATGTCACTTTAAAAAAGTGATGTAACACACGTTCAGGAGGGTTTTAGTCAGGATTTTTCAAAATCTGAGACTTGTGCAAGAGCTTTCTAGCATGAGGCCAGGGCACTTATGTTTAAACCACAATGTATTTTCATGTTCAACACCTTAAACTCTCTCTTACTTTCTATCGCATTGTGTTAAGCCACTGACTTATTTACAGTAGCTCCATGAAAAATTGAAGTCCCCCTCCAGACATGTTTTAAAGTATATAGAAATGCTCTGCTATGATTAATATTTTGTGTAACATAGTTTCGTATATGAATAGTAAAAAAAATCCATGAGATCAGGCCTCCGTCCCACCCACCACTGCTGCACTAGGTCAATTAGCAAAAGAGTAGTGTGCCTCAAGATGCTCGTGTTAGCCATAGATGAAACATCAAAAATATTCTGCCGTATGAGTTTGAGCATCAGTCAGAACTGGATACAGCGTTCAAGGCGGTGCCCTGTTCATTCCAATGAAAAGTTGCTCAGTGGCGCATGGTGCCAAAAACCTGAACTTCCTGAGTATAAAGTTACCCAGATCTTACCTGGCGCACTACAGACTTTCGCAAGCCAAGTGGCTAACTTCCTGTTTAGCACTCTAACTTGTGTGGCTCCTCCAGACTTTTAAGATGTTATCAGACTGAATGCAGCAAATCCCGTGAGCAAAATGACTCATTTTGTTGGGATTGTAACGCTCAAAAACTGTGTACAATGATTTACAGACGTCTCTTACACAATTTAACTCTATGGGAAAAGTCTTACGGAGCTACATGGCTCTATGTGACAGACTTGGAAGCTGTAATTCCACTGTTTGGCTACTCAGAAAATTGGTTTCAAAGCCAGGTGCTCTTCCTTGGGGCCTGTTAGTAAGTCTGCTCTGCCGTGAAATAAATAGATTTGCATCTCCTACACTAATGTTCAGATGAGTGACCTGCATAAAAAATAACAACATCAAGTTATTTTAAGTGATGACTATTGGTGGTAGACGTCCCTGTTTGTCATACTTTCCTTTTAAGAATGAAAGCTCGATCAAATATTTAACCAGACTTTAAAACCACATGGATTTATTTAGGATTTGCCTTTTGTTTCTTTGTTTGTATAATGATATTGTGAAATCAGACGGCACCACCACGAGAACAAAAGCAATTCAAACCAAGTTAAACAGCAGACAAAAACACCCTTTTCTTTGTCTCTTGAGCAAAAGATTTTTTCATGTATACATTGTGGCTGAATAGCTGACTGTTTTTGCCTGTTGATTTCTAATTTGGTTGAGTTGCTGCAGGAAAATGTACTGTTTCTATCCCCATTTCCAAGTCCATACAAATAACAACTGTTTGCATTCTTTATAGCTTATAAATCTATAACCTTGAATCAGGCTGGAGGTTTTATCAATGACTGAGGAAGGATGGGGTACACATAAGGTGACAGAGGGTATTCGCCCTTATGTGGACCCAACAGGTCAATGCAAAAGCTCTCCAGTGTTTTTGAAATGCACAGCCCATTGAAATTATGTCAATGGACAAAAAATCTCTTTCATGAGTTTTATAACTCAAGTTGCTTATTCAACCAAGCAACTGTTTTCACCCATTGAAATCAAATATGATCTTGTGTGCTGAGCTGATGGCAGTGGTTGAAGGACAGCTCTTTCAGAGAGGCAATGATCTTACAGTTGCACACACTCCCTTTCAATGGACACTGATCGTGCTCATTAAAATGAAAACATGTTCTCATTTGGTGGTCTTTCTACGATATGGGACAATGGGATGGAAGAGTAAGTAAAAGCGGTGTAACTAAGAAGTTTTTATTGTGAGTACCTGTCACTCCATAAAGAATGCAGGGAGGTCAGTAACTGGAGTAACTGGAGCACTCCTTTCTGTTGGCGTGTAGTGCTGTGTGATTGTGGCCTTGGGTTCCTATTGGTGTAAAGTGGACATCTGCATCATTGTGTTTATTATATTGAACCTACGATCAGGTTAACCTCACTCCGTATTTCTCTCTACAGTCTTTCAGGTAAGCATCAGCCTTTGTTGTCAGCGGAGTTTAACAAAGTGAAACCTCCAACAATGATGGATGTTGTCATCAAGTGTAGTTGAGGCATTGTCACGAGGGTAACTTTTATTTGCACATAACAATATGTCTGCAACTGAGATTCAAGCAGGAACCTGCTTTTTCTTGGTGAAGATGAAGTTGTGTTATGAAGTTGCTTTGCTGTTGTCATTGAAGAGATTATAAGTCGATCCAGACATCATTGTGATGCCATCTGGATATTTCTCACAAAGGCTGCAGCTGAAAGACGTTTTTTTTTTTATATTAAGTCTAACCATTTGGAGCTGTATCACAAAATCAAAATCTAAGGACCCTGACGCACCAAGTCGATAGTCGGCAGTGTGTCAATGTTGCGCTGTCGGTGAGCACCTGTTGCCCTAGTTTTTGCGATGTGTTCCGCGATGTTCACACTAGTTGGCCCTTGTTGGATTTTTTTTTTTAGATGATTCAGCATGTTCAATCAGCATCAGAGCTGCAGAGCCCATCAGTGAATAAAATCATTCTGAATGGCAGTTAACAGGAGAAACAAAAGTGAGGAATGTAAACAAATGGCTAAAGTCAAGAAGGCATGAGACCGAAACAAACTTATTATATTAGGTAAGATTTTTTTTTTTTAAGTTACTGAGCTCTTAAACAGAAATGTTTTGCAACTGTTTGTGTTATTGCTTGCTGGCACATGGTAAATTGTTCTTTCAGCATCAGGTTGTGTTGTTAATGTGCTAACTAGCTCACTAGCATCTTGAATCCATCCTGTAGGTGTTCTAGTTTCTCTTTTTAAATGACAAATACAGACTGCTGCTACCTGCTGCTATGGAGAGTTAATTTTTCTCACAGGTGTAGAACTTGCATCCCAGTTGGCTGTGGTCTGTGGTGTGTTCAGGTGCAACTTTTTGACCGAGGCACAAGTGACATGAAGCGACTGAACAGTTGGCCTTCATTGCCACCAGTTCTTTGAAGTTGGTTTAGTATGTCTGGACCTTAAGAGCGGTTTTTGCAACCTTAATATTTTTGATTACATGTGGCCCCATGAAATGGTATCTTCTCTTGCAAAAAGGAAAAATCCAGTTTATAACAACGTGGGTTTTACTTTTGTAACGTTGGTTATTATTCTTATTTCCACTGTATTTGCACAAATATGAATGAAATCCATGAACAAGGCAACATCACCAAAACAAAGTCAGACAGAAGCCTGGCAATCAGACAGGTTAACAAGCAGACGTTTGGTCAGATTATCTAAACCACTTACAACATAGTACAAAAGGTTAACACTGACCTGTTGGTTTGGCCTGTAAAAAGTGATGGATCTTTACTAAGGACAGTTTTGGTAATGATTTTATTTTCTTGCCTTTGATTTCTTTTCCATTCCAAGTTTGTCTAAACTGGGATTTTGTTAAAATTGTTTGATTATCTAAATTTTTTTGTGTGTTCCAAAATGTCACTAATTAACTTTGTGAATCATGCTTCTCTAGGCTGAGTGTAGTTAAAAGTACACGGGTACACTCGAAGGTGTTTGCTGTTCCTTTTATACATCTATGTACAGCTTGTGTAACTTTTCTTCTTTTTCTTTGTTTCAAACATGTCTCCTATCAGAGGGGTTCAAGGGCAGCTGTGGCTCAGCAGATAGAGCTGCTCGTCCTCTAATGGCATAGCAGGTGATTTGACTCCCAGCTCCTCCTGCTCACATCTAAATGTCGTTGAGCAAGAGCTCGATTGCTCCTGAGGTTAAACAAGTTTTGAACTTTTAATCAGAGGACAGTGAAGAAATGCTGTTTAGTGTGTTTCTAAGGGTAGCGTTTTTTCAACCTGGACCCATGTTTTTGTGTCTAAGTGACTAATGGGAACAACGTTTTTTCAAATTGGCCAGGTCCATGTTGAAAAATACCCTTTAAGGAGATGAACTGTTGATGAGGTCATGAATGATTCACTACTCAGGAAGTTCAAGTTTTCATTTATAGGGTCTTTAACATCTAATCAGCTGCCATTCCTTCCTGCTGTAGCCGAGCTATAAAACAATACTGTGTATGTTCCCTCAAAATTTAATGAAAGAACTGACTTAGGTATCAAAGAAAATTAACATGTTTTCCAAAACGTGTGTGGACTCAACATGATGTTTTATTCTAACAGCATCTGAGGCAGCAGCACTAAGGAAACATACAGAATCATAGGTCTGCCAGCTTCGAGGGGCCACTGGAATTCAGAGAAGGGAAAGCTTAGACAGCATCGAAATGGTAGCAGCCACTGATAATGCACAAGCAGGAATTCAAGTGAGTTCAAGTTTCAGGGATCTAATGATAAGTAGATTGCTATGTATGTATCTTTACCTGTTGAGTATAACGCTGAATGGCTTTAAATTCCAGGACTGAGTAGACAGAGCTGTGCCTGTGAAGGACTTTTCAAGTGTGCATTTATTGCCTTGATAGCTACTCGTACACTCAGATAGTTTTAAAATACTCTTACATTAGCAGGATAATAAATAAGCTGAGAAATAAAAGGTAGAGCTAAATGAAAATGGAGATGTACAAGGTAGAGTGTTCTTAAATAATGACTGATGCACGTCAGTCGACACACTTCTGTGAGTAAGCAGAGACAAAAGGACACAAGGGCCCCGGTTTATTTCAGCTGTCAGGGTGTCTCAGTAGATGTCTGTCAGAGGTTTAACTCCACAGGTTAAGACATACAGACTGATGGATGATGGCTATCCACCAGAGAAGACACCATCCAAGGAATGCCAGACACGTGGTCGAAGACAAGCAGAACATGAACCTGGAAGCCATGGTCTGAGAGATTTGCTTCAAGGAACAAGGAATCAACATAGAGGGAAAGACGGATCTGAACTTGGAGGAGAAATAAGGTCAACTTTTGATACATACACTTTATAAAAGTCCTTGAAGTGTAGTTGTAGCATAGCTGATTTGTAGTTAATGTAAGAATGTGCACAAAGGAAAATTATCTGTAAGATCACCTAACAATATTTTGCCATCGAGAAGACAATAATTCTGGTACATCATAGCTTTTGAGTAAAACTTTTGTGCAAATTAAAAAATAGCTTGAGCTTATGCCATGATTCATCTTATTGGCTGGATAAATCAGATTTATACAAAATAATAAAGTCATCAGCACAACAATTAAAGTCCCTTAAAGGTGCAGTTCAACCCCATTGTTTTGTCATGAGCCAAAGTCCATTCATCCATGAGTAGACGCACATTTCCTTCTGCATGGAGATACAGTGGGCAGGTGTAGTTTGATAGAAACGTGTCCATTGTTTTCTCCATGAAACTGCTCAGTATAAACTGTGTGGATTATCTTGAGTAACCAGGTCGTGATTTCTGAAGAGACATTACTGTTGTGTGTTTTTTTTGTTTTGTTTTTTGTTTTGTTTTTTGCGTTTTGAGCACCGTTAGCCGAGTGCCATATAGTTCCATATTCGAGAGAAGGCAGACATCTCGACAGCTGATATCTCCAACACTCAGCAACTCACACCAAAACAATCTAGATTGATGAACAGCACTACAGGTAAGAGGAAATATATATTTATTTGATTTTGGGCTAACCTGTCCCTTTAAATCAAAAACTGAACTGTCTTTTAAAAATAAATAAATGTTATGTAAAGTACCATTAGATGGCAGAATGACAAAAATAGGCAGGTCAGTTTAATAAAAGACTCTGTATTTAATTATGGCGCAGTTGTCTGCCTATGCATCCATTGGATTCTGGGATATGTAGCCCCATTTGACACTACCCAGGTTGTTTCAGCACCATGGACAGATTCAGCAACATGCCTAGAGGTGAACTGGAGAAGAAACTTCATGTCCAAAAGGTCCCTTCTGCTCTAATTCCACCTGTCTGGTGGACTTTTGAACTTTATGATGAAGCGTTATGGTCAGTTCCCCATTTGGCTTTAAGAATGAGTACAAACATTCATCAGACTGGCCTCAGCCATAACACTGCCATATTAAAGCCCACAAACTAAGCAGAGAAGGCACAGGTATCAAATCAGCCACAAAAAAGTACACCCACAACTACAAGAGCTCCATTATCATTGGGAGACCAAAGTAAAGCAATACCTCCTGGCCAGAGATGAAATAGTTGTTTTACATGTGACGCACACTGATACCCAGCCAGACAGGGTGGTGATGAAGCAGAGGCCCTCCTGGTTACACTACGTCTCCTTAAAAACAAAAAATCCCCCAGCGCAGCTCCAGCTTCAAGCTGATGTGCTATAGGCAGCCGAGGTCACTGGTTCATCCGTCAGAGAGGCTCCTCGCTGATGGATGGCACTCAGAGCAACGCGCGCCCAATCCACTGTAGCCCTAACCGCCGAGAAAGGGCCTTCGCAGGAAGAGAAATAAATAAATAAACAGCAACATCAAAGGGATGTTCAAAAGAAAAACAAAGCCTGCACACGTTCGTTTGCAAACGCACACACACACACACACACACACACACACAAGTGCGCACTGGCTCTCTCGCACACATCCGGCAAGAGAGAAAAGGGAGGCGGAGGGGAAAAAAATACAAAGGACTGAAAGCATACACATAGTTTACTCTCCAATGACACTCGGCTTGAAGAAAATCTAGACAAAACAAGGCAGAGTGGCGAAAATTGGAGCGTTTGATGGTTTGATATTCGCGCTGAATAGACTCGAAAACAAAGATCAGGCCAAAACTGTATACAGTTTCAGGTTTTTCATTAAAATCTACAAACACCCACAATGATCTTTATACTCGTGTCTCCCAGTGTCTCATTGAGGGGATAAACTGCCGCTGTATGTCACCTTCACCAACGGGAAGGTGACCCAGCTGTGGCTCACTGATCATATAAAGCCAACACTTAATGTTTACTTTCTCCAAATTACTTGTAAATAAGTCTGGTAATATTCTATAATTTTCTCATTGTCAACAAATCTAATGAAAAACAACAATGACTTCATTCTGCTAAGTACTTTTTGTGTAGCCAAAGCCTAGTATCCTCTGTGCCATGGAGTTACAATATTTCTTCAGAAAAAAAATATTAAAAATACACCATTCAGCCAAACTGTTGCACTTCCTTAATCACAATGAACATGGACATGAGTTTATTTTGACCTAACACGTCCCTCTGCCATAAATACTTGCACTGAATCCAGCTGAAATACCATTTGCTAAAAACTAAAAAAAAAAAAAATTAATTTTTTCACCCGTTAATAAAGACTGTTAAGTTTTCAGTAGTAACCAGTGGGGCTGAGAGCAACCTGAAAAAGTTTTGAGGATGGACTAACATGTTGTTGGTCTTTGTATGGAATTTGTTGACAAATACATTTTCAATGAGAGTGTAGCTTTTTTCTTGCTGCTTTTACGTTGCCAAGCTCCTCTCCCACTCTATATGTCTCTTGTTTTTTTGTTTTTTTCATGAGTGCATTGAACGTCTCAAGTTGAAAAACACTCCATCACACAGTGGAAAAGTGCCTGATGCATTTTTTCTCATCGTCCACTGAATGGAGAGGCAGGCTCTCTGTGGTGACGACAGCAAGTGGGGACAACATGGAGGACAAACTAGTGGTGGCTGTTTACCCAGAGATATATGACTTTACCAACCTTAGGTTATAAACTAAGAAACTAACGCTGCGTTTAAATTTGGTCGTGTTTACCATGTTCATTAGAGGAGTCCATATGAATGCACCCTTTTTTGGTTTCCTCAACATCGTATTTGGAAATTTTGTCAGAGCTCCGAGTTCACGAAATTGTGTTCATCACTTTCCATGTCGTAGAATGCAGCATAACTAACTAACTAACTAACTAGCTCACTAACCAACTTAATGACTAGCTATAACTAGCTAATAACCAAGTACCTACTTAACTAACTAACTAAGTAATAACTAAATGACTAGCTATTACTGACAAGCTAATAACTAAGTAACCAAGTAAGTAACTAACTAACTTATTATCTAACTGACTACCTAACCAACTTAATGACTAGCGAACAACTAACTAACTGACTGACTGACTGACTGATTAGCTAACTAACGTAATGACTAGCTATTATTGACTAGCTAATAAGTAACCAGCTAACTAACTAACTGACTTATTAGCTAATTCACTGACTAGCTAATCAACTTAATGACTAGTTATTACTGTTAAACAACATTAATGACAAGCTATTACTGACTAGCTAACCAACTAATGGTGCCTTCAGAAATACTCCAAGTACCAGAGCTCACTCTTGCAAAAACTGGCCCTTTCGTATAGTCGGATCGCTGATGGAATGTACCTCGCTGTTATTCAGAGCACCACACTCTCTGAGCAGCACCGCACACCCTGGCACTCTGTCTGGGGAAACGGAGCAGCAGAGCGCCAAGTGGAGTAACTTAATGGTTCGTTATTTTTGAAGCTTTTATGTGTTTTGGGGCTGACATTAAAGTCATGCGACTGTGGTGTAGTTTATCTATAGCCTAACCTTAGCTTTTTACTTCTGGTGGTTGTATTTAGGCTTTAGAAATCATAAAAGTGGTGTTCATATGTGAAGATTATTTGCTGAGCAATGTGTAAGTATCATAAATGTTTGTTTGCCACAGAGCTTATTTTCTGCAATAACCCAGAATCCAATGGAAAAATCCCATAGCCTTTTCCGAGCGAACCAGGGTGATGCTAACCTTAACGCTGGGCGACTGCAAAGAGTTCTCTGTCAGATTTGGGCCTTTCTTTGCAGTAAAGTAATTTATGCCAGTTGGTGAGCTCCAGTTGGGATGAAACTACAAACCTTGTCAGTGTTAGTGCTATTCTCTGTCCAACCATTCACACAGAATCAGACAAATGTAAGAGCACCTTTTGTTTGAGTCTATTAAATAATTCACCGATGTATGTGACCAGTTAGGACTTTTGTATTTCATATGTGTCTGTACAGAAAACTGGGATTGTAAAGGAGGACCAGCAGGCCAAAACTGAAGACAAAAAGCTCTCCCCCAAAAAGTTGAAGAACCTTGCATGAGGTAACTTCACGCAATCACCCAAAATAAAAAAAGAAAACAAGTTTGAGCTGGAGAACTTTTACCTGTTAGAGACCCACAGGATGCTATCAAAGATGAGCCTGCGTGTAATTGTGTTCGGGTTCAGCTTTCCAAAATGTGCAAAATTGTTTGGCTTTTTTATTTTGTGCCTTACTAAAACAAAAATTTGTTGTGATGCCAGTTAACACTTCACTTCTTCTGCACTCAAAAAGGAAAACACAGCATCATTTACATTTTTCGGCAGTCGTCTTAGATTCACAATGTTTTCTTCTTTGTCTCATTTATTTGATTCCTGGGAACTGCAGCTAAATGTTATTGTTTCCATGATCTTGGATATTGGCAACCGGGAACCTCAGCAGACTACGAGCGCTTTGGTCGGTTGGGGAGCCTTGCTTGCATGGCCTTGAGTTAGTCAGCACAGGCTCATCCCATGAAATATTGAGGAAGCTGGAAGGGTTGGGCTGGGGCCTCATGTAGGGGTGTGTGTGTGTGTGTCTGTGTGTGTGTGTGTGTATGGTGGGGATTGCCTGACGATGGAAGCAGTGGATGTTGTGTCAGCTCCCCCAAACCAAAACAAACTCCTTAGCCCCCCAACTCCTTAGCCCCAGTGTACTAAATCATTGCTCCTTCCACCTTCTCTCTCCTTTTTCTCCCCCCCCCCTCCCCTCCTGTTCTCCCCTCCTCTCTGTTTTAGACACACACACACACACACACACACACACACACACACACACACACACCAGCCGGGCTCTTCGAGATTTAATCTCATCCTTATTCCCGTACCCTTAATCTTTTCGTTTCTTTACATCTCCATTTCCCAATGCAAATCAGTTCTTCTCATCTTCCTGCTTATTCGCCTTCACTTTCTGCTCTTTCTCTTTCTCTCTGTTTTCCAATCAGCCGGCAGAGCTGCTGTATATGTGTGTGTGTTTATGTGTGTGTGTGTGTGTGTGTGTGTGTGTGTGTGTGTGTGTGTGTGTGTGTCTAGTCAGTCAGCGAGCTGAGCTACAGTACAGACAGTTTAGTACAGTTGAAAGAGCACATCAGACTTCTGCCCTGCTCTCTCTAAGGGCTGATAATATGAGCCCTTCTTACCTGTTAGGAGCTAGTGAGCCGCTGCTCCTCCCTTTAAATGAACTTCAGAGGGGGAGTCAGATTGACAGGAACACAGAGAGGGCTGCCCCGTTTGACTGGCGGTCCTGTCAAGGTGAACCCAAGGTGCTCTCTCAGGCCCCGCGCTGCTTTCCACAAGGCTGCCCCTGCTGAGCTGATTGGGCCTTAATGGTACAGTAATGACCAAAACAAGCCCACACACACACTCACATATGCACACGCACACAGCCTCACTATTGTCTTAGCCAAGGGCGCGTTATCTCAAAAGATTTCAGAAACTTAAAGGTCTAAGCCAGCTAATTTAGCAAGTTAACATCAGTTGAGCCTCCCTATTAATCTTTGTTTCAAAGTGTGTGAGGGAAATATAAGGCTGAGTGTAGTAGCTGTTTGAGAAACCATTAAGAGTGCGTGGTCTCGTTTTCCTCCCCTGACAGATTCTGCATAGTAATAAAGGCGAGGGGAAGCCTCTCTTTAAGCCTCAGCACCTTAATAGCCTGTATGATGACACTTTATCTATAGTTTGTGCATATAATCACCAAACTAAAGGGGGTGACCCCAGGGCGTGGGTTCACCCGCTGACATTTGACATCTTTATAATTAACTGGGAAGGTCTAATCTCTGCCTTCAAATGACGCGTGGCCACATTCCATTTAATATGCTTATAAGCACTATGTATTATTCAAATATGCAGATGAGGCTCCGTTAGAAAACAGACTTTTTGACACAGGTTTTTCTCTCCCGTCGTGGTGGGGTATGGGGGCCACTAATGGACCTGCAGGGATCGGAGAGCAACAGCCCTTCTGAAATTTTCATTCCCTGAGAAAGACGACAAAGTTTTCTCCTACATCTTCTCTGTCTGTGTGTTACTATTCAAATTTAAGCCACTCAGTAAAGGACAGAACTAAAATGAGCACTTTGCAGCTTTGTTTCAAGAGTAAAGGCGCTGAAAACCTAATTCTTCCTGCTGTATAAGCCACAGCACACTTTTATCAGGCCCTCATTACTCTATATAAAACATCTTTCGGACAGGGACTGCTTGTGTGAATTTTGTCTTCGTAGGAGTTTTAATAGTTTTGGTCAGAGATGTTTGGTGGAGTCGCCCATCTTTAGACTGAGTGAACCAGCAGAGCTTTTTATGGATGCGAGCTCTAACAGGGCTGGAAGAAAGAGGCTCTTATGTTCACTTTTGGCTTGAGTTACTTTTGAGAGGCTGGTGGTCGCTGGGTCAGAGGCTTCACGAGCCGGTAACCACTACACGAAGCCCTCAGTCCTCACCGGAGCTTTTCAGCTGCTGCAGCGCCTCGCCACATTCACAACCTTATATCCTCTCACTTTAGGGAGGGAATGAAGTCAGACTTATCAGTGCTGTGTACTGCTGTCTAAAATGCTGCTCAATTTTTGCCTTTTCTTTTAATCCATATTCATGAATCGCTTGTAAATTTGAAAATCAATACCACACTACAGTTACACTGTGGTGAGGTCATAAGGTCTCATTATTTGGAAATCATAGCTATACAAGAAATAAATAAACCATTGTAAAATTATTGTAATGAATACAAGATAATTACAAAGAGGAATATTCATTACATCTTCTGTTTGAATCTTTTGCAAACTCACTTGTTACTTGTACAAATGCAAGTGATTTTTAAGTAGTGTTTTAAATTAATTCACTTTATCAAGAACAGCTGCTTGGTACGGAAGTCCTAAGGAGGCAAGAGAAGGGCAAGTGAGAAAAAAAATTAGAAAGAAAATTATTAAATCTATTTTCTAAGTCTGATCTAAATTGTTTTCTCTCCTGTTTATGACTTGAGTACAGGTGAGAAATGTTTTGCCAGGTTAATCTTTCCTTCCTTAGAGTTCCTTAATTATTTTTTCATATGTGAAAGCCAGTGACTGTAAAGATGAACAACACGTCTCCACTTCCTCCCACTGTACAAATATGAAGCCAAAATATCCTTGATGCGGGCGATGATGTCATTTGAGACCAGAGTCTGGCAATAGTGCTCAGAAAGTGGAGCCATGGCATCAAGTTCCCACCCATCTGTCTGACTTATGGCATCAAATAACTAATTAAAACAAACTTATCAGAAAAACAAACACCAATCCCCATAGACCCCCATGTTAAGATGCCCAACTTTACAACAGAAATGAACATGTTTACAGCCTGGTACAAAAAACAGTTTTGGTCTCTATAGCTAATTTACCCCCTCATGATAACTGTCCGGTGGATTAATTTTTTCTATAACTCTCCCATTTACATTTCTTGGCTTAAAGTTTTGGATGGGCCACTTTGTCAGTCAGATCTTTGCTTCTCCACAGCGGCAACATCTACTCAATGACGGTCACTTTTTGCTCAGAAAAAAAGATGCCGACAGCCGAAATGACGGATTCAAGGCTTCACAACGGGAGTCCACAAACGATTGGGTGACGTTACAATAGCTACGTTCATTATTTTTACATTATGGTTTTACACATACAGTATAAGTGTGAAACTGGTTTAAACAATTTTTTTTTTCAATTTATTTTTTCAGGATCATTTTTGTGTTTGTTGTAATATTCGTTTTTCCTAAAGGTGAGTTTTAATTTATATTGTGCATTTGCGAATTACATTATGTCACTGACTTGTCTTTGTTTACCAACAAATACAAGCTAGGTTAACTCGACTGCATAGCTAAACCTAGATGTAACGTTAGTCATGGTTACGGGACACTTCATTAGCATTAGCCTGAATGTTAGCTAGAGCTTCACTTGTTCTTAAGCTAGAAACACAGTCAAAAAAATTAGATCAGGCCTAGAAAATGCATCGCTAGAATTTTTCTTCATACTTGCTTCTCGGGGCTTCGTAGCTTCATGAATATGATCTTAAATGTTTGACTTTAATACATGTATAAGTTTATAGTTGTCTCGTAAATTTAAATTGATATACTTAGTATTAAACAAAACCAGATGTTCCTTGCCACCTTCCATCCTCTGGTCTTCTCCATCAGGCCTTACCGGTTGGGACGTCTGAAAAACTAAAAAGGGCATGTCATTTGTGACATTGTGAATTTGTAACTAACATTACACAGATTAAGCTCTTAATATGCTACTCTGAAAACTAAGTGTAAATCAGACGTTCCCCTCCTTCGTTATACTGTGTTGATTGTTCTCATCTCACTGTTTGACAATCGAAAAGATGAAAAAAAAAAAAAAGTGAACAATAATATTAAAGACCAAAAAAATAACAACTGTCTGCTGTATTTGCCCTCTGTTTCAGGTTATCCCCAGTTTGCTGTTTGGCTGTTGCAGGGTTGATATCGAACGGCATCAAATCACCTTTTTTTTGTTCCTTAAAGGTTGTAAACATTTGTAAATGAGTGCTTGCATGTGTTGAAGGCATATTAGGTTTTCTCCCTGGTGTCCGTGGGGGTTTATTGAGTGTGCTGTTGTTGATCCTGGGCCATGAATCCTTCCCTGCCCTCTCCTCTGCCTGGAGCCTGCCCCCAGCCTCTCCACAACCTCCCACTGAGCTCCCTCTGTCTCTGGCTTCATCTCCAGCTCTGTCTATCCAGCTCACCATCGCAGCTCCCGCCTCCTGTCTCATGTCCCTTTCAACTAAACTGTGAGCTTTTTTATTTTTATATTTATATCAGCTTTTTATTCAAGCCTTTGTTATACAACCTCCTCTCATTTCTACTTTTTCATGTAGCTTATTTGTTCTTTTTCTTACTTTGGCTTTGGTTTATTGTTTCTTTTACTGTAAAAGTGGCTTCCTCTTTTTCCCTGGTTATATACAGTATATAAAATAATACAGTTCAGATCATTTACATTGCCTAATTGTTCTACTGTCAACCTCACCTGTTGATAGCGCATCAAGAATGATTCCCCTTCACAATTCTCACAGGTGTTTTCCACCTTCTGTCTGTCAACGTTTACACTTCACCTGTCTCCTTCAAAAGATATTCAAGGTAGAACAAACAACAAAATGCTTCAAGCATGATTTTGTTCTTGGTAGAAGCCACAAAACAGTTTTTATGTTATAGGAGACATGCAATATTGCAAATTCAGAGTTTCAATTATGTGCTGCTTTTTAGAAATCACACCTTAAAGTTATAGGAAATGTACACTCCACTGAAGTGGATGACAGTAAAGTTGTTTTTTTGAAATTTTTTATTGTCAAAATTATGATTAATTCAGCTAAAAGTTTGATGAAGCTCAAAGGAATAGTTTGCCATTTTGGTTAATCTGCATGCTTTCTTGCTGAGAGGTAGATGAAAAGATCAATATCACTCTCACGTTGGCTTATAGTTTCAGTATGGATCCTACGCATCGTTTTGTAAATGAGACCTGTGGTCCGTAGTAAAGAGCAGCAGATAGCTGGACTCAAGTAACAAATACATATTTCGGAACATGTGATCCTATGACTTTGTTCACTTTTCTACAAATTCTCTCCTTTTTTCTTCTGTCTCTGTACAGTACTGACATTGAATGGTAAAGCAGTGCCCACCATGGATGCATAAAGAGATTTGGATACAGCATTGGAGGCGGAGCCCTCTTCATTCCTATGTAAGTTGCTTAGTGGCGTATGAAGCCAAAAAAGCTGAATTTCCACAATTTGAAATTACCAAGATGATTAGCACTGCCTCCGAATCATTGGGTCCACAGAGCACTAGAGACTTTCACCGGCCAAGCTGGCTACTTCCGATTTAGTGCTCCACCAACTTGAATGTGGATAAAAAGACTTAATCTTGCGGCTTTTCTAGACTTTCCAAGTGTTATCGGACCGAATGGATAAAATTCTGATAGTGGAACGAATTATTTAAAGGGGACTGATTTACAGATGTCTCTCCCAATGAAGGTCTATGGGAAAGTCTTTTTGGGCCCCATGTCATCATGTGATGGGCTCCGGAGTTGTAACTCCACTGTTTGGCCACTACGAAATTTGGCTTCAAAGCCTGGCACGCTTTCTGGGGACTTGATGCCCACAGACGCCAATAATGAGTGTCTGATTTTGGATTCTCTGTGATGTCACGGGAATCTTAATTGGCTTGGCTAAATTGAAACATTTCAAGTCACACAGACTCATATTCACGTCTATTTGAGTCTTAGCATTGACTTTTGTATGCAATTGCACTGCACAAATAATTTATTTTGCTTTTTTGTTGTTGTTGTTTTTTTGTTAATTAATAGTACAAGTAATAACTGAGCCTGGTCAAGAGATGGTATATGTACTATCCAAAAACAACACAAATTGTCATTTTCACACTCCAGTTTTTGTACAGATCAAATTAATAGAATACACTACGCTGATTAGTGAGCTTTGGAGGTGCTTTCAGAGAGCTTTGCTACCTCTTGAGAGAGCCAGGCCAGGTGTTTCCCCATGTTTCTAGAGTTTATGCTAAGCTAAACTAAACGAATGCTGGCTCCAGCTGCATATTTACAGCGCAGACAATAACAGTAGTATTGGTTTTCTCATCTAACTTTTGGCAAGAGAGCCAATAAAAGACTGTCTTGATTTTTTTCATTTCTACTGCCTGTAAAATTTAAAGGTGACATATATATTTTTATCTGTACTGGGATATACAGTAAATGCTCTCATGCCAAGGGTCTGCATACTTAGCCACAAGCAGCATCACTGAGAATTTGATTAAAAATGCCACACAGAAATGATGTGCTGTAAAATATGCGTGGGGCGCTCACAACATCTTGTGCATCTGTCCACCAACAATACTTTGCAGACACATACAGAAATAAAACCCAGTCCTGATGGCAGCCATATTGGCCGAATGATTTATTACTTTTCTCACATCCACCTGTTGTTTTTCATAGGGCCTAATTAGAAGCCTACTGTGTGTGTCATCATGTAACGTCACTCACAGAAACACGGGGACGGTTGTGTGCAATTTGATCTGCCCAGAATAAACAAGGTAAGAAATACTTCCCGTCATCGTCTGTGTGAGGTGAGAGCACCAGGCAGCTTCAGCTATTTTGGCATCCTGAGGCTGAATCACATGATGCTATGGTGTTTTTTGGGACAGCGATGTTAAAGTCTTTTCTCACTGTTTAACAGCCTAAATTTAACAAGCGAGATTTTCCCTCTTCAGTCCCTTTTCTCCCTCTGTCCTCCCTCTTTCTCCCACTTACCAACCCCTCTTTATCACTCCAACACATCTTTTTTCCTCTCCGTCTCTCCTTCTCTTCATTTCTAGGCCCTGCAGATTGTCACTGTTATTTACCAAATATAGTCTGACAAAGAAGAAGTGGGATTTTTTACTGATTGAAGATCAAAGTAGCAAAGTCTCCTCCTCGAAGCCCGCCCCTTCTATTAGCCGCCCTTAAGAACAGAGGAAAACATCAATTTCTCGCACATCAATGGCGGCTTCATAATCAATTGAAAAAGACACTTGTATGGGGATGCAAATCTTATCTTTGTCTTATTAGAGCTTTTAGAAGATGCATGTCGGGATTTAATGTTATGAAATAAAAGGGGGTCGCTTTTTTTAATCTAAAGATGCAGAGGCGTTAGTAATGGTCGAAATCAAAGCCCAGAGACTGTGGTAATTACTGGAGGAGTTTGCCTATCCTTATTAATATTGATCAAATATTACTGTGATCTGATCTCTGGGCTTATGATGAATTTGGAAGGTGGTTAACGAGCACAAAGAAGAACATGGCACTCGTTTTCCCCCCCGTGCAACAACTGGGAGCAAATGTCCGTTTTCTTCTTGCTGGGATTTGACCATAAAAGAGAAAAAGAGCAGGAAAAATGCACCTTTGTTTGAGGTGAAATTGTTAAAATGCTGAAAGATTTTAGCCTCCCATCTTTCTCACATGGCCGTTTTTCTACGTTTTGCCTTTCGCCTTGAGTCGTAACAAAGTGATGCATGTTGTTTGAGTGCTAGAAAAAAAAAGACAGTTGTGTCAAAGGGAATTCAAGGTTGCTTTTTCATTGACCTGATGATGATGTGCTGTGCTTTAAAATGGCCCTAAATAAGCTGATGTCCTCTAGGCAAGAGGGATGCACAAAACACGCCGCTTCATCCAGCAACAATGCTGCGGATGATCACAGAATGTTAAAAGATCCTCATTTTGAAGTGTAAATAAGGCAGGCTCAAAAGTGTTGCCGGTGAGGGCACAATTTCTGCACAATATATCCCAATTCTTCGAGAGCTTGTTCGTGTTAAGTGATGCTTAAGTGCTGACCAAACAGATCATTTCATGCCCCGGAATATACATTGCGCATCACAGGGGATCACGAAAAAGGTGGAAAATTCATTAGTGTTTATTTCATTGAAATTCACATATCAAAATCCTCCAGCTATGAGCACATAAACAAAAGAGTCAGGGAGCTTTGGAGCCACCCATGTGGAAAGCATTGATTGCTGCTCACTTTATGCCTTCAGGAGTCTATTGGACACAAAACTTGAGGCCAATTGATTTTTCTGCATTAATTTCTCAATTAGGATCCTTGAAGAAGACCACGAGGGCTGCAGCCAAAAAAAGTCTAGCTGAGGCTGAAGCATGAAGCTTTGGGGCCTTAATGATGTGTGTTTTGGTGCATATGTGTCCACGCTGTATCTGATCTGCCTAACCCAGAACTATCTGTATGATAAAGAACGATTTTGGGATCAATTTTCGGGAAAAAGGAATACTTGAGAGGTAATCAATATTTGAGCCAACTGTGCCCTTAAACTTCATGCGCTCACATCCCTCAATCAGAGTCAAACATGAAAACAAAAGGCGGACAGACCGTTCAGAGCAGCTTTGAGCGTTCAGTGTGCATCATATTGACATCTAAAAGAGAGAATTACACTACTAAATGTGCAGTTTGGTTTAGTTTGTTTTTCCTTGTTGCTTTTCACCCTCCTGCTCAATATTTTTATTTCTATTTTACCTGAAAAATAATAACTGTTGAACTGTTGTCCAGGGCTACATCCATTAACTTGACAACAGGTTGGGGATTTCTTTTAATACAGTAGTTGCAGGGTGAAGGCTGCTTCACAACAAACTTTTATAGTGATTTAATTTTGAAGTTTTGCAAAAAAGTTCTGCATCTTTGAGCCACAAGTTTCCTGCTTTAACCTCCATTATCATAGCTGTAGGGAATTTCAATCACAGATGGTGAATGAATGAACTTTAAGCAGAACAAAGTGCTTCACAATTCAGCGACAAAGAGAAACAGCAAAGAAATAAAACCATACAATTATACAACACTCATTTAAGGATGAATGAGAAGAATTAATTAACTGCTTAATTAATCAATATATTAATCAACCAGTTAACAACAATAATAATTAAATAAAAATAAAAAACACACTAAAAACATTAAAACAGATAGCTGCTAGTTATAGGCTTTGTTAAAAAAGATATGTTTTGAGTCGTCTTTAAAACTGTCCACTGAGCCAGCAAGTCTAATACTTAAAGGCAGGATTTTCCATATTTTTTAGGCGTAATAGCCAAAAGAAGCGTCCCCAAAGGTTTTCGTACTGACATTAGGAACATTTAAAAGAGCAGCTGTGGAGAATCTCAGGGTTTGTGGAGGGACATAAGATGATAGAGACTATATGATATAGGAGGGGGCGATGCTATGAAGGGCCTTAAAAACCAACAGAAGGATTTTAAAATCATTTCTAAAAGATACTGGGAGCCAGTGTAGGTTACGGAAAACAGGAGTCATCTGGGCTCTCCTTTTAGTTCTTATTAAAACCCTGGCTGCAGCATTCTGAATGGTCTGTAATTTTGCAATGGCAGTTTTAGGTAGGCCATCAGGGCATTACAGTGGTCAAGACGACTGGAAACAAAAGCGTGAACAAGCTTCTCAGCATCTCGCTGGCTCAGTAGAGGTTGTGCCTGAGCTATATTGTGTAAATGATAAAATGCAGTTTTGGTTAATGAATAAAAATGAGCTTTAAAAATGAGACCAGAATCTAAAGTTACACTGAGGTTTCTTTCTTGAGGTCGCTTGGGGTTTCTTGAGAGTAAATCTGTACAGTTCTTCAAGTATTGTACTTAAGTACAAATTTTAAGTAAGCATAATTTAATTCAGTAATTTTATGTTACTTGATACTTTAATGAATGGCACAAGTTTCTTTTCGACAATAGAGACATATGAAACAAGGGGTTTGCCTCCACCTCAGGAAATTTTGAATCTCAAACACTTTTTGTCTTCCTTTCTGGTAAATTTTTCTGCACCAATTTGTGCCTTCTCTGTATCGATTTATGTTGTATATGTCTTGATATTGAGGAGGGCCTGTCCCCTGCGAAATATTACACCTGTCCTGTCCCTTTACTAATCAATACTATATGTAGTATAAATAATAGTTCGAAAATAGCTCCACCTCAACAATCAACTATCAATATAATAATATAACACTGACTTATTTTTATTATGAGTACTTTTACTTTTGATACTAAGAGACATTTTGCTGCTGAAACTCATGTGCTTTTACTTAAGTAAGATTTTGAATACTTGACTCTGATCTGAACAGTCTGTCTGACTTGGATCATGCACTCATGCAGTGGTTCTCAACAAGGGGTCCGGAGACCCACCGGCTTCCTTGAGGGGGTTCCAGGGGGTCCCAGAAAAAATGAAATTAGTTTATTTTCACTATTTAATTCACTATATGACTGAGCCCAGTGTGAGTAAGAGTCATAAGAGTCACTATTCTGATTAGAGTTTTCATTTTTCCATATTATGTCTACAGGTCCTTAAAACATCTTAAATTCAGTGTTACAGGGCCTTAAAAGTCATTAAATACTCTTAAACTTAAATTTGTGAGGTCTTAACCGCTACAAAAAATATATCTAATTTCATTTATACATCTTTTAATTTCTGTTTGTGGAAGTGAGTGAAGCTTTTTAATGTATAAATCCACATTTGTAATGTTACAAATCTTTAAAAATATAATATTGTCCTTGTACTTCAGACCTGCACTTACCTGTCGGCTAAATGTAGATCAGCTTAACTCACTCTAATAACCATATTCCTACACAACACCTACCTCTTCACAAGGCCACGTATATACTACTTACCTGCAGTGCTTACATAAGGAAAACATAATTTGTCCAAAAATCTGTCCCTAATTTGGTTAAAAGGCATCTTGAAAGGGTCTTAAAAAGCATTAAACTTAGACACCCTGGATTATTGCCTCAACTATAATTGACATCTACAGAATTCTGGTCTTTATCAAATCTAACAACCAAAATCTTTTCAGGTGGAGGCTCCTGAAGTGAAATCTTATAAAATGGGGTTCAGTCACATAATGTCCCTTAATGTACACGAAAAGGTTGACAACCATTAATCTAATACAACATACAAGTTTATGATCTTCACAGGTACACGTGTGCTCCTATTAAATAATATTAAGCATCTAAAAGATTTAAAAAGACATGAGGTATAAAAGGATTTGTATGAATATATTGTTAATATCACTGGACCAAACAATAGCTGATATATGCCAAATCTGTATGTATATTTACTATATGAATTTTCACAGGTGTTGATGGCACAAAGTGGCCCAGTATGTGTGCGTACAGCATAGATTTCGGAGGGACGTAGGGGATATAGAACATGTGCATTTGTCTCCCCCCAAAAGAAACATGAAAGTAGCAGAGGACTTTTATTTTTACAAAAGTAAAGATATATACACCAAAAATTGAGTAGGAAAAGGCACAAATTGGTGCAAAGAAAGAACCACATTGCAGTTTAATGCTCAAACTTTTCTGGCAGATGACCCCCAGGCTCCTGTTTTAATATGTGTACACCACATGTTAAAACTCGTGGTGGGGGATGCGATACAGTATTGTATCGTGATATTTTTGTGTGGCAATATCGTATCGTCAGACATGTATGATTTTTTTATTGCATAAAAAATTAATATTGTAAATACAACTTAAGGTAGCCTGCTGTGGTTATTTTAAAGCCTACACCCTTATCACATTTGGTTTGTATAGGTTGCTGGTTTACACTCTGTACCCTCTACTGATATACTAAAATTAAAAATGAGTTTATATACATAGGGTTGTAGTTAACTGTGAATGAATTTCAGTTTAGCTCTACATGCTGCTTTCCTGCTCTCTTTGTTCGGATATACTGGTAGAAACATGCGACTACAGAGATACATATATGTGCCTTTGCATCAACTATAACCTGCTCACAACTTAACCTTGGACGATGTCTTGCTTTCTTATGACTCCTATTGTTGCACAGAACATAGACTGATGTCTCATTAACAGACTCATCTTCCATTCTGTTAATGGAAACAAAGCCAGATGAAGTTCAAGTTCTTTAGTCTTATCATAGGAACAACAATTAGAGAGAAGCAGTTGTTGGCAATGAAAATCTGAGGCCCCATGGCTGCCTCCAACAATGCTCATTAAATATCTATAAAACAGGAAATCATGCAAGTAGAAATAAATCTGGATCGAAGACTTTGAAACACAGGGCAAAATAATAAACATAAATAAAATTAAAATAATACAATTGTGTGTGTGCGCAGTTATGCAGATGAATAAACTGGACGCAAACAGGAATAATGCTTACATGTAACAGGAAGTAATACATGTTTACACACAGAGGTGTTTGTAAACAGTAAAGTATATAAAGATAAAGTGACAGCAGAGGGTAAAAGTGACATTATAATCGTAAAGTGTCAAGTGATGAGGTCAGGAGCTCAGGAGTTCAGAAGTCTTTAATGAACATGACGGTGCTCTGATTTGTACCGAGAGGCAACTCATTTGCCTCAAGGTCACGTCTCCATTGTGTCGCCCGTTAATGAGCGCGCATGCAGAGCGTTAAAGATGCAATTGTTCCTCTGTACTAAAGCTTTTTCCCGATAATTTATAGCATTGAAAGAAAAAAACAGCCGCTACTTTATAACTCAGCAAATGAGCAGCAGTGACAAGATCAAATGAGAAAAAGAAGTTACTTTATGTTTGCTATAATTCATCAAATTCCTCTCTGGGGTTTGATTCTCTATAAAGATGATGAAATAATGTGTGCGAAACCTTTTCAAGCACAAGTGTCTGGAGTATGTTGAAAAACAGCTCTGAATTCAAGGAGTAAGAGCTGCACTATATGTTAGCTTTTATATCAGTATGACTGGATTTCATTGGTTTTACAAAGTTGGATGACGATAGTAAATGCACGCCAGTTCAGACGCAAAATAACAGCGCACAAATCTTTCCTCCAAACTCACCCGCAGTCTCAGACAAAGACAACCTGCTTCCATCGTGCACATAATGACCCCTCATTCAGGCTCCAAAAGGTCAACTTGCCCTCGCTGTGATTTTAATTATGGCCCCATTGTCAGGAACATGAAGAAGACACTGTTCCTTCTTTTACTTCTCTCACAATAAGGCCTCCTGCTTCCTGTTTTGAGAAAGCACCTCCCTATGAGATTCTCCCAGTCTCTTAACCGACAATCAGAAAGGGCTTCTCCCCCATTAAGAGCCCAGAGATGTGGAGGGTCCTGCATAGAAGTGCATCAGAGAAAGGGAGAGTTCCTATTTGCTCCTCAAACACAAAGCAGGGGTCAAACAGGAAGCCACTTTCTCTGTGTGCGTTTTGCTTTGAAAACACAGAGGTCAGGGGTTAAATTTGTTGTCTGACTTTTGCATTAGTGGCTCAAACTAAACATCTCGAATTCATCTTGAAATCAAGACTGGAAACACTGAGATAAAGGCTTAATATTCATCTCTTCACAAGGGGCCACGTTCTTAAGAAGAGCACCCGTGGGGGGTTTATCCATCAATGATTCCTTTTCTGGTTTCATTAAATAGTCTGTCAGTGATTTCCTGTGATAAAATCAACAGTGTGTTCTGTCGTGAGGGCATGCAGGAGGATGACTAGTGTTTGCGTCGAGGCCGCACAAGGTCCAGTGGCAAACAAACACCATCTTCTCTCCCAATCAAATAAATCAGCGCATAAAAATCCCTTTGGCTACCTGACTGTAAAGCCAGTGTGAGAATATGACTCAAACCATTAACCCGCTGGCATGTATACCACTGACCTTTAAGTAACATTTACCAGCCAGCAGCGGCTTGGCTCTGCACTCCCTGCGAGATGCTGCCGTGACGGACAGGTGAGCGGTGTTTGCGCTGGAGTTCATACTGTAGGTTACCTTGTCTCTCTGGTGGATTCCATGTTTAGAGAGTTCAGGACCTGCCTCGGACCTTGATTAATGACTATCGCGTCCATTTCTGAAAAACGCTTGGCTGTTTGTTTTGGAGGCGACGGGAGACAGCTCACGTAGCTGGCTTAATACGGTTCCCACGATTGCTGTGCGGATGAGTTCTGGAGACGCTCGGCTCCTGCTCGAGTCCAATACCTACAGTGATATGAAAAGCAGTGTGCCTGCATTAATCATGAGTGTCCGGGCTGTTCACAAGAACACTCCTGATCCCACTCCTGGGGTTTTTTCTAGAAGGGGAAGGAAAAAAACATGGAGCTCTGCATCCTGAGATTTTGATTATTGATTCATAAACTTTTAACCTAATGAAATGCTTGTTGAGCTGTTTGTTATATTAGTTGAGACGTCTCTGGAGGGTGATATTGATTTTAGATGAGTGCAGAGTCACAGGCCAATGTGACTCACTCTTCATTACACTATTATTCCCTTTCTCTGCTGTCTTCATTGTGATTTGTGCCGTGGATTGTAAAGAGACAGGAAATTCTTTTATGGAGAAAAAAAAAAGTGTTTTTGCTGTGTTTTCAATAAGGTGCTTTTCATTACTTATGTGCTCTTGTGAAACTAGAGCCGCTGTTGATTTTCAGAAACTGTATTTCTATACATATGTGTGCAGGCTTACACAATTCCAACAGTTTTTATATGTGAAAAGATATTACCCTCAGCTCTTAAAGCTTTGGTCAGCAACACTCTGAGCATTTTGCTTTTTAAACTCAAGGACTTAAGAACATAATTCCTTCATACAAAGCTTTTACTTGCATTCATCAAATGTATTGTCCTATTGTGTCAAATGATTAGAGCGCTGAGGGGCAAGGGAGCAGAGAAGCTCCTTTTCTACAAGTACAATAACAGGAGAAAATAAATATATATATACAGTAGCCTACATACATATATATATATATATAATCATTTTCTTCCCTCATCATTTGCCGCGTTTTGATGTATAGAGCACAAATCCCAAGCCGGCAGAGACTGAGCAAATATTTCTCAGAGTAATTAAAATAAGTACACACAGAAATATTCTGCATAGAGACACATACGTGACGTGCTGAATTTAACAACACAGTAATAAGTACAATATTCAAGAAAACACAATTAACCATTTGCGCGCAAATGCGAGCACAATCTAGATGGTTGCCGTCTGATTTGCTTTTACTCTAATGAGTAAAATAATAATATATGAATAATATACAGTATGAAACAGTGTTTTTGGTAATCAGGTAAATCAGACATGTATTTCTGCTTCCTGTCCATTCCAAGAAATGATGAGGACCATTAGTACACATGTAATTATGGCTAACCACAGTATTATCCCGGTGATAGAATTTATATGAGCTGTGCAGGAAATAAATGCCAAAATACTTAACAGCACCTCTCCCAACAATAGAGGGAATTTGCACTCGACTAAATGCAACTAAATTTAAATGTTAAGTTTTTCGCTTATTATCAAGCAAACAAACTTCATTACTGGAATAAATCAAACCACACTTGCCATAAAACAAGCGTATTTGTGCGGGGGGGAAAAAAGAGAAAATGTCCAGCAGTAATATGTTAATCAGCGATGAGAGACCTTTTAGCTGGTGTGGTTGGCAACATGGATGCATGATGGGTAATTAACTGTTTGCAAACACAGGAGGATTTGCACTGTGCGCCGCTGCTACCTTTCCACTGCTCGAGATGAAACAGTGAGGGTGTTCACAGAGAAAAGTAGGTGATTTCTCAAAGTAGTTTGGTGTTGTGTGCGAGGGTTTTTTGAATCTGTTTCTTTGAGCGCTTATGTAGAATTGATTTTACCAGACATTTCTTTTGTCTTCTTTTATTTTCTCCTCAGACATTCATTTAGCAGAGTAAAAGCTGTTAAATCAAAATTACAACACATCACCTAACTGTCTTAAAAACATAATTTTAGGACAAATAACAGTACAAAAACACTTATCTGTAAAATATCATATATCCGCTCTCCCATGTAGACTGTGTATGAACGCTGCAGCACAGACGCCATATATGTTAATGTGATTGTACAGCTTTTAAACCACAGCATCTACAAACATAAACATATGTGCAGTGGGATTCAGGGGGATTTAAGAGATTCGCGGTATTAAACCGTCACCCCCTCTTCTGTTCACTCTGCTTATTCAAACACTGCTCACTGACTTTGGATCGACTATTTAATTATTCAACATTAAAAGAAATCATGTCCCCGGAATCCTTTGAAACCAAAAAAATGATTAAAGCTAAAACGTCTATTATGTAAAACACTTCCTGTCTACCTGCTCTATACAAGTGCAGTCCTGGAAAATGTACAAAAAAAAAACACGAATTATACAAGCTGAATTAATTGGCGCATCTTGTATATGTATTGTATATATTGGTATATATATTCCAAGGTTTTTGGAAGTTTGTTTGTGTTTATTCATGCCCTTTATAGGGGCAGCATGGAGGGTGAGGCAGAAAGCATGCATAGGCGTGGATTTCGGGGGGGTAGCAGGGGACACGCCCCCCTCATTATTTCGAGCATGTGCATTTGTGCACCCCAAAAACATGAAAGTAGCAGAAGGCTGTTATTTTGGCAAAATCAAGGATATTTACACCATAAATTGGTGCAAAAAAGGCAAAAATTGGTGCTTAAATTCCCCAGAGTGCAGGAAATTTAGTGTTTGATGCTGATAATTTTTTGGTGGCGAATCCCAAACCCCCTGTTTTAAATGTGTGTCCTCAAATGTTAAATTTATTTTCAAAAGCACCCAGAAACACACATGAAAATCCCAATAGAGCTGTCAGTGAGATGTAAATATGAAAATATCATGTATTGTTAAGAGCACTTATATTTATATAGGCTCCAGAGACTGAATTGTAATTAAATCCGCCCCATTTTTATAAATGCTGACATCAAATCTGACTGTGTGAGGTCAGAATCAGTGTATGGATTAATCATCAGGGCTCGTGAAGACTACAACAGAGAGCTGACGTCTCGTGATCAAACAGTGGTGATGCCTCTGACTTCCTCCACACTCTGAGACACAGGAGTGCACGGATGAGACAATCCCCCGGTCGTACCAAACCACAGCAGCACATGGAGCAGAGGTGAGAGAAAACACAACAAAATAAATAACACCAACAGAAAGCCGTGGGTGCTCCTGCTCCATCTCCATCATTCAGAGCACTAGCAGCAGCAGCAGCAGCAGCAGCAGCAGTGGCGGCGGCGGCGACGCAGCCTATCATCATCTTATTAAAGGGTCCTGTAGATTAGAATCACCGGGGCGGCATCAGAGGCAGGTGTCCCCACGGCAGGCATGATAACACGCTGCCAGCCCCCAGTAAACTCTCAGGTACCTGCTGCGGCAATCCGGGGAGAGGCCAGCTTGGAGCTCCTCCGCTTTGGTCTGGTCTGTGTGGGCTCAGGTTTGGAGGGCCCCGAGCGGCGGGGTGCCTCTTCTTCCACCGCTGCCTAAACACAGACACACACTGGATGAGAACCAGAGACGGCAATCCCTTTCCCTTTTCCCTCCCTGCTCCCTAACACTGCTGGCTGGGCTGCAGCCAGCTCGCACAAACACCGCTTTCACCTCATCCAGATAAAGCACATCAGTGATCATTGAGCGGAATAGTCTGCTTTCATGGTGTTGCCTGGTCGAGGTGCGTTGGTAGAGGCAGACTCACAACACTTCAGTGCTGCTCTGTGCACATAATTCACAACACTGCTGCGGAGAGCAGAGGAATTACTGTCACAACATTTGTTTCTACGCATCCAACAGCACTCTGACATGAAACAATATTTTTTTAATCAGCAATTGTACGTCTTGTTTTGATCTTATAGTGATTTTTATTTTATTTTTCTTTGCCAGCCATGTTGCAACAGAGTGTAAGTGTCACCTGGATGTATGCATCAGCTCCATTTCTCGCTGTTACATTTGATTGTTGAATTTGGGGGGGGGGGGCTGCTCCATCAAATATCGGCTATAACTGAAACTGCATTTCCTGAGCTGATGAGATAAGGTTAGTGAATCACCGGTGCTGAGCTCATCACCGACACACACACAGGGACACACACACATGCACAATCCCCTTGTTCAATCACCCCTCCTATTGCTTTTATATATATATTTCAGGTGGGCTATGGCTGCGTTTTTTGTCTGTTATGTATCATTTAGCCTGTTTTCACTCACAGGAAATTGTTAAATATTCCACATTTTTTTAATTTATCGCTTCATTTTTGTATTTTAAATTTTAAAAACAGGAATTTTAAGAATAGGAAAAACAAAATACGGTTTCGCGTTCACGTGCTTTAAATGAAATCTTAGAATTCTACACGATCAGACTGTATTTTCCCAACATTTTACAATTAATAACAATCACCTGCTGCCTTTTTAACCTCATATTTGTCTTTTCAGGGTGTATTTCTGACACAAAAATGGAACAATCCAAAAATCTGCATCAGTTATTTGTGTCCAGTCTGGCTGCTGAGGGAGAGGAAAAATAAAACAGCCCAGCCTGTGCTTGTGCTGCCAGTGAGGAATTCAGGTTAGTCCCAGAGGACATCACACCTGTCAAGAAAGCAGGATGCAATAACACCCTCCATCCCAAAAAATAGATCTGAGGAAGCATTATCTAATATAATGAAAAATAGATCTGAGGCACTGACAAAGCAGATGAAATGGTAAAACAAGCCCGGCGTAATCGCTTTTATTCTGCTTTGATAGGCCTCTGGTTTTAAGTGAGGAGGAGGAGGAGGAATGAAAATATAAAAGTGTGAAAGGTTGGGGGAAATTTAAAGAAATAAAATGTAAAGTTTAAAGTTATTTGGCCCCAGTGTGACAGACTGGTGTGGTGGAGGAAGCACCCTTTTTTTGCCTCTTCCACCAGGAGACCGCCCATATGTGCGTTTAATCCACATTTACAAGCAACTCCTATCTTCCTCCTATTCCACCATCACTGTCCCTGCTCCCCAAACTGCCTTTTTCCTCCTCACATGCTTTTTCTCTGCAGTCGTCCGCCCGGCTTCCTCCAGCCTCTCTCTCTCTCTCCTCTCCCTCCCTCCCTCCTCCTCCTCCTCTTTCCTTTTTTTTTCTTCCTCCTATTTATGAAAACGTCACTTCAAGTCCCTCCCTGTTTGAATCTCATTAGTTTCTTGTGTGTTTCTCCCTGTCAATAATCCTGAATCCAGACTCTCTCTATTTCCATCCCTCTCTATCTGTCAATCAGCGCCGCCTTTGAACTGAAAACCACTCCGACCAACTTCAACTCACTCAATCCGAGCGGCTCGGCTCCTTCTCCGGCTTCCTTTTTCTGCCAAGATTCCCTTCTTTTTTAGTTTTCTACCAGCCAGCCAGAGCTTTGGAAAACGCCAATACAAGACCCCCAAAACTTAAACTCGGACTCTCTTAGATCAAGGGTTTTAAGAAAAAACTTCGTGTTTTTTTTTTTTGCCCCCCTCACACACGCAACAACAAGAAAAATTTTCGCACGGGGAAAAATGCCGCAGCTCAACGGCGGTGGAGGGGACGATCTGGGTGCAAACGATGAAATGATTTCCTTCAAAGACGAAGGGGAGCAGGAAGAGAAAATTTCGGAGAACTCCTCGGCAGAAAGGGATTTAGCCGATGTCAAATCTTCTCTCGTAAACGAGTCGGAAACGAATCAAAACAGCTCGTCGGATTCAGAGGTAAGTTGCACATTATGAGCAACCCCGATGCGTTCAGGGGCCTACATTTCTTACACACTTGCAAAAAGAAAAGTTAACTCTCACCCCTCATCGCCCGCTGTGTTAACTTTAACGCAATCCCTGTGTTTCATTGCATTTTTCAAGGCGGAAAGACGGCCTCCGCCTAGATCTGAAACTTTCAGAGACAAAACAAGAGAAAGTTTAGAGGAGGGTGAGTCTCTGCTTTATTCTTCCACTCTTTATGCTCATGTCTGCACCGTGACATTGTGTGTGCCGCGCGGAGGGCATCTCCTCCGCCTCATTCCTCAAATGCATATTTGTGGGAAATTAAAGGAAAAAAAGTTTACAAGGCCACTTTATAAAAAAAGTTTTCTTCTTCTCCCCCCCACCCCTCCCTCCCCACCCCCCGCCATGTTAGCTGCGAAAAGGCAAGATGGAGGGCTGTTCAAGAGCCCACCGTACCCGGGCTATCCATTTATAATGATCCCCGATCTCACAAGCCCCTACCTTCCCAATGGATCACTTTCTCCAACAGCACGCACAGTAAGTTCATTTATTTACAACTGTATGCACACACACACACTCCTCACACAGACACACACACACACACACTCCTCCTCACACACACACACACCTTGCAGACACACCGGGGGCAGCCGTGTTGTCACCCAGAGAGTGTAACCCCCCGATAAAAATGTAGAGCCAAGTTTTTGCAACTCATGAAGTGTACAGTACGACGGCATGCATGTCCGCCTGCAGCCTGTGTGTGTGTGTCATGCACAGCAGCTAGCATGCTAACTGTGCTAAGCGCTAATGCAATGAAAATGGACATTCTGGTTTTAAGGCAGCTCATGTGCACTTGTTTTGTACTAATGTGCAAGCTGGGATTTTACTTTTGCAACTTTTAAAATTAAATGCATGAAAAATCGTATTAAAATATAATAATTATAATAATTATAATTGTGCAGTGTCCTGTATCTGGGCTACAAGTGCATGTTTTTAACCCCCTGAATAATGCAGTTGGCTTGTGTTTGCACAGCCTCATCAAACATGCCCTTTTTTCTACCACACGCTGCACGAGCATTCAGACCTTTACACTGGCTCCCTGACACAAGCAGTGCAACGCAATGTAAAAAGCACGCAAATAAAAAAAAAAAAATCAATATGCAAATGAGCTTTTCAAAGTGATTTGCATGTGTCAAAAGCCATAAAGACATTATGTGGAAGGTGCATGCATTAAAATTAGATTTTTTTTCCCCCCTCTTTAAAAATAATTATTTCTCATTGATTAATATATATTTTTAAAAAGTGTTTTTTATTGGATGGAATTGACTGCTGTGCATGTGCACCACCTTTGCTTCTAATGAGGAATTTACAGCCTTTAAAAAAGAAAAAAAAGAAAAAAGCATGTGCTGTGTAAACCCGTATTTATAAATAAATTCATGTTATTTAGACACAATCAGCCGTGCTATAATTATGCACACTTACTCATTTGCTCAGCACCTCGCCAGTCCCACTGGGCAATGGCAATCCTTAAGCGGCATAATTTTCTCAACCCTGGGTGTTTTTTAGCCCCCCTATTTTAAACGGTTGCAATTACAAGTCTGCGCTTTAGGACCTGTCATCTCATTTTACAAGGTTAAGGCAAAGACCAGGCATTAGGAAATATGACCCCTCCACCCCCACCGCCACCTCCACCACCTTAGCTTTGGCTAACGAAACTGATATTTGTCACCTCAGTTTTTTTTTTGTGCACACCTTGAAAATAAACGTCTGACACATAATGCCTTCTTTTGTGTGTGACACAAATTTCTGCTTTCGCTCGTCCAGGGGTTTCACATGAAATAATTTTTGCTGCTTACACAATTCTTCTCTACACGTGTGTGTGTGTATTTTATAGTTAAAGGATTTTATCATTCCCGGCATATGCACATGTGAGAACATTTTGCCATTCTTTCCCCTTTAGTCAGCCAGCCTTGTTAACGCTACCGGCTGGTATGTGGAATTAGTCACTCATTATTCTCATCAGCACTGACACAAACACACATTCACAACAACACACACGCACACACATGATTTGAACTGAGGCACTTCCTTGTTTCAGTGGTTTGTAGTTTTCTTTGTGCCTATCACAGCGCTGTGCCCGGTCCGTGGAGCGCTTCGTTTCATTGTGCTCATGCAGCAGTTAGGAAAGCAGTAAATTGTTGTAGGGTGGCTCGAGGATGCTGCGGCGAGACGGTGTTGACCTTTGCTCTCTTAATTCCACCCCTGAAATATTGTTTCCAGAATAAGACGTCTTTTATTATTTAAATATGTGTCACCTGATTTGTTACTTGTTGTTTGGTTTCCTCTCTGTGCCACTTGTTCCAAAATCTAAAAAGCCACAGCTGATTATTGAGATGCTTTATTCACATATTAGGAGACAACACTCACACATGTACCTGAGCTGTGACTGAGGATGGTTTTCGGCTCGCGGTGATCTTCCTACTGTACAGCCTCGGCCCCCACTGTCTGCAGCGCCCTGTGTGTCCAGCCATTAGAGCTTTGAAGTCAGCGGCCGCTGTAATATAAATGTATTAGACTTAAAGCTGGCATAAATAATTCACCTGGACATTGATTAGCTGTCTTGCTCCCTAACATGTCATGTGAGGCACTGAATATGACTGCGAGGATTATTGGAACGAGACTTTTCTCTGTCTTGTCATGAAAGGCTTTGATTCTCGCTGCTTTTCCCTTTATTTTTTCTTCTTCTGCTCCTTTTGGTTTGCTGTGATATTATTTTTAAAATGGGTATTTCAGCATCTAGGCCTGTGTTTTGTATTTAATATAAATGATTTAAATTGAGATTTCTGTATGGGGGAAATTTTCAGGTATTTCCCAGAGCAAAATTGAGATTATTTTTAATATCAGCTGGCACTGATCCTCATCTGTCTGGACATTTTACCTTGCTTCTGTTTTTTTTTTGTTTTGTTTTGCATGACTTGAGTAGGAGAAAAAAAAAATTCCTCCATGTGGCGGTTACCATAATTTGTCTGACCTCTGGGAGCCATAATCAGTGGGAATTTGTTTTTCCTACCACCTAAGTCTAAGGAGGCTCACAATTTAGTATCATTTAGCAATTTGACATGACGTTGTGCCCCGGCTTTAAAAGCCTTCCTGTCCTCGTCTCCTCCTCTTCTCTCCCTGCCGTCTCCCTCCTCCCAAAACCTCACACAAAGGCCTGCTGGATCACTGGGTGCAGGTTGAATTGGAGAAGTGGCCTGCCCAGTTCACCCCGGTTTTTCTATCTCCTTTCACTTTCCCCCTGTTCCCTTTGCTCTCTCTATCTCCCTTCCTCTCCCTGTCTACCTTTTGTTTCCTGCCGATGCTAACACAGGGCTTGTGGAAAAAAGGCGGCGGGTTAACTGCGGTGCTGTGGGCTAACATCACACCTCAACAGGTCTGGAGACGCAGAGGCTCAGGGAGGGAGAGCGGGATCTGGGCGGCCAGCTCTCCTGCATCGGGGCTGCAGGGCCGTAAATCCACTGGCTTTATTTACTGCCTCTCGGACTTATGAATGTTAAGATATTTGACGCCACCCCTGGCCCCATAATTCTCCAAGCCTGGAGACTTTTGGCGGAGGTTTTGAGTTTCGACGTATAATTACGAGTAGTTTAAAAAAGAACAAGAAAGTGAAGGAGGGGGGGGGCACAGTGAGAGGGGGGGGATGAAAACGCAACACCAGCATCCACCGCTGTGTTTAGAGTGAAAAAAGACGCTCCCAGAACCCGTGGCGATTCTACTACAAGACGGTGGAAAGGCTTTGTGTGCTTGAAACAATAGCTTTTCTCCCCTTTTCCCTCTTTGTTTCAGTTGTGTTGTCGTGCCAGGATGCTGCCGCAGATTCACCTTCTCGGAAAATAAATCCACTTTCATACAGGCTGACTTCTTCCTTTATCGTTTTTTTATTTTGAGGAAGACATAATGGAGGATTTTCTGGTCAGATTATTGTAATGAACATGCACAAGTGAATGCAACGCCACCTCCTTTGTGCTCACGTGCACACATTGCTGTGGCCTTATCTGTTCTAATTGACACAGACAGACAGTATCTTTCCTGAACGTGGCAGCAGCATAAGCATAACAATGGTATATCATATGGATTATGTGTGTTCGGCTGCTGTAAATGGATTTTTGGCTGTGACAAGAGGAAAGATAGTTTAATGCGGATTTAAGGGACAGGGCCCACACCTTATCAAATTGGCTTTACATGTTAATAGGGCCTAATTGGTGTCCGCGGGGGGTTTCGTGGCTCAACGCGGCCGCATTTTGTGCCTCCAGCCGCAAAATGCACTCTGAATTTAGTTGGAAGGTTGCGCTCCTTTTGTCTTGCAAATCACTTTTGTTTACAAAGTATGGCAGAAGCGGCTCCCGCTCTCTCTCTCTCTCTCTCTCTCTCTCTCTCTCTCTCTCTCTCTCTCTCTCTCTCTCTCTCTCTCCCACTAACTCCTTTTTGTGCTCCATCTCTTCCTCTCTCTGTCTCTCTCTCTCTCGGTGCTGTTTCTCTCATCCTATGCGAGGAGAGGGGAAAGAAAAGGTCCTTATTTTTCTCCGACTCAATAAACAGTCATAAAAAGCACAATCTGCTTTGGATTTGAGGAGTTAAGTTAGAGAAAGAAGGGGGGGGGGTGGTTGGAGGGGTTTGGAGGGGGGGGGGGGGGGGCTGGGAAGCAAAGTTTGGCACCATTAAATTAAAATTGGGGCCTGCTAGACATTAGCGGTGCACAGCACATTCTCGGAGCTTAATTAGTCCGAACTGTAATTGTTCATGGTCTGCCAATAGGAGTAATGCTCAGGAAAAGTGGAGTTGCACTAAATCGGCCCAGGGTTTTTAAAACAATAAATCACTTGCATATTTGTGCCGTGATTCAGATGGAGGCTCGACCTCTCCCATCTCGACATGTGGTAAATTGTAAAGTCAATGAATCGCAGATGTAGGGGTGGGGAGGTGGTGGTGGTGGTGGTGGTGGTGGGGACTCAGAAAGAGAGGGAGAGGGAGTACAGTAAGGTTTTGTTAGTGCCTGGTGAATGAATGGAAAAGATTTGTGCAGTAAATATTTACTGAGGAGATATATATATATTTTTTCTCTCTCCCAGCTAGCAGGGCTTAATTGTCTAATGCTGATGATGTTGGCAGGCTGAGCCGTGCGAGAGCTTACGCGCTCGTCGATCTGTCACTCTGCTTGAAACACCACAGAGGCAAAAAAAAAAAAAAAAAAATCAGTCAGTTTGTGAGTGTGTTTCTAATCAGATTTTTAACTAGTGCAAAGGGAGTAGTGGTTCCCTGGTGGCAGTGTGAGCTGGGTTTGGGTGTAGCCAGCTGCAGTCAAGTCTGGTTTGGGGCTGAACCTTTTTTAATTAAATCATTGACTTCATTGTTTTTAATGTAATAACAGCTAATCTGATGCCTAATTTTGACTTCAATGTAACAGATTATGCCTGTTACTCATTAAGTCATAGCACAGCCTGGGTGTGTGTGTTTTTTTTTTTTTGTTTTTTTTTTTGCCTCTTTTGGTGAAAACAAATTATTCTCAGAATGGATAAATCCATTTTCACCTCCTGTATCCTTCCTTGTTTCTGTCAGTGAGCCACCACACTCTGCTTTTCTGTGCCTGAGCAAAGAAAAAAAAAAAGGCATTAGTTTAGCAGCTGTGCACTGGTGCCCCCCCCCTCCGCTCCTCAGCCCCCAGTGTAACCCCCCTCCTCTCCCAGCCGTGCAACCCCCCCAACACCACCTCCCTCCCCTCCCTCGCTGCCTCTTTCTCCCATGCATTTCTATAGAGCTCAACACAAAGATAGTACTGTACATCTGGAATGCAACTTTTGTCATCTGTTAAATATAGGCTCGCTCTGCTGCTGGCCCACAGGGCTTGGGGCTCCCTGAAACATGGAAATTAAATTATTGTGTGTGTGTGTGTGTGTGTGTGTGTGTGTGTGCGTGCATGTAGCCACCAGTTAAATCTGTATCCATATACAGAGCATGTCGCTTTATTTTTATTTACTGTTTTTCCTTGCTAGACAGCACGTTGTGCACATTGTGTCCCTGGAATTGTTGGCGAGTTCACTTTTAATTTCAAAAGCAGTGCAGAGGTATGCACACAAGAGTTTAATTTGGTTTTTGAGCATCTTCTCATTCTAAAGCACACAGGAACACATAAACATAAATATGCACCCAACTTCCTGTCAGTACATTCAAAATACATTGCTCTTTTTGCATTTTAAACTCTCAGAGGGTAGTGCGTTCATCCCAGTTAAGTGGCCTCCAGTATAAATACACGTGTTGACAGTGTTCGTTGGAGACGTGCAGCTTCCTCTCACAGTAAAATTACATGTAGCTGTTTCACATGAAGACTTGTTGAAAATGCTGTTACGATAATTTTAAGTGGTTAGGGGTTAGGTTAGGGGTTGCTGGAGATTTTAGATTTTATTGGTGGTTTTACAGCGCAGCATCCAGCTGAAAAGATAAGGTTAACTGACTATTGATGGCATCTTTTTAGACATGAAGGTTAGGATTAGCTAGTTTCAAGAGATGATTCATAATTACAAAACCTTTGGAAATGTCATTTGCCAGAGAGGCAGTTTGAGTGTGGGGGAATTTTTTGTCCCATGGAGTTGTAAATGTGCATTTAACCATATATTAACCATAGTGCAGTTTTGGTTAAGGGGTCAAAATCCACAGAATGTTATGTGAGGAATTGTCTGAGCTCAGGTGTCACTCCAGAAATACTTCTGGTATGTGCATTTCTTTTTTTTCCTTCTTGGTCTTTTCCTTGCCTTGAATGTGCATATTTCTGTAAGTTCATTCATAATGGGACCAGAGTGCTCCAGTAGCCAAATGAGTTCACCAGTAGCGGAGTGGGAGGGAAAGCACGGGGCAGGAGGGAGAGGAGGAGGAGGAGGAGGAGGTGGGGGGCGAACAGAGAAAAGCGGGAAATGTGTGTTTGGGCTCTGCGTGTGTGTGTGTGAGCGAGTGGAAGGGGACGGAGGGGCGACGGCGGGGGGAGGCCGGGGGTCGGACGCACAAAAGCCGTCTGAATAGAGCGCATAATTGCTGTTAATGCCAGGGCAATGAGAGCAGCGACAGTTCCTGGTTAGATGTCCAAACAATAGTGCCCCTAGGCTTCACATTTATCTTCCCGTTAAAAAAAAAAAAACAGCAGGGCCTGAGCGGAGAGGAACACAGATTGGAGCAGGCAAGTTTCAGTTTTCAGCCACGCTTGACGAGCAGGCATGTGTTCATGTGTGTGGTTTCTCCCCCTCCTCCTCACCCTCTCCTCCACGTTACTCTCTCCGTGCTTCCCACACTCAATCGTCATCAAAAAAAATTTGCCTTAAAAGCTCTTGGTGAGAGGGCCGCTGTGACGCTGGAGGAATTCTGGCGGTGCCGGCCTTCTGTTTGGATTGTGGAGTGTGTTTGGGAAGGGTCAAAGTGCACCAGTGCTGACATGCTTTTCGTTGAGAAAGGAGCTTCCCCTCTCACCCCTTTTTTAAATTTTTTTTTACAACAACTGATAGGGAGTGCTTGAGTCTCCACTGGAGTTTTTTTTTTTTTTTTCCCAGCTTGTGTGTGTGTATGCGTGTGTGTGTGCATGCAGGGAGGAGGTGCCACACTGCCATCACAGCTCTTAATGATCATGTCGGGCTAGATAATGACTAGCCGTGCCAGTGTGCAGTGAACACCTGTGGTACACCAGCCTTTTATGGATGTGGTAGAATGCTCTGGAACGTACCACAGAAGAAGAATCTCATTCATGCTATTGTCTTTTTCTTTTTTTGAATACTTTTTGTTTATTTTTTTCCCCCCATTTTCCCTTTTGTACATGAATAATGAGAGAGTTCTGGTGGAAAATTCTGGCATCGAATTTAACATTTAATGGATACATGATCTTATGTTACCTCAGTTTATTTCTCTTGTGGTAGTCTGAGCTTCTATATATTCTGAATGTGCATTATCAAATATAGTTAATCTACATACATGCAATATAATATGCAGACGATGTCTTGTTTTTGTACCCAGTTTGTATCTCCAGTCTTAATGCAGTCAAGGGATTTTCTGTATGCAGATAATCTGTTCAAAATGGCTCAGATGGGAAGGAGGCACTTTGTGTGTGCTAAACACATAATGGAGGAGTTTAAGGTGATAAAACTCCAGTCAATGTATTTTTGATCTACTAATTAAACTTTTAATTGTAGCAGGATAAGCTCCCAAGAAGTGTACGCGTGTGTGTGATTATGTGTGTGTTTGGGAAGCGGAGTGAGGCCGCTAATGAGGTGATCGTCTGCTTGTTTGTCGTTTAAAAAAAAAAAAGAAAAAAAAAAAGGTGGTGGATTCATAACTGCCTGCGAGAAAAGGTGAGGGAGGTTTTAAGGAGTGCAAGCTGAAATAAATTCATCTGCTAATCTGCGGATTATGGTAGGATTTGGGGGGAAAAATGTCGGCGAGATTACTTAAAAAAATGCACAAGGCTAATAAAATGTAACCCCTTTTGCCTTTGCTGTGGCGTGCCGTGTGGAGCAGCGTCAGATTCTTCTTCTTTTTTCTCCCTCCCCCCCCCTCTCTCTCTCTCTCTCTCTCTCTCTCTCTCCCTAGTTGATGAACCAATTCCAGTGGAAAACAGATTAAGAGTAAATTCCCATGTTAGCTCTTTAACCAGCTGTTAGAAACCTATTTACACACAATAATAATGCGCCTCTTGTAAAGAGACAGCTGTCAGCTTGTGTACGGCACTAGATAACATTTCATGTGAACAGCTTGTCACATCCACACATGGCCTACGCCTGGCACGTAAGCGCTGAATGGCCAGCCATTGTGCAGGTAATGTGTGTGTTTAGTTGGCTCCAAAATGCAGCATCGAGCAACATGATTGGTGGCTCAAATTTAAATAGACTACAGTGTAATTGTATACAGTCTCTAAACAGGTCCTTTGTATTTTAAATTACATTTTAGATTGACTTTCACATTTTTATTTTATTCTTTTTCTCTCAAAAAAAATGGATCTTGTAATTTTATCCTGCACTGAAACTCAAAACATGTGTATGGATATTGTTCTAGCATGTTGTCATCTTAAAAAAAAACTCAAGTGAGAGGCCGGTGTGTCAGCCGTGTTTCGGGGTCAATCCCAAAAGTGGACAAATTGACTCACAGCACTGAGCGTATTGTCAGTTGGCTTCCTCCCTTCAGGGGTCAGAGTGAATGGAGTGTCTTGTTTGGACAACTGTCCCGAGGTGAGATGAGTTGTGGCCTCTTGTCGTTCAGCCACTGATGGACGGACGGACAAGAGGATCCAAATGAACTGGCAGACAAACAGACAGGCAAGAGAGAGTGTGGCACTGCTGAGGTGGAAGACAATGTGTAGTCACCCTTGATTGAAATAATGACCTGCAGTTCGTCGTCGTTGGCAGCTCTGATGGTGTCTGCTGCTGAGGCGTCGTAACAGGGAGGAAGTCATCATTGTAGTCTTCCTATAATCAAACCGAGCCTAAGTGACAGCTGATTTAGTAGACCTCTGTGTTGGATATTAAATGCAGATTATAGCTGCATATGTTCTAGAGTTTCCAGACTTTGGCACGGCAGTGCTCCTTGGATGATTATTCTACATCCTGGTTTCTCTAATGACGGGTCTTGACCCAAAGTGGGACACAAGTCTTACTCCTGCAGGTTTTCCTGGGGCAGTCCCTTTGCTAAACTTGTTGGAGCAAGATATTGGATTTCGTGTTTGGTTTGGAAGCTACTGAAGCGGAGCAACCCCTGTAGAAGTCCAAAATTAACACCACAAAATTCCAAAGTTTGTCTTCGGTGGATAAACCAGGAAGGAGATACTGGCCTGTAACTTTCTTGTTCTATATAAGCAGTCTGCAGTCACAAACTGGCGATGATTGCCTTAATATAATGCGATCTTTCAGTAGGATTGAACTTGTCTAGATGTTGTTTTATCATGAACATGTACACTATACTTTTATTACTATTATACCATTATTATTTATTATTATTTTGATTTTAAAGGGACAGCAGTAGTGCTGTTTATCAGTCTAGATTGTTCTGGTGTGAGTTGCCGAGTGTTGGAGATATCAGCCGTAGAAATGTCTGCCTTCTCTTGCTTGTGCTTCTCAAAGCACCAAAAAATAAATCTGGAAAAACTCAACAGCAATGTCTCTTTCCAGAAATCATGATTCAGTGACTTGATAATCCAGACCTTGTTGTGAGCAGTTTCATGTAGGGACTATTTTCTATCTACCGAACTACTCCTGCTAGAAGGAAGCGTGCATCTACTCATGGACGAGAGGCTCATGCTCCCGACAGCTCAAGCTGTAAACATTTGTGGCGTCCTCCTCTGCTGAGCTGTAAGGTTAGCTAGCTCAGTGGTGCTAGGTGAGCTCGCAGTAGAAACACACCTGCTACTGTGCGGTGATACAGTTGCTGGGTGTAGTTCAGTAAAAAGAAAATAGTTCCTTCATGAAACTGCTCAAGGTCTGTGGATTATCTTTAGTAACCAGGTCATGATTTCTGGAAAGAGACTTTGCTGTTGAGTTTTTCAGCTGTATTTTTTTGGCACTATGAGCATCACAAACATAGCGTCATCCAGTTCCATTATATTCAAGAGAAGTCAGACATCTTTACAGCTGATATCTCCAACACTCTGCAACTCACACCAAAACAATCTAGATTGATAAACAGCACTACCGGTAAGAGGAAGCGTGTTTTTGATTTTGGTGTGGCCTGTCCCTTTAACCGCAATTCCGAAACCTTGCAGTCATAATGAAAGTTGAGGTTAGTGATTGGCATCACTGAGCAGGGGTGGCCTTTGTGTCATGTGATGCACGTCACGGTGCCCTTTAGAACCAGGAGGCTCTTTATCTCCACTTTACTGCCTCCTCTATCTTTATTGGCTGCCACACTTTGCATATTTGAAATATCAATAAAGATAAATTTCCAGCTTCGTCATTACAGGTGGCGTCAAGTGGCTTCAGGATGGATCCTTCAGCTGCGTGATGATTTTAGCTCTTTGAATAGCTAATCTGTGTTCCGTGGGAGGTCAGTGTGAACTCTGGCAGTCAGCGTTTAAGTAGCCAGCGCAGGGCTCTGGAGCATTTCTAGTAGATGAGTCCAGTTTTGCATGTCTATAAAAGCCCTTTTGTCTGTCGTGGATGACCCTTGCTGTTTGTAAGGCCTGTATCTGTCTCTGCTCAGGCAGGCAGGCAGGCCTGCAGTGAGGATGCAGCAGCTGGCCGGGGCCCAGGCACAGGAATGCTGTGTGTGCTGTTTAAACAGTGGCTTGTCTCAGTGCAGGCCTGGAGGAGCTGAGGGAAGGAAGTTGCTGCATGTTTACATAGCTGAATTGTCCTTTGGGCCCCCCCAGTGTCTAATGCACTTCTGTTCAAACATTCACAAGTGTGGAGATGACCCCCACTGATGCTGGTCTTCACAGCTCTGCCTTCACCCTGCCTCTGCACTCTGTCTGAATGTGTGTTTGTGAACAATGAAGACTCACGGCCACTACTTTCTTCCCTACTGTGGGTGTTTGCTGCTTTAACCTGGAGGCTTGAATGATAGATAAAAAAAAGTAGTACAAGGCTCAATTTATCACACTGAGACATAAGGGAAGGGCAACGAAAAGAGCTGTACAGACAGATGAAGAGATAGAGGGCACCTCATTGCTCTCACTAAGGCCCTGTCCAACAAGGAGCCAGACATTGACATACGGCGGAGTCGTCAAGCTAATTGTTGTTTGAATTACCTGTTATGATCCGATGACAAATCTCTCACACTCCTGCCACCAGAGCGGAAAATGTATCCGGGGATTGGCATGATCTTCGCGAGTGTGTAAACCCGGCTTCAACAAGATGGATAAATGCAATTATTGGGCAGACCTGGAGAGGAGAAAATCCATTTAAAGCCCGTAAAGCTAAGCAGGGGCCGTGGTTAATTCATTTGGCCAATTTACGGGTGATGTACGAGTGTCAGGGCACATTAGTCAGGCGGGGGAGAGGTGAGTGTGAGTTGGACTGGGTGGATGTGGTGTGTGTATTTTTTTGTTGGGGGGCTACATGTGAAGATGCTCTTTGGTTGCAGAGCAGTCTCCTTGAGACCTGGTTCCCTACTTCCCTCCACTCCCCCCCTCGCCCCAGCTTTGCCGTCTCAGCGGACAAAACAAATGGAGCCTGGACACGGAAATGACAAAAAGATGCACTGAGTGCACTGAGTGAGAGGGAAGAGGGATTGCTTTGCAAATGAGGTGGGGAAACGTGGCCGTGGTCCGCTGGGCGGCAGAGTGAGTACCACAGTGCTTTGCCATAGCGAGAGCTCAATCAGGTCCTGTCGCCTCCTGCGAGTTAAATGACTGCTTTCTCTATATGCAGCAGTTGTGGCCACGCTGTGACCACTCATAGTAATTAAACGCCCCAAAAAAGCAGACCTGTAACCTAATTTCTACTTCTAGTGTCAATCTATCAAGTGGTGTCTTAACAAACATTTTAATGTCTGTGTAATTAGAAGTGAGTGACAGATAAGGCAAAGGAAGAGCAAGAGAAAAAACAATTAAAATGTTGGCGTAGGGTTTGTGTTAATGTTGATGGGGTTACAATTCACTCTGACCCGGTGTTATAATTACAGTGCGGATCCTTGTGTTTACAGTGGGTATGCAAAGCCTTCAGCGCAGTAACCTGCTCACCTGAGAAACCTTTCCTTTTGGCTCGAGCACTTGCGGTCTCACCTATGATACTTTGACGAAAGCTCTTCAGCTGCTTAATGCTTCCGGTGATTTCCGTCTGTGTTTCTTGTGTAGCGCGGACAGATTTGTGTTTATCAACTCTTGCAACACATTGACATTAGATGGCTTCGCTCTGCTTAGTCTGTTACACAGCCATTGTCTCGCTGGAGAAAAACCACTCAACGGTTACACAAGCTGAGCGGTATGCAAAAACAGTGGTTAGAGCATAGCCGGGCGGGTGAGAGGCGTTGAGGGAAGCTTTGGTTTACAGCTCCAAGCCACAGCCTGAATCAGGGCAGGGTTTGCTATCAGACAGAGAAACATGAGAGGTTAAGACCTCTCTCACTATGATCCCGATGCTTTTTAAGTGGTTGAGATCACACTCGAGTGCCTCTTGGTTCTGTAGATTTGGTTTGCCAGTGTGCGTACGTGTTTTCAGTCAGTGTTGGAGGCAGTTTGTGTATATGTGTGTGTGTGTGTGTGTTAGCATTTGTCACCTGACTGCCGGGCAGCCGGCTTCAGGAAACCAGAGTCAGTGTGAATGCCGAGGCCTGTCAAAGACAGGTGCCAGCGTACTGCCGTACAGCAGCTGGGGAAAGACTGCAAGTCCCACAGTCAAGTGTGGGCCATTGGGAGACAGCATCAGCTAGAATTCCCTGCTGGTGGAGGATCAAATGGGCAGGCCTCACTGCAGTCCTGTGGCTTAAAGCTGAAACATGCTGTATGTGCCTGTGCATGCACCTCCTGCAGCCGCTCTGTATACGTGCATACTGCACTCTTTGAACTCTATGGAGAGAGGGACGTTACCATGCTCTGAAATAAACTTTAACACTTGATTATCCTTGTTTTACTTTAAGCGCTGTCGCATGTGATTAAGGTGCTATCAAATCAGCAAGCTTTAACTTTAATTAAACAGATTCTGTTCTTCAAGTATTCAAATAATTTACAGGTGAGAATGAAACATTGTACAAACATTTGAAGCCCAGCTGAGCTTCTTTTTTGTATGTGGCTGCATTTTGAATGAACCGGAGTTGCATTGCACTCACCAAGAATCAGAAACCAAACAGGGCGTGCAATGGGCAGTTAGTGCATCCGCAATGTCTCGAATGTGTGGAGATAAGCAACCTATCTGCATGCATGCTTTGATTACATCATTGCAGACGTGACACTTGACATGTGCAAGTGAGCTCCAGCAACAACAAGAGGCATGTAATGGCCTTGAGTGTTAGAGATACTCTGCTATGTAGCATCTGTTGCCTAATTGTGAACAACAAAAGCAATAAAATGCTTTTATTTGATGTGTCGGTTGCAATTTAATTTTTACTCAGTAGTTATTTTTGATAAGCTAAGGTAGTATCAGGAATGCAGGCTAAGTGGTTAGAAAATCATAATGTAAAACTCATTTTCTATGTGTGTGCAACTTCCCTGTGAACACTGTGGTATAAAACAGCAGTGCAGCTTCCCTCCCAAGCAAAGCAATGTCACAACTGGAAAGTGGAACAGGAAACTCCCCCGTCCTCTCAGGATAGTGGGGTTGTAGATGTGCCTGGGAGCCATTACTGTAAGCCCTCTGAGCCTTCGAGGGGAAGTTCCATGGACCCTTTTCTTCTCGTTTTCTACTCTCGCCTTTGGGATCGCTCTGAGTCCCGCAATCTGAAAATCCTGTGCTGTAAATATGCAGATCTAGTCGTCATCTTCTCCATCTGATCCGCCTGCTTGCTTCTTCCCAGATGCTTTGCCCAGCCTCATGGGAGAACAACTGCTGGCTGCTGTCTATAGGCCAGTGCAATTCCTCACCCTGACTCACAAAAAAGAAAAAGAGAAAGGAAAAAAAAACGTGTGGAAGTTTTCTATATGCTCCCACAGATCGTTTTACATCAGTAGACGTGCCTCTCAACACAACTGTTCCCAGTTAGTGGCGCGCTGCCAGTCTTATTACGGTCACCAGTAGGACAAATGTTTTTCACTACCGCTGTGTGTAGTTTCAGACGACATGGCCTGGTGTTAAAAGTTGTTCCAGCCATTGAACCAGACAGTTAAAGTGGAAATAGACAGCTTTTTGAGCTCTAACTCATCATGATGAAATAATTGCTGGTTGCACAATGTAATGGCATCAGAATAATGACACCATCAGCATTTAGACTGGTTGCATATGAGCCTCACTTTCACTATGCAGTTTTTTCTGCCACCGGGTTCGATCTCCTGGGAAAATTAAGGCTACACTTGCGGCACCAAGGAAATGTGTTTCCCGGGTAGCTATCAGTGGCTGTCCCCTACCAAAGAATATCAGGTGTGTCCATGAACCGAACATTGTTTGTATACATATAAAGTCCACCCTTTTAATTTCTCGCCAGCATCAGATTAAAGTGCAGTGAGTGGCCGTCTTGTTCCATGGTAGCATCAGGAATGTTGCGGTCCAACTAAGTCTCAGTGAGAATCAGAATGCAGTGTTTCTCTGCGCCTTGCTGCAGTGTTACCTTCAGTTTCCGTCGTCCGTCTTGTTGGAAAGGCATCTTACGTTTGCAAGAAAAATGGTTGGGAGCAGTAGTTTGTGTCTCGTAGCCTTTAGCTTAGTTTGTAGTTCTATTCACTTCCCCCGCTTCTGCTTTTGCTCTCACTGCTGTTTCCAGTGTCTCCACAAAGTCCGCCTCTCATCTTCTCGCCAGCGTCAGATTAAGGTGCAGTGAGCGGCCGTCTCGTTCCATGGTAGCATCGGAAATGATGCGGTTCAGCCACGTCTTGATGAGAACCAGAATGCAGTGGTTCTCTGTGCCTCATTACGATGTTACCCTCAGTTTAAGTTGTCCGTCTCGTTGGAAAGGGGTCATGCATTTGTGAGACGAATGGCTGGGAGCGGTACGTAGTGCCTTTTAGCCTTTAGCTTTGCTTGTAGCCCCATTCCCTTCTCCCGCTTCTGCTTCCCCTCTCCCTGCTGTTGCTGGTGTCTACCTCCTGGGAAAGTAGCCCAAACTGATCCCAGTGCTTGGACAATCTCAGTTGGTAGTCAAACACAGCGTGATTGCATATAGTGTCAATTCTTAGGAGATCATGCCGGTTGTAGGCCTCAACTTGACAGTCCGAATCAAACAATAGCAAAAATGTCAAATAGTAATAAAGAAAAGATGCCATATTGTCCCAGTATGAAACAGTCCAGTTGTTGTTGCGACTGCTGCGCCAACAATAATACTTCATGGAAATGTTAGTAAAGGGAAGGTTGTCTGCTTCTACTTTTATGTTCTTCCTCTTATGCTTAAGTAAATTTAGAAGTAAAGACTGGCCTCAGGTGTCCAATATGTAGACAAGTTTTTGTTTTGGCACACATTTGTCTGCTCCCGGTGTAATACATTAAGTTGTGGCTTAATATGACACCAAGAGGTGCAAGAGGTAATTATGGCGCTAAATCACTTCAACAAGCAGCCAATCAACCAGAGAATTTATAGTCATCATCTTTTTTTTGGTATGCGGGGGAGAACCACTTTCTGGTGATTGAGTTAACATTAGTGGGAGGCCTCGCACGTTCAGAAATGATCTCACTGAAAGCATTTTATGCTTGACATTAATGAGGCCAGTCAGCGCAGTTAATTTGCTGTTATTTAGCTCTGTGGTGGTGTTAAATCATAAACAGGCTGAAAGAGGCCTCACTACCAGTTAGTGATGAATAAATAGCAAATCTCAGGCTTGAACTTGAGGAGAATCTTGTTTCTTGGCCGGACAGCCCGACTGTTGGGGCTCCCTGGCCAGAGATTGAGATGCTGTGGTCTGAGACGCTGGGAAAGTCAACCTCTAATTGTTCACAGAAGCCATTGGCAGGAGAGCTGAGAAATGATGAGTGAGGCATCATCGGGGGCGGATGCCGAGATGAGACCACTCACACTTGCCGTGCTGGGTTTTTTCGCACCCACTGGGATGCTCCCCAGTGACAAACTGGTTGTCCTAAAGAGAAAAACTCTAGAAAAACCCAACTCTTTTTCCTTGGCTCACTTTTAAGAGACAGACACTTTCTTCACGTTTTAAATTGGCCTTGTCATGCGGTTTCCTCCGCTGGGCTGCCGGGAGCCGACTGTTTCCATATAGGCCAATGTTCTGTACCAGTTTTGGTTTAGAGAAAAATAAGGGTCTGTTTTTTCTGGCACTGATCACTGCGGTATTAAACTTCCAATTTTTTTCCCAAAAGCTAACACAGTCATGCGCTTGTATTCTTCACGCCTTTTTGATCTCTGTCACAGTTGCTCGGCAAGAGACACATCTGCCTCTCTGTCCTAACATTGCCGCGACCCCATAACCCCCCCAGCTCCCACTTGTCGCACAAATCCAGTTTTTGTGGTATTTTCCTGTGTGCCATGATTTAGCAAATAACATCAGTAATGATTCAATTGGGCATAAAGTAATTGAGAGGCGGCCTGCTTGCCATCTGTCTGGTGAGATTACTACTTTCTGTGTAATTAAACGTGTGACCTTGCGGCTGTGGAGGGAGGTGCCAGTGGGCAGCTACTGCCAAAGAGCCAGGCCGTCTTATTTGAAGTCGGGGGGAGGCTGGCTGGGAGGTGGGGGGAGTTGTTGTGCGGTTTTAACAGTTTAGCCCAGCTGCTAAAGATAGCACAGCCTGATGTGAGTTGAGCTTAAGTGGCAGTCTCTCTTACATGGATGTGCCCTGTGTGCGCGCGTGTGTGTCTGTGTGTGTGTGTGTGTACACACACCAACGAGCCCGTGTCAAAACCCAAGTCACCAAGCCTCAGTCAATTTGGCGATGTGAAAGGCGCCCTGCTGAAGTCGGAGTGATCCCTGTGTGCATACAGTGTAACCAGGAAAGGGTAGAGACGCTGGGCCCAAAGAGTGTGTGTGTGTGTGTGTGTGTGTGTGTGTGTGTTTGTGTATGTGTGTTTGTGTGTGTGTGCTGGTGGGGTCACGACGGGCTGAATAGAGGCTGCTGTTTTAACTCTGATTTTATGTGTGGTTTTGTTTTGACTCTTGAGGTTTGGTTTTCTCTTGGACAGTGTCCAGAGATTACAAGGCCTGCTTCTCCTCAGCTCTCCTGCGAGGCCGACGTGAAGGGCCCTGCAAAGCTCTGTGATTGGATTTCAGTCCTGATCTGGTTGTTTTGCGTTGTAAACAGGGCATTAAAGACAGGGGAGATGGTGCGCTAATGAGTCTTTGTGTCAGAGTGTGCATAAGGGGGAGTGTTTGTGTGGTTTTCTGGCTTTATCCTCTGCATCCTCCATTGCGGTGTCACACACCCAGTTAAGAAGAGGAACTAAAACCCCCGTAGTATGCTGATGACATATTCGCACACAAACACAAAACTGAAAAAGACATCAGTATGGTTTACTCAGTGTGGGCTGGATGGTGTCTTGCATTACTTCCGCCCAGAGCTTGGAAAAAAATCCCTCTTGTTCCCCCAAACAAAAATAACCATTTTAATTACTATGGTTGTGCTATGGTGCAGCCACAGCGCGGCTGGCAGGACCCGGCTGAGGTGGCACCGGCCACTGGGGACGGGGACGAGGTCTGGGCTGGCCTCCAGGGAAATTACAGGGTGGTGTGGAGGAGGAGGACAGGGGGGAAGCTGAAGCCTGCCTACACTCCCTGCTGTCAGCCCAGAGAGCTACCGTTCGCAGCTAGCTAGCTCCTCTCCGTTTCATCTTCGCCCTCTGGAGATAATTGGAGATGTACTCCGTGTAAACATGTTTTTTGTTTCAAAGTTAAGTTTCATTGTTTCAGTCAGGAGATCTGTGTATCTGCCCAGCATGCAGAAAAAAAATCCATTTTAGTTTCTCTTTTATAAAGTACCACTATCAAGTGGACTCAATTTTCATTTTCCGTTGTTCCGTACATTCTTCTGCTTCTGTTCTCTCTCTAACCTCTTCAGCCATCGCTTTCCCCTTATTTTTCTCCACCTCCCTCTCTCCACCCAGCTATCCCTCCCCTCTCTCCCTCTCCTCTCTCAGTATGTGCTCTGATTACCTCTCCAAACTGGCAATAAGTTGATTGCTTTACAGAGATGATGTAAGCCTCTGCCCTAGGGTACATCAGGTTGGATTTCTCCCGCTTTATCTTGTAAAGCCTAAATTAACAGCTGGTTTGGTTGGAGTTCTCCTGGATCTGACTAAAGGATTAGGCTTGGTTCTCATGCGAGTCAATCCGGTTTGATTTATTGCAGGTCTATCAAAAAAGATCAATGGGAGTCCTTTTGAAAGTAAATCCTTAATCGCTCTTTGCACTTACGTGTCATCATTGTGAATTTTTTTCCCCCCTCCCGTCTATCTCTTGCTCTCTCCTTTCTCTATTTCTCACTCCCTAATTCTTATTCTTCCCTTACACCACTGCCTTGTCTGTTTTTATTTTTTTTTCTCCTCTCCTTTCCACACCCCGCCCAACCCAATCCGTGGCAGCGATCTGCCTCTGTCGATGGTATCATGGTGAATCGCCGGATAGATTTTTCTCTGTTCTCATTAGGTATCCATCGGGGCAAGGCAGCCCTAAGCACGGTTTTAGCATCCTCTGGTTGTGATCACAACTGAAATGAGACCCTGCTGCTGCCGCTCTTGTCTCGTCTTCACCCAAAACTTTGCCTAAATCATGCCCCGACTTTTCCCCACATTAGGCCTGTCACTCACCTCTGGCTTTAGGTAACAGGGGAGTTGAGGAATTCATGTTTTGTCGTCATACCCTGAGACTATCCAGTCAGTTGCTGGCTTGTTCATGTGATAAAGGGTAAATTATAACACTATTGTGGTCCTGGGTGAAGCTCATTTACATGTTGTGGTTCCTTAAAAACACCAAACACTTTGTGTTTTTGGAGAGATAGCTGTTAAACTCTCAAATGCTGCAGCACCAGCATCGGTTCCTGTGTTGACCACCTCCTTCATTCCCTCCAGGCATGGATGCATGCTAACATGTGAAAAACATGTGCTAAACCAATTCCAATAACATAATCCCAACTTTCAGTCATCTCAAATATTGGCAACCTGTACGCTTATTTTCAAGCGCACATGCTTCCCTGTCGACAAAATGATATAACACTCAAACAACACCCTGCTGCATATTTTCTTCCAGACGTTCGTAAAGTGACCTGGCAGCTGTTGAGAAGTAGGGAGGGAAGGAGGGTGGGGGGGGGGTTAAGATCTCACTAAGGTTTATATTCTTCCTCCTACTCCAGCGTCCTCTTTCTCCACTCATTCTTTCTCACTTTCTCTTATTCCTCCATCAACAGGGCTCATTATATGTTCTCTTAAGCGCCGCTCTCCACACCTTATTTTACTTCATCTCTCAAGGCCGTGACTTTCAAGGAATCTGTAACTTGAAGATTGCAACCAGTAGCACACACCAAAGGGCTCATTGGAAGGCCAAACCGCATTGATGATATGCCGATGACGTGTTGTAGCCTAAGTGTCGGTGGCTCCTCCTGAGTTTCTCCACCCAACACCCGTGTTTCTCTCAGGGATTCCATGTCTTTGAATACTTTGGAGAATCTGTTGTGTGAGAGTGCACGGGGCGGAGGAGGTGAGAAGGGCTGCGGGTCGATCTAAGTCAAATTCAGGTGTGTCCTCCTGGCGTGCTCGGTGAGCTGGATGGCTGGCAGACCTGGGGTTGGAGGTGTGGGAGGGGCTGTCAAGAGGGGTGGAGGTTGGGTATATGTGTGAGGGGTGTGTGTGTGTGCAGGGGGGGTGAGATCGACGGGATACGTGGGAAGGAAGGGCTTGCTGTCAGCCAGCTGGACCTCTTAATCCCACAGCCTTGGGGAAAGGGTGTGTGTGTGTGTGTGTGTGTGTGTGTGTGTGTGGATTGTGTTTGTCTCGTAGAGATTTGTCAAGTTTAGCACACCTCTGCTCCCCTCTTTGGCCCAGCTGAGCCCGCAGTGTGTGTGTGTGTGTGTGTTTGTGTGTGTGTGTGTGTGTGTGTGTGTGTGTTGTGTGTGTGCGAGTGTTTGAGAGACAACCAGGATTTCATGTGCACTGTGTTTACTGTAGTCCTCGCTTTTAACGGCACACTGTATATTTATGTCGAGACGACACAGCCTCTCGCCCCCTTGATGTTGGAGAGGCGCTGGGGGTTGGTGCGAGGTGGAAGTGGAGGGGCGGGGGGGGAGAGAGAGAGGCTGTCCCGTGTTGCTTGTTGATGCTGGGGGAGTGAGGGGGGGGAAGTTGTGAGGGCAACAAACACTGCCAGCACCCCCCCGCTCCACCCCATCCCATCATGCCCTGCCCTCTCCGGGTATCAAACGGCTATCCTCGACAACCAGTGTGTGCACTTTATCCCGCTCTACGTCATACTGTAACTAACCGGCTGATTGCGTCATCCCCTTGTCATTCATTAGACACAAAACATACTATTTAGCCACATTCCATGCAAGCTTCCTCTCTCTTTTTTCCTGCTCCCGACCCTCTCTCTCTCTCTGTCTCTGCCCCACTCTCTCTCTCTTTTGGCGTAGACTTTTGCATATATCACAGGCTGGCAGGCTAAGAGCTTGGGACTTCCCCACGCCACACTCCAAGCCTTTGATCCTTTGCTTTGGAGGTAACATCAAAAGGAGAGGCATAGAAAGGCAGCTACTACTGTGAAGTTCAATGTTCAACTTGATGGCTTGGCTGAGGGCTTTTTTTCCTCTCTCCTCCTCTCCCCCCCCTCCCTCCCCTCCCCTCCCTCCCTCCCTCCCTCACCTCCCTCCTCCCGCTGCTCCCTCGATCCCTTCGCTGCATCCCTCAGCTGACAAAAACACACAGTTTGTAGCCAAGGGTTTTTTTTTCCTGTGCCTCTGACCTCACCTCCATAGAACCTATCTGGCACAAAACAAGACCTCCTCCCCGTAAAAACTCCGATATACAGATGGTGTACACAAAGATTCAGTCGTTTCTTTTTGATGGTGTGGTAAAAGGTGCAGTTCCAGCGGCCCGGCCCTTCCCTTTCTCTCTGTTTCTTCCACTCTGCGTGTGTGTGTGGATAACATGCAGCATCCTATGTTGCAGCTGGTTGCATCAATGCCGAGCCCAGGCCCATTGCAACAGCGGTGCCAGATAGGTTAGCGGGAGGAAAAGGGCATCACGCCATATTGTTTTCTGCACGCCCTCACTGTGCATGGATCCATCCTTACACTCAACGTCACTTCTCCTGAATGTGAGGAAAAGAGATGTGCTCAGAGGAGGAGAAAAAAACAGACCTTTTCTCTGCTTTCTTTCGGCTGCTTTGGTTGCCGTGTTGACACGGGGCACGGAAAGCTTGCAATCATTCGCTCACAGGAAAACAAGTGATTTTCATAATGAACGCCTCGACTGACTTTCTTATGCAAACTCTCTAAATTAAGGCAGTATCAGATGATGCCATGCATTCCAGGTCAAAGCCAGGCTTTTCTGTGGCGTAGTCAACTGTATTTAAATGACACAGACTTGATAAGGCGATCCAGAAAGCTGAGGTGCTCCACTAAATGCTTTTTCGTCTTTTATGAGCTTCCCTGTCTGACTGTGCCAATTAGCAAAGGCGTGTGGCCTGCTTTTCTTCTCCTCTTTTTCCTGCTCCAGCTCTCTTTCTAGATAGACGCTCTCTATCATGCTCCCGCGCGCACACACACACCGCCGTACACACACCAAGCACACGTTTGGTGTATCATTAGCTTAGTGTGCGGGGAGGCGTGCGAGCCCGGGCTCTCCCCTGCCTTATCTCCATGTCAATCACAGCGTGTGTGTGAACATCAGTTGTAATGATCTCCATCCAGCCTGTCGGTGCGTGTTAGCGCCTGGCTTCCCTCGCCCCCGGAGCAAGCCGTTCCCTAGCTAATAGATGCAAAATTAAGCTGATCAATAGATGGCCTCAGCTCATTATTGACATGTTATCGCGGCGTGGGATTTTTGTGCGGGGGTTTTATACAGTGCTAGCTGGAGAGATGCAAGGCAAGAGGAGGAGAAAAAAAAAAAGTTCGCTGTCTTCTCCAAATGGCTCAGGCCACTTTGTTTCAACCCTGCGATGATATTACATTAAGCTAATTTATTCAATCGTATGCATGTATGCTTTATATGCTAAAGCCGTTTTCTATTTATATTACTTGTCCTATTGGAAGAGTAATCACCTGCTCAGTGGTAGGAAATGAGATGGAGACTTTGTAAAACGCCATATTAAAGATTCATCAATAATTGGCATGTGTGCTGCTGTTTGTGTTGCGGGGGAGGAGGGTGGTGGGGGGCTCTTATGGACGGATCACCACGTGATTGAGCTAAGTGGTAATTAACCATGAGAGAGGTGTGTGTGTGTGTGTCTTTTTCGGTGTGTGCGTGAAGATGCCGCTGTGTGTCAGGGAAAGGTGGGGATGCAGAGGGTAAAGTGGGGGCTGCAGCACTGACAGAGTTTATTTGGAGGTGAGCGCCGAGGGCACGTGGTCAGGTTATGGAGGGACGTGGGGGAGAGCCACCCACTCTGGCCCGAGCTACACAGCCGCCTCCCTTGACCCTCCTCAGGTCTTATTGTCATGGAAGCATCTCCCATTTTAATGAGCTCCAATAACCAAGCCCTTATTACTTATTTATTCATTAAGCCACCGTGGCAAAGCGGCAGCACCCCCACTGTGTGAGTGTGCATGTAATTGCTTGTGTGGGATCCCCCCCCCTTCCCACATGCACGATATCATAGTAAATACCATGTTGCGTAACAACAAGTTAAGTTAAAGCTAAATTAACCTAAAATAGATGGATGAATGAGCCTAGATGGTTGGGTTATGAATCAATAACCTGAAACTATATTTGAGATTTGCGCTGAAACCCTTAAAATCCTGGGCTTTAGGTATGCTGAGGGAGTAGGCCTCATGAATATGGAGGCTGAACTGCTTCAAGGTGTATGTGCAAGTGTGAAAGAGACACAAAACAGACTGAATGTTTGTTGGTTTCTTATGATGCGTTTGTGAAGATTAATTGCCTGTTGGTACAGCATGTGTGTGTGTGTGTGAGTGTGTGTGAGACGCCTTCAAAATAATGCTTTCTGATTGATGAATATGCGTAGGTGGAATTGTGTGATAGCGTATAGTGTTTTCACAATATCGGAAGTCTTTGTGAAGCCTGAGAGTGTACACATTCTCTCCCTCTGAGGCATGTTTCATAGCTTCCTTATATCCAGTCTACCGTTTAACTAATTCATAGTGAACTCTCGCAGAACAAAACCAGACACCCAACATCAAGGGCAGCGTTCAGCTCTCCTCCAGCACAATACCAAATACAGCGTTCTCCAGCAGAACGTGGGCGCTGCAATCAGCTTAGTTTTTCTCCCTCAGCAGAGCTCAGCTGCTGTTCACCTTTTTTAACTCTCCCCTCCACGCCCCAAACCCTGCTTCCTGCAAACAAAGGTAAGCATGTAGTGTGTGTGCACGAGTTGCCCAACCTCTTCTCCTCCTACCCCCTGGCCTGGCCTTGCGTAAGGGGCCCAGACACACCTAGGCCTGCAGACGTGCCTGTTCACCTCCATGTAGCCTTTAAGTAGGTCAGTGTGTACGAGTCTGCAACCAGGAAGGTCCGGGACCTGATCTTTGACCCGCCAATCCCATCAGCCTACTTCCTGTGAGCTGTGGGTCCTCCACTCACCACCATTAACAACAACAATGCTGATTTAATTACACAGAATGTACACAACAACAATTACTGTCAATACACTGAGGTAATAGTTCAAGCAGATGTTGACATGCATCTCAGTAATCAAGCTGCTTCATGCTCAAGTTGATGCATGAAGCTTACGATCTGATATAAAAAAAGGCAACTGGATTTTCTGTTTGAACCTTGAGGACTTTTCACAACTCATCCAAGATGTTTATTAGTTCTCAGCATTGATATGCAACTAAATGTCCCCAACAAAACCAGTCAATCCAGTTGCCTTTTGAATAAGTACATCTTGATATCCGGTTACACGGATGACTGAAAATCTTCCCAACAAGAAAAGTAGAGGGACTTGTTTATCATGCTGATGATTTGATATAGCACCTTAACACACACCTTTAGTCAAAGGTTTTAGCAGTAAAGTAAAAAATGTTTTGGTCTCGTGCCAAAAAGACGAGACTCGTCTGTGCTGCTCTTATTTTTTGGAATAACTGTGCACTTTGCATCCGGATATCTTTTCAGTATTTGTGAACCCAATACCAAGAAGTATTCCCACTCTGTTAATTTATTAACTGATTACAGCCTTAACAGTAGTAGGGTGATACAGAGAAAGTCAAATATTGCAATAATATTTTTTACCTAATACCTCAGTTAAGTATTGGTGCTTTCACAAATGATTATGAAGTGGGTAAAGGCAAATAATAGACCAAATCACAACGTTTGATTGATTGACAATCCCACTATCACATACAGAAACTGAAACAGCCCTGAGCAAACGCTGCCTTAACTGGTTACTTTTTAGCCCACTGAAAAACATCAATATCGTGTATGCCGTATTTGGAGTATTTTCACTGCTTCACTTTGCTTTCAGATGGGAAACTGAAGCCGTTACCTCCAAGCCACCAGACTCCTTTGACAAAAACATTTATTTTACGAAGCAGAATACGGGAGTTGTTGGTCTACCGCTGCGTTGATTGGTTTAAGAAGTAAGGTAATGCAGAGAAAGTATTCTGAATATAGTGTATATTTAAACTGATATTAAAATTTTACGTGGCTGTATACTTTTTATTGTGGCCCCATCCACAACAGTATATGTCTTAGCTTCCTTGTCAGTGGATTTATTTTGGCAAAACAACATAGTACATCAAATAAGTACAGCACAAACGTCAGATAAGTCAGACCACAATGTTTAACTATATATCTTTTAAGCGTTACAGTTACAGCTGAAAATGACAGCAGAAATAAACAAGATTGCAGATTTCACATATCTTTCTGCATATCAGTTGGCAGTCGTCTACCTGGAAGTGATTGTTGTCAGAGAGATGTCACGGTGATTTGGTCTATGGATCAAGAACAGTCTGGTAGGTTAAGTAAATGACATCACTTTACTGCATTGGTTCCCAAATGGTCCAGCCGCAGGGTCTAGATTTCTCCTTCATCAGTAGTTCAATGTCCACACAGTTTAATATATTCAGCGTCGTACGTGCGTTTGGCCATGTTGTCAAGCTAGTTTGCTGTCTTGTCAAGTCGCTGTCCAGTGTACAGCTGTTAAATTCATTGAACTTAAGAATAGTCTGTTTTGTACAAACTTGACACGTTTGCAAGTCACTTGCAGTCTATTCAGAATTGGACCTGTGACGCACTTAAGGACCGTGACCCATTAGTTGGGAACCACTGCTTCACTGTAATGCAGCCTTTAAAACCAGGAAAAGACAACAATTATGATATCGCTATATCCAAAATCTAAGTTGATATCTCGCCTCATATAATGATATAGATATATTGATATGTTGCTGAGCCCTACGAAGCAGTATTGACAAGTAATCCTCTGTTGATTAACTGTGATTACAACCCTAATTGGAATAAGTAAGACAGCTCAATTAAGATGCATTGATTACCATTAGAATAAGAGATGTTTCTACACTAGTTGTTACATTCCCAATACCGATTCCGAAACCTAGACTTGTGTGTCAGTCGATATCAAATAGTGATCCGATATCATTGCTTTACAATACAGTGAACAGCTGTAAACTGCTAACTTTGTATGGATGTGTACTGTTTGCTTTGTGCTTTGTAAAACATGAACAAATACATGTTGAGAATGAATGCCACGGAACCTTCCTATATCCATTGTAAGATATTGCCAAACGGCTAAAGTTGCGCTATTTACTGAACATCAATTCTTCTTAGCTGCTCTGAAAAAAAGTAGTTGCTGGTGTTTAAGAGTGGCAAAGATGAATGGATTTCCAGGGATGCTGCTGTTTAATCTGGGTGTGAAACTACTTCAAAGTTTATTATTAAATTATGTGGTATCAGATTGGTTCATAGAGTTATGTCCTTTGCCGATACCCAATCCAGAATTTAGGTAGTATCAGAGGCATTTCCAATACTGGTTTCGGTATCAGAACAACTCCAATCAGAGCTTCCAGCCTCATAACATGCAACCTACTCGGTTTGTCACCCAAGTGGTCAGGGAAACCAATAAAAGCCCCCCAAAAGCCTGAGTTATATTTATAGAAAGACAGAAAGAACTAAAGGAGGAAAGAAAGAGTCAGTCAGATAGCAGAGGAACTCTGTGAAGCAGGAGAACCACCTGAAAGCAGAGGCATTCTGCAGCAGAGCCTGATGCTAAAGGTGCCAGAGCGCCTGTTCATTAGCGGGGCTGACGGAAGACCAGCCAGCTCCTGCTGGCCTTCACCCTCCCTGCCACAATATTTATAGAGCAGCCAAGAGATAGTCTTAATGACACAGGGAGAGGGACAGTGGGAAAGGGGGGGAGGGGGCGCAGAAGTCAGAAATGGAACGCTGTTTACTTTCTGAGGCTTGTTGAGAAGTTGGTGTGTTTTGGACTGCAATCATGTCACCCTCACACTTCCTTTGAGAACACTACATGTGCATCCAGGTGTGAGTAATCCCTGCTGTGGTCTGTCATCAACAAATCAGTTTAATCAAAGGAAGTGAACTGCATTTTTTACTAGACTTCAACAAGTGGACAATTTTCTCTCCTTGTCATTATTGTAGAAAAAAATTTGTCGGCTACGTGTTGTGCAATCCTTTGAAACTTTCCGGTCAATCAGCTGGTGTTTGAACAGCACATTTGTCCACACTTGCTAAGTAAACAGTGTTCCAGCAAAGCCATACTTATCTCATGAACCAGTGTTTAAGAGAGCGAAACTAACTTCCAGAACAGGCCAGATAAAAGTTAAGTGTTCATGGAAATAAGTCAAAAGAAAGGACACCAAACACATCAGTTAAAAACGAAGCAATTGTCCCCCTTTTTTTTGTCAAAGACCTGCAATACTTTCCGAGATATTATGAACAATAGTGGTTTCACAATCCTGTTTCTACAGCCTCATTTTAAGGGGTGAGTAAAGTCTGAGCTGGGTGGAGAGGAAGGAGAGGTCATGCACACATTCTCCATGTGGAAAAAACAGGCTTATATGAAAAGTGTCAGGTTGAGTTTTTCTGCAAGAAAGAAAGAGTGAGAAGGGGAGTTTGAGGTGGAGGTGGAGATTGTTGGCAAAGGGAGTAGGGGTAGAGGAGGTGAGGAGGGGAGGTTTTGGATCAGGTCGGCGGCCCCAGTGCTGTCAGGGCCAGTGGAACCCCCAAGCGGTTCTGGCTTTGGAGTAAATATGGGCCCAGCGGACCCCTTCCCGCCCCAGGGCACACAAACCCCAGGCCTTCCCACATTCCACTTTTATTTTCCTGGTTGCAAAACGCCTCTGGCTATCAGAGCAGGTGGGGTGTGTTTTTTTTTCTTTAATATTTACTCATAAAATGTGCATTAGTAGAACCAAAGCAGCTATGATAGACCCTCTTGTGTCTGCTAACTTTCTCCCAGTTTGGTCAAGGTATTCTTGAGCTCGACCGAATGTATCGTATAGCTGAGTGGGCTCTCTTTTTAACCAGGGGGATTTCAAAGCGTCTGTGTTTCATTAAGCTTCTCCCTCCCTCAATTACAGAAAATTACTGCCCCCTCCCCAATAAATTACGTGTTTGCACAACCACGTGTCTTCTCTGGCACCTGTGAGCGAGGACAAAGACTGCCGGCAATATCCGCAACAGATCAAGACAATATGCTCAGCTCTCGTTTTTTAAAGGGATAAAATTGTAGTCAAACTGGATGAACTAATCTTTTAAGCTCTGTGCAGTTTACTTGCAGAGCTTTGAATGGGCTCCTCTTACTAGCCTTGATCATTTCAGACTTAAATAAAGCTCTTTAGAGTAGCGGTCTGATTGGTGTAATCTGCAAGCTGTCAATCCCATCTCTGAGCGCTCTCCCAGAGGAGCGGCCGGGCCTGTCGACCAGCGTATGTTCAAATGTGGGTGAGCATTGTTGTTCAGGTGTGAATGCGTGAGTAAGCATGTACAGCATGTCGGGGGGGGGGGGGGGGGGGGGGGTCGCTGTGAATGTACATGTGTTATCTGTATACACTGCCTATGACGTTCGTGTGGAGCTATGTCTGTCACATGAGGCGGCCACAGATGGGTCGAAGATCTGCCGGACTCTCCAGAGCAACACCCAGTATCCATATGCTGACTCTAAACCCAAGCTGCTATCTGTCTGTCTGTCTCTGCCTGTCTCCCCTCCTTTCTCACATTGCTCACATGGCTGGGAGGCTTGATGAAGCCCCGGTGGTCCTCATCATCTGTCCCTTGGTTCCCCTGCTGGAAAGTGGACCAGTGTTTGCGAGCCACATTGGCACATAAGGAGCTCTGTTTGTTTGATTGGTCTGAAGCCCTCTGCTCTTAATCCAAAACAAAACGAACAAGCCGTGCGATGGCTGCTGCTCCAGCCGCCAGGCCGCATGTGATAAACACATCAGATGGGGGCTTGATGGAAAAGGAGCTGGTTGTTGACCAGAAACGGGCAGAACAATCCTGCACTTTCCGTGTTTGTCATTCACACTAAAAAATGTATGAGCAAGACCATCTCCCCCTCCTTTGTCAATACGTATTGACGTTTGGTTAATGTTTGATAGGATGTGGAAAAAAATGCTTTATATTTGGGAGGATCAGAGTCGAGCGCTGGTACCAGGAAGTGTTTTAGGCCAAATTGCTTCTGCGCCAGCTTGTTGAATTAGTAACAGCAGTGGTGGGAGCTGGTGTGCAGACGTGTGAGGATGATGTGTGAGCGCTCTGGATGCCCCTCCAATTGTCTCCAGCCCGCTTCCCCTCTGCCACGAGCTGTGACACCGGGACCAGGGCCCCAGCTTGTTTTCACTGCGATGACAGTCAGTGTGGATCTGGGTTAACACTCATAACATGCCAGACCTTGGTGCAGCAGCAGTAACTCACATATGGGTGAGTAGTCCAGCGTGCAAATAGAAAGCACCTGCTCGAACGTAGTATAGTAAAAAACAAATAGTGCTGAAACAAGAAGCAGATTATTTTATCAACAGAGAATGAATCAGGGGTTCAGGCTCGGGATGTTAGCAATTACTAACCGTGAATTGGTTAACCGCCAAGAATATGTGTCTGCTTACACATGTCGGCCTATAGGTTAATTTTGCTGTTTCACATTTTGCGCTGTGCACCACCTGGCTCTGGTAGGAGCTAGTGAGCCCGCTAGCACCACTCGTAACGCTGTCCCAACCCAACAGTGGTGCTGTAGAAACATGGTGGCCACCCTCCACACTCCCCCGAGGTTGCCCCAGTTAGTAAACAGCTCAGTGTTAAGTAGCAAACCCCCTTCAGCGTTGTTAGCTATCACTGTTAGCTCTGTTTACACTGTTAGCAGTGTCAGCACAGCCAGTGGTGCTAACAGAGTTAACAGTGCTTAAGGGGTTTTGCGGTTCAAAATGAAGCTGCTCATTCGCTGGGGTGAAAGTGGAGGGTGGCCACCATGTTACCGCAGCAACACTGTTGGTCGGTCCCACCAACTTATTGACATTACCAGCTGTAGTTGTGAAGTGACCGATACCACTAGCTAACATTAGCTCACGCGACCCGTTTAGAGTGTAGTGCAGAGTGTAGTGCAAAGTGACCAAGGCTAGCGTCAACTAAGTATCGCAGCCTGGAGGATGGGCATTGTCGACTATGCATGTCAGTGTGGCTAGCTGTCTATCTGTTAGCAAAGCCAACAGAAAATAAAATAAATGGCGCGATATTCACCATACAAAACGTGAACAGTTTCCGACCTCATAATGGAAAGCGCTTTGAAATGCGGAGCTAAAGCTCATTGAGTCAGTGGAGCACAAGACTAAAAGGAAAGGCCTCTTGTATTTTACATCATTTCGCTCTTTTTTCTCCTAAAAAAAATAACTGGTTAGTTACCTGTAAATAGGTGTCGGGCAATGAAGCAAAAATCACAGAACCTGACATCCCTAGTTCTGGCTTCTTTATTGTAAAGATGTATTTTTGGTTTTGACAGTTGGTTAGACAAGAAAAAAATAAACCAGACACAATAATCAATAATGAAAATAATCATTAGTCATAGGCCCTGTAAACACCTCCCAGCAGCCCCCTCCTTGTGCTTGGGAAAGCAGTAGAGGACAGGCAAATCGGAACAGCGAGAGTGAGTTCATCCCTCTGTAAGGATTTAGAGGACTCCCTTGTCTTTCACTTCATCAGAGACAATTGAGTCATTCAGCTCCCATTGTGAGGCTGGCCAGGCGAGGAGGGGCGCGGGGCAGGGGAAGAGAGAAGGGGGGGAGGCTGAAAGGGAGAGGGGAGAAGGAGAAGCCGTCTGCTGCACAACTCGAAGCACAGCCACTGGGTGGCTCCTACAGGGTGGGGGGGGGTTGGGTCTGTCAAGGGGTCGTGTTAGTGTTTGTGTGTGTGGGAGAGATGGGGGTGGGGGGGGGGCAGGAAGAGAGACAGAGGAGAGGAGAGAGTTATCCTAGAACTCCGGAGCAATTTGTCACATTGGAATGGCTCTTGAGTTACCCGGGGGGCCCCCCTCATAGTGGGAGAGTTTTCAGGTCGCAGAGTGGGGAACAGGGAGGGGCTTGGAGCAGCAGAGAGGGGTCAGAGGTCATGGCCTACTCAAGCCCAGGCGGTGCGTCGGTTAGCAGGGCAGGCGGGCAGGCGGAGGAAGAGGAAGGAGGCCAAGAAGGGGGTGGTCGGAAAGCCCGGTGCTTGCCAGGGCTCCGTTTTCCTTGGCATGCTTGTAAAACCTGCAGGAGAGATTAGTGTGTGAGAACATTTGCAATAGCAGGGCTGAAGTGGAGCCACTTGTCAGGGCATGCGCTGCGGCACCCTCCCTCTCTCTGTTGTCTTCCAGTGTCTCTCTACCCCGCCGCCACACTTGGGGGGGTGTCACCTTCACGCTCCTTACCCACCTACTCAGAATGTCCTCTCGCTCGACCCCTTCTCCGGCTGCAGCTGCGTTTGAATACTTGCATGTGGGAGCATGTGTGCACACGCGATGGCAGGACTTTCCCATGACTGGACTCACAGTTCCCCCCGTCTTCCAGCCCCCCTGGCACCAATGGACACTGTCTTGAATTACCTCATAGATGACAGCAGCCCCGTCACTCTCTTCCTCCTCTTTTACTGTTACAGCACCACTCTGTCCACCCCCCCTCTTCTCCCCCTCTCTCCCCTTCATGGCAATTAATACCCAGTGTGGGGGGTCCATAAAAACCCACAAGACCTCAACTCTGGAGTTTTTACAACCTTTCCTTTTTCCACTCTCAGGACATACAAACAAGCATAAACAAACCCAGTTTTTTAGCAATAAAAACCTTCCTGGGGTCATAAATGAGTGGTAGTGGTGGAGAAAGACCAGGCAGCAAACAGTTTTTTCCCTTGCATGGGCTGTAACCGAGGACATGGAGTCAATAACTCCCTCCAGCGTCTACCACTGGCAGGCACCCCACAGTGAACTCTTCGCTAATTACCACTGATTTAGACACAGTCTCAGGAAGGGTCGCGACACACTCCCTCTCTGACCAGCTCTGACACACACACACACGCACACACACACAGCCTCAGACATGCATACAAACTAGCCATCACCCTTGCTGGATGGCAACACAAAGAAATTGAATCTAATGTACCTGCATCACTATACAACTGCTACCAGAGAGACATAGCTTAGTTTCCTCTGCGCTTCATAGATTGTGTAGAATAATCACTGATGGTATCACTTATAAAACAGCTGACTTTATGTCACCAAGTGCTAAAATGTGATCCTGGGATTTGGGCCAATAGTGATAGTGAGATGATTATGAAGTTTAACAGGATAGCAGGGACTGTCTTAGATTTTATATCATTATTGCAAAGAAGCACATGATCTCAATCACTCATGAAATACAAGCGAATAGGATTCAGATAGCATCTCCAAATGTGGGTATCAGGCGGTGGAAAGTGTTTGGATTTCTCAATCATGTCGAAGGTTTATGTGCAAATGGCATCACAGGCCCAGATCCAAGCCCGAGTTGACCTGTCAGACTGTTTTTAGGGGGACATTTGCTGCAGCTTGTATGAATGTCGATCGAAATGGCTCTACCTTTGTGATAGTACGGGAAGCAAAGGTTATAAAACAGGCCTTTTACACACTTTTGTACAACCCCAGTTTAAAAAATGTTGGGAAGCTAAAAACCATTTGCAAATCCTTTTTGACGTACAGCAGAGGAAATAAGTATTCAGCTTGTCAAAGTCAAGTGCAGCTTTTCACATGAAATTGAGACCGGACATTGGTATTAACTCAGTAAAACTACTCTTACAGACATTTCAATTCATAAAAATTATGTGCACTAAAGTGGAATGATGGGGAAAAAAAGCATTGAGTACACTAACTTGAATTTATTTAATTCTTGGAGAAGCTTTTGCTCGCAATGCTAGTTTCAACACGCTTCCTGTCTGGAGAAACTGATCTCTCACGGTGTTCAGATGAGATTTTGGTCCACTCTTTAACACAGTCTTTAAATCTTACATTTCTTCAACAGTTTGTGTCTTAAGTTTCCAAACGCTTACTGAGTGTTGTTAGAAGAAGAGGTGATGTGACAAAGGGGTAAACATGCCCCTGTCCCAGCTTTTCGGAACGTGTCACAGGCATCAAATTCAGCATGATTCAGAATGCTACGTAGCGTCCCCACTTCTTGGAATTGGCCAGCAGCAATGGTTGTTCCGATTCTTTCGGACTATTTTACTGCCAAATTAAGGCTTTTTCATTTGAGCACGTGAACCTTAAACTGTCTTTCTCAGTAAGGGCATCAGTGCTCCACCTAGGTTAACTGCTCTGGTCATTCTACCACCTGCCTCCACACTAAATTCCCTTCTCAAATGTAACACTTGTAGTTTCTTGGAAGTGTCTTCAAGTATCTTTCAGTTACTTTATATTTATCAGTCCAAAGGCCACATGATCCTATCTTGCCATTGGTTCAAGATCCGCCGCACTGGTTTCATTTTAATAAGAAAATACTTCACTTTTAAAGCTGGTTCACCCGTTACGCCTGTTATTTTCTTTTTCCAAAACAGTGGTGAAGAACACCAAGAGCAAATGCCAAGAGCCGAGTTTTCATTAAAACAAAATTATGACTGGTGTGTTAACTGCATGCCAAATTAATCAGAGCGCATGGGGCCAAATTGCCTCCAAAGTTATTACTGGTTGCTGACAAGCCATGTAGCATTTAAAAGGCTATTTTTTGAGTCCAGCACTGTGCTCGCGTCTCATAAAACGCACCAGGGGCTACATCACATCATTTCCAGAGAACAATGAGGGCAAAAGAGCAAAACATTGAATCCGTCACCACATTAGCGTGATGTCAACCTTTTTGTACCGACAACTGTGCAGTCTTCACTTCACCTGTACAGCTGACTTTTGTAGGTTAGATAACAGACCTTTGAGTGTCCTGCTATTACCACAGACATGTGAACTAACCACAGACACTTGCCTTGCACATGAACCCAGAGCGGTGCACCACTGCCGAATGAATATAGGGGATAGATTGGAATGGATGTTACTAAAATATTAAGATTTTTTGGCCTGGTGAGGGGTTCCCATTAGCTAGGCTTGTACAATTATATGGGAAACACTGGGCTTTTTTTCTTAGTGTGTATTATATTTAGTATTTCTTGGATTAAACCCATTTTAATTGAATGCAAATCCAGCTCTACCATCACTTATGTAGCCACAGAGGCTAATATCTGAATGTAATGAAACTTCTGCTGACTCAGGAGTTCACATTTTTTAGGCCCTTCATCCCTTAGTGCTCATTTCAAAGGACTTAAGAGCTGAAACAGCTGCTGTGACCTTTCCCTCAAACGAGGTGGCCTTGACATTGACAAGCTGAGTCTGGACCACATGCTATAGCAAGGTCAACACCAGGCTGACACATCTACACAGAATTGGCTGTTTTAATTCAGTGTGAATCTGCGCAAACAACATGTTCTTTAATGACAGTAAATTGTTTTATTATGATTAAATATATTAAGATGAGGACACCAGCTCAGTCCTGTTCATTTTAGGTAGAAGGCACAAGGTAGTTAGATTAAGTAGAACAGTCAACACAGCACATGTCATCAAATTAAAAGGACTCCACCCAGTTTATAACACAGACAGATGTTTCTCATGACCCTTGTTTCTGCTTATCTGTTGTTCTGTGCTTGTGTGTGTGTGTGTGTGGGAGAAAGAGGGAGAGACTTCTGATAGAGGCCAAGTCAATCATTTATGGGAGCAGTCAGGAGGTTTAGCCCCAGAGGAGTGTGGTGAGACGCCACGCTTTAACCTCTTTATGGGCTCCAGTAAAAGTCTGACAACAGTCACATTTATGACATTAGGTCATCTGAAAGCCGTGGGCTGTGTACAGTGCTACCTTTAACCTCTGCCCTCCCCCAACTCCAAACTGGTGACTTAATGAAATCCAAAGTCAGTCGTCAGCTACTTTAGAAAAGAAAATAGTTTTAGTGCTTACTGTGAGGGAGCAAGGCTAGTTAAAGAAGAGTTTTGTGCTGTGTGATTCTCTAAAAAAATGTGTTATTCAGTTTACACAGCTCCTGTGTGCACCCCTGCTGGACTCTCAGATGCATGCTTGAGGCCATCCTCACCCCATCCACCATCCGCCTTAAGATCTTTATTTGCTTTTCCATGTTTTTGAGTTCTCACACCCTCGTACACCCGTCAAGAAATGTCGTCTCCCTTTTTTTTGTCTTATTTTTAATTTGTCCTTTTTTGGTTTCTGCATTGTTAACATGTTTTGTTTTCTTTCTTTCCATTCTGTTTCCTTTCTGCCATTCAGTACCTACAGATGAAATGGCCCCTGCTAGATGTTCAACAAGGAGGTCTTCAGAGTAGACAAGCACTTAAAGATGCCAGGTCCCCGTCACCGGCACACATCGTTGTAAGTAACACTCCGCCCGGTACTTTTTTTTTTCTTCTTTCACCAGCTCTTCTTCCCTGAGTCATGACAGAGAGACAAACAAACCCTGCTTTCCTCCTAGCATCCGTCCTGAATACGTCCTCAGTGTTACAGCCCTCCTCTCTGTTGGATGTTTTGATTGGAAAAATGCGTATTTGTTTGCATTTAATCACAGTCACTAACACGTCACCCAGTCAGTTGTGTGTAAACTTTTTTTTTATAAGTCCCATGAGTGTGTTGTGGTTCGCAGAAAGTGGAGCTTGTGTCTGTTAGTGAGTGATCAGGAGGCGAGTGGCACTGGGGGCTGCTGCTGTGGCAGGTGCAGCAGTTGTTCTTTGGACAGCCATGCTGCCTGTAATCCCAGAGAAAATGATAACTCCCGGCCCAGCCTTGCACTGAGCTGGAAGATTATGGAAAACCGCTCTTATGTTGACAACTTTTTTTTTTTTTTCCACGAGAATGAGCTAATGCTGAGCTGCCGTCTTTGAGGGAAGTGTGGGCGTTCCTTCAACATTGATTACCCTATCCATGGAGTTGGAGGAGTAGTCTGGCAGAAGTGTTGGCTGGACAGCCATAGGGGCATACGCTGCACATACACATAACAGAGCATCCACCCCAGGCATGTCAATATCTAAGAGGCAAGCGGCTCTAGAATGAGCTGTTGAACGTGAACTTGGTAGTTCGCTAAAGGCATAAAGTTTTCAGGAGGTCAGCGGAAAGGTTGAACATAGGGAGGTGTACGTATGTGGTCACAGGGTTAGCAAGCCAGGAAAATCAATGAGAGTGGGGATTGAGCAGAATTAGTGAGGTGATCATGAGTGCCCCGGGCCATTATTGGCACAGTTGTTACTTTTTTTTGTTATGGAGCCGTGCATCTTCTACCATATCGTTAGGAAAATGAAAAATTTGAAAAATGCATAACGATTTTTTTAGATGAAGCCTTCCAAGTTTGTGTGCTCATGAATACAATATCTCCTGTGGTAACAGTTCAGCGCCGGCACTAATAATACACGGCTGGCCCTTTTTTGTTTATGTGCTCCGTGCAGCAACATGGTTAGCAGTCGTCACGGCTGTGGAGCTCACACAGAAGGTAGCGATGATTTTTTTTTATCACACAAATTACACCATCAAGACACAGTGTCCCTCCGAGTCCCATCTGACATTTGATCAGTTCAGTTAGTTTTATGGTCTGTAATAAATACCATCTCGAACAGTTACTCAAAAGTTGGCAAGCAGAGGCCTCCTTGGTATTTTGCCCATTTAAGTTAAGCACATCTTAAAATAGCAGGAGTCGACAGGGCTGTTTATTTGAAACAGAAACCTTGTCAAAAGTTGTGTTTAAGACAAAGAGCTCGCGATGACAGCGTTATTCTGAACAAAACAAGCCCGGCTAAGGCCCTCCTTATCTCTCCCTGCGATGCTCGTGTTATTTTTATACCAAAGAGTTCAGGGGCCTCTTCTTACTCTGTTATTTTAGGAGACGCTGAGAAAAGAGTCCCAACTCCTATGAAGTCATTAAACTGGTCGTAGGCAGCAAAAGCTGCAGGTAAATACTTGAGGTTTTATCCTGCTATGAGTCATATGGCTGTAAATACTTACCACCTCACATCCACCTAAACTCCTGCTGTACGATTCCCTTTTAAAGGAGGTTTGAGAACAGCAGTAAAGTGTAGTGGATCGGCTCCAACTTATGAGAATGCACCCCTGACGTCACTTTACATACATCTCTGTTGTGATATATTTTCTAATTCAGATTAAGTCGGTTGCTGAAATGATCAATAATTACAACAGAATGCTTTGAGGTTTTATTTTTGGCAAAATGAATTCAGGCATCAATATTTCAGAGTGTACACAGACAGTTGTAATACAAACAGTCAGGCATGCAACACTAACAGGCTTGGAACAAACAGGCAAAGCCGAAACAGAAACTGGCTGTGGGGCAAAAACAAACTTGAAACAACAAAGATGGACAACCAGTCAGATGGAAACAAATAAGCCTCCGCATCGCTGAAGTGCAGATCCATTCACAGCAACACATCGAGTGACTGCACCTATTGAGCCACATGAAAATACAATAGAGAAGTGCGCGTCGTGTGATAGATTAGCACGATGTAAAAATAAAAACATGCTAGTTAAAGTAGAGCTGTAACGATTTATCAATTAGCTATCAACCATTAAATTAGTCACCAAGTAACTTGATAATAGATTAATCATTTTGATTAATTTTTTAAGAAAAAAAAGTCAAAATTCTCTGATTTTAGCCCCTTAAATATGAATATTTTCTGGTTTCTTTACTCGTCTGTGACAGTAAACTGAATATCTTTGGGTTGTGGACAAAACAAAACATATGAGGACGTCATGTTTGGCTTTTGGAAACACTGGTGGACGTTTTTCACCATTTTCTGACACTTTATAGACCAAACAACTAATGGATCACTCAAGAAAATAATCCACACATTAATCACCAATTAAATAATTGTAAATCGCAGCCTTAATTAAAAATACAACATAACGCCATCCATCATTGGATCTCTGTTCGATTTTCAGCACTGAAGAACAAACGGATTTGATTTGCTCGTGATTGAGATCTGACTTTCAGCCTTCAGATGGCAATTTTGGCCTCAACAGAAAATAAAGTTAACAGACTTGTCCAAATTCTAACGGTGTCTTCACAGGGTCAGATAGACAGTTGGATTTGATGATAAAATAACTCAGTATCTGAAACTTTAATGAACCCTCTGGTTTCTTTTCTTTCTTCGGGCTTTTAGTTCTAAGCAGGAGACAGAAGCAAAAGCAGAATGGGAGCAGTGGGAGCACCATTAAACTGATATTGTGATTAGTACTGACACTGATCAATATGAGAGAATATATTGTAATATTTGTGGTCATATTGCCCGGCCCTGGTGTGATCTGTTTGATAGAGTACACAGGCTGGTAAGATCAGAGGCATTGCAGCATCGCTGCATAGGCACACATCTCGCTGTTAGCACCAAGTGATAAAATTGAATGTGAAACGCAGCTTGTATAGTTGCCGCTCCTGCCATCCTGCTCCAGCATCCACCTCTGACTGAGAAGGAAGTGTGATTGAATGTTTCCCTGGTTTGCATCATACTGGCTGTTCATATAGAAAAGACAGATTACTGTGGACAGCATCGTGAATGCCAATGATAACCCCACACGGACTCCCGCTTGTGTCACTCAATCAGTCAAGCTTCTTTTCTTTCTTTCTTTTTCCTTAACCAGAAGATGTAGGCATGTTCTCGTACGTGATCCCCTTATCAATAAATCGGGCTGTAAACGGTAGTTTCTTTTTGTTTACAAATGCAAAGAACCACTCAGGCACCTTGATCTCTCCCTGGCTGGAGCGCTAGCAGGCTGCATTGGCTGTGATAAGAAGCCGTGGATTGGCTGGCGAGATAACAGCTGACCCTGAGACGGTTGAAACAACAACAGAAAGACAGCTAGAGATGGAGGGAGAGATACAGATGGCTGCAGATAAGGCCTGTTAGAAAGTTGTGGCTGAAGAGACGGATGGACGGGAGATGGACAGGGACGGAGATGCAGACAGACGGTCTCATTTTCTGGCTGGAAGGCTCAGCCGAGGCGGAATGCTGGAGGATCGGCCCGAGAAAAGAGGAAGTGACCTCACGCAGGCTGGTCTTTCTGAGGGCGCGCTGTGTGCCCCTGTTTACTATGCCCTCAAAGGGGGCCACGCAGGACCCTTTGAAGTGCCTGACCACCCCGCAGGCAGCCTCAAAACCTGCCGCCGCTGAACTTTTATGCCATTGGCTGAAAGTTATTCAATATTTATCCACCTATTGATGTGTATTTTTTGAGGGAGAGACTCCAAGAAACATTTTTTTATGCCTCACACAGCTCCTGAGGGAAAGATCATAAACAGTCCTTGCTTTGTCAACTTGACTTTTATTGTGATGTTTTAATTTGACATTGTGGACTTGAAGAGTCTTTGTGGGTACTTAGCAGGAAGTGGCTTAAAACTGGTGGCTGAATTTAGGAAGTGGTGTGTGTATGTTTTTTTATTTAGACTGTTGTTATTGCATTAACCCAGTAACACGACATAACATACCAGATTGTTTTGTGTGTGTGTTGATACCAGTGACTGTATATAAAGATGTATGGCAAGAGTCTGTGCAGTAGCGGTCTCCGCCGTGTCAAGTTCCCACCCATACACCTGTCAGATTAATCATGAGCAGCGCCATTGACCGCAGGCACTCAATTGGCACACACAGCTGTCAATCATGTCATCAAACCCTCTTTTAATAGCATCAAATAACCAATTAAAACCAAACTTATAAGGATGGAGGAGCTGTCATGTCGTCCATCTTTATATACAGTCTTTGCTTCGTAGCACAACAATAGGACTCAGCAGGAGCCTGGGCATATGTTGGTGATGTGATAACATCATTTGGCTGAACATTATTAAACCATCTCATCTCACAAGTCGTGTGATCAAACTTTTTTTTTAGCTAAAGAGCAGCACCTCTAGATTGAGATATGAAAGCACTGTAAACACAAGTCACTGTTTTTTAATCAAGTTTCTTAATTTCTGGGAATTAGGGTAGAAACATGCAAATGTTAAGAGCATACAAACACACACCAACTTCTTTCCTGACATTCATGTGCATACACACACATACACACGCGCACACACACAGCCTAAGAGTCTAGAGCCTAGCCCTGGTTGAACAATGTCTCCATTGTTTTGTGGGCTTTCACTGGCAGCAGGGGACGGCTGGAGTGTTAACCATTTCCCAACTGCGCCTCGCTGTGTGTTATTGTGTGCGAGTGTGTGTGTGTCAGAGGTAGTGAAGCATGGGCTCAGGGATGAAGAGAGGGAGGGCACTTGCTCCAAGTGTATGGTAATTAGTGTGGAGGAAGTGATGGAATCTGGCCATTTTTATGGCCTGCAAGACCTCCCACCTCAGCCTTTACAACTACTGAACATGCTTATTTTATTCCCATTCAGTCTTGTTTCTCTGAAGAATGTGTACTGGAAAGAGGCAGTGTGAAAAGAGCTGACGTGTTTTTGATATTATAAGAGAGAAAAAAAAAACTTAACAGAACCTCGTCTTAGCCGGGCATTCAGAAAAGACACGCCACAATGACTCTGTGGATCCCAACAATGGGCCAAAGCACTGGACGGGCATGCGATTGCTACTCTAGGTTGGTGTTAGAAAAAGACAGAGCCGGGATCACATTCACCTTCCTTGACCGCGTCTCTGTCCGTTTTAGAGGAATGGGGATAAAGGGGGCTTCCTGTGGTCTGAATGGGCCGTGCACCTGGGCTAAGGCAAACAATTGCCCAGGACTCTGGGATGCCTGGCCTCCTCAGCTGTTAATGAGCGACCCCATGGTCAGCAGGCGCCACCCACACACTGTCCTCAGGCTTTACCTAGAAGGCTTTCTCTATCCTGACTTATGCCGACCTTAAACTGCTCTTTCCCTCTGCATTTCAAGCCTTTTTCCAGATAACCTCTACCCTGCTTTGTCTTCTTTCTGTGCACGAATTCCTCCGTCCACCCTTAACCTTTGCTGCAAGAGAAAGCTCACATATTTATTTATTGTTGTGGTCACTGTTGGCATGTAGGATTGACAGAACTGACATGTGGAATCTCTATCTATAAATAAGTTCTCAGTTGAATATACAGGAAGTTTACGGTATCATTAAGTATATTGAGGACATCCTGATCTGGGCCACAATACTGAGCATCTGCCGATACCGAGTACGGATCTGAAGCTTCCAATTTTCTAGATGATACAGCTGCTCGGTGCACACTAAAAGTGCTTCCAAGTAATTAAAATCAATCCAATGTATGTGCTTGACAATTGAATAGCTCTGCAGTACATTAAGAAAAGAAATGCTTGCATCCAAGCTGTTCTTTAAGGTTTTTTTTTTCTGAAATACATTAGAAAATAACAACCTTCTCCGTAGTCTTTTTGGCCTCTAGTCTGGCGCTCTTGAGTGAATTTAGCTCTCTCCCTTCAAGAGAACATCCTGCAGTGTTTGTTGCTTCAGCTCAGTCGCGCCTGAGTTAAATGAACAACCTGTATTTCAGTGTCGTCTGTACGTTTCCTGCGCTACATTACATTAATGAGTGACTCTCCTTGGCTGTTTGCTCGTGGGGCTTTTGTTGCACTTGCAATGCCGTGCTGAATGGTGTTGTCATTGCCTCTCCAGCGTTCTGCATCAGCGGTGAAACACCGTGCGCCATAGATGACAGCAAAACACAAGAGACATTCACACTGAGCTGGAATTAAACAAGTGCACATAGATTATATGGCCCAATATAGCCGATTCCGGTAAGTTAAAGGCCTTGATCTGCCTCGATTTGATGGTGGCACTCCTAATTTATATTATATACATATTATATATATATCTTAAAGCTGCAAAATATGAGGAATATATGCCATAAAGTATATCAAGTGTATTTTTATTCTCCTACCCAGCATAATAGTGGTCCGTACCTGGTCAGTATAGGCAGAGGGAATTGTATCTTTTAAGATTGATGGGTCCCCCAGTAGATGCAATAGATGGTTGCAAAAGGGGCCAGTCTGACCAATAATTCTCTGGACAGAATCATGAACTGATGTTCAAAAGTCCTGAATATCACGTTTATGATATTACTTATTACAAAAAGATATTAAAGTGTACTCAGAACTGCCTTTCTGTGCTTTCAGTGTACTGCTGAAATACCACAAATTGCTTGTTGAATTAAAAAAAGAATGGAAATTATTTTGAACATTGAACTAAAAACAAAATGCTCCAATAAAAAAGTGATAGTTACATTTTAAATTGCAGTTTTCCACTTGCATTCTTTCAGCTAACTCAAAAAAATCCCTGAGTGCAATGTCACAGTTCTTCATGATGTCTTTATCACACAAGTTAAAAGATATATCAGTGAGATAGATATTTTGCTTTACATATACCGTCTGTGATTCAAGATTTTATCCGTATCGCCCAGTTCTTTTTGGCCCGCCATCCGACCTCAGATACAGGCCTTTGTGTCTGTCAGCTGTCTCTCGCCATCTCTCCAGACAAGACGTTTGTTCGAGGGGTCATGCTTACATCATTGGCTCGGGCCAAAATCTGAGACGTGGCGTCAGGCCCCGGGAACAGTGACAAAGAAAATGAGAGCACCTCAGTCATTGTATCTGTCCGGCAGTCTGGACGGCGGCTTGTTCTCACAGACAATCCACTCAGTGTTGGCTTAGTCAGCAACAAAACCACAACAATGACAGAAGAGTCTTGTCGCTACTTTATGGACTCAACAGAACACCTTTTAAACTAAAGGTCCCTTAATTAAATTACTAAGAGGGTCCATTAGGTTAAATAATGATGTTAACTGACTGACCAGAATTAGTGTATGTTGACTGTGCGAAGGATGTCATCGAGGATCTCTTCTTTGCACCATTTTATTGTAGGAAATGTGAACAGCAGCTTCTTGTATTGTCACTGTGTGTTTCTCTGTGTGTGTGAATAGCTCTAGGGCCGTTGCCGTCTCTTTTCCTCGCTGTGGTATTTGACCGATAAATAACCCCTGTGAACGCAAGCTACCACAGGGAACGTGTGACTCTATGTTGGACATGCACATTTAAAAGCAAAATACATATTTGTTTCTCTAAGTGTGTGTGTGAATGTGTGTGTTTCACCAGTAACCACAGTGCTCACTGTCTAGCTGTTATGAAAAGTTATCTAGCTGGCCCCGGGGTCAAGCACAAGTACAAATAGAACCCAGTGATCTTGCTGCAGTGAAAGCGACCTGCACAGTAGCTTTTAGGTGCTGGAGCCCTTCAGTAAACTAAAGGCCCTGTTGCTTTTCTCTGCATGTTCTGAGGCTTCCACTAGCATGTCCTTTCTTCCTTAGGAAATCAATAACTCCCTTTCCCTATTTTCTTCCTCTTTCTTCCTCTACCTGTCCTCTGTCATCCCCTGACATCTCTCAAAGAGATGCGAGATCTGAATTTTTGCTCCTAGGAGCAGTAGGTACAAATCTGCCAGGTTAACCTCTGAATCCATCCTCCCCCTCGAAAGAAACTTGTGTTTGAACAGCTAGTAAGACTAGGCAGTTCACCACTCCAATTTTAGTGCACACAGTGAAGGGATAAAAATAGCAGACATGGCTGCTCCGGGGACCCGTAGTCAGCATACTTTACTTTTATTTACTTTATAATTGTACTTTTAACTATCGATACATCGATGTCGATCGATATGTTGAATCAGAGATCAATGTTCCATTATTATTAATGCAAATTTCATCTATAACCCTTTAAAATTAGAAGTCCATCGAGCAGTTTGCACAATCCTGTTTGAATGGATCTAAATTAAAAGTCATAATAGCTAGAACTTTTATTATTCTTACAGCAGAAAGCTAAGACTTCTGTCTTCTGCGTCATCACATCATTACGTTACCTTACCTTACGCACGGTGCAAACAAGGTTGGAAATAAACTGTATTGTCCACCTGCCACTGTGGCTCGTAGATTCCAAAATCTACCAGCCACTCAGTCAATTACCGTTGTTTATTGGCTGAAGAGTGAAGCAAATCTAGCAGCTGCTTACATATTTCATAGCATTCAGCAGGTGGATGGTGCAGATTGGAGTTGTAAATTCTGAGTTGTAGTGACCATGCAATGGCACCAGTACTTCCCATCATCCGACATCAATAAAATAAAAGCAGTAATAGCTGGAACATTGAATATTTTTGCGTCAGAAACCTAAGGCTCATGTCCTCTGTGTCATCATGTTGTACACTTGTGATGACGACATTACATTACGTAATGTGCAGTGCCAAAAACACAATGAAAAACGCATGTTGGCGCGAGTGGAATGAATGATAAAACTATTAACATGCCTTTGCACACTGCTCATAAAATGGGGCATATCTCAAAAACTAAACACTGCACATAGTTCAAATAATTTACGGAGTGTTCAGAAGAATTTGTTCATATTTATCAGATTTATTTTTATATTAATGACACAAGTTCAATAATGTTATCATTTAAAAGGAATATGAAGCATTTGAAGATGCTCCAAGAGTGTTGCACTGTAAGCAAGAATATCAATGTAGGCACTGGTGGCATTTCTGTTGCAGAGTTCAAAAGGTTAAGATATACCTTTATTTTGAAATTCCCATGGCATGTTCAATACCCAGACAGTGCTAGCAACCTAACGCCAAGTGGATAATCTGTCAAGAAAAAGACAATTAGGATATTTATTGACTTATATCATTGAATCGAAATCAAATTGTGGAACGCTTTGTGATATCAGTGATTATCGAATTGTTGTCCAAAGAATCGATATCATATCATGACAACACTTGTAATTCACCTGCTTTATACCGCTCTGACATCAAGAAAAACACGACCCCGGCACTCTCCTAATATGTAGAACTTTGTGTTGACAGTGGATCCCCAGACCAGCTGACTGCTCCTGACCGTGTAAAGGTGTGCGTGCCGAGGATGTTCTACCAAAGCGAAATATTGTTTTAACAACCAGCCAGCCAGTACCAACAGCCGTGTAACCAGAGCAGAGCCGGTGTTCTCCCATTCTATCTGTGTAAGATTAGTAATAACGGGGCCGAACATGCACCCAGGAGAAAGCTGAGCCAGCAGAGACGAGCTCGTAGTTTAAATAACTCAAAAGCCAGGGGATGCATTATTTCCAGGGAGAACACGTTTCTTTTGCATAAAACCTGGCCGGCTGGGATTGTGTGCTGATGTATATATGTGTGTGTGTGTGTGTGTGTGTGTGTGTGTGTGTGTGTGTGTGTGTGAGAGAGAGAGAGAGAGAGAGAGAGAGAGAGAGAGAGAGAGAGAGAGAGAGAGAGAGAGAGAGAGAGAGAGAGAGAGAGAGAGAGAGAGAGAGAGAGAGAGAGAGAGAGAGAGAGCACGAAGGAGAGATGGAGAGCTGATATAATTGTGTGACTTGGGAACGTCCATCTTTGCCTTTCAGGGGCCCTTCTGCTGGGAATTCCCCGGACAGTCAGATCTGAGCCTTCACCAATTTCATTTGGTGAGAGACCTTTGAATTCCAAAAATATCTTGTTGGATTTTTTTGGCTGATTCCACACGCAAATTAACCACTGATGATTTAAAAACAAAAATAATGAATGAATAACCTAAATTCTGGTGATGATGATGATGATGATGATGATGATGATGCTGTGTTGTGCTTTGTGCTATAATTCAGTGCTGCTGCTTTGTTGCTGGTGTGCTTCTGATTGTCTCAAATGTCAATCCAGGTGATGGGATGGAATATTTTGGGTGTTTTAAAAGTGCTTACTTTAAATTTTAAACACCAAACAGAGGCTGTCCATCTTCACAGGGTAGTAGAGGTGTTTTCTTTATCTTCTGTTTGGCTTTTAACTCTTTTCTGTGTCATAAGGATTCTGTTTGCCTTCTTTATTTGTCTTATGACTAACCGGCCTCAGTTTCTGGATTGTTCTGGTGTAATGACAACATCCTTTTTAGCTTCACTGTGGATGCATTTGGTTTGAATTAGGCCACAGTCCGCCGGCAGGAGAAGGGAGTCTTTCTGCTTTGTTTGTATTGCTTCGAGAAGCTGTTATGCTGTCTTTATTAACAGCATCTGGGTCTCAATGCAAGACAGAGATACAGACAGAGCAATAGCACACACTGTTGATAGATGGCCTAACCTGACCGTGGCATTAATAGAGACTCCTGTGTTGTTGTCCTGCAACTTTTATCACACAAAACCCCTTCAATACGAGCCTGTGATTTTAAAGAAAGTTGGATCCGTAATGTAAACTTAGTCTTGATGTGACGGCGGAGCTGACACGCTGAGGACATCAGTAAGTCTTGTTTTGGTTTGCTTCAGTCAGGCTGTGTGAAGTTGGATAGACGCTGGCATTACGAAGCCCAGAGGACAACTTAATAATCTCCTCTGAGGCGACCGTGGCTCTGTGGATTGCCTTCTTGAATTGTTTGACTAATCAATTGCTTTTTGATTTCGCACACGCTGCAGGGCCTTTGTTGCCAGTAAATAACACGAGTCCAAAAAAAAAAAGAAGGTAAATCGTGCTTTATTGTGCAAATAGCTATAAATATGTTGGTATAGTCTACTAGGATTTTAAAAAAACATTCCTCTCACCGTGTCAACTTGCTGCCTGCCTCCCCTCCCTCTCTTATACAAGCGTCTCTGCTAGAACTTGTTTGACAAGGTCTGGCAGGATCACTGTTGGGTGTGCCTGTCTTTCTGCTTGTGTGTGTGTGTCTTACAAACACACCTTTGTCTACACCAGCGTATGTGTAGTATCGCCGTGTCTAAGGTGTGACTTGAGTTTTAGATGACAGCTAGTCAAAGCTGGGTCAGGTCAGGTTATAACTTTCATGTGTTTGCATACAACAACAACATGAACTCGTTTAACCCAGAGATGTGACTCGCAGGCCGGATACTGAGCAAGAGGATTTATGAAAAAAAAAAAAAAAATTTTTAGAGAGATGTTGTAAGCGGGATTTGGTCCAGAGTTCATTCGCACAAAGAACTGGGATCAAGGTTCAGAAGTGATATTGATAAATAATCTAATTTATGATGAACCACTCCTAACAGAGCCGACAGGCGAGTGCACTCATCTTTGACAAATTTCCCTGGATAGCACGATCGCCCGGCTCCGTTCTGCGGCCGGCCTGGTGAGCGACAACAGACTCAGCAGCTCCCCTACGCTACTGTATTAACACTGGAGGCTGTTTCACAGGGAAACTTGTTTTGACAGAACTCCAGGTGCCTCATTGTTGGGGCTGGCATGGTTCAACAGATTTACCAATTAGCACTGGGCTGAGGGCACAGGAAGGGTGGGAGTGGAGGAGAGGGGAGGGAAGAAATGAAGCTGGGGGAGGAGGAGGAGGGAGAATGGATGAGGCGGATTTGGCCACAGTGATGGAATGAGGTTTTGAGTGAGAGGTGCTGGTAGGGGAAGGTGTGGAGAGGAGGGGAGGGGGGTTGTGACCATACGGAGGCAGGCTGGAGTAAGGCGATCCGTGACCTCGTTTTTTTTCTCCCAGCAGCAGTATGGAAGGGGCTGAGGTTTGAGTCGAGCCACAAAGAGGAGGGGAACTATATAGAAAGAAAGAAGAAGGGGGCAGCTGAGGAACACCGTTAATACATGACAACTTTTTTTTCCTCAACATCCACCTTATCGCAGCTGAAATTCTTCGTCCTGCTTCCCTCAATGAAGCATATTTTAGCTAATTTATTATAGATAAACTCCTGACACTTGATTCTGTTGTTATGCGTTGCTAACACACATCCGTCTGCAGGAGCGTCGGGTTTGTTTTCGCTGCAAGTCCCCCTTGGCTTGCTGTTCTCACTCCGGTACGAGGCAGAATTGTGTGGGATTAAACACAATGTTATTACTCTCACTAACCCTCTTTGTTATTCCTCAGAAATGTCTGCTCCTTTTTCCAGGAAGTTTGGAAGTGAACTTTTGAGAACGGGGTGAAGCGATTTAGTGAATATCCCAGGGGTGGCCTGCAGAATTTAGAGTAGTTTTTGCCTCTTGAGTGTTGTGACACTGGTACACGCGTATTGTAGCATGCATGTACTGTAGGTACATGAGCACCGTGAAATCACCGCCCTTTGTTTAGTCGAAAAATAAAAAAGAAGGGGGGAGCTGGAAATATATAACAACTGAGGGTGTGTTTGCAATATTGTGCCTCGTTCGAGCTGACGGCTTTTTTGAAGTTGAGAAAAGTTTCACTTTTTTTGAGGAGCGCGCTTTTTTGTGTGTGTGTGTATATTTGAGTCGACCAATCACAACAAAGAAAAGTCAGGCTTTCTGTATGTGTAGGAAGCTGTCAGTTTACTACAACAACCAGACTTAAAACTGTGGTAGAGGAGGAGAAGTTGGGGGGGTGGCTGTTTGTCTGATCTTTTAGTCTGTAGGCAGTGCAGGGGATGTCTTGTTTGAGTCACTGTTCAATATCAGGGACAGAAGTGAAGCTCATGGCAGCCACGCTTTCACCAATGACCTTCACTCAATCTTTAGAAATGCTCCCAACACTTTCTATTTTCCTATAAGCACTGAGCAGGACTAAATTCATTAGCACTGGGAATGCTTTTAAATAAATGTTTGGGCATTTACACTTGAAGCTTAGATATTTATACTTGTCATTACCAGTGCTGACACCCAAATCTCAGAAGATAAATTAAGACATTAGTATTTAAGGATTCATCTATTCTTAGGAGCCACGTGCACCTGAAAGTATGAGTGGGCAATATGGCCAAAATGTTGGATCACTGTATATGTAATGGTTTAGAATAACAACACGGTACTTCAGCAGATTTGGAACTTCCATTCAAACAAAGCAACTGCCTCATATTAGGGTTGGGTACCGAACTTGGTACTTTCAAGGGTACAGACCAAATTATATTGATACAATAGATTACTGATTCACGTTAAATCAATCAGTGCCAATTTTTGGTATCTTAGAACTCATAGACTCGTTCGGAAATTCTGTTTTTTATTAATACAGAAAGAGTAAAGTACAAAATACAGTACCATCGAGTGCCAGTACTGAATTCCAGGTACTAGTATTGGTTCAAATGTGAACGGTACCCAACCCTACCTCACGAGATGACACAGTTGAAAATGAAAACTCAATACCGTAAAACTTGAATTCTCTCAAAATGGAAGCTTCAGAGTTCCTGAGAACTACTGTATTTTAGACTTCACCTTCCTCCGTCATCTCCGCCAAAATTCGTCACCTTGCGAGGTGGATTGATTCATGAGATCAAGCAAGAATCCAGCTCTGATTTGCGACATAGCCTGCTCCGAAGAGCTGCCACGGTGGAAACGATATTGCAAAATCTTCACCAGTGGGCTCATTTCTACTGTAGCAAAATATATACGATCAAATCGCTCAACTCTGTCTCAGAGTAGTCAGAAAAGCAATCCCTCAGACTGTCATGGCAACAACTGGAGGATGGAAGGCTTTTGTCAATGGTCAGTGCTCCTCAGAGAATACAAAGGCCTAAGTAAGCATACCGTCATATCACCCAACTCTACCTCAAAGCAATCAATAATCATAAAAGCAATCAATAATCAAACTACAAAACATGTTTTTGGTGATGCACCACACAACTTAGCGCTACGTCTCTAATTACAAGCTCCAGATCACTGCGCAACCTCATGAATCTCACTGGTTTTGTAATGACTTAGCGTTGAGCGATCCCACAATTGCTATGACGACTGCCTGTTGTCTCCATATGTACAAGCAGCTTGTGATTGAGAGTGATGGAGACAGCTTTTTGGGCAGGGAGAGAAGACGGGGGACTAGTGTGGGGAAGGATCGGAGGGGGAAGAATATGAGGCCCCGCCAAATTCCCCAAAGAACAATTTACAGTTATGGATGAATACACTGTCACAGTCAAATTTTAACTCTGTGGATGTGTGTGTGCGTGTGTGTGTTGAAGACAGTGGAATGCTGAGTGATTCCAGAGAGCACTTAAGCTGCCTTGAATTCAGTTTTCTGTTCCCGCCCGCGTTATAACAGGAGAGGGGCTTTTCTTTGGAGTTTGCAAGGGTAAACACTGGGTATCTGCTTTCTGAGTCATTTAGCATCGTCCTCTGTCACCTTCCTCATATATTCTAAACAGTGTTTTCAGGTTTGTCGGGCCAGCCTGAACGAGACTAACCCCCCAATTTATTTGATTTTGTTCCTCTTGGCAGTTCCACTGAAGACCTATCTGAACTTTTCTTGGATTTGTTTGGCTCCGGTTTTGATGTGCGTGTTGTTATTTTTTTTCTTCTCCGTCTTCCAAGTGTGTGTAGTCGACGGTGCCTGAGTGCCAGGCCCTGCTTTTGTCTCGGCCCAGGGAAGGAATTTGATGTGAGACTTATTTTCCTACCCAGTCAGTTTCTTTGAGCGTCCCCCCCTCCCTTCCTCTGTTCCTGCTTTTTTTGTTTTTGTTTTGTTTTTTCTAATAGTCCTGGAAGTTTGGGACACTTCTTTGAGGCAGGTGACGCTGCGATTTGACTGCTCTCGCATACCTGTGCAGGTGTGCACACGCATTTATTTATCCAGCCTCTCCAAAAAATGTACTCTAATTGAACGGGCTGTTAAAACGTCACCGAAATCAGTCATGTAATAGCAGGAGGGAAGTGTGATGGGGTGAAAAGGAGACCTGGATTCCATGAGATTAAGGAGGATCATCATACTAGACGTTTTGGATGAAGGCAGAGATGGCTCAATCCTGATGGTATACGGGGTGTTTTTCACGGGAGAGAAGTCTAAACTAATGTGTCAGACCACTTTTTCTCATCAGCGAGATGTGATATAGCATTGGCCAGACGTCGCCTGCGAAAAGATGCAGAGAATTGCATGCTGGGAAAAGAATAAACAAGCCTGTCACCAAAGTTGGGAAGAATCCTTAGTGCAGCGCTACTGTCAAAAAGCAGCTTCCATTTCATACATTATTAACATTACCTAAACGCATTATTTGTGTATTTATTCATTCATTTGTCTTGTTAACATCCTCCTGGAGTAAGATAAACAGCACGGCCAGACTGGCTGTGTGACAGTTGTGTGTGAGATTTGAATAAAAAGCCCGGCAGCGTGATTGGAGCGAGACAGGAGCGGATTCTATGGACACCAGACTTCCTCTCCAGGCTCATTAAGGGACAGTAAGGCGATGATGTCGAATCGGCGCGCACTTTACCGGCTTGCCTTTTTCTTTGAACAGCGTCGCCCTCTTATCTGCAACATGCTCTGTTCCTCCATAACAAGACGTTCCCACTCCCATGCACACACACGCTCTGTCTGTCTCTCTCCCTCTCTGGCGCGCGCACACACACACATTCTGCCTACATACACACTCTTCATACTTATTTAGTTTGTGTAGACAGAAAACTCTTAAGTATGTGGCTTGTCCACAGAATTTTGGCAGCTTTTGTTGTATTTTCTCCTACGCTATCGAAAAAGCCTGGTACTTGGGTTTTTTTTTGTTTTGTTTTTTTTTGTTCTTTTTTTTCTGCACAGACATCACAAATGGATATTTTAATTGGAACTTTTGGCACTGTCTCCATCTTGTGTTGGAATGGCAGACAAGTGAGTGGCTGGCGAGGGCCGGGGCCGGGCTGATTGGTGTGTAGCGAGGCGTGCCTAAATCAACTGGCAGCATGAATAGCTCGCTTGATTCTCACTGGCATTCACTGGAATCCATTGCAGTTTTTTTTTAAAACAAGATTCTTTCTTTGGATAAAGTGCGGAATAACCAACAAGCGGAGAGAGAATACCTCCTGCTTCCTTGAAGCATGACTTCCTTTTTGTTTCGTCGGTGCAGTTTACTTGCCTTTATGCCAACTCACTTTCTGGTGCTTTTGTAATGTCAGAATAAAATGGCCAACCCGTGTTGTTGCTGTATTCCAGCCACAGATTTCATTCACTTCACAGCTTCATATGAAGGTTTTGAAATGTTAATGTGCTCATGATAATGGAAATAATCACGTTACCATAATGAATTATCATTGCACCCTTGATGTTTTTATTTTACAGTCTACTAACTCAAAGCAAGTGGTAAGCCTGGTGGGATTAGTGGTGAATAACAAAAACTGATGGAATCAACCCTGAAGATAATTTGAAATATCTGCTTTTTGAAGTGACATTCAGTCTGCAGACTATGTGGCAGAGTTACTCATGACTCCGTTCTGCATCATTGTGTTTGGATGTCTTAAGCTGTTGTGAGGGCTTTAAGACACAAGCAGTTTTCTCATATGAATTCAAGACAGTGTCCAGAGATGGAAGAGTTCCACTTTCACACACGTAGCACACAACGGAGATTGTCCTAGACTAGACTGGACATTGTCCACCTACTGGATATACTCTGTTTATTTCAGGTGAGGGTGGTGCCTGGGTAGAGTGTGCAGAAGGCAGGACAGGACATGGAATACACCAGGGTCATGTAGCCGAATCATAATTTGGTCATAAATAACCAAGTGATCTGATATTCTGTCTGATGATATCAGCTTTGGATGTCACAAACAAAAGTTCCCAAATCTTTTTGTCTTTCCAGGTAGACACTTTTGTCACCATCTTTGTGCAGATGACCCATCTTCTTTACCTACGTATGTTTGCTTTCGTCTGCACAATAGAAGCATCATCAACACCCCACGCTTGCTGTGGGATCTCTGGATAATTACCTACTCCATCACACATGTGCTCAATCGGACATTTTGCGGACTTTTGTACTACAGAGCTGGCAGGGTAAAGTCTGTTTAATATCCGATCCAACTGATTCAGACATTTGCATTTTCAAATACAGCTCCTCTGGGTAATGTCGGGATAATTTCAGGTTTGGGACGCATGTATGAAAGGAGCTATAGTGATGTCAAAGGAGGGACTTTGTGCACCTTCAAGTTCAAGCATGAGGACTAAATTAAATGAATCAAAGCGAGCTGATGGAACGTGCTTGAATGTGATGCGACAGAGGTAGAAACCTGGGCAAATGGTACATTTTATTCCTTTTTCTGTGGTTGATATACGATACCTTAATTTACAGTCATATATGAAAAGCCTGCACCTACTATTTCTGTGGAGGACATCATCAGCAATAATGCAGTGAGTCTTATTCAACTACCTTTTTTGGAATTTTCAGGAATAACCCACTTCCTGTACTCAGGGAATTGCAAGTAAATAGATCACCAACCCCAAATGACATGTTGGGCCTGACTCCTGCTCCAGCGAAAACTCGCTCTGGCTTCGCTGCAGCAACTAATGCAAACCACATGCTCGAGCTGCGCATCTGCATAAGTACACACCTGTTTAAACTGTGGACAGTCTTTTACCTCAAACAGTAAATTCAGGCACACTCACGCCAGAGGCGAAGCAGCTGCGGAGCCGGGTCAGGTTGGAGTCATTGTAATCCTCCTTGACATAATGTCGTCCTTGTGTTTGGCTGGGTGTGTGTGTTTGTGTGTGTGTGGAGGGGAGAGACTTTAGGAATGATATCGTGTGTGCAGGTGGGGTTGTTGTGTATACTCACATACAAATAAGTGGTTCTGTGTGTGTGTGTGTGTGGTGTGTGTGGTGTGGTGGGCCTTTCTCTCTGGGCTGGTAGTCAGTGCTGTGTAATTACCTGGCTGTCTGCCACCGAGCCCCACTGGAGCATAGACAGAAGTGGAGCTGTGTCTTACACAACGCAACGCAGCAGCCCGTCTGAACCACTGGCCCAGAGTTTGTTCAGCTTGGGGTCTGGACACAACATAGGATCTCTTGAGAAGCAGGCGAGGTCAGGGGAGATTTCTGAAGTCTATTGAATCAAAATGTATATTCTTGGATATATCGTCCTCACTTCCATGTAGGTCAAGTTTACTTCTATAGTACATTTCAGTGTTTCCCACAGGTCTGAAACATACTTGTGGTGTTAGCCAGTGGAAACGGCCATAACCTGTTACATTACCTTAAATTACGTCATCATGCTCTTTTCTAATCACTAATCACTTTTCTAATCCAATCTCATTTTTATTATCCCCGTCTTGTGTGCTTGTCTCACCTGTTCTCTGTTAAGCCACAACCGACAAATACATGTGATGAGTGTAATCAAATAAACAGTCACAAATGGTGGTGATACAGGACATTTCTAATAAATATAGTGGATGGGCAGATTCTGGTATTTCATCATGTGGGAGGTAAAAACCAGGGAATTGAAACTCCAGGTGAAGAGCAGAGGAAGGGCGGGAAAACCCAAATGGCTGGAATCCTTATGTCGTCATCTATCAGCATTAGATCATTTATATCGTATAAATAAATACAGTAATAATATAAGAGTAAACAAGACACTGAAACTGTTGCTAGCTGGCTGCAGCGTGTCCTGTCGGAACAGCCCAATGGTTAACATGGGCACTGAAAGGGAGCGGGCAGGGCTTAATGGTGCTTCGAAGCGCTTCTGCTTTCGTCAGTATAGCAGAACGAAACCAGTGAGGGAAGATTGTCCACTTGTTCATCGATAGTGGATGGTATCGTTCTCTCCGTCGGATAAAAAAATAAACACAAAAAAAAATGCTAAAATGGGTCACTACTTTGGCGGCTGTTAATATACCTGGGCAGTCCAACCATGTAAAGTTAAGGTGCAGGTAACACTGCTTTTGATATGACAAGCGAAGACCTAATATGTTTGATATAGTACATGTGGAGCCACTGTTATTTTGTTTAAATAGAAAACACTGAAGTATACCTCAGTTAAATATATTGAAATCATTGCTGTAGTCATGATAAGATTAGGACTGCAGCTAATGTTCATGACAGAAGATGAGGAAAAAAGGCCATTACAAGTTCCCATATCTGAAGGTGGCGTTCTTAAATTGTCTGTCATGTCCAAAAAACCCAAATGTATACAATATAAGATATTATAAAATAAAAAGCAGCAAATTTTCACAGTGGAAATGTCTGAAAAAATGCATTTTTGCTTTATGAATGACTAAAACAGTTAATGATTAAAACTGTTGATCAGTTTTTCATTGACTAATTGATTTATAGAAGAATTATATTAAGCTGAAGTCAGCACAGGGCCACAAGCCAGAGTATGTTGTGAAATGCTGCTCTGCTGCCACAGGGTAGAAATCTCTTAACTGACAGACACAGACGGAAACAGAGCCAGCCAATCAGATGCCAGCAGAAGCCACATGACAGATTTATAGCTGGCATAAAGAACATCTCTCAACTGGTATGTGACTCCTCATTGCTTCACCAGTCGCTGGGGATCTGCTCTGATACCGAGGTGCACCCCCTGCCCGCGAGGGCCAGGTCCAGGGTGCACACACGAGCTGCACGAGCGAATACTGCGGTGTCAGCCTGCCTCTCCCGCCATTTTAATTGTTATATCTCCTCAGCCTTGATATGAGCAAAAAGGGAGGCCTCGGCAGAACCTGGCACATCAAAGGCTACCTCCCCTAGTCTTACAAGTTGCCTGTCTCTTTGGAGGAGCCCAGGCTTCGCAGAGCCAGAAAAGGGGATTGGAGAGGCGGTGTGGATTCCCGGCTGGAATGAGTTTGATGGGCTAATTGTAGCCCCCAGTGGACACAGGCACACATCACAGAGGGCCGGCAGAGCGGGGAGCTGGAGCTGTGGATGAGGAGCTGCAGTGGCTGGAAAATACTCCTGCTAGCTCTCCCCTCCATCTCTGGATTTCTGCACATGGCTCTCTGGTGCCTTTGATTTCAGTATCCTGTCTTTAGCATATGGATGTGAGGGATATTCCCGACGTATCTTCTCCTCACCTGTTCCCTTTTGTGCTGCACAGTTTTCCTTTGCTTTCTAAACCTGGCAGCTCTTTGAGAAGTCCTGCCTGTCTTTGTGTTTTCTCACAACCCTGCAGTGTCTTCTCTGAGACGGAGCTGTAGGCCTAATCTGCTCACTCTCACCATCTCCATCAGAATTGACACTTTCTCCAGGCGGTCACACACAATAACGATGCAAGCACACCGGGGAAGCCTTGACCGGAGTGCATGTCGGTCATTACATTTAATAAGCCTCCTGACCGCTGCGGAATCAGAGGCTGAGCCATAACACAATGCATAACAAAGCAATGTAACGTACAGACAAACACGCACAATCCTCGTGCTTTACTACCGACAACATTACCAACTGGCTCGACTGTAGTGGTGATCAAAAAGGCTCTCCGCAGCTTTGAACAGTTCTCTTTTTTCCCCATCTGCATCAAAAAGAAATCAATAGCCGAAACTTTTGAGCGCATGTATCAGTTTTTCCTCCCAACGCAACCCTCCTGCTCTCCCCTCCCCCAACGCTGGTTTGGCAGTTGTACATTATGCCACAAGAGTAAAACACAGTTAAAAGGAGAAAGGCACAAGGAGATGACACCGGCAAGGAAGCGGCTCGTGTTGGGTAGGGCCCTGGCTGGGAGAAAAATCAATGGGAGGGAACACTTCCATACACGGAAATGGCACAATGGGAGGGAGAGGAGGGAGTAAAGATGTTTTTTTTTTTTGTTTTTTTTTTACTGAAAAATGATGCATTTGTTTTACCCAGGGAGAGAAAAAGCAAAGACGAGGAGAGAGAGAGACAGAGAGAGAGAGAGAGAGAGAGAGAGAGAGAGAGAGAGAGAGAGAAAAAAAAACACTCTTCTGAACATCTTTTGAAAAAAGCAAGTTCTTTGGTGAGGTTGAGTTGTGTGGTTAAGGTTTGTTTTATCCAACTGTGCGGAAGCGTGTGTAGCTGTCTTTCAGGTCTCTTTTTAGTTGAGGCGCAGAAAGACTACTCATGGCATGTTCAAGGGCACTCAGTGGACACGGATGCCCTGCAGGAGGCGGAATTATGAATACAACATGAGTAAACAGACACCTACATATACTATTAAAATAGTAAGCCTAGTACTTGGCAGGAGAGCCTCCTAAGTAGTAATTAGAGCCGGTCCGTAGCAGTTCAACCTTACTCTTCTGAGGGTCATTGATAAAGACTAGTGAAAAATCAGCTCTAATTTGCCTGATAGTGGAATGATTTGCACATTGGCACTAATGTATTCCTGCGTGCATTCCTCCAATGCAACCATTTTAGCATTCAGTTTAGTGATAAAGGATTTTTTTACACAGCAGCTGTGAACAAAGAATACAATAGCACACAAACTCGAAACACAATTCCGAGCCTGAGCCTTGAATGGCATTCAGACTTCACTGTGACTGAGCGAACCCATTCAGTGGGAGTGCGCGGCGGTTGGAGAGATGGTATCAAGTTGCCTGCAGATGGAGGTCAGTGTGACTGGCACAGTTGGCACCTTGGCACAGCGGCAGCGTGCTGCAGCACTCCAGCACCGCAAAGGATGCGTCGACTGAAGGGGGGACTGGGGAGCGAAAGCGTTTTTCTCACTTCTCCTTTTTTTTATTGTCTGCGCTTCCTGTTTTGAAAGCCATTAAGGAGCAAATTTCCTCACAGCGAGAGGGGAGATGAAAAGGCCCGGTCTTTTGAAACATGTCCAAGCGCAAATGTGAAAAAGAGGGGGAATGATAGCTATCTGTAAACATCTCTGTTGAGGGGTCGACGGAAAAGGAATTGTGAGGGAATGATACATTCATTTGCGTTCCTTTTTTTTTTTTTTTTTTTTTTTTTGATTTACTGATGAAAGAGATGCTGCGGTTTTTGTTCCGAGCCAGCTGTATTGCTCTATTCACAGCCACACTAATATATCAGGGCACATAACTACACAGCCACCACCCCCTATCCCCCTTCCGAAAATGCTTTGTGACATCTGCATCCACACATGTCTGCATTCACTGTAGCCAGTGAGTATTTATAGACGAGTTGGTTTTGTCATCCATTGATCCCTTCAGGTTCTCTGATCACAAAACTGTACTTTTAAGTAGCTTTTATGTTGCATCATAAAGGTAATCTCTACGTATTTGAACTGAGAGCACCAGGGGTTACCTGCAGAGCCTGACCTGGTTATGAAGACTTGATCAGGCCCTTAGCAAATCTTTGTCTCTGAGTCCAACACTAGTCTGTGGGCTCGTCTGTCACAGCTGTCATTTCTGTTTAGTATCTGTTTAGTTGGCATTCAGTATATTTACACCAGTTTCCTCTCAGTGGTGCTTGCCTAGTTTCTCAAGAGTAGCAGTAGCTCGTTTTTGCAGACTCTCCTCCTCCCTCTCCTCTTCCTCCTCCCTCCTCTACCCCTCACTGCCCCCGAGCCTGGCCAGTCTGTGCCTCTTAATAAAACTGACAGGCTCTAATTGGGCTTAATTGCACCCTTCGGGCGTCGTCAAAAGGAGTGTTGCTAAACAAACTGCAGGGTCTGCAAGCAGGCCAGCCAGTCTACGGCAGCACATTGGCCGCCGAGCTCATGCCTGCACGTATGTGTACAAATCGCCAAAGCTGTTGTAGAAATGTACAGAATGTGTGTAGCAGCACATTAGGAATGTGCATGAGTAAGCATCAAATTTAATTGTGTGGGTGTACGTGTGCCGAGGTTGGAGGGATGTAGCGAGCCATTCATTCCTCGCAGTGAGCCAACTGAACAAGAGCTCACAAGTCTGAGAATCTTATGCATTCAAGCAGGAAGCGTCACCTGACTGTGAACCTCCGTGCGCTCTCCGCCGCTAAACCGACACCGACAGTAAAACAGAGTGCGTCTGTGTCTTTGAGGAAGTGTCTACAACTCTGGGTGTCAGAGAAGCCTTTTTAAATCCCCGCTATTATGAAAAACCCTCACCAAACAAATCCCCGTCTGCTTTTCAGCGGTGTAAGCAAAAAGATGAAGCAGTGCTCTGCATCCCAGTAGCACCACCTCCTGGTTGACGGACACGGGCGACCGCGATGCTGGCTCCCGTTCGAACGTGGTCTAATTCAGAGAGGTGGGGCAGGCGCTCGCCACATGGGCCTTTGCTGGGTCACTGAGCACAATCGATGGAGAGCTCCAGATGCGATTGAGTCATTGAAATGGCAAAGCCTAACCTGTGTGTGTGTGTGTGTGTGTGTGTGTGTGTGTGTGTGTGGTGTGAGGCAGGGAATATAAGGCGGCGGTGACCCCTAAAGCTGCGACCCGCAAGGAAAAAGGAGATAATCACATTGAGCACAGCGCTGTGCTAAAATTCTTCTGGCCATTTGTTCCCCCCTTCTACCCTTTGAGCTATTTACTCATTACAGCCTTTCACAGCCTGTTAGTCTTCCCGAAAAGTTTCTGGACTTTGGGTTTGTTTTGAAGGCGTACAGCTTGATACGGAAAACGCCACAAACAGGATGATTTCTGTTGTGTGCGGCATGCGAGCACGTTATGCCAGGAAAGACACGGGGAACGAGGCATCCACTGTGTTTTTGTCCAGAGCTTAAAAGTCATGTAATGATGCAGTGGCTGAGCTGGAGGCCCCATAAAGACTGGAAGGGCCTCATTTCAGTGGCCTGCTGCTGCTTCAGTGCCTGACTAGCAGACTCCGTCACCCCTTCTTTTAGGAAAAGAGGCAGAGCACATAATTAAGATATACAGCCCAGGGTGGACTGAATATATAGACTGAAAATATAGAGGAGCAGACCAGTCGGCCTCAATCACAGCCTGCGGTTTAGTGTTTGGCTGCAGACGGTGCCCAGACCTGTACGAGTGTGTGTATCAGTGTGTGTCTGTTGCTGTGTGTGTGCGTTTGTCTGTCAGCAGTCTGAGCAGCATGCTATAAAAGGCTGGTGAGTCGAGCCATAGCCTCTCTGTGTGTCGGGGTCACAGTGAGCCAAGCTGTTTGTACGTTTATGTGAACACGTACACATACTCTATATATTTATTTGTGTGTGTGTGTGTGTGTGTGTGTGTGTGTGTGTGTGTGTGTGAAGGATGCAAACCCAACTCCCTGACCCAAAGTTCCTTCCCCATTCCGTCTCTCCGTATTCATCCCTGTAGTAATATATAATCCTGCTGTCTGGGGCAATAGTGTGTATCTGAGAGGACACCTCCTTGACTTCACACCCAGTGCTCACACACATACACACACACACACACGTACACACTCTGGCGCTCACGCCTCAGTTGTTTCAGTGCTTTGTCACTCTCTAATGATAACTATCCATCAATGGTAGGGGCGTTGCTCTTGGAAATGAAGATGGATTGAATTAGTGTTGAGTACGCTGGCCGCTGTATTGTGGCGGCAACCCGTAATTACACTGTCAGGACCATTGAACCCCCCCCCCCTTTAACGAGACGCTGAACTTAACACATTTGCACCCGTGTTGATTACAAGGTCTTTTAGTCTGGGCAGATTCACATCATGTAGTTCCTAATAGCAAGTGAAAGGCCTAGTCATTTGCGGAGGATTAGTGTATCGTGGTGTGTACGCAGGTTCCACTGCGTTGACTCAACAGCAGTGACGGAGCGACTGCCGTAAATTCACCCTTATTGTTGGAGAAATGAAAACAACGGCAAAAGCTTTGTGCTGTCTCATCGTCCCATCAGGAACAAATGCACACAATCATGTTTGAAACTAACCTGCAGTACTACAGTAAGGCTACAATTAATTGATATTTGATTAATTTGTCGACTGTAACTTTGATTAATCGATTATTATTGGGATAAAGAAAAAAGCGGAATTTGAAAATTTCAAGCATTTTATAAAAAAAAAAACCAAATCTTACTCCTCGTCTCTTGTACAACACTCTTTCAAACAAGCAAATAAAACAAGGATCAAATGTGTGCTGCAATAAGAGTAACTACAGACGAGGCTACAACAATAAAAAATGAAAAATTAAATAAATTGACAAATATTTGATTTGAAATTGTTAGTTTCTGTTGTGAAAATAAAGGATTCACATAAGACTGTCTCTGACTAATGGCATGAAATATTCCAATTTTAAATGCAGCGTCTACCCGACCTGCATTCAGCTAATTAGCATTAGCTAAATCTGCGGCAGTTTCGTGTCTGTTCTTGCGGACAGACCCACGGTTACAACTTTATTTAGAAACAAAGGTAATCTTCTGTATATTTTCTCTTCGTTTTGTGAGTCATCAATGTAGCCGACCCCTCCTTCAATTTTTTTTAAATGCTTTAAAATTACAAATTTAAACACTTTAAAATAGCTAACAAAGCTAATTATATAGCATTTTAAATAGCTATATCAAAGTGTTAAAAGTAGTTATTTTAAATGTTTTAAAACAGCTTTCTTAGCTATATGTATCAGCCATTTTAAAGCATAAAGCATAATAACTATTTAAAAGTGTTTGAAATAGATATTTTAGCGCATTTAAAATAGCCTCATTAGCCATATTAGCTATTTTAAATGCTGTAAAAACTTAAATGTTTTAAAATGGCTGATAAATATAGCTCAGAAAGCTATTTTAAAGCATTTAAAATAACGTTTTATGCACTTCAAATTGCCTCATTAGCTATATTTGCTATTTTGAATGCTTTAAATAGCAAATAAATATAGCCAATAAAGCAATTTTAAAAGCTTAGAAATAGTTTATCAGGGGCTCGGCTACATTTGCTCACTTCACAGACAAAGAAAACAACATAATTTTCTGTAATTCATCACGTCAGCTACACAAGGCACAGCAATGGCTTGCTTACTGCAGCCTACCTTAGGAGATGTTGCCACAGAGCGTGCAGTACATCATAAACTCCACTAATAGATTTTGAAATTCCTAGCCAGCTATTTCTGTAATCAAGTTTAATTGATTAATTGTTGCAGCCCTGCATTATATTGTAAGCATTTAAAGAAAAAAACAGGCAGTTTGGATCTGCTTGTGTCACAAAGGGACCCAAATTTAGAGGGTGGTGTGTGTCCTGGACATGTTACCTTTATGTCTACAGACAAAATATTCGAGGGACTACTTTTCTGAGCCACAGTACTCAGCAGCTGATTTATAGAGAAGCTGATCCACAGTTTAGGGTGATGTCCTCCCCCATAATAGACAATATTCTATATAGGCTTTGACTTTGCAGCTCAGTTAAAAAAAGACATTTAAATCAAATGTAAAGTTTATGTCGTTATATAAGATGTGCAGCCACAGTAACATAATAGCATCCGGCTTCATGGGATTTCAGATTTTTTACAAACAAACCTCAGAAAAGTATTTTGGCTGGTAATTAGCTTCCAGGTATCTGTGGAAACCACTGCTGTATGCGCAGTCATAAGCAACAGGACATTCACACTCATTGTGAATTGGAGCTGACATTACACCATTGGTCTTTGAAGAAACACAGATAGCATTTACAGCGTAGGGGCGGCGAAGGCGAGCCAAACAAGCACAAACAACCAAACTCCCCCCTCTCCACCTCCACCACCCGTTCCCTGTATCTCCCCCTCTCTGTGGGAAATGAAAATTGGGCTGAAGTGTTTGTTATTAAATACGTCCGGGGGAAACTCCAGGAAATGGACTTAATTTCATATAGAGGCACATGACTCAGAGGATCTTAGCGAACCAATTAACCTCACCTCAGCTCATTAAAAACTCTCCTTTCATGGCCAGAAGCAGCGACTCATCCGCTAACACGGGACATGAAAGCACAAATTTGTCCATCCAAAACTCTTAAAAGTAATTGGAAAGGTAGATACGAAGGGCCAATAATCTAGTGACACAGCCTAACTCGAGTGAAGTGAAAATAGAGGTGATTATTAAGAACAGGGGGATGGATCCATCACATAGATGATCTCATATAACTCTGAATATATTATCAGCTCCGGAAGGGCAACAGTGTGCGTTGGTTGTTAGAAAGTTGCCCCTCAGGATTAAGATAGTTTCACTCAAGGTCACCACATGGTTGAGGGGCATCCTGAGAGCAGCAGCAGCTGGAAAGACAGAATCCATCACACAATGGGAGTCAGATCATTTCAAGGGCAAAGGTTTCAGGGGGACACATGTGAAACAGGGCATCAAATGCTTAATTTCCTGCATTCTGGTGAATTTTTATCACCAATTTATGGAGTTAGCTTGTCAAAATAAAAGTCCTTTATTACTGTCATGCTTTTATTGAAGGGCACAGATGTTCTAAATATTGAGGGGGACGTGTACCCTGCGCCCGCCCCCTAAATCTACACCTATGGCTCACTTAGTGCCTAGTTGTTCTGCAAAAATCAACGACTACACCACACCTGACGTCATCACTGATTCCAAATTTTCCTCCTCTCAGCCTGCCCTGGAATTTGAACAAAGAGGCAGAGCTAAATGTTGTTATTTTTACCACCAAAGTAGCAAAAGATAAGATGTGTGTTGTGGTGTTTTCCTGCTTTGCTTGCATTTGTAAGCTTAACTCAACACGCTCCATTGTTGCCTGGGGTTTTCTCTTTCAATCTCATTGAAAGTCCATTTGTGTCACCCACCAAGAACATTAATATTAGTCATAACTTAGGATTATGGCGCTGTAATTGCATGTGCAACCGTGCTCGGACTTTTTTTTCCCCTTCTGCACATAAAACATGATTTCCAGGCCTTTGTTGAAACTATCTAATGGGTTAATGGCACTGAGAGGAAACCATTCAGCTCTTTCCACGCCAGCGTGCGTGTGTCTGCATGCGCCTTTTGCGAGTGCATGTCTTGGCTCGCACCGTGCACACACGTCAAGCCACATGCAAACAAGCAATCTCTGTCATCTGCATCAAAATAATTACAGTGAGATAAACACCACCATTTGACCATTTTCACAGTGATCTAATCTGGAGCCGGGCTGTGAAAGCGCACGGGGGAGATGATCAAATCCCTGCTTAATGGAACTGATCAGTACTGTGTGTTCAACATTCAGCCGACAGCCGTATTACAGATGCATCTCTAAGTCTTTCTCTGCATTTAGCATGCCCGCTATGTCCCCTCAGCCATGTCTATGTAGAGCAGAAATTAGGGTAAAAATTACATCTAGAATTAATTTAGATTTTGACTGTTTGACATATTTTTTTTGTCTGTGTATATATATATAAAGCAGATTAAATATGAGAAAAAGCAGAGGCCTTTTGTCTTGAGGTCAGGATGGCGAATGAACTGGGAGTATATTGGTTACAGCCTCATTGCTCCACGCGTTTCCATCTCCCTTTAGCTAGAAGGCAAACAGCATCCGAAATCTGATTAGCCTCCATTATAAAGAGTGATATTTTCATCCCGCCGATTCTCGGCACTGCGTCAGAGCATTTGGCCACTTTAATGCCGGGAAAAGCCTGCTCTTTTGACAGATAGTAGATATTCCCAACATCACTTGTTTGGACATTTCTGTCTTTTGTGACATGGAATAAAAGACGGGCAAGAAAATAAAAAGCAACTAAATAATGTCAAAAGATCAGAAATCAATGGGCCGGAGGAACGTGATCCGCACGGCTCCGTGTGCGAGCGACCCCCCACCCCACTCCCTAACTCGCATTACGAGTGTCTTTCCACAGCCACTAAAGTTGCTTTTGTTCACTCCCTCGGAGATGTAACTCAAGCATGAGGAAGCGTCTGACAATGTTTGGATATCGGCAAAAAATAGCCTTTTACTTAAAGGTTACTGGCCGAGGTTTATTGAGTTACATGTTCGTCAGTGATGGGAGGCAGAGGAGTTGAGCCATGAGAGAGCTTCATTAATGTGTAGGTTTGTATTTCACATTTTGATGTAACGGTGATGTGGAGCAGCAGGAAATGATCAATGAGGCTGTGGATAAAATGGTAGTTTAGATGGAAGTTGGGTTTTTGAGCAGATGTGATGTTATTTTTTTTTTTTTTAAATTTAACAGAGCAACATCTAATCTGTGCAGGAAATACATATAAAACTATTTAAAAAAGGGTTGTAAATTGTGTACACAATATCAGAAATGCATTTTGATATATTTATTTCTTTAAAGGATGCAGTCTGAAATTCATTTATATATAGAAAATACAGGATTTGTCAATAAAAATCAGTTTATATTGACATATTTTTTTAAATTAACCATTAAATTGTCCTGAATTTATATGATATAAATTACAAAAATGTGTTTATCATATCAATGCAAACAAAATATAATGATGAATTTTAAGCATTTCATTGCATCTGTAAATTAATGATGTTTATGTGTAAGATTGGTTTTAAAGATTGATAAATGGTAAAATAATAATAAAATAAAATAAAAAAATAGCTCCCCTCGTTGGGTAAGAACAGATACTGCATTTATCACTGTCGTCGTAGTATTTTTGTTAAAACTGTAGGTCACTTTATCGCCTCCTTTTCTTCCCAAAGAAATGTCGGACTCCTTTTAAAATGATTTTTACGGGTTGCTCCAGAGGTTACAGTATAGGGTTTCAACTTCTGTGGGAGTTGTGATCTGTTCTAATGAGAAAAAGAAAATGCAGCGCCACAATGCTTTGTGTCACCCACTGAGGCTGAGAGATAGACACAGGATTAAAAAAAAAAAAAAAAGAAAGAAAGAAAAGAAAGAGGGGGAAAAAACAATTTCTGGACATTTCTAGGAGATAAATTTAATTTCTTTGCTATTTGGAGGTCTTCTTTGAAAATGCAATTGTAATGAACACATTCAAAACTGGAGAATAGATTTACCCTCGGCTTCAAATAAGTCGGCGTTATCGGACTCTGTCATTCGCTCCTTCCCATTTTCGAGCTGCTAATTGATGTTTTTGATGTCGGCGAGAAAATTGAAGAAAATGTCATGTGTGAACCGGCGCGGAAGTTAATAAGATTGACTTCGTTGACTGAATTCACAATGAGCGAAGGAGAGGCGTGTAATGGGGACTGCTGCGAATTCGCCCGTCCATCTGCCGAGGGATGAAATCGACACCTAGCACGAATGGGCCCGTAGAGGTCGATATGGAGGGATAGAGCATTTGGGACGCCCCCTCCACCTCAAAAAAAAAAAAAATCCCAGTTTTTTTCCTCCCTTCTTAGCAGTTGGGTTTGGGTTTTGTTTTCCCACTGATTGGAGTGCATAAGCAGCTGTTTTTCCAGAGGGCTCCTGCCCCGGCCCGGTCCCAGCTTTTCGGCGGAGTCGTCTCCCAGGGCTGCCTCCTTCCTCGCTCCAAACAATGCTCGTTCTTAATGCTGTTTTGAGTCTGAAAAGCCACGGAGCTTTACAAAGGTTAGATTAAGATGTGGCTAAAAGATGCACCAATATCAGTTAGGGTCATTGCATATGCTTGGCCAATGTGTAACAGAGCCTGAACTTAAATCCCCTGAAATAAAAGGATAGAAGCACCACCGGGGTCGCTCCATCTTGAGCCATTTATCGGGCGCTGGCTGAAAGCCAAACGAAACCTCTTTGCTTCTCATGTTCTTTCTCATAATATAATCAAATAATCGAATTATTAGTCAGAATTTGCCAATTTTTAAAATCAATGTATCATTTTAAAGTGTGTATTTGTCGGCCCACATTAACGTGAAGTGTAATGGGTTCTGCGTTTTTAATTGGGGTAAGGATTAGTTGAGTTTGGTTCAGTGCTTCTGATTATTTTTCCTGGCCTAAAGGGGACTGAGCTAAACCCCTAATACGGCCAGTACCCCTAAGCGCTCTTCTTTTTGAAGACACCAAACAAAAAAAAAAGAAAGAAAAAATAAAGTGGCCTCTGCTAGCGTTCGGCCCTCCGAGGATCGTGGATAAGGGACATTATTCTCAGAATAGGCAATTAATTCCGCTGGCAACGATCGGTTAGAGCTTCTTCCCCCACCGCCCCTCCAAATGCCCTCCTCTCCACCCTCCACTCGCCATTTGAAATGCTAACACAATGAAATATTTTTCTATTGGTCCGTGTCCCTCGGCTAAGCCACCGCCGCGGGCAAAGAATTTCATCGACTGATGAGACCACAGGCATGCCCGATAAAAAGGTTAACTGTACGTGACACGCACTCCAAGTAGCCCGCGGTACCTTGAACTCTCAAGTTCTGTAACTTTTATTTGACTTTTTATTGTTTGCGAGGCCGGGCTTGTTTGGCCGCCGAGGCCGAAGCAGTTTTCTGTCGCCGTATTACTGGAAAACGTGGATAACGTGACAGGTTTTTTCTTTTTTTTTTTTCATATATAAAGCAATTTTCTTGTTTTTGATTGTGCTTTCCCTGCGATGGCATTTTGCAGGCGAGTTTCTATTGTCTGCTGATTATTTGACGGCTTTTTTTTTTTCTTCTTCTTTTTTTTATAAAAAGGGAAGGGCTATAATCAAATGCAATGCCTTTCAGATGATAACTCGGGATAGCTTTATCCATGTAATGCACTGTTTCATACAGTGCGATTGAGGAATTAATTCAGTGCAAACATTCCCCGTGAAGGAAGTGAAATTGATTAAAAAGAAGAAATAATTTGTGTTTGCTCTGAATTGTTATTATTATTATTATTCTGAAACAACCACAACCGTTTGCTTTCATTTACATTTCCCCTCCACACAACACAGTATACATTTTGTATCCATTGTGTTGGATTTTACAATAGCTTGGCTCTGCTGTGTGAGAATAAAGAACAATCCAGGTTGGCACATTTCTTCCACCTTCAGGGATCGGCAAGGTAGACTGCCAGAGAGTGGGAGGAGGATTCCAGGCTGTTTTTAAATTGTTAGTAAAAGATATATGGGCACAGAATAGGTATGGCTGCTGCAGTACCCCCAACCCCATCTTTCATGCACACAAACACACTCGCGCACATACGCTACACACACACACACACACACACACACACACACAGAGTGCTGTGCGAGGACTGAGGCAGGTGGCTCCCCATGGCTGCAGCTTCATGACAACATGCCATTAGAAATAGCAGGCCTGTTGATCAATCCTGCCGACATGACAGCTTCGCCGCGAGGCCTGGCTCTTTGAGTGCCGACGCCGCGGCAGCTCCCTCTCCCGTTTCTCCCCACTAATTGGTGAAGGTTTCTCTTATATATGCTCGTGGCACAGGGCTTTTTTTCTCCTCCACCTCCTCCTCCTCCTTTTCTTCTTTTTCTCCCTCTCCCTCTTTTTCGCTTTTTTAGCTCCTCTTTCCCCCATCCATACCCCCACCACCGCCGCCGCCGCCACCGCCACCCATTTTTTATCTTTCTTTCTCTCCCTCTCTCCCTATATATATATAAATATATTATATATAAGATATATATTTTTTTTGTTTTTCATTTTAACATTGTCACATTGGAAGCGATAACTTTGGATGAGATATTGCAAGTGGGTTGAGTAAAGGGATGTGTGTGCCGCGGGCACTGTTCGTTCTGTATTTTTTGCGGGACTATTGGAGCTGGGATTTGACATTGACTCTAGGCAATGTGCATCAGCACCAGATACACAATGGGGATCATCCAGAAGAAGAAAAAAAAATTAAATCTTTGTCAGGTGAAATGAAGGAGAAAGTAGACCTTTGATACAATTGCATTTTTAATTGCTTGGTTTATTTTGATAATTTAGGCAAGGCTGCCGTAAATACTATATCCATAATTAAGTGACACTGTGTCATTTACGTCGCGACTCATTTATTTATTTATTTTTCCGCTTTTCACAAACAGCTGTGTGGCAGAATCCGCATTTGTGTTTATTTGATTTATCACGTAATCCCTTTCTTTCTCATCAAACAGAATTAAGTTGCAAAATGTCAAAACAATTGTCAGGGAATGGCTGTGTGTTGCGTGCTGACTTGTCACGGCACACGGGGCTGCGTTCTAATTCCACCAGCGTTTTTTCGCCGGCGCATCACTCTTGAACGCCACCCACTCTGAATCTCTCCCAACTAAATAAATGAGGGGGGAGATAAGCACACATTAAATGTTTAACTGTCTCGCATTTGTCATCTGTTTTACCCCTCTTAATTAAACAGACGCAGCTTAGCACCGGCACTCCAAGTGCAGACACACTTGCACACAAACACACACACACACACACACACCCTGCCTGTGAGCACTGGAGCCTGAGCGCAAACACTGTCCTGCCGATGATTAATTTAGCCGTTAATATTTATTTTACTCAGTCCTGCTAAGTTAGCAGCTCAGTGGAGGGTAAACCTGAGATTTAGTTTCAGTCTTGCAGGCTGCCTCGATGCAAAGTGAGCAGGAAAACATAGATTTTTTTGTTGTTTATTTTCTTGTTTTCTTTTTTAAATTTGTCCCATAGTGGTTTGAGCTGGTAGAGAGGAGAAGAATTCTGTGGGCCGGCTTGTGATTTGTGTCTGCTTCAGTATATTATAGTGATACGCTGCATGTTGAAAACATTAACTACTACCTCCACCCAGTGGCACAAAGTGAAAAAAAGGCAGGTGTGATTGGCAGCACACAGTATTTAATGTAGTGGGAAGACTTGCCTTAAGCAAAGAGGGGGATGTATTCACCACACAATAGTACTGCTATCTCCCACTCTGCATTGTCTCTCTCATCGCCGACCTTATTACATGCCGTATTTGGCATGAAGAATCCCCTTCTTATCGACACTGAATTTTAATGCGAATGCGCTTAGATGGCCGCCTTATTCTAGTAGTTGTTTTGACATCATATTGCATTTTCTGTGTGAGTGTTGGTTTATTATTTCTGGGTGAATCAGAAAGGAGATCTGTCTGCACCACTGTACACTACTGTGCTCTCAACTTGCTGACTGTTCTATGTCGCGATTGAACATTGTGTGGCACCGGCGCTTTTGCCGGTTCTTGGGGCATCAGCAGACGTGGAGAAAAGGGAAAGAGAGAGCTGGAGCCCGGGCCCGGGGTGAGTGGGAGAAGAGAAGAGAGTAGAATTGGGGGGTTCCTGTGAAGCCCCCTCTCCAGATCCGAGGAGCGGAGCGGGGATCAAAGTGGCTTGTTTTATGTGGCTGGTGTGAGACTTTGAAGTCTCAGAGTCACCTACAGCACTCACTTCATCAAGTTCACTAGTGTCTTAATAGCAGATCAATAAGTTTCAAAGTCAGAGAGTTAATTTGATACTAGCGCTGATGTGATCACGCTGGGCCACAGCGCTGCCTGCTCTGCTCCCTCTCGTCTCTCTCTTCCCTTCTCTCCTCCTCACCTAGATTGGACCTGTTTTAGGCTCTCAACTTGAATTAAGCCGCGGTGGGATTCTGTGTTCGGTGCCTGTTTTCACAGACAGCCTCGTGTGAACACTTAATCAGCGTCTGCGCTTGTGTCACAACAATTAAAAGATCATTTGTATAATTAGAATTTAATTTACGGCATTCCTTCGCAGCAATTTAAATTTTAAGATCTGCATTTTACATCTGTGTTTTTAATGTGTGTGTTATAAGAACATCTATTTATTTGTGTGAATTACAGATGTTTTATTTCTCTCATATTTTGGGCAACAAATTATTTAATTTGTCTGGCTCAAAATAATTATTATAATTATTAAAAAGACTCAAATTAATGTAATTAAAAAATTATTTTTAGTAAAATCCAGTTTGGCTCCCTGATTTTGTTATACATTTATCTGTCTCTGCTGCTGAAGTGGATCAATTCATTAGACTTCTCATTGTGACAACTTCTAAATATAAGTTCTGAATTTAAATAGTAAATTGTGTGTGTGATGATGCACATTTAGGTACCATTTTAACATTAATTAAATTAATGAAAAATATAACAAAAGTTTTTATGTGAATGGAGCGCTGGGGAGAAAGTACGGCAGTGCCGACGGCTTTCGGAGATTGGAAGAATCGGGGAAAACGGGGCGCTTTTCTTATGCGCGCTATTCATTTCAGAAAAAGACAGCACCATCTGTATTTGGTTCTGTGACACCAGTGAGTCGGCGAGGCTGGATCGGCACCTGGAGAACAAAAGGCCAATTTAGTATGTTCATCTAAGGGTTGCTAATGGTATTAGGGAGCCGGCAGGGTGGTCGGCAGGGGCCCGGCGCTCCAAGGTGAGCCCGCAGCTTGACCCCCACACTCACACCAATTCACTGGGCTGCTGGCATTAGTGCCCCACATCTGCCATTTTTTATGTGCAACCCCCCTTTAGTGCTTTCCCCTTTATTTTATAGTTGTATTCTTCACAAGGGCGCAAGTGGAAAATAAGTTTTAATTTGACCCAAATAAGATTCTGCATGCAGCCGCTCCTCCTGACGGGAATAATTGAACGGAGAAAAGTAATCAGATAATTGTGGGGAAAGGATGGATGCTGCTTTGGAAGCTTGTGTCTGTGTTCAGGATTTACAATATGTGAGAAAAGAGAAAAGCTTTTTAAAATCATTCAAAAGATGCAATGATGCTTTTGGTGCTGAGGAGTGAAGAAGATGGCATGTCATCAGCTTAATTTTTCAAGACAGGTACCGGTAGGAAGGCTTTTCAAATATTTCAGATATGAGAGAGTTATTATATATTTTTTTTTTTTTTTAAAAAAAGAAAGAAAGAAACATTCCAGAAATAATTTACGTGAGAAAAATTGGAATGACATCATTATTTAGAAAATTGTGCATTGTGACATATTTGATGAAGGGTTGGAAAATTGTGCAGAGAGCCGTGTTTGACAGAGCCGCGGTTCCCGGTGTGAGGCTGCTTCTGTGGGGAGCGGGTGGCGGAGCAGGGAGAAAGCTCCAGGATGGAGCTGAAACGCTGCAGCGGGTGGTGCTGATGGAGGCTGCCTGTGTGGTCCTCAGCGGTCGGTGCTCCGCCGGGCTCTGCCGAGAGCGCTGGAGGTCCTGGGTTTTAATGAATGTTTCATGTTAAATTTAGCGCCAGCGTTGTTCACAGTGCAGCGCTCGCACGTCTTATTTCTATTAATGTTCCAACAAAGGTGAAAAAGCAAATCCAGATCTTCATGTAAAAAAAAAAAAGAATCAAGGAGAATAAATCCGTTGTATTTCATCAAAAGAGGAAGAAAAAAAAGAGTGGTCTTTGAATTTAAATTTTATCTGCCGTCATCAAAATTATTTGTAATTTATGATTTCAGTCCCTTAAAAAATGGTTAAAATTACGAGTCAAAATATTTCTATATTCCTCTCCTTTTTTTTTTTCTTGAGGTTCCCGCTGTTCATGCACCATGAAATCTTGCTTCATTAAAAGTGTATTAATCTTGTCTCGTCTCATGGGAGGTACCTTAAGATGATGTTGTGTCTTTTTCTTTAAATTGTTGGAGGAAAAAAAAAATCTTCCAGATTTGGTCCCTGTCAGTCAGAAATAATTGTGTGCTTAATCTTGTCCCTGATGGATGACTTGGAGTTCAGCAATGGGCCAGCTCCAATGACAAATACAATATTAATATTCATTAACTGCTTTGACAATGCTAATTTTGATGCAGTAGTAAAGGGCCTTCCAAAGTTAGCGGCCAAAGCATCAGAGCTGAGCAAGGTGGCAAGATAATTTGTGCTGCTTTACTGAGCTGAAGGCTTTTAAAGTCTTAAGCAGGGGAAAAAAAGGCTAGGTACCACAAACAAAATAAAAGAGAAAGGGAAAAAGTTCAGACGCATTGGAAACCAGGACTGTGGAAGTAATACGATCAAGAGACGGCTACAAAAATTTGACACCTCCAATGCTGCATCTTTGAGCAAATATTTTTTTTATTTAAACAAAAAACTTGCAACAAAAAAGGAGCACAACATGGTAAGTCAGCACATTCTCGATTTTTTTTTGTTTAATCTTTTTGATCTTTTCAATTATCGCTATTTGAAGATCAATAGTCAGTTTTTTCTGCTGTGGTTAAAAGGCTCACAGCGGTGGTATAGTGGATGGTCGGATCACGGCTTTAAGAGTGGGCTTCCTCTCTTCAAGCCACCAGTTGGCCGGGTTGAATTTTCTATTGCCAGCTCTCCCGAAAACCATACAGGGCTTGTATCCATTTATTGGTATTTTTGGTATTGTTTTAACTGCTGTTGTTGGCTTGTTGTGTGGCAGGTTTGACTTTGGAGTTGGGGTTCCTTTTCCCCTCGCAGTTGTCTTAAGAGAGTTCAGGCAGGAGAGTTGGAGGTGCAAAAGCTGCACCACAGTGACAGGCTCCTTTTGGTGATAAATGTTTTTTGTCTTTTCTGTGGCTGTGTGTTTTTTTTTTTTTTCTTTTTTTGTCGGGGGCTTCCTACATCAAAAATTGGGGCTACCGACGGGCAGGACTGAGGGGCAACGTGGCTGCGACACCACACACCCTTTGCCCCGGATCGGAATGCTTTCTCTAGCCTGCTTTTTTTTTTTTTTTTTTTTTTTTATTCTGACACTTTTTCTGCCCAGCGTTTGTGTTTTTGATTTTGTATTTAATTTAGTGTGACTTGCGGTGAATGGAGCGTGGCTAGTTTTGGGGATTAATGACATGACGAGAGACACCCCGCTGCTTGAGTTTAGCCAAGTTAGGGCAACTCCTATAGACGGCACTCCACTACCTTTATGTCTGCCAAGCCGCTGAATGAAAGCCTCTCTCTTTTTCTCCCTCTTTTTTTGTTGTTCTTTCAACTTATCAAAGAAAGAGAGATGGACACAAAAGAGCTTATTAGGGGGGATATGAAGATGGGCGAGGGGGAAAGAGGGAGTCCCGGTCAGACGCGGAGAGGAGCAGCGCAGCCTGAGTGTGCGTTTGAATGCATGAGGGGGCTGAGAGTGAACAGCCAGCTCTGGCCATCGCGCTCCTCTCTCCGCTCTGGGACCTGAAGGGGCTGCCGTCCCAAGTCGCTCCAGCATACCTTGGCTCTCGCCCGGTCCTCCGGCCGCTCTCTTATCGGCTTAACCCATCGGGCGTCAGCGAGGGGCTGCCGTAGATGAGGTGCTGCCCCCCAGTGGATTAGTGGCTGACATGGTGGTGGGAGTCTGCTTGGAGTCTGTGCACTACCACGAGTGCCAGCATGCTTGTTTTAACCAGGAACCGAGCAGCATCCCAAATACAGCTCTTTTAAATGGTAAGACTTTTCAACATTTTAATTACAGCTCTGCTTTATTTTCTGCTGCTTGTTTGGCTTTAAATATTATGTTCCGATTGAATTTATTCATGGATATTTTCTCTGGGCTCCGTTTGGCAATTTATAACACTTATGTTGCTAAGTGACAGATTGACAATTTGGATAATGAAAGGCAGTGTTTGATTGCTTTGTCTTGACAGCCTGACAGGGGTGCATTATTCTAAGACATCAAACTAAATATTATTATTGTTTATCGTATGGCAGAAGACAATTATATTAAATCTAATTGATAGATGCCAGTATTTATATGGAAGCAATTTTTAAATATTATGTGTTGCATTACATTTAATTTAGGGGGATTTAGATCGTATCTGCTGCTCTTATGCTTCTGCTAACATCAATAAATCAGGGTTGATATTTTTTATAGCTCATGGTTAAAATCTTTAAGCATGTGTAATTTTTAATCAAATCTGATTTATTGAAATAACATAATTATGTCTTAATTGTTGTGTTCAGAGTAGGTTTTCTCTGCAGTATTACCCTGCATTGTTCAGATTTATCTGTGAAAATAATGAATTTGTAAAGGTCACAGGCCGTTCCGTTTCCTTGTTTTGTCAAAGTTTTTGTTCCTCCTTTTTTTTTTTTTTTTTGTGTCTTGTATTGCACACTTTTTGGTCTCGTGCGAACATCTCAGACAGTGGAGTATTTTTTTTCTCCCCCCTGTGCTCTCTTGTGTCGTGGCGTTGATGCCATTGTGGCTGGGTGATTGGGTGCTGTCCATCACTGCTGGTGAACTGGCAGTTTACTTAAGAAAGTGCACGTGGGACAAAAGGAGATGGCAGGAGCGTGGCAGGCCGGCTGAATGGAGGGAGGGCAGGCAATTAGCCACCGCCTTGTCGGGGCTCTTTTACTTGTCAAGCTGGAGCCCCGGCGCTATTGTCCAAGCTGTGTAAAGGACATTCCCAGGGCTTTGTTTTGGCTTTAAGGGCCTCAGGACTGCCTGCTGCAGGCCAGGGGAAGAGCAGGGTCCTAACAGTGACAGAGAGGCTGAACGAGTGCAGGAGGAAAAGAAAGGGACAGCGTGTTGGGAATAAAAGTCTGAGTTTTTATCTGTTTTTTGTTGACAACTTTTAAAATGCCTTTACCAAGCTGATTAACACAAATCTTTTTGTTTTACTGGCCTCGATTTTAAAGATATTTTTGTTTCATTTTTCTCAACATTTGTAAATTCCCTTATTTTAATACATTTTAATAATTATTTTCTGCTTTAATAATCTTGATCAGACTATTTTAGAAATATATGAAATGCTGCTGTGCTTCGATGGAAATAATTCTTTGTATAAATATTTAATTTGTCATGGTCATTAGTCAGATTCAGGTTATAAAAGGTAATTAAAGGACGACAAGTCGAGTTAATTATAGAATGTAAAAAATAAAAATTATCTTCACATTTTTAAGCAGTTTATTCTGCTATCATATTCTGCTATATTTGTGGTCATTTTAAATTACTGTGAAAAATACTATTTCTTTATTTTCTTTTATTTTAAAAATTGTGTTTCTTGTTTTCCTGCTGCTTTATTAAACATGTAGATAATATTTCCTTAATGTGGGAACAAATATTTTCTCAGGCATGTAAGGAAAATATTTTATTTTATTGACACATTTTAGAAACAACTCAGCAGATTTAAGGAGCACGTTTCCAGAGTAAAAAAACTCAGAAGTGTTTGATGGAATTCCCCTTTAACGCAGCTTGTTCTCTGTGTGCTCTGCTGGCAAACAGATCTCTTGAATTTCCTTTGTTGAAAGAAAGTCTTGACCACGCGACGCTTATTATTTTACTTTAGTATTTAGACGCATAATGGATTTGAAGGTGAAATAGTTACAGAGAATGTGGGGGGGGGGGGGGGAGAAGAGGACGGTGAGGAGGGGCTTGAGGCCTTGTTCACATGAACCTAGAATGGAGACAAGAGTTGAGGGGGGAGTTAAGAGAAGAAGAATTGTTCTCCACTCTGAGGCATTGTTTAGAAAAAGGGTGAGACGGGTGAGGAAAATAAAAAAGGGATTGCGACGAAAGGTGCCACGTCCATGTCAGAGTGAAGACTTTCCCTCCCTCTCCCTCGTCCCCCCCCCCCTGGAAAGTGGGTATGAAGAGGGGACTGTCAGCATCACACAGATAAAGTGACTGTTGGCCACACTTTGCTGAGCCTGCCCTCCCTTTGTGGATGTTGTTGTGTCTTGTTCCTTTTTTTTTTCCCCCCTTCTATCTCTCTCCCTCTCCTGCTCTCTCCTCTTTGTCTCCATCTCTCGCCTTGCTCGCTTTACCTTGTAGCCAAAGCTTTTCAAGCTGCCAGTTCGTCTCTGGGCATCCTGGAGGCACAGCAGAGCCCACACACATACACACACATACTCTAAGAAACACATACACAGACCCAACGTACAGCAGGGATTTGGGTAATAACTGATTTTTGTGTGTGTGTGTGTGTGTGTGTCTGTGTGTGTTTGTGAGTATTTTTTTTTTTGCTGGAGTATTGCTAGTGGGAAGACTGCTGCAGTGCTGAAAAGCTGCTCACAGTAATTTTTCCTTCTCTCTGTCCACATTCTGGCTCTCACTTCTTGTACTTCTTGTCACCGGCATCAAAACTTTCACTGAGAAAGAAGAGGAGACTGCTGGCCGCTAAGAGCAAGAGCTTCTGTGGTTAGAGTGAGGGATTTTGGGGGATTTTTCTTTTTGTTTTTTTTTTAAAGGATGGATGTGGGTGGGTGGGGAGGATTGTGGTGACTGTGTGTGTGTATGGGGAAACTAGGCCTCAGACCCTGAACCTGCTCTAAGACGCCTCAAGAGACACACACACTCTTAATGTCAAAAACCTGAGGGAACAATGGTCAGCCGGCCGCGGCAAAGAGAGGGGGGACGATAAACACCCGTGCACACGCACCCACACATGCCCAGCAACACACTCGCACACAGTGGAGGAAGGAGCCAAGGCAGAGACAGACAAAGAAGGAGGAGAAGTGGAGGAGAGAAGCGGCCAAGAGAAGCGAGAGGGCTTCTCCCCGGCGTAGAGAGGGAAGGAGGAGCTGGGGGGGCCAGGTGGAAGGAGGAGGAGACGGGGGCGGGGGTGGGACCGAGGGGGTCATGTACCCGCGGGATGGAGCTTCAGCCGGGCCGGAGGAGACGGGAGCCAAGGCAGGAGTCCTGGGCCCCGGGCTCTCTCTCCTCCAGCAGGTGGGCTGCTGGCACCTCAATCTGAGCAGCTGGGTGAGTAACTGCAGCACTGCTCCCCTGCTTCTTCACTGTCTCTGCTTTTTCTTACCACTGAAGGCTTTTAGCATTATTCTGACAGGTTGTTGTTGTTGTGGTGCAGGTTGGTAGTAGGTTGGCGAGGGGAAGGGAGGGGGGTGGTCTTTGGGGGAAGAGAGTCGTGGCCATCTGATTTTTAAGTGTTTAAAATGTGCTGCCACATGAAAACTTTTTGTGATATTTGTCTTAAATATGCACGCTAACAGCTCGAACCGTGAACTGAAGCACCACACTTTTCTCATTGTCACACACTTTTAAATAAAACCCCAAATGTTATTGATGCTCTTAAATTGAGGCCTAAATAATAGACGTCATAAACACAGCACCCAAGTTAATTAAAAAAGTAGATTCTCAGAAACACGGTTCTCTCGAGAGGAATATTATTTACTTGACAAAACATTATTTGATCAGGCTCATGTCTTAACCATGAAATGTAAAATAAGATTTCAATAACCTCACAGATTAACATATTCCTTTGTTAATGTTGCCATCCAATTCAGATTCTTAATTGCCTGGCTTTCAACTCAAATTCTGAGGGGCTGATTGCATTTCAAAAGGCAGAATTCAGTCTGGCTCTTAACACTGTGATACAATATCACCTCTCAGAGAAGCCCCTTTAACTCAGGTACGAGAGCTCAAGAGGCTGTTTACATTGAAAAGAGAGGAAGGAAAAAAAAGGAGCTTTAACGCACGTGCGTCTAAGAGGCGATTTGTCTTCACAGAATACAACAGCTCCACCAAATACCACTTCATATTTAAGCTATTTGTGCGCAGTTTTTATTTGTCTGTGACATATCAGAACATGTCCTTTCTGCGATTCCATTTGATGTGCCGACTATCAAAGATGGGAAGCAAAAATAAATGGTGACGAACGACTTGAGTGCTAGCGAAGAGAGCAGGAGGAAGGGGAGCAAAGGCTCTGGCCCACATAATATTTTTGTTCGGCGCTCTGATCAAGCAGTCGGCATGTCACTGCAGCAAAGTGAATAGATTAACTTTTAAATATACCGTGGTCTCGGGAGCCCCTTGCCCTCTGAGACGCATCTTCTCTGTGAGAGAAAACTGATCAACACCTCCATATCTGCTTTTTAAATCCTTTTGCTCCCCCCTCTACAATTCCCAGGTTCTTAATATTGTGGAGTTTTTCTCTCTCTCTCTCTCTCCCTCTCTCTCTCTCTCTCTCTGTGCAGTGATTAACCAAGAAATATTATTTCTGAAATGTAGCAGGGTTTTTTTAATCAGCGTGGTATGCCGGAGGATTGAGGCTCTGATAAGCCTTTAATTTGTCAGAGCATTTCATATTCCATTGCCGTTAATCTCTAAGTATTCCTTTTAGATTGTCTGCTTGAATCTGAGGATTGATTTGACTGAGTGCTACCAGGGCCAGTGTGTGTGTGTGTGTGTGTGTGTGTGTGTGTGTGTGTGTGTGTGTGTGTGTGTGTGTGTGTGTTGGCTGCTATGATATGCGGTTTGCAAGGAGATGAAGATCTTTAGCCTGGAGGGGGCACTCTATACCTCCCAGAGGAAAACAGCAATCATGTGTGTAAACAGATTTCAGCAGGACGACATTGAATGATAACCAGATGATTCATTAGATCGGTGGCAGCACAGTTTGTACTTTTTGTTTTGCTCGAATCAAATAATGCGCACATACTTGCACACACGTACAAATTGCCTCCCAGTTTTGCTGTTTTGTGTGTGTGTGTGTTTTCTGTCACTCCATGTGCTTTGGACGTGGGCCACTTGCACGCTCAGGGAGAGGCTCAGGGCGCTCTGGCAGCTTTTTCTGCTTGCTTTGGAATTCGGAGGCCTGAGAGGACCCCAATCCATCACGGCACTGTCATCCCCACATCTCTCTCCTCTCCTCCCGGCCTCCCTTCCCTGCCCCGGCCTCACTACAGCTCATTAGCGCCCCGCAAGCTGTTGTGACAACTCATCATATCATGACATGAAGCAGAGAGACAGAGGCTCTAGCCCTCCTCCTCCCCACCGCCCCCCACCCCCAGCCCAGCCACCCCCTGGGCCCGCAAGGTCGCCACCTTCACATTTAGGGCTCAAATTGGCCCTGCGAGGTGCCACCAGGCGGAAATGCAAGGCCAACAGCTTTTTCCTGTCCGGCCTCCACCTCTCTGTCTCCCCTCCCTTTGTCTCACTCCGTCCTGCTGTCACTTTCTCACCCCCTCTGCAATTCTCCTGTACCCCCCTCTCTCTCCCCAGAGGTCCGACTTGAAGCAGCTCATTCATTTGTCCACTTCCAAAAGGCTCTTTTCACACGGTGGCGCAACAGCATTAGTCTCCAGCTAGTGAGGGAAATATTTTACCCTTGAGGTTGCACTCTGGTCTACAGGCACTGCAAATCCTGAGTTACTTTGTTAGAACTTTTGTGAACAAAAAAAAAGTGGCGTTTGTTAGCCATCATTTGCTCGTAGATGCACAGGTGTGGTAGAGGCTGATCACAACGACACAAAAGCAGAACATATTCAGGCGTATAAGCATCTTCTCCTTTGAGCATGTGAGCCTTGCAGCTGGAAATAAAGAAAAGAATAGAATAAATAGAGCCAAAGCAATATCAATAACATAACCAGAGGCGGCAACTCCTGCTTCTGTTTGTGTCTGCTGTACTTAAGTGTGCTGCCTGCACTTCACAGCACTGGCCTTCCTCAGCAGCAGGCGCTGTATGTGTCCTGGACGAGGAAAGAGTCAATGTGCTCATTGATGTTCGTACAAGAGTGTGCTCTCAAATTTTTCTGCAGGGTCTTTTGAATGCCAAATCTCTTTTTTGAGGCTCGAGAACCTGGTCTTTACGCGCCCACAGAGCGGTGTGTCTGTTTGTCTTCTGCTATATTTGTTTATTGTAATGACGGAGGTGGTGGGAAGGATGCGAGTCAGCGGGGGTGTAGGGGCAGGAAGTGTTCTTTCTTTTCCCCTGGCTTTTGTCGAGCAGGGAGAGTAAAAGCCTCCCACGTTGCCTGCTTTTGTTTCTCGCCGCTCTTTGGGCTCGGTGCGGCTGAAGCACCCAGCGAGCCTGCCAGACGAGTCCTGGGCTCGCATTGTCCCACGGTGGCCTACGGGGCAGGTGCTGGGCCCTGCTTTTCCGCAGGGACCACCGGGTGCTGCCTTGACGTCAGTGGGAGACAAAGTGGATGATGCTGCCTGTGCGGTGATCACATGGCATGTAGGGTGAGCAGGTGAGCTTATTGAAGACATCAAACCACAGGAAGTCCACATCAGCTGACTCACTATAAATGCTTTGGGTGATTAACACTGTGGGTGTGAGCTTGACTGATGGCAGCTTTCACCCATGTCAGCGGATCACAGGAAAGACCTGTAAAGGAATGTAAAAAGATAGAAAGCTGGGTAACAATTCACTGTTACGCCACCAACAATCTGGTCTGTAGAGGACTGAGCCGACTGTGGAGGCAGCAGTCAGCCCAGCTTTCCAGGGGGGGTAAAAAAAAAAGAGCACACTCTCAGACCACAAGTGACTATGATGTAAATCGGCTGGCTTCTAGCTCTCCCCGTCTCTCTCGGTCCCACACACACCCTCTCTAACACCCTCTGTCTAAATGTGGACTCAGTGGATGGGCATTTTGAACTGTCTTCTCAATGGCCGGGGCCCCTGGACAAAAGAACTCATTTAAATGGCCACTAAAGCTTTTCAGCACCGAGAGATGAAGAATTGACAACATTCTTTCACATCATTACCCGAGGGAGGAGCAGGGAGTCGTGAAGGAGGAGGTTAGGAGGTGAGAGATAGAGGGGGGGAGCGAAAGAGAGGGAGACAGAGGCCATCTTCTAGCATTCAGCTGCAGACTCATCAGCTGCATTTGGCAGCTGTCATAACCCCCATCCTGATTGTTTTTTCTACCAGTTTATTCTTTTTCATCCCTCACTATTCTAGATGTGCAGATCAGATCAGGAGCCCCAACGCAACGCCTTGGTTTGTGTTTCTTTTTAACGAATCCCATTCCGCCTACCGCCCCCTCCACCTCCACCACCCACCCCCCCCACCCGACACAAACACACACACCCCCAACCCCTCTCTCTGCTTCTCTCCTCCATAGCCTTTTCAGCTCAGGGCTGTGAATGAGTCCCAGGAGTCTCTCTGCCTCCCTGGAGTTCTGCTGGGGTTCATTAATCTTTCATTGGGACCATGGCAATAGGGAATGCCCCCCCTCTCCCTTCCTCCTCCCATTCTCCACTCCCCCACCACTGCCACTACAGAATAGAGGTCTAGCTGGCCAGGCTTGTACGAGCCATACAGATGGACAGCTTTAACTACCCCGGTGAAAATTTAGTACGGGGCTCTGAATGGACTGTTGGCGTATTAAGCTCTCGCACGGGCCCGATATTAACTTCAGCCTCAAACAGATGATTAGTTTGCAGCATTAAGTTCTGCTCACATTTGTCTCGCCCTGGGCCCACAGCTTTGCATGTGTATTGTCAATGAGCGTCGGGCAACTGAGCATCATTTGTATGTATGCCCCCCCTGCCAACATCTAGTCCCATTAATGTTTTTCAAAGTCTTTTGGAAATGTGCCACAGTGGAGCGCTTTTTTTTTTTTTTCTTGCATGGGTTAAAGTCGCTAATGAGGGTGTGTGGCCTACGAGAGAGCAGCTTGAACACACACATACACACACACACACACACACGTGCACACAAGCAGCTTGGTGTCTCACTCCTCTCCCCTGAACATATCATCCATGTTATGATAAGCCTGATTAGTGCTGCTTCTTTGACTGCTGAGGGCAGGATAAGGATGTGTGGGTAAAGAGGCGAGAGCAGCCTCTTCCACCAGCCTAATCTACAGCAGAGCTCTAATCTGGTTATCTTGTGGTCGGGGGGACTGTGTGTATTAGTGTCTGTCTCAGCCTGGCCTGATGAGAGGGGCTGAGCTCCGGTTAACGCAGGGGCCCACGGCAGCACACCCCTAAAGCTCCACTGTAATCTTTGGGTAATTGAAAAAAAAGGGGGTCTGCACCACTTAGGAGCACAAAGAGAAGATTACATAGCTAAAACTAATTTGGCAAAAATGCAGAAATGGATTTTCAGCCCCACCTCCTCTCTCCTAACCCTTTTATTACAATACACCCCTACCCTCCGTGAACCAGGCCCTGGGGGAATAGATGAGGGGAAAGGGGAGCGAGGAAGAGGGGAGACCAAGGAGGAGGCTCGAGCGGAGCGCTGACTGGAGCTGCTAATGACTGTGGATTTACACGCGCTGCCTTGATTTCGTGGTTTACAGATGATCGATTACTTGACTGCAACCGTGGTTAAAAGTGCCTCATCACACATCAGACCCAAATGTGAACTGGCAACCCCCCAAGCCTCTTAGATTGTGTTACTGAATTCCAGGGTGACACCGCAGAAGTGTTTTTAATTACAAACCACACTATTTTCACTGTGGCTTGGCGGTTTGGCGCCTCGAGAGGACCATGAATTTGAGAGTTCTTCTTTCGAGAGCCGTCAGACCAAGTTGTAATTCTGTGGCAGGCGCCTGCAATCTATAACCCCTAACCCAAATATTAACACCCTGGCCTTTTTTCTTTTCTCTCTCCCTTTTCTCTCTCTCTATCCGTCTTCTTCTTCTTCTTTCTCTCAGTCTAATAAGGTTCCAGTGGTACAGCACCCTCACCATGTGCACCCTCTCACGCCTCTGATCACCTACAGCAATGAGCACTTCACACCGGGGAACCCCCCACCTCACCTACAGACAGACGTGGATCCCAAAACAGGTAAAGCATTTTTCCACTGCATGCATCTATATGTTTGGCTAGCAACATGCTACTTAACAGACTGCTGCAGGACTGAGCATGGAATGTTTCAAGAGAATCTAATACAGCGTTGGAGGCGGAGGCCTGTCATTCCTATAAAAATTGCTCAGCGCCACATGAAGCCAAAAAAGTTAAGTTTCTGCAGTATGAAATAACCCAGATCTTCTGCACTTTGGGGCCCATGAAGCAGGTGCAGTACAGACTTACAGCGGCTGAGTGGTTAACGTCTGGTTTAGCTCTGTGTGGCTCTTCAAGATTTTCAGAATATTATTGGACCAAATGGATCAAGTCTCCATCGTGAAACAAGTTATTCTGCCAGGGCTTGTGATGCTCAAATTAATTTATCCTCTGATTTACAGATGTCTCTTTCGCAATGTAAGTCTATGGGAACAAGGCTCATTGGGTCTCATGGCATCATGTGACGGACCCAGACACTGTAATTCCTCATTCGGCCACTATGTAAAATTGGCTTCAGAGCCCGGCGCTGTTCCTGGGGTCTTGGAAATGAATTCTGAAACAGGAAGTGAGTTAGCATTTTAGCACTTGGGGTTCCCTCGTCTTGAAGTCAGTAGGCTAGTTGAGTAGATTTTTGGTTTGATGCCTGAAATGAGATCTGTGGTTAACACAAGCTAAAGGAATTTCACGTTTTGTTAATGCCCCACTCGTGAATTTTCAAAGCTTTTATGTAAACAATACGGTTGCTTACAATTGGTTAAATGAGACAACAGAGCATCATCACAGCGAACACAGCCTCGTTGTGGTGGTGATGCTGAAGTCATGCGACCGTGGTGTAGCTCCTTTATAGCCTAACTTTAGCTTTTTACTTTTGGCGATTGCATTTACACCTCAGAAATCAGAGAGTGACGCTCATTTGTAAAGACTTCTCGCTGAACAAAACACAAGTCCCATTGGCTTTTTGACGAGGGAACCAGGGCGACGCAACTTCCGGATCGGCCCACAGAAAAACGTCATCCCTGCCGCGCTCTGTTCCTGCTTAAAACACCTTTAGAAAACAGCACAGCAAAGGTGTCAGGATGAAACTTCTGAAAACCTCAAGAAGTTGAGAAAACCAGACGCAGCTCTCCTTAGATGAGGCATTCCAGCCCTTAGAGAGTGTTTGCACCGATGGGTGTGTAAATGTTTTATTATGCCCTGCCACCATGGTTCACATAGGGCTCTGTTTGTCTTGATGGCGTCTGTCTGTCTGTCTGTAGACACAGTCTTGTAAAAACAACTCAAGATTGAAAGATAACTCAGAAGTCATATTTACAATATGAAAGAGTAGACTGCATTGTTCAACTGCTGTCCTGTTCAATATTGATATAATGCGAGGAAGTATTATGGAATAGACATTTTTCCATGCATTGCTTATTTAATGACCCCAGAATCATAACTAGGACTGTTTAAGAGGTTGTGATAGTTACAGCGGGGCAGATTTGTAATCGTCTCTTGTTGACAACTGCAAATCTCATCTGTTACTGATTGATGTAGCTATCACGCTCATTAACATGGTTTGGCTTCGGCGGAAAGTGGCCTCACATTCAAGAACAAGAACCTGAACGGTGGCTCTAAAACCTCTCGTAAAACATGGAATTCAGCAAACAACCACGACTTCTCATGACCGCACCTCCATTTGCCAAGACTCAAAACAAGACGGCCACTGTAGTTGGAGTTCCTCACATCTAAATACCAGAGACCAGGGAGCTCAAAGAGTGTCTGCTCGGAGTGATGTCCTTGACTAAAAATCCTCAAAATGGATACCTAAGCACTTGGATTTATACAGATTTTCGATGATCGGCTCTGTCAGAGCTGCAGTTATGTCTCCGCAGCCTGTTGCTCCTGCAGAGTCCACGTTTAGCAGTCAGATTCTGCCCACACATCTCTCTCACAACCATTCAGCATACATTTTTAGGCAATTTCATTCATTTCCGCGAGCGTCTTGACCCAGCACTTCATTTCGTTAACTGTCATTCAGCCCATCCTTTCAGGTTAATGCATTTGCGGTGCGAGGAATAATTTCATGCTTTTCAGTGGTCTCTGGTGGATTCAGTCAATGTTTTAGGTAATAATGTTCCCTTATTATGATGGCCCTTACAAAGGGGAAATAATGCGCCAGCTGCTGTTTAATGTAGTGCTTAATGGGGCTGCTTAATTGGGCTCAGTGTTTAATTAATTAATGAGCTATATTAGGTCTTCCAGCGCTGGGTGGCGATGGGATAATGTTCGCAGTGCTTTCCTTTTTTTAATAGAATTTGCCTTTGTTATAGCTGTACTCCAACAAGAAAGTTTTCTGCTTAGACAGCGCAGCACATTGTCCATCAGTAACAGAATCCCCCTCGAGTCAGTTCCTGGATAACCTGGATCAGCTGCAGAGTTTGGGTGTAGCCCCCAACACGGGCCAAGTTCTGATCTATTAAGATCGATCTGGCTGTTCTTCGGCCGTGTTGGCACTGGTCAGAAATATCCGCAACAACAGCTGCACAGGCAAGCCAGCTGTGTGGAAGGAACGCGCGTAAAGCCAAAATGAAAGTCCCCCGAGTTCCTGCTCTACTGAGCGCACACACCTCCCCGCTGTGCTTTTACACATGTCTAGTGTTCCCTGTTTCAAGTTTGTCATGAGAGAGAAAGTTATTTTTACACCCGGCTGTGTACGAGACCTTTTCAAGGCATTCATTCAGGGCAGCTTGTCGATGCAGTTTCTTCGCCTGTCAGCTGCCACGGAAAGCAAAGGCAACACCGCGGACGCTGCGATTGCTCGGCGATTCCCTCAACGAGAGCTGTCCTTAAATTGGACATCTTTGTCACTGTGCGTCTGTGGGGGGGATAAACGAAATTTGGTTGTGTTTTTATGTTAAATCTGAGGATCAGGCGGATGAATAGAGACCAGCAAGCCAATACGTACATTCATATTGTCATTATCTGTATCATAGGCGTAGCTTTTGAATAGTCATCCATTATCTGAGTCAAAGTACTTCAACCTAAAAGGACATTGCAGCAAATCTGATGCTGACTTTCAGCTCATGATCTTAACTGTTGCATATTTCGAATATTGGCTTATTGATGTATAATATCATGTAGAATCCATATCCATCCAGCCAGAGCGTCAGTGTAAATCAGCCTGACTCAATCCGGAGCCCCGTATTAGCAGCTCTCTGATCACAGAGGAGGCTTTAATTATATTGTTGTGTTTTGTTAACTTCTAAACCTCAGTCATTTTATATAATTAATCTTCTGAATCAGTAGACAAATGTGACAAGAATCGTGTTGGTGTTCTCTCCTCACCTCTTTCCCCTCTGCCTCTTCCAACACATTGTGCCGCCGCCGCCTCAGAGGCCTTTGATCAGGAAGTGTGATTTAGCACTGTGTACATGCGAGCAACAAGCCCTCTTCCTCCTCCTCATCCTCCCATCTGCACTCCTGTGATGTCTGCCCCGTTCAGATGTGAAAACTCTCGACAAAGAATGAATTCAGCACTGACAAAGATTTGGTTCTCTCTCTGTCATCATCCTGTCTGTCCACCTCCTCCCTGCTCCTGTCATCCTCCTTTCTTCCACAGGAATTCCAAGGCCTCCACATCCTCCAGATATATCTCCTTATTACCCACTGTCACCTGGCACTGTCGGCCAGATCCCTCATCCGTTAGGATGGCTAGTACCACAGTAAGCAAATCCTTTCTTTTTTTAATACCCTTTCTACAGTATTCCCTTATGGCTTGTGTGAAAAGGCTCACAACACCCACATATTGTCATGATTAATAAACTGTATATCAAGCCAAATCATTAAAGAGAAAAGCAGCAACAACAGAAGCAGACATTACCTTACATGTGTGTGTACACTGTACAGCAGGATGTTGTTCTTTATGTACACAAAGTCAATTATGGAAGCTGTCTCTGTCTCATCTCGGTCCCCAGAGTGAGTCCTCTCTTTGTTTACGGCCTCTTCAACTCAAACTTGATCCCTTAACTTTCTAACACACTCGCTCCTGGACCACAGCAGCCCACGGCAGCTTCCTCGGGCCCTCGCCAACCTCAACTTGCTACTTTGTGGCAAATACTATTTTGCATGTCTCTGTATGGTCCAATTAGAGTAATGAACCGTGATTGCCCGTATTTTACCCACAATTCCACACGGGGGCTCTCCCCTGGTAACTCTTGTCAACACTTGTTAATATGACAAAAGGCTACAAATTAAGCTCTGTTAATTTAATGTTTTCTCACCGCGATCTAAATACCGAGAGAGGCCCCGAGCGCAGCCATGGCGCCCTTTGATTTGCTGCACTTTATTTTGGTATAAATTTACATTCATTATTGTTTGTCTTTGGATGTGTAGACCTCAATTAGCGTGATGGCTCCATTAAAGAGACCCGCGCTTCGTCTTTAATTATCACAACAAAACACCTAGTTCCAGCTTGGGGAGGAACAGGGCCCCACTCTGTCGACACCGAGCGAAGGGTTATGAAATTTAATTAGCCATTGCTATCAAGATTTGTGGCATTCAAATTGTTCAGAGTTTTCCTCCCTTTGATCTGCGCTCTGCAATCCCCTAGATTTTTGTCCTGATCAAATGAGAATAAAGAGGCCCACGGTGGGGAGAGGAGAGAGGCAGAGGGCTTTAACTTCTCCTCTTCCATCAACCCTGTTCCTTTACCTTTTCGCCTTTCTTCTTTTCTTCTCCCTTCCCAGGCAAGGTCAACCTGTTTATCCAATCACAACAGGGGGTTTTAGACACCCCTACCCAACTGCGCTCACTGTCAACGCATCCATGTCAAGGTGAGTTGAGACCTAGGAGCTAAACACGCACTCTTCCTCACTCCCTCGTACATTTACTGTGTGTTTGTGTTGGCTGTGAGGGCAATGCGCAAGCAACACACACGCACGCTCGCACACGCAGAGACGGTGAGCAGCAACTTCTCCCTTAAGGAGACCCCGCGCTCCCCATCTCTGTGTTCAAAAGGCCAATTCTCCAGTGTGGGGCTCCAGCTAGCATGCTCAAATATTAATTATATTTATCATTTTCTAATGAGGCCCCTGAAGAACATTTACCCCCACTGCATGTCAGGCAGATCTGAAATGAGCTGGGGCATGTCCATGCTGTGAGTTTGAGCAGCCAGACAGATAAACAAACACAGCAACACTTTGAAGGGGGGACTAGATGATATAAGCCAGGGCCTGACACTTGGCTAGTGCTTTGGTCCAGCCCATTAGGGTCCAGCTCAAGTGCTGCTGTGGACATTAGTGCACCCATGGGGGGTATGTGTATTTGTTGCCATCTTGTATACATGTGTGCGTGTTTGTCAGTCGGTGTTAAACTACTTACTGTTCCCTTGAGGGACGCATGTCCTCTATGTTGTGTGGAAAAGAATTAATTGTAGATGACTAAAAGCCCCAAAAAAGCAACAACACAAAAACAAACAGCTTGCTACTCCAGCGCCTCCTCCTCCTCCTCCTCCTCCTCCTCCCTCCCCTCTACACGCCCTTGCAGCAGGGGACTGTGGAGAGGGCTGGTTTAGAGTCTAGGGATGAGGCCAAGCTTCAGTTTAATTACAGCCTGATTGGAAAAGCAGCTCCTGAGGGCGGCGTGTTTAGACCTCTGTGACATTGATGGATCATGTAGATGCAGGGAGGGAGGAGTCACAAGGGGAATGACATTTTTTAAAGCCAAGAGAATAAGGGAAAGCTGAGTTTGCAAGATCCAGAAAGTTCAGTTTTGCAGCTTTTTTTTTTGCTGTCAAACTGCGCTTTAAATACATACACCATCAAACATCACATTTAAAGAAGAGTGTCTGGATCAGAGTCAGATTTGCCACTCCCAAACAAGTCTCAGGTGCAGGGGGTCAGACGACGGGCCTGTCCAGACATCAGCATCTGGCAGCAGCACCCAGCCAACCTGGGCTTTAAGTGACTGCTAATTTGGTCCCTTAATGACAGCCTCTACATTGTGATCATCTTATTTCCAGTGCGGCTAATTGAATATACTGGCTGGGGTGTGGGTGGGGGACTGGCCATGGGGAAGAGCTAATGCCCTGTGATGAGGCCCCTAATTGAATTAGTATAACTGAATAGATGGAGGGCTCTGGGAGCTCTCTGGAGAATGGGAGGGTTTAACACTTCTAGAATAATAATAAAAAAAAGCTAAATTCTGGCTTTGACAGGGGAAAAAAATCAATTTGTTTGACAAAATCTAGTAAAAATCAGTGTAATTGTGTCAGCAAAAATGGCAGAAGCCTTTCAAACGCAGCCTTCAGCCAGTCGGTTTTGTTCAAAGAATGGACCGAGCTGTTGTGATAGCTCAAACGATTTGTAGGGAGCAGGCTGACTGGAGGAAATCGGGAGAGAAAAAGACATCCTGGCCTTGTACTCTTGTCGGGAGCCGATTCTTTGCAGGAGCGCGCCGCTTCAGGATCAGTCCCCTGTGCCGCAGCCCGAGCTGAATTAGGATGCAGGGAAGGAATCTGGTACCTGGTAGTCCTGCAATGAGCACCTTACACCTAGGTCCTGTTAAAAAATGCATTCTTTTAGGACGGCAGGGAAAAGGAGCCAAGGAGAGAAGAGACAGTCAGCGGAGCAAATGAAAGACATTATTTTGATAATGGGGTTGGAGCCGGTTCAGGTCCCTGATATTGTGTGTGCGTGTGAATGTATGTGTGACAGGTAGGAGGATGTGAAGGCCCCTTTGCCCCTTATGCTTAAGCCTGCCCTTTGATATGTTCCCCCATCATCTTTTCCTTGGGAACGGGAGAAGCGCACCGGCCGGATCATTATACATTAAACAGGCACGGGGGCTACTGCTTCGCATTGGCAATTAAATGGCACTGGCTGACACTGGGCTTGCTGCGCCTGTGACCCCCCCTCACCCCCACCCCAACACCGCCAGCCATTCTTACCTTTTTAGATTGAGACGTAGGAGCCCCAGGGTTGGGGTGGGTGGATGGGTGGGGGTCTCCGCTGCTTCTCCCTCTCTGTGTTGGTTAAATTGGTCCAAGGCGCTGCTTGCCGCTGATGAGCCCGGATGATGATGATGATGCCCCCACGCTTCAAAGGGATGGCCGTCATGTTTAAACCATAACCTGGGCCATGCAGTGGCAGCAGGAGGAGAAGGGGGGGGGGAGCGAAGGAGTGTGGAGGTGGTGAGGGGACAGGGAGGAAAAGAGAAGAAGAAGAAGGAGAAGAAAAAGAGAAGAAGAGGAGAAAAAATAGATCTTGGAACAGAGGAAATTTTAACAAGTGCACAGAGAGAGAAGGAGGGAGGGTGAACAGGGAGAGAGGAAACGGAGTGAGCGAGGAAAATGCAGCAGCCCTAATGATGGGCGATATGCAGCCACTGCTGCCGAGCTCCCCATCAACGGATGACATGGCACAAACACCAATGTGTCAGTGATGAAGGGAGAAGAGGGGAAAGGAGAAAAAGAGGGAAAGAGTTTGAGGGGGGAGCGCACTGGCACTCCCCTGAGATGGCCTCCAACAGAAAGTAGTTGTTCCTGGCGAGTTTATCCTCATCATTATATTCTGGCTCGGAGCCATGCAGCCAGACACAGCCGGATAATGAGCTGCTTTAAAAAAAAAAAAAAAAAAAGAAAAGAATTATTCCTCCTTTTTTTCTTCTCCTTCATCCTCCTCTCTTCTCTTAAATTTGTGTGTGGTCACGTGGAGCTGAGGTGCCGCGCTGTAAACATGCGCATGCAGATAGACGCGTTCAAATAATCTGGCACAAATAATTAGTGTCATACATACACTGGCACATACAGTGCAGCAGTGTCTTATGGCTGTTGTAGCCAGTGAAACGATTTCATAAATAAGGGTTTCTGGCCTCGATATGTGGAGCGGGCTGGAGACGACGGAATGATGATAGAGCGTAGAGGGATGAAGATAAAAATGTCAGTGCTGCTGACAGTGCTGAACTGGCAGAAAAGAATGGGAGGAAGCAAATAGAGACCAAATACCTGAAGTGATACTAGACTTTGATAGAACATTTTAATCTAGTTTGCAATATTCCTTGATAAGACATAATGGTTCAAGCTTTACCCCTCCAAAACCTGGCATTTTCATATCAGTGCCACTGCTAAAAATGCTGCTTCCTCAAATATAACAATGAATTGAAGTTATACGTTGGCATTTGGATGAAAGACGGAGCATTTTATCGTCACTTAAATCTTATTTGGAAACCATTTCCTCAGCTATCATAGGTGACAATTAGGGATGGGAACAGAGAACCGGTTTCAGTTGAGAATCAGCTCCAAATTGCCCAATCCATTGGAATTGTATGCCTCCGAGCTTATTTGTTTGTTTTATCAATGTCAGCGTATTTTTCTGATAATTGCGCATTGCAAAACAGTGACGTCAAACAAGAGTATCTGCACATTTTTTAGTACAAATTTAATGACTTTTAAGACGATTTTAATGCCTCTACAAGGAAAAAAATAACAATACCATCACTGTGACGAAAGAAATCAACAACCTAGACTTGTAGTGTTTTTTAAATAGAGTATGTAGCTTTAGAAATATCAGACATAAAAGAACAATTCATCCTTCAGTTCATCAGGAACGACTCCATGGGCATGGTGCTAGCATAGCACTTGACGAAGTTCACATCTCGCTTCATACGATTCGCAGTAAATGTTGTCCTTCAACTACTTAGTGAATTTGCTTTGACCATGTCTGAGCCTGCATTGCTTGCTCGTAGCACCACGTTCTTGTGTTTTTACCTCATTCCCCACGGTAGCCCTCAAATCAGAAGTTACACATTCCTATTCTAGGTTTAGATCCACACAGGGTCTACTGCTGCCACCTACTAAACAGTAACGTACAAACAAATAAGTAGTGGATGTTGCGGAGATGGTACTTGTTGTGCGATATAAAATAGATGCTCATTCTGCCCAAAATGTAATACCGTCTATCCTACAATTCCAGACCTTTTTAGACCTTAGATATCAAATGCCTAATTTACGAGGTTTTAGACTTTTTAGGGATCCGCAATTCGTACGCTACATGGGCTTAAATTCTAAGAATGCCATGTACTTGACGCTCTACGTATAAGTGCCGCGACTTACCAGTCAAGCAGCACGTCCATTACTGAGGGGAATATATAAACATTTAGGGGTGGGAATCACCAAGAGGGCCCATGATACGATATTATCACAATACTTTTGTCAATGCACAATATTGTCGTGATTTTATACATTGTGCGATACGCTGAGTAGTGCAATAAAATATATTGCGATATATTGTGGTTTATTTCCTTTATTCAACTGCAAATTATGTTCCCAAAGAAAACTTTGTCAAAACCTGTTTTTTTCATTTATTCATTATTCGTAATCGCATATAAACTTTCTCATGCCAGTCCTTTTTATTGCAACAAAATGTATCTAGTGGACTAAAAAGCAATTGATTTAATTATTCTAGTAGGCTACAAAAAGTCTAATTTGTTTCTATAATAAAGAAAATCGATACTTAGCATCTGTGTATGATACAATATTGGCACACAAAATATCGCGATACTGTGCTGTATACCCAACCCCTAATAACGCTAGTGCCGCACAGGCAGGCTTAACATATTGATTTTAAAGATTGTGCGATATGCTTTGACCAATAAAAATCTAAATGAAAACAAAATTCTGTACAAATATTTTATCAATTTATCGCCACTGTGTTCAGACTCAGAGATAATAAAACAGTTGCATTAACACTGACAATCTGGATCAGGAATCAATATGGGAATCAATAAAGAATCAGAGCGATAAGCAGAATCAATATTGGCATTGTTATCAATAGAATCTTAGCTATTCCCATCCCTATTGACAGTTATGAGGGCAGGTGCAAGCCTAATGTGAGGGGGGTTCAGCACTGATAAAAGCTATGGGAGGCACTGATACTACATCCGCCTGCACACTCTCAGTAACTACTCTGAATAGAAAAGTTCAAGGTGCATAGAGCCCTCAAGCTAACACGTTAAATTGAATCTATTACATGAATTGTTGCCTGTATTTGTTGGGACACTCTTGATAGAGATTATAAATCTCAATGAGGTTGCGATTAAATAAAGGTGAAGAAATGCACTTGGCTCAAGTGTTCACTGTGTAGGATTTTTTTTAGGTTGTTCAAAAAAGGGCATTCAAGAGATTTATCCTTGTGCACTTGCACTTAATTATTGCCACACAATGTAGCGCTCATGCTTTTGAGTTATATTTTACTGATGGGTTGGTGATGGTTTGCCATAATTTGCTGTTAAACCTTATGCGTGAAGTGTGTAGTTGTCCAGGCTGAATTCTGTGCTCAAATTAAATTGTGTGACATTTGATCCGACACTCAGTTTGAGTAGTAAAATCAAACAGGTTGTGAATACAGGAATCAGCCTTGGACATTTTTATGTGGATGTTTGTATGTGCATTTATGTCTTTTTTTGTGGCTAAAGGCCAATTCCATTTCTCTGAGAGAAATTGAAAACCCACTATTTACTTTGACATGCCATTGAGAGATGGAAATGGAATTGAGCCCCTTTAGTCTTGTGTATACATGTGCTCCATCTTCTCATTTCACCCGTGTCCATTCTGACGATTTACACAGTCTTCTGTCCTCTAGGTTCCCCCCACACATGGTGCCCCCTCACCACAGTTTGCACACCACGGGCATCCCACACCCAGCCATCGTCACACCCAACGTCAAGCAGGAATCCTCCCACAGCGACATCTCTCTCAACAGCTCGTGAGTAGACTTTCACTGCCCCTAAACGCACATTCCAGTCTCGGTCGTAGGTTTGACTCCGCTCACCTTTGTCACCCTCTGCTCCTCCACAGGAAACAGTCAGACGCTAAAAAGGAAGAGGAGAAAAAGAAACAGGTCCACATAAAGAAGCCCCTGAACGCCTTCATGCTCTACATGAAGGAGATGCGGGCCAAGGTGGTGGCTGAGTGCACACTGAAGGAAAGTGCTGCCATCAACCAGATCCTGGGGCGGAGGGTGAGTCCTGACAGATCACTGGACACACAACAACACTATAGTGATCAGACTTAAGGGTTCCCAGTCTTGGTGCTCAGGACCTTCCACCCTGCTGATTTTACTGTAAACATGGGCTGATTTTAAACCCTTAAGTTGAATGAATGCACCCTGGTGGCAGAGGAGACCATCAGGGTTGTTATAATTGAGAACCATGATTGGGATTCACAGGCCTGTTAGCGGATAGAAAGGTTTTTGTGGAGACCTGATGATCCAGTGTTGCACAGGGTGTCTGTAGGTCCTGAAAAGGTCTTCAATTTAACTATTACTTAATTGCCACAAACATTTCATCTTATTTAATTTATCTATCTTAATTCAAAATGAGTCAAGCTCTTCTGTGTGAAAGTTCACATGTCTGATGTTACAAAGCTTTAAACCACTGAACTTTAGGTTACAAAGGTAACCCCAGTTCTCTGATAACAATAAGTGGAGCCTAATACTGTCTTTTTACTTCATATGTACCACCTACCTGTGAGCAAATGTAGATTATAGGGCTGCAACTAACAATCATTCTCCCGATTATCACAATTAATTGATCGCTAAGTCTTTAGAATGTAAAAAGTGCACATCACAATTTCCCAGAGCCCAAAGGGATGTCTTCAGATTGCTTCTTTTGTCCAACCAAACCAAACCTGAAACCCCAAAACTCTTCATTTACTGCAATAAATGATGAAGAAAAGCAGTAAATTCTCACATTTAAGAGGCTGGATCAGCAAAAAGTTGCTTGAAAATTTGACCGAAACGATAGATCGACAATCAAAATAGTCGCCGATTCATTTTCTTTTGATCAGCTAATCGATTGATACACTCATCATTGCAGCTCTTGTAGATGTATGTAACTATGTTTATTTTATTTAGAAAGGGCCAATGTACATTAATTAACATGATATAAACACTGGTAATAAAACAATGACATAACCAAGTGACCAAAAACACTAAGAACGTACTATACAAAAGTACAACATAAAACCATATTCAGTAACCATATTCTGATGTAAAACCTACCTCTGCATGAAACCACAACCTTAAATTTACACTTACCCATAATGCTTTAATAAGAAAAAGATGATTTGTCCAAAAATCAGTCATAAATGTGTTTTAAAATGATCTTTAAAAGCCCTTAAGTTTGGTGTCTTGATACCTGTAGACACCCTGATTTCAAATTGAAGTCCTATGCACAACTTGTATGCTGTTTGCTTCCTGCTCATGATGAAAAATCTCTCTCTGTCTTTCTCTTCCTGTCTTGTTTTTCCTCTTACAGTGGCATGCCCTATCGCGGGAGGAGCAGGCCAAGTACTATGAGCTGGCCAGGAAAGAGCGACAGCTCCACATGCAGCTGTACCCCGGCTGGTCAGCACGAGACAACTATGTAAGTTTTTAAGTTTACAAGTCGGGGGGCCTCTTCTTTTCCCCTCTCAGTAGGTGACAGGACCAGGATGAGCTCTTTGTTTTCTATCTAGCCTGAGGGATCCCTTTTTTCTCGTAATTTTCTTTTGATGTGCATATCTGAGACCTAAGCCCACCTTATTGTGACACGAAGGGATATTTGTAATAAAGTCCGACCCTGATGTTGTTAATACGGATCCTGGGTGAATGCTTTGCGCCCCAGACACATTAGCACGCAGACTCTAATCAGCTTTGTTCAGTTTTGGATCAAGCTGACCAATCGTCCACGAGCAGCCTTAGAGAAATCTGTCTTCCAAAGCAGAAGCTCGTCAAGACGTTCACAGAACAGAGGAAAATGAGACAAAAGATTACACTCAAAAAAGAAGAAAAGAGTAGAGAAAGACAGAGAGAAGGGAGAGTTCTGGTCTGGCCTGCAGTGGCTGATACAAACCGGAGGGCAGAGACAGAAAGAGGAAGAAAAAACAGGCAGAGAAAGAATGAATGAATAAATAAGTAAACACAAAGAAGAGTCCTATTCTCTGTTTCATGTTTTGGGCATTCTGCAATATAATAACTAAGGTTCCTGTCTGTGTCTATTTTTTTCTTTCTATTTTTTTGGCGGCTAACCAACAGGGGAAAAGGAAGAAGAGAAAAAGGGAAAAGCAGCAAGCAGAGAGCAATGGTAAGTGAGCTGCAATTATCTCCCATATTAGAAGAGCCCCATCATGTGTCAGGCAGATGTGACATCTTGCAAGATAAAAGTCAAGCTAGTTTTTTTTGTGTTATGTTTTTTTTTGTGTGTGTGTGTGTGTTATTGTGCCTGGCTTTTTTCTTTCTTTTTTTTGTATAGTTATGCTACCCAATGCAATATTTAAATGGTAGAGTTGCTTGTAATACCCCCCTTTTCCCATTTTTCCCGAGCCTTCCCCAGCTAATAACAACTGAATATGCATGACCCCCCCACACTCCTCACCTCCCCTCTTGACACCCCCCTCCCTCCCCTGCCCCTCCCCTCCCCACTTTGCCCCTTAGCGTTCTGGTATTGTGATATGTATGTTTTGAGAATGTGAAGTTGAAGCATTGTGAGAGCCATTAACTTTGCTAGTGTTGTGTGCGTGGCCCCGTTTTATAATGCCTGTGCCCTGCAGATAGCCTGCACTACTGTACTCTGTGTGTGTGTGCGTGCGTGTGTGTGTGTGCTTGTTGGGCTGCCCCTTGCTTGCTTTCATGCATGCTTTTATATCAACATAAGAAAACAAAACAATCTCTTACATCTTAAAATTAAGGAGGTTTGCTAATTCTATGATTTGATTCCCATGATTCTTCTGATCATTTTGTGAGGAGCGACTTGTCATTGTGTATTTTGCGCTCGTTTGGTGACGGATTTCTTCTTGAAGGCCTCTCTATCTGTTCTTTTTTTTTTCAGAACACAGAGAATATTTTCCAAACCCTTGCCTTTCACTCCCTCCGATTACAGGTGCTAATGTCATTTTGAGTATTAAATTACTAACTTGTTTTATTTTTTCTTCTTTTTTTATTTATCAATGTATATTTATCTATCAATGAATGTGCACATATGAGGCAGGTTTAAGATTAAACTATATGAAAATGCTCTTTTTTTGCTTTGTTTGCTGCTTTTTCTTTTCTTAAAATGTTGCTATTTATTTGACTTCCAGCTAGATGATATTTCATTACCTCCATTTACTCATGTTGCTATTTAGTTTTAGAGCATTCTCCATATTTTGGCACTATGCAGTATGCTTGAGGAGCTGATGATATGAAGTTAGATTATAATTGTGGAGTATGACCTGAAGGATGTGATGTCAGGGTAAACCTCCTTAATCTATACGCTTTAGTAGCTGCGCTGCCTTTCCTACAGGCCAGCATGAGTTTGGCTTTACTCCCCTTTTACTCCCCAAGACCTGGCCTCAAACACTCCGCCACCATATTCCGCTGTCACTCCGCTCTACTTCTGGGAACCGCACGGTCGCCGGGTAGAGCTAGCAAGTGACTGGCAGCTTTCCCTGCACCAGACAGCCAACGTTGGTGGAAAACAGTCAAGTGTTTGATGCCAGGTCTAAGGAGTAGATTCCCTCTTCAGGTTCCAGCCTTTTTAATCCTTCCCCTGGCGAGGGCTAACTCACGACCGTGCTGTTTTAGCAGTCTGCTACTGCTGCCTAGTTCTGCCACCTTAACCTTGTCTTCTTGAAACCATAGTGCACTGTAACACCTAGCGGTAAATCACTCCAACCTGCATTTGCTCCACTTATACCCTCTCAACCACATACGCATCTTCAGCTTTAACTCCAGTCAGATTTTAGAGTCTTTATTAATCTTAATTTGATAATTTGCATGCAGTTTTGATTTGTACTAATGTCTCAAACAGTCTTTAAAGGCACACTTGAGAATGGCTTTTACGGGTGTTTTTTGGGGGGGATTTTCTTGCACATTGAGCCACTGCAAAGCTTCATAGATTCACTGTTACCTGTTTTTTCTCCTTATTTCTCTCCTCCTCTTGATTTCTGTTCCTTATTGTTTTGGTTTTTGGTTCTTTTCCCTCCTCTCTGCTGGCTTCCCCCCCCCCCTCTCCCTGTTGCGGCATCAGACCTGAGCGCTCCTAAGAAGTGTCGAGCGCGCTTTGGGCTCGATCAACAGAATAACTGGTGTGGCCCGTGCAGGTGTGTATGGTGTGTGCTTGCACTGGCCAGGGCCAGGTGAAGGCTGGGTATACTGTACACTGGGACTTCCTCCTTGGCTCTCTTGCTGCTGCCTTTCTCTTCCTCTTCTCCTCCCCCCTCCCTCTGTCTGTCTGTCACCGCCAGGCTATCGTGACCTCTCAGCTTCCTCCAGCCACGCCCTGCCGGTCTATCTCTAGGTTCCCACTATTTGATTTTTTTACCTGCTGTTCGGGAAGAAGGGTATTAACAGCATATGCCAGAGTGTGTATGAATGGCGTGTGAATGCGTATGTGTCGATGAAGAAACATTTGGGGTTTCGTTGCAGGATACAGTACAATAAGCAGGCTAAACTGGCAGGTCGGGGCTTGGAGGATCTGGAGCCTGATGGCTTGTTCAATATGGAGGACATCCCAGTGTTGCCAGCCTAAACCTAAGCCCTGGCTACATGTTTTTGTCCGTGCAATGACGTGTCCATTTTGTTTTTTCTTTCTTTTTTCTTTTGTGTTTTTGTCTCTGTGTGTATGTTTGTGTCTACCTCTTTGGCTAACAGATGCAAATACCCCAAAGAAGTGTCGTGCCTTGTTCGGGCTTGACCAGCTGAGTTTATGGTGCAAACCATGCAGGTATAACTGCTGTAGTACCAATGGGAGGAAGACATCCACAATGAGCAGCTTCTTCTCCTTGATTATTTGCTCAGATATCCCTCTTTAAACGCGTTTCCATCAGTGTGGTAACAGATGGCAAACTCTTCTGCTCCTTTTTTTCCTTACTGAGGAGCTTCCTGCTATAAATTCCCTCGCAGCAATTTTTTTTTTCCTCATTGAACTCGGTTCAAGCCCAGTGGCAGAAAATGGATTTCTAAATAAGATTACTGAGTATTTTATCTCAAAATATCTTGCTGAAAGATCATGCTTCCCTAATGTCATTTGGAATAACACGTCTTACAGTCTGGTTGAAATCCATTTTCTCTCCATGCAGTGGATAATTCCCTCCCATCTTAACTGTCATGTATGTTCTAATTGGCGTCCTTTTGAATAACAATGTTATGCTTACAAATTTAGCCCTGCTTTCTCTGAGGGCCTGCTCAGTGACACTCTTTTCTGTGCCCTCTTCCTCCTCCTTCTCCACCTCTTCTTCCTCCAAACTCCTCTTCAATAACCCTTACTTAGTCCCTACCTGTTGTCTTTCTGTTCTGACACAAGCAGTCTTTGAATTGGGAATATTTTCATGGTAGGTATTTGTCTCTGCTAAGTAATACCCTTCTCTGTGTCTGGCTTGCACCACACCCTTGCCCCACCCTCTCTTTCTCGACACAACTCTTCCAACACCAGCCATCGCAACACATTGTTTGTTTCCGCTTCTACACGTTTCATTTGTGTCGTTTTAGTCACTCGTAAGGGTCGATGTCAAAATTAAGCAGCATTAAGAGGCCATTTTTAGCCGTTTTTTTTTTAGAATATTTTGTCATTATTTTAAATGCACTGAATGTCAAACAAGAATTTAACACATTAACTACTCTTTTTTGGTGTTAAAATTGTCTTTGAAGCAAGTAGCACATCACACTCCACTCCCTCGTAGTCCACCATTACCAGTGTTTCCACTGGCTCTTATTTCCCTCCCAGCTGAAACACACGATAAAAAAAAAAAAAAAAATACAACAACGCATTATTCCTTAAACAATAATAGCAGATCAGGAGATCAGGAGACTGGAAAGCGCGATAATTCAGTCCTCGTTTTAGGAGCCGAGAGGTTAAAAGTTCTCTCTGGGCTCCATTTCCTAAAAGATGCATCTGGTGTAATTTCCCCCGAGACGGCAAAAATCAATAACATACACGGGCACATACTATGAATCGATATGTCTGTTAAAAAATGGATATTAGCTCATTTGTTGCAGTTTGACAGACAGTTATCGAGAGCAAGATGTCTATGTAGTGGCAAATGATAGCTTTTTACGGCCGGTCGATACACCGCACCACCCGGCGCTGCGGTATCAGTGTAGGATGCACTAAAAGCCTTATCCCCACTCTTTTCTAGACTTTTCTAGTGTTCTATACCGTCCGCTGTCGTGTGCCTGTACTGTCGAGCCTATCTGAAATGCATGCTTGTCTTTCACCCTGGCATGCAACAAGGTTTCGTGAGCCCTTTTTTATGTGATTTGTTGATGTCCCTCTTCCTTTTCATTCTCAATAATCTGCTCTCTTTGTCAGTGTTTACGTAGACTGTTCCCCCATCAGAGTTACAGGGAAAGCTTCACACAGCCTCACTTTAACAGCAGATCAGCCTCATATGCTCCAAAAGCCTCAATAAAAACACCTTAGTCCTCTTTTTACCTACTCCCTGTCCCTGTGAGTCTTAAATACTAATACTCCATGGCCTTCAGGCATCTTTGTGATAGAATGGAGAGCTGAGAGAGGGGTCACTGCCAGGGTCAGGGTAAAGATGAGGTGGGCAGAGATTCCCCCTTAACCAAATCTGAGCACAGCCTTCGCAGGAGAGTCACCGCAGACAAAATGCAACAATCCCCTACTCTCCCAGCTCCCCCCCACCCCTCCCCTCCCCTGCTCGTTCGCCGGGTTCCACCGAGCGCAACGGGCCTGGCCTCGGGACTCGGCAGGCGGGGGGGAGGGTCCCGACCCCAGGCAGGAATGCAAACATGATGCCTTGACCCCTCACGCACACTCGTGTCTGTGGGGCAGATGCGGAGTAGTAGTGTGGATCTTGTTGACTTTTTCACCTCGCATCCAAACTCTGTCCCCTCAGGAGAAGAGAGAGTAGGGCCAGATCGAGGTAGACGAGTGAGACAGGTCCAGTAACCTCGTGTGTTGCTGGAGAGAACATGCTGATCCCCAGCTGGAGCTCTGCCAATAAGACAGGCTCGAGTTTACATCCAGAGAGCAAACCATTACTACATCTAATCTTCTCTCATCATCATCGTCATCATCATCATCATCTCTGTGTGTGCTTCTCATTTCCCTGCTGCTTCCTGTCCAGCTGCTTCACCTGTGATCTTTCCTTCATGTCTGTCCTGTCTGATGGTTTAGTATTTTGAAATCGACTGTCATTTCTACCACCTCTTGTCTTAGCATGAGCCGCTTAAACGCACCTGCAGATCCGTCATATGAAACCAGTTTCATGGAATGGTTGGACTAAATTTAAAACAAGGTGCATTTAAGTCGGCGGCAGTGCTAAGAGGCGATGCGGTTTGAAGATGTGATGCTAAAAGATGCTCTCTCTGTCTCGCCTTGTCCCCCAGGAGAAAAAAAAAGTGCATTCGCTACATCCAAGGTGAAGGCAGCTGTGCCAGTCCTCCCTCTACGGACGGAAGCTTACTAGACTCCCCCCCATCCTCCCCCTCCTCAGTGGTTCCCTCCCCCTCCTCAAAAGAGTCCAAACCTCAGACTGAACAAATGCAACCTCTCTCACTGACTATGAAACCGGCCCACCAGCCACTCCACCACCCGCACCTCCTGGCTGGGCCTCCACCGCCATCTTTGGTTCAGCTGGAAAACTCTGCTGCAGCTAGGAAAACGCCCGGCGCCTCCTCCCACAACGGAGCCCTGGAGCACGGTGACGTCTCGTCCTCGCGGCAGCCGGGCTCCTCTGTGGCGTCCTCAATGGCCCGGCCCTCGGCATCGCTGTGTCATTCCCACTCGCTCCTCCCCTCCACGGCCCCTCAGCCTCTGTCGCTAGTGACCAAGTCTATAGAATAGTCTACCCTATTCTTCTCCTCTTTTCTAGCTCTGCACACACACGCACACACACACACACGCACATGCACGCACACACACACACATACACAAACACACCTTTCTAGGCCCTCTCTGCTATATTTCACTTGCTGTCGGTTCTTTTCTCTTTACGTTTCTGTGCCATACGGCTTTGAAATTTTAGTTTTTGTTTTATTAAAGTTCATTGGTCAATATTTGACCCATCATTATCAAAAAATCTAATTATTATAAAGAAATGATACAATGAGCTGTAGTATAGCTTTGTGAATCTGCCAAAATTTTTATGAATTTTGTTTTGTCTTTTTTGTAGTGTTAAACAGTGCAAACAGAAAAATTATCTAGTTCAACTTCAAAATGTTTAAAAGACGGATATAAAAAGGTAGGCTAGATTATTCAGTGAGCCCTTTTCTTGAAAGAGTTGTTTCTCCTTCTTTATTTGTATTAAATACGAGCTTGCGAACCAATCATTTGACATCTGTTCAAACTCTAGGAGGGCATGAGGCTAGCGGTGACACCTCTCCGAGGAACAACTTTAATTGTGATGTTACTTGTTCTTGTTTAAATGTACAGAATAATGGGGAGGGGGGGGGATTACTGTGTTAAATATGCATTCTTCCACTGCGTTGTCTTTTTCTTTGTTGTTTACCTTTGGGGCGGAGTCAGGCAAGTTGGGTGGGCTTGAGGGGAGGTCGGGGTGGGAGGGTTGAGGGTTATTAAATTCAAAATGTCACAACGCTAGGACCAGTAGTATTTATTGCTTTAGAGATTGCTTGTTGTATCTTGTACGTGTCTCTTTTGACTTTTTTTTTCTTAATACATTGTACAAATATTTTTTCTTAAGGTAAGCGACTTATATATGAATGATCCATTTTTACAAGGAGGTTTTAAAAGGCAAATCTTTTTGTTATTGATTTCTTTCCTCGCTGAAAACCTGGATTCCACTCAGTGTACTGTGTAGATCTCATGAACAGAAGTATGCACAACTTCATTTCAAGAAATGCGTCTATAAGCCATTTTACAAAAAGAAGAAAAGAAAACTTGAAACAAGAGACAGTGGGTACCGTGTCTTCAGTAGTTGGAAAAGTGTCTAAAGCCCTTCTTTTTTATTGCACAGTCACATCTCTCAGACTGTAGATTCGTGTACAGATTTTCCGTGCCAAATTTTGTGATAATTTTCTCTGCCCCTCTAACCATGCTGTAGGGATCCCTTTTTTTTGTTTCGTTGTCGTTTGTTCTTTTCTTTTTCTTTCTTTTTTTTTTTTAATTTCGATACCATTCTTTGCTGTGACGTTACATAGATTGCTATGTATGTAGTATAAATGTTGCTATAACAAATGTGTTTGGTAGCAAATTGTCAAATATTAAAATTTAAACTTAATAAAAAGGCGGACATCATACTGTATAAACCCACAAGGGCCAAATTATGTATATTAGGAGGTTCATAAAAAAACTATTAAATACAAAAAAATACACAAACTGCCACTTTTAAGTACACTACTACATATAGGTAGATAGAAAAAATAGGCATGTTGATGTTGCAAGAGGCTGTAAAAAAAGCTACAAGAGAATCATCCACTCGGTGCCATTGTAGTTGACATGACGCGACTGTAATCTGTCGATTTCTTCTCTGGTTTATTAAGATGCTAATGATAAATAGTTTGAATGTTTCCTTAACGGCTGTGATGTTCCTGTTCTATTTTATGCTCTTATCTTTTTGTTTGTTTGTTTTTCCTGTTATTTTAAATGGTTCCAAAACCATGTTTTTTTGTAATGAATAAATGTTTATGCTGTACAGTCTCTGTAGCATGCAGTTCTGTATTAATAAAAGCAACTTAGTATGTGCACATCTGCGTCCTCCTTTTATTCCCAAATTCACTGGCAGGTGCGGCGACCTAACAAAGTGTTTGAACAGCATCCCGGCGAGTAGCTGTTATTCAGCTACAGATTGTAACTTTGAATCACCAAAGAATGTGACAGTAATTTGGATGTCTTCTTGAAATAAAATGAATAGAGTTGCAGTCCAATAGAGCCTTTGTAATTAAAATTTGGAAATAGTGGCTCAGATTCCATGGTAAGTTGTAAAAAAAAATTAATACCCAGTAACTTCGTAAACAGAGGGCACAGTGTAAGCTGTGTAGGCACCGACAGAAAGCAAGAAATTATCAGTGAGGTCATTGTAGTCAAGAAAAAATGAAGATACAAAGGATAGAAAGATAGTTTAAGAAACAGTTTCTACAAATCTGGAGTTCTCGATACTTTGTGTAGTGAGAGCTCTGGATTTGTTTGGTGTCTGTAAATTAAAGAGTGGTCTAGACATGAAAAGTGCTTCGAGATAACCTTCGTGATTTGGTGAATACAATTAAATTGTCTTGTTTGCACGCATGCAAACTTTCAGCCATTTAACCAATCAAACACTCAAATTCACTCACTTATCAATCTAACAAGCCACAAACAACCTGTTCTTTTCAAGTGATTACGTGACTCATTCATGGTGTGAATGTTTCTTTCCATGATCACAGATCTCTCAGCTGCATTCACTTTCCGATATTTTATCACAAATTATGTGTAATTTTTAAAGGAGACATTGGACTGTACTTAGCTAAATGAAAATACTGTGTCATCTCTCCAGGAGACATCTGATAAAAGAGAATGTTACTCAGTCTAAAGCTCTAATTATGTTCACAGTCTGCAGGCAAATGACTCGTGAAATTTAGAGAACAAGGCTAACTTGTCAGGAAACATGTTAGTCCAAAATGTTACATCAAGACAAGCGATTTAGTTGATATGCTTTATGTTTGTTCCTTAACAGAAAATATAAATGTATGCCAAAAAAAATGTCATAGTGTAATAAAAAAAAAATCATACTGTGGTATGTCATCAAAAAAGCATGAAAAAAAGTCATAGTATAGTATGTTGTCAAGAATCATGAAAAAAAAGTCATAGTACAGTATGTCATCAAAAATCTTGAAAAAAAAAGTCGTAGTATAGTATGTCGTCAAAAATCATGAAAAAAAGTCATAGTATAGTATGTTGTTAAAAATCATGAAAAAAAGTCAGTATAGTATGTCGATATTTTTTTTTCACAAAAAAAGTGAAACTATAGTATGTCATAGTATAATATGTCAACTTCTTTGAAGTAAAAAAGTATAGTATGCCGCCGAAAATCATGAAAAAAAGTCATAGTATAGTATGTCGTCAAAAATCATGGAAAAAGTCATAGTATAGTATGTCGTCAAAAATCATGAAAAAAAAAAAGTCATAGTATAGCATGTCGTCAAAAATCATGAAAAAAAGTCATAGTATAGCATGTCGTCAAAAATCATGAAAAAAAGTCATAGTATAGCATGTCGTCAAAAATCATGAAAAAAGTCATAGTATAGTATGTCGTCAAAAATCATGAAAAACAGTCATAGTATAGCATGTCATCAAAAATCATGAAAAAAAGTCATAGTATAGCATGTCGTCAAAAATCATGAGAAAACAGTCATAGTATAGTATGTCATCAAAAATCATGAAAAAAAGTCATAGTATAGCATGTCGTCAAAAATCATGAAAAAAAGTCATAGTATAGTGTGTCGTCAAAAATCATGAAAAAAAGTCATAGTATAGTGTTACAGCTGTGTATGTGTTCTGTGCTGCTGTCCCTTTTCCCTCTCTTGTAGATCTTTCCAGGTGTGCTGCATTAGTTAACCAGGTGAAGCACACCTGGCAGGGAGGAGGTGGTTCAGAGCTCCTGTGCCAACAGCAGAGGAGAGAGGCCTCTGGTGCGGAGACTGCTGGTCCTGCTGCCTCTCACTGTGGGATTTTTGTTGTCTTGTTTGCTTGTTTCCATTCTAATAAATCCCATGGATTTGTATGTTGTCAAAAATCATGAGAAAAAAAGTCATAGTATAGTGTGTCGTCAAAAATCATGAGAAAAAAAGTCATAGTATAGTATGTCGTAAAGAATCATGAGAAAAAAGTCATAGTATAGTATGTTGTCAAAAATCATGAGAAAAAGTCATGGTATAGTATGTCGTCAAAAATCATGAGAAAAAAAGTAATAGTATAGTATGTTGTCAAAAATCATGAGAAAAAAGTCATAGTATAGTATGTCGTCAAAAATCATGAGAAAAAATAGTATAGTGTGTCGTCAAAAATCATGAAAAAAAGTCATAGTATAGTATGTCGTCAAAAATCATGAGAAAAAAAGTCATAGTATAGTATGTCGTCAAAAATCATGAAAAAAAGTCATAGTATAGCATGTCGTCAAGAATCATGAAAAAAAGTCATAGTATAGCATGTCGTCAAAAATCATGAGAAAACAGTCAGTATAGTATGTCATCAAAAATCATGAAAAAAAGTCATAGTATAGCATGTCGTCAAAAATCATGAAAAAAAGTCATAGTATAGTGTGTCGTCAAAAATCATGAAAAAAAGTCATAGTATAGTGTTACAGCTGTGTATGTGTTCTATGCTGCTGTCCCTTTTCCCTCTCTTGTAGATCTTTCCAGGTGTGCTGCATTAGTTAACCAGGTGAAGCACACCTGGCATGGAGGAGGTGGTTCAGAGCTCCTGTGCCAACAGCAGAGGAGAGAGGCCTCTGGTGCGGAGACTGCTGGTCCTGCTGCCTCTCACTGTGGGATTTTTGTTGTCTTGTTTGCTTGTTTCCATTCTAATAAATCCCATGGATTTGTATGTTGTCAAAAATCATGAGAAAAAAAGTCATAGTATAGTATGTCGTAAAGAATCATGAGAAAAAAGTCATAGTATAGTATGTTGTCAAAAATCATGAGAAAAAGTCATAGTACAGTATGTCGTCAAAAATCATGAGAAAAAAAGTAATAGTATAGTATGTTGTCAAAAATCATGAGAAAAAAGTCATAGTATAGTATGTCGTCAAAAATCATGAGAAAAAAAGTCATAGTATAGTGTGTCGTCAAAAATCATGAAAAAAAGTCATAGTATAGTATGTCGTCAAAAATCATGAGAAAAAAAGTCATAGTATAGTATGTCGTCAAAAATCATGAAAAAAAGTCATAGTATAGTGTGTCGTCAAGAATCATGAGAAAAAGTCATAGTATAGTATGTCGTCAAGAATCATGAGAAAAAAAGTCATAGTATAGTGTGTCGTCAAAAATCATGAAAAAAGTCATAGTATAGTATGTCGTCAAGAATCATGAGAAAAAAGTCATAGTATAGTATGTTGTCAAAAATCATGAGAAAAAAAGTAATAGTATAGCATGTCGTCAAGAATCATGAAAAAAAGTCATAGTATAGTACGTCGTCAAAAATCATGAGAAAAAAAGTAATAGTATAGTATGTTGTCAAAAATCATGAGAAAAAAGTCATAGTATAGTATGTTGTCAAAAATCATGAGAAAAAAGTCATAGTATAGTATGTCGTCAAAAATCATGAGAAAAAAAGTCATAGTATAGTATGTCGTCAAAAATCATGAGAAAAAAAGTCATAGTATAGTATGTGTCGTCAAAAATCATGAGAAAAAAAAGTAATAGTATAGTATGTCGTCAAAAATCATGAGAAAAAAAGTCATAGTATAGTGTGTCGTCAAGAATCATGAGAAAAAAAGTCATAGTATAGTATGTCGTCAAAAATCATGAGAAAAAAGTCATAGTATAGTGTGTCGTCAAAAATCATGAAAAAAAGTCATAGTATAGTACGTCGTCAAAAATCATGAGAAAAAAAGTAATAGTATAGTATGTTGTCAAAAATCATGAGAAAAAAAGTCATAGTATAGTATGTCGTAAAGAATCATGAGAAAAAAGTCATAGTATAGTATGTTGTCAAAAATCATGAGAAAAAGTCATAGTACAGTATGTCGTCAAAAATCATGAGAAAAAAAGTAATAGTATAGTATGTTGTCAAAAATCATGAGAAAAAAGTCATAGTATAGTATGTCGTCAAAAATCATGAGAAAAAAAGTCATAGTATAGTGTGTCGTCAAAAATCATGAAAAAAGGTCATAGTATAGTATGTCGTCAAAAATCATGAGAAAAAAAGTCATAGTATAGTATGTCGTCAAAAATCATGAAAAAAAGTCATAGTATAGTGTGTCGTCAAGAATCATGAAAAAAAGTCATAGTATAGTGTGTCGTCAAAAATCATGAAAAAAGTCATAGTATAGTATGTCGTCAAGAATCATGAGAAAAAAAGTCATAGTATAGTGTGTCGTCAAAAATCATGAAAAAAGTCATAGTATAGTATGTCGTCAAGAATCATGAGAAAAAAGTCATAGTATAGTATGTTGTCAAAAATCATGAGAAAAAAAGTAATAGTATAGTATGTTGTCAAAAATCATGAGAAAAAAAGTCATAGTATAGCATGTCGTCAAGAATCATGAAAAAAAGTCATAGTATAGTATGTCGTCAAAAATCATGAAAAAAGTAATAGTATAGTATGTCGTCAAGAATCATGAGAAAAAAGTCATAGTATAGTATGTCGTCAAAAATCATGAGAAAAAAAGTAATAGTATAGTATGTTGTCAAAAATCATGACAAAAAAGTCATAGTATAGTATGTCGTCAAGAATCATGAAAAAAAGTCATAGTATAGTATGTCGTCAAAAATCATGAGAAAAAAAGTAATAGTATAGTATGTTGTCAAAAATCATGAGAAAAAAGTCATAGTATAGTATGTCGTCAAAAATCATGAGAAAAAAAGTCATAGTATAGTATGTTGTCAAAAATCATGAGAAAAAAGTCATAGTATAGTATGTCGTCAAAAATCATGAGAAAAAAAGTCATAGTATAGTATGTCGTCAAAAATCATGAGAAAAAAAGTCATAGTATAGTATGTCGTCAAAAATCATGAGAAAAAAAAGTAATAGTATAGTATGTCGTCAAAAATCATGAGAAAAAAAGTCATAGTATAGTGTGTCGTCAAGAATCATGAGAAAAAAAGTCATAGTATAGTATGTCGTCAAAAATCATGAGAAAAAAGTCATAGTATAGTGTGTCGTCAAAAATCATGAAAAAAAGTCATAGTATAGTACGTCGTCAAAAATCATGAGAAAAAAGTAATAGTATAGTATGTTGTCAAAAATCATGAGAAAAAAGTCATAGTATAGTATGTCGTCAAAAATCATGAGAAAAAAAGTCATAGTATAGTATGTCGTAAAGAATCATGAGAAAAAAGTAATAGTATAGTATGTTGTCAAAAATCATGAGAAAAAGTCATAGTATAGTATGTCGTCAAAAATCATGAGAAAAAAAGTCATAGTATAGTATGTTGTCAAAAATCATGAGAAAAAAGTCATAGTATAGTATGTCGTAAAGAATCATGAGAAAAAAGTCATAGTATAGTATGTTGTCAAAAATCATGAGAAAAAGTCATAGTATAGTATGTCGTCAAAAATCATGAGAAAAAAAGTAATAGTATAGTATGTTGTCAAAAATCATGAGAAAAAAGTCATAGTATAGTATGTCGTAAAGAATCATGAGAAAAAAGTCATAGTATAGTATGTTGTCAAAAATCATGAGAAAAAAAGTAATAGTATAGTATGTTGTCAAAAATCATGAGAAAAAAGTCATAGTATAGTATGTCGTAAAGAATCATGAGAAAAAAGTCATAGTATAGTATGTCGTCAAAAATCATGAAAAAAAGTCATAGTATAGTATGTCGTCAAGAATCATGAGAAAAAAGTCATAGTATAGTATGTCGTCAAAAATCATGAAAAAAAGTCATAGTATAGTATGTCGTCAAGAATCATGAGAAAAAAAAGTAATAGTATAGTGTGTCGTCAAAAATCATGAGAAAAAAAGTCATAGTATAGCGTGTCGTCAAGAATCATGAGAAAAAAAGTCATAGTATAGTGTGTCGTCAAAAATCATGAGAAAAAAAGTCATAGTATAGTACGTCGTCAAAAATCATGAGAAAAAAAGTAATAGTATAGTATGTTGTCAAAAATCATGAGAAAAAAGTCATAGTATAGTACGTCGTCAAAAATCATGAGAAAAAAAGTCATAGTATAGTATGTCGTCAAAAATCATGAAAAAAAGTCATAGTATAGTATGTCGTCAAGAATCATGAGAAAAAAAAGTAATAGTATAGTGTGTCGTCAAAAATCATGAGAAAAAAAGTCATAGTATAGTGTGTCGTCAAAAATCATGAAAAAAAGTCATAGTATAGTATGTCGTCAAAAATCCTGAAAAAAAGTCATAGTATAGTATGTCGTCAAAAATCCTGAAAAAAAAGTCATAGCATAGTATGTTGTCGAAAATCATGAAAAAAAAGTCATAGTATAGTATCTTATAAAAAAATCATGAAAAAAAAGTCATAGTATAGTATGTTATCAAAAATCATGAAAAAAAGTCATAGTATAGTGTGTCGTCAAAAATCATGAAAAAAAGTCATTGTATAGCATGTTATAAAAAAAATCATGAAAAAAGGTCATGGTATAGTATGTCGTCAAAAATCATGAGAATCATCAAAAAAACATCATAGTATGGTATGTTAAAAAAAAGTCATAATATTTTATGCAAAAAAAATTCATATTAAAGTATATCATAAAAAAATGTGGTATTCCAAAAAAAGTCATAGTTTAGTATGTCAAAAAAAAGACGTCATAATATAATATGCCAAAAAAGTCATAGTGTATTATGCCATAAAGAATCCAAAAAATGTCAGAGAAAAAAAACTGCTGCTGCTAAACAGGGGAAAATACAAATATCTCTAAGGCCATACATGCAGAGAGAAAGATCATGGTGAGTATTTGGTACTAACTCTCACATACGGACTACAACTATTGCAAGGTATGAAGCACAGGCATTACAGTATATACACACACTACATAACTGAACATGGTCTGGGATCAATCTATGTTCACACTGTAACACATACAGTACACACATGTCTCTGACTGTCTGTATTCAATTGCTTCACCAAAGATACATTTTACTGCCAAGTATCAAAAGGAGGACAAAGAAGACTGCATTCCCTGTGCATTTGTAGAAAAGGTGGAGAGTACAGAACAGCATGAATGTGAAAAAAACTACCTGACCATGCTGGAAACAAGAGGGAAAACTACCGTGCAAAAAAGTTCAGTTCTGATGCTGTGATCCCTAACACTTAGATCACACAAATCCCCTTTCAGCTACATTGTCTGGCCACATTCAGTCTTACCTATGTGTCATGCAAATGGACCTCTAGCGCTAAATTAATAATAAAGTGATACTTGTCTAATCCCCTTAGGGAACCTCTCCATTCCCTTGCTTCCGTCTATGTGGAGGCCAGAGTTCAGGATTAGCTCAGAGCAACACCTCTGGAGCTGCTAGAGATTCAGCGACTTGCTGATGAACACTTGAATATGGCTGCTGACAAAAGGGGCTTGTTGTACGTAATGTGTGTGTTGTAGCTGTCCGTTTCTATATTTTGACAACACACTCAGCACTTCAAAACCGCTTTTAATACATAAGCTGCTGGATGTTATATCATAGTAATGATCTAATTTTGTGTTGGCTTATACGGCCGGCTTCTTGCTGTTTCATCTGTGAAATATTGTTGCTGCAGCCTCTCAGTTCCTCCAGGAGTCCGATCAGTAGTTATGTCAGGAATTCTGTGTACAAATTTTCCGTATTAGAAGCAGCACACAGGCGTTACATTGCAGTCAAAGCAGGCTATGTTGTTTGGGTTGGTCTCCACTTACGTGACGTTCTCAGCGGATCAACAAAAGCTTTGCAAGAAAAACAGTCTCTGTGTGTGCACGCTGGCAAGTGAGTGCAACATTTTATGGATTCAGTCCGTACACTGAGGAGAGCAGCATTGATTTCTTATTTATTTGAAGTTTGCTTAAATCTACAAAGTATCCCAGCAAACAACGAAAAAGTATTAAAGTGTAGCTGAAATACAGCGTGCATGTTGTACTTGAACAGGGCCATAATGTATAGACCGTCCTCTAGTGAATACCAAGCAAAGAAGAACTGAAACCAGGGGGATGGGTTCAGTTGTGATCAAGCAAACACGGGACTCTTCTTTGTTCCCTTTGAGTGTATACAATATGTACACTTAATGCATTTGTGTGGGCTATACCCTTGAACTATAAACCATTAGACTAGCGACGTACAACACGGGAGCGTCCGTGACGGTTCTATTACATTTCAATGAGGAGGAAAGGCGATGTATACCTGAGTAAAGAAAGGACGTTTTTTGATGTCGGTGTGGCATGGAGGAACAATGTTGAAGGCCATCGCTGCAGGCAAGCATACAAATCAGAAAACATTGCAGAACATTAAATATGTCCCCTCGGTTACAACAAACAAAACACAAAAAGGAAATTGTTTCGGATGTTATTAAAAAAAGAGACGTATACCCCTGACCCTGATCACAGCAGCAGAACAGAATTGAAAGGTTGGAGAAATGGCCGCAGCGCATAGCATAAACATCTACACTCTCCTTTGCTGAAGATGAAAATGCCACGTTTTCTTACAGCTTCATATTCACTGATTTACGCCGTCCTCCATAATGACATTCCCCTTTTCACCCCAATTAGGTTTAATATGAAGTTAAAAGAGAGGAGGCTAAAAGGTCACTGTTCTGATTCTGTGTGTGTGTGTGTGTGTGGGCAAGTTTCCGAAGGTGCTCTTCAGTTTGGCTGCTTTTTTGTGAAAAGGAGTTCTTTATAAGGCTCTTAAAGCGAAAATAAAGATAAAATTAAAAAGCCCGAATTGCACAGACAGTTCAAAAGAACACATTGAAACCAACTCCTATGCATTGGAGCCCTGCTGTGACCTTCATAAGGGTGGAGCAAACTCTCATTCATTCCTCATGCACTTTGATATGCTGCTTCCTAAAAGACCAATGCTCCAGCCAACAACATTCATTGGTTCAAAAGGCACTTGAGTAATTGTTTGGGAGTTGGAATACTGAGTCGGTGCCCTGGTTGTGCCGTTCACAGCTGTATCTCATGATCTCAGGACCTAAGTTATGAGTCCAAGGATGAACTGGAGTCCATTGATTTTTTTTTTTTTTTTTGCAGGATTGGATAGGAAAAAAAAACACGAAGGTAAAGGTTTCCAAGGTCACATCAATACTTATTACAAGTTTGCACTACAGTGTAGGAGAAATAGAGAAAAGATACAGAACAGCAAGGTCTGAGTGTTACAAGTGATGTGTTGTACTCTCAAAAGTGGTGTGAAAAAAAAGTTAATTCAGAAAGCTAAATGTAAAAGGCCTTTTGGAAATCTTATGAAAAGGGGAAAGATCGTTATATGTCATACATTATCAGAATCAGTGCAGCATCTCGCCAAATTTTGCATTAACATAAAAGGACTGTGGTACTACAGTATGTCAATTAAAGAGTTCATGGAGATGCCGTCACTTTTGGCTCTTGTCAGTTTCACAAAAATTTGCTATAATAAACAAAAAACATTTTAAAGACTGGCATTTAAATGAATTTTACTAATTAAATAGACTGTTTTCTATTTCTGATATTGGATGCATCCTTTTTCCACATTTCTGTGTGTGTTTTGCTAAGGAAATTAAAGGAAAAATAGATTAAATTAAGGATTATCTGTTGCTACATGTTTGCCATATGTTCCTATATGAGCTGCATACAGTTCCGGGAAAACAGATGAAACTACACTGAAAAAAAAAAAAAATTCAGAGAAATAGAGTAAGCACGTACAACAACTCCTGGATGGCAAAAGCAGACGTTAGAGACATTACTTCTTCTCATATGTCATCAGCTTTTGTTGCTCCAAACCTCTTGTCTATACCTATTTTCATCCCTTTTAAAGCATACAAACGAGTAACTTGTAGACTAAATATCCTCCTCTTTTCCTAAACTAATTTTTGAAAGAATCATCCCACTCTTTATTCACTAACAATTGTCCTCTAACCTTGAAGAACAAAATGATGCACATGAAAGGTGGGTATTTTGAGAGATTTTCTCTTTCCTACAATATGAAAGAGTCCCTTTTATCTAAGAAATAAATAAGGGCGACCACACAAGGGAAATTTTGGTACAATTTGGTGCACAATGCTTCCCCTAAAGGACTATCCTGTGGTGTGCCAGTAACAAGGCCATCTTTAATCAGAAGGATTTTGGATCCATTAAGGCCATATTGTGTGTATTGCACTACAATAGATTCTGAAAAAGGGGGACAATGAAAGCAGCGATCAAGTACACAGAGGAGAGGAATAAGCAACAGGGAGCGCAGGGATGTTCCTTCAGAGAATATTTCGACAATTCAGACCACAACAGAGCCTTTTTCCTTTTTTCAGCTCGAGTCTCTCTCATAAACCTGCGGCCCTCCTTTAAAATCAAATGCCACAGCATCTGATGTATGAAAGGTCACGCAGTGGCAACAGCTGGGCAATAACACAGACAGATTTGAATATCTATTATGTTCCTCGTGTTATGCTACATGAGCCGACAGGACAATAAGCTTCTTCAAGAACACTCTCATGTGTGACATGTGTAGCTGTGACTGACTAGACAACAATGAAAGTGTTATCTAAACCACGACTACTCTTCACATTACAGTTATCCAGTCAGTAGCTGTCATGGGTGACAAAGCCAAAGGTGAGCTGTACAAGAGGTTGATGAGTTCAGTTCTGAAAATATTAGCTGATTAATTTACTGGTTGATAGAAAATGTTTTTTTTCTTTTACAAAAAGATTTCTTTATCAACAAAATTGCCATTTGTATATCAATTACTCACCCTGTTTACCTTGAATTCATAAAGAAAACGTTCTCATGTGGCTCAAACTCTCATACAACTTGTGCAGTATAAGTCCCATTTATTCAATTGCATGATCAGAGGCCTGCACTACAAAGCCAGTCCAGCTTACCCAGGATATCTTTTCGTTATCTGGTTTGACTAACCTTAACATTGGCTGTCTGGATAACCGGTACTACAAAGCTGGTTATCAACTAGTTCAGTCAACTCTGGGTTTTCCTATCCAGCCTACCCTATCATGTAAAAGACGCAGAGGTGTTAATTACGAGTGACATCATCAGAACCATGAATTAAGTAGGCTGCTTCATATGATATGAGATGAAATGGTGCCGAAGTGTCTGTCATTACGAGACAGTAAAATGGTAATGACACGGCATGTAAATGATACTCTGCAATCCTATAATGGAAAATGTAGAAACGTTGAGAATACTATCCAAAAATACACCGTCATCCGAGACCTAAATTACGTGTAGGTATCACCAGGAGTATTTTTTGCTTTAACTTGGAAGATGATGAACCTACTCTGAATACGTAACATAAAACACTCTAAAGTAACGCCAGACTGTTTTCTAGTTAATGACTGATGAGGCCTATCTGACCCAAATATTGCATTTATAATAACGGGAGCCAACTAACAGTACGTGTTAGTTCTCGCCACACACGTGTCTCATGTTATTTTAAGCTGCAGTGATGGAATCAGAGCGTAAAACAGCAACACTGTCACTGCGGACTGAAATGAACGTGAGCTTGAAGTTAAAATACTGCTAAAAATCACGTGTTTAGTGTGTTAACGATCTCTCAATTTGGACTTTTGTCCATGGATGCTATTTTTCTTCAGTGATCTGATTGGTCAGAGGTCGGTGTGTTGACAGGCTGTGATCCAATACTCTGAATTTAATCTGCTCCAGAGCAGGTTAGCTGTTCTGCATAAGTTACCACCATGACTTACCCAGGTAAAAAGGGAATCAGCCTCGTAGTACTGAGAGGACAGATGCACACACCCTGGTGCGCTACTCATCTGTGCTTAACACTGTTGGAGAAGTGCTTTGAATGTTATTTCATGGTTGTGTTATTGTGTGACTTTGGTGTTTTAAAGGGTTAGTTTGGATTCACTGCTGGAAAGGGCTGCCTGTTTGGGAAGTACGGACATACGACTGGTTGAGAGACCAGTTTATGCTGTATGAGTTGTGTAAGAGCTTGTAAACTGTTGTTCAGATATAAGTTTTGCATTCTCTAAATGCAAAATGGCTGTGACTTCAATTCATCAAGACTTCATTCCGTTTTTTGGATTCTTCGTCCACTGGCAACCTGGTCTCACTTTGAAGTCGTCGAAATCAAACGCTTGGCCAGTGACCTTCAGTATCAGACACTGACGAAAAAAGCCGTTGTTTAACGCTGGCATGATACACACCTGGTTGCTGTTATAGCTTAACAGTGACCGACGCCATCAGTGTGAATCGTGACAGGACAAGAACGAAAGATAAGGTTAAGGTGGCGAAAGTCAGAGTAGTGTGTGGGTTTGTGTGTGGGGTGGTAGACAAACAAACAAACAAACACAAACAAACACCAAATTTCATCTGGGAGAGCGCTGTTCGCATCCTGTAAAATTGTAAAGCCAAGCCCTGTTCTTTTTTCCTAAACCCAACCAAGTGCGTTTGTTGTTTAAGGAAAAAAAAACATCACTTTGCGGTGTTATACCTTTCCTAAAATATTCCTTTAGAGAGCCAGATATTTTCCCTTGTTGACAGACTCCAAAACGGAGCTAAATCAAATAATGAATAATGGACTTAGATCATTTAGGGCGGTCAGACTTGTGTAATTGAGCACTGTTTGCCGTCATATCAACTTTATAAGGTGTTAATATGTCAGTGTTGTTTCTACTGCCCCAGAGTGGTCAGAAAATTAGTTAATGGGTTTAATCGACCTCTTCAGGCAATCTATATTGCCAGCTTAGCACAGCTAACACCTGCCACACAGAGGAAATGGGTCTCAAAATGTATTTGGAAAGCCATGAGGTCACAGGTGTTGATTGACAATCTTATCAATACTCAAAGTTCACAGCCTGATTATTGTTAAATGCATTTATTGTCAAGATGATAACAGCCTGATCTCGATGTAACAGTGCTCCGTGTGGGGACTTCTGTGATTACAGCACGTAACACCTTGAGAGCAAGTGTCCAAGACCAAGAGAGAGAGCAGCAGAGGAGAGGTGCAGCATATATACAGGTGTTATGTGTATGTGCTGCTGTCTGAATGTAGGCTTGTGTGTCACCTTCCCAGCACAAGTGCCCTAGTCCCTAATGATGGCGGTGTGCAGCGAGCTAACTACCCTCACAGTGGAGCGAGCCCCCAGGCTAGTGCCACATCTCTCCATCAAGGCCTGCCTTCATCCCGCTTTACACTGGGCCCTTTCCAAAGACACACACATACACACACACACACACACACACACAGAGAGCCAATGACAAATAATTCATATTATGGCCTGCCTGAAAGTTTGCCACACTACCTCATTAAGCAGCCTATTGTAACTGGCTGACATTCTCTCAGCATAATAACATTCCTTGGTCGGGTTGTTTTTGAAGTGACATCTCACTAGAGGGAAACAGAAATAAATAAAGAAATAAAAAAAACACCCAGTTGTGCTATGTTGTTTTTCACCTTCGGAACTCTCAAGGTGATGCAACTTTAGCTGCCAGATATCAATAATGGATCCCTGTTGTTTCTTGATATGAATGAATGATATTAATGAAGACACTATGGCTCAATCCAAACCTACATATTGAGTTTGATCTCCCACTTAGGGCTGCATTGATTTTTCCTCTTAGCCACACAGTCCAGTGCACCGCTTCTGACACGCCGACGAACATTAGTCTGTTTGATTTCATCTGCAAAATTTACAATGGGCAAAGAGAGAGGCATGCTGGGTAGGCAGGGAGGAGGAGGAGGAGCGCACGGGGGGCATTGGGGAAATGAGGTGTATGGCTTGATGAGGGTGTGGAGAGACGGGGGTAAGTGAATATGCTCCTTTGATGTGCTCCATGTTTGCGCACACGGCAGCAAATGGCAGAATGGCAACAGTGTGGGAGTTTTTTTTTTTTTTTTTCTCCGTGTGGCAATCAGTCAGTTCAGAGGCGCTGAGCTCCTGGCGAGCCTACAAGGCATGTGGCTAGGTGCTCTCTGTCCTGGGGGCGAGACGGGGAGAGCTCTGACTTAGCTCTGACTTTTCCGGGGCATCAACGAGGCATGGGAGAGGAAGAGGAAACTTTCTCAGCAAAGTGAAATGGGGAAAGAAAGAAGGGGGGGTAGGGGGGGAATCATCCAAGTGAGGCAGACTTGAAGTTAAAGCACTGACGAGCACTTCAATCTTTGCTTCAGTCTCGACAAGTATGCCAAACATGGGTTTTGCATAAACACACAGCACTTCAGAGGCAGGCGTCGAGATAAAGATGAAGTTAGTCGAATAACAAAAGGGAAAATGAGAGGAGGATGGAAGGCGAACCCCCAAACATGAGGAAAGATGGAAGACAACCCCTGCTAAGTTGGATTCTGCGGCTGTCTTCCATCTCCCTCAGCAGATAGCAGGAATGATAGCAGAGCATGTTCCAGCCTCCTATAATGAAGTCCAGATGCATCGAGTCAGCTCTGCTCCTCATCATCACGGGCTGTGACCTTGGGAAAACTACCTCAGCTGTGGGCCTTCTCTCATATTTACAGAATACTGCAGAGACACAGCAACCACGCTCGCTGCTCAGGGATTAGGAGCAGAGAATTCCACAGTAACAAACGTCTTTTCCAAATGCCAAACGGCTGCGTCTCTGAACCTCACTTAATGTTGAATTAATGGAGTGGCTTGTGTCTTGCTCTCTTTAACAGTCCTCTTCCTGCACGGGAGGCGATGCTATTGAGCTGACCCTGACCTACATGTATCCTGTGTTATAACACAGAGGACACTGTCAGCGTGGAAAATCTGTTCCACTTTACTCAGCTGCATGGATCTACTGTCTTTTCTTGCGAAAGGCTTACACTGAGAGGCCAGGGGGACATGACGAAAACATTTACAAAAATGTCTTATTTCACCTGAAAGCAGTAGCTCCATTGAGGCAGAGCAACTTCGGCTAAAAAAGTTAAATGATTTAATTAAAATCAGATTATATTGTAAGCACAGAATTATAATGTATTGTAGTTTGTCCTCCAAGTGATGAATAATAAGTAAGCAGGCTCGGAATGGCCTTCCGGAGAACCAGCTGCCATTGAATCAGAGAGGAAGAAAAAGACTAACAGACTAACTAAAAAAACAGTGTGTGACAACCTAAGGCAATTTGATGAAAAGCATGTAGCTCAAAATGTCACCTCAGTGGTGATTCAATTAATATGTATGGGAGCAAATTCTAGTGTGCGGACTCTGTTCCATGATCTCTTGTGCAGCACCCAGTTTTTATCATCCAGATTTGTGTGCTTTTGTGAACTTTTTGTTCAACTTTAAGCAATGACTGTATTCGAGGATGGACAATGTGTCTTCACTTCTTCCCACAGTACAAGAACAAAGCCAAAATATCCCGGTCACGGCCGCTGCCATCTTGCAACGCAACGTCATCTGGAGTCAGAGTCCGCAGTAGCAATCTCCGTGGTATCGAGTCCCAGTGTCCGATAAATCATCCCAAGCGCACCTACGGGCAGACACAGCTGTCAATCATGATGTCAAACCCCCACGGTTTTATAAAGAACGAAAACCTGTTCTTACATCAGCATGATAAGAAATGCCTGAAATGACAGACCATCTGTGGGAAAAATGTCTTCGATGTGTACTTTGAGTTTTTATTTTGGTCATCCACTAACATGGAGGGGGTGGCGTTTATGATATAAGCTATACTTCAACCAGCCACCAGGGGGAGATCAAGATTTTTTTGGCTTCACCTTTGGGGAGTTGTGACGTTGTCCATCTTCTTTATACTGTCTACTTTTTAAAAGTAGAAGGATTTGGGGTTGCTGTTTATGAACAGTATCGTCAGCGAACATAAGAGTAAAAGCTAACCTCATTTGCGTTTTTTCGCCGCTATGTCCACAGTTTTCATAGCTTCCTCTTGGATGAGTGCTGCTTACTTTCTGCCACCTGTTTGCTACCTTTTTATTAAGTCCCAGGAATGTCCCAAATACAGCAAAATAAGAAGAAAATAAGAAAATACAGGCAGAGGACAGAGTCTCTGAAGATAAATACACCACCACAAACTTCTATGAGATGATTGAGAGGGGTTAGGGCAGAGCCAGGATGAAAGTGTCAGGGGTACAGACCTTTTCTAATACAAAAGTCAGGAGCTTGCCGAGAACTCAACAGGAGGTGCACCCCACTACTGAGTCTGCAGCCAAAAGTCAGCCTGATCCCATCTGTTTTGCCAGAGTTATAGTAGAAAAACAGATTTTTCTCTCATTTATTTGTTGAAGATTGTAAATATATATCATCTGTTAGACTTATCTGTAGGCTATGTATCAGTGACAGGTTAATTTATCATGCTAGCCTATTTTTGGTGCTAGCTAAAGTTAACAGAGACTTGGGAAGGACGATGGTTGCATGATGTTGCTGGTCGGTCTGCTTAAGACTGTCCATGCAAATGACAAAAACATACGATTAAGAGATTTTAGTGTATGTGATGGGCAAGGATTTGTGACAGTTTAAACATCTTATTCCAACTCAATGTTATTCAAAGGAAAAAATAGGATTATTACACTAAGATGAGTTCGACACATTGGACCATTTTCCTACACTTGTGACATTTAACATAATACAATGATTTCAGAGTAACATGGTCATTTGTTTGGGGGAATAACTGAAGCATTAATGAGCTTTGTATGCCAGAAATATTTAAAGAAAACTTCACCCACAAAATTACAATTTGTGTATCAGTTAGTATTGCCGTGGTACCTTGACTTTGTGAAGAAAACTTTGTTTAACTCACATGTAACCACAGTAAAAAGCTCACATATTGATTTATAAGCAATTGGGGTCCACGTTTAACAACAGCAAAACTATATCAAAACATCAGTTTACAAAATCTTGTGCAACTTGTGCAGTATAATCCAAATTGAATTCATCCAGCCCAGCTTTTAGCTTAGGTTTTAGCTAAAACCTTACTATTTAAAATACTTTTGTATACGAGGAACATGCACGAGCAAGCACATGCAGCATTCCTCAAAGCCAGACTCCAATACTAGAGCTATTTTTTTTTAATTGTACATGTTTGTGAAGTATTGAGCAAACAGCTGGACAAATAAGACTTGGATTTTACTGAGTAAGTTGTGTGAGAGTTTGTACATGAATGCTTTGATATAGTTTGCCTGGGTCCCCAATCAATCATTAAATCAATATGTATGCTGTTTTCCATGGAGGCATGCAAGAAAAACAAAGTTTTCTTTATGTACAAAATACCACGTCATGATTAACTGCTTGCTATTGCTATTACATTTGTCCCGCAACTGTGCTCCTCTCGAGGGGCAAAAGTAGCAATGCAAAACATCAGTTCCCAGTCTGACTGCGTCTGACTCATTCATCCAAAATTAAAAAACAAAACAAAACAAAACAATAAAAAAAGGTTGGTATTGGTGGAGGACATGTGTATGTTGCTCACTATAAAACTGCCCTAGATAAATACATCTCTGTGCAAACAAGGAAATACTAAAAGTTATACTTTCGCCTCAGCCCTCCTCTACTTTTTGATGAGTCTATACATTGTTTTTAGGAAAATCCTGCATAGTTTACCTTTAACAGTGACATAAGGAGAGTGAAGTCCAAGTGCACTGGGCACAGACCTGGATGTAAAACATCACTGTAATCAGTTAAAATGGCAGCAGTCGTCCTCTTTTTAGTTGCCGGAGAAAAACTTGAGTAGTCCTTAAAATAAAACCTCAAATCCTGCTCCAATTCCCCTACAAGGTGCTGAATATAAGCCCCGCAGAAGAGGCAGTCGTCAATTAGTATTCCTATGCCCCTGTGAAATTCAACAGTCTCGATCACTTTGCTTGAGTATATGCTTAACAAGTTGGTTTCATCCCGAGTCTGACAATGGGAGCAGATTGTGTTTTTGTACTGCATATTACTTCTTATTACCTCTTTTAGTGATGGGAGATTAGAAAGCACAAGACACACTGATGTGGCTGAGAATAGCAGGTAAAAACATTTCACTGATTTTCGACTCCTCAGTCAAGTGCAATGTATCATAACTTCAGTGGCGCGCACTCACTGTATGAAACAAAAGTGGTGTAAAAGTGGGACGGCAAGTCTCATCGAGTAGACACAATTACAGTGTTGAGGATATGCTGTGAGCATCGGATGTAAGACAAGAGAGCCATTTTAAAGGAGATTAGTGCTGACACCTCCCTGTGTCTCAGCGTGCAGTGATCACACTGCGCCAGCTACTGTGTGTGGGAGGCCTTTTGTCACTTGTACCATTCAAAGTGGGAGAGAGAAAACAAGCGATGGGATGACACCCAGCCGCCTCCGATAGATCAAAACCAAACTAATAAGCCAGGATGCTCAAATTAACAATGAGGCCTCTTGTTTAACTCAGCTGCTTGACTCCCTCGGCTGAGGCACATCAACTACACAGGCACATTTAAATCCATATGAGGACGAGACTTTGGAAATAATGACTGCACTCAGCGTCATCGGAAAAAGAATTTGGGTGGAAAGGAATAACAAAAGCTATTTTGTGTCAACATACCTCCATGTTAAACTCTAAAGTGGATGTGCATGGCTCACAATCGCAACACAAACTGTAACAGGCGACAATTGATAATACAAGCGGCGGTTCAGCTGAGGTGGAGGCATATTAAGAGGCCAGTCATCCACTAAGTGGACCTTGGAGTAAAGCACATGAGGCCCTCCCTTTGCAACAATAATCCATCTCCATTGTTCCCCTGAAGAGGCTTGTTGAAAATTAATTTGGGCTGGTCAACAGTCAATAACATGCTCCCCAGAGACACGCAGTTTAACCCCCATACTGCTCGGCGTATTAGAGCACACACACTCAGATCCACATTCCACTCAGTTGCCTCTCAATAGTGAGAGAGGAAAGCGTTATTGACCAATTGCTGAGCTAAATGTACCTACATTTCACCCTCCAGGCAATCCACTCTCACCTCCTCCACCCGCTTTTATCGCGTTGTCATGTTATCATGCTGTCTTTTATTCATGTTGCACCATTAGACCGGGGTTTCTCAGTGACAGGAGACAGTGATGTGAGGGCTGTGTGTGGTGGCGGGAAGGTTATAGTGAAGACCAACCTGATGGCTTTAAAGGAATTTAATTTATCCTACAAAAATAATGCCTTTATTTAATCCGAGTAAAAATGTGGTTTGACAGAAAACTACAATATCTTTTTTTTTTTCTTTTTTTTTTAGGTATGAGAATTTTTGAACAACAGCTGGGTGTTTAATTATCAATATCACAGCATTAATAAGAATATTTTTCAAGTATTGATAAGGTAAATGTATGCAAAATCAAACATGAAATAATCACATTAGTGCCACAGAAATTGTTCCGATTAGCAAACAAAGTTGTGAGCATTTATTTGGACAACAGGATTTCATAAAATGGCCACACCATACAATTTCATACAGATGATTATTTTATTATTTACTGATCTGTGTATCCCCTTCTAAATGTATTTAAAGTCATATATTCAAATTGGATGAAAGACAAAGATGTTTTAGTTCTCATTGTGATCTACGTCATTTCTTTTCTTTTTCAACAGCTAAATGATGTGGCTAACTTAGAGAAGAGAAATGACTGGTTGCTCTGTATGTACAAACGTAGTTTTGTGTCGGGTGCTTGTGGAGAAAGGGAAACAACACGATCGACAGGAAGGCAAACCAGGCACTCCGAAAAAAATATGGAAAAGTCTTTATTGTTTTGGCTAAGTCATTAAAAGAGCCAGCATGTTTCGACCACTGCAGGTATGGCCCCACTTATATAGTGGCAGGATGTAGGTAATTCACTGTAGTTTTGTTTCAGACAAATGATCCTTACAGAAATATAAGTGGGAGAAAAAACAGCACCCTGACCTGACACCCTTTAAACCAAGCGTTTTGCTGTTGCACACTCATTTTAGATCACACAAAACAACCTGACAAGTTGCCGTCAGCTTTGGCCATCCGCTGTAGACGGCGTCTGACATTACAGAGGTTCCTCACATCTTTTGCTGGAAAGTGCATCCAGATATGTTTTAGAGTAGTCAGCTATTTTCAACGCTCGCTGCTCAAGTTCAGTGTTTGCAGACACAGGCATGAGGCAATTCTGCAAAGGGAAAACATAATAGCTTACATTGTCCAGTGTGTGTTATTTATTCCTCCATAAAGTAGACATTGTGATTCATCCCTAAGGGTCACCCGATAAAAAAAAAAAAAACAAGGCATCTCAGTGTAGTGACAGACTGAGGCAACAGCTGGCAAAAGTGTTGCAATTCCCTTGAACAAATTTGGGACACTTACATCAGGACATTTTCTTCAACTATTATCTTTTTCAGGGCTGAAAATGTTCCCCAGTGACAGACCTCCTGACTGCCTTGTTAAATATAAGAGCAGATTACTCTTAATTTATATGGATGATGACATAATTAGAGTGAGACTGAATGTTGATGAGGCTTTTGTGGAAAATGAGACGGAGGAAAACAACTATTTGTTGTGGGGGAGCTTTGTGGATATCAAGACAGGGCTGTATAATTTCCATTACTTCTCATTTACTCACAGTTGGGCCCTGACATGCAGCATTGTTTAGCTAGTAATACAAAAAATCAAAAGGATGATTGACAGGGTGCTTTTACACAATAATCCTTTCTTATCTTACCTTGTGGAAACAATTAAAACTGAACTGAAACAGACATTGGTAAATATCTTTTCAAAGTGCGAGCACTTGTTTTTCTCCTGAGCATCTCGACATTGTGGAAGAAAATAAAGGCTTTTTTTTGCCTAACTCGCTTGGCGCCAGCTACTCACAACCAATCCAGCGCCCTGGATCTATTGATAACAAAACTGTGCTTCTCCAACTCTCACCTCCTCTGAGAGGAAAACTACAAGCCCCTGAACGTTTGGCGCTGCTGAGATGTGTATAGAGGAGCACACATGAGCCATTTTGTCAGAGCAAGTGGTGAGGGTTTGGCGGTGAGTGAAGACACTAGAGGAGAAGCGCCTGTATTAAAGTTGAGAAAGAGTGAGAGAGAAAAGAGAGAATGGGGCTCAACCCCCCCACATCAAAGCTTTTCCCTCCAGCGGTGTCTTGTGATATTTATTTATTGAGATGATTTTGCCAGAAACCCAGTGGCCTGGCTGTGCCCCCCCACTCTTTGATATGTTGCTTGGTTCTTAGCTGGCTGTCCTCAGAGAAAGAGGGGTCGGGGGGTCAGCCAAAGAGACCCCCAGAGGAAAAAACATGGCTCACAGAGTACACCTAGAAACACCACACACCATACCATATACACATACACACACAAACAGCACACCAGATGATGCGCGGGGAAGGAAGGGGGGTGGGTGGTGGTGGGTGGGGGATCAGGGATTGATTATTATTAAAGGGCCAATGATTTGTTTCCTCCACCATTTGGAGGAACACGGCTCACATCTAAATGAATGTCAGATTAACACCTTGAAGTCATTACAGCACGCTCTTGATTGTCATGTTCAGTCCGTGCACCACAACAAGCTACACACTACAAAAAACAACCCAAGCTGAAGTCTGATGAAGCTCGGAGATTTTTTTTTTTTTCATGTGTGCGTCTACTGAACAAAGAACACAGAAACAGCCTCGGGGTTCATTTCTCTCATTAAAATGTCCAAATACGAAACAGGTTGACACCTTGTAATGAGATATCCACACGCACGTACACAAGCTTTGCACACAGTCAAAGATCACTTGTATATCAGTCACATTACAGCGGCCTCGCCAGGACTCTTGTAACCAGATGAAGCGTCCTTTATGGTCAGAAAAATGGTCATGTGCTGCTCAGGGAGCTAAGATTAGCCGCAGCGGAGAGCCAAGAACGATGATCCCGATCCAGTAGGCCCAGGTGGAAGCCATTTGTTAGCACCATGTCGTTTGCGGCGTAAAATAGCCCGGGGATGGACCCGGGGTGGCATGTTTATAGGCCAAATAATTTCCATGGAGCAGCGAAGCGCTGGACGGGAGAGAGCTGTGAGCTCTTTAAAAACATCAGCTGGAACTGAAATGCCACCAAGGCTTCTTCTTAGAAACAGATTACACAACAGTTTTTCTGCTGTCACATGGGTTTAATTTGTAGCATCTAAGGATGTACTTTTTATTTTTTGCCTTTAAAGGTATAATATGTAGTTTTTCCACATAAAAATGTCTAAACCACGACTAAACCAGTATTATATATTTTGTTTGGTTGTGTACTTTGATTGTCAGAAATGTTTCCAACAATTTTCCAAACCCAGATAAATATGAAATATTAATTAAAGTTATGGACCGTGTACCATAGCCATTAAATGAAGGAGAAGAAGAAGAAGCAGACCGGATGAGACGTCAGAGAATGAATGTTACTGTTGCTAGGCTAAGCTAACTCTTCATGGATCATGATTATGCATTGACGGTTGCTGCACTACTGCCCGCCGGGCTGCACAGGAACCAGTGAATGGAAGCAGGGAAATTATGCTTATACAAATGTGGAGCAGAGGCTGGCTAACCACAACATCTAACGACAGGTTTCTATAATGCTGAGCTGATGCCGGTAAATGAACTGCATTTATAAAAGAGGCAGAGGAATAGCTAAACATAAGAAGCACTGAGCAAGAGAGAGCAGCAGAGAGGGAGAAGCCATCGCTAACTGTAAAGCTGTGTAAGATCTGTATCTGCTATATGACTACAACTCCCATGATCCCACACTACTTTGTAACATCATCCAACTCCGTCTTCTGTTATTGTTTTGAGACCCCTAGCGGCAGAAAATTACATATTGCACGTTTAAAGTCCCCCTCCAGACATGTTGAAAAGTAAAAAAATGATACTAATACAAATGTTTTATTTAACAAGGTTTCCACATAATGCAGATCTGGTCTTTCTCCCTCACTGAGAGAATATGGATCTGGCCTCCACTCCGCCCTATGTTGAAGGAAACATTGGAGAGATTCAGCCATAGCCTACACGTTTGAACCTCAGTCAGACCCATATTCAGATGACGAGTCTGTTGCGCTCCAGACTTGACCCTTTGCTAAGTCCCACCCCCACAGGCAGACTGTCCAATCATAATGTAGCATCAGGCCGGCTCAGACCAGGGTCTGACAACAACACAGCTGTGCTCCATTGACTCTAATGCAGTCGTTTCAGATTCCTTCATTTTCAGGCTGGTTTTGTGGATTTGGAGCTAAATATTGTGCCTGAGGCACATTGTGTATTAATGATACTCGTTACCTGGAGAGGTTGGATAAAGATATATACGTTTCTTTCCTGTTCCAAAACCAAAATCAAACCCTGAAAGTGTAGAGTTAGCTAGCTAGCTACTGAAGATATAGCCTACTGAATGTATACACATGCTTTTGCTTTTTAATGATTATAACAGTGAAAAAAAGACTGACCCTGCTGCACAGGAACCAGTGAAGGGAAGCAGGGAAATTATGCTTATACAAATCAGCGCAGCTCAGGATGCAGTTTTCCCGGGCACAAGAGAATAGTACCCAAGCCAGACCGAAACCGAAAACATTCTGTTTTTTATGTCCGAAACTCGACCCAAGTCTGATGCAGTTAAAGCACTGAGTGTGTCCCTGTCCCATTATTGTTGTTACCATGGTTACAGGTTGCCTGTATAGTGTGATTACACATGTAGCACCTTATAAATGTCCATCAAAAGCCATTGTGTTATATAGACTCGTTACACACATATTCACACATTACGCAGTGTCATCAGCATATATAAATAATAATATTTCAGCCTATATTTAATATTAGCCTATATCAAGTCTTCATCTCGATTAACTTTTCTTGAACTTAAAATGCTGTTGACAAAATTCTTTAATCCAATCACTGTGGTTTATTTTGAGTTATTGTGGAGGAAACTGATAGCACCCACTGTGGATGGCTTTAGTGCTGTCCTCCTGACGTCAAAGATCTGTTGACTGCTGCTGCTGCTAGCTGGAAAGGTCAGCATGTCCCAAGCAAGAACATCAAGCTCTGGGCAACATTAGGTGATTAGGTGACAAATTTTGTTAGATGTTCTTCATTGATTGATAGCTAGCGTTAACTTACATGAATATTTGCCTTCCGAAATAGCCATGTGTTGCACTCATGTGTTGTCACATATGTAACAAACCCTAGCTCTAAACAGGAAGTAGCTCAACACAGTTAGGAGGGCTATTTTTGTATGCTAACTGGCTGATGCAGCTTTGGTGGTTGTGAAACATATAATAATATCTGCTGCCATGAGGGTTTTGGTAGATAGTGGAAGGAATCTCCAGGGTCTGGTTTGCATCCAAAAACTGCACACTCTAGCGCAGTGATTCCCAAGTGGTGGGTCGTGGTCCAAAAGAGGGTCTTGGGTCCATTCAGAATGGACCACAAATGACTTGCAAACATGTCAGATTTGTAAAAAACACTTTTTATTCTTAAGTACAGTGAATTTCCGGCACAGAGATTTTAATTTAAAGTGCTGTTTCCTGCTGTAGAGTGAGTGAGTAACGGACAGCGACTTGACAGCAAACTAGCTCGACAACATGGCCAAAGGCAAATATGACACCAAATGTATGAGTGTGTGGACCTTGAAATAATAATGAAGAAGAAATCTGGCCCCTATTGCTTGACCAGTTGGGAACCAGCTCTCTTGCATGACTGCTTTCAAGACTTTCGCTATGCTAATGCTAACTCTAATCTCTGTACTAAGACGTCTGCTTTGCAGTGAAGGTTTCAGCTTTCTCTGCTGGTGTTATTTCAAAGTCTGCTCCGCCGTCAATATGCATTTTCCATTTAGAAAACAACTGCCTTTCATATAAGTAATGTACTTAATTCAGCTTATCTAGCGTAATTTTGAGTCTCAGATTTTAGGGAAGGGAACAGACATCGCCCCATTCAGTAGGGGAATATAAAAACATCTCTCTAGTAACACAATTTGCACAGATACATGTCAGTATAGTTGACGTCAGACATCTTAGGAGCCATAAACATAAGAAAACACATTTTTAAATGGAGGGGGACCTTGAGTGTAGGCCTACAAGCTCAAGTTAAAATGTCATATTCATGGAGGGCAGAATGCAAAGTTAAGGTTATGGTCAACATACAGCACAAATCGGAGATACAACACAACAGTTGAATCCATGCATACTGATGTTTTCTATCATTTATTTTGGCAGTCACTAACTCTGACTAAGTGAGGAGGGCCCCTGTCAATGGGCCCCCGTGTCAAAGCCGTCCACAGAGAATTCACAAAGTGGGGCGGGGAGCTACTCCTCACTGCACCGCAGGTTGTAATTTCAGCCACAGGGGAGGGCAAGCTCATCTTTTTTGCGTGACAGATCTCCAACATAATGCATTGTCAAATAATTCTTAATATGGCGAGTGTGACACGATGGCCGCGTTCTCAATATTCAGATTTGCTCTGGCTCATAAACTCAGCCGCCGCCGCGCGCCATTGGCCCATCAATCAAGACATCTCCAACCCCCCGCCTCCTCCAACTCTTCTTCACCTGTCAGCCCATTTGAATACGAGGTGGCGCTTGGATGGCTTCCACAAAATAAGCCTCTGGGAGAACAAGGCCTGGCAAAGCTGTTTTACACGTGTAGGAATTTTGATTGAGGAATATGCATAGCTCTTCTGTGCCAACGGATGTGACAACCCCTCTACGCCTAGTCAGAGGTCTTCTCCAGATTTATTTACACATTATAAGGTTTATCTCATCATCTTGTGGAAAAAGTCAAGGCTTTTATAAATCAATTTGAATATTTGCCTCTCATGTTGACACTCATTGTTTGAACAGGCTTTTACAAAATTCCTTGGCAAACAGGGTGGCGAGAAATGAAAGGCTTGACAATGTTTGCTGTAGTTTGATGATGAGAACAAACACTGACAGAAAATATCAAGGGCTGACAATCACTGCCCATCTTTCTTAGTCTCCTCTTCAATAAGTCTGCATTCAGACACCCCCTATAATTGAACTTGTGTAAACAATAATCCATCTAAAAGCAGAAGGGCCATTTAACACTGAGTGATTGTCTGCACATGAGGGTAAACAAACAGAGAGCTACTGGATCTGTCATGGCTTGGACCCCTCTAGATAAAGATGGATGGGGGAGTGGAAAGGAGGGAGGGGGCCGAGGGACCGGGACAGGCAGCAAAGAGCCGCGTCAACTGCTCTCCCTCCTCATGCATTAAATTCAAAGGAGGCTGGTGTACAAAACTCCCACTGATCAATTGTAAGCAAAAGGGGAGTGGAGGAAGGGAGGGGGCAAGGCTCTGGTTTGGCATACATGATCAGCACATTGGGCCAAATGATGTCATCCATCAGGATGGACACTGCAATTTGCCATCTATTTCCTCATCAATCAAACTTGAGCGTTCTTGCAAGGGGGTGGGATGTGTGTTTATATGTGTTAGTGTGCGTGTCTGTGTGTGTGGCTTCTAGAGACAGAGAGGCATCTGCAAACTCTAGATTTTACCTAAAGGGCATTAAGATGCATCGCTGCTGCTTTTTTATCCATGAGTAAGATTTACAATCTGTTTAATGTGAGTTAAACATTGCTAATACAATGCTCAGTGATTTATCTTCTGCTCATTTCCAGGTTTTTGTCCAAATAAAATTCTTATGTCATTGCGAAATACACACTTTAATTCCCTCTGATGATGTAATTTGAAAGAGTAGTGTGACAGACTTAGTGGCATGTAGCGCTGAGGATTGCGGATTACAACCAGCTGAAACTTCTTCCACTTGCCAAGCGTGAACTCCTGGTTATGATTTCTTCAGTGTTCATTGTTCAGGAGATTTTTACTGGGAGCTGAATTATGTGCAGAGTTCTCCTCCTCCCCAGAACAAACAGACAAGTTGATTAAAATCAGTAGAAACACTGAATAAAGCAGTTTCATGTAACAAATCAATGCTTCTCTGCAGTTCGGCTTGTCGCAGATGGCCCGCTAGCCCCGCACCTGATGTGTGCTCATGTTTTTTCTGGTTCAGGAGGGTTTTACCAGGAGCTGAATTATCCGCAAAGGTCTCTCCCTCTCCAGAAGAAATGGAGCTGCTGATTTAAATCAGAAAAAAACTGAATTTCAGTTTAATTTTAAAAATCTGTGTTTTTCTGATGCTGTTTGGTTGGAAACCTGGTCCAAAAATTGCTACAAAAGGAAGCATATTGGATGTTCACTTTGAACTCAATGGAACCACATGGCCTCAATAAGACACTAGATTTAAACACTTTTTTTGTCATAATTGATGATCTGCGTGTTTTTGCTGACATCAAGTGATTGCATCTGAGTCAGGAAAAGAAAAGGCAAGATACTTCCCCTTAAGGCTGCCCCCTAATAGTCGGTCAAATGTTAGTCAACCAGAAAGGTCAGTCGTCGGCAAGATTTCATCGGAACCTTAGTTGCAGAAAAACAAACAACAACAAAAAACCCTGTGAAACTCTATTAGGAGCTGTGCCTTATCAGAATAAATCAAAACCTCTACGACTGGACCATGTGGGAATTTATTTTGAAAGGACAGACACAGGAAAACTACAAGAGAGCCCTGGCCGAGGTAGCAGCCAATCAGATTTAGCAGAATCACATTTAAAATGCAACAAATACAACATATAATACAAAAATAAAACCCAGTAAAACTAAAAAATTAAATTCATCAATGGATATAAGTGTTTCTAATTCTAGATCTTTTTGAAGCTGGTTCCATGTCCATGTCTGCAAATGGTCAACCCACCAAATCACAAAGAACACAGTGATGAGGGAGGGACTTTGCATTTGTAATAAAATAGAGATGCATGGTACACTGAATCAAGGCTATGTAAAATAGAGGAGGTTGTGTGCATGTACAATATGTCACTGTAATCAATCACAGACAGAAAAGTAGCTTCCACGCATTTTTTAAAGATTTATTTCTAGAATAAAAGCCTATCTTCACTTTAAGCTTCCTAATTAGAAAAGCAATATGTACATTAAATGAAAGCCTGTCATCTATCCTTATACTCTGATGCTGTTTGGTTCGTCGCAGAGGGGCTGCTAATTGTGGTGGCCTGCGTGAAACACGAATGACACTATGTAGAGCCAGTGTTTGGCTTGTCCATTCTAGGCTACTGTAAAAACATGGCAAGGCAGCAGACGGACTCTGTGGAGGACCCACTCTGTATATGTGCATACAAACAACTCATTCTTAGGTATATAATATATTCAATTTCTGCCAATATGTCCCCCTAAATCCTACACACTGAACCTCTAAACCTTGCTTAAGAAGACTTTTGGGTTTTATCTTTTTTTTCCCCAAATAGCCTATATGGTGCCTGCTCTCTCTCCCACTGCCCTGCTATCAGTAACTTCAGAGCATTCAGCTGTTGAGCTGTTTTGAACTCAATGCGCCTTTGGCTCTGGAATATACTGTAGCTCATATAAGATCCTCTAACTGACCACGAGATGTTATCCTGGCTAAATTCACCAAAGAGCTCCTTAATACATTAAGTCCTAACTTTTTTTTTATCTATTACTAACAGCTACTTAGCCGCTGGCACATTTTCATACACTTTTAAACATAAAGTATTTTAACTGCACTCAAAAAAAAAAAGCCCATTCAGAATCCTGTTAGTCTCAGCAGCTACTGGACACTGCAATCTCTACATACCTACATTTTAGTGGAATTAGTTATCATGACTGGTGTGTTAAGGAATCCGTTCATAAACTGGATAACAGTGGTTGATTTGCCTCAAACCAGATATGTAATATAGAGATAACTTGTGTGTTTCTTGAAAGAATAAATATTTGATTTGAAAGAAGCAGGGTGGCTTCTTAAGTTTGAATATAAGGTCTGAGACCCTTTTGGTCGTTCCAAAGTCTAGACTGAAGGTCAAGCGCGCTAAAAGTCTAAGGACCATGAAGCTTAGGAGCAATGTGCCTGAGGAGATCTGTGCCTGCTTTCCCAAAAGCAACTCAGCACTAGGATCACCTTTGCCCGTTGGCCTATAATTGAACTACGCTTATCAGGGCAGGAAGACGCCGCTGGGAATCCCAGCAGACAACAGAGAGGTCAGCAGCTAGCATGACATCACAGAGGAGACTTTATTTAACCAAACATTTCTTTAAATATCTGTATTAAAATTGCTTACATTTGATGTGCCGAGAGCAATCACTGCAACATTTCAAACACCAGCTGTTAGCCTGGGTTACCCTGTTTTTTTTCCATCTTCTGAGTGTTACACACAACTGTTATTAATATTGTTATTATAATCCATTTATCTGTAATCTCACGACCATTATCTGACCCAGCAGCTCAGAAAAAACCACCACTCTCTCCCTCATCACTTTCCTCTCCTTACATTGTTGAGATAATGGTCTCCTCCCCTCTGGGGGTTTGGGGGGGGGGGGGGGGCTGGTCTTCTCTGGGACTGGAGAAGATCAAGTTCACCTCATTATTAACCTACACACCCCCTCTGACCTCTGCAGCACCCACCCACCAGGCAGCAACATGTGCATCTCATTGTGGGAGGAATCATTGGCCCCCTTTTTACCCCCGGCCTGCTCGTGTGGAGAACCAGAGCTGATTTATGGGTCTAACGGATTGGTCCCAAGTGACTTGAACGCTTTGCAAAATGTGAAGCATGACTAAGGGCTGGGACAAGTGTGTCTTGCATGATTGCTAAATGGGCAGAGATAGTCAGTCGGTTAGTTAAAGTGTATTTATTCAGGAAATCTCATTGAGATCAAGATCTGTTTTGCAAGAGAGACCTGAGAACAAATTACCAACAGATTACCATTACACAAATTCACTAACTGAAACAATCACAAGTAGTATTATTTATACTACAACAGAGGTATATAGTAAAGTATCTCAGAGGAATGAATATCTTCAAGCTGAGCTCAACTTAGGATGTTAAATAACTCTGCAGCTTAAACAGCAAGGCCTTTTATATGGCAAGACTGTTTGTGACCGGTAAAGCTTTATAGAGTGCTTCTCTTTTTGTTATTAAACCTCAAAACTGAAATTCATAGTCCCGGGTACGCTGATGACCATCAAACCATTTCATATAACTCACAGTGGTGAGTGCAATAGCTATCTTGTGTAATTAATCGCATGGCACTGTGGTAGACAGCGTCCAGTGGTTTGAGAATGATGGTAACAGCATGAGCATACAGGATATCTCACTAATCCAATGGAGACAGCGTGGTGGGTTGTATTATAGTTTCTCTGTTTTCAAAGCTCTGTGTCACTACAAGAATCCGATTCTATGTATTTACTATGCTGTACTATATCAATTAGATATCCATTTATAGCATGGATAGGACTGGGAAGATCCATAGTTTGCCTTCTTGTGAAAAGCATTTTGTCCTTTAGGAATTTAAAGCTTTAAATTAAACATGGCAGTCCTGAGGTCATCAAAAGTAGACTGTAATCTGGAGAAGGCCTGGTTAGCAGTTGGGTCGGGAGTGTTGCATTGTAAATAAACGTAATTTGTGTTCGAAGGAAAAAACAGTGGGACTAGTTTTGATCCTTGCGGGACACCTTTACCGGTGATTTGGGAACTGATTTAAAACCACTGGCAACAAAATTTTAGAAAGCAGCTTACTTAACATGTTGTAACTGGGCAAATAAATATTGTGTTCATATACTCATTGTGAATGCATCATATATGCTCAGTCAAGACACTAATTTGACTTCACGACCCAGTCCCAGATGACAGTGCACTCTATTTTCCCATGTGTTTTTCCATTTCATTTCATTTGATTAATGACAGTGAGTTGAGCATCCCCACAACCTGTGTTGGGTGTAACCCATATAAAGTAACACATTACAGTAATCACATTTTTTGTCAGTAACACAGTAATGTTACACAGTACTGTTCTAAATTCAGTAATCACATTACAGTTACCAATCAAACATTTGTGTCGTTACTTGTGTAACATACTTCTTCAATTATCTGTGTAATGGGCAAAAAAAAAAAAAAATCAGCAACAACAGCATCGGCATCCAGCATGAACGTGGAAAGGATGTTCAGCCTGGGTGGTCTGTGCTGAGTCTGAGGAGGAACAGGTTGTCTGACAAGCGATGTAAGGATCTTCCTCTCATGAAATGTAACCACTGTTTTAGTGACAAACACATCAAATGAGCTGGACCAGTCTGCTATAACACCATACTTCAGTGATTGGGCATCTCAGGTGAGTATGTTTGAGTGTGTCTGGCCTGTTAGATTCTGTTCATATGACATTTAAACATGTTGTTTTTCTTTTTAATCTGTCATTGTATTGTGGTGTTCGAAATGCCAGTCTCTTGAATTGTTTTATTTAGGCTTATTGGCATGGTGCATTATCCTGCTGGGGGGCCGCCGCCATTGGGGAGTGCTGTTGCCAGGAGTCGGGGTACTTGGTCTGCAAAGGTGTTTGAGTGGGTGGAACATGTCAGGTGATATTCACATGGATGCCAGAACCAAAGGTTTCTCAGCAGAACAATGCATTATTATTACAAATTACTCACTTCACTGGTCAGTGGTTTTAATTCTATTGGTTTAATGACCACAAAACTGCCCTCAACACAGATATCAAGAGCAACATCATCAAATTTCATGGATGGCTGGATGGATAGTACTTAATTGATCCAAAACTGGGAAATTATTGTGTTGCAGCAAGTAATCAAACAGTATGTAGATATAAGAATATAGAAATATAAAACATATACAAAATAATTGGTACTAAAAATTTAACTATACAAGAGAAATATACAGAAATAAAATAAGAAAGAAGATCAACTATATACACAACACAATGATCAGGAGTTGAGTAAATATACAGTGAAACAGTTCTTTTTCTTTCCTCTTTACTCTTCCCATAACATCTAAATAAGTTACACTATCCAGTAATGGCTAAAATTTATGTTTTTAGAAAATATGAAAAAGTCATTGATTTTTTTATAACATCCCAAATACTGCATCAAAATACTGTTCTTAGCAGTGTACTGCCGTTTTCAGCTGCACAATGAAGCTTCAGTGAACCCTTGTGGAGGCTGGAGTGATGAAACCTTACACTACTGATAATCTGCAAAGTGCATAAACCCAAATACAACCAGGACAGCGTGTTTCCTTTTAAATGCATTTCCTCATTGACACATTTATTCTTTATTAGATCTGTATGGAAGGTTTTAGATGGTGAGTTCCAGCAAGGCCCAATGTGTGGCGCATGATGGACCGTTTGAAATAGTGTCACTTATCTGGGGTTTACCATGTGTATTAGTACTTGATGGTGAGGATAATAATGTGCTGTAAAGTCATGTACAAGTCTGTGATTTTGCTTCCTGTGATAAATACAGTAGATGATAATGGCCTTTAATTAAATTCAAATTCATTGTGTAACAGTCAGCATCCAAGTTCACCGCTCTAACATTTGCTTCTCTTTTGGAGCGTTGCATTTTTTTTTTTTAAATTTTAAACAAATAACAGAAAATACAGTGTTTTTATGTGGACTGCACAGGGTGGTGTTTCTTAAACTCAGACATGCTCAGTGTTGGAGCACAACAGAGACACAAAACAGAAGGACAGAGGGCCGACAGTTTCATAAAAGAATAAATATGCAAAAAGAACAAAAAGTAGAGGCACTGTACAAAACACACACAGGCACACAGACACACACACAGGCACACACACACACACACACACAACAGATTCTCTCTTTCTCTCTTACTCACTCTCTTTCTCGCTCTCTTTTTCACTCTCTTTGTCATCCAGTCTCAGTGCTAGCGAGAGTGCTGGCATCCACTAGAGCTGGGAGATGTTCTAAGACCTCTTCTTACTTTGTGCCAGCTCTGCTATACCCTAGTGGGTGTGCGTTTAAGTTTCCCCATCTGCTTCTGTTCACATTATCTAGCTCCAGGGCAGGCACCTTGTCTAAAATACACACATGCACACACACGCACTCGCGCACAGACGCACACACACTCAGAGTTTCATCTTTGTGCTGATGACGCAGTTTTACAGTTGTGTGAAGCCCACACACACAGCATAGCAGGGGTGTTTTTTTATCTTTACCTTCCTTTTCTTTTTCGACAGAACAGGCGAAATCAAGAGGAAGTGCCGGCCTCTGGAGAGTGGAGGCCGCTAACTTCCTCTGAGCGTGATCACTGGCTGCTCATCCCTGGAGGTTAAATCAGCGGTGGAGCTCAGAGGACTTAGGGGAGCAAACATCACTGGCGGTTCTGCTGTGAACGAGGGGCCAAATTTGCATCAGAGTTCCCGTGTTTTTTAAAATACCTCCTCAATCAAATCATATTCTTCAGCGCCGGGTTGTGACTTTCGAGGTATGGGCGAGCACAATAAAAGCAAACAAAGGCGTCTGATTCTTAAAGATCACTGATTACAATTTGAGACAATAAAGATGGTGAGTAATATGAGAGGATGAAAGTGATTTGCAGCGTCACGCTATTAAATCAGACCAACATAGCAGCTATGTGATTGACGAAGGTTACAATGAAACTCCAAAGAGGCAGCCAATGTCTTTTTCTCCCCAGAGCCATGTGGTATGGCTATGCTTACTCTTTCTCTGCTAAGAATGGTGCCATAAAAAGCAGATTGAGCTGTCTCCTCAAGGGGTCAGAGGTCAAACTCATCCTGTCAGAGGCAGGCCAGTGGCGAGCCACAGGGAGGGGTTAAGGGGCTGTGACCTGTTGATTGTACGAGGTATGATGGACTGGGAGGTGGGCGGGGGGGAGGCTGCAGTGTGCGGCTCCCGTGAACTATGAAGAAAATCAGTGGCGACAAGGGGTGGCGCAGGGTGGCTGGGCAATTCTGTCACCACCTGACTCTCTTTTAAAAACCGTGGAGAAAGAGAGACGAGTAAAGAGGAGAAAAGAGAGAGGAAAAATGTGTCCAGCAGGGGGCTGTTCTTCTAAGAATATTTTAGTTCAAAGACTTAGTCAGACATCACTCAGAGTTATTTGAAAATGCATCAGTGGAAGTTAAAAATAAAAGCACCACGAGGTACCTGGCACAATCACATAGCTATTATGTAACAAACTAAAATTCATGAAATGCCTCGGACCATTTTTGGAAGCGGCATCTTGACGAAATGTATGCATGCAATCTCTTTCTCTACCTCTGCTAACAAAACCTCAAGGGCAAGGTCCAACAGGCCTACGAGCACAACAGAGTGTCAGTAATGACGCCTGCTTTACTGTATATCTGTGTGAAAACCGAGAGACCCTGACAGCCGCGCAGTGCCATCAAACAAACGATTATTTCCCATTTAAAAAGAAATGCCTTCACATGTTCAGTTTTCATGTTTCTTTCAGTTCCTTGGAAAACCTCGTCTGGGCCCCCATGTTTCATGGCCAATGAGATGTTGTGTGTTTGCCTGTCTGAATGCCTCCCCTCTCCTTTATTGCTTTATGTTTGCTTATCTGTTTGCCTTTACTTATTCATATCTGCGTTTTGGGCGCTCCTTTCTTGCCTCTTGATATTTGTCAATATGGGCTTGACCTCAATGGGCCAAGTCTCTCCTCTGAAGTGAGAGCTGGCGATAGCCTTGAAAACAGACCTTTAAATTAAACGAGGGAGAACACAGATTGTTGTATAATTCATCTGGACCCCCCGCCGAGGATCCTCTGTGCAGTCGTGTTACTGTCTAGATTAGAATTTCCTTTTGTTGCCGCCTGTTTGTGTAATACACAATGTGGATCCTGCCAGGGCCCAGTAAATTACCTCTTTAAACATTCATTTGCCTTAACCAAGAGGAAGGGGGAGAGGGAGCGGAGGGGAGAAAGGAAAAAGCCTCTTGATTTCACATACAATGAATAAGTTAATAAAAAGATTTTTTCCCTCTCCTGTGCACGCATTTTTTTTCCCCCTCCACACTTGAAATCATCCTTACCAAATCAAAAAGTAAGAGAGAGAGAGAGGACGGGAGGTAGGAAGAAAGAAAGAGAGAGAACTAGAGTGAGACAGAGAATGTCTGCGTATGCAGAAGTACAACAACAACAAGAAAGAGGAGAGGAGTGAAGCCGATTGGAGAGGAGGGAGGAAGCAAGAGAGAGGGAGAGAGAAAGAGCCCGATGAGCTCTTGGAATGATGTGCCTCATAGTCCCCGCTTGCGTATCCCAAAATACCTGGTGCTGGAAATGTGAAAGCCAGGCGCACGACGGACGCCATTCCCCAGAGAGGCTCCGCTGGTATCATTAGCGAGGGAAACGGCGGGCTCAAGTGGCGTACAAACTTCAGCAAAACGTCAAGCGAGAGAAATGTGCACGCATTGCGCCTCTTTTTTTCTCCTCCCCTCTTTCCCCCCTTTTTCCCACTCTCCCTCTCTCCCTTTTTTCTTTCTTTGTGTTGTGTTTCAGATACGACACCACTCTTCTACCAAATTAATATTTCTCAAAATAAAAGCCAGGACAACTTTAAACTAGCGAGGGAAGAAAGGGGAGGGAAGAAAAGAGAGACGGGGTAGAGAGAGAGGGAGAATTTGGTTCAGTTTGCACGCTTCCTGTGAAGTTGAGTCTCTGTCTTCCTGCTCACCTCATTTTGAGGTCTGTGGTTTTGTCTTGTCTCCGTCTTGGAGTCAGCGCCATCGAACTGATGAGGTCGTCACAACTGCTTATGAATGCCAAATGAGGGAACACAGCAAGCATCGGCGCTTGTAGAGGGACATTTACATACAGTTTGTATCATAAGCAGAAATCCTCCCCGACCTGGACAAAGTGTTGTCACATCACCGGACTGTTCTGCCATTTTAAACAAATTCAAGCACAAAAACAGCATCATATGCCAACCTGGCCCACAATCACGCTTCCTCCTGTGTGCTTAGCTACAGCCCTCCACTTTCAGAGGCACAAACTTAGCAGATACCCATTTAACGGTAAGAAATAAAAGTCTTCTTCTGTCATATGAAATGTTTACGCATACCAACACATCCAGAACAGTTGAGTCACTTACAATTGCTTCTTAAATGAGATCCTGGTGGCTCATTTCTCGCGGAGCCGTTGGGATGGCACGGCTACAGCGCACAACTGTAATCAAGAGGGACAGCGAGCGCCCTTTGACGATTGGCTGGTGAGTGGAGCCAAATATGTCTTTTCTACGTGGTGCAGTCTGTCGCAGACGTAATTACAAGTTAGATCTAAATAAACAAACAGCTGCTGCCTGACCGCCCCTTCAGGAGCTGTTTGGTGGCTGCTGCTGGAGATGTCTGCCCGCTTTGCTGCAGCGTTCAAGCGCAATCACAGAAGAGTGCACACAGGCATGGTCTATATAGAGTGCACGACACGCACACACAGCACAGCAACTAACCCTGTTATCATGCAAGACCTCACATGTACTGCATGCTTCCTAATGACAACTCTAGTAAGAGGATAAACATACACAGCACATACATTGAGACGCACAACGTATAATTTTAGCTGTGACGGCCTACGGACGTGAAAGAGAGGATTTTTCTGTCTGATGAGACAGAAGAAGGCACAAGTACGGAGGAATTGTTGAGCAAACTAACAATTAGCCCTTTATTTTAATTGGAACATTTCAAAGTGAATCAGTGGGCCGCTGAGGCTAACCAAAAGTACCGAGTGGTGCTAAACTTGGAGTGAGTAGGTCCATTTTTCACCACTTCTATTTTAGAAAAGAGGGACAGCGAGGGAAATATAGAAGTCAGGAGAGGTGGGAAGAGAGAACTGTATGCTATGATGCATAGAGAATCCAACGGAGCACTCCTCTGCCACCTCAACAAAACATATCTGTGGTGTGCCGCTACAAAACCAGACAAGATACGAAACATCTGCCTCCCTCTGGGGAAAATTACAGGTGGTGGACGATTTAATCTGCGTGCTGTGCACTTCACTGCTTTTGTGGCCAGCGGATGACATGGATGTTAGATGGTCATTAACAGCTGCCACTGTTTAAATTGGCCCCAATACTGAAGCAGCTGGAATCCAGGGTAATAAGTTAAGTCAACATGCTACTGGATAATGTCATCTCCAAATTTAATCTGGTTTCTGAGATAGCAGATGAGAAGTGCACATTTCTGTGATATCCTGAAAGCTTTTTTTTTTTTGCAACTATGCTCCTAATTTGTCAGAAAACAAGGAAACTGCTCTGACATTTATCTGTGGATGTCTTTTGTGATGGGTGTGTGGTTAAGCTTACATAAAAATAATTGAGTTAGGGCAAATTATTTTTGGTTTTAGTAACATTTTGGTCATATTTTGCTCAGGAACATGTTGACAAACCAGTTAGATCAAGTAATGTTTAATACAATGGACAAACAAATAACTAAGAGAACAGGCTGAACATGACAAAAAGACTAACAATCCTGATTCCAAAAGAGTTTGGACACTGTATAAAATGTAAATACGTGTTGCAGACATCAAAATAAGAATGTTTATTTAGGAAAAACAATAACGATGATCTTTGTTTAATATTAAATCTATTATCTATGTTTGACTGAATATAGCAGTAGGTTAAAAAGTATCTGCAAATTTGTTATACAGAGCATCCCAACTTTCGTGTAATCGATTGTAAATTAAAAGCACATTTTTAAAGTAAATAATTCAGAACTTTGGGCTTAATTTCCCTCCATTAGTGATGCAAATCAATTTGACTTAGTACTGTAAAATTAGCAGGAAATAAATCAGGATGTGACACAAAATATATTTAATTTTTGTAACAAGAGAACCCTGCTGCCACATGTCAATTAGCCAACCCCCCTATAATCACATCAGGGAATCAGACTGTCTGCTGTGTCATGTTCCCTCAATGCATTTTACAAGTAGAGCACACAATTAAGGAAATCAAATCCCAAACCCTGCAGCTATGGCTAACTGCAGCTAGCAGGTATGCTAATGTGTAACCAATCACAGCTGTTGGAGGAGTGAAGACACAACTGGCCGTAAAGAAAGCTACTGCTGCTCAGTTTATCCGGAAGCCTTCCGGTGGAAGTTGCTGGAAGCTGTCTTTAGGGAAATGCAGACGCTGCAGATGTGAATTCTTGATGCTGCTGTCATCCAAAATGGGCTGTTACGAATGTGACATATTATCAGTGTTTGTGTAATTGGCTAAAAGTGGGCATTTGGTGTGTCAATATAGCAGGGTTTGATTACAATAGTGCAACATTTAGGCTTTTTAATGGCTTCTGGTGACAAATACTCTTATATATTTTCCAAGAGACTGACAGATGTGTGAGGTTGTAAGGAGAGTTTGTGTTTATTTGTGTCAGACTGTGAGTTCATTTCACACCCTGACACTTTGCGCATTTGGCTTCTCGGTTTTACTGTGTCTAGGTGATCACTTTCCAGCAAGTATGCTCATAGCTTCATGAAAAACTAGAAAAAAAAAAGACAAGTGATGGAGGAATGGCTTTTAGACAAATTAAGTAAGCACGAATGTTTCCAATCAATAGTAACCCAGCCTTAAAGGTTTGATCCAGTGTGAGCGCTCTTTTTTTACAATCAATAGTAAAAAATATTCAGTATTTGTTTGACTGTCACACAAGTTGGACAAACAGCAAAGCGAACGGTGCGAATTCAGCGAGCACTACAGGCAGAGTTCAAAGGTCGCTCCCCTTTTTCAAACTGCGCTACATTGTCCCCTGCAGAAAAATTAGCCATTGATAGTGGCTCTAGAGCAGCTAATGTGCTGATAACACATTACATTTGAAGGTTTCAGTGCTTTGAAACACCGGAGGGATGAGGTGTGGGAATCCAATCCATTAGATAAAGCCAACAGTAATAGGTATCCCATATCAAAGGGATATAGTTTAAACTGCAGGGGCTTTGGATGTGCTCATTGCTATTTATTGTTTTAAGTGGAGCTTTATGCACAGGAGGTGATATCAACACACTAACAAAACCCTTTCAACGCCATTGGGCTTTGCGTGACATCAAATGTGTCTATTAACCAACCTCTTGACAAGCCAAGGTGATTCATCTTTACTGTGCTGCATATGTGTGTCTGCTGCTGTACGTGTGTGTGTGGGAGTGTGTGGATGTTTCCATTCCAGATAGTGATTTGAATGTAGCCTAACAACAAACCAAACTGAACATTAACTATTTTAACTACTCCTCAGAAGTGATTTTCAAAGTGACTTTTTTCTTTCAAACTGTTCTCCCCAAAAAAAAAAAAAAATTCCTTCTCGAGCAGTGCAGGATAAAAACAATAACAACAATAAAAAAAAAAATAAAATTTGAACACAAAATCCTAAAAGACAAAACCTAATTTCTTCTCTTCAGAAGGATGGACTTGCTATTGGCTTACTACAATAAACAGTTAAGAGTGAATCTCTTTGTGTGTGGCTTTGAAAAAAAAAAAAAAAAACAGGAAAGTTAACCGTCATGCGCTGACAGCTCACCAGATTCCTGAAGCCTGGCGGCTAAACCCAATGCCATTCTGAAAAACAACGAGAGGCCCTAGAATCAAAGTCCCCCTTCAGCTCAATCACTCTGGCTGCCTCTCCCAAACACTAATAATCACTTTCCTCCCTTCCTTTTTTCTCCCTTGTGTGAAACATCGCATTGCCTTTGATTGGGCTGTTTAAATTATTAGCACACCACCTCGGCAGAGACGGCTGGCAGTGGCGCCGGGGAGAAGGGGAGCGCGAGCCTCCTGCTGAGAGCGCCTAGATGCACGGTGTAGAGATGAGGCTCGGACCCCCTGTCACATCACAAGAAGATGGCGTCCAATAAACACTCACGATGGCCACATCTCTCCCGCACAGTTTGTCTCGCTTACCTACATGCTTTCACTTAGTATTTGTTCCCTAGAGGGTTGTTTTATGACGGGGGAGTTGGGGAGGGGAGGTTGTTCTGATTTGGAAGATGTCACCTAAATGCGGGGTTTTGTTTTGTTGTGTGGCTACTGGTGGGATGCAAATGCAGGTGCAGGCGTGGAGCGCATCTCCAAACCCAAGAATAGTAGAAGATTTAATGTCTGTCCACAAAACAGAGAGTCTGCAGCTATTGCATTGCGTCCGCCCTACTTGTACATGGTCTGACACGAGACCAAAGCACATGAGGACATTTTTCAAGATGCTGATTCTACCCTGAATCCCTGTGTCAAACACTTACTGAGACACTGAGTGACAAAACCTTCATACAATAAGCCTTTGTAGCAAAAAAAAATGCAGCCTTGATCCTTGGCTACTTGAGAGAGCACGTCTCTAAGGGGCGAATTGTGGTGACCGTTGGTATTCAGTGGCCCAAGCTCCTCCAGGCAGACCGGAAAAATACAAGTGGGCAGACGATTGGAACAAGCAAAATATGGAGATAATGCCAAATCCAGATTTTTTTATTTTCACTTTGAGGACACAACTTTGGTCTCGATGCCCAGAGTCTTAAATGAATAGCATGGAGAGAGGGAGACTTTGATGTGACAATCATTCCCAAGTTAATTTGTCTTCAGTCACAAGTGCTCAGGGCATCCAGTGTGCAATCAGTAGAAAGACAAAGAAACACTACAGAAAGAAATGTTTTCTGAATAATGTTCCTGCTTTGATTCGCCGGTTGATCGGTGCCCACCTAAAGGCTAGGCTGTAAGTTGCGATCCATACAGACGACGCATCAGTCGGAGCCTGTTATTATGAAATATCTGCACATTCACCAATCAATTTCTCCACTTTGTTCTTCCGGCTGGATACAAACACAGTCACATGCACACGAGCAAAATGTTGCTCAGATAAATGATGCTGAATAAAGTTGCACTGTGAGAGGGAACACACTACATTTTGTCGAGTATCAGAGACAGTAATGTCTGACAACCACTGATCATCAATTTTTGCTTTTATCAGGGATGCAAACAACTTGAATTTTTCATGAGAGCACACACAATTCAGATACATTTCAATGTAAAATACTGCAATATATCCTAATTTAGAGTACAGAAAATATACAGTTTAATGTGCAGTAGATCACCCTGTGCAAAGCTTGTGTTTGTCAAAATGTGAAACCAAATCAGATATATGCATCCAAACAGCTACAAAAATCAAAATATGACTGCTGCATCATAATTCTACTTTAAATTTCCAAATGGAAACAGCTTATTGACTTCACATGTTCACACTTTCATCCTCACCTACTCCTGTTTTAGCTCCTACAAAAGCATGTGTTCGGGCTCCTCACCCTAATGCACTGATCATATACATTATAATCTATGTATCTGAATGTTATAAATGCTTTTAATTGTGCCTTTCATCATCTTAGTCCCCAACAGTTTTGGAAGACTCTGTCTGCATTTTACTTCATTATTGCACTCGTCTCTCACAAAAGGCCCTTTTATGACGAATAAAGGGCCTTGCACATTACTGCACTTGCATTTGTACAATTGCAGCCATGTGATCACGAAACATATCTGCATTCTTGACTGTAAGTTTAACAATCATTTCCAGGGCTGTGGGGTAGTTTTTTTGTAGCTGGTTTGCGCACAGGCAAAAAAAGCCTCCCCTCGCCGACTGTGGTGAGCGAAGCCGAGCCGTTTAAAGGAGCGGCCTGTTCCTTGTGCTCTTCTGCCACCCGGTGGCCGCTGGGGAGAACAAAGCAACATCTCCAAAGGAGCTCTGCCTTGAGAGGTTGATCAGTCCTCATCCTGCATCAAAATATCATGATTGCATCTTAGGAGATTCTTTGCCATCAGCCTGGAAGGCAAAAAATAAATCTCTCTCAACTCTCTCTTCCTCACATCCCTCTGCCTTCCCTTCTCTTTATGTCTTTGTCAGTGGCATGACAGCTGATACCTCTTTAATGACTAAGACAATTAACTTTCTTCCGGGTGCAAAATAAGAAATAAGGGGTTTGCAGTGGGGGTGGGGTGGGACTTTTAAAGACAGGAAAGGAAGCTATGTCTGTTTACCCACGTCATCATTAAAGTGACGGCCAGCACTAGCCCAACGGGCTCATCTGCATAATTGAATAGAGTTAAGAGTTGCACCAAAGCCTGTGCTTTCTGGCTGTGTGTGGACTCTGGAGACTCAGTTTCTTCCTCTTGGTACAAACGTCATCATTAGACCTCCTTAGCCCAGCGCATAACAAAGAGTTAGCTCATTACTGACAAAAATATCTTTGCTAATGTCCCCCTCGCTTTCCCCGATTCTCTTCTAATCTCTCTTGGCACAAATGACTTCAATTTCATGATGATAACATAGGGGGAGAAGAAGAAGAAGAAGAAGAAGAAGAAGAAGAAGAGGAAGAAAAAAAAAAATAAATAAACGTGCACAGAGGAACTGGAAGAGAAAAGAAACAGCTTCGGTGACATGGCCACACTGTGTACAGAGATAGGCATGCCAAAATACAGAGAGAATAAAAAGAAATGAAAGAGCTTTCTTCCTGGCAATATTCCTGCCAACATCTGTCACAGGCAATGCTTGGTGTGTGAAGGTGTGTCTGCGTGCTATACAGTATGTGCCATCCGTGTGTATGGCTGTGTACTCGCTTCCGAATGTTAAGGAATACATATTCATGTTGTGTGAGAGCGCGTACATCTGTGTACAAATCCAGCGAGCGTGTGTGTTTATGTAATTCCATTTGAATGTCTGCGGGAGTATGCATTCACACACACGAGCACTTACGTTTTTATGTACATCTAAAGCCTCCTCTCCTCATTTCCTGCACATTTTTGTGTGTGCGCGTGAAAGAGCAGGCTGCAGGCGTGTGCAAGGCCTCACTTGCATACATCCGCATACATCCAAAGCTTCCTCATTTACCCGGCATTTGTAGGTGTGTGTAGGGATTGCGCGTGCTTGTGTGCACATGTGTGTGTGTGTGTGTGTGTGTGTGTGTGTGTGTGTGTGTGTGTTCTCCGGCATGCCATTAAGATGAGCAATGACAGCTGTAGCCTCTTCACCCTGCAGCCCTCCTTTCTGCCTCTAGAAATGTGCCTCCTGCTTGTCATAGAGGAGCTTGGCCTCTCACCACTATCATATATCAAACTGCTGAATAGAGGTGGAAAGAGTGCAGAAATATTTTACTCGAGTACAATCACCGCAACTTCAGTAAGTGCTCCTTTCTGACGGTGTCGCAAAGCCGACTTCAGTGAGAGCTGAATGACATGAGAGGAGAGTGCTTTAAAATGAATCACGGGGAGGTAAAGGATCAGAAAAAAAAGGTTGTGTTACTCTCAAAATATCCTCTCAAGCCCAATAACAAGAGATGAAATAACTACTTAATTTATACCTCAGGTCTCGAGTGTATCTCGTAGACACTGGATAAGAGGGGAAGTGAGGTGTTTTAGGGTGATGCGCCCTCCAAAGTACGTGCCCCAAAGGAAAGCTAAAGTCACTATTGAATGAGGAGAGAGGACCTTCATGAAAATTTTGAGCTAAAGAGAGCATAAAAAGACATGAATGTCAGATAGAAAATAACCCATAAGAAATGGACTTAAACGGCAAAACAGATATTATTTTAGTGGACCAGAGCAGGACGGTAAACTTAGGTGAGGCTGGCAGAGAATGCTGACAATGCTAACAGTAGATGTAACGTTTAAAGTTGAAATATTTTAACTTTTTACCGTCCTTTGCCATGGAATTAGCAACTGGATGTTACGTAGCTCAAAGGGAAAACATGGACGATGTGGACAATTACTGGACATTACAAACACAAAATGATTTTATTTTATATATCTTATTCCATTCTTGTGAACAATATGCCATTAGATCGAAACACGTCATCAAGCAAGTTTAGTTACTGTCCTGCCTTTACATCACACTGTTCTCCCCGTGTCCCCAGAAGGTTTTGTCCATGTCTACCATCTGCTTGCAAGTGAACATCACTGGTTTGTTTAATTTGACATAAAACTACACTGAATACACTGAAAGATCACACCTCCCCTCACTCTGCTACAACACCACTAGCCTACAGAAAGAAAAAAAAACTGTCCTCAGTCAATTAAAAGGACATCAGGACATCCGCAAAAGCCATTGCTCGCAAATAAAAAGTACAAATTCCATCGAGCAGCGAGAAGTCGGAAAATGGCAATTACAGCAAGGACGCTCGGAATAACATCGTAAATTTGAGGGCAGTAAATTTCAAGCCTCAAAAAGTGTGTTTTCCATATTCAATCAGAAATACAAGCGGTGCAAAGTCTGCCCTGAAAAGTATTATAACAGAGGTTTGCATGACTGGTGATGTACTGTGGGCTCTCGAATGAAGCTGGCGGACTGATGTTATTTCTGAGTTCATCAAGTCACTTTAAAGGTCCAGTGTGTAGGATTTAGGGGCATCTAGTGGCAGGAATGGTATGTCATATTCATTAGTTTATAATCACCTGAAAGTAAGAATGGTTGTGTTATCGTTGCCTTAGAATGAGCTGTTCTTGTTCTACAGTAGCCCAGAGCGGACAAGGGCCATTCCCGTTTTTGCATTTTTGCATCAGCCACCACAGTTCTCCTACACGCTTGGCCGGAGAAGTTTCAGCCCTGCAACCTCACTGCTACATGCAACTAAATCCTACACATGAGACCTTTAAGGCAAGTCAAGTGGATTTTAATTATTTACATTAGTTTTGGTCGCTGATGTGCTGATGATAATTGCACAGCAGCATTTCCCTTACACTGAGAGATGTGAAAAATACTAATAATCAATACTAAATCTGGCTTAGCCGCAATTATTATTGATCATGAATGTAGGGTCGATGTCTGGAATCAGTCAATCAACACACCAGGTATTAAAATTAAGACCATTGTAGTTCTGCAAAGTATCTCTGAAGCCAGAGCTGGAGGCCAGAACAGGATTTCAAAACCCCAAACTCAATTCTTTGCATCTGCAAAACCAACCTCTTTAAACCCCAAGCTGACCCACGCCAGCATCACCCAACCACCTGCCGCCCCGCAGCTCCAGCCGAGGCCCCTCTCCTCTCAGCCGTCTCTACAGGACGGTCGAGATCCAGCGTCTCCTCTAAAAGTCCATCTAAAAAGAGGAGCAGACCCGGTGATGCTCTGGTCTCCTCTCTCCACACATCTCCCCTGTTTCGAGAAAGCCTCAGTGCTTCTGCTGGGCTGATTGGCCGGCTCAGTGCAAGGACCAGATATGATCTTTCTATTTGCCCAGCGGCGGGGCTGCCTCTCTATCAGCGCTACCTCTGGAGGGGGTTTATCTGGCCTGCTGATAACAATGTTTTCCCCTGCCTCCCCTCCCCTCCCCGACGGTTTGTTACACTAGTAAATGGGAGTCGGGGCTGAGGCTGAGCAAGCGCTGCAGTCAGCTGGTCTTAGGCTACTCCTTGTAAACAAGATTGGCTCCATTTGCTTTTATGACTCCTCAGTGGTGTGTGTGTGTGTGTGAGAGGGAGACAGACAGAGAGAACAGAGAGAGTTGGGAAAGAGTAAAAAAATGTCGCCTTTTCACAATCAACACTTCTTCTATCAGCAAACACCAAACAATTAGTCAGGATACACAAGACTTATAATGCATTTAACATTATTTTATACACTCCTCGTCTGTGTTTTACAGCACTGCTGCCAGTACATCTGTCGCTGGAGACTCGCCAGCCTGACAAATCTGTGCCGAACAATATGCACCGGAGTCCATGGAAGCAGCACTAAATAGCGTCTGTGTCAGATGAAACCTTGGCCGGTGCAGGAGGTAGTACTTAGCAAAGTGCACCCGAGTATAAGTTGTAGATCACTCTGCGAGCTTGGCTGGGGCAAAACCTTCAACATGCTTTTTCATTCATGCCGTGGTGGGAAAAGCCTGGCGTTCTCTGCATGGCTGAAACATCTGTAAGCTGTTGCAGAGACAGAGCCCAGAGGAAAACATTTACCTAACAGAATACTAATTCTTTCAGGCCCTAGTGTCAGCACTTCGTAAATAAGCTTGCACATATGGTATTGTTTTCTTAAGTTGGGTCTGGGAGAACCATTTCTGGCTGTGGTGATCCGCCACATCCAGCCATGAGGGTTTGTCGACCGTCGTTATGGTTCTTGCTTTCCCGCATTTCGACAACTATGTGTACAGTATGTCTGTTCTCCGTGAATACATCTCGCAAAGACACGTATAGATGTTGACCTTTGATTCATAGAAAACAGTAAAGCTGTAGCAAAATGTTAAGAAACAAATCGCCTGTACGAATCGATGAAACTCTTCTATCCCGCTGCCCCGAAGTCTGACACTCTGGATCTGCACGTCCAGAATAAATATCTTTGGCTCTTATAAAAAAGCTTTTAAAAACCGGTACAACATTTTTCAAACATGTGCTGTAGACATCTTCACAGGCTATAAGAGCGCCATCCAACTAATGGCCTACCATCTCCATCGCCCTCGTAGCACAGTTAAAACTCTGCTTTTATGTCCCTGCAATGAGTATGTGCATTCCTCTTTGGGATGACTGTCCTAGATTTAAAGGCTTGTCAGACACCACTAGCCCTTTATTTTTCCATAAACTCGTGGGTTGTTTTTTTTTTTGTTTTAATCTTTTGCATTTTTCACTGGGGAATTCCTGCTGCAGGAATGGTGTTACAATGGATTATACGAAAAAATGTCCACAACTGGGAGTTGAAATGGAAGACTCCTTCATCTTTGCCTTGCAGCATCTTTTGTTGTGATGCCTGTGTGTTGCAGCACTGGAGTGCAAACATATTAAAATACACAAGAATTACAGAAATGCAGGTTTAATTTCAGGAACTATAATGTGAGTAATGTCTTTATTAAAGGCACGAGCATGAGGCTGATAGCACTGGCATTTAACGACCTCTCTGTAAATGTCATTATAATTGGCATGAGCTGAACATCTGTAGGCATCTGCAGCTAATCAATGCTCCTTGGTAGCCAACAAGGTCACGGGTTTATCTGAGACAGGAAATGGAGATATTCGACGCTGACAAGTCACTCTGTGATTGTGTCAGCTGCTAAGATACATAATTCAGTGCTTTTAAACTGGACCCGTCTGGTGAAGCGAGTGGTGCTTGTGTTGTTTCTTTAGTACATCTGTCTCCTCGTCACTCCTGGAGGCTGACATCTCTCTCAGCGCCGTGGCACGATAGGAGGAAAGAGCACTTCCATGGTGCAGGTAAACCCGCCAAGAGATAGAAGGCCTCCTCATGAATAAATGATTGTGACACGCAGCAATAATTTGCATCCGTGTAAAAGTGACGCATCAGCGCTTTTGTCTGCCGAGGAGTCTAGAGGTGTGTTTTTATTTTATTATTTAATGGAAAATGGCTTTCATTAACGGTGGCAAACCAAAAGGTGTTGACAGCGATGCACCGACTTGTCAAGCCGATCACAGCCTGTTTTTCAAGCCGATCACAGCCTCTGCCTTTTTTTCTCTAATTAGGCATATGCTGCGAGCATCATAACAAACGCTGAAACAGGTTTGTCCTTGCCTAATCCGGGGAACTAATTTTTAAGGTTATTATGCAAATCGATACTGTTTACAAACATGAAAGCCGGCGTCCTATTTTTGATCTGCCACATTGGTTTTCGATAGCTTAAAGCCCCGCTCGGCAGGTGTCATGTCAATAACAACCAGCAATCGATCGGTGCCAGTCTGAGGGGGATTGGGACTGCAGGGCCTTGCTGTGTAGAGGGGATTTTCATCAGACTGAGGCACAGTCACAGCACATCCTTAAATCTTTTGTGCATGGACACAGCCACAGATGACACTGAGGCTAATGTCATGCTAAAACCGGACAGATGTTTATGGCTTTTTCTTCTCATTTTAATGTGGTGAGATCTAAATAGTAAGATACATTCTTTAAATATGACGCATCAGTACAACCTCTCCATATTTAAAGATGATTTAGACTGGTGCAGTGTCTGTGCACCAAATAAACAAAATAATTAATCACAGGTTTATAAAAGAATTACTGAAGTATTCCATGGTGATTATGATAATGGCCCTATTCCAGGAGCTGTGCAAATAGATTGGTGGATGGTTGAATTTTTCAGCCAACAGTTAAGTTAGCACCACCCTGGCTCCACTGACAAAAAGCTTATGGGATATCTTTCCCCTGGATTTTGAATCATCGCAGAAATTAATCTCTATGGCGAATCAAAAGTGTACACTACACGTGTTGGTGAACAAGATAATCTCCACAAATTAAACCTCTTTTATGATTTTTTCAGCGTAAATGCAACTAGAAGTAAAAAGCGGAAGTTTGGCTATAAACAAACTACACCACGGTCACATGACTTCAACGTCGCCACCACATCAAGGCTGTTAAGCCGTGTGTGGCGTGATGACGTTCTGTAGTCTCATTTAGCCACTTGCTAGCAACCACCTTTTGAAGACATGTAAGGGCTTCCAAATTCACCAGTGGGGTATTAACTGACGTTTTTTCTTGTCGTAGAACAAGTTTCATTTGGCGTTTCCCCTCACAAAGTCTCTCAAGTTTGTGTTGACCACAGACATTCAAATAGCCCATAGACGATCGAGGTAAGGGATGAGGGAACTGGGAGTGCTAAAATGCTAACTCATTTATGGGTTTTAGAACTCAGTCCTGCATCACTCTTATACACTAAATTTAATAGTGATATCACTTTGTGTTAAACATACCTCTAATCTTAAAGCAGGGGTAGGCAACTTATGGCTCTGGAGCCGCCTGTGGCTCTTCAGACCTTCTCCAGTGGCTCTATGTGGCTTTGACCAAAACTTACATGGAAATAATTAACTATCATTATATAATAGTTGTAGGCTGAAACTGATTCCTACATTTTCCAGTTGTAAACATGCATGGCCTATACACTCAACAAAAAGTGTTTTAAGAGTCCATCAACTAAAATGCATCATACGTCAACAGCCTGGCACTTTTTCCTAAATTTTGGTCAATCTCAATGGCAGGGCTAGTTTTGAGTCTCCCTATTAAGGCTAGCTACCGATTACAAATCCAAAAATAAAACGTCTCAAAAGAAAATCAAGCATTCAATAGCGCTTGGACAGATTTGTTCACCTTCACCACCAACAAACCAAACTTTCACCCGAGAGAGCGGTATTCGCATCCCGCAAGATTCTAAACAAGCCAAACCCTGTTTTTTTTTCCTAAATCCAACCACTTCCTTTTGTTGCCTAAACCCAACCATGTGCGTTTGTTGATGAAGCAAAAAAAAAGAAACACGTCAATTCATGGTGTTGTGATGACGTAGTGCATTTATTGCCTGTGAAAACAAAAGTGTATCTTGAAAGAAGACGGGCATGTAACAGGCAGGACTTGACACTGTGTCCCAGAACGTCAACAACCAACACACCCAGGGTACCTTTCCCATCGCATGTAACGTGGAAAGTCCACGCCCAAAACTTCAATATGTGACGAGGTCGGAGTGAGAATGTGTTGGTTTCATTGATAAGCCCACGACACCTCCAGAGGGATCAACAGAGACACCTAGGGTCCCAGGTGTTATCTGCTGGGGTCAGAGTAACAACTTTGTGGTAAAACATATTAATGAATGCTCATTTAGAACTATTAATAATAACGATAAGCTAATTTAGACTCAATACACTGTGTTACCTTCACTATAGGGAACAAGAATGTATTGCGGCCCTGGACAGACATTGGTTGCTGACCCCCTAAAGCCATGTAGAGATGGCTGCTTGTCCTATATGTGCACTGGTACAATGTTTGGACTCATACAGAATTAATCCCTCTCACTTATGACCCCCTAGAAGTGTGTAGCAGTGTATTTTTCTGCACAGACTCTGCCGTCTGCCTGTATTTTCTTTTGATCTTCTGTCTTGGGATGTTCATGGGTGTGTACCCCCACAGCGCTCAGGTGAGGTCAGGGCTTTATAAAAAGGTAGCGACCAGGTGTCAAACCATAAGCAGCAGGTATTCAAGAGACACAGCAGCAAATAAAGCACATATAGTGAGGCGAAAAGCCAAATGAACAAAAGTGAATCTAGGGTTGGCTTTTACTTTCACTTTCGCTGGAAAGCATGTTTACAAAGAGTAACCGACAATCCTGCGTAGTATACCTTTAAGTTGAGAGGAAAAATGCTATATTTTGACAAGCTACTTCTGCACGTTGACTCAACTACAGTAGCGTTTGAGGAAAAATACAGTACAAAGCAGGTCTCTCATGACTCCCTCTATTGTGGCGTCTACCGGCTCCACCAAGATCAGCTAAGGTTTACTTACATTCTCTCTGCTGCTGAATGTTTGAATAGCCAAGCGAGCAAATGTGCTGATGTATGAGACGCTGAAAGAAACTGTCAGAAATGATACTGTTATTTAGGTCTACAAACACACCGAATCTAAATTGATTTCACAGTAGATATGGCAGTCTATATAAAACCCACATTTGTTTTAACAGTTAAATAAAGTTACTGTGGGTCTTTCATGATTTGGGTTTTTTTTTTTCAGATCTAATTTTACCACAGATGAAGAGAAGCAGGCAGATTGTGATGTATGTTTTACACTGGACATCCCCCAACAAATAGACAACATCTAAAGACTGACAGCTGTAAGTGATGCAAAATAGAATACCGCACTTATAAAATTACTGTCCATATGGTAATTGTTGGACCAGCAGAGAGGACCTTGTTGCCCCTGGCAGTTTGCCACTTCAGTTTGCTCCTTTCAAAAACATTCATCCTGGCCTTCTCATGCATATTACACCAGCTGTATACAACACTATAATGCGGGTGAGGCGGGAGACGGGGCTCGAGTTGCCAACTTCAACTAATTTTACACATAAATTTAGTGCAACTTGAACTGTGTTTACAACTCATCTTTTATGGAATCCGTGTTTGACTTTGACTCAGTGGCTTGTGAACAATAAGCATCTCTCACGAATGCTGTGGCACACTGAAAAACACGGAGAACATTTTTTTTTTCCACAGGAGCAAAGTTCTTTTGATTTATTTTTTTTGCTTCCCACATTGTGCACCTGCCAGTCACAGTTGAATCGACAACATACGTCCATGATCAACACACGCAGCAAGCTGTGTTGGCCGAAGCACTAGATCTGTATCATACGTAGCAGCCTTTGGATTCAGAGACTTCAAAGCCCTAAAGGTGTTGTGTACACTTCCTGGCTCTAATATGTTTGTTGCCTTTAAGCTGGCCTCCAGGTACTGAACATATTGGGGGACTACATATAGATGAATTTTTCATTTTGTCTGTTTGGTTAGGGGAAAAAAATGTCACAAAAGATGCCAGGAATTTATAATTTGACTTGTCAGTATAGATTTGGACTTCACTGTATTTCTGCTGCAACTTCTGTGCATCCATTTTCTCTCACTTAATGCAGGGCAGCAGGCCAAGCATCACATGTCCCTCTCCCTCGCAACGTTTTTCTGCTCCTTCTGGGGGATCCTGAGATGTTCCCAAATCAGATGAGAAATATAATCTCTCCGGCTGATCTGAGTCTACCCCGAGGTCTCCTACCAGCTGGACATGCCCACAGAACCTCCAAAGGAAAGTGCCCAGGAGGCATCAGTTGCCAGAACCACCTTAACTGGCTTCTTTTGACATGAAGGAGCAGCAGCTCAACTCCGCACACAGCTTCTCATCGTATCTGTTACACTACCTTCACACGGATGGTTGAACCAGGGTTGATTTTGTGTTTGAAAGGGTTAACCACTGACCGAATCAGCTTTGCAACCCAAGCAGAGAGGTGGGTGGAACAAGTGTCGATTTAAAGAGTGTGGTAAGGAGTGGTTGTGACTTATGGTTTATAAAATTTAGCATTGACTTTATTGTCTGCTGCAGTTTTTCTCCTCTACCACAGCGACTGATTTTCAGTTGATCAAACTGAAACTAGAGACCAATTTTAGGATTTTTTCTTGCCTTTTCTGCACAGCTACACACTCAACTTCAATCTCAGACTTTTGTCTTGTGATTTCAGCAGAGCTTTTTCATTAATCAATCAAAACTGTGCCTTTCTGCTGAGAAATTTAGATTGCAAGCTTCCAAACTGAGAAAAGAGCACAGTTTCAGATCAGTTTCTTTGCCTTCTTTTTCCTCTACAACTACTCGCTAAAGTTCAAATCTTTGGTTTTTCTCCAGTGATTTCAGTCCAGCCGTTCATTTATCGAGTAATTTATTCATACATTTATTTGAAGCATCGCTCAATAGCATCTGACCCCGGTGCCCCATCATCCGACTCTCCCTTCCGAGACAGAGCGCAAGCAATCCCTCAAGAGTGAGGGAATGCAGGTCAGAGGCAGAGTGTACTTGGGGAGGGGGCGGGGGCAATTTTCACAACGCGGTAGCGTTAAGCGGGTAATCATAATGTGATAGCGCTCTAGCTGCTGGGGTCATGTATGCTCATGAATGTTAAGGAGGAATGTTTTAAAGGCCTTCAGAATTACCCCTGATATCAAACACTGACCTTTTGTAGAAACTGCAACATGCTATGATGATTAGAATTACAATGTGTGCCGCTTATGCCAAATTTTACATCCGAAAAACATGCTAACCCCTCAAACATCATTTACACATGTGTGGATGAAAGAAAATGAGCATAGTATACACTGTATATACTGTAATTGTATATGTGCTGCAAGAAGCATTCAGACCCTTTACTTACAGTAGTACTAATAACACACTGTAAAAAATTCTGTTACAAGTACAAGTCCTGCATTGTTACTTAAGTAAAAGTATGTACGTACAATAAGGAAAATGCACTTAAATTATTAAAAGTAAAAGTACTCAATGCAAAAAAAATGTCTGCTTAAAAAAACTATCCTTGGATCATTATTACTCATGCATCAATGCAAAATATTTTTACAGGATTTTATTGTTTAAGCCGCTTGATTTTGAGGTATTTTGTACCAAACAGCAACTAATGATTTTTTTTTTTATTCTCAAAATAGTGAAAAATGCTGTCAAAATTACCCAAAGCCAAAAGTGACACTTTGAGCAATGCTTGTTTTGTCCAACCAACAGTCCAAACATTAACATTATTAAAATAAATTAACATTATTTAAAGGAAAAGCAGAAAATCTTTTGTGAAGCCAGCACCAAGACGACTTCATCTATTAAAATAGGGTTTTTTTCTGTCAATCGACTCATTGATTTAACGACTAATTGTTCCGGCTGTACTTGTATTAACTTTCAGGTCAATTATTTTATTACAAATCATATTTAATAAACTCCTCATAAGTCCCTGAATCCAGTGATCTTAGCTTTAGATTTTTATCACAGCTTAAGTAACGTCCAGTAATTAACAGCAGCAGCTAAGACAGACTTAAGAAAACTCCAAACTGCTCAAAACAAAGCCGCCAGGTGATCGCCAGATTGTTCAACGTGCACAAATGTTTTTCAGATGCACAAAGATGACAATACAGTCTTCTAAACTTCTTCATGAATGTCTTAAATAATACAAAACCGCAGTATTTTATGAACCATGAAATAGGTCAGTCTGGAATATCTATTACCACCTAGTCTACTGTAACTGACAGAGAAATTACAGGACAGATCTCTCTTCTCAGTCATGTTATTAAAACAAACACCAGAGCTGCTTTCAAGAAAACATTAAAAGAGCACTTAATGCAATTAACTGTATGAACAAACACTAAATGAAATGATGGAACTTGTGAAATCTTGTTTGTGGATTCTTGTTTAACATCTGATATGGGATTTTTTCTTCTTCTTTTTTGTACGTAAAGTGATGTTTGAATGTATAAAATGTACATAAATGTTTGTTAAACTGTATGATTTATGTGGCTGATGTCAAGACGTTAGCTTACTAATTAACTATACTGAATATTTACTGGTATATTTTTATCTATAAAGCAATATTGAGCAAACTTCCTTCCTACCTCTGCTCCTTTCTTCATGTCAGCTCTGGTAGTTACCAGCTATGCTCGTCTAAGTGGTTCTCCTACTCTGCACCTTGGACATGGAACAATCTTGAATAAAGGTTAAATAAATAAAATGTATTGATTGTAAAAGTCTTAATTCATAAGGTAACTACAAACGTAGTGAAGTAAAAACTACAATACTTCCCTCTGTAATGTTGTGAAGTATTAAGTGGCATGACAAAAAAGGACTTAAATACATTAAAAGTACCTTAAATTTGTACTTCAGTGCAGTACTTGAGTAAATATACTTAGTTACATGCACATAGGCTGTGTGGGATTTGAAACAATAGGCTGCACCAAATTAAATGAAATATACGCCCTATAAAACACCACCAACCCCGGATATTCACTGTCAACACGGCTGTTTATCAGAAATCACATTCATCCATCACTTGACATGGAGAATCAATACTGTAGTGAGGTTACCAATTAAGCTCCACGTGTCTTTTAAGTCTGCTCCACAGATAAAAATCTCATGTTCCTATGTTGCACTTTAAATTAAAATACAAAAAGGCTTATAGATCTATTTATAATGTTCAGCATCAGCTAGTTTTCTTCTCTCCCTTCACAATAACCCAGCCTTCAAATGCTATGGAACTGGGGCTTGGAAGTTAGAATACACAAGACTTTGTCACCAATGAAAACTTTCAGTTAACTCGACGAAGCACACATCCAAGGAGTTCAGCTCTTATCAGAGAGCAGGATAATTGTTGAAACAGGTGTAACTGTCGAAGTGTCAGCGCCTCTCTCTGTGTTCTGGTCCCCGAACCAACCTCCGCCTATGACTCCATCTCATAAGTCTTTCAGACAACCTTGGTGTGATTTCTTGACAAAAGCACACTCGCTCTCAAGGTGCACTCGAGCGCGATATAAAAAGGGACAAAGACAGAGCCTGAGAGAAGATAGGAGAAGAAATGGATTTCTTCTCTAATTATGCAAGAAAAAGAGACTTTGTGAAGATAAAGTTGGGTGACACAAGGGCATATTGAGGGACACATTCACTTTAGGAAGATTTTTCAAAGTGGGAGGCACAAATGGATGTTTGTGCTATGAGCTATGGCTGCTAATTGGTGCAAACTTAATGAATGCAGGGTGCTGTGTGGAGACAGATGCTTTGTGCAATGTGGCAGATTTCAGTGGCTGCGCGTCTCTCTCCATCGCTGGAACATCAAGAAGAGGAGAACATTTGGCAGGTCACAAAATTATGCGAGGAAAAGGGGAAGCCCGAGAAGAAAAAAAAATGTAAACAGTTGTTTGTTTATTTTTTCGTTAATTTATGGGTGACTGTGTGTGTGTGTGTGTGTGTGTGTGTGTGTGTGTGTGTGTTCGTTTGTGTGTGTGTGCGCGCTGAGTGTGAGAGTTAGCAGTTCTCAAGCGCTTGTCTATTTGTTTGAGCCCATCGCTTTTGTTTTGGCTTTCTTGCCTCGCCAGCTCTGTGGCTCTCAATTAGCGTGCAAGCCTCAGGGACCTAATTAACCAGTTCAATTAATAAATAATTTTCTTAAAAAATCCCATACAAGCCATTCTGACATTTGTCAGCCACTCAGGAGCGGTTGTGTGTGTGTCTGTGTGTGTGAGAAAAAGCGGAGGGAATGATTAGCTTGTTTGCGAGCTCTGCTTATCCCCCAGGTGGCTGATGCAGGGGACAGTGCTGTGTGTGTGTGTTTGCGTGTGTGTGTGTGTGTGTGTGTGTGTGTGTGTGTGTGTGTGTGTGTGGCTGGATGGAGAGGGGCTTACTTGCAGCGCGGGACCCCACAGCAGAGGAGGGCCCCCGTGACCTTTTATCGAGTGTCCAATCAATAATGTGCGAGCGTCCATCTCTTTGAGTTGCAGCCCGAGCCTGGGCTTCTGAAGGCCTGTGGCCAGCAGCAAAGCTGGATGGGAACAGGCTACACAGTGGGGCAAAAGAGTCCTCGGGGGGCCAAGAGTGGAACAGAACCAACCGCCTCATGTCATTTACTCATAATGATGTCTTCCTTTAGTTGAAAAGGGAGGGGTGCAGGGATGGAGAGGGGCTGTGTCCCCCCCCTTCCTCCACTAGCCACCACAGATTCAGCCTCTCTCTTCCTTTGTCTGACGGTGAAAGCATCTTCTTTGGTCTGTCACCGGGCTCTGTGATTAAGGAGTAGAAACAGACCCTGGCTTTTTTCACATTAGAATCCCATTTAGTGCTTCTTATCAGAGCTATCTATCTGGTCACATGTTGGGATGGAGTTGTATTTCATTGTTTCGTGAACTGTAACGTATATTCCCTCGTGGGCACAATGGGACAGATGCGCTTGTTTAATTTGTAGCATTATCTCCAAACATCGACATTACAGGATCTGGTTGTCACCGCCAAAGAGCCGGCGCTGATGGATCTGACTGTGTACCAGTGTTCATTAAACACACTCCAAACAGCCTTCAAACTGACTCTATTAGTGGCTGCCTCTAGAACAAGAGGCGCCTGAACGCAATTTTTGACCATGAAATGCTCTTTAAGCAGATGAGCGGGACTTGAAAGATAAACGGGACTTGAAGTTTCCTTTTTTTTTCTTTTTTTTTTGCTTGAAAATGCCAGTGAGGAGTCAATCACCGGATATCAAAGCAGCAGGGACACACAAGAAAATCCAGGGATAATACACAGGCTGCCCACACTCGCTGAAGACTGTTAAGATGGCCATCACGAGTATCAGCGCCGACACAAAGAGCAGACACCGGCCTTTCAGCGAGCGGCTAGCTGTCGCTCTGTATTAGCTGCAGGCGTGCGACGACACTTTGCGTTGAATCGAGATCCTGTTTGCTGCGTAGCTGTGCGGAGGGAGTCCAGAGACTTATCCAAGACACTTGGCTGACCGCACTGCCTACAGCAGTCAACATATGGCTCCCTGGTCTGGCTTCATTGTATACATATGCTGAAATTTATTTCTACACCGTTCTACTGAGAATACCCACACAAAATGAGGCTGCTTGACTAAGGAAGAAATATATTCTGGCAGCCAGATGAGAAAAAAGCGAGTTAAATATACCAGCAGACAAATAAACTATTAAAGTCTGCGTGTTCATATTAAGCATCATCTGTGGTAGTCATTCCTCATCACAGCTGGGCTGGAGAGATTTCAGCGCATCGATCGGTAAAGTAAGTGTGTGAAAGAGAGTATGAGTCAAAAGGGGATCTGAAGGTGGGCTGACAGATGGAAGACACACGGAGGACCTAAAGATGGAGAGATCACTTTTGTTCCCTGTCAGGTTTGACCGAGGCCTTCTCTGCTCAGAGGTGACTGTTGCACTCTCTGGCGCCCTCTAACACCCCCCTGAGATCACTCCACTCAACTCCACTGCCTCCGCTTTGATGCAAAAGGGGGGTTATTGTGTAAATATTTTGCTTGAGCATTTGAGCATCTTAATCTTCCATAAGGTGATCTTTGGAGTGGAGCAACGCGGGGTGCTGATGTTCAGAGGAGCTCCCAGTTGTAGAAAGAAAGAGGGAGCGAAAGAGACAGAGGGAGGGAGGGAGAGGAAAAAGAAGAAGGTCTGTGTACTTGCTAGAGTGCTGGGAGCTAGAGTTCACTACGGGGGCGTAAGTGTGTCAAGAAGAGCGCTTTTCCCCCATCCGCAAGCCCCGGGCCCTCTCCACAACATTAAAAAGCATAAACAGTCAATACTGAATGTAACTCAGAGAAAGAGCAAGAGAGAGAGCGTGGAAAAAAAAAGAAACAAGTACGAGAACGCAAGGGTTTTTCAAGCGTTACACAACATAGTGAGATCAGAGAAATGGAGGCTGGGCTGTAGTGTATAGTTGCAAAGCTTTCTGATGGAGGAAGGGAGCCTCTCCAAGTGAATCATTCATTGCGGGCGGCAGGGGTGTAAATATGAAGGGGAGGGTTGAAGGAGAGCGGGATCAAGGAAATGCACACCTGCTGCAAGACAGGGGTCAGATTGGCCCTGCACAAAAGGAAACGAAAGGGAAAAAGAGAATGAGTTGTTTGGCATACCTCCGTTTAGACAGCAGCAGCAGCGCTTTCCATCAGTACGCTTGTGCAAAGCAGGACAGAATGGAGTAGGTAGAAGGTGCATATGGTGGTAGGCTGTCTGTGCCGATACACATGCTGAAAACACATGCTCTCCACGCCGATGAGAGGGAGGCTCGTCTTATTTTTTTATTTTTTTTTATTTATTTTTTTTTTTAAAAGAGTTTCAAACATTCAACATTTTAAGACTTCCAGTTTGAGATGTGAGGGCTTGTTTATCTGTGGCACATTGTTCTTGCTCATAATCGCTCAAGAGTCTCAATCAGTCGCTCCCTCTCTCCCTCCGTCTCTTACAAGTTTTTCAAACGATATCTCCCAAACACTCGACACCTGGCTGGCTGACTTCAGAGCTGAAATCAGTGGAGAAGTCTGTGTGTCTCTCAATCTTTTTTAATCATCCATTCAGTCACTCTTCACATGTTCAAGCCTATGCATTCGGGGAGATCTCCCTCTATAGACGGATCATAAAGACGCACAGCTTACTTTGCTGGAGAGCAGGTGTGGGACGGCTGGTGCAGTATGGTATCGGTTCTGAGGACATGTGCGAGTCATTGTTTGCTGCTGTGTGATTAAATGCATCGGAATTTGTCTTTAATTTATAGGAACAAAATTGCTTGTAGTTTTAAAAAAGAAGTGACACACTGTAAGATTATCTGCTTAAAAAGTCTTCAGCATCCTTGAAACGACAACAAAGATAAAGAAAAGTAAGAAAAATAAAAACAAGCATATGGCGCTAGCTTTATTTCCAAGGCTCTCCGGTTTATTCAGAAGTCATGAACTAGTGTTTTCCCTCAATAAACAATCCCAATCTGAAACCAAGGACTCTCAGACCACATACTGTTTGTCTCCTTGAGAGAAATGTTCTCCTGGTTTATGGCCAAACAAAAGTTACTTCAGTGCAGAGTGCTGTTTGAGCCACTTTCCTGCCAGAGCAAGACTCCATATTTTAAACATTTGGAGGAGGGAACAATATCTATGAAAAGTGTGAAATTTGATTTCTACCCCACGGAATAGGCCGTTTCCTTCTGTTGTCAAACAGAATGACTAAACATGCTCATTCACATGCTCCCATGGTAGGACGTTATTAATTTATCACTTCAGAGTTATCAGTGCTCTTGCGCACACACACACACACACACACGCGCACACACACACACACACACGTTTGCTTCCCGATGATTGACAATGTGATAAATTTTATTTGAATATGGCTGACATGAATTATGTAACCAGAGAGACTGGTGGCTTTGTTGCTTCCCTCTAGCTCTTCGCTTTTCCTCCAAGATAACATACAGTTGATAATTTACAGTAGAACACATTCTGAAACTATAAAGAAAGATATAGCGACAATGCCCCAAAGGGAAAAAACAGAGTGCTTCAGTGCAGCCAGCTGAGCTGATTCTGAGAGCTGCAGAGAAGTGGAGAGGAGAAGGTTCACGATGTGGCAACGCTGCAATAAGGTTAGGTGGCTGACACTTTTGACACTGGAAAGTGATTTTTCTTGAGTTCAGCTCTGATGGTAGCGATGAGGTCTCGGCAGACTGGGTTAGGCCGAAAAAAAAAAGAAGAAAAATAAACACAAATGAAAGCGAGAAAAAAAAAAAAAGAGCACAGCGCTCGTGGTATCTGATGTTGATAGCTGTGGCGAAAGACTGCCTTTGAAAGGCTTGAGAAAAGTGACAATACTGTATGTTTTTTCCTTGTTGCTGCACCTCCAGACGGCCAACATAAGAAATAAAAAAAAAATAAGCCTCGTCTGATTGGTCTGAAAAGACTGTCAAATGTCAAGCAGTTATCAAACAACAGACATGTTTTCTTTTAAAAAGATACCGGCAGAAGGAAAAGCCTAACCTTTCGGCGGGCGAGTAGAAGTCACTCATCCCATCATGTGCGGTACTCCACACAGGCAAAACCTTTGCTCTTTACAAGGCTTACACTTTCCCCTCTGATTCAAATCTGCAGCTGTTGACACAAGTTGTGTACGGCTGGAATAGATGAAACTGTAAAAATACCTAATTTCAGGGCATTATCTACTTGGCGGGTTGCAACACGGGGCCAAACGGATAAACTCAGACACTGCCTAAAAAAAGGAGTGTTCGTGTGTGTGTGCAAGAAGATGCAGGAAGTCAAAATTGAGACATTTCAATGTAAGAAGCCCTCGTGGCAGCTTAAACAGGCCTTTCCTTCAATTCATGGTCACTTTTAGATCTGAAATTGCTTCAAGGTCCTTTTAGCAGCACCCTTCACTCCTCTGCATCATGTTTACATCTCAATGCGGCCTGCGCAGACTTCATGTCATAATCATCGGCCCGCGCTGACAGGAACAGCTTGCTCGACACTGGGTGTACAGTTGTATTTTTTGCTGTTCCAGTTCCTGTGGCTGATGTTGTTCAACTCCCTCCACACCGAGCGGCACTTGTACGAAAAAGGGAGACGGGACGACAATGTCCTTGATTTTCAAAGCGGCGAGACTTGTTAATGCCCTCATTTTCATGTACGCCACTGAATCAATCATTACCGCTCTATTGCACCGTTCAAACAAACTTCTGCACAACTTTCACATGAACCCTGCATTTCTATTCTCATTATTTTTGAGTTTATTCCGAGGATATGTCTTTGTGCTCCGTGCTTGCAGCGCGGGGGAGGTCAGAGATCAGGTTGGAGCTGGCAAGGATTCAGTGTCTTGCTCAAAGACACTTTAGCAGACTGGGTGCTCGCTGCTGTGGGCCTCGAGCCCAGCTATACTGCCCTGCAACCCCGACGCTGACAGTTGATATGAATCTCAAAGTCTCCGTGTTGCACTGAGTATTTTTATCTTGCACTTTTGTTCTTGGATTGTCTAAAGAGGCTCAGAGTAATCAATGACTTTTATCTCCAAATCGGAAATTACAACATTTCTGGCAAGGCTCGAGGTGACCTGTAACTGAGGGAGAATAGCAGCCACATGAAATACTCACAAAACAGGGAATAAGCTAATTACTAAAGAGCTCCAACTGAAGTGTACGTCTAGGAAATATATCGCAATAAACAAAAATACTGCTATTTCTTTTGCCGTGTACCTTTTTTTTTAGCTTCAGAACAAAATGTGCGATGGAGATGGAGGAGAGGTAGAGGATGGAGTTTTGTGTTGTCACACACTCTTCTATGTATGAGTGGTTGAATCCCACCAGGGGGGCTGGAAAGAGAGTTTTCACAGCCAGATATCTCTGAACCTGGCGTTGTCGAGTCTTCAGTGTTGATCAAAAACACACTATCCCATCTCTCACATATACATTATTTTAATTTCCAGGCACAAAAATCCATCCAAATCCAGCTTTAATGCTGACAACTCGAGTCATCTTTTTAAGATAGATTTTTTTTTGTATCCTGCAGCCAGATTCAAAGTGGTCACCGGGTTTTTTTTTTATTTAAAACACAGCAGCTGACAAGGCCACAAACATCACATCTCCGCTTTCAAACGAAGGTGAGGCCGGGACAAACTCTGTACTTTGGAATTTCTCGGCATTGAAGCGAGGTGATAATGAACATTAATATGTACAGCTGGCTCTTTATACAACTCTTGCTGTGCTGCCTTTGGTGTCCTGTTGAGAGGGTGTCTAAGCAGTGCACCATCAATGGCAGGGAACAAAGCCAAAGAAAAATATCAAGTCTTTTTCCACAACTGCCTGCCTGCCTTGCTCTGCCTTAAGATTAATCTAATTTGGTCTTTATTGAGAAATGGGTAAGAGCAGTTTTGTTTTATTTATGTATGTTTTTTCCTCCTCTGCTCCTTTCCTTTGTTGCTTCTCCTCGGCTGCCTCTGACAAAAGACAGCCAGCCTGCCAAGCCCGGTGTTGCTCTGGGACGGACCTGTCAATCACTCCTGACGGCACCCTGACAACATGTACGTTAAAATTTCAAACGGGACTCAAAGGCGGCGTGTGACAGCAGAGCCTTTGAAAGTGGCTGTAGCGCTCGGCGACAGCCAGAGGAGTACGGGTGGAAAACAAACTAGAAAACAACAGTGCGGAGGGAGAAGAGAGAGAGAGTCAGAGACAGAGAGGGAAAGGGAGAAAAAAAAAAACAAAAGTTAAAAGCAAAACAGTGAAGAATGTGGGTCTTGATGATGGGAATTGGCATTAGATTCTCCCTTGGTGTATCATTGTTTTTTAATTTGGTTGAAACTCCCAGGAGTGGAGCTTTCGGTCTTCCAGGGACTCAGCTGAGGGCCCGTTCTCACCGCAGTCCAGGGACAGCGGCGCCTCTCTCCTGCTCCTCCGAGGCCTCGCTCAGATCAAGTCAAGCCCCTTATGCATCTCGCTACCCTATCCTCCAACACAAAACAACTGTGCACGAATGTTAATAACATTCTTGATTCCATCTCGCATACCTTCGCTTCATGGCTATGCAATTAATTCCCAGTAGAAATGGAAAACCAGCGCTTGCCACCGAGATAAGCCTTTTTCTGTAGAATTCATAAATGTAAGATCTGTAGCTTCCAATACCAACAAGGAAATGGACAGCTCAATTTAGATTCTGCTGTCCTGACTGTGCCAGGATGTAATCTTTTTTAAAAACACGGTGTATCCGCGAACCTTTTGCCTACGAGCAAACGAGTGGCATATGGCGAACAATGTGCACACACAGGCTCGAGGATGTACTTTCAAATGATCACCCGGGCTCGTCGCACAGACGCAGACCACCACCACCTCTTCAACATGGCTAAATGAACAGTGCAAATGGGGTACAACAAAAAGGGCCCGGGCTGTGCCAGACCCTATGGGAGGACTGCCATCTCTGCAGTCCTGCAGTTTGTGCACTGATCCTTCAGTCAGCATCCACATCTGCAGTTCAAAAACACACACTGGCTTGAAACTGCTACAAAGCTTACTGTTCATTGTCTGTCTGAGACTTTGTCTGACCATGCTGTGTAAGTGTGTGCGCGTGTGTACATGGATGTGTGTCTAGGCTAAGTTTGTTTGAAAGTAGAATTCTAAAATCAACTCTTACGCTGTAGTGTGCATGTGTGTGTGAGTGTGTGTGCTGCAAACACACGTGTCGCTTCTACAAACAAGTGGACAACCAGCATGTGTGCTGAGACACAGGTTATGCCAGCCTGTTAGTGATTTTTTTTTTTTTGTAACTTCTCCCTTGGTAAAACTATGTCTGAGCACTGATAGGCTTCAGTACACACAGGAGCCGTGGCACTGACACACACACACACACACATACACACACACACACACACACACACACACACACACACGCACACTGCATGAATTCATGCCATTGTCTAACTCATGCCTGTATACATGTGTGTCCAAGCTTACTTACAAATGTATACATGCAAGCAGACAAACACACATACAAGCTGCTCAGAGATATGGCTGTGGTAGAAAGGACTTAAAACAGCCATCCTGCAGACGGCCCATGCTTTGGCTTCTAGTGCCCTCTAGTGCTGGGAGCTACCTGGCAAATGACTTGGGATGTCTGGTGAAACTGCTCAACTGTGAGGACAAGCTGAGTTCGATTGAAATGTACTACAAAACAGCAATATATTTTGACCAACTTGTGTCAAAAACCTGTTTTATATGAAGCTAAAGGTAGCTTTTTCTTTCATAAATCCTGATCGATAGGAGTAAAAAGAGAGGAGCTCATTTCAGACAACAGTAAATGATCTAATAAACAATTTCAGGCATTTTAAACAATTAAAAACATAAAAATAATAAAACAGTCATGTCTACTGTATGATTGCAAATCCAGCTAAGTGCATTTCTGCAGCTCAAAAGAGCCAAAAAACCCACTTATCTTAAATTTAATACATAACATAGTTGTTGTTTATCATCTTTAACTGTATATATTTAGATATATTTTATCCCACATGTTGTGTATTTGTATAAACATTTGTAAACGTCAAGAACATATAAATAATGACCCCCATATGTAAAAAAATATGAGGGTGAATTCGCTTTTGCATTTTTAAAATGTAAAAAGTTGCCATTTTAAACAAGAAGGAAAATCATATTTCAAATATTATTACAAGCCTGTTTTATCTGTTGAGTCCCATCAAATTGCTTTATAATCAGATCAATCAGGCTAATTTACATAAATACATATCTTTTATTTTATATTCAGCCCCACTCAAAAAGGGAAACTGCTCAAGGACTAGATCATCGCAACACTCTGTAAATCTTTGCTCTTAAGAATTTTCAGCTGCAACACAAAAAAAACTATTACAATACATCTTTATTTGTATTGTTTTGTTTGTGAGGCTGACAATAGTATCTCTTAATCCGATGAAACTAAATGGATCTTAATAATTTAAATGCTTCTTGTGGCAAAGGTGATAAAAGCAAGACATGAATAAACAACTGCTTAATAATCACAATAGTTTGTTTTAACTGGGTCTTATGGGAAAGTGATCTAACACTTATATTATGTGTGTTATACTGAAGCAAAGGAGTGCGTCTGGACAAGAAAAAAAAAAAAGCATCCCGTTATTATGCTGTGTGTTTTGTATTATTAATGTGGTGCACAGGAAAGGCCTTTGAAAAGCTGGAAATCCAAGTAACATTATTAAGGTGCCACGCACTACAAACAAAAAAAAATCTGTGGCGTGAAATGTGACTTGTTCTTTCACGTAAGTGGGTAACATCACACTTTTCTTTTTGTCTTCTGCGTGTTTATCCCGCCTTCAATCAGTCATATTTATTGTACATAATTTTGTACAGAAAACATTTTTTACATCAGCCACATCACGGAGCATTTTCCCCTTGTGAGGATACTGTAAATTGCTGATGAAACAAAAGACTGCGTAAAGTTTTTGTTTAATATCTGAAGGTATTTATTTTATGAAGATATTTATTTTAAAATATAAAAATCAAACAGCAATTCCAATGTTAAAAAAATCTTGACATATTCGGTCAAAACCAATATAACAGAACATGTTTAGTGCAGCTGAGGTCACTGACTTTGAGTAACAGGATGTTCCATGTTACCATCTTATCTGCTTCTTCATTTAATATAATAAAGAGAGGTTTTTGTAAATCGTATGCGTGTATTTTTTGCGCATGCATGATCGAGCCAGCAGAGGTGGGATTTGAGAGGCACCTCAAAGCTCTGATTATCCTGAGTGTCTCTGCCCAATAATGTTACCTGCTGGGACAGCAGCACTGCTCCTCTAAATAAATTGCAAGTGGCCTTGGGCAATAAGAGGAACCCTCCTTTGATCTGCCTGACTGCCAACGAGGAAAATGTGCAGGCAGTCAATCAAGCTCTTAAGGCTTTGCAACAATGGAGCCGACCCCGGTTTATTATTTATTTTTTAAATTGATGTATTTCATTATCACAAGGTGTCTACTTGCTGGGGTGGCGGGGATGGGGGGGGGGGGCAACATGATCAATAATTGATATGCGGTGTGAAAAAGCTGATTTGCTGCCTCTCCTCTGGTGCACTTGTCACTAGCTGTTGTCAGAACACATTTGCTTTGATGACAAATTTGAAGAAGTGAACAACAGCATCACATCTGATTACAAATTTAGTGAGTGGTGAAAGGCAGAGGGCCCCTTCTCGCTGAGGCTCTGTTTGTTCAGGGGCGCTCAGGAGGAACGACTTACCAGGCTCCGAGGTGAGTTACAGTCTTGTAAGCAGAGAGATGAGACGGGGGTTGAACTTTTTTGTCATGTGTCAGTAAACAGCGTGACTTGTTTGAAAGGCACCTGGATTACAGGGTGAAAAGTTGCTCTTTAAACCTTTAAAGCTTTGGGGCAATGGGAGACGCGCCACGTCAAAACAGAGTGTGGAGATGAGGAGTGAGAGCAACTAAAAGCCATCACTCCCCCCGGTGTGTCTGCTGAGAGACGGAGGAGTTGTCCTGCTTTTTCGCAGAGTTTGGGTCATGCTGTATGGTGGAGCATCTCAAATGGATGTAGTCAAATAAAGGAAGATGCTTGAGTGATTTGAACAGTCCAGGTTTTTTCCTGAACGACAGCTCGTACTGACGTGAAGAAAATCCTAAGAACATTTGTGTTTCGCACCTGAATGATCACCTGCAGGAGTCCCAACTATATGAAAATCTTTATGGTGATTTCATTTTTAAGAGTAGTTCTTAATTAGTCTAAATGTTTTTTTTTTTAATTACATGTACGGAGTGGAGATTTACCACAAACTTTTAAACTAAATCCTGATGGGGAAACAGTTCAACACAAAATCTCAAAGAAGGGAAAACAAACAACATATCAACAACTCAACATAATTGACAGCTGCATCCATTTGCTCGGTCCAAGCCCCCTCCTCCTGCTTTTTCCACTCTGTTCTTCCAACACCATTTCCTCTTTTAATTATCCCCCAGCAAAAAGATGGAGCACATCAGACGCATCGCGGTAAATCCTGGCCCTGGCACAGGCTCATAGTGGCTCCTGCGTCTGGCAATCCCGATAGAGCCTGTGCGCTGGCAGTGACAAGAGAGGGAGGATGCCTGGAGATTTTCTGACAGAAAGAATGGAGAGGATGATCTCTCAGCAAAAGAGAGGTCCTCATTCTACTCCCGGCGTGGGAGGCTTTTTGGCGAGCGCTTTCCGATCATACCACATTTTCAGCACCAGATTAGCCAGTTCTCAGGAGCAAAACTCACATAGACCCCCTTGTTTACACCTCAGTACCACAGTGTTTTTGTAATGACTGTTCAGTAAAAAGAGCACATTGGAGGCACTGCAAGCACGGCTGCTCTCCTATCTCTCCCTACAACATTTTAGGGGTGAGACTTATTGTATATAGCGGGGTCAGAGAGACCGTGGTTTGGATTAAGGGAATATGATTTGTTTTGAATTGAAAGAAGTCTCCTCTGACCTGAAATGTGTTTTACTGAGCGAATTGCACATTCACATTCTAATTAGGTATCAGCTTACACGAATGGGTTTTTCGTTTGGAAGCCGGATAGATGAAAAAGGTTGCAAGTTAACTAGTGCTGGGGCTGCTATCTGTCAAAGTTTTCTCCCATCTCTGTGGGGTGCACATCAATCACAGAGGTCCCCAACTGACAGTCATTCTGCGGGCTAATAGTGTCGTCATCTCCCACGCGATTACACAGATTGCACAATGAGATCCTCGGACACAGTGGAGCTGCAAATCTAGCCCCCCACTCTGTTCCCTTCTCCTTTCCTTTTCTTCCATCATTCCGAGATGAAGAGTGGAATGCTCCACAGCGGGTAGCTTTCTTCTCCTCCGGGGGGAACTGAGGAAGCAGGCAAGGGCCTCTGTGATGTTACTTTCCCTTCAGGGTGGGGAGGAGATGTCTTGTAGCGCAGCTAAAGATGATCATTTGAGAGCCTGTGAAACAAGGTTCCCCTCTGGAAGCCACAGAGACGTGGGGAGAGCCAGGGTCCCAGCTAATGAGTTAGGGTTAGCTGATGTTCCTCGGTGATGAAAACGAGAACAGTGACATGATGGTAGTGGTGGGTTTTTTCCCCCCCAGTTTAGGCATTGTATTGCAACTTTGTTACATGCTCTCTGAATGCAAAGGTCAGAGGCCAGCGTTGGAGGTGACGGAGTCATGCTGAGAGACACCTTAGAGAAGCAAATGCTTGCTCCTGCAGCACGCAGAGCTTGAACATGTGCTATCAAGCCAGCTGCTGCCCTCTCGCATCAAGGCCCAGTACAAAGATTCCACATTTAATAGGCATGATGAAAGAAATCATTAATCTATGACTGCACGTATGAGGAAAATCTAAACATTTGTTTCTTATATGCTCTGATAAAACCTTTCCTCCCGGAGTAAATATTTGCTGGAGAAACTCACAAAACAAAACAACATCCCATCTGATAATCAGCCACAATTACGCTGCACACTGTGATGAAAGGATATCAATGATCTACTTATGTCATAGAAAAAGAGTGCAGCTTCAAACATGAAAGCCATTGAAGCCGATGAGAGTTTCAAGTCAATGAATGATCAAAGAAGCAAAAGCTTATCAACGCTGTTCCTTAACACTGAAACAGTGTCATATGGCTGTGGATATGCTTCCACAGTTGCAGTGTTTTTGCCCAGGAACATAATGGCTATTGTGCTTTCTGAAACTATTTGCCTTTTTCACACAGTCGAAGCTGCAAAAAGCACACAAAGTGGAGAGGGGGCACGGCCCTTTATCCCGATGAAAGGCTAAAGGATGAGACTGACCTTTCTGGCATCAGCTGGGCTTTGGGAACACAATACATGGCGGCAACTCTTTCTGGCCTTTTCCCCTTCAGCTCTGGGCTATGCTTACAAGCCAAAGACTCAAGTCCAAACATCTATCATTTTATACAAAGACTCAAACACACAGATGCCCCAAACCCCTCCTTTTACATCACACACACACACACACACACTGAGCAGTTCTGTCTGTACATCTGCAAACAGACCGGTCTCGTCTGGCATCATAGTACAACTGCAGGCTATGGAAGCAAAGAGAGACAACATATCACTGTAGATTACATCAACACAAAAGCTTGACTCAGTCCACAGTATCAACACCACTCTCCTTTAACAGGAATTGAATAACAATTACATGGCGACCTGCACACACCCAGGGAATCATAACTTACTTAAAACGCGACTGAATGAAAAGTAAAGTTTGCCACACATGCAAGACATGAAATGAAAATCCTGACATGGTTAAGTACTAGTTTAGAGAGTGCCCCCCAAAAATGACCTAACCTACTGTACACTTTAAAAGCTTTGTTGCTGGGGGGCCACATACCTAAAGGGCCTTTGTGTGATATTTCAAAAGGCTGCATCAAAAAGGTCATGGGGGAACAAGGGTCATACAAACACAGAACAGCACTTGTGTGGTGTTCAGTTTTTGTTTTTTTTTTGGCCAGGGGTGGGGGGGTGGAGGGGGGGTTGTCAATTCTATAGGTAAACTCTAGCAGACAGGAGATAAGGTACCCGTGGGCTGTCGGACAAAGGGAACAGTAGTTCTGAAAAGGTAAAGAGTAGTAGTCCCTGACGTGTCAGAGGCCTCATCGTCAGTGGGAGAGTATAAAAGGACCTGCAAGTGTGTGCTATGGTGCGCTAAACATCCACAGTCCTGCAACCATGGGAAAGGTATGAGCTCACATGTAATATGGCAACAGCTTTGACGGAGACGCGAAGAAGGAAAATGGCAGGGAACATGTGTCAGGTGTTGTAACAGGGAAAGCGAATGCAGCAAAGGGTGAAGAGAGATACTCAGAAAGGACTGATTCAAGTCAAAATATTAGCTATAGGAATATAGGGTGGACTGCTAACTTCTGAGGACTTCATTTAAGGAGGAAAAACACACTTAGAGGTGTTTAAAATGGAAGGTTTAGCAATTATATGGCATCCAATCATGACAGATTCATTGTAGTTGTATGACAGTAACAACAAAGTTGACAGCATCTTCAGATTGGACGAGCGTTCGATGAGTTCTTTAAATAAAAGTCAGCTCAAACAATAGTTTCAATCGCCTTGATTTTCACCTGTCAAGCTCAGAAAACAATATACAAGTGTATACTGCAGACAGGAGAGGCTTGTTCAATCGAAGGACTCATGAAAAAGTAATTGTTCAAGGGAGAGCAGTGTCCCCTACAGTCCTTCCATGAACATTGCAAGTGGTGCATTTACATGCCTGAGATTATACTGAGTGATATGTGCTTCTCTCTGACTTTTTTTTTTAGATAATTTTCTACGAAGGCCGAAACTTCCAGGGCCGCCACTGGGAGTGCAGCAGCGACTGCATGGACACCTTCAGGCACTTCAACTGCTGCAACTCCATCCGTGTCAGCGGCGGGCACTGGGTGGCCTACGAGAAGCCCCACTACATGGGCTACCAGTACATCATCGGCCCTGGCGAGTACCCCGACTACCACTGCTGGATGGGCTTCAACAACTGCATCCGCTCCTGCCAGATGTACCCCCCTGTAAGTCAATCAAACAGACAGATAGGATTGGTAGTCCCCCCTCCACCCCCTCTAACCCACCCCCACCGCTCACCTTGTACATCAAATGCCGCTTTAGAAATGGATGTCAATCACCAGCCTTTTGATGTCATTAACAGATACTCAGGCAGGTCAGAGCATAAAAGTGTCTGTTGCAAGGCCCACAAGGAGACCCAGTCAGCCTTTAAAAGGAATATGATACACCCCCCATAAGACTTGGTGCCTTCATTCTAATTCTGTTAGTCACATTGAGTGTTTCTGGCAGTTAAGGAAGGGCGGGAGGGGGGGGAATCAAATTCTGTCATGCTCCGAAAGAGTTGTAGCTTATTCTCATCTGTAGTTACTTAAGGAAGTAGTACTCACTTGAATTCAAGATATCAGCTCGGGGCTGAAAGCAAAGTGCTCTCTAGGGTTCTACCTAAATAGCATAATAATCATGCTCCTGGTTTATTTTACACACAGTATAGAGGATCCTACAGGATGAGGATCTACAACAGGCCCGACATGATGGGACAGACAATGGAGTTCATGGATGACTGCCCCAACGTGTATGATCGCTTCCGCTTCCGTGACATTTACTCCTGCAACATCATGGAGGGTTTCTGGATCTTCTATGAGCACCCCCACTACAGGGGACGCCAGTATTTCATGCGCCCCGGAGAGTACAGGGCCTGTGGTGACTGGGGCTGCCACAACCCCATGGTGGGCTCATTCAGGAGGATGAGGACTGTCATGTAAAGTCTACCCATGTGCAGATTGAATTAAAAACTTGATTTTCAAATAACCGTGTGTTTTGTGAGTTTATTTGAACAAATCCATGCAACATTTCAACACAAGTCTGAAGTACAACAACACTCACTGGTCAAGCAGCTTCCTGTTTAAAAAGCCTGCTGCCCCTTAATGACACCTAAACACCTACTGCAACAAACCAAACCTTTCCTCTTTGCTGCCCTGCCTGTGCACACAGTCCGTGCGTAGGTTTCTGGCTTTCATGCCAATAAAGGCAGATGTTGCAACTCTTATTGTGGCCCTTTGAGAAAGTGCAGTTGTACAGTATTTTCCATAGACGGACAAAGCTTTGACAGAGACAAAGCGGCCGCTGCAGCTCACCAGTCCTATAGTGTTCGGCCGTCTATACAGCCTGCTGTGCTGACACGACAAAGCTTTGTTCCACATTTGCAAAGCCCTGATCCCAGCAGGGTCTATAAAGAGGTCTGGTACAGCCCGACATCTGGTCTGGTCTGAACTTAACACAGTTACAATGGGCAAGGTAAGCGTGCAATTTTAAATCTATACAGTCAAAGCAGCTTAAAATGTCTGATGTGTAGTGTTTATAATTTGTATCTAAGGGGTAAAAAATGGCAGTTAATTCTAAAACTTCTGTGGGTAGAAATGTGATAGTCAGGAGCTCTAGAGGATTGTTAACCATAATTATAACATGAAGGAAATTTAAATAGCATGCTAAATAAAAGCTGCAAAATAAGAGTATTATTATACTTAAATCATAGCATTGTCTTCTTCATTGCAATTATTCAACTGAGCTTGGAGTGAATTAATTCCTGTAAAAATAGGCCAAGACTTTTTCCTTTCATTAAAATATACCACATGCTTTTCTGTATTGTGTTAAACTTTGCTTCTGGTACATCATTCGGGACATATTTTTCAAACTCCCTTAAACTCATCTATTCCAAAATCCTTCACTTCTGTACAAAAACTTTGTTGGATAAAGCCAACTTGCAAACCTGGCTCAGAATACCAAATGGTATGGTTATGAAACTAAATGAGACTAAAAGTTCAAGTTATTATTGTGTTAAGAGTCTGAAGAGCTGGAGGACACAATTCTTCATGCATAAACAGTGTGTAATAGTTTGTCTTTAGCATAGCCCTGTGGTGATTATGTCTGCCCATCCACCACTTGCAGATTATCTTCTACGAAGACAGGAACTTCCAGGGTCGTCACTACGAGTGCAGTAGTGACTGTCCTGAGATGCAAAACCACTTCAGCCGCTGCAACTCGATAAAGGTGGACAGCGGTTGTTGGGTTGCCTACGAGAAGCCCAATTATGGCGGCTACCAGTATATGCTGCACAAGGGCGAGTATCCCGACTACCAACGCTGGGCAGGCTTCAATGACTGCATCCGCTCCTGCCGTATGGTGCCACCTGTGAGTTTTTAACTGATGCCTTACTCTGTTTGCAGCAGAGTTTTCACTAAAGCTTTTCTGTAGAAGTGCCAGTTTGGGATCATTTAGTTCTCAAGCCTAGTCCTGCTGTTTTCACCAGTCTGTGCCAGTACCTGTGGCTATTTTAAAGCATCTCTTTCTAGCTTGACCTGTAACTGCAGTGAAAAAAAGTGTCAAGAAATAAAGAAAAATACAGACAGGGTCATTGGATCAGAACAAGTTTAGTGCAGGGAAAAAAGTTTGTTATTCTACTGTGGTTATATAAAGTTAAATGACAGCGTCATCTCTCATAATTTCATCCCTAGTATAACGGGAACTACAGGATGAAGATCTTTGAGCGCTCTGACTTTGGAGGCCAGAATCTGGAGCTAATGGATGACTGCCCAGATCTGCACGAGCGTTTCCATACCCGTGACATCTCCTCCGTCAATGTCATGGAGGGCTACTGGATGCTGCATGAACACCCCAATTACAGGGGACGCCAGTACTTCTTGCGTCCTGGAGAGTACAGGAGGCACAGCGAGTGGGGAAGCACCAGCCCCACCATCGGATCTCTGAGACGTGTCACTGAGGTCAACTGATTCCCGGCATCTTCTTTTTTTACCCTTATTGAGCCCCACTGTTAAACATCCCACCCTCTTGTCCCCCCTAATGCCAGCACTGTTTCAGTGTGGTCTCAACATTGTGGTGTCCAAACCTGAAATCATACAGAGGGTTTTGATGCGTTTGATGTTGGGTTCTGGTTTTGTTGGGTTGCTTTGCATTGTTGGGTAAAGTTCCTCCCCAACTCAAGCAATGCTCAATAAATAGTGATGATCTTTTTTGCTTTGGTCGTCCCAGAGCAAAATGGTTTGCCTCGCCAGGTCCCCAACCTCCTGTCCTACTGGAATCACAATAAAAGAAAACTTGATGAAAGTCAACTAAAGGGAGCCTTTGTTAATTTTCTATTGACTACTACAGCTGTCACTATAAAAAGATCAGGGGGATATGGCTTTTCATAAATCTGAGGAATATTTTTCTCTTTAGTATGGTGATTGAACTTTCATCAGGCCACAGAGTTAGATAGAAGTGTAACCACCGAGGTCCTAGACCAAGACCGAGAGTTTCTACAGTTTGCCGTGATATCGTCATTCCACATACACAAAGAAAAATTATCAAGGAAACAGAAGCTTATTCTTTGAAGTTCAATATTAAAGACCAAAAAAGGGTATCTGAGGATGAGCATGTAGGAGTCTTTATGAGATCACATGGTACAGAGTAAGCGCGTTGAGTCCATGAAAGATGCCCATATTAGATCCACATCACAGGGCCAGTGCCAACTCAAAGAGTTGGAGTCAAAGTGGCCTGGTATTAGCCCCGAGCATCAAGCTCTCTCAGAACAAAAAACAAAACCCAGTCCACATCCCTGCTCATGCATTTTTCATCAGCCCAAGATACTGAACCCTTTCAGAAATAAATATCAATTATTGAAATTGTTAATTAGACGCTGCGTAATTGGCAAAGATACACATGAATAAATAACTTTGACCATTAATTATTGATTCAAAAAAATTTGAAGCCCAGCGGGGAGTGCATTTGAGAGTCTCTTAAGATCAAGCACAACAAGAAATATGAGTTTTGGCCTTGAGTAATGTCCAATTAAAGGATTGTCGGCTTTGCTGTACAAGTCCGGTGATTTGCCCTCATCATCCTTTTCATATCTGTGGACAACAATACCCAGCAGACAACACATCAACAGGGTGCAACATGGGATCTGATCAGCTGGAGTCTGGGGGCAATGCCAGATAAGAGATGAGAGGAAACTTGCAGGCTGCCAGGCCTCAGCCTTAAATGGAAGCTAATCTCAGGTCATGAAGGGGCAGCGGCTTCAAATATTAACCAAATTCAGGAAGTAAGCACTGTAGACTTCCACAAAAAAAAAAAAAAAACAAGTCTGTGGTCATTTATGTTCAAAGTTTATGGTTAAAACCCTGCAAACTTCACACAAAAACAACAGTAAAGGCAAATAACCTAAACTCTGCAAACTTAATCAAATATTCAGTACAGTCGTGAAGCAAAATCTACTGCATTTTCTACTTATAGCATCATTGAAATCCTTAGTTCGGTTAGTTTTAAGGAGCCATAAAGTTGGAACATGAGCAGAGGACAAAACTGGGGTGATCAAAAACAGCATGAAGATATAAATTAAGTTCATGACTTGGATTCAAATGTGTATAGCTGCTAATAGTAGCAGATAATATTTTTAAGCACTGACCCATCGGTGCACTGAGCCCTAATTTTGGTCGACAAAGTACATTTTCTGTGGCCCAAATGTAAACTTATACAAAAACAATAGCTCACAGACAACGTAATGTTAAGGTTTCATGTTTCTCTTAACAGAAACTCTCCTGCTGTGTTTAGCTCTGTCAGCAGTTAGTTCTATTAGCTCAGGTAACTATTAGCTCTATTAGCTCGGTTAGCTGTTAGCTTTATTAGTTACAGAGTAGTAACAGAGCTCTGTGCGCTACGTTGTAGTCGCTCCATCTAGTCATTTGCTAAGTGATAGTTTGGCTAATCATACATAGAAAAATTTCTTTCGTCCCTGAGGCAATTCTGGGAAGATCTCTGTTCTGACCAAACACATCTTCAATCGCGGGATGCTGATAATCTTGAGCCCTGGCTAGCCGACGACGAGTACTGTTTGCGGTTTTTGTTGAGGGTTGAATTAGTGTTATGAGGGCATTTTATTTACTGTATTTAACGGTTATATAGACAGGTGACCTCAATGAGACACGTAGTTTCATTCTCAAGAGAGACCCAATAAATCTGTGGCCAATCTGGATTTAGCAGAGAATTCTGAGAACCTGATACACAGGGTTGCAGTTTATTGCCAATATGTGATCATTTCAATGCAAAATCCACCACTCAGCAGAGGCAGTTCAGTCAGTAACCTGACAATGGAATCTGCCTTCCACATCACAACAAAACACTCCTAAGTGTCCTGTTATTTCTTAAGTAGAAAACTGGTGATAATGCAGCAACTGGGTATACACACTTATACCTGAACAGCTGCTGATATTGTAGCAAACAACTTTGATGCATGTGATATTGCAAAATACAATCCTATGAAACACCACGGATCAAAGAGGCAATACTCAGTGTCCCTGGATTGTTCCTTCTCTACCTCAAGTCATTTAGATGATATTTTCAATCGCTTCACACATAAAAAGGACAAAAGAGTGAGATCCGAGTTTTGTCTCCCTCTTCATCTCTGAACCCTTTGGACTCTGTGATGGGAAGCTGATTGAAGGGTAAGTAGTGCGTTTTAGAGAATGAATTCTTTAGATGCTGGAAGAGAGAAAGAAAAACGAAAGAAACAGAGAAACCCAGAACATAAGCCTGTGATTCCATTATTAGTCTCAGTTCTCCTTCTCCCTCTTTTCATTTCTGATGGCTGGATAATTAAACCTCTATAGTATTGTCTTCCATCTTCCTTGCCCCACTTCCAGCAATGCGAATTCCCCTATGGGCAACTTTAAAAAGGCCCTTTTTAGACATCTGTTTTTCAGATCAGCACGACTTTTTTTCCCCCATTAATTTGTGTTCTTTGTGAAAGTAGAAAGACTAGTGCCAGGACAGAGACGAACATACGTGTAACAAAAAAAAAAACAATCCACAACATTTCAAGCGCAAAAATCAAAGAAAGTAAGAAAAATATCCAAATAATCTTTTTCAACATTTTTTTTTATTCTACAATACTGCTATTATACAACCCAAACCAATCCTTAAGTGTGGATTGCAAGACATCAGATAGGAGCTCAGAGGCTGGAATGTTACAGAGCTTAATTTAAAAGCAGTCGCGTTCTCCCCTCCAGCTTGAAGGAGGCAGCTTGTCAATTACTGTTCCCGCTCTGACAGAGGCTCTGGGCGCCACGATGAACAAGCAGGAAAGCAGCAAAGCATGGAAAAATGAGCACAACTTGTAACAATGATCAAATAAATAAAAAATGGTAAATAAAATGGATGCATAAAAGCATTCTAACTATAATGCAATTAAATAAAAATGTTAAATTTCTTCTTATACTTTTGTATAAATGTTCTTGATGGCACAAATTCTCTAAATTTTAATAGAGGAAATCTGAATGTGTAACACACCAGGGTTTGGTTTAACTGAGCAAAAGCTCCTTTTTCTACTATTAAATGCTAACTTGTGGTGTCTGAAATTAACAGGACTATCACCTTATTCGATCGAAATACCTGTACATTTACATATGGAAAATTCAGCCTGAAATTACAGCAAGAAAAACTGATGTTACATGAACAAAGAGAGCACTTAAAGTATAGTCAGAATGAACCATGAGGCAATGAGCCAAAGCAATCAACTAAAATAAAACTGGGCCTTAGTGTTATATATGTACAATTATAGCAGGAACTTATTTTTGGATTCAGTTTCAAATAAATTACATATATTTTAGAAAAATATAATATGCCCATCATAACACTGTTTACTGGCTACAGAATAACCATTATTCGCACAATTAAATTTGCAAAGTAAGTGCAGACTGGTATAGAGGATTAAGAATACTTTGATATCCTGTTTTCTCACACACATTTTAAAGAAATTAAATGTTTCTGTGAATTACTGTAGCACCACTTTCAGAATCATGTCCTGAGATTGCACTGTTGAAAAAATTATTTCAAGCACTTCAGTTTCCTTTGACACATGTATGACATATAGTGTGTATTCACTTTGTCTTAAAGAAAGCAACCTTAGTTAACGTCCTTCTTGTTCACAGTTTCTCCTATCAATGCATTATTGCCAAAGTATTGTGACTGTCACATACAGTAATACCTCCTGCAGGAGCCTATGAGGGTAAGGCTATTAAACAAAGGCTGGTACATGCAGAGTAAAATCAGGGGCTGTATTCACAAAGCTTCCTAGTTGCTCCTGTTTATGAAATTTTAAGAAAATTTTACTCCTCACGTTTTCTTAGAATTTCCCCTTAAAGTTACGATTAGGTCCTTGTAAAGATAAGTCATTCACAAAGCATCTTAGACCTTAAAAGAACTCCAAGGTGAAAAATTGTCAGGAGCAGGGAGGAGGACTTTTAAGAGGCTTAAGAGTTTCTTAATCAGAGGAGAAAATGGTGGAAACACAAAGACGTCGGATTATTCAAACACTGGATGACCGCGAGTAAATTAAATGCTGCAGATCAGATCGTGCAGAGATGATATGTAGGGTCGGTCTCATTAGGGATACACACACATTTCCGCTATAACACACCTGTTAAAAAAGTGTCATACCTAGCAACGGGTCGACCACACCTCTTCACTAAGGTAAAAGTCTCTGTCCCTTCCCTCCCTTCCTAAATCACTCCTAAGCTACTATAGGACTCCTTACTCAAAATTTTTAGGTTGATTTAAGAGCTCTCTGAGAGGATTGTCAGAATGTTTGAATACCACCTCTGGTCTGCACTTGCTAAAAGGCGGAACAGTTGGTGCTCTATTTTAGGAATGACTCATTGTTTCACTGAGACGTCTGTAGTCAGCCGTAGGTAGAAATGTATTTAAAAAAACAAGATGGAGAATTAAAATCAAATGTAAATCAAATGCTATCCATTCAAGTGCACCGGAAAAGTCTATCAGGCCAAGTGCACCCAAGGAGGCTAAACTACCTGATCGGAGACCTTCGCTTCATTTCTAGCGATGCCTGCTGTATCTCTCCAGCATCGCAGCTCCAGTTACACAACATATGTATCGTACCCCATAGCTCCCGTAGGGTCAAAAACCATGTCCCAGCCTTCATTTAACAGCCTTGTATGAGGTTGACTTTACCCATCTCATTGAAGAATTATAAGCTGAGGTAGAATTTCTAACACTGTAAAGTCTTAGTACCAGTCTGAAGTCTGAACAGGGACAACTTTCTGAATGTGCTGATAAAAAGGATAAAAAGGTGTGCTGAGCTTCTCTCTCCATGCTGTGTGCTTCAGAGCTTTAAAACAATGACATCAGCCATTATCTGCAACAAGGCCCCGGGGGGAGCTGCTGGCTGGCAGTGTAAACCATGCTGACCAACGTTAAGGCCATGTGAGTGTTGTCAAAGTCTCTGGTCTAGTTGCTGTCCCTTTGCCCAGCGAGAGGCTGCCCGACAGGCAGGTTTTCATGGAGGTACTTCATGGTACCCTTTTCAGAGAAGTCGGCTGCTGTGTGCCCGTCGCCTCTCAGGACCCACTTGGTGGTGAGCAGCCCCTCCAGGCCAACAGGGCCTCGGGCATGGATACGAGCCGTGCTTATACCTACCTCTGCTCCTGGAGACAGAAGAAGAAAAGCAGCAAGGGAGAATAGTAAACATGATATCACGTGTTGAGAGAGTGCAGTTACTTCAGAGACGATAAATGATTATAAGTAAGAATATGTAGGCTGTCGAAAAGACAACCTGAAGCAAGGTGGATGGGTCAAACTAGGGCTGCTCCCTAATAGTCGACCAAACGTTAGTCAACCAGAAAGGTCATTGATCGTCAAGATTTCACTAGTTGCTTAGGCGCAGCATGTGTAAAGCCTCTAATTTCCAGGGCTGGTACCTGCGGTTATTCCACATGCTAGTTAATAACATGTCGGGCAGGAAATCCAAAGTGTGGGATCATTTTGAGAAGGTGAAGGATGAACCCAAGGTGATGTGTAAACTCATCTTCATTGGTCGACTACAAACATGACATATCATCTGAAACATGGAAGTAGCTACATGCCCATTAGCCACTTAGCATTAAGTTAGGTTCATTAGTACGGTTTTGTATTTCTCTGTAATGTAGCACAGTGTTAACAATGTTACTGATACTATTCTTTCTCACACCTTCAACTCGAACCATTGTGATGCCCCGCCCAAAATATTAATATTGTAAACATGTGGACGACTAGTTGACGAATGACGACCATTGGTTGACTAGGAAAATTCTTAGTCGGGGACAGCGCTGCTAGAGCATCATAGCTTGACGTGTCGGGCCACTGACCAAGCGTCAATATTTGACAGACAATAGACATTTGACATAGTGCCATCACATACCCAGTCCAAAGCGGTAGCCATCAGCAAAACGGGAGCTTGCATTCCAGAAAACGCAGGCGCTGTCCAGCTGATGCAGGAACTGCTCCGCTGTCTCCTCTGTGAGAAAGAAAGTTCACAACTTTGTATCTCTGATCCAACACCCTTCTATATAAGTGACAATAACTACTGAGCTGAAATAATGCATTTCAGTCCCAAAACACAATCTACATATCATTTCTACCATCTTGGACATGATGATATAGACAAGTCTACAGGTCCAAATGTCATCAGGAGAAATCCTTCAGTTGCTATACTTTGAAATTAAATCCAACTCAATGAGAGGTCGATACTCAGTAAATATTGTATTAGTGAATCAAATTTGGTTGAGATTTTTGCACAAGGAGCCAAGGCAGGTTTTTCTCTTGATGACTGCAGAGATTATCTACCAATCAGCTAATGTGTCTGTCAATAATGTACTTATATTCACCTGTAACCGATCCATCTACCCATCTTATCCAGTGTCTTTTATCTATTGCACCTACCTACCTACATCCATAATTTATCATATCAGATATATTTTACATGGTGTATCTTTCTATCTACTGTAGCTATCACTCATAAATCTCTTTCTATCTCTACTGTATCTGACAGACACAGGTGGCAGATTATATTTTAATTCATTGAGATACCTTCTGTGGTCACCAGATGGCAGCAACACATCCTCCACTGCAGGTGAGAATAATCCTCAGTGTAGAAATGTGCTCACTTTTATTCCGGTCACCCAAAGAAATGTGAAATATTCTGCATATCTGTATTTCAGCCTCCTTTTATGAGAGACGTGCACCTCAGCCTTTTCATGCATTCTTTTTTCGTCGAGTGGTTTCTTTTGTCGCAGTCCATCCATGTTACAAACAGCGCGATTCATGTAACAGCTTTAGTTCCCATCAACATTTCATGATATTCCCAAAAATTGACCGCCAAATGAACGTGTCTCAGGAATTGCAATATGTTGGTTTTCAACACCGTCCGCATGCAATATGGCCTCAGCCTTTACATCAGGAAATACTCTGGACACTGCGCAGCATGGCTCCAATCAACACGAGTTGGAAAGATTTGGCGTGATGGCTCACTTGAAAGACAGAAATGTGTTTAAACGTGACCCAAAGTTATGACAGGTACAAGTCTTTTAAACTGGGTTTTAGCATCTGCTCTACATTTTAAACGGGCTCTGTCCCCTGCATTGGAGTCGCACAGGGAGGCTGTGCACTCATCCTGACAACAAAGTGTCACTGCTCATTAGTCACAGTGGCAGGAAGTGAGATGAATGAGGAAGGTGAATCAAGAGACTGAGAAGTTGATAAAGATTGGACATCTACAGGAAGAGGCATGAAAGAAGTAATGTATTTTTGCCATTTTAAAATGCAAATTGGCGGAGAGGGAGACCAACAAAATACTGGCACAAACACACTAGGCCACCTACCGTTTTCTGTGATGATAACGTCTGTGTGGGAGCTGCCATACTTGTGAATATGGTCCACAGCCTCCTGCATGCTGTCCACCACCTCCATGCAGCACTCCAGGTCACCGTACTCTACCCGCAGGGACTTGGCCTCTGATGGGCTGAATGTCAGGTAGGAGGCGAACCGAGGGCCTGCGTGAATCTTCACCTAAGGACACGATACAGATTAAAAGAAAGAAATGAAATGAGATAACAAGCATATTTATAAATAAATACATTTTAAAAGGTTAATTTAGCTTATTTAGGATGATATTTTACCCGTTCGGTACGCAGCATGTCAATGATCTGGTCAAACAGCGGGGTCCTGAGGATGTCCCTGTGAATCAGTAGACTTTCCATGGCATTACACGCAGCAGGGTAGTCGCACTTTGAGTCTCTGACTGGAATAGAAAGTATCAGTCAATTACTGACATACTCTTAGTTGTGATCTAAAATCAAAATGAGCCGTGTTAATTTACTCATACAGAAATGCATACAAACTGCTACAGGTCAAATCAGCAAGGTGATTCATTAATGCTGACCAATTTTGATGACTTTGTCAACGCTGGCTTCTGTGTCGACGTAGACGTGGCAGATTCCTTCGCTGTGACCCAGCACCGGGATGCCCTTGGCTGCCCGCTGATGTTCCTCACCAGCTGAGATGAACCCCGGGGGATAATCAAGTCGATCATCTTGTCCAGACGGCACAGATCCTCCACCTCCTCACGAGTGCTCACCTTGTGACAGATACAGGTTGTCAGCCACAGCAGCTTCATGCTACGACATCTGATTTCCCCATTTCCATGAAATGTGCCTAGATTGGCTTATCATAAATGTATATGAAACATTTTACCAGCTGCACAGCCTCGCTGACACCATGCATGGAGAGGGCTTCCTGGGTGAGCTGGTGGAGGACACGGTTGGTGTTGGCCGCCTCTTTGCCTCCCTTCAGCAGAAGGGCGTTGCCACTGGCTATGGCCAGTGCTGCCACCTGGAGAAACACACACACAGGGTTTGTGATATTACTACGGCCATTTCAAGAAAGTTATCTTAATACTTAAGATGCTTGCATTTGCCAATACTCTAAATAAGGCAAGGCAAGTTTATTTACATGGCACTTTTCAGCAGAAAGACAAAAGAAAGATGGTATAAAAAGGACATTTAAAATAAGCATTGGTTTAAAAGAACTGAGAGTTACGCAGACCCGGAGCTTTCTGGGAGTTTGTTCCAGATTTGTTGTGCTTAAAAACTAAACGCTGCCTTCCTGTGTTTAGTCTCAACTCTGAGGACACAAAGCAGACCTGTCCCAGGAGACCTGAGAGGTCTGGATGGGTCATAATGAAGCAGAAGATCAGAAATTTGGGCCCTAAAGCATTCAGAGCTTTATAAACCAATAGTGTCCGTGAAAGACAGGAAGCCAGTGAATACAAAAAAACCTTTAAACTTCCAGATCTGTTTGTGTTACTGCAGCTCTGCCTGGATACCTGCGGCAGGCAGTCGGGTCGGGCCTCAAAGATGACCAGCAGAACTCCGATGGGCACAGTGATCTGCTCCAGCTCCAGGTTGTGAGCCACCCTGGTCCTGCGCAGCACACGGCCCACACTGTCCTGGGCGGCCACGGCGATCTGGCGCAAACCTATGGCCAAGCTGTTGAGTTTGGCAGGTGACAAGCTCAGACGCTTCAACATGGCTGGCGGCAAATGGCCTGTAGAAAGGACGGAGCGCAAGATTACACTTTGCTATTAGTGGATATATGATCGAACTCTCATCAACAGAGGCAAAGCATAGAGAGTGGTAAAGTCGCCCTCTGGTGGACAGATATGAGTTAAGCTGCATATTTGGAAATATTTACAAAATTATACAACTCTGTGTGGCAATATAATGATTGTAATTACACTTAATTATTTCCTGCCAGAGAGGAATCTGTTGATATCAAATCTGCTTTCGGATCATAAGCTTTTATTCTTATGATTAGGTGAATAGCAACAAAAAATATATATACACTAAGTAGGTATTATGGGCTTCAAAAACTTGAACAGAGCTGCAAACTTTACCGGGTACCACACTGCTACATCCTCTCTAAACCTGATAAACTGACTGACTGAGGTGCTCTATTACCTGCATTTACAGCCAGGTCCATGTCCATCTTGTTGGCAGCCAGAATCTCCTCCTTCTTTTCAGTCAGCAGCTCTGCTAGATGGCAGATGATCTCACTCCTCTGATGAGACAGTAAACCAAACGCAGGCAGGATGAGCATGCAGCACGTGTGTCCACAAGAGGTCAGAGTTTGTCCATATCTGATAAAAAGGTAAGCTTTCGCCTCTTTATTCAAAAGAACATGTGTTTATAACCTGAACTAATACATTTTTTACAATTAAACTAAAATCCTTAAAACACAAATAATGATCCTTATTCAAAACAATTCGGCACCTGGTCTGGGTGCAGGGAGGCCAGTGTTCTTCCAGAGGTGCGAGCCATTTCTGTCTGATGCTCCACAGTTGGGCCTAGTGAAGGGTCAGTGACAAAACAGGCTTCACTCAAAGAGCATTTAGTTGCCAGTTTCAGGTACATCTAGTTTAAGCTAATACAGTCTTTTTAAGCTGAACAGTCCTGAAATATTTTTTAATGAGGTGTTTCATTCAATTCAATCTGTTCTCCTTGACAAAAACATTGTAGACAAAATATTTCACTTCCCAGTATAATTCATGAGCACCACACACTACCAAACCAGTCAACAGAAGAAAATGTTGGCACCATGTGTTTCTGCAAACCACAAATATGCTACATTTGCACATTTCATACACATCATAATTTCTAAAGTGATGTAATATATGATCTGATTTTGTCATCGGAAGGCGGAGGGGAGGGTGGATGGCATGTCACCTTGGTGAGATGCTGGCTATGCTGCAGACCAAACAACAGCAAAACCTGATGGTTTTTAGCATGTCGTTCCTGTGTTTCCAGTTACTTTTTTCCTTTTTTAGGGAACCCTCACAGTTTTCCCCAGTGGAAACAGTGCCACGAAAAGCGGTTGTTTTTACAGAGACATCAGTGCATTTCCAACTTTAAACATAGTGTTTTTTGTGCCGATATGTAACCACACATTAACGACAGCATTGTTCAGATGTTGAGTTTCAACAAACTGCTACATAATGTCATGAAAATGTAATATATTTATGTAGAAACACACAATTCTCAAATTTTTTTGGTCGGTTGGTTTGCAAACTACATTCTCCTAACACTAAATCAAAAACCCTTAAACTAAATAATTATCACAAACAATTATAACCTTCCTGAAGACATGATTAATTGCAGGACTGTTGTTTAGACTGAGTTCATTTTAGCTAGACCAACCTAATATAAAACAACAGAAGCTGCGACTTTAGCATGGCTGCAGTAATACAAATGTGAGAGGAGGTTTTGACAGAGAGGATGCGGCCCAGGTTAACTCACCAGCAGGTTTGATCTCAGAGAAGAAGGTCCCCACCTTTTTGCCCTCCACGATATCAGTAATGACGTGACCTGTTACTTTGGGGTGGGTGCCGTTTGCAATGACCACTGAGGTGCCACCCTGTAGGGCCCAGAGGGCAGCCTTGACCTGCAGGAAAACAAACACACAATTAAATACGGGTCTCTTTAAAATCTCTACTTGAAGTCTTTACTTTTTAAAATTACATGAGTTACAATTTCAATGTAAACATCAAAAACAAATGTTACCTTGGACATATAGGAAGAAGCAGGAAAGCATGTTATGTGTTTTTGTTGTCTCACTTTGATCAGAGGGAAGTGTCAGAAAATGCCCACATAAAGACTTTGCTACAATACAGCTGACTTCAAATGGTTCAGCAGGATAACAATGGTTATCAAAGGTGCTATACAATTCTGACAGTGTAGTTAAAGTACCAATACAGTGGTTCACAAGGGCTGAGCTGTGCCTTAAAAACTGCCCTTTGTTAGTCTTCTTCTCTGGTGCAGCAGTCAGAGGAAAAGTGTAGCGCAGCACAGGAGGATTCACACAGAGAACAAAAGTGATGCAGAATAGAGTCTGGATTTTTAAATATTTCTATTTTCATCTTGGGGCTGTGCAGACAGTGAAAAAATGTGAAAAAGTGCAAAACACTTCAGCCCATGTTGGACTTTCCTCAGTGCAAAATGAGGCATGCATGATGAGCCACCCTACGTGTGAAGCCACGTTCAGCTTACCCAGGTTATCTTTTCGTTATCTGGCTTAACTAACCCGTTGACTAACCATCTGGATAACTGGCACTGCAAAGCCGGTTATCAACTACTTCAGTCAACTCTGGGTTTTCCTATCCAGCCATGAGCATGTCCTACAGCGTAAACTTTACACTTAACAAGTTAGAGTCCTGCTGCATTTAAAATCTACTTCAAAATGTTTTTTAAAAATGCTTGGAGTATCAAAAGTAAAAGTACTCACCCTCTAAACATGTGTACAAAATTAAGGTACAAGAAGCTCTGCACTTAGCCCACCTGATGAGTGTCTACTAAGATAAGGCGTTTATCTTGAAAGTAAATAAACAGAGTGTTTAACGCAGTAAATGAGGACTTGTAACGTACCTTGGCCTCCATGCCTCCAATCCCCACTCTGGACTTTGTGCCATAGGTGATAGACTGTTGGTCTCCAGGGTAGAAGATGTCAATGAGCTTGGCGTCATCTGTTCCTGGGGGGCTGTTGTACAGTCCTAAGGAATCAACAATTGCTCAAACATGGGTCTATTAGAGCATGACACACAACTCTAAAACCTTTGTTACATGTACTATATGCGAACGCCTTGCAAATCAATAAACAAACAAACTGATAATAAATATCTACATGTACTGATAGTGAATGGACCCTCAGCCATGACACACTCACGTGCACACCTTGTGGCAACCCCATCAGCATCAATTTCATACACAAAGGCAGAAGCTCTGTGTTTGTCTCTTTCATACGACTCTCAGTTGACCCTGAGAGGGGTGTGTGTGTTTTTTTTATCCCGGTGAAGAGTGCAGACAGATGGTGTTGTTACCTAACAGCTGACCCAGACTGTTGTTGTGGTAACCGCACATACCTTCCACGTCAGACAGCGCGATGAGGAGGTCAGCCTTCATCTCCACGGCTAGCCGCGCCGCCAGACTGTCATTGTCCTTAATGCTGATCACCTACAGAACCAGAAAATCGCTGATGTAAGCTCCTGAAGACGGAGAGTCAGCCATCTGCCATTTACCCAGCTGAGTGTTTTCTTAACGGTTAGAGGAAGGCTTGGTAAATAGCGAGAAACATCTAAATAGTTATGTGCTGCTATTACTGAACTGTCTGTGCTGGACCATCAGGGAAAATTTTGGGAACTGTGACAAAAAAAGAGGGAAGTAATAAGCGACCAAAAGGTCAATCTTTGTAAACCAATCCAATTTTTTCTGGATGACAAACTTAATTCAACAGACAAACAGCCACATTAAGTCCACGCTAGGGTGCTTTCACACCTGTTGTTTGGTTCATTTGATGTGGAACAAGGGGAAGAAAATTGCTGCATTTTATTTCTGGTCCAGAGCCAAGAGGAGGTAACATGAGGTTCTACCAACTGACAGGTAACTGTCTGGATATATTTGGTGACTGTCATTCTGCATCAGGACCCACGTGAGGAAATCAAATGCTGATGACGATCGATCAGAAGTTTACGCAGCACTTTAATGCTTCTGATGTGTTTATTTATGTTCTGTGGTGTCAAAGAGCATTATTAGTATTATTAGACTGCAAATCAGCTGCACGAAGCAGAGGCGTCTTTGACAGTAATGACTCAGGGGTCATTACTGTGGGATCACTGCCAGAAACTTTTTAAGAAACTGACAAAGTAGACTGAGTCGGACATGAGCACAGCAGTTTTAAAAGCTTTTGTCCTTTTAATCAGGGGGGGAAAAATCCAGGCTGACGTGCATGTGTGTTACCAAATGATAAGCATAAATAGGTTATATACATGACCTGATAGAGATCATCTGTAGGGTCACGTCCTAAACAGATTTCATGATCAGCAGATGGATTTATTAGTTGTTTAGCTTTTGAGATCATGCTGAAATCACGTATCCGTGATCAGAAAATCCTGTGTTTGGTTTATTTGCTTTCACACCATAAACAAACTGCAGCCTGGTCCTCACCAGGGTTTGATTGACAGCCCAAATGAACTGTTCTGACCATGCAGACAGACCTGAGTTCATTATAACCGAACCAAACAGGTTAAGTGTGAAAGTGCCCTAAGTTTACTTGAAAATCCTTTCTAACTTTTCATAACACGACTATAATACTTTGCCAATTTGCCAACAGGCTGTGTCATACCAAGTACAGCAATCAGGCTTAGCTGTGAAATGAGAGAGAGAACGAGGTAGAATCATCGCCAAGACAAAGATGTGTTAGTTATTTCTACAGGTGAGCAGGTAAAAGAAGGAGTCTACCCACAGGAGTTAGTCCCGGCCCCTTCTGAGGGCACCTTCTCCCCAGCGACTGCATGCACTGCCATCCATCCCCTCCCTGCATGCACATGCCTTAATGGTTGAGTGCAGGGCTGATGAGGTGAGGCAGGGTGGCAGAGGTGTTTCCAAAAAAAAAAACTGTAGCTAATGAACAGTGTCCGTCTACACTATACAAACACTGTCTCTTTCAACCACTCCAGCACCCCTGCTGCCTCTGCCATCGTCACCTCTACCAGCGCTGCCCCCATGCCGTCTGTACCCACATTTACCCCCTGCAGGTCGCTGTTGGGCTCCGGCGGGGGCACCACGGCGTCATTGGTGTTGATGATGGGCACGATGTTCATGCGGAGCAGCTCCTGCAGCGTGCTGTTCAGGTTCTGCCTCTTTTGGTCATCATGGAAATCCAGATTTGTCACCAGGACCTGACAGCAGAGTTAACAGAGAGCAGTGAGTGACAGAGAAAGATTTAAATATGTAACTCTGCATAGTACATGCTTCTCAAGCACCTTAAAGTGATTGCTTTCCTATGAAGTATAGAAGTACCTGTGCAGTGCAAGTGCTGTATTGGGTGAACATGGCCTCATACAGGGCCATCAGGCCACTCTGTCCGGCTGCAGCGCAGGCCCGGGCCTCCAGCACCGGCAGAGACTGCAACACACATACAATACATGAACATAAACTATTTACCACAGAGTTAGATCAACACCAATCGAAAACAATTTCAGGAAACATTAAGCTACACCTCTTTTTACATGACTGAAAGCTTCAACCCAGACAGAGATAATTTACATTTTCACATTCCTCCAGCTTTCCTCACCATGTCTTTGAGTTGATTGTGTCCTGAGTGCAGCGCCTGTCGGACACTCTGGGACAGCAGGATCTCATGTCTTAATCTCTGCTTGCCAAAAGCCACCGCTCCACTGGTGACGATCATCATCTCCCGGCCCTGATTCTGCAGCATGGCCACCTGCAAAAACAATACACCCAATTAGGACTCAAACACAGGGCTGGTTCACCCAAATTACATAACGACGTATTGTCTTACTCACCCCTTGTGGTAACTAACCATGATTTTATTTTATGTTTTAATTGATGACATCTGTCCCTGTGAAATCTGCCTCCACCCCAATATAATGGGGTGAATGGAATTACACCTGTGGTGCTCAAGGCAAGGAAAGTTACATCTAAAAAATGAAATGCAGTGTGTCTTTCCAGAAACAATTTTCTACCAAAGAAACAAACCCTTTGAAACTGCTCACAGCATGTTTGGTGGATAATCCAGGGCAGAGAAAGATGTTGTTGAATATTTCATTATTCTATGACAACATAAGTCTATTTACCTGTTGTATTGTTTGGAAAGGTGTCTCAAAACTGGGGAAATAAAACTAAAATTATGTGCATGACGAGACACCACAGGAGTGAGAATTTTTTTTTTTTCATATGAACCTTTGTCTAGTAATTTGGTTTAAGGTCACATTATATGTCATTAAAAAGCTGCAATGATTAGTTGGCAAGTATTCTGATAATCAAAGAATCATGTAAAAGTAATGTTTTTAAACAAAAAGCGAGAAATTTGCTGGTTTCATGCTTCTTAAATGTGAGAATTTGACACTTTTCTTCGTCATACGTGATAATAAACTGAACATATTTGTATCTCTGGACTGTTGATCAGATAAAACATACCATCTGACGTCTCACCTTGAGCTCTGGGAAATTACAAAAGGCATGTTTCACTATTTTGGGACATTTTACTGACAAAATACTCTATTGATTCATGAAGAAAATAATCGTCATAGTAATCAAATATGAAAGTAATTGCTAGTTGCAGCCCTACTCACAATCAGGTATGAAATAATAAGTAGGAAAGGAAACAGAAAATTGAATATGTAACGAGAGTTATTTAAAAAAAAAAAAAACAGCTCAAATCAATAAAAATTATACGAAAAAGCTGAGCTGGTCTACACCCTGACTTATTTTATACTTCATTAAAGTACAGATCGTGCTGGTATTTGGACTCTCACCTGCTCCACAATGGAGGCCAGCCTCCCCAGAGCCAGACCACACTCGTCTCCACGGGTGACCACAGCACTGCCGAGCTTGACTACGATCCTCTTGGCCTGACGCAGTTCACCGCGGTGTGCGAAGGAGCTGCCGTGGGCCCTCCCATGGGGAACTGTTGAGGGAGAAGATGATGTTATTACATCACTGGAGAAAAGTGTTTCATCACATAGTTCAGTGCTCCGCATCAGCAAGACACAAGAAGTAACTCTGAGCAGAAATACAAAGCAGACTGTTCTGTTGTGAATCATTTGTTGTGAATAAGCTTGTACAATCATGTTTCTATTGTCTCAGAAACATTTTAACTTAACTTGAAGCCTGAATCAATACTCTATTGATGGAGTGTACAGAATTCAGCTGCCAGGATTTTAACCAAAACCAAGAGACGTGATCACATCACTCCAGTTTCAGCCTCTTTACCAGTATGTTTTTAGGGCTGCAACTAACGATTATTTTCTTTTTTTGGTTTTGTGTTTGTAATGAAATTTTTTATTGATCATTTCATATTGTCTAGACAGATTGGCAGAATAGTTCATTTGTGTAAACACTGAACGATATATATATATATATACACACATATATAAAAATAAAAAATAAAATAAAATAAATTAAAACATAAAAAAGACACACACACACAAAAAACTATTATTTTCGTTGTTGACTAATCTGTCGCTTATTTCTTTAATTAGTCGACTAATCATTTTATCAAAAAATGTGTTAAAATGTTGAAAAATGTCGGTCGGTCTTTCCCTAACCCCAAAATTATCAAAATTATCATCTAATATCTTGTTTCGTACTCACGCCAAAGGGTTTTAGTTCTTGTCATGGGAGAGTGTGTAAAGCTGCCAATATTTTAATGTAAGAAGCCATAATAAGAGTATTTGGGGTACTTTTATAGTACTTTTCTATGAAAAATGACTCAAACCGAATAGTCGACTACTAAAATAGTCACCAATTATTTTAATAGTCGATCAGTCAACTAATCGTTGTGGCCCAATATGTTTTAGAATAGATTTTAAGATTTTACTGATCACTCATGGTCTCTCTCCCAGCTATATGTCCGATCGAGGTATTTTGTTTGTTCCAGAGACCCAGCTTAAAACTAAAGGGGACAGAGCGTTTGCTGTCAGGGCCCAGAGGCTCTGGAACGATCCGCCTAAGGAAATCAGGTCGACCAAGTCAATGATCTCTTTTTAAGTCCCTTCTTACAACGTACTTTTATTGGAGAGTCTTTCCTGATTTTACTTGAGTTCTAATTTCCTTTCAAAGGATAACATTTTTATAGACCAAACTGTTTTTTCTTAATCTGTTTCTTTTAAAACCTGTTGATTTTATGACCTGTGTGTTTTATCTTGCTGCCTTGTGACACACTTTGTAACGAAAAGTGCCCTATAAATAAAGACTACTATTATTACTACTAATCAACAGTCCTTGAAGGGCAGAAAATCCACCTTTGCTCTTATTTAGACATTTAGTTAGTTGCTGAAAATGACATCAGAAAGCAAACTACCAAGAAAAAAACAGCAGTGGTGTAAGCAGCCTTCAACTGTTCAAACTGTGATTTAACAACAAATCAATCTATTAGTGTAAACCTTTCTACACTGCAAACATGACATAAATGTGCAAACACGCACGTTTTTCTGTTTTTCATTGATTACATGACAGAGACAAACAGAGTAAAGCCGTCCCCTACATTCATCTGTAACCTGGGAAACAGATAATCACAGCCTTCAAACTGCCACATCAGCGGGGCGGGCAGAAAAAAGCCTGTGCTGACATTACACATCTCTGCGGAGCAATGAAGCGCATGAGGGAGACAGAAAGAGAGAGGGAGAGAGACAGACAGAGAGAGACGGAGAGGGGGAGAGACAGAGAGACAGACAGAGGGAGAGACAGAGAGACAGACAGAGGGAGAGAGGGGGAGAGGCCGATCACATCTTGTTCTGACTAGAGTAGGTCAGAAAACTCCCTGCAGGCACAACTTCTCAGTCAAAGTTTGCACAGTGTATTAGATACACGTCTGGAATTCAGCACATCTGCCTGCAGACGCTGTGCTCACTGTGTTGAACACAATCAGGAATGTGTTTTTCTGCATTCAGGAGAAAACTAAAGGCTAAAACTAATTATTTACAAGAGCGGCAACTACCAGTTATTTGTTGATTGATCTCTTCATTATTGTCTCTAATGATCAGCTAGTTGTTTGGTCAGAGAATGGTGAACAGTGTCACAGAGGAGGAAAGAAACATGAAGATGACAAGAAGCTGGAATCAGAGGATTTTGACTTTCTTTCTTAAAACATTATTCACATCAGGGCACCCAGTGGCTTAGTGGGTAGAGCAGGCGTCTCATATACTAAGGCAATGTCCTCGCCGCTGCGGCCACAGGTTTGATTCCAGCCTGCTGCCCTCTGCTACAGGTCATCTCCTCTTTCTCTCCCCCTTCCACACTTAGACTGTCCTATCTAATAAAGGCAAAATTGAAAATCAGTGAATCAATTTTCATATCATTTGGCAGTTAATTCAAAAGTCGGCAACTAATTGATTAATCGAATAACCATTGCAGCTCTGTGATTTTCCTTCTCGAGTCATCTGTTAGTTTTTCAATGTATTGTGAATCAAGTCACACACACACTCACACACATCACATTAGTCACAACTGGACTGGACTGCATTATTTTAATTTAAATGTAATTTTTAATTTCTATTTATGCACTTATTTTAACTTGTATTATTTTATGTTTTTTTTTTTGTTTTTTTTAAATACAACAGTGTTGTTGTTGATGAGGGGGGGTATGGTTGTTGTTTTTTGTCCTTTATGAGCTGCTGGACAGTTGAATTTCCCCTCTGGGATAAATACAGTTATTTGTATTCTATTCTAGACTATTTCATGACAGAACACAGTAAAAAAAATGCCCACTGTATTTTCCACTGACCCTGAGATGAGCTCTTCAAATTGCTTGTTTTGTCAGCACAACAGCCAAATTCTGACATTTTTTATTTACAGTAACAAAAAACAGAGAAATGTAAATACAGTATCTGGCATTTCTGCTTGATAGATGTCTTCATAAATTATTAAAATAGTGACTAATTTCAAGGCCACAACAAACTATTTTATTAATTTTTGTTACTTTTTAATAAATCAACAAAATGTTGGGTCTATGAAATGTCAGAAAACAATGAAAAGTTGCCATCATGGGTCACTAAAGCCCAACAATGTCCCAATATTGCTGGTTTTGTCAAACAACACTCTAAAACCCCAAAATATCAGTCGACAAACACTTAAAAAATGACTTATATGATTGATCACAAATCAGAATACTTTCTTTTTATCTAAAGATGTGAGGTGAAAAGTTTTGTTGCCTGTAATCCAGGGTGCTGGATGACTGACAACAGACTGTATAATCTACACAGTGTTTACATGAGATAAAACTGTATCACACTGACACTGCAGCAGGGCTTGCCTTGTGTCAGAGGTCTGGTGAGCAGCCGGCATACGTGTCTCTGGTGATCCAGAGGGATCCTTGAGCACAGGGTCAGCCTGTGCAGCAGCATGGTCACTTTAATGCCTTTGCAATCACAGAGAACATACAGGAAGTCAGAAACACACGTGCACAATGTATCAGCATCAGAGAGTTTAACTGTGGTATTACATGGAGAAATCAGAGGTGAGTTATATAATTAAATGACAACATAAAAAGTGATCCCTTGTGTCCTGATGTGCAGTTAAACTGGTTCCTAAGAAGTAAAATAATAAATAAAAGTGTTTGTTCTTACTTAACCTCCTGCAGTCCCAGCACAGCTTGTCCTGTGGAAGCACCTGCCCTGTGAAACGTCTTCTACTGAGTTTTTTTCATCTTCTCTAACCGGTTATTCCTCCATTTATCACCCAAATACTTGAACAGAGGTGGACTCTGCAGGGCGCGACTCCTCCCCTGGCTGACTGAGCTGCTGATGAAACTGTCACAGCGGTTTGCAAACAGTGAACACCGGCCGTGTGCTAACGTCACCTCACCGTCTGTATTAAACACCGCTAAAACTAAATGACTAAGTATTATATATCACTTCTGGTTGACTTTAAAATGTTGTTTTTAACAGAGGAAACCTCATAAATTAGCGGTGAAGTGGCAGGATGTGACGTTTAGCCAACCGGCGAAGTGCGGAAGATGAACGGAAGTGATGCTCAAGTGTCACATTTCAAAATATAACTCAACTTATAAAAAACGCTATTAAAAGCTAAATGACTTTTTTTGCTTCGTGTTTTGCTATTAATTCCATTAATAGTAAAAAAATATATATATATATATATTTATTGTAATTCGATGTTATAGTTAGCTAATTATATATCTATTTATATCTGCTTATATCAGAGGTGGGACCAAGTCATAGTAAACATAGTAAACATAAACAATGATTATCAGCTGAAAAAATGGTTTTAGGGTTTAGTTACTCTTTAAGTCAAGACAGGCAATTCTTGAATCAAATCCCAGGTCAAGTCCAATGGCAAGACAGGCAAACCTGAGTCAAGTCCCAAGTCAAGTCTAAAGTCAAGACAGGCAAGCCCTGAGTCAAGTGCCAAGTCGAGTCTCATTCAAGACAGGAAAGCCCTGAGTCAAATCCGAAATCATGATATGCAAGCCCTGGGTCAAGTCCCAAGTCAAGTCCTGATTAAAGACAGGCAAGTCTGGAGTCAAGCCCTGGCCCCTGAGTCAAGTCCCAAATCAGGACAGGCAAGCCCTGAGTTGAGTTTAGGTCAAGACAAGTAAGCCCCAAGTCGACTGTGTCAAGACAGGCAAGTCCCAAGTAGTCCCCTTAACTTTGAGTTTCAAGTCCTAAACAAGTCATTATGCGCTCTTCGCCAATTGTGATACAAATTTGTGACTGGAGTCTGACTCGAGTCCGTACCTATTATGTATATACATGTGTAGCCTATCCATTAACATTATATCCTTAACAAACACACCATTTTCTGATTAAAGAAAAATATTTAAATGTTTTGTCCATCATGTTCTTTTTACAAATATATATATAAATTTAACCTGACTTATTCTTTATTATTGAAAACTTCCATTAGAATGTGAAACAATGCCCTGCAGGCTCGAACGGTGTTTTGCTATACAACACATGTTTGCAAAGGTGTATCCACTGGTGCGTACATAAGAGGTTTAAAGATCATGAGCAAAACATCATATTCTGTATCATCATCATGCTACTTTTTTTCTATTTTTTTTTTTTTTTTTTACTGTTTTTTTAATAATAATAATAGTAATAATTTTACAGCAACAGAAAGGGCCACCACAGTTAAAAAAAAAAAAAAAAAAGCACTTTTCAAAATTATTCCCACTTTATCAACCTGAAAACAAAAAGAAGACAAGGGTGGTTGCACTACAACTGACCTAATTAGTTCTTTCATTAACTTGTGCGCCTTTCATGTGCACCATGTGGTGGAGAAATCACAGGTCCACAGCAGAGATCAAAGTTTCCTGTACCTGCACTATCACGCTGTGACAAAATGAAAAGTCACCCAGAGCAGAGTTGACTGACACCGTGGGACTCCCACTGCCCCTAGGACCACAGATAACTAAATTGGCTCCTGTTGCTCTGGCTAAATGTGTATTATTCCATTATATCTGTCCTGTTCTTTTCTCTGTTGTCCACTCTTGCCCTTTATCTGTTCTTCTGTGTTCCTCCTCCTCTTTGCTCTTTTATCTGTCCATCTGACTCGGGAAAGAACTGACCCTTACCTTGCTCCTGGCTCTGCTAATCCACTAACTCTATGTTTGTGTACGTGTGTGTGTGTGCGTGTGTCTGCACATGCTTTTAACTTATTGCAGGTCTGTTCATTTTGATCCCTTTGAATTGGTCGAAGTACAGATTTTTCCTACTGGAACAAACTTTTGTATTGTATTTGTATTTTCAGGCCCAATGGCTTTACGTGCCGAGCCCCAGAAATTGCAGTGCCACTAACTGGCCACTAGGAAAATTGGCTTGAAAGCTTAGCACACTTTCTGGGGGCCTGGTTATGACTAAATGTAAATTCTCATTCTCAGATGTACTTTGTATTAGCAAATGATAGCATGCTAAACTTATGTAGCCTAAATATGGTACAAATTATACCTGCTCAACATCAGCTTGTTAGCATGCCTGCATTTTATCTTGACCAGACCACTTGGGTCTTTTCATACATAACTTAAATGATGATGATGTCTTGTGATAGACTGGGAGTGGGGCCAGATTCTTCAAATTTGGGTGATCCAGCCATTAGTTTTGAAAGCTACCTCACTGTAAGGGCAATGAGATTGGTACAGCCAGTTTGAGGGGTTTGTCAGAGACGTCTCCAAGCAGTTCAATAATGGGACACCAGAAGATGTCCATATGGAGAATCTCAGACAGTTTGCTCATGACTTTGATCCAGTGGTGAGCCAGAGTGTGGATGTACTAACCTGTTGAAGTGGAACCATGTGTTGTCTTGGATAAAACCCATAAGAAGCGTTTGAGGGATCTCTGGAGGGCTTTACATTGTAATACACTAACTGGGTCATGTTGGAGTGTGTATGTTTGCTTCATTCATTGCGCCTCAACTCATTATCCCCACGGTCGTAGTGGCAGCATGTGGATTGTTCCTAATATCAGCGTGTCTCTGCTGCAGAGCCACTCCAAAATAGCTGCAGACACACAACTATATAACCCCCCTAATACTCGGCCCACATAGTCGAGCCGAACGGTTAATCACTGAAGACAAGCAGATCAGAGGAGCTGTGCTGTTTGAAGATCAAAATTTATCTGAGGAAAAGTTCTGACAAAGACAAACTTCAAACAGGAAAGATTGCAGGAGTAAACAGAGAAGTAGCCACATAAAGAGTAAGTGTAAAGACGGTTTGTTACAAGAAAGGATCGGCGGAAAAGTAAGTTGCATTTCTCTTTTACTATCAAAACAATATATAATTTTTATTACTTTATTATTCAAAAGAAAGTGTCCTCTTCACAACATCCCTTTTGTCCAATGAAATGCCACAAATTGCACTTTTAATGATTTGAAAAACATGTTACAATGAATTGTTGAGATTGTCAGCAAGATGATGTGTAGCCTCTGGACTAGACTCATGTCATGAGCAAATAGACCAAATTGGCAGAAAGAGACATTTTCTTAAAGTAAGAAACACAAGCACACAGAAGGAAAACTGTCAAAAGGGACAGTTTTCGGCAAATTAGGATGGAAGCAATTTGTGTGGATTCAGCTAATGAGCATATAGTGTCTCAAAATATAATCCAAATTAACTGGATAGTGATGTATTAATGGCACCATTTTGTCACCTTTTTAGCTACAGCTCCATATTTTCTGTTCTCAGTTATTTTTTGAAAAAGCCTGTCAGTCATGAAAATAGCACGTTAAAGAAAAGAAGACTTTTAAACTTCAAATACTGCTATATTCTCAGTGTGTAACTTCCCCTCTGAGGAATTAAATCTGAGGGTTTTCTGATCTCTCATCCAGATTGGTTCACCCAGGCAGGACTGGTGGTTGTTTGGTTTGTTGGAGGCAGCAGGGATGTGCACTTTGGGTGGTGCAGGTAGAGCTGGGCTGGAGTGTAGCGTCCTGGAGGAGGACTGGCAGACGGGACAGAGCTACACAGCTCACTGGCACAGCCTCACCCTCGTACCGCAGCATCACCACAGGTTAGTGACAATATCCTCCACGGCAACAGACTCAAACACACTGGCTGAATGATAGGTCCAGTGTGTCAGAGTTAGTGGCATCATCAGATATGAACTGCAGAACTGAAGCATTTCTTGTGGGCCAAGGGTGCAGGACAGGGGTAGGCATCCTGCGGCTCCGGAGCTGCATGCATCTCTTTAGCCTGGCCCCCTGTGGCTTTGACAAAAATTTATGTCAGTTATTTTTTCATATTTTAATTTTCATTAATATTTATTGTAGGATCAGAGCTCACGTGGAACCTAAACACGATGTAGAGAAAATGTTTTAACATCTCGTCAGTTAAATTCTGCACCACACGAGTGTCAAACATACCGCCCCGGGACACAACCAGCCCGCCGAAGGGTCCAATCTGGCCCACTGGATGACTTTGTACACCTAATAGTGATGCACTTGTGAAGCCTAAGAGCCACCAGGTTTCAGGAGCAAGTTAAACAGAGTTTCTTCATGTAAAATGCTGCCACAGAGACTTTTCCACCCCGACCAGAATATAGTTCTTTTCTTTCACTTTAGTTTTATGTGGTGATGTCAGGATTACAACACAGATGAGGAAATGTAGAGAAAAATGCACATGTGGTGACATTGCAGGCTGTTTGTGATCTGTTTTGGGTTTTTAAAATGTACTTTTTTAGACAAAAAAAAGGACAAAAATTTGAGGTGTTTATTATTTATAGGATATTACGGAATGGTTTTACTGCTCCGACTCACCTACAATCAAATGCTCTACAGCCTGGCACCTTTCCCGCTAAATTAAGGCCATCTTCAGTAGTAGTAGGTGGTCCTGAGTCGGTAGGCTAGCTTTAGACTCCAAATCCAAAAAAGGAACAGCCTTGAAGGAAAATTGTAAATTTAATAGTGTGTGGATGACAGATTTGTTTGCTTTTAAGTACGAAATTATTCAAAAGTAGTCCACTGCATAGGAGCCATCTTGTAGTAAAATACATTAATGAATGCTTGTTTAAATCTATTAGTAATGCTGATAGGATTGTTTAATCTTTAATCTTTATATTAATTATATAATATTACCCTAATTATTAAGCTCAAATATGTTTAGCAGCTCCAGACAAATTTTTTGTTTTTGGCAAAAAAAAAAGGGAGTCTTTAAATAGTACAGGTTGCAGACCTGTTGTGTGGGAGAACAACAGTGGCCGACGCAAAAATGAGAAAGGAAGAGGAGCCACTCTGTATGTAGATATCAATGGCTGATTCTAAAAGAACATGCAATGATTCTTTGTTTCAGGTGATAAACTTAAGAAAACATAGTTATGATTATTATACTCCATTTCTGCCAAAAGATTTCCCCAAATCTGACACACTGAATCTTTGTGTGTTTGTGTGACTCTTTTACAGGCCGGCAGTGACGGAGGCAGAGCGCTCAGAAATACACTGGGAGGCCAGGAGGCTCCTCCAGCGATTCCTCTCGGGGGCCATCAGCAGGAATTACCCACATCCCAAAACAAACTCAACCAGAAGACCCCATCAGCCATCAGTCTCCGAGCCTCCCGCCGTGGGCCCGAAGGTGCAGCGAGGCCCAGGTCATATCCAGAAGGAAGTTTGCCGTGTGACCATGACACCAAAGAGCGTTGTGTTGGAGAAGAGTGAGAGGAAGACTGTGGTGAAGATGGCAAGGATGCCAAGATTCTCAGCCTGAGAATTATTAACCACACATGATATTTCTACAAATGCAAATTATGATATTACAAAACTTTTTTTGTTTGGTTGTAGCTTAATTGATTATGATGTCATGTGTTTTATTGGCTAAAAAAATCAATATGTTTAATTATGGTTTTATTTTACATTTAATGTCATAGAGAGAATATTACTATTACAGGATTTTAGATTAATGCTTTCAATTTGTTGGTGCTTTCAGACTATAGTTTTTTATGATGTTTTTTCTTTATATTTGTGTCAAGATAGATTTTGTATAGAAATTTGGTCAACTGTAGAGAAGACTGAGGTTAAAATAAAAATCTAAGGTAGTCTGTGTGAATACCAATTGATCATTTTTCTTCTAATCTTAACATTTTCTGCTGATTAATGCACTCTAAATATATTAAAATATATGAACATATTATGCCAGTGTGTTTAAATATAGGCTGTTTTGTTTCTCCCCAGAGTTGCATTTGCAAATGGGAGTATTTTGGAGCTTTTCAACTCACACTTCTGTCCAAAAACCATAAGCACCGACTGTTTGACGACTCAGAAGTTATGCCAAATGGAATTTATAAGCTTTGGATTCACATTCTCCTGGAAATGAAAACTCTCGACCCCTTTCACTCCGTCTGACTCTAATTGTAATCTCCTAATTTTAACTACATCACCTGGCAGAGCTCCACATCCAAAATACCTCGTCTCCCTTGGACACTGTAATATTTTGGATGTCTGAAGAGGGTCAGTGTGTGTGTGTGTGTGTGTGTGTGTCTGTGTGTGAGAGTGTTTGGGATTCCAGCTCAGCTGCCAGGGATGAGCGAGGTGTTAAGAGACTCCTGGGGAGAATACGTTTGATTACTACATGGCTGTGTTCCACATTGGTTCAGCTGCTGCTTTGGGATACGCTGGGAATAGACCGAAAATTAATTCAATCAGGGGATGAAGCTCGCTGTTTAGTCAGCTGGCCATTGTGGCTGGTGGTTTTAAAAAAAAATTAAGAAGCTATTTTAATGGAGCCATAAATAAGATTTGTCCCATTCCCTGGCACCAAATAACCATAACACTAAACATCCGCAGTGAAATGAGGAGTTGAGTTTGTTTGTTGACATCCTGAGTCGGCTCAAACTGGAAATACATGTCATGTGAGGCACTACATTCATTTAGTAGAGCAGGTGTGACACTGCCAAATTGGACATACAATTAAATGTAAACCAGCAGTGTACAAACAGCATACGTCTTTACTAATTTCACAATACTCTGTGATTGAAGTAAGCCCTTTAAAAGAAAGTGAGTGCTTGTGATACTGGAAGGTTACGAAGTTGGATACAAGACCATCCTCATTCTGTGGCGCTCGAAGTTCTCAGAGATTAAATCTGCACAAGTATCCCACATTTTGAGTCACTTCTAGTCCTCATTGAACTGTAAACTCTTGTGAATCAGACCCCTGACCCTCAGACACCAAGAGACTTGTCTCTTAGTTCGTCAATCTTTTTAAAGCTCATAATTTGGTCTCCACACAGTATTTAAAGGAAGCCTGGGAAGACATTCACGAATGCGCCATAAACTCCAAGCACCAACTTATACTCCTTTTATTCCTCTGTCTCGACACTTTGCTCAAAACATAAATCAGCAGAGGGCACCTTGGTCCACCTCTTTTGGTCTTGCCCCAAGCTAAACAAGTTCTAGTCTGATATTTTTAAGTGCTTTTCAGAAGTATCCAACTGACCCACACACTGCCGATATCTATTAGCTCTTTCCCACTTGCAGCAAAAGACAAGGCAATATGGCATGGTGGTGGCCTGGTTGGCAGAAATCACCAGCTTGTTACACATCCGGAAAGTTAGTGTTTCCCTCAGCTGTAATCCTTGATAAAACATGGCAACCATTCATGTGCTATTTATCAAGAACGCCCTAAAGTGTAGCATGTATGCACAGATACTTGTTCATAATGGGGTGGACAAACAACATGTGTGCACTCATACTATATGCATATGTGCAGACATCCATTCTGTAGTTGGTGCTTCGGTCTTCAGTCATACTGCATATAAGAGCTTTTTTTTGTATTGCTTATTTCCGAGGGTGGGGGGCAGTTCAAACAAATGCTAAAACCCTGAATAACTTTACATGTACATTAATGTTTTAATCAGGTAAACACCTGTTTAAATTCCTATATTTTATATCCAGCTGTGGATTTAAATATTATGTAAACCAGAATTGTAATTTGCATTTGTTTCCAATACTTCTTACACGTTGTCTCCAGAGTGTATCTGGAAAAATGTTTAATCCAAAGAAAAATTGCTGCAACTCTTTGTGCCTGTGTTTTTCCTTGAAAGTAATTTTGTAAACTTTTTTGCGATAACGGGATAACTTGGCTATGTCGATTCTAAAGAAAACAAAAGGCAGATTCTCAAGACAACAAGAAAATTATCACAGTTTCCGATGGAATGCCGAAGTAAAGGATGGAAGACCTGATGCTACTCCATTGAGGTTGGCTGCCGAGGATTTGCTGGCCAGTCCCTCTACAGGGCCTTAAAGTTGCTGGGGATCAGAGGACTGGACGGCAAAAGAGCCATCAAGAACATCACTGATGCTGCTTAGACGGCTTCAAGATGGCTGTGGATCAAAAGGACCACACTAGCTACCTAGACACAGGCTGGACTGCCTGAGCGAGGGTTTGTATAATGCTAAAAGACCCCAAAACACCCGATTACCCTAGGTTCCATCACTGATGATGTGTCTGGGTTGCACCTTAAGGTGGGTGTAAAATCAAAACATCACTAGAAGACGACTTTTGTTTTCTTGAGATCATGGGATAATTATGGAGAACTCAGTGGCAAGTGTCTGGTGTGTAAGATCACACCCGATTTCAGCCGTCAAGATCACTGTCATGACCTTGACTGAAGCACATTCTGATGCGTTAATCAATGATTGGTACTCCTTGATCCGCCATTTTCATCTTAAATCAGTCGCTACATGTTTCCATGCAGGTGTGGCACTCCTGATCTCTGATAAACACTGTAAATAATAAGAGGAAACAACCTTCAGTTTTCTTGTGATAACAGGCTGATTATCTCCTGATTATCTCGTTATCTCGAAATAACAACGCTCCTTTTCTCAAGATAATGAAATAAATGAAATAATTATCTCCTGATCTCGAGATGACCTCTGATTCTAGTATCACCTGTCAGCATGAAACACCTTTCCTTTCCCTCACCACCACCCTCCAGTCTCTATCTCTCCACCACTAAACATCATTAAAGTAAGATGGCTACACGGAGATGGACACAGACCTGTTTGTGTCTTTCAAACAGGGCTGCCTGAGACAAAACTGGCCTATTGTTTGATTGTAAAAGGCCCTTTAGAATGATTGTGGAGATATGGATGGTCCCTGAGAGGTGGGTGGGAGACCTGAAAGCCATGTGAGGAGTCCATTAGTGGGTCTAGTGTTGGAGGAAGCCCCCCTGATCTGATGGTATCAGCGCCCCGGGGCAGAGGACGTTAACAGAACAAATGCTATCAGGCTGCAACACGGACCCAAAAACAGGATTGCTATCTCTGGCCGTGAGTGGCCTCAAGCACAGACACACACAAAATGGCACGGAAACACCCACTACACAGGTATATAAGGTGGCTGGTGGGGTAGCAGTGCACCTGAAGGCTCACGACTAAATAGAAGTGTTATATACAGTCACATAGGGAACAAGGAGGATGGAAGCAAAGGGAAAAGAGAATGGGGTGGCGGCTATGGCAGGCTACTACAAGGGGTTTGATCCTGCAGCGTATCTGCAGTATAACTACACGCCACCACGGGCTGACTTTGGAAGAAAGGACAGCATTGTGCCGTGGAAACTGGCATGTCTGCATCGAGCTTTCACTGAAGGTAAGGAGATGGACTGACCATAGAGCGTAAAATATCAAATCTACTCTAAGCTTAGTTAAAAGGCTAAAAAGTATGGAGTGAAATTGATGACTTGATTTAATCTCTCATGTTACAGCATGTGTGTCTTTTAATTCAACACCAATACTTTGACCTCTGTAAGAGGAAAACAATCCTGACACTGTTTCTTTTCTGTCCTCACTCTTTCTCACAATAATCTGTAGATGAAAATACTGAGTCAACTTTTTATTCACATGCACCGAAGCTGGCTCCAAACACTGTTCACACCCAGACATCTTTGTTGTTGTTGTCCTTAAACTCAGACCTCAAAATTTCCAGACATGCCACCTGGACTGCACTTGTATAGTGCCTTTCTAGTCTTCCGACAACTCAAAGTGCTTTCACACTACATGTCACATTCGTCCATTCACACACACACCTTCACACACTGGTAATCAAGGCTACCATACAAGGTGCCACCTGCTGCTCAGTGACAATTCACACACTCTCACACACCAATGGAACAGCCGTCGGGAGCAATTTGGGGTTCAATATCTTGCCAAAGAAGTGGAGGAGCCGGGGATCAAACCATCGATCTTCCAATTGGTGGACGACCCACTCTACCTCTGAGCCATAGCCAGCAGCCACCAAACAGGCTGAATTGGAATTGGAAAACTGTATCAGATAAAGCAGACACATATTCACTGTTTCACCTTTGAACAGTACAAATGATCACAACCTTCAACACCTCTAACTTGCTCATAATAGCGTTGACTTACCTGAATAGGAGCTGCAAATTAATCAAGGCATTTCCATTAAAAAAAACAAAAACAAACTAGCGCCGTGCCGGGCACTGACGGGCCCGAGCTGTGCGCACCGCCTTCCCTCCGCACCATGCAGTTGCGGCGCAACGCGCCCCCGAGCGCCCACCGACACCTGCCATCGGCTGCTCCTGCGAGTGATGTGTGGGGCGACACAGTGTCACGTACTGATAATGTAATGAGTAGCAGTAAAGGTTATGAAGCAATCAGCAAGAAATTTGACATGTAAGAAATTGTCTTTTGTTGTATTTATGTGATGAAGCATGTGTAGTTTTCTTCAGTTGGATTTTTTGGTGTGGACCTCAAAGAGATATGATAGGAAATGAGATGGATTAATTGCATAGCCGTAATGAAGTAGCTGCAATTAGGTCATTGGCTGCAACTGTAGTACATCATTCAGTGTAATTGATAATTAATGACACGAATCGAGCTGATAAACAATTAGCAGCACACACAAGTAGTCGGAATACTCCTTAAGCAATTGCAGGAGATTTGATTAGATGAAGTAACAGTGGCAGCAGCAGGTGCTATAGATTCACCTCTCATTGTATCACCACTTGCACACAGCAATTCTGAAGAGAATGCTCCTCCTGATATGTGCAGCAAATTAAAGCTTTGATCAACTTTTGTAGGTCATTAGTGTGGGTACAGCAGGACAGCAGTTTTAGCTGTCTAGCATTGCATCCCGAGGAGGAGTGCATTTTTGAAAATACCCTAAAAATGAGCCGAAAATGGAAAAATGAACTTTCAAATCAAAATGGCTGACTTCCTGTAGGGCATGGCCCATGGGTCCAAGAGGCTTTTTTGTAAGTCTTGGGGTCTTTCATAATCCTACCTAATTTCATAGCTGTGGGTCGCACGCAGGGGCGGGGCTTAATTTCTGAAAATGTCTAGATGGCGCTATTGAGCCATTTTTGGGTGTGTCTCCATTTTTACTTTAGAATCATCAAGAGGATGCCACAACTGACCTGTGTACCAATTTTCATGTGGCTGTGACATTCCTAGGCCATGTGGCAGAAGGCGAATTTTTTGAAATGTGAAATAGCGCCACCATGGCGCAGTTGCATGAAACGTCTTTCAGATTTTTTTCTACATTCAGCTGTGCACCAGGCACGCTGTGACCAAATTTCAGTCTGATCGCATCAATTTCGAAGGACTTATAAGCCCAAATTTGCAAAATGTGTACATGCTTGTTTGAACCACCACTCCGGGTTTGAGGGGCTGCCATTTCTAAACTAAGCATATTCGGGCAAAGCTTTGATCAACTTTTGTAGGTCATTAGTGTGGCTACAGCAGGAAAGCAGATTTAGCTGTCTAGCATTAAATCCCGAGGAGGAGAAGATTTTTGAAGAAGCCCTAAAAATGAGCGGCAAAAATGGAAACACGAACTTTCCAAAAAAAATGGCCGACTTCCTGTAGGGCATGGCCCATGGGTCCAAGAGGCTTTTTTGTAGGTCTTGGGGTGTTTCATAATCCTACCCAATTTCATAGCTGGGGGTCGCACACAGGGGCGGGGCTTAATTTTTGAAAATGTCTAGATGGCGCTATTGAGCCATTTTTGGGCGTGTCTCCATTTTTACTGTAGAATCATCAAGAGGACGCCACAACTGACCTGTGTACCAATTTTCATGTGGCTGTGACATTCCTAGGCCATGTGGCAGAAGGCAACTTTTTTGAAATGTGAAATGGCGGCAGCAAGGTGCAGTTGCATGAAACGTCTTTTTGATTTTTTTTCTATATTCAGCTGTGCACCAGGCACGCTGTCACCTAATTTCAGTCTGATCGCATCAATTTGGAAGGACTTATAAGCCAAAATTTGCAAGAAAATGTCGTCTTTACCACTAGTTGGCGCTACAACATATGACGGTAAGTTTGGTGTCAATGCGTGCGGGGCTGAACCGTTAATAAACCACTAAAATCTAGTGGAGGTGGGACCACGTATGACAGAGTTATGCCCACTTTTATGGTTTCGGAGACACGCCCAACTTTGCGGCGCCCTGATGGCCACGCCCTTTGGCGAGGAGCAATGAAATGCAATTGGCCATCAAGTACAAGGTGTTTGTGATTTTTTGAGCTACTTTGGACATCTCGACTGCAAAGTCCGTAGGAGCTGTGCATGAACAGGAAAAAGTGTTTTTTTTGGGATTTCCTAGATGGCGCTGTTGAGCACAGAAATGAATCACTGTCTATACGTTGAGGACCAAGAGGCCCATCATCCCAGAAATTTTCAGATTTTTTAAAGCAACAATGACTGAGTTGTGGCACCTTAATCGTTTGCAAAATTACCTCTAACTTCGGCGCCCCCTAGGGGTCAGAGCACATGGCCTCAATTTGGACAGACTATTTTTAAAATATCCGCTGTGTTGCTATGGTCACACTGACACCAATTTTGGAAGAAACAACCTTATAATGACTGGAGGAAAAATGGAACCATAAACCATAAATCATCATATCTTGCTCCTAAAAAAATTCATAACTCCTTCCCTGTGCATTTTAGAGAAAAGTCCAAGGAGGCAAAATGGAAGGTCTTGAGCAGCTCTACGCACCTGTAAAATTTCATAGCCCAACGAAAAACTCGCCGGGCGTGACAACCTATAGGGGGCGCTGGCGAGCCGTTTTTTTTTGGACATGTCCGCAACCATTACAATACGTCAATTTTCGCCGGAATCAAGGCATACGCCGAATTTAAGCATTTTCCGTCCATGGCAAAGCACTGAAATATGCGCTCAAGTTTCAAGAGTAATCCGAGGAAAAGCAATAGGGCTCTCTCGCCCGCTGTCAGCGGCTCGGGCCCTAATTAGGTCTGTCTCAGTGTCTCACTTGTCCTCTGTCTTTCCTCTCCAGGTGATGTGAGTGGTGAGCTGCTGGTGGACATAGGGTCAGGTCCCACCCTGTACCAGGTGCTGAGTGGCTGTGAGGTTTTCAACAAGGTGCTCCTCACAGACTTCCTGGAGGTCAACAGGAAGGTGCTGAGGGGCTGGCTCCAGGACGAGGGAGGCTACAGCCTGGACTGGACACCGTATCTGCAGCACGTCTGCAAGCTGGAGGGACGACGGTACGACCAGATACATTTAAACAATGTCTTAAGACTTTAGGTGTCTTGAAATATCACTCACTGATAATGACGGGTGTTTGACTGGTATCATCAGGAAATTATATTTCTGAAATGTACAGTTCGTCCAAGAAAGAAAAAAGGTCCCTTTATTATGAAACAGGGTGATGAGTATAAAATGATACATTTTCACTTTATGTAAATTAACAGCTTTCAAGGGACCCTTTCTTTCCCGTCTACTTCCTTGTGTTTTCCCAGTTATACAAACACAAAAATTAATCAGTCATCTTCTTTCAAGGGTCACAATATCTCACGTTTGATTCTGGCCCTCTCATTGATTATTGAGTCATCACACTGTCCTGACTGTGACAAAACTAAACATGCATCGCACAGCTGAGGCTGATAATATAATTCATTTTGGGCAAATTATGGCCGGATGATAGCGCTGGTGGATCAGGAGTGTCAGACTCATTTTAGTCCATCGGCCACATAAAGCCCGATTTGATCTCAAGTGGCTGGACCAGTAAAACCACTGTACATAAACTGCTCATAACAACACCTCCAAATGTTTCCCTTTCTTTTAGCCTAAAGACATACAAGTGCATTCTGAAAACGCTCATCAATTTACAAAACACATGATGAACAGCCCGATGTCTTAAGAAAAACAAGTGTACTTTCAACAGTATGTCTCAGTGTTTCCACATTCAGCCAGTCTACTACTCACCAGTGGCGTACGGTAGTTACAATGGGTAGTAATAGTTACATTTTATATTACATTCGCTTGCAGATGTGTCCAGCTTGTCAGTCTTAAGACATTTTGCCAGCCACTATAATTTGTATTGTCTTGTTACACGATTAAACTTTAAATTGGACAACATCAACATACATATTACCCAGCAATCATCATTACATGTCTGTTTCTAACAAAAACTACAAAAGAAAATGTGGAATTATTAGTTGAGCTAATAGGTTTTTTTTATAGTTTATTTAGAATGAGCATATCATTTTGTTATAGGTTGATTCTATTTTACAAACAGAAAAATAGAAACAGAAAACCATGAAGATGGGTTTGCCTTTTTGAGTGCGTATAAAGAAAATCCCACCATTTTTAATGCAATGTGAGTTCTTATTTGAACACAGGCATCTGTTGTGCTGAAGCAGCTGACTGACAATACTGTACACAATGTTTGACATCTCTAAATATGAGCAAAATAAGTATTCAGTCTTTTTCATTCACAGAACTGTACTTCGGTCAGGGTGTACACGAATTAGACAACTCACCGTTTAAGTTTGCTCCTGAAGCCTGCTACCTTTTAGCTTTCACAATAATAATAACATCAGTATTAGGTGTGCAAAGTCATCCAGTGGGCCTGACTGGACCCTTTGGCCGACTGATTTTGGCCCATGGGTCATATGTTTGACACCCCTGGGCTAGATGGAGAGTCAGCCGATAACCAAACTGACAGTAATTCATTCTGAAGGGGTTCAAGAATGTGTGTAGCAAACACTTGTTGAGACATTACACTCAAAACCACATGGTAACCTTGTGGTGGCACGACGGAAAAAATCACCTAAGTTGATAGAATACATGAAATGTTTTGTACCAATTGGTCAAGAAGATGTAGAGATACTGGATAAGTGAATGATTTGGGGTTGAGTTGTTGGGATTCATCCTCTGGGGATCATGAACATCTGCACAAAATGTCATCAGTTCTGAACCAAACTGGGGGACTGACACAGGGTGTGAGTCGTACTGAGAATGCTGCAGAACACATGCAGGTTAATGCTGTGTTGTGCATTTACAATAACTGTTTTGTTCTATGTTGGTGATTTCATATTGTCTCTCCAAGGCCCTCAGCATGGACAGAGAAAGCTGCCAAGCTACGTCAGGTCGTCACTGACATCATCCCCATCGACGTGCACCGCCCTCAGCCTCTGGCTCCTGACGCCCTTCCTTCAGCAGGGGCCGACTGTCTTGTGTCCTCCTTCTGTCTGGAGAGCGTCAGCCCTGACCTGCCTGCCTTCACCAGGGCCCTGGGCCACATTGGGAGGCTCCTTCGGCCCGGTGGCCACCTCCTGCTCATCGGAGCCCTGGGCGAGAGTTACTACTTTGGGGGGCCTGGGGTAAAAATCCCAGTGGTCCCCACTGAACGAGGCCGAGGTCTGTGCTAGCCTGAAGGAGAACGGCTACATCCTGATCAGGCTGGAGGTTTACACACTGCCTCCGGACATGAGGGTGGGGGTTGATGACGTGTCTGGGGTGTTTTTTGTCAAGGCTAAAAAGGAGTAAAAGTTACCAGGGAGAAAAAGATATTAGATCTGATTGATTTAGATCTTCAATCATTTTGACAAATATTCCAACTCACTCTGAATGGGAAAAAAACAAAGACACAAACATGTGGATAAAACATTTCATTTCACTACATTTTTTATTTTAGTGGTCCAGTAAATGTCTTTGAATAAGAAGGAGACGTTCCCTTTAGTTGAGCTCTCAGTGTTATAAATGTAATTACACATTGCCTCCTGCAGTTCAAACACAGCAACTACAGCGTGAAGAATGTAATGCTTCCATTCTTGTTTAAGCATATCAGAGTATTATTACTTAGCATTTAAACTGTATATTTTGACATACTTCTTTTTATTAACTGTTATTCAGCTACAATAGGTCAATGAGTTGCCTGTTGGATTTTGTAATTTGTGATAATGTGAATAAAGATGCTTCAACAGTTCTTATTTGATGAAGTTTTCTTATTTCAGACTGACAGCATTGTATTGATATAAATGTATTTTTGATATTCTAAAGGTGGTGGGAGAGACAGGTTCAAATTCAATCATACAAGTATGTCTAAATAATGCTTTTCTAAATATTAAAGGAGAACTTCAACCACCCAAATGACTATTTGTATATCAATTACTCAACCAGTTTCTCGTTGAATTTGCGAAGAAAGCATTGCTTGGCAAAAATTGGGGCAAAGTCTTGACGAATTGAAGTAAAGGGGGGCTACGTCTAATAACAGCAAAACTAAAATCAAAACAACTGTTCACAAACTCTATGATCCAAGTCTCATTTATCCAGTTGTACGCTCAGCACTTCCCCAAAAGACAGCCCTTTCCGACAGTGAAATAAATTAAACCTGACACGTAGCTATGTTCTCTTCAAAGCCAGACTTCACTGACAAAATCAGTAAAGATGGTCACTCTGCTCAGGGCTGAGTTGTGGCTGGTTTTGAGGCTCATGTAACTACTGTTCGTACCGTGGAGAGTTTTATAGGACTATAACTATATAATGAAAGGATGTTTTTCTGCCTCTTGCAGCAGCTGTAATCGGAGGAAAAAATAACTTAATTCACTGGACCGACTGCCGGCAACTTTTAAGGTGGAACGTTAACTTGTAGTGTTACTCAATGCATGAGTTGATGACGTGAATCAATCGACACACCCTTTGACCATTGCTTAAGTTTTTATATGACATATACTTTGAAGGGTTACTGTTGGTTCCAAAGGTACCATACCGAAAGTGTTTGGGAGTAACAGAGCTTAATACAACACAAGAGCAGCTGGTCGACCACTGCCTCGATCAGTTTGTGTCATAAAGGATCACAAAGGAGCAAAAAACTTGTTCAGGGTATTCATTTAATAAAACTCACTGTCTGCTGTCATTTGCTGTATTCAAACACATACTACACTTTGTCATATATCAAAGATACATCTCCACTCCATGTGATAACTGAAATGCCCAATAAAGCCTTTTGCCTTTCTTTTCTTAGAAAAGAAATATGACCGGAGCATTGCACATTCCTACAGATTAAATTTTAACAGACATACAACCACACAAACAACAACAGCCCATTAAACTTGTTTGATCAGCAACACAAAACATTTATATACAAGGTCAAGAACAAACCTTCACACTCATCATATATATATATATATATATATATATATATATATATATATATATATGTATATTTTGTAAAAAATAGGTCTTCTTTCAGTTCCCACCTATCATCTCTGTCGTCCCAAACAGATCATGCTTGCTAATCGCTGTGTTACAAAAAGCCTGTTCATAATATCAAACCGGAAAAACTGTGCCGCATTATCGTGATTAGTTGGATTAGTCTGATATGATTTAATCTGGTCTGCTGTGGCTGTGACTACGCTCAAATCGTCTGTAATCCATCCTCTGATTTTCTTGACCTTGCACGCAAACATCTACAAGGTTGAGAAAAGCAAGCTGAAAGAGCAGTTTTGTGACTCTGGAAGCAGCCGTACAGCTCCTTGGTTAATTCCAGTAGGGACTGGCTCTGCAATATTATTGAATACTGTATATTAATCATGCTGTAGTATATTATGTAATATAGTATCTAACAGAGGTGGAACTAAGTCATCGTTTTACAGGCTACAAGTAAGTCTCAGTTCTCTCCACCTAAGTCCCAAGACAGACAAGATCTGAATCGAAAGTCTTAAACTTTGAGTTTCAACAAGTCATAATGTGCTCTTCATCAGATGTGATGCCATTTTAACTACAGAGTAATAATATGTTAAATTTACAAAAATCATCAATGCTTTTTAAAACTTGTAGTTCAGTCAGGACCACTTTAGTCAAAGAAAACTTTATTTCCATTTGCAGTATTTTGTTTGGCGGTATGGCTCTGTTCTGGGGCCTCTCTGCCTTTCCTCGGGCCTACAGAAAAAGCCTCTTCCATGCGCCTTCATGGAAAGCCTAAGGCAGAGAGAGCACACATCTCTGTCCTTCCACATGCAAACAAGGAAATCCTGAAGCAGAGAGGGTACACCTCCCTGCCCTTCCATGTGTCTACATGGAAAGCCTAAGACAGAGAATGCAGCAGCAAAGACCCCCCTGCCCTTCCATGTGTCTACATGGAAAGGCTAAGGCAGAGAGAGCAGCATCAAAGACCCCCTGTCAGTCAGACACAGCATGAAAAGAAGGAGCAAGTTGCAAAGCAACAGTAGGCAGGCCAGAGCAGTTTAAATAGGGCGCCCTGAATGAGATTCGCCAGTTGTTTGCATAGAAAAGAATCTATCAGCTGACTCTCTTCAATCAATCAGCTGCTCCATCAGTTGACTGGGTTGTCTGACATCAGCTGATGTAGCTGGGATGTGAGCTGAGCTTGACATCGGGTCCTGCCTGAACTAACGCTATTTCACTAAATGTTGTTGCGTCTCCATCTGTAATTTTTGACCTGCTTGTTTTGCATACTGGAAAATTGTTTTTTATTGACTGTGTAGTTTTTGTACGTGAACAAAATTATGGTTGGTATCATTTTTTCTAACTTGCGCTCAGTAACGTATCATTAGTTCTTCATGGTTCTCTCCTGCAACTTGAGTTGAAGCTGTCAAATTGGTTCAGTGGGTTGAAGCCTTGGTTCAAGTGTCGAAGAGCGTTGATTCAAGAAATGAATGATTTGTAGCGCACTTTTTTTTTTTTACCTTCTTTTTAATCTTTGGGCTTGAGGGAAGGTATAAAGCATTTTCAAGTAAAAGGCTTAAGTCCAAGTAAAGTCAGGAGTCCTTGATGTTAACAAGTCCAGTGTAAAGTCATCACATTTTTGATCATTTTTTACTTAAAACAGACTCGAGTCCAAGTTAAGTGACTTGAGTCCACACTTCTGGTATCTATAGTATCATATCTGTGCATCATATAATAGCCCCAGGATCTTACTTTTAATATTTGGCCGAACTGTGTGAGACATACTTTAAAATAACAACCTCATCAAACATTTTTGCACAACACTTAAAATAGATCTTACATGTTTGTAAAATATTTCTAAGATGGTGTGTATGTATTTTACATGATGGCTTATGTTATCTTGAGGTGTGTGCATCATGTGCTCTTTCTAGTTAAGATGTGTGTTTTAGCACCAGTATCACTATGTGACATGTCCTGTACATGATGTGAATAAAGGTGATTCAAAATCTGATTCGTCACACATGGATATGGTTTTCTGGATGAAACAAAAAAACTACTCAAGGAGCAAGTCTCATAAATTCTGTTAAATCCTGAACCAAAAAAAACAACAACACACATTTATTTGCTTGAGAAAATGGCACAGTTCGTTGCAGTTCTCATATTTCTTGTGCAGTGTCCTTGGCTGATTGGAATTTAGCCCTGACTTCCTCGTCTGACCGAGACTTGATTTCCGTCACAAGTCTCAGGTTAAACTTTTCCTCATTCCCGCTCATTAATATTCTGACCTTCCTCAATGTCCATCTGTTTTCCTCCCTCAGTCTTTTCCACATTCAGCTCTTTTGTCGCATGCATGCACACACTCACAGACCCAAATAACACACACTCATACGTGCACCCATGCACGCACACACATGGCCTATACGTGTGCTATGCAAGTCTGTTCCACACTAACACTCTGTCTCCATCGGAGGCCTATTCTTTTGTCATTCTCCTTTTCTCTCCTCTCTTTCTTTGGCCTCCTCCTCGTCTCCGTGGTGACAGCTGGGATCAGCACTGCCTGTCAAACTGACCGGCGGAGAACACTGATCCCTGAGAGGTTTGCTTTCTTCCCTTAGATCTGACAAGAAAGAGATTTCAAAAGTGTAAGCAATGTCTATGTGTGGAGCAAATGCCTGTATAAGATGGCTAAAATAGCATAATGTGAAAGACCACATAGTCTCACTCACCTGTAGCTGAGGCTGTTTGCGGGCTTTCCTTCTCACGTTCCTCATCTTCCTCACCAGAAGATGGATCCTCTTTGTCCACAGAGGACATGTCTAGGGAGGCTAGGTGGGCCTGGGCCATCCTCTGGACAGCTGGAAACACAAAACTGCTTTAATAATTGCGTCGATTGACACATGAAGATCATTTCACCCCTCTAATGGACAGATGATGGATGGAAGACATAACTTTTGCTTGTGTTTCAATATTCTTTTTATGTAAACATGCAATATTTGATTAATGGCCATTTGGGGGCGACAAAAACAAGTTATGAAAACAACAATGGAGAGTGTCCTTCCCCCCAAAATGGTCTGATGGGTTGTTTGTACAAGCACCTCATTATGATGCATATGTATGTTTATTGTCATATGACGGGAGTAAAGGAGGAAGCTGGCTGACATAGTATAAGGAGGGACAAAGTCTGTGAAGGGAGGATGTCAGGGTGGATGAATGTGTAAAATAAACAGTATTTTGACAAAGGAGACTGCTTTCTGTGTCCCAGGTAAAACCAAAAGTAAACAGTGAGTTATTTTAACTTGCACGCCTATGTTAGCTCTCCTACAGACGAAGTTAACCTACGTACGTATTAAAGTTAGCTTACATACGTAACAAACGTACTAATTTTAATCCAAACCACAACTTTGGTCCAAACCTAACCAAACTGTAACTGTTTCATAGCATTAACCACGGTCATATATGTTGTTTTTCACCTTTTAAGTTGGTATGACAAACCTGTTTGCAACTTAGTTAATTATTTACACATCCAGCCATTTCAGAGAAATACTAGCATTAATTTTGAGTCACGTTTCGGGCCATCCATATTCACTCTTATTTTAATTCTGTTTTGGTGTCTACCAACTCCTGAGGGAAATATCTGGCTCTTAGGCTGCTAAATTCTCCACTACGTTCACCAGCTAGTTGTTAATGTGTCTGTCTGCTGATGGGCTGTTTGATAAATTCAGCTACCTGCTGCAGCCAAAAGCAACACTGTGCTAGCAAAACCAGTACAGTAAAGTTACGGGCTGAAAATCAAAACAATGAGTGGAAACTCGTTCCAAAGTTCTTTAAAGTTAGCTGCAGATTTGAGTAAAAATTCTTTATTGGCTAATCACTACTGGTGCTGTCACATTGTCGTTTGATACATTATCATAATCATAAAAATGTTCATCACAGATTTCAAGACTAACTTAAGTCCTGGCTAAGTAGCTATGTTTTTCAGGTTGGCAGGTTCAAGCTTGTTTCAACTATGACCACAGCATCACTCACTCAGACTGACTAAGACAAGATTTGATGATCTGATTTTGCATAGTTGATTTTGTAACCATAAAATGTTCCATACAACTTCTGACAATTTAGTACGTGCAGAAAATGACACTGATAAGTTAATTAAGAATAGGACAATATCATCTGCATATAAAGTGATGTAGGTAAAATTTGCTGTATTTTCACAGCATGGTATGACTCAATACGACTCAACTCAATATCAGAACTGGGTCCTTTTCTCTATTTGTTTTCCACTGTGGTTAGTGAACATTGGAACCTCGACTAAGGTGGTACCAAAAAAAGTACCAGGTAAGGCAAGCTTTTGCTTATGGAAAACCCAAAAGACCGAGTCAAGTTGCTGTAGAGTACTATGCAGTGGAAATGTGGCATTAGTTATACGCATTATTAAAGGATGAGTTCTAAAAGAGTGAGCAAGTGGTTCAATAAATAATAACAAAAAAGGAGTCATGATATCTACACTTACTGGTATTCTGCTACTGGCTTCCTTTGTAAAAGTTTTACCCTTTTGATATAATATTTTCTCCCAAAGTAACACTTGGGAGAACTTCAAAAATGACATTCTGCTCTGTTGAAAGCATCACTGATGGATGTGCTTTGCTGCACAACAGTGGTGTCATGGGGTGGTGGAGTACAATTCATTTTATCACACGAAAACATTTTCAGTCAAACAATGTCGACAATTCGGGCAGCAACAGTAATGACTGTAAGGGTCAAAGTCACAAAAGCAGGAGATAAATCATGATATATTGTACACATATTAAATGTCAGATAGTAATGTTTTTGTGTGTGTTTATATTTGTGTGACTCTGGTTGTATCTGTGTATGTGTGAGACCATGTTGCAGCTGTGCGCCCATCCTATAATCCAGGATGATCCAGAACAGACTCACAGCTGTCTCTGCTCCTAATCTCATATAACACACACATTTACACACACACACACACACACACACACACATGCACAAACAGCGACACACACACCTCTCACTGTTTCTGGAAATGCACGTATTCCAAACAGATATAGACCACATGGCAGTTGCTTCAGCAGAATTAGGTCTCCCAAATTCTTTCATTTTGTGTCATTTGTTACATAAATTCAAACAAATATTTGAAGCACATGAAAATATATTGAAAGCTGTGCATTTACCTTTAAGTGAGGGTGGCTGGTAGGTTGACGTGTGAACCAGTTTGGCTTTCAGTGCTCCATTTTCCCCCAGAACCCACTGCGGAAGTAAAGCATCCAAATCACAGATTAACAGATGTATGTACAGAGCATGTTGTAGCACTACATTAGTGGAAAATACCCTGCACTACCCCACTACTTCTGACTTCCCCCAGGCCAGTGCATTTCTGAGGAACTACCAAGACCTGCCATCCTCCACTTGTCCACGAGATACCCTCTGATACCCTCTGACCACCAGTTCTGGTCAACTGACTCCCACATACACCTGCTCATCTGGGACACAGTCATCCCTGGCAAAACAATTATTTAAACGGAAATGGTGGTGCATCGAACACCCTGATGTGTATGTTCAGCCTATTCTCACGCACTGTTCCTACATAAACCTATGAAAAGCAATGCACCAGAGTATGTAACGTTACACAGGTTTATTTTCCTAAACCCACATAACTTTACTTGTCTAAGGCTAAACTACGTACCTTTGTATTAAGTACATGCTGTGACAACACCCAAAAATGTATCTTTTCTAAATCTAACCTTTATAACTTAACATTCTGTACGTAGCTTTACAATAAGTACGTAACATGACAAAGCCATTAATGGGGCGCAAATTTGTGAGATAACTTACGAGGTATGAGAATACATTCGTATTATGGCTGGGCGATATGGCCTATAAATAATATCCCTGTATTTTTAGGCTATATCGTGATACACAATAGTATATCGTAGACTAATAAAATAATAAAGTACTAAATGACCAGCTGTTAGTATAACTCAAAAAAAAAAGTTGCTACTGCATTATAATAAAGTTAAATAAAGTACTGTTATAATGAAATAAATCAAAAAGGAACCACTGGTGCTTTTATTCTGAAGCAACCGGCTCATCTCAGGATGTGAGCTTACAGCTTCCAGTCAACAGTTAGATGTTACCAGTCAGCAGGAAGGTAAACTGCCACCACAGCACCAATATACATGATTTATAAACTGTGAGCAGGAAACTAACAGCTCTCTAGTTCATATATAAATAATATTTTAATAAAAAACAATAGTCACAGTCAAGTGTGACTGTGCTCACACACTATTGCTCCGGAGACAGTGGTCTGGATGTTCAGGGGAGTGCATGTGATGAATCATGCATGTGATTTGTTTGTTTTTTGGTGTGTGTGTGTCTTTTAAAGAGGGAGATAGCCACAGGAGAAAGTGAGAGAACCGAAATGTTAAAGTGAGTCTCATGCTGGCATCTTAAAAAAATGACAGGACAATTTATACACGGTGTTCTCACTATTTACTCATTTTATACATCCCATGAGAAATTAGCTGCCCAACCCTAGTTCATATGTTTTGTTATACAAGCCAAGTGTCTTTTTAATAAGGGGGCGTTTATACACATCACTGCTGATTGTTGGGTAACACCTCTGGTACACCCCCAAATGAGCAAAAACTGTCCCTGAAAGCAGAGGAAACATGTCACATGCGCAGCATTTTTAGATTCAACATGCCCCTGTGCACATTCCTAAATCTTATATTTTCCATTCATACTATCTGTTCACAGTCTGTTGTGTCCTCAATCCTATTGTCTCGTACACACACACACACACACACACACACACACACACACACTAAAGATACAGAATTGGCTCTGAGGTGAATTTTTTATTTGGTGTGCACCCAAGTTGCCATCATCCCACCTAATGCACTCCTGCCTCCAATGCAAATATGCAACCTTTCCCAGAATGCCTTTCTACATCCCCCACAGACCAAACCTGAGAGAGCTGCATTCACTTTATGTGTATACAAAGAGAGCTTAAAACTGAGGGCTGAACAATCAAGAAAACATGAAACTCACACCCTTCACTCAAAACACACAGACATGTCATTGTATTGTGTTCTGACGTTTTGATTGTGTGACATTTGCCAAATGGTAAATGACTGCAGCTTCTGGCGTTTGATTTTAAAAGTCCCAAATTCTGCACACAAATTGATCTACCTGGTGAGGGCCAATATCTTCCTCTGGTGATGGTGGGTCTGTCAATCTGAAGAGTGTGGCTGGTGTCGGCCTCCGACGTCGAATCTTAGCAAAGAAAGAGAAGAAGAGAGCCTATCAAACTATGCTGTGTGTGAATTTGTGTATGTTAACATGCATATGTGTGTGTTTGTGTGTGTGTGTGTGTGTGCTATGAAACATCTAACACAGACAGCCCCATCCATAGGAACAAGGTGCGACTGATAACAAGAGTGTTTATTCAGTGCTGTGGTTCTAAGGTCTGCAAAGGTATTTATCCCCATGTCAACTATGCAATGACAAAATGCATATCATTGCGTAACAACATTTAAAAGATTGTTTTCCAGATTGTTCCTGAACGAGGATTACATCTTGTCATAGATGGCGGCTGCCTGGATTACTCAAATTTGCTTCACTGCATGTTCCCATCATGTTAGTAATCATTTCGTTTTTTCAATTCTTCTGTACAGTGTGTTATTTTACAGATGCATGTCGACTTCTGCCTCAGCCGTCTTGAACATTCTTGTACCATTCTGCCAAAATAACAGCTGGGTGGTTCACAGATTAAATCCTGGTGTTCTTTTGCTCATGTTTCATGCCTCTGAACATCACCTCATGGTAGAGAACTTTTTTCCTGTCTAATTAAAGTTATGATATTTTATACCACTTTCAATACCACAGGGAAAATTGACACTGAGGGCATACAAGTTAAAGTATTTGTTAAAAGATAAATATAACAAGGCTCTAACATGACAACAACTTTTTTTGTTTTTCTAGCAAAATGACTGTAGTAAACATTAACAATAAGAGAGAGCAAAAAAGTGCAGCTGGCTGACACTGTGAAAAATGAGTATTGAAACTGTTCTAAATATTCAGAAACTATATGTATCAATAAATCAATATATCTGACAGCACTAGCAGGGGTCACAGAAATATAAAATGATCTCCAGCTGCCTCTGTAGCTGTCGCTATTGGTACACTTGTTATATATGACCTAATCCCAAACTGTGGGCTCACGAAAAAAAAAAATCTGCATTCCTGTTGATTTTTCCATCTCCATGTATTCTGTGAAGCACAGTGAGTCATAGAAACCATCAGTTATGCAACTGAGATGAAATGCAACTTTAAAATCTCATCAGTTTCGGTCTGATATGAGAAAACTGTTATATAACGCAACTTTACAATACTGCGGAATACAAAATTAAATGATTCAAAATTCAGTTCAGTTTAATATGAATGGATTTTAATTGTGCCTCAACACATTTTGATTTTCTTGTTCTTTATGGGAGTATTTTCATTTTCTGCTACTTATGCTGCTACTTGCACTACATTTATTTTACAGCTAATGTTACTACTGTGGAAACTGCATACTGTGCTAAAAAAGCTTGGGATATAATCATTCATATACAAATGCTGTTTAAATGCTCTTCTTATAGCTTATAGTGATAAAGTTGTCTTCTTACAGTGTTCATTTTGGTTCTTTCCATACATAACAACATATGGAAAAACAATTTAAAACTATGCTATTATTATATTATAATAGCTATTATATTATATATATTTCTTAAACTTTACTCTTGATATTGTTGCCTTAGTTACTGTACACATTATATTTTTGAGTTATTTTAGTTACTTAAGTCACCGTACTAATTTATGTGCGTCACCTGTCAGTTCAGAGGAGGACCCAAATGCAGACCAACAGTCATGTGCTGTGTCTCAAATCACATACTTCCATTAGTACACTTCTATGTAGTATACTATGTGCACTATGTACTCACTGGCGTAGTGCGCAAATTTCGACAGGGTAGTGTTGTCTTAAACCAAACACTGACGTTGTGCACTCACTGGAATTGACGACTGCAAATTTGCTAGTTAGCAAACTAGCATTAGCATTCGCGTAATCGTTCGTGGTAGCAAATCATTGCAGACTGCTAAATTACGCCAATAAACATACTGTCGGCTTATACCCGACAACAGTATAGTGGTGCAAAAAACACATGTATTTGTACAATGCAGCGACATTCACAGTCGCGCAGTCCCCAGCTGCCATTTCCTATTTGAAAAGTGGTCCCTCTCCTTCCGCTACATAGCCAAGATGGCGACCATTGAGGGCGAGAAGTGTCCGCAGTTCCACACTCAACTTCTTGACTGTTTTGAGTGCACCATCTGGGTACTCATAGTGCAATGCATTTTTCCATACTTCTCAGTGTGAACGCACTTATGCACTCAAAATATCAAGTGTAAGCACAGAAGTACGCGATTTGAGACACAGCGTGACTTTCTAACAAAAAGCGAGCTTTAATGTAGCTGCTTGAAAACATCCAGTACAGGCAGGCAACTCAAAGCCCAAACGAAAAATCGGGACAAACACGATGAACAGGGATGAGCACAGGAATAACGCAGGGTTGAATGCAGGAGCGACCACAGAATGCACCCAGGAGGAACACAGACAAACTGACACAGGACAAAGAGAAACACACAGGTGTATATACACAGAAGACTAATCACAAGAACGAGACACAGCTGGAGCAGGAAGACATAGGCACAAGGAGGGAAATGGGGTTGCGGAAGGGAAAACTAAGGTGGAGCAGACAAGACTAATACAGAACAGGTGTGAAGGGAAGACTATGGGAACAGGGAAGGACTAACGAGACAGGTAAAACACACAAAAACAGGAAGAAAAACCAGACACGACATGAGGAGAGAATCTACAAAATAAAACAGGAAGAAAACCCGCCTCCTCAATGTGAATTAAAAAAGATAAGACAAAAGAAACTGTAGCCTGCTTATTAGCCACAGAGAACACTACCGAACAAGGCAATAGGGTTACAATATTTTGCCATCTGGCTGTTCAAGGCTGGTGCTGTGTGCACACTGAAATCATGACAGGAAGAAGTCACTTCCTCTCAGTGATAATCGTAGTCTCCTTGAAGCTTATGACAAACTGCCAAATATGAGCCGATGACAATGCAACAGCAAAACTTGTTGTTCCTCACACTACCTTGTGTTGTCTAATCAAACAATGAGAAACAGTCATAGCTGCTAGTGATGGAGACAGAGAACGGAAACGCACGAGGTTGAAGCTGCCCTTGTCAACTGGATTGAAAATGCCTGGTTACATCATGCCCCTCATTACTTTATATTCATGTAATAAATATGCAAATGCAAATTCGATAGATGAGAAATAAAGTAAAAGAAAAAATGGGTTATTTAGTTTAGTTTAGTTTAGTTCTGTTTATTTTTGTCATTTTCCAACTTATAAAGCACAAATACACTGGTAGAAATATACTAAACATTAAGTTCATGTTTTTTTCTTTTTTCTTTAGCATAATTATTAATAAACAAACAAGACAAAAAAGGTGTCGGCTGAAGCCATAGCTAATTACACCTACCCTTTTAACATCCATTGTGTTTGTCAGCTCCCTTTAAATTATAAACAAATTATACAGTTAAAATAAGTATCAGCTAATGATCAACTTGACCCAGACAGGCACGATCACTGTTGTAAAATTTCAGATTGAGATTTTGAGATTTTCTGCAGTTTATGGGGAGTGGGAATCACAGAGCATTCTGGGAGCAACGCCGCCATATTGGAAGGATAAACTTCCATAGCCACCAGTCTAATCGTTTGTCATCTGTCAATTGTTCATCATCAGAAAGCAAAAGCAAGTGTGATAAACAAACCAGTACTATTCAAGTTTTGATTTCAGTATTTGTCCATTTGTACAGCGCATTCGTTAAACTGGGGCTTCTATTGCAAATGGTGACACAAGGCCTCCTCCCTGTTTTCGGTTGGTTTTGTGCATTGTCATGGAAATGTTGTACACAAACCAACTAGTCAATGGTTAGCAAGGCTGCAGTAGAGATACATGCCCAAAAAAGCCCATATTCCTGGTCGGAAGGAGGAGCACACCTACTTCTAAACATTATGAAAGGTTTGGTTTAGTGGTTATTCCTGTTCCTATATCACCACCATCGTGGCTGAGCAAAATATGTCTCAGTAGACACATCCAAAAAGTGTTCACAATGTCCACAGGAAAAATTACCAAAAAAATGAATCTGTATTTACTGAAATAAAAGATTAATTAAGGATTCTATAAAAATGAAAGCAAGGACAGACTTGACTTTCCTTCCTGCTACAGCAACACCCTCCAGGCAGCCTGCCTCTGCTGTCCACAGCCACTAGATGGGGTCAACTCAGAAAACAGAAATCGTCGCCCCTCTCCCCAGCAACGCTTTCCAGCTCCTCCTGGGGGACCCCAAGGCCTTCCCAGGCCAGATGAGATATGTAATCCCTCCAGCATGTTCTGGGTCTGCCCCTGGGCCTCCTACCAGAGGGATCTGCTCGAAACACCTCTAACGGGAGGCACCCAGGAGGCATCCTGATCAGATGACAAACCACCTCAACTGACCCCTTTTGACACGAAGAAGCTCCCTACAGATCTCCGAGCTCCTTACCCTATCTCTAAGGCTGAGCCCAGCCCCGGAGGAAACTCATTTCGGCCGCTTGTATCCACAATCTCATTCTTTCGGTCACTACCCAGAGCTCATGACCATAGGTGAGGGTTGGGACGTAGATGGACCAGTACATTGAAAGCTTCTCCTTCTGGCTGAGCTCCGTCTTCACCCCGACGGTCCAGTGCAGATTTGGTGTTTTAAATAGTGTTGTTGTGTTTTGTGTTAGTTCTTTTAGAAACTTACAGTGACCAGCCAGTGGATGGCGCTCTTCCCCTTATCCTTCAAAAATGGCAGATTCGCTGTTGATCGAACTGCACAGATTAATGGATGAATTGTCAACTACAAAATTAATCGGCAACTAATTTGATAATCAATGAATTAATTTGAGTATTTTTTAAGAGAAAAAAAGTCAACATTCTCAGATTCCAGCTTGTTTAATGTGAGTATTTTCTGGTTTCTTTAACCCTCTATGAGGGTAAACTGAATATCTTTGGGTTGTGGACAAACTAGACATTTGAGGACGTCATCGTGGGCTTTTAGAAACAATGATCAACACTATTCATAAGTTTCTTACATTTCATAGACCAAACAACTAATCAGTTAATTGAGAAAATAATCGACAGATTAATCGGCAATGAAAATAGTCACTGGTTACCAATTCAACGAGAAAAAAAAGCTCCACTTCAACCAGTTACAACATTAAAGTAACATTAAAGTTATTTTTAGCTCTCTTCATGATTTAAGTCCAACCTACACCAAGCTTTGAGTATTTATAGTTAAGTAATACAATGATAAAACACCTCCCCCAGGCTAACAATAACTAAGTGTTGTGTAAGTGATGAAATACACAACAGATTCATCACCCTCACTATTTTGTAACGTGTTATGGTAATATGATTGTTGTGAGATACAAGTGGCTGCCAAACCAATCACAGCTGAGAGAGTGGGCATGGAAATGTGTGGGTGCTGCTTCCACTGTGGAGTAACTTACTTACTGCTCCACTCTGTGTGCTGGATTCATATTCATACATATTCATCATTCAGACACTGGAATTAAATATGCTGCCCGATGTGGGGAGGGGGACACATTTGAATATGAATGACAAGGCATCCAATTAGAAGTTTAAAATGTGTCAACATGAAAATTCAGATGGCAACAAACACGAGTGGTTTCACACACACACACACACACACACACACACACACACACACACACACACACACACACACACGAACACACAGAGGAGAAGAGCATGTGCAGTCAAAGGACCACACCACAGGTTAAGCACCTGTCTGAGAGTCTCTTCCGACACAGTGACCTTTTATGAGTGTTTTGTTAACATGTTTGCCAGAAGGTCAAGCACCTACAGGGGACATAGTATTTTCATCAGGTTGTTGTCGTGCATGTCTGAAATGCCTGTTGATACCTGGGGTGGCTCGGGGAAGCTGCACTGCACGACTGAATTGATTTGTAACTGATTTGTTTCACATTTCTCAGCACATGCAGCGAGCTGGTCGTAGATTCATGCACTAGAACAGATGTATTAGTCTTTAACTTGAATTGACATAATGGGAGAATAAAGCTGTGTCATATAGCTGAGTGTATGTGAGCAGTATGTAAACCACTGGACTGAAGAAATTAGTCATTACTGGGGATCTGTTTTGATTTTTGATTTATCACTGATGTACTAAGTTGAGTTAGTTTTGCAATCTTGGTGTGAGTTGCTGAGTGTTGGAGATATCAACTGTAGAAATGTCTGCCTTCTCTCCAATATAATGGAACTAGATGGCACTCAGCTTGTGGTGCTCAAAGTGCCAAAATATACATTTGAAAAACTCAACATTAATGTCTCTTTCCAGAAACAATGGCCTGGTTACTTACAATAATCCACAGACCTTGTTGTGAGCAGTTTCATGTAGGATCTATTTTCTTTCTGCTGAAGTACACCTGCTGTATCACTGCACGGAAGGAAGCGTGCATCTACTGCTGGCTCTCCTAACACCACTGAGATAGCTAACGTTACAGCTCAGTCGAGGAGGACGCCATTAACGTTTACATCTTACACTGTCATGAACTCGAGCCTCTCGTCCATGAGCAGATGCACACTTCCTTCTTTGAGGTGATGTGGTTGTCATATGTCAATATTGCAGTCTATCATGTTCATTTAATTCTGAGAGGCCAGATTGTGTTTCCATTAAAATTCAAATAGTTGTGCGATCCTACTTTGAGCACGACAAGACAAGTGTCATCTAGTTCCAATATATTTGACAGAGGTAGGGCTGCCCCCTAATAGTCGACCAGAGAGGTCATTATTTGGCAAGATCAAGATTTCATTAGTGACTTATACACAGAAAAAAACAAAAACGTGAAACTCTATTAGGAGCTGTGGCTTGTCAAAATAAATCAAAACCTATATGACTGGACTGTAATTAACAGGCGGCTCGCTCAGAGCGTACACTTGTAGATAAAATATAGGCCTATATTAATGAAGGTTCATTAGAAGGGTTTTGTGTTTCTCTGTAACGTAGCACAGTGTTAACAATGTTATGATACTATTCTTTCTCACACCTCCAACCCAAACCACTGTGTTGCTCCGGCAAAAATATATCATTTAATGATTAAATTCATATTGTAACAAGTCGACTAATGGCCCTAAATGACAACTATTCGTCTATGGCCGATATCTCCAACACTTTGCAACTCACACCAAAATAATCTAGACTCTACAGGTCAGAGGAAAAATGTAACTGTCCCTTTAACATGTCTATTCTAATGGTTTTGTCCTTGTACCACCGCACTGACAGTGTTGTGTGTTTGAAAACCACTTTTTGACACCATTTAAACTCTGTAAAAACACTTAATTTTGAACCTTTTCACACATCTTCAAAAAACTCTAAAAACAGACTTGATGCTTCATGTTTGTTGCACAAAGAGCATCCGTGCATTCACTGAAACATCCCTCAAGGTTTTAGACACCATCATTGAGTTCTTACAGGCTGCATAACAAAGAATATTTGGCAAATGACGTTCGGCATCTTGAGTCATTCATTTTGGTGCAACCGGTCACACAACACCATGCCGTGGCCAGTGAGGGTGAGAACAGCTGGACCAAACACTGCGCCAAAAACTGTAGCAACTACGACCTCACTGCCATAGAAACGTTGAGAAAGAGGAATTTAAGCAGCGCAGGTCTTCAATATAGTGCTTGAAAATCATTAATCCCCCACCTTATTTTTGGTAGGTAGGATGACCTTGATGCTTACCTAACATTCAATGCATTAATCTGGATGTTTATAAAGCACCGGGTGCCCTAAAGAGCCCTTTATAGAGAAATAACCTATCCATTTAACAATTAAGACCCATGCAGTGAAAGCATAAATCCCTGGCTGTGTTCATACAATGCTTTCAATTCATCCAGTGCGTAATCCTGTGTAGGGCTTGATTTGATGTTCAAGAAAAGATAAATGAAACCCGCTACTGCCATTTGACCTTTTGTTTCTCAGTGAGGAATTTCTAAAAATAGGTGAGAGTTGATTAAAAAACACCACATCTGATTTTTTGCCCTTATCCACCAGGCAGCGTGACTGGAAATACAATCTTGTTGAAGCAGTTCACACACACACACACACACACACACACATAGTGTACACATACGGTACGCACTTGAAAATAGAAACTTCCCACTGCAAGCCGCTACATTCAACTGGAGTATTTGTGTCGTCCTCAATGGAAAGCTAATGTGTTTTTTCCTGCCTGCAAGCCAGACATTCTCAGCTGGTCTGGTTCCTTGTAGGAATAATGTGTTTACAGGAGCAGAAAGGAGCAGGCTATGCTGGGTTTGTTGAATAAGAGTTTAGCGCTCTTGGCTGTGCTGCAGTGAAAATGTGTTCTTGGCATTAGCTGTCCTTGCCCTTGATTCAGGCCTCAGTCATCCACAGCTAATCTCTTTGGTTTTAATCAGTCATCTCCTTGGCTGATGGTTTTTCTCTCTTCCTTTTTTCCTTACATGCCGTCTGCCATTTATCTTTTCCCCCTCCCTGTTGTCCTTCTGAACACTTTGTTTTATTCATAACTTCCCACTCTTTCTACTTATCTCTCTACCTTTCCGTTCTCCCATGCCGCTGCTCGCCATTTCAATGCTAATTTTATGGCTGTGTTCTGGGAATGTTGCACACAAGAACTTGGCTGACCCTCGCGTGTTCCCCATCTGCTGGCTGGTCCCATTGAAACAAACACAGGTTTCAGTCACTGTCAGTGGGAACGTGCCGCAGGGTCGGCCTTCGACAAGTGCAACAAAAGGATGATACCCTTGACCAAACCTCACAGGGCTGCATGAGAAGGCTATTGATGTAGCAATAACCTTCTTGTTTCTTACAGGGCCAAAGTGTAAGATTCAGAAGCATCTAGCACAGTGGTTCCCAACTGGCTCAGCCCTGGGGCCCAGATTTCTCCTTCGTCATTAATTCAAGTCCATGCACTTAAATACATAAAGCGTCATACTTGTATTTGGCCATATCATCAGTCACTAAATCTACAGCAGGAAATGGCACTATAAAATAAAAGCTCTCTGCCAAAAATTCATTGCTCTTAAAAATAAGTGTGTTTTTTACAAACTTGACACATTTGCGTCACTTGCAACCCACTCTTGGACTGCGACCCACCAGCTGGGAACCACTGATCTAGCAATAAAGTTGCAACCAACTGAATACCAATCCACTGACCCCTTACTTTCCAAGTATGTTGAGTAGAGGTCTTCATAGATCCGAAATGACCGACCTGAACCCCAATGTGCCTGGAAAATTTGTCCCGAGATCCAATTGGACCTGATCATTTTTTGAAATATAGATTCCTGACTACTGTTCTTTTGCTTCCAATAGCCCAACAACCATCAACTGGCAGTAAGTAAGTTTTTATCGAAAAAAAACCCCCGCAAAATCATGTGAAATACCAGAGGGCTTTCTTTTCACTCTGCACTGCATTGACTTAGTGAGCATTAGCGCTACATTTCGAAGCGCTATCCTTTTAGACGTGGTGAAATGTTGTGTTGTAAATGTCTTGCCGTCTATTTTATATTCTGTTGGCTTTGCTGACAGACAGGTGGCAAGCCATGTTAACATGCAGAAACGTGGTGCCCTCTACCAACCCTCCAGTCTCCACTGGTTAGCTAGCCACTGTGCACTGTCAGGAGCTAGCTAGCTGTGCCAATCATTGTGCTTTAACCGTTGGCAATGCTGTCCTGAGCCATAGTGGTGGGATTGCAATGCTTCAGAAACATGGTGGCCACCCTCCAGCCTCCCCTCAGTTTGCCCCATTTGGTAAGTGGCATAATAGGAAGCACCACTCGCCGCGTTGATGCCGTTAACAGTGCTAACAGAACTACGAGTGATAACATAGGCTAGTTAACAATGCTAAAGGGCTTATGTGGCTTAAAATTAAGATGCTTAGTTGACGGGGTGACCTTGGGGAAGAAAGGAGGCTTGGCACAATCTTTCCGCAGCAATAATCGCCATGGTTTAGGGCAGCGTTACCAACAGTAATCACTAAAATGAGCTGCGCCAATAGCTAGCGTTGGTGCTCTAATGTCCAAGAGGAAAGAAAACATGTTTCAGGTCTATTTTATGGTCCAGACAAAAGATCATGATCCTGGGTTTTTGTTTATTATGTTATCCTATGGACTTTGTTTTGGGGTTTTCTGTTTGTGTTGTTCCTTGTTTTGTTATTCATTTATGTTTAATCTGTTTAAACCTGTTTTATTTTGTAGATTCTCTCCTCGTGTGTTGTGACTGGTTTCACTTCCTGTCTTTGTGTGTTTTCCCGCCTGTTTTCTGTCACACCTGTCTCGTTAGTCCTTCCCCGTTCCCATTTGTCCTTCCCTTCACACCTGTTATTAGTCTGCTCCACCCTAGTGTTACCCTCCACACTCTTATTGTTAGCCAGTCCCCATTTCCCTCCTTTTGCCCGTGTCCTCCTACTCCAGCTGTGTCTTGTTCATGTGATTCGTTTTCTGTGTGCCTGTGTGTTTCCCTTTGTCCTTTGTGAGTTCTCCTGTGTTAATTCCTGTGCTCCTCCCTGTATTCTTGGTCTCGTTCCCTGCCCTGTTTCCTGCCTGGTGTCCTGTTTTTTTTTTTTTTTTTTTTGGTTCTTATGGCATTTAGACTTTCTGTTCCCTGCCTGTTCTGGATGGTTTTATCAGCTTCATTAAAGCTCACTTTTTTTTTAACCTCAAACTTGCCTGCTGCTCTGCATTTGGACCCTGCACAACACTTACGTGTTTCTCTCATGATCAGCACTAATCATAGGTCTTTTCAGATCCACTCAGTGTTACACATAATGATTAACAAACCCAGGACCAACAGTACTAGAATGGGATCCAACCCTGTTTGACCATAATATACCGTGGACCTGAACCTGTATGGGTTTCTGGGTCAGGTTTCGGGTACCCGCCCTACTTAAAGCCAGTGTTAAGTTTGTTCATTCAGAGCTGCGCCCTATGTATCTATTAAAGGCTCATTCTAAGCTAATGAAAACACAATGATTCTTAGTTTCAGGTGATTATACACTAATGAAAACAGAATTATAAACATAATATTCAATTTCTGCCAATAGATCCCTCTAAATCCTACACACCGGTCCTTTAAAGTAGCCTTGATGAAAAGCAACTATGCAGGTTCGAGCAGTCAAGCTTGAGTAAATAATTAATCAACCAAATCCTCAGAATCTTGGCCCAGCGGCGGTAGATTACAGGACAGGTGGCAGGTGACAAGTGCATGTGTTAAAGTTTAACATCTCCAGTGTGGTTTGGGGGGAAAAGTGAACAAAAAAAGGCTCCAGATCAGCTACTGTCAAAGTCCTTTGAATGAGAACCATTTCCCAGAAGCAAATGCAACACGCTGGGGTCAGTTATCAAGGAGAGAAGTGGCTTGCAGCACTCAGACACATCTCGAATACAGTTGAGGCTCATTCGACATGACATCACCATTAGGCCATTTTTCTAATCAGCAGAGTGGCAGCCTGTACTGCAATGGTGGACTGGGAAATAAGAAAAAGAAATAATAAAGGGAGGATGCCTACATTATGCATTATAGAACTTACTTGCAGCTGAACTACAGTTTATCCCCCTCAGCTGGATTGCTGTTGGTATGTTAAGCTTTGTGGAAATTCCCCATATTCACAGCTGATTTTCCTCCAGTGGGAATTTCAGCAACAGGTGATCCTATAAGGAGAACCAGAGTTGCTTCGGTGGCTTTATGAAGACGTTTCCTAAGACGTATTATGACATAAGAACCCTGTGCGTGCTATACCAGTGAATGCTGCTGCTTTTGCTCCCATTAGATCCATGGCAGAAGATTTGCGGTAATCTCACTAGGTCCTGAGACGGCAAACTGCCAAAGCGTCTTATAGGGAAACTGACTCAGCTCACATGATGCTGTCAAAGAGCACTGGTTGAAATGTATGTCGCCAGGGTCTTAATAATTGAAGACTAGGGAAGGAATGAGCAGCACCGGTAATGTGAACCTTTCCTGGATAGTTTGTTTCAGTACAGTAACAAATTACCATAAGAAAGTAATTAAATTAACATATCAGTATGAGTTGGTTCAACCTAGATAGTGTTCAGAAGTGACACATGGGAGTTCTTAAAAAAAACAAAAACAAATAAAGGAATAAAGGGGGAAAGAAAGTAGTCCAAAGCCTGAGAGACTGCACATTGGGGTGTAAACAGCAGATGTGTGAGAAATATTTGAGGGCCTAGTTGCTATTATTGATTTATTCGTTTAATTTTACATTCCAGCCCGAATCGAGCTCTCCAAGCAGATGCCCCATGAAATCTCAAAATCTTGTACTGGCAGGAAATGATGATTTTGCACCTGGTTTACGATGAGATCTCCCTCTAGGGAGCCGTCAGTCATTCAGACGTGAACCTCTTTTAGACGCTCTATATGATATTCAGAGCATAGCTATGATTCAGAGATTGTCTACACATGGCTCTCAACATGGAGGTGTGCTGTGTCCATTTTAGGACACGTCCTTGGGTGTCAGACCTTAAATGAAAAAGCATCAGGTCTCAGGAAAACTTATGTTAGACCTCAGATGAAACGACCTCAGACAAAACGGCCTTTAAAAAATCGGCCTCACAAAAAACAGCTTCAGAAGGGCAAACAATGACATTATCAAGGATCCTGGCAGGCGCCTGGCAGCAAGGAAACACAATAGTAAATTTTAGACGTTCTTTTTCTTTTCTCTTTGTTACTCCTGCAACTCTCAAGATATATTAATTCATGGTTAGATTTGTAACTGTAGATTATGACGAATTATAGGACGAGAGCTAGCTTTATTCTATATTTTTAAAAAATTACGTACCTGATGTTTCCAGCATTACATTACCAATATTTTCTTGTCCTTAATTGTTAACCATTTAGTTCAAACTATGAATTCATCAAAGCATTTAAAAGTGTACCCACTGTGCTGTAAACTGTATTAAATTTAATTTTATTTTGGATTTTTGTTTGATATTCAACCAGTTGGTCTAAAACAGTCTGTAACTTATAACTCACAAACTAGTCTGTGGGTGATATGCTTAGGTGAATGAAGCCATCCTGATATCAGCAGTTATAGCTGCACTGCACAGCTATAACAGTGCAGTGCAGAGCAGCGGCCATTAGCTAAACAATGTAGAGCTTTGATCTGGTCCAAAAAAATCAGATCTGACCTTACACAAACTCACACAGTTACTGTCAAAACACAACCTGATCCCAAACCATGGCAGCAGTTTTGGGCCCGAGTCCAATTAAAAAACCTTAATTTCTACTGTAAAAAAATAAATCGCCATGTTCTACAGTAGCCCAGAATGGACAAACCAAACACAGGCTCCAGATAGGGCCAATTGCATTTTTGCCTTTTCATGTCAGCAACCATAGTTAAAAGCCCAACTGCATAAGAAGCATTGGGCAAACACCAATTTGTAACATGAAACCGCTTTATTCAATGTTTTTATTAGTTTAAACCACCAGGGGTCTCATTTATAAAAACTGTGTCATGCACAAAACAAGGCTTGAAAGAGGCGTACGCCACTTTCCATGGGAAAGTCATGTATAAAAACAAACTTAATGTGAGAAACTTTGACCTATACTTACAAACATTTTGGAGATGGGAAATTTGCGATGCAAATGGTGAGATGGAAGCCTGATTGTAGACATTGTTGAATATTTTTGGAGCACGCCATTTTTGCTTTTTGTCCATACATTTTCAGTATGCATAGTATCCTATGCACTGTTTTATAAATGAGACCCCTGGTCTGTTTGTTTAGGAAAGGAAAAGACCTCTGTGGATGATTCAGCTCCTGGTAAAAAACCTCCTGAACGTCTGGATCAGATAAATGGTAAGCACTCATTAGCATGTGGTGGGCAAGCTGCCCATCTCCCGAGGTCAGTCTCACTCCAAAGTCATCGAAATCCGGTGCTTGGGCAATGACTTGCAGCGTCAGAAACCAACCAAAAAAGCCTTCCTTTAATGTCAGGATGATACCTGACCGGTTGCTGTCATAGTTTAATGGTGCCCAGCAGCGTCGGGAGGAAACGCAGCAGGACAAGGATGAAAGTTTAGGCGGCGAAAGTTCAAGTGGGGCGAGCAGGAGGGGTGGTGGATGGGTCCAACAAACACCGACTATCACCCGAGAGAGCGGTGTTGGCATCCTGTAAGATTCTAAAGCCAAACCCTGTTCTTTTTTTTCCTAAACCTAACCAGGTTCTTTTGTTTTTGAAGGAAAAAAAACAGGAAATGTCTGGCTTACGTCTCTCGCTCCTGCCTGCTATGCCCACGAACATCAACAACCAACACACCCAGGGAACCTTGCATGTCGTACGTGGAGGTGGAAAGTCCAAGACCAAAACATCAACATGTGACGAGGTCAGCGTTAATATATTTCAACTGGCTTTAATCACCTAATCTGTGTGTTTTGGAGAGGAAGAGACCTCTTTGGGTAAGCTCCCGGTAAAAACCTCCTGAACAATGAATACTGAAGGATTCTAACTGGGAGATTTCAGCTTGTTGCAACCTGACATCCTCACCACAAACTGACCCCCTAAATCTCACACACCCGACCTTTAAAAGCAGCAGAAATCAATTGTTAGACCTAATGCATCATTTGGCTGTAATTTGCTGGAGGAATTGTATCCTCGCTGACCTTTATGGGCTGTCATTGCCAGACTAAGTGCTGGTCTGCATCCATACTGCACAGGCCAACATTATTCCTGTTCACACTGCACTATTTCATAAACATAATTTCTGTCTGACCATGTCAGCACGTTTCACCTGCGACTGCTTTATTTATCTTTACATAATGCACTCACCACCTCCTTCTAACGCATGACTAATAAAGTGACCTTCTATATTTTGTTTCACAGATGTGAGTAGAGGCATTATTACTCAGGGACATAATCTGGCGCTTTATCCCTCACTTCCTCCTCCTCCTCTTCCTCCTCCACTCCTTTTGAAGGGCAGCGATGCCTCATCACTTTTAAGGGCTCCAAAAACTGTGGCTGCACAGCTCAGCTTAATCCCAGTGCTGCCCATACCCTGCTGCCCACAGAGTAATACCCAACATCAAAATACAGAGTTCTGCAAAGTCGTGCTAGACTGGTTATGTAACTGTCTGTCAGCGCCAAGGCCGGATGCTTCAGATGCTACAGAAGAGCGCGACACTCACTTTTGTGTACTTAGAAGTCAGGATCAAAGTTAGGAGCAAGCATGTTTGAGGGTTCTTTTACCAGTTTTCCAGGGTAACTTGAACGCAACACCATAAAAGTGGCTAATGTTTTATGATTTTATATTTTAAGCTGCACAAAAATGACACAAATAAACTGAAACAGGTTTTAGTATATACCCGGGTTTGACCTCATTGTTCCACACACACCGCCACACTATGATCATTATATATGTAGACACACACACAGTCTCTACACACCCTCGCGCTCACCATCTCCACCTGTCGCGGGTCCAGCTGGGTGGGCACGGAGGAAGGCACGGAGAACTGGATCTTCCTCCTCGCATCCTTGTCCGCATCTCGCTCCATCACCTCCGTGTCCACGGGCAGCAGCGGGTCCATGGCAACCAGCCCGTCAGATGTCCCCCCAAAAAACGTCCACTTCAGATAAAACTGTCTCCTAAAATGTCAAAACTGTCCCACCAGTCGTGTTTTGGACTCTTGAGCTGCGTCTGACAGCGTTGCCTGCGTCCTCCTCTCTCGCGCGCCTCTTTTTGTCTCCCTCCCTGTCCCTCCCTACACACACACACACACACACACACTCACACACACACTGTCTGTTTACGTCTCTCGCTCTCGCCGTGTGTGTGCGAACCTGACTGTGTCGTGTGCTGAGGAGAGGAGAGGAGTGAGGGCGCGTGCAGCAGAGCGTGCTCAGGCGTTATGATGCTTTCAGATGCCGTCGGGAAAAAAATCAAAAATGGCCCAGAAATCAGGCTCCCTGGAGACTGGCTGAAAATAAGACATTTCTAAAAACGGCAGGGATGCCTTCAGTGTCAAGTTCAAAACCTCTTATTTCACAATTTATTTTAAAGTGAATGTTAAAAAATGTAAAACAAAGTCCACAAGGGTCTGCCATGTAAAATAGCCTAAATAACGTAAATAATACTTTAAGTGCAACAAATTGTTACTCCGACTTCGTCACATTTTGACGTTTGGTCATGAACCCTCTACATCCAGATATGACGTGCAAGGTACCCTGGGTGCTTTGGTTGAACTTCTGGGACACTGTGTCAAGTTCTGCCTGTTACATGCATTGTCTTCTTTCAAAATACACTTCCGTTTTCACAGGAAATGTAACATTTACACACAGTCTCTTTCAAAATAAACGCACTCTGTCAGTACAACAATGCAAATTGAGCGTTATTTTTTTGGGAGCGTACCTATGTTCCCCGGGTCCTATGTTCCCTGCTTTGCATGGGACCGGGGAACATAGAATCCTTTTTAATAATAAGGGTTCTATGTTCCCCACTTTTCCCCAAAAGGACCCGGGGAACATAGGCCCTTTTTTTAAAAAAAGGGTCCTAACCCTAACCCCTTTTTCTCAAAAGGGTTCTATGTTCCCCGGCAACAGCGGGAAACATAGAACCCTTTTTCTTAAAAAGAACATAGAACCCGGGGAACATAGAACCCCGGGAATATAGGGATGACCCCATGTTTTTTCATCAACGCATGTGGTTAGGTTTTGGAAGAAAGAACAGGGTTTGGCTCTGGAATATTACAGGACTCAAACACCGCTCTCCCGGGTGAAGGTCAGTGTTTGTTGGACCAATCCATTACCGTTCCCACCCACCCTCCTCGGAGCTTTAGGCCCTGATCACACAGAAAGCATTATGCTGGTTGCAAAACCCCCATTGTCTTTTTTTAAAATCGAATGCCACTAGCAAAAAAAAAAAAAAAGATTGCTGTGCCTTTTATTGTTGCCAGGCAACCACACCAACAAGTTATTACACTAACTTTCCCATGTAATCAATCTACCATTTTTCCCCCAGTAATAAGTAGCTAGTCCCTAAAATGTTGTGGCAGAGGATACTTGTTGTAGCTCAGGCTGAGGGTGAGAGGCAGGGAAACAGAGATCTGTGTGGGTACATGAGACCCTAAAGAAGAGGGTAGATCATGGGGAGCACCACCATTACGAAAAAAGAGCTGACGTGGGGCATGTTGCCGCCTTGAATTGAAGTTTTTTCAACTTGAGGAGTTCAGAGCACTCCAGCAAAAGTGCCAGGTGCCTAGAGTGCAGAAACGCCAAAAACCTTCATTCTTATTCAAATTGATTACAAAAAGGCGCCTCCAGCTGCTAAAATACTTTCTGTGTGATCAGGGCCTTAACTTTCGTCCTTGTTCTGCCTTGTCTCCCACTGACACTACTGAGCACCGAGAGACTGGCTGCGTATCATGCCGATATTGAAACATCACTTTTTTCGTTAGTGCCGGACTCCACAAGTCACTGCCCAAGCTCTGGATTTTGACGACTTAGGAGTGAGATTGGGTTGAAAACACATGTTAGCTACCATTGCTGTTCTTTACATAAGCACAGTGCCCCTGCCCCTTCCCCAAAGCTGTGTCACATAAAAACAACTACATTGTCAAGTTGTCTGATGCTACAGTCATACGCAGTATACTGACAAAAGATTCTGACCATGTGAGGCAAACAGAACTCCACCACTGACCCAAAATAACCTCATAAGACACCTTTAAAAGACTCAGATTCATCAGATTTATTAACAAAAATCATGCAAACAAGACAGTGAAATCCCAGGCTGAGCGGCAGCAGGAGCAGCAGTCCCCACAGCAGAAGTCTCTCTCCCCCGCTGCTGGCTCAGATGCTCCCGAGCACCTCCTCGCCATGCCAGGTGCAATGCACCTCGTTAGGCAATGCAGCACACCTGAGTAGATCTACAGAGGGAAGAGGGACAACCGCACAGAACACATACGGCCTAAACACAAAGGGGTAGATTATAGGGGACGCAGGGGACACGTTCCCCTCAATATTTGGAACTCGTACATCTGTCCCCTTAAATAATAAAAAACATGAGAATGGCAGACTTTTATGTTGACGAACTGCTAGAACATGACTCATAGAAACAACAATGCCTCCCTTAAAGTAGCTGATGGCAGTGTGCCACCTCAGAAGAGATGATTGCTTTGTGCCATGAGACAGAAAGAAGATGATGCAACTATGCACAGTTGAAGCAGGAAGTACCACAGACATTTCCACCATAGATTGATGCAGATAACATACAAATTGATGCATAAAAATTCAGCAGAGCGCAGGAAATGAAGGGTTTGATGCTCAAAATTTCTTGGGAGACCCCCCAGACCCCTCACGTAGTATGTACATGTATGTGAAATGGGTTTTGCCTGTTTTCGCTGTCTAGTCTTATGGACATGTATGGAGGATTATTAAGAAAAAAGAAAACGGACCAATAATGTATGGCGACAAATACGTGAGGAGGCTAGCCCACCAGGTGTGTAGCTGGTTTTGTGAAATATTTTGTTAAAAGCCATATGAACCACTTTGCATGCACTCTATATGCTAGCATGCTACCAATGTTAGCTAAATATACCATCGAACATTTCACTTGGAAAAAATGACAGAATGAACTGAATGAGATAAAGTCTGTTTGCTTATTCATTTTAATGCTACCTTCCTGTGGCACACAGTGCATACAGTCTGTTTGAAATCGACTGCAAAAGCTCTAAATTGTCAACGTACTCGAGGCAAATGCTGGACCGAAGAAAAAAATCTTTAATAACTCTCTGTGTTAAACAGCTAGCATGCTACCAAACTTTCCATTGAGAAAAAAAAAATGTAGCCAAGATATAGAATTAGTTTAAAGAAATAGCCTCTTTGCTAATTTGTTTTTTATGCTAACTTCGTTTGGCACACAGTGCATACAGTCTGTTTGATTCGTCTGCAAAAGTTTATATTTTTCAACATATTCAAGGCAAATTCTGGAACAAAGGAAAAAAACACGGAAGGAGAAGTTTCGTAAACACATCAGAGATCACAGAGGTAGGAGCTATGTGGAAACGAAGCATTAGGGTTAGGGTAAGTCTCCAGGTAAATGAGTGTCCTTGCATGCATGCTCACTCTTGATCTCTAGCTATCACTTTCTGGGTCTGTCAATTGAGTCATCAGCTGATTTTACAATCAACCAATAGCACAGTGACACACGTTCTGTTGGCCTATCATCTTACTGCTCCTCCTTTTAAATATGTTTCTTTCTCTGCTGTAGTTCTTTCTTGCTGCCATCATGCGCGCCCTCCACCTCCCCATCACCACCTAGTCTTTACGAACTCATCAGCCCCATCTGCCTCAGCAGCCATCAGCCTCAGAGTCATCAGCCACCACCACCGGTGTCTAAACTCCATGGGGGGGATTTATCCCGCTGCAGCTCAGATTTCCTTCAAAATATCTCCCCCTGGTTTCCAAGCACCAAAGACTTCTGTTAATCTGTACACACATTAAATATTATTTTTACTTTATTCTTCTGTCTCTCCTGATTGAAATATTCTTGGTGTGAATTTTCTGGTGTATACTGATCAGTGTGTGTGTTACTGAACGTTAATTGTACATGTAAACAGATATATTGTGTCTATATGAAGAGGCTGTGTGCTGTCATGTCACCTGTCTCTTAAGACAACTTTCTCCTGAGGGAGACAATAAAGGCTAATCTTATTTTATGTACTGTAAATATATAAGAGGTAGTCAGTTGGGAAATTCATTGCCATGGCAACAAGTTTCTCTTCACAGTGTTGGCAGTCAGTAAGCATAGTGTGCATGCATGTGTTGGTGTGTATGAGTGCTGAAGTTCGAGGAGAGGCAGTTGAGGTAAGAGTACGAATTCATATGCAAATGTACAACAAAAAGAGACAGAGGGAGAGAGGATGTTTGCTGCGTGTAGGTTAGCAGTGATGTACTGCTCTGATAAAGGGTATCAAATGATATCTGCTTTTAATTTAGCATCAATATAACAGCCGAAAATATGATGGAGGTGTCTGACCACATGTAGACACAAATAACTGCTTCATAGTGTTGTAAGGAAAGTGTTGCATGGAGAGAGGAGGAAGAGGTGGCGCGAGGATGGAGAGAGGAAAAGGAGGGGGAAAAACAGGCAAGTCCTCATGGCTTAGTAAACACTTCCTCTCAGCTCTCATGCGGTTCGATAAGAGAAGCAGCACACCCTTCTGTACCCAGTGGGTCCCGTGTTTTGAGCCGCCCACAGGTTCACCCTGTACTGAAGTGAACTTAAAGGCTCTGGATATCTGCCAGCTCCTGGGAGAGTTGCTGCTGACAGCACACTCAGACCTGCTGTGGGAGGTCTTCGGATAAAAAGTAAAACTTCCACCTTGGAGAAATGAAAAAAACACACAGCGTGTCTCTGGCTCGGTTCGCTTTCAGTTCAACTGTTGTCCTTGGAAAAAACAAAACATATGGACTGTTTATGAGCATTTGCAGCAGTATGTACCTCACCTGAAACAAGGTGCAACATGGAGGTTGAATGAGTGCACATAAATGCACAACATCCCATGTTACAATCAATCACTCAGACAGCATTACATAATCTATAGGATTATAGTATTATCATAACAAAAGATAACTGTGAAGTGTAATCCATCAGTAATGTGGTGAGCACTGCTGTCTGCCACGTGTCTTTTTCCATTCCACCACTAGGAGGCGACACGCTTTTCACAAAAGACCCTCAACATGAGCAACTCTCTGACAAATCCTAAAACCAGAGTGCTGAAACTCAAATTTGTGACATCATCAAGTATAAAGTCTGGAGCTGCTCCATAGACAATGCATTGTGAAAGATGCTATAGATGACACCAAGAGCACAGAGAGGGATGTTCTGAGTATATGGGTACATTTTCTGTTTCACGACTGAGAAAAATCAGTCTCTTATTCATTGTCTATGGAGCAGCTCCAGACTTTATGCTTGATGACATCACAAGTTTGAGACTTACTTCTCTGGTTTCTGGCTTTGAGAGAGAGTAGCTGACGTTCACAAATATTGATTGAACTTATAGGCCATGGAAATAACATATTGGAATTCTTAAGGTAGTAGTAGTAGTAAAAGTAGTAATACCACAGTGTAAGAATACTCTGTTTTTTGTTTGTGGTTTCTTGTTTGTCTCTCTCTGGGTGTTTCTCAAAGTCAAGGAAGGATCCTCAAACCTGCCGGATTTCAAGGAGGCTGCGTTACGAAAGACTGTCCAATGTCAAGACCCTTTTGAATGTCACCGAGGCAGGGTTAGCAGGGCAGTATCATGTACAATCAGCCCTGTTTCAGATGATACATACTTGACCCACACATAAAATAAGGCGTCACAGCGTGAGTTCAACAGCCTTACAGAGTGCCAAAATCATCACAGTACTCTGAAACCTCCTCAGTTCGCTGAGAGTGACGTCCAAGGGACACTTGTTAGTCTAAGTTGAAATTAATTTCTGTGTTGGAAGAAAGAAAGTGGAAAATACAAAAAAATATATTATATTCTGTGTTGGTACAAAATAAAAACGAAACTAGAAAATCGCTCAGAGAGTGCAGACCTCCGGCAAGTAGGTGATGTTCCCTCCCCCTCTGCATCAGATTTTGCAGCCTGCATCACAATTAGGTTATTTGCATCACTATCATTATTAGGTTATATATGCCTTCACCATGGAGACACTGTGGTGTATTTATTTCGTTTTATTTTGTACCAACACAGAATATAATATATTTTTTGTGTTTTTCACTTTCTTTTTTCCAACACAGAAATTAATTTCAACTTTAGAATTACAACAATATTTAGCAAGCAGAACAAGACGTGCCTTCCGGCCACCAGATGGCGCTATTTTCACCGTCTTAATTGCTGCTGAGGCTGTCAGACAATTTTATCCACTTTGCTTCAACCGATCACCACCAAAATTTTATCATCTGTTCCTTGTCCCATTATCCACCTTTCCTTAAAAATTTCATCAAAATCTGTTCAGAACTTTTTGAGTTATTTTGCAGACAGACAGACAGACAGACAGTCAGTCAGACCAACGCTGGCGAAAACATAACCTCCTTGGCAGAGGTAATAAATACACCACAGTGTCTCCATGGTGAAGGCATATATAACCTAATGATAGTGATGCAAATAACCTAATTGGGATGCAGACTGCAAAATCTAATGCAGAGGGGGAGGGAATATCACCTACTTGCCGGAGGTCTGCACTCTCTGAGTGCTTTTCTAGTTACTAGAAAGTTATCATTATATTATTGGCAAAACAATATCTGCATCACATTTCTGGGGAATAGTGAGCTATATAGTTTAACTACATTTTGTAGCTTGCTACTACATTCACATTTGCATAGAAGTAGTTAGATTACTTTTTTGCTGTTTTGTGTGTGTGTGTGTGTGTGTGTGTGTGTGTGTGTGTGTGTGTGTAGTCATCTACTGTAACTGCAAACATATATGGCCCATCAAAGACAAGACATGATTTTCTTTTTCTACTTTACCATTGCATCTCGACTGTAATTGAACGCCCTTTGACCACAAATAGCCAGAACTACTGATTATTGTTGTTTATTGACAAATGTTCAGACAAGTTGTTGCATGCTATTTTAGAAGTTACCTGCTTTGGTGCAATACCCCAACCTGGAAGGCAGGTGTCTCACTAATGGACATTATATACAAAGCCAAAGTTTCAAACAAAACTTCCCCATGAACAGTCGGGTATTTTATTGTTTTGGTTTGTGTCTTGTGAACAAGTGGGCATTTCTTTCAGTAAACCCAAGTGAGAGGCATTTTTTGCTGTGGTATGACTTTTTTTAATCAATTTGATTTTTTTTTTTAACAAAGTAGTTTGAAGCTTAGTAGCTTTAGTTAGTAAAAACTGAGACTATACATTTTTAATTTCTTTTTCACAAATCCTTATTAGACTATATTACTGTCATTTTACGTCATACTTGTGCTTACCTGTTGGCACAATATAGATCAACCTTACTCACTATAATAACCATATTCCTACATAACACCTAAAATGTGTCTTTAAAGGGTCTTAAAAAGCATTAAATCTAACTGTCTGATACCTGTAGACACCCTGGTGTAGTTCACTCCATATCCACTTATACACAGAGCAAAAGAGTGACATCACTCTCCATCATTTTTCCCCAAGACCCGCACTAACCTTTTATCGCCACTAGATGTCACCCACACTTAGTTTGAAAAAGCCCATAAACCAGAGCTCTGCTCCTGTGAGAGCTCAACCATACAGCTCACTCAAAATGTACAGAGCAAATTGTTATTATTTCAGTGTTACATATGGAATCAAAGACGAAGCAAATATGACAAACATTTTAAATTTCATACTTGATTTGCACCACAAAACTCATCTTGACCTCAACATGCTTTGCTTTAAATCAAGCCAATCAAATCCAATCTGGGTAAAACAATACAATAAACAAGACTCTCATACAGGCCCTGGTTTTAATCTTAATTAATATTTCATCAGTGGTTGGTACTGATAATACAGAATATACAACATGATAAAGAAAGCCTCGAAATAACAAAACTAAATCATTATAATCAAATCATTTTATTGGGGAACAGATTTACATATTCAGCTTCTCATTTGACGGGTATATTTTTTAGTAATGACATACTGTATGAAATAAAGTGCTAGCTTTTTTGGTTAGTATTGTGTTTATATTATATTAGACTTAGAAATGAAGACATGCCTCTCTAGAAATAGATGAATGAAGATGAAGCTTAATCAAATCAGAATTTGTTTTGTTGAACAAATAAGCTGAATTAATCATATTTAATGTTCATTCTTTACATTTGTGTCCCTCAGGCTGATGACACATGAGCACCATGTTGGGCTCTGACCCTATAAGTCTCCACCTGGACAACCATGACCACAAATAAATAGATCTAGTAATCAATCACACAGTTTGGGTTGTTGCAGTGAAAACGTATCAGGAGCCAATAAACATACTCCACTAACATCATGGTGATGATAAGCCTACCCCCTTTCTCCTTTTTCTCCATTCTTATTTCCTCCCTCTCTCCCTCTCTTGTCCTGCCCCATCTTCTGGCCCCTCTGCGCAATCTGTGCCTCTGCCACCTTTGGCACCAGCCCGCCCACCGGCACCTGTGCCAAGCCTGGCAACCCAAACCAAGACGCTCTGCTTGGCTCAGTTCAATTGACTCGTTTAGGCAATTGCACCCTGACTCTGATCTTTATGGCGGGTCCCTTATTTATCCCAGGCCTTTGTGTGAAGGCAGTTCTCTGGAAACTCTGCTCATGATATTTCTATAGGGATCTAATTGTTCCTATTGGGGTGATTATTATAATTGTATCATTAAAATATTCAATACATTTCCCCACAGGGCTCATGCGGATTATTTGTAGCGTTTCCTTATCCAGCAAAATCATTAATAATCCTGTAACAATCCAATATTATTTAATGATATCAGTGTAAAATTGGTCATAATAGGATTGCTATAATTATTTCTCGTAAGGGGATTGTTTTCCTAAACCTCCTATATGAGATTAACCCCGTTTTCTCCCAAAGATGGAGGCTAACAGAAGCTGTTTGAATCCAGTGCGTTTTTTTGTGCCATTCACTCCTTATTCCATTTTCTCTTTCAGCTCAGTGACAGATGGCGAGTCCCTCTCCCCCAGGGGAAGCCAGTCTCTGTGAATGCGGCCGCATGTCAATCACCGGCTCTCATGTGATGGCTCTTGCCAATGACGTGCCAGCCATATGGGCCTGGCATCAGAGCTGGTATGTAACCCACCCAGTCCTGCCTCTGAGGTGCCACACGGATCCCTCCACGCGTTTGGGCTGGGGATAGCAGCAGCAGCAGCAACAGCAGTGAGCAGTGAGCAGCAGCATCAGCAGCAGACAGAGAGACGGCAAGGAGAGAGGAGAGAGAGGTGTGAGAGCTGAACACAGCGCGTCGCCTGCACAAGCATCCGTGCAGGGCGTGTGGATGTGATGCCCACCCGGAGAGAGATGGTGTAAACAAACCCGCTTTGCCCCGTCACTGAGCTCCACCACGGAGGTAGGTTGCACATTTCTGAGCAGATATGAAGCCATCAGATATGGATAAAGATTTGTCTTTGTGTGTTAATGCATTGTGAGGGAGGAATTAGAGTGGGAGAGTATTTATCCAAATATTTTCTCGCGTCTTTTTTTTTTTACGCATGCGACGTGATCAGGCAGCTTTTAATCTCTTCCTCGGGCTCTTATCTCTGCTATTATCGAAGATTTTGCTCTAATTAGGTTTAATTTGATAGATTTTGTTTAAATAAATGTGCAATTTCACATTTATTTAAGCAATAAGCAACTTAGGCACCTTTGCTTTCATAATTTGCGTTGTATTGCGTTAGAAAATGCGCACTGGAGAGTGTATTCTGATATATTTCATTAAAAAATCGTAGAATAGAAACCTTAACGGTGTGTGTGTGTGTGTGTGTGTGTGTGTGTGTGTGTGTGTGTGTGTGTGTGTGTGTGTGTGTGTTCCCGCACGACGCGCGTCAGAGCACTGTGGGGGTAGAATTCTCTATAGAGATGCACAGGCTAATTGACAAGGTATTGGTTGGCATTAATTACATTGTGCTTACAAGATTAGGAAAAAAATAACGTCCTTCGGCTCCACGCGCACAGCTGAGCTCAGAGTCCGTGAAGATTTGGGGATGTTGCAGCTTTTTATTAAATCACGCTTTAATAAATAACTTGCCTGTTTAGGCTGAATTATTGGTCAGTGTGAAACCATGAAAAATGTCTCCATAAAGTAAGAATTCAAACGGATTACGATGATCAGATGTGACATTTAAAACAGCTTTGATTAATATGGAACTCGCTTTTTGACTTACAGAAAAGAAAAGCGTCTGTGAAATTAAAAAAAGACAGTCTAGATTATTATCTAAATCTCATTACATCGCTTTTCTTCCAGGCATGACGGACTAAAATTAACCAAAAAAATGTCATATACTGTTTTTTCTGTGGCCTCCTGTGCTGCCTCATGACCCTGCATAGTCTCAGCTCTTAAAGGCGCATTTAAATATCATTATTATAATTTAACTTTCTGGAAAATCTCTGAATATTTACGCAGAATTGTGCGTATTTTTCAATCTCAGAAATCTTCTCATGTTGGTCTCTTTTTGGACCGGATAGTATAAAAACCTGTTAATTCACAGACCTGACATTTTTGGGGACCCTGCGGTCCGGTGTGGCCCCTACTGTGCTGGAATTCCTCCAGGTTGGTAATTTATAGGGTGGAGGAGGGACCCGCACCCTTAATGCGTCCCTGGGGTGCTGCTGGAGCAGGCCAGCACCGCTCCCTGTGCCGGGCTGCTGGAGGGCACAGACCGAGGCATGTGTGGAGGCCGAGGGGGCGGCCCACACTGTTGCTTTGTGCCACTCAAATCATAAGATTATATATATATATATAAAATAAAGTGTATTCATTCATTTGTGGGATATTTCTTAACAAAATAAAATCAATCATTTGATTGGTGTTTCAAGGCCCAGTGTTCCCAGCTAAGCCTCACAGGCTGTTTACTGGATTCATGTCAGAATAAATATGCAAACTGCATTTATAAAGCACACACCGTTTCATTGGTGTATGAAATATTCACGGAGTATTAATGGCAGCGTATTTAGCCCTGGGTGAGGGACGTATGCAGCCTACGGCCTTGTAGGAGCTCACTGAATCTGTGACAGCTCTGACAAGGTGCAGAGTCCAGGTAAAGTGTCCACTGTGTCTCCTGCAGGTTGTTTGCCACGATGTTGAGCCGCCTGTTCAGTGAGGTCCTGCCGGACGTCCAGAGGCTCGCGGCTGACTGGGTGGAGGACAACGAGAACGACGACTGTAAGGACAAGGCCGAAGAGCACGAGCCCTGTCACCTCGGGGACGACGACCTGGACGAGCCGCTGGAAGGCAGCAGCCGAGCTGAGTCCGAGATGGCCGGCGACGACGATGAGGATGATGAGGCCGAGGAGGAGGAGGGCGACGACGAGAACAGCGGAGACAAACCCAAGAAGCGCGGCCCAAAGAAGCGCAAGATGACGGCGGCGCGCGTGGAGAGATCCAAGGTGCGTCGGATGAAGGCGAACGCGCGGGAGCGCACGCGCATGCACGACTTGAATTCCGCGCTGGACAATCTGCGCAAAGTGGTGCCGTGCTACTCCAAAACCCAAAAACTCTCCAAGATAGAGACGCTGAGGCTGGCCAAGAATTACATACTGGCCCTTGGGGAGATTTTACGCAACGGGAAGCGGCCAGATGTGGTGACCTACGTGCAGATGTTGTGTAAAGGCCTGTCCCAGCCCACTACCAACCTGGTGGCAGGCTGCCTGCAGCTCAACACCAGGAACTTCCTGACTGAACCGTGCTCAGATGGAGCCCGCTTCCACATGCCCAGCTCTCCTTTCTCCGTCCATCCCTACTCCTACCGGTGCTCCCGCATCTCCAGCCCGCACTACCAGCCCGGCAGCGGGGCGCTTAACTTGCGGGGCCACTCCTACGGTTCTGGGTACGAAGCCGTGTACCAGCCGGGCGGGACGTCCCCTGACTATAGCAGCCCGGACTACGAGGCCGCGCACAGCCCGCCCGTCTGCCTGAACGGCGGACTGTCCGGGAGACAGCAGGAGTCCTCAGAGACAGACAGGAACTATCATTACTCTATGCATTACTCCGGACTGACCACGTCTCGGCCCGGCCACAGCATACCTTTTGGGCCATCGGGAGCGCGTAGTGGCGGTGCGCACTCGGAAAACATTCCACCTTTCCACGACGTGCACTTGCACCACGACAGGGCGCCTCCATACGAGGACCTCAATGCTTTTTTCCACAACTGAGCCCTTACAATCAGTGACCCTTTACAGACAATCCTATGACGTGTAATATTGTTTGGGAACCAAGAGAAGCTTCTGGAAGGATGCGGCAGAAAGAGTCCTCTGATTACCTTCTGTATTCTACTGATGTCATCCCTATACTGTTGTACATCCTATCGAAGTGTGTCCAGTAATATCCTGTATGCAGAATGAGTGCAATTGACATAAAAGATGTATAGGCCTAAACATGTTATGACACAAACAACAGAAATAAAAAATGTTTTATAACTGTCTGACATGATCCAACAGCTCTTCTTCTCAGCATCAGGGGGTGTGTGGATGTGGAGGCCTGCAGCCGTGGCTCTGGCGTCTTCAATAAATAAACTTAGATTAAACAATATATACATATAAAAATAAAACCTGGGTTTAAAAAACGCGTCCACACAAATTTTAAAAACGTGACTGAAATAATGTTTTTTTTATTTTTTTTATAGGCATGTCAAAATAATCTTAAGATTTTCCTTTTAAAAAAAACAACATTTAATCGTTTTCAGAGGGTTTAGCTTTTAAGATTGTGCAGGCTTTAGTATTAATATGACATAAATGTATATAAAAGTAATTTTGCTGAGCTGGGTTTTATTTGAATTAAAACTAAAATGTACCACATACCATAAATGTGAAATCCTGACCTTAATTCTAGCACTGCAAATTAAACATTTATAGGCTTAAACTATATAAAATTAAAAGGTTACAGTCATGGATGCCAGGTGGAGCACAATACACACAATATTATATCATTTTAAATTTATATTTGGGTGTAAATTAGCCTTTGGTATTTAAAATCTCTGAATAATAGGACGAATAAACACTGGTGGACAAAAACATGACAGTGTAGGCCTGCTGTGTCATCCAAAAACTGGAGTTATTAATTAAATAAATCAAGGAAACACTTGATATGATACAGAAATCAATTAAATATGTTAAAGAAAATGACATACCTGGCAAAAAAGGACACCACAAATGGAATCGAAGCCTGTAACGAAAGAACCAGAGTGTATTTTTAGATGACGTTTTGTTTGCATCTCACTGAGGTGGACTTTATCGTGCCAAATGTGCAAAATATTTGTTTCCTCTGACACCACTTTGGTGTGAATGTACTGAAATAGTGAGATTTAGATGCAGATTATTCAACTGTTGGTCATGCACAGCAACATGGGAATACATACACATGCATTTTAATAAAGAGCAAACTATGTTCATGTAAAGTAATTCCAGACCCGTTTATGACCGGGCTGCTGCTAAGGAAGTGAAATATTTTATGTTTAGTATTCTAGTTTAACAGAAATCTTCTCTATGCACAAACAAAGGAAACAACTGAATAGCAGCTGACCAGCTTGTCACACGGTTTCAAACTACAGCAAGCTCTTTGAATCCAGTTGAGACGTAGAAAGACGTAAAAGCAATTAGACATTTTCCCCATTTGTTTCCTTTGACTCTCAGCCTTCAGTGCATCCAGTAGTGTATTAGGTGTGTAAGAGCGGGAGCAAAGGGCCTCAGCCACCAACATCACACACTTGACACACACAGGACATTTGTGTAGCTGCTCTGCACAGTGAGAGTAGACATGGGCCTGTCACAGCAGCATCAAACCAGGCACCTGTCAGACTTCCCAGGTGAGTGTAAATAATACAGTTATCTTCTCAACAAGTCACATATTGATTTAATAAAATATTAGCAAATGAAGGATTGTTTTATAAATATTCTCCTCCTGCGTAAGTGCTTTAGTTTAAAAAAAAAAAAAAAGGCTGTATTTCTATTTAATATTTTAGATACAAAAAAATCTATTTTAATTTTTAATATTTGCCACTCTGAGTTTACACTGGTGAGGTCACATTACTGGTGATTTCTCAGATCACTAGTGGGAGCAGGCTCCATCTTTGGACCGCTGCCCTGGGTCCCATATGTTGCTGCGGACGTCCAGGGGAAATCAGCACCGGGCACCGCGGGGTGGAAACTGTCCCATCCAGCACTGACCCCGGCACAAAACAGGAACAGAGGAGATGTAAGCACATTCTGCTGCTTCTGCCACACTGATACAAATATCTATTTATTACACCCGTAATATTTTCATTTATTTATGCTTTAAACATTTTTAATTTGATTTCATTGTTGCCTAAAAGGCCCATCTGACTCACCACATCAGTGGAAGTGTTGGGCAGGTGCAAAATCAGGTGAGTCAATGGCCCGTTGGTTTGAAATGAAGAAGCCCAGGGATGGCATTATGCACACACACACACACACACACACACACACACACACACAACACACACACACACACACACACCTCACAGTCCAAATGGTTACCAGCAAAAATAAATAAACAGACAAATAAACAAATTTGAAAGCCTGGTGTAATAATTGGAGAGGCTGCGAGTGTAGTGTTCGAGGGCACTCAAGCAAAAAATATATATTCTATCAGCTCATATTTTTAACTGATCTCAAAAATAATAGCTTTGCTTTCTCTAACATCAACAGGATGTCCTTCAACTGTTTAATATTGGAAGGGTAAATTAAATCAAAGGGTTTCAAGTGCAAAAATTAGCATCTTGACTATGCTAATTTAATTTTAACAATACTTTAGAGGGAATTAATAATTTATTTACACCGCCAGTTTTTAAAAGGTGATTTTTCCTAGTTATGGAGGCCACAGGTTGGTAAAATTAAAGTTTTGAAAATAAACTTAAGTTTAAATTTCTTTCCTCAGATGGTGGGCATGCATTTACTTAAAAAGAATGACATCATCCATTTACCAAAACAGCATGACTCATAAAAAGCAAACGAAAAATCCACTTGTATGAGTGGCTGGTGCAGATATTGAATATTTAAGCCTCTTGGTGCGTTGCATAGATTAAAATTAGGTCCCTATATGATCATTTTTAATACAGGAGCTACTCTTTTTTCCCAGCATTCCCTCTGTTTCATGTTCAGTTTCCAGTGTGAAGGGCAGGCCTCGGAGGACAAGGTGAAAGACACCTTTCTGATTTGACTTTCCGCTCTAAACCTCTCAGTTAGTTTTTTTTTGTTGCTGGTGATGAGGAGGGGCGGCGGCTGGCAGAGGATTTGATGGCGGCGCGCGGTGCCAAGTCGCTAAATGTCTGAGCACCAGTAAAGCCAGAGACCAGTAAAGCCCACCATCACCAACCTCCGGTGCCAGCTGCGCCACGTGGCAGCCAGGCGGCCCCTGCCAAAGTGGCCCTTGTGGGAGGGACCCAGTATTTCTTTCCTAATTCACTCAGCATCTGTTCATTATTCTCCGCCGTTAAAGGAGGCTGAGTGTCCACGCGCGGCCCCGGACAAAAAGAGGAGGACTTTTTTTTTCTGGTCACGCACTTTTGCACGAGACTGCAGAGAAACTAATGGGATACTTCCGCGTCTTAAACTCACCTGTGGGTCCAGACTCAGATAGAGAATCCAATTTAACCCAATTGATTATGCGTAAAAGTCACTATTGATATTAATATTATTATTATTACATGAATGAAAAACGCAAAAAACATGCATTAAAGTCAGTTAACACTGCGTGAATCTCTGGCTTAACGAATTATTTTATAAATTTCTCACACACCTCCCAAGTGCGCGCATAACACCATAATATAACGCTTATTCTAAATATCTATGGCAAATTGGGCTTAACTGACGTAACCAAAGCCCATAAAATCAATTAATTGGGATCCCATTCAAGCGTAATTGTCCGAGTGAGTGTTTATAAAATACCGTGCAATTACTGTAATTAAATAATCTCCGTTCAACTGCTTTAAAAAGCATCAACTGATCCGCTGAAAATCGCAGCAGCAACACTGGAAACACACGACACACAAAGTAGGCCCAGGCCTCAGTGCACACAAATCTCCATCTGGAGAGTTTGACTCCCATTTATCAGATTAGGTTAACATTTATCGGATTAATTATTTTGGGATTAATCTGGAGAAGAAAAAAATATTTCACGGGACTAATCAGAGTCATAATTATAACACAGGGGGGAGGAAGGAACCGGAAATAAAGCAGAATGAAAACAGCAATTTGGATATTAGAGGATGATGACACAGTCCTAGCAGTGTGTGTGTGTGTGTGTGTGCTGGCAAGGGTTGTAGGTTTCATTTCAAAATTAGATATGAAGTAAAATTTTGAGCATGCAACACTTTATTTTCTGCATTCTGCTGAATTTTTATCCAATTTATAGATTAAATATCTTTAATTCTGTCAAAATAAAAGCCCTCTACTACTTTAATACTTTTATTTGATGACCCACATGCACCCATTTTCAATATTGAAGTGTGTGTGTGTCCAGCACCCTCCCTTAAATCAGCACTTATGTGTGTGTGACAGGAGAAACCTCCATGATGTATATGCAACATGTTTTAGGTGTCACACACTCCCCCTGTTTCCCCACACACACACACACACCAGTTGAAGAGAGGTCAGTAAAAACAAAAACCACCACTTAGACGAGCTTGTCCGGGGTGCACGGGAGGCTAAATTTGGGAGTCACCTCCACGGCAATGGACATCGGGTGCCACTGCATCATGCTCACCCACCCTCCCACCATCGCTGCCACCCTGCCAGCCTGAGCGCCACGCCCCGGCTCTGTGAGGAGAGATGGAGCTGGCATAGGGCGAAATTCCACTGCATCTGTGGAACAATGGTAGAGTGTGTGTGTGTGTGTGTGTGTGTGTGTGTGTGTGTACTCCCTCAATGCCTGTCCCTTCTTGTGGCTCTTTGTGTGTTACAAGGGGATAAAAAACACGCAGAAGGTGTGAAAGTATCAGACCTCACTGTGGGTTTTTGCACACACACACACACACACACACACACAACGCTGAAACACACTGAAACCACTCACAGACTTGCTGTCGAGTATAAAAGCACACATGAGCCCATGAGTGAGGATTTGTCATGTTTGATGTGTGTGTTTGCCCCAAGTGTGTGTGTGCAGTGTACAGTCTGTGTTGTGCATGGTAGGGTATAGAGGTTGTTGTCACTCTGCACAGATGGTGGGAGTGTTTTTTATTTATTTATTTTTTTGGGGAGGTGGGGGGGTGAGGAAACGAGGAGGGGAGGGAGGTGGAGGAAAAGGGAAAGGAGAGGCGAGGCGAGGAGGAGGGTTGCGTCTCTGATGCTGCCATGCCACGGTCACGCGGGCAGCAGTAATTGGCCTCCATATTGAGGGGTTTTGCGGTGCTGCGGGGTGGGCAAACTCCCAGCTGGACCTGTCAGATGGTATTCAATCCAGCTCATTGCCCTCGCTCCTCTGCTCCTTTCTCCTCTCTTTCCCTCTGTCTCCTCTCCTTCTCTGGCATGTTCACTTCTTTTTGTTCCCCTGCAACCCCCCCTTCATCCTTACACTCTCTGCTTCATCCCACACAGAAACTTACTCCCTCTTTCTTCCATCACACACACCCATCACTTATCTCTCTTCTCACACAGCACTTCTTCTTCTTCTTTTTTTTTTTTTTTTTTTTTTTTACAATCCCAGCATATCACTTTTTTCCTCACCTTTCTCTTCTCTTTACTTTCTTCTCTCCAGTTTTTCTCACTCATGGCACATGGTCACTTTCTATCTAACACGTTCAACTTCTTAAAGTACATCACACCCTCGCCTGGCTCCGCCATCGCCGGTCACCCACATGCACACACATACACACACTCTGTCTTCACATAAACACACCCCGGAGACACACAGAACATTCCCACCCCTGCAATTGTGTCTGTGTGTGTGTGTGTGTGTGTGTGTGTGTGTGTGTCTGCCATCTTAGAGTAAGTTTGACTGAAGTCACACTGCGGTCCAAGAACTGTTGTATAGCATAGTGTGTTAGAGACGTCTCGCCAGATGTGGATGCAGGTCAAGTTAGAGGTCAGGAGAAACAGCTTGATGGCTCGCCTATTTTTTTGTGTGTGTGTGTGTGTAAGTATTTCTAACATGCTATATGTAGCATATATGTTCATGTACGTCTCTGTGATGCTGCCATCACGCTTCTCTCTGATGTAACAGTGCAAAACGGTCGCCATATACTGTATTAGTCATGTGCAGTCGATTCCCAGGCTCGCTGCCAAGTGTGGTGTTATCGGGACATATGGATGATGGTACAGACGGGCTGATTCTCAAAGGTGAAGCGCAGAGGTGGTAGCAGTAAGGTTAGAGAGGCGATTTGGTCACCGTGGGTTTAAATCTCCTCCCAGCTGAGAAAATATGAGGAAAGTGAAGGAGGAGCGTTTTCTCTGAATCCATCAAAGAGCCCCAGAGCTTCTAGATTTGACCTCAGCTGCTCCGGCATCAACACAGTGATGTCCAAGATATACGAACTTTATTAATCTTGAGGGAAAATTGTAAGGTGCAAAAAATACAGCTAGCTAATAGTCCAGTCAATCTAACATGCAGAAAATGCTATGGTTTTTATTGGTCCTAATACCCTCCTGTGTCATATATTGAAAGTATACCTTCATGGATTCGGAGGAACTTTCTAATTTCAAGGTCAAAAGCAAATCAACATTTTACAGTGACATGGTCTGGGTGAAATTATGTTAATATTGGAGGGTCTGTGTACACCTATCTAACATATTTGGTGTCTTTTCCAAATTTTTTGGGGTCAATCTTTTCAATAAACCACATTTAAAGAGGATAATCTGATGTGTTGTACCTGTATTTGAAGCACTACTACCCAACAACCTTTTTTGTTTGGCCAAATTTTCCACTGACAGCTTGTGCCACACTGCTCCAATGGGTGTATCTGCATCTAAAGTGGGTATGAATTATTCTGTATGTGTTTCATATCTTACGTTATCTTCGCTGTACGTTTGAAAGTTATGTAGGGAATTGTTGTGCAGGAGGGGTGAAGGGTCTGGTGGACGTGGAGATACAGAGTGTGTGAGCTGACTGCTTCTATTGGCAACTATATTATTAGCATCTTTACTCTTACTGTCATCATCTTATTTTTTTCCCATTCACTTTAAACAATTTATTTAAATTTTTGGAAATTGCGAAAGCAATATGGAACGCTTCATGATGATGTACCAGAAAAAGATGTCCTGCACATCTTGGATGGGATGTAACAGGAAACACATATTTGTTACGGTCAGAAACATTATGGGAAATCAGCGGTGATTGTGTTTTATGGGTCCAGTCTGTGGTCCCAGGTCAGAACTTTAACTCTTGGTACCACCCAAGTGGCAAATTCTAGTTTAGTATTATGAAAAACTCTTTATCTCTAGGTGATATCTCAACATAATAACCCTTCCCAATTGGCAGCTTGTATGTGAAAGAACATCCTAAAAAACTAATGTTTAAACATACAGTAAATTAGATTAAAATGTCATGTTCAGAAGAAGATATGCAGCTCTTTGTGTGATGCTGTGACATAATGGCATATGTAGTATGCCATATATAATGATATACCTTTAATATGTTATTTGGGTGTCACAAGAGATCACAAAAAGCCTTGAGTGATTGCTATTGCAGTTTCCCCGGGTCACTGGACTATTACAGACAGGTGCAAATAAGGTGCAATTGAATATATACAACATATATAATGTCAAAAACAGGTAACCAGTGTGGATGATAAATAAAGAGTGGGTGCTTTTTTAGTATTTTTTACAGTGCACAAACTGAGGTAGTTGGTATAAGAGGCTTCAAGTGTCAGTTGTATGGTTATATGTAGCAGCAGAGCTCACCAAGATTAGTCCAGACTGACGTAAAGCATTTGGAGACAAACCCCAAATAATAATTTCAAATTTAATATCCATAATTTACAGTGAGACTAACAAAATTATTACTGGATGTTAGGCCTGGGCCATATGTTGAAAATAGAACATCGCAAATAAGGGTAGAGTTAAATAACATATACTTTTGATTGTTACTGCAACATCATTTTAACGGTGTCTTGTAAACGCATGAGGGTTGGGCACATTTAAGTCTGCATGACACAAATAAAAACCAATCAATCAATCATAAAGAAACATCACTCTGCTGTGATGCAGCCTTGAATGTTGCCTTGTCTAGTGATGTTAACTTGGTCTGTGTTCAATGTAAATGACACTGCTATATGTTGAGCTAAGCCACTGAAAGCAAGTTACACTGAACTCAGCTGTGTGGTTATTCATAAATGATTGATTATAACACGTAAAAGACAACACTGATGATACTACAGTATCCAAAATCTAAGACGATATCTGATCTCAAAGCATGATATTGATGTGATGTTGAAATATTGCCTCAAATAACCAAAAAGGCTTTCATTAATTTACACCATATATGATTTTTCTTTAAATGATCTCCGCTGATTATGATGAAAGTCATGATCAAAAAATGCTGACTATATATATATAAATGCTGCTGCTGTTAGCTGTGAACAAATACAGTTATTTTTTCACATGAAGGTAAAATGCCTTACACACACAGTAGGAGCGCTGCGTTCACAGGTTTTGTGTCTTTATGCTCTGACTCCCAGATGAGTCTGAATTTGATGGAGGGGAGAAGTGAAGAGAAATGAAGACAGGATACAATCTGTCTCTCAAGTTGTGTTTCTTCAACTCTAATATTCCTCTGTTTGCTCTCACTTTGCACATGAACTCTTAAACGTTGTTACATGTTTTCTGGGTTGAACATTTCCACGCAATGAGACATTATAGTTACTTAATTTAATTTTTTAACTCAATGTAGTTAAAGTAGAACATTTCAATGCATGGAAACATTTAAGCCAGACGACAAAAACACATCATCAGCCCCTACAGGGATGTGAATATATACAGTGCACTGGGGCCTGTGGGGGCACTGGGCCCTTGCAAGTAATTCAGGAAATACGCCTGCGTTCAAAGAGGAATGATAAAAAGAATGTAAGTGAGTTGAAATGGTGCAGTTTGCAATATAACCTCAAAAAGGCAACACAATCTCCATCATGGTTTCCTTTATTTTTAGTTTATTTTACTTTTTATGTATTTAATTCTATTTTTTAATTTAATGTAATTTAATTTAATTTATTTATTTTTTTTAAATAGTCAATAGCAATCTGTAACAAAATAACCTGCTTATTCATTAAAAACTTTAAATTCACTATTCAATAATATTTTCTTTCTGCCTTTGAAATAGTGTCAGGAATACAACAACGATTGCTGGGTAATGTGCACGTTGTTGTTTTAATCATGTGATGAGACGATACGTGCATGATAGCGTGCACTATAGGTCTGTCATAATAGCATGCAGTGAGACACATTGTAACTACCCTACGCCACTGCTCAGGCCTGTACTGTAAGTACAGTACGACAGGTATGTGCCAGGTGTGAATATTTAATTTAAAGTTCAGTGGAATAGACCCACGCTGGTCACTGTCCATATGTTTCCATAATGTCCCACTCACACACAACAGACAGATGCACACACTGCACAGCAGATACAACAGTGAATTTAACAGTATCAGGAGAAGAGGGTCAGGAATAACATACAACAATAATTTTAATTCCCACTAGATTGCATACAGTGACATTTTGTCTTCTTCATAATAATCTGTATAAGAATGAGAATCTGTAGCATAAAGACAAACAAAACAAAAATAACTGCCAGGTTTTCCGCAGCGATGAAATGTGTCTTGTCCTTCCCGTGGAGTTCGTGCCATCGTCTCTTTCTGCTGGTGTCTGCTGCTTTGAGGAATCAGCAGTGTGGGGTTGTAATGGACTAATGAACAGCTGTCGCTGAATTTAAACACTCTCTCACACATACAGAGACTACCACGGTGTCCCTCACACAGATGCTCACAACACACACACATGCGCACACACACATGCATCTCTTTAGTCGCTGGCCTTGACTTAGCAGCCACCCACAGGTTTCGACTTTGTGTGGGTCTGACCTCTAAATGTGCATTTGGCCGTGTGTTTATTTTGTGCATATGTGACATTTGTATAGTGTTTGATGTAAAAAGTGGTGAAGACTAACAACTTAAAAATGATTCATTTCTATCTGGTTATAGATCTGTTTTTATCTCGCTATTAATATGAGCTTTATATTTAACATTTAGAAGGAAATGACATCATGTGCACTGAGTTCAAATGCAAAGGTCTGACGGTGACTTCACACATTCACATGTTTCTTCAGCACATTTACAGTAACATGTATTACAGCTATATTAATTGACCATTTTTTCCCATTGACATCAGTTTTTGGTATTTCTATTTTTGTTTTAGTTGTGATTGAGTCATATTACATGATTTACACAGCTGATTTTCTGAGAGCTTGTAGTGAACGGTTTGGTAATTATCCATGACAAAGAGCAGTTAAACCAAAGAAAATAATGGAAGTTAATACAAATATTTTGGTTATTTAAGCACCAATGACAAGAGGTTTGTGAGCTCACCTGTCCAGAGAGACACACACATTTGTGTCTACTGGTGTCCACATGACAAAATTGTGCACAGTAGTAGTCAGGCTCATTTTGTAAATTCCGCATGAAATAATCTACTGTATCTTCTTGTTCTGCACTGACTTTAAAATCAAACATACATATTTTGCTTCTTACCTGTAGCGCTATTTATCAGTATAGATTGTTTTGTTGTGAGTTGCCGAGATATTGACCGTAGAGATGTCTCCCATCTCTCCAATATAGTGGAAATAGATGGCAAAAAATACTTTTGAAAAACGCAACAGTATCTCCTGGTTACTCAAGATAATCCACAGACCTTGTTGTGAACAGTTTCGTGTAGGAACTATTTTCTGTCTATCGAACTGTGCCCACCAATCATTTCAACGCGCAGAAGGAAACGTGCATCAGATTCCTGTTCTCGTCGATACCTGCAAGTACCAGGCAATTGACCCAAAAAAAACAGATGATTTGCTGATGGTATTTTGTCTTAATCTTATTTCCGGATTTAATTGTGGGTGGAAAAAAAAAATGTAGATTGGATTGCCGGTGTTGAATGATAAATATAACGAAATAAAACGAGAGGAATAATGATTTCATTTAATGTTTTAACGTTTTAATCCTCTGACTGCTGCCTTTTTCTGTTGGCTTTATCAGGTCCGTCACTAACAGGCACATTAACTGTGGAGATGTGCTGCTCAATACTACGACAATAGCAAAAGTTATCCATTTAAATTGTATTTCTTTAATTTCCTTTGTTTTCAAATCTATTACCTGAGTTTCACATGTATGAAATGTCCCAAATGATCACTTTAAATGTGCTGCCTAGCCAAATTATTTCAACAGCTCATCCGTGCATCTACTGCTAGCTCACCTAGCACCACTGAGCTAGTTAACGTTACAGCTCAGCTAATGAGGATGTGACATCTCTGCCTCTCGTCCATGAGTAGATGCACGCTTCCTTCTGCACAGTGATACGTTTCAAGGGTGTAGTTCCATAGAGAGTCTTTGAATTATCTTGAGTAACCAGGCCATCGTTTCTGGAAAGTGACCTTGCTCTTAATCTTTTTGAATGTATTTTTTGGCGCTTTGAGCACCACAAGCTGAGCGCCATCTAGTTCCATTATATTGGTGAGAAGGCAGACATCTCTACAGCTGATATCTCCAACAATCTGCAACTCATAGGAAAACAATCTAGATTGATAATAGCACTACAGGTAAGAGGAAAAATATGTACTTTTGATTTGGTGGTGAATTGTCCCTTTAAAGAAATCAAATCCGTAGATATAGTATCTATTCTAAAGTTGTCTGCAGTACCTGAAGATACATGTCAGTAACAGAATAATACTGCGCGGGACAGTTTCTACTTTATGGCATTTTACTACACATTAACTCTAAGTCACTATTTGTGTATCTAATGTTCTGCTCCCTCTTCTCAGAAACAGATATACTTGAAAAGTGTTGTATGTTTTGTACTGTGTGTCTGAGCCTGAAACAAATGTTAATCTTCTCTATCGTGGTCTTTGATTACATAATCCTGTGTACAGATATGGGGCATTGTGAGGTGATGGCTGTTAATAATCACTTTTATCCTGATTATGATGAGTTTGCCAAAGCTTGATAATTGGAGCTGTGCTGTATTATGTAAAGTAGCAACTGACGAACAACTGGCAATCATGTTCTGATAATTAGTTGGCATTAACATAACTCTCTCATGCCGTTTATCAGAAGTCAGATATATGTCACCGCCTTTCCCGTGGGTTAGTGCCCACTTTCTCTCCTACTCTTTTTACATCTCTCTCTCTTCGCCTTTCTTCCTCTTCTTTTTTTTCAGTCTTGGCGATCGGTCTCCCTCGACCCCTCTTTGGATGCAGAGAAGAAGTAAACAAAATGGAGTGTGTGTCCCTGTGGCAGCCTTGAGACGAGGTATTGACATAGCAGCCCACGCCTGCTTTCTCAGATTAAAAGAGATTATGAGAAGAGGAATGAAGAGCAGAGCTCTCACTTCCCATCACCGCATGGGGGGAAGGAGAGGAAGGCAGGCGGGGGGGGGTCAACCACTGAATTGAAGAGAGACTTGAGGGTCGTATAGAGACATGCTGGTATGGAACACATGCTCATGCATATGCACAGATGAATGCATCAATGTGTATGCGGACATAAATACTAGCAGAGGACCGGTACCACTTCAGCTGCGAGTGAAGTATCAGATTCTCATGATCCAATGAAAATACACGTTTAACGATGTTCAGTCTCGGAGCCCATCAGCTATCGGTCTGATGACTATAAGCCTCTGGGAGCAAGGGCCAATATTCCAGGCTGATCAGGTGCAGCCAGCAGATATCCAGGCCAAAACTTCCTCTTCCATGCGTCAGTCATTTTGGCTAATGTCCATATGCAGATATCTGCATAAGAATACAGATTAATTAAAAATAACTAAACAGATGAATAAAAATAAATCGCTATATCATTGTCAGATGATAGTCAGCGGGTTCCAAGATTGCATTTTGGTCAGTGCTTTCCACATGGACTGTTTACCTGCTGCTCAAACGTGATGAGTCAGTGCCTCTTGGGCTACAAATAGAAACCAGAACACTTTCGATACCAAAATCTTGTCCCTCGCATACCAGTTCTGCATACATTTGCTGTTTATAGAGATGAATCTATGTCATGCAATAAGTAGTGATGAAAGGTAAATGGGTATAAGTCATTTCATAAGTTGCCTTTTTGCACTTCCAACTCATCAAATACTAAAGCTTGGTCAGTGACCCTCCACTTAAAACTATGACGCTCTACGTACCCTTTTAGTGTCAGTTTTGTGTGTGTCAGTTTCCACAGTTTTACATGCATAGTGTCTTTTGAAAATAGACCTCAGTGTTCACAGGAAATACTTGGTTAGGTTTAGGAAATGATTATGATTTAGGTGAAAATAAGGATGTCATGATAAGTATGTAATGTAAGTTAAGTACATTATGTTAGGGAATTTAGATATGTAAGTGGAAATAGGTTAACGCTGACTTTTGGTTTCATACGGGACATGAACCACGGTCTCTTAGGTGAAAGTCATATGTTTGTTTTCACCCAACATAACCTTCTCCTTATGCAGACTTTGTTGCTCTTTACACTACATCACCTGACCTCCTGCTTTGCTCCTGTCATTATTACTACGGCTATTACTCCAAATGTTACATAAACCAGAGTATATTGCAAATTTCTTGGTGGACTATTCGCAGCTATAGATTAAAACACACTTGGTGCTCTAGTAAGTACTCATTGCAAAGGAGGAACAACTGTCCTGCTAATGGGGGGCGTCAGATCAAAAAATACTTGTATGCATTGCTCTAGAGGCCATGTACAAATTACGTACTTTGTCATTAAATCTGATGGACATTACCCACTTCAAATGTTATCAGCCCATTAAAAGGCTGTTATCAGTTGTCAATGGGAGAATAGATTGACCAAACCAAAGGAGGAAGTCAGGTGACACAGTATAAAGAGCAACAAAGTCTGCATAGGAGGGAGTTAAATGGATCGATCAAACAAACACAAGACTTTCACCCAGGAGACCACCGTTTGTGTCCTCTGTGAAAATAAAACTCTACATAATGTACCTAATTGATGTTACCTACATAACATAAGTTAACTTATGTGCATAATAAAAGTTGCATAACAAGCATACTTCCTCTCTTTTCCTAAACCTACCTGAGTAGTTTTGGTGCCTAAACCTAGCCTACTACAACTGTTTCACAATAACAATGTGCTGAAAACGTTTTGTTGGATATGCGCCTTCTGGCCTACTGGTTGGTGCAGTTTGCCCCATCTGAAGGTCCAAACACGTGAAACTGGCATCAAAAAACTAGTGGTGACGAAGGTGGACTATTATGTTGCCTCACGTCTCCTGTGTCTCAGCCAAAATGTTGCACTTGAACACACTGCAAAGACTACAGCCAACGGCCAACTAGCACGTACGTTCTGAGGAAATACCAGCTGGCAACGGTATTCGTCATTCAAAAAGGGAAACTGGAAGGCCAACAGGACTGATTCAAGATGCTACTTAGCCAGTTAGCACATTAACAACTCAACTTGATGTTGAAAGAACAAATGATATTCACCGTATGCTAGCTAACAATAACACAAATAATTACAAACTGTTTCTGTCAAAGAGTTTAATGGCTAAGAAAAGTTATCTTACCTAATATAAGAAGGTTGATTTCAAGCCCTCGACTTATTCCATTTGTTTACTTTCTTCATTTCTGTTTCTCTTGTCATGTGCTGAGCTGAACTGCAAATCAGAGGAATTTTTCTGACCGTTGGGCTCCGTCATCTCCAATGCTGATTCAGCATGTTACTGCCAGTGGTGCAGGGCACACCACAAAAACGACACGGCTATAGCTTGACAAGGCCATTTAATTGGACTACTGTCCTTGTCCCAGTATCATTAGCTCATTAGTATCGGACCAGTTTCTGGTTGACCTATTACGTCACAAACCAAACAATCTGCAAACAAGTTAGCTATGGTTAGCTAGCAGGGACTGGTACTTTGGTGGTAGCACTGTACATTTCGTTCTTCCAAAAATGCTCGGCTCTGGATGTAGATTGCACCGAGTGCGAGTGCACATGTTGTTACTGTCTTCTTCTTCTGTTATGCATTTAATAGTATTCAACTTGGGTCAAAGCCTGGGGCAGAAACTCTGGAGGGCACCCAGGCCAGTTTGGGTGCCACTGACTGTATACATGCAGGAGTAATTCGACTCCCAGTTGCATTATCCCTCACTGGTAGTGTTAATCTGACTTCCAGAAATTTAACTGAGTACGATTTCAGTCGGACTAACACAATAAATCGATTTCCTCTAATGATGTGTATACTGTATGTACGGAGTGACCAACAGCCGACTATTGGTTTAGTGTGTCAGTCCTGAAGCATTATAATGGTAGTGATAACAACTGATAACGTCCATTTAATGGGCTGATAACACATTTGAAATGTGTGACGTGTTGTTATAGCAGCAGGATGGTGTATGCTGGATTGACTCACTACTTACTACAATGCCAGTTTCCTTGTGATGAAGAAACATGTCATCATCTAGTGCAATATCGTGGCTCGTTTATGTGCTTTTAATCGTTTCTGGACGATAATGCTGCTCAATGCCAAGAAGGAATAACTTCTGACATTTCATAATTCATTATTTGGTTGTATTTTTTCACAGGATTCAATGATGATGAGAAAAAAACAGAAAATATCACTAGACTTACCCCTTAACATACCCTGTGATGAAAATAGAAAAGCACAGCGGCAGCCCCAGCAGCAGCCACATTTCAACAGTGACACGGTTTGAAAAATGAAAACCAGTCAGCGAATGGGCAGCCATCACAGTCAAACATCAGAGCGAATGAGGAAGTGCATCAGCATCCACCAGGATGAATAAATCAACACTTTCCCCTGAATTAATCTCTCTCAAGTTGAAATTTTATTACAGATGAGCTTGGACATCTCCATGGTAACAGGAATTCCACCGCCATTCCCAAGTGGATTCACAACCAGCGTGTACGGACTGACAGCGTGACACGCCGCATACACCGTACACCTGCGCAGACATACAGGAGGTACACACACATATTCTCATCTTCCACCGAACCACGTTGGACATTTTAGTCATTTTTAATGCTGCTGAATAAAATGTCAGATTCTCCTCTTCTTCTGTTCTTCACGAGGAACAGTCACACAGATTGACAAGTCAAGTTTTGCAGCGTTGTGCTTATTCAGGTGCACACACACACACACACACACTTCCAGACACACAAAGAAACAGTCCACTTTGAGTCTGCTGTTTTCTTGGTCTTTCCAGTTGGCGGCGGCCAGACGCGGCAGAGTTGGCACAGCCAGAGTCGAAGTGCCAAGGGGAATGGAGCGCCACATGGCACGTTCATGGCAGGGCCAGCTGGGGGGGAGGGAGACAGTGAGGGTTTGTGTGTGTGTATGTGTGTGTGTGTGTGTGTGTGTGTGTGTGTGTGTGTGTGTATGTATATATGTGTGTGTGTATTGGACAGGGTGGTGGTGGAGGGGTGCTTTTGCATCTTAAATTCCACAACATCTGTTCAATAGGCAGCATCATATATACCACTGAAGCTGGTGTGTTTACAGGCAGCCACTGTAATTGGGGGTTGGTGTGTGTGTTAATGTGCATGTGCGTGAGCATGTGTGCCGTCTGTGCATGCATAGGTGTTGTCGAAAGAGCGGAGACAAGAGGAAGGGGGGGAGCAGTTCACCACAACAACTGGGTTACGAGCAATTTCGGAATCATCCTCATACAGTCTCGTTGCCTGTGAACTAGCTGTGTACTGGTGCGTGGGGAGTCATCACTCTGTTCTCTCTTCTCTGGAAGTCCGCAGACAGACACTGAGTGGGCATGAAGCACCGGGGCAAAGGCTTCTCACCTCACTCGACGAGAAACTCAAGTCTGAATATGGCTCTTCCTTCACACATGGAGACGCAGGCACGCTCGTGCAAACACGCAAACACACACACTCGTGCAGCCAGTCCCCCTCCTCGTCATCCCTGCTGGCACTTTGGGGAAAAGTACCCCCTCCCACCCCCATTTATCTGCCCCCACTCCACCTCCCCCCCCACCCGTGGCAGCCGACGTCCCTCGCAGCGTGGCGTACCATCTGTTGCCCCCCCTCCCACCGCCCCACAACCATTCACCCTTCTCCCCCGAACCTCCTCCGCCTTCCTGCGCCATCCTTCCATCCTACACCTCTCTAGGCCGACTCCACCAAACACGAGGATTTTAAGCCTCACTTTTAATGAAATTATGCACACATATACGCCACTTCAATACACTATATTTCGCAAACAGCTCACTCATGCTTCAGTACAGGAAATTACAGTAAAAATAAAACGCAAGTGCACCACTCAACGGCGTAAACCTACACGAACGTGACGCTACATGCAAAGCTCAGATGAAGTTGTACAGCAGGAGAGGACACATAGGGTCTGCTGATTGCTCTCATGAATGTTTAATCTGCGAGGCTCTAAAAAGGGATGAAGTCTGTAAAACCTCCTCCAACACCTCCAGGCTAAAAGTGAAGCCATGCCAAAAGCCTAATTAAATGTTTTTTAAACCTTCCCCCTTGGAGAGGACACAGAGTAGTTTCACCCCAAAGTGTGTGTGTGTGCCACTGAGAGGTTGGTTATTATGGACTGTGTGTATCCAGCCAGCTTCAGAGGGGCAGTTCATGATATTGTTGTGTACCTGGGTATGCTAAGTGTGTTAATGCTCCCTTCACAACATGATCTTTATCAGCGATTTTTGTGGCAGGAGCAAAAATAAAGTGAGTATTTGATTTTCTTTGCTGGATGCAGAGCTCATTTTTATTCACAACATAATTGTTTATGGGTTCTTTTGTGGTTGCTTTTTTTTGAAGAGAACGTAGTAAACACAATATGTTAAATGCATGAACTTAAGCTTAACTTTTTAATGATTTCTTATATCGTGATATCCTTTCAAATCCACATAAAATGTCAAGCTGATTAAAAACTTTTCCAGGGTTTTAGCAGCTAATTCACCACAGTAGAACTCAAGCATCGATAAAGCCATGCCTGAATACTGAGTGCCGCCGCTTGGTTGTGATTTCCGAAGAGTCACGGCCTGAACAATATGCCAAAAAACACTGAAGTCTGCGGAAAGACGCTGGCAATCAGGCGCAGGGTCATTCCAGTTGATTCAACTGATTAAAGCGACAAATTAAAATTTATACGCCGCATTTGCCAAATTAAAAAAGTGGAGAGACTCCTGACCTTCGTGAACAGTCTTCCCTGTCTCTGACACATGGTTTGAAAAGAGTTGGAAATACGGAGCGGGAGAGTTGACATTCAAATGTGCATGTTTGGGCGTCAAATTTAGACTGACATATTGATTTGGCACCGAGCAGATATTGGCCTCTCATCAGTTATTGCCCAGTCTGTGCAATCTACCTGCATTATAATGCAGATTCCTCCTGTCGTCACGGTTTAATAATAATAATAATAATGACAATTTGTACGACTCAATTCTACTTTTGAAGTCCTTATTTGTGTTTTTATTATTGAACGTACAGTCGGTTATCCCACTGCCAAGCTACATCTCATTGGTTTCCCATGTTGTAAATGATTTTTTTAAAATCATTCCAGCAACAATACAAATCCTGGGAAACACTGAATCCTCGCCAGGTTTTTGGCATTAAATGGTCAAATCAAAAATACAGCTAATGCTGGCACAAAATGCTGGCGACTGGCAACTTGAGTCTAAAAATAACGGTATTAGTCTTCAAAAACTCATATCTGACGAGCCCCTTGTGTGTGTGTGTGGGCGGCGGACGAGTGTGGACAGCAGAATGTATCTAAACAGAGGAAGATGGATAGACAGCGAGAGGGCCACTGCTGTTTGTCCATTCATCTCAGGTGTACGTGGAAGAGCTCAACAATGACAGCTCATCCATCAGCCACAGGGGTACTACTGAGCCTCCTGGAACACTCCCAAAAACCATCTTTATCCATCATGCATCACTTCTCCTCTTCTCTTCGGTCTCATGTTTTTGTCTACACGTTTTGTAGAATATTTAATTTTTTGGAAAGGGGGGGGTAGTTTTGGTTTTGCTTTTGTGTCTGTGTGTGTTGCTGACAAGTGGCCAAAGCTCAGCTCTAATGTGTGGAAGGGAAAAAACATTGGATACTGACAGAGAGGAGAGGCCCAGGAAATGGTTAAAGTAAACGGAGAAACAAAAGTGAGAACCCAGGGGAGCGACAAAGACAAAAGTGAAGGGTCAAGGAGTGCAACGAGGAGGAGAATGACAATAAGAGTGTGTGAAGAACACGTGTGTGTGTGTGCGAGGGAAGGAAGGGAGCGAGTGAGAGCAAGGTAAGCAGCGACACAGCAGCTGTCGACCTAATTCCTTCTTAACGCAGTGCTTGTGCTCTGATTAAGAAAGCGATCTGGCCTTTAATTTCCTCCCGACACCGGCTAATGCTCTGTATCTCAATCGCCTTTCCTGGCCCTTCCTCTCAAGACTGCTACACAACAGCCTGCATCAGCCTGCGTTCAGCCAATCAGTATAAGAGACACAAAAAAGGAACTTTGCAAAAATGTAAAATTATGATACACATACCAGAAATATTGTTATTGACATACAGTCTCTTTAAAAATAAACACACTACATCCGTACAACACTGCTAATTTCCCCCTTTTTTCCCTTCAACAATAAAAACACGTGGTTAGGTTTAGGAAATAAGAACAGGGTTTGGATTTAAAATCTTACGGGACACAAATACTGATCTCTCAGGTGAAGGTCGGTGTCTGTTGGACCCATTCACCATCTCTCCTACCCACCCTACTCAGACTTTCGCCACCTTAACTTTCATCCTTGTCCTGCTGCGTTTCCCCCTAACGCCACTGGATGCTGTTACACTATAACAGCAACCAGCCGCGTATCATGCCGACGTAAAAGGACGCCTTTTTTCGGTGGTTTCTGACGCCATAAGTCACTGCCGGATTTCGACAACTTCGGAGTGAGACCGTGCTCGCTAAATACAAGTGTTAACGAGATCAAGATGCAATCGGATATGATCACTCAAACCACTTGCTGAGATGGTCTGGGACACATTTAACCACATATGTTTTGTAGCGTAAATGCTAATGTGTTCTGATGTGTCACCCACAAGAACTATGTCATGAGAGCAGAATGTAGTGATTGTTTTGGTCACTATAACTCAGCCATTTTACAACAAGTTGGATAAAGTGTTTCATGACCTTCCGGCGTTTTGCTCTGTGGAAAATGGACATAATTACTGGACCCTTCGGCCCTTGAGCTTAAGTGATGATGGCAGTAACAAAATCTGAACACAAGTGGTCAGGGGAGATGCATGATAGACAACAGCAATGAACAGCATTGTGTCTCAGCTGTCCACTTGAGTTCGGATCAGTGAAACGCACGCCAATACCAGGTATAAACACACTCTCTCCCATGTAAACGCAATCAGTGTCTCCAAAAGTGTAAGAGTAGAATCTTTCTCTTTGGCATGAGTAAAACTAAACAAAACTCAAGAAAGACCTTCGAATTTCAAAGTCATCACATGGTTATCAGTGTCAGACCATTAGCTGGTACCCTCTTGCACCGGTCGAGTTACACAGTCACATTAAATCATAGTGTGGGTGGGCGCAGAGAAAATTATTCAGACCAGACTCATCTAGGACCTTTAAATTGTTAAATGCTTGCAAAAAGTAGTTACACAAGATACTTGCACCACAATTTACTCATACAACTATTCACCGACTAGATGACCTTGTTTTGACCCCACATGTGTTGAATACTTGTGATTGGGTGGGCCTGATTTTTCAAGTTGGATTGCCCAACCTTCAACCTTAACCTACACAGCAATGCATGAATCTGCAAGACATGATGCTCCAATGCAAGTAGCAAATGTAGCAGATAGTATCAGCATCACCAGACAAAACCAGGAAGGCAAAATACACATTTGGAAGTCTCTGGGAGACAAAAGGAGTGCGCAGCGTTTGCAGTTTATTATGTAAGGCATCAGCGCCAGTAACCTGGTCACTTTATAAGGTAGCAACTGTGCTTTTTATATTGTATTTTGTACATACTAACTGTATTATGCCAGGCACATTGATTTACTGTAGTCTGCATTGCACCTTGAATTTTATTCTTATTTATTGCGTCTACTTGTTATGTGTAGGACTACAGATGTAAGTGATTAATGTCATTGCACATTGTCCTCTTATAGATTAAGTAAACTAAACTAAACTAAACCTGCACAAATAAGACAAAAAGAAACCGTGTAATTCTCATAGCCTCTACCAAGGGTGAAATGTACCCATAACTGCGTTGCCAAGTACATAGCATCTCAGGGTGCCTGCGCTATTTACACGTATTTAATTAATATGTATACATTTGGCACAAAATTAGCCCCGTTTTATGCAAATGAGTCTCACTGCAAAACCAGTGCAACTCACAAAGATCAGCGCTCACAGGCATTTATAGTGAAATTCTTAGTGTTTTCAGAGAGTTGGTGTTAACTGAATAACTGGTAATCATGCCATCTTCTTTTATAGTCTGACGGTGTGCGTTTGAAAACAGCAACAGCACTGACAGACTAGGATGTGAAATCCCTCACATAGTTTCTTTCTGTCATGTTTAAAGTCCTGAAATTTTGAGGAATGCCTTAGCATCTCATTGGTCAGGACCTGTTGCTCACTGTCTAATTTTTTTTTTTAAATATCTCTTTCATTGTTCTGCTGTAGTATATTGCTGAACTCCTCTGCCCCTACTCCAGCTCTCGATCTCTGTCAGTGTCTTTTAACTGTCCCACGATCAATCTTAAATATATACATGTTCTCAGTAGCCTTTAGTTGTTTGTAATTTTTTTTAATATTTTAGTATTTTACAATCTTTTTACGCATTTAATTGTTCTTACTGGTGTCATTCTGTCTTATATTTGTGTAAATAATACATTGCTATATATATGTGTGCCATTCTTGTATTTTGTGCAGCACTTTGGTCAGCTGTGGTTGTTTATAAATGCGCTATTGCTAAATGTATTTTATTGATTTGATTGTTCGGTCTACTTTGTGCTGAGTTCACGAAGACAACATTTTAACCTTGATACATGAAAAACTGTAATCAGGTGCAAAATAATGGCAAATTGCACTCAGTTGCAAAATTTTATGAGCATGTTTGCAGTGTAATATCATTAGATTAATATATTTTGCTAATCAGACCTTAACGCGTAGCTTTAGCAAGTGAGGTGCAATTCAGTCTTTGTGATTTCATCCTATTTTGTATAAAGTAACCAACTCCTACAACACTCTGAGTATGTGGCCAGCATGTGATATCAAATTCAAACAGACTTAAGACGCCACAGCTGAAGAAGAAACACTCACCACACGACAGAGAGACATTCAGCTCGGTTAGCCAAAATCCAAAGAGGTGTTAAACTTGTGCTTCTCACCACTGGAACTGAAGAACATTGTTTGAAATACAAGAAAATCCATGCAGCACACACACATTCAGAGAGGAAATGTCTACACCCGAGTCATGGGTATGGTGAAAAGCAAGTTAGGGCAAGAAACATGTCGGTCTGTGTGTGACACAGCACAATGAGCGAAAAATGACAGGAGAGTTTGCTCGATGAGACTCATGTATCCATGCTACTCCCTAAATACAAGGAGCAAAAGTGTGGCTGAGAGGACAGCCCGAAGAGTGGAAAGATAGGGAGGGTTACTATTAAATACAACAAAACAAAGGGACACTTCCACCCGTCATGCAACACAACACTGTGTTGCCTAATCACAGACAGGGAGGTCTCACTCTGTTCAGACAGAGGAAGAAACCTGCAGCCCATCAAGCTAATCCCTAATGTCACAGAGCACTTTCTCAATTTATGTTCCTGCACAGTTTTGCATCCTCACATGAATGCTAAGGACAGGAGACAGAAAAGATGCTTCAAAGTAAGAATCAGATCCTGACTTGGCCGGGAACGAAAAAATAGAAAATCCACAAATTTACCAGAGAAACAACACATCATGTCCAATTCTACGCAGGGCCGCACATTAGGGGGCAAAAAGGGGAAAGCTCTCAGGGACCCAGATGCAAGGAGGGGCCCGTGGAGATTGGTCATAATCATGTTCATCCTAAAGATAAACAATGATAACTAAATTTTATTTTGATCCAAAATATTCACCACCACTTTTTAAGGAACAAAAATAAACACTGTATTTATTTGCATCTGTTTGTGGGGAAAAATGTAGGCAGAGAAATTTACTGTTAATCGGTAAACTAAGTGAATTTCCTTGCTACGCAAGGTCCTGCACATAAATCAGGATGCCAGAAAAAAAAGATCTGGATAGATTGTCCAAAACTGTAAAACATTTTTAGAGAATATTAAAAATGAGATAACATTCATTTTAGATGTTGATTTACCTACAAATTCACTGAATTATGTTCACTATAGGGGTAATTTGTAAAGGTGCTATACTACTATTTTCAATTGCAAGGTAGATTATAACTAGTTCTTGGGTGCAAAATCAACCTGTGGACACTGTGGACTAAGAGACTGAGACAGGTGTACATAATGGAAAAAATGACAGCACAACTGCAACATTTTTGTACGGAGTTGGATGCCTGTAATTCGGTATCTGACTGAATCGAGGAATACATCTGCCCTTTTTTCAATTTTCTGTTCTCTCCTTTTTGCTAGTGCTATTTTCTTGACATCGTGTTTTTTTCCCCTCTTAAGAGCTTTGAACTGAACATGTTGAATGAGCTTTGTTGCCAATGAACATCTGAGATTGTATGTGATCAATGTCATATTGGCACTACATAAAATAAGTTTCAAAAAATAAAAAGGGGAAGCTGGAAGGGGCTTTAAAACTAAATAATAATGTAATGACCAACTTATGTCAGTCAGCTCAGAAAGGTGCCCACAGCCAGGCTAACGATGTGAACGAACTAACGTTACTAGCAAAGAGGTAGCTAGCGTCATGTATGTGTTTCAAAGGAGAGACAGAGCATGCACATTTATTGATATGAGTAGAGCAGAATTGGGGAGGGCCCATTCATTGGACAAGGTCCAGTAAATCCAGTCATTTCTGTGGGCGGGTCTGAGTCTATAGCAGGGCTTGATTGTGAAATATGTAAGTTGTGAGGCATCGATGTATTACTGAGCAGGGACCCAAAGTGTCAAGAGCCCCCTTCTGGCCTGCGAAATGACACTTGAATTAACACATGCCAACCAGGACGAGACTCAAAATGACCACAAAGCGATGTGAAGGAACTGCAAAGAAACATTAAATAACTACAAAGAGACACAAAATTGCAAAAAAGAGGCAAAACCACCACAAAATCTGTGTCTTGCTACTCTACAGAAGAGGTGGTGAGGCCTTTTGCGTATCTGTGCACAGAGGCCCACTGTCTCATAATCTGCCCTTGTCTTGAGGTGTATGTTTCTTGTCATCTACATAAAAAGAGAGAGTATAACTTCCAGGTGATATAATAGAATCATTTCTCCTGTGTGTTAACATGGAAAATCAGCTGCTTTAGATGCTTTGGACTGTCAGTCCTCACAAATGTCTGATGAAGTAAGGAACATTGTGAACACCTTGCAAACACGTCGCCTACTTTCTGTGTGTATGAAGCATCGTCTTACGACAAGATTTTGAGACAGGATTCCAAATACACAAAGCAACCTCCCAATCAGTGACAGCTAAATTGTAAAACAGGATGGGAAAATTTTGGGACAAGACTTTTGAGACATTTTTGTACATGTGTAATAAAACTACAGACCCAGAGCTGCAGTTGGCAATATATGGTGTCTCTCCCAAGCCCAGATCCCTGCTTTCGCCTTTTTTTTTTCTTTTTTTTTATCATTGCTAGCAAGACGTCTCTTTCTGTACAGCTGGAGGCCTGACCTGCCCCCTCTGTTTGGATGCTGGGTCAGTGATGTCACGGCTCACTTTAAGTTGGAAAAGCTCAGAATTATCACTCCAGGATCAGTCACTGAATTCTATTCCTGGACTATTATAACGTCTATACTTCCAGAAATGTGATTTAATGCCTACGTGTGCCTATTCTAGTATGGAAGTGTAATATCGCCCCCTTTTTTTCTTCATTCTTCACTTGCTCGGGTCCATTCTGTTGCTGTTAATTCACTTGCAATACCTGATTATTATCATTAGACAATCTTGACTCTGTATATTTTGTGTATTTAGCTGTGTTCATTTGGGTTTAGAGTGTATATGCACCATGTTTCTTGTGTCTTGGTTGTTCTAAAAAAAACAATAAAAATAATTGAGTAATAATAATGAACTTGTAAAACAGCGAAAAAATGGGAGGATAATAATGAAAATATGACAATTTTAGGAGCTTTAACATAAAGGAAATGCAGAAAAGTCATTTGAAATGCACCTGTTTAATTCATAAAGCAATATTCCGAACAAGTGTAATGCATTTTGTGATGAAAGAGGTAAAACTGTTGTGATTATGGAGTAATAAAGGGGATAGAGTGTAATATAATTGCCTCTCTTAGCCTAGACATTATTTTGTTCTGCTTAACGCTCTGAGACGCACAGTAGACCCATTTTTGTCCTTTTTTTTTTGGGAGGACAGGGAATCTTTAGGGGGAGATAGCAGATCAACAGTGTCTGCCATGTAGAAGTGATACACATCACCTGAGGGCCGGGAACCTGAAGATTCATTTGAGATGCATCTCAAGTTTTTCTAGTACAGGGGCTTAGAACATTATGATGGAAGTATATGATGGCCGTTCCCATGTTTAATTATGTCTCACAAGTTGTTGCAGCAATTTTTGGGTTGACACCATTTGTTACACAGATCTGGTGTGAAGTTGAAGCGTTTCTGACCACTCGAGAGTTGATAAAAACTGTCAAAAATCCCTCCAAAACACCACATTAAAACAAGAGGTGCATTGTATTGAGACTCAAACTGGAACAGAGCGGTATCGAGAGCTTACACGGTTATTGAATTTGTCGTTTTTCTTTTGTTTCCTCTCAAAGTGGCAGAATAAACAGTCAGCTTATACGCTGTGGACCAAGGATTTATCTCAGCACAGACACAGATATAAGAGTGGCGATAAAGCTTCGGTAAACACGAGGTGTGTGTGTTCAGTACACACAAACACACACACACACACACACACACACGCACACGGCATTCGGCCGGCCATGTGGAGTGTATGTGAGAGAGGTGGCGTTGCTAGGAGCACCAGGTTGTGTGCAGACAGTGGTAACAGAGTAGAGACGGCAGCAGCAGCCTGGCAGTGGAGAAGAAAGGAGTGGAGCAATGCCAAGAAGATTCCCCCTGAGAGACTGTAGGACGGGGAGAAAGAGACAGACAGACAGAGAGGGAGAGAAACACGGAGAGGGCACGCTGATATGATCATCCACTGAGTGGTATAAGAACAATTTACCAAGGCAAACATCTGATGGGTGATATCCCTGCACTCTGACTTGGATATAACTCTAAAACGGTCATTAAAAAGCCAAAAAAAGCCCACTTATTATGGCATGGATGCGAGGAAATGGTGATGACGGAACAGCAGGAGGGGGAAGATAGCTTACAAGGTTGACTGGAGGGATGAGAAAGAGAAAGAGAGAGATGGAGTCAATCTGTTGGGGCTCATGTTCGCCGTCCCTCCTCGTGTCACCCATCCGTCAGATAAACTGTTAGCCTATTTCCAACCATGCCCACGTCACTTCCTCACCTCTGCGTGTCACCCCGCTGCGCCTCTCCCTTGTTTTCTATTTGTTGTCTCCTTTTCCAGTTTCTCTCTTCCTTCTTCCTCCTGTGCTCTTCCTTCCCTTATTTTGTCTTTAAATGGGGAGTCGTGTGAACAGGCTATGCAAATGAGATGGTTATTACCCCACTGCTCATCAAGCCGCGCAGAGGAGACATTAATAGGCTGATGAATATGCATGTGAATTTGTTAATTAAGTTAATTATTCTGCTGAAAATGCATTCGTCTTCCAAGGACATCTTCCCCAGGATTTCAACCTGCTCCACTCATTAGTCATGCGATATTTCATACACAGAGTGAGAAAGAGAGAGGGAGGCAGACAGTGGGAGGGAGAATGAAGGGGAGAGGAGACAATGCTGTTTTTGGAAAGTGGGTGCCATGAACAGTTGGGGTTGTAAAAGTATGGGGTAAAAATAATGTATCTTAATGTCATCAGCGCTCACAATGGGATGTGCAGTAACTACCCATAATAGCAAACCACATCCCGCTTTCCAGATATGGCACATTATTCCCAAACGCTGGAGTTTATACTTTCAGAGTTTTCAGCATCTTTTTTCGCGGCTGCTTCTACCTCACTGGTTACTTCTCCCTAATTGCTTATTAAAACCCTCTTAAATGAACTTTTTGTGCCAACTTTCCAACACATTAATTAATTGTTGTAGCCAATTAAGTGCCGTTGTGCAAATGAGCCTCATCACAAATGGTCCTATAGGGCCGACCCCTCCTTTCTCTCTCCCGCTCCCTCTGTCTCTTGCACTTCCCTCCCTCTACCACCCTCCTAGCTAGTCTTCCCAGCTGCCCTTGCACTTCAAGGCACTCGGTGCCAAAGAAGCAGAAACTGTGTCCTGATAATGCTTCACTGTTTTCTGGACCGTTTCCAGCCTTCAGGGCTCACTGATCTCCAAACTTGTATGATAGGTGAAAAGCAAAAAAGGCTCAGTGTATTCTTTCTGTTTGGCACGTTCACACAAGAATCAGCTCAATAAAAAAAAAAAAAACTGCTTGTAAACCCAAACCGGCAAACCATATCTGTTATTTTCATTGTCTGGTTAATTTGTCTGCCATCCATGCATCATCGAGGAGGCATGTATGCATCAAATAGCCTGTTTTTTTTTGTTGTTTATTCACATCAGGTAAAATGTGAGTTCACCTAGAGAGATGGTGGAAAAAGGAGGGTAGTCGACTTCAAAGCGCTCAATAAGGTTGCCAAGCTGTTCACACGTCTCCATCCCCTGTGTTAAAACTGGAAACATGCAGAGGAAATCAAATACATGTGTTTATAGAGATGTTACACAGCCGTCTCCTTCAGCACCATACGATTTGACAATATAAGGAAGTCAGGAACAAAGGACGATCAGATCTGTTTGTCCATCTATGCACAATATGTAGGTGTATGTATATTCACCAGCACATATTGTTCACATGTAGGTGTATGTGTGCATGGATTAAGCTATCTGACAAATATCACGTCATAAAGGCATTAATGTTAGTTGAATACGCCTGTTTGCCGCGTTTTGCTGGGGTACGACAACACAACTCTGACAGAACTGCAGCACACTGTAAAACCCCACCAGTATTAATAATAATGGCAATTTGTTAAGTTTATTTATGATTGTGATTACATTTGCTAATGATTATTTCTGACAGTGGTGCATGGTGCTGGCTGCAGAACAGTTTCTTTTGTTTGTATGTTTTATCGATATCTTGGGAGGGTGTTTGAATATTTGGGGGGGATTTGTCTCTACATGTATATATATATATATATATATATATATATATATATATATATATATATATATCATAATTACTGCCTTGTGATGAGAAATTCATTGAAATATGACTCAAATATTACTCGTATTCATATACAATCATATTCCAGGTGTAAGGGAACATGCTTGTTTGGTGCAGACCCCAGCAAAAATCACATCATCATCATTTTTTTCAGTGAAAATAAAAAGCAAATATTACAATTTTACCCTAAAATTGCAGCTCATGTCAAAATATATGTTAAAGTAGTCTCAGTATGATTTTTCTTTGCATATCGTGCAGCCCTACTTCACATTTCTACATCATGATGTTAACAACATGAAGTGACACCTCTCTCAGAATAGGGGCTGAACTTTCTTTTCTTTCCCCTCCATGTCTGGCTCTGCCCACTCCACTGCCATTCGGACGTGGCACTGATACACCCACCAGGAGGATTAGGGAAGGTTTAGCGACGGTGCCAGGCTCGCTCCCTGTGCCACCCCTTCCCTCGGCACAGAAGGGGGTCCCGCTTGGCATGGCAAGGTGAACTAGCCTCTGATTGATGGGCATGGTTTCAGCCCGCTACTGTGCTCCCCAAGGCCCAAGCCTCCCTTTCCTTTCTCCTACTGCTGTCTTGGCAGCGGTGCCCACCTCCTCTTCCATGCCAGGCAGCCAGCTAAAGCTCCTGGTGGGCACATCAATTACATAGCGGCACCTCCCCTCTTTTCTCATGTCTATCTGTGGGTCTGTCTACTGTCTCAGACGATGCCAATCTGGTCCCTCTCCATCTCCACTGCTGTCTATAGCTATCTCCTGTATGTGTGTGTGTGTGTGTGGTTTTATACCCATGCTCACAAATATATCTTTGCATATGCACAAATGCACATGTATTCATGCACACACTCGTGCTCCCTCTCTCAGGCAGGTCATAATGGTTGGTGGGAAAATCCTCCCCAGAGAGCACTCATTGCCACAGGCTCAGCTGTACAATAGGCTCAGGTGTGTGCATGTATGTGCATGTGTGTGTGTGGTTGCCTGTGCATGGCTGCTTCTTGCTGTTTGAAAATGTCTTTATCTGCTGCTTCATTATCTAATGCCTCTGATTTATAAATGAGGGTATCAAAAGTACAAATTGTAGAGGAAACAGACAATCATCATGTTCAGACTCTGCATTATTCTGATTCTGGAGTCGATTAGCATGAATATTTCAACCTTCCTTTGGATTTTGGCGGCTAGTTGCTCTTGGCATATCATGAATCATTTACTCGCGGCGATCGTACGCCATCTGGAGTCCTCATCAGATCACTGTCTTTTATTTTAAGCAGCGAAGTCAAGGGATTTGATTTGGTTTTAAAGGCATAAAGGCAAACGCATGTTTCTCTTTAAATTATATTGATTAATAATCAGAATTAACTGCAGAAACGCTGCAATTCGGCAAATAAAACCTGCATTAACACTTTTTTTCTTATAATAATGTTCGGCTAAATCAGTATATTAATTAAATAATAAAATAATAATTAAATGCAGTGAAGCTAAAGACATAGTTAATGATAAATTAGCTGGACTTCAGTGGAAATACATTAGCAAGAGAAACGCGTTTGCCACTCACCCATTCAGGAGTATGGTACAGTACGGAAGCCCGGACGGGGAATCTGGGAATCCGAAGCGGGGAAACTGAAACAGCTCGCGGGGCACAATGGCGGCGGGGCCTGGTGTTTCTATGCAGAGCGGCAGCCCGGCGAGAGAGCTTTCTCTGTCGGTGCAGCAGGCAGGGAACCAGACACATGGAGAGCGGGTCAAACCTGAAGACATAACAGGTAACAGTGTGTTTTTATTTTGTTTGTCTGACTCATTCTAGTCGCAATAATCTAACTTGTTGGATTCGGCGACTTAAGCTAACAGTGGCTAACAGCTAACTTCTAACCGAATCTTTAACGTTAACGTTTCTTGTTGTGTGTTTTTTGACATATAAATTGGGTTCATTTACATCGCTTTGTGCAACTTACACATTGAAAACTATACCAGCGGAACAAAAGTTAATAGGACCGGACAAGGTGTAATGTTTGGTAAAGTGGCAGCTAGCTTCTTGTAGTTAGCAAGTAGCTAGCAGTTAGCCGCTTGCTAACACATCTTTATAAGACACTAACATTAGAAACCTAATAAAGGTCTTGTAAAGTTATTTATCGGCACCACACGCGTTTGCCGTACTTCAACTAGACTAGTTAGTGTTGAACTAAGAATACAAGTCGGCTAACCTACCCAGTTTGAGCTAACAAAGCTGTAGCAATGCAAATCAGTAGCCGCTCACTATGACAGGTCATGATAAACAAAACATCAGCCTCTGGTTTGTTAACACCTTTTGAAGTGATGAGTGGTCAAGTGTTGCTGTTTCGGGATGTCACGTGACCTGATTGATACATGTCTTTATGTTTAGTTTTGATTTTCGGGTTGTACTCGTTGCTAGAAGTGCCATTAATGCCCCCAATAATCAGTTCACTGACACATAATTGTGAATACATATGTGTGAACTGTGCTCAGGGAAACGGTGGTGCCTGTGTTTTGGTTTGTGGAGTAAGCGGTTATGTTTAGTTGCTGACCATAGCCACCCTTCATTTATGTTACTTACTACCTAATACTGTGTAGTTTGGCTTCACTCAGCTGGGATTCATGCACTCCGTTCAGTTGCTGTCTTAATCAAATTCTATCATCATAAATAAAAACATACAAGCAAGAAACTGCATTCCCTGAGTTGATTGTCCATGTAGCACATTATACACTTAGTTGCCAGTTTATATGATACACCTAGCTACACTTAATGCAGTCTAGCAATCCTGCAATAAATCCAACTTTCACGAAGGTAGTAGTGTTTTTGACAGGTGGTGATTTAACTTGATGATCATTGTGGAAGGGATGTAGTTTGTGGTGTACCTAATAAACTAGCAACTGAGTGTATTTTCTCTACAGCTGATTATAAAATAAAAGTACTTCTTCATATACACATACTGTATAGTGTATATATGTAATGAGATGGTTGCATCCTGTATACTTGGTTATGTTTTTTACAGTAACAGTGCTGTGGATGAAGAGTGGCTGTCAGTCTGTTACAGTTATGTCGTTATAGCCTGATTAGATTTCCTGTAGAGATATTTAAAAGATGTTTGAAACTTGTGATCAACTATGGTTAATAGTTCATTTGAAAAGCAAAGTGAAATTAACATTAAGGGAACCTGCATTTAGCTCTGAGCGTAGATCATCCCCCAGTGTATTTAGTTTAAAAGGACTGAGATGGAGTGGTATTTTGGGGCTCACTATGAATATCCTTAAAATATAGCATAATTAATGTGTCAACTTGGGTTTTTGTTTACCATGTATCTTGTGCATTGCATCTGCTTTCAGAGGCGGAGAGGCAGAGTCGCATGGCTGCTTTGCTGGAGAGGCTTCATGCCAAACACAACGCTTCACGACCATGGCAGGAGACCTGCAAGGTCGTGCGTCAGGCCATGGTGAGACAGAGACATCTTTCAGTGAGAGAGAATGATCTGTTTGAATCACAAAGCTCTCTTTAAGACTGTGACATGTTTCAGTATTGAACATTGCCTTATGATCTGTATGCCCCTCAGATGGTCAGACCTGAAATGACAATGTGAACTTTAACAAACAGCAAGCAGGGTGGGGGAAGAGGGCAGTAGGGTTGCAAGATCAAACTGCTAAAAGTTGCTTGCCTTCTCATTCTCACTTGAATATTAGAAATCACATTAGCTCTGCATGGGGTGTAAGGTACAGGATCTATTCATGGAATAGAAATGCTGTGTCTCCCCCTTCATTGAAATACATGGGGACTGATTCTGCTAAGTTTTATTGGGATCATAGTGGCAGGTACTACAGGTAGGTCACAAACTTAAAGAAAAAGGTTTTTGTAATCCTGCACCAAAAATAATAAATCACTTCTGGTTCTCCTTAGGTGAATAAGAACATTCAAACAAGCACTTTCTAAAGACCCTGAAAATGCCATGAACACACATATAATAGCCATAATTAATCTTTAAAAGGTGTATTTGACAATCCCTCATCAGTACCCACATGAGAGACTCACCACCAACCTGTTCAACAGACATTAATATCAGTTTATCACTTAATTGCACAAACAAGTTTTTACCTTAATCACTTACCTGCTGGGCCTCTGAAACTAAAGTAATGACATTTAAATCCCTGAACTATAGTGCTGAGTAAGGCAGTGAACAAAACCTGAACATTATTTTGTTGATAAAGCACTTTTGTTTTGTCTCAGCTATTATCTTACACCTCTGTTTTTCCTCACGGTGTCTCAGGAGAAGCGCGGTGCGATGAATGCTGCAGGTCACCACTCCTGCTCACCTGCTTGGAGACCCTGCAGAGGGCGCTGAAAGGTGAGGCTGTCAACTCAGAAACATAAGGGAGAGCAGGGCAACATTTTCCGTTAGTGTGTCTTTGCATCATTAGACAGGAAAACACAGCTGTATTTAGACTGAGATTATGTGTTGAACATTGGCATCAAACTAACAATGTAAAAGTAATTTCTTACAACCAATCACTGTTAATTTAATGCAGCATGTTGTGTTTGACTTTTGCTTCAAATTTTATGCATGCAGGCATGTCGTGTCTTTAGACAGAAGGAAAATAAGGCAACAATTTTATGACAGTCTTATTACATGTCTAGAAATTATCGTTCTTCGCCTTCTTTTTCAGTCTCATCTCTGCCCTCCATGACAGATCGTCTAGAATCCATCGCCCGGCAAAACATGTGCGTTCTTTCACTTGTGATGATGTCTAGTCTTCCTCTCCCCTGGCCTCTTCTATGAAACAATAGCCCTTTTTACACAGCAATCATGCAATTGAGCTGCTGCGAAGTCCCTTTTTTTTACACTACCATTGCTCTTCTTTTTTTAAAACACAGAATCAATCAACGATGGCATCATGCCACCCTAGTGTGTGATATAGATAGTGTGCTGGTGACACAACAGTGTCAGCCTCTACTGTGACATATAACATACGTGTTGGCAATGCGTTCTAATCCTTAAAAATAGCATAACATAGCTATAATAATCATTTACCATCCCTGTTATATGGTGGTTGATCTCATCCTCTGCTTGGAGGGTAGGAGGAGCTCCTGGACCTTATTATTGCCCCAGTTTTCTGACATATTTTGCTGCTGTTCTTCATCTTTAAGTTAATTGCTAACTGCTGTTAGCTGCACACACACATAACATGTCGTCACAACCTCACCCTCGTCCCATCCTGCTCTCTGTCCCTTTTACACAGATGTCAGTTGCCAAAATTCAGATTAAAGTGGAAATAAAACACCTTACTGAGGATCCTCATAAAACATTGTAGCTTGTTGTTACTGTCACTTGTACTATTGTCCTTGTAATTATCCATTTCGTGGACTCAGTCAGCAAGAATAATTACTGGTGTGTTAGATACAACGAAACCTACTCTGTCTCTGTCATTTTCTAATTTTTTTTTTGGTCTTGTGTAAACAGGCTTGGCTCTCACCTCAGCCCATCAGGAACAGAGTGTTACATCACATCAGACATGTTTTATGTGGAGGTGCAGCTGGACAACACTGGCCAGCTGGTGGACGTCAAGGTGGCTCATCAGGGAGAAAACCCGACGGTCAGTTTACTGTAAATTCCATATGGCTCTGTGAACCTGAGAAGAAGTTCTCAAATATGTGTTACATTATTCTTTTCTTGATTTGTTGGTCACAGAGTTGTCCTGAGCTGATTCAGCATCTGAGGTGAGTAGAAACCACACACTAGACTTAACGCTCCCACGTGATAAACAACAGAAACTGTAGTGTTTTGTGCAGTAATACAGGCCCCCATGGGAAATACTTAAATTTGTCTGAAAGCTGTCTAAACCACCTTCTCTCCTGGTTCTCATCAGGGAGAAAAACTTTGAAGAGTTTTCCAAACATCTGAAGGGATTGGTTGAACTATACAAGCTCCCCGGGGACAAGTAAGTGGACTTGTAGGCTGTAAGGATTTGTGATTGAAGCTAAACTAAACCCTGTTTAAAGACAGCTGTTTAATAAGACACTGATGCCAAATGTCTTTTTGATTATTAATGTTTTCATGTCGGTTGTGTTTGATGATTTTACTTAATTTCTGTGTTGCAGTAAGCTGAAAACAAAGATGTATATTGCACTGCAGTCTTTGGAGCTTGATCTCACCAAGATGATGCACATGTTTAGGTACGTTCACAAAATCAGTTTGTCGTTGTACATTATCCTTAGCATATTTGGGCTTCTAGCGTTAGGCATGTCTATTACATATATATTTAATATTGTTAATGGGCATGATTGCTGATTTTGGGGTGTGTACTGTTAATGTAGGCTAATACATTTTGGAGTGAAAAGTGTTTTTTTTTTAACGCAATAACCTTTTGATTGATGTGTGTTTTCTAGGTTAGCAACCAATGCTAATGCAGTGGAGACTATTCTTCATGGCAGTGTGGGCTTGCTGACAGCCAGGAGTGGTGGCCATCTCGTTACTCTTCAGTGTTACGTGTCCCCGTATGACATATTTGAGGAGGGACCAGGCACGCAGCTCAACTTACAAGATGGCAATAGTAAGTACATAGATAAGGTGGATTAATTCATAAATAGACACAACACTAGCGATGTGATTCACTGAAGGATCCTTGTGTGACCTCTGTCACTTGTCTTTTAGTCTGGACTCAGTGTGAAGTGTAAAAAGAACGAGTTTCAGACCCGTATGAGGAAGTCATAGCTAGTTAAAGGCTAAAGTGAATAGATACGTTTTTAGCTTTCTTTTAAATATATTTAGCGAGCTAGCTTCCCTGATATCTATAGGTAGTGTGTTCCATACCTTTGGGGCATAATTGACAAAGGCTGCATCCCCAGTCTTCTTCTGGCTGTTGCTGGAAACCTCCAATAAACTAGCAGCAGATGATTGCAGTGTTCTGGGTGGCAAATGGTCAACAAGGGAGTTAGCAATGTAGCACAGACTCTTTGTATATAAGGAGGAGGTCCTTAAAGCCAAAACAGGAAGCCAGTGCAGAGCAGCTAAGACTGGCCTGATGTGCTCTCTCTTTGATTGTCCTTGCAGTTCCACGCTCTCTTGGTGTCAGTGTTTCTGTGACAATCGAGGGAACCTCCGCCGTCTACAAGCTCCCAATTGCTCCGCTCATCACCGGATCCCACCCAGTGGACAACAAGGGGTAAGACAGTGTATCTTTCTTTATCAGGGAACTTATAAAATCTTGCAGTGAGCAACTTCTAAATCTGTGGAAGAACTATTGTTATGCGAGAGAAAATAGAGATTTATAAAACATACATAAATGCACCACTCTTTGACATAATGAGGTAATCATCTCAAGAGTTTCAGTGTCCCAGTACAGATCTTGCACAGAACACAGAGAGACAGCTGATGAATTTATTGTGGTGTATTTCAGGACACCTTCCTTTTCCACTGTGACCAACTCCAACTGCGTGGACCTGCCAGCCTGTTTTTTCCTCAAGATGAACCGCCCCATGCCTTTCTCTCTGTCCTTTATTCAGAGGCTGGGAAATGCTACTTGTGCGTATTTTTAAGTTATCTATAGACACTTAAAGGGCACTGCTCATTTCGTTTGTGATAATGCTGACTTCAGCTTCTCTCCACTTCTTTCACAGCGATCCCAGTGTTTGAGAGCTCCCCCAGCCTCTCGCCTCTCTACCAGTTAATTGTCCAGAGTCAGCTCCAGCTCCTTGAGGAAGGCGGCTCCACGCCACCGCCCCCACACAACATGCACTTCTACTCTGTGAGCAGAAGCACGCATTACTGCCACACACGTCATTAATATGATCTCTTTGTATTCATTTTTTACACATTGATTATGGTGCCATTTTGGAATTTAGGCCATGAAGTAAAAAGCTAGCTACAGCCAGAATACCACGTTATAGATTGTTAATTCACAAAAAATCATTGTTTACTCAAGAAAACTGCTGTGTTTATGCTTTTACAGGTGTTGCCAGATCAGCAGCATTGTTACTTCCTGAATGGTGACGCCCCAGTGCAAGATGGTCGTTCACTTCAAGGAGCACTGGTGTCTAAGATTCCCTTTCGCCACCCAGCACAAGTGCCGCTGCTGTTGGATATCATCCGGCACCAGGCAGCCTGTAACAACTTGATTGGGAGCTGTGTGAGACGAACTACCATCAAAGAAGGTCAGTGTCTTTCCCCTGGTTTACTGTATTTGGTCAATCAGCAGCATGGATTCTGTCACTACAGTTATTATATTTGCTGTTGTTCCCTCAGACACTGCAGGCCTGCTGCAGTTTGAAGTATGTCCTCTCACCGACTCAAGTTTCAGCGTCTCTTTCCAGCATCCTGTCAATGAGTCATTAGTCTGTGGTGAGCACTCACTTTTACTAAATCTCAGTTATCTGTCATGTTGATGTTACGTAAACTATATCCTTGGATGATGGTGATATTACAATGTGTAAATTGTGGAATGTGTTGCAGTATCGATCTTTTGCTTGCTGAATCCTGTGTCTTATCTGACCTTTTTCCTTTAGTGGTAATGGAGGTGATTGACTCCAGACAGGTATCCTGCAAGCTCTATAAAGGACTGTCAGATGCTCTGATCTGCACTGATGAATTCATCACCAAAGTGGTCCAGAGGTGAGTTTGTGAATTCCTCCTCAATGCATAAATGTGGATAGTTTTTTTTTTTTTTTTTTCGTACTTACATTTTCCAGGCCTGGAGAAGTCATAGAATTAGTAAAAATTGTGGAAACATTGTGGAATTTTGTTGTGTATAATGAAGTTGATACAGTAATCCACCATGCATAACTTTCTACGTAATGTAACGGAACACAAAATTTACACATTACACTTTACTGACAGCGTAATGTGGCTGTAATGTGCGTCGATGTGACAGCATTTTGTTTACCATCGCATACATTTCCTCACTGTTTCCTCACATTTCGTGTCCCTCGGAATCTGATATGTTTGAAAAAACATTGAGTGAGTAGAACAAAAAAAAATGATTAGGGTCCTTAAAGTCATGGAAAATTTATGAAATATTGTCACTGGAAAATGTGTGGGAACCTGTTTATAGTCATTGTTTTCTTTCCACCGTAGATGCATGTCCATTCCTGTAACAATGCGGGCCATTCGGAGGAAAGCAGAGACCATCCAGGCAGACACTCCAGCCCTCTCACTGATTGCACAGACAGTGGAGATCATGGTGAAGAATAACCTGCCGCCCTCTGGTAGTCCCTCCTACACCATGGGAGCAGGCGACGCAAGTAACCCTATGGGACTGCCTGGGCTTACAGGGGGCAACACACCTACTGGAGGAGGACCCCCTGGGGGGCCTAATTTTGCAGGTCCAATTACTTCTCTGTTTGGAGTTTCCCGAACAGAAAGGCAAGTCCAAGGAGGAGACTGTCTAACCCAAGGAGGGGTGGCTGGCCAGCAACAGTTGCAGCAACAACAACAGGCCGGTCAAGGCCATTCAGATGACTACAACAAAGTCACCCAGAATCCCATACTGACTAGTCTGTTACAGATAACTGGAAGTGTGGGTTCTAGTCCCAGCTCCCAGAATGCCCCACCACCCCACCAAACTCCACCCCCGACATCCTCCCCTGCCAGCAACACCAAGAATCATCCTATGTTGATGAACTTGTTAAAAGACAACCCCACACAAGATTTTGCCACTCTTTATGGTTCTAGTCCATTAGAGAGGCAGAATTCTTCATCTGGCTCCCCACGGACTGAGAGCATGGGCGGAACCTGCCCTGGTGGTAGCACAAAAGGGAAGAAGAAGCGCCCACGGGGTGCAGAAAAGGGTGCCGCGATGCCTGGAACTGCCGCAGGTGGTGGAGGTGGTGGTTTAGGCATGAAAGCACAACAGGGATCTTCCATACCCCAGCACCACCAGCACCATCAAGTCTCACATGAAGATGACTTCCACCGTGAGCTCCTCTCTATGGATGTGGACGCATCTCAAAACTCTATTTTCGATGTCAACCTGACTGGTGATGGCCTAGACACGCCCCATAGCATCACTCCGGCACCTAGCCAATGTGGAACACCACCTCTGGCCCCGGCATGCCTTATTCACAGTCTCATGTCCAGTCTCAGCAACAGCAACCACCAGGTGCTGTACCTCCCCGTATGGTCCGCCTCTCTAGCTCTGATAGTATCGGACCTGATATCACAGAAATCTTGTCAGATTTACCCGAGCAGACAGGCAAAGGAAGCGGTGGAAGCCATGGGCAACACCCCATGGGTAGTGGCGGGGAGGATGGAGGCCCCCTTGGGACCCCCATCCGAGACTCCTCCAGCTCAGGTCAGGGCAGCGCAGTGTTTGACTCAGCAGACATTTTCAACACCAACAGCAATGAGAATCCTTTACTGATGCTGCTGACCTGATAGCTGAGGCAGCTGCAACTGCCGCCACACCCACCAGTGATTCTTCCTCCACCAACTTTTTCCCTGATGCTGCTGACTTCAACCCTGACCTCCTGACCTCAGGCCATGGCTTCTCCCAGAACTACTTTGATGATAGTTCTCCAAGTGCAGATGGAGACATGGACCTGGTCAAGGGTTTTGGGGGAAGTAGCCAGCAGAATACCCCGTCAGGAACACCTCAGAATCCCACTCCACATGGGCAGAGCACCCCAGAGCCCTCACTGAAGGACCCTTTTGATATGGGGATAGTTTTTGGAGGCAGTAGCGGAGGTGGTAAGCCGCTTCTGGGGCAAGCTCCTGATTTGGGAGATACACATGGCGGAGGGTCCCAGAGCCCCCTCATAATGGGCCTCTCATCAGCGTGTGCTGATTTTAAAAGTGCAGAACCCAAAGTGAAACAGCAGCAGGGACTCATGCGACCAAAGGATGAAAATGGGGGTAGCGGAGGAAGCAGTTCTGGGATGGGGATGGGGAGCAGTTCAACAGAGAGCAAACAAGTGAAACGTAGTAGAACCCCTTCCAGTGAGGGAAAGTCTAAAGAGAAGCCTCCCAAACGCAAAAAGTTGGATCCCGATGGGAAGTCCCCCTCTCACAGCTCAGGGGGACGGCCGTACACACCTCCTAGTGGTGGCTCAGGCTCTGGGGGAAGCATAAGTGGAGGAGGCTCCAAGTCTCCTGGTAGTTCAGGACGCTCGCAAACTCCTCCCGGTGGTGCCACACCTCCAATTCTCAAAATCACAATTCAAATCCCAAAAGGGACCATAACTGGTGGGAAAACGTCATCCCATAGTGGCTACACCTCCAGCAGCTCAGCCACAAGCAGCACAGGTGGAACAGGGGGAACCAGCAGCAGCAAAAGCCATCATTCTCACTCATCATCTTCTGGGAAGATCAAGTCCAAAGAAGGCTCCACAACACAAGGCAATAGCTCCAAACCAGGGAGTGCAGGAATGGGGACTGGTGGTGGGCCATCTCAGTCTAAAGGTTCCTCCCAAGGAATGGGTGTTGGCAAACCGGGATCATCCCCAATTACCAAACATGGGCTGTCTGGGCCTGGAGGTAGTGGCAGTGGAATTGGAAGTGGTAATAAGATGAAGCCTCAGGGGGGCAAGCCCTCTGGGTCTCTTATGAATCCCAACATAAAGCCCAACATCTCCCCTTCTCACTCCCGCTCCAGTAGCTCTGGTGACAAATTGTCCTCCCCTATGAAAATGCAGCAGTCCCAGGTTCCAGGAACACCTCCTTCTTCAAAGGCTAAATCGCCAATGGGCTCTGGAGGTGGCAGCTCCGGAGGGTCCAAGTCTTCCTCTGGTGGAGGCATGAGCTCCCAGAAGCCAATTGGTGGAGGCTCCTCCTCTGGTTCCGCATCCTCCTCATCATCCTCCAGCTCCTCCTCGTCATCTGGCTCCATGACCTTCTCAGGAGGCTCCCAGTCTCAGTATGGGAGTGGAGGAGGTGGAAGTGGAGGGGGAGGAGGGTCAGGGGGTGGAAGTGGAGGCAGTGGTGGAGGGGGAGGAGGTGGAGGAAGTGGGGGTGGAGGTGGAGGCAGTGGAGGGGCCGGTCAAAACAATGCAAACAACCCCAATGCCAAAGGGAAGTCTCCCAGTCGGAACAAGAAACCCTCTCTTACGGCAGTCATAGACAAACTGAAGAGTGTCGGTGGAGGAGGAGTCGGGGAGGATGGTTGTGAGGTAGGGCCACCAGGAGCGGGAACTGGTTCGGGATCTGCTCCTGGTAGTGGTGGTCCTGGAAATGTTCCCAGCAGTGGACCTTCAAGTATGGGTTCTTCCAAGCATGCCCCAAGTGGGGAGTATAAGCGAGAAAAATCTGATAAAGAGGCAAAAGCAAAAGTATCTGTTTCAGGGGGAAACAGTGGGGATAAAAAGTTGATGGACCCAAAATCAGGAGGGGGGAGTGCAACTGGGCTGGCCAAAATTATCATTAGCAAACCTGATGGCGGGTCACCAAGCATCAAGGCTAAAGTGACCCTTCAGAAAGCAGGGGAAGGGTCTGGTGACTCTATGCGTCCCCAGATTTCTAGCCTCAAAGCTTCCCCCCTCTTCAGTGGCTCTACTCCCAAGCATGACCGCTCCTCCCCGAGCCACAGCCGCTCGCCAGGATACACCCCGCTCAACCATGACAGCGAGAGCGAGTCGGGCAGCAGCTCAGTGGCCGAGAAGTCCCACCAGAACAGCCCCAGCTCGGACGACGACCAGGCCATTCGCCCGCATCCTCCCCAGGACTACATGAGCTCCATCCCTCTCAGCTCGGGAGAGAAGCACAAGAAACACAAGAAGGAGAAAAAGAAGCAGAAAGAGAGGGAGAGAGAGAGAGACAGAGACCGAGATCGGGACAGGGACAAAGAGAAAAAGAAGTCATCTATGTCCATGGGGCCGTCCTCGCATCCCATAAAAGCAGACAGTTGGTCCCGGTCCCCCATCTCAGCTTCAGATTCATCGTTGTCCATGCTTGGTTCAGAGCGTCCATCCCGGCCCAGTCCAATGTATATGAGAAATGAAGACGATGACCTCATGGACTCAGCCCTCACTGGCAACATTTAGTTTTATTTTTCTTACTCATGTTTTTAACACATGCCTTTTAACATACAAAGCAAACCCTTATTTATTTAAATCAAGCCACAAATTGGAACAGGATACATGAATATTCTGTGTCTCTGAGCGATCACTGTCTCGATCGACTGTATTTTATCATCATATTTTACTGTGTCAGTATCAGTGTGTAATATCTGGGCATTGAGGTGACAGTGTTACATTAAAAAATTGCCACACTGTCATACAGGGCTGCCCCCAGAATACCAACTCTCTTAAAGGTATTCAGATACTTTTAAGTGGGGCTGGGTATAGAGTACTTACTATAGTCAGTGTTTTACAGAAGATGTCACTTGGCACGCCCCTATTTCGGAGAAGCAGCAGGAGTGTTGACACGGAAGCTAAGTAATGTACTGCTATGGATTGGGGACAGCAAACAAAATATATTTTAGCCACCTAAAACTCTTTTTTTCCTCTAAGTGAGGATTAAAGATTGCTGATGTTGATTTTTTTTTTTTTTTTTTTTTAGGTGGTACTTTTTTTTAGATGGCTAAAATTTGTTTTGTTGCTGCCCCATCCACAACAGTACAGTGCTAAGCTTCCATGTCAGACTCCAGCCTGCTTCTCCAAACTGGGGGCCTGCCTACCAACATGTGCTTTATGTAACACACTGACTGTGGATAAGAACCTCATACAACCGCATATAAAATGATCTGAAGTATCTCTTTAAGCTTCATTAAGAAAATTGCTTTAAATAGTATATTTTCAGACAGACATTATTTTTGTCCTTCCTGTGATGTCAGAAGGTCTTTTCTTTTCACATGTAATACATTCGCCGCTGTTCATATGTTATTGTTGTTAAAAACACACCAGATTGCCACTAAATAAATATGTCTGTTTTAAAAAAGTATTGTAAAGCAAGAAGGGTACAGTGTTCAGTTGCCTTGTTTTTCAGATACAACTGGGGATTTTTAGATTTTGATATATTTTAAACTGCTGATGTGTAAATTAGTGTCTGTAAAGAAGACAGAAACTGATGAAGATGATGATGGAGGGAAAAAAGACATGCTGGTAATTTTCTAACTGTAGAAGTTTTGGAAGCTTGAAATAAACATTTCACTTCTGGAAAATCAATTACTGTCATGTTACTGTATTTTAAGTTTGTATCTCTTTTTGTGCATCTCATGTAGTGACCCATCTATCTATATTTATTTAATGTAACAGTTATCTGATTTTTGATCATTTCACTTCTTAAATGTTGAGTGAATTGGGAAGACGTGACAAGTATGTATATGTTTTTGGTTGCTAATGACTCAACCACAAAGTGACACTAGATGGCAGCAGTGTATCAGGATGCTCTGTCACTGTTAATATCACATGGTGCTTTTGTGCTGACTTACACACTCTCAGAGGTAATGAACAGAGGTTAAGTGATTTTTCACGCCTTTGTTCACAGGTATTAGACAAGAAGCTTTGTAACATGGTGAGGCAATAAGAGGGACAGAACAGAAGCAAACAGCTGAAGATGCACAAAACAAATCAGTTTGGATGGTCACAAGGAATGTTGTCATCAAATAAAATAAAAAACAAATGATTAAGTGATCTCACTGTATCATCCAGGAGACTTATCTGTGTGGTCAGACCAAGATACAACAGGGTAGTAGTCTAGAGCAGCGATGACAAACTCATTTTAATTCATGGGCCACATACAGCCCAATTTGATCCCAGATGGGCCGGACCAATAAAACCATTGCACAATAACCTAAAGAAACATGAGCTCCAATATGTCCTCCTTTTGTGTGTAAAGAAGCTGCTCTTGATTGGTCAGAATTTCCATGGGGGAAAAATCCAGGAGGTAAACAAACGTTGAAGAAGAGAACACTTGCAAGATAAATGTGACACTTTCTAATGTCCCAATGGAGGGACAACTACGCAGGTTGATTTTAGCGCTGCTCATCGTGGACTATATTGCTGTCATTGTTCATTTTAGTCAAACCATACAGTTTGAAAACAAGGCGCGGCTCCAACTAGAAAACAATGTTTTGATGGATTGGATGTGCTGAATGTGCATATTAAGGCAGTACAGGAGGAGGCGCACATTAATAATCCTCCAGGACTGTAACATGCTCATGTTTAACCCAAACAATTTGTCATGTGACTGCAGTTGGTTCAGATCGAGGTCAGAACACGTTCTCACCACAAATGAACTGCACCAGAGTTTGTTTGTAACCAGACATAGACCATCTCTACAAGAAGGTCTCGGTCCAGTTGTGAGTTGTCAATTGGTTGTGAAATTTATAGTCCTTTTTTTTTTTAAAAGATATTTCATTTGCTCCTTGTAATGATGTAGACACAATAACCACACACATTATACTTATATCAGAAAACTGGTCACAAAACCTAACTCCTTACATAATGTCTGCTCAGGACTCGTCTTTACGTCTGCCAGTTGTGTTTATCCAGGGAGTTGCATGGATCATTTTCAGTGGTAAACAGTCTAAAAAAATAAGCAAATATTTGAGGAAAGTCTGCTTTGGTAAATTCTGTTAATCGTCTTGGGACCCTTCAGCTTTCTTAACCTGCATGTTTAGATTAACTGGTTTAGATGGGAATGGTTGTTCCTTGTCGATACATACAGTCAGAAGCGGAGATGAAATGCGAGCATTGCAGTGTAGTAGTAAATCAATAGAATATTTTCCTACACAGGCAGAAAATTGACATTCTAACCTTTGTCCTTTGTCTCCCATGTGAAACCATACGAAACCAAACGAGACTCCAAGGCTCCCAGTCAGCTGATCTCCTGACCCATCGCCTTTCTTTCCTCCAGCCCTGCTGACTGGGCTGTTTTCTCCCAGCGGCCCCGCTAAACTGCTTAGCTGGCACTAATGAACGGAGTGTCTTTATATTAAAAATAATATTTTACTATGGAGTCTTCAGAGAAATGTGACATTCAGCTCAAGTGGCACAAGTGCATCATGAACCGTGTGCACTTTAATAGGCGGTAGCTCATTTGGGGCAGCTGCTTAGTAGTTGGTTGGATTCCCAGCAGAGTCCCGAAGCTCCCAGCTGAAGGGCCCCCGAGGGAGGTCCTCTAACCCTTTGTACTGTATGTGTACAAACTCGCCCCAAGGATGGATGCTGAAAAGTGTCATATTCAGCTAAACACTATACAACAGCCCTGCAGGAGGTTGCTTGAATGTCACTGCCATTGTGGTTTAATGTGTCCTTGACAAAATACATCACACGTCTTCCAGCTATTGAGCTGCAGCACAGTCTGCTCCTCGACTGTCTCAGCTTTTAAATAACCTTTTAAGTTCGTACCTTTTTACTTTACTTTAATTTGTCGCCAATTATGTTGTAGAATAAAGAGACTCAAAACACAGGATTGGACATTTGGGACATTGTGGTCTTTGAGTTGTAACAATAACTGCATCAACCAAAATTTAACTGTGACCAGCAGCCCTATAGGTCGCTATGTCAGTTGGTCAGAGGGTCCACAAAAATTAAGCCAGGCTTTGGCGGCCACAGTATTTGCCACGAGATCGAGTGTCGTTTGAGTTCATGCTAATTGGCTAAAAAAAGAGGCGTGATAATGGGAGTGGCCTGTCACAAAAAGACACATAACTTCTCAAATAGATTTACAGACTTGCACAAGATTTTGTAGCAACACATGGATGCATGAGCAGATGTGGCCTCAGGTTGGGTTTGCACATTTCATCATGGTGGCAAATTACACTTTTAAGAAATGCTCATAGCTGTGTTATTGCACCAATTAGGGAAACGGTGCCGAACCTAGCACATTCAGCGCCCTGGGAAAGCTTCCGTATAGGAAGATCCACTACTGTAAGGACATATTTTATGTTTAATATGTTGCATGAGCTGTGCATGAACAATTATACGTTCCTTTAGCCCCGTTTCCACTGCACAAAAATCCAACTAACACCTCGCTTTTTTATTTAATGGGAAGGGTTATCTGCATTTCAGCTACCACCACATCCTCTGTTCCTCCTGACCTGAAACGACAGAGGTTGCAATGAACAGCGAGCCCTCTACAGGGGACCACACAGTTCTAAAATGGTGCATGAAAATTATGCAACACAGCCTCTAAATTCCAAACTGAATCAATAATTCACATGAGGGTTTGACTTTGTCAGCTTCATTCAGTCACATTAGTGGAATAACGTTAGCTGAAAAGGGCTTCAGGGGAAAAAAGTACACAAGACAGGTAGAGGTGATCCCAATATTTCTCAATCCATTTCCTCTCAGTGCAAACGCTGGCATACTGGAAAAACAGCAGAAGAAAGTGACATGGAAGGCCCTTAAATATTCTTGATTTTAAGTTAGTAGGCCTTTCTGACAGATGACGTGCCACTGCAGGAAAAGCACAGGTGTTAATAAGATAACTGTTGGCTGAATTCCATTTAGCTGCTTCTGAAAGTCCTACTTTACCCTATGTTGTTCTTTTTGTAACACTCAGATACCACCAAGCACTTCATCACAATCAGTGTACTCATTCCTGCCAGGCCTTTTGAACCAATTTGCCAAATGCCAGGAAAATAAAAGAAAGCCTGAGACTGCAGGCTCCTCTCCTCGTTCTCCCTTCTGTAGCTCCTTGACTCTATTCCCTGTCAACCTTTTCAAACTGCTGAGCCTCGCTTTTCTTCAGCACGGCTAATTTCTCTATTGTCGACCCTGCCACTCAAACTTTCTGCCTGGCTTTACGCTCAATCTTACTGCTTGGAATATATCCATATTCCTTTTTTTCCCCCCTCTCTCATCCTTTCATCCTGTGCGTACTCTTTCATCGTTTCTCAAACACAAGCCTGAGGCTGACTGCAGGTTTCTCTGATGTTACCGAGCAGTTTCAGATCTGCTCGGCTGACATACATACCGCTTTTTAAAAATACTTTTTAATAATTTCCTCTATTTTAAGTCCTATGATTTTATATGGATCGTCACTTCTTTGCTCTCGGCAAAAATTATTTTCGAAATGTCTCGACTGCTTATGTTTATCTCGCTGTTTAATTCCACTTTAACATATTTTAGCCGAGCTAGCAGCGTGGTTCTAGGAATCCCCATGTTGGTCTATCCACCACTGTGGTCCCGGACTGAAATATCTCAACAACTCTGATTAATGGATTGCCGTGAAACTTTGAACAAACATTCATGGTCCTCAGAAGATAAACCCTGGAGAGTTTGGTTCTCTAGTGCCACCAGCAGCTTTACATTTTTGCTTCAGTGTGAAATATCTCAACAATGATTTAATGGATTGCTGTGGAATCTGCTGCAGATACTCAGTGTCCCAAGAGGATACCTTGGAAAGACTTTGGTGGTTTGTCTAGTTGTCAGAGACTTACCAATCTGCCTTAGCAGTCACTTGTGTTGCATGCTAATTAGCAGTGTTAAGGGGTTACAATAGTATATTACGTTTTAGCAGTAATTAAGTAACATGATGTGCAGCAAAGGACTGTAGGAATTGAGCCTGCGGCAAAGACAGGGCCTTTGTGAGTGGGGCACCTGTTCTGATGGGAGATAATGGGCACTTTTTGGCATGTCATTACAGACTTGTAACGTCTACAATATATCCCGTTCTGTCCAAAGGCTGCTTGAAAGTTGCGGGGACAAGGAGCTGGCCTCCGGTTTGTTTTTTCCTTGTCCCAGTGATCGGCACATCAAGGTGATGTTAGTATATGTTGGATATATTTCCATTCACATGGCTTTTTAATTGTTCTATATCATCACCCTGCTAACCCATAGGCTAATTTATCCAATGTAAAATGTCATAGGCTTATGCTAATAATGTTAGCTTGTTGTATTTATGGGGGGGGGAATTTTTCTAGCCAAAAACAACTGTGTTGTCTGTGAACTATGTCATAATGAAGCCAAATTTTGTACTTTTGAAGGTTATCTGTTAGGGTTTCCTGTTTCCACTTCCCAGTCTCTCATTTTTGTTTTCAGTCTCACTCTGTGTTTGCTGGACGTGGCCTTCCAGCTCCCTCCTCCTGCCAATCCTCCTGAGTGCCAGCAGCTGCTGAACCTGCACACCTGAACCTCATCTACAATCACTGCAGTATAACACCCCGGCTCAGATATCCAGGCTCTGCCCGATCGTTCAGTCAGCTCTTTGGTAGAGACGCAAAGGCTGTCTTGTTTTTTTCCCTTCTTTTACTTCTTCTGCTATATCAGCTGGATCTCAACTTTCTCCCTCCATTGGCAACTTCAGTTTTGCCCCACACTTAACTTTAAGCTTTTTTTTGTCTTCATGGATCAATGGAGTTGAAGTTGGCTCTTATGAGACGCAGCCACGCTCATCATTTTCACTCGCCAGTGTGTTTTACAGTCTCACCACTTTCTTCTCCAGTCATACAGATTTATTACATTTCATGCATGCGAGACACAAAAGATGCAGACAGTGAGTCGACTTCAGCAAATTGCCGTCTCCCCCTCAGCACATAAGGAAAGGCTGCAGCTCATGACTGTCGATGAGCCGTATAGCATGGAAATAACCTCCCAGCTTATCCTGTAGATAAGCAAGCAAGAGGAGGCAGTCATTTGCCAGTTAGTTAAGCTTTATAGCTGCACACAGTTAGCTTTGGGAGGTAAAGGATGGAGAGGGGGGAGAGCAGGGGGTTGAAAAGAAGGAGGAAGTAAGAATAAAAGCAAAGGAAGGAGGGAGGAGAAATGAGTGTGGATGTATTTTCAGCCTGAGAGTGCTACATCCTTAACTAAGGATATTATTATAGCGAGGAACTCCAGCTACGCTCTCTGGAATAAGGCGGCAGCTTACAGCATGAAGGCAGTGCAATGTTTTATCTTTGCTTTCTGAGCATACCGAGTCTTCAATTTAACAACAACTACTGAACAATTATAGAAATTCAATGGTGTCACTGTGCCACTAATTTGTATATGTGTGTGCGACTGTGCGTGTTCATGTAGATCGGCGTCCGGCGCTGAATAATAATTGTTCTGACAAGTAACAGCAGCCACAGCTGAACGGACTGAGACTGAAATTTAATTTAACACACTTTTTGATTTACAACTTCCTGCAACTGAAGCATGAAATTGCGGATTAATTTGTTGATGTTTAATGTATTCTTCAAAGGAAAATAATTGCTTTTGTAAGTTCATTGGCATTTTCATTTTCCTCTGATATTAGAGTATTAAAATAACTCTCGTTTGAACTGGAAGAAAAATGGCATGTTTCCTTCGCATGCTTTGTGGGAACGGTTTATGGTTTTGTGGCTTTGCAGATCTTTTTTAAAATGCTGTGCTGAGGCAGGTTTCCCTAACTGCATCAAGCTTTAGAGTTATGCTGAGGCAAACTGAAGTAAGTGGCTGTAAAACTGTATTGCTTGCGAAACATCAGCAAAAATGAAGGAAGTGAAGGTACACCTAAGTTCGTGGCTGTGGAGTGTCAACACTAAGCATTTCACTGTAGTTTCCCTTTAATATTTTGAAATTAAAACCATTGCAACACTTGTTAAAAATGAAAGATGTAGCCCAAACATGTGATATGAACACATATGCATGGCTGTTAATGTTACAATATTGTTAATGTAAAATGTGTGAACGTTTTAAGTTTTTTTTGTACTTTGCAGGACCAAAAGTTTTCACACCCTCCACACTAACTGAAAGCTTATTTCACCTTACACCAGTTCCTTCAGGATGTGGCAGGCTTATTTTGGGATTGTTACAGCCTGAAGTGTCTGATTCATGGCAACTTTTTCCAAAAAACTGTGATACACGTTGAGATTTTTTTTTCAGCCTTTTTGCAGTGAATTTACAGGAGCAAAGTAGCAGTGATTTAGTTTGTGATTTAAACACTAACAATATCACTTACCATGCTTATTCAGTCAAACCAACTCTAGGCAACTCAAGGTTACTCTGTGTAACAAAATCAGTCCTTGATTTGGACCAAAGCAAGGTCTGGAAGCATCCAAACTCAGTGGTTCCCAACTGGTCCAGCCAAAGGGTCCAGATTTCTCCTTAGTCATTAGTCCAAGGTCCACACAGTTTAATATATTCAGGGTCATACTTGGGTTTAACCATGTCATTGAGTTAGTTTGCTGTCTCTGTCAAGTAGCTGTCTGTTAGTCATTTGTTGAACAGCAGGAAATGGCACTATAAAATAAAAGCCCTGTGCTGCAAATTCACTGTACTTCAAAATGAAGTGTTTCTTTCAAACTTTTCAGTAACAAAAACATTTGTGAGTCATTTCTGATCCATTCAGAATGGACCTGCGACCCACTTTTGGGCCCCAACCCATCAGTTGGGAACCACTGATCTAACTCACCCTGATTCTTTCATGATGTGTAATGGATCTGGTTGTGACAACCTCTGTCCTGGTGATTTATCTTGTCAGTTGTGCACATGTTCCTGCCATTGTCTAGGAGTGTAAATCAATATAACATCAGTGTTGTTTGTGCTCCACCATAACATTGCGCACCATGCAAAACAGTTTGACCCCGTTTTCGTGCACATCAGGGAACTGTCTTGCATGGTCTTCAGCGGTAATTTTAATTGGTCAATTTTACTGGCTGCTGCCAGCACCTAGAACACCTGCAGCGTTTATCTGCGCACACTGCGATTACACACAGCTGGTTGAATATCAGCAAAGTTTCCCCGCTTCCCTTCGCTGGTTCCTGTACAGCAGGGTCAGTGTTTGTTTCACTGTTATAATCATTAAAAATCATTTCCTTGTACAAGATGTTTAGATTGAGGGTCCATAGCTCTTCTAATCACAAGGTCCACTTACTTGTTTTTTTCCCCAGGCTTTCGGCCACATCTCATGGCCTTCATCAGTTAAGAGAAGTTGCTCAAACTGATAAGCAAACTACATCTTCTCCATCATAAAAATAAAAAAACAGGCAAGTGGACCTGTGTTTTAGAGCCTGTCAGGTGATTTTATTTACAGCTTGTAATCTCCTAGAAGTGCCTCCTTCCATGATGAGAGTGCCTGACATAAATAGCACAAGGCCACGAGGAAATTCCATCATCCTTCACTTATTTTTATGCAGGAAATTATTTTCATCACCTCTTCAGGGGCAAGCAAGCGATCACAACCTATATTGCAATTACCTCATGTCCAAAGCAGGGATGGACTGTACCAAACTATTTTTAAATTCTATATGATCCTGATTATTTCTTAAATGACTATGTGATTTTTTTAATATAATGGTCTTTAAAAAAAAGATCATAACCCTTTATCATTAACTCATTACACGTACCTTTCTGTCACAGTGCATCTTGCTCTATTTTTCATCTACAGGTGAAAAGTGGCACCACACCACGCCACCTTTCCTTCTGCCATTCTCTCACATGTTGGATGCGGAGGAGTGCGACTGTGCGTGGCTGCATGCTCACGTAGGTCTCAGTCATGTGTCACTGGCCAGCTAATTATGCCAGGGCTATATTGGCACAGAAGTACCACCTACGTTTTGATATCTTTTAAAAGGAATCGATACCAAATGAGATGCTTGTGGTTGCTGAGGTATTGATCCGCCCATCCCTAGTCCAAAATAAGATGTCAGAGCACAGGATATAGATGCCCTTGGCTGTAGAGATATCTAAACCAAATGTGGGTAGTAATTTAAAGTAACTGGCTTTAGTATCTGTGGGTCATTTGGCCTGTGTCCTCCACTCGTTTCTCTTGTCAGTAGCTGTTTTCCTGCATGATGATATGTCTGTAAGGCTATCTGTAGCACTCATTAAAAAGAAATGGAGGTCTATTGTCCCTATAATCCCCGTGGGGCCGGGGCGTGAGTCAGCAAATGGCAGAGCCAACCTCTTTTGGCATGTCCAACGCAAACCCCAATGTCATTCTGGCCACCTGCCCATCCTCTCTGCACCCCTCTCTCTTTCCATCTCTCTTTCCATCTCGCACACAGAATCACTGCTGCTGATAATCCATCTTTTTCTGAAGTCTCTCTCTGGAAAAATATCACTGTATTACTCATGTCGACACTTACAGAGATGTACTGTGAGTGTGCTGCTTCGTCGTGGGTTTACAGAGACTTTATTGTTCTTTATGTCTCCTGAGGGTCTATTGTATTGCTCCTAAGAGGATTTTAGTTCTGCTGTAACATTTGTCTAATATCTTAAAATGTAGTATTATTATGCTAAAATTGACTTAAAGGTCATATTGATGTCCCCCAAGTGTTCTTGCACCAGAATAATTTCTAAGTCAAATCTTCCAAATGTGAATGTTTCAGTTAGGCTAGAGATGTAAGTGAGCTTTAGCACCGCATTACGTGCTACCCATTTAGAAATTGGGAAATTTTAATGTCTCGTGGTGTAAGTGTTTTGCCTTTTGTTTTATTGTCTCTTGGCTTTGCTGACAAACACCTGGCTAGCTGTGTTAAAATGCGTAAACAGTGCCCACCTCCAGTCTCAATTGGCTACTGGCTTGAAAGCAGCGTAGTTGCTGTTTGCTGTTGTCCAGTCCAAAAGTCAAATAAAATGCTTTGCTTTGCAGTATGTCATCCCATTCATGTCATTCCCATTTTGTGGATGAAGTATTTCTTTAATGCCTTTTATACCTTATGTAAAGCAGTATGAATTGCCATGTTGTTGAAAGGTGAGATATACAAGTACGTTTGTCTATTGTGTGCGGTAAAAATGAGTCTCTAAATTGACTCCTTCTCTCCAGGTTGCCAGCGGTTTACATTCAGTCCAGTACAATATGGAAATTTTTATACTGGACTGAATGTAAATTTTTCAGTTTGTTATTGTGTTATGCAAAATGAGAGAGTGGCTGTAATTGCGAATATGGTCAGTGGTCACTTGGATATGGCCTTGTTCAGTTTGAGTAGATGCCATTTACAGATTGTGGGCACACGCACACACACACACACACACACACACACACACACACACACACACACACACACGCATGCACAGTTTCCTCAGTAAAAACATTAGTTTCACAACCTTGACCCTACAACGAGTTCCTGGTCCTCAGCTCTTAAAGCAGTAAGGACCAAACCAAACATCCTGCCAAAAGGACTGAATTTCCAACTGGCTCTCACAAGGAGAGAAAACAACAGTGTGTGTGTTCATTGGCACCCAGTAGTCTTAAGTTTTAGCTCCCAGCATTTACCAGAATGATGACAAGCAGCCACACGCGTCGTCAGAGACCGACAGTCTGTGAAAAGACACCACTTGGCACAGCAGATCTGCCTCTGGAGCTAAATATAGCTGTCACATTTGCTGAGCAAATTATTCTGACTTTGGCTCCACAAGTGAATCAAGCTTTCTGTCTCATTTGTGTCAAAATTTGCAAATCTGTATCTGCAGTGGAAGAAAATCTGCCTCCCTCTGAAATGTAGCAGAGTAACACCCAACAAAAGAACCGTAACAGGACTTTTTTTGTAGCCAGAAATACCTCAACAACGGTTTCCATGATATTCTGTATGAACATTCTCTCAGATCCCAAAGGATGAATTTTAATCACTTTGGTGATCCTTTACTTTTCCTTTAGCACTCTCATTAGGTTTGTTTTCAGTAAAATATCTCAACAACCGTTGGATGAAGTGTAGGTGAGGCAAAGTGGTTTAGGTGTGATAGTCGTCACCAAGGTGTGTTGATCAAATACAGAGGAGGCAGAGCTTTCCTTTACCAGTTTATAGGCAGGTAGGTGAGTGTGCGGTCCGCAGGAAACAAGCACAAGATCCACAGAGAACAATCAGGTTACACCTTACATGCAATCATAACCCTACAGACTTTAACTGACCATGAATTGGACAAGCACTTGGAAAATGTGGTGAGTTAAGATACCAGTTACTCTCCATCAAAATGTAGCAAGCTACGCTACGAGAAAATGGCAAAGGTAGCTTGCTCCTCTCAAATAAGGGTTTTCTAAGTACTAAAAAAGTGCATCCAAAAGTGCTTCCCTCATACCTCGTACCATAGAGAGCATGTTAGTGCATGTTCAGCCCAGTCTCATTCTGAAATCCTCGAAATCCAGCGCTCAGTGACTGAAGAGAGAAGCCATCCTTTAACGTCGGCATGATACGTGGCTGGTTGCCGTCATAGTTTAACGGGGCCAGCAGCATCAGGGGGAACCATGGCAGGACAAGAATGAAAGTTAAGGCGGCAAAAGTCCGAGTAGGGCAGGCGGGAGGCTTGCTGGGCAAATAAGCCAAATCCTGTTCTTTTATCCTAAACCCAACCACGTGCGTTAGTTGTTAGTTGCATTGTTGTAAAGACATAGTGCGTTTATTTTGAAAGAAGACAATGCATGTAACAGGCAAAACTTGACCAGTGTCCCAGAACATCAACAACCAACACACCCAGGGTACCTTTCAGATTGTTTCTGGACGTGCAGATTATGGAATCTACATTATGATAATGTAAAGTGTTACCGGCATTGCTAACCTGAAACAACACAGCAACACAAGGCCTCTCCGATGAATTTGTCCCATATATGTACAGTATAAACACATAACACATAAGGGGAGGTGCGTCTTGTATACAGAGGCCACATGTTCTCCTGGTTAACCACATTATATTCATCTTTGACTGCTCACTGAGTGTGTAATGATGCATGTTATTTAGTGTGAGAGGCAGCACCTAATATGTTTCCTTACTATAATCAGGTCAGAATCATTTGGATGTAATCAGGTTAAGGTCAGACGATTTCATTTGTTGTTGTTATTACGTTATAATCATTTTATTTTCTCATAATGAGGTTAAAGTGTGGGTGTGATCGTTTCACCTGCCACTGCGTCTCACTGTTTGCTTCAGCCCCAGAACACAGACGCACAGGAGACTGGATCTTTTGATTTATCTCACCGTCATACGCCAGCATCTGTTGTTCAAAGGTAACACTCACACCTTGTCTTTTATGTTCACAGCATTTTGTAAGTTTTTACTGCAGGGAAATGTGCTAATCTTACGATGTATATATATATTATATAACATACTGTTTTTAGGAATATGTGATGTTGCTTTCCATATATGGCTGTTCAGCAAAACAAAAGAAGTATCTTCTTTGACTTTGGGGGTTTTGGCTGATTTTAAAAAGCAGATTAATTCGCAAACGTTAAAGGTCTAGCTCAAGGGCGTAGGTTTCATCTCAACATTGGTGGGGACACATGAAACAGGTGGTTTTGGCTCCTCTGGCAGAGAATTTTCAGCATCAAACCGTTTTTTTCCTGCATTCTGGTGAATTTTCATGCACCGATTTGTGCCTTTTTTGCATCATTTTATGGTGCAAATGTGTAATCTTGTCAAGATAGAAGTCCTCTGCAACTGTTAAGTGGGATTTATAATTGTGTTGCAGAGCCGACGCCGTAGCCTACACACACCACTATGCCGCCACTAACTTGACGTGGAAATGAGCGGTAGTTTAGAAAACTGGTGAGTTTTGTTTTGTTTGTTTTTTTTTTGGACGAGCGCCCTCACATAGATTGCGCCCTGGGCAGTCGCCCACATTGCCCATAGCAAAACCTGTCCCTGGGTGTACAGGAAATCTAAAGTAACCACTTGTCAACCAGACCCGCTGTCGACACTAAGCTCGCGACAACCGCAACCCAGGCTACTACATTATTTGATAGGGTGGTATTGGACTATCAAAACATGCTACCCCTGAAATATTGATTAAAAATGTTAAAATGACATGTCTAAACATGCTGCCATTAATCCTACAGTGGCAGTGAGGTGATTAGTAGTCTTACATGACTGCACTGAGTAGTGGGAGCATTATTTGATAGGGTGTTTTTGGACTATCAAAATATGCTACCTCCCCACAACACCACTCTAAATGTGAGACAGTCAGAGGTCTGAAAAGGGCAACGTGAAAGACAAAAAGCATTAATAACAACTAGAAAGGCAGGGAATTTATGCACCTTCAACACGTGAATAAGGAAGACAGTGTGGATACATACCTGTCAAGTTTTGGATTTGAAAATAAGAGAAATTTTTCAGCGCCCACTGCGAGTCGCAGCATTCACAGACCAACACTTGTCTTTATCTGGACACATTTTCCCCACAAATACAATATTGCTAACGTGATTAGCACAAGCCTAGGGCATTTTACATTGTATAAATTAGCCTAGCGGCCAGTGACCTTCTCCTCTTCTCATATAAAACAACAGCAACATTTAACAAAGGTAACGTTACAAAATTCGGCTCCATTACAACTCACAAGGTTCACTGACAACTGTCCAATACTAAACTTGTTATCCAAACAAATATGACATGCTAAAGTCATTAGCACAACCCTATGGCAATTTATATCATATAATTTAGCCTAGCGATGAGCAGAGATTTCCTCTGCTCATATGAAGCCAGGATAAATTCCCAAAGGATAAATCATGACTTAAAATGTTATTTTGTGGAGGCTTTATTGTCTTCACAATTTGTTGTTTCTTATATGTGAAATTAAAATAAATAAAAGCTTTGTTTCCACTGAGGGAAAGTTCCATTTCTGGGGAGGTGCACACAAGAACGTGTTGGTTCTGACTATTAAGGGAGACATGTCACCTTTGTTCCCCCAAAATCTACACCTGTGGTCTGGCCCTATGGAAATCAGGATTTCTATCCCTCTCTTTCTTCACTCTTGTCTCTTTTGCACCAAACTCTCTCCTCATATTTTCCTGACACCCTGCAGGCCTTGCCTGTGCAGTTATTTCTGCGATATCTCACACCTTTGCATATTTCATAATTCACAGCTAACCTGGTACAGAGGCTCTAACATTAGCTGTACAATGGAGACTCAGTTTGCACATTGTCATCAAATTCTGACACAGTGTAAAATGCCTCTGTCTTGCCATGAAAATACAGAAACACACGAATGTCTGAAAGGTTTTTTTAAAAAGCAACATGGATCCACCACACAAACAGATCCACGCCGAGAAAAAGTGGGCCATGTATTCCACAAGGAGCGGGCTCACCGTGAAAAACTCTTCAAAGTGATAAATAAAAAACAAGGCGGCTTTCGCACATGAGCAAACGTTTGCTTGTTACATCATGAAAGAGATTTGTCTCCTATCAGGAATTAGTAGGTTAACGTTTGACCCAGATACAGCAGGGATCTGTGCATGTTCGTTACATCAAAGACTTTAAATTAAGCTTTCTCATTTAAATAGAAAAGGATCTTTAAAATAACACGCTTTTTTTCACCTAGCGGGCTCACAGCTTTGAGCGAGGCTGAGTGACTTGAAGGTTTTTGTCGTCATGAGACAAGGATAAGTCGTTGCTCTTCTTTTTTCCTCTCATATTCAGATTCTCAGTAATCTTTAAATTCGTGTTGCCCTTGAAACCTACTGAGCCTGAGTGCCCAACATTGTTATTTTATATCATTTTACATTGTGCAAAGACAAAAAGAGGAACATTGTATCAGCATGTCAGGTGTACATATACTCCACCACACATTTAATGACTAGTCTTGTTCACATTTCCATCACAAAGCAGCTACACCTACAAGATCACACACAAATTTGTCAAGATTCCAGTCAAAAAGTTGACATCACGACGACCCTGACAGCTCCGAGGCTCAGTCAGGAGACAAAGGATTTGCATCCTAAACCCTGCTGCACACCACAAGATAACATGTGGCGCCTGTCCACAGTGACATGGCCGATTTTGCACAGGCCAGCTCACACTCTCCAAGATCTTGAAAATCTGTTGTTATGGCCAACTCAGGATTATAATCACAATCTGTATCATGCAGTGTGTGACATAAAGAAAATGCTGGTGCTGCTATGAGCATCTGGCATGCATGACCAAGACTGAGAGGAATCCATTGGAATGTAACTGCTGAATCACATGCTTAGTTTGACCTTTGACAGGGTGCTCCATCAATTTAGGATTGCACTTCCATAACGTTGTCGCACTCACGATGGATAGTTTTAGAAACATTAATGTAGCAGAACCAGAGATATTGTCTTTTATGTTCCCTGCATTCTGGTCATGTGTCAAAACCTGCAGCCTACATTACCCACGAAGCCAACTGCCAGAATTAATGTTGGCATTGTATGTTCTGAAAACCATGGATACAATACACCTGTAAGGGATATATTGAAACCTCACCACAGTTTACATGTGCCTAGGTTTAGGCCCAAAAAACACTTAAAGATTATCTTTTGGCTTTAAATACCCAGTTTTGGTGGTGCAATTCCAGCTGGAAACACAGCATGGTCTCAGTAAGACAATCCCCTTTCATGGCACTATCCCTGCAGGAAGCACAGGGATGTCTCAATAAAAAAACAGCTTTTTGAGGCCACTACTGGCAGGAAATGCCGCAATGCCTTGGTAAAAAAAAAAAAAAAAAAGTGCCTTTCATGGCACTATCCCTGGTGGAAACACAGTGATGGGTTACTAATAACCGCCTCACGTTCGGTGGCGAAAAAGCTGCTGAAAACGTAGCAAAGCCTCACTAAAAAACAAATTTTTGTTGGACTTGAACAGTGGTCTGCAGCTTGCCAAGTGTCTCCCCTGGGTGTTACACCATCCACCATCCCTTTCCAACCCGGTCTCACTCTGAAGTCCTCGAAATTTGGTGCTTTGACAGTGACTTCCGGCTTCAGACATTAACGGAAAAAGCCGGCCTTTAACGTCAGCGTTACTGTTACAGTTTAACAGTGGCCAGTGATTTCAGGGGCAACTATCGAGGGAATAAGAACACAAGTTAGGATGGCGAAAGTCCGAGTAGGGTTGGCGGGAGGGGTTGTGGATGGGTCCAACAAACATTGACTTTTACCCAAAAGAGCGATGTTTGTGTCCCGTAAGATTGTGAAGACAAACCCTGTTCTTTTTTCCTAAACCCAACCACGTGTGTTAGCTGTTGAAGGAAAAAAACATCAATTTGTGCTGTTGTACCGACATAGTGCATTTATTTTAAGAAACTGTATGTAAAAAATAAATTGCTTATGAAAACAGAAGTGTATTTTGAAAGAAGACAATGCATGTAACAGGCAAGACTGCGACTAGACAGAAAGTTACAGATAATAATCGCGTCTAATCATATTCTATTTGTTAAATTATTTTACATGGATTTGTTTGAGGGTTTAATAAATTGTTCTGTATCACATTTATATTACATTATTCTGTTTAGTATGGCCTGAGGATGCACCCAAAACCAAAGACTGTGGGTGCATTAAGTGAATTAAGTAACAAACATAATGATCTGATTTTTCTTTTATTAATTCAGTCATTGGTTTTATCATGTAACATCCATCCATTCATCCGTCCCTCCATCCTTGATGGCCACAAACAAACTGTTTGACTTGTAATATGAGCCAAAGCTGCCCTGATTACTGTAGTTCTTTTTAGTCTCAGTATATGGAAATAGGCACATTATGAAATACCGTGACTTAATTACTATTATTACCTTTACTTCCACAGTTATTACCTTTACATTTCACACTGTGTTGCATTTTAAGAAGTTGTTTTTTTCTTCTGAGACCAATAACACATTTAGTTCGACAAGGTCAGCAGCTGACTGATGCATTTATCACAACTTAATGTTCCCCAGATGGAATCTGCGATGTACTTTTCTTTAATAAAAATCTGTTGGGCACCATGCAGAGAAGATCCCTGAGCCCTGGGCTAGATGTGTGCATACTTCATTTACTTTCCTGTACTTCCTTTAGAAGTTGGGGATAAGATGATAGCGAGATAACATTTGCATTAGCAAGGTCATTTCCCAGTATAATCTTCTAATTATGGCCAACGTGTCCCTTTCAGTGGAAATGAAGAAAGATAAAGCATTTGGATTGTGCTGCTGCAGCATGAGAACAAGCCACCAAAGTTACTCTGGGGATGTTTGGTTTATGTAATAGTTTTATGATTATCATAATGGTGGATAAAGTATCTGTATATGTATGCAGCTAAAGCACAGGTTTCACAAATCTAAGATAGTCAGCATCACCAGCTCTTCCTCTATTATTACTGTGGAGAAGGATCTGTGCTGAATTGTGGCCAAGCAGCACCGCATGGGAACCTGTCAGATTCCAGATAAACCAGGCAGAGCCGAAACCAAAGCCTCCCAAACTAAAATCTCTGGCCACCCTGCGCTGAGAAACAGCTGACGTCAGCTGTCTCCCTGGACTGCCTGCTGCGATATGGCTCCTTTTCCTCTGGAAATAGATGAGAAACAAAGTTGGCATAGATGACGAGTGATAACGAGCGAAAACGAGAGGGAGTGTGCGGAGTGACGGATTTTAAAAATGACAGAGGAGAAGAGGATGGAGGATAGATAGAGTAGAGAGGGAGTAGTTGTTGACATGGGGGACGCGTAGAGAGAATAGGGTTATGGTAATTTGAGCGGATGGGGAGATTAAATGGAGTCATATCAGGTCATGTGCCTTCCAGAGACGGGACCCTAATCCCCCTTGCTTGCTCCTCACAGCTCAACTTTACACACATACAGTAAACACACACACACTCTCTCACACAAATGCATGATCCTGTAGTGTAGATTGTGTGCAGAGGATGGTGCATCATAGATTTCAGGTGACAGGTGTGTAAATGTAGGTGATTTTTGTTTGCAAATGTCTTCACAGTGAAACATTTCCTTGAGTACTGCCCTTCAAACAGAGTGGTGTGAGTGTGTGTTATAAAATAGACAGAGAGTGAGTGAGTGAGTGGATGGAGGGTAGTGTATCGCAACTAGAGCGAAAAAAAGTTCCCCTGAGCAGTTAATAAAAGATGATGCTGCAAAATGGATACCAGCTAGAGCTCCGACATGACATGAGAGAAAAGGATATGGCTGTTTTTCCTTCTTTTTTTAATCTGTCTTCCATGTGTTTTATTGTGAAAGATTGATGCTGTTTTTGATGTTTTTCAGCGACCAGCAGTTATGAAACTTGCATGCATAATACGCAAATGGCCACCAGGCATCAACATCCAAAAACACCCTACAGATAATCACTAAAACATTGTGCTCAACTGGGGGGATTTGCATAAGAGGAATGCAAGATGAGAGCAAATTAGATCTGTAACAGGCAAAGAAAACTGCACCACTTTAAAGCATTACGACACAGTGTATAATACAGTATTTATATGTAGTATATATATTTATGTATGTGCAGTAAGGTCACACCCTGACACTAGTTACACCGAGAAGCCCTTGAAAAGTCCTCATCAGCTTTATCATGCATTTATGATATAATAATACGGCCTTTCATTTACATAATTACCTGTTGCACCACATTGTTTCATCATATTGTTTCACTGATGGATAATGGCAGCAGCTTGTCAACCTGTTCAAGGCCAGCCATGATTGTTTCAGACAACCGCCACTAAAAAAAAACTGGGACATGGTGTACAGAGCTGCCTCTGAGAGGAAACGCCTCGCTCAACAGAGGAAAGAAAGATGTGCTTGCATTTTACTCGTGACACTCCCATGATGATATGCTGATTGCAGGTAGAATATATAGATTTCTGCTCATGCTTGAGGATGAAGTGTTATTTTGATATCCAGTGCCCAAGGCTGAATTTTAATAGACGCTCACTTTCCACCGTCTGCCTTGTTACTTCTCACGCCACAATTGTCCTGTTAAAGTCACATTATGTGCCTGGGTGAGAGGCAGGAAATAAAAATAGTAGTCAGCATCTTTTGTTCTAAGTTGTATATCTATATTTAGCTCAGGGTGGTGGAAGACACATACTGCACACAGGCTGTTGACACAACAACAGAAACAGAGTGATTAAGAATAAACACAACATGCAGAGAAGGCTGATAAATAGCCTCACGCACACACAAAGGCAGGCGGGCAGGCAGAGAGGAGCTGTCCTTGGTGCTGAATCAGCCACCCGTGCTTGGCTGCTGGTGCTCTATGTAGACTGTTGTGTCTGTCTGGTCGCCTGTGGCTCTCGGCGATTGTGTTACACACAAACGTTGTTAGTTTTTAATGTTTAACAGTGTGCTTTTAGCTACTGTTAGATTCATTTCAGCACCAAAAAAGAGTAGTAAAAGCTCTATCCTTTGATTTACGCATAGGCTAAAGTGTCAGGGCCCCCACCTGGCCTTCACCTGCAAAATGTCACTCAAATCAACATGTGCCATCCAGGAGGAGACTCAAAATGATCACAAAGAGACGGAAAAACACTGCAAAGAGATGCAAAGGAATTTTAAAGAGACAGAAAATAACTACGCAAATGGGCAAAACAACCACAGAGAGACTCAAAACAACCACAAGGAGACACGAAATGAAAACAGAGACACAGAACAACCATGAGGAGACACACGATGACTGCAAAGAGACACAAAACAACCACAAGGAGATACAAAAAAAACAAAAACAAGTCAAAAATGATCTTGCACAGACACAAAAATGCCTCAGTAAGTCACAACCCAACTAACAAAAGACACAAAACAGCTAAAAAACACACAAAATGATCACAAAGAGCAGCAAAACAACCACAAAGAGACACAAAACAACCATGAGGAGACACAAGATCACCCATTGGGCCCATTGTATCATAGTCTGTCCATGAAGTTACTATTAAGTGCCTACCAGATTTAGATAGTTCTTTCTTTTGCTAGTTGTTTGTTTTGTGAGAATTAAGTGGAACTGTTACCTCCGGTTGCAGCATTTATGAGTTCTTTGTACTATTGTTTGCTTGCTTGCCGAGGATGAATAAACCAAAAATAACAAGTAAAGACAATGGATGCATTTGCTTGCATGCAATTAATTCATTAATTCATGATAAGATAAGATAAGACAAGATAACCCTGTTGTTAGTCCCATGGCAGAGAAATGTGCGTCGTTACAAAGGCAAAGGGAATATTGCAAAACAAGAAGCATCATTAAAAAACACACAAAGCAAAATAATAAGTAAGCATCGGTTTAAAAGCACAAACAAAATACAAACAGTAGAAAAAAGCAAAATATAATAAATAGCCAGTTTCACTGGCGAAATAAACATATGTACGATATAAATGTGAATCTTATTATTTATACCTTAAGTGAAAGATGTAAACACATACAGAGCTGCATCACAAAAGTTACATACTGTACAAATCCATCTTCAGTCTTGCACCGCCCACTTCTCCCGGCCTCATCACTTCTCAGCCAATCAGAACACGCCCCTCCGGCCCCTCCGGTGTATTTTGAGGCGTCTGGACCAATCAGAACGAGCCTCGCACTCCGTCACGGCGAAATCAAAGTTCTTGTAAGAGCGCGTGTGTGCCCCGATGGATGAGAGAGGCTCGAGACAGCGGAGAGAAGTGGACAAACCTAACGGCAGCGGGATACTGGATATTTCCTCCCGGTGAATTAACCATTGCTACTCGTTTCTGCGTTGATTTAAAGTCTTGAATTAGAGTTGAGAAGCGTATTTTCCGACGGAATACCGTTTTACACCGGTGGAAAATGACTTGACAGTTGAAACTAGCTCTACCTCTCGGACTGTAGCGATGTTTAAACCTGTACGTGCTTAGTTTCCCACCGCCGCCAACATTCCTCTGTCACCGTGGACTTATCAGTTTGTTTCGCTTTTGCTGTCAAGGAGCATTTTTCTGAAACGAAATGACGGAAATCAGCGAGAAGGAGAATGAGCCACAAAACCGGGACCTTCACCGACCACAGGCTACCGTGCCCAGCCAACCTGAGTCAAAGGTAACAGCACACCTGTGTAATTACGGGATTTTCTATCCACTTTGAAACATACAGCAAGGGTGTCTCGGAAGTTGTGGTGCTCATCTTTAAGTAAGGTTTTACACCAAGTGTGATCCTTATTTATATTTTGGAGTTTTTTGCCTTAACCGTTTGCTGGAGTGTGTCTTCTGGCTTACGATGCTAATAGTGGCTGCGGGTGTTGCGTAACAACTCTAAGCCGCTTTAAGTCTCCTAACTACCCTGACTTTAAAGTTAGCACAGGGCAGAGATTACACCCAAGTCTGCGTGCAGATTGTGTCTGATCTTTTTGTGGCATGCGTGTGAATGCACGGAATTTGCAAGAAAGAAAAGATCATGCTTTCTCGCAGGTTATTCAGTGAAAGTTAAATGAGATGCAGGTAGAGGCAGGCAGGAAGGATGCTTTGAGACAGCGTTTGGCTTCAGCTTAAATTAAAGGCTGGCAGGCATCCAAAACAATAAATGCTAAGAGGTGCAGCTTCCAAGCAGAGGAGTTGTAGATCTGTTGATAAACCCAAGGCATCACAAGACAAGGGGTGGCAAACATGGTAGAGGCATGGACAGATTAACCTGCTTTGAGGCTGCTGGTCACCTCTATTAACTTCACATTCCTCCCCTTCTCTATGCAATGTACATTTTCTCCTGTGCTTTCTCTGCTGGAATATTATCTGCCCCCAGATCTGCTGCAGGGGTAGTTTAACCCCTTCAATTATGTTACACACCCATATTGTAATGGTGGATTTCTACTCTAAATGCACTCATAAATCATTTCCAGAAATAAAATTAATTAGGTTACTTTATGTAATATTGATGGAGCCATGATGTAGTTTTTGCTTGTTTTTTTCTATCCTCTAAACAAGGTAAATATAAGTGCACACATGCATTTATGAAATTGAACCCAGGGTGAAGCATTATGTGAAGTGTATATAGGTAAGCGTCAGGTAATGGGAATCAGGTGTGTGGAGTGGGAAGCAAACAGTTTTTGACTGTGTTATGGAAGCATGTCAAAAAGCATGAAGTTTTGGCGTGTAGAATTTCCATTTGCTGAATGGAATAATGATGACATATGGACCATACTTTCACTCTTCTATATTGTGGTGAGCATGTGTAAATTGTATTTAGAATAAATGGATCGCCAAACCCAAAGAGATAACGCACACTGGACATTGCGTTTGGAATAGGTTCACCCATTCACCCCCCAGTGGCTTGTTTTGGGGAAAGTCACTACACGTCTTATTTTATCTGTCCATTCTGATTAGGGTTGTAGTGATATACCAGTTTTGAGGTATACTGTGATATAAAAGTTGACGGTTATCATACCGTGTACATTTTCTTATCTAGGATATTGAAAGAAATGCAACTGGATGGAGAACCTCCCCTTTTATTTCAGTTATTTTCATTGGAGAGACTCTTTACACATACTGCAAAATGGTTTCAAGTTTCAGTTATAGTAATAAAATGTTTGTTCAACCAAAAATAACCCACCATTTTCATTCCTTTAAGGGTCATTCTGATTGATAATGATATAAATTTTTTTTTTTGACAAATTATTTACTGTACAACAATATGATTAATAGACTGAAACGTTCAAGACTATTGTGAATTCTTTGGTAAATTACTGCATTGTTAGTTGTCACTGTCACTTAGCTTACTATCAGCCTTGTTTTAGCATTTTTACCTGTTTCTGTTTCTGTTTTCAACCTTTTCATGCTGCAGTCTTGGCCAGCCCCTCATGCAAAATAGATTGCAGCTAACATTCCTAACTCCATAAACAGCACTAAACAATGGCAACAGTGCTGACAGAGCCAATGGTGTTGACTGGGGTGACTGGAGGGTGAGTTTCTATATCCATGACAGTGCCATCCAGATATCAGCAGTAAACGCTGCTGTATGAGCACAGTGCAAAGCAGCTGTGATGAGCTGGAATATAGCAGAATATCACAACAGCGATATTACTTGCGATAAATAAAGAGATATTAAAGTGTACTCAGTTCGGCCTTTCTGCTGCTGTCAGTATACTGCTGAGAAAAAGTAAATTATGTTTTTAATTGCCAACATTCTTTTTCGAACAAATTGAACATTGAACTGAGCACAAAAGGCACCAGTGAAAAAAGAACGATCATTAAATGTTAAAGTGCGCTTTTCGACTAATACTATCTTTCAACTAACTCCAAAAATCCTTGAGTGCAATATTGAGGTCCTTTGTGATGTGTTTAGTCCATGAGTTGAAATTGTGGTGATGCTGATGCTCAGAATGTCACATACACTGGTGCATTTTCCCACACACATTTTCAGTTCTGCTGGCACAAATTAATATACGCAGTTTTTCTTAAAATCTCGGCAAGTCAGAGGAGTATAATAACCTCAGTCTAATCTCAAAGTATTTCATAAAACAAGGTGGACTTGTTGTTGCTGTTTGATCTTTTTTGACGAAAAGAGGAGCTGAACTTCAAACCGAGACGATAAATTCTCACTTACTGACTTGACCTAAATCTCCTGCATCACATTTATTTTTTAACATTTTCAGAACACGCTTCAAGAGCAGCCTTAATTGCAGCAGCAGTCAAAACAACAAATCACATTATGGCTGGCTTTTGTTGGTCATCACCACAGGGACCTGGAACAAGCCCGGCAGGACGGGCCTCTTGTTGTTTCTATTTGACTACAGACAAACACAATGGATGGTGGGCGTTGAGGTGCTGCATGGATTTACGAGCCAATCAGCTAGCAGATGTTTGCTGTTGTCTTGCTGGGGGCTGGGTCATAATTCACACAAATGGTCGGCCAGACAAAAAACAGAACTGGGAGGAAGCAATCCTCCAAGCTGCGTCAGCCTTGTAGCTTCTGTGTTTGCCAAGCCCCTGCTGGCAGCCGTGACCGCTCCACATCCCGCAGAAGAAGAATGAATAGGAAAGAAAGATTAAATGTACGTTACAACTGCGGGGTCTCTTTCAGAGTAGTCTGCTCGAGGGGATCTCTAGAGCTTCACATGTCTCTCTCTGTCACTGTCTATCTTCTCACTTCTGTATATTGCTGTATTCATTTCATTACAGTTTCCACTCTTTGCTTTCCCTCCTCTGCCTCCACGTCTGTCTCTTTCTCAGCTCCTCTTACCGCCCCTCTCTGCAGTCTTTCTCATCTCTTCATCAGCTTTTTCTCCTTCATCTCTCACTCTCCATTCCCCCTCTGTCTCCCCACCATCCCTCGGCTCTCTGAGTATTTATTACAGTGATAAGTGGGCCTACCAGCTTTTCTAGAGTGCTTCTAATAGATGCTGTGACAGAGCACGAATAGTTATTCCACCTCCAACACCTACGGGCAAGGTGATAGCTCCAAAACTATTATTATTCCTCGCTAATCACTTTGGAGCGTATGCCACTCAAGTGTCTCGCATTAGTGAGGAACGGCAAATGGGATATTGAGGAAAGTTAGAAGCGAAGAAAGACAAGCAAAGGTTAAAGGTATAGTTGCACATTTTGGGATACAAGCCTATTCGCTTTCTTGCCAAGAGTTAGATGAGAGGATGATACCACTCTAATTACTGTACACTTAGGTACACTATGGCGGATTATCCTAAAACAGCAATGTGTAGTATCAAACAAAAGTAATCTCTCAGTCATCACTTATGGCCCACTAGAAGTGTGTGGTGGTGTACAAAAACTATGAAAAATGGGGACATAGTGTGGAAAAAATACATATATATTGGGAGGAACCACTAAGGGGGCAAAGCTTATTTCAAAACGAGAGTGAATCTGGGGTTGGCTTTCACATTTACTCCTGCAGGTGAGCACTGAAGGAGGGAGTGGGGCTAAAGAGCGACATGGAGTAAGTCTGTTTTCTGTTGGACAGTTGGGTGCTAGCGGTTAGCGTAGTCAGTTTTGTGATCCTGCAATAGTACAGTAGCTTGCAGTTTACAAACAAGCAGTGTAGGAAGGGAGGGGCCAAGTTTAAATGCTGTGTTCAACAACAGTTCCTGTATCGTATACCTTCATTATGAAGTTACAGCCAGCAGCAGGTTAGCTTATTTTAGCATAAAGATTAGAAACAGGGAGTAACAAACCTGTCAGCTGGGACCTTTAAGGTCACTAATTAGTATCTTATTTGTTTAATTTATACCAAAACCTAAGTTTGATACAACATGCCATTTTCTTGGGGGGTATGTGCCAGACTGTTTCTTGGCAACCATTAGAGACGCCAAAAAATTTTCTGGTCCAAGCCAAGAAACATTCTGGCACCTAACCCCAAAGAAATGGCAAATTGTCATTTTTACATTGTACTTTTGTACTTTTGTATATGTGTTCATTTATGAACTTTAAGCGCAGTTCAGACCAAAGATTTGTGACAAGACGAGTTGAAACCTGCAGCTACTTGCAATGCACCATTCTGCAACGTCTTGAAAACCTAGCCTGGTCAGAGCCATCATGATGACATGAGCTTAACATTCTGTTTCGCTCGCTGTATCAGTCTGGCCCCGCTGCAGCCCCAAACACTTAGAAGTTTGTCAAGGTGAGTACTCCCACAGTGGGTGGGAGTACTCACCTTGACAAACTCCTTTAGCCAGTCAGCGTAAAAAACGACTGGGAAACATCTTCATCACCACCAGAGCCAGTTGATACTTTAAGCTTTTGCCAAATCCAGTTCGAGGAACGGCGAAAAACGTCTTCTCCTCAAAGCAACTATGCAAGTGCATATTTCTGTACTTGTTTAATTAGTTTTACTTTTACTTTTTTATCACTGTTATGCAAGCTGCCGCCTGCATTTTACGTCATCAACTACAATGCAGTCCCTGACTGGTTGCTTGCGTTGTCAGCTATGGTGTGGGTCCCTAATTGGCCTCGATTGGATTTTACACAGAGAGCAAAACACAATGTTGAGCTCACCTCATCAGGGTGGTTTTACCAGGCCACTAAAACCTGCCAGTTTACACCAGTGCAACTCCATGAGATGGTGTATCGTCTACATAGCAATGACTGTTAATACCTATATTCTAACGTCCAGGTTTTTAGGCTTATTTTTGTATAATTTGTAGCTTCTTAAAATATGAATGAGGATAGTGAGAGTGAGATAATTGTTACAGTTGCATTTCTAGTCGTGATGAAACAGCAAAAACATAAACAAAATGATCTGTGTTTTAGATGGACTGTATTCATAATAAATATGCCACAATATTTTAAATAACCAGCGCCAATTACTTGTGTGATGCATGTGTGTATAATATGTGCACATACAGCAAGCAGCAGCAGCAGCAGCAGCCCACCGTCCAACCCGACACATTGTGTGGACAGAGACCAATGTACGTGTCATACATGACAAGAGCTGCAGGAATGTAAATGAGTTAGACTTGGGCTCAGCGGGGACAGAGTGCTGTTGTCAGAGGATGCCACAGCAAGCAAACGTGCCGTCTGCTGACAGTTTGTAAATGACTCGGTCAGCAGACATTGCCACAAGCCAACTGGCTGTTAAAACAGGTAACATGCTTAATGTTCTAAAGCCAGTTGTACATGACACCATTAGCTGGCTTGAGTCGAGCTGAGACGGGCCAGTTCACACCGCTGCAACTTTCCCTGCAATGTTCTGATGGCTGTTTTCCCCTGTCACCAGTCTTTATGCAAAGCAGAGCTAACTGGCTGCTGGCTGTAGCTTTATATTTACCACACAGACAAAATAGTGGTATTGATCTCCTCATCTACTACTTGGGCATAAAAAACAAATATTTCACAAACTACTCCTTTAAACTCTACGGTGTTTATCAGTGGAGAAAATGAGCGCCGTGCTCAGAATCAGCCGCAACATAAAGTTTAATATTCACCAAAGACAGTGGGTGTAAATGCTGATAATGCAAGGTGGTGCTGTGCCCCGGTCCGCAGGGCCTTCACACAGCCCATCGCGTTCTCAGCCAACACAAAGACGTTTTTATGAGGTGAAATGATGGCAATGGTTTCTCTCCGACTTTGCCCTTCACACTCACTTTCTCAGTGCTTTCCTCCTTCTGCTGTTCTTCTCACTTACTTCCTTATCAGCCCTTTTTTCTCCTCTCTGCCTCTAATTAATTTCTTTCTGTCCATTTAGAGTATGTATTTCTCTGTTCTATTGACTGTAGCCCTTTTAAATGAAACCCAAAACCTTGTCTTTTTCCTCCCACACTTCACCCCTCCTCATCTTTCTCTCTTTATGTCTCACATTCCTCCTTCATTGTCTTCTTTTCTCTATAGCTCTGAGTGTCGGGCCATGGATGGTTGCCTGAGTGCTTGAGAGGATAAGGATGATTTAAGAATAGGATAGCAAGCCAGAGGTCCTGCGAGAAATTAGAGAAACAGAGAGAAAGAGGAGAAGTGAAGTACAAGTGTGAGAAGAGAATGCCAAACTAAGACAAGAGAGGAAGAGGCAAGTGACTTTGAACAGGCACGTCTCTTCATTTGTCTGAGCATTACATAGGACTTGGGTGGCCAGTTCAGTCAATTAAAGCAAACTACAGTGCACGCTCTTTTTTGATTAAGACCTCTCCATTTAAAATTACCTGTCATAAATGTGTCAACATGAAAATTTATTGTTACAGTTGATAAAAATGATACTGTTTTATTTAATTAGTTTTGGATGAGTTTTGACATTTAATTTCCTCGGTCAACTTCTGTATTCCTGTGTCAGAAGCTAGCTAAACTTCTTTAATGAGCTTTCTGATGTGTACCAGCATGCGTCTGTGCCATTCATATGATTATACCGTGTGTAGATGACATTTCTGAACAAAGTGTGTTCTGCCTCCTTGTGTTTGTTTCTTCCATATCGCTGTTAGCAGGAGGATACATCAGTCACTTCTGACAGATCATGATATGTTTGTGTTTCTCCTGCCAGAATGATTGACTTGTACCGCTGACCTTTGAAACAAACTATAGTCTGCGCTGAAAACAGATGAAGGGTTACCAAGAGACAGACACACAATGAGGGAGACAGGTAGAGACGGATGTTCAGAAAGACAGAAAACACACAAAGAAAAAGATATCAACACTGTCTTATCTGTACACAAATGCAAACCAGCTTTTCAGTGTCATTGTAGCGCTCATGTATCCAGTGTTGACCCAGCACTGGTTTGATTAACGATGAAGTCATTAAATTACTGTCCTTGATTGAGTTCTCAAATGCTGCTGATCCAGCAGAGTCCCATGTGCAGCGTCAGGGTTGGAGCGGAGTCAGTTGGGAATAAGTACGGACGTTATTTAGTCCTTTGTATAGCACTGACCTTAGGTTGCTGCTTCAGAGACGGTGGACTTCTGAGGTTATTTTGTTTCCCCAAAGGCAAAGCTGTCTGATGTAATGGAGTGGAAAAAATAAAGTTTTCTAATGATAGTTCTGATCTTTAGCTCTGAATGGCAGATTCACCTTGAAAAGAACTCAGGAAAAAGTACACATTTGACTGCATCGAATACTTAATGCATCAACAAAGGATCATTCATAAAGAGCTTGGGTTGCTTAGCAACTATGATGTAATCTTATTATCAACTCTTAAAGAGTGTAGTGCTCATAAGTTACTGGCATTGAAAGAACTTTTGAATATTTAAGTTAAAAGAATGAGACGCTCTCCACTGCGGTTTATCAACTGAATAATTCATCCCTGTATTTTTCCCTTTACATTTGTCCCTCATTTATCTGAATTGAAGATTTCTGAACTGACCTTTAAGTCCATAATGACGGTTATGCTTTGAATATGAATACAGCAATGTTGTCCTGCACCCTGCACATCTTACTGTTTCTCTCTGCCCTTTAATTTGAATTAGGAATGACAGTTTCTGTTAATTGTCTTTTGATAGCCCAGCCTCCACTAATCAGTAACAAACCAGTTAATTCTTAAGAAAAAAAAAGGCAATGACATGAAATACAAGAATCCTTTCCTTTTTGACTCAGTGAGCTTTAGCGCCACATTTCAAACTGGTATTCATTTAAATATTTTGTGCTGTAAATTTTTTGTCTTTTATTTTCTGTTTGCTTTGCTGACAGCCAGCCAGCAACAGAAACATTGTGCCCACCTTCCGGTCTCCCCTCAGGTCACCCCACTGAATAAGCAGCTTCATTTTGAGCCTCAAAAACCGTTTTATCATTGTTAACAATGTTAGCACTACTAGCTGTGCTGACACTGCTAACGGTGCAAACAGAGCTAACAGTGCTAACTTGGTTAACAATGCTAGAGGGGGTTCAACACTGAGCCACTTACTGTTGTGACCTGGAGGTAGACTGTAGTTTAGGATAGCGTTACTGGTGGTAATTCCTAAATGAGTGGCGCCACTAGCTGGCTCCAAGACAAAGTTGGTGTGCAGTTAACTGAAGAGTGGTGAAGATAACCTATAGACCAGTGGCTCCCAACTGGTCCAGCCACGGGGCCCAGATTTCTCCGTAGTCATTAGTTTGAGGTCCCACAGTTTAATACGTTCACCATCATACTCGCGTTTGGACATGTCCTTGAGCTAGTTTGCTGTCCGTTAGTCCCCGACTTACTACAGAAAACAGCACTTCAAAATAGAAGCTATGTGCTGGAAATGTACTTCCCGTGTGGTGGGGTTTTTTTCAAACTTGACATGTTATTGAGTCAATTTTGGTCCATTCATAATGGGCCCTTGACCCACTTTTGGACCGCGACCCAGCAGTTGGGAACCACTGCTACAGAGGATATGTGTAAGGGGTCAAAATATTCTAGGCAGCTAATGATTTATAAGTTACTGTTGACATCCCTAATTTGAATTGTCTTACAAAGACATACAAAGGCATTGACTTACAGTGAAACAAGTTATTTGACCTACAGTACCGATTCATTTAGATGTAGCCTACACAAAAAAAACAGGATGATATCAGTCATTTGTCTTGCTGCATGGTGGTTGTTACAGGGCTGAAAGGGTGGCTAAAATCAAAAATATCTTTTAGTAACCAATAGGCCTACTTTAGAATTTCCAAGTATATTATCTATATGATCATTTAATCAGTTTAATCTCTGTGTGTTAAATGTAAGATAATAGCCTTAGTGGGCAATCAAAGGTAACTAAACTGTTATGAACACCACGATGACTGTTTTTCTTTCACCACTGTGTGGAAATCAAAGAGCCATTGTGGCAGTTACCTAATGCTAACTGCAAAAGCTCCTTGTGGAGTTAAGCCTTTTAAACGGCTGGATTTGGAAATGCAAGCTTCTTTTGCTGCACACTCAGGCAGGCAGCTTGTGAGCTGGCGAAGTCTTTGCTCGCAAGAGGCTCATGGAGCACTAAGAAACAGCCCTTCAATACAGCCAGATATTTGGGAGCCACACACAGAGCTGTGAATGTGACAATGAGAGGAGGATAGGAGAATAATTTTTCTTGATTTACACCTTTTTCTTTCACCTAAGGTATTTATATACAGTGTAATAGCTCATAGAGACACATCTGGTTCTTAGCTTGTCCTGCAAGCTCTGAGTTTGTAATTGCCTCAATCTATAATCTCTTTAGTAATAAAGTTTTGACATGACAGTAATTTGGTAAGTAATACAGTGGTAATCAAGGGAGCCATATGTCTGATCAGGGGAATCTATCAAGTGGCTGAAAAATGTTGGACAAAGTTAATGTGATTACATCTGAATGCTTTTACTAAGAGCTTCACCTCTCATAAGGACTTTTTTTTATAGTGAGTTCCCTCCCTCCCAAAATGTGTAAAATCTGTAATTAAACGATCAATTCTGCACCGTTCTAGGAAGTTTTCAATTTGTTCCAAGCCCCGTGAAAGCAATGCAGCTTGTGCAGTGAGGCGTTAAAACTTTCCATTCGCACAAAAGGTCGTTTCAGTAGGTGCACTTTTACCTAACAGGGTGCAGTTGGAACAATGCCTAATGAGGTCTCCTTTAATTTAAAGCTCAGGTCACTGCAAGAAGAACGCCAAACTTAATCAGGTTCCTGTGTGTCCAGAGATGCTTTTTAATATCATGAGCAGCCAGAGATGTCCAGAGGAAAACACTGCAGTGGGCATGTTATGTAGAAGAGCTGGTGGACATTAGGGAGTAAGTTGCTCAGCTCATAAACAGGTGGAAACTGGTGCACTACATTTACACACTGTCATCTAAGCTGCTCAGTATGAGACTAACAAACATGAAGAAACACGTGGGAATAACAGGGGTCTAAATCACACGTTTCAATGCAATGCGATATTATATTGATTCTTTGGACAATGATACAGCATTTGCTGATATCACAAAAAATCTGCCACAATACGATTTAGATTTAATTCAGGGGTCTGCAATCAATATGAGATGACATCAGTGCATATCCTCTTTGTCTTTTTCTTGGCTGCTTACTATTATCAGCCTGGCACTACTGTAGGTCACAAGCAATGTTTAGGCAGGAGGTGCGCTTGGATGGAAATGATGACACAAACGTGCCATGGGAATTTCAAAATAGAAGCATGTCTTAAAGATGACAGTTACACACATAGAAAATAACATGCACAAAACACTCTACATACAGTATTATATTGTAGAATTAGAGTAATGAATTTTGGACCATACAGTGTATTTGTTCTATGCATGTTTCATCAATTGATAGTCTGTTACATCTTTCAGCATATAGTGGAGTACACTGCTGTGTAATGGCTGTGCACAAGGACACAAAGGCAGCTTTGGCACTGCCAAGGATATCAGGTTTGGTGCCAGACCAAAGGTAAAACAAGCATTTCTTACCCAAGCCAGGCTTTTAAACCTAATGTAGAGTGCTTTTTTATATTTCTATGACTTAAAGTGTTTTTATGAATTCTTGAAAATGCAAGATCAGACCACCAGATGAGATGTTCAGCTGAAACAACTGGCGGACGTGTAGTGACAGGACTGTTATTTTTATGTTATTATTATTATTATTATCATTTCTGTAAATAAAACTGTAATTTCAGTTTTACAATACACCATGAATGGTTTTGAAGCCATGTATAACTCCAACCGGCACAGCTCTATAGACTGAATTACCGTGATGTTGCGCTAACAACAACAACAATCACCTCCAGGTAGAAAACTGGCAATTGATTACGATTATGAACATATGTGAAATCAGCAAACTTCTTATCGTTGTTATTTTCAGCTGTGATGTTTAAAGATTTGTTGTTTTGCCCTTTTTAGCGTAACATGAGGATTTTCTATTGTAAATAAATGTTGGATTTGGTCTGTAGCAGCTGCAGTTTCACTGACAATATTACACCCAGTATTTTGTCAGATCTGTGACCAAGCAATTGTTAACAAGCTTCTTTAATCTACTCGCAAATTGCCCTTGCTGGAGCATTAGCTGTAGGTAGTCTTTTATTATTTGTTGTTGTTGGTTTAATATTTATTCAGTATATTTTTCCTGATATCAGTTTATTGCTAACCAAGCTAGCCCAGGGTTTCCCACACATTCATTTATTTATGGCAGCCCGCCACAATAACAACATCTGCTGCCACATATTGATTTTTTATTTTTGGAGCTGGACAGTTCGTTACGATTGCTGTTGGTATGTATACAGATTAATTTTTTCATTTGCTCCACACCCTCGCAGTGCAGAGCGTACTCTGGGCACAGACAGAGCAGCAGATCGCCAGGTGCAGTAAAAGTGAAGCCTAACTGTACATTTCAGTGGGTCTAAAGGTTTGCATTCACTAGCGGCTGTAGCAACTGCTCCTCTCATTCACTGATCTGATCTGATCAGCTGTCATCGGATCGACTGCTCATATCCACCCTGCGACTTAAAACTCCACAAACTGCTGCTGTGGACAAAAAGAACTCATGAAGAGTTCCATGCTGCATTCACGGACCCGCAAAAAATTTGAATGATACAAAGACACTAAAACACTTTGCTAACGTTATTTGTTAACATTCTTGTTCTGGAAGTCGGTCCCCAGCATCCCCTTCCTGATGACATCATACATCTGGTCGTAGACCAATGTGTAGTCTGTCATGTCTCCAAGTAATGTCAAGATTAAATGACTCTTCTATTGTTTAATCGGATACAGGGACCATCATAACAGGCAAAAATATGGTGTAGTCTGAACCTGGCATTATATATACTCCTTGCATTCTTACTGGTGCACTCTGTATGTTTATTTGATTACTCACTGTCTTGTACTTTGGGAATATAATGTTGATTTTTCACTTGTGATATTGTGCTAATTATTTCTACAATACCTTTAGTATAACTATATAGTGTATTGTAATCTAAATTGTTGTCGGTGCTGTTTCTAGTTTCACAGTTGCACAGATTAAAATCTATTAACCTTTTACTGAAAGAGTTTTTAGCTCACTGCATACCTGTGCACCTGCACGCTCAGCGAGGGCAGGAGACCACGTTTACATATTGATCCAAAGATGGAGGACACTGTGTTCAGGTTTAGAAGGTATAATACTCTCTCAGCCAGATTGCAGTCAAGAGGTTAGGAGTGTTTGTTTATGTGTTTGACAACAGCAAACAAAACATTATTACTGCAGTATTAAACTTAAACATGTGTAAATATGTAGAACTGTTGGCTGGGAGATTTTTCTCGGGATATTTTTCCTTAGACGCCTCTCTTCATCACCTCTGTGCTGTAAAAACGGACAGTGTAGAAAAGCATGGGCGTTGGGACTGTATTGTAGTGGCAGCAGGATGACTTTTCGCCTTTCACAGGCATCTTGTGTGAACGGCCACCCCCCCACTTCTTAATCATTAATTTATCCAGGCATTCCTCACAACAGCCTATTTATAGAAACCTTCACCAAACATCTCTGCGCTCTGTGCTCATTTTCAAACGGCCAAAGAACAAGGCTGAGACGTCTGTTCTGTCTCCACTGTACCATTTGTCTGTCAGAGGGGTGATAGAAAAAGGCCCTGGTGCATTGAGCTTTCAGAGGCGGAGGGGGGTTGGTGGTGGTGGTGTGGTATTTTCAGACTATCTGTTCTGTTTCACCTTTTTTTTCTTCACTTTCTTTGACTGCCCTCATATTTTTTTTTATTCTTTGCTTCATCTTCCTTCTCAAACACCAGTCTGCTCTAGTACAACACACTTGGACTGTGATGAGCTAATTGCCGTCAGTAGTTCAGAGTGTGATGGGTCTCCAGTTCTGTGATCCATAAATAGACTTTTCAAAACCTTACAGAGAGACACAAGAGTGCCATGGAGAAATGTAGAGATTTGCATTCATTAGAGCCCTGCCTTTGATTTCTGTTCTGTTTTCAGCAGAGGATGTTATGGCATATAAGAAAACCCACCAGCAGCTATACTTACACACTTGCAACATAAAGCCACACATATATAATTAGAGTACCATTAAGGATATGAGATGCTCAAGATAGTGGTGTATGTGATGCCCTGCAGCTCTCACGTTTAGAAAGCTGGGGCAGCTGCTGTTATATTGTCATTGTATAAGTATTGTACTGTGCACTGATAACAAATTAGATTGAATTTGTTTAGTGCTTCTCTCAACAAACTTAACTGTGTTAAGACAACACTGTCTTCACCACTGGGAATGCGTCCGCCAGACTCCTTTGGTAGTGACTGTACATGCTGTATGATTATGATGCTGTTAATACAAACCACAGTGCAGTTATTGAGCCGGTTGGAAGACAGAACTTGTGAAGAGGAACTGACCTTGGTCCTGAATGTGAGACCACTTGTGTGCATGGCTCAAAGTACGTGCAATTCAAGTATGTGGACACCTGAACTTTAGAACATGTTTCTATTTTTGTTAAACAATTACATTCAAAATCAAAGACATAACATCTGCTCCTCTAAGAAGGCTTTCCATAATATTTTGGAACCTGGCTGCAGGGATTTGTTCCCATTCAGCCACAAGAGCATCAGTGATGCTGACCGTTAAGGCCAGCTCGTAGTCGGCATTTCACTTCTATGACGTTGAGATCTGGCCAGCCAAGTGGGACCTCACCGTGTGCTTGAGGGCGTTGTGATTTGATGTGGAGAAAAGGGCCTTTTCCAAACTGTTACCACAAAGTTAGAAGCACATGCCTCGTTTCCATGAAGCGGTAGGGTACAGTTCAGTTCAATATGCTTTTTTTCTGTTTCCACTGTGAAAACTTGTGGATGGTACCGATGGAGCCGTTCCGTACCGTCCCCATTTTTGGTCCCCCCTCTGTTGGGGTACCTAGCACACAGATCTGGTACTAAAGGATGCAGCTGTTAACACTGCAGTCTGTTGATTGGTCAATAGCAGGCGGTCACTCTGCTCAGGGCTGAGTTGTGGCTGGTTTTGAGGCTCATGTAATCAGTGCTCATACTGTGGAGAGTTTTATTAGTAAACTGAATGAAATTGATATTTTGCTGCCTCTTGCAGAAGCTGTAGACTAAAACCTTAAAATACATTTCCAGACAAAAGTCATACAAATTGACAAAGATGTCCACATACCTCTGAGCAGTTAGTGTGCTTCAGCTTGGCCTCATGCCGAACTGTGAAAATGCCCAGAGTCGTTGCCAAGCTGCAAAAACCACATGGCATCTTTGTACATTTTGGTCATAAAACACTTTTTCTGAATTATTTCTGTGACGGTGCTTTCGCTTAACCTTTATAGGACAGGGTAAATGGGATAGTGTAGATATAGAAACTGCTGAATAACAGATCCACTGATGAAGTGTTTAAAACCACACACTTAAATTTTATCCATTCAACAGATATTTATTGCTTTCATTAGTGCAGGTCAGTGGTGGACGATACAGATTTTAATGGAAGTTAAACTGAGTGTACACTGAAATACTGGAACATTTCAATATGAAAGTCCAATTTTCATTTCTCAGCCCTGTACAACTACTGAAAAGCTTTTATTCTTTTATCTTGTTTATTTCTGTGTTTCTTTAATCTTGTAAAAGTACCAGGAGGTATATTAAGCTATTGATTATCAGTCATGTGTTGCCTAGTTTGTGCCCGAAGGAAATTGTTCTTCTCCCCACGGAACTGGAGCAAAGAAAGGCATTTACCACAGGGAAGATTAACAAAGTCAGACAAGTTAAAAATCTAATACAGAGGAACATCCATTACAGAATGGGCCACCAGTCGAGCCAAGAAAAGGCCATTAAGGAAAACATGGACTCAGCTCCCTGTAGAAAACATTTACGAGAGGCACTCGCTAATGGGTCAACAGAGAGGACTCTTTCATCACTCAAACTAATTGGCATCTGTGAATCTGTGGCTTAAGGAAGAAAAAGAGGAACCTGCTCAGTGTTATTGATGGGATTTGCTGCGAAGGAGTGCGATGGGCCATGCGGTGGCTTTCAAAGGTACAATAGATGTGATGAAGGTGCTTCTCTTCCACACATTTTCCACTTTTGTAGGGGAGGAGAAATATTATACTCATTGCTACATCTTTACAAGATAAAACACATTATTGCCACAAAATAAACAAAACCTTTAAGTAAATAAACTCTGTAGAACTTAAAAGTTTAAGGCAGCACTCTATTGACCCAGTCGCTAACACAGACAGCTAATGAGCTCTGTGTAAATTGAGGAGGTGCTCTTCAGTCTCGGGACCTATTACATTTTTGTCCTCATTCTCCAGGCCATTCTCTTGATATATGAGTTCACATGGTTATCATTTCCATATATTGGATCCCATCACTACTAAGTCCCTGTAATTGTTTGCCATTATCAGTTCCTCTTTATTGTAGCCAAAAGCACTCGGTGGCAAGCTAGCGGGAAATGGGGGGCCGGCAGAGTAAAAGATAAACACCGTGTTTGCCGTGCATCACTGGCTGCATCAAATGCGAAGGTGCAGGCCGCTCAATAAAACTAATCAAACGTGAATTTTAAGGGGTATTGACTCGCTTAGATTCACAAGGGATGGCAAATTTGTGAACTAAGGAAAAGGGGGGGAAAAGCTAAAGACGGGAGATCAGAAGCCAGCCTGGCAGGGCAAGGACAGTCAGAGGGTAGAGCTAACAGTCTGTTTGTTAACAGACTGATTTCTCAAACACTGCACATCCCCTCCAGCTGGAGACTTTTTCTCATTTCAGAGGCCACTTATATTGTCCCTACTTGAAAATTTCACCCATGCCACAAATAAAAGAACGGGTAAGTCTTTTAGTTTTTCAAATGGTAATCAATCATCACTGTAGGACTTTTAACAGTGTTTCTGCAGGTACTTAAAAAGTCTTTTAATGTCTTAAATTCAAGTTTATAAATATTAGGCTTTAAAAGTCATTCAGGCTTCAGCGTGTAGGATTTAGGGGGGATACAGCAGCAAAAATGGAATATAACTGCTTTCTTTAGTGTATAATTACCTTTCGGCACAGATAAATCCACAAGATAGCACTAGAGGGAAGGGTCAAAAGCTTCAGACAACCACAAATGTGACAGTGGAGGAGGTCATTATATTGTGCCTTTTTACAGAGGCAGCACTGTAGACAGCAGTGGTCTGTGAGGCCATTAAATACACTGCGGTATGTGGATGGAGAATTCTTTTCGCTATATTACTGATTTGTTCGTTCTGCCATTCGTTGAATTTTTTTTTCTTTTCCTGCGGTCATCTCTCAAGGTCCAGATCTGTAAGCTTTGAAAATGGGCACAAATAAAGACGAATCAAATGCAGTAATTAATGAGCAATAAATGAAGAAGTACGGACAGAAGGCTCCGTCTGTCTCCTTATACAATCTCATGAACAATGAACACTTAAAAGAGAGAAACACTGATCTGTAACATGAAACTGCCTTATTCAGTTTGTTTTGGAGATGAAGAGACCTCAGCAGATAATTTGGCTCACGTTTAAAACCTCCTGAACAATGAACACTGAAGCAATTCTAACCAGGAGTTCATGCTTGGCATGGGAGAAGTTTTAGCTGGTTGCAATCTGCAACCCATACTGCTTGATACTAGGGCCCGACCGATTTATTGGCCGGCCCATTATAGCCATTAGAATAATCATCAATCGGCCAAAAGTTGGCTGATTGACACCAATGTTAACACTTACATTTTCATCACTATTAAAATGCAGAGAATATGGCGTTTTACTTAGAAATGATGTCCTTATGTTACTTTCTGCACTATAACCTACCTCTATTAAATTGGCAATAATAATAAGAACTCTGGTACTGTGAACATACATGTGAATGTCTTAATTCATATAGACTTTGCATGATTAATTTATTTCCCAGAGGTTTACTGCCTTTTTGCACATCATATTTTTGATTTGTTTTGTGTTAAAATTGTTCATATGCTGCTTGTTCCACACAATTTCTGATAATAAAAGTATTTGAAAATAGTAAAATGTTCTTCCTTCAACTTATATCTTTGTAACTATATTTAAGCCATCAAAAGTAGGTATTTCAGGGGTTTTTAAATTGAAAAACGTAAAAATTTAATCAGCCGATATATCGGTTAGCGGATTTTTTTATTCCATAATATTGGCATTGGCCCCAAAAAATCCATATTGGTCGGGCCCTACTTGATACCACTAAATCCTACACACTGCTCCTTTAAATAGTCTAAAATTAGAAAGTGTGAGGTCTTCAGTGTCACAAAAAATTTATCTAATTTTATTTATCCATCTTTTAATTTATTCTTGTCAAAATGTCCACCTCTTCCGTGTAATGGTCCACATTTCTGATGTGACAAATATTAATAATAAACCCCTGACCTAATACTGTCTTTTTCCTTTATACTTGCACTTACTTTGCACCCTAGGTGGATGTGTTTGCTGTTTTTAGTTAATATACCCCCATTCCTCTAAAACAGTAACCCATTATTACTGAAACTGGTTATAATTTCTTTTCCCCTTGTTTGTCTTTCAGTTACAGCGGTTGAAGCGCTCCCTGTCCTTCAAATCAGTCATGCGTAGCAAGAGCATGGACAACTTTTTCCAGCGCAGTAACGGCGAATCCCGCCACCCCTCGGCCCTCATCACCGCACCTCCACCCCAGCTGTCTCCTTCCCCCATCCCTGAGTCCCCCCTGGCCTATGACCGCTCTCCGTCCCACTCCCCGTCCACCAGTCCCAACCCCTCATTGTCTTCACACTCACCTGCAGTCAGCCCCTCTCTGTCTGTGACCTCCAAAAGCCAGCAAAAGTCTCAGGCCCAGCCGCTCAAGACCCACTGTTTCCAGGAGCACGTCTTCCGTCGGCCTACCAGCTGCCAGCGATGCAAACACATGATCCAAGGTAGGTCAGTTTTGCCAGTTACTTCAACAACATTTTTGTTACTTTCCTCAGTCCCATGGAGGACATGAATGTGTTCAGAGGGGAAAATGTCAGTGGTTACAGCTGAATGCTTTAGGCAAGCATATTCATGCTTAACCAGAGTTTAGTCAATCTACTGTATCTAGCTGAAACAAGGTGCTCCTCATCAGTGTGCAAGATATCAGTTAAAAATAGGCTTGGTGTAACATCAGCTTTAAAGGGAGCTGCAGATATTTTGAGTTTATTTGCTGAAGTGTTTCCACTAGGAATCCTGACACTTTACCCCAAAATAATGAAGCAATGTTTCTGGTTCTTACAGGATGAAAGATCAATACTCAGGATCATCCACAAATCTTACTGTGGATCGTTTGCAGCGGGTCTATTTCTTCAGCAGAAAATTGTCCCAGGGAACATTATTGACAGCGAGCTTTGTGGTCCAATTCTGTTTCCATGCCTCCCCTGGGAGTTATATTCCCTTTTCTTACAATTAGCATGCTGATGTTTCTCGGCCATACCTTTCATATAAACCAAGTCAGTAGGACAGGGCAGCCGTCGTACCAGAATACTCAGCTACTGTTACAATTACGATGGCCAGAGTGATTAAGCAGAAGTCACATTTATTACAGTAGGTGCAACAAAGCCTTGGCCAGTCAAAAGCCAAACTTAGAGTTATAATCATAGTATGAACACGTCAGCTCACAGCTTAGAAATATTTTTAAGAACCTGGTGTAGGATCTGGTGTAGCGTTCACATCAGCTGATTCAGTCCTCTGGCTGCCAGTTGATCAGGATCAGTTCAGGACTGTGATAATTGTGTACAGGGGCAACACATTTGTGAGCTCTAAATGCTTGATTATTGGCAAAACTGTTTGGCCTTTTGATAACTCTGGAAAGCACATTGATCGGCCAGGACCAGGACCTTTAAATGCTTTCATCGTTGTGGCTCATGCTTTACGGCCCAGATACACCCAACCGTCATGAACCAACTAGTGGCGACGAAGGCCAACTGTTGCATCGCCTCATGTCCCCTGTGTCTCGGACAGAAAGTTTGCCTCGGGCACACTGCAGAGACTACAGCCAACGGCTAACTAGCATGTAGCTTTGCTTATGCTTGCAGGTCTCCATACTAGCAGGCGACATTAGTCTGTATTCATCTTTTAAAAAAAGAGAAATGGAAGACCAACGGGATCGATTCAAGATGCTAGGTGGCCATGTAGCGCATGAGTAACGCAACTTGAAAGAACAAAGCATAAGCACCTTGCAATAGTGAGCAATGACACAAACAATTACAAACCGTTTTTGCTAAAGAGCCCAACAGCTAAAAACATAATCTTACCTCACATTATGAGTTTGTTCTGATCTCACACCCTCTTGACTTAAGCAGTTTGTTTGCCTTCCTTACTTCAGTTTCTCCTCCTGTGCTCGCAGCTTAACTGCCAATTAGAGTGATTTCATTCACAAACTTCTGCCTCCAGCGCTGGTTTAAACTGCTGAATCGACCCACAAAAAGCTGACAATGGCTAACTAGTGCCAACACCCTGCAAAAGGCCCTTACATGAGTTTTCCTGTTGAAATTACCATAGTTACCAATGTGGACTGTTTTTTAATTTATGCATAAAGGTAATCTCTCAGTGACAGTGTGTTAATTGTGTGTGAAGAATGTCTGTCTGTTTCATTTCCTTTATCAAGTAATGTAGCACTTTGGGACATTTGCTCAAGGAAGGAGCTGCACCAATACATTTAACATAGTGTACTTTACCGTTTGACATACAGGCCACTTGACTGGAAACATTCTGCCTGCAGAGCATGAAGCGTGTGATTGTCAGAGCTGTGTTTGACAGTTTATTTAAAACGTGGGCCGTGCATTCAACATGTGAGGCACAAATCTGGTGCACCTAGTTTTTTGCTAAAATAAACTTGGAGCAATTCAGATTCAAAATTCAATCAAGAAGCATTTCTGAAGAGTCTTTTGAAATATTTGAAGCACCTACCATTGCACACCCTTCAGCTCAAAGAAAGGAAACGAGACACATAGCTAGGGAATGTGGCTTGTGAATACTGTTAATGAAAAACTGGCAAAAATGCAGCCTTTCCAATAAGCCGGGTTGTATTTTACTCATAAAGTATGCAAAAGATAAAAGCACTCTCCACCACTTTTGTCCCCATCTTTGTTGCCATTAACTCACCCTCAATACCTATTACTTGTTGGCTGTTAACAGAAGTATTGACATCTGTCTTCAGTCTACTCAGTAGTGTTTAAGTGATTTGCCTGGTGTCTTCACAGGGAACTCCAAGCAGGGGCTGCGTTGTAAAGCCTGTAAGCTGGCGGCCCACCTCTGGTGCTCGTCGGAGCTTTCCCAGCAGCCCTGTAATGGCAAGGTAAAAACACCTCAGACTGACCTTTCATTAAAGGGATACTTTGCTGATTTTCAACCAACTTTGTGTCATAACAATTTGAGAAGTGTGTGTAAATTAACTGTGGTAAACTTCCCTCCATCATACCAGTGCCCAGATCTCCCTGCTCATCTCTCTCTAGGGCTGTTGCTCAATCGACAGATTATACTTTAGCATTTTCATATGTCTGACACCACAGACACAAAGAGTATAGAAGCAGATCAAGAGAGACAGCTGCCCCTTTTTCTCGCTGAAACTGAGATCGGTAAAACGGTAAAACTGAGCAATACTGATCAAATATAAAACAAGATTCTGTTGCTGTGTTGCCTATTTCTAACCTAAAATGTCATCAGAAACATATTTTAGTGCACTGTTTGGTTGTAATATGAGAATTTGTGAACAGGAATTGTTTCTGTGTCTTCAAAAAGGAGGTTGAAAATAATCAAATTGTAAAACTAGGCAGCACTGATCAAATATAAACCAAGACTCTGTTACTGTGTTGGCTATTTGTCACTTAAATGTTTTTGGAAACATATTACTGTTTAACTGTAATTCGAGATTGTTTGTTAATGGCTAGCTGCCATATTATTCCCTGTGTCAAAATGGGCAAGCTCGCATTACATCACCAATCAGCAGGAGCATTTATCAATCTGGTGCAGCACATTGCATTCTGGTAGTTTTAGGTTTTCTACCTTCAGGGTTGGATATTAATTCTTTTGTCCACCTGCCCCTGTGTACATAATTAACCAGCATTTGACTAATGACTTGTGCTTATTTCAAACCCTGTACCTCTTGAGCAAAAGTAAATGCCACAGCCTTTCTCCTCTGTTTTCTATGGTCACCAATTTCAAGCGTATTTGCATCTTTCTACTGTGTAGACAGCTCAGTTTTATGAGGAGACCATTTTTCCTGTGGTAAAATACTTCTTTAACTGTAACTACCACACACTATGCACCTTTTATGCAGCAGTTACACCTTACTGCTGCATAAAATGTATAGTAACCCAAATTTTCTCTACAAGTGTCTGGCACTTGTCTGACAGCGATATGACACTCAGAGATATGTGGTCATCGAGTGTTAACAGGGGTATAAAACGCTGAGAGGCAAAATCTCCCCAAAAGTAGCTGGATTTGCTACCTGGGCAGTGAACCAGCAGAGAAATACTGTATGTGTAATCAACATTATTATAACTACATTGTTATATTTCCTTTTTTCTCATGATTTTGAAGCTCTTATTTGCCTTACTTAACATTTGTATTTTTAGAGTCATGTTTTATTATTGGAGTTTCAGTCTATTTTCTTGTTGTCCTGAAACCTGTCCCTGACTTGTGAAAGTGATGCCACTCTTTAAGAGACTCTCATTAGCACAGAATGCTTAATTGGTGGTCAGGGTCACTTTGTTTTAATTAATGACATTAAAGCTAATATACCCTTGTTGCTTTCCTCATTTGCTGCAGTTATCTCTAGTGATAAAACAAATATTACACTTTTTTTATAGTGGTGCATTACCTAACTTAATTTCTCCCTGTAATTTACAGTACTCCACAACATCGCCTGAGATAAACAGTAGTTTAATGTTAAACCTCACGTATGCCCAGATATCCACAGTTGTATGACCTGCACTTCTATACCGCTTTTCTAGTCTTGCGACCACTCAAGTGCTTTTACACTACAAGTCACAGTAACCGGTTCACACACACAGTCACACACTGGTGGCCGAGACTTCCATACAGGGTGCCACCTGCTATTCAGTAACCATTCACACATACTCGCATACCGATGAAACAGCAAACAGGAGCAGGAGTTAAGTTTCTTGCCCGAGGATGCATAGACATGCAGACCGGGGTAGAGGGGGATCAAACAGCTGATCTTCCAATTAGTGGGTGACATGCTCAAAATGAAACTATAAAAGAGGATGGCCTCCTCACACTGCATAGTACAAATACTTATTGCCTCAAAAATATATTAACAGGCCTAAATGAAATGAGAGACAAGCCTTCCTAACACGATTAAATGATGACAGCCTTAAAAAGGAAACAATGAACTGCATTCAATGGGCCAGACACACTCACTGGAATTGCTTGTTCACCAAACCATGGCCTTATAGCTGACTAGTGTCAGCTAATTTGACATATTTATAGCCCAAGCAGTGGTTCCACCTCATGAGAAAGAGATGCTCAAATCGTTTTTCAGACAACCTGCTCCTCCTCAGAGTCAGCACAGACCGCCCAGGCTGGAGAGTCTCTTCACAGGAACACTTGACAGCTCCACTGTTGTCAGCACGTTTATTATTTTCATCTGCCCATTATAGAGATACTTAAAGAACTTATGTAACATAGGTAATGACATAATTGTTTGATAAGTAATTGTAATGTGATTACTGACTTTGGAACAGTAATGCATTACGCTACTACATTACAGATGGATGAAATGGGATTAAAGAAACACAGGTTATCTCCCAGCAGCCCGGCTTACAATGGGCAAAAATGTTTCTTACACAGCTAATTACATTTGTATTTGTTGTTCGTAAAATGTACAGGAAATGCATGAGTTCTCTGTGGGCCAGAGACTTACCCAAAATGCATTGTGTCAGCAGAATTAAACAGCATCTGGATGCTGTAATTGTCTCTGTCAGTCAGTTGGCATAGCTGTTAGTCCTGGTAATGTGCTTAGCCTCTGAGCCCCCGTCTTGTTAAAAGAGGATAAAGCCCTTTTCAAACCAGCAGAGACAAAAAGGTAGAGGTTATAAATGGAATGTGGATTGACCAGAGCTTTGCAAGGTAGACTAAGACACTTGGAATTGTGCTAAAGGGTAGCAGTGGGATCAAATTATCTCCCGACTACAAATGCCATAGGAGGAGCAAACGCTGAGGAGGATGACACTGATAAAGTTTCAGTGGCCAGGTCCCAACATTTTTTCACTCAGCCTTTTTGTCCTTCCTCCTGCATGTGCTGCTCTTCTCACATAACGCCCTCTTCTCTTCCTCTCTCTTGTCTCGGTGCTACATTTCCTTCCTCCCCTCTCAACTCTGTTGGAAAATCAATATCTCCCTGTACCAGCTGGTCTGGCTAATTCAGTGTGAAATTCAGTGTGTTTGAGGCGCACACAATCCCTCGAGGATATGACACGGCAGGCTCTCGCCAAGCCTTCGGCGGTGTCCTTTTCGATCACTGCACACTCGTCAAAGCAAGGATTAGGCATTTTACTGAAAGTGGATGGAGCTCGAGGCTCCTTCTCATACGTCTATGTAACGTAAGGTCCAGGGTTCACTGACTCTCAACCAAAGTGCGTCATCCAAATTTGCAAAAAGGTTGCTTGTGAAATTTCATGTGTTACTTGTTGTTGTTATATTTGAAGTGCTGTTATTGCTTAGGTGGTTTTTGAATTATTTTATTTATGGGTTTGTCTTACTCATACGCATTTAATGAAATGGAAAAAATAGGTGCATTTTCATGGACCCTAATATTTCAGCATCAGAATAATAGCTCAATGGGGATAAAAATGTCTCACGTAAACCTTTAATAATTTGTTCAGTAGGAAAAGATTAGCACCTAATAACCATGTGAACACTTAATCTGACTGTTTCTCTCATGTTGGAATAAATACAAAATCTTTCTGTGCATGTTTGCATGCTTGTATCATTAGGTGACAAAGTAGCTGGTACATGTGCTGCACACAACTTACCACAACAGCTATTTCTACATGCCTCCATCTGCTGATATTGGCAAAGAATCGTTCATGAATTAAAAGAATATTTAGTGCTCTACAAGTGCTACATTCTTATGAGTGCTGTGATCGATAAATGTACAAATTGAAAAATAGAGCCTTATATAAAGTCATTGCTACAGGCTGAAATGTGGAGTCACTGGGCAGAACACTTGTCTGTCACTACCAGTAGCTGTCATCCACATATGAGACATTTAGGGTGCATCTGTAAATTGTTGCGTCTCCCTGTAGTCTGCATGTGAGGTGTTTAGGGAGCATCTGTAATTTGTAGCTACAGAAAATAACCTTGGTTACACATACATTACTCACTGATAAATTGTATTAACCACTTCTTCTATACTTTTATGAATAATCAACAACATAAAGATAGAATAAATGTAGTCTTGTGAATAGGTGGGGAAAACTCAATTGTGTGAGTAGACATGACAGTCGGACTCTTGGGATGACTTGAGGCCAGGCAGAGCAGTGATGTGGTTGCTGCAGGGAGAGGAGAGCAGGGAGTTCATTAAAGAGCAGGAGGAGCAGGAGGAGAGGACCATCTTAGTGTGACTAATCAGGAATACAGTATATCAGTACAAGTACTGTATGAGTCATTCACAGGGGTGGAAGGTAATACCTATACCAGTACTGTACACTTAAGGGGCCCTATTTAGATGGTCTAAAGCGGACGGCGGAGGGCGCATAATCCATGTCGCAAGTGTCATTGCTATTTAGATGCAGGCGCAGTTGTCATTTTCACGCCCTGTGCTCTCGTCGTCTAAATAGCAAATGAACTTGCGCTTCTCTGGGTGTGTTGGTCTAAAACTGAGAAGTGGTCAGGCGCAGTCATGGCGCGTTGCTAGTTAGATGACGTAAAAAGCAAATGCGCCAGTGACCAACAAAAACCTGGTCTGAAGTCAACGGCGCGGTATTTCGCTGTTAAACAATTTAGTAATATGCGTCTCTAGGCAGGTGCAGAACGCACATGCACTCTGCTCAGGCACACACAGAGCAGCCACACATATGCAAAAGATAACAAATAAAAATATGATTACAATGTAAAAGGTTATTATTGTGCACATTAAAATATTTATCAGAAATATGTCAGTCATTAATCAGAATGATCTAATCGCAGTAATAATGATCATCATAATTTGTAATAATGACAAATGAAATTGTGAAATTATCTTACCAATCAATAATTTTTTTGATTGAAAACCAAAGCCCACACATTGCATTTATTTTGAACATGTTACACTAGGCTACATTATATTATATTATTATATTGTTATCTGAGTGTAGAGAGGACACACATGCAAATAAGAGGCAGAACACAGCTCTAGGAAACATGTGAAAACAATTAACGTGGGTGGTGGAGAAAACGTTGAACAGGTCCTAGCTGCAGGATCAGCAGCACCATGAGGAGCTCCACGGCAGTCCTGACAGCTGTGCACTGTTAAATGATGAAAACAGGTTTGAATAATATTCCACAGATATTTAGTAAGATCTTTCTTGTATTAGTGATCCCACGCCTGCTTTACCTCAGGGAGCATGGCTGTTGCCCCCGTAGATCTGGTTCTGACGGGCCTTCACCTCCCACACGAGGAGATCCGTCTCCTCAGCTGTAAAACGCTCACTCTTTCCAGTTGGTAGGTCCGCCATCTAACTAGCTCTCCACCATGTGCTCCAATTGTGCCTCTTTTAAAGAGAATGAGAGGTGACACTCTGATTGGCTTATTGAATGATACGCCCAAAACACACCCATGACTAATTCACAGAGTAAGTCCAACCCTTTTAGACTCTAGTCTAAAAATGCGCTGTCTAACTAGCAAGTCACTGGGATACGCCCATGCACCCACACACCTGGCACTTTGCGTTTTAGATCATCTAAATTGGGCCCAAGATGTTAGTACAATATTAGTGTATAAAAGTAACATAACATAGAAACACTTGTAAAGCACTTTTAACTGTATCTTACCAACTCATTTATGTCTGTGTTGTTTTGTTTTTTAAAAAAGTAAAACAATCTTCCTCTATGATGACATAATCTGTTTTCATAGAAGTTACCTGGTGTCGTGAATTTTCCAGATTATGGTTTAATTTTGTTATTCTAAAGCAGCTGTCCCATCTGTCAAGATTAACACATGCATTTCTAAAAAAAATTCTCTATACAAGTTGTATTCTATAGGAAACGGCTTGACAGATTATTGTCTTTTTTTTTCCCTTTAAGAAAAGAAGACTGTTATAGCTCCATAATTAATTCAAATGTTTTTGCAGAGCAAAATTATTATATTATTATTATATATAAAACAGTTAATATGAGCATCACCTTAATCAACTACATCACTAAAATGCTGGTGAAACTGGTGAAATGCAAAGGTAATAATGAACCACTAACAGCAATGGTACTAAACAGCACCCAAAAGCAGTTCATTGGCTCAAAATCATATGGGAACCTGTTTTGGTGCTATATGGCACTCACCTTTTAAGGATGCCATACAGCACCTTTGGAAATAGTGCTACAGAGAACCATTAGAGGTGCCATATAACACTATACTGTTTTTAAATGAGGAATTTGATCCTGGGGGACTGAAAATAAGAATGATTATTAGTCATTTCTTACAAAATGTTGGCTTAAACGATTCAGATTCATTTGATAATTGCTCACTGAGAGACATAGTAGTTTACCTTTTGAAACCTGGAATACCTTTGTGCACATGGGGGTAAAAAGGTTGAGACCCACTGTTTGTAGGCTATTTGAATGTAGTGTTTTTATTCCTTCCCCACTAAACTAAACTAAACTAAGCTGAAGAACCTGCAGAGAATCTCTAAACAACCATGCATGAGGTTAAAATGTCCTCTACTGTTTTTTTGAGTAGAGTACAGTACAGTATAGTACAGTGGAGTTCAATTTAGTTCAGTTTACCAGGAAAAGCACCAGTATAAAACCTGTAAAGAACCATACAGGGGCTCAGTATGTTCTCTACTGGTTCTTCAGCTGAGTTAAGTTTAGTTTACTGGGGAAAGAAACCTGCAGAGAACCTCTAAACAACCATCCAGGGGTGTACAGTGTTCTCTATTTGTTCTTGAATTGAGTTCAATTTAGTTGAGTTGAGCTGAGTTTAATTTAGTTTAATTTATTTCACTGGGGAAAGAACCAGCAGAGAACCTCTAAACAACCACGCAGGGGCTTGAAATGTTCTCCACTGGTTTTTGATTAGAGTACAGTACACGAGTACAGCAGAGTTCAGTTTAGTTAAGTTCACTGGGAAAAGTATCAGTACAAAACCTGTAAGAATCATACAGAGGTGTAAGGGTTCTCCTCTGGTTCTTCAGCTTAGTTTGGTTTAGTTTACTGGGGAAAGCAGTGGGGAGCAGTAGGCCAGTAGAGAACAATACAGTGGCTTAAAAAATTCTTTGTGTGGCAGCAGTGCTACACAGCACCTCAACACAACGCTAAAAGAAGGCTGAGGAACAAACAATCTCTGTGTAATCCTATAAAATATCATTTAATATTGAAACACCAAGAATGGGGCTATTCTGTTTAATGAGTACTTTTACTTTTAACACTTACACACTTTTACTTCAATAAAATTTTAATGCAGGACTTTTAGTGTAACAGAGGATTTGCACAGCATGGTATTGTTCATTTTACTGAGTAAATGATCTAAGTACTTCTTCCACCACTTCTCATTCACAACTGACAATAAAAACACAAAGCTAAGCAGACCCACGTTTCCCAAGCTAGAGCTTATGTAAAGTGATGTAATTAAAAATGAAGGAGGAATATCGATGGCTGCAGTTCCCCTGGCTCGCTCTCAGCCCATTTGCTGAGTGCACCCATATATGACCGATCGCTCTAAAATATCTCCAGAATCAAGCAGCTGAAAATTGCTTTGGAATCCAGTCAACATTTTGCTAATCAATGATAATTAAACTTAAAGATGTATTACCGTTTGATTTAAGAAATAGTGCCTGCTGAGCACGGCACAAAATAATTGGCTTCTGCAGGAGGGCTTTACACTCACACTCATCCTCAGCTGACTTTGTGCGAGTCTCCTTCAGAGTCCAGTCTTTCTCTCTGTGGAGCACAACTGAACAAAGAGTGAAATTTCAGCTTGTGTGCTGTCTTAAACCGTCCAGTCATGGTCCACATTAGCTTTTGCTGATATGCTGATGTGTAATTGTAGGGGTAGAGTTTGACAGCTGGGTGTGAAAGGGATGTTTCTCATGCTGAGGAAATGATTTGTGTACCTCCACCTCTGAGCACCTCCGTTTGTTTCTAACTGGAGCACTGGCGGAGGAGATGAGGCCAACTGCCACTCATTAATTAGCATAATTTAACAGTAAGTGATGAGTTTGCTTGAGGTCGTCCATTTTGTTTGTGCCTTGTGTTTCCTATGAAGCACTTTGTGACAAATGGATTAATAGGAGGATGATGAAAACAATATTCAGAACAAAAGCATCACAGGCTCCAAGGCAACACGCCACAGCTGCATGTTCATACACTAGAGCTGTAACAGCATGTGGATAATCAGTTATTGGATAGACTGAACTATCAGACTTTGGCAACTATTCATAATTATTTGATATTATATGATAGAGACTGCTGCCTTTCTTTTCTTCACATCATTGCAAATCAAATTTCTTTGGGTTTTGGACTTTTGGTTGGACAAACAAAGTGGTGTAATGACATCAGGCCCTATTTAAACAATATTTAGTGTCTAAAGTGCATGATTTTGCTACTGTAGGTAAACAGCACATAATCTGGATGCCAAGGAAGGTGATAGGAGTAAAGGGGTTGTATTACAGTAAGTCCCTAAATTAATCTTAGGTGTGTTTTGAGTATAACATAAAGCCAAGTGTACTTTTACACAGCAGATTTGGCAAATTGGAGAAGAAAGCTTTTCTTTTTGGCTGAGAGTAATGCAGGAGAGAAAATAGTATTTATTTGCACATGCACAAAAGTATGAGAAATGTGGAAAGTCTTTGACAATTAGACCCCATTGCGATGCCATCTTTTCCAGAAGGGTGGTAAAATGGTAGATTAGGGAACCTCTCAATAGAGTCAAGACGTTTGTGGTGGTAGTGATGAGATGAGATGAGATGAAATGAAATGAGATGAGATGAGATGAGATGAAGAAGGAGCTGAAGGCCTGGAAGTGAAGAGGAGTTGGCTTTTGATGAGCTCATCCTGGGCGCTGGATAAGGTGACTGGAGATGAACAGGGTGGAGGAGGGCGCAACGATTCCACCTGAAATAACAGCTGACAGGAGTAGACAGGAGAACAGATTTAACGCTTGGCAGCAGCATCATGAATGACTGAAGGAGATTGTGGCAGAGTGAGATTGGCTAACTTGGAGAGGGAACACCCATAGTCAGCTGATTGGTGTAAGTGGTCGGAGTGAGACAGAGAGGGAACTGTGAATGGATAATACAGCATAAAGAAAGTTCCTGATTGAACTATGCTGAGCTTCATTACTGTCAGTGCAGTAAATGTTGTGGGACATCAGCAACAAAACTAAAACCGTAGATATAAAGCCCTACTTACTCATGTGAGCACCTGTTGGATTTCTGAATGTGTAAAAATGCTAGATGTCATAGTAACCTTTGAGTTTGTATGGGTGTCTGAAATAGTCAGTCTTGCATCATAGGTTAAAAATAGATTTATCTCTTATGAAATCACACTGTTCAGTTGTGTTTTATCAGAATTTTGTGTAGCTATTTCAGTGTCAAGGTGACGTTCGTGCTCCATGAGCAAAGAGATAAGGAAGAGATTCTGGGCAAATTCTTGTCTGTCAGTCCTGAGCAGCCATCACACTCCCTCCAAACCTTAAAGCAATGTCTCACTTTCGGGTGACTTCTGTACTTTTCCAGAACAAGACCTGTCAAATCGTCACGGCAGTCATTTTGATTTGTCTCCTTTGATATACATATATTCCCTCACTTTGACTTTCAGATACTTTTAGATACAAGTGCACAAAATGTTCAAAACTTTGCATGTTTCCTTTCTTCAAGTCGTTGACAGTCAGTGGGCAAATTACAGTATTTTGATATTATGAAACTAATGAACTAGAGCTAATGAAAATATTTCTTGGATTAAAAGGAGCAAAATAAGACACGATCCTGTAAATGCTGTTTTATTTTGATATAATGAAGGCAGTTCACCCTTTGAATGTACCCACAGGTCAGCAGTAAAATAACTCAAAGACAAAAGACGTCTTCCTGATGACATGTTATTCTCAGCATGTATCGCGCACTGTAAAACAGATGAAACGAGATACAGAGATCAAACAAAGCTGAGATACTATCTTTATAAACAGTTTCTATTTGGAGAACACAGTGGAGTCATCACAGCCTCTGTCAGAAACAAGACTTTGTAATGTTATCTCTTGGACTGATGAGTCATCTACTGTAGCTAAACATATTTCTCTCTCTAAATAAAGAAGCGCAGTCAGATATCAAAGTCGTACAGTAGCCAGTTCACAATTTGACAGAGACAGACCTTTGTGGCGCCTCAATACGCAGACCACATGGATAATTTAGCATGAAGGCAGTCAGGAAAAAAAAAGTTTAGTCACGCTCCATTAGGCATACAGCCGTGTTGGGGCACATCTCCTCAGACGCTCCCTGTTACTGTAAAACTAATGGTGAGTGTATTATTGCCACCTTCAGTGGTTGATAATGCAGTCATAGATCATATTGGCTGATCCACCCTGCAGGTGTCAGGATGGAAAAGTATGTCAAAGGTATTCATTTGGCCTCTTACAGTTTGCATGTATATAAATCACATGATTAGAGGTTGTCTCGTTAATCAGGTTTATGTTTTCTGTCACACTGTTGTTATTAAGGGGAAGCATTATTGACCCACACCTGCTTATTCATCATCACTTATCTTCGTCTTCCTACAGTCCGTAAACGGAGAGGCTCAGACAAAAAACTAAAACACAGCTTGGCCTAAAAATGAGCAAAATGTTTTTATGTGTCAGACTTTTGTGTATTAGTGATTTACCTTCAATGCCATGTGTGACCTTCAGTTACAGAAATACTTCACTTGCAAATTGTATAACTTGTATAACAGTTACTCACTGTGTTATCTTAAATTCATGAAGAAAACTTTGCTTTTTCACGCAGGGTCTGCAGTTAACAACAGCTAAACTATATCAAAAAATTCATTGACAAACTTCAATGCGTTTCGAATCGCATACTTTTTCTTTTTACTTTTATAATGTACGGCAGCTGTCCTTAAAAAGTACATACTGCTGCATGCAGTATGCACACAATCAGGACATACTGCTGTCTCATAACATCACATCCTGAACTCTGACCCTCTTGGGCATTTATTTGATTCCTTGGAGATGAAACAAAATGCCATTCATCTAGCTCGCCAAAGGAGAATGACGTCAACCCAGAGAGATCTGCTGTTGCCGTTACTTTGCAATGTATGTAGTTCTAACTTAGAAGTTAGAACTGTATCCAAGCTAGATTCAAACATATTGTATTCACCATAGTAAAATTATATATGCATTTTTCTGTCACTGTTATTTTCATAGTTATGTCCCTTTGTCATTGGTTATCTTCATGGTTATTTTGTTCTTGTAAACAATTAATATTCCTGTTATTACTACTCAAATGGTAATCGCTGTCAGCCGTCATTGCAGCTTCTGAGAGCTGTCAATCAGTGTTCAACAAGCTGTCATCTGTTAGTCAATGTGGCATATGGTCAGCTGCGCAGAGAATTGTGGGTCAGAACAGCCAGATAAGCATGCTGGTTTGCATACTGCAAAATATGACAGGATGTAGGAGAACATCCTGGTGTTTATGGCAAACTGCATTTGACATACTCTGTATTGGGATATACTAAATCTTTTTCTGGCATACTATATCAGGGCTTGACGCTCCTAAGTTGAAAAAGTAAGGAGCACACAAAGAACTTTAGGGGCACAATGTAAATTGGTGAAATAATGTGTCCGCTGCTTAACCCGGTCTGTCTCCTCCACACTTTGACTTATTTCCACACTGCCGACAGTGGGACTTATATTCATTGTGCCGACAGTGGCTTGGAAAACCGCCCATAACTGTGTCACACGGGGAAGAGGGAAGGCGGCTGGAGTTCCTCCAACATTTGCAGTTAGATTATCATATTTTTTTATTGACAAAAATATAGGCTGCTTCGACTGATTTTTTTTTTTTTTTTTTTTTTTTTATGTGCACATGCACATGTGCCCCTAAATATTTTTTACAGTTCGCACACACCTATTTTTAGTCACAAATGTGAGTGAAACGCTTGCACTGTCGAGCGCTGTATATAGTATGGTAGTATGGGGATTGGAACGCACATTAAGTCTCATTTATCCAGTCATATGCTCAGTACTACAATTGCAGCAGTAAATTGGTTTCAGTTTCAATTATAGTAATAAAATATTTGCTCAACCAAAAATAACCCTCCCGTTTTCATTCCTTTAAGGGTCATTCTGACTGATAATGATATAAATTCTGTAATAACATGATAGCAGGAAACCACAATATTTTCTGAGATGGTTCTCGTACAATGACAATCTCATACCGTTGCAACATTACTTGAGACTTCCCAAACACGTTTTTGCTTAAACACGATTTGAACCATAATCATTCTCAAGCATGGCCGAGTAGCGTGCCTGGGCATACACATGCATTTGAACTCTGCTCAAGGAGTTCAGACTCCTGGGAGGACACAGGCACACTCAGCACACACTACTTGTGGGCAAAAGTGTGTAACACATTTGGAAAGCACAGAGTTTACGACTAGAAAGGTGAGACTTAGATTATGGAGTAGAGAGTTTGTAAATGGATGTTTTGATATAGTTTTGCTGTTGTTAATTGCGGACCCTGTTTACTTCAATTCATAAAGAATATATGCCTTTTTGGATTCCGTGTGGAGGTATGCGAGAAAAACACATTTCTCTTCAAATTGAAGGTAACACGTGGTGGGAGATTGGTATAAAAATGGTCAATTTGCAGGTGAATTCCTCCTTCAAGAGCTGTAACACTTCAAGTCATGGAGATGAAGATAGAAAATGGGCATGAGCGTTTGCCTTAAACAGATGTCCTGGTTTCACACCCTGTCTGATAGTCAGCATTGACTTTTGTATGTGTACTGTATATATGTGTTAGTTATTTTGGATGGCATTTTATGTCTTTGTTAGACAGCCGACAGTAGATAGATGATGGGAGGTGCACACCAAAGTTCACTCATTACATCAGTTTTGATTTACAATATTTTACAATTTTTATTTTTTAGATTCAAAATTTTTTTTGCAACATAGTCTTGGCCACGACAGCAGAATAAAAAGTTTCATGTAAAAGACTAAAAGCACAACAGCAAAAATTTTAATAATTATTATTTTAGGGGTAGATTTACAATAAATTGGCTACTGAGTTACTTTTACAGCTTATACTGTGATCCTCCAATGACTAACTAATACATCACAGCCTGTATAGGAACATGTAATCCTTCAAATCAAATTTAAAATCACCAGAGTTGGTGATGCATGTTTTTTGACAGGACACGAACAGTATGAAAAATAGAGTAACTAAAGCTGTCAGATAGATGTAATGGAGTAAAAAGTAAAGTTGCATAAAATGGAGATACTTGAGTAAAGTAAAAATGACTCAAATAAGTACTTAAAGACAGTACTTGAGTAAATGTTCTTAGAAACGTTACGTCTCTTATGTTGTAGATTTTTATTACCTTCAGATAAATAAAATAGAAACAAGGTGCCTTTACATTTTTCCCCAAAAGGCTTTTCTGTAATGCAGAATATCTGTATCAAAGTCATTTGAAGGAGGTTTCAGTTGATACGTGCACATGTTCAGATTTTCAGCTTTATCTCACATACTGTAGGCCCACCTCTCCCAGATAAAACCACACAGGTATTGTCTTTCAGCAGAATATTGCACATTCCCTTTGCCTTTTTTCTGCCTCAAGTAATGTTTCTCCTCCCCTTGTCCTCCCTCTCATGTCTCCCTGCATCTCTGCCGGCTTGTCAGACGGGCGCTTTCAAGAGAAACTTCAGCTCTCCTCTGTTAACCACTGATACACTGGGTGTGGTCAGAGAGGCTCCTGCTGCTCAGGGTGAGTGATGGGAACACTGGCTGATTTCTCACAGCACCAAAAAAATAAAATCTCAGGATGACTGATCACCATGTCTGTGGCCTTCGATCCTTGACGCCTGACAGGCCACTCTGTGTGCGTAGGGCCACGTGTGTGCGTCACTATAGTGTCAGCTATAAAACTGTGCATGTGTTGCTCTGTGTCTGTGTGCAGAGGCAGATAATGGCATTCTTGACCCTGTGTATGAGGCACTGCGCTATGGGACGTCGCTGGCTCAGATGAGTCGCTCCAGCTTCAGCAGTATCTCAGAGTCACCCTGTCATGAGGTAAAAAAAAAAAAAAACCACATAAAACACACAGTCATTCATATAAATTCATGTTGACATTAATCATACCAAGAATATGCTGACTCTGCTGGCTGCAACTCTTTCTTCATAATAGGAGGAAAAACTGCAAGACAAACTGGAAAACCAGCCAATAGCTGAAGAGGAGCACATCCCAGGAAGTAAGTCATATTCCTCTGAATTTCTGGCTGATAATTGGCAGATTTTTAGACATCGTGAAAAGGCTCAAGCCAGGTGCACTCTAGAGGATTTTTAAGTCTGATATGGCTTAAAAAATGTGTGAGACCAGACCACAGACATAATGACAGATTTAACTGATTTTTAATAGTTTAATTGTCAGAATGCACACACCACATGATTCAGTCAAGACGCAGGACAACACACACTTGGCGTTTATGCTGAACAATTTCAGAGTGGTGATTCCAGGGGCTTAGGATCTTAAAGAAGTTGCATGATCAAATGTAACTTCAGAAAAAAGGTATTATTGTTAAGTCCCTTTCCCACCAGGCAAACATCCCATTAATGCCTGCTAACACCTGGCTTTTGTATTTAACAGGAAGGTTACAATCAGCATTCACTCCTGGGACAAATGTCTCTGCAGTAGTCATTGGTATTTATCAGCTCCTGCTCCTATCAGCTTCAGTCAGCAGTGATGGAAATGCAACACCTGGGTGGACCTGCTAATTTTGCCCCTGATGCAAAGACACATCGAAACAAATTACTGTCAGTCTCCGTCCAAGCAGCACTCGAACATCTCTCAAAATTAGTCTGCACTGAGTTTAAAACAGACACTGATTAAGTATGAGATCTAAGAAAGAAGTAACCACCGTAACATTTTCACTTGGCTCCATGCTGCTTTCTGCTGTTTACTAACTTATTTTTTGGCACGTTCATTAAGCTGAAGGTAATGAGAAAGGTGTCCATTACCGATTTTAGTAGGTTTTCCCACAGTTAAAACCCTGCATGTACGTGCTAATATTGGTGGGAAAAGGGTCTTAGTCTAAAACAGGGCTACTGCATGGTACGGCTACAAGCTAGTATGAGCAACATTCCATTCTACAGGTTTTCATTTGTAAATATCAAACATATTTGATATTAATGATGTGAAATTGAGGAGACTTTGATCCCGTCAATAACATCATGTATATGTCTGTAAACACCTCACAGTCCCAAATGTGGAACTATTCCTTTAAAATGTCGCCTTCTAAGCTGAAAATCTCTGAAATCCTATGATGTAGATTTGGCAGAAAAAAATACATTTACACTACTAGAAACAATGCAAAGGTCCTGTAAACGGATGGTTCATCAAATTCAAATAATAGTCAGTGTTTCTTTGAAAGGATTATTTAACATTTTGATGCTGACAAGAAACAGTCTGAATTTACAGGAAACCTTTTGGAGGGATATATCTTACTTCTAAGGTATACAAAGTATGAATGTTGAGATTCTTTGTGACACGTTTGCAGATAAACGTCAGAATGAGATAAAGTACGCCATAGAGGTGACGTTTGTGTTGTCTCCACAGTGCTTTAACCTCTCTGTCTTTAGTCCCAGGAGAGGGGATCATCACTGTTTGTACTGCTGCCACTTTGCAGTAAATGACCTTGACTTCTGCTTTCCTTCTGTTTGTTGCAAAGTGACAAGACCTCTGTGTCTATCCCTCCCCTTTTATTATTTCTCCTGTATCCACACTCTTTCCCTTTTTCTCTGTTTTTCTCTTTCTTTCTCACATATTGTCTTTCCTTCCCCTCTTCCTTTCCCTCTCTGTCTCTCCAGTGCTCACCCCTCCTGAAAGCGAGAAGGCTGATTCAGAAGACAGGGTCAGCCTGAAGGTGTGTAGTCAGCACTCCTCTCCTCTTTCAGCCTGTTTTTCTTGGCGAAAATGCACTCTGTCAGCCCTCTTCAACCTCTGCATCCTTTTCTCTGGGTTTCACATGAGAAAACATGTAGATAACAATCTTCTTTCTTTCTATCTCTCTATCTTCCTTTCATCAGACTCCTAAGAAAGTCGAGGTCCACTCCATCCACACCTATGTGGCTCTCTACAAGTTTCTGCCTCAGGAGAAGAACGACTTGGAGCTACAGTTAGTTTAATTTCTTTAAATACTGTACTACTGATTGCGTACATGAGTGTAATCTGATGTAAGAGGAGGAAGTGCGTACCTGGCCAAAATTTACTGACATTCACACACCATCTGCGTCCTCAGCGGGATGATCGTAGGGGGGGTTGCAAGATTCAGATTGGGAGGAGGGAGCGTGCTGGGAAGGACAAACAGCTGCGCTGAGTGTGTACCATTACAAAAAAGGTTCTTTGTATGTTAGTAGTAGGTGTGGTACGACACCCACAACTAATCTGGAGGACACGTCTGTGCAACAAGACAGCACATGAGGTGTTTCGTCACATGGACACTCGAGCTTCCCCAGAAAAATAACTGTCATGGTGACATTTGCAGTATTACACATAAAACATGAAAAATAAGTTACAAAACAGCACTTTAGTGACATCAGTGCTGCCTGACTAATGTCGCCTATTTTCTGACCTATATGTGAGACTCAAATTTAAAACATAACTTGATGTGTAAACTGTCAAAATGCTACTGAAAGGGTGCTCACTGTGACATTCATTAGGCGTTTTAGGACCAAACCAACCAAAGAACTGTTCTGTTTGCATTTGCATCGCCAGTAGAAACGCTCAAGTGACGTAAGTCTGTTGGCGGTTGGTATGCATCGTCACTTTAGCTTTGATGAGTCAAAATCACATAATTCACCCATCACATTAATGCTCAGTAAAGCCTGGACTTCACTGTCGGTCCATTCGTCCGTGTTTTCTTCCCTTTTTCTTCTCATTATGAGCATTTGTTTGTTTGTTTGTTATTGTTTGTTTGTTTGTTTGTTTTTTTAAAGACAGTTGCAGATGCTGCATTAGCTCGTGTGTTCGACCAATCACCACACATACCGTCACTCAGGGCTTCCTCTTGTGCTGACAGAGTACCTACTCTGGAACAAGCCCCAGGAAGTGCCCCAGGTTTTGAAGCCAATTTTCTTAGTGGCCAAACAGTGTAATTACATCGTCATGTGATGCCCTGTGGCCCAAAAAGACTTTTCCCGTTGACTTGTGTAGTGAGAGAGATGTCTGTAAATCAGCGGTGGCATAGTTTGAGCATCACAGCCCCAGCAAAATGACTTGTTTCACTATCAGGATTTAAACCATTTAGTCTGATAACATTTGAAAAGTCTAGAAGAGCTGCATGATTGAATCCTTTTATCACCATTTAAGTTTGGGTAGCACTAAACAGGAAGTAGCTACCTCAGCTGGTTGAAGTCTCATGTGTACGTGCTGTATGGGCTCAGTGATGCCGAAGCACTGCCGATCATCTGGGTAATTTTATACGCAGCTGTTGAGCTTTATGCATCACTGAGCAACTTTCATAGGAATGAACGGGGCCCCGCCTCTAATGCTGTATCCAGTTCTCTCTGTATATTCACGCTCTGAAATGGGAGCTAAAAAGTCCCTCAAAATTGGGTTCTAAAAACTACAATCCCTCCTACTTCTTGTGGTGCTGACATACAAATAAAGGGGATTCTTAGAACTATGAAAATGTTTCTACAGTCAAAAAACACCAGTTGTCACACTTGCTGTAGTATGACTGTAACATTTTTCTGTTGATTGAATATTTTTTGGGAAATACTGTTCATCACCTTTGTGCCAAGAGTTAGTCAAGATTGAGACTACATTCATATTTGTACACTTGATAGGAAGCTAGAAGCAGCTTAGCTTAGCATCAAAGACTGGAAGCAGGGGGATATAGTTAGTCTGGCTCGAGCACCAAACTCCCAGGAAATTTAAGTTTTTTATTACAGATGAAACAAATAAGAGCCAGGCGTAGTGTTTTCCAAACCTGGTCTCACTCCGAAGTCGTCGAAATCCGGTTTTTGAGCAGTGACGTCCAGCGTCAGACACAGACAAAAAAGGTCGTCCTTTAACATAGGCATGATAAGCGGCCGGTCACAGTTATAGTTTAACAGCAGCCAGCAACGTTGGGGAAACACGGCAGGACAAGAGGAAAAGTTAAGGTGGTGAAAGAGTGGACGGGAGGGGTGGTGGATGGGTCTAACAAACACCAACATTCACCCAAGAGAGTGGTGTTTGTGTCCCCTAAGACTCTAAAGCCAAACCCTGATATTGTGAGAATGTGTTGGTTTTATTCTGCTAACAGTCTTTATGCTAAGCTCACGTTTGCTGTCTGTAGCTTCCTGTTTAGCACAGAGACATCCGACTCAGCAAGAAAGTGAATAAGTGCATTTCCCTAAATGTGGTGATAAATGTTTAAAAAGTCTTCTCACTGAGCACTTTGTTTGACTGTGTCTTTCCTCCAGGCCTGGCGACAGAGTTCAAGTCACAGATGACTCCAACGAGGACTGGTGGAAGGTGGGTTGTGGAAAAAAAAGCTCTATTCAAATGCACTTATATGAATAAAATATTATCACTACAAACCTCCAGATAGCCTTTAAATAGATACTACAGTCACATACCGACTTCAGTTAGACGCTCGTACAATCAGTTGAAGTTCTTCCATTCAAAGCAGAGCTGTTCAGAGACGGTGAGAGCTGGTGGATGTGCTTGAAGGACTGTAGGTGTGGGTGTTAGCAGAGCTGGTTGTCATGAAGAGGGAAAGAGGAAGAGGACAGATTGCAGTCAGTGTTTAATGAGGCAGCTGAAGATCTTAACCTTCGACTGGCGAAGGACAGGCAGGTCTTTACATAACCGAAACACAAGGGAAAAGTACCCAGATATCTACTTCAATAAAATGGTAGCATTGTGACCATATTTCTATAGTTCATATTACTAATGCAAAGAGCTTTACGTCAGAGAGGTATAAATGGCTTGTTTCAAAGATATATAGAGTCAACTAGATAGTCTTCGACATGAGTTACAATCTGATGACATAACGAAAAGAAACATTTTTTTTTTCAACTGTAATCACTGGGATTTAAATGGGTTATAGTTTTAAATCACAATACATATAAATATATGTTAAACAGCAGAATTTAAAGTACAGTTATACAAAAAAAACCTTTATGTATTGAGAGTAACTGCTGTTTAATAATCTTGGTGTGATCCTTGATTCAGTACTACGCTTCAAAGATCCTCAAGTCTACCCTCACTAGTTGTTCCTAGATCAAGGCTGGGAACTAAAGGTGACCGGGCTTTTGTCTTTAGGGCCCTGAAGCTCTGGAATTCTCTGCCTGAGGCGATCATGCTGGCTAGCACATTACCCGTTTTTAAATCATTGCTTAAAACATATGTCTATAGGAAAGCTTTCCCTTTTGTGTTTTATTTCCTTTATATTATATCTATCTTTTGCCTCTGTACACACTTTTTTCTTTGCCTATAAATTGTAATTTAATGTCCTTTTTATATTGAATTGCCTCACTGGCCTGTTTCATGTCCACTCTGTCTTTTCATGTGAAGCACTCAGTGCATTTAATTCCCTTATTGTTAATGCACTTAATGCTGCATTCAGTTTCTAGTATAAAAGGCACTATATACATATGTGTAATATAATATATACATACTGTTCATGTAAACCCAACCCATTAGAGAAAACTGACACTTCACCCCCCTCCTGCCACTTTACTGTAAATGTGGAGGAACCAACATCTGGACATGAGCTAGCAAACTCAACTTTGTTCGCCTCTGTTCTCAATAGTGAGGGCTCCACACATACACATGCTTTTTGGTCCAGTACTGACGTGGCTGATTAGGGAACAAAAACATTCCCTTTATTTCTATTTTCCAGCTAATCGTGATGGTTTATTTAAATTCCAATGTGTTACTGTGATATAAGTGTGATGCATATTTAGGCAGCCGGCCAAGTAAACAGGATTGAAAACACAAAGAATCTAATTGCGTATGCTCAGCCAAGGACTGTCAAGGACTGGAGTGGGTGCTGGCCGTGTTGTGTTTGGTGTTTGTGTTGAGATATAAGCAGGAGGATGATTGAAATACAGTAGTATTACAGTAGTTTCTCTTTGTCAACAAGGCGGCACGTTGTGGCTCATCACAGGGAGAGGTCAGCGTCACAGATATTTGTACTACAAGCAATTAAGAACCTTTTTTTCCTGTTTTAGCCGCAACAGAACAGAAAATATCTATTTATAACTCTGTGTGTGTGTGTGTGTGTGTGTGTGTGTGTGTGTGTGTGTGTGTGTGTGTGTGTGTGTGTCCATGTTTGCTTGTGTTTACCAGGGGAAAAGCAGAGACAAGGTGGGATTGTTCCCGGCCAACTTTGTGCAGCGGGTCCGCCCTGGCGAGCGGGTGTGGAAGGTCACCGGTGGTTTCCACGGCAACCGAGACAAAGGCCAGATGACTGTGAAAGAGGCCCAGGTGAACACACAGTTTTCCTCTCTCTCTTTCACACACAAACACACACACACACACACACACACACTCTGGATACATTTTTTAAATGTATGCAAATTCATGCAGAAAACTGCTGAGATTACAGAGGACAGAATGTTATGGCTTCCAATGCAGCTCACTGTCTGCCACAAACTCACTCCCTTCACTGAATGTCACTTGCTCCTCCTCCTCCCGCTCCACGCTCCTCTCACCCCTCCCTCTACAGATCTGTGTGGGGAAGAACGAGGAGGTTGACGGTTTCCTCCGGCTGAGCAGTGGGAAAAAGCGGGGCTTGGTCCCTGTGAAGTATCTGCTAGAAATATATGATGGCAGCGCTCTCGTCCTTGACCCTCAGTGTGACAGAGAAGTTCACTATGACGGAGGAATACTCAGGAGTGTTTACCCGACACCTCACTGACCGCCAACCACCCACCTCCGCCCCTCCAAAAAGTGGCAGTGAATTAGCAGCTTGAGTGGACCACGACCCACAACTTTGCTTTTTACTGCAGAGGCTTTTAAGACTAAAAGGAGGCGGCGGCGGTGGCAGTGGTGGTGGGGGCTCCTTCAGAGTTCTTTAGAGCTACTTTTCTTGTAGCACAACTTTACTCTGTGTGCTTTTAAACACACTCACAACCGAAATGTAGCATCATGTTGAAGAGGGGATCGCGTGCAGGAAGTCTGGCTACCTCACTAGCCGTTTCCATTGGTCATCCAAAAAAATGGGAGAGGACTATGTCACTATGATGTCAAGGTGTGTCCAAGCCTTGTGAGTCTTCATTTAACTGTTTGTGTAGAAAAACAAGACGTAAGAGATCGTGAAAGATTGTAGCTGTTTGTTGTAGTGGCTTGTTTCAAACCTCTAAATAGATTTGGTTTAGTAGATTCAACGGAGGGTATGATGATCCAGTTTTATATGTGCAGACTTTCAGCTCATAACGTGTCTGCTGTTTTGTTATGGATTCATAATGTGTGTATGTGTCTCTCCTGCTCCGACTAGAAAATGATTCAGGTATTACATTGTGTGTAATTTAAAAAACAAATGCTGTGTCTCAAATCAGATACTACCAGTTGTACACTCACATGCTGTACACTGTGTACTATGTGCTTGTGTAGTGCGCGAATTTTGACAGGGTGGTGCTGTCTAAAACAAACAGCTGTTGCACACTTATCAGAAATGACGGTCAAAAGATTTGACAACTTTTCTGTACGTGGAACATTATCCCCAACATTTAATAAGTCACTCGCTAAAATATATGCTTGCAGTATGTGCTTGTTTGCTTGCTTGTCTTCTTCTTCTGTATTTATTTATTTATTATAGTAGAATTAAAATGTGTTTTAAATGTCTGTGGCTCATACTGACTGGCTCTATCACCAGCTGATCTCAGAGTCAATGACAGCCGCTGCAAAAATGTACAACCTATCAAGCATTTGACCACAAATCTAATATTAAACACTTTTACAGTGAAGACAACAATTCAAATGTACAAACACCAAACTTCACTTACACTCATATACAGTCCCTCCAGGATGCTGTGATCTCAGCAATTAACTCAAAGTCAGCCAGTCCCTTTGAATTCTGCATGACCTTTCAATTTTGTCCATTTACCGCAACATTACCACAGATTTGACAATTTAAAATGGGTAAAATCTCATTTAATTGTAGAGCAGTGTATTGATCACTCAGCTCCTCGCTTTCTCTGTCAATCATGAAACTATCTGCTATGGAGCTGGAACTCTGTACCCGGGACAGAGTCACACACACAGTAACACACCGAACTGTTAGTATTACATGGCAGGTTTAACAACAGAGTTGCACCGTGTCAGTGTCAGGTGAGCTGGGTGTCGGATGTTAACTGCTGCTGTAGGGCTTCAGCCCAAGCAGCAAAATGTGATGAGTAAGGATGAGATCATGTCATACTCATTAATTGTATATAAAGATGGACGACGCATGTCCACTCATGTCCCCCACTGCCCAAAAATTAAACCAAAATATCCTGGATACAACCGCTGCCATCTTGCACTGGTGATGTCACTTAGAGCCAGGGTCTGCGCAGTAGTGATCTCCGCGACATCGAGTTCCTGCCCAACCACCTGTCCGCACAACTGCGAGCAGTGCCAGAGCACTCAGAATGATGTTGAACCTAATTTTTATAGTATCAAATAAATATTTAAAAATAAACTAACCCGAAAAGTTAACGCTTGAACATACAGAAATATGATAAGAACTACCTAAAATAACAGTAACCATCTTTGGTAAAAATTTGCTCTGAGTTTTAAGTGTAGCTCATGTCCCATCCACTAACATGGAGGGGTGCGCTTTATGACCAGTACTGCAGCCAGCCACCAGGGGGCGATCAGGATATTTTGGCTTCACTTTTGAGGAGTTGTCATGTCGTCTATCTTTTTTATACAGTCTATGGTTACGCTGTGTTAACTCATGCTAACGCAGCAGAGAAAGCAGGAGGAGAGTGCTTAGCTGTTAGGTAGCTGGCAAGCTAACGATAGCATTCGCACTATCGTTTGCAGTACCAAATTATTACAGAATTATCCTGATAATAAACCAATGGATTATACCCGACAACATTGTAGCTGTTGTGAAATATATATGTGTACATTACTTTGCCGTTTGTTGGATGTTTCACAAGTTTGATATGTGTTTGAGGGTGAGAAGTGTCCAGCGTTCCACACTCAACGATCTGACCATATTGAGCGCACTATCCGGGTACTCATAGTGCACTGCATTTTGCTGGACTTCTCAGTGTAAACGCACCAATGCACTCACATTAGTAAGTACAGAAGTATCCGATTTGAGACACAGTAACCGTCTTTTCTGCTACATCCTGGTCAAATGAAAGTCATAACACACACACTGGGAATTTTTTTGTATTTCAAACTGCTCTCCAGTGATTAGATTACTGTACATTTGTGCTCTTCACAGCTCTGATGTGACAAATGCTTTGCGTGCACCTTTGGGAGCTTTTTTTCCTCAGTATGCCCTTCAGTGACACTCTTGCTACACACACACTAACACACACAGATTTTTGTAGTTTGTTTTGTCCCATGTAACTCTGACATCACCCCTCTTGGATCTGCTTCCTGTCATTATATCGTCAGCGTTGTTTATCTGTATGTAAAGTCCTGTAATATTCGCTGTCATATTCAGTCGTGTCAAAATTTCTGAGCAAAGACATACTGTAAGTCAGGATGATGGATAAAAAACCAAACTCAGTGTTGTTTGTCAAAGAAAAGAACGTTCAGTCTCTCATGTTCCAAACGTCACCTGTCAAAGATGTGCTGAATTTTTGATGAACGTCTAATGTTTCTCTCAGCACACACAATTACTTTTAAGTAACTCTGAGGGACTGTTTCTGTTTTTTTGAGGTGATAAAAGGCAAAATCAGTGCACACTATTTGATTCACTGCTCTGTCATAAACCAGAAGGCAGTGACAAACTGTCTTTGTTGCGGCAATAACTGTAAATAAAACTATGACAGTATGTGTAAATAGCCTTATAAAGATACTGTATATATTGGCTCTGAGTAGCGCTCTGACCGGGAGGTTTGCAGCTATCCAGGAGTCAACTAAGGGCATTAATCTCACAGTTATAAATTACAGGAGATCATTATTTATCGTCTCACTACAGTACCAATGTATGCATCTCTTTGCTCAATTAACATCTAGCCCTGTCAGCACAAATCTCTTCAAATACTATGCACAACAGTTCTAGTCACTCACTTTATTTTGTACTCAGCTTATTTCCAGCGTAGCCACACACACACACACACACACACACACACACACACACACACACACACACACACACACACACACACACACGTGTCTGTATAATATATCTGTGCTTTTGCAAAGATTGAAATTTGGACTCCAGCTTTTTACACAGTGTCCATCTCAGCTCAATCTGCACCATGCTAATCCTAAACATTACCGTCACTGGCTAGAACCAAGATTGGCTCAGGATCAGTATTACCCAGGTGAACTCTCTTTCTCACCATAATGCACACTACGAGGCTAGTTCTCTGCATGGCTAGCTGCCCCTGGATCCTCACATCTCTCAATAAAGTCAGATGAACTGTCAAAGTGTGTGCTCTCTTATTTGAGAAATAATTCATACTTTGTTCCTCAGCTCTGCTCTATGTGTCTCTGTCGAACCATGTTCTCACCTTTATAAATGCTGGAAAATAAATGATAAACGGTGGAAGAAGTACTCAGTTACAATCACTGTGCTCCGTAAAGGTAGCAATACCACACTATAAAAACACTCCATTACAAGTAAAAGCGCTGCTGACACATATGTTATATGTCACACTAGAGGCTGAAAACTGATGTGTTACATGTTATGCCTGTCAAGCCTCTTGATTCCACAAAGCCCTGATGCAGTGTATAATCACATGCATAAAGCAGTCCTGTTTATGCCTACTTTGCAGTAAGTAGTTACTATAGCAATGAAATGTTGTGGAGTAAATGGTACAGTATGTCTCTGAAATTTTGTGGGAAGAAGTATAAATTAGCAAAAGATGGAAATACTGATGTAAAGTCCACTGTATAAAACAAATTGTGAAGATCCCTCTGGCATGGGCACTACAGGGATACTGGATGCTCACAGTGATTGTTTATCTGTGTCCTTCACCACTTACGCATAATTTTTCACCCCAGTTAAGACCATATGAACTATGTTCTGTCCAGTCACTGGTCCATCCTTGATTGACACTAATCAGATGTTGACCCTGGCATTAATTAGTAATGCTGTCACCCACACTTCTTCATGACTTGATGTGATAAATGACAGGAAGATTGTGCGTCATATTTCACTGTATTTAATCAGTTTGTTGAAGACATGAACCTAAACAGTGACCTAACGGTGAAGGCCATGAGGATATTACCTCCGACTGAACAACTGACAAATGACCAATGCCACAACCAGATTATATTAATGAAACTATAGACTGTGCACATTTTTAACAAGAGTCTAAGACATGCCAGCAGCTCCGAGAGGCTGTGCATAGTCAACGGTGATTTAAGGGTCCTGACACACCTACCAGCAGCTGGCTGTTGGTCAATGTCAGGCGTCGGTGAGTTGTCACCCTATTTTTTGGGGTGTGTCCCACACTGTTGACACTAGTTGGCCCTTGAAGGCTGTTTTTCGGCTGATAGAGCATATTAAGTTGGTGTCAGAGATGGTGGAGCCCGCCACTAAATGATGTTACTGTACTTGGAAAGAAGAGAAGAGAAACGGAAGTGAAGAAAGAAAACAAATGGCTAATGTCAAAAGGACCTGAGATCGAAAAAAAACTTGTTATTAAAGGTAAGGTTTTCTTTTTTTTAGCCTAAATATCTTTTGTTCTTTCAACATCGGGCTGTGTTGTTAATGTGCTAACTGGCTAACTAGCATCTTGAATCCATCCTGTCAGTCTTCCAGTTTCCCTTTTTTAATGACGAATGCAGACTACGTGCTAGTTGGCTGTTGGCTTTGTGTTGTGTGCAGTGCAACACTGCTGACATTAGGTGACGCGACAGTCAGCCTTTGTCGCCAGTTGTTCTTTTAAGTCTATTTGGTGTGTCTGGGCCTTTAATCTTAATGCTAACAGCAGCATGCTTTTATGCTGATTTTTAGGAGGTATAATGTTCACCATAATAGTTTATCGATGTGATATAGAGTTTAATAGATGGGTCCCTACTGTTCCTCCACTCTGACACTTAGCACAGGAGTCCCACAAGGCTGTGTGTTGAGCCCATTGCTCTACTCTCCATACGCTCATGACTGTGTTCATCCCATAAGACCACCACCTTAGTTAAAATTGCAGATGACACAACTGTGGTGGGGCTGATCACCAAAGGCGACGAGTCTGCCTACAGAGAAGAGGTAGTGAGGCTGACAGTGGTGCACAGAAAATAACCTTATTCTTAATAGCAAGAAAACAAAAACAATCATAACTGATTTCAGGAAGAAGCAGGATGTCCATTCACCACTGCACATTAACAGGGAGAGAGTGGAGAGGGTGACCAGCTTTAAATTCCTCGGCACACACATTTCAGAGGACCTCTCACGGACGACAAACGCCATGCCCCAAGTCAAGAAGGTGCAAAAGCGGCCATACTTCCTGAGGACGCTCAAGAAGGTATACCAGTCACAAGAGCTTCTGGTGTTGTTCTGCTGCTCCATTGAGAGTGTCCTCACATACAGCATCCTTGGGTGGTACGGTAGTTGTAGGTCTTGCGCTACAGGTCCATCATTCATAAACAGTCTCTACCCCAAAGTCATGACCATACTAAACTCTTAAGTGAACTCACTAAAACACATTACAGTTATTTTTCTTAAGTGCAATAACTTATTTTAAGTACAATAATATGCATGCACACTTTTTTAGGTATGAGCTTGATCTTTGAGTGCACCTGAATTTCATTGTATGTTTGTACAATGACTAAGAAATCTGATCTGATCTGATCTTAGCGCATTAGCATGCTGACATTTGCTAATTAGCCCAAACACAAAGCTGAAGCCGAAAGAAATGTCATTCTCATTTTGGGCAAAATTTTGACCTGATGGTAGCGCTAGATAAAAGTCAAGAGATAGCCAAAGTTGCTTAAATACATGCCAAAGTAAAAATGGATGTTGGCGCCAAATTTTACAGCAGTCCATCCAGTAGTTGTTGCAATATTTAAACCGAAGTGGTGGACCAGCAGTTTAACACTGCCATCCGTAGAGCTGCTAGCATGGCTAAAACACTTTAAAGAAAAACATTAAATGGGCTTTTTTTCTCCATCCACCCACGTCTTTCTGCTATCCCCTAAAAAGCGCTAATTTCAAGCTGAAAGTCTGCACTTTAACCTCATATTCAATGTGTAATTTCACACCTAAAATCATAAGCTATTGAATCCAAACAGAAAATGTCTCCCTTCATGGCCACAGACGTACGCTGAGCTCTTTCATTTGACTTGACAGTGCAGCGCCCGAGCGGACTTCTTGTTCTTAATGACCATAAATAATATGATTAACTCCCAATAAAATTAATTGGCAACGGAGGAGCTGCTGGCAGGCCATAGACTAAAGCTGGCAGAGAGAGTGTTGTGTGTCCGCGTGTGTGTGTGTGTGTTGTGTGTGTCCCTGCTGTGGTGTGAGGAACATTTCTCAAATCATGACCCAGTTCTGTTATCAAATTGGATCAAATGTGATTTTCGTCTCCGCAGAGAGGGAGAGAGGGAGACAGAAGTGTGTGCAACTGGCAGTACATCAAGCTTCACTTACATTTCATAAAACTGCTGACTTTGGTGCCCAAGATGGCAGCATGCTCTCCACTTACTGTACCGCCGAGCTCTCCCTGCCTCTCCCTTTCATGACAATGAGCAGAGGTTGAAATCCTCCTCTCAAATTCTCTTTATGCAGCTCAAACGGCAGCGATAAGCAGAGCGTGTGAGGCTGAGTGTCTGTCTCTCCCTTAGCAAATCATTTTCACTCCTCTTTCACGCTACATCCATCAACATCACGACGAGACATTGGAGTGTTTAGTTTGGGGCAACAAATCCGAAGCGAGAGTATCAAAGAGGCTGGTCCTGAGCGTATCACACCCCCTCCAGAAAATGAAGTAAAATGGCTCATTAAATGTGTGATTTGTTACACAATCATCCCATAATGCTCACACTCACTTCTCTGTATCTCTTAAAACTGAGCAGCAGCTGCTGGACAGCCTCGCAGTAGGGGTGATGCGCAAGGGCGTTAACAAGCAACAGGGATATAGCTATAATGCAAATTCCGGAAGAAAATCCGGGCTCAAAATAGCTCTTGATTATATAGGCAGGATGAGGGGAGCACTGTACGAGGGGAATAACGCTGTCTGGTGTTTGGCAGATGCAAAGAAGGAAAAAAAAACATCTTATAGACCCCCTGCATCAAACATAGGCAAATAAAAATAATCCCTCACTCCTCTTACTGTCTGTTTAATTCAGTCCATGTGAGAGGATATTACACACAAGTCTATACAAGGCTTTAAATATGAAAATCTTCAGTTTATGTAATACAGACTGTTAATTCATACTTTGTGGACGCCTCCTGGAACAGATTTATTATGTGAATACGTCCAGCGTCTGGGTTCTGAGTGTGTCACTCCCAAAACACGCACACCAAACTCAGGTCAGCTGAGATTATTGGGGAGTGACTTTAGTAAAATTTTCTGTTAAGGGTGCACACGCAGGCAGCAAAAACAATCTGTAAAGGCAATTTTAAGGTACTATCACCAAGAGGCAACTTCCGCAGTTGGAAAATAAAGCCAATATGGAAGTGCCAAAAACTGCAGTTCATCAGATGGCCACTTGAGGCTGGCTCCAAATGGGTCAACCCCCATAGACCTTCATGTTAAAATGCATGTTTCGGTCTCTAAAGTTAATTTCGATGTCCATAACAACTGCACAGGGGGTGTTTACATTTTATTAAAGCTTAAAATTACACATATTTAAGGGCAGGGCCACTTGAGTGACAGGGCGTCTATGAGGCATTGCTACAGTCTATGAGTCAGATCCATCCCTTGATCCTCTACAGTGCCAGCCTCTCGTCCAGTATGGTCACTTCTGGCTCCAAAAAATCAAGATGGTGACGTCCGAAATACCAAACTTGAAGCTTCAAAACAGCTGTCCACAAACCGATGGGTGACATCATGGATGTGCTATGATTATCATTAAATTGATATGGCCACAGTAGCCTATATACACAGTTGTGTTTGTGTCTACCGGAAGATTGTACATCCAACATGCACTCTCATGTTAGCTCTGGTCCGGTCTTCCCAATGACTTTTGAAGAAAATTTTTCTGAAAATAGCTTGCAGTTGTGCCCGAAAACTACATACTGATTTGAGCTGTGAGGCCGAACAAAAACGGTGTCATATTCTGCCTCTCTGGTCGTGTTCGAAATGGCATACTGATGTACTGCATACTACCAACTGCATATGAAATACTCCCTCACCATGTGCTGCATACTGTGCACTAAATCACCGGCAGATTGTTCACACTTAATTATAATCAAGCAACACGTCTTCTCTGCATCACATGTCCCGAACACAGAGAATAAGAAAATACAGGCAGAGGACAGAATCTCTGCAGAAAAATACACCACCACACACTCCTAGTGGGTCATATGTGATGATTGAGAGGGAATTCTGTGAGTTTATACAGTGTTTTAAGGAAAATCCTGCATAGTATATCCTTACAGTAAACTAATATCATTAAGGGCTTTGTTGTTAAATATGTTTTCTTTGGAACATTGATTAATCAACATAGTAGTATGTCTAGTATGTTAGTATGCAATTTCAAACAGAGCTCTGTCCCTCCCTCCAGCCACACTCCCACCTCCCCAAACCTTTTCCACCTACACCAGTCGCCTCACTCCTTCATCCACCTGCTCACCTGTTTCCACCCTCCCGCGTCTGCACTGCAGTAACCCCCCTTTCCCTCCAGTCCCAGTCACCTGCCCTTCCCCCACCCACCTGCTCACCTGTTTCCACTCTCCCTCGTCAGCCCTGCACAATAAAACCAGCCTGTTTCCACTCATTGCCTGTCAGATCATCAAAGTTGCTTTCATGTCTTGTGTTTGTGCTTTCAAGCTTTTGTTACCTGAGCTCTCTCTGCCTGTGGGTCCAATCCTGCATTTCCTCAGTGGTGACAAACAGTGAAGTTGTAGCCTGTTAAACTGAAACAATGAGCTGGAAAAATGCAGCTGAAACGCTCTTTATAGAGCTGAGGGGAACTGCGGAGCTGAGTGATAATGTTCCGTTTCACATATGCACAGACCTTTGATTCATCACTGATAGTAAAATAGTGATTATAGCAGCTTCAAATGGAAAAGTTTGAGGTAAACTCAGACCAAGGCTGAAATAAAAGGGAAAGAATTGAGCTTCAGATGTAAAATAATCACCATCTGTTTTGTTCCCCTGGTTTTAAGTTGTCACTTTGAATCAGAAAAACTCTTATTCCTAAAAAAAAAAATGGATTTAACAAACTCACAGTTGAAAGTCATCTGCCAAACCAGAGGGACTATTAATATTTATTTAATCAGATGACTTGGCTGATTCAGAGACGATCAACACTTCGTGCTTCAGCTGCAGCCTTTGATGACCACGCCTGAATTCTGGTGTTATTTTTCCTCCTCCCCGTCTTATGTTGTCACCATCCTCAGGTTCCAGTCATGTTTACATTCTCCCAGACCCCTGGCCAACTGGACCATTAAAAATGAAGGAGGTACACGGGGATGGCATGTTTAATGCATGGTCTCATCTCCTGCCTCTGAGGCGTACCTTCCGCTTTCTCAGGATGCCGCGTGCACGAACACGCTCTCATCGACAGGAACGAGCACCGAGTCCAGAGGTAAAAGACGGCACGCTGAGTTCTAGGACTTGGTGTCTGAATAGTGAAAAGTCAGGGCGCATCCTTTGAGATGATCTTAGAGGTTGAGTAGGATGGAGAAAACAGGCCCAGGGGTTGACACATGAAAGCTGTCTTTGAAGCTTGCTACACTGGGAATGGTAGATTTAAGGAATGGCATATGCTCCTTTGCTTCTATAGGATAAGTATTTTAGGGGAGGCCTGGGGTAATTTACTGTTTATTCTCACACACAATAAAAAGAGATCAAGAGAGTTTTATTTATGAGGATGGATTAGCTTCAAACCATTGTCCTCTGTTTCCAAAACCATCTGTCTATCATATAAAAGCATTGTCTTATAGATAAAACATTTATGAAAATACACTGAAGAGCTCTGCAGGATAAATCTTAAAGGAAGTTCTTTATTCTTCTTGGTTTTCAGCTCAAGTTAAAGTAATACCAGGGTAAAATAACGTGTATTTAGGAGTAAATGAAAAACAGATTTCAGTTAGTCAAAGTATTATATGTGGCGGTATGGCTCTGTCCTGGGGCCTCTCTGCCTTTCCACGCGCCTACGTAGAAAGCCTAAGGCAGAGAGAGCACACCTCTCTGACCTTACACATGCAAACTAGGGAAGTCTGAGACAGAGAGAGCAAACCTCCCTGCCCTTCCATGCGCCTACATGGAAAGCCTAAGGCAGGGTGAGCATCAGCAAAGATGACAAACAGAAACTACACTAGCTTTGTGCGGCTAACAGTTGCAGATTGATCGAGGGGTAGATATTGTGATATTATTGGTTGAAAATGGTCGGCACTAGCTTATGTAACCAAACATCATATTTTGTTTTACAAGAGGAAAAAAAATATTGGATTTTGATATAAGAATATGCAGAGATTGTTTTTTCAAGTATATTTATTAATAGGTGCACAAAATGTCCAGAGATGGAGGTGGTTAGGTTTAGGAAAAAAGAGACTTTAGAAGTTTAAAAGAAGCGAACACCACTCTCTCGGATGAAAGTCCCATCCACCACCCCTCCTGCGTGCCCCACTCGGACATTCGTCGCCTTAACTTTCGTCCTCGTCCCGCCACATTTCCCCCTGACACCACCAGGCGCTGTGAAACTATAACGGCAACCGGCCACGTATAAGGACAGCTTTTTTTGTCAGTGTCTGATGCCGCAAGTCACTGCCCAGGCACTGGATTTCGACGACTTCAGAGTGAGACCAGGCTCATGTAGCCAACAGAATGGGTTCCTGCACTAAATTCAGCATTTCTGTAATTATTGGAAAAATCATGGAAAAAAAACGTGGTCATGACACACGTTATTATAGGTTCACTTGGTTTCACTCGTGACACAAACACCAATCTCTTGGGAGAAACACCTGCGTTTGATTGACCCATCCACCACGCTAGCCTACATCCTTACATGGACTTATGGTCTTATACCACTTCCTTCATCACTCCACGTGACTCGTATTGGTCATATGATTGCAGCCTTTCCAATTACATTGGTTATATACGAAGTACTGCCTCATGATTTCGTGGGTCATATATGAATTGTGGTGCATTACTTTTCGTAGGTATAAATACGAACAGGGCATGAGAGCAGCCTGGATTGATGGCCTTTTTGCTTTGTCATCTTACAAGGTCATCTTTGAAGTTGTTTTCCACCAGTGATTGGATCAATGCTATTTTGGTTTGATTGCTTCTGTGCAATCACAACAACAAGCACCTCATTTACTCACAAGTACAAAATTATAAGTTAACAGCATTTATGCCACAAAGTAGAGTGTCCAATCAAACAGCCCGTAACCTTGAACTGACCCTTTCCAGCTCCTCAAAGAAGACCACTGTGTGGCATATGAATAGTGACATATTAGGTTACATCCTCAGTACAAAAATGAGGACTAGTTGCTGTTGTCAGATATATATGTTGGATTCAAAGTACTGCTGTATTGGTTGGAATGTACTTTATCCTGATAAACAGAGGTGAATGTCTGCACAGGAAGTTGGCCTGTATGCCAGATGGCTGTTTCATGGGTTATCACAGATGTTCCTCTCAATTAAGCCCATGACATCTTACGAAAACACAACACAAAGTTCCAGTCTTGCAGATCCAGCCCACCTCCACACCTGCTCTCAGTGCATCCACTCCACAACTCCTCACTGCAACAGGATTAAACTCTGCAACACTTCACCCAACATACCTTTTCATCAGTACTGACCACCTAAATGTTTTTCCTCTTCATGTTTTAACCTCTCGCTGTTATGTAGCTCTGATGGTATTGTTGGCCTTTTGACTCCGCCGCAAAATGAAAATCAAGGAAGGTCAATTGCAGCACGATTAAGGGACGAGGTCATGACTCATGAGGAAAGTGGCTCTAGGCTGGAGGGGAGAGAGCTATCAACATACATGCATTTCCCTGCTTGTTTTTATCCAGATCAAGAAGGTTTAGTTTGCTTTAGTGTCCATGTTTGTTAATGACTGCAAGACCTCCGGTGATTTATCTCCATACTAAGCGGCTACTTTGCATTAGTAACACAGTCTAAAGAGTTTCTATCTCCCTAATCACTGAGTAAACACTGTTTTTGTCACACAAGTGTCCTGGTTTCCTAGTTACTTAATGCTTTGTAGTTACACATTTACTTCATCTGGTACGCAGTACTGTACCACCCTCTGAGGACGATGTATTGTAGCGTATAGCCAACATAATCATTACTGTGAACTGACCTAAAGCAGAGAATAATGTAGAAACAGTAAAGTCAAGAGGAAAGGGTTTGAATCTTCAAGGCTTGTTTGGCTTTTTTGTCTTCATCTTTAGCTACTGCCTACTTTATATATGCGCTTAAGTTGAAGAACTTATCACATAATCTAAATAAATGTTTGACTTACAGGTAGCAGTTACAAAAAAATATGTACATTGATTCATAGCTAAAGCTAGCTGTAGCTATTTCATCAGTTAGCTTTAACTCCACATAGCCTAGCTTCAACTGTTTTTCTGTGGTTTACATGCTTTTTTCTCAGAAATTACACATTTTCCATGCAAGATAGTTATTTACGTGATAAAACAAGGGTCAAAAAGTCAGATTCTGTCTTTGACCAAATAGGTACTTACTGTACTTTTGCTTTTTAGGGCAATACACTGAAGACAGTGAGATCACTGAAGACTGAACAGAAGGTCTTTGCCCTCAGATTCTTTCTACAGCTGTGTGTTCCCTCTCAGGCATACATGATTGAAGAGTGTGCTGCCACAGGTCCTTTTCACGCCTCACCTCCCCAACCTCAGCTCTCGCTGCCCTTAACTGGTTTCCCAATCCAACATGCTCTAAAATCTTGAAAGGGAACTTCAAAATCCATTAAGTCGCTAAGAAAAGGATTGGAAATCCACCGAACAGGTTTTCTTTGCGCACTCTCTCCCCATGGCTCATATTATGGTGCATTTGTGGATCTGAAGATATTAATTTTTCAGCATCTCTGCCTCAGCTCTTTTCTCTGCCCATATACAGTATAGGCCTGTGCAGAAAGGACACACTTACAGTTCCAGCAGTCTATTGTTTCCCTTACGATGGGCTCAACTCAGTCAAGCCCTTAGTTTAGTCATATTCTCGCAAAAGACCCTCTAAAAAGCCCTGTCCTGGTGTGAAGAGGATAGGCTAAACTAATCTATTCAACTTGAAGTGTGTCACAGACTTTGAGGTTTCTGCCTTCAAGGCGCAGGGATTAGAGAATGGAGATTGGGGCTGTTCTGTTTTGCTAAAGATGCTTTGCTTGCTATCAGCTGAAGCTACTTTTTCTCTACTCGCCGCCCAAGTCAACAACTCTGTTATGACAAACAGAAAGATGAAAAAGGCAGAATCAGCAAGACATTGAAGGAGTTGGTAATAAGTCTTGCCTTGCTTGGTATGTTTTTACAAAGGAAAGTGCAAGCTTTTGAGAAAGAGGGAAGAGGAGGACAGGAAGGAGAAAGATGAAGTGAAATACTGGGAAAACAATTTTCTATTCCCTTAGTTGTGATACTGATATGGAACACAGTGTGGAAACTGTCGGCAATGCATAGAGTGGAATAACAAAATATGACTAGATTTACAGCATAAAGGAAACACACGTTCTATCCTAAATTACTTTTCAAGCTTGCCATCGATTTCAAACAACACAAGTCCTGGAAACTGCAGCCATTTTATAGGCAATTATTACTTTTGTACCCTTGACCCTGCTGCCACCTCACCTTGATGATGATGAACAGCGTGTTGTCTTCCTCCTGTACTTTAGCTCTGCTGAGCCTGAGCCTTTTCTTTAACCCTTGCTCACACCTTCACTCTTGGGAATAAAGGTTCCAAAAGGATTTTTCCTAGAGGGCTGAATCTCTACCCAGAACCATTTACTTCTGAAGAACCATTTTTTAAGAAAGGTGTTGTAAGCACCCTTAGGCCTCATTTATGCACAATGTTAGATATGTATACAGACACAGAGGGGGCCTCCTGTTGGTACTCTACATTCATTTTGTCTGTTTTCTGCATGTTACGCATACAGACAAAACAAAGCAGTGCGACCGGAGATTGTGGGGGCAGAGTGGCGTAATTCAAGTGAGATACGACCGCAGGGGATGACTGGGACATTTAAAAAATGACGGTGAAAATAATTCACTGTTCACATGTCGCAATTAATTTAATGGTCTCACAGACCCCCACCATCTGTTCCAGTAAAAGGTACATTATTACGACTTCCACTGTCACTGTGTCTTTGTTCTCAGAGACTTTTAACTCACGGAAGTATGAGGGCAGTGACATCTACAATGTTTGAAATAATCAAATCTATTTTTGTACATAAAGGGAGTATAAATGAGTCCTTTGAAGATGGAGAGATTCTGGATGGAGCTATTACGCCGTAGAGGGTCCTCTAGTCGAACCTTTCACGGATGGTTCAAGGTATAACCCTTTTTGTTGGGTTCTAGATAGAACCCTGTGAAAGGGTACCAGGTGGAACATTTATAAGATGCTCTACCGGGAACCAAAAAGGGTTCCCTTATGGGGACAAGCCAAAAAACCTATATACTGTAGGTGCAGTTATTTATTTCTGAGAGTGTACTTCTTTCCTGTTCTTCTTTCCACCCTGTGAGGAAGGACGTATAGAGGAGTTATATGTCAGGAGTTGAGTGTTGATCATTGCCGGAGGAAAAGAAAGATTTGCTGTAAACAATTCAATTCATTCTGCATTTTTCAAGCAAACACTGAATATATTAATTAAATTTCACACACTTCTTGCTAAAAGTGAGAAAATGAATCATCATCTGATCGTGCAGCAGAAAACAGATTTATTTAACATTTTAATCAGTTATTGATGAATGAGCAGAGCTGACTCATTTAATATTAAATGAAGCTCTTAGTTTACTGCTGTATCTGCCACCGTCTATAGCGGTATTGATTCATTGTGCTTGGTTTGCTGGTAAGCTCTGTCTGCTCTCACTGTAAGCTGTGGCAGTGCTTTTCCAAATCATGACTGGCAACTGTATTTTTACCACTTTAGCATTTTTTCAGGAGTGATATTAAAATGTTAAATGAGATCCCTTAGCAGAGACAGAGGGTGGAGGGCAGCACAGCAAAGTCATGTCATCGTGAATGGAACAGCGACGTTGCATCCTACAGTAAATACACCTTGCCAACAAGAAGAGTGCTTTGACGTGTAACATCTGTCAATCAAATGTGGTTGAAGTTACAAGGGATCTGCTCTGGATCTCATTTAACTTGACTTGGCTTGTAACCATCAAAGAATTTCACAAGTTCAGTCACTGTAGAACTGTTTGCTGAGTGATCCTCTTTTCAGTGTACAAACGGTACAAGAGTTCGTAAAAGCAACGAGGTTGAATGAAAGCTGGCCTTTTGATCAGTAATGACATTATTCCCAGCTGGCAGCAGACATCAATATGGCGTCAGAAAGACGTTGGAATCTTACACTTGATAGACGTTGAATTTTACTTTGAATGAAAGCTGGATTGTCAATGTTTTAAATGTCTAAAGACGTTAGAATTTCAGGTTGTGTGAGTGATAACATTATGATATTTTGTAGATGTTGGGTTTTGTTCTCTGTACCTTATGACTAAATGTCGTTATCCTCCATGAAGATGACGTTGGCATGAGTAGTTTGGAAGACATTCTATTCTGGTTACATAACAACACAACTTAAAACCAATAAAACATCAACATCAACTGTTGTTAGTATTTTATGTCAGACTGACCTTGGCATTAGATGTTGTCCTGACATTGAATTTTGCCACCCGACAATCCAACCTCGCCATCTTAACATGGTGGAGGGGTTTGTGTGTCCATGTGATCCTAACTCTTGACAGGGTCTCCCAAGGAAAATGCTCCCAGGGGAAGGGCCAGTGTCTGGTGTGATTAGTGTAAAAGCGTAAAACCACAGGACCTGGTTTTAAGATGACAGGGCTGAGGCGTCTATCTGGACATAAGATCAGAACAGCGCTGCCTGTTCAATAGATCTGTGATCTGTATCACTGAGCTCTATTAATCCCTCTTTCAATCATGTCTTTAAAGAGACACACATGAGAGAGAATTAAACCGCCTGAAACCTTCCTGTGCTTTATGATGGTGTTATATGTGTCTATATATAAACCAGAGCAATTAGGTAATAGAGGTGAGGAAAGAGAAAATAAAAGTGGATGATTGTGTGTTGGATAAGAATGAGTGACAGAGCGGGATGAGGTTAATAATGCCGCTTTATAGGCTGGTGACCTTATTGTCAGGTTAGGATTATAGCTGGATACCATGCACATTAAACTTGACATTTATCAATCCATCCTCCAAGACCCCAGTGAACCCACCAGGTCTCACAGTACCTGATAGGACAACCGACAGTTCATTATAAAACCAAAGAAGAGAGACAGCTTAATGCAAAGGAGCTCATCAAACTGTCAAGTGCAGGGTAATGCTTTGAAATGTGAGATAACAGTTTTTGTATTTAAGAAATAATCTTCCTTTAATTACGTTCATCTCTTTATCTCAATTGTTATTGAGGATCTCTTGAACTCCTGAGCGGTCTCCAATTGTTTTGCCTGGGTTGAAGGTCAGCTGTAATAAAGAGCACTGCTTCGTTTCATCTCATATTCCTCTCCTTACCTAATCCCATCAAGGCTCACGCTTCAGGAAATAGGAGTGCCTCCTGGTAATGAAGAAATACATTAACCGAGCTACAAAATGGCCTCGCTGCACAAAGCCTGTTTTCTCCTTCAGCAATCCCTGCGACATCTCTCTGGAGAGCTCACATGTATCTAAATTGATGGCTCTGTCTTTATATTTACTGTGTATATATATATTGCAGATCCATTTAGTGATGATGGCAGACATGTAAACTGCATTTTAGTGGAAGTATGTTGAGCTACGGCGTAATAATTGAATCAGGATGTCAAGGTAAGCAGATGCATTATGCTGTGTAAGCCTTCAGCTCCTCAAGGCCTTTGAAAGACTGATTTTAAACAAGAGAGTTCTTCACTACCAGCCGCCTCTAAAGCCTGGGTGTCCTATTGTTTATGTATGATGGTGCCAGATCTACAGACAGAAGCTACCACAAGACAGACTTTAAACAGGAAGGAGCATCTGCCGGTGAACTCTCCAGGGAAAACTGTGGAGAAAAAAACTTCTTAGTCCGAAAGTCTAAAAAGCAGAGGTGGGACCAAGTCATTGTTTTGCAAGTTACAATAAAGCCCTGTTTCCAGCGAGCAGTACGGTACATTTCAGTTCAGTACGCTTTTTATTTTGCTGGATTATATGAACTGCATATATTCTAATCCTCCTGGAGTGTAAAAAAAGTGTTGAAGAGCATCGTTCCTGTGGGCCCCAGAACACTAAACAAGTTATAGCCACTAAGTTCAAGTCTTAAATGATATTGTCAGTCGAGTCTAAACTCATCAGATTTGTGACTTAAGTCCAAGTTACATGACCTGAGTCCACACTGCTAAAAACCATAGTTTGTTACTAGAATACGTATCACGTGCAAACATTCATTTAAACATCAGTGCCGCTCGCATACGATCTGAATCGCTGAGCATCATCTCTTTGAATCGACCCGAGGAGAATCCCCTTTACTCTCTTTCTTACAACCACAGACACACACTCACACACAGCTGCCTGTCTGTCCTGCTTAGCGACAGCTGCATGTGCAAACACTTCAGTCACACCTTCTCCAGAGAGCACGCGAGAAGGAATCCTTCAAGGCCTTAGCAAGAAGTGAAAATGACTTGATGACTGGAGCGTCAGCAGCTCCGGTTTAATGTGGCTGACAGTGCTTGTGAGCTGGAGACCGGCCAGCATTTGTACCAAGGTGTGATACAGTTGTTTGTGGCTTTGTTACTTGCCTTCAGGAAAAGCGAAGCAGAGAAAATTATTTATGAGGAAAATAATTATTAATTAATAGCGGCATCATTTATTAAAGAAACTTGAGCATTTTATCCTAATTGTTTAAGTTTGTCTGTGAAGAAGAAGAACTGAAGAAGTTAACGATCCATACTCAGAAGTCAAAGTTTGCACCAGTGTCAACACAAGCTGAACTCACAGTGACTTCCAGATGACTGCTCACACAGTTAGTTAGTTATAAATCGATAAGTCATGGATGAAATGCATCAGCGGCACACACATTAAGACTGACCACCAAACACGTGCACATTCAATCACTTGGGTTGGACTTGGTTTTGTCCAGAGCAAATATGGAGCATGGACTGGTAGCTGGAGAGATGCCAAGGTGCCCAAAGTGCGCTTGAGTAAGGCACCGAACCCCCAGCTGCTTGGGGCACCTGTCCATGGGCAGCCCCCTCGCTCTGACATCTCTCCATTTGATGCATGTGTGTGTATTTCAGGCCTATGTGTAAATGACGACTAAGGAACCCATCTACAACATCACCCCTCCAGAGTGGGCACACCCAGGGCCCAACTACACACACTCAGAGGGCCCTAGCTTTGCTTGACTCTGACTTTGAAGGCTGGATTTTGAATTAAAATAGTGGTTGATAGGCATAAAGTGCAGGTCCCAAAATAACGAGTATAAATAAACTCTTTGCCTCAGTAAGAGAGTAACCACTGTATATATGGATGCTTTTGCTTCATAAAAAATGCATTTGGATACAGAGTGGTAAAACTGTTACCACTACTCCATAGTAATGTACACAGACGGTAAATACAGAGCAAAAGAAACATCAACTTTTCTCGGAGTTGGTAAATGGTCAGTGGCCAGAATCAAATAATTTAGGAAGGTAACTGTATGTTATACAAGATAAGTGATTAAATGGTCATTATTAATGACTTGTTTTGTTGTGCTCTATTGTTTCGTTGCCCAGAAACTGCCCATCTTGAGTCTGACAGCAGTCTGCTGGTGTGGTTAGAAAACTAAAATGTGATTAAACACTGTTCTGAAGCTGCTGGGGCGAGTGGCAAAATTCATCTGAGTAATTATAAAATCAGTGGATGGCTTTTAGTGTATTAAGCATCTGATGGTACAGTAGAATGATACTGGAGCTCTGCTGCCACCTGTTGGACTGTTGTGAACACTACCACAAGACAGTTACAGTTTAGAGTCATATTATCCTTCTCTGAAATTGACATGCTGAAACATCCCATCACCTCCTTTTGTTCAGGCAGCTAAAATTGAGATACTCAACTTGCTTTTCACCAAGGGCCACTTCTCTAAATGACAGCAGGCCCAGGGCCAGTTGACAAACAATATCCATCAGTTTGCCTTCATGTTATGAATTAATTACCCGTTTCAAACCTTTCAACATTTGCTGTCATCTCTCACCTTTGCCAGAAGGCTAATGTAGTCGCAGTAGCCTGGCTCAGATCAGCAGTATGCAGGGGCATTTCTAGGATTTGAGAACATTTGGGCTCAAGAGTATCTCCCAGACCCCTCAACAGAGGTCACTGAGTTTCTCTGTTGGCACTTTTTGATAAGCACACTCTGTTTTGATGATATTTCTATGCGCTATAGCACTTAATTTACATTTAAATTATCAAAATGGTTCCCAGTGTGAGTCAACTGACTTTTACCGTGAATTAAAAAATGGTTGGCAGGCCACCTGGCACCCTATCAGGAATGTTGAGCATCATTTTAACTATGACAATGTGTAGTCTCCAAAAATTAATTTGCATTTTTCTTAACAAAAGCTGTTATTTCAAAACTTTCTGCTCTGTGGTGAGAGCACTGCACTACATTACATGACTGACAGCCACATCAGCATTTCTGCACTGTACCTTCTGTCTCCTCACATGAATCATTTTAACACAAAGACAATCAAAATGCCAAAACAATGTCAGACTCTTTTATCCAAATTTATTACCAAGAAAAAGGGCAACATGACAAGAAAAACTGTCAGTTCAGATTCACTTCTTGGAAGTTTCCTCTTCCTTTGCCAAGTTCTTCATCATCTCCTCTTTCTTGGCCAGGAGACGCTCTTCTCTGCGCTTGCGAGCCTCCTTTGTCTTTGAACGGCGAGCCTCAGCCTGGTCACTGTGTGGGGAGAGAGGGAGCAAGATGAAATTAATTTGAAAGAAACACAGTCAACTAACCAGAGAAAGGTTATTGTACATGGACTCATCCAGCGAGGTTTAAGAGAAGAAGAGCAACTTACGCGAGAAGCTTCTTGCGAGCCTTATCTGCCTTCAGCTTGTGGATGTGCTCCATCAGGATGCGCTTGTTCTTGAAGACATTACCCTTGGCTCTCAGATACAGACTGTGGTACCTGCAGGAAACAGAAAAAATATAAATATGTATGTCAGAGCGCCTCAAAGCAAGATGCCTCTTCCTGAAATTGGAATAAAACTACACTGGCTTATCCTCCAGCTCTGAGCACTGAAATTCACACTTACATGTGCCTGTCAATTTTCTTGGACTCCCTGTAGCGACGAAGAAGACGACGCAGGATTCTCATGCGCCGCATCCATGACAACTTCTCTGGCATACGAGCATTGGCTGTACCCTTTCTCTTACCTGGGCGGGGGATAAATAGTTATTAATTACATGTTTAAAAATAAAAACAGTGTGAAGAAATGCTCATATCGAAACTAGTACAACTCTAATTTGCAGGATTCAACATACCAGTTACTGTAAAAGTAAATTAAAGTGATAGGTGTTTTGAGGAAATGAGGGAGAGGACATCACCCACCATAACCCATGTGACGTCCCTTGCGGCGTGCCAGCGTGTTCTTGCGGCAGCGAGCACGGGAATGAACCGTCACAGGTTTTCTGATGATCAATCCATCCTTCACCAGTTTTCGGATCTGCTGACCTGCAATACAAACACAAAGCAATAAAGAGATGCCGCTCCATGGGGCCCAAACCACACCAATGTACAGAGAGAGAATTCTCCAATGCAAAGTGAACTCACGAGAGTTTGCGTTGGCGATCTCATTGGTCTCATTGGGATCCAACCACACCTTCTTCTTGCCACAGCGCAAGACGCTGGACGCCAAGCGCTTCTGGAGCCTGAGCATGCTGGCATATTAGTTTTGCAGGTTATGAGATACATACATCGCTACGGGGCTTTTAGGATTCTCCATTAGCTTTTTTTTTTTTTTTTTTTTTTTTTTTAAAAAAGGGAGTGCTTATTAAAGAAAGTAGACATTTGCAATTCTAAATGTTTTGACATAACTTCTTGCACAAAATAGAATTAAGATCGTCCAAGATTCTATTTAAACTGAAATATGTGATAATTTTATAGGTAAATATTTCATTGAAGGTAATATCAAGTGGGCTTCTTTAATAGGCACTTTTCAAAACCTGGCTAACAAACAAAAGTACATGTAATTAAGAATCAAATAGCAAACACATGCAAAAAGATTCAAACAAGAAGCACAAAGCATTCAGTCAAATGTTGTGCAATTCAATAAAGTATTCAGTCTTTGTCAAGTGTGTAGACAGAACTGTATGTTCTTAATGTTCATGTACAGTTAGATAACATGGGTCATTTACTTTAAGTAACGTTACATGCTGCAAGTCACTAGACTGAGCTAACAGGTTTAACTAAAGCTAAATTGGGGAGTTGCCAGTTAACGTCAGTGGCTCATCAGGTTTGATATCATGTGGCAGACTGATGGCTACGACTCACAGGTGTGCAGTATGTCAAATGTGGGAGTCTCCTAATCCCTGGGACTGTCATTAGGTTTGCCTTGAACTAGCTTAACTAACATTACCTGAGAGTGCCTTACACAAAAATACTATCCTAACTGGGGAGTGTCAGCACTTGTAAGTTGCACTGACGCGAGGAATTACGCACCTAAGCTCACACAAACGTTTATACAATTAAAGCCAGTGCAATGAAGTGACTTTATTCATCAGCTTATTCGACTGAAACTTGCAAACACGCGGAATAAATGCATCGTTGCCAGCTGATTAGCCGCTAAGGACCTGAGCTGCTTCAGTACATGTTGTGACATGTTACTTCAGCTAGGCTAACTCAAGCTAGCACACCAACACAGGCCCCGCGCTACACGCGTTATGGTAGACATTAGCGACTTCATTCAGAGTCCGACAGAGCTCAAGTTGTCCCTCTTGTCTTAAGTAACAATATCAACAACACTACAAATGTTTCCTTGGGGTGAAAACGTTGAATTAAATGTCAAAGGTGCAGCTTACCTCATGGCTGCCGCTAGCTTGGTAGAAACGAAGGAAATAGGACGTTTCAGTCGCTCCCATTTTAAATGTCGTCATGGGTTACTCAACTGTAGAAATATTTTTAAAAATCGTAAATAAAGCTACGAATTTGGTGTTTACAGTAAGTACTCAAATGTCATTTAAAGGATACATATTTCATATCGTGTATATAGTTTACTACGCCTTAAAAGCACCGCTGGGTATATTTAATAGATTCCCCCCATCGTAGCACAGTGGTACGCTCCGGTAAAGTGTAATGTACATATCCGACCACTAGAGGGCGCGCCACATCCATGAATCAAGAACTGCAGCTTTATAAACGTTTCTTCTTTGTGGTGATTAAAGGTTATTATTTAGTTTGAGGAATTAAATGTAAAACCTTAAATTCATTTTTTGTCGCAAAACCAACATATAACAGGCCTTCAAAATAACAGCGTGATCTTTTAAAAGCAGTATAAGTTATTGAGACACTGGCCCACATATTCCTTGTTTGATAAAAACATAATGGGTTGAATTATTGCAGCGCCGCAGCTGATGTGACAACTAAGAATATATGCTAAAATAAATACACCAGGAATCACATACACGCTGTATCTCTCCTCCCACATAAGATTATTTTAGGCTTTGCTTTATGATGAAATTAAGTGGGAACAATCTTGTCTCCTTGGGGACAAATTCTGCCATAATAATGAAGTTAAGGAGGTTTCTTTTAAAATTTTGCATTGAACATGTCCAGCACAGAAGACATTGGAGAGATTTAGACTTGATAATGAGTATTTTTGCACCTTCTGTGAATTAGAAGAAGAAACAATCTATTATCTGTTTACTCACTGGATGATTCTTTTTTTTAATATAATGAATAACAACAATATGATACCATGATAAGAAGGCTTAAGTATAAACATGCAAATAATAATATATAAATAAAAATAAATAAATAAATTCCTTATGAGCCGATGACACATTATTCTAGACTTACATTACTATTTATTTATTTATGTATTTATTTTTTGGTAAATTTTGATTTTGTTTTTTCTCTTTGTTTATCTACCCCTGGTATAGACAGACTGTGTGTACATGATAGTAATGTTGTGGTGTTTCTTCATTTTAAAACAGGACGTGGTTGTGAATGAGTGGCTACATAAATTAATAAATTGACAATAAAAAAAAAATATATGTGTTTGATAAATTCCTTATGAACTGATGATACATTACTCTGGACTTATATTACTTTCTCTTTATTTTTCTCAATTATTTTTTATTTTATTATTTATTGATTGTGTGTCCTTTTTTTTTTTTTGTAACTTTTTTTCCCCTCTATATTACTTTCTATTTTTCTTATTTTTTTCTTTATATTTGTTTTGTTTTTATCTGTGTAAGGAGAAGTCTGTGTGTACAAACGGTTAATGTTGTTTTTTCTTTTTTTTTAAAGGGGGCTGAGTGAGTTAATAAATAAATAAATAAGTAAGTAAATAAATAAATAAATAAATAAGTAAATAAATAAATAAGTAAATAAATAAATAAATAAATGCACAGTGGTGGTGTTGGGGCGGTGCTGCCCTCTCCCGGCTGCCGGCAGCACTGCACCTTTCGCACTCGGCCACTCGCTGTAGCAAAACAGCAGCTGCCTCCTCCTGTGACACATTTCAGTGTCAGCGCCGGGCCGTCCGGTCTGAGGAGGAGAGAGGAGGTGCTGCAGGGAGACACAAGGACACGGAGGAGCCCAACAGCAGGCTGCGGTTCCGTCGACGACTTTCCAATCTTCAGATATGACTCAGCTTCACTCTACATCCACGGTAAGAGGGGGTTTCAGTCTCGCGATCCCCGGTGCTAGTGAGCTAATGCTAAGCTGCGTGTCCAGCGTTGAAATGACTGATACTAAAGCGGCGCGTGTATTGTCATGGAAACAATTACTGCACTGTAACGTTAGCTTCCACCGCGTCGGTGACATTATCACCGGAGGAGGCTAAATCATCTTTTAACGGCACTTTCAGCCGGTAGCCGGTAACTAACGCATACGTTGACATTGAGTTCACGAGGACCCTTGACAGTGTGGTTTTACGTTACATCCAACGTTGACGTTACCGTCGGCTTGCGACATAAATGTGTTTAACGTAAACCGGTTGCTCGTTAACGTGACTAGCATCCGGTTAAATGATTCCATTCTGGGCATCGCGAGCGCCTTAAGCCGAAACGTTAGGTTTGCCACATGAGGCTCAGCAGCGCGCCGCCGCCGCACAGTGTGTCCGGGAAACGGCGACAGGAAGCAGCAGCGGGCACCAGCTGAAGCCACCGAACCAGGTACATGTGAACCGAGGCGTTAATGTGTGAATGAACCGGCGTTACCGTGCAGCCACACCAGACACCGGGCTGCCTGCTGGGTGCCATTGTTGTCTGCGCGGCTAGTTATCTGCACACACCCCATCTGTCACACACAGACTTCTCCTGTTTGACCTGCTTACTGCAGACAGCTTGGAGCGTGTGAGGCGGATTAACTCAGCCTCGTGTACAGTGTGTGTCTTTGTTATTAAAAATAAGTAAATAAAATAATGTGAACAGCTTTTGAAATTAATTAGAATCAGAGATGCTTAATTGGACCCCCGGAGTGGAGACTGTGATTCATCACAGTCGCTCTGATGACAATAGGGAATCACAGAAAGTAGAGATAAGATGTAAAAATATTAAGTTAAGATATGTGCGTTGTGCTTCAATCTTTACCCTAGTATGTATAATATTTGAATATATAAAATATGTGTAAAAATATTTTTAAAACGTGCCTTATGCTACACTATTATCCCTTTTTTGTGTGAAGATTTACATGTACAGTCTGAAGATGTCCATCATTTTACAAAATAGATGGACAGCCTGTCTTTCAAAAAATAAGTAGTTTTCCCACATTCAGTCACTCTACTCCTCGCTGCCATTACATGTGCATTTATCCACACATTTCCTGATACAGATTCTTTTGAATTAAAGCTGCTTTTTGCACAATGTTCAATAGCTTTATACACAGTCACAATAAGTATTCATTGTTATATCAGAGAACTGTATCCTGGTCAGGGTGGAAAAGCCTCTGAAGCCGATTTTGCGTTAAGTCGGCATTGTTTAACTTGCTCCTGAAACCTGGCATCTCTTCATCTAGTCATCTAGAGGGCTGGGTTGGCCCCTTTCACCCAATATGTGCAGTTAATGTTAAATATACATTCAAGAGTGGTGTTGCTGAGAATTAATTAAGATACTGATGGATATTGTACAGTATTGCTGTAAGCAGTGCACCCATTTTACTACAGTGTCAGGACAGTGTTACAAATAATTATTGTACCTTAAAGTCATTATTGCACAGTTGAAATATAATAATACTTAACTGAAATATAAAAATAATTAATATTGTCTAGTACAATTTGACAATTGGCATAATGTGGTATTACCATGTTTATCTTTTGATGTGTTCCTTAACTGTACACTTAGTAATTGTTTCCTTAATATACGCCTGGCTGTAAAGTAGTGGTGTCACCGGTGTTGGAGAGGAGTGAGCTACTTGCAATTAGCCTAGTAGTTAAATACATTTTGCAGTTGCTTCATGTTAAATTCATGTCAGATTCATATTTGCATGGTGACTCAAGAAGTTAAATTGTCTTTTTGGCTATTTTTGTGTTGCGAACTACTGGAACTGTAAACAAATTTGGGGCATAAAAGGATTAATTTTTATTTTTACTTTACTGTTGCTTTTCTACTGCAACTGAACCCCCTTTCACAATTAGTTAGATATATTGATTATTGCTATTTATGAGCAAATGTTCAGAGAAGTTGTTGCATGCTATTTTAGATGTTACCTGGCTGTAACAGTAATCCTGCTTTGGTGTAATACATCCACCTGGTCACTAGTTTCGGGATGGCAGGCGTCTGCCTAATGGACATTGGTGACATTACTTGTACTTAGTTTCCACTGAATTGTGGGGTGTTTTATTTATTTGGTGTACGACCTGTGAACAACTGGACACTTTTTGCAAAAAACAAAATGGAGTGGCATACGCTGGTGCAGTGGTTAGCATTGTCACCTCATGGCAAGAAGGTTCCTGGTTCAAACCCTGGGCTGGGCCAGGCCTTTTGTGCAGCGATTGCATGGTCTGTCAGCGTGGGTTTTCTCCAGGTACTCCAGCTTCCTCCCACAGTCCAAAGACATGCAGGTTAACTGGTGACTCTAAATTGTCCGCAAGTGTTAATGGTTGTCTGTCTCTCTGTGTTAACTCTGTGATAGTCTGGTGACCTGTCCAGGGTGTAATCCACCTCTTGCCCAGTGTCAGCTGGGATAGACTTCCGCCGCGACCCCTAACAGGATAAGCGGTTACAGAAAATGAATAAATTAATTTATATGAGATGAATGACATTTTACAAAGTAGGTTAAACTGCTTTTTCTAAGCAGCTTTAAACCAAACTAGTTTTATCCCTCAAGTAGCTTTGCTGTAGTTCAGCTTTTTCCAGTTTGAAGTAATTGGTAGCTTGCAAAGCTATGTTTTCACTTGTTGTCACAGTACTGGAATTTATAACTTTGATGATATATCTTGAAAAATACTGATATTCGATGCCATTTTTGATACCACATGTAAAAAAGATTGATATTAAGAGCATTCAATTTGAATTGAATACTTTATGATAGGATATGATTTGAATAAGATGGACATCAAAGTATTGATTATTTTCTTCATTGGAAGACTTGAAAAGCTCCAACATAGCCGCTGCCTCATTACTCCACATTAGCCAATATTTTTACTTGCATGGAAACACTAATGTTTCATTATGGCTCCCTTCACCTGGCACCTAATCCCCACAGCTCCTCATTTTCAACTTCTTTGTTTGGCGTCCAACAAAGTCACCCCATCAACTGGAGCACTCTCGGTCGTTGACCCCATTGAAAGCCCAGTTTCCCTCATCAGTGTGCGTATCACCTACTACCACCACAACACTACAACAGGACAATAGCTTACAGGCATTCATCCGCTGCTGGACTAGTTAGATTCTTGCCAAGAGGCTTGAATGTCTGCCGTCTCCCTTAGATTTAACATTCACGGGAAAAACAGATATACACTGCCCGTTAACTTGCACTCATTATCTGTAATGTTTTGTGCAAAGGAATTCGTTCATAAAGTGAATCACTAGCCTATTTTCAAACAAAGCAGAGGCACTAGCCACGGTGTTTTCTGAAAATTATTGTGCTCTCTTTGTATTGGTGAAATGAACAATTTGTTAAAAACAAGCAGACTGGGACAATGGCAAAGTTTTCCATTGTCTTTGTAGGTGTTTGGGCCCCAGACGCTGCACACCCCCATTGTAGTAAAAGGTCAACAAGACAGTTACGAATATAATGTGGGACCCACATGTGTAATGTTTATGTGGTCATAAAAACTGTTGTGCCGTGAATACCAGTCAAATGAATCACTTCTACAACATCTAAAAAAAGTATAAGAAAAACCGCTGTAGAAAATACACAACAAATACAAAGCTGCCTTGTAGAGAGACAACAACAATCCCTTTTAGACAAATTAATTCTTCTTAAACTGCTTAAGAAGCAGCTTTTCCTTATATTATTCCTTATTTGAACACTTTGTTTAAGTAGCTAAAGCAGTAGAGTTCAATACTTATAATTGCCTTCCTTTGGCAGGACTCCAAATCTTTTCCATTCCTGGATTGCCCAAAACAGTTAAGGTGACATCTGACAAATATTAAAAATGTCCCAAACCTAATCTTAGTAAATGATTTGTTATAAACCTTCAAAAGCTATTTAAAGATGGTTTAACAGTAGGTATGCAGTGCACAGCAAAGATGTCTAATAAACCCATTGTGAGATTTGTAGATCATAAATCAGATGTAGGTAAATGTTTTATAAATAATGACCCAATAGTTAATCAAACTGCAACAGAGCTACAGTGAAAACAAAAGGGACTGATCCTCTTCCTCCTCTGTGTTGTAGGTTTCCTTAACATGATGTATTGTAGAGCTGTGCAAGTTTATGGGTTAATGTTTGAATTCAGAGTACCCACTATAGCCCATCAGATGATGTGTTGTTTATGCAGTGGCTAACTGTCTGACTTGTGATAAACTGGTAATTTTTACTGTAAAGCAAACCTGTGCAGCTGGTGTAGATAAAAGATAACAATTGTGTTGCTTGCTTTGGTGGCAAAATAATTGACACAGAACAATTAAGTTCGACAAAGTTCATTCAATTTAAAAGTCCAGTGTGGAGGATTTAGCGGGATATATTGTCAGAAATGGAATATAATATCCTTAGTATGTTTTCTTAAGTGTATAATAACCTAAAAATAAGAATTGTATAATCGGGAACTTAGAATTAGCCGTTTGTATCTACATAGGGAGTGTATCTACACTGTCCGTCTGCATAACCAGTACTACAAAGCTGGTTATCAACCCATTCAGTCAAGTCTGGATTTGAGACTATTTTTTGCTATTTAGTTGGAAAATGACGAAACTACTCTGAATATGTCATATTAAACACTTTAAAGAAACGCCGGACTGTTTCTGCTACTGAGGAGTGGAAAGAAACCGTTTGATGAAAAAAAAAATCACGTGTTTAGTGTGTGAACCATCTCTGTGTTTGTTAGAAGCTCTGTTTTAAAACCATGGAAATAGAGCCCGGAAACAATGAAATGATTCTACTGACCTGAAAAAAAACATTTATGCTACTTTTTTTTTACCTGAGACTCCGGACTTGCATATGTGTATGTATACTTTTTTTTCAGTGATCTGATTGGTCAGAGGTCGGGATGTTTACAGGCTCTGATCCCATACTCTGAAGTTCAGCTAACTGGGAGTTCACGCTTGGCACATGGGGGAGGTTTTAGCTGGTTGCAATTGCAATCATGACCTCTAAATGCTGCTAAATCCTACACACTGCTCCTTTAAGTTCAACTGAACCATCCTCAAAGGTGGCTTTATCCTCCAATTAGCATATAGAGAAGTAAGATGTTGTGATGTTTGAGGATGCTTGAGTGGCTCTTAAAATGAGGAAGTCTTTACCCTGCACATTGACTGTGGTTAGCTCAGTAGCAGTAGTGCAACATAAACAAGTAAATATAGACCTGAACATCTTTGCATGACTGAGGGGCAAAAAGTAATACCAATGTAAGTAAATCCTGCCATTTTACATGATGAATAGACTTTCTTTTAGGTAGTGGCTGTCACCTGGTTGTTCCCAAAGGTCATTCAGTCTCAGATCTTTGGGTGTGTAGCTGTGTAATGTACAATACTTTCTGCTGTGGATTGTTATTTGAACCACAGGAGACTAGCCCATGAATTGTGTCTGGAGTGTCTGAGGATGAGTGAAACAATGTAACCCAGATATTACGCAGAAAATCTGTCCTAACTGGATCAAACAGGTGTTAAGTAATCCTAAATCATACCAGCAAGATGATGCATCGTGTGGGAGAGGCCCAAATATTCTTTTAGCTATTGTATACATCCAGTTTCTCTGGCTTTGTCACTGAATGGAAGCGCAATTCAGTTTGTAATCTGCAATAATCTGCCTTTTGTGTGTCAGTGGTTTATTTTTAAGATGCTCATGTGGTCTATTTGAAGTATGATCAGAGTTTTGTGGTGCCACAAAAAGTGAATTAGAATATTATCTTAAGTGCTTTGATGAAAGAATTAAACTTGCATACTGCCAGGAGTGATGTCTGCATTGAAATCATTGAAAGCCTAACCTTGTGATATCCTTGTGTCTTAACAGCTTGCCAGCTAGTGGTGTGTGATCTGGAGGGAGAGGCAAGGACAGCAGGGAACATGGAGCTGTCAGATGGCTTGTTGCTGCAGGTCAACAATGGAGAGCAGTGGTGTAACCGCTGGAAACATCCCAACGATGACTCGGTAAGCCACAGACGCAGACCACAGTTCGTCTTCATTGTGCCATCATACAGCAGGATCAGCAGCACACATCTTGTCGGATCGTCTATGTCTAAGCTTGTCTCAGCATTAGTTGTCTTTGTTCCTCCATGACCTTTACCTGCAATGATTTTTTTATGTGTGGATGTGTTTAAAGGACCGCAGCACCAGCCCCTCAGTCCTGCGCTGCGTCGCCAGCACATGGAAGGAGGGCCTGCTGAACAGGAAGAGGCCCTTTGTGGGCCGCTGCTGTCACTCCTGTACACCACAGAGCTGGGTAATGTTACACCACAGATAATTAAGTCTAACATGAGTTCATTAGGGAGAATCTAGTCAGATCTCGGGTATTATTTGTTCTAATGTAAATGTGTGGAAACTATTGAGGAAAGGATCAATATGCAGCGCACAGCACCTGCCAAAAACAATTTACTCTGGCTGTTTGAGGACTAAAGAGGTCCATCTGAGTCCAAGTCAGCATTAAAATCTATTGTTTTTACAGAATCAACCATGGCATGTTAGTCAGTAAACTAAAGTAAAGTTGTTTAGGATTAACACATTTGCCAGAGTTTGGTTGATCCTATTATATTTACACAACGCACAAAATTTAGTTATCTTACTCTTACTGTTTTAATTCTAAAAGCCTAACCAGGGACAAGGGTTGCAAATTAGCCATGGCTAGAAACCTGTATGCATTGCATCTACTTTGTATTTTACACAGGACGCAATGTCTTATGCGTTTGTCCTTGCCAAATGAACAAGTAAATAATAAATAAATGAAAATTGGCTCCATTTACCAACCAAATGCTGATTAAAATTTGCAAGTTGCTAGTAGATTTTATGAGATCACCAGCTAAAAAAAAGGTAATCTTTTGAGTGGCTGGTAAAAAAGATGCTGCAAACACTAAACATACACACAAGGGGTGTCAGTAGCTCAGTCTTTCCAGACTTGGCTTGGGAACTGGAGGGTTGCTGGTTCAAGTCCCCATACGGACCAAGTATAGAGTGGGATTTGGCAGCTGGAGGGATGCCACTTCACCTCCTACACACTGCTGCAGCACCCTTGAGCGAGGCCCTGAACACCTAACTTCTACCCCAGCAGCATCGTACTATAGCCGACCCTGCACTACCCCCCTAAATTGCATTTGTGTTGTGTGTTAAAAGAAGGATACCTGAAAGCTACATTCAGCTGCCAGTTTGCCTGTGGATTGTGTCATGGACAAATAAAGAACAAAATTATATAAAAAATGAAAATTTAATAGGTTAGTTGTCTCGGCTGTGGCATTTCTAACAGCTTAGGCAACAGGCATGTCTTACAAAGCAATGTTTAAAGCACTAGACTATGTACAGGAAGTATGTGACAAACCAGCATGTAAATAACAGTCATGCAAAATCAGACCAGACTGACATTGTGTAATTGTTAGGCCGCTCTGACACGGTATATCATGCTGAGACATTTACGACTCCAGCTTGTTTAGCTCTGTAAAGATTGCTCATCTGGTTTCCAGTCTGCATTGCTTGCAAAAAGATGTCACCAAAAAATGTTATGTATTCCTCAAATGTACAAACCCGTCACCGTCTCTAAGGCTCTTTGCTGAAGTTATGTTGATGTCTTCTTCCTCATAATAATAATCAGTTTTGTTGTGGTTGCAGGAGAAACTGTTCAACCCCAGTATTCCATCCCTGGGACTGCGCAACGTCATCTACATTAATGAGACCCACACCAGGTAAACAAAGAGGAACAACTTTTTAATACTACTGTTGAGCTGGTTGGCTTTCAAGAGATGCTTTGGTATTTGATGATGCTTAACTTGTGCCTTGCACCTTGCAACAAAAAAGAGAGCTCGAACTCCTCTTGTGTAGCATAGCCAAAACAGCGCAGACAGGTGCCGACCCTCCTAAAACCCTGTGTATAATACATGGCTTTAAGTCAAGAGGGCGGATCTGTGAAACAGTGGAAAGAGAGCTAGATGAATAATTTAAAGTGTTTGTCAGTGGACACCTGACACATGCATCCAGTGACTGACCTGAGCAGGCAAAACTCAGTGAGGCAGCTGAATACATCAGCCACAAACGGAATAAACGTCAGCATGGTGTGAGCCTTTGCTTTTTCAAAATGCAAGGTGATCCTCTGGCTAGATGCTGTTTATCATCATGATCAAAATTAGGGCTGCCTGCTTAATCATGACAGTTTGGTCAACATTAAGATGGTGATTATTTAACGCAATTTCTCATTGACTTCGTGCATTTATTATACTTTAAAAAAAACCTTGTCTTTTTAACAGTGGGTTTTCTTGGAACTTTGAATATACTTCAACTGAACAAATTTAGTTAAAAAAAGAAGTTAGAAAAAGTAAAATAAGAAATATAAACACAGCACAAGAGGAGAGGCAGAGATCCCAAGCTGTTGGCAGAAGAGCCTTGGACTAGGATTACTCTGAGCAGCATGCAATGGAATTAATTACAATATGATATATTTGAACATATGTCTCTCTTTTCCCTGGTAGCTAGTTGCTTTTTAGAAATTAAGTTACAAAAAGTGTCTAAGAATTCTCTAAATTCATCAAGAAAGTTGCTCATTTGGCAACACTGAGCGCACTGCTTTTAAGGAAAGAGGTGCGCTGGATTAATAACACAAGACAAAATGAGAGCATCATTGCAAATTTCTCACTCAAACAGCACAGGAATAACTGAAATTAGTTTGGGTCTAGTTTTTATTCTGCATCGTGTAAGCATGTAGGCTGAGATATGCTCAAGCCAAGATAGGCTGAATTCAATATGGACAAAATGGTGTTGTTCCTCTGTCTAACACAATCAGTGTTGTGCATTAGTTCAGCAAAGTGGAACAAGACTGACCTTAACACAGCAGCTTTTGTCGTAAGAAAGCTGTGTGTAAGAGTCAGAGCTGATCTCTGGTTCCTAAAGGTGTTTTAATTTAATCCGTGTAACCAACAAACACCACGTTTTGCTTTCATTAGTGGAACCATGTGTACAGTATATTTGAGAATATGTTTCTGTGTATACATTAATGCACATATGTGTGTCTGTGTGTGTTCATGTAGGCAGCGGGGCTGGCTGGCTCGCAGGCTGAGTTATGTGCTGTTTGTCATGGAGAGAGATGTCAACAAGGACATGTTCACCAGGAACGTCGTGGACAACGTGCTCAACAACAGCAGGTAAAGGCCGACGTAACGAGAGACACTGATTGACCCATGCTAGGGGTTTTGCGATTTTGATAATATTGCGATTAATTGTGCAGCCCTAAATTGTGCCATCCATGTGCAGCTGAGCATCATGAGAGTATGTAGTGGCCTCTGTCAGGAATAAAACTCTAATGTGTGTGTTTTCATTTATGTTTGTGCTGTGCTTTGATCCATTACAGGGTGGAGAGCGCTATTGTGAACGTAGCCACAGACCTGGACGCTGCAGCCAGCCAGCCTGGCCAGGATCAGAAAGCAGTCAGTAAGGTGAAGCAGAAAGCCAGGGCCTTTCTTCAGGAGATGGTGGCCAACATTTCACCAGCCTTTATCAGGTACGTACTGTAAACCAGAAGTCTCACCTCATGTGCTTTTCAGTTAGTGATTGATGTTGCTGGGCTGTTTGTTTACTTCATTTATTTGACAGTAATTAGTATGTAGTCCCTGAAATGATCAGGCAGGGGGTACTTGATGTAGCTGAGGTTGGGGGTGAGAGCTTCGCCTCCATGATGGCTGTCTCCAGGCATATTTTAGGATGACTCGGGGGCAGTTTGACAACCTGCTGTCTATCGTCAGGCCATATTGAAGTTTTTTCAACTTGAGGTGCTGGGAGTGCTCTGGCAAAACACCAGAATGAGCCAAAAGCTTCGTTCACATTGAAATCAATTACAAAAAGTAGCCTCCAACTGCTAAAATGCGTCCTGTGTGATCAGGGCCTTAGTGACTAATTGGGTATACAGCTTACATTATGTTACCATACACTAAAATGCCACCACTGAAGTTTTGGACTCTTGTTTATGTTCCATATCTTTTCACGCTCTTCTTGTTCCTCAGGCTGACAGGCTGGGTCCTCCTGAGGCTCTTTAATGGTTTCTTCTGGAGCATCCAGATCCACAAGGGCCAGCTGGAAATGGTCAAGAAAGCTGCTACAGAGGTCGGCACTACACATACAAAGAAATTTATTGTACTATCAGAAGAAACTCTGCTCCACAAAATGGGCAAGAAGGTGTTTATTGTTTATACTAAAGAGTGTTTGTTTAAAAAACCTTCTATGTTTCGTCTGTACAGCAAAACGTGCCCATGGTCTTCCTCCCTGTGCACAAATCCCACATCGACTACCTGCTCATCACCTTGATCCTGTTCTGTCACAACATCAAAGCCCCACACATCGCTGCTGGAAACAACCTGAGCATCCCCATCCTCAGGTAAAAAGCCCACCAAGCTTTGTGTCAGGTTTGATCCTGCAGTATGGTGTGTTTCTGCCCTCTGTAAGTGGAAACACAAAGATCAGTTTGATATCAGAAGAAAGAGAATTCCTTGGACAAAGATCAGAGAGGAATAAACTGTTTACTAAGGAGTGAGACTAAAGACTGACACTGATTTTACATTAAGGGAATATTGATCGCAGTCTGACAAAAGGTGGTGAACCTGTTTTATCATAACCTGCTTCAAACAGTAGTTAGTATTCACACCTGCAACCTCATCACCTGTCTTTTTTAGTGTGTTTTAGTGTCAACCAATATTTCTAAAGCTAATCCAAAGTAGTATGTGGAGCCCCAAACACGAACCATGTTTACTGAGAACAGGAACACACCTAGTGACCGGATACAAAGGAGGGAACAGAAAGGAAATGAAGAAGTGAAACATATAGAGATTTATAACTGATGGGTTCAACAAAAAAAATGTGTGGAAATCTATAGGTAAGGCCAGGAATCTGATACAAATTGGTATATTTTGCATCATACCAGCATTGAGCCAGCTATGTTTAGTGGTCAGCAACACTTTGTCATTTAAATCACATTGAAAACTCCCAATAACCAAGAATCACTACAGTACAGGGATACCTTTTAATCACAGACATCATAATTCAAATTATTGGCCTGTAGCAATTACACGACTGATAAAAGATAAGGACACACTGCTGCCAGTGTAGTAACATAATCAAACTTTCTTTCTTCTCAGCACCCTTATCCGCAAACTCGGAGGATTCTTCATACGACGGAAAATGGAGGAGACGGGGGATGGGAAGAAAGACATTTTGTACAGATCACTCTTACATGCAGTAAGTTCCATGAGTCTATTTATCTTCTAAGGCAGGTTTGACATACCATTGCTAAATTCAGTTAGTGTGCGTGTGTGTCTACATGTGTGTGTGTTTCTTGGCATAGTTAATTACGTAACTGCAGGCTGTCTTCGTGCTTTCCCGCTGTGAGTGCTCTTTTCATTCCTGACTGATGGATGGGGAGAGTTAAAAGGCTTTATTACATAATGTTAGCATGTGCTAGATCCAGCTTGTATGCTGTGAGTTTTTCTCTGTTGGGACCGTAGGGAGGTTTATACATTGTCATTTGTGATATGTAAGGTATCACATGACGGGTAGTGTAACCTGATGGTTTTATCTGCTTGAAGCTACAGTACAGAAACTTCAAGCTTTGACTCCTGCGGTTAGAAGACTCTGAGGATAAAGGATAATAATTTTAGTGACTTATCATTTGGCGGTTAAAAGGTTCCAAAATATCAAACTTGCCTTGAGGCTCCAGGTATGATGTAAGCAGTTAGGCATGCTCGTTTAAGAGTACTGTTTGGGGTGGAAACGCTCGGGTCTAGGTACCATGTCTGAAGAGTTACATTTGGTTCTAAATTTGGTGGAAACGGGGCTTTAGATGCAGTCAAAACCTGTCTGTTACCGCTCCCCCTGGGGCGTGTCTGTGCTCTGACGCAGGAGTGGTAAAGGGGAAACATGGGTAAAAAAGGAGCAGCCCAGGCAAGGCTCCATACTGGATTCAGAAATGCAATATAATAAACCCATTTACTATACCCAAAGCACAAAAAGTTAATAAACTGAATGTCTGACGGGGCAATACAGACACAGTTTTCACTCCTCTGTAATGAGGAATTGGAATATATTGGATGTTGGAATATATTTCCACCCTAATGTGTGCATTTTGCATCTCAAGAAAGCCACTGATGCAGAAGCACTTTCAATAGACTGAATGAGAAATTAGGGCTGATTTAAAACCGGAGTCTGAACCTTTTGTTCAGCTCTAGCATTTGGATAATGTGGATCAACGAGCTTTGGCTAATGAGAAAAGCTGAAGTAGAACTAATGTGAATGACTACTTATGTCAACATTAATGCTTCTTGTAACACAAAGTCTCTAAATGTGCTTTCTACAAAATAGCTAGATTTAAATATTGTACCAGTCTGTCACAGTTGAGAATTGCTGTTAATTTGTTATGTTTGGAGTGTGTGGAAGGGAGTTGAGAGTAATGAAAGCGACAAAGGCTGTGTATTGTTCCTCTAAGATAAGTGTGTATTGTGCCCCTAAGATAAGACGTATCAGCTTAGGACATAATGAGCTGTTGTTCAGGATGGCCTGCATTTTATCCCTTTGTAACTTCAGTATTTTACAGCTCATCCCAGCAAACAGAGTATCCAAGGGGACCATGTAAAACTGTAATTTAATAGAAGATATAACTTTAATCTGGCACGTCTGTGTCGCTCACAGAAATGTAATTAACCAAAACCTTTTCACAGGCAGCACAGGCTGCTCTAATTTTGGTTGCTCCTGTGAAAGCCGAACCGTGGACGTCTATCCTCTTCACAGCTCACTCTAAATGTCACCGAGTCCATTTCGGAACAAAGCTTCCCCTCTCAAAAGTGTCTACATAGCAAGAGACAGCTGTGCACTGTGCGCAGGTGGATACTGTTACACAACATGGCTGCCTTGGCATGTGCCCAGCTCCCTGCGGTGTGTTTGGGGTCAAACTGTTGGTGACCACCACCCACTTTTCACTTTCAAGCCTGTGTGTTCAGGCTGTGTACACACAGCAGCTGCACAGCTTTACTTGACTTCCACCTAGGGCTGCAGCTAACGATTATTTCATAGTCGATTAGTCTGGTGATGTTTTTCTCGATTAAATGAGTTGTTGTTGTTTGGTCTAAAAATGTCCCATGATGACATCCTCAAATGTCTTGTTTGTCCACAACCCAAAGATATTCAGTTTACTGTCATAGAGAAGTAAAGAAACCAAAAAATATTCACATTTAAAAGCTGGAATCAGAGAATTTTGACTTATTTTTCCATCAAAAATTACTCACACCAATGAATCAATTATCAAATTTAGTTGGCGATTGATTTAACAGTTGACAACTAATCATTTAATCATTGCATCAGTCCTTCCACCTCGTGATGGAGTCAATGTTATTCCTCAGAACTTCAAAGATGTTGCAACAAATTGCATTTCCATCAACAATATCATGACCTTTCCACACAACGTATGCACATTTGTCTCACTTTCGACATCCGCTCCCACCTTTTATCGTTCATCTATCGTTCTCACTCCAACAGTTGTCTCTGTGTTTCATCAATCTTCCCTCAGTATACAGAGGAGTTGTTGCGTCAGCAGCAGTTCTTGGAGGTCTACCTGGAGGGCACCCGCTCCCGCAGCGGTAAGCCGTCCACAGCGCGTGCAGGCATGCTGTCCATCGTGGTAGACACAATGTGCACCGGGTCGATCGCAGATGTGCTGGTGGTGCCAGTTGGCATCTCTTACGATCGGATTATTGAGGGCAACTACAATAGTGAGCAGCTGGTAAGTGCTTGGGTGATTTCTCTTGTCTGTGCTGTTGCCTTGGCAGCAGAGGTGTTTGCCTCAGTCATTCACAAAAACAGAATAGGTATTATAGTGTTTGGCTTTTGAGATTGTAGCTGCAGAAAAATGAGGAGATTAAAGGTTTTGTTTGTGGTGGGTGGGATAGGTCAGTGGTTCTCAAACTTTTTCATGTAAAGGACCCCTAAATTAACCGCCATTTTGTAAGATGTCTCTTCAGGGACCTCAATCTGAAAAGATTTTGGTCAGTGGATATGATTAAGATCACAGTTCTTTAGTTGCCTTGCCTGATAACAGACGAAAGTATCACCTTGTTCCACCCTGTTTCCAGGCAACATGAACTTGGTGGAGTTGGCAGATTCAAAGGTCTGGACTCAGGCAAATAGTTGTCAACTACAGTTGAGGAGATAACCACGGAGGAAGTGATACTTACGATAAGAATAGTCACTCTTACGACTCTCACTCACATTGGTCTCACTTCTATAGTGAATTGAATAGTGAAAATAAACTATTCCTCATTTTTTTGAGGACCCTGGATCTCCCTTAAAGACCTCTGGGGACCCCTGGTTGAGAACCACTGGGATAGATAACTAGAATATGTCTCTGTGATTATCAAGTCTACACTGTAACCATGTGCACTCCTCAATCCCACCAGGGCAAACCTAAGAAGAATGAGAGTTTGTGGGGAATAGCGTGCGGAGTGTTCAGGATGCTGAGGAAGAACTACGGTTGCGTCCGAGTCGACTTCAACCAGCCCTTCTCTTTAAAGGTGACCGATCGCAGGTTTACATCAGCTTATACACAACAACTGCAGCTGTTAAGGCCACACGTGGAGCTATAACTATAACAGATTTCAGGTATCACTCTCAGGCCCAGACACGGACACAGGTATTTTTGTAAACGTAGCGCTTTGGCCCTCCATACACACATAAACTGTGTTTAAGGGCATTAAAACAAATCTTTTGTAGAACTCTTTCCAGGGTGAAGACTTGATATGCTCTTGACAGCACTTCAGTTGTGTTTCTGCATTTTCATATGGATGTGATAGTTTTATAATGGTGTGGACGATATTTTCTTACAATGAAGAAGAGAAAACCCCTGTTTACAAAAAGAAAATATGTCCGTGTGGACTAGGCCTTGATTTTAGAGGGCTTAAAACCACCATGAAGCTTCAAAATGTAGGAATCTTGCTATAAAAGATCATTTCTCTTAGTTTTTCAACATTTATTGAAAAAAATTAAAAGCAAAAAAAAACAATAAACGTGGCTTATATGAAGTTTAAACTGGAAAAAAGTCTTGTAGCCAGCACCCACCTGTCACTCTCTGTCTGCTTTGTATTTGTAATGAGCCCTTTGTGTGTCTAATATAGGAGTACCTGGACAGCCAGAGAAGCCGCCATATTCCACCAGCAGTGTCCCTGGAGCACACCCTGATGCCCATCATTATTTCTGCGCAGTAAGGACACACACAAACAGTTATATCCTACTCCGACAACAGACCAGCAGTCCCACATTCCCACCTGTAATCTCCTGAACTCTCGTGTCCAAACTTGACTTCTCCCTCCTGCTGCTTCACTGCAGGGTCTGTTATCTGACATCTGAGCACAGCACTTGAGTGAGCATTGGCAGGGGTCACTTCAAGTCCGCGCTGTCCCTTCAAAATAAAACCGATACAGTCGTACAGTACACAAACAAGGACAGCAGCGCTCCATCCCAGCTGGTCTGGAGTCACAGGTTCAGAACTCGTGACAGCAGAGCCGACTGAAAACACAAATAGCCAATAGTATTTCATAAAAAGTGCCCTGCAGCAGTGCTGGAAGAAGAATTCAGATCCTTTACATACGTGGGTATTTGTTTGTGCAGTGTAGTGAAGTAGAAGTAGAAAGTTGCATCAAAGAGAAATACTGAAGTAAAGTACTAGTAACTCAAATTTGTACTTAAGTACAGTGCTTGAGTAAATGCACTTTATTAGATTCCACCACTGCCGACAGCATGTGTAGTACCACTCACATGCTAAATAGTACCTGCCCTGCCTTAATAATATATATGGTGTGGTTGGCTCAGACATGTAATGACTGTGCCATTAGCCGGGAAATAGAAGGAGAACATAAGAGTGAGCAGATAAAGCTGCAGTTTCTGGAGCGTGATTATAATTTAAAGGTCAAATTTGGTAAAATAGTAGGCTCACTTCAGTTCAGATTAGTGTTTGTTTAAAACATGAGAGGCAGTTTGTTTGCCACATAAAGGCTTTATGCCGAAAGTAGCACACGCCTTTTTGTCTTGTTTATTTTTTGAGTCTGAACTATTTTAGAACTTATATTGTGGGTTTCAATTATTTTGCATATGATAAACACATGTTCAGCAAGCCTGAGCTACAAATTTGTTTTTGGCCTTTGCACACTGAGTCTGTTTTTGTTTTTTGTTTTTTTTTGGTGCGAAATTGTCACACGTCTAAAAATAAATACTCCCTCACGTCATGTTTGAGTCATATCTGTCAGAAGCCTTTAGAGACGTTTGACCAAGAACCAATGAAGAACATGTGGCGGTGGGACACAGCCACGACAAGACGGATGTGTGGGGCACACAGAATCATTTCATAACTCAGATGGCTCACGTCCAGCAGGTCAGAGAGTAATGTTCAGGTGAATGGTGATGAAGAGGAGGAGGATGTGGACCGCACACAAAATTTGGTGACAGAATGTGGAGGACAGCTCCGCCCCTTCATGCAGCTGTGGCTGGCAAACTCACTCAGAGAATTTTACTAAAAGGAAACGCAATAAAATATCTTACAGTAGTTTCGGCTCAACAACCGCTTACAACAGCGTGCCAAGGAACGCATCCTAAAGTAGGTCTGAAACTGGCTATGGTAGAGCTTCAGCTCTTATATGAGGAGATAGAACTCACCTGTTCTTTTGTCAGGTGAGAATGAGGAGGACAGTTTCATTAAGCGAAATGCATTGATGGGAAATATTTGCGGGCTCTCCCAGTGTGTAAAGGCCTTTATTTGTGACGTGAACTGGTGTGTTATTCGTACTGTATAGAAACCTTTATGTTGACATGTTGGGTTGTTGTTTCTCTTCCAGACCTGACGCTCAGCTGTTTGAGGGGCAGGAGGTGGAGCAGCTGAACAGAGAGCTGCCCGAGGAAATCTTAAGGCGACAAGTTATTAACAACCTGGCCAAGCACGTCCTCTTCAGTAAGACATTCACCACCCCACAGCCAATGGAGTCACTGCACCCAAACTATAGTCCTGTAGCATCAAACATTCAGGGATCAGTATCAGCTTCACCAAGAATCTCCAGTTTAGTATCTTAAGCTGTTCACTCTAAAGTCACAGTGCAACTTATATCTTTTAATTTTTAGTTTGTTGTATAGAAAGACTTCCAGCACATTCAACTAAATTTCTTATGGAGCACGTGTCTGCTGCTTTATAAGTTATTCCTCCTTTATCGTCTTCTCCTGCTCATGAGGTCTCCTTTTCATCCTGTGCTCAAGACGCACCTGCTCTCTGGAGCTAAGGCGCGTCACATGAAATCCTATCCATCATACTGACTCCATTAATTGAAATCCAACACAGCACAGCATGAGCCCGTCCGCTTCACATCACTCTGGGCTGCTTTTTTGTGTGTGTGTGTTTGTGTGTGTGTGCCTTGGGGTTTGCACTACAGAAACCGGTTCTCCCCAGCTCATTCAGCTGCATTCTCCTACGCTAGGCCCATTTGTTTTTTGCTCTCGGCCAATCGCGGAGCCTCCAGCTGGATGGCATGTTGTTTTCAGCCAATAGGATGAAGGGGAGGATGGAGAAGCAGGAGAGGGGAAGAATGCAGTACCGCTGCTCACACATGCTTTACACCCCTGAACTTGAGCTGAGCTCAGAATGACCACTAGTAACCCTTGTCCTAAGACACACACACACACACACACACACACACACACACACACACACACACAATGTCTAATAGATTATTAATATGATGTTCTTTTTAGTGTTAAATGAAAGCGTCATACCTGGTACATTGCATGCTTTTATATGATTGGGAATGTAAGACTGTAAGATGCAAAGTGAATAAAATGTGCAAAATGCAGAACATTTAAAATATGTGTGACAGCAGTCAGTCATAGATTATCAACGAGCACCATCTGTACATACTTTTAGTAGATGTCATAACCTCTACCTATGTCCTTTGAGAAGAGACTTCAGGTCAGATGCTCAACAGCATAGCACGTGTTTTTGTCTTGTAAATTAAAATTGTTATATACATTTATGTTTTATATTGGTAATGTTTTCAGTGTGTTGTGTGTTGCTTATTGCATCCTCTTTATATCGTCCCTCATAGCGGCTAATAAGTCCTCAGCGATCATGTCCACCCACATCGTGGCCTGTCTGCTGCTGTACAGACACAGACAGGTAAGTCTGGCTGCCTCTCATGTTCTTTCTGTAATCTCCTCTCCTTCTGCTGCACCTCTATATGCTGCACCATCTTCCTCCCTTCTTCACCTGTCTTTTCCTCAGGTTTCTCTTCATCTTTTTCTCTTGTTTTTTCCCCCCTCTTGTTCATCCACCTCTTGCCCATCATGCTCCCTCCCTCACGCCAAGGTGATCCAAATGTCACACACCTCTGCATGATAGTAATGAACGTCCCTTTGGGATCTGACTCTTCCTGCAGCCTCTCTGCTTTTCATTAGTGGTGGGCCGCTGCCCTCTGCAGGCAAACTCATGTTAGTGGGGAACAATGGAAAACGATAACTGAAACTGTCTTTCTGTCCTGAGGAACTAGTCAGTGTTGCATATAACAAACTCAAGTCCAGTCTAACATTTTAATGTGCTTAATCCTGGCTTTGATTATTCTATGGAGTCGCCAATTTCTGGACATAATCCATGTTTTTTTTTTCATACTTTTTTCTTCACTGTTTAGTTTATTGAAATATTCAGGGCAAGTTTAGATGTCTAAGTAAATTAATATAGTTAAATACCTCTTTACATGGAGAGAGACAGAGAGATAGTGAAATATATATAAAATATATATAAAAAATATATATATATGTATAAAAAAGTTTAAATTTGTTTTTAAAGAATACATAAGAAATAGGAGTAATATTAGATAATTATAATTGTTAATTATAATAAGATATAGAGATAATAATAGTGTTACAAAACATTTTAAGTAGAAATGAATTACTTAAAAAAATACAGAAAAAATACAATTCACAGTAAAAAAAAAGTAACCATATTTCACTAGATACAAATAAATATAAATAAATAAATAGAAATAGAAATAAGTAAATAAATAAGATTAAAAAAAAATAAATAAAATAGAGAGATTAGTAACAGTGTCACAAAACATTTTAAGTAGAAATTGATTACCTAAAGAATACAGTAAAAATACAATTCACAGTAAAAGAAAAGTAACAGTAAACAGTAAATAAAGAGAAATAAAAGTGAATAAATGAGATGAAAAAATGAATAAAATAGAGAAATAGTAATAGTGTTACAAAACATTTTAAGTAGAAATTAATTACAAAAATACAAAAATCCAAGTAAAAATTGATTTAAAAAATAATATAAAAGTGCAATTTACAGTAACATATTAACAATAATGGATAAAAGAGAACATTAACAATACTGTACTTTTTCTTTTTTTCCCACATTTTCTGAGCTTGTTTTTTGCCTCCATATTCCCGTAGGGTGTGGTTCTGTCCAAGCTGGTGGAGGACTTCTTCAACATGAAGGAGGAGATCCTGTCACGGGACTTTGATCTGGGCTTTTCGGGGAACTCGGAGGACGTGGTCATGCGCGCCCTCCACCTGCTGGGAAACTGCGTCAACGTGACCAGCAGTGCGAATCGCAACGGAGAGTTCACCATCGCGCCCAGCCAGACTGTTCCAGCGCTTTTCGAGCTCAACTTCTACAGCAACGGCCTTTTCCATGTCTTCATTTCTGATGCAATCATCGGTGCGTCGAGCCAAGACGTTGTTGTTGTGCTCACTCTGGTGTATCACTAATCTCTAATTGGTTTAGCAGTGTGTCGTTGACAAACGTTGCTGTTGACGTTATAAAGTCCATCAGTGACATGCTAGTTATCCCAGGAATTGATTTTTTTCCATTAAATGTCTTGATGCTTTGTCTCCAGCGTGCAGCGTCCTGTCACTGCAGCGAGAGCTGGTGTTGGAGTCAGAGTCTGATCAGCCGCCTGATGGTCTCAGCAGCCTCCCTCTCAGTCAGGAGAGACTCATCCGGAAGGCCGCCGGGCTCTCGCACTTCCTCGTCAATGAGGTGGCGGTGGCACCAGTAAGTCCTGCACAGTGTTAGTTTATTATTTTTAATATTTATGATTTATATTTATTTATATATGTTCCGTCTTATGCTTTTGAAGATCTAAACAGATTTTAAATGCAACTCAGTGTTTCTCCTTCTCCTCCATCTTTGTCCTGCAGCCCTGTCAGACTATTTACCAGGTGTTTCATGATGCAGTGACCCGGCTGATCCAGTATGGAGTTCTCTACGTAGCAGAGGTCAGTTAACTGATACAAACCTCACTGCTGGTGGATAAAAAATAAAAGTACATGCGTTGACTAAAGCTGAAAGTTGAGTCATGGTGAACATGTTGGGAAATGCTGTTAACTTTAATGGCTAACTGTGTGTGTAATAATGTGGTGGGACTTTTCCAGGTGGGTCTTACTTTTGTGTTTCTATGTGTGTGTGTCAGGAGGACCAGGAGGAACTGAGTCCCAGCCCCACTGAGGAGCCTTGGCCCAAGAAGTTCCCCGAGCCCCTTTCATGGAGGAGTGACGAGGAGGACGAGGACAGCGACTTTGGAGAGGAGCAGAGAGATCGCTATCTGAAGGTCTACTTCAGCAATGTTTATCTAAACAGTTTGATTACAGCTGACAGAACCATCATCATGGCACCAACTTCTACATCAAGCAACACCCAGTCACTGACTTTATGTCCCTGCTTTTATGTTTTTGTCAATCAGGTGAGCGTTTCGGCAGAACATCAGGAGTTCTTTGTCTTCCTTCAGCGACTCGTCAGCCCGGTGCTGGAGGCCTACAGTGGGGCTGCCATCTTTGTCCACAGTCTGAGTCAGCCCATGACTGAGTCCGACTACACCCAGAGGCTCTTCAGATACCTGCTCACCCGCACAGAGAGAGGAGTGGCTGCTTATGGTAACACTGCAATATTGCCACACATGTTTTACACTGTAGGAAAGATTAAGATTGTTTATTAAAATACATCATCCAGACTGAGGTTCAGTTTGGAATAGGTCAAAGGTCAAGATTACTGTCTCATTCTCGTTAATGTGACATCTCAAGAACACTTTGGGGGAATTTCTTCAAATGTGGCACAAACATTCACTTTGACTCAAGATTTTGGTGGTCAAGGGTTAAAGGATCAGTGTACTGTAAGAGGTGCACTGAGGCATACAATTGTAGGGCTGTAACAAAAAAAATCATTCTTCCACCAAGCGATGAGGGACATTTAGCAGATGTGTTGCCAAGCAACACACAGACAGAGCGGAAAGTGCCGGCTGCTTTACAAATCTGTGGCAACATGGCGCTAAAGTTCACCACCGTGGGCTCTAGCATACCTAAAGATACATTGTTAAATAACCATAGACCATAGATGTAGTTTGTCCACTTTGGATTGAGATTAAAGGCGAATGGAGGAGCAGCAGCCGTGACAGGAGACAGTGGGTTCCCCCCGCTGCTCAAACATGCATTCCTACTTGTTTCTCTTTGCTTCTTTTACCAGTATCTTTGAGTTTTTGTGTATTCATTGAGTAACAGCGTTGGGTACTTCTGACCATTCTTGTCCTAGCCGACAATGAAAGATTCAGGTTTCAGTTGGAGGTTTCCCTCTTTATGTCTGCGTCGCAAGTGCAGCTCCATAATGAACCATGTCAGACCAGGTCATGAGCAGGTTTAATTAGTTGTTATCTCTTTTTTTCCAGGTGAAAGTGCAACTCATTACCTGGTTAAGAACACAGTGAGGACATTCAAAGAGCTTGGGGTAAGACGCCATAAAACACAGTTTGGTGTAAAGACAGTAGGGTTTTTTGGTGTTTAGGTTCCTCCAACTGGTTTTTAAATTTGCCTCCTGTGCTGTGATCAGGTCCTGAAGCAGAGGACAGAGAACCAGGCGACGACTCTGGAGCTGAGCAGCACCTTTCTACCTCAGGCCAATCGGAACAAACTCCTGCAGTACATCTTAGGTTTCACCCTGCTGTGACCGACCGACACACCTTTCAGCCCAGCTCAGACCCCAGGCTCCTTCCAACAAAGGGCTTCTACTGGTTACTCCTAAATGATCCCAGGTGCTACTCTGTGGAAAGCTTTACCAGGAAGTGCCTTCACGTAACAGCCGCTAACTGTTCGCTGTTAGCCGGAAGAGACTTGAAGCCAGTCTTCCCTTTTTTTTTGTTCCAGTCTACGGCTCCCCGTCTTAGAACTGCGCAGCTGATAAAACACAAGTATCGTCCTTTGATGAGGTACCTCTAGGAATCATCCTCTCTTTGTGAACTTTGCCAGCGAAGTCATGGGGTTTTAATACGGTCAGAGTTTTAAACGGTCCGAAAATATACTCAAGCAGGTTAGCGAATAAGAATCATTTTTACAGCAATCCGAACAAAGCAAGCTGCCTTTCGTCTATACAAGTGAACAAGCAAAATATGCATAGAAAATAATGGTGAACATAACCAACAACAGAAGTATTTTTATGTTGACTTTGCTTGTTTGTAAATCTGCTACGTTCTGTTCAGTGCACTCCACTATCATACAGTAGATAATCATGTCCAAGTATAGTTTGATGGAAGGCTAATTATGTATATAGGCCACAAAAATGATGTCTGATGTGTAGTGTATTTAAACACATGCACTGTGGTGTCATAATAACATAGGAACATTAGATAGGAAGATTCGTCCCTGCAGAGTGTGCACATATCCAAATTTTCATTCACAAAACTAAATGTCAAAAACTAACCCTCCTTATAGACAGCTTCGGTCAGTTATACTGCACAGCTACAAGTTTAAGATATCAAAAATATAGCAGCAAGTCAGTTCAGCTGTGTGGAAATATCAACACAAAATGTACCTGTTGAGAGTCCGGCGCAGCTGAAGGCTGAAATCACACGCGTCCACAGTCAAGTGCATTCAAACCACTGATATCTAAGTGCATTCAGTTCCACTTTTCATCATGTGTTTTGGCGAAAAGTGACTTTGATCTCTGTTTGCGTAACACTCCTTTTCACCTGTTTATGAATGTTACATAGCACAGCACTGAAAATACTTAATACCAGCCATCACATCCACTTAGTTCGAACACAGCGAGCTCAGAAACTCTTTGGTCATGCCTTTCAGGGAGATTTTTGGGATCACCTCCATTTTTTTCCTGTTTTATAAGCTCACTCAATAAAAGCCGTTTTCAGCATCGCTGCAAAGAGAGCGGTTAAGCTCCCAATGGTTCGGCGTTCGCAAAACAGAGGAACTGCACAGTGTGGTAGAAACAAACGGTACATATCCACTGTGCAGTCCGTTCGAGCAAAAGGTCAAGATAGTATCTGTTGTACTGTTGAAGGAAGGACAGGACGTCTTTCTCCTTTGTTTACTTTGAAATGCAGAAATAATACTCCTCAGCTGTCAGGTTACTGTTTCTTTAATTTTCTTGTTTCAGTGCTTCACTTGAAATGAAAATCTATTTAAATCAACCGCTAAAGCCAAGTTTCCACCAAACACTTCCAGTATATTACCCTCAAAACCATATGTAACCTGTACAGATGTGTACCTGACCTGAACTGTTCTGTGTTTCCACCTCAGACATTGCTCTTATTACGTAGGCAGGGTTGTTAACAGATGGTAATAGCTGCATCTCTCGCTGTATTTCCTCTTCACTGTCGATCCAGCACCTCGCTGACCGTCCACACAAACAGGGTTTCGTGACATTTTCAGAACAAAAAAAAAAAGAGCAGGCTGCAGCAATGAGAGCGGAGCAGGGGTGGAGCGCTGTCGGAGCGCACAGGAACAACACTAGGCCAATGTTTTTTTTCTTCAAGTGAGGAAGTAAAATATTCACATATACAATTATTCAAGCCCTTGAAGATGTAATCATTTAAGCGTGTCATATAGGAGGGCCAATAAAACCAAATGGCGTGGTCAGAGTTGACATATTTAAAGGAGCAGCGTGATTTAGGGAGATTATGTGGCGACTGGCAGAGAGGATTGCAGATTACAAGCAGCTGCAACTTCCCCGATTAAAATTGCTTTGGTGTCCATTGTTAAGGGACTTTTACTGGGAGCCAATTTATCTCTCCAAAGCAAACGGATCAGCTGGTTAAAACCAGAAAAAATACGTTACAAATTAGTGGTTCTTGTACACTGTTTGGCACATTGCAGACGGGCCATTCGCCCAGCGCCTGCTATGCGTGCTCACCTCATTTTGGAGCCGGATGTTCAGGAGATTTACTGTAAGGCAGATTATCAGCAGAGGTCTCCCCCTCTCCAAAACAAACAAACCTGGTCCTTTACACCCGTAAAAACACTGAATAAAGCAGTTTAACTTAGGTGGCCGACGCAAAAACACCCCCTAAATTCTACACAGTGAATCTTTGAGGTGTGTTGATTGAGTAAAAAGAACACATTCCACCTTAAAAGCTGTCAGTAGCTGCTGGCAGTAGCTTCTGATTAGCACAGCGAGCTAAATTATTTTACTCCATCTGTAGCTAAATGTTAACTTGCAAGATGAAAAGCATCCAAATGTCCAGGGTTCCTGATTCGAACACAGGGTTTGGGAGTTTGCATGTTCACCCTGTGTCAGCGTGGGTTTTCTCCGGGTACTCCAGCTTCCTCCCACAGTCCAAAGACATGCAGGTTAATTGGTGTTTTTTGTCAGCCTTTTGTTTTTTTCGTTGTCTGTCTCTATGTGTCAGCCCTGTGATAGTCTGGTGACCTGTCCAGGGTGTACCTCACCTCTCGCCCAGCGTCAGCTGGGATAGGCTCCAGCTCACCTGCGACCCCTAACAGGATAAGCGGTTACGGAAATGAATGAGTCACTAATGTGTGTAAACTTGCCACTGAAGGAAGAGTGGTCACAGTCTACTGTAGTCTGAGCAACCAATCAATGGACTGCAGTGTTTCTAGCTCCGCCTTTTAGTGTCCGATCAGTGTGCTTGGTACCTCAACAGGAGGGTGACGAGAAGATGATACGGATTGGAACAGTTCTGTTGGTACCATCCAGGTGACAATTGAAAAATAAACATATTAATATGTTACAAACTGACCTGAGCCGGACTGCTTGGTGGAAACGCGGCTAAAATAGATAAAAAAGAAAGTTTTTGTTCCAAAATGCTCTTGTCAAATAAAAAAGAAAATGGTGTGAGACAGGTTGGGAAGTCTTTGGTAATAGAACGTGTCGATCATGAAAATCAAAAACAGATCAATACTACCAGAGTAAAACATTGAATCAAAACCTGACTGTGAAGTTTCGCTGCACAGTTCATGTGCATCTAGCTGCAAAACATTTACATGTGTATTGTAAAATAACTCAACAAGACTCAATATTTGTATTTAGGTCGTCTCTTACGCTTGTGATTGTAACTCTGAGTGTGTTTTGTATTACAAAAATGTACAGTAAGTTAATGTTGGTGTATAAAGAGGTGGAGGAGTGTGTTTGGAAAGGGCAGAGTAAGTTTTGTTGGATATTCTGGATTGATCGAGGCGATGCTGATAATATTCTCTCAAATTGATAATGTGAAGATGGAGTGAATGTTAGAAATCGACATTCTTGATCTGACAGGGCAATAAAAAAGTAAATCGGGTCTGTGCTGGTAAACATTTGAATATTTATACTGAAACAACACTGTTTGTTACAGTTAATTTAAATGCATCTTTCTTTATTTATTACTTTCAATACCTGCAGTTTTCATGCAGTTTTTTTTTCAACTCTGTGTACGAACTATCCCTGAAAACGTAAACCTGTGGAGGATCAGTGAACGGCACCCATTGCACGTTGAAGAACAGAAAAGTACGTCCTTTAAACGGGAATGTGATCAGAGCCATTTGATTTACATTCAAAGCATTTCTGAGCCCACAATCTGTACGAGTCCCCGCCCTGAGGGACGCCGCCGCCAAGATAAAACCACTCTACGTACTGTACTGCATGTTTCCTCCGGTCGCCTTCAATCATCGACATTTCAATGTGAACTCTACTTAACCTGAGAATTGTATTTTACAGTCTAGTGTGTGAATCATGTCGCAGAGACGGATTGTCGTTTGTTTAGAGATGCAGTTAACTTTGTTACCTCTTGAATGTATCTCATCTGTCCCCACAAAGGTCAATGTGATATGGTAGAGTGCTGGACAGAGTCGGTACAGACATTTAAACATGAACATGGGGATCATTGTTGAGACTCGCCGCTACTGAAGCTGCATTAACGACATCCCTCTACGACTATGTAACTTTGTAGGATAAAAAAAAATGCCTGTATCTGGGGAACAGGTGCCTTTTCGATGCACTGTAGTGTTCTTTGGTTGTGTTTTCTTCTCTGTTTTTGTGCATGTTAACAAAGATTATTTCGTGTGGGATTCCAAAAGAGCACTGTAGATTGTAAGTTAAACACACGAGCAGAGAACTTGTGGTTACTATAAGAAGAATCACCAGCTACTAAAAAACAAGTGTCACTGTTTTTTTTTGTTTTGTTTTTTTTTTGTTCTTGCTTTCTCAGAGCAAAGCACAATTGGCATTATTAGATTTTGTTTTTAAATAAATTAATGATAGATTAACAAGTGTCTTGTCTGTCTTATGTGAAGGTATTTATCTTATAGCGTGGGGTGGCACAGTGAATGTTTGCATGTTCTCCCCGTGTCAGCGTGGGTTTTCTCCGGGTGCTCCAGCTTCCTCCCACAGTCCAAAGACATGCAGGTTAATTTGTGACTCTAAATTCTCCGTAAGTGTGAATGTGAGTGTGTGTCTGTCTATAGTCTGGTGACCTGTCCAGGGTGTACTCCGCCTCTCACCCAATGTCAGCTGGGATAGACTCCACCCCCTGTGACCCCTAACAGGATAAGTGGTTACAGAAATCAATGAATGAATGAAAGAATGCTGAATTTGCCCAAACATATCTCTCAATTTCACAGAAGCTGAGACCAGTTCTTTTTTTTTCTTCCGCCCTTATCTTAAAATCCAGAGTTAATGATTTCGTGGACTCAAAAAAAAACAAAAAACGAACAAGATAATCAACTGGTTATTACAAGAAAACCAAAGGTTATGTTTATCAGAGATCAGGAGTGTCATGCCAGCATGTGTAGGAGGTGTCTTGACAACCAATTTAAGATGAAAATGTCAGATGAGGAAGAACACATAATTGACCCCCCTTCTGCCTTGCATTAAAGTGCTTCTTGTTTCGAGATAAGACGTAACCCAATTACATTCACACCTGGTATTAATGTTTCTCCATGTCTATAGTGAGATCCAGTTGCTCTGTCCTGCTCAAACAACCATGATCATGATCAAATATATCACAGATAGATAGATAGATAGATAGATAACCCCTTTTGACAGTCATGGGCTGGCTTGGCTTTGTCTTAAACTGATGATGGTTTGTCTTAGGTGATAAGGTTTAAAAGCAGAGTGCCGACCGTGTGCAATGTGAGGCTTTGATGCTTTTCTCTGTTTTACATCAACAAGCGTGAGGAGTCATTACGTGGCAGGTTAGGGAGGCTTGTTTGGTCGTCCCGTGGGAGGACAGGAGGAGAATATATGCAGGTCTGAGAGCAGCTGAAGCTTCTGTGACCATGAGGACAACACAGAAGCGTCAAGTGTGCGTCCTTCTACCGAACAAGCAGCACTTGGACTGCACTGTTATGGTGAGTGGCCTCTATGTCCTGTTTGAGTCATATTTATGTGGTTTTTAAGTCTTTTATTTTAATGTATTACTTAGAACTGAAGAAATTAACTTCAGATTTAATTTGACATTAACAGCTGTCATTGATGTGCCAGTATTACACACAGGCTACACTGATGTGATCATTATGATATATTTTGGATATATTGAGGGTACTTCAACTGGAAAAGCTTCTGAAACTACAATTTTGAAACACAACTAAACTCTGTATGAGGTCTGACAGGTTGCCTGATACCCAATAATTAACTAAATGCACTTACCGCAAATCCTTAATCCTGTATAAATGAGCCCAAAGCTCACGTGTACTCTTATTTTATTATTCTTATGTGTGTTAGGTTAGATCCAGAGGCCACGAGGTGCTGGACAGTGTGTTGAAGCAGCTCGGCGTCAGTGAGCTCCAAGTCTTGGGTCTGGCTGTCCTCAGAGGTCAGTCGCTGTCTGCGCGGGAGTCAAGAGAAAATGTTTTGACTTCATTTATTGAGAGACGCTGTAGTTTAGGGAGGCTGCGGGTAAATGAACGTACAGCAGCCCTGATCCTGTTTTCTCAGTGTATATTCACTGTGTGTATTTCTGTCCTCAGATAATGAATACCTCTTTCTTGATTTGGAGCAAAAGCTGAGCAAGTACTTTGGTAAAACTTGGAGTAGAGGATCCTTAATGGTGAGATTAAACCTTTTCAGACAGTACTGTGTATAGTGCTGCCCCAGTAAACTGCTGAACTTACAAACCATTATAATTGCCTTAAATCCAAAGAGATGTTTTGTACAAACTACTCTTTGTTCCATTAATGTTCAGGGAAATATGATCTCTGTCTGTTCCTTTAAATATTAACCAGACTGTCAAAGTGAGCAAAAGAAGAAAAAAAATCTTTTCGACTCTGTTGAAATATTTATTCTACCTTTACATATATTCCCAGGTGCCATTCATCCTGTTTCTGAGAGTGCAGTATTATGTAGAGAGCGGGCGGCTGATATTGTGAGTTGGTCCCATCAGCATCTTTTTATGATGAATGTTCATCTGTCTGCACATGAACAGATCATGAATGTTCTCTCCACTGTCTTGACATCATGTATGTATGGAAACTAATTTCTACTAATGTGATGAAAAAAAATCAAATCCTGGAAGTCATAATGAAATATTTCTTCAAAATAATGACATAGTATCAGAAAATAATGAGAAACTTTCTCAAAATAACTTTTTCTCAGAATAATGGGTATGTTAATATAATGACTAAATATCTCAAAATATTGGGAAACTTTCTTTAAACAATGATCTCATATCTTAAAATAATAAATTAGTATCTCAAAATAATAAGATTTTTTTCCCAGAATGAGTTAGTATGTCAAAATAATGAATTTATATCTTAATATAACGACTTGATGAAATGACAAAAAATCTCTTGCTTATCTTAAATTAATGAGTTAGCATCTCAATATAATTAATAACTTTCTCTCAAAACAATGACTAAATATATTTAGATAATGACTTATCATCAGAAAATAATGAGAAACTTTCCATAATGAGTTTGCATCTTAAAATAAAAGTTGGTTGTTTTTTTTCAGTTAGTTTTTCAAAATAACGTGTTTGTATCAGGTTTGTATCTGAACATGACTCAAAAAAACCTCAAAATAATGACTTATTATGTCAAAGTGATAAATAACTTTATCAAAACAATGACTAAATATATTTAGATATTGAATTAGTATCAGGAAAAAAATAGATACTTTCTCAAAATGAGTTTGTATCTCAAAATAATAAGATTTTTTTTCTCAGAATAGTGAGTTAGTATTTCAAAATGAGTTTACATCTTAATATGACTTAATATCTCAAAAATAATGATGTACTTGTCTCAAATTAATGAGTTAGTATCTTAGAATTATGAGTTAGAATCAGAAAATAATGAGAAACTTTCTCAAAATGAGATTTTTTCTCAGAATTGTTAATTATTTCAAAGTAATAGTTTATATCTTAATATAATGACTATATATCTCAAAATGACTTACTACAATAATAACAAAGGACTTGCTTTTCTCAAACTAATGACTTAGTGTCTCAAAATAATGACTTGTATCAGAAACTAATGAGAAACTTTATCAAAATAATGAGTATGAGTATCTGGAAATAATAAAAAACAAAAAGTTATTTTGAGAAAGTTTCTCATTAAACCTACTTGCAGGATTTATTTTAAATCATATGGGCAGCATTGGTCTTCTAGATATGTTTATTTCAATATATTCTATGGACACAGAGACATCCTCTGTGATTTCTGGTTGTTTCAGCAGCAGCAGAGTGCAGCAGCTCTACTACGCTGAGCTGAGGCAGACGGTGCTGCGCTCACAGAGCCGCCATCAGGAAGCTTTGTTCTTCCAGCTGGCAGCTTCTGCTCTACAGGCTGAAGTCGGAGATCTGCAGCCAAGAGCAGAGGGGAATGATGAAGAGGAGGGAGAAGAGAGAGGACGGAGGAGAAAACACAGACATTACTTTCTTCCTGAGGATTACTTCCCCTCTTGGGTACGAAGATGTGTGACCATTTGGCGCTGATCTTAACCTTATATTTATATGTGTGTGTGTATAACATGAGTTATTTCCTCAGCTGATAAAGCGTCGTGGACGAGACTTCCTGCTCCAGCACTGCCCGGTGTTACACGCTGAGCTGAGAGGTGTGACGCACAGTCAGGCCGTCCTGCAGTTTATAAGAGAGGCCGGCAGCCTGCAGGACGGACCAGTCACCTTCTACAGGATGAGACAGGTCGGACTGCACAGACATAACCAAAGGCCCCATATTGAAACTAAACCTACATCCTTTACTGTCACTGTCATGGTGTAGACAGACAGAAAATAAGAAAGCTATGAGGCTGTTTATGAGAATATGTAACTGAGGAAACATAACAATACCTGTTTGTGAGCTCATGTTTTATATTTCAAACTCTCCTTCGTCTGTTATTTTATCTGCAGGAGAAAAAAGAGGTGAGAAGTTTAATCCTTCTGGGAGTGACACTGAGAGGAGTCCATGTCTATCAGGTGGGTCCTCCACAGTGAAAGATAAACACACTTTAGGAATTTATTTTTGCATGTGATTTGTAACATGGAGCTGCTTTATCAAGTGTTTATGCTGGTTTAAATCACCAGGGTCCTCATTTAAACAGCTCTGTGGACAGTCCACACTAAATGTTTGTGTACTTACACATGAGGCAATGTACATACTCCAAAAAAATTCTGATTTATAAAACCGTGTGTGCGCCTGCCAGTACGCAATTTTCCTTTTATAAATCCCAAACAGCTTGGAGTTGTCTGCACATGGACCAGCCTCATATCCTGCTCTATACACACCCACATTCAACCCAAAATGGTCAATGGAAAAAACTATGCTGATGCACAGACACGAGCTGGCTGATCGCTGGTTCCATCCAGTTTTTTTCTTTCTAAATACCAATTTATGCTTAGAAAGTGGTGTATGGTTGAGACCTCTGCAGATAATTTGGCTCCTACACAATGAACACTGAAGGTATTCTAACTTCAAGTTTCAGCTGGTTGTAATCCACAATCATCACCACTAGATGTCACTAAATCCCCTTAAATCGGACACACTTAACCGTAACGATGAAAACTGTCCTTAAGGAGGTGGAGGGGAAGCAGTGCCTGTTGTATGATCTCTCCTGGAACGACATTGACCGTCTCACCTTCCAGGTTGGTTCTAAAGACCACACACACACCTAAGCATACATATATTCACATAAACATGCATACGGTATTGGACTGTACAGCACTGTATGTCTCTCTTTCTTCTCCAGGGCAGCAGGTTTGAAATCACCGCAGTGGGCTCTCTGTGCCTCTCTAAGCTGGTGTATTACACCCCGTCAGCCTTCCACTCTAAACACGTCCTGAGGCACCTCACTGACAGTCACCGGCTCCACATCAACACCAGAGATGCAGTCAGCTACATCCAGCAGCTGGAGGAAATGCAGGGTCAGACGTCTGAAAAGAAATCCATTGTTTAATAATTTCACTTCAAAGTCATTACAGCTGAGCCAAAGCATTTTGAAAACAGTATCATAAAAGACAATATTATGGGATATTTAAACCAGTTTCTTAAATAAGTACATTCCTGATTGTCCCTCTTCAGCCAGTCACTCCTGCAGAGAGGCCTACATCTGTGACACAACACGCTTAGCACACAGACTCCAGAGCAACAGCCTCACGTCCTCCATGTCTGACTGCAGCGTTGCAGTTGAAACAGCAGCAGCCTGGTCCAAAGAGGAGGAGGAGGAGGAGGAAGAGGAGGTCACAGGTCAGCTGAAAGGAACAAACATGTCCCAAGATGTTGCAGCTCTCCATCAGCTGTCATTCTGTGCCTCCCATCTTTGATTTGATTAGACTGTTTGCCAGAAAAAAAAAACCTTAAAGTTGTCTTGCATCCCAGGACGTCAAGACATCACACTGAGCATCTCTGTGTTTATGTCACAGCAGAGTTTGAGCTTTGTGTGGACGAACCTGAAGAATTATTTGTCGACGACCCAGCCGAGGTGTTGTGGCTGTCTGAGCTGTCTGTTGATGGACCTTTGATGTTACCCTCCTCTTACTGGGCAGGTTAGTCCAAAATAAAAGAGTACAAAATCATATCTAGAATGAGCTTCATCGTGTGTTTATCACTTTATAATTATCTGTCCTCTTTCGCTATCAGCTGTCGCCATGGAAATGAAAGAGGTGAGCAAACTGCAGATCTCTCTGATTGAACATTTCCAGCGCGGCCCCGACTTCAAAGGTTTCAGTGTGGTCTGTGATGTTTGTGCAGGTTCTGAGGAGGAGGGCTGATGAAGAGGTTTCTGTGGACTGATGTACAGCCAGAGGCCAGAGGGAGTCATCACAGGCTCAGGACATGAACCATAATGTTACAGCTTTCATACAGTACATCATGGACATGATAGATCATGTACCTAAATTATGCTAATAATTACTGTACATCCAGTGCAACCATGAGGTCAAACCTTTAACACAGTGTGTGTTACTAATAATAAAATAATGATTATTTCAGCAAAGAAAATAATGAGCAATAAACAAATAAAATCTGGTAGGCAGTTTCTTTCTCTTTAGTTTATCCTGCACATCATTAGTTTAACTTTATCCTCATTAAGATAACATTTGTTTAATTTGAAGTTCTAATTTTGTGTTTGTGTTTTGTGTAACTGCAAGTTTTTAAATTTGAAAATAAATTAAAGATTTTAAGGTGTTAATACTTATCTGCCTCTTTGATGTGTCTCTTATTTAACACGTTTGCGTGTTGTTTAAAAACGAATTCAAAGGCAGGTTAAAAAAAAAAAAAAAAAAAAAGTCATTTATTTACAAAATTTAACCTACTTATATGGAATTTGCCAAACAATGTAGAAAAGATTTATTATTTATTATAATTCATTACTTTTACCCTCAGAATTCTGGGGACGTAAACTAAATGTGCTCTGAAAACAAAGGATCAATACAAAAAACAATGAATCTGGTGAAATCACAACCTGTGGAATATATACTGTTACAGACTAAATATTTGTTATTTATTTAATTTTTATGAAGTATGAATGAAGTAATCCAAACTAAATGTACTGTATCTTAAAGAAAAGTACCAGCTCTGCCATGTTGCTGTTTCAGGTGTGTTTTATTGTCACATTTATTATAGATATTTACTAATGCGTGTATTTTACTACTTTACATAGTGTTGTGTGGTTTAATCTATGAAAATGCATCATATTGATGAGGGATAATTTCTGTGACATGTAGTGTATTGTTATTGTTTATGCTCGTTATATTTGTGTTATATTGTGTTAATATGCTTTGGCAACAATTTTTATGTTGGGATACAAGAAATGTACTTTCTGAACATGTTCCTGTCAAATGAAAAACTTTTTTCATAGTTACAATCAACATATCTGTACAGTAACATGCTTTGATCAGGAGATTGAAATGCATTGCAGTCAACACACTTGTGAGCTCCTGCATGAAAACAGGCATTTTACTAAATATGACTACTCCGTTTGTTATTCATGTGTGCAGTTTGCTGACCATAAAACAGCTCCTAACAGTGTGTGTATTTACAGTATGTTACAATATGTATTTAACATTCACAATCCCAAAAGTAGCAACAGCAGTACTAGTAGTAAAGGCTGTTGCCATGATAGAGACATGCACACACCAACCTGTCTGAGAGTTTGTGTGTCAGGCTAGATATCTAAAAAATAATTAATCCTAATAAAGGCCAGAGTCTCACAAGCTGTTTCAAGTTTGAATCGTTTCTCTGTGTCAAAATATTGTGTTTTGGTGCAGCCTCAAATAGGAACGATTTTAGCTCATTTCATGTTGTTTTTCGATGATCTCCAATCACTTTGAATGGGAAATTTTATGCTGTTTTTTATAAAAAATGGCTTGGCAAATCTCTAAGAAAGGTCATAGCACAACAGTCCCAAATTTTCCACATGGTCTGGTGCATTTTTTGCCTCTAACCAAAAAAAAAAAAAAAAAAAAAAAAACATGAGCAACCACCTAAAAATACCCTGTAACCACTTGATAGCACCCTGCATGTTGGCTTTAATTCAGTTAAGTGGTGAAATGGCATTGTGCAATGTCCTAACCTAACACCACCTGACCCAGCCTAATTCATCCTCACCTAACCTGATGTAACCAAGGTTAGTAGCTCTAACCCTTGTTCCTGACACATATTTGCTCTGAGGAGAGTAAATGCAGCCACCAGGAAGAATCCTGAGTCCCATGGCAATTGATTTTGCACCAGATTCTCCTTAAAGCTTCACTGGTATTGGTATGATCACAACAAGAGGTCATATCACACATCAGAAAGGGTCAAGTATGGAAGACTGGTTTGAAGTAGATTAGAAAAAAAATTCAAAACAGGCAAGTATGGAAGACTGGTTCGCCTATGACGGGTAAGATCCCCCTGCAGAGCTCGGGACAACCTAAGCTTTGAAATCATCTTGGTTAAGGTTGGGAAAAGGTTACAGTCAGGAAAAAGAGAAATCAACACTGACTAAAGGTTGGACAAAAACTATCAGCACAAGCGCTCAAGTCTGTTTAAACCACACTGAGCCAATATGCTGCCTTTTATCTGGTAAAGTCATGTGAAAACTCCCTCACACTTTACCAGAAATGTGGTGTGTCAAAGGTGGTTGCCCTGGTTTGCTCCAGCAGTTGGGCTGGTTTCTCAGGCTGTTGTTAGAGGGTGGTTGTAAGGCGCACACCACTGAGCACTATCTGAGTGGCCTCTGCAGGACAGAGGGTGAAGCCTCCTCTGAGCAGCTGGACTTGCTTGAGTTTCTTGAGGATGTTTCGCCTCTCATCCAAGAGGCTTCTTCACGTCTAACGGGCCGGTGCGGAGTCGCAGGCTTTTAACCCTGTGTGGCTGTGAGCCCTTGCAGTGATGCTGAGGTTTGCATGTGAGCTCTGGGTTTCAGGGTTGCTTAGGTCATACGTGAGTCGTTGACCCTCCTGGCTGTCATGTGTGTCATTAGGGTCAGGTGGATTCAGGTGTGAATGGCCGTTTGGTCGTCTTGGGAGGGATCTCAAGGCTGCATTGTAGGTGGGTGGTAAGTGGTATCGTAGGCCTACTCCTCAGTTTAATGATGGTCGTTCTAGTTAGACGTACCTGTCTTTTTTCACGCCTCTTTTTTTAAGTCACCTGCCCTCCATGGCCAAGATGTGCACTTTGCTGTCCTCAAAAGAGTGTCTCTTCTCCTTTAGATGTAAATGGACTGCTGAGTCTTGACCCGGGCGCTGGCTCTCCTGTGCTGTGCCATGTGCTTGTAGAGTAGTTGTTTAGTTTCCCCAACATACAAATCTGTTCATTCCAGGCTGCATTGAACTACATACATCACATTACTCCGCTTTTGTCTGGGTGTTTTCTCCTTAGGGTGGATGAGCTTCTGTCTGGCACAAGGACCACATCTAGGGCTGCAACTAACGATTGTTTTCATTGTCGACTAATCTGTCGATTATTTTTTCGATTAGTCGACTAATCATTTTATCGAAAAATGTGTTAAAATGTTGAAAAATGTTGGTCTGTTTCTCCCAAACCCAAAAACTATGTCATTTAATATCTTGTTCCGTACTCGCACCAAAGGGTTTTAGTTCACCGTCATGGGAGAGTGTGTAAAACTGCCAGTATTTGAACCTAAGAAGCTGCAGTAAGAGTATTTTGGGGAACTTTTATAGTAATTTTCTATGAAAAATGACTCAAACCGATTAGTCGACTACTAAAATAGTCACCGATTATTTTGATAGTGGATTAGTCATTGATTAGTCGACTAATCGTTGCAGCCCTAACCACATCCCTGTAGATTTCAAACCTACTAATACACTGAGGCAGAAGCTTGTCCACCCTGAGGAGAAAACACCCAGACAAAATGAATCCACCTGACCCTAATGACACACATGATGGCCAGGTGTGTCAACGACTCACGCGTGACCTAAACGACCCTGAAACTCAGCGCTCATATGTGACCTCAGCATCTCTGCAAGGGTTCACACCTACACAGGGTTGAAAGCTTGTGACTACGCACTAGTCCGTTAGGACAGAAGAAGCCTCTCGGATGACAAGTGAAACATCTTAAAGAATCTCAAGCAAGTCCAGTTGCCTACGACATAGCACTTAAGAAGAGCGGCTGTCCTCCACTGAAAATCAACTGACAGTGAGAGGGCCGCCAGAATCAGACCGAGGTGCTACGTGTGTGTTCCAGCACCAGCCAACCTGCAGCTGCTGTATTTCAATGTTTTTTTGCTGTGCTTTATACTTGATAGTGATGTAAAATAAATTGTGTCACCGATTTGTACTTGTTGTATTAATCTTTTTACCATGTGAGCATCTGTTTAAAACATCTCAGCTGTCAAAGGGGATCTGCCAACTAGCAGTTCAGTAAAAAATGTGTTCTACATCCCCAATGTTGTCATAGAAGCAGCTTTGTGGAAGTGCTATTTAAACTATGATACAAGCAGCAAAGATCAGAAAAGCAGAGGAAGGAATCCCCATAAATTAATCATAATCTCAGATGAAACAAAAAGCACATTGCGTGTCTTGTCTCTGAGCAAAGACTGGGGAAATGATCAAACTGTCTAGGTAGCTTAAACCCACGTAATCTATTGTGCTAAAAAATCCCTCTGAGTCATACCTGACTCCTTATTTAATTAAAAAGTATTTCAAAAAGCAATGTAAAATCACTTCAAACTCACTTCAAAAACTTAAATTTTATGGTGAAAACTGAAGTCTACTGTATTTCTTTTCTTTCTTTACGCAAGTTTTCAGACACTAAAAGCAGCCCCACAGTGCAGCCCCACATGCATTGTGGGATGCTCTTGGACATTAAGAGCCTTGTTCTTTGGCCTTAAAAACAATGTTTGGCTGTGAGTTCAGAGACACTGTCCTGTCATGGTCAAATGGTCAGATGAAGTTGGCAGGACTTCCTGTCAAATGCCAAAATACTCCATCACAAGTAAAAATCCTGAATTCAGAAGTTTAAGTATGAAGTAATCCAAACTAAATGTGCTGTATCTTAAGCCTATTATTGAGCCAGATCAACAAACATAGGCATTAATCACCAGCTAGAAAGATGCATTATTGTGCACTATTGAAAATTATATAATACATGTAATTGAGCAATAATGTGTGTTATATATATATATATATATATATATATATATATATATATATATATATATATATATATATATAAATATAATCACAACTTACACAATATATACAGCTCCAGACAAAATATTTTCTGTTTATTTATTTATCTAGTTTAGTTTTGTTTAGTTATTTAAGAAGGGGGACTACAAACTAATAAATGTAAATTTAAAAAAAATCATTTATTTATATTGAACCTGATCAACAAACATACAGTCATAAATAAGCGGCTATAGACAGGTGCATTATTGTGCATAAACACATTATTGTAAATTACATAATAGATATAAATAAGCAATGAAAATAAAATATATTTAAGGCGTGAAAGTCCACTCTTAACATGGAAACAACAGTGTGGCCGTTTTCTTTCTTCCTTTTTTATTTTTATTTTTTAAATTATTTGTTATTATTTTTAAGAGTTTGAATACAGCTAAATATTTTTTAAAAATTGTAAATTTTGTTATTCTATTTTTTACATTTAATTTTATGTGTTTATGATTTGCCAAAAATTATAAAAAGCTACATTTGAGTCATCTTTCCTTTTATTGAAAAATTATGTTTGTGTGCTGATATTAATCATCAAACATCAGTCATACGTCATCCTGCTGTCAGCCAATCAGCGCGTCAGGCTGCGACCCAAACACGGAAGCAGCTGAAACGCCTGCGAAAGCAAAAGTTCAGTCCTGTCTGATGTTGTCGCATAAATGCGGTTAAAACGTTATTATATATGTAAACGATTAAAAACGCGGCACCGTTAGGTCACAGTGTTTTCTGAGGATGGCTTTCAGTTTGTTTCGCGTTGCTGTGCCGCTTTGTTTGGCGGTTTTATCGGTTGCCGTCGCCATCATTTGGCAAAATCAGGGTAAGTGTCCTCAGTGTGATGAAGGTGGGAGTGTGAAATGAAGAGAAGTGGAGCTGTAGGTGTAGTCTGATGGAGCAGCTGTGTGTAGTTGGCAGTACATGAGCCAGCTATGGGCGTAATGTTGGCTAACAGCGCCCCCACCTGGCTCACGGGCCTCTTGTTCCTTGTGTAACACCGGCTCCTCTCCACAGCGATGCCGCGTCCTCTGCCCGCCGCCCTCGGTGTGGTCTCTCTGGCCGGGATGGCGCTGCTCTGGAGGGACATGAGCTCCAAGATGAGAGGTGAGAAGCGGACCCTGAGCAGCCTGCTCAGTCAGTATCTGGCCGTCAAAGGTGTGGGCTGGCTGGGCAGGCGGCAGAGGAGGAAACTTGAAGCCGATACTCTGAATGTGAAGCAGGTCCAGGAGGAGACGCTGCTGAAGCGCCTGAGTAAAAACGCAAACACATGTTATGGAAGACAGTACGACTTCAGCTCCATTAAAGGTAAGGAAACAATAAGGTGGCGTCAGTGAGAGGGGTTTGACGTAGTGTGAGTTTAAGCGTTAGTCAAACTCCTGCAGGACAACAAACTGCACGTGTTGTAATACCTCCTCTGTCCTCTGACTGCCTGTGATGTAACCTTGTGTCGTGTGTGTGTGTGTGTGTATAGATGGCCACAGCCTATAGCAGGGACACTCAAGTTGCCTTGCCCGGGGGCTATTTTTCCAAAATCACAGGTGGCAAGGGGACAGTGTCAAAAGCTCTGCACAAGTATCAGGTGTATGCAGGGGCTTTTTTAGGATTTTAGGACACCTGTCATGGGTCAGATTTGGCCCACGGGCCACTAGTTGAGAATCACTGGCCTATAGGTTGCACATTCAGTATGACAGCAGGGCCATAACCAGGATTTAAACTTAAATTGTGAGAGCACGGCCTCACCCCTTTAGTACCTGAACATTACTGTATTTTCTTCATCTTCACATATTTACATATTTACATATTTATATTCGTTTAACCCTTACATAACAGGCAAAAAGGTCGTTAAAGGGATAGTTCCGATTTTTTGAAGTGGGGTTGTATAACGCACCTATGATGCTTTCTTATTTTACTGGGAAGGTCCCAGTAAAAAAATATATACTGGATTTCTGACTCGCAAAGTCAGAGAAACCTCATCAACGCCAACTGCAAATTCTATGATGGCTGTCTCAAATTGGGTGTGATGTCATTCCCAGCTCTGACCTCTGACTTCCAAGGTAAATGAAACGCAGCATAATCTGTCGTCAGTGTATCACATACACAGTAGGTTTAGAGACAGACGGAAGGACCCACACTAGGTTTTGACACAGACGGATGGGCCCCCAGTAGGTTTGGACACAGACGGACGGACCCACAGTAGGTTTCGACACAGACAGACGGACCCCTAGTAGGTTTCGACACAGACGGACGGACCTACAGTAGGTTTTGACACAGACGGACGGACCCCTAGTAGGTTTGACACAGATGGACGGACCCCCAGTAGGTTTTGACAAAGACACAGATACACATATGGATAGAAAAACAGTGGATAAGGGTAAAAAACTCACTACAAAGACAGAGCTACATGAGAGGATGCCACTTGCATTGGTGCCATCTTGTTAATTTATTAGAGGCATAAAGAGTAGGACAATCTGGAAAAGGGTACTGATAATAATTGATAATAATTAACCAATTATCAATGTAAATGGCAATTAATCTTCTGTCTGTCCAGGTTTAAGTACCTCTGATAAATATAAAGTCCCTCTAAATTAATGTTCTTTGTTTGCTAAAAACAGTTAAATTTAAGACTAGTGACAACACTACTACCTTTAAAACACTCACCATGTGTATTTGATTCACAAATGTAAAATGTAGGAAATGTAAACCTCTTAGACTGTTAAAGCTCCCAAATTTCCTGAGACAAAAACAAATCCATATCTCAGTGTCCTGAATGCTTGCTTTGGCTATGAGTGACAGTATTACTGCAGAGAGGAATGAATCACTAAAATACTCTCAAGGGGCCTTTAGGGAACAGTTAGTGTAATTAAAAAATTAAATGACTTGTAAAAACAGATTTGACTCATGAACAGAAAACTTAAAAACTGGATGTCATTTTCCAGACAGCGGCAGCTTCCGGGTGCGTCACCCCATCACCACATATGAGCACTATCGTGAGCTCATCAGACGCATTGCGGCAGGAGAGGAGAAGGTGATCATTGCTGAGAAGCCGCTGATCCTGGCCATGACCTCTGGGACCTCAGGAGCCAGCGCCATGCTGCTCAGCACCAAGGACACCAACACTGAGTTCTTCCTGCAGGTGAGGCTACATGATGATGATGATGATGATGATGATGATGTGTTGGCCCAGCTGCTGGCTCCACACTCTGTTACTGTTTCCACCAGGGAGTGACCGTGTGTTTGGATGCCATGGGAAGAGCATTTCCTGAGACCGACAGCCTCCAGCGCACCACCAAGTTCTTCTACTCGCCTACTTTTCGCCAGTCTGAGGCCGGGATTCCCATCGGACCAAACTCCTCCACACCAGCCTCCTCACGCCACATGCTCAACCTCTACACCACCCCAGCACCTGCCTTTGAGGTACACTTAAGAGTTTCACGTCTTAAATCTTGTTATCTCTGCCAAGGAGGTTATATTTTGTTTTGTTTTCCCCACTTCAGTCTTTATTTAAACAGTCTCATTAAAAAATATTTCTACATTGAATTCTTACTCTCATTTCACCTTGATATATTTAGTTGAATGTTAATCATTCATATTCAGTCCTTGATATAATGCCAAAATTATTCCTATGTAACTTTCCTGATATGCTTTAATTATGATTAGGATAACGCAATTCACCTCCTTGGAAGAATCTGATTTGATTCCCTTTTGTAATAGTCCCTTAATTGAAAGTATCTATAAAATTCATGTGGAGGAAGTTATGTTTTCAGTTTGGTTTGTTTGTCTGTTTGTCAGCGGGATTACAGAAAAACTACTGGCCTGATTTCATAAAACTTGGTGAAATGAAAGAACCCATTACATTTTGGAGTGGATCCAAGTTACAGAGTGGATACACAAATTATTTTTTTAACATTTTGAGATAGGGCATTTGGTCTTGGTGGAGTGCTGTGCTCTTCAAGTGTCACTCTAGTTTTACTTTTTAAGCTACATAAAGTGTAGATGGCATAAAATAAATAACTTTGCTTAAAACTACTAACCATAAAATCTTTATAATAATCTTTAAATTGACAAATGTGGAATTATAGATTTTTAACAGGATTATTCAATTGCTTAATGGTCTTACATTGAATTCTACGTTAAAAAACAAGTGAAAAAGAAACATGAAAAGTCATAGCAACAGTTGCCAAACCGAAATAACCGTAAAAACCTTGAGTTATAACAGTGTTATTCATGCTCTTGAGTGTTAAATATATTGGATCTTATGTAAAACTAAACTAAACTAAAACACGCATTTTATTGCAAATTTGGGCAACTTTTTAATTAACAATTTTATAAATCTGCGCTAAAAATGGAAATATAGCAGAAATACCTTCAAATAACCTATTTTATATAAAGACGTGTTATGTCTGATGTATTTTTTATTTGAATTTCATGCAGAATTTGTTTATTATTTTACATTTTAATGGAATGTACCATTCTCTGTCCTTTCTGTCAGGTCCCCAGTGAGAAGGACACCCTCTACCTGCACCTCCTGTTCGCTCTCAAAGACCCCAGTGTGGGAACGCTGGAGTCCAACTTTGCGTCCACAGTCTTCTATGCTTTCAGTGCTTTACAGGTACAGCAGGGCTCATGTCATGATTTATTATACAGATAATGGTTGTGTGTCATGTAAATACACGCTCTGCATTTATTTTACTTCTTTAATGCATCACGCTCGTCTCTGTTTATGTCATTAGAGGCATAAAAAAGCAGGAAAATCTATCTTAATTCCAAGAAGTTGTCAGATATATTGAAGGGACAGAATTTCATCTAACAGCAGCACTCTGTTTTTGATTTGATGGAAACGTTCTTTACCACTGTATCCTCTCACGGACGCCTGGTTTGAGTCCCCCTGGAACATTTTCTCGTTAAGTGGGATGAAGTCTTGAGTCAGGTGTCAGGCTCCCAGCGACTGAAAGAAAAGCTCAGGTAATTTGTTAGATGGAGAAAGGATTAGAAAAGTAATTTCTTTCCGATCTCCTCTCCGTCCCACAGGATCGCTGGCAGGAGCTCGTGGAGGACATTGAACGAGGGAAGGTCAGCAGCGCTCTGGCCTTGGAGCCCAAAGTGAGGTCCAGACTCGAGGCTCTGATTAAGCCGGACCCAGAGAGGGCCGCTCAGCTCCGGGCCCACTTCCAGGACGGCTTCCGTGGGATTGCCAAGCGTGTGTGGCCTCACCTTCACCTGGTGCTGGCAGTGGACTCAGGCTCCAATCAGATCTATGGGGAAATGTTGAGGGAGAATTACTGCCAGGGAGTGCCTTTCTATTCGCCTTTCTACGCTGCTACTGAAGGTAGGAACCTGACCACAGACACCTCTGTGGGAACATCTGCTCTCAAAGTTTTGGTGGGGAGTGGCCTTTTATGTTTCCAAGTAAGACACGTATCTATGGTCAGAAGTATAGTATAGAGTAGTGCAGGAATAAGTCCTAAAACGTAGAAATCAGTTAGCATTTTTGCGTTACAATTCTCTCATCTTAAAGTCAATGGATTTTTATGAGATGCCTGTATTAAGGTTTCTGGTTAACGCAAGCATAAGACACCTTCATGTTTTGTTCCGAGACATAAAATACATTAGTAAATATCCCACTTGTGAATTTTAAAGCTTTTGTGTCTTAAAAAAGGCGGTTGCTAACAAGTGGCTACACCGGACTACAGAACGTCATCACGCCAAATACAGCTCGACAGCCTCGTTCTGGTGGTGACAGCGAGGTCATGTTACCATGGTGTAGTTCCTTTTATGGGACAATGTTAGCATTTTACTTCTGGCAACTGCATTTAGGCTGCACAACTCATAAAAACTGATAATTTGTGAAGATTATCGTGCTGAATATAACATGTAAGTATCAGAAATGTTCATTCGTTTATGACTGCTGTCATTAAGTGTCATTCAGTCTTTGTAATGACAAGTTGACATGAACATAAAGACATCTTCTGGTAATGTCATCCTTACACATTCATTCTCCCGGCCAAAAACAAGACGGCAGTCATTTCAGTCATGGACCAAACCACACACAAAATACCTCTAGACTCTTGTACGCTTTCATCTGCCCGCCGTGTAACATTAGTAACGTTAGCAGTATTGGAGGTAACGAGGTCATTTGTATTGACGATCGTGTCCACAGCGGTCAAGTTGCGGGAAAATCACATTTACTCATTTTGTATGGATCACATCCAACATGAGTTTCAAATTTCTGATGATACCTGCTGCCTGCATGTTCATCCAACCATTTACTTCTAGTCACACTGCAAACAAGCTATTCACTCTAATGGTATGTATGCAGGTTTAATAGGGGTGAACCTTTGGCCCCAGGAGCCAAACAGACGCTATCTGCTGTGTCCTCGTTCGATGTTTTGCGAGTTCCTGCCAGAGAGCAGCCTGGAGGAGGAGACGCCTCAAACTGTGCTGATGGAGGAGGTGAAGGAGGGCCAAAACTATGAGCTCGTTATCACAAACGCTTCAGGACTCTTCAGGTATGATGGCATATACAACAAAGATTGTTTTGCTCCTGCAGGATTTGCTGGTTGAATGTTTTCAGGGAGTAAATACCTGAAATGCAGGCCAGTTTTAGGTCTATATTTTGTGGGTTCGATTAACTGCCCGTTTGTAAAATTATAGGCTACAAAAGTGAGAAATTATAGAAGAGTAATTACTTTGTGTCGCTGGTGTTGTGATGTGGTTTCACTTGACTGCACTCTATTAGAATGGAATCTCAAGTCCGATAGTGCTTTGCAATACCAAGATCCGTGCTCAGACTCCTCGAAAGACAATCTGACATGCAATTTAAAGATGCTCAGAACGGTACAATCTGCACAAGGTTTAATTCCAGGTATTTCGCAAACATTATTGGGCTTGGACAGCTGCATGAATCACACTGTATTTTGCTGTTACAGATATCGCATCGGAGACATTGTGAAAGTAGTTGGGTTCCACAACCAATGTCCCATCGTTGAGTTTCAGTACAGGTACGTTTTGACACAGTGGTTCCATGCACGTTTGTTCACATACTGCATATCATGTAAAGTCCTCTATGCCTGCCCATGTAGAGCTTTTGAAATGCACTCCTTGCTTCCCTGTGTCTTCTGTCAGACGGGGTCAGATGTTGAGCGTCCGAGGGGAGAAAGTGTCTGAGGCGTTGTTCCTCGCTTCTCTGAAGAAAGCTGTTGCTCAGTGGCCGGGAGCTCAGCTGGTCGACTACTGCTGCGCTGAGAGTGGTATCATGGGTAAGATGTCTGGCTTATACCATAGACTGCAAAAGAAATGGAGCCTTAAACCTGCATTCTCTCTAATGGCCAGCAGGGGGCGACTCCACTGGTGGTAAAAAGAAGTCTGTGAGAACATGACCCAACTCCTCACTTGATTTATCACCTCAGTAAACATTTTCCTTATGAGTTTATGAACTCAATCACTAGTTTCAAGTCCTCTTTAATACAAAATGGTGTTTATTTTGTGAATTATCGTCTCATTTGGAGTAAAATAGATGACATGGCTACCTTGTGATTGACGCCTCAGAGAAGTAGCAATCATAGACAGTATTAAAATGATGGAATAGCCACTGTGATGTCACCCACTGGTTTGTAAACACCCGCTTTAAAGCCTTGAGTTTGGCTTTTTGGCCGTTGCCATCTTGGATTTTTGGAGCCAGAAGTGACATGGACATAAGGGTGGAGCTAGCCCTAACACTAGCTGCTAGCTAGCGCTTTTACAACTAGGTTTGCAACAGTATGAGATTTTCTCTAGAAATATTGTGGTTTCACGGTATCACAGTATTATAGAGTTTAAATTATTATCAATCAGAATGACCCTTAAAGGAATTAAAACAGAAGGGTTATTTTTGGTTAAATTGAAGTTTAATTGATATATTTGAAACTTGAAACCATTTTTCAATTGAAGTATGTGGGGGAAAAAGTCTCTCTTTTGATAATAACTAAAATAAAGTTGAGCCTTTCTGTCTGTCTGTTTGTTTTTTTCAATATCATAGATAAGCAGACAGTGCGATAACACTGAACATCTGACTTCTTAGAGCAGTGATACTTAACTTGGCCTGCAAGAAGGTGCTGGTCGGCTCACCAACCATTTTCTTCACAACGGAATTTTTTTCTGTACTTTGAATGTAAGTAAGGTGCCAGAGTGCTCAAAAAAAGCACCAAAATAGAGCTTGTACCCTCCACAGCTCCACCCTCTCATTCAAATGTGGTCACGTCTGACTCCAAATATCCAAGATGGCAATGCCAAAATGCCAAACTCAAGGCTTCAAATCGGTAGTCGGGTGATGTCACAGTGGGTAAGTCCACTTCTTCTTTAGAGTCCATGGCTTATACCCCTCGGTAAATTTGGAAGCCTTTTCTGTGTGATTAGTCAGGTTTGCATTATACTGAGTCTTACTTTACATTGCCTTGCAGGAGACTCGATAGGCGGCTCTGATCCTCATTACCAGGTCTTCATAGAGCTGAAAGGTGTGAGAAACCTCACAGAGGAACAGCGATACAAGGTGAGACAACCCTAGCAACAGCATATTTTTTCTCTATCCTCAAATTGATCTTTATGCTCTTTCTCTGTGTGACATTTTCTCTCCTTCCTCCCAGCTGGACATTTGTCTCCAGCAGGACTCGGCTGTCTACAAGTCTTTTCGCATCAAAGGCAGCATCGGACCAATGAGGGTGCAGCTGGTGGCGGAAGGTGCGTTTAGAGAGCTCCGCAAGGACATGATGGCTTTCTCAAACACCTCACCCAACACCTTCAAAATGCACCGAGTGCTGCGCAGGAAAGAGTACGCTGACTTGCTGTTGGGAAAAACCATCTCCTGAAACGTCTTGTTGTGGAGACAAAGCTTGTGGACTGTGGTGAGCGCTGACTGAATGAATTGACTCCAGTTTTTTTAACATCTGCTCATTAACGAGTTGATTTATTGTGCCTTTGGGAACTCATAAACACAAAAACACACCTTTTCATTTTTGACATTTAAAAATGTTAATTTGATTGATTAATTCCTTCAGCTGTATTTATAATTTTATTAAACTCTAAATATTGCTTAATGAAATGTTTTGAGCCTTGTCTGCCCTCCATGAAAACTGCTTCATAAATCTTTTCATCTTAATTTGTTGCCTTACCATTACTTGGGTGATATTCTACAGGAAAAAAAGGTCTACTTGCATATTAACAGCCATTTATGCAGCTGAAGAAAAGCAAAATAACCAGAAAATTCTCCTCACTAGCAGTGCGTGAGCTTGTAAATGCTTGCATCGATGCACATTTTTAACAATATGATCCTTTCAATTGATACCATCTGGTGTTATTGAATGTTGTGGCAGCACCACATCCACATTGTCCCATAAGTGCAGTCACCTGTGAAGATTAAAGCAACATTTGGCAAGAGGTATACCTAAAAATAAATCTCTCCTGTATGCCTAAAACATGAGCGGGGCTGAGATGCAGCAGAGAGAAGCATCCTGCAGTAAACCTTCTAGGTTATAAACTATAAGTTGTAATCGCAAAAGTCACAAATCAAAGTGACCTACACACATCATCAGCAGTTGGTGCTCCATTCAGCAGAATCTGGTTACTAAAGCATTAGATTAAAGGTAATGTCGGCCTAACACCAAACAACTTGTTGTGATTTACTCATTCATTCCTTCATCCACTTATCTGGAGCCGGGTCGCAGGGGCAGCAGGCCAAGCAAAGCACCCCAGACATCCCTCTCCTCAGCAACACTTTCCAGCTCCTCCTGGAGGACCCGTAATCCCTACAGTGTGTTCAGGGTCTGCCCAGGGCCTCCTACCAGTGGGACGTGCCTGAAACACCTCCAACAGGAGGCATCCTGATCAGATGCCTGAACCACCTCAACTGGCCCCTTTCAACATGAAGGAGCAGCGGCTCTACTCCAAGCTCCTTCCCCTATCTCTAAGGCTGAGCCCAGCTATCCCATGGAGGAAGCTCATGTCACCCGCTTGTATCCGCGATCTCATTCTTTCGGTCACTACCCAGAGCTCATGACCATAGGTGAGGGTTGGTAGATGAACCAGTAAATCAAAAGCTTCGTCTTCCGGCTCAGCTCCCTCTTCACCACGATGGCCCGGCGTCACTGCAGAAGCCGCACCAAACCGCTGATCCATCTCATGCTCCATTCTACCCTCATTTTTGAACAAGACCCCGAGATACTTGAACTCCCTCGCTTGAGGCAGTAAATCTCTCCAAACCTGGAGTGGGCAATTCACCAGTTTCCGACAGGGAACCATGGCCTCAAATTTGGACCTGCTGACAAAGACAAATTTCCAGTGGCTGATTAAAATCATGAGAGTTTTACCTCAGTTATTGGACACTCCCATGATCTTGATCATTTGGTGTATGAGTATGTAGGTACATTTTCTTTTTCACAGCAGAGAATGTTACAATAGAATAAAGTTGATTTGGGTTAAAAAAGAGAGCCGACACTCTGTGGGTCCACAAAGTCAAATAGATCAACTTCAGGCTTTATACTCTATGTCTAAGTCTCTAATTTTGAGACTTACTCTGCCATTTTCTGGCTTTGAGAGAGAGTAGCTCATGCTCACAAATATTGATTGAACTTTGCTAGGCTGTGGAAATAACACATTGGAATTTTTAGTTTAGGTGGACTCGTAGTCTTACAAATATTGACCCTGCAGGATTCTCAGTCTTTGCAAAATCTTTTAGCGTGACAAAAAACTCACATCGTCTTTAGATGTGAGAGGGTGTCGGTCTTTTCTAAGTCTTCTAGTGTCGGGTCGGCATGAATATGTAATTTATAGCTTTAATTAATCACGATACATAATTTCTTGGTGCTGCCATTTTACAATTTTTTGCACTTCTGACATCTGTCTCCAGAACTGTTGCTTAATCTCAGCCAGATTTCCTAAATTACCATATTCAGATAGTAGCGTTGGCCTCCTGCAGTTTCTGCTCTCTTGGGGTCCAATGGGCCTTTTTTAGACCGGATGAGCTGACTGATGGTAAGATTCATTATAGTGTAGACTAATGATTCCTATAACAGCAGGCAGCAAACACGAGGTTAGGTTGCATTGCCTTCCTGCGTTCACACAACCGCCTTCCTCAGATTGTGTTTGATGCCAGGACTGTGTTGTCACCACTAGGGGGAGATAGTCATATATGTAAGACTTGTACAGTGGCTGTTGTTCATGCTGTTTACTACAGGTCTTACTGTGTTGTTGTAAATACAACAGTGGATTACTGCTCTGACTGTTTATCTGATTTACTGGCCTCTTATTATGAGTCAGAAAACATTAAACCACAGACTGTAGGAGTGTAACAGATTTCTTCAGTGTAAGTGCAACAGAGGGCATTTATACTGGCAGATCAGAGAGAGAGAAGACTTACAGTACATTTACAGTATTAATTAAATCCATCTCATTGCTAAATTTTATCAACATAATATGCTGTATTCTAAACAAGCCCACGTCAGCGATGGCCCTCTTACTCTTGTGTGTTGTTGCATGGCACGCCTCGCTCCCGCAGGTCCCTCTCTGTTCACAAAGTGGGCTAATATTTATAGTAACGTCCCATTTCAGCAGAGATTTGACACTGCTCACACTTTATTTTGGCTCCATACTGTGATCAGACCAAAACAGGAGTAAAGTAAAAATAAGCCCCAGACCAAATGGCTAATTTTCATGAGACAGTGGCTTAAGGATGAGATGATGTTTTCCTCTTTGTAGATTTAAACAGTTAAACAGTGATGTTAGGTAAAGATGTGAAAATCTGTCATATTTACATGTTGGAACAAACAGCAGTCAATTATAAAAATCTCCCTCCAGCACCTCTAAAGCCCACTGAGTAACTCACTACATGTCCATTGTTAAATCAGTATAAAACAGAAGTGTAAAAATGATATGTTGTGGTTATACCAAGTTGCCAGGCAACCAGCAGAGACTGCCCTTGGCCAAGATATTGTCCGGCACTTAACCGCTCATAAAATTGTGAATTATTCTTTTTGCACAGTTTATTTGTGGATTAGACAAACACAACTATAACATGTTAAAGTGGTGTTGTGTTGACGCCGCTGACTCAGTGACAACTGAATCACTTTACGTTTTCTTCAGAGCTAAGGAGGGAATCACCAGAGGAACCACAATACGATATTATCACGATACTTAACTCACGATACAATATTATTGCAATTTTAAATATGTTGTCATATGCTGAGTATTGCAATATTATCTTATTTTTAAACTGTTAATTATGTACCCAAAGGAAAACCTCTATTTTATCTAGTAAGATAAATTTTTCAGTCTGTTACAATTCAGCCATTTTTTTTAAGCAGCAAAATGTATCCAATGGACCTAAAAAGCAATTGATTATAATATTCTAGTAGGCTACCTAAAGTTTAATTTGTATGTGTAATATTAATAATTTAAATTAAAAAAAAATCGATAGCTACCAGGGAAAACAAAAGCGCCATCCTCTTCCTGTTTTGGCTGCACTCAGTTGCAAATGCACTTTCTTAGTGCCGTAAATTGAGCCTTCATTTTCTCGGAGGACATACCTGATGATGGCAGACGGAATTGTGTAGTGAAAGCGAGGCATACAGGGCACCAATCTAAACGCTGATAGTGTCATTGCTCTATAGCCATTACATTACACAATAGTTTTTTACTTCATAATGATGAGTTAAAGCAAAAAAACGTTTATGTTTGCACTTAGATTTGTGAGCTTTACAGGTGCTGGTAGGCAGAGTTTGTTATCTTTGAAAAGAGCGAGGCTAGTTGTTTCCAGTCTCTATGCTGAGCTAAGCTAACTGGTTGCCGGCACATTTGTTTTTTTTGTCTTCACACGTGCGACAGCTGTGGCCAGAGGCATTGTGTGTTCAGGTTGTCTGTCCATCCGTCCAACTCTTTCTTCTGTGTGCGATATTTCAGGAAAGTCTCACAAGAATTTCTTCAAATTTGGCACAAACGTCCACCTGGACTCAAGAATGAACTGATTAGATTTTGATGGTCATTGTGATCTTGCGTCCGTCTCATTGACAGCGAGGCGTTAGTTCTAGTTTAAGTTTGCTAAATGTTAGTTTGTCGATTTTCATGTTTTAATCTTAGGTCAAGAGTAACACTTTGGTCTAAAAGGTTAAAAATGTACTACCCAGGATTGTTGGTTACTGTTTGTAAACACACTCACCAGTGAACAGAACGTCCATAAAGTCTTCAACACAAATTAAGAAGAAAATAATAAAATTTAGGAAGAGGGCAGAGTCTGCAGAAAAATACACCGCCACACACTTGTAGTGGGTCGTAAGTGATGACTGAAAGCGATTACTTCTGCATGAGTCTTTACATTTTTAATGAGGACAATCCTGCGTAGTAAATCTTTAAATTGTGAAACATTTGATATTAAAAAGCTGTCAAACACATGACATTCTGCCTTTTGTGATTTTATATTCTATATCTGGACGTGTGTGGTTCCAGACTACAATATAACAACAGCACGTTAGATAAATAAAGCATGACTTTATCTGTGCCTTCACCATGTTTTCATTTATTCATTACAGAATGTGTTTAGTGAGATGATGTGTCTCTCATCCTCACGTGCTTTGAGGATTTACACACACAACACACAGAGAGCTTCTGAGCACATCTGCTCAGTCATGATCTTGATTCAATGTAAACAGCCGAGATCTGAGAATGACAGGCCGGATTTCTCAATGGGTTTGCTGAAGGAAGGAGGACGTGTTTAATTGAGAGGAGACGTTGCATGTTGAGTGACTGATGCCGGCTATAGAGCTTATCTGTCTTACAGTTTAAGTCGGGATTAGAGCTGTGGATTTTCATAGAGGTCTAAAATGGTAAATAAGAGCAAATATTTGCAAATGGTTGAATTTTCCCATTTTAAATAGAGTAAAATCATCCAAAAATAAAATCTGGGTAAGAGCCAGGAGAGCTGAGAACTGTGGGAAGTGTAGTTGGGATAATATTTCACCTTGCAGCCAGTGCGTCACTCTGTCGTATTAGACTAGTAGATAGTGGGCATGTTTAATGAATTAGGCTCTTTATTAGTGACAAGCAGAGATGGATGAACTACAAGACGTAAGGACAATGAGAGGCCATTAAAAATAGATAGCAGTGATGGGCTGCCAGGGCTTGAATAGGATCCGGGAGGGAGAACAATACTTTCTTACAGTCTGAGAGCCAGTCTTTTACTTTCACTGGCTGTGTTTTTCTCTCCCTTTTCTCCAAATGCAGCTCACCTGTGCTGCCAGCTGGATGGGTTAATTGTGCATTTTCAATCACCTTTTCTCTCCAGCATTTCCTGACTGACAGTTGACGAGCTCAGAAAATTGTCTTCTCCCCTCATTCAGAGACAGAATTTATCAGAATCTTGCTGCTCTAGCTGCTGAAAACAAAAACAGCATTAAACAATGGTCATTATCACCCACCACTTCCTTGGCCTGGTTATTCTCGGCTCAGAGATGTGCAAGTTGCTGCCGGCACTGTCAATACAGATCAAAACCAAATTTATTTTTCCCCCCGAAAGATTACAAACTTCATTTGTGGCTTGAGGAAACACCCACACAGATGCTGAATCTGTTCAACTTCTCCCAGATTACAGACGCCCCCACAAGAAACTTGTGTATTTCTATTTCGTTTTCTCATCCGTTTCTGTGTACTTGACTCCCAATTTGCATAAAGCTACACTTGGTGCATGGCCTCGGAGATATATTGTGAAGATTTTTTTTTAATAGGCATCGAAAGACTAAAAATAACCAAGCTTCAAACCCATCATTTTACAGGTAGATTACTTTATACCTTCCCATAACACAACACCACTTAAATCAATTAGTCTTGACCACCATGCTAATTTGGAGTTGAGGGTGCTGAGAGGTACAAAAAAAAACCAACAACTTCAAAATGATATATTGTTGTTGGTAGGGATTCCAGCTCCTGGATAAATCTATATAACCTGAGCGCCATAGTTGGATCTATCCTCAAGCTCCACATAAATCACAGTGACAAAAAAAAAAAAAAAAGAACAATTTCACCTCATAATTCAGTAAAACTCAGACCCTTGTTCCTCTGTGTACTTTAAAATAAACAGAATCAACTCAAAGCACAGGCACAAGGCTGTGGGTGTTTTATAACAGACAATTATTTTAATGCATTACATAAAGACCATACTCAGCAGTCCTCATGAAGTTACAAAATGATCCATTGTGGCTCACAAGAATGCCGTAGACTTGAACTAATAATACAGCCAGTTGGCTAATATTTATTTATTTATTTAATTTATTTAACAGGCACAGTACACAGCTACTTAGCTGCATCAGAGTTAGCTATAAGCTATAGCTAATAGCTGATTTATCTTTGCTAATATTGTGTTGAATTCATGTTAATGAGTATTTTCATACACATTTTAATTACTGGGGGGGAAAATAATTTAACTTAAATTTAATCATAAATAAAAATGACTGTAGCTGCTAAATTAGCAGCAGTTGTAGCAAGGCTAGGTGTGTTAGCCTCACCCTCGGTGCATTCAAAGGTGATTTCTGAGGTGGACGCTGTGTCAGAGTCTCCTGCTGATTAAGTTGCATATCCTTTGATTGTAGCTTACAAGAATGTCGTACACTTGGAATAATAATGCAGCCAATATGTCTCAGTGGTATGTAAGTGTTGAATTATCTTTGTTGATAATATGTTGAATTCATTCATTCATTAGTTTTATATAGCCGCTTATCCTGCTGGGTTTTGCGGAGGGGCTGGAGCCTATCCCAGCTGACACTGGGCGAGAGGCGGGTTCAGTCTGGACGGGTCGCCAGACTACAACAGGGCTGACACATAGAGATAGTCTTTGAACTGTGGGAGGAAGCCGGAGTACCCGAAGAAAACCCATGCTGACACGGGAAGAACATGCAAACTCATAAAAATGCAAATGCAAAATCATATTAATGTATCTTTTCTGACATATTTTAATAATTGGGAAAAAAAATTAAATAAAACTTAAATTCAAATTTATCGGCGACATAAATGGCCACCTTTGGCACCACCAAGCAGCCAACTCCAAAAACTGCAGTTCCTATAATGGCCGGCTGGCTCCAGAAGCGATTCAATCCCCATAGACCCCCATGTTAAAATGCCCAACAGAAATTAACGTGTTTACAGCCTGGTACAAAAAAAAACAACAGTTTTGGTCTTTCTAGCTAAGATGATGACGGCTGAAATGCTGAACTTGAGGCTTCAAAACAGGAGGTGCAGAAAAAGATGGTGCAGCGACAAAATTCGTATCATCCCAAAAGACTTGGTTTGACTTCTAATTAACAACAGTAACAAAAAAATATATAATTTTGAAAAACTGAACATAGGGCGCAGTGCAAAAAAGCTGGAAGACAAAATCTGCATGCATACATACATATTCTTTTGTGTATTTCTCATTATTTTTTGTTTGTTTGTGTTTGTGTGTCTCATTAGCTTGTCTGAAATAAATATACTTATCATTATTAAAATTTTTAGGGGGATGGGGGGCTTGTCTACGGCGCCAAATGTGCTTTGTCCAGCACCGATACTTCCTGATTCAAATAAAAGGACATCTCAAAAATCCTCCCCTACTTATCAGGTTTCTTAATATAGTTTCCAATAATTAATATTTAATGACTGTTACATCAGTTAAATTAATAGTCGGATCATCTTTCCCCTGATTACTGTAAATTCTAATGAGATTACTGTTGACAGAACTCATTAACAATGTACATGATATGATAAGCAATTGTCCCCATTACTTGACGATCCAGAGGTATTTCCCTTGTCCACTAAGCCGTGTTGTTTGCTTGGGTCAAAGTGAGTTAAGACGCGACTTAACTTTGGTGTGTTTAGCATCAAGTCCTCATGAAAAACATCTCCAGGCTTATCCTTTTAATCCGCTCTTAGCGGCTTTTATCCCGGAGCCTTAATTCTCTCATGAGGATACTGTAGGGGCTGGGAGGGCAACAGTGACCAGCTCCATCCAGCAGAGACAAGTTTGAAACAACAATACTCTAGGAACGGTATTTTTAGGGCTACAGTCCGTCCTCATGCGGCTCCCTCACTTCACAAAGTAGAATCTAAATATTTCTTTCCGCTACACACACGCACACACACTCACACACACACACACACACACACACCTTCACAACGTCCCTTGAGACAGACTCCCATGACAAAACACAATAGGAAACACAGTCCAAGTGAATACAATAGGCGGCATTGACCGGCACACAGGTAATCCATCTTTCCTTGATTTGCAGACATGCACACAAAAGCCATGCGCTGATAGTGGCACTATGGGGTGTTATGGTGCTGTCAGCTGCTCCGAAAGCATCCTCCACCCCTCCCTCCTCCGCTCTCACTCCCTCTCCCTCCCTATACCCCCACCACAGATGAAAACAGGTCCCCACAGAGGATGCCAGCATCTCATTGGCTGGGATATCACAGGAGTGGATGGGGAGCAGGAGCGAGGGAGAGACAGAGAGAGAGCTCAAGAAGATGCAACTACTCTGGCTCAGCATCCTGACAGAGCACTGAGCTGAGGGATGCAAGAGGTGTAGACACATGTCATTTTTGTCTTACAGATTCTCAGTCGTCCTGTAGATGGGAAGCGCCGTGGACTTGCAGGATAACTTCCTCCACACTGCTGCTGCTGCTGGAATGATCTCTCCGGCTGAAAGACAAGCAACAGCTGGGCTGACTGATCTGAAGCTCTTTGGATCTCAGCGTCACCTGGACTTGATCTCTCCTTGTTGACCGAGCAGCTTCTGGTGATCGCTGCTTTTCATTTTTACATATTTTGGTGCCGCACACCTGAATCTCTGCACTGTTGGAGTGAGCTATTTTAGTCTGCCCAGACTGCACTGAGGCGTCGCTCGGAGAAGGGTGGACAATTTTACTGTAAATGTGTATCCCTGCGACCGGTGCCGGACTGTCACCCTCAAAGTCTCCCACACCTGCTGAGAGCCCCTGGAAGCCACCTGCTGTGCCTCTGGGATGGTGTGACATCCAGCCAGCTGTTGGCCGTCCCACATCTGGGTCAAGATGCCAGTGATGAAGGGCCTCCTGGCCCCGCAGAACACCTTTCTGGACACCATCGCTACACGCTTTGATGGCACCCGTAAGTACGATAGAAAAACTTTGAGGACAAGCTGCTTTGGCACTTGTAGTTTGACTTTTCAAAATGAGTTAAAATCGGGTGGCCTAGTGGTTTAAGTTGCTGTCCATGTAACTGCAACATCCCAGGTTTGAGTCCTGCTACTCCGCTGTGTCCCCTCATTTCCTGTGAGTTCTCTGTATCCTATTTAGTGGAGGCAAAAATATTAGAAAATAAGTAAAAACAAAATGATTAAAGGTCTTTAGGCAGTGAAAGGATGGCTGTCATCACAGGGAATAAGACTTGCAGGTTGAAGCTGAGTGTTTTCTCAGTGAGAAAGCAGCTGGCAAAAAAAGGCTCCCATGGTCATGACATTCCTGGAAAAGTTAGGAAACATGTCTAAGGTGTGACCATTGAAAACTGACTAGAATCACGTGAAACATTTGTCATATGCAGCTAGTTAGCAGACGCTAGCAGCTTGCCAGTATTCAAATGCCTGAGAAGTGCATGTTTAATAATATATGGCTATCAAACGACAAATATAATATATGGCTCGAGAGGCAGAACCCAGACATGCTGGATGTGAACTCTTCACCAAAGTGTTGGTAACATGGGGGAAGCAGCTCTGGCGAGTTATGTGAAAAGGAAAAAGCATCAAGATAGCCAAAGGGCTGCTCAACAGGCGCCAAATGTCATGCCTGCTGTAGCCAGGCCAGATAATATTACGGCGTTGTGGCTTATGTGTAGACACAAAGGCATTTTATTTTGTATTTAATGCTACATTTCTGCTTCACACTGGAATAAGAGCCTCATTGTTGCACACTATGATCAACTAACTATCTTAAACTACTTGAATAAAGTCAAGGAAAAGGGTTAAATATGAAAAAGTTGTGAATGAATTTCCAGCTTGAGCCTGAATCCGAGCATCTGTTCTGTGGTCAGTCCCTGGTGCTCTGTGTCTGAACACCAACCACCACCAACTGCCTGCCTGAAGCCACATCTGCTGCCAGCTGCAGTGGGATGTGCAAAAAGATTTTGTTTGCACTTTTACAGTAAAGCACGAGCACAAAAATCGACCTTCAGAAATCATGTTGTCTTTTCACATTTGTTTCACACAGTTAGCTCCCAACTAGCCACTGCAGCCATTAGGCAGCGCTGCCATTTCTGCTTGACTTGTGTCTCTTGTTTTGTACCTTGTGCCACCTCAGGGGAGGTCGTGGCTCGTTGTAAACAAATACCGTGGGGATGTCTGTGTTTTGTTCGCTCGTCGATTCAGCCTGCCCTCTCTCTGCTAATCGCGGCGGCCTGAACAAATGGCTGGCTCGCAGTTACTCTCTCCGAGCTGGTTTTCGACTTAGGGAAATAAACACAGTGAAATTGGTGACATTACTGTGTAATTGATGTGTAGGGTATGCAATTATAGCTTTGAATTGTGAGTCAGGCATTCTAATGAGGTGTTAGAGGAGCTCTCAGGAGCTTAAAACACACCGACACGTTGCTCATCAGGAGCTGTTCTCATATCTCGGCAGTGGCTGGAGTTTAAAACACAAACTAAGAGGTTTGTGAGATGAAAAGACATTGAATCTAGAGATGACGTGGGTAGTGCACAGTTCAGCTGGAGGAGCAGGGGTCATGCCCTCATGTTGCATCAGCCCTGCTGAAGAGTCCTTGAGCTAAACATGGACTCCCTGTCAACTCCACGAGGCTGCTCTCTGGCTGAACCTCATGTCTGACCTCCGAGAGTGAGGGAGTATGAGGGAAGAGAACGCTTCACTTTAGGGCTCACTGGGCTGCATGCAGCGAAGTTCTCCTAAATTTCTCTTGTAGTCTCTCCTAATTTTCTGATCGGAGAAAAAATGAGAAAAGTCCAGATGCACCAAACAATTTTAACCACCCAAACTTGCTTTTACCCAGGTGTTCTAAATGATGAATCCTACTTGATCATTACCTCAGGTAACACCCCCTAAATTTATTTAAGGGCAGGTGTTGTTCTGCAGTAGTGAAATGAATATATTGTTAAATAAACTTAAAGGTCCAGTGTGTAGGATTTAATGCTAGAAATGGAATATAATATCATATAATAAGTATGTTTTCTTTAGTGCATAATCACAGATTATATCTACATAGGGAGCAGGTCCTTATCCACATAGTCCGCCATATTGCACTGCTGTGTTTCTACAGTAGCCCAGAATGGACAAACCAAACACTGTAGTTAGCAACCCCTCTGCGACGAGCCGAGCATTGTTGGAAAAACACTGAGTGTTTTTATCAGTTTAAATCACTGGGTCCGTTTGTTGTGGAGAGGAGGAGACTTCTGTAAAAACCTCTTGAGCAATGAACAGTGAGGGAATTCTAACTGGGAGAAGTTTCAGCTGGTTACAATCTGCAGTCCTCACTGCTAGATGCCACTAAACCCCCCTAAATCTTACATCTCATCCCTCTAAATCTTGATTTCAGAGCCTCAGCACTGTTATAGCAGAAGCATTAAAACCCAATAATGGCAAAACATTTGTGATGCTGTAAATGGTGGAGTGGTGTAGGAAGTATTCAGACCCTTTAGTAAAAGTCCTGCAAAATGTTACTTAATACAAGTATGCAAATACAATCAGTATAAAAGAAATTAAAACAGTTTAATAAATCAAAATATTTAAAATGAAAAAGCAGCAAGTCCTCACATTTGAGACGCTGGAAGCATAAATACGACAATCATGAGAATGATTATCAAAATAGTGTATTTTGATTAAATTTTATTGTTTTGGTTTTTTATATATAATGTTCCTTACATTTAAAACTTGTTTCTTTGTGTTGGGCAAACAAATGTTTTTTCTCTTATCTTGGTAAACTTGCAAAAAAATTTCTCTTAACTAAGAGAAGACAGGGTGTAGGTCCTTAAAAAGTCCTAAGATGTCCTTTTTTTAATATTAGGCCATAGACAAGTAATTCAGTTGTCTTAAATTTGAATTTCTGAGGTCTTAATTGCCACAAACATTTTATCTTATTTCATTTATCCATCTTTTAATTTCTTTTTGTCCAAATGAGTGAAGCTCTTCTGTGTGAAAGTCCACATTTCTGATACTTACCTGCAATGCTTGACTACGAAAAAGATGATTTGTCTAAATATCACTCTTAAATTTAGTTAAAAGTAACTTAAAAAGGTCTTAAACTGCGTTAAATTTAAGTGTCTGATACCTGTAGACACCCTAGAAGAGCAAAAATCAGAAAACCCTTGTGAAATCCAGAAATTAATGGGAACCAGCAAATTAAGCACAAACCGTGGATACAAAAAAAATAAGAGAAAATTTCTTCCTATATCTCTTACTGTGTGAGGCCTAATGTGTTTTCTAATGTGTAACATTAGAGGTGTCACAGGACTCTTCCTCTGTCACGTGTGGTTGTATTTCAGCCGTCACCATCCACAGTCCTGCAGCACTGTCGTAGCTCTGGGCAGCTGAGCCCACATCCACCACTTTTACAAATTTTACGCTGCTACAAACTTTCATATTTTCAATATTCACAGCGACCACTTGATATCTGCTCTACCTCAGAGGAGCAGAGTGTTTCTTCTTTCTCCTGCCTGCTTTTGGATAAGTAACCAAGTAACTGCTGAGATGAAAATGTGTCAGGAGCAGCGGGATACATCTCCGTGCTCCTACACTTCCAAGCCAAAGGCTACCATAAGGCTGTGGCGCCTAGAGGAGTGGCCATGAATCAAAATAGCTTCCTTCCTGTTGCCAGGGCGACAGGGTCCCGCCACTTGACATGAATGATGCTTGAACACTTTGGTCTTTGAGAAAAAGATGGTCCACTAAAAAGAAAACACTTGAACTTGCTTACCAATCAAGGACTGTGAGAGTCCAGCTGGTCTCTTGTTTCGGAAAGGCGCATCTGAAAACAAGTGGCATTGTGGGTCGTGCAGCTGCGATCGCTTGTTAGTGTCACCTCAAACTGCCTTTAACCTGCTGGTTTTTGGCTTTCCTGAAAAACAACTTGGCTCTGTGCACAGTCCTAAAACTTCAATAAGATGCAGTATTTGTTAAATTTCCCTTTAGTCAGAAATGTGTTTTGTGTCTTCTTCTTCTTAGATGTTTGAGCCTCACTGTGCAGAACACAAGCACAAGCAGATTGTTTCTGCATTCATGATTTGTGACATCACGAACTAATTTGGAATTCAGTCATGCTTCAGTATACAACAAACATAACTGTTGTGTTTTATTAAAAAACAATATGAAACTAATAATTAGTGTGTAGAGTGTTCTTAAATGCAGTGGTGGAATGTAACTTAAGACACTTACTCAAGTACTGCCTTAAGTACAGATTAAAATTATTTATACAAAATATAAAATAAAGTGTTAATATTATAGGTTGAGACACCCAGCAGTATGTGAAGTAATTAAAATGAGCTCCATCTTAACCAGCCACAACATTAAAGTGAAGATATCAGTGCCTCAATGATCATAATCCAGTAATATCTGAAATTGGCCCATCTGCACAATACTTTTGGTACTTCAATCAAAATTACATATTTTTTCTGATACTTTGATGTTGTTTATCAGACTACATTTGTTTTGGTGTGACTTACAGCTATCAGCCGTACAGATGTCTGCCTTCTCTCTAATATAATAGAACTAGATGACACTCAGCTTGTGTTGCTCAAAGCGCCAGAAGAATACATTAGAAAACTCAACAGCAATGTCTCTTTCCAGAAATCATGAACTGGTTACTCCACAGACCTTGTTGTGAGCAGTTTCATGTAGGAACTATTTTCTCCCTACCAAATTACACCCACCAACTGCATCACCACACAGAAGGAGGCGTGCGTCCACTCATGGATGAGAGTTTCGTGCTTGTGACAGCACGAGATAAACACAATAATGGCGTCTTTCTCAGCTGAGTTGTAACTTAAGCTAGCTCAGTGTTGCGTGTTTTTGCACATTTTTGAGTGTGTGAATCTGTCTGTCTGCAGCTAATCTTGTAAACTATTGGATCAATCAGCCTAATATTTCATGTCCACATTAATGACTGTATCGTCAAAGTCCTCTAGTAGTTGATTTCCCAGAAACCAAGCCTTACCGTCTGTTGCAGGACACATTTTGGCCTTCATTGTGACTCTGAGTGTCTGTATCTGTCTGTCCGCAGCAAATCTTGCAAACTATTGGACCAATCAGCCTAATATTTTGTGTGCAAATCTATGATTGTACGCTCAAGGATGTCTGATGGTTGCGATGATTCACAATTGTTGAGAAACCTGTTTCATTGACTGTTCTATACTGTCATTAACTGCTGACTCCTCACGCCTCTTAGTCGGCTGCAAGTTTTCTGGAAAGCGACTAAAAACAACTAGCCTTACCTTCTGTTGCAGGCCACATTTGACCTTCGTCATGACTCAAAAAATGACATGCACAGAAAAGTTTGGTCTCATTTTGAACCGGAACACCTGCAGATTGATTCCATACCTGATATGTTAAGATCCACCAAAGTTAGGTACGTTACGAGATGAATAAGTCAGTTGTTTGTTTTTTTAATCGTCGCTGCCATCTTGACTGTAAGGGAGCTGGGAGGGACAATTCCACTGGCTGTATTTTCGGCACTCCAGCTGCCATAGCTGTGACTCTGTTTTGTCCCATCTGCCACACAGCATCATACCACAGCGGGAGCTTTAAGAAGCAGAGCGTTTTTTCGGGGGGTTTTGTCTTGGTACTTGTGCTCCTACCTGTAGTAAATAAGTAGGCTATGTAGTTAAACTGTTTCTTTTTTGGCCTATTTTAATTGTTTTTATTGTTGTTATTCATGACTTTGTTGTGCTGTAGCCTACAGACAAAGTTAATACTGTTAAAAGTCCAGTTGTGAATTAATTAAAAGATCAAATGGATCATGTGAATGTTGCATACCGACGGTCTGTCACTTATTAATGGAAAATAACCTTTTTTTTTCTCATACCAAATCCCCTAACACATCAAAGCACAATGTACATATAATAAAATACCTTCACAGACATGACATAACAAACCTTACGCAGCCTTGAAATACGTAAAACATGACACCTGTCTCCCATTTTCAGTCACATCAGTTAAAAAATGTTTTTAGATCAGCAAAACGACAGAAAGCAACACTGCTGACGGAGCAGCCACACATCTCATCTAATGTGTCACTCAAACATTTGCCTCGTCTGCTGTTTACAATAAGCACAATTTATGTCAGACAATTATTTATGTAAACATCATTATCCTGTTGCATTTTATTTTACAGCATGTCCATATAATTACTCAGATTGCTTCCTCTATGCAAGACAAGACCACCCCCTGCCTTTATGCATAAATATAACCACTGTCTGGGACGAATAATAGAGCATTTTGGTTTTAAAAGCTCTCTGGGCAATTATCTATTGTGCAGCTTATATGCCACATTTTCATACCATCAGGAGGTTTCAGTGTAATTTCTCCAGTTTGTGGCTCTGTGTGAGAGTTGCTCACAAATATTGATTGGACTCTGCTCCACCTTAGGAATAACATTTATAAAACCGAAAGTAATTTTAAGCTGATTTTAATGTAACAGTTCCTGGACTGAGAAAACTGCTGGTGTGTGGCATTACGTACAGACTCCCCCTCACTATAAGCCAAATGTCAGAACAGGTTAAGTCAGTAACCTTTGGTACTGCAGAGCTCAGTATTTGCTCGTGGCAATGTCAGAGTTCCTGTTCCCTAAGGATCTGTGTCCACGTGTGTGTGCGTGTATTTGAGTGCCTGCTCTCAGGGCTTTGCGTCTGTACTATATGTTGATTCTATATGATGTCTCCGTATGTTTGTGATTGTATATTGATCCCTGAAGTGGAGTTCTCCGAGGGCAGCACAGATGTTGGTTGTCACGCAAGCGAAAAACTCGACCTTACGGTGTCCCACTTGAACCACCACTTGTGTGCCTGTCATGTATGTGTGTCCATTACAGCATACATGCCTGTCCTTTACACCCATTCCCACCTCCCCCAGCTCCTTTACCCGACCTCCCCGGCGGCGTTTTCTCATTGACAGCAGCGCTCGCCCTGTGGGGCAGCGTAACCACAGGGCAGCTGCAGGCAGAGATAAGAAGCGGGTTTATTTTTCCCCCAAACACTTTTCTGTTAAAAAGGCGAAAGAAGAACCAAAGAGGAGACAGGGAGGACTGTCAGATTGAACCTTATGGAGCTCATTGTTACACAGCTGATGAGCGGGTCTTTAAAGGCCACAACACTGCAGACAGAAAACCAGCAGATAGCTGAGGCTTTTGTGTGGCTGCATCCTTTGCTTCTTCTTTTGAAGCTCCTTGTGTGTAGTTTTACAGGTTTGATGTAGGCATTAATTGTGGTGACGTCAGAGTCTTTAAAGGGGACTTATTATTCTCATTTTACTTGTATTTTGCTTTTTAATTAGAACAATTAATGCTGTAACCCTTAAATGTTATTTTACGCTTACGCCTTTTAAATAAAACATATTATTATTTATGATTCTTAATGTCCACACTAAGAAAAAAGCGATATAGATTTTTTTTTTTCTTTTTTCTTTTTTTACTTCCTTTGGGCAGTAATAACAAAAAAATGTGTTTGTGTTTTTTTCTAACAGACCCCATAGTTTTTAAAATATTAAATGGATGAGAAGTCACTTTAGAAAAAAATAAAATTACAAACCATGTGCTGTTATAGTGCCAGTTATATATTAGTTTACCAATATATATTAATTTGTTACCATGGAGTTAGTAGTATTACCAGTACTAGTATAATGTCCACAGATTTACTGTAGATATTTACCATTACAGTACTTAAAAAACATCTCAAAAATGGTGAACTTTTTCATCAAGTATATAATGGAATAACATTAAATATTTGGTACCAACAACAGTGAATATTCATCTTTTTTTTTTTTATAAAAAGTTGTTAATTTATTATCTTAGCATCACTACCTTTACCGTAACGTTTCACGTTTCACATGGAAAAGCTAATTTTAACTGTATCATGTGAGTGGGTGGAAGATGCTAAAACACTTAGCTTAGTCTGGGAGATGTAACTCAATAATAACACAAATACAGGAGGTTTATGCTCGTCTACCATCCAATTACTCAAGATACCTAGCAGACTACCGGGGTAGTTGATAATAAGCTGAAAAGTTTCACATAGAAAAGCTAACGCTAACTGAATCATGTAATTGAATTGAAAATGCTAAAAGAATTAGCACCACATTCTGCGAGGTACAGCTCAATAAAAACACAGAGTTGGGTGATCTAGCCTAGTTTGCTGGTTAGTCGAGGTAGGGTCCATTTGATAGATTTGGTAGTTTATGGTGTATTCTGTGGCAGCAAAATGTTTTAATGCTAGGTGGCGTTACCTGACGTGACTTAAGAGGTATGGTCTGTGGTTGTTTGAAAAGTTTTCATTCTTTTATTTTGTACAGCACTGTGGTTGTTTTTAAATGTGCTATAGACAAAAACTTGATTTGATTTAATGCGAAGATCCAAAGGAGAAATAGGAAAAGCGCAACAGGTCCCCTTTGATGCTGAGATCATTCAGTAATTACAGTATCTGTGGTTTGGTACCTGGCTCCTCCTAAATATATGTTTTTGAGTGAGACACTGAAATCTAAATCTGCTCCTGATGTGCAGGTCTGCACCTTATGTGGGATGCTCCGCCTCCATCAGCGTGAGAATGTAGGTGTGAGTGGGTGTGAGGCTTTGTGAAGCACTTTGCTCCGTTCTCAGAATAAAGGCGCCACATAAATTCAGTCTTTTAGGCATTTTGGGATTCAGATCACTGAGCATGGATCCTTTTGTCCAACAAGCTCTGAATGATCAGTATTTGGTTAAAATGGTCTGATTGATCACTGATTTTAAAAAAAACAAAGCGATTGATGATGTTCTCATGCCTCTTTACCACACCGGTGACCTTTTCCCCTGAGAGCCCACCTCTCCATGCACTCTCACCCATCTGCCCCAATAAGTAATTACATGCTGCTGGCTGGTAATTAGCTGGTGAGGCAGTGACCGAGCCTCATGGGCTTCATCTGTCTTTTAATACGCTGAGGAACTTGTGCGACATGGACACGATGCGGGCTGCTTGCTGTCAGCAGTAGCATGTAGCGTCATCATGTCAGATTACAGTAGTAGCGAGTCAGCACAGATGTGTAATTAAGGAAGCTGGCGCAGCGGAGCGGCCACTCAAAGCAATATCCCTGAGAGGATTACGGCCCTAAGAATTGAGGCATTGTCACAATCACACACACAAGCATGCACGCACACACACACACACACACACACACACACACACACACACACACAAAGTGTTTATCAAGTGGGGTTCATGTGGGAGCTGGATTGCTTGCTTATAAAGTTACCAGAGAAGTAATACGTATGTGTATGTAGAAATGAAAGTGAAAGCCTTAAGTGGGGTTTTAAAGGGACAGTTCACCCCAAAATAGAAAATACATATTTTTCCTCTTACCTGCAGAGCTGTTCAGCACTGTAGGTTGTTTTGATGTGAGTGGTAGAGTGTCGGACATATCGAACATAGAGATGTCTGTCTTCTCTTGAATATTATGGAACTAGACTGCTTTCGGCTTGTGTTTAAAAAATTAGCAGCAATGTCTCTCTCCAGAATCATGACTTGGTAACTTAAGATAATTCACAGACCTTGCTGTGATCAGTTTGATGTAGAAACTATTTTCTTTCTACCAAATTACACCAACTGTATTACTGCGCAGAAATCCGACGCTTGGGCAGTGACTTGCAGGGTCAGACACCAAAGAAAAAGATGTACTTTAACGTCGGCATGATATGAGGCCAGTGCCATTATAGTTTTAAGAACAAAAATAATGAAAGTTGAGGCAGCGAAAGACCGAGTGGGGTAGGTGGGAGTGGTGGTTGGATGGGTCCAACAAACACTGACCTTCACCCGGGAGAGCGATGTTTGTGTCCCGAAAGATTATAAAGCCAAACCCTATTCTTTTTTCCTAAACCTAACCAAGTGCTGTTGTTGTTGAAGGAAAAAAAAAAAAGTCAATTTGCAGAGTTGTACCAACGTAGTGCATTTATTTTTAAAGAGACTGCATGTTCTCAGCTTGAAAGAAGACAATGCATGTAACAGGCAGAACTTGACACACGCGACACAACCAACGTACTCAGGGTACCTTGCATGTCATTTCTGGGCATGGAAATATGTGACGAGGTTAAGGTGCAAATGTGTTGGTAACTGGACCACTGCAGCCACTCCAGACAATTTTATAAACAATTTCCCCGGCTAAAAGACACTGTATGAGAAATGTAAATAAAATATAGGACCAATATATTTTTAATGACTAAAACACAGCCACAAGTCTTTGATCCATATCATTCATAACTGGACTTACTGCTTACTGCCTGCACAAATGTCAAGGAAAAATGACCAAGTCAGCAAAATCGGGCAGGCAAGACACTCTATTTCTGAAATGTTCCAGGTGCAATATGAGGCCCTGCAGTGGACTGAATGAAACCGGGTAGCAGGCACACCTTGGAATTGTTCCTCCCAGGAGTCCCAGCTCTGTTACAGTTAAGATGGCAGTAAAGAAAACAAAAATAGAGACTAATTCATCTTATAATGTGCCTAACTTTCGTGCTTCATAACCTATCGGGTATTGAATTAACCCGCCGATGCCATGGTTCAAAATGAAACCAAACCTTTCTATGGATATCAGTTTTTGAGCCATGACAAAGACCAAAACGTGGCCTGCAAAGGATGGTAAGGCTTGTTGATTTCAGATGCTTTCCAGAAACTTGTGGCGTGAGGCGTTGACAGTCAGTGACAATTTATTTAATTTAAACCAACCATTTTTCAACAATTTGAATCACTGCAACCATGAGCAATCCTTGAGCATACAATAATAAATGTGCACACAAAATGTTAGGCTGATTGGTCCAATAGTTTGCAAGATTCACTGCGGACGGACAGATACACACACTCATGCATACACGACCAAAAGCATGATTCCCTCCAGGCTTACGCCAGGCAGAGATAATAAGCTTGGGTGGTTACTTTTGCACAGAGCTGTTTCCTCCCCTGTCCAGCCAGGTCTCAAACTAAAAAAACTCACCCCACTCGATTTTAATCATTTGAAAAAAAAGCTCAGAGTTTCTCAACTTGAATGAAACGACTGAATCATGCAGATAACTCCAGTGACTCATCTAATCCACAGTGTAAAGCAGCATTCCTCCAAACGCAGCACAAAAGTTTTTTTTCCCCTTTGTGGCTCGTTGGTTTTAATACATCCTTTAAACGTGATTTACGACTACACCTGCCCTTGACCTATTTGAAGGACCGATTTAGGGATGCTGAGTAGAGATGTACCTATTCTTAGGTAAACATTACATAAACCAGAGATGAATGCAGTTGCTCTCTGACACTTGCTGGCTCACTGCTGAGTTTGGGTGTTAGAAATTTATAGAACATGAAAAAGAGGGCATGTTTTTTTTGGGGTTTTTTTTCAGCATAGGCTATCACGTCGTGTTCAGCCATTGTTTCTAGGGCGATCTTTTTTTTTTTTTAGATGTGAAAAGGCAGAGACAGAGTACCAGAGCAGTTTGTTCACAGCTGTGACTGTATTTGCTAAGACGCTTATTAAAAAGCAACAGTTATCCGTCTCTCTACATGACACAAAGATGTGCAGCAGACATATAGAACAGAAACATCTCCATTTTGAAGTGTGGGGAACAGCTATAGTAGCAAAACATAGCATAGGCATAAAACCTCCTCTGCTTGTTGATGGATCCGGCTAATGCCTGTCTCTTTCTATAATTCCACAGTGACAGTTTAGTTACTGCTCACTGCACACCCAAGAAAGGTTGTCACCGCTCAGAAAAGACATCCCCTATGGACTGCTTTCTGCTCAGTCTGGCCAATTAAAGTGCTAGATTGTGGAAAGCGCTGTAACAGCTGCTTAATACTTCTCCTTCTTAGGCTCGCTCTCTGTGGAATCGGGAGAATTCAGACTGTATGCGCGCTGCCTCTCTGCTTGGCATTCGGAAAATCTGGAGTCTGATGTCTTCAGTTAAGCAGCAGAAAGAATTAATTTGCTGCGGAGCCGAGTTCGATGCTTCAGTGCTGACTTCTCCAAAGAGATAGCGAACAAATATGCATACATGTTTCCTCAAATATGTAGTTACACCTAATCACTAGATATATAAGTGGGTGGGGGCCAACCAGGGGTACCTGTACCCTATTCTGTCTGGTATAAGACAATTCTTGATGGGGTAAAGATCTCTTCCGGAACTGTTAGCAGTGCAGGGAACTGCTTAAAAAAAACATAAAACTGAGATTATGACATTAACATGCCAACGTGCCAAAAAGCTACAGGGTGACCTGCTGTATGACTGACAAGCTCATTATAGGCTGAGTCACGGCCAGTTCAAAGTACTTTACTCTTTGAACTAGTGCGAAGGTAGTGGGATCATAAGACAACCTAAGGTATGATTTAAGGCCAATTGGAGGTAGTTTTGTCTCATATCTTGCTTCATATCACCAGAAGGAGCGTCAAAATTATCGAACACCATGTTGCCCTCATTATTCTTGAGTCAAATTGTAGTTCAAGGTTGTGAAATTTAACCAAGAAGGCTGAAAAACTGGAGGCCACTCAAGATTTTGCAGTGTACACCCCCCGAAAAAAAAGATGCCAACGATCTTGTGCGATCTTGTGATGTCACGTTGACAATATCATGTAATTGTTTTGTTGTTTTGTCGGTGAACCTTGAGAGTTATAATGGAGATGAATTTTGTAACGTTACCTTTGTTGTGAAATGTTGCTGTTTTTGGCTTCATATGTGGAGGAAAAGACCACTAGCGGCTAGGCTAATTTATACTATGTAAATGTTGTAGAATAAAGACACTCAAAACACACAGGATTGGACATTTGAGGGTATTACTTCCGAGAAAACCAAAGAATTAGTACATCATGACAATTTATAGTGTCTGACAAAGCTTTTCAATACATATTCAAAGGTGTTTCCTGTCACTTAAGCTACTGTTTTCCTGTTATTCAGACAACCAGCTCTGAGAACAATTGCTTCTCCACACATAACCATATTTGGCCAGAATCATGCCAGATCATTTAGCTCAAGTCACATCACGATAATAAATACGTTTCTGTCAGGTCATGTACACTATATATAATCACGAAAATTTATGCTAGTGATGTTAGCATGTTGTATTTTTGGGGAGAACAGTGTTAGTTTTGCCTTTGAACCTTGTAAATTATAAAAGAGCCATAATTTGTACTTTTATTTAATATTTTTGCTATTAATCTATGATGTATGTGTGTTTAAGGTGTGTTTTGAAACATTTAAACTTTACTTTAATTTAAACAAATAGACAGCACTGCACAAGTTTCAACGATTACAACAGCAGAGGCCACTTGCTTAAGCTACAGCGTAGGCTTTACGTACAGCCTATAGCCTATATATAACCATAATTCAGCTATAATAAGTGAAGCTGCAGTTACAAACAATAAACTTTATTTATTTACCACCATGCATACAAGAAATGCAGCACACAGTGCTTTACAATAAAGGCATTAAACGCACTGAGTGCTTCACATGAATAATGGACATAAAACAGACAAAGAAGGCAAATCAATATTAAAGGACATTTAAAAACAATTCAAAACATGGATTAACTGATTCTACAATTTCCATTTAAAAGTGGTGGTGATTTGAGATCCTATTAATCAAAATCTCATGTAGCATTTCTTCTTGTGTCACCTTTTAGACCTTCAGACGTCTTTAACAATCAGAGCCTATAATTCTGAACGGGCAAAGACTCAGTCTTCTCTAGAGTTAATCTTACTGCAGGTATTGTCTGTGCCGGGAACAGCCCACAGCTGCCCCAGAATCTATTACCACCCAGTTGTGGCGGTGTGGATCAAATTGAACTCACTGCAGTCCATCAAATCCATCCATTGTTGGCTAAAAGTGATGGATAGTCACTATAGGTGATAGCACGAATGCACACTTGACCAAACTGACTAATAAAAAAAGAAAAAAATTGAGTCTGAACCTTGACAACTCCAGAAACACTATTTCTTGTATAGACACATGTGCAGCCATAAATCCACCTCAGCCACTGCAGTTTCTCTGTGCTGAAATACTTTTCCACAACCAATAAGTCAAAGGGGTGCAGTGAAGGAGCACTCACGCACATTAAGGACTGTGGGAGTATGTCAGACGTATCTGTATAATGGGATCCATGCGGAATCTATAGAGAACAGGGCAATGTAATGCTATCCAAGTATGTTTTTGTTGAGAGGTGTTTGTTCAGCTATACTCTGGCAGCTGCAGGCTTTGTATATTGACTTATTTATTCATTTTATTTAGAAAGGGGTCATGAATTATATTAATGTTAAAATTTAATGTACTGTGACAGAGTTAAAGCTGAAAATAAACCGCAGGTCGCAATTAAAACATCCGCAAAGTGACAGAACAGCTTTAAAGAATTTATACAGCTTGTGTCTGTCATTCATCAAATACAGAAAAAATTATAAAGTGGAGGTCAGTGGACGTCCCTGAATTTTAATCTTGTTTTTAGCACCACTGAGTACGCTGCTGCTGTGTGTTCTGTTTTGAAATGTATTTCAAAGCTCCTTCCACTGGTAGCCTTTCTGATAGATCTCTTCTAACAAAGACGCCACACTGCAGCAAGAACCTGCTTCAGCTTGTGAAGGTCACATGAGTCTGGAAACCGAGGGAAAGTATGACGTCAAACCCTACCTATCCCCAGGATTGGTATATTTGTAGGTATGCAGAACAAATGTACTGCAGCCCAAAGTTCCTGGAACAAGATAACAGAGCAGGAACACAGCACATGGTGAAGGCCTGTCGCTGCTGGAGAGCTGTCCGTGGTGCTGAGAGCATGGCAAGAAATAATAAGGAGGCAGAGCAAAGATGGTTTGGTACTGAAGGAACAGAACAAGTGGAGAGCAATATCATATAATCTACAACAGATTTAATATTCCACTGCTTTAATTTGACATTTAGATATGTAGATCTGGTGGATTTCCGTCAGGTCTTGGTGGCACATTGCACTTTCCAATCTAATATCAGTGCCCTGAGGTGAACATGCATTGAACAGGTGAAGGAACATAAGAGCAGGGGGCGCTGACAATACTCCAGTGTGTTATTGGATTTGGGAATTAGGGTCAATCCATCATGAGACCTGAATAAAGATTTTACATAAAGCTGTTTTGATAAGCTGTACAGTCACATGTCATTTATAATCAGATATATATTTTTGTAATTATATTGATTTATGGAAATGTGTGTGAAATCTGAAAGACAAGTAGTGAAAGTTGATTTTAGTTAAAGGTCCAAAGTGGAGGATTTAGAGGGATATGTTCGGAAATGGAGCATAACATAATAGCTTTGTTTTCATTAGTTCATAATCACCCTGAAAATAAGAATCATCGTGTTTTTGTTTCCTCAGAATGGGACGTTTATGTCTACATAGGGTGAGGGTCCACGCAGTCTGCCATGTTGCACTGCCAGTTTCAACAGTAGCCCAGAATGGACAAGCCAAATACTGGTTCCTGAGCAAGCCATTCATGTTTTTGTGTTGGCCACCGTTGTTCCCCTCTGTGACGATCCAAACAGCATTGAGAAAACAGATTTTTAACATGAGACTGATTTATTCAGTGTTTTTAACAAATTATATCACTAGGTCCATTTGTTTTGTAGAGGGTTAGAAGAGACCTCTGCAGATTATTCGGCTCCCTGTTAAAACCTCCTGAATGTCTCGATTTAAAGCTATCAAGAGAAAAAAGATGAGCACACATGAGCAGGTGCTGAGCTAGCAGCCCATCTGTGACGAGCCGAACAGTGTTGGGGTGACACTTGTAACGTAAAAGTGCCTAGCTTAGTGTTTTTACCTGTTTTAATCACCTGCTCCATTTGTTTTGGAGAAAGAGACCTCTGCGGATGATTCGGCTCCTGGTAAGGTAGAGTCGAGTGGGTCATGTCTTTGTTATCATAGGAAACGCAAATTTGCAAACCGGGCGACATCGGACTGACTGTTTGTCCCAAGTGGTAACTACAAAGACACCGAGATACCACATGATACCAACATTGTTATATTATGATTCACAAGCCTTGTTAGAAACAACAACCAAACATCAGACATCATACACAGAGTTAAAGAAAACATTCATTTCATTCCACACCTCTTAAAAGTTCTGTGGTTGTAGTATTTTTTTTTTTTAAAAAACAAGGATAATTCAAGCCATTTACTTTACAATTAATTTAATGTTACACTCATATTTCCTTCATGACAGTTGAGATGAGTGCAAAAGGGGCCTTGTGACTACACATGACACTGCTACAGGTGTATTAAATCTTTTGCCTCTTCTCATTTTATAATATTGATTCACATTTCTATTTATGATCCCTCGGCAATGTTCTGCTTTAATGCTGTCCTTTATTATGCAACCATTTTCAAAATCTGCGGTCTGGTCCTTTATGAGTTCAGACATCAACCAATCAGTTAAGCCAATCTTTAACCTTTGTGCTCTTTTTAAGCTCCAGTCAGCTGTTTTTATATCTTGCAGCACAAGACGCCATTTCCTCCAGCCATCCACATCAGTAGTCCTGAAATCACACGATGGCAGCTCAGGGGAAATTAATTTAGCCCCAAATTGAGTCCACGCCAAAGTCTGATTCATGTTTACTTGAACTTTAAACCTGCAAAGCTTTGACCTATGTTCAAAGAGCTAAACGGACTTTGATTATAGTGCAGAGAACAAATTTGCACCAAACTTCAGACTAAAACATGATGATGTTCATTTTTTGTTACAGATCTGAAAAAAATAAATCTCCAAAATGTCTCACTCTGGCCTTGAACTTCACCTAATAAGGTTTTTTCCTGCCTCCATGATGTCCAGCTTTGTCTCACACATTCTCATGTCTTTCTCACAGACAGTAATTTCCTGTTGGGTAACGCCCAGGGCCACCGCGGCTACCCCATCGTCTACTGCTCAGACGGCTTCTGCGAACTGACCGGCTTCACGAGGACTGAGGTGATGCAGAAGAACTGCAGCTGCCGCTTCCTGCACGGGGCCGACACCAGCGAGCACGTGGCCCAGCAGATGGAGAAGGCTCTGGAGGGCCGTGAGGAGTACCAGGCCGAGGTCCACTTCTACAAGAAGAATGGTGGGTGCACGGCAAAGAAGATGGGGAAGAGAGAGCCTAGATTTGTCTACATAGTAACTTTAATTTAGAAGTGAAATGGTTATGTGGCAATTAACATACCTTTGATCAAACTCTTCTATTAAAGGTTCTGTATACGTTTCACCAGAAGAATATATTGGGGTTTTTTTAATTGCCAATGGATGAGAAAATTGTAGCCTAACGTCTCTTAAAAGACCATCCCCAACTTTCTCGGTTGCCTCGAGCAGTTTGTGGACTGACTTCTATGTAAAAGACTCAGGCCAAACTTTCCACAATAATCTGGAAAATGACATTATGCATGTTCCTGAGTGCCTTGCTCCCTTCAGCTCCGCCTCAGTGCTTACAGTGTGCAACAGTAGCTAATGTTAGCTAAGAAATGGAGTCCATTAACGTCAGCAAACGACCAGCACCCACCACAGCTCAGAGTCCACACATGCTGTGTATCAGTTATATTTTGAAGCAGCAGCCCAGCAGAGAATGACCTTCACTTAACTCGAATTCAGTCAAAGCAAGACTGAGCACCTGAGAGCTGGGGATCTGATCCTGGACCGCTCTCTTGACACCCCGAGTTCTTGCCTGATCAGCACACTTCTGTTGCTGCTGTTAAACAGATCAGACCCTGCACTGCTGCTGGCCACCAAGCCAACAATTAAAGATGTAAGGGTAGGCCTACGAGGCACTCTCCTAGCCAAGAGCGATGCAGTTGTGGCCTAATCATACCCTGAGCTGATGTTAGCCAGCTAGCTGCAACTTAGCTATGCTACATAGTTGCTTGTAAAGTAAGCTGATAATGTAATGTGTAAATGGTTATCTTTAGAATCATGGAGCCAACAGTCCTAATGAGATACAGGGACATTACGGATAGTAATGTTACTCTAAATAAGACTGAAATTTATTTCCAGCTTTCTATCAACATGATAACAATCAGTCTTGTGTTAGTCTGATTTGGCGGATGGCCAGGTGCTTATTCACAGCTACGGAGCGCGAACACCAGAGCATGAAGATGCTGACTGTATTCACTTAGCGGCCTCACTGAAGTCACTAATTACTTGTATTTTCTCAAAGTTACGTACAGAACCTTTAACTGGGGAAATGACAAAACTTTGTCTTGTCTCAAATTCCGGTTTGATCTTCCTTTGAGTTTTTGGGGTGACAATTAGCCTAAATCGTGCAATTTGTTTTTGTTTCCAACACACATTTCTTTTTAGCTGAGAGTTGATTTGTGGCTGAATTATGAATCTTCACAGTGATCCCGAAGTTTAAATACAGCAGGTCAGCAGTGCAATACATGCTTTTTGCAAAGTTAGCGCTCATTATTAATAATACAAACCCATCAGATTGAGTGGAAAATCTGCAGTCGGTTCATTTTTGTGATCCGTTCAACATGAGTGCAAAGGGTGCTTTAAGGAGTGAACTTATGTGGTGGTATAACAAGCTCAAACTCAGTCATGAATACACATCTCCAATCATACTTTCCTCATGTAGCGAATGCAGGGGACAAAGTACTGTACACACAGTGTTTATTACTGTAGCTTAAATCCATTCCCTGCTGACTGCTAGCTAATCCCTCTGATGAAGTCTCGGGCTCAAAGTACGATGTCATGCGTGAAAAGAGAACATACAACCCTGTTTAAGCCTCTCTGATCGGAGACCCAAACCTGCACCCTCCAAGTGTGTGAACTGCTAATGACACTGATGGGTTACCAAATCTGCTCTGCGGTTGAAAAAAGTCTTGTCATCTTTGTGTTTTTTACAATACAGTAAGTAAGTAACAATAACACAGTGCCAGTGTCAACTAACAAAAGAAAAGACATGATAATTTTGTTAAGTAATATGGTGCCGTTTCAGACACAAGAGCGACAGAAAAGGAACAGAGAACAAAGACAGTGAAAATGAAAGAGAGGGAATTAAATTTTAAAGCTATAATCCAAATAGCAGATATTCATGACTGGTACTGTATTAGCAGGATTTCCATGATAAAGGCAGACACTTAAGGAATTCAGTAGAGACACACACTCACACCGTCCACTTTGAAAGAAGGATTTATCCTTTACTTATACAAATGTACTAATACCACACTGTGAAAATGCTCTGTTACATATATTAAAACTAAAAGTACTCAAAGCAGAAAAATGTCCTATGTGACTTTTATACTAATATTAATATCACTGATATAGGATAAAGGAAAGGAAGGAAAAATGCCACAGCATTTGTTCTACTTTAATTTCTATTCATTCATTAATTCATTTATAAGCTCTGTATGTTATTAATATAAAAAATTTAACTTGTAAAGTAACTGGTAACTAAAGCTGTCAAATAATTGCACAAAGTACAATTATTGAGCTGTTCAATTCTACAAAGTACAATTATTTCTCTCTGAGATGTGGTGGAGTATATAAAGGAAAATAGTGTCATTAAAAGAAATGACTCAAGTTAAGTAAAAAGAAAAGTCCTAAATTTGTACTTAAAGGTCTGGTGTGACGGATTTAGTGGCCTATTGCGGCTAAAGTCCAGTTAAGACCAAAGATTCGTGACAAGATGAAACTGTTTTGGAATGTTGTAGAGAAAAGCTGCAGTGGTGTGAACTGGTTGTCTGAGCTCGACTCCAAGCCGCCTGATGGTGTCACCTGCAACTCAGCCGGTCAAATCACTAGTGGCTGGTTTTGGAACGTAAGGCACGTCACCTGTTTCTATAGCCAACTGGTTTTTAGTGGAGTCCGCTGTTCAAGTCAAAATGACTGCAGACTGCGTGTTCGCCTGCTGTGGCAGGTGCTCCGTCCTCACCAAGCCCTCTGTTTCTGTCCTCACCTGTGCCGGTGTCAGACAGTGGGTCACTGCTGCTGCTCGTTGTATGTGCTCATGTCCCCCACACATACATTCTCAATGACTAACTATGCTAATGCTTGTTTTACACTGAACAAAAATATAAACGCAACACTTGTTTTTGCTCCCATTTTTCATGAGCTGAACTCAAAGATCTAAAACATTTTCTATACACACAAAAGACCATTTCCCTCAAATATTGTTCACAAAGTGAGAGAGAAATGAGACTTCTCCCATGTGCCAAGTGTGTAGGACATCTACACTGGCAAATGCAAAAATGCAAATGGCCCTATCTGGCGCCAGCGTTTGGTTCGTCCATTCTGGGCTACAGAGGAAACATGGCGATCTCTGTGAAAGAGGACCTGCTCTGTGTGTAGATATATAAACATCTTATTTTCACACATTCAATCATAACAAAAACAAAACATTTTTTCAGGTTATTATAAACTAGTGTAAACATACTTATTATATGATATTCCATTCTGCCAATATAGCCCCCCAAATCCTAGACACTTGACCTTTAAGTACAGTACTTGAGTAAATATACCTAGTTACATCCCATCATTGGCGCCTGCTGCTGCTTACAAGTACAAAACATACATAAATATCTCATGTTGTATATTTACACCCACAGCTTTGTGCTTAAACACCACCATCTAGACTGTTTTCTTCCTGTGTCTTACACACACACACACACATACACACACACACACACACACTGGGGACACTATAAGAGATGTGAAACATCTGTTTGGTGGCAGAGCACAGTTTCTGCAGAGTTGCTAATGAGCGTACTGGGTTATGGCAAGGTCTTGGATCTATGGTGCTCCCTTCCTGCCTGACTTGTGATAACCACCCCTCTGACTTGATCTTTCTCTTTGTGCACAATCCTCCCGAACATGATCCATATCTAATTGGGGGATTTATTTTTAGAAAGCCTATGCCATACTTGACAAGTATCAACAGACTCGGCAGACATGGTGAGAGCTGACATGACATGAGAAATCCCAGGCCCTGGCATCCAGAGCTGAAGTCATTAAGGAGATGCATAACATTTACACTGGATGTGTCTGTTTACTAAATGAAGATTTCTGATTTTGTTCCAGGTGTGGCCTTCTGGTGTCTGCTCGACATCGTGCCCATAAAGAACGAGAAGGGGGAAATGGTCCTCTTCCTCTTTTCATTCAAGGACATCACTGACACCTATGGAAGGGGCCACCACAACAGCAAGAAGGAGGGTAGGCTACATGCCCTGCTTACAAAATAAAACTCCCTTTATTTGCTCACTTTGAGGATTGATTTACGAGCGGGTCATCCTCTGGCCCCCAGCTTTCATTTTCTTTGTGCACTCTTGTTCATCACTGTCACATTCTGCCCTGCAGTTTTTGTTTGGGCTGGCATTCGTTCACTGAACTCAGACAATGTTTTTGCAATGGGGAGTTTGATTTGGGCAACGGTGTGTTTTCAAGTGGAACCTGGACACAGTCTGTCGCAAATACCAAACAGCATGCCAGGGGAAATCATCATGTTTAAATGCAATCAAACGAAAGTCAAGTACAAATCAGCAGTTCTGTTTTTGTGCCTTACTTGTGTGACTATAACAGGAAATATTATCCGGCTTAAAAACCTGACACAGTATTCTCCTCACCTTCTCTTCCTCCTGAACTAATTGACATGTGCTGATCTGAGCAACTGTGTGACAGTTTCAGACGACAAGAGGCGCAGGAGGAAGAGCAGCTCTCACTTCAGCGAGGCCAGGAAGCGTGGACGCACCATGTTGTACCAGCTCACCAGCCAGTTCTCGAGGGGAGGCAAAAGAGAAGTCAACCTGGGTGGCGTGAGTACTTTTCCCACTCTCACATACTTCCTTTTCGGTTTTGATGGTATTTTTATGTGCGCCCTGACCTCTACGAAAATAAACAGGAGTTACTCAGACTTGCAGCGCCCTCAATCTTGAGCTTGAATTATTAATGTTAATATCTAAAAGATGAGTTTTTAGGAAGACAATATATGAGGGAAGTCTTGACCCAGATTCCCAGAGTGTGGCTTATCTCTGGAAAATTCATCAGATGGGTTTACTATTTTAAGTCTCCTGGGTGATTTTAATCTTGCTTCTGTTGCTTTTATTTGCATGGAGGCTGTTGTTTGGTCGCTTTATGTGGACAAATAGCAAGGTCACTGTGGCAGCAGAGGCTACAGGCAGGCACACAGTGGTTGTCAGTGACGGTGAGGTGTTATTGGTCAGAGGGGAAGCTGGGTGCATCATCATCATCACTTTTGTTTGGGACTGTCTGGACATGCCAACACCTTGCCATGGAGCTCTGTGATATAGACCATTATGTCAACAGCGTGCTCTCTTAAAGGGATGGCTCTGATTTGTTTGGGGTGGGGTTGTGCCACAGTCTGTGTTAACTGCAGTAGCTGGCGGTTGGCAGGATAACCACCATGGAAGCGAAGCAATGTTCTGCTGTGGACGGGATCAGCAGCAAAATGTATTTTAGCCACATAAAAAATCAATATCAGTTCAAGTGTACACTACATCAAGAATATTTTCACCACTTTATCTTGGCATCAGACAGCCTTTATGATGGGGAACTGAAGTTATCTCTAAGCCACCAGATTCCATTGATAAAACAGAGGTTTTACCCCGCAGAACACGATGTTGCTGGTCTACCACTGCCTTGATCAGTTACTTTGGTTGTGTTGTTGTGAGACTTTGGTATTTCAAAGGGTCAGTTTGGATTCACCAAAGTCACCAACCCTGTCCCCTAGAAATTGCGTTTGTACATAACTAAATGTCTTTCATAATTATGTTGTTGTTGTCTGTTGCATGCATTGTCTTCTTTCAAAATACACTTCAGTTTTCACAGGAAATTTACCGTTTACATTCAGTCTCTTTCAAAATAAACACTCTACGTCAGTACAACACCACAAATTGACATTTTTTTTACGCACATTGTTGGGTTCAGGAAAAAAGGACCAGGTTTGGCTTTTTAATCTTACTGGATGTAAAAAGATCTCTCCTGCATGAAGGCTGCTGTTTGCTAGACCCATCCACCACCCCTCCCGTCCACCCTGCCCAGACATCTTTGTCCTGCCGCGTTTCCCCCGATGCCACCGAGAGCTGTCGACGTTAAAGGATGGCTTTTTTGTCAGTGTCTGACGCTGTAAGTCTCTGATCAAGCGCCTGATTTCAACGACTTCGGAGTGAGACTGAGTTGCGCAAGGAGGCGGCTGTTGATGATGGCGGATCCATAAAGTGCAGCACCTTGACACTACAACCCCAGGGTCATGTCTGGATTGTTGTCTTAGGGAAAGATCCTGATTTTGGTTGAATGTTAATTAAAAAAGAATTAATTAAAAAAATTATGCTTTAATCACTACAAGTGTGTACCATATTGCAATGTTGCCTACTCTGGGGGAAAATCAACTTAAATTCATTTCTGAATGTTTTGCTGATACGTTCAGTATCAACACTTTTGCAACATGCTAGATGCGTCCATTAGCAACATATCCTCATCATATTAATAGAAAACGTTATTTGCTCAGAATTACATTTCCCTCAAAACCTATTTGCTGTTTCAAATTAGTTGTGTATGAACATAATTTCTAGGAGACAGAGCTGAAGTTAAGTAATAAGACAAAAGACTTGCTGCTGTGTTCAGCACAACCTAGTCTCACTCCGAAGTCATCGAAATGCAGCACTTGGGCAGTGACTTGCAACATCAGACACTGAGAAAAAAGCTGTCCTTTAATATCAACATGATATGTGGCTGGACGTAGATATAGTTTAACAGCGCCCAGTGGCATCAGTGGGAAACACGGCAGGCCAAGAACGAAAGTTAAGACAGCAAAACTCCAAGTAGGACGGGTGGTGGACGGATCCCACAAACACCAAGTGGCACTCAGGAAACCGGTGTTTGCATCCCATAAGATTACAAAGTCAAACCCTGTTCCTTTTTCCTAAACCTAACCACGTGTTTTTGTCGTTAAAGGGAAAAAAACAGCAATTCGTAGAGACTCTATGTAAACGTTAAATTTCCTGTGAAAACGGAAGTGTATCTTGAAAGAAGACAATGTATGTAACAGGCGGAAGTTGACAGCATCCGTGAACGTCAGCAACCAGCGCACCCAGGGTACCTTGCACATCGTATCTGGACGTGGAAAGTCCCTGACCAAACATCAATATATGACAAGGTTAGAGTGAGAGGTAAAATTACTATTTTTGTCAAAGGAATGGTGGCTCTGAAGAGATAGATAGATAGATAGATAGATAGATAGATCAGGGTGTGCTGACCGCCATCTACTCAGGGTAATACTCTCACTATGAATAAGTACATCCATTAACCCCACTACAAAAAAACTGAATCATCCCTTTAAATGACCTTTAGAATTAGGTCAAGAGAGGCTGTTCTGTCCTCATGCTTCAACACATTATCATTTATATGTACAACCTGTTGGGTAATGTATGGGTGTGGGATAAAAAAGGCTCACTCCATATGGATTTCGAATGTTTTTCAGATAAGTGTGTCATTTTGCCCATGCAGTCGCTTGCCTTTCAAGTGTGTTTCAAGCACCTTAGGAGGCCATTTGTTGTGGTGAAATAGACCCTAGCCATGATCTGTTTCATCGCCACTTGTCTTATACAACAAAGGCCTTCGTAGGCTTTGAATAATAAAGTCGCGCTACACTCCAAGCAAATGTTATTCATGAGAACAAGCTCCTGTTTTGCTCTCAGATACCAAACGGGAGCAGTTTTTTTAGCGGAGCACCATTTTGAGATAATCCCGCTCCCTCCCTGCAGAGGCTCAGTTACCAACTGGGTCTGTACTCAAACCTGTCCTTCACAATGTGGCGTTTCATCCCAAGGGCTAAAAGCAATTCAGAGCATTTCAGGGGTAAATTAAAATGTAAAAAAAGTTGAAAACCTGTGAGACGTGTGATTCAAGTGGCTAATATTAGCATTTCAAAATGGAAAAACATGGGACAAAAGCCTGTTGTGTATTTTTTGGAGAGGTGCATTTAGCACTTTAACTTTTAATGGCAATGGTAATGGTGTGCCCTTTACTTGACACCAGATTTTGAGCTGCTCTTTCTCAGTGCTGGTACATTGCTAAAACCTGTAAAAACAGGATGAGAATCTGATATGAAATTTGCCATTTGGACACTGAAACATGTTATATTTTTTTCAATGTTTGGCCCAATTTGTCAAATCCAGATCATAACATAAAGAAAAAATTGTTTAAGTCAGACACAGTTTTTCCAGAATGAAGAAAAGAAGGCATTTTATTTCTAATTTAATCCCATTTATATTAGAAACTATATGTTTAACGATTGTTATAAGGGCCCAAAGGAAATAATAAAAATAAAATAAAATTAATTGCGGCTTGATAATAGTGATTTAGATGTCAAAGTATTTCGCATATATTTTTGTTCTTGGTTCAGTTTTACCCGTGCCCCTGACTTTATATTATACACAGCACAGCTTTTTGCGGTTACCTAGTAGGTACCAGACATGGTGCAAGACCCTGATCAGGATACAGCGTTGGAAGCAGGACCCCATTCATTCCTATGAAAGCTGCTCAGTGGGGCATTAGGCCAAAAACATTCAACTGCCGTGTGTAAAATTACCCAGATGATCAGCTCTGCTTCCACAACATTGGGCCCATAGAGCAAGTGCACTATAGACTTCTGCCGGCTTCTAGTTTAGCACTTTGCTACCTTTAATGAGCATAAAATGATTTACATGTGGATTTTCTAGACTTTCCACATGTCATCAGACCAAATGGATTACATCCCTTTGGTGAAACGAGTAATTTCGTGGAAGTTGTGACTCTCACAAAAATGTTTCCACTAAGTTACAGACATTTCTTTCACAATTTAAGTCTATGGGAAAAGTCTTTTTGGGCCCAAAGGCATCATGTGACAGACTTTGAAGTTTTAATTTCAGTGTTTACCCCCACGAAAACTGTCTTCAAAGCCAGCACACTTCCTGGGGGCCTGCCTAGAGCCAGGGAAGCTTTGAGCTGAGAGGAAGGTCTGAGCACTGGTCAGATGGAGGGAAGCTTACCAGTGCTCATTTACACATACTACCCACATTGTTATGATACAAAGCTGGTTGAACTTGGGCAAAGTATCCCTTTAAGCAGTGGTGTAGTGGTAGTTATTAAGGTGGATGTACTCCTAGGTAGATGGTTAGGTTACAGAGAGGGAAGTGGGAATATTCTCCTCTGTATTTCAGTGGCTTTTTGGCTGATAGGTGTGTATACTATCAAATGTAAGGATTTGCTGCTTTTCTCATAGCATTTATATCATTGTTACATAATGAACTTTGGGTAATTTGAATGTTGGTCAGACAAATCAAGCAATTTGAAAAGGTCACCTTTGGCCTTTGGAAATTTTGACTAACATTTTTTTAGTTTTGTGACATTTTTAGACTGAATGATTAATGGTTTAACCCAAAAAAATAAGCAGTTCAGATTAAAAAAAATATCTCTATACCCTCACATGGACCTGACCTGCTTCCTGTTTACACCTCCAAAAACAAAAGCTCTGCTACTGCTGTCAGGCCTAACTTGCATGCGTCTTTATGGGAATCAATGTGTTACACCTCCCCTCTGTTTGCCAAACCTCCTGCTGCCTTTTTTCCATCCCCCCTACTTACAGATGGCACTGTTCACTGACACCATACACACACCTGTTCTAATAGTACACACATGAACCTCCCCAAATAAACATTGACACATATACACTCCACAGTGACTGATGGCTTCAGATGAACATATGGTAAAACATCAACACATTCAGGATCACATGCACAATATTTATCATTCAGATTTTCTTCCAGCGCTCTCGGCAGGAGCCTGTGTTTTCACACTGACACGGTTTCTCTTTCTCTCTTACACATCTAGATGTACAAAATGTAGGAGTAAGAAACTCAACAATCAGAGTTAATGTGTTCACAGCCTGCTCGCTGTGTCTCATTCCCTCTGCTTTTGGCACAGGCACACACCCTCCACTGTTCTCCCATGCTACCTCTACCACAAGGCAAATTACCATTTAAAAGTGTTTATTAATTCTCACTGAGATCATATTTGTGTCCTCACAAGAGGACCAAAAACTCACGAACTCACGATCTGAAAGAAATATCAGAGCAACTTCAAAGTAGCACAGTAAACGCGGTATAATCAAGATCCTGCATCTTAGATCTAATAAACTTTTTCACCTTTTGAGTCACTTTTCACTGACTCCACGCAGAAGAAAAAGCTGGCACATTTGCCTAATTTATTTGTAACCTTAGGGACTGATAATGGCGTGCAGTACGACTGTAAACAGTAGGCACACATTCAGAACAAACTTGTGTTGATGTCGCATATTAAAAATGTAGGCAAACTGTGTGTTCTCGGATGCAAAACAAAAACATGTAGCAGTTAGAATACAAATCAGATCTGTGTCTGTAAGGGACTGTTTTGTTTTGCTTGGGTCTTTCTGACAGCTCACTGGACTGTGTCTTGTGATTCCATCAGTGACTTTGGAAAACCTTTTATCTCGCAGGCCTGCCACCAGTGTTAAACAGATACAATGCAGTTTGCATGAGAATGAGATCCAAAGCATGCACACTCGAGATTAAATGTGTCAGAGTTTCTTTGTTTGTGTTCATGGGCTTTTCCTCACGCCTTACCCTCTGGATTGTGTCTTACAGACTGTATATCTGTGCATGTTGCATCATGATAATATGGTCTCACATACACTAGTCAGCTTTCTTCAAACAGCCATTTTCCAAAACTCTAGGCATCAGCCTTTATGACACACAGTTTCCCTGGACTGTCCTCAGATGGTACATTTCATTTCATAAAATTGCCTCCTCATATAACACAATGATATCGTAATATCATTTCTGAGTGAAGCTACTGCTGCTGATAGTAACATTATACCAAAGAAGAAAATGATTGGAAGGCAGAGACGCCCCCAAAACGGTTCAGTCTTTTTGTTTTGGAACCAGTTGCTTTATATTAAATTCATCGTCACAACAGGGATAAATAATAGAGATGGAGTGTACAATAATATCTGAAAAGGTAAGACGAAGATGAAGAAAAGCAGTTTGGCATATATTCAAACGTTTGAGCCTACGTAGTAATTAAGATATATGTATATTTTGGGGGACACATTGCCCCCCACATTTTTCAAATACAGGTTCATAGTATAGTGTGTCATAAAAAAAAGTCATGTATAGTATTTAAAAAAAGTCATAGTGTAGCATGTTATAAAAAAAGTCATAGTCGGCCATAGTTTATACTATATACATAATTTCGTGGGGTAATTCCCCCCAGACCCCTCTCATGGGTTAGGTCGCAGAAGGTGTGGATTTAAAATGGTGCCCCAACGTGAAGTTGGTGATTACGGCCCTGTTTTCGTACATTGCTAATCGCAGATGTTACATTAAACTCGATTAAACTGCAGGTAACCATAGTAACAGCTCTTTATCTGAATGCCAGTTAGCTAGTTAGTGAACTTTCGATTGTTAAAAAAATCTTAAAAAATAAGGCTAAAGAAAATAGCAATTGGAAACAAAAATGCCCTTTTGTGAAGGGTGGTTTAAGGTAAGTAACACAATGTAATACTGTGTAGGGAACTGCCCTGTGGGATTTATATGTAGCTAACAAGTGTTAACTGCTATCTCTGGAAAATTAGCCAAGTCATTAGCCTTCACAAAGCAGCTATTTATTAATGGAAATGTGAAGATTATGCGTCTGGAGAGTCTTTAAAGTCTTAAGGTTAGGTAAAGCAGTTTGTCACACCACAGAAAATGCAAAAAACAAGCCACTGTGCAGCGAGGGCACCTTGTTAGCAACTAACGTTAGCACTAAGCAACTGCTAAGGCGAATAGACTGGACAGTATGTTCATAACAGTTATTTTGCATGGGTTTATATGATTGTGGCAACTAACTGAGTTGTTTTATGAGCTAAGAGAGCTTGTTGACAGCATGGACACTGAAAGCCTCAAGATTCAGACATGTAAAAGACCCCACCTGTTGGTGATCCTCATTCTGAGGCTCTTTTTGGTCATTTTGAGTCATTTTGTAGTGGTTTGAAGTGTCATTGTGGCCATTTAGTGTCTCTTTATAGTGTTTTTGTCTCTTGCTAGTTTTTCTTACATCTCTTTTTAATTTGTTTGGACTCTTATTGTGCTCATTTTGGGTGGACATTTTGTCTCCTTGTAGTCTTTTTAAACTTTTTTTTATGTCTCCTTGTAACTGTTTTGAGTCTCTTTGTGGTGATTTTGTGTCTCTAGTATGTTTGTCTCTTAGCTAGTCTTTCTGGGTCTCTTTGTGGTTGTTTAACATCTCTTTGGAGTTGTTTTGTGTCTCTTTGTACTTTTTGTGTCTCTTTGTGGTCATTTTATCTCTTTGTATTCTTTCTGAATCTCTTTGTGGTTGTTTGACGTCTATTTGTAGTTGTTTGGAGTCTCTTTGTGGTCATTTTGTGTCTCTCTGAAGTCATTTAGTCTCTTTTCATAGTCTCCTGGTCATTTTGCATCTCTTTGTAGTAGTTTGAGTCTCTTTGTGGTCAATTTGGGTTTCTCTTCGGTCATTTTGCATCTCTTTGTAGCTATTTGTGCATCTCTTTTTTTATTTCTGTGTTTTTTTGATTGACTTTCCAACAAAAATGATTTTAAAAAAACCCACTTCAAACAGAGGCCCCATTCCAGGGCTCCTAAGTTTGGACTCTCTGTGATCATTTTGTGTCTCTTTGCAGTCTTTCTGAATCCCTTTGTGGCTGTTTAACGTCTCTTTGTAGTTGTTTTTGCATCTCTTTGTGGTCGTTATGCATCTCTTTGTAGCTATTGAGTCTATTTGCTGCTGTTTGTGTCACCTTTGCATCTCTCTGTGGTCCTTTGACTGGCTCTACAACAAAAAAAAAAATGTTAAAAAAAACCCACATCAGACAGAGGCTCTGGTCCAGGGGCCCCCTGACCCCTTGGTGCTTGATAGGTACACTTCGTAATCCATCCCGGGTTGAACGTAACTCAACAACGAGAGTTACAATGTGTTCACAGCCTGTTCTCTGTCTCTTATTTCCTCTCCTTTTCACACTTGCACACATCCTCATGTGTCCCCTCGTGCTGCCTCTACCACCAGGCGAATGACCTTGTAAAGTGTAGTTGTTATTAGTCTTTTTAGAGGTCATTTCGCATCTCTTTATGGTCATTTTTCATCTCTTAGTAGCCGGTGTGAGTCTCTTTGTAGCTGTTTGTGTCTCTTTTGCATCTCTTTGTGGTCCTTTGATTGACTCTCCAACAAAAAATGTTTTAAAAAAAACCCACTTCAGACAGAGGCTCTGGTCCAGGGCCCTTCTGACCCCTTGGGCCTGATAGGTGCACTTAATAATCCATCACTGGTTGAATGTAGTGAACTTGCCACTCACACAGGGGATGAGACAACTTTCAGGGGGCAGAAACATTAACAAACTGGTCAACTATCTAACCCTACCATGCAGTAGTGTATAGTTACCAGTCTTTTAACATATATTTAGTTATGTTTTGGAAGAAACCTCTGATTTTACTTAACCAGGACTATACACCCTCTATTCTCATGCTGATTTACACATTTTCTCTCCCTCTCCATCTGTCACTTTCACCTCTGTTTGGCTTCATCCCTCTGGATCCCTCTGTCTCTCCATGTATTGTCTGTCTGTCACTCTGTGGTGCCCCCAATTTTCTTCTGCTTTCGAATAATCTCTCCTGTTCCCCTTGTCTTTCCTACTGCAGTGCAAATATTGAAGCCCTCCATCCACTCCAATCTTGAATACTTAATGTTTCACTAGTGCAGTTTTAAAGCACTCGTACTCAACTTTTCTGCACGTTAATACTTCACTACAATCCAGAGGAGAATGCTGTCCTTCATGTTACATATATAATCCATTATCAGGTTATAATAAAAGATTAAGTAACCCACAAATATATAAAGAAGTTAGGATTATCTTCACCTCAGTCAGATACAATTTAAAGATGCTGATTACACAATAATTCATCAGTAATTAAAATAAATTGTGATAATATAACACTCAAATGGCTATTTTTCTGCCTAATGAGAACCTTTAATTTTTTTGCTGATGGTACTGCTTAGATTTTAACTTCAACTTGTAAAAGTATTTTGTAAGAGTATTTCCACGTCGTGGTTTGCTATTCTTTAAGTTAAGTAATGGATTAAAAATACTTCTTCCGCCACTGCTATCCTCCCACTCCGACTATATTTTTCCCATTCTGTTTTCATTCTTTTTGTCTGTCTCCCCCTCCATCTTTCTCTCACTTTGTCTCTCTGTTTCTTTCTTTCTGTCGGTCTCTCTGTAGCAGTTAGCTAACAATGTCTTCCACTGCCTCCACACCACAGCCAGCCAGATCTTCTCTGACAAGGTCTCTATTTGTAGCCCATCAGCCTGCCAGGCAAAGAAAGAAAAGGGGGAAGCTATACTTTTACTTGACATATATCTTTAGATAAGAGTCCAGTCATAAAACAGAGAGATACAGAAGTGGGGAGGAATTGATTTTTAAGTACATAGATATAATTTACAAGTGGAAATGTGTTAACTGATTTCATAAGTGCACCTTGTGCACCTTCCTTTAGGGCCGCAGAGGTTGCATATTTTTTAAATGGTTTACCACACACTACATCGCCTCCTCAAAAACAGGTTGAGCTCGAGTTTTTCTTTGCCTGAAGGCTCCTTACCAAAACACAAACACTCTGAGTTGTTGTTTTGTCTGTTCTGGCAGATTTGATGCTGTCAGCCCATGAGTGTATCAGCTACTGTATAACTAGGCACGCTGACAAGTAGCTCAGTCGGCTTGATTTTAAGCACTTTCCCAGAGGAGAACCACTATTGCCTCTTTTCACTTTAATGCACTTGTCAGAGGGCTATGAATCTGGAGGCATTTTTCAAGTTATGATTCAAATACTCTTTGGCTGACTGTGAAACACAAAGCTCGTAGTTTGTGTTCATGACCTGTGCTCTCACATCTTACTTACCCTCAGTTTATCGTTTTTTCTATTTCTTATTTTTGCCCTCTGCACACTCACACACAAACGCTTTGAGACAGCGAATGTTTATCTGTAGTCTCTCGCTGTAACACAATTTGAAAGAGAAATTGTTGAAACTGGATATTGCCAAGTGTTGTAGGTGTACAGTAGTGATCCTACAATCATATAAAAAGTACAGAGCAAAGCAGAGTCATTTGAGTCATATTTGCTTACTTGTGGACCTGTGGTGATTTTACAGTTTTATTGTGCACTCCTGCTGCATTGTTGGAAAAAAGGTGAAGCATTTTGGGTGTAAATTAAAGCCTGAGATTCCTCTGTAATGGATTCTGTGCTTGAGGCAGTGCTTGAGTCACATGCTGTGTGCATCCTCTTTCCCATCAAGGACAGGCTTTTATGCCCAAAGCATCCTGGGAGTTGTAGTTGAAACAGTAAGCTCTGAGCTACAGCGTGAGTTAATGAAGTGCGAAGACCAGCTGTAGCTGTGTGACATGCTTGTCCCATGTGTCCCCGCAGTGCTGGGCTTTTCTTTTCTAATCATTGGGATGTGCTCGGCTGACCGCCTCGAGTGCCAAAGGTCGGGTGGTCGCACTGACCTCTGTGTCGTCAGGCAAATTGAAAAAAAAAAAAACAAAAACAGTCCAGCTTTTGCTGACATTGCTTGAATGATCTTTACAGTGGTTACAGCTGTTGATGACAGTCAGCAAGGTCTCTCTGTTAGATTTTCCACTGGTGTTACTACTGACTTATGGAAAGATACAGTGTGTGGTTTTTTTTTTACCTGTTCCCAATTCTCCTATGTTTTTGTGTCTAAGAGATTATCAGGAACAACCTTGTTTGAAACCGGTCCAGTATTGAGTGAAAGCAACGGGCAGGCTGCCGTGTAAACACTCAGCTCAGTCAATTTACGTCCATTTAAAGGGCTTGTTTTTGACACTACACAAAAAAAGTTTTACAAAAGACACACACATCCCAACGTCCAGTGGAGTGGGTGCTGGACCAAAGAAACATCTGGCAAAGTGAAATACACACTAAGAAGCTCCCATTTAAAAAGATTTTATTGACAAAAAAACAGTGTTTTTAATGCATGAAAATCCTTCTAAACGGGAGCTACATGGTGTGTGGACTATTTTTTTTTTTTATTTGTTTCTGACACTGACAGGCTCATATTGTTATTATAAGTGTCTGACAAGATTATTGATAGGATCCCAACAGAGAAAATTCTTTTTATCAAAGAATACGATTTTTGTTTAACCAGAAACAGCCCCAAAATGGCTATCGTCAAAGTCACTTGACGCCATTTAAATATATAGTCATTTTAATATCATTAAACGCACTTAATTCGAAGTAGACAGAAACAAAATAAAAACCACAGAAACCACCTTAATTCATTTTCCGACTGTTTAAACAATCACCAAATCTGGTGTGGTTGAAACAAACCCTTAATTCACCCAGTTAGATGTGAAAATTTGCTGCCAGTATACACCCTAAAATTACTGTTTATTTAAATGGAGTCTGGTGGGCTTAGCGATGGCGATTCCAGGGCTGTTTAAGGTTAAACAAAAGCAATCTAATGTTTTATCCAAACAGTGTTAGATTGTTTAGCCACTGGTAAAAAGTTGAGAGCCTCCAAGGATCTGTAGTTCTTCAGGTTGCAAATCCCTACATGATAACATTATAGCATTATCAAAACATTGGCATATGGCGTTGAGTAATGTTGGTTTTGAAAGTTGTTTCCCAACAGTGTAAACATTGTTGCTTTCCATATATTGTACTGTATTTCACAGAACAGTTTGGACATGTTTCCATTCCTTCATTTGCACAGTAGCGTGTCCTTGTTCTTTGATACTTCTCTCTGTTTTAAATACAAGAAAAGGTTGTCCATTGCCTCCGAACAAAATGTTAGTCTGTTCCCTTCCAATGAGCCTCAGAGCCCTTGCGAGGAAATCTCCAGCTAAAACTTAATTTATCAGCCTCCTTGTTGCTTGTCTCACCTGTTTGTGAAGTGGCCACATTGTTCTTGGATGAATTACCGCTCATTTATCTCTCCTCTCTGTTTCCCTCTCACCACTGTCAACCAGGTAATATCTTCTCCTCCCGTCTCCTAAACCTGGTTAAAAGCTATTATGTGCCAAGTGCATGGCCCCATTTGGAGAGCTGCACTCTTATTATGTGCCAAATGGGTTCCCCGACTCATCAGTAATAGCAATTTATGCTCTCTGAGATTGGATTTTCTCAATAAAAAAATTAAATGAGTGGAATGAATAAGCGTTGCTCTCAGAAGTAATAGCAGCTGATGGCCACTGTACTGTGACACCTGAGACTTAAAACACTAATGGCATTTGGAGGGAGGAAGTCAAGCCAAGGCCAAGTCATGTATGAGATTAACAGGCGTCATTGTAAGTAATACGTTTCTCCCTCACTGACCACAATCCGCTCTCTATGACTTTGCGTTATTACTGCATGGCCATTTAAAAGGTTTATCACTGTCAATAAGGAGGCTGTCAAGAACAGATAACCAGCAGCATTACCATATCTGTTTCACTTGAGTTGCCTAGCGTACTGAATCATCAGCGGTCAGAGCACAAGAGTGACTGCTGACATTTATATTGTCTGTTTCTGCAAAATCTTGGCACGGCAGTGTCCATCTGATTACCATTTATTTTCACAGCACTCCACCTCATGACCATCTGGTTATCACGTTATTCATTTATGCAGCTTCTTCGATGTGCTTTGTTTGTTGTGTATATTTATCAACATATGCTTGAAATTCAAGAGCTTATTGAGGGTGAGTGTGTCTTTATGTATGCATATGCATATGGCTGTGTGTGTTATCTTCCCGAGATAATTTTGCACGTCTGCCTGTTCTCTTACAGGGCATTATTGACAAGCCTTCGATACCAGAGTACAAGGTGGCAGCAGTCCAGAAGTCGCGCTTCATTCTGCTCCACTACAGCGTGTCCAAAGCCCTGTGGGACTGGCTCATTCTGCTGGCCACCTTCTATGTGGCTGTCACCGTGCCCTACAATGTCAGCTTCACGCCGTATGATGACCACGTCACAGCTGCGCGCTCCACCATTGTCAGCGACATTGTGGTGGAAATGCTCTTCATTATAGGTGAGAGCTGCAAAGAAGACTGTACAGATTCTTACCTGAAGTTCTTGTGCTGTCGCTCAACTGAGCACCAGATTCAAAAGAATATTCTCTCTCAGAACTCTCAACATCTGAATCATGGTAATATTTTAGCGCTCTGAAATTATTTTGAATCATGCGGCAACATGACATTTTTATCATATATCTGACCACTTTCTCGCTACAAATGGCAACAGGGCAACAAGAGCCGCCGAGTCATCTTTATCCTTGAAAGGTAACCTGGGTGTTGACTTCTCCTAGTTGGTAATGCATGGTTAACCTCCAAAGGAAGGCACCCATGTCAAGAAAGAGGGGCTGTCCTCCAATAGAAGCTCTTTTTCCACCAACATAGAACAGGTTTCATTCTGGTTTGCGCACCTACTTCCTTTCGTTTTAAGCATTTCTATAAAAGATAAATTGGATTTGAGGCCAAAAAGTTGGTTTCCTGCCAAAAAATAGGAGGTTTTCCATGACCTGAATTGAGGACTGTGACAACATCAGTGGCTGTGTCATATTCTGAAGATTGGAAAGAAAGGATGGAGTCTTCCACATAAAATTCCTCTGTGTCTTCTCATCATTAATAGTTGGGCCATGCTTGTTTTTGGATAAAAAGCTCACATGAAATCAATGGGATCCGCCGTCTTGCCACTACTGTTCACTTGGGTTGTGCATTGTGCAGCGCCCTCCATTGATAGCACATCCTCAGTTACAATGGTACTGCTCAAAACTGGTGGAAATGCTGGCTGGTTCATTAGATAGCACCAAGGTTCTGTGAATCCTGGACAGAACCGATTTAAAAAACAGCTATTATGGAGCAAAGGGGTATTACTGTAAATTAACTGTTATTAAATTTGGAGTTCATGACTGAATCGCTCAGTTTGGCACAAAGAGGGGGTCCACCATCCATGCTTGGGGGAAACTAGACTAGACTTTGTTTATTGTAAAGTCATGTAATTGAAAGATAGCAAGTTAGAAAAATGAAAACTGCTTCATACAGCACTCTAAATAAGGCATGCAAGCCAAAATCATTCAGGGAATAAAGCATATTGGACAGGAGGTTTCCACTGTCTTTAATTTTGATGATTTTTGGCCTGCACATTGCTGTGTGTGCTGTCAAAAAATAATCAAAAATCTTTATTTAATTTTGCCAAAAATCATTCCCAGCATCTTACCTTCTTTTAGCTTCTCATATCCGAAATTTGTATTGAGTGATGAGCCAACATCTCTGCAAATATCGACAGCTTGGATGACAGATGAGGTGTTCTACATCAGACCACACACCCAGAGGTCTGCCTGTTATGTGCTTGCCACATTTCTGATGCTAAGATGAAGATGATCCGCCTGGCAAACTCGCTGATCCATATGGACGCCTTAAAACAATGACACATTCCAGCTGTTTCACTTTCTCATACATGATCCATTTCTTTTCATTTATACAGTTATCATTTTAGATTGCCATGGCTAAAATTGGTACACTACCAAATCCATATTTAAAAGTGTGAATAACAAACATGGTGTGACCTTTCACACTTTACTTTTTCCTCATTGTATACAGTCTGTTCTCAGGTTTATTTTGTGGCTGAATATAATTTGTAGCTTCTTAAAATATGAATGAGGATAGTGAAAGTGTGATACTAATCCACACCCTTGCAATTGTGTGACATCTTCCAGTTTGAAGAATATGAATATGACTATACTTACTCTATGGGGGTAAAATTCACTGTCAGCCTTTGTATTTTCAGACATTATCCTGAATTTCCGCACTACCTATGTGAGCCAGTCAGGGCAGGTGGTGTATGAGGCGCGCTCCATTTGCATTCATTACGCCACCACCTGGTTCTTTGTGGACTTGGTGGCTGCCCTGCCCTTCGACCTGCTGTATGCCTTCAACATCACAGTGGTGAGTACAACTGGAAAATAATATATTCAGCCTTCTCTTTTTCACTGCCCTCTGTGACTGCTGACACAAGCAGCAAATGGATTACTTATAATTATTTCCCCCTGAAATGTTTAGCCTTTGGAAACAGACTACCTTGCATTTCACACGGCTGCTGTTGTTACTTCCTGGCCGCCCGCCTGTGTGACGAGTTCTCCCTAAATAGTGAATTTTGCACAGGATAAGCACATTTGTTTGAGCAAAGAAGTCGCTGCTTGTCCAAGCTGTTATAGTCAGCTGTGTATATGCAGTAAATGTATTTCCAGATATTTCCAGGAAGAGGCATTCACTTGCTTTCTTCTTTCTCTGTCACTATGCCCCTCCCTTACTTTTCAATGCTCTTCAGACCTCTTTGGTCCATCTGCTGAAAACGGTACGCCTGCTGCGCCTCCTTCGTCTGCTTCAGAAGCTGGACCGCTACTCCCAGTACAGCGCCATGGTGCTGACCTTACTGATGTCTGTGTTTGCCCTGCTGGCACACTGGATGGCCTGCATCTGGTACATGATTGGACGCAAAGAGATAGAGACCAATGAGGCCTGGGACATTGGTGAGTCTGACTGAGGCCTTGCTGAAGAGGAAGTGTGATGGTCAGGTTTGTTGTTTGATTCCATAAGGGTAAAGGATAAATGAAATAATAGTTCCAACTGATTTTTACCATGTGCCATCATTTATTCACTGCCCTCTGATATTTTATTGAAGTGGTCATTTCACAACTTAAGTGCAGTGCTGACTATGCAGACTTGCCTCAGGCCCTGTCTACACTTACACAAATATTTTTGAAAATGGATATTTTCCCAATGTTTTGTCCTCTCGTCCACACGCAAACAGAGTTTTAGGTCGCTTTCTGAGGTGCAGTTTTTCAAAATGTAAAATGGAGCATTTGGGAAAGATGAAGTCATCTCCTCAATTGGTGCATACCCGTTGCTGCTTTGTGTAATGAGCATATGCCGGAAACAATCACAACAATTGTCGACTTCCACTCTGCCAACATTTTGTTAGCACTGTCTGTTCTAATGACGACTTTAAAGCTAAACTTAGTATTGCTGCACCACGTCATGGACAAACAGAGGCATCTGCTGCACCCAGTGTTTTTGTTCCACTTCAGCGTCTGCAGTTTTAAGTCCAGCAGAAACAACAGTTTTGGATCAGGCCTGGTTGAATCAGAAGATGGTGGGACACTTTCCAGAGTGGGGCTGTTGTCGATGAGGAGTGGATGGAAAACTTTACAATGTCCAGATCACTCTTATCTTTTAGAGATTTCATTCATCCTCGAATTAAATGTAACTTGGAACAGTGACGTGACCTCCAGTAGGTGTTTAGAAAAAGGTCAATTTAGGTCATTTTTACATGAAAATCATCCGCTGAAAATGGAATCGTTTCTCATTTTTGTTTTGAAAAAAGTTCCGCATTCAGAAGACAACGTTTTAATAACAATTGCCCACACAGATCCACAAAAATGACCAAAAACACTGTAGTATACATGCCAGGCCAGTAGTTGGTGTGACTTTGTAATGAAACAACATGGCGGTGATGTATAAACAAACAAAATGGCAACCGCATGAACGTTTGTCTGGACGGACGACGAGGTGGAGTTGCTACAGTGAATCTACACTTTGCTGGAGAAGCGTTGATAAATTCAGTAGGGTGATCAGCACAAACAGAACTCGGGAGTCCACCATTGCTGTTGTGATAGTCGACTTTAACGCCGCTGTCGTGTAAACGATCAGCCAAAACACGACTAAAGTTTATCGTTTTCAGTTGAAATTGTTGTCGTATGAGCAGGACCTTAGTCTGCACACTTTACCACTTAGGTGAGGAGGTACACTGCCAAGAACAGCTAACGTCAGCAAGCATTTGAGGTCTTTTTTGCATTGTAGTTTGGAAAGAATTCATTTGTAAAACAGAAAATATCCATATAGGTGTAGACAGGGCCACAGTTACCGTAGGTGCTGTGTAAGTCAGTCATTTTCTTGTTGAAATAGGCAGAAATTCCATCACATAAGACCAAAGACTGGATTTTGCTTGTGTTGTGTCCCCACTCAGCTATAAATAGTCATGGCTCACCTATTGGGATGTCTAGCTCTGCTCAGTGGTGAGCTGGTGGCAAACACCATACTCTGGCACTCTAATGAGGACTGTCTGAAACCAGATCAAAAGCTGATATAAAAAATTGCTGGTGGGAAGCAGCGCTGTAGTGTCTTGTTTGTGTCACTGTTTGAAAACGGCTCAACATGGAGACCAGAGAAAGACCATAATAAAAACTGACGGGCTTTTCTAGTCTAATCTGAGAAATATTGGAGAGCTTGTCTTATTATTTATCCAATGCCTGCGTCAGATCAGAGAGTGTGATCATGTGTAGGGTTTTATTACAAACAAAATGTCTACAAGCTTGTTCAGTCCTGCAGCTTTGCCACTAAACATGTTTTTAACCACAATCAGCAACACTTGTACTGTGGCATACAGCAGAAAAATCAAACCCAGTCAGCCACATGTGTGTTTCTATTTGTGTGTATGTCTAATTGTGCACACATTTGTGTCAGTATATTCTGTCCATAGGGAGGTTAGGTCATACCTGCTAATTAACACTTGGCCTTATTTATCCCTGGTGGAGCAAATCTAATTCTGCCCTGTCCCGCATCGACACGCCTCCCTCCTGACACTGCTGAAAATCTCTGACACACACCACATGCACCTCTGTCTCTCTTAGACCAGGTAGTGCAGCACCATTCCTGCCACTGCCATCCGTCTCAGAGCTGACAGAGGACACACACACACACACACACACACACACAACATAACCATAACCTTTGGACGTTGTTCGCTCATGCTCTACCTCTTCATTCAAGGGTGGCTTCATGAGCTGGGCAAACGTCTGGAGACGCCCTACATCAACAGCACGGTGGGCGGCCCGACAGTGCGCAGCTCCTACATCGCTGCCCTTTACTTTACCCTCAGCAGCCTGACCAGTGTGGGCTTCGGCAATGTCTGTGCCAACACCGATGCTGAGAAGATCTTCTCCATCTGCACCATGCTCGTCGGCGGTATGTCTGACACCAGGGTCCTTTCTCCCTCTGGCGTCCTGGCATAACAGTGCCTCTGTTTGGCACACCAGTGCAAGAGATTCAGCAGGAAGTGGGTTGGATGGTTTGGCTAACCTTTAAAACGCAGCTTGTTGCCATTTTTATATACCAAAGAACAGATTATTTTAGCTGAGGTGGCAGTTATTGGTACAACAACCCAATTATTTTATGGGATTTTTTTTTTTTTTTTTTTTGCCCAACTGCTTGCTGTAAATTACCATGCCCACTGTGTGGATCAATAAGGAAGTATACAGTAACAAGAGTAGATGATTAGGCACTGGCCAGTGTAGGGTTATATCTTTATTTGAAAGCCATCTCCAGATTCATATTTGGTGTTTCGCCTCACTATATTTGTGTTTCTTTTCGGTTCTGTGTCTCCTCCTCCTACACGCCCATAAATGTCCCGAACACAGAAATTCAGAAAGTACAGGCAGGGGTCTGAATCTCTGAAGATAAATACACCGCCACACACTTCTAGTGGGTCATAACTGATGACTAAGAGGGATTCCTTCTTACTTTTTAGGAAAATCTCACATAGTGTGTCTTTAATCCTTTTCAAATTGTGATAGGCTAAAAGAAAAACCCAAGAATAAAATGTCACATGGTATTATTTTTACCTAGAAATACAAATATTCAGCCTTTGTATTATCATTTACTGTCTTTAATGCTGTTTGCTTCCATCACACAGCGCTGATGCATGCCTTGGTCTTCGGTAACGTGACGGCCATCATTCAGCGTATGTACTCGCGGCGTTCCCTCTACCACACACGCATGAAGGACCTGAAGGACTTCATCCGTGTCCACCGTCTGCCCCAGCAGATCAAACAGCGCATGCTGGAGTACTTCCAGACCACGTGGTCTGTCAACAACGGTATAGATGCCAACGAGGTAGGATTCCCTTTCATTGTTGTTGTCACGTAATACTTTTGTACACGGCGCTGTCTACCCTCGAGAAACTTCAGGGCGAGGTTTAGATTTGCACTGAAACCTGTTCAGTCATAACCCTTTGCAGCTGTAATTTTTTATGATCTCTCACAACACATGGCCGCCTGTACACCATCAATTGACATCCTATTGAAATTCAAAAGAGGGTAACTGGTGGCAACACAGTCCGTTCCCTAATTACCAATGAGTGTCACACCTCATTACATCTGTCACACATCTCCAGCTCCTGCACGACTTTCCTGATGAGTTGCGGGCCGACATCGCCATGCATCTGAATAAGGACATCCTCCAGCTGCCGGTCTTTAAGGGGGCCAGCCGTGGCTGCCTGCGCTCACTCTCCCTCCATATTAAAACCTCATTCTGCGTCCCTGGGGAGTACCTCATCCGTCAGGGTGATGCACTGCATGCCAACTACTTTGTCTGCTCCGGGTCCCTTGAGGTGCTGAAAGACAGCATGGTACTGGCGATATTAGGTTTGTATTGTGGTTGGGACTTTTTTATACTGTGCAGAAGATGCTCATGTAGCAAAACAAGATAGTGAATATTTACTGTTTTGATTTAAGGAAAAGGGGACCTGATTGGATCTGACCTGCCTGGAACTGACCAGGTGATCAAGACCAATGCTGATGTGAAGGCGCTGACCTACTGTGACCTCCAGTATATCAATGTGCGGGGCCTAAGGGAGGTGCTGGAGCTCTACCCTGAGTACGCCAGCGTGTTCGCCTCCGACATCCACAACAACCTCACCTACAACCTGCGTGAGGGCAGCCAGGACGAGGTACTAAATACACAATCGCACACAGTCATTCAACATGTTGGTCTTGTCAACTGAGGCACTCTCTACTTTTCACAATGGATTTCAACCTGAGAGATTGTTAAACTTTGGTGAAAACAAGTCACAAATTAGGCCTTTACTCTTTGATTCTAGAGGGAAGACGCCAGTACTTAGCGTATACTGTGTCAAGGCCCAAACGCACTGAAAGCTAGAATTGACGTTCATTAGTTGATGTTCCTATGGCGCACTGCAGGCCTCAGATTTCAAATGCCAGCACCACAGAACCAGCAGTACACTGGGAAAAGGTCGCTATTTAGATGTAGGCAGACACAAGTTTGAAAGAGACTAGCCATCATATTTCATCTTTTCTTTTTCTAGTAAAAGTCACAAAATGCTCAGCTAATTTTAACACAAGTTTTTCGCTAAGCTAATGGAACTAGCCTCAGCTGTTGTGTACTCTCTCTGCACGTCCACCTCTCTGTCTGTCCGTCTCTGATTCACTGATTTGGGTCCACATTTGGCGCTCCAAGATCGAAACAAGGTCGGAGTAGGGGCATCAAAGCATCTCGCAAGGCTTTTGGTGCCTGTTTGGCCATTTAAAACAATGGGTGTACTTCAAAATGTGTGCGTCAGATGCTTGGTGGGATTGTGAGACAAGGGGCCCTTAGGCATATTGATGCAAAAGGCTCCCTCCTACATAGGATCAAGACACACATGCTCTGTGCTATTTTTAATTTATCTTATTTTTGTTTGTTTTGTGTGTCTTTGTAGTTGCTATGCATCTTTTTGTGGGTTTTGTTTCTTTACGTGGTAATTTTGTGTGCCCTGTTGGTTGTTTTGCATCTCTTTGTAGTTGGTAGACGTATTTTTACGGGTTTTGTTTCTCTTTGTGGTAATGTTGTGGGCTCTTGTGGTTGTTTTTTGCTCTTTGAGGTCATTTTGTCTCTCTTAAAGGTAATTTTTTTGTCTCTTTTGGGGTGTATTTAGTGTCTTTTCAGTCATTTTGTGTCCCTTTGAACTTTGCCTATTCAGTAATCCATCCATGGTCAGATGCTTTCAGGGGGTTTGGGTCTTCAGATGGCTTTCTAATGTTCTCCTATTACGCATTTATCTGGTGATCCTGTGTTCTTGCAAAAGAAATGGACCCAGACATCAACCTCGCACCGCCTTTACCCCTTCATTTGACCATGGTATAGAGCATACAGCACACCAGACAACACATTTGTTCCCCCCTAAGGTGCCTTTGTCACTCTCCTTGAAACTTGTTCTACCACTGCGACCAAAGGGCTGTTGGTGGCTTGATTGTCACACCAATTACCATGCGTGGGTGCCACTGTCAGGCAGCCGTATCGCTTCCCTGTTGCTATCCCAAAGCACAGCAGGATGACATTACACCCAGACACTGACCTCCTCTCAGGGCTGCCTGTTACCCCTCACAGTTATTTAAGAAAGCATTATGTAAGGCAAGATAATCCTCCATCTGTGGAGAAAAAGCACCTGTTGATGTTACACAGTTTTCGGCATTGTTATATAATCAGTGTAAAGATGCATCTTGAAATGCCCAAAATGTAATAGTTTGGTTAATGACAGAAACAGTGCAACAAAGTTTAGTGACTGTTGCGCATGGCATTTTGCTGAACCGTACGATCAAAACAAATTAATGCCACAATGTCTTTGATGTGTGACTGACAAAGCTGACAAAGCTCCCCAAAGACATTTCCAATCTCATCCTTATTGTCAGTCTCAAACATCTTGCACTCGCTTTAAGCATTCCTCTTGGCTCCCTCAGGCCTCTCCCATTGTTTGATGGTTTTGTTGCTCATTAGTTTTTCATTTCATTTTTTTTTTATATCTGTTTGGTTTGGAACGTGGAGAACAGGACATCTGTGCTGGCCGTGTTAATTACTGGATGTCTTTTTGTCAGTCGGGCTGAGTGAATCAGCTTCAACTGTATTAATGAGGGCTTCAAAAACAGAGCGATTATTTCTGTTCTGTGTGTAAGTTTTATAAAGAGATATCACAGATGAAATATGACTTGCTGGAGAAAAGTTATTGCGAGATCTCCGTAATGCCGTATATACATTATTAGAATTTTTACAGTCCTTGATTTGTGATTCAGGCAGGCTTCTCTGTGGCGTGGCTGATCACGAGAACGAGCTCTCTGTCTCACACCATCTGCTCTGAGTTTATGCTCAAGCACAAAGCCAGGGCACCGCCACCCCCTTGACAGGATGAAGGAGTGCTCAGCTACCTGGCCGAGCTGCCAGGTCCCATAGACTCCTGACACATGCACACACAAACAAACACAAACATATACAGCCGTACTGGTCACACACACGTCCTCACAGCGGGTGGTTTGAGGTGAGACTTGTTGTAGGATGGGAGATCCTTTTACACTCGGGAGATACTTGACACTTGTGCTGACTGTACAGCAATCAGTCAATTGTGGTGAAATACTGCCAAAGAAACAGATTGTGGGAATGCCTATTACAGTATAACGTATCCAAAAGGGACTACTTTATCCTATCAAAAAGGGAAAAAACACAGACTGCCAGATGGAAAATGAGGGGGATTTTTGTCAACTCTGTAATTTAATTTAAACTTTTACTGCAGTGGTGTCAATTAACTTCTTTCAGTGTGTTTTGGTAGAGAACATAAAAGTTGTATGGCTTTTTTACTCAGCAAACTGCAAACAGAGACAAAATGTTTGCTTTTTGTTTGTTTGTTCTACAATTCAGTATCAGAAAAAGTGTGCTGCTTTCATGTTGACTTTGTTGAGATTGCATTTCATGACTGTAGGGATTATCTTATTTGAAGCAACTCAAACCTTCACAAGTCGATTAATTTGAAATTGTTTGGTCACCAACTTTCTGATTATTCCAAAAAACATAAATGTGTCTGATTTTTCAAAGCAGCAACAACCATGGATCAAATGACAGAAAGGTCGCTCATAGTGGTGAAGCTTCAGAGAATTATCACCTGAATCTTCAGCTCCCTCAGCTCTACAGAGAATTATAGAGTGTCAGCTCATTATTAGCTGTCTGGCTGCAACTTCAGCGGCTAAATGAGATTTTGTTTTTATTTTTTTACCACCAGGTGGCACTGCAGGGGCCTATTGATGATTTTTATGTTTGCAAGTTGGTCATTTAAGCAAACAGATGCAGAATGGACATTTGGATTTTGTTTTTTTCCAAATCGTTTCCTTTTTGGATTTGGAATCCATCGCTAGCCAAGCTAGGGAGACTCTAGACTACTGTTGACACTGCTATGGGCTGAAGATGATTATGTCGGCATAGCTTGTTGGTAAAAGGGCAAAATATCACCACAAATTTAGGCTACATTTTGGAAAGGGAACAACTGGCATGGCCATTTTCACGGGGGTTCTTTGAACTCTTGCCTTGAGATATCTGAATAAAAATGGGTTCTATGGGTAACCACAGGTCTGCCCTTAACTTGAGAAAGCTTGCTCCCAGTAAATGTTTTGTATATATATGAAGAATGATGACTCATCTAACACACGCTGATACATGACACATTAAAACAGGATTACTGTGGCACTCAAAATGTTAACTGTTCAGGTATTTATTCTGTGCACAGAAGATAATTAGTAATATTAATGGTGAAATCAAAGTTTTGGTGTGTCATGCCAAGATTTTCAGTGGCTCCATCTAGCCATCTCTGTGAAAAATTTCTTTAGGTGCCACTAGGTAACTTTACTGTTTTGTTTCACTCTTATTGCTGTTATCGCACAGTATTATTTTTGGCTGCAACAGGCAGCTGTTCCCAGTGAAACAACACTAAAAACCACTGCACACAATACCTGCGCAACATCATTAGATAGACAGACACAGTTAGCTGCTAGCAGTTTAAAAAGTAATATGTCAACATCGTGTTCACAACTGGTTTTCATTTCCCCCAAGTTGGCAAAAAAAAAATCAGTTAATGCAGGTTTAAGGTCAGGTTGGATGATTTGGTCTCCAAAGACTGAGGAGCAAGGCTTATTTCTTAAGGGAGGTGAGTTTTGAGAGATAAGGGGTGACTGTGCTGTCCTGGGCAGAGTGGGAAGGTCACTCCACCACCAGAGAGCCAGCACTGAGTCCAAATTTGTGGGACTATAATGACCATGTCGCCACGGGGAGAGTTAAGTAGTCAGTAGTCATGGAGTGTGAAGAACAAGCAAGCTGGTCAGGAGTTATAGGGATGCAACCCCCTCTGGAGCCTCACATGACAACAGCAAAGTTGCCAGTGGTGGGAGTGATAGAAGTGCTCCTGAAAGCTGGAGACTTGTTTATGACATGCTAGATGTGACAAAAATACCAACCGGGAGTGGGCTGACGGAGTACAGAGAGGAGATGACAAAAAAAATGTCACAACAGCTATCCTAGGTGACAGTGTCATTTAAAGTACCCGTTTAGTACAATAGATCATAGACAGCTCTCTCTCTGAGAAATGCCTGGATGAACTCTTCCTACACTTGACTGGATGAAATTACATTCACTCAGCTGTCAGTGGGGTGTGCTAAAGTTTTTTTTAATTTTATCTAGAAACTTCAATTTGTCCCAAACTTAACCATCAATATCAGTTTGTAACTAAATGTGCAAAAAAGTGCTCTATCTTCCTTTATTTTAAACCCATAACATCGGGTTTAAGATGGTTGTTCACATAGTTTAGGAGTTACATCATCATGTAAACACACCTCACTGATTTACCCTCTTGTGTTCTCAGTTGACTTTCACAGTTAGTGCTTTCTAGACCAGTGATTCCCAAACAGGGGTACCTGTACCCAAGGCGGTGCTTCTGTACTAGGGTGTACATGGTAATATCGTGGTGTAGGTCAACTAATTTAGATAAAAATGCTATGACAATTTGATTAGAAAGTGAAAAACACAAATATCCATACAGGGTTCAGTGTTGATGTTGACATCTCAAAAGTGGCTACTTGCCCTACGTTAGTTTTGACTTTATTTGTTTATCAGTGGTGATGATGTAAAAACAAACACAAGTTAAATGTCTTCAAAAATAACCCTGTTGTATCCGCTTTGCTCTTAAACTTGTGGTATACTGCACCATATATAGTTTGAATTTAGCCGAAATCCTCTAGCACAACCCAACTAAACTGTCATTTCCAGGATAATTGAAATGCTCGCTTGCACTTAAGTTCATCAACTTTGCTTTGCTGTTTTTTGCAAGTGACCAATCGGTCCTCAAGAGAGATGAGAATGAAGTGAGATGGCTTACTCGTTAGCCATCATCACTTCTAGGAAAATTTATGTTATTTAATTTAATTTGATTTGATCTGATTTGATTAATCCAATCCAACTCAATTAATTTAATCTAATTCAATTTAATTTAGGGTTTTTTTTGTTTTGTTTTGTTTTTTTAGCCCAACATGGCCTTTTACCTGCCCTGGGCAACCAGATAAACTCTGATGTTGAGCCCTACAGTACCATATATTGAGCCAGCTGTAACTTAAACACAATGTGTTGCAATTGAGAGTGTGTTAAAAGTAGTTAGCAAGTGAGCAGAAAGTCTAAACCGTTAACTAAAGTTAATGTGTAAATGCGTAAATAGTAGGTAAAGATCATTATAATACACTTCAAATAGTAACCAAAAATAACTATCACACATGCATCACTAAAAGTAATGGATAAATGGCTGAAAGAGTTAACTAAAAATATTTAATAATTGTATGAAAAAATATAACAGTATGGTAGAATATTGTAATTCAAATGAACACATATGGAAACTGATGGGTGGTGCTGATGAAGGGACACCAGACTCCAGACTCTCGTAGTAAAATCTGAACTCATGAGGCCAGTTGCATATCACACAAAGCCCTGACATACTCTTATGTGCACATGTATGCCGTTCTGTAAGTAGGTCTGTTCATTTCGTGTGCAAACACGAGATAGTCCTTCAATTATGTCCCTGCAAACCCACTTTGATATGTGGGACACTTATAGCATCTGTGCCCCATTAATTGATACTGATGTTCAATTAATGTCATTTGGTCCTAATAACTCTGGCTGGGTAATTAATCATTTGCCCTAGGGTTCGTCTTCCTTATGAGCAGAATATGTCCCTGCCTTGAATAGACCCACACATTTGTCCCCTCTGCCTCTCTAGTAGCACGAGCTCTGTGGAGATGCAGCAGGAGATGAAGTTTCACAGCTGGGGTTATATTTTTGCTTTAATTGTCTTTTAGTGGTGATGATTTTTAAACACAGTATTGTGCTTCAATGAAGGACTAAATTTAATGCGTTTCCACGGTGAGTTGGCTTCCTGCATCAGAGAGCATTACTGGCACTGTACCGGTGGAGCGATAGACTGTGGCTTGTGTTGTCACATTAAGCCATGTTGTCAGAAGCACATTTTTCACACACGAGGGAAGACTTCACACTACCACAGTTTCATTTGCCATCCAGCTGGTGATTATGCTAAATTGCTAGCAATTTCTCCACACGCCAGCAGAAAGACAAACTTGCGCTGGATTCCCACTGCAATCGGGGAAAAGGATCAGTTATGTGTTGCAGCTTGTGGCCAAGGTCATTTAGATAGCTCCAGTGGATAAATCAGAAATAACAAGTTTGAATTCTGCACATTTTTATAAATATAAAGGCATCATCAAAATACAGTAAAGGTTCCATGTGGAGATTTTGACCTCTTAGTTGCACTTTGGAGCTGCCAGTGTCACATATTCCACTGATCAACAGGTGGTGGTAACATGCCAAGATATGCTGCAATGCACCATCAAAGCAATGCTGGACTTAAAATGCTTAAAAAAATCAGCTCTGCATGGGTTTCTGTGGCAAAATCATAGGTATCAGCAGCTATTTAGCAACGCTGGTGACACAGTTCTCCAATGCAGATGTGTGACATATAGAGGTCATTCATTCTGAGCTCTAGACAGTTTCTCTTAGCGTCTGTCCTTATGTTGTCCTTGTTAGCGCGCTGATCGTTGCAGCATGGATCTGCTCAGCACTTCCGTCACTTTGGATGTGACATCATCGTTGTCTGTTGTGGTCTTTCAATTTGAGCGGCCAGAGTATCTAGACTGAGATGCATCTATGAAAAATCTGATGAGACTCTTAAATCAGACCACCTCCAAATTTGGTTTGGATCAAATTTGCCAAAAATTTCATGTACAGTAGTTTAGACTTTCTAAAAATGAATCTGAATATAATCTGGATATGCCAAAAAATACAAAACTATTGGGGCTGGCAGTCTGAACAAGGCCCAAACATCAAGGATACACACTTTATGTTTTAACAAGTAACACTGAATGTAGACATGACTTTTGTTTGCTCCACAGGGCACAATAAATTTCCAAATGTGTCATTCCGAGGGTTCATTATGATTTTTCAAGGTTTAACAAAGAGGATATAAGGTTTAATAAATCAGTATTTTTGCCTGAGGATGTGCCTTTTATAATCCCTGTTGCTTTCTTTTTGTGACTGCAGGGCCTCAGCAGGTTTTCAAGGTCACCCAGACTTCCCCACGTGAGTTCTTGTTTTGACTTCTATCAGAGTAGGCAGGACCACCACGCAATTATAGTCAAAGGCGCATTTGTGTCGTGCATATCAATTCTAGGTTTTTAGTGGGTGTATTTTAGGGTTAAACCCCTCGTGTTTTTCTGGGACATACTGTATCGCTGGTGAGTGCTGTGTAAGGGCTTGTGAGAGGACTTCCCTACAGGTTGAAACTCATTTGGAGCAGAGAGAGCAGCTCAGTCCTCACAGTTAGCTCGCTAACTGGGTCAGTAGCTCTCTTAATGGGAAACCTTATGAGTTACTTTGCACACCGCAGTACGTACTGTATGTTTATCTCCCTTCATTACTTCATCTCATTAGAATTCAATTTATCTCTGCCATTAAAAGTTGCCAGTGGTTTGTACTCACAGGCACTCAGGCAGCCGTGGTCTGAACGTAATAGATCTGTAGCTGGATTAGAATAATGTGATTGAAATATCATCAGCTGTATCTCATTAAAATCCAAATAACACAATAATTGCTCCCCATCAGCAGCTTGAAAGGGTTATTATGTGCCAGATTACTCATGAAATTATTTATGTATTGTGAGTGGCATTTGGAATTGGTCAAGTTGTCAAACTAAAAATGGTTACTATGTAGTTTTGTCAGTTACTGTGTGAAAACACAACAAAAGTCAACCTAAGATTCACTTGTTTGGCGATTTGCTTTACTATTAGCGTGTTTTTTCTGCACTGAATGCCTGCAAGTTACAGTCTGGCATCTGGTTTCTACCTTTTATAAAGCCCCAACCTCACCTGAGCACTGTTGGGGTACACGGCTATGAAAGTCCCGAAAATACAGGCACCCCTTTCACCCCTTGATAGTGAGAAATGTATTTATTACAAAGCATACAGCTGATAATGCTGCATGTTGTATTTGCTGTTTTGCAGGAATCCAGGCTCCCCTCCATCGTGGAAACAAAGGGTGACGACACTGATGACACCTTCCACCTCTCTCCGGCTACCCGCTCCCGTCGCAACCTCCTGCTGCCCAACTTCAGCAGCCCCGTTCGCCGCACATCCCTGGGGAACCTCCTGGGGGATGAGCTGCGGCAGTTCAACGCCCTGCGACGCTGCCGTTCACCAAACCTCAGCCGCGGCATCCACGGGCAGAGCTCGTCCCCGCAGCCACCGTCGAAAAAAGAGCACAGCTCCTCTACAGCCAACCCAGCCTCAACCTCAGCCCAGGGAGAGTCGGGGGCCGAGCAGAAGCCCTCAAAGCTGCTTATCCCAACTGTCACATGCTTTGGCCCCCCAGATCTTAGTCCCAGGTACGGCGATCACTCTCATCAAAAACTTATTAGAGTTTAAATTAAATCACTATCTTTGAATGTTGGTAGCTGGTTGGCCGAAATGTGTTGGTACAGTTTGAGTCAGTAGTTTGAGGTGATACTATGTTGAAAAGTGTTTCTAATAATTTTACCTACTGTATAGTAGCTAAATGATAGAGTAAACAGTGCACCTTTCTAAAGCCCCAATCAGACAGTGTGGTTTTGCTTGCTGATTTGGCATGGCTGAGTGCCTCGCATTTTTGCAGGAGTGCCCTGAACACCTCAAGATGAAAAAGCTTCAACTCAGAGCAGAAGAAGTGCCCAATGTCATTGCCGTTTTTTACCATTGTCTGATAAATTGAGAGGCGGGCCTTCTGTGGTGGCAATGACAACAATCGGTAGCGTACATGGTTTGTGTGAAGCTAATGTGAGCTCACTTTTAGGCCTCCCCAGGCAAGCTGCAAGATATATCTTAAGAAACTGTAGCCTCAGCTACTTTCTTACATTTTCCAACCGCAATTAGACCTGAAGATTGACAGCAGATTGTCAAACTGTCCCCGACTCATCCTAAAATAAGCCGACCATCATCCAGGCGAAGCTCCTGAATCAGCAGGAGGTACTTCCTGTGATTTCTCCTCTTTCCAAAGGTCTCATGGACCCATACAGATCTTCGTTTCCCTCTAAGTTTACTTCACAGCAAAGTAGCGCCAAAGCTAAGGACAGGCGATTGAGTGGTTGCCTAGCAACAATTAAAAAGGACGCAGCACACTGCAAAAAGAGCTCTGTCTGATCAGGGCAGGCTTCAACAAAAAAGACAATGTGGTGCGCTTCGACCTTGATGCCTCTTGTTGTGTGTTTGTTTTGGTTTAAACTGACTGTGATACACAGCATCTCACTAGATTCTGTACCACGTTATGTTTTATCACATCATTTTATCACCCTAGTTGTGGCCGCATGAGAGTGTCTGAGATGATCTAAGTAAGGTGCCACAGTAAAGGACACATAAAGTCATGCCACAGAAACCTGCATGATCCACTTAATGTAAATGGAGTGTATTTGCATTGCATATTTCAGCAGATGTTACTGCATTTCATTACTAATGCACCCTATCCTCCTGCCCCAACCATCTGTATTCATAATGTATCCCTAAGTCATCCAGTAAGTCCTAGATATGGGTAAGTGCTGGTTCAGAGAGCTCAGGTGTCCGCCCCTCCAGACTGGGCTCTCCTCCTCATGTTTAAACCCACACGGGCGTCTGCCAGCAGCAGCTCTCATGGCACATTCCTGGGTCGTCTGCTGGCTCCAGCGATAATTGAAAAAGCTCTACTGTTACATTAACTCCAGCTTCCCTCCTCTTCACCCCTCCCTGCCAGGGTTGTAGACGGCATCGAAGACAACGGACACACGTTCCACTTCAACGTGGAGCACAGTGGGCCGAAAGCCAGCGCAGGAGGCAGCACCCAAGGTAAACCGAACCACCCCCAGCTACGAGGGTCACCTGGGTGCCAGATGGCTGGAGGTAAACTCAAGAGTTCAAACAGTGGATACAACAATGCTGCCCTGCCTCCTTCTGGGGGGAAATATGAGAGCACAGAGGAATGAAATGACAGCCAGCTGTCCAAAGAGTCAGAAAACATGTTCAAGGACAACTGAGGTCAAAGCAGCGCACAGATCCTCTGACCTGAGCTTTTCACTGATCACTATCACCCCGGGAGCAATATCACATTCAGTTCAGTTTAAGTCCAACTAATTTACTCTAGTGTAACGAGTGCTTTGGCAGCAGTGATATAGAACACTACACAGTAACAACCTATGTGTAATACAGCTTTCTAAATACTGAAAGTGTTTTTAAAACCTGTGGTGTGGGATGAAGCTCCTGATTTGTTTTTAGTTGTTGTTGCCATCCTACAGCGCCTCCCGGAGGATTGCTTGCATTTAGTTTTGCTTGTTTCTAGTTTGTGTGTCATTGAGTCTTCATAGTTTTAATGCTGTGGTCTGTCTGCTGTCACACTGGTCTTTGCAAGCCTCCTTCTTGTAGATCCAACATACTGCAGCATCATACAATCAAGACACTTTCTCTGCAGTGGTGTTTGAGTGGGTGGAGTGTGTCAAGTGGCATCCACATGAATGCCAGGACTCAAGGTTTCTCAGCAGAACATTGCATTGTAATGAGATGATCAATGCTATCACTTCACCTGTCAGTGGTTTTAATGTTGTGGATGATTGGTGTAAACACGTGCAGTATTTAAACATCCTGTTTATGTAATTAGGTGTCTTCCGGAGTCACACATCCCAATTTTGTTTCACATTAATAAGGATAAATCCTCTCTGTGGTTGTGCGCTACTGAGTCAGCTTCTTATTGTATTCTCCTCCTCATTTCTCAGACTCCACACAGGCTAATGCCACCCTGCTGCTGGAGACAGAGGAGGTCAGACAGAGCATCAGTCAACTCAACCAAAAGGTAAGGCACAGTAAATAACTTTGAATTAAAATTGATTGCACCAAAAGTAATTTAGCTTCACAGATCTGAATCAACCCTGCTTTGTATCCGTCTCATCACCCCGTCTGTCGTCTGTCTGTGAAGTATTTTGGAGACGCTGAATGCGAAGAACAGGAAGCACTGATGAATTTTTGATTAGAAAATATAACCTGTGCGCTAGTTCGACATTAAAATATGAGTTCCGCAGACCATGAAAGTAAGCAGAGACTCATCACACTAGATAGATTTCTGTCATCTCCTTCAGTGTCAGCCATGGGGGTACATTTACCTTAAGTAACTCAGTTCCTGTCTTGTATCTCAGTCTGCCCCTGCACTCTTCATTTGAATGTAAATAAAAGCGAAAGCAGGTGCAGCGAGAGGATCCAGATGGGCCCAGGTAGGTGCTGTCTGAAGTCGATATTAATTAATCAGCAGGGCGCTTCTGCAATGCAGAGGATAGCCTGGAATGCTGACTCGGCAATCTGAAGGAAAAAAAACACACGAGATGACAACCCTGCTCTACTTGTGGCCTTTCTCTGGCCCCTTTTCCCTCTTGTTTCACTCCCTTATTCCCAGTTTTCTTTCTGCTTTCTTCCCTATTTGCGTCAGTTCCCTCAGTCTGCGTCCCGCTGGATTTCACTGCCACATAAGAAGCCATTTCTTAGAGTCATAGCGGAGATTAAAAGTGGTTTGTTTCTCTTTTAAGAGGTCATCAGATAATTATATTTGGAAAGAATCCAATACGAAACCTCAAAGATAGAAGCTGATTAATTTGTCACCGTGCTGGAGACTTAATTGGGCATTTTTTTTGTACTTTGAAGCTGCACACGTTTGCTGGGTGTAATAATAGAATGTGCAAGGTAGGACAGATTATCAAGTCAAGCCAAGTTTTATTTATATAGCACCAAATCATAAAAGTTTTCTCAGGACACTTTTCATATAGAGCAGGTCCAGAAATACACTTTTACGTCACAGAGACCGAACGATTCAGACGAATTCCCACCAAGAGCGAGCACAATATAAAACACTGACAAGGAAAAACCTAATTGCTGAGGCAGAAACCTCGAGCAGAACCAAGACCCAGTGATGGGTGTCCATCTGACTCTGCTTTTTGGGTTGTGAGAGACAGAGATGCACAGCAACGATAACATTAAACACAGTATTAATAACAGATAGTGCCTTTAGTCAACTAGTTGCCTGCATGTTTACGATAAAAAAATATATATTGTGGGCGGGGCAACACAATGGTTTGAGTTGAAGGTGTGAGAAAGAATAGTATCAGTAACATTGTTAACACTGTGCTACATTACAGAGAAATATAAAACCGTACTAATGAACCTTCATTAATATAGGCCTATATTTTATCTACAAGTGCACGTCACACACTGAGCGAGCCATCTGTTAATGATGCTGTCGGCAAAGCAGTAATGATTGTGCTAAGTGGCTAATGGGCATGTAGCTACTTCCATGTTTCAGATGATTCGTCATGTTTGTAGTCGACCAACGAAGGTGAGTTTACATATCACCTTGGGTTCGTCCTTCACCTTCTCAAAATGATCCCACAGTTTGGATTTCCTGCCCGACATGTTATTAACTAGCCTGTGAGATAACCGCAGGTGCCAGCCCTGGAAATTAGGGGCCCCACACACTGCGATGCCACACAGCTGGTTCAATATCAGCAAAGTTTCCCTTCAGCAGTGATGTGGTGGTTCACTTTTACACTGATCTGTAGCCTATAGTTTGGCTTTAGCTTCTAACTATCTTTGTCTTTTTAACCTGTTGTTGCTGCTGAGTCAGTTTGACACCCTGGATATATCCTTCAAACACAGACTGTAGACCCCTCTGTCTGCTTCTCTCTGGAATCACTCTTTCATTTTTCCAAAAATATTATAATATGTCTTCAGGGAGTGCAGTTAGTTACAGTGAGGGCTCCATGCTTACTGCAACAGCTTCATATAGATTAGATTATCTGACAGTTACATGCAGAGCCTTTAATAATAGAAATAGCATGATAATAACAGTGGCAGTGACTGTAATAGAATGATATTAATAGTAGCATTAATGGCAGTAATGATACTGGAAGTATGATTAATAATAATAACAGTAGCAGTGGTATGCTGCTGTTATTATATGCTGCTAGTCTTTTAAATGTCATGACTAAACTGTGTGCACTCTCTCTACACAGATGGGCACATTAAACCAGGAAGTATCTGAGCTCGCCAAGGGCCTGCACCACATGATGCATCTCCTCCAGGCCCACATGTCTGTGCATCACTACAGAACCTCTCTCCCCTCATACCCATATGGCATCCAAATAGTGTCCGGCCCTCCCACAGCCCCCAACACGGGCATGCCCTTCAACCAAGCTTCAGCCTACCACCTCCACACCGATCCAGCGAGCCACGAAGGCCACCAAAGTGTCCCACCTGCTGGACACTGGAGCTACAGTGGAGCTGCTGAATCCCAAACAGAGAGCCACCATCAGCCTAAATCATCTAGTCCACCTGCCAACTCCTGTCCGTCCCTCTCTGTAAACTCTGAACCCAGGTTAGGCCCGTGTCACAGCTCTGAGAGCATGACCACGCATCTGTGGACCAGCCCGTCTCTTCTTAGCGTCAGCCCAGGCTTCCAGGGTAGAAGCCCGGGTGTCGCATCTCATGCTGGGCATGAAGACTCTGACAACAGACCTCTCAGTGCGAGCCCGACCAACATCAGCCAGTCCCAGCCCACTTTGTGCCTGCAGCCTCCTGGTGATAGTGATGAATACTCTTGCCTTTTGTCTGGTGCCCCTACAGGTACATCAACACACAGCCTGTTGGACTCCTCACCCGCTTCTCACCCCCATCTCTGCCTGTCACAAGCCTCACATGAGGAAATTTGTGTTCTGATGTCTGCCCCACCGTCCCGTAATCTCATCCAGGACACCTCCATCTTTCAAATTGAGGACTCAAACCCCTCAATTCGCTCTGCGTCCACCTCTCTGCCCACATTGACAGGCCAAGCTCTTGGATCCTCCCTAGATTCAGGATCACCGCAATTGGAAGCTCTGGAGCCCCACCTTCCACTGGGCGACCCATCTGCCATAGAACACACCAGTCTGGAGTGCCTACTGGGGAACGGGGGCTCTACGGAGAGCAGGGACAGTGAGAGTGCGTCATCGCGACGGTCTAGCATTGGCTTCCAGACTCAGAGCACAGAGCAGTCGTGGTGTCTGGACCTCACAGATTAAACTGTTTCAGGGGCAGACTCACTGACACTTCCACTGGAATATAAAAATACTGACATGCAACTTCTTACAGTGTTCAAAGAGACTCTGCTGGAGATTGTCAATGTGTGCTGTATTTCCCCCGTCCTACTTCCTGGACTCTCATATTTGTCAACCTCCACGCAATTTCCACCATTTTCTATGCAAAAGCATGTCATTTGTGCATTATCTTGGATTTACTGAAGTGTGTCTTTAAAAAAAAAGTTCCAGTATATACTGTATATTTTTTCCAACATCCTCAGAGCAATTTGCAGTTGATAATACCTGTTACCTCCTTGCATGGTAAAGTTGTTTATTCTTTTTCCTAAGGAAAAGGTTTCCAAATCAATGTGTAAGCATTCTACATGACAACCTGTTGATTGTGTACACGGATACTGTATTTGTAAGGCAGACGGGTCAGAGCGGTCGGATGTTTTAATATACAGAGGAACAAAAACAACACGTGCTTCACCTCACATATAGAGAATAGAGTATGTGCATCACACAGCGTAGATTGTTTATTGTTTTACATTGAATGTTTTTCTCAGTTCAGAATTTTTTTTATTTGAGAGTTCTTGGACTATGAATATCAAAAACGTGACTAAGCAGTACACAGTTCATAATTTATGATTATATTTATGATCTCACTGAACATCTCCAGTTTTATACTCTCCTGAAGATCCTTCATAAGTTTTGAATACATGTCCTATTTTTTTCCTCACCAAGGCATTAAATATAGCGCTGTGAAATAGGTTTAATTTCTCTCTCCACAAAAAAAAAAGATTGAAAATTCTTTCTTAAGGATCTACAGTTCTATAAACACGACATAGCTGCGGATAAATTAAACATAAATAAATATACATACTTAGCTGAAAAAGTGGGTCCCATGAAATACTTATTACTGTCGATAATTAACAAAATATGAATGCCTCCTGGGAAAATAACATGAACTCACGATACTCATACAATATTCAGAGTATTCAGGAACTTTGTTCTTTTTGAATGATTTCTCCTTGACAAAATAAAGTATGCAGAAATGTGATCAAGTGTCCTTTACTGCGCTCTCACAATTATCCCACGTACACCTGTTCAACTGCTTGTTAACACAAATAGCTAATCAGCCAATCACATGGCAGCAACTCAACGCATTTAGGCATGTAGACATGATCAAGACGACCTGCTGGAGTTCAAACTGAGCATCAGAATGAGGAAGAAAGGTGATTTAAGTGACTTTGAAGGTGGCATGGTTGTTGGTGCCAGACTGGCTGGTCTGTCAGAAACTGCTGATCTACTGGAATTTTCACACACAACCATCACTAGGGTTTACAGAGGATGGTCCGAGAAAGAGAACGTATCCGGTGAGCAGCAGTTCTCTGGGTGAAAATGCCTTGTTGATGCCAGAGGTCAGAGGAGAATGGCCAGACTGGTTCAAGATGATAGAAAGGCAACAGTAACTCAAATAACCACTGGTTACAACCAAGGTCTGCAGAAGACCATCTCTGAACCAACAACACGTCCAACCTTGAAGCAGATGAGCTACAGCAGCAGAAGACCACACCAGGTGCCACTGCTGTCAGCTAACAACAGGAAACTGAGGCTACAGGCTCACCAAAACTGGACAACAGAAGATTGGAAAAACGTCACCTGGTCTGATGAGTCTGGATTTCTGCTGCCACATTCAGATGGTAGGGTCAGAATTTGGTGTAAACAACATGAAAGCATGGATCCATCCTGCCTTGTATCAACAGTTCAGGCTGCTGGTGGTGGTGTAATGGTGTGGGGGAGATTTTCTTGGCACACTTTGGGCCCCTTAGTACCAACTGAGCATGGTTTAAACACCACAGCGTTCCTGAGTATTGTTGCTGACCGTGTCCATCCCTTTATGACCACAGTGTACCATCTTCTGATGGCTACTTCCAGCAGGATAACGCACCATGTCACAAAGCTCATATCATCTCAAACTAGTTTCTTGAACATGACAATGAGTTCACTGTACTCCAATGGCCTCCACAGTCACCAGATCTCAGTCCAATAGAGCAACTTTGGGATGTGGTGGAACGGGAGATCCACATCATGGATGTGCAGCCAGCAAATCTGCAGCAACTGTGTGATGTCATCATGTCAGTATGGATCAAAATCTCTGAGGAATGTTTCCAGCACCTTGTTGAATCTATGCCACCAAAACTCAAAAATACACACACAGTGTATTCTTTGAATTAAATCACTATATACAGCCAGTATGAGTTACAGAAAATACAGTACTATCCAGAAGAAATGGTCCACAAGTTGAATAAAATCTCTGGTAAGAACAGAGAAACACATGAGGACCTTAGTCGGCTTTCTCTTAAAAAGAAAAAAAGAGGATTTGCAGCTGTTGTTTCTCTCATTAGTGAACTCAGTGAGTTTCGGTGAATGGTGGTTTATCCTTTTTTTTTTATTTGCGCTGATCTGTCTTGACTCTCAATCTGATTATGTAAGTGAATGTACAGTAGCTGTCATGTGTTTGTTGAGAGGGAATCTGCAGCATCATTCCGGATCATGGTTAGAAACAGTTATTCAGGAAACGCTTAATATCTGTATTTTAATTCAAGCTGTTTAATTTTTCATTCAGGGTTACAGTATACACACAGGTACACTGCAACAAAAACATTTATGCTTAATTTCAGTTTCGTGTCCACTGGCTTAGTAGTTAACAGTATTGGGGACAGTATTACAGTGTTATCTGTGGTTTAATGATCTACCGTACCATACGGGGCCTTTCCTGTAAGCCAGTGGTGTAAGAGCATGTTTTCCTGGCATGTATTTCATGGTCTTGATAAGTAGCTGGGGGGAAAACCCAGATGTTAGACTAGACATAACGCCCCGCGGCTGTATGCCTCTGCGCACTTGTCAAGTTTCTCTTACAGTTTACATGCAAGTGTGTGAAAACGTGGATGCTTCACACACATCTTCCCCCCCAGCACCACAGAGGATCTGTCCAGTCAGCACAGTTTCGAGATTAGTGTCACCAGTTCAGTATCTGACCAAATGTCTCCCCTTCTGTTCCTGAAATATGATGTTGAGTAACGGCCAGAAAAGTGTTTTATGCAGAACATTATGATGTCACAGTGGAGATGACCTTTGACCTTTTGAGAACTGTCATCACTTCCTCATTATATCCTTTTAGACATTTGTGTTAAGTTGTGTTATAAGTTGCATGTGAATTCTTAAGTTTTGGCCAAAGGCATGTTTTGTGAGGTCACAGTGACCTTGACCTTTGATCACCAGACTCTAATGTTTATTCCTCAGTCCAACTGGACGTTTGAGCCAAATTTGGAGAAATTCCCTCCAGGTGAGATAATAATCTCATGAGAATGAGACAAAGTCACACTGACCTTGACCTTTGACCACCAAAATCGAATCAGTTCATTGTTCAGTCCAAGTAGACGCAAAATTAGAAGAAATTTTCTCAAGGTGTTTGTGGGACAGCGGGTTCATGAGAAAGAGATGGATGCAAAGTATTATTGACCTTGACCTTTGACCACCAAAAATCTAAACAGTTGATCCTTGATTCCAAGGGGACGTTTGTGACAAATTTGAAAAAGGTCTTATAGGTCTTGCAAAGGTCTTAATTGGGATGCTGCTGTATCAGGCTCAGTTTTAAAGCTACAGTGATGACACAGGTATCATATTAAACTGGAGCACAAAGGGCATCCACTGGTAACCATGTTATGCTATTTTTCTGGAAAGGGGGCAAATAATACTCCAAAGTTACGCTAAATGTTGGCAAGGGAAGAAGGAAAACCACTTTTCATTACGTGTATTTTAGTATTTCTGCATACTGGGGTCCCTAAACAGTCATAAATTGAGTATAACTAGAAAACTGAGAGGTGACATCCTTATACTCTTTTGACTATTTCAGTAAAGTAGCCCTCAAGATTGAAAGCATACATGAAGGGAAATATTTTTTTACTCTGATTTGATGTCATGATTTAATACCTTGGAGTAATTTCTTCAATCAATGATTTTACTTTTCTCTACTCATTCATTGAAGGGCTTTTCTTTCAGCCCAGGACACACGTTATTACAGTATTTACTTTGTCTATAGGCCACAGCACAACAATGTAGTAAATGACAACAATAAACACAATTAAAACAGTAAAAAAAATACACAGCCTGCTTAGTAATTCATGGCAGAAGCATAAATATCAAGGAATAATGACTTAATGGAGGTGAGTTGGGCTCGGTTGAATTGTCCCTCCCGGCTACCGTACAATCAAGATGATGGAGGAAATAGTGAAAACGTCGGTTTGTTCATCTCGTGTCGCGCTCAGCTGTGGTGGGTCTTAACTAATCGGGAATGGAAATAATCTGCAAGTGGTCCGGTTCAAAATGAGACCAAACTTTTCTATGGATGTCAGTTTTTGAGCCACCACGAGGGCCACAGTGTGTCCAGCACCACAAGGTAACTTAAGGCTTTTTGACTTGAGCCGAGATGATTTCTAAAACACTTGCGGCTCCTACCGGCCGGTAGGGAGGAGTGAGGAGTCAGCAGGTCATCAAATATCAAACAGTAAGTGTAACACGTTTTTAACGATTATTAATCACTGCAACACTGGAACATACAATCAGACGTGTGCACACAAAATATTATGCTGATTGGTCCAGTAGTTTGCGACACACACGACCACACGCGTGATCCCGTCCAGACTTACCCCCAACAGGACTGTAATATTAAAAGTACAACAAAGTAAAATGGGTCAAACTAAAATGTGCAATATTATTTTATTTTATTATATTTCATTTGTTTTTATGTATTTTTCATCTTTATTTTATTCTATTTTAATTTATTTTTACTTTTTCTTTTCACACACACAAAACTGCATGAAATCCAAACAGTAAAATAAATAAACAAAAGAAAAGAAAGAAATGTGTCAGAAAAGGTCAAGAAGCCACAGGCTTATACAAACAAACCTCCCCTCAGTTTAAGGAGAAAGACAGATAATGGCCACAGAAAAGGGGGGAAAGTAGACAAAAGCTCAGGACCTGCAGAGCATATCTGAGGAATCAGCACTGCTGTGGGACACTTTACCAGGTGGGATATCTTTTCTCTTTTACCTCAAGTATTTTTCTGTATATGTCTGATTACAGAGCTCACATAGTCAGCTGAATGTTGCATTTGATTTCTGACTCTTTTCCACCTTTGCTTTATTCTCACAGAGATCAGTTCATGTACAGGAAACACTACAAACCTGCAGCTGATTAATAACACCTGTAAATTAATATCATGTTTCCAGTGTGTCTGTTGTGAGCAGATTTTAGAGCCAAACACAGCTGAACATAATGTTTTTTATTTTTTTTTTACAGGTGAAGCCTTGAGGTGCTACTGTGGAGGTCGTACGCACTGTTCAGGCCGTGTACAGACCTGCTCTGGTTCAAATGTGCCAGAATCACCTTCACGCATGGTGAGTATAGGCTGTTGCTTCTGTGTTAAAACACAACAAGGACAAACATCCATCACATGGACCAATTATTTGAAAACTTGAAAACATGTTTCTACAGATTACAGCTACTTCCAGAGTTGCTACGATGCAAGAGCCCGCAGGGGACTGGCTAGTTCAAGTGGATACTCCGGCAGATGCTGCTTGACTGATCTGTGCAACAGATAAATGCACGTCATGCAACACATCTGTCAGTAATAATGATCATCTACAGCCATGTGTTGTGAACTTTAGTGTTGTCATAATGAAGATCAATCAAGTTGCACCTTATTCTAATCTAAAATATCAGACTTTTGTTTGGCGGGTAAAAGTCAAGTTTTAGCATCATTATTCCAATTCTTGCAGAATCACAACTTCATATCAGAGGCCAGTCTGTGCATCTATGCTTTTTTTTTATCTAAATTACAATTCAAAATGTAGAACTTTAATCATGCTGTTTTATTACACAAGTAGCTCATATTTCTAAGAGTGTCCAAAAACCCCACATCAATGTAATCCCAAATCATCAAAGGCCCTGTATGTCCATGTTACCCCCACACAGATGGAATCATTTGGCTGATTAGACCTTCGTTCAGGACTGCGTGGGCGTGAACAGACTCTCCCTGACTCTCCTGTTAGGGCGGGACAAATGTTTTTTATAGTTTTGGTAAATTTGCCTTCATTAGGCAGAGTCACAGGGGAGACTGAGACAGAAATACCTCCACCTGCTCTGGAAAAGATTGTGAGGATCTCAGGACTGCTGATCACACACAGTCTCTGCTGAGTTTTCTGTTTCTCTGTCACATTGCACCACCTTGTGGTGGATGAGAGGCTGAAAAAGAGTGTTGGAAAAGTGTGGATTTTACCAGTGTTGGGGAGGAACTTGTTACATTTATTTAAATTACACAATATATTTGATCTTAATCAGTAAACGTTACTAAAAAAAAATACAATTAAAGTATGTTAGTAATTGAAAATATGGGTGGTTACATCGAATACTTTTCTTTTTTTATTCTTGTGAATTTTATACTGTCTGTTTTTAATATTATGTGCAAATAAACTAATCTAAACTAAAACTAAACATTATTCATCCCATTATGTGTTGCCACGCATGTTTCCTCCTGCAGCTGCCATGGTGTTGGCCTTTTCTGTAATGTTGCTTTTCTCCTCCTCATATTTTAGTAGAATGATCCCCACGAGAAATACCTTTTTTTCCCCTCACATACATCGATCTGTGAGGACGCTCATGACGCTCAGTGATGCACATTCACGGATCTTGATAAAGCAATCCTGGGTTGAGTTACCGAGTTGATATCCAGCGTCGTGATACCGATGATCCTGATTGCCATTGTTAGGGTTAGTCAACCCAGGATAGGTCTGGGTAACCCAGCAAAGGTTGATCTCGCTTCGTGATACAGGCCCCTGGTAAACCCAAACGTGTTGTGGGGGTGAACTAGGAACGTCTGGCTGAGGCCCCTGTCCATGGGGTCTTCAACTCACACCTCTTGAAGAATTTCTCCAGGGGAGGTTGGGGACATGGAATCTGAGGGGTCCATGTTCAAAGCCTCCGCTGAGGAGGCAGCTGCCGGGAGCTGCGGTCAGAAGGTTGTCAGTGCCTGACTTGACGGCAACCTAAGAAGCGTTGGTGGACACCAGTGGTGAGGGGGACCGTCAGGCTGAAGAAGGAGGCCTTCCGGGCTGGAAAGCGATGGATGGATGGATCAAAAATGTACAGATGTGATGACCGGCCTTTTTTAAGTTTTTCAATTTAACATGAACATCACAACCAATCCCCTTTCGAAAAAAAATGGGAAACAAAATCAATATAGAGACACATCTCACTTAAACAGTGAGCCAAAAAGGTTAGGCTATCTATTTTGTGACTCTCCTGTTATTAAGATACCTCAACCATTGTACCTGGACGTTAGCTTACAATGGAGCCAGTTCAAAGATTCTATATATTAAATGAGAGGCTGCCAAATCTTTAAAAAGGCATCATATCTGTTTTTCAGGACATAGGTGATCTTCTCTAGAGGCATACAAATAATCATTTCTGATGTTTGGTACAGAGAGATTGGAATCCAGGTTCATGCAGTACACTTCCTGGAAGCAGTCAGAGGTATTTCGATAAATTTCCTGGAGCTTGGATTTAGTTTCAAATTTGTAACATTTCCTAGAAGAGAAGAAACATCCTGGAATTGGTGTGTCCATAATTTTGGGAGTGTGTCACACAAATCAATCCAAAGGGTTGTAACTTTGGTGCAGTGCCATGTGCAGGATTACCATGTAACTTTCGAGGGGTTAGGAACAGCTGATGGAGGAAATTGTAGCTGACTGATCTAAATCTGGCATTCACGGTGGTGAACAAACTGTTCTGACAAAAGTCGGACATAAATCATCTAAAGTAGCCTGACACCTCTCTCTTCATCTGTTTACATTATTCTTTTGGGCATTCTTCAATCATCATTACATAAACCCTGCTATTAAATTGCCTTGAACCTTTGTGACTGTAAAACAGTTCATCCACATTTGTCCGGTCAGGTAGGGTCATTTGTTCCCCAGACTAACAGAGGAAGTGTTTGTTGTTTTTAGCTATTCAAAGGACATAAAAATGTTATTACTGTAACAGTGCTCAAGGTGTCTTTTTCCTCTGCCACACCAAATCTCAAAAATGTTATTATCAGAGATCATTGGTATGAGTTTGTTTTTCCACAAAGGTGTTTTGGGAAGACAAATAATTCCTCACACCAATAATTCTATGGACCTCATACCATGATCTGACCAGGTGGATAGTTAAAGGGTTCTTGGTCTTACTCATAATAGTCTCTGGATCCCATTTGCAAATGAAATTGTTTCCCTCTTCTTCATCAAGGTCATGTAGTTCCATTTGTGTCCACGAGGGGGCAGTGCCTTGTTGAAAAGAAGCTAAGACAAAGCTCATTTGTGCAGCTCAGTGATGACTGGCCTCTGATATGAAGTTGTGATTCTGCAGGAATTGGAATAATGTCGCTGTCTGACCCTAAGACTTGACTTTTACCAAACAAAACAAAAGTCTGTTATTTTCCAGAATAAAAGATTTTAGATTATGTTGTTTTGCAATGCCATTGGATAAAGACAGAAGAAGTTGCAACTTGATTGATCTTCATTATGACAACACTAAAGTTCACAACACATGGCTGTAGATGATCATTATTACTGACAGATGTGTCACATGATGTTCATTTATCAGTTGCACAGATCAGTCAAGCAGCATCTGCCGGAGTATCCACTTGTATTAACCAGTAGCCTGCAGGTTCTTGTATCGTAGCAACTCTGGAAGTAGCTGCTATCTGTAGAAAAATGGACAAAGAACATGGATTATTAGACAACATGTACAAGTTTTCAAAGGACGGGTCCATGTGATGGATGGTTGTCCTTGGTCCAGAGATGTTCCCTGGTGACTAATTTCCTTGTTGACTAGACTAGTCGACTAGTCTAAAAAAAGGTCTCAGCACGGTGTATTCAGGCTCAACATGTTCCATTAACTTCCTGAAGCTTCTACCTTCAGCAAAGTTAAGTGGAAGCATATCTTACGAGGTCATTGTCGTGATGAGCTGCGTTATCTTCTCAGACCGGGCGGGATCACAGCGTCTCCAGGGTGAACAGTGTCAAATTAGTCTGAGTGTGGCTACCTTGTTTTCATTTTCTAGGTCAAAGTCCTTCCAAATTGCACTGGTTTCGTGAGAGAAAATTTCCCATCGTGTTGTTTTGAAACTCCAGTCTTCCTGAGCATTACCCCGGGGAGGGGACTGCGGCCTTGAACATGAATAAAACACTAATTGGTTTACAGATTAATATTTGTGGTGCCGACTAGCGAGGGGCGGACGTTTAATCGTTTAGACGACTAATCGCGCACATCTCTAGTACACAGAAGGAACAGCCTATACTCACCCTGCGTGAAGGTGATTTTGGCACAGGCTTGATTTGAACCAGGGCAGGTCTGTATATGGCCTGAACAGTGCGTGTGACCTCCACAGTAGCACCTCAAGGCTTCACCTGGAAAAAGAAAAAAGAAAATGATGTTCAACTGTGTTCAGCTCTAAAATCTGCTCACAACAGACGCATTGGAAACATGATATTAATTTACAGGTGTTATTAATCAGCTGCAGGTTTGTAGTGTTTCCTGTACATGAACTCACCCTGGCTGACAACCAGCAACACCACAAGAGCAAGAATCACAGTCTTCATGTTCTCACACGTCTGAATAAAGCAAAGGTGGAAAAGAGTCAGAAATCAAATGCAACATTCAGCTGACTATGTGAGCTCTGTAATCAGACACATACAGAAAAAAACTTGAGGTAAAAGAGAAAAGATATCCCACCTGGTAAAGTGTCCCAGATGTGCTCTGCAGGTCCTGAGCTCCCTTTTTGTAGTGACTTGTTGAGCAATCGAGGCAAATCCAGTTTGCCATTAACTTGGAAATTCACATCTGGGATTCACTCACAAACATCAACATTATAACAGAAATGAGAAAGTGGGGCAAAACCACAGAAATAGATTTTAATCTGTTTACTTATTTACGCAATCAGAGCACTGTGATCTGTATTTGTATTTGTCACAGAAGAGTCAAACAGCCCTCAACACTGCTATCTAGCACGCTTGTTTGTAACCTGGGGGTCCTGACCCCTACCAAGGGTTGCCAAAGCTTCACAGGGGTTGTGAGGCCTTTTAGATTTTAGAGGCTATACAACATCCTTTTAACCTTTTGGTTCCTGTAAAGAAAACAAAATTAAGTTGTTATTTCTAAAGTCTGAATAATTATTCAAGACATTTTTTATTTTTATTTTTTAAATCTCACAGACCTGAACACAAGCTGTAATCACAGAGGTTTCACTCTCTGCTAAACAGCCTTGTCACAGCAAATAAACTAAGCACAAAAAGTAAGGACATTTGTGTTTGGTAGATTATTTCTTTGTTGTAACAATGCTTCTTGGCAATACATCTTATACCGTTGGAAAGCCTGTTTATTTCCCTTTTAAATGGTGCCACATTTGTAAGGAACATGCATTGTGGGATGAACAGCAGAGCTGAGTATGTGGGATGTGCCCATGAAAAATTTGCCAAATCTTCTCTGCCAATGCCAAACAGTTTATTTTGCTTTTGACTCTTGTCTGGTATTGTTTGGTGGATTGGGGTGATTAAAGTCTGAAGTAACAAGACATATTGGCAATTTAACAGGCCATTCCATCCTGTCCACTCCCAAATTCTGGAGGTAGTCTCAGATAAACCCCGCTCTGTGGGGGCGAGCATTGTCATCTTGGAGGATAGACTTCGGTCCCAGACTGTGAAGATATGGGATTGCCACTGGTTTCAGAAATTCATCTCCATACCTCTCTGCATTGAGATTGCCTCCAATGATGACAAGCCTCGTTTTACAGTGAGGGAGATACTACCCCACACCATCACACTGCCTCCACCAAAATATGTTACTCTGTAGGTGCAGCAATCAGCAAAGCATTCTCCGCATCTTCTCCACACTTTGACCCTAAGATCCAACTGCTGTAGGCAGAATCTGGACTCATCACTGAACATAACGTTCCTCCACATGTTCAGGTTAATACACATGTTGCCGACAACAGTGCAAAAGGGCCTGACGGTGAAGGGCAGTCATGGCAGGCCTCCTGGCAGCTCAGTGAGACCGGGCATTGGCTGCATGCAGTCTGTTTCAGATTATCTGGGCAGGGAGCCATATCGTCCTGAAACTGCCCACTGTTCCTAAGTGCTGACAGGACGAGGAAACGGTCTTCATGCGGAGCCGTCTTCCTGGGACGCCCACCTTTCTCTGACATCCCCCATTATATAGAACTTGGCCTTCAGTTTGCATATGGTACTAGGGTTCACTGCAAATAATGCCGCAACTTGGTCCAGAGTAGTCAAACGTGGCATGGCGATTCTTGGAGCAGACACCAACTGACCACTGTAGCAGATCCCATGCTCACAGGTGCTGACAATCAGGTGCTAATCAGGTAGCCGAAGCTCAAAACAAAAGTCAAAAGCAACAGCAAAAAAAAAGCTGTTTGGCATTGGCAGAGAAGATTTGGCAGATTTTTCATGGGCGCAACCCACATACTCAGTTCTGCTCTGCATGTTCCTTACAAATGTCAATGTGGCACCATTTAAAAGGGAAATATAAACAGGCTTTCCAACGGTATAAGATTTATTACCAAGAAGTATTGTTACAACAAAGAAATAATCTACCAAACACAAATGTGCTTATTTTTGTGCTTAGTTTAGAACAATAGCAAAACACCAGGGAGAAGAAAATGTAACCATAATTACTGCACACAATATATTTTTATGACGTAAGTTACTGTGTTATTTATTAATGGGTATATTTTTATTTTTAAGTAGTGATAGATTCAGCATTATTGAGTTAGTGGTAAATTACTATGTCATTGTCATTTATAGTACTTTGTGTCCTGAGGAAGACGAAGAAACAAATGTAGGCTGCTTATTAGTCCCAGCCCGGAGGAACTGGGGAAATCAACAATCAAGAGAAGAGGGTTACAGAACCATTGCATTGGTTTTAAAGTGAAGCTTGTTTAGTATGTATGATTATAAAAATCCAATTAAGAAAAACATAATACACAGAGAGAATTATAATGAACGTTTCTAAAAACAGAAAACTCATCTCTGATGTAATGTTAACATGAAGTAATCTGCTCAGAATGTATCCTAATCACTCTTCTTACCCAAACTTCCTGCAGTTATTGCGTCCACTGTTTGGTTAATTCTACAGTTTATGGCAGCACCAATCAGCTTCCCTGGTAGAGCAGGCATCCCATGTACAAACGCTTTGTCCTTGAACTTGTAGAGGAACTGGAAAGTGGAACCAGTTAGGTTTGGAAACCAGTGTGCCCATTGGCAGTGTTGTAATCTTAAGCAGTTTGACTCTTTGACTCTAACTCGTGTTTTAGCAGGAATGCAGGATCTCTACTTCTGTGTCCAGTCCACACTGTACCCTGCGCTACAGCCTGGGCCCTATTTCAGAAAGCAGGATAAGTGCAAACTCTGAGTATGTTGAGCCTGAGATCGGGGAAACTCTGAGTTTTGCTTTTCACAAAGCCAGTTAAACCTAAGCCGGAGTCAGTTACTATGGCGACATACTCTGTGAAGCAAACCTACTGGCTCACAGGTTTGCTACATCAGTTTATCCAGAGGCTGTTGCATAAGGAGAAGTTGATTAGACCCTGTTTGGATGTCTTCCCTGAGAAGTCCCTGTATGAAAGATACAATTTCACCTCACACTCTATCATTTATCTAACAACCTGTTCCACTGTATATTACACATCGTGGATTTGCATTATCTTCTGAGCTCGTCATGCATTGCCCTTTGATTCTTCAGCAGCGGCAGCTTTCTTTATAATATCAGAGACACTGAACACATCAGCAAGGCAACAGTTTGTCGGGCTGTAAGAAAAGTGTCTCTGGGTCTGAAAAGACTTTTGCCCGTTTCAGTGGTTTTCCCTTAACATAAGTCAGAATGGATTATCAAGTACATATCATATGGATCATCAGTGGCCCAGTGGATGGAGCGGGCGCCCCATGTACAGTGGCTTAGTCCTGGTCGCAGCAGCCGTGGGTTCCATTCCAGCCTGCAGCCTTTTGCTGCGTGTCGACCGCTCTCTCCCCCCTTAACATGATACTGTCCTGCCATTAGAGGCAACAAAAGCCCAAAAAATAATCTTTAAAAATAAAGACAGGATTTCCACAGAACTGCAGGTTTGTCAGTGTTAATAAGAAAAATAATCTATGTGGATATGATTCATGAATACTTTTCATATATTCAAAGATTCCGCGGTTTAATAGGCTGCATTTATGGGACTCAACATCCCATCATAGCTCCATCTGAGAATAAAGTAGATTATGTGAATAGGAAGTCATTTCACAGCAGTTCAATTAACCTCAGCCTAATTTTGACAGAATTATTTTGTGTTTGATTTTGAGTTGCTGCCAAGTGCGTTTGGGCCCCATCAGATTACAGCTGAATTAAAATGATGCAGCAAATTATATTAAAATATATGAACACTGTTAAGATATAAAAATGTTTCTATATTTTCTGTATATTAGACAGTCATTAACGTATCACATTACAAACATCACTTCACATTACCGATCAACACGCTCTGCAATCTTTTCCCATCACACACTCAACACTGTTTAGCTGCAGGTGACACGAAAGATTTTTTTTTTTTTTTGTGTGTGTGTCTTCATTCACGATCATTAAAAGTGGCTCTGCTTTTAACTCTGCTTTCTGCCACTGAGAATCACGTTATCTGCACTCCACTGATGATGTTTTTTAGTGCTCGCCGTGAACCTCCTGTTTATTTCTGTAAGCTGAAACCATTTCCCTCAGTGGAAACGAAGCTTTTATTTACTTTAATTTCACAGATAAGAAACAATAAATTGTGAAGACAATAAAGCCTCCACAAAAATAGCATTTTAAGTCTTCTCTGCTCATCTCTAGGCTAATTTATACAATAGGCTTGTGCTAATAACATTAGCATGTTATATTTGTTTGGAAAACATGTTTAGCATAAGACAGTTGTTTTGTTGGTGAATCTTGTGAGTTGTAATGGAGCCAAATTTTGTTCTGTTACCTTTGTCAAATGTTGCTGTTGTCCCTGGCTTCATATGAGAAGAGGAAAAGTCCACTAGCTGCTAGGCTAATTTATACGATGTAAAATGCTGTAGGCTTGTGCTAAAAACATTAGCATGTTTATGTGGGGAAAATGTGTCCAGATAAAGTGCTTTGTGTGTGAATGCTGTGAGTTATAGTGAAGCTAATTTGTGTAATTGTGTTTAAAAGACTTCTGTTAAGTGAAGAATTTAACATTTTGTTAATACTGATTTCAGTGACATCACTTTCACCCCTCTGTTGTCTATTGTTTTGCTTCACTTTCTCATTTCCATCATAATTTTGAGAAGCTAGTGTTTTCTTTTTTTTTAAGATCTGTCTGTCTTTGTTGAGTCACTGTGTTTGTGACACCCAGATGAGAATTTCGAAGTTATTGGCACACTTGATTTGCATCGATTGCTCAACAGGTTTTAATAATAAGGGAGCTCACGACCTGCAGAGCACATCTGAGGACTCAGCACTGCAGTGGCAGAGTTTACCAGGTGAGACACTTGTGTCTTTTATGTCATGTGTTTTTCTGTATGTGTCTGATTACAGAACGCACAGTCACAGCTGGATGTCTCATTTGATTTCTGACTCTTTTCCACCTTTGCTTTATTCACACAGAGATCAGTGAACAGACACGTGAGAACATGAAGACTGTGATTCTTGCTCTTGTGGTGTTGCTGGTTGTCAGCCAGGGTGAGTTCATGTACAGGAAACACTACAAACCTGCAGCTGACTAATAACACCTGGAAATTAATATCATGTTTCCAGTGCGTCTGTTGTGAGCAGATTTTAGAGCTGAACATAGCTGAACATCATTTTCTTTTTTCTTTTCCAGGTGAAGCCTTGAGGTGCTACTGTGGAGGTCGCAGGTTTTGCTCAAGCCGTGTAGAGACCTGCTCTGGTTCAAATCAAGTCTGTGCCAGAATCACCTTTCGGCAGTGAGTACAGACTGTTCCTTTTGTTTACTGTTCACAACAAGGACAAACATCCATCACATGGACCAGTTTTTTGAAAACTTGTACAAGTTCCTTTTCTATGTTTCTACAGATAACACCTACATCCAGAGTTGCTACAATGCAAGAGCCTGCGTCCTGATGGCTAACACACCTGGAATCTCGGCCAGATGCTGCAGGAGTAATCTGTGCAACTGATAAATGAACACCATGTGACACATCTGTCAGTAATAATGATCATCTACAGCCATGTGTTGTGAAGTTTAGTGTTGTCATAATGAAGATCAATCAAGTTGCACCTTATTCTAATCTAAAATATCAGACTTTTGTTTGGCGGGTGAAAGTCAAGTTTTAGCATCATTATTCCAATTCTTGCAGAATCGCAACTTCATATCAGAGGCCAGTCTGTGCATCTATGCTTTTTTGATCTAAATTACAATTCAAAATGTAGAACTTTATCATGCTGTTTTATTACACAAGTAGCTCATATTTCTAAGAGTGTCCAAAAACCCCACAACAATGTAATCCCAAATCATCAAAGGCCCTGTACGTCCATGTTACCCCCACACAGATGGAATCATTTGGCTGATTAGACCTTCGTTCAGGACTGTGTGGGCGTGAACAGACTCTCCCTGACTCTCCTGTTAGGGCGGGACAAATGTTTTTTATAGGTTTGGTAAATTTGCTTTCATTAGACAGAGTCACAGGGGAGACTGAGACAAAATACCTCCACCTGCTCTGGAAGAGATTGTGAGGATCTCAGGACTGCTGATCACACACAGTCTCTGCTGAGTTTTCTCTTTCTCTGTCACATTGCACCACCTTGTGGTGGATGAGAGGCTGAAAAAGAGTGTTGGAAAAGTGTGGATTTTACCAGTGTTGGGGAGGAACTTGTTACATTTATTTAAATTACACAATATATTTAATCTTAATCAGTAACGTTACTAAAAAAATACAATTAAGGTATGTTAGTAACTGAAAATAAGGGTGGTTACATCTGAATACTTTTCTTTTTTTATTCTTGTAAATTTTATACTGTCTGTTTTTAACATTATGTGCAAATAAACTAATCTAAACTAAAACTAAACATTATTCATCCCATTATGTGTTGCCACACGTTTCCTCCTCCTGCAGCATCATATCTGTTTTTCAGGACATAGTTGATCTTCTCTAGAGGCATACAAATAATCATTTCTGATGTTTGGTACAGAGAGATTGGAATCCAGGTTCATGCAGTACACTTCCTGGAAGCAGTAAGAGGTATTTAGATAAATTTCCTGGAGCTTGGATTTAGTTTCAAATTTGTAGCATTTCCTAGAAGAGAAGAAACATCCTGGAATTGGTGTGTCCATAATTTTGGGAGTGTGTCACACAAATCAATCCAAAGGGTTGTAACTTTGGTGCAGTGCCATGAGCAGGATTACCGTGTAACTTTCGAGGGGTTAGGAACAGCTGATGGAGGAAATTGTAGCTGACTAATCTAAATCTGGCATTCACGGTGGTGAACAAACTGTTCTGACAAAAGTCAGACCATAAATCATCTAAAGTAGCCTGACACAAATGGGCATTCTTCAATCATCATTACATAAACCCTGCTATTAAATTGCCTTGAACCTTTGTGACTGTAAAACAGTTCATCCACATTTGTCCGGTCAGGTAGGGTAATTTGTTCCCCAGACTAACAGAGGAAGTGTTTGTTGTTTTTAGCTGTTCAAAGGACATGAAAATGTTATTACTGTAACAGTGCTCAAGGTGTCTTTTTCCTCTGCCACACCAAATCTCAAAAATGTTCTTATCAGAGATCATTGGTATGAGTTTGTTTTTCCACAAAGGTGTTTTGGGAAGACAAATAATTCCTCACACCAATAATTCTATGGACCTCATACCATGATCTGACCAGGTGGATAGTTAAAGGGTTCTTGGTCTTACTCATAATAGTCTCTGGATCCCATTTGCAAATGAAATTGTTTCCCTCTTCTTCATCAAGGTCATGTAGTTCCATTTGTGTCCACGAGGGGGCAGTGCCTTGTTCAAAAGAAGCTAAGACAAAGCTCATTTGTGCAGCTCAGTGATGACTGGCCTCTGATATGAAGTTGTGATTCTGCAGGAATTGGAATAATGTCGCTGTCTGACCCTAAGACTTGACTTTTACCAAACAAAACAAAAGTCTGTTATTTTCCAGAATAAAAGATTTTAGATTTATGTTGTTTTGCAATGCCATTGGATAAAGACAGAAGAAGTTGCAACTTGATTGATCTTCATTATGACAACACTAAAGTTCACAACACATGGCTGTAGATGATCATTATTACTGACAGATGTGTCACATGATGTTCATTTATCAGTTGCACAGATCAGTCAAGCAGCATCTGCCGGAGTATCCACTTGTATTAAGCAGTAGCCTGCAGGTTCTTGTGTCGTAGCAACTCTGGAAGTAGCTGCTATCTGTAGAAAAATGGACAAAGAACATGGATTATTAGACAACATGTACAAGTTTTCAAAGGACAGGTCCATGTGATGGATGGTTGTCCTTGGTCCCGAGATGTTCCTGGCGACTAATTTCCTTGTTGACTAGACTAGTCGACTAGTCTAAAAAAAGGTCTCAGCACGGTGTATTCAGCTCAACATGTTCCATTAACTTCCTGAAGCTTCTACCTTCAGCAAAGTTAAGTGGAAGCATATCTTACGAGGTCATTGTCGTGATGAGCTGCGTTATCTTCTCAGACCGGGCGGGATCACAGCGTCTCCAGGTGAACAGTGTCAAATTAGTCTGAGTGTGGCTACCTTGTTTTCATTTTCTAGGTCAAAGTCCTTCCAAATTGCACTGGTTTCGTGAGAGAAAATTTCCCATCGTGTTGTTTTGAAACTCCAGTCTTCCTGAGCATTACCCCGGGGAGGGGACTGCGGCCTTGAACATGAATAAAACACTAATTGGTTTACAGATTAATATTTGTGGTGCCGACTAGCGAAGGGCGGACGTTTTAATCGTTTAGACGACTAATCGCGCACATCTCTAGTACACAGAAGGAACAGCCTATACTCACCACGCGTGAAGGTGATTTTGGCACAGGCTTGATTTGAACCAGGGCAGGTCTGTATATGGCCTGAACAGTGCGTGTGACCTCCACAGTAGCACCTCAAGGCTTCACCTGGAAAAAGAAAAAAGAAAATGATGTTCAACTGTGTTCAGCTCTAAAATCTGCTCACAACAGACGCATTGGAAACATGATATTAATTTACAGGTATTATTAATCAGCTGCAGGTTTGTAGTGTTTCCTGTACATGAACTCACCCTGGCTGACAACCAGCAACACCACAAGAGCAAGAATCACAGTCCTCATGTTCTCACATGTCTGTTCACTGATCTCTGTGTGAATAAAGCAAAGGTGGAAAAGAGTCAGAAATCAAATGAGACATTCAGCTGACTATGTGAGCTCTGTAATCAGACACATACAGAAAAAAACTTGAGGTAAAAGAGAAAAGATATCCCACCTGGTAAAGTGTCCCAGATGTGCTCTGCAGGTCGTGAGCTCCCTTTTTGTAGTGACTTGTTGAGCGATCGATGCAAATCCAGTTTGCCATTAACTTGGAAATTCTCATCTGGCATTCACTCACAAACATCAACATTATAACAGAAATGAGAAAGTGGGGCAAAACCACAGAAATAGATTTTAATCTGTTTACTTATTTATGCAATCAGAGCACTGTGATCTGTATTTGTATTTGTCACAGTTTACCTGTAACACGCAAGAAATATGTAGTTAAGTTGGAGGGGAAGAGTCAAACAGCCCTCAACACTGCTATCTAGCACGCTTGTTTGTAACCTGGGGGTCCTGACCCCTACCAAGGGTTGCCAAAGCTTCACAGGGGTTGTGAGGCCTTTTAGATTTTAGAGGCTATACAACATCCTTTTAACCTTTTGGTTCCTGTAAAGAAAACAAAATTAAGTTGTTATTTCTAAAGTCTGAATAATTATTCAAGACATTTTTTATTTTTATTTTTTAAATCTCACAGACCTGAACACAAGCTGTAATCACAGAGGCTTCACTCTCTGCTGAACAGCCTTGTCACAGCAAATAAACTAAGCACAAAAAGTAAGGACATTTGTGTTTGGTAGATTATTTCTTTGTTGTAACAATGCTTCTTGGCAATACATCTTATACCGTTGGAAAGCCTGTTTATTTCCCTTTTAAATGGTGCCACATTTGTAAGGAACATGCATTTGTGGGATGAACAGCAGAGCTGAGTATGTGGGATGTGCCCATGAAAAATTTGCCAAATCTTCTCTGCCAATGCCAAACAGTTTATTTTGCTTTTGACTCTTGTCTGGTATTGTTTGGTGGATTGGGTGATTAAAGTCTGAAGTAACAAGACATATTGGCAATTTAACAGGCCATTCCATCCTGTCCACTCCCCAAATTCTGGAGGTAGTCTCAGATAAACCCCGCTCTGTGGGGGCGAGCATTGTCATCTTGGAGGATAGACTTCGGTCCCAGACTGTGAAGATATGGGATTGCCACTGGTTTCAGAAATTCATCTCCATACCTCTCTGCATTGAGATTGCCTCCAATGATGACAAGCCTCGTTTTACAGTGAGGGAGATACTACCCCACACCATCACACTGCCTCCACCAAAATATGTTACTCTGTAGGTGCAGCAATCAGCAAAGCATTCTCCGCATCTTCTCCACACTTTGACCCTAAGATCCAACTGCTGTAGGCAGAATCTGGACTCATCACTGAACATAACGTTCCTCCACATGTTCAGGTTAATACACATGTTGCCGACAACAGTGCAAAAGGGCCTGACGGTGAAGGGCAGTCATGGCAGGCCTCCTGGCAGCTCAGTGAGACCGGAGATTGGCTGCATGCAGTCTGTTTCAGATTATCTGGGCAGGGAGCCATATCGTCCTGAAACTGCCCACTGTTCCTAAGTGCTGACAGGACGAGGAAACGGTCTTCATGGGGAGCCGTCTTCCTGGGACGCCCACCTTTCTCTGACATCCCCCATTATATAGAACTTGGCCTTCAGTTTGCATATGGTACTAGGGTTCACTGCAAATAATGCCGCAACTTGGTTCAGAGTAGTCAAACGTGGCATGGCGATTCTTGGAGCAGACACCAACTGACCACTGTAGCAGGGCCCATGCTCACAGGTGCTGACAATCAGGTGCTAATCAGGTAGCCGAAGCTCAAAACAAAAGTCAAAAGCAACAGCAAAAAAAAGCTGTTTGGCATTGGCAGAGAAGATTTGGCAAAAATTTTTCATGGGCGCAACCCACATACTCAGCTCTGCTCTGCATGTTCCTTACAAATGTCAATGTGGCACCATTTAAAAGGGAAATAAACAGGCTTTCCAACGGTATAAGATTTATTACCAAGAAGTATTGTTACAACAAAGAAATAATCTACCAAACACAAATGTGCTTATTTTTGTGCTTAGTTTAGAACAATAGCAAAACACCAGGGAGAAGAAAATGTAACCATAATTACTGCACACAATATATTTTTATGATGTAAGTTACTGTGTTATTTATTAATGGGTATATTTTTATTTTTAAGTAGTGATAGATTCAGCATTATTGAGTTAGTGGTAAATTACTATGTCATTGTCATTTATAGTACTTTGTGTCCCGAGGAAGACGAAGAAACAAATGTAGCCCTGCTTATTAGTCCCAGCCCGGAGGAACTGGGGAAATCAGCAATCAAGAGTAGAGGGTTACAGAACCATTGCATTGGTTTTAAAGTGAAGCTTGTTTAGTATGTATGATTATAAAAATCCAATTAAGAAAAACATAATACACAGAGAGAATTATAATGAACGTTTCTAAAAACAGAAAACTCATCTCTGATGTAATGTTAACATGAAGTAATCTGCTCAGAATGTATCCTAATCACTCTTCTTACCCAAACTTCCTGCAGTTATTGCGTCCACTGTTTGGTTAATTCTACAGTTTATGGCAGCACCAATCAGCTTCCCTGGTAGAGCAGGCATCCCATGTACAAACGCTTTGTCCTTGAACTTGTAGAGGAACTGGAAAGTGGAACCAGTTAGGTTTGGAAACCAGTGTGCCCGTTGGCAGTGTTGTAATCTTAAGCAGTTTGACTCTTTGACTCTAACTCGTGTTTTAGCAGAAATGCAGGATCTCTACTTCTGTGTCCAGTCCACACCGTACCCTGCGCTACAGCCTGGGCCCTATTTCAGAAAGCAGGATAAGTGCAAACTCGGAGTATGTTGAGCCTGAGATCGGGGAAACTCTGAGTTTTGCTTTTCACAAAGCCAGTTAAACCTAAGCCGGAGTCAGTTACTATGGCGACATACTCTGTGAAGCAAACCTACTGGCTCACAGGTTTGCTACATCAGTTTATCCAGAGGCTGTTGCATGTTGCATTATCTTCTGAGCTAATGTCATGCATTGCCCTTTGATTGCTTCAGCAGCGGCAGCTTTCTTTATAATATCACAGACACTGAACACATCAGCAAGGCAACAGTTTGTCGGGCTGTAAGAAAAGTGTCTCTGGGTCTGAAAAGACTTTTGCCCATTTTAGTGGTTATCCCTTAACATAAGTCAGAATGGATTATCAAGTACATATCATATGGATCATCAGTGGCCCAGTGGATGGAGCGGGCGCCCCATGTACAGTGGCTTAGTCCTGGTCGCAGCAGCCGTGGGTTCCATTCCAGCCTGCAGCCTTTTGCTGCGTGTCGACCGCTCTCTCCCCCCTTAACATGATACTGTCCTGCCATTAGAGGCAACAAAAGCCCAAAAAATAATCTTTAAAAATAAAGACAGGATTTCCACAGAACTGCAGGTTTGTCAGTGTTAATAAGAAAATAATCTATGTGGATATGATTCATGAATACTTTTCATATATTCAAAGATTCCGCGGTTTAATAGGCTGCATTTATGGGACTCAACATCCCATCATAGCTCCATCTGAGAATAAAGTAGATTATGTGAATAGGAAGTCATTTCACAGCAGTTCAATTAACCTCAGCCTAATTTTGACAGAATTATTTTGTGTTTGATTTTGAGTTGCTGCCAAGTGCGTTTGGGCCCCATCAGATTACAGCTGAATAAAAATGATGCAGCAAATTATATTAAAATATATGAACACTGTTAAGATATAAAAATGTTTCTATATTTTCTGTATATTAGACAGTCATTAACGTATCACATTACAAACATCACTTCGCATTACCGATCAACACGCTCTGCAATCTTTTCCCATCACACACTCAACACTGTTTAGCTGCAGGTGACACGAAAGATTTTTTTTTTTTTTTTTTTGTGTCTTCATTCACAATCATTAAAATCTCAAATAAGTGGCTCTGCTTTTAACTCTGCTTTCTGCCACTGAGAATCACGTTATCTGCACTCCATTGATGATGTTTTTAAGTGCTCGCCGTGAACCTCCTGTTTATTTCTGTAAGCTGAAACCATTTCCCTCAGTGGAAACAAAGCTTTTATTTACTTTAATTTCACAGATAAGAAACAATAAATTGTGAAGACAATAAAGCCTCCACAAAAATAGCATTTTAAGTCTTCTCTAATGCTAATTTATACAATAGGCTTGTGCTAATAACATTAGCATGTTATATTTGTTTGAAAACATGTTTAGCATAAGACAGTTGTTTTGTTGGTGAATCTTGTGAGTTGTAATGGAGCCAAATTTTGTTCTGTTACCTTTGTCAAATGTTGCTGTTGTCCCTGGTTTCATATGAGAAGAGGAAAAGTCCACTAGCTGCTAGGCTAATTTATACAATGTAAAATGCTGTAGGCTTGTGCTAAAAACATTAGCATGTTTATGTGGGGAAAATGTGTCCAGATAAAGTGCTTTGTGTGTGAATGCTGCGAGTTATAGTGAAGCTAATTTGTGTAATTGTGTTTAAAAGACTTCTGTTAAGTGAAGAATTTAACATTTTATTAATACTGATTTCAGTGACATCACTTTCACCCCTCTGTTGTCTATTGTTTTGCTTCACTTTCTCATTTCCATCATAATTTTGAGAAGCTAGTGTTTTCTTTTTTTTTAAGATCTGTCTGTCTTTGTTGAGTCACTGTGTTTGTGACACCAGATGAGAATTTCGAAGTTATTGGCACACTTGATTTGCATCGATTGCTCAACAGGTTTTAATAATAAGGGAGCTCACGACCTGCAGAGCAAATCTGAGAACTCAGCACTGCAGTGGCAGAGTTTACCAGGTGAGACACTTGTGTCTTTTATGTCATGTGTTTTTCTGTATGTGTCTGATTACAGAACGCACAGTCACAGCTGGATGTCTCATTTGATTTCTGACTCTTTTCCACCTTTGCTTTATTCACACAGAGATCAGTGAACAGACACGTGAGAACATGAAGACTGTGATTCTTGCTCTTGTGGTGTTGCTGGTTGTCAGCCAGGGTGAGTTCATGTACAGGAAACACTACAAACCTGCAGCTGACTAATAACACCTGGAAATTAATATCATGTTTCCAGTGCGTCTGTTGTGAGCAGATTTTAGAGCTGAACACAGCTGAACATCATTTCTTTTTTCTTTTCCAGGTGAAGCCTTGAGGTGCTACTGTGGAGGTCGCAGGTTGTGCTCAAGCCGTGTAGAGACCTGCTCTGGTTCAAATCAAGTCTGTGCCAGAATCATCTTTCGGCGTAGTGAGTACAGACTGTTCCTTTTGTTTACTGTTCACAACAAGGACAAACATCCATCACATGGACCAGTTTTTTGAAAACTTGTACAAGTTCCTTTTCTATGTTTCTACAGATAACACCTACCCTCCAGAGTTGCTACAATGCAAGAGCCTGCATCATGATGGCTAACAGACCTGGAATCTTCGCCAGATGCTGCAGGAGTAATCTGTGCAACTGATAAATGAACACCATGTGACACATCTGTCAGTAATAATGATCATCTACAGTCATGTGTTGTGTACTTTAGTGTTGTCATAATAAAGATCAATCAAGTTGCAACTTCTTCTGTCTTTATTCAATGGTATTCCAAAAACAACATGAATCAGCTACATTTTATTTAAAAAATCATTTATTGTGGGGATCACAGACTTTTGTTTTGGCTGCTAAAAGTCAAGTTTTAGCATCATTATTCAAATTCTTGCAGAATCACAAATTCATACCAAAGATCACTCATTTTTATCTAAATTACACTTCAAAATGTAGAACTTTAATCATGCTGTTTTATTACACAAGAAGCTTATATTTTTAAGAGCGTTATAAAAAGATGTAATATTTTGGCTGATTAGACCTTCATTCAGGATTGTGTGGGCTATTAGTTACACTGAGTCCAAACGTTTTCTGTCACTAACACACAGCTGCTCCTCTTCTTCATTCATCAATCTGATCAGCTGTGATCGGATCGACTGATCACCGATCCACCCCACGACTCAAACTGCACAAACTGCTGTTGAGGAAAAATGGAGCTCATGAAGGGTTCCTGTGTGTGCACAGACCCGCAGAAACCTCTGAATTTTGAGAGGATTTTATTTTTTATTTTTTTATTTATTTATTTATTTTTTAAATTTTCTTTTTATTTCGAAGTGCACTCAAATATTACAATCTCCAAAGATGAGAAAAAGAGTGAAAATAGGGATACACTTCCAGAAGTACTGAAACCATATATAAATTGTCTTTCAGCCTATCTTCCTGTTATATCGGCTTATAGTCCACTTCTTTTTACTTTTGAAAAGGTAAAAATAAAGTTGACTTAAAATGGTAATAACAAACAAGCAAAACCATGTGCATATTCATATATACCATCCTCACATCTGTGCATATATACTTAAGCACACCCTTACACACATATAAACATACATGTATATGTACCATAGAAGTAAAACAAAATATGAATTAATAAACGTGTAACTATATACATCCAGAGAGATAAAGTAGAAGGAACATACAGCAGTTTGGCTTCACACCTTCATAAGCATACTATAATGATCAAAACAGGCACCGAGGTGAATGTATTTAAGATAGGCATGTATGTATATATACATAAGGAAAAACAAAAAACAAAAAACAAAACAACAATTTCCTTCAATGCATTATCATAACAAAGTCGGGTCTCAAGGGTCCAATATACTGCATCCATTTTTCCCAGCATTGTAAGAAGCAACCCATCTTAAGATTTAGCAAGAAGGTGATCTTTTCCATCTTATATATTTCAAAAGTCACATCTATCCAATCGTTTAAGGTAGGCCCCGAAGCCATCATCCATTTTTTGGTTAAAGCCTTTTTCCCAGCCACCAATAATATACCCATTAAGTATGTATCAATACCTCTCAGTTCTAGGGGGAGAAGACCCAGGTATATGGTTTTAAAATCAAAAGGTATTTGTATATTAAAGATGGTCTGTATGGCTCTATGTATGTCAGTCCAGTATTTCAATATGTTTTGACAAGCCCAAAAAATATGATAGTGGTTTGCAACTCGACATCCACAATTTCTCCAACATTGAGAGTTACCATTGTCATAATGTGACTTCACATGTGGGGTAATAAAAAACCTTGCGACATTCTTCCAGCAGAATTCCTTCCTATTTTTTTTATTTAAATCAGTTTAAATCATGGATTCCCTGATTCATAAAATCATAGAGTTGTAAGACTATAAATCATAAAATCACGTAAGCTGTTGAAAGAGTATCAGCAGCAAGAAGCGTAAACAGAAAGTAAAAGCGTGAAGGGTTTCAGAGCCGTATCGGCTCAGTCAGTGTCAGTGTGTGTGCGTGTGTTTGTGTGTTTGTGACAAGATGACAATCATCTAGACAGTGACTGAACATAAATGTCTTTTACTTTCTCCAGGTGAAGCCTTGACGTGTTGGTGTAGCGGTATAAGGTCATGTTTAGGCCGTGTAGAGACCTGCTCCAATTCAGAGGACGTCTGTGCCAGTGTGTCCTTTCAGCAGTTCCGTAAGTGTCAACAGTGCAACTGCTGCAGTGCATCAGAGCCTAAAACTGTCAAGGGCTCATAGGAAGGCGATTTCTTTTGCTGCTATGGGAGGTCGGGCTGTGGTGGTTTGAGTCCAGGGCAGGCTGTTAGGGTAGAGTTGATCATGTTGGTGCTTCGGCTGCTGTCTGTGGTTCTGATCAAAGCCTGGTCTGCAGGATGGGAGGCAGGGATGCCTTTCAGTTCAGTAATAGGGGTGGATGTTTTGACCAGCCTCTAAAGAAGTGTGCTGAGCTCTGAATTTTAACAGTAGCCAGACAGTAGAGCTACGAATTCTGAGCCTGATGTCATGGGGCCAAAAAAGACTTGTTGCCAATGACATACATTGTGAAAGACACTCCTGTAAATATAGGGATTGATTCAAAGTCATCACTTAAATTAAAAACCTGTAGAAGTTGTCTAACGATACAGCCTGTCTTCTTCTTGTTTTCACAGCAATGAACAACTTCCATGGTTGTTACAGTGAAGATGCCTGCAAGCAGCTGAATCATCCTGGTGTATCTTGCAGATACTGCAAGACTGACATGTGCCAGTGATTAATGAACGTCATGCAACAGATATTCCAGTCATAATAATAATAATGTGTTGTGTATTTTTGCATGATCATAATAAAGATCAGTCAGTTGTAACTTTTGTCCTTTCTCACTTTTTATATATCAGTTTTTCAAATGTTTTCTGATGGTTTTCCAAAACAGTGTGAATCTTATTGTCATATAGAAAACTTTTATTTTTTAAAAATGGAGATATTTCAGCCGATAAAAGTCAAGTTTTAATAACAGCAACATTTTCTTCAGAGTCGCAGCTTCATATTAAAGACACATATATGTGTGTGTTATAATATATTTTTAATTGCTTTTTGTGTTTTTCAACTAAATTACACTTGTTTTTTCGTACAAATAGCCTATATTTTTCAGAGTAATTATTTTTCTTCACATTTTTCTCTTTTATATACAGCAATTTTGTCTTTATTGATTCTTAACAACTCTTTATAATGAAGCTCAAACTTACCAAATCTACAGTCACAATCTACTGTTTACTGTCCTGTTTCTGATTGGAAAAAGTTTATTTGTGCAAAATTAGCATGTTATATTTGTTTGAAAACATGTTTAGCATAAGACAGTTGTTTTGTTGGTGAATCTTGTGAGTTGTAATGGAGCCAAATTTTGTTCTGTTACCTTTGTCAAATGTTGCTGTTGTCCCTGGCTTCATATGAGAAGAGGAAAAGTCCACTAGCTGCTAGGCTAATTTATACAATGTAAAATGCTGTAGGCTTGTGCTAAAAACATTAGCATGTTTATGTGGGGAAAATGTGTCCAGATAAAGTGCTTTGTCTGTGAATGCTGCGAGTTATAGTGAAGCTAATTTGTGTAATTGTGTTTAAAAGACTTCTGTTAAGTGAAGAATTTAACATTTTATTAATACTGATTTCAGTGACATCACTTTCACCCCTCTGTTGTCTATTGTTTTGCTTCACTTTCTCATTTCCATCATAATTTTGAGAAGCTAGTGTTTTCTTTTTTTTTAAGATCTGTCTGTCTTTGTTGAGTCACTGTGTTTGTGACACCCAGATGAGAATTTCGAAGTTAACGGCACACTTGATTTGCATCGATTGCTCAACAGGTTTTAATAAAAAGGGAGCTCACGACCTGCAGAGCACATCTGAGGACTCAGCACTGCAGTGGCAGAGTTTACCAGGTGAGACACTTGTGTCTTTTATGTCATGTGTTTTTCTGTATGTGTCTGATTACAGAACCCACAGTCACAGCTGGATGTCTCATTTGATTTCTGACTCTTTTCCACCTTTGCTTTATTCACACAGAGATCAGTGAACAGACACGTGAGAACATGAAGACTGTGATTCTTGCTCTTGTGGTGTTGCTGGTTGTCAGCCAGGGTGAGTTCATGTACAGGAAACACTACAAACCTGCAGCTGACTAATAACACCTGGAAATTAATATCATGTTTCCAGTGCGTCTGTTGTGAGCAGATTTTAGAGCTGAACACAGCTGAACACATCATTTTCTTTTTTCTTTTCCAGGTGAAGCCTTGAGGTGCTACTGTGGAGGTCGCAAGTCGTGCTCAAGCCGTGTACAGACCTGCTCTGGTCCAAATCAAGTCTGTGGCAGAATCACCTTCACGCGTGGTGAGTACAGACTGTTCCTTTTGTTTACTGTTCACAACAAGGACAAACATCCATCACATGGACCAGTTTTTTGAAAACTTGTACAAGTTCCTTTTCTATGTTTCTACAGATAACAGCTACGTCCAGAGTTGCTACAATGCAAGAGCCTGCAACATGTTGGCTGGCATACTTGGAATCTCGGCCAGATGCTGCAGGACTGATCTGTGCAACTGATAAATGAACACCATGTGACACATCTGTCAGTAATAATGATCATCTACAGTCATGTGTTGTGTACTTTAGTGTTGTCATAATAAAGATCAATCAAGTTGCAACTTCTTCTGTCTTTATTCAATGGTATTCCAAAACAACATGAATCAGCTACATTTTATTTAAAAAATCATTTATTGTGGGGATCACAGACTTTTGTTTTGGCTGCTAAAAGTCAAGTTTTAGCATCATTATTCAAATTCTTGCAGAATCACAAATTCATACCAAAGATCACTCATTTTTATCTAAATTACACTTCAAAATGTAGAACTTTAATCATGCTGTTTTATTACACAAGAAGCTTATATTTTTAAGAGCGTTATAAAAAGATGTAATATTTTGGCTGATTAGACCTTCATTCAGGATTGTGTGGGCTATTAGTTACACTGAGTCCAAACGTTTTCTGTCACTAACACACAGCTGCTCCTCTTCTTCATTCATCAATCTGATCAGCTGTGATCGGATCGACTGATCACTGATCCACCCCACGACTCAAACTGCACAAACTGCTGTTGAGGAAAAATGGAGCTCATGAAGGGTTTTGCGCTGTGTGCACAGACCCGCAGAAACCTCTGAATTTTGAGAGGATTTTATTTTTTTTATTTAAATCAGTTTAAATCATGGATTCCCTGATTCATAAAATCATAGAGTTGTAAGACTATAAATCATAAAATCACGTAAGCTGTTGAAAGAGTATCAGCAGCAAGAAGCGTAAACAGAAAGTAAAAGCGTGAAGGGTTTCAGAGCCGTATCGGCTCAGTCAGTGTCAGTGTGTGTGCGTGTGTTTGTGTGTTTGTGACAAGATGACAATAATCTAGACAGTGACTGAACATAAATGTCTTTTACTTTCTCCAGGTGAAGCCTTGACGTGTTGGTGTAGCGGTATAAGGTCATGTTTAGGCCGTGTAGAGACCTGCTCCAATTCAGAGGACGTCTGTGCCAGTGTGTCCTTTCAACAGTTCCGTAAGTGTCAACAGTGCAACTGCTGCAGTGCATCAGAGCCTAAAACTGTCAAGGGCTCATAGGAAGGCGATTTCTTTTGCTGCTATGGTCGGGCTGTGGTGGTTTGAGTCCAGGGCAGGCTGTTAGGGTAGAGTTGATCATGTTGGTGCTTCGGCTGCTGTCTGTGGTTCTGATCAAAGCCTGGTCTGCAGGATGGGAGGCAGGGATGCCTTTCAGTTCAGTAATAGGGGTGGATGTTTTGACCAGCCTCTAAAGAAGTGTGCTGAGCTCTGAATTTTAACAGTAGCCAGACAGTAGAGCTACGAATTCTGAGCCTGATGTCATGGGGCCAAAAAAGACTTGTTGCCAATGACATACATTGTGAAAGACACTCCTGTAAATATAGGGATTGATTCAAAGTCATCACTTAAATTAAAAACCTGTAGAAGTTGTCTAACGATACATCCTGTCTTCTTATTGTTTTCACAGCAAGGAACAACTTCCATGGTTGTTACAGTGAAGATGCCTGCAAGCAGCTGAATCGTCCTGGTGTAGTATCTTGCAGATACTCCAAGACTGACATGTGCCAGTGATTAATGAACGTCATGCAACAGATATTCCAGTCATAATAATAATAATGTGTTGTGTATTTTTGCATGATCATAATAAAGATCAGTCAGTTGTAACTTTTGTCCTTTCTCACTTTTTATATATCAGTTTTTCAAATGTTTTCTGATGGTTTTCCAAAATAGTGTGAATCTTATTGTCATATAGAAAACTTTTATTCTTAAAAAATGGAGATATTTCAGCCGGTGAAAGTCAAGTTTTAATAACAGCAACATTTTCTTCAGAGTCGCAGCTTCATATTAAAGACACATATATGTGTGTGTTATAATATATTTTTAATTGCTTTTTGTTTTTCAACTAAATTACACTTGTTTTTTCGTACAAATAGCCTATATTTTTCAGAGTAATTATTTTTCTTCACATTTTTCTCTTTTATATACAGCAATTTTGTCTTTATTGATTCTTAACAACTCTTTATAATGAAGCTCAAACTTACCAAATCTACAGTCACAATCTACTGTTTACTGTCCTGTTTCTGATTGGAAAAAGGTTATTTGTGCAAAATTAGCATGTTATATTTGTTTGGAAAACATGTTTAGCATAAGACAGTTGTTTTGTTGGTGAATCTTGTGAGTTGTAATGGAGCCAAATTTTGTTCTGTTACCTTTGTCAAATGTTGCTGTTGTCCCTGGCTTCATATGAGAAGAGGAAAAGTCCACTAGCTGCTAGGCTAATTTATACAATGTAAAATGCTGTAGGCTTGTGCTAAAAACATTAGCATGTTTATGTGGGGAAAATGTGTCCAGATAAAGTGCTTTGTGTGTGAATGCTGCGAGTTATAGTGAAGCTAATTTGTGTAATTGTGTTTAAAAGACTTCTGTTAAGTGAAGAATTTAACATTTTGTTACTGATTTCAGTGACATCACTTTCACCCCTCTGTTGTCTATTGTTTTGCTTCACTTTCTCATTCCATCATAATTTGAGAAGCTAGTGTTTTCTTTTTTTTTTAAGATCTGTCTGTCTTTGTTGAGTCACTGTGTTTGTGACACCCAGATGAGAATTTCGAAGTTAACGGCACACTTGATTTGCATCGATTGCTCAACAGGTTTTAATAAAAAGGGAGCTCACGACCTGCAGAGCACATCTGAGGACTCAGCACTGCAGTGGCAGAGTTTACCAGGTGAGACACTTGTGTCTTTTATGTCATGTGTGTTTTTCTGTATGTGTCTGATTACAGAACGCACAGTCACAGCTGGATGTCTCATTTGATTTCTGACTCTTTTCCACCTTTGCTTTATTCACACAGAGATCAGTGAACAGACACGTGAGAACATGAAGACTGTGATTCTTGCTCTTGTGGTGTTGCTGGTTGTCAGCCAGGGTGAGTTCATGTACAGGAAACACTACAAACCTGCAGCTGACTAATAACACCTGGAAATTAATATCATGTTTCCAGTGCGTCTGTTATGAGCAGATTTTAGAGCTGAACACAGCTGAACATCATTTTCTTTTTTCTTTTCCAGGTGAAGCCTTGAGGTGCTACTGTGGAGGTAGCAGGTTGTGCTCAAGCCGTGTACAGACCTGCCGTGGTTCAAATCAAGTCTGTGCCAGAATCACCTTTCGGCGTGGTGAGTACAGACTGTTCCTTTTGTTTACTGTTCACAACAAGGACAAACATCCATCACTTGGACCAGTTTTTTGAAAACTTGTACAAGTTCCTTTTCTATGTTTCTACAGATAACAGCTACATCCAGAGTTGCTACAATGCAAGAGCCTGCATCATGATGGCTAACACACCTAGAATCTCGGCCAGATGCTGCAGGACTGATCTGTGCAACTGATTAATGAACACCATGTGACACATCTGTCAGTAATAATGATCATCTACAGTCATGTGTTGTGTACTTTCGTGTTGTCATAATAAAGATCAATCAAGTTGCAACTTCTTCTGTCTTTATTCAATGGTATTCCAAAACAACATGAATCAGCTACATTTTATTTAAAAAATCATTTATTGTGGGGATCACAGACTTTTGTTTTGGCTGCTAAAAGTCAAGTTTTAGCATCATTATTCAAATTCTTGCAGAATCACAAATTCATACCAAAGATCACTCATTTTTATCTAAATTACACTTCAAAATGTAGAACTTTAATCATGCTGTTTTATTACACAAGAAGCTTATATTTTTAAGAGCGTTATAAAAAGATGTAATATTTTGGCTGATTAGACCTTCATTCAGGATTGTGTGGGCTATTAGTTACACTGAGTCCAAACGTTTTCTGTCACTAACACACAGCTGCTCCTCTTCTTCATTCATCAATCTGATCAGCTGTGATCGGATCGACTGATCACTGATCCACCCCACGACTCAAACTGCACAAACTGCTGTTGAGGAAAAATGGAGCTCATGAAGGGTTTTGCGCTGTGTGCACAGACCCGCAGAAACCTCTGAATTTTGAGAGGATTTTATTTTTTTTATTTAAATCAGTTTAAATCATGGATTCCCTGATTCATAAAATCATAGAGTTGTAAGACTATAAATCATAAAATCACGTAAGCTGTTGAAAGAGTATCAGCAGCAAGAAGCGTAACCAGAAAGTAAAAGCGTGAAGGGTTTCAGAGCCGTATCGGCTCAGTCAGTGTCAGTGTGTGTGCGTGTGTTTGTGTGTTTGTGACAAGATGACAATCATCTAGACAGTGACTGAACATAAATGTCTTTTACTTTCTCCAGGTGAAGCCTTGACGTGTTGGTGTAGTGGGGTATAAGGTCATGTTTAGGCCGTGTAGAGACCTGCTCCAATTCAGAGGACGTCTGTGCCAGTGTGTCCTTTCAGGAGTTCCGTAAGTGTCAACAGTGCAACTGCTGCAGTGCATCAGAGCCTAAAACTGTCAAGGGCTCATAGGAAGGCGATTTCTTTTGCTGCTATGGGAGGGTCGGGCTGTGGTGGTTTGAGTCCAGGGCAGGCTGTTAGAGTAGAGTTGATCATGTTGGTGCTTCGGCTGCTGTCTGTGGTTCTGATCAAAGCCTGGTCTGCAGGATGGGAGGCAGGGATGCCTTTCAGTTCAGTAATAGGGGTGGATGTTTTGACCAGCCTCTAAAGAAGTGTGCTGAGCTCTGAATTTTAACAGTAGCCAGACAGTAGAGCTACGAATTCTGAGCCTGATGTCATGGGGCCAAAAAAGACTTGTTGCCAATGACATACATTGTGAAAGACACTCCTGTAAATATAGGGATTGATTCAAAGTCATCACTTAAATTAAAAACCTGTAGAAGCTGTCTAACGATACATCCTGTCTTCTTATTGTTTTCACAGCAAGGAACAACTTCCATGGTTGTTACAGTGAAGATGCCTGCAAGCAGCTGAATAATCCTGGTGTAGTATCTTGCAGATACTGCAAGACTAACATGTGCATGAACATCATGCAACAGATATTCCAGTCATAATAATAATAATGTGTTGTGTATTTTTGCATGATCATAATAAAGATCAGTCAGTTGTAACGTTTGTCCTTTCTCACTTTTTATATATCAGTTTTTCAAATGTTTTCTGATGGTTTTCCAAAACAGTGTGAATCTTATTGTCATATAGAAAACTTTTATTTTTAAAAAATGGAGATATTTCAGCCGATAAAAGTCAAGTTTTAATAACAGCAACGTTTTCTTCAGAGTCGCAGCTTCATATTAAAGACACATATATGTGTGTGTTATAATATATTTTTAATTGCTTTTTGTGTTTTTCAACTAAATTACACTTGTTTTTTCGTACAAATAGGCTATATTTTTCAGAGTAATTATTTTTCTTCACATTTTTCTCTTTTATATACAGCAATTTTGTCTTTATTGATTCTTAACAACTCTTTATAATGAAGCTCAAACTTACCAAATCTACAGTCACAATCTACTGTTTACTGTCCTGTTTCTGATTGGAAAAAGTTTATTTGTGCAACATTAGCATGTTATATTTGTTTGGAAAACATGTTTAGCATAAGACAGTTGTTTTGTTGGTGAATCTTGTGAGTTGTAATGGAGCCAAATTTTGTTCTGTTACCTTTGTCAAATGTTGCTGTTGTCCCTGGCTTCATATGAGAAGAGGAAAAGTCCACTAGCTGCTAGGCTAATTTATACAATGTAAAATGCTGTAGGCTTGTGCTAAAAACATTAGCATGTTTATGTGGGGAAAATGTGTCCAGATAAAGTGCTTTGTGTGTGAATGCTGCGAGTTATAGTGAAGCTAATTTGTGTAATTGTGTTTAAAAGACTTCTGTTAAGTGAAGAATTTAACATTTTGTTACTGATTTCAGTGACATCACTTTCACCCCTCTGTTATCTATTGTTTTGCTTCACTTTCTCATTTCCATCATAATTTTGAGAAGCTAGTGTTTTCTTTTTTTTTAAGATCTGTCTGTCTTTGTTCACTGTGTTTGTGACACCCAGATGAGAATTTCGAAGTTAACGGCACACTTGATTTGCATCGATTGCTCAACAGGTTTTAATAAAAAGGGAGCTCACGACCTGCAGAGCACATCTGAGGACTCAGCACTGCAGTGCAGAGTTTACCAGGTGAGACACTTGTGTCTTTTATGTCATGTGTTTTTCTGTATGTGTCTGATTACAGAACGCACAGTCACAGCTGGATGTCTCATTTGATTTCTGACTCTTTTCCACCTTTGCTTTATTCACACAGAGATCAGTGAACAGACACGTGAGAACATGAAGACTGTGATTCTTGCTCTTGTGGTGTTGCTGGTTGTCAGCCAGGGTGAGTTCATGTACAGGAAACACTACAAACCTGCAGCTTACTAATAACACCTGGAAATTAATATCATGTTTCCAGTGCGTCTGTTGTGAGCAGATTTTAGAGCTGAACATAGCTGAACATCATTTTCTTTTTTCTTTTCCAGGTGAAGCCTTGAGGTGCTACTGTGGAGGTATCAAGACGTGCTCAAATGGTGTACAGACCTGCCGTGGTTCAAATCAAGTCTGTGGCAGAATCACCTTTTGGCGTGGTGAGTACAGACTGTTCCTTTTGTTTACTGTTCACAACAAGGACAAACATCCATCACATGGACCAGTTTTTTGAAAACTTGTACAAGTTCCTTTTCTATGTTTCTACAGATAACAGCTACTTCCAGAGTTGCTACAGTGCAATATCCTGCAACATGATGGCTGGCATACCTGGAATCTCGGCCAGATGCTGCAGGAGTAATCTGTGCAACTGATAAATGAACACCATGTGACACATCTGTCAGTAATAATGATCATCTACAGTCATGTGTTGTGAAGTTTAGTGTTGTCATAATAAAGATCAATCAAGTTGCAACTTCTTCTGTCTTTATTCAATGGTATTCCAAAACAACATGAATCAGCTACATTTTATTTAAAAAAATCATTTATTGTGGGGATCACAGACTTTTGTTTTGGCTGCTAAAAGTCAAGTTTTAGCATCATTATTCAAATTCTTGCAGAATCACAAATTCATACCAAAGATCACTCATTTTTATCTAAATTACACTTCAAAATGTAGAACTTTAATCATGCTGTTTTATTACACAAGAAGCTTATATTTTTAAGAGCGTTATAAAAAGATGTAATATTTTGGCTGATTAGACCTTCATTCAGGATTGTGTGGGCTATTAGTTACACTGAGTCCAAACGTTTTCTGTCACTAACACACAGCTGCTCCTCTTCTTCATTCATCAATCTGATCAGCTGTGATCGGATCGACTGATCACTGATCCACCCCACGACTCAAACTGCACAAACTGCTGTTGAGGAAAAATGGAGCTCATGAAGGGTTCCTGTGTGTGCACAGACCCGCAGAAACCTCTGAATTTTGAGAGGATTTTTATTTTTATTTTTTTTTATTTAAATCAGTTTAAATCAAGGATTCCCTGATTCATAAAATCATAGAGTTGTAAGACTATAAATCATAAAATCACGTAAGCTGTTGAAAGAGTATCAGCAGCAAGAAGCGTAAACAGAAAGTAAAAGCGTGAAGGGTTTCAGAGCCGTATCGGCTCAGTCAGTGTCAGTGTGTGTGCGTGTGTTTGTGTGTGTTTGTGACAAGATGACAATAATCTAGACAGTGACTGAACATAAATGTCTTTTACTTTCTCCAGGTGAAGCCTTGACGTGTTGGTGTAGCGGTATAAGGTCATGTTTAGGCCGTGTAGAGACCTGCTCCAATTCAGAGGACGTCTGTGCCAGTGTGTCCTTTCAACAGTTCCGTAAGTGTCAACAGTGCAACTGCTGCAGTGCATCAGAGCCTAAAACTGTCAAGGGCTCATAGGAAGGCGATTTCTTTTGCTGCTATGGGAGGTCGGGCTGTGGTGGTTTGAGTCCAGGGCAGGCTGTTAGAGTAGAGTTGATCATGTTGGTGCTTCGGCTGCTGTCTGTGGTTCTGATCAAAGCCTGGTCTGCAGGATGGGAGGCAGGGATGCCTTTCAGTTCAGTAATAGGGGTGGATGTTTTGACCAGCCTCTAAAGAAGTGTGCTGAGCTCTGAATTTTAACAGTAGCCAGACAGTAGAGCTACGAATTCTGAGCCTGATGTCATGGGGCCAAAAAAGACTTGTTGCCAATGACATACATTGTGAAAGACACTCCTGTAAATATAGGGATTGATTCAAAGTCATCACTTAAATTAAAAACCTGTAGAAGTTGTCTAACGATACAGCCTGTCTTCTTATTGTTTTCACAGCAAGGAACAACTTCCATGGTTGTTACAGTGAAGATGCCTGCAAGCAGCTGAATCGTCCTGGTGTAGTATCTTGCAGATACTGCAAGACTAACATGTGCATGAACATCATGCAACAGATATTCCAGTCATAATAATAATAATGTGTTGTGTATTTTTGCATGATCATAATAAAGATCAGTCAGTTGTAACTTTTGTCCTTTCTCACTTTTTATATATCAGTTTTTCAAATGTTTTCTGATGGTTTTCCAAAACAGTGTGAATCTTATTGTCATATAGAAAACTTTTATTTTTAAAAAATGGAGATATTTCAGCCGATAAAAGTCAAGTTTTAATACCAGCAACATTTTCTTCAGAGTCGCAGCTTCATATTAAAGACACATATATGTGTGTGTTATAATATATTTTTAATTGCTTTTTGTGTTTTTCAACTAAATTACACTTGTTTTTTCGTACAAATACCCTATATTTTTCAGAGTAATTATTTTTCTTCACATTTTTCTCTTTTATATACAGCAATTTTGTCTTTATTGATTCTTAACAACTCTTTATAATGAAGCTCAAACTTACCAAATCTACAGTCACAATCTACTGTTTACTGTCCTGTTTCTGATTGGAAAAAGTTTATTTGTGCAACATTAGCATGTTATATTTGTTTGGAAAACATGTTTAGCATAAGACAGTTGTTTTGTTGGTGAATCTTGTGAGTTGTAATGGAGCCAAATTTTGTTCTGTTACCTTTGTCAAATGTTGCTGTTGTCCCTGGCTTTATATGAGAAGAGGAAAAGTCCACTAGCTGCTAGGCTAATTTATACGATGTAAAATGCTGTAGGCTTGTGCTAAAAACATTAGCATGTTTATGTGGGGAAAATGTGTCCAGATAAAGTGCTTTGTCTGTGAATGCTGCGAGTTATAGTGAAGCTATTTGTGTAATTGTGTTTAAAAGACTTCTGTTAAGTGAAGAATTTAACATTTTGTTACTGATTTCAGTGACATCACTTTCACCCCTCTGTTATCTATTGTTTTGCTTCACTTTCTCATTTCCATCATAATTTTGAGAAGCTAGTGTTTTCTTTTTTTTTAAGATCTGTCTGTCTTTGTTGAGTCACTGTGTTTGTGACACCCAGATGAGAATTTCGAAGTTATTGGCACACTTGATTTGCATCGATTGCTCAACAGGTTTTAATAAAAAGGGAGCTCACGACCTGCAGAGCACATCTGAGGACTCAGCACTGCAGTGGCAGAGTTTACCAGGTGAGACACTTGTGTCTTTTATGTCATGTGTTTTTCTGTATGTGTCTGATTACAGAGCGCACAGTCACAGCTGGATGTCTCATTTGATTTCTGACTCTTTTCCACCTTTGCTTTATTCACACAGAGATCAGTGAACAGACACGTGAGAACATGAAGACTGTGATTCTTGCTCTTGTGGTGTTGCTGGTTGTCAGCCAGGGTGAGTTCATGTACAGGAAACACTACAAACCTGCAGCTGACTAATAACACCTGGAAATTAATATTATGTTTCCAGTGCGTCTGTTATGAGCAGATTTTAGAGCTGAACACAGCTGAACATCATTTTCTTTTTTCTTTTCCAGGTGAAGCCTTGAGGTGCTACTGTGGAGGTATCAGGTTGTGCTCAAGCCGTGTACAGACCTGCTCTGGTCCAAATCAAGTCTGTGCCAGAATCACCTTTCGGTTTAGTGAGTACAGACTGTTCCTTTTGTTTACTGTTCACAACAAGGACAAACATCCATCACATGGACCAGTTTTTTGAAAACTTGTACAAGTTCCTTATCTATGTTTCTACAGATAACACCTACTTCCAGAGTTGCTACAATGCAAGATCCTGCGTCCTGCTGGCTAACACACCTGGAACCTTTGGCAGATGCTGCAGGACTGATCTGTGCAACTGATAAATGAACACCATGTGACACATCTGTCAGTAATAATGATCATCTACAGTCATGTGTTGTGTACTTTCGTGTTGTCATAATAAAGATCAATCAAGTTGCAACTTCTTCTGTCTTTATTCAATGGTATTCCAAAACAACATGAATCAGCTACATTTTATTTAAAAAATCATTTATTGTAGGGATCACAGACTTTTGTTTTGGCTGCTAAAAGTCAAGTTTTAGCATCATTATTCAAATTCTTGCAAAATCACAAATTCATACCAAAGGTCACTCATTTTTATCTAAATTACACTTCAAAATGTAGAACTTTAATCATGCTGTTTTATTACACAAGAAGCTTATATTTTTAAGAGCGTTAAAAAAACAACAACGTAATCCCAAATCATCAAAGGCCCTGTACGTCCATGTTACCCCCACGCAGATGTAATATTTTGGCTGATTAGACCTTCGTTCAGGACTGTGTGGGTGTGAACAGACTCTCCCTGACTCTCCTGTTAGGGCGGATTTGTTATAGTTTTGGTAAATTTGCTTTCATTAGACACAGTCACAGGGGAGACTGAGACAGAAATACCTCCACCTGCTCTGGAAGAGATTGTGAGGATCTCAGGACTGCTGATCACACACAGTCTCTGCTGAGTTTTCTCTTTCTCTGTCACATTGCACCACCTTGTGGTGGATGAGAGGCTGAAAAAGAGTGTTGGAAAAGTGTGGATTTTACCAGTGTTGGGGAGGAACTACACTTAACTGCTCAAAAAATTGAGGGAATGCTTAAATCACACGTCAGATCTTGATATGCTGAAAATATGTTGAAACTGATGTACATTGTATAATTAGTTAAGAACAAAATGACGTAACGACAGTCAATGGAAACCAAAATCATCAATTCATTAGGGGCTAGATCCAAAATCATTAAAAAAAAAACTGCATGGCTGTATGCACTCCCAGCAACATCTGGGCATGCTCGTGATGAGTCGGCGGATGGTGTCCTGGGGGATCTCCTCCCAGACCTGGATCCCGGCATCCAACACATTCTCACTCCGACATCGTCACATATCGATGTTTGGTCATGGACTTTCCACGTCCTGATATGACCTGAAAGGTACCCTGGGTGCGTTGGTTGTTGATGTTCTGGGACGCTGTGTCAAGTTCTGCCTGCTACATGTATTGTCTTCTTTCAAGATACACTTCTGTTTTCACAAGAAATTTAACATTTACATACAGTCTCTTTCAAAATAAAGGCAGTATGTCAGTACAGCCATTTGATGTTTTTTTTCTTACTAGCGCACATGGTTGGGTTAAGGAAAAAAGAACAGGGTTTGGCTGTCCAATCTAATCGTATGTGAACAACACTCTCCTGGGTTAAAGCCGGTGGTTGTTGGACCAGCCCATCCGACCCAGACTTTCACCACCGTAACTTTCGTTCTTGTCCCGCCACGTTTCCCCCTGATGCTGCCGAGCGTTGTTGAAGGTGGCGGTGCTGTTTGGGCTGAGAAAGCCATGTGTAATGTAAAGCAAAGGAGGTTGTTGGGTCGGAGCGGGGAGCGGTGAGAGCTGGCGTTAGGGGAGTGTCTCTGGGATGCCGGAGATCACTGTCTAGCCTCCTGGAGGTGTCGTGGGACCAACTAGATGAAACACAGCTGAAAGGAGGCTCCCACCTGATGACCCCAAACACATGTTAGTTATCACTGCTAACTGGTCTGTATAGGTAATCCTTGCCAGAATAGCTTAGCATAGGGCTTAGGAGGTTATCCACTGAGCGTTGATCCTTTCTCTACGGCACAAATTTCTTGTGTTTATTTGAACTAAGAACAGCGACTGGCCATGCATCATGCCGATGTAACATAATGGCTTTTTTCGCCAGTGTCTGATGCCACAAGTCATTGCCCAAGCGCCAGTGAGCTCCTAGACAGTCTGTGGAGGTACTTGGGAGTGTCAGATGCACCAATACATAATGTCCCATAGGTGCTCAGTTGGAGAACAAGAGGGCAAGTCAATGCATCAATGCTTTCGTCATCCGGAAACTGCCTACATACTCTGGCTCCATGAGGCTGGGCAATGACCTGCACCAGGACGAGCCCAGGGCCCACTGCACCAGTGTTAGGTCTGACAATGCTCATTCTGATACCTAACAGCAGTCAGGGTACTGTCAGCTATGACATGGAGGTCTGTGAGAAGAGAATGGGGCGTCAGTGTCGGACCTGTCGATTCTGTTGTTCTCTGGCGAATGCCAATTGAGCTGCATGGTGCTGGGCTGTGAGCACACTTCTCACTAGAGGATGTCAGGCCCTCATGTCACCCTCATGGAGTCTGTTTCTGACAGTTTGGTCAGAAACATACACACTAGTAGCCTGATGGAAGTCATTCTGTAGGGCTCTGGCAGTGCTCCTCCTCTTCCTCCTCACACAAAGGAGCAGATACTGGTCCTGCTGCTGGGTTGATGCCCTTGGTACCGCCTCATGCTACCAGTAGTGACAAGGACACCAGCAGAACACAAAGCTAGAGCAGAATCAGTCAGGAAGGACAAGGAGAGAGCAACTGTCTGTGGACACCACTTTGAAACCGTTCCCTTTTTGGGGGTTGTCTTGCTTTTGCCTCTCTGTTGCACCTGTTGTCACCAAGTTCTGTTTCTTATAAAGAGAGACCGTAGCGTTCCTCAGCTTTGGATAGCTCTGTCTCAGTTTATCAGTTTGTTTTTTTCCCAACATTTCTTAAAACTCACCTCTACATGAAGAGTGTAACATTTTATAGACACTGATTTGAATGACATCACTGTCACCCCTTTGTTTTCTATTGTTTTACTTCACTTTCTCATTTCCATCATAATTTTGATAAGCTGGAGTTTTCCTTTTTCTTTTTTTCTGGGTTGCAAAACAGCTTCTCTGGTTTTGGCAAAACAGCCACAGAAAATATTGATATGTTCACTTGTTCAGTGTGGAAATTGTGTGTTTTTCAAAATCAGTGTTTTTTCCCTGATTGCTCAACAAGTCACAATAAAAAGGAAGCTCACAGAGGAGGACTCAGCACTGCAGTGGGACAGTTGTTTACCAGGTGGGATATCTTTTCTCTTCTAAGTTTTTTTCTGTATATGTCTGATTACAGAGCTCATACAGTCACAGCTGGATGTCTCATTAGATTTCTGACTCTTTTCCACCTTTTTTCTCACAGAGATCAGTGAACAGACACGTGAGAACATGAAGACTGTGATTCTTGCTCTTGTGGTGTTGCTGGTTGTCAGCCAGGGTGAGTTCATGTACAGCCTGCAGCTTCTCTAATGGCACGTTATTAAGTTTGGAGGGGAGTTATTTTAAATGTTTAAGTGTAAGATATCCCACATGTCTATTTATTTGTGGCGCTGTGTTCTCATGTCACAGACCGATCAGCTGAACTAAACTATTAGTTACACTGAGTCCAAACGTTTTCTGTCACTAACACACAGCTGCTCCTCTTCTTCATTCATCAATCTGATCAGCTGTGATCGGATCGACTGATCACTGATCCACCCCACGACTCAAACTGCTGTCGAGGAAAAATGGAGCTCATGAAGGGTTTCGCGCTGCATGCACAGACCCGCAGAAACCTCTGAATTTTGAGAGGATTTTATTTTTTAATTTTTTTAAATTTTTTATTTAAATCAGTTTAAATCATGGATTCCCTGATTCATAAAATCATAGAGTTGTTAAGACTATAAATCATAAAATCACGTAAGATTTTGAAAGAGTTTCAGTAGCAAGAAGCGTAACCAGAAAATAAAAGCGTAAAGAGTTTCAGAGCCGTATCGGCTCAGTCAGTGTCAGTGTGTGTGTGTGTGTGTGTGTGTGTGTGTGTGTGTGTGTGTTTGTGTGTTTGTGACAAGATGACAATCATCTGTGGCAGTGACAATGCAGCACTAGTTTGTAGACAGTGACTGAACATAAATGTCTTTTACTTTCTCCAGGTGAAGCCTTGACGTGTTGGTGTGGAGGTATAAGGTCATGTTCAGGGCGTACAGAGACCTGCTCCAATTCAGAGGACGTCTGTGCCAGTGTGTCCTTTCAGCAGTTCCGTAAGTGTCAACAGTGCAACTGCTGCAGTGCATCAGAGCCTAAAACTGTCAAGGGCTCATAGGAAGGCGATTTCTTTTGCTGCTATGGGAGGTCGGGCTGTGGTGGTTTGAGTCCAGGGCAGGCTGTTAGAGTAGAGTTGATCATGTTGGTGCTTCGGCTGCTGTCTGTGGTTCTGATCAAAGCCTGGTCTGCAGGATGGGAGGCAGGGATGCCTTTCAGTTCAGTAATAGGGGTGGATGTTTTGACCAGCCTCTGAAGAAGTGTGCTGAGCTCTGAATTTTAACAGTAGCCAGACAGTAGAGCTACGAATTCTGAGCCTGATGTCATGGGGCCAAAAAAGACTTGTTGCCAATGACATACATTGTGAAAGACACTCCTGTAAATATAGGGATCGATTCAAAGTCATCACTTAAATTAAAAACCTGTAGAAGTTGTCTAACGATACATCCTGTCTTCTTCTTGTTTTCACAGCAAGGAGCAACTTCCATGGTTGTTACAGTGAAGATGCCTGCAAGCAGCTGAATCATCCTGGTGTAGTATCTTGCAGATACTGCAAGACTGACATGTGCCAGTGATTAATGAACGTCATGCAACAGATATTCCAGTCATAATAATAATAATGTGTTGTGTATTTTTGCATGATCATAATAAAGATCAGTCAGTTGTAACGTTTGTCCTTTCTCACTTTTTATATATCAGTTTTTCAAATGTTTTCTGATGGTTTTCCAAAACAGTGTGAATCTTATTGTCATATAGAAAACTTTTGTTTTTAAAAAATGGAGATATTTCAGCCGGTGAAAGTCAAGTTTTAATAACAGCAACATTTTCTTCAGAGTCGCAGCTTCATATTAAAGACACATATATGTGTGTGTTATAATATATTTTTAATTGCTTTTTGTTTTTCAACTAAATTACACTTGTTTTTTCGTACAAATAGCCTATATTTTTCAGAGTAATTGTTTTTCTTCACATTTTTCTCTTTTATATACAGCAATTTTGTCTTTATTGATTCTTAACAACTCTTTATAATGAAGCTCAAACTTACCAAATCTACAGTCACAATCTACTGTTTACTGTCCTGTTTCTGATTGGAAAAAGTTTATTTGTGCAGTCGAACATCTCAAACAGTGTCTCAGTGACAGCCTAATTTCTATACAAGTAATATTCATACTGGTTCAAATAAACAATTTTGATCGTATTTCCCATATCTGCCGAACAACAGTTTTTGTGTTAAAGGAATTAAAGGCCAACCCAGTCTCACTCCAAAGTTGTCGAAATTCAGCACTTGGGCAGTGACTTCCAGTATCAGAGGCTGATGAAAAAAGACGTTGTTTAATTTCGGCATGATACACAGCTGGTCGTCAAATTGTGCACTGACATAATGCCTTTATTTTCAAAGAGACTGTATGTAAACGTTCAATTTCTTGTGAAAACAGAAGTGTATTTTGAAAGAAGACAATGCATGTAACAGGCAGAACTTGACTGGTGTCCCAGAACGTCAACAACCAACGCACCCAAGGTACCTTTCATGTTGAATCTGGACATATCAAACGCTGATGTGTGACGAGGTTGGAGTGAGAATGCGATATAAAGGCCTGTCCCAAATATAAGCCTGTTAAGCTCAATGATTTAAGTGAGAGTCACCAATTAACCTGCACGTCTTTGGGCTGTGGGAGGAAGCCAGTGTACCTGGAGAGAACCCACGCTGACATGGGGAGAACATGCAAACTCCGCACAGAGGGGCTCCCACTCCCGGGATTGAACCAGGAACCCTCTTGCTGTGAGGCCACAGTGCTAACCAGCACACCACCGTGCCTCCCATTACTGAAATATGAAATACAGATTTTTGGGAGCTCTTGGTCAAACCTCTTGGGCAAAATCCAGTAATTAGACTCGTGCCAAACCATGATTTCCAAGGTCAACTTAACTTATTTTTTTCTGTGATCTGTTGTCATTATAATAGAATAATAGTGATGCCCTCCAAATGACAGTGTGTGTAGTGTGTTTCTAGGTGTAAGTGCTTCACAGGGTTCTTCATACAGAAAAATAAAGCTAATGTTAACGTGTCCGCAGTATTTTTTTGACAATAGAAAATGTGTGTATTTTCTCATGGTGAATTGTTGGGATCAGAGAGTGTTTCCCAGCATCCACGTCTGGCCTTGATAAGTGTGAGTGTGAGTAAAACCCAGATGACAATTTTTAGAGTTAATAATTACCTGGATTTCCATATGTTGCTCAACAAGTGCCAATAAAAATGAAGCTGGCAGCCTGCAGAACACATCTGAGGAGTTCCAGTGGAACAATTTACCAGGTGGGATATCTTTAAGTGTTTTTATGTGCATGATTGAATATGGCATTTTTCTCACATTCTTCCACCTTTGCTTTATTCTCACAGAGATCAGTGAACAGACACGTGAGAACATGAAGACTGTGATTCTTGCTCTTGTGGTGTTGCTGGTTGTCAGCCAGGGTGAGTTCATGTACAGGAAACACTACAAACCTGCAGCTGATTAATAACGCCTGTAAATTAATATCATGTTTCCAGTGTGTCTGTTGTGAGCAGACAGTGGCTGAACTTGTCTTTTTCCAGGTGAAGCCTTGGAGTGTTGGTGTGGAGGTAAAAAGCCATGTTCAGGCCGCACTGAGGTCTGTCGCAGTTCAAGCGAAGTTTGCGCCAGTGTCTTCTTTCATCAGTTCCGTAAGTAGCAACAGTCCAGGGCCTCATGTGAGGGAACATTTATTTTCTGTTTGGAGAAATCAGACTGATGTTGTTTGAGTCCAGAGCAGGCTGTTTGGTTAGATTCAGATTCAGATTCAGATTCAGATTCAGAATACTTTATTAGTCCCAAAAGGGCAATTTGAGTTCCTTCAGTGTGCTCAGCTAAAAAGCTCTTAGGAAAAATCTATTACCTGAACCCGTTCCACGTCAATACTTTACTGAAAACTTGTAGAAAGTATTTGAGAATCCATCCTGTCTTTTTCCATGTTTCCACAGCCAGCAACAACTTCCATGGTTGCTATAAGGAATATGACTGCAGGATACTGAATAATCCTGGTTATGTGTCTTGCACATACTGCAGGACTGACCTGTGCTAGTGATGGATGAACGTCATGCAACACATCTACCAGTAACAATAATAATCTACCACATGTGGTGGGTACTTTTGCATGATCATAATAAAGATAAATCCCTTGCAAACTTTTGTCCTTTTTCACTGTTCATATATATATATATATATATATATATATATATATATATATATATATATTATAATGGTTTTCCAAAAGAATGTGAATCTAGCTGCTGTGTGTTGTTACTGACAATTATTGTGACATATAGGGAACTTTTATTCTGGTTGAAAACAGGCTGGAGATACTTCAGCTGGTAAAAGACAAGTTTTAGTCACAGTTGTTGTATCAATATTTTTAATCGCCTTTTTTCAACAAAAATTACATGTAATTCTCATGTTCAAATCACCTATCCTGTTTTTAGTCTTTGTTTTTTTGCCTTTATTGACTCTTTATACATCCTTATAAAGTGTTAAAATGGCATCATTACAAAGCTCAAACTGACCAAATCTCCCATCACAACCTGCTGCTTAGTGTTTGCCATGTCTTGTTTTTGACAGGAAAAAACAAGTATAGTTTATTTGTTCAGTCGAACATCTCATACAGTGTCTCAATGACTTTACAAGCCAACAACAACAGTTCTTAATACATCACAAAAAGCTAAAGACATTAGGAAAGAATTTTATTCACCTTACAGCACTCCGAATGCTAATGTGCCAAATTTCACTTGCAGGAAAACTATTTCTGGGTATAAGCTGGTTACACTGGGTTTTGCAGCAGCCACGTCTGGCCTTGATATGTTGCTCTGAGTGTGAGAAAACCCAGATAACAGTTTTATAGTTAATGATACACTGAATTTGAATCGATTGCACAACAAGTGACAATAAAAATGAACCTGGGAACCTGCAGAACACATCTGAGGAATCAAACCTCCAGTGGGACAATTCACCAGGTGGGATGTCTTTAAGTTTCTTCTGTACATGCATGATCAAAGTGTGTGAGTCACAGCTGAATGTTGCATTTGATTGTTCACACTTTTCCACCTTTGCTTTATTCTCACAGAGATCAGTGAACAGACACGTGAGAACATGAAGACTGTGATTCTTGCTCTTGTGGTGTTGCTGGTTGTCAGCCAGGGTGAGTTCATGTACAGGGAAAAAAACAAACCTGCAAACATCAAAAATCTGCTGCTGATTAATAACATCTATAAATTAATTTCCAGGTGAAGCCTTGGAGTGTTGGTGTGGAGGTATAAGGCAATGCTCAGGCCGTACAGAGACCTGCCGTGGCTCAGACGACGTCTGTGCCAGTGTCCACTTTCTTGGTGGATACCGTAAGTATAGACCATTCCTACAGTCTACTGTTAAGCTACAAAAAACAACAAGGAAAAAAAACAGTTTAGACTCACCCACTTTCAGTGAAAACTTGTGTCTTTTTTCATATTTTCTCAGCGAGCAACAACTTCCATGGTTGCTATAAGGAAAGTACTTGCAGGCAGCTGAACCGTCCTGGTGTAGCATACTGCGGATGCTGCAAGACCGACCGGTGCCAGGCAGTGATGTTTGAATGTAAATGAATGATTGAATGTCATGCAGCACATCTTTCAGTGACTAAATAATCTGAATAAACTCTTGTGTGTTGTATATTTTTCACAATAAAAGTCAATCAGTTGCAACAAATTTTGTACATTTTCATTTTGTATATATCGGTTTTTCTAAAGTTTTCTAATGGTTTTCAAAGTGTTATGAATCTAGTTATTCATGTGATGTTACTAACAATTATTTTTATATAGAGAAAACTTTAATTTTGGAATCAAACACAAGTCAGGTTTATGTAACAGTGACAGTCACAACTTAGAATTAAAGGCACAAAACAAGTATATTCATGTTTTTAATTGCCTTTATTTAAAGTTTTTCAACCGTTACTTTTAAAAATGTAGACCTTTACCATGTTGTTTTCACATACAAATCCCCTATAATTTAAAAAGTGTTCAGCCACTCTCCCAAAAAAAACAAACATTAATGGTGTTTCTCAAAGTCAAGGATCCTTCCTAGGTAGGATGGGTCTTCCCAAGCAAGGATCCTACAGAGGTAAGGCAAGAGTCCTTCCCAGCATTCGGTGAGCACACATTGGAACAGGCTAACAAGTGTCCCCAGTTGTGCCTCATTAACTCTCAGTGGACTGAGGGGGTTTCAGAATACTGTGATAATTTTGGCAGTCTCCGCCGGCGCAGATGAGGAGGCCTTGTGCGCAAAGAATTGTGGGTACTTTATACCTGCTGAGGATACACACATGCATCCTTGAAATGTCTCTGAAGGAAGGACTCTGTCCTTGGTAGAATTTCAGGGATTCTTGACATTGGAACAGTCCTTAAGCAGGATTCAATGATGCAGAATCCTTGAAATTCAGCCAATTCCTTGACTACACCCTGTAGGTCCTTTAACAGACTCTGCTGAGGTTTCCCTTTCTCTATCACATTGCACCACCTTGTGGTGGATGAGATGCTGACATGAGTGTTAGAAAAGGAAACCCATAGTGTGTATTTTATTATATTGTTTCAATAGATCTCACTTTATCATTTAGTGATAATGAGAATCCAGGGAAAGGGATTTCCATTTGTTTAAGTATTTTTAAACTAACAGATCTCAGAAATTGACATTTATTTCGAACTAAATCTTTCTTGAATAAACAAGAAATAATCAGAGCTTGAAATACAGTGACCAGCCAGAACATTAAAACAAGTGGCTAAGAAGTAAATAATATTGATCATTTCTTATAATGCAATGTTCTACTGGGAAACCTCAGATCCTAACATTCATGTGGATGTCACCAGACCTCAGTGCACGCTACTGTAACAGGCCCTAGTGTATGTTGGTTAGTAGTTATAAGGTGCACACACACCACTGGAAGCTCAAGGCAGTGGCAATGCTCAGCTGGTACTAAGGGGCCCAAAGTGTGCCAAGAAAATATCCCCCACACCATTACACCACCAGCAGCAGCCTGAACCGTTGCTACAAGGCAGGATGGATCCATGCTTTCATGTTGTTTACACCAAATTCTGACCCTACCATCTGCATGTGGCAGCAGAAATCCAGACTCATCAGACCAGGCAACATTTTACAGTCTTCTGTTGTCCAGTTTTGATGAGCCTGTGTGAACTGTAGCCTCAGTTTCCTGTTGTTAGCTGACAGCAGTGGCACCTGGTGTGGTCTTCTGCTGCTGTAGCCCATCTGCTTCAAGGTTGGACGTGTTGTTGGTTCAGAGATGGTCTTCTGCAGACCTTGGTTGTAACCAGTGGTTATTTGAGTTACTGTTGCCTTTCTATCATCTTGAACCAGTCTGGCCATTCTCCTCTGACCTCTGGCATCAACACTGGATATTTTCTTTTTGTCAGACCGTCCTCTGTAAACCCTGGAGATGGTTGTGTGTGAAAATCCCAGTAGATCAGCAGTTTCTGAAACACTCAGACTAGTCTGTCTGGCACCAACAACCATGCCCACGTTCAAAGTCGCTTAAATCACCTTTCTTCCTCATTCTGATTCTCAGTTGTCTTGACCATGTCTACATGCCTGAATGTATTGAGTTGCTGCTACATGATTGGCTGATTAGCTATTTGTGTTAACAAGCAGTTGCACAGGTGTACCTAATAAAGTGGCCAGTGTATGTAGTTCATGGACACCTGAGGGCAGCAACAAAATGCAAACTGAGGTAGGAACAGGACATCGAAAGACGTCTCCCCCTCCTCCACCCTCTGTTTTTTTATTGTTGTGCTTCACTATCTCATTTTCATCATAGTTTTGTCTTGTTTTTCTGATCACTGTCATTCAAGTTTGCTTTTGTTACAAAAGAGCTTCTCTTATTTTGGCAAAAACACTCTGATCACAAGGTCCACGAACTGGAAATGACCAGGAGCTCTCAGTCACACCTCTTGGAACAATTTCAGTATTTAGACTTCGTGCTAAAACCCTGCCATCAAACTGCAATTTTCAACTAAAATAAGACCATTTTTCATTTTTGATGATCTCTATCATAATAGCATGATGGCGCTTTTCAAATTTGTTTCTCAAACAATTTAAAGTTAATATTAATATTGATTCAGTTTTTGTTTACAGTTTAAAATATTTGTAGTTTCGGTGTGGTCACAGCAGGTTTTGCAGGATCATTGTCTGTCCTTGACAAATCTCTCTGTTTGTAAGTGAAAGCCAGATGAAGATTTCAGAGTTAATGATACACTGGATTGATTTAGATTACACAACAATCACCATAAAAAAAATGAAGGCAACCCACAAAGCACATCTGAGGAATCCAAACTCCAGTGGGACAATTTACCAGATGGGCTATGTTTAAGTTTTTTGACATTTGCATGATTACAGTGCTGACTGCTAAATGTCTCACTTGATTTCTGACACTTTTCCACCTTTGCTTTATTCTCACAGAGATCAGTGAACAGACACGTGAGAACATGAAGACTGTGATTCTTGCTCTTGTGGTGTTGCTGATTGTCAGCCAGGGTGAGTTTATGTACAGGAAACACTACAAACCTGCAGCTGACTAATAACACCTGTACATTCATTTTCTGTTTCCTGTGTTTTTTGTGAGCAGATTTTAGAGCCAAAGGACAATCATCTGTGGCTGTGAAAATGCAGCACTAGCTTGTATACAACTGCTGAACATGAATTTTCTTTTCTTTGTCCAGGTGAAGCCCTGGAGTGTTGGTGTGGAGGTTCCAGGTCATGTTCAAGGCGTACAGAGACCTGCCACGGTTCAGACGATGTCTGTGCCAGTGTCCGCTTTGAAAACTCTCATAAGTATTAGCTGTCTGTGGTTCTGATCAAAGGCTGGTTTGCAGGATGGGTGGGAGGGACAACCTTCAGTCCAGCAGTATTTTTGATTTACTTCACCAGGAGGTGAGTGGGCAGCAGCTCACAGGCTGCAGCTGTAGTAACTTGAATTTAGCAGGCACAAACCCCAGAGGCTCCGATTCAAGACCTTCGTCCTGTCAGCAAACATTCTATTGCTGCTGTTACACAGGTTGGACTCGCTGCCCCGGCCCACGTTAGCCCCTGGTTGTGTGTGTCTGTGCAAGTGTTTGCGCACAGGCATACCCGCCAAAAAATATTCACAACTGGACCAATCACAGATATCTAATGCTGCTGCCTTTCATGTTTGTGTATAGGCCGTTCTGTCAGTGCACTGTTCAGTTTTACCTGGATCAGTTAAGAGTGTGAACTTGTAGAAGTTGTCTAATAATTACCAGCCATTTAGACCACTGCAATTCCCTTTTCACCGGACTACCCAAAAAATAAGAAAGCTACAGCTAGTCCAGAATACTGCTGCCAGAGTGTTTATAAATATATATATATATATATAGTGAATTGGTGGGGTCATGGTGGGTTTTGCAGGATCAGTGTGTAGCACTGATAAGTTGATGTTTGTAAGTAAGGCTGATGACAGTCTAAGAGTTAATGAATGAGCCCTCTGCTGACCCAGTGGTTACCTTAAGCATAACTATCATCCATTTCCTTTACCAACCAAGGCTAAAGGCTGTAACACAACAAAATTCCCTCACAGCTTTCACTCCAGGCTTGTACATGTTGGGACACCCCATGGGGTTAATTGATTTGTCTACCTCTGATGCAAAGTGGGTTCAAACTGCCCTCATGTTGGGACAGAAACTCATAATGAATTGGAAAGCCTCCTCAGCACCCACGGCATCTTTGTGGTTCACACAGTTAGGTAAACTCACTGCACTAGTAAATCTGTCATTCAGATCTATGAGCAAGGTGGAAGTGGGAGTGACATCATGCTGATATGGATACAATAGGGCTGGTTTGTTAAATATGATCTATTATATAAAGTGGCTAACTATGTATCTGACATAAAGGCTGCACCCAGCAGTGACTTTTTCAGCCTTTAATTGGCTGCTGCGTGAGCTCAAACTTTGGGCCTGCTCAGATTTTCATCCTTTTTCCTGACCTGAGGAATAGGAACGTGAGTTTGCAATGAGAAATAAGGTTTTGTGATACGAGTGATGGCCATAGGGAGGACTCTATACTAGCAGCTTGTAGCTGATACTGATTTCTGTATTCAGTTTCATTCACTATTAACTATTTTTAGCTTTTCAGTTTTATTTTGTAGCTGTTATCCCTAAACTGTCTCACACATCTATATATTGTCTTTTTTGTGTGTCATGTTGAATGTTCTGAATGTACTGTTGTTCTCATCATTCTCTGGAGACTCAAATAAAATTATAAAGGGTATTAAGGATAATTTGGTCAAGATTCCTCAGCTTCGAATCTCAAGGTTTCAGTTTATTAGACTGGTTAAATCAAAAATTTCTTAAAACTCCATTCTACATGATGATGTTTTATTGATTCTGATATAAATGACATCATTTAACCCCACTGTCTTTTGTTTTGCCTCACTTTCTCATTTCTGTCATAACTTTGATTACAACATAACATTTTCATTCCAGTTTGTTTTTTCAGAACTTTTCTCGCTCGAAAGTTCAGCAGCGCAGGACATCAAAAAAGCTCTGTTTCTGTGGTATGAAATAACCTAAACCATCAGCGCTGCTTCTGCATCACTGGGCCCACAGAGCAGGTGCACCAGAGACTTACGGTCATTAAGCGCGGACAATTAAGCCTGAGCATCCAACTTCTGCCAGCTGTAGCGGCTGACTTTCAGTTTAACAATTCGCCAACTTGAATGTAAATAAAACAATTTAATTTTGCAGCTCTTTTAGACTTTCAAAATGTTATCAGATTGAATGAATTAAATCTCGATCGTGGAATGGGTCCCATTTCTACCCCTTAAATCTTCCACTTGGTATTGAGTGCCCTCGTTTGCGAGATAACCCTCGACGAGGGAAGTGAGAAATATTAGGGTAGAGATCTTTCTTGAAGAAATGGGACACCACTTCATGCAAATCGGCGTGGCTGACATGCAGGCATATGTCACGCACAATAAAAATGCTGGCTCCAGCGCTTGTGTTGTGGCGTGTGCTATTTTTATTCTTCTCCATCTGATGAATCAATGGAGAAGAAATGCTGAAAACAGGAGGTGCCTACAACTTCTTCTAGTTCTAATCGATTTTGTTCGGGTAAGTCAATTTGTTTAAATATTTCGACGCTGTGTTCAACTGAGTTGCTGAAGAGTTTACGCTAGTCCAACCATCTGTTGTTTGATTAGCCTACATTCTGATTGTACAGTAACAAATTGTTTTCCAAAACTTACCAAAGTTGCTGACTTCACAAGATGTTCTGGTAAATTTCATCTTCCACTTCGTTGTAAGTGTGGGTCGGGGCTCCCTTGGAATCTAGGGAGGGTTTTAAGCGTTGGAAACTACGTCCACTACCTCAATTCTGTTTTGGGACACCACTAGCCTAAACGTGAACGCACACAACCAAGTGCAAGTGGGTATTTCTAGGGGAAGTGCAGGTATTGGGACAGGCCCCAAGTCTTTTTGGGCCTAATGGTATGACTGACGAACCCTGAAGACTGCAGTACCACTATCTGGCTGCTACAAAAATTGTCTTCAAAGCTCGGTGCACTTACACACCGAACCTTTTATTTACTCAAACTAATTAAAGCTAACGTCAGCATTAAGTCAGCTGTTTGTTTTGTTGTGGTTTTTTTTTTTTTTTTTTTTTAACAATATGACAATTGAAAATATTCCCTGTGAATCATAGTGGGTTTTGCAGCCTAGCCTTGATACGTCATACTGTTTGTTAGTAAAACCCTGATGACATTTTCAAAGTTAATGATACTCTAAGTTTGAATCGATTGCTCAACAAGTCTAAATAAAAAGGAAGCAAGTGACCTGCAGAACACATCTGAGGACTCAAAACTCCAGTGGAACAATTTACCAGGTGGGCTATCTTTAAGTTTTTCGACATGTACATGACTTACATTTTCACAGCTGGATGTCTCATTTGATTTCTGACACTTTTCCACCTTTGCTTTATTCACACAGAGATCAGTGAACAGACACGTGAGAACATGAAGACTGTGATTCTTGCTCTTGTGGTGTTGCTGGTTGTCAGCCAGGGTGAGTTCCTGTACAGGAAACACTACAAACCTGCAGCTGACTAATAACACCTGTACATTCATTTTCTGTTTCCTGTGTTTTTTGTGAGCAGATTTTAGAGCTAAAGGACAATCATCTGTGGCAGTGAAAATGCAGCACTAGCTTGTATACAACTGCTGAACATGAATTTTCTTTTCTTTGTCCAGGTGAAGCCCTGGAGTGTTGGTGTGGAGGTACCAGGTCATGTTCAAGGCGTACAGAGACCTGCCGCAGTTCAGACGATGTCTGTGCCAGTGTCCGCTTTGAAAACTCTCGTAAGTATTAGCTGTCTGTGGTTCTGATCAAAGGCTGGTTTGCAGGATGGGTGGGAGGGACAACCTTCAGTCCAGCAGTATTTTTGCTTTACTTCACCAGGAGGTGAATGGGCAGCAGCTCACAGGCTGCAGCTGTAGTAACTTGAATTTAGCAGGCACAAACCCCAGAGGCTCCGATTCAAGACCTTCGTCCTGTTAGCAAACATTCTATTGCTGCTGTTACACAGGTTGGACTCGCTGCCCCGGCCCACGTTAGCCCCTGGTTGTGTGTGTCTGTGCAAGTGTTTGCGCACAGGCATACCCGCCAAAAAATATTCACAACTGGACCAATCACAGATATCTAATGCTGCTGCCTTTCATGTTTGTGTATAGGCCGTTCTGTCAGTGCACTGTTCAGTTTTACCTGGATCAGTTAAGAGTGTGAACTTGTAGAAGTTGTCTAATAATTACCAGCCATTTAGACCACTGCAATTCCCTTTTCACCGGACTACCCAAAAAGTCAATAAGAAAGCTACAGCTAGTCCAGAATACTGCTGCCAGAGTGTTTATAATATATGGATCACATTACCCCACTGCTGAAGTCACCACACTGGCTACCTGTATCTTTTAGAATTGATTTTAAAGTTCTTTCACTTGTTTATAAAGCTCTAAATGACCTTGCCCCTCCAAACATCAGAGATTTTCTACTATTTTAAGATCCAGCCAGGATTTTTACTTTCTTTTATCTGTCCTGTTCATTTTTATTCTATTTTATTAATTTATTTCCTCAGTCTTTATTCTAAGGAGTTTTAGTTTTTTGTTAGTTGTTCTGTTTTGGTTGGTTTTCTTTTTTAATATTTCATTGTTTTGTGTTGGTGTCATTACAGTTTTGCTATGTGAAGCACTTTGGGCTGCATGTTTGTATGAAAGCTGCTATATAAATAAAGTTGAGTTAAGTTAATACATCCCGTCCTCTTCCATGTTTTTTTTTTTTTGCAGCCCGCAACAACTTCCATGGTTGCTATCAGAGAAACAATTGCAAGAGGATGCATCATCCTGGTTCAGTAACTTGTGACTGCTGCGATACTGACCGATGCCAGGCAGCGCTGTCTGGCTGTTAAATGAAGTGAATGACTGAATGTCATGCAATGTGTGTTGTTGCATTGTCATAATAAAGATCAGTCAGTTGCAACTTTTGTCCATTTTCACTTTTTATTTATCAGTTTTTTCAAAACAATATGAATCTAATAGCTGGTGTGCTGTTTCTCACAATTTTTGCGTTGAATCAAAAACTTTCATTAAAAAATTTTTTAATATTTTTTGAGCTCGGTGCACTTTCTGGGGGTGTTACACACCGAACCTTTTATTTACTCAAACTAATTAAAGCTAACATCAGCATTAAGTCAGCTGTTTGTTTTGTTGTGGTTTGTTGGGTTTTTTTTTTACAATATGACAATTGAAAATATTCCCTGTGAATCATAGTGGGTTTTGCAGCCTGCTTTTTTTGCGTACTGTTTGTTAGTAAAACCCAGATGACATTTTCAAAGTTAATGATACTCTAAGTTTGAATCGATTGCTCAACAAGTCCAAATAAAAAGGAAGCAAGTGACCTGCAGAGCACATCTGAGGAATCCAAACTCCAGTGGAACAATTTACCAGGTGGGCTATCTTTAAGTTTTTCGACATGTACATGACTTACGTTTTCACAGCTGGATGTCTCATTTGATTTCTGACACTTTTCCACCTTTGCTTTATTCTCACAGAGATCAGTGAACAGACACGTGAGAACATGAAGACTGTGATTCTTGCTCTTGTGGTGTTGCTGGTTGTCAGCCAGGGTGAGTTCATGTACAGGAAACACTACAAACCTGCAGCTGACTAATAATACCTGTACATTCATTTTCTGTTTCCTGTGTTTTTTGTGAGCAGATTTTAGAGCCAAAGGACAATCATCTGTGGCTGTGAAAATGCAGCACTAGCTTGTAACTGCTGAACATGAATTTTCTTTTCTTTGTCCAGGTGAAGCCCTGGAGTGTTGGTGTGGAGGTTCCAGGTCATGTTCACGGCGTACAGAGACCTGCCGCAGTTCAGACGATGTCTGTGCCAGTGTCCGCTTTGAAAACTCTCGTAAGTATTAGCTGTCTGTGGTTCTGATCAAAGGCTGGTTTGCAGGATGGGTGGGAGGGTCAACCTTCAGTCCAGCAGTATTTTTGCTTTACTTCACCAGGAGGTGAGTGGGCAGCAGCTCACAGGCTGCAGCTGTAGTAACTTGAATTTAGCAGGCACAAACCCCAGAGGCTCCGATTCAAGACCTTCGTCCTGTCAGCAAACATTCTATTGCTGCTGTTACACAGGTTGGACTCAGCTGCCCCGGCCCACGTTAGCCCCTGGTTGTGTGTGTCCGTGCATGTGTTTGCGCACAGGCATACCCGCCAAAAAAATATTCACAACTGGACCAATCACAGATATCTAATGCTGCTGCCTTTCATGTTTATGTATAGGCCGTTCTGTCACTGCACTGTTCAGTTTTACCTAGATCAGTTAAGAGTGTCAACTTGTAGAAGTTGTCTAATAATTACCAGCCATTTAGACCACTGCAATTCCCTTTTCACCGGACTACCCAAAAAGTCAATAAGAAAGCTACAGCTAGTCCAGAATACTGCCACCAGAGTGTTTATAATATATGGATCACATTACCCCACTGCTGAAGTCACCACACTGGCTACCTGTATCTTTTAGAATTGATTTTAAAGTTCTTTCACTTGTTTATAAAGCTCTAAATGACCTTGCCCCTCCAAACATCAGAGATTTTCTACCATTTTAAGATCCAGCCAGGATTTTTACTTTCTTTTATCTGTCCTGTTCATTTTTATTCTATTTTATTAATTTATTTCCTCAGTCTTTATATAGTTTTAGTTTTTTGTTAGTTGTTCTGTTTTGTTTGGTTTTCTTTTTTAATATTTCATTGTTTTGTGTCGGTGTCATTACAGTTTTGCCATGTGAAGCACTTTGGGCTGCATGTTTGTATGAAAGCTGCTATATAAATAAAGTTGAGTTAAGTTAATACATCCTGTCCTCTTCCATGTTTTTTTTTTTGCAGCCCGCAACAACTTCCATGGTTGCTATCAGAGAAACAATTGCAAGAGGATGCATCATCCTGGTTCAGTATCTTGTGACTGCTGCGATACTGACCGATGCCAGGCAGCGCTGTCTGGCTGTTAAATGAAGTGAATGACTGAATGTCATGCAATGTGTGTTGTTGCATTGTCATAATAAAGATCAGTCAGTTGCAACTTTTGTCCATTTTCACTTTTTATTTATCAGTTTTTTCAAAACAATATGAATGTAATAGCTGGTGTGCTGTTTCTCACAATTTTTGCGTTGAATTAAAAACTTTCATTAAAAAAATATTTAATATTTTTTGTGTGTTTTTCAACTAAGTTACAGTGTAAAATGCAGACCTCTACCATGTTGGTTTTACATACAAATGGCTTACATTTTAAAAAGTGTCCAAACAGTAAAGGTGCTGCATATTCCTGGTACACTCACACACAGGTGCTTCTAATCATTTGGCGAATTAGACCTTATTCAGGGCTCTGTGGACGTGAACAGACTCTCCCTGACTCTGCTGTTAGCTCTGTTGCACCTGTTAGCGTGGAGAAATCATGCCTTCATCATCCTTTTTTAATTTTTTTATAAATATTTTCACCTGTTCAACAACAACAACAACAACAAAACAATTCCATGTTTCCCAGTGTCACATGTTGGAACTATTTCTCGGTGTACACTGTGCTTTACAAATGTCTTCATGCAGGAATGAGGTATTTTGCAGCATAATTACACAGAATATTTCAATCTAACATTGTAAGTGTAAGTTGATGTGGGAATATAATTATACAACTTAATTAAATTAACCCTTTGAAACCTGGAGGGACATCACTTTTCTTGTGCTCCTTTCAAACACCTTTCACAAGTATTTAAACCTTTGAACTCTGAGCACATTGGTGTGATTTCTGTCAAACACTTGGGGAAAAAGGCAGTTCGCAAGTTGGTAAGAAATGTCCCATAAATTGCCTTCTTCCCATGTTTTTGTTTTTAAAAAACACAGGCCAATTAGTTCATGTTTCAAAGGGTTAACGCTAATATTAGCACTGAGTCAGCTGTCTTTTATGATATGAAAATGGAATACTTTTGTATTTTCTCCTGGTGAATTGGTGGGGTCATGGTGGGTTTTGCAGGATCAGTGTGTAGCACTGATAAGTTGATGTTTGTAAGTAAGCCCTGATGACAGTTTAAGAGTTAGTGATTACCTGGATGTGCATCAGCTGCTCAACAAGTCCAAATAAATTCAAGCTGGAGAACGTTCATGACAAAGGTCAAGTATTCTGATCTCGAGGCCTCTTTTAGGCCCTCTGCTGACCCAGTTGTTACCTTAAGCATAACTATCATCCATTTCCTTTACCGACCAAGGCTAAAGGCTGTAACACAACAAACTTCCCTCACAGCTTTCACTCCAGGCTTGTACATGTTGGGACACCCCATGGGGTTAACTCATTTGTGATTTTGGGACGGAAACTCATAATGAATTGGAAAGCCTCCTCGGCACCCACGGCATCTTTGTGGTTCACACAGTTAGGTAAACTCACTGCACTAGAAAATCTATCATTCAGATCTATGAGCAAGGTGGAAGTGGGAGTGACATCATGCTGATATGGACACAATAGGGCTGGTTTGTTAAATATGATCTGTTATATAAAGTGGCTAACTATGTATCTGACATAAAGGCTGCACCCAGCAGTGACTTTTTCAGCCTTTAATTGGCTGCTGTGTGAGCTCAAACTTTGGGCCTGCTCAGATTTTCATCCTTTTTCCTGACCTGAGGAATAGGAACGTGAGTTTGCAATGAGAAATAAGGTTTTGTGATACGAGTGATGGCCATAGGGAGGACTCTATACTAGCAGCTTGTAGCTGATACTGATTTCTGTATTCAGTTTCATTCACTATTAACTATTTTTAGCTTTTCAGTTTTATTTTGTAGCTGTTATCCCTAAACTGTCTCACACAGCTATATATTGTCTTTTTTGTGTGTCATGTTGAATGTTCTGAATGTACTGTCGTTCTCATCATTCTCTGGAGACTCAAATAAAATTATAAAGGGTATTAAGGATAATTTGGTCAAGATTCCTCAGCTTCGAATCTCAAGGTTTCAGTTTATTAGACTGGTTAAATCAAAAAATTTCTTAAAACTCCATTCTACATGATGATGTTTTATTGATCCTGATTTAAATGACATCATTTAACCCCACTGTCTTTTGTTTTGCCTCACTTTCTCATTTCTGTCATAACTTTGATTACAACATAACATTTTCATTCCAGTTTGTTTTTTCAGATCTTTTCTCGCTCGAAAGTTCAGCAGCGCAGGACATCAAAAAAGCTCTGTTTCTGTGGTATGAAATAACCTAAACCATCAGCGCTGCTTCTGCATCACTGGGCCCACAGAGCAGCTGCACCAGAGACTTACGGTCATTAAGCGCAGGGCAATTAAGCCTGAGCAGCCAACTTCTGCCAGCTGTAGCGGCTGACTTTCAGTTTAACAATTCACCAACTTGAATGTAGATAAAACAATTTAATTTTGCAGCTCTTTCAGACTTTCAAAATATTATCAGATTGATGAATTAAATCTCGATCGTGGAATGGGTCCCATTTCTACCCCTTAAATCTTCCACATCAGCATTAAGTCAGCTGTTTGTTTTGTTGTGGTTTGTTTGGGTTTTTTTTTTACAATATGACAATTGAAAATATTCCCTGTGAATCATAGTGGGTTTTGCAGCCTGCTTTTTTTGCATACTGTTTGTTAGTAAAACCCTGATGACATTTTCAAAGTTAATGATACTCTAAGTTTGAATCGATTGCTCAACAAGTCCAAATAAAAATGAAGCAAGTGACCTGCAGAGCACATCTGAGGACTCGAAACTCCAGTGGAACAATTTACCAGGTGGGCTATCTTTAAGTTTTTCGACATGTACATGACTTGCGTTTTCACAGCTGGATGTCTCATTTGATTTCTGACACTTTTCCACCTTTGCTTTATTCACACAGATATCAGTGAACAGACACGCGAGAACATGAAGACTGTGATTCTTGCTCTTGTGGTGTTGCTGGTTGTCAGCCAGGGTGAGTTCATGTACAGGAAACACTACAAATATGCAGCTGATTAATAACACCTGGAAATGTATATCATGTTTCCAGTGTGTCTGTTGTGAGCAGATTTTAGAGCTAGAGAATAGTCATCTGTGGCAGTGACAATGCAGCACTAGTTTGTATACAGTGGCTAAACAAATTCTTTTTCTTCTCCAGGTAAAGCCTTGACGTGTTTGTGCGGAGGTCGTACACGATGTCCTGGGCGTCACCAGACCTGCACTGGTCCAAATCAAGTCTGTGCTTACTTCGCCTATTATTTTGGTAAGCACAGGCTGTTCCTTCAGTTTACTATTCAGTCGAGAAACAATAAGGAAAAACATACATTACATGAACCAGTTCAGAGTCATAACTTTCTATAATAATCGATCCTATCTTTTTGCATGTTTTCACAGATTACGGCTTCATCCAGCGATGCAATGATGCAGATGATTGCATGGAAGCACTATATTATGGACAAGCGACTGTCAAATGCTGCAAGACTAATCTGTGCAACTCAGGGCCGGCCCTGGACACCTGGGGGTCCTAAGCAGGATATGTTTTGGGGGCCATACTTTGCCATAAATAGACAGTTAAGGATACACATAACCAGATACCGTATGTAATTATAAACCTTATGCATTGAATTTTTACCTCTATCAACGTGATGGTCCATCATTTACTGCTAACTGAAAGCTAACAAACTGTATTTGCCTTTTTTACCTTTACTATCTGTCTGAATGCTGCTTAGTGTTGGAAATTTAAATCTGCTTGACCACTGGACAACTCCAAACCTAAAGGATAATATAGAATATCTGATGCACAGGAGAAAAATAAATGCAACAAAAGATTATAGTTAGATTTACATTTATTCTCTAAATTAGAATATGTAACAAGAATATGTAAAGCCTAGTTCACATTACTCAATTTTCACCCTGATTTTGCATTGTGGAGACTATCATAATCTTTTGTGTTCATACCTGGCGACGTGTGTTTCTGTCAGCGGGAGTCTCACCAACTGCGCTACGACCTGTGTGTGCACACCACAAGATTTCTCCACCGAGCCCTCGCCAACAGAGCAGCAGATAACACGGTAATGTCACCAAACTTGGAGACAACACATTGTAAAGGCATGGATATTCTTCCCAGTGTTGAATCAGATCTGCCTCCAGGGTCTGGGTCCAATCACAACACGCTCCCTGTGATCCTGTGGACGCCGTCATTGTTGTTGCTTGCCGGCTTGTCAGTGTTACGAGATCTTGGGAGAGAAACAAGCAACCAGGGCTATGGAAACAAGCCCAAAAGAAGCGACTATCATGCATTTAAATAACTTATTAGACCGATATATATAGAAGAAGGTGACATTTAGAGAGCAAGCCTAAATAAGCAACTCCACTTCAGAAACAAGCTCAAAGTCGCAGCTAATAAGCGGACCTGGCAACCCTATGGCTTGTCCTCCTCACATTTCTTTCGTCCTCTTTGTCAGTCGTGTCACACTTCTCCAGTTTTCTAGCATGCCCGATATCCAGTCCCAGTCTCAGACAAGGGGGTGACTTGCTCGTAGGCTTGTTCACACATGAGGACTCGTCATGGCAGAGTATCTGCCAACTCACCTCCGACCCAAAGTGGCTCTCAAGATCCTCTGCGACGTCAAAATCGGGGTGAAAATCGTGTAATGTGAACTAGGCTTTACTTGACTTTACCTTGAGCTTGTTTGTTTGCCTCTTCCTGCTCTTCGCTCCTGAGGGATATGCCCGCTTCGACATCTGTGTAGACAGCACTGCGCATGCTCCGTTCAGTGAACGGCATCTGCCCCCTGGTCCGTAGGGTCCCTGCCCTGCTACAGGTCATGTTATGTATGTTGACCATTGATGTTGATTCAATAGACATCGTTGCCAGTTTTTTGGATCAAACAAACACGAAGATCCTCACATGCCCTATGAACAAGTAGGCTGCAGTTCACTGAAAATAACAGGGTTGCCAGGTCTGTGCAGAGGTGGGACACTCAAGCCCTTTTTAAATAGGAAAGCCCAATCAGTCTTTTTTCACCATTGGCAGTATAAAAACAAAATCGGGGAGTGCAGCAAAATGCCGCTTACCTACTTTTGTTTATACAGAATGTGCCTTTTTCGGGGCAATGGGGGGTGTGAGCAAGTAACAAAATGTGTAGCTCAGCGTGTGATGTAAATAATGACGTGGGAGGGAAGCCGCGGCTGGTCAGTCTCTCTGCGATCTGTGTCTGTCAGATTTGTGTTTCTCTCTTGCTACTAGCTGCTCATTCCTGCTATCAGCTGTTTCCTGTTTATCCACCGCCAGTGGCTCGCACGTGTGGCGTCATCAACAGCTCCTCCCACAAGTCATCAACAGCTCCTCCCGTGGCGGAAGGGCGCCTTGTTCTTTTTAAACTAAAAAGGTTCCACCAATATGTCTACCCTATGAGGCAGAAAATTGGGCACCTTGGATCAACTCGCCAGTCGGCTCTGTGTGTCTAAACGCTTGCAGCTTGCTGGCAAAACGGCCCAACATTCGCCGAAAATCTGGCAGTCTAAAAGCCCCCCCCCCCCCCCCCCCCCAGTGGCTGCGGGGCCCTAAGCGGCCGCATAATTCGCTTACAGGGAGGTCCAGCTATGGTGCAACTGATACTGTTTGGCATTGGCAGAGAAGATTGGCACAATCCACATACTCAGCTCTGCTGCTCATCCCACAAAGGCATGTTCCTTACAAATGTTGCACCATTTAAAAGGTAAAAAAAAAACAAAAAAAAAACAGGCTTTCCAACAGTATAAGATTTATTGCCAAGCAGCATTGTTACAACAACGAAATAATCTACCAAACACAAATTTCCTCACTTTTTGTGCTTAGTTTATAATAATCTGCTTTTAAGTGTTGTCATAATAAAGACAAATCAGTTGCAACTATTGTCCTCTTTCACTTTTTCTGTTTTTTTTCTAATGGTTTTCAAAACTAAATATAAATGTTGCGTTGTTATTTACAATTATTGCATTTCATAAAGAACTTTCATTCTGGGAAAAAAACAGACTATTGTTCTGGCTGGTAAAAGTCAAGTTTTGGTGATGGTCATAATTCCAATCCCACAAACTCACGACTTTATATTAAAGGTAAATAACTGCATCACCTTTTGTGGGTTTTGTGGGTGAACTACAATTCAAGATGCAGACCTTTATCATGTTTTTGTTTTGTTTTTTTGTGTAGAAATAAATAGCATTTTTAATTAGTATTGGTAATCCATTTTTTTTCTTGCATTGATCACATAATTCAGCTCACATTTGTCCTGGCTGTTCAAAAAAGAACTGGATAGGATCACTCTGATGATCCAAATCTGGATTACCAGTACTTTAAATGGGCTGCAGGCGGTGCCAAAATTCACACAAAATAAAAGATCCTTAACTCCACTGGGCCTGACTTGTAACTGAGAACAAAGCTAAACACTGACCAGCAGATGGCAGCAAACATTAGGAACATATGTAAAGATAAGTTTTTGATGATTTAATTTTTATTGACTGGGATAACCTTGAACATTCTTAATTCATATCCTTTTTTTAGATTATTGTCCTGACTTTACCACTCAGCTCACAGTTTATTGTATATTTCATTTCATTATGATTTTAATGAATAAAAACTCAAGTCCTAAAAATATACACACTGATGGCAGCGGCCCCCCCCAGCAGAAAAATGAGCCATGCCACACCACAAAAACTGCTCAGGAATGGCCTGAGGAACGTGATGAAAAGCTCAAGGTATCAACCTGGCCTCCAAATCTCCCACACCCCAATCTGACTGAGCATCTTGGGAAGTGCTGGTACCCCACCTCACAACTGACAGGTCTCAAATGATGCAAAGCCATGTGTCCATGCCTTGACATGTCGGAGACAAGTCCGATCCAGGGAGGCCCCACTGTGCATTAGGGGTACCTCTGAGGTACCAGCATGTCCCATGGATGCTCGATCAGATTTGGATCTGGGGAATTTGGAGGCGAAGTCGTATAATCCATATCATATTCAAGTGTTTTGAATGTCACAAACTGGAGGTTTGATCCGGATGAAAAACTGGATTGGATTACCTGATCTTATCCGATCACGTGATCCTGTTTTTTCCTTTGAACAACCGCATTGGGTTTTGCAGCCTGGCCTTGATGTGTCACTCTGAGTGTGAGTAAAACCCAGATGACAATTTCAGAGTTAATGTTACACTCTACTTGCATCGATTGCGTAACAAGTGCCAATAAAAATGAAGCTGGGGACTTGAGGAACACATCTGAGGAATCACATCTCGGGATAATTCACCAGGTGGGATGTAAAGTTTTTATCATATGTCCAAGGTAATACGCAATTTGATTTCACACACTTTTCCACCTTTGCTTTATTCACACAGAGATCAGTGAACAGACACGTGAGAACATGAAGACTGTGATTCTTGCTCTTGTGGTGTTGCTGGTTGTCAGCCAGGGTGAGGAAACACTACAAACCTGCAAACATCAAGACTGCAGTTCATTGATAACACCTGTAAATACATTATGTTTCCAGTGTGTCTGTTGTGAGCAGATTTTAGAGCTAAAGGTGGTTTTAAAGGCTGCGTCACAGTAAAGTGATGTCAATTTCTGAACTTATCAGACTGTTCTAGCTGTTTTATTATTCACCTTTGCCCATTTAATCATCATATCCACATTACTGATCATTATTAGCAAATGTTTCATTTGTCCAGGTGAAGCCTTGACGTGTTACTGTGGAGGCAGGAAACAGTGTTCAGAAAGTACAGAAATCTGCACTGGTTCAAATGAAGTCTGTGCCATCATCGTCTCTCAACATGGTGAGTACAGACTGTTCCTTCTGTGTGCTGTTCAGCTAAATAACAGCTTCAGAGTTCTTATTTCTTTTTAAATCTTGTTAAAGTTGTCTTATAATCCATCCTGTCTTTTTGTCACAGATTACAGCTACTTCCAGAGCTGCTTAGATGGCAGTGACTGCAGGAGGCTCGTTCAGTCATCAGATGCATTTGGCGTGTGCTGCGTGACTGATCTGTGCAACTGATACATGAAGGTGCGAAACTGAAAAAGAAATCAGGCAACACATCTTTCTGTAATCATAATAATCTGCTGTCATGTGTTGCGTACTTTTGCTTTTCATAATAAAGATCAATCAGCAACTGTTCATTCACTTTTCCCATTAATAGAAACCATTTATTCTGACACAAAAAAACAGACTCACTGTTCCCATTGTTTTTTTGATTTTGTTATTTTCTGAAGGAGACATTTTTGCCTTCCTCATACAGTGTCACAGGGAGACTTGAGGAATCATGGGAGAGATAAAGACAGCGTGACATGCAACAAAGGTGTCCGAGGTCAGAAGTTTGTGTTTTCAACGGTTATGTCATTTGAACTGCAGGTTGTGCTGTTAACACTTTTGTATTTTAGTAGTTTGCTGTACTACAAATTGCTACAACAGTCAGTTATCTATTGCTGTTGTTATTTTACAAATCTGATTTAAAAAAAAAAAAAAAAAAACATCTCTATTTCCTCCTGGTGAATCAGTGGGGTCATGGTGGTTTTTGCAGCCTGGCCTTGATATGTCACTCCGAGTGTGAGTAAAACCCAGATGACAATTTTAGAGTTAATGTTACACTCTATTTGCATCGATTGCGTAACAAGTGCCAATAAAAATGAAGCTGGGGAGCTGCAGAACACATCTGAGGAATCAGATCTCCAGTTGAACAATTCACCAGGTGCGATATCTTTAAGCTTTTTTAATATGCGCATGGTTAAAGTGCAATACACAGCAATACTTTGAAACGTACGGCATTTGATTTTTCATTTTTCCACCTTTGCTTTATTCACACAGAGATCAGCGAACACACACGTGAAAACATGAAGACTGTGATTCTTGCTCTTGTGGTGTTGCTGGTTGTCAGCCAGGGTGAGTTCCTGTACAGGAAACACTACAAACCTCAATATTATGTTGTCTTTTCCTGTTCTGTTAGCATTACAGTGAAGTAGTTTACTTTTCTGAACTCATCTGACTGTTCTAGCTGTTTTATTATTCACCTTTACCCATTTAATTATTGCAGTATATCCACATTACTGATGATTATTAGCAAATGTTTAATTGTGTAAATATTGTGACAGCACCAGTGGTCAACCCTGCAATATGGTCTCAATATGGATACTGAAGTATCTGGTCAAATATCGCCCAGCACTAGTTACATTTGAAGATGATTTTTCTTTCATTTGTCCAGGTGAAGCCTGGTTACAGTGTTACTGAGGAGGTCTCACACCATGTTTTGACAGTATAGAGAGGTGCAGTTCACATGAAGTCTGTGCCATCATCGTCTCTCGTGACAGTGAGTGCAGACTGTTCCTTCAGTGTGCTGTTCAGCTGAAGAACAATAAGATAAAACACACAAGAATCAGAACTGTAATTTTTTTGATAACTTGTATAAGTTGTCTAATAATCCATCCTGTCTTTTGTCACAGATCACAGCTACTTCAGGAGCTGCTTAGATGCGTTTGAGTGCAGCCGGCTCATTCAGTCTCCAGATAAGTTTGGCGTGTGCTGCAGGACTGATCTGTGCAACGTCCTGTAAATTTAAAAGAGAAACCAGGCAACACATCTTTCAGTAATAATAATGATCTGCCCTCATGTGTTGTTTGTTATTGCTTTGTAATAATAAAGAGTGATCAGTTGCAGCGATTTGTTCACTTTTTCTATATTTTTTTAATGGTATTCAAAAACAACATGAATCTAAATGTTGGTGTCTTATTACTTACAATTAATACAGTAAATATAAACCTTTTATTCTGGGAAAACACAGACTATCCCAGCTGACACTGGGTGAGAGGCAGGGTACATCCTGGACAGGTCCCCAGACTATCACAGGGTTGACACACACAACCATTCACACTCACATTCACACCTACGGGCAGTTTAGAGTCACCAGTTAAGCATGTCTTTGGACTGTGGGAGGAAGCTGGAGTACCCACAGAAGACCCACGCTGACACAGGGAGAACATGCAAACTCTTGCTGTGGGGCAACAGTGCTAACCACTACACCACTGGGCCGCCTCATGGCACTTGGGACTTGCCACAACAATTTAAAACACCTGTGGGTGCACAGGGGCTTTAATAATTTGGATTTTTATAGTTGCCTAGTGTAAGTTAATGTATTAAAAAACTTGCTGCTCAGTCAAGACAGTTTGTGTTGTACGGTGGAGGGGCTGCAGGTTGTGCTATTAACACTTCTATTTTAGTATTATGCTTCATTTCTGATTGCGACATTAGTTATTTACAAATTTGTTTTAAAAAATGTATTTCCTCCTGGTGAATCAGTGGGGTCATGGTGAGTTTTGCAGCCTGGCCTTGATGTGTCACTCTGAGTGTGAGTAAAACCCAGATGACAATTTTAGAGTTAATATTACACTCTGCTTGCATCGATTGCGTAACAAGTGCCAATAAAAATGAAGCTGGCGACCTGCAGAACACATCTGAGGAATCAGATCTCCAGTGGGACAATTCACCAGGTGTGATATCTTTAGGATTTTTTTAATATTATGTGCATGATTAAAGTGCTCCCAAGAATACTTCAAAATGTACGGCATTTGATTTTTCATTTTTCCACCTTTGCTTTATTCACACAGAGATCAGCGAACAGACACGTGAGAACATGAAGACTGTGATTCTTGCTCTTGTGGTGTTGCTGGTTGTCAGCCAGGGTGAGATCGTGTACAGGAAACACTACAAACCTCAGTATTATGTTGTTGTCTTTTCCTGTTCTTGTAGCATTGCAGTGAAGTGATTTACTTTTCTGAACTCATCTGACTGTTCTAGCTGTTTTATTATTCACCTTTACCCATTTAATTATTGCAGTATATCCACATTACTGATGATTATTAGCAAATGTTTAATTGTGTAAATATTGTGACAGCACCAGTGGTCAACTCTACAATAGTTTCTCTCTCAGTTTTTGGTCAAAATATTGTGATATAATATCTTCTGCATATCACCCAGCACTAGTTACATTTTTATAATATTTCTTCTTTTCTCTATTCAGGTGAAGCCTTGAGGTGTTACTGTGGAGGTCGTACACAGTGTTCAGACCGTATACAGACCTGCTACGGTTCAAATCAAGTCTGTGCCTACATCATCTTTCATCATGGTGAGCACAGACTGTTCCTTCTGTGTGCTGCTCAGCTAAAAACAATAAGAGAAAACATACGTTACATGCATCAATTCAGAGTCACTACTGTATTTAAAAACTTGTCTTTATCCATTATTTCACAGATTACAGCTACTTCCAGAGCTGCTACAATGAAGATGACTGCAGGCTGCTCAGTCAGTCACCAGTAACATCTGGCAGCTGCTGCAGCACTGATCTGTGCAACCGATAAATGGACCTGCAAAATTCAGGCAACACATCTTTCAGTAATAATAATAATCTGCTTTGATGTGTTGTTAACTTCACAATAAAGATCAATCAGTTGCAACTATTTTTCTCATTCACATTTTCTGTTTTTTTGACACCTTTTTCATCCTTTGTTATGTTATCTTTTTGGGGGAAGCAACACAGCAACTCTATAGGTCTAAGAACAGAGGGTGACAGAGGCGAATTGGGATTTGTGGTACAGGAACTGACATTGACACGCCATCTGTATCATAAATATGTTGATGTATGTTACTTTGCTGGATTAGAGTTCTGGTATAATTTCCATCTGCAGTGGGGCTACTGATAGAAAGGCAGTGTGTGCGCATGGAGTGAGCAGTCGAGCAGGGGATACAAATGATGGTGAGGACAGCAGAGCTGAGCAGGAAAACATGTCTACAGCTAGCGGTAAAGTGGTCAGATTAACAGTAAATGTGCAGTGTAAGTCACAGTTTTTCTGTTAATAAAGACTGCCACTTCTCAAGGCCAAGTGGAGCTCCTGTGTGTTGCTTTCCATCTGCTGGTAAAGTGAAGGGGGTTAATCTTGAAGTTACATCAGCCCTGGGGATAAACAAATCTTCCCTGTGCTTTAGGACCATGGTCAGGGAGCTGAGGCAGGAGCAGTTAAAAGCATATTCCCAGAATCTACCTCCTCGCCCCCTTTTAACATAGATGTATAATAATTAGGGATGTCAGCGATAACGTGTTAACTGCAATGCAATTAAGGCCTGCACATAATGCTATTTTGAGTTTGAGCTACCATCTTTGAGCTGAGCACACAGGTGTAGCTTATCAGACTGATGTCAGCGGGCAACCGCATCGACCCAGTGATTCTCCAGAGACCCTGTGTCCTCATATGAGGACATCACATTTTGGGTTTACTTGACCTTATACTTCATTCTGCTTAACTCATACCTGTTGTCCTCATTCATGAACACTTTCTTGTGACATGTAGTGGCAGTAAGAGCACAATACACTCACTCCATGTAAAAACAAGATGGTAGCCAACCATGTCGTCCAAAATCATGAAAAAACGTTGCAGTATAGCATGTTGTCGGAAATCATGAAAAAACGTCCTAATATAGAATGTGGTCTGAAAGCATCAAAAAACGTAACAGTATAGCATGTTGTCCAAATTATGAAAAACCGTCATAGAATAGCATATCGTCCAAAATCACGACAAAATGTCATAGTACAGCATGTCGTCCGAAACCATGAAAAAAAGCCATATTATAGCATGTCAGTCTGTAGCTGATCCCGACCCAAAAGCAGACAAGGTCCAAAACCTGATCACATTTCATGGTTGAAGCTTGTTTATTTATGATTAATAGTGTTTGTGATTTGATATGCAGTACAAGTTTGACCAATTTTACTAACACTAGCAAGCCAAGACACTGTTAATTTGAAAGTACTCGTATGAAGACATTGGGACTTTACTATCGTCTTGTTTGAGGGCACTGGGACTTAATTGTCATAGACAACGTTTAATTTTTATACCTCTTGGCTCCTGCTGATCCCAAATCACTGGGAGAAATTACAAAATGTACACCAAACAAAAGTTGGGGTCTCAGGAAAGAAATTAACTACAGTGCTGCTAAATGGGTGGAAACTGACTTCAGACCTGCATTTTAAATCATGTGTGTGATTAATTCTGACTTCATATGGATAGAGAAAAACTGCTAGCTGCTAGGCTAACATATGCAATGTAAAATATCATAGGTTTGTGCTAATAATGTTAGCATGTTGTATTTGTGGGGAAAAAAAACACATCTAATATATGTGTGAGCTGTAATTGAACCTAACTTTGTTACATAACCTTTGTTAAATGTTGCTGCTCCTGGCTTCATATGAGTAGAGAAAAAGTCAGCTAGCTGCTAGGCTAACATATACAATGTAAAATGCTATAGGTTTTTGCTAATAATGGTTGCATGTTGTATTTCTGGGGGGGGGGGGGACATGTCTAAAAAAAGTAAAACTTGTAAGCTGTAATTGAAACTAAGTTTGTCACGTAACCTTTGTTGAATGTTGCTGTTCATGGCTTCATATGAGTAGAGAAAAAGTCCACTAGCTGCAAGGCTCATTTATACAATGTAAAATGCCATATATTTTTGTTAATAATGTTAGCATGTTGTATTTGTGGGAAAAACACATCTGGTATAAGTGAAACCTGTGAGCTCTAATTGAACCTAACTTTGTCATGTAACCTTTGTTAAATGTTGCTGTTCCTGGCTTCATATGAGTAGAGGAAAAAGTCCACTAGCTGCAAGGCTAACGTATACAATGTAAAATGCTATAGGTTTTTGCGAATAATGATAGCATGTTGTATTTGTGGGGAAAATGTGTCCAGAAAAAGACAAGTATTTTGTCTGTGAATGTTGTGAGATATATTGAAGCTGATTTGTGTGCTAGTGTTTGAAAGTGTCGCAATTAAGACGTTAAATGTGTGTTTAATATGTGTTTTGAATCAGTCAAACTTTACAGCACCTCATAGACACTCCACCACCAACTGGATGAGTTGAGCAAAAAGAGCAGTTTATTCTTTATTCATTCTTACATTTCTTTAGATTTTTTTTTTTTCAGGGAAAAACCTCTCTAAATGTATTTGTTACAAAATATTAATGGGGCAGTGACCAAACTTTTGACGAGGTTGCCTGATGTTGTGTTGCAGCTCCCTCTGTGACCACTGGAGGGCAGTGAAGACTCAGTTCAGCTGAAGGACTGAGCCACACTCGTCTCTGTCAGTCTTTCACTGTCACAAAGCACAGCTCATATCAAACTGGTTTCTTGAACATGACAGTGAGTTCACTGTACTTAAATGGCCTCCACAGTCACCAGCCACCATTTTAATAACTCGGCATCAGAGCTAACAGGATGTAAGTGCTCCTGTGACTTCCTGCACAGACTGAAGGCTGCAGAAAACTGTATGGAAACTGTCCCACTTCACCTCCTGCAGCCGCCTCATCTCATCCAGTGAGTTGGCTTCTTGGCTCAGCCTCTGACGTCCCACTCTCCCGCCATCTGATTGGCTGTCACACTGCATCACATGACGGACGAATCCAGGAAGTATTTTGGTTACACAAGGCGGAAGCGCATATTTTTCTGAACCTGAAAGTGTTTTAGGAGAAAACGTTGCGAAAGAGGACCAACACGGTTATAACTCACTATCCACAGGGCGGAGTGGATATTGTTTGTCGTTGTTGGTAAGAACACCAACGTGTTTATTGTTTAATTACGGTGGTTTTGCTTGTTAGCCGAGGTTAGCATTGCTAGCGAGCGTTAGCCTCGCAGCTAACTCACAGCTTGGTTTGTTTTTATCTGGTTATTCGGTCAAAGTTAACGCCGGCAGGTGTTGTGGTGTAATCGGTTCAACTGGATGTTGGTAATGTCGTCTTTTAAACTTAAATAAATATATATTTGCTGGACTCATTTCATTAGAGTGTGATATTGACCCCAAAATATGTCGATGTAATATAATAAAAGCAGTTTCCAGTTAGTTATGATAAACTTCTAAACCCTTTCAAGCAGCTGACCTTTCATAAACTAACGTTATTACTCCCGTTTTATATCTGTACACAGTCAGCGCTGTGTGTGACCATATAACTCGTAGCTATAACGTTTTGAAATATTTTTACCAATAGGCAGTGGTGAAAAGAACATTTATCTAAGTACTTAAGTGCACATTTGAGGTACTTTTACTTGATTTTAGTATTTCTATTTCCTACTATTTTATACTTAGACTTCATTACATGTCAGAGGAAAATTCCACATCATCTATCTGACAGCTTTATTACTTTGTGGATTAAAATAAGCAAACTATAATCAGTCAATAAATTCTGACATAAATCTGATCTGAATATGATTCAAGATTTTTACTTGTATTTTTACACTGTTCTACTGCTACTTTTACTAAAGAAAACGCACTTCACCACTGCTAGTAGGGACAGGTATTAGGATATGTGACTGACGACAGCTGTCATGAAAAGTGACATTTAAATTTCAGTAAGGAAATAAAAATAAACAGGGCTGCAGACAACTAAAATCTTTTTTCAGTTCAATTCAGTTTTAATTATTAACCATAATATCACAAATCATATTTGCCTCAGACAGCACCCCTCTGTGCTTTGACCCTCACTGTGGGTAAGGAAAAACTCCCCCAAAAAATGGTAGCAACCTCAGGAAGAGCAACTGAGGAGGGATCCCACTTCCAGGACAGACAGACGTGCAATAGATGTCGCACAGAACAGATCAACATAATAAATTTGCAGTAATCCACATGACAAAACTATACAAAAAGAGAGACAGAGAGAGATGCAGGGCAAGCAGTAATGACAATAGCTACAATAACATTGATTTTAGTAACAATATTTTAATAATAATTGTATTTTGGTAGCATATATGTTATAAGTAAACATTAGTATATGACAGTATATGTGATAATAATAATCATATGTGTACAATAATAGTAGCTGTATGATGATAATAATAACAACAGTAGTAGTCGACATCAGGCAGGACCGCAACAGCAGTGTAACCACGACCCACAATTCGAGGGAACCTGCGAGACAGTGGAGCACAAAGGCTCCAGAGAAGAAGCCGAGTTAGTGACATGCAGTAACAGGACATGAATGTTAGCAAATAAAGAAGAACCAAGTTTTCAGAATCTGAGAGAGGGAGAGAAGGAGCTCGGTGTGTCATAGGAGGTCTCCCCAGCAGACTAGGCCTATGTCAGCCTAACTAGGGGCTGGTCTAAGAGAAGCCTGAGCCAGCCCTAACTATAAGCTTTATAATAAAGGAAAGTCTTATGTCTCCTTTTAAAGGTGGAGATGGTGTCTGCCTCCCGAACCTAATGGGAGTATTATGACTGGGAGGAGTGGATTCATTTAGACTAACATAGTCATCGTGACACAGCTAGGTTTCAGTGACACAGAATAAATCAATGTGATTATCTGATACCTTCACAGAAGGTGCAATTTTTTATTTGGTTTATATGTACATCTCTTCTTTTTTTTAACTTTCCCTATTCTAGCTTCTTAGGTGTGAATATTTTAAGGTTTTTATACTCCTCTATGGCAGTTGACTGGATATTTTTGGGTTTGTGGACAAAACAAGACATTTGAGGACGTCATCTCGGGCTTTGAGATACACGGACTGACATTTTTTTACCATTTTTATAAACCAAACAATTAGTCAGTTAATCGAGAAAATAATTGTTCTTTCTCAAATTTTGTTCTCTTTAGATGTTCTCATAAATAGATCCACTAATTTTCTATGCTTTTATTTTTTAAGGTAGACCTGGTCACTCCGCTGCTGCCCACCTGATCCAGTTCTTCCCACCTGGAGTTTGGCTTCTGACCTCGCTCACCATCAGTGCCTCTGCGTCCAGACTCAGCTTCTGTCTTTACACCTCCTTAACTTGTAGTTTCAGCACATCTCATCCATAACAGCCTCCGTCTGTGTCAATGGCTGGGCGTGGTGGAGGATCAACCAGGCCAAATGGTGCCGCAGCAGCAAACAAAATCTGCCAATTCAAACTGGTGCTGCTGGGGGAGTCGGCGGTGGGCAAGTCCAGCTTAGTGCTGCGCTTTGTCAAAGGCCAGTTTCATGAGTTCCAGGAGAGCACCATTGGAGGTAAGATACAAATATATGTTTGTAGAGTTCTGGAGGAGTGGATTGAGAGGTAGATTGTGATGTTGTTTGTATGTAAGTAATGAATATTGTTTGAAATTAATCAATAATTGGCCAATACAATACCTAATAAAAGTTAATGTATTATAAAGATGTTTTCATTTACTGAAATAGGCCAAAGTTCTCAAAATTTCACACAAGCAGCTGTTTGAGAACTTTGTTTAAATACAGCGCTGTCTCCTAGAATTTATGTTTATGTACAACTAATTGAAACATGAAAGTTAATAACATGTCAGGCAGGAAATCCAAAGTGTGGGATCATTGTGAGAAGGTGAAGGACGAACCCAAGGTGATATGTAAACTCATCTTCATTGGTCGACTACAAACATGACGTATCATCTGAAACATGCCAGTAGCTACATGCCCATTAGCCTCTTAACACAATCATTACTGCTTTGCTGACAGCGTCGTGTAATAATTAAATTAATATCGTGAACATGTGGGCGACTAGTCGACTAATGGCCCTAAATGACGACTTTTGGTTGTCTAGGAATATTCTTAGTCGGGGGCAGCCCTACTTGCAGAACAGTGACCACTTGTAGTGACAACAGCACTATTTCTCTCTTTATCTGTCCCTTACCTTAACCAAAGTGCTTTTGTTGCCTAAACTTAAGACAGGAGCCTGGACGCAAACCTGAAGTTCTGGTGTCAAAGTTCAGCACTTTTTATGCCCCCCCAATCTCTCTAACCACCTCCTTGAGAAGTCTATGTGATGCATTAATGTAGTTTTTCGTTACCTGAAAGAAACGTTGTCTCTTAACATAATCCGTGCAGCAATTATGTTTCATTGAATGAGCCAAAATCCACACTAATTCTTTGGCAGTATTGGTGTGTGGGAGCCTTTGAGCATTCACTTGCTGCTGACATGAACAGGATCTCTCAGTAGGCTGGACAGGCACATGGTCCTTAAACATTATCATCCCACTGATTTGTGTTTGTCCTGCTCTCCTCAGCCGCCTTCCTCACTCAGACTGTCTGTCTTGACGACACCACTGTGAAGTTTGAGATCTGGGACACAGCAGGTCAGGAGCGTTACCACAGCTTGGCTCCGATGTACTACAGAGGCGCCCAGGCGGCCATTGTGGTCTACGACATTACCAACACAGTAGGTTTCACCTGCAGGGCAGCATCAACTTATCAGTCAGTAGCAACATGATGAAGTCTTGCTTTTGATGTTACAGTCAAATACATCAGTTTTAAGATAAACTATGTTGATAATCAGACTCCAATTTTAGGTCATTTCAGTCTAAAGTTAGACCTGTGGGCGTTCAGACCTGTGGGTGTTTTGACGTCACACAGAAGTGTACACACTGTAGGTGACAATGTTCCACCTCGGTGAAAGCTGTAGTTGGTAAAAATATGTTCATGCTATATTTGATGAAACTCTCTAATCCTAACAGGAGTACATGAGACAGGTAATCTGTCTGTCTGCCACTTCCCAGTGCAGAGGTCAGCAATCTTTACTGTTTGAAGAGACAAATTTTGAGCATGAAAAACGCGTCTGTGTGGAGCTACAAAACATATTAAGCCTTATAATGAAGGAAACACAGCCTACTCTAAGCTAAGTCTAGATTATCTATCAGTATTATTAATAGGTCTAAATGAGCTTTCACTGAAATGTTTAACAACAAGGTGGCCACTCTGCAGTGAGCTGTTTATGATTATTTGGTGCTTAAATTTTGCAGTGTTGGTGGTAAAAGCAAACAAATCTGACACATGGCAGAAAATATTCGGTTAACGTGACTTCTGGTACGACATTTCAGCAAATATAACAAAAAGTTAATTTTTTTAAAAAGTTACCAGCTGTAGCTCCAAATATAGTTGATGTGTGAATGAACGACGACTAATAACGTGTGTTGCTCGATCAGGATACTTTTGCACGAGCAAAGAACTGGGTGAAGGAGCTGCAGAGGCAAGCCAGCCCCAACATAGTGATCGCTCTGGCTGGAAACAAGGCAGACATCGCAAACAAGAGAGCTGTAGACATGCAGGTACGAAGATCAAATTGATTATAGTTATTTAAAGCCTCATCCTGAGTCATATGCAGTTAATGTCTAATATTATCCTCAATGTCTAAATTACGCTCTCAGGAGGCACAAACGTACGCTGATGACAACAGTCTACTCTTCATGGAGACCTCAGCCAAGACTGCCATGAACGTCAATGAGATTTTCATGGCTATTGGTAAGTGCATCATTCAGTTGGGCCAAATGTTCCTTCACACTGCTCTCACAGATGAATATATCAGGCAACACTTTAGTTCTTTAGTGCAGTTAAGTTGAGTTACATATATATTTCAGAACTCGCACAACACAGCTGATCTTACCTGAATTGAGTGGTTAAGTGGTCGGAGTTACTGACAGCAATATAAAGCCTATTGTTGGAGGTGGTTGCGTGTCATTGCATCCCACCAGTAAATGGGCTAAAATTAGTGCGTTCACCCAGGTGTTGTTTCTATCAAAGCCAGGTGTTAACAGGTCTTTGCTGTAAAAGAAGGGGCAGTAGAAAACTGTTTTTCGCCAGTGTCAAAATTTTCAAGTAATGTTTAAATCTGCTATATTCAAACCTGTGTGATCCTGTCCCTGCAGCAAAGAAGCTACCGAAGAGCGATCCTCAGGGCGGAGCTGGACAAGGGGGGCGGACCAGGACAGGAGTGGATCTACAAGAAGCTGCTCCCCCGAGCCGCAGCAGCCAGTGCTGCGGCGGCGGCAATTAGCAAGTACAACACAACGAACTTAGTGAGCGAGCCCTGAACATCGATGTAAGGACAGCACGTAGCTTAAAAAACCCAGAGAGGCAGGAGAGGGCAGAGCCACTCGCCAGCCCTGCACTTAAACTGAGATTACAAATGAGATTATCTGGATCCTCTTTGATTAAAGGAACATTTTTTAAAGAATCATAAGCTAGAGGGAATTACCAAGATCCCTCACTCTTTCTCTGTCTCTCCCCCGTGTCTCTATCTACCTCCCTGTTCATCTTCAGCCTGTCTCAGTTGATTGAATTCTGTCTTAAATGATTTTTTTTGAAGGGTGATGTTGAGGTTGTTTGCCATTTTCCCTTTCTGTTTGAGTGTGTGTGTGTCCATGTTATGTATGTGTATGTATACAGTACATACACATACATGTACCATTGGCAGTTTTCTACTCTTGTCATTTCCCTCTACAGTGATCATCATTATGAAAGAAACAAACACACAACTACTAATGCTGTAATTGCAAAACGACAGAGCAATTAATCCCAAAGGTTTTTGTCTCGTTGCAATTTAGACCACAGCAGTTTGTTCTTGTTAGGGACCCGGACATGACCAGTTGTGAGGAAAGCTCTGTGCTTATTGAAGCAGGTCGTGATTTGATAGGCTACACATCTGAAGATGTTTCTGAACTGTGCAACAAATGCAGTTGTTTGCATTCATTGTGTATTGATACCTGTAACACCACAGAGTTGTTAGCCTTTTTTAAAAAGAAATGTGAAAATAACTTGTAAATCTAAAAAAGTAATAAATAACATGCAAGATTCATTTTTGTTTGGAGTTGTTTTGCAGTGGGATGGTGTATGGAGGAGGATAAGTATTTGCATGTATGTCTTTAAGTCTGTTAGCAGAGCAGGAGGGAAGAAGAAGCAGTGCGGCCTCCTGAAACAGGGTCTTTAGATACATAACAGTGTTGGCCCAAATACAAGACATTATTATTTCTTGTGAATTTAATGTAGAAAAGGGACTATAAGATTATACACTCAGCAGTCTTTTTCTGTCTCTTAATACTTCATGCTAATTACCCTTTGGGATTATAAATTATAATTAGAAACACCACCAATGTAGATGTATTTTTATTGGCTTTCTTACTATACAGCTTAAAAATGAAAAGAAGTCGTTTAAAATATGTCACCTGTAAGTATAGTGTATAGCATGCATGTTTCCTATTGCTTTGTGGACTCCTGTTTTAAAGCCTTTCTTTTTGGAGCCAGAAGTGACTGTATTTGGGTGAGAGGTTGGCGCTCTCGGGGAGTGAGGGGTTGATCGGACTGAGGGTGCTTTCAAACCTAGGACACATTCACACTGGCGCTATTTGGTCTGCTTCAAACGAACCCTGGGCCTCTTCCACAGATAGTTCGGTTCGTTTGGAGTGGTGAGAACGCTCATTTGAACCCTGGTAAGCTTAAAAACTGGGGGTCTCTGTTCACTTGCAAGTGAACCCTGGTGTGGTTCACTTGCAAGTGAACCCTGGTGCGGTTCGCTTAAAGTGCAGTGTGAAAGTGAACCGAACTAAATGAAGGTTAGAAATTTCTCAGCATTCCCTGCCAATCAAACCGAGTCCTCTGGACGATCCTGGTGTGAACGCACCCCTAGAGTTTGCTTGCTTTGATCCAAATCAGGGACTTATTTTGTTACAAAGTTGTATAATTGCCTAGAGTTGGTTCGTGTTCTCACGGCAGCATTTAGAAGCGAACCAGATAAAATGCCTTGTGTCAGAAAGCTGCTCTTGATTGGTCAGAATTTCCATGTGGGAAAAAATCCAGGAAGTAAACCAAACGTTGAAGAAGAGTACACTTGCAAGATAAATGTGACGCTTTCTAATGCCACAATGGAGGGACAACTACGCAGGTTGATTTTAGCGCTGCTCATCATGGACTATATTGCTGTCATTGTTCATTTTAGTCAAACCATACAGTTTGAAAACGAGGCGCGGCTCCAACTAGAAAACAATGTTTTGATGCATTGGATGTGCTGAATGTGCACATTAAGGCAGTACAGGAGGAGGTGCACATTAATAATCCTCCAGGACTGTAACATGCTCATGTTTAACCCAAACAATGCGTCATGTGACTGCATTTGGTTCAAATCGAGGTCGGAACACGTTCTCACCACAAATGAACCGCACCAGAGTTCGTTTGTAACCAGACCAAGACCACCTCTTCAAGAAGGTCTCAGTCCAAAGCACCCTTAGGGAATTCTGGCATCCTCTTCTTCTTAAATCTGGCACAACTGTCAACTCAGACTCAACAACTGACTAGGATTTGGTGGTGGAAGTTCATTTTCCGGATAACACGAACATACTTTTACTGAAATAAAAATTTGAATTCAGGAATTCTACATGCAGTGGAGTATTTTGACATATTGGTATTAGTACATTTACTTGAGTAAGGGGTCTGAATTCTTCTGCCACTGCCTGACTCTCACTTTTTCTGAAGATAACGTGGCTTTAGCAGTCCTAGATACATCAGCTTCAAGACTGAATGCCCTGATCCTGATCAAAGAAATTTCTGTCCCTTGTTCACAAAATTACAGCCAAACAACTACACAATAAACAAACATAAAGGATATACAGTAGACCCAACCGACTCATTCCAGTTAACGTAATTTCAAATCTTTTTGAAGGTTATTCCAAATAAGAGGAGCAGAACACATATAAGCTTTCTTTCCCAGCCCAGTCCATGCATGATCTGCAAAGCAAAAATGGTTTTAAAAATGAGTTAAAGTCTAAAATTTACATTTCTAAGCACCAGTAAACATTTTCAACCACTAGATGGCAGCATCACACTTTGCTCTAGAGTCATTGTCACAAATGGTTCCCTATTAAATGCATCGGTAGCCTGTAATTTACACATGGTGCGTATTTCCAAAAAAATAAACATGGAAGTAAAAGACACTAAATAGATATAGAATTACTGGGCAACTATTTCGAAGTCGAATGAGTCAAAGTCATTTTTTAAAGCCAAAATGTGAAATGTGCGTGTGTGTGTGTGTGTTTGTGGTAAATCTGTTAAACTACTGTCATGTTTAAGTGAAGGAAAGGACAAACTCTTACCCGCAGTTTCATAGCTTGAAGAAATGTAGCACACAGTCAGTTTTTGCATCTGTATTCATGGGCGTGTGTGTGAAAGAGGACAGTATGTAGATCGACCATGCAAAAAACCATTACAGGCAAAGTGAAAATGAAAAACGCTGTCTTGCAGAGGACTGGCAGAGTAGTGGTGTGCTTCATTTGTGCTCACCTGATTATTCTGCAGCTCATTTTATAGCAGGGACTCTGTGGGTTAATGCAGCAGTTCACTTTGTTGTGATGAACGCTGCCCTTTTTAATAGAGGTCCCCGCAGCTCTTTGAGGTTTTAAGTCTATTAGCTAAAGAAACTGTAGCATACATTAAATGGCTTTCATGCAAATGAGGCGTTCTGAGTCTGTAAAGGTTTTAGAAAGGTCTTTGTTGCAGAGGTCTGAATGTTTGAGAATGCAGGGTACAGCTTCGAATACTGGAAATTCACCGTCAATGTATTCAGATGAAACTAGTCTAGTGCATAATGCAACCAATCCTCCCTGTATGAGCAAATGTTCAGTTATTGTTAAAATGTTTAAGAGACGTATTGACTCAACTTAAATAAGTATTTCGGCCTTTTAAAAAACTCAGCTCTTCATACAGTACAAAGATGCAAATACTTGGTGCTACATGATCAGAGAAAACAGAGAAAAACAGCTGTTGTATTTGCTTTCCCTCAAGAGGTAGAAAACCTACAACTACCAGAATGCACTGCACCGCATTGGACCAATAAACGCTCACGCTGGTGGGTGACGAAGGCGAGAAATAGGCAACACAGTGACAGAATCTTGGTTCATATTTGATCAGCGCCGCTTAGTTTTATTGTTTGATCTTTCCAGCCTTCCATTTTAACAATACAGGAAACAATATGGCGCCCACTTCCTGTTCACAGTTTTCATATTACAGCCAAACAGTGCACTAAAATATGTTTCTGACTGCATTCTAGGTGAGAAATAGGCAATGCAGTAACCGAATCTTGCTTTGTATTTGATCAGCACTGCCTAGTTTTACAGTTTGATGTTTTCAGCATATGTTTTTGTAGAATAGGAAACAGTATGGCACCCACTTCCTGTTCATAGTTCTCATATTACAGCCAAACAGTCCACTAAAATATGTTTCTGACTACATTTTAGGTGAGAAATAGGCAATGCAGTAGCAGAATCTTGGTTTATATTTGATCAGCACTGCCCCATCTTACCTTAGCCTTGAGTTTAGTCTGAGTTTAAGAGGAGTTCATTTACAGTACACATGTAACCAGTGGACTCTAGTGTTGTCTGCGTTGTGTTGACATGAAGAGGCCCAGACCGTGGATATCTTCAAAGGCGATCCCTGTTTATTCCTGACAACTCTGACATCAAGAGGTAAAAACAAAAGCTGCCATTTGATGTCTCCACGTTTAAGTCACACGACCTCATGATGTATTGCTATGTTGGTTTTAAGGGATGCCCCCTAATAGTCAACCAAATGTTAGTCGACCAGAGAAGTCATTCGTCGGCAAGATTTCAATGGTCACTTAGTTGCGGAAAAACAAACAAAAGGGAAACTCTATCAGGAGCTGGAGTCAGGTTCATTTCCAGGGCTGGTTATTCCACAGGCTAGTTAATAACATGTCGGGCAGGAAATCCAAAGTGTGGGATCATTTTGAGAAGGTGAAGGACGAACCCAAGGTGATACGTAAACTCATCTTCATTGGTCGACTACAAACATGACGCATCATCTGAAACATGGAAGTAGCTACATGCCCATTAGCCACTTAGCACAATCATTACTGCTTTGCCAACAGCGTCATTAACAGGCGGCTCACTCAGTGTGTGACATGCACTTGTAGATAACAGACATTTGCCTGAACCTAAGTAACTGACATTAAGTGTGTAACTTTACTTTACGTAACTAGGCCATTCGAGGGGAACGATTCATTAGATATCATACAAACTGTTTTATGTGCATTTTTGTAAGATATATGTATGAACTGATGTTGTACTGTGTAGCTGACATCAGTGAGTGTGTCCACTGACTTGGTGAAACTGTATTTTTAGCATTTAATCTTGTAATTGTCCCTTGTAGACACAGTGGTTCCTGTCCAGCGAAAGTTACTTAGTGGACTCATTAATGTTTTTCTCAGACACAGAAGATGTTAATGGAGGAATATGTTTGCTTTTAAAGATTTTAAAGGTGCAGCAGATTAAAGTCCACTCAATTGTTCTGACCCTCCATGTGAATGTGTAAAAAAACATAAAAATTACAACCATGTAAAGATTTTTACACCAGGAAATTGTGTAAACTGTCTTTTAGGCTGACAGCCCTGCTATTGTGGTTTTGATGCCTCAAACCTAACATTAAATCCACTTTTAAAGCCATTTGAGCACACACACACACACACACACACACACACACACACACACACACACACACACACACAAACACACACACACACACACACACACACACACACACACACACACACACACACAGAGGCACAAACTCGCCTCAGAGACAGGCCCCATCTCTGCCAAAAAGCAGGCGGCCGCTCTGTTCACAGTAAATGATTTCTCATTTGTTGAGCTGTCAATCAAGATGTGTTCTGTCAGAAAAGAAACTCATTTCATACTTGGCCTCTGTGAATCATAATGGTGTGAGAGCTGGACTGAAATTGACTGCATTTAGAGGACGAGATTTGCAGAATAAAGGAAATGTGCCCTGAAAATAAATGCAACCCTTCACACGTTCACATGATTTGTTGTTTGTTTTTTTACTTATGCAAGAAATGAAACAGGTAAAAAGGCCAACACATAGTTTTAGTATGTTGTAATAACAATACGGATTTTCAGATTCTGATGTGTTTTTTGCATGAGAACCCACCTGCCCAGTTTATAGCAAAAGAAAACAGTCAAACATGTCCAAATGCTCGCTCTGATGGACTTCCTCTATCTTCCTGGACAGAAAGAAATGTCATTAAATACCAAGGGCACAGGGACACGGTATCTCGATTGCATTCTGTGGTTTGAGATTTCTGTTGATAGCGATCGTATGTGTGATATGGTACAATAATTTTCTCTTATCTAAAATTAAACATCTAACTGGGTTGCCACCAGATAGGATGCCGGTGAAGAGGGAACCAGAATAAAGCTCAATAAACAGCTGCTGAATCGACAGTAATTTAAAAAAACATTTGTTGCATTGTATCTGCCTGCGCCCTGTTTTACATTATACTCACACTGTATTGTAATATTTTTTTAATAAGTCTGCAGTTGAAGCAGTTTGTTCAGTGCGCAGTGAAGATAGGGCGTGTTTTCTTGGTTCCTGATACAAAAGAGTCAAATATTAAAGGAATAGTTCAACATGTTTGCATGTCGCCTACGCTGTTGTAAGCATTTATACTTGTGCGGTGTCTGTGTCACTCTGCAGTTACACCTCCAAAACACTAATGAGCTGCAGAGGTTTCTGTGAAGTGCGTAAAGTTTGATGCAAAACACACATTAAACATGTCTTAATAGAGACAATTTTAAACACAAGTACACAAATCAGCTTCACTATAATTCGCAGCATTCACAGACAAACACATTTCCCCCACAAATACAACATGCTAACATTATTAGCACAAGCCTATGGCACTTTACATTGTATAAATTAGCCTAGCAGCTAGCGATCTTTTCATCTGCTCATGTAAAACCAGGGACAACAGCAACATTTAACAAAGGTTACTTTACAAAATTTGGCTCCATTGCAACTCACGGACAAAACAACTGTCTTATACTAAACATGTTTTCCAAAAGAATATAACATGCTAAAGTTATTAGCACAAGTGGCTTTCTGTGAAGGCCTGAGGAAAGGCAGAGGGGCCCCAGGACAGAGCCATACTGCCAAACATAAAACTGCAAATGGTGATTAAGTTTTCTTTGACTAGAGCTTTCCTGACTAAAATGTATTAATCAGAGAACTTATGTTACATTCATTTAAAAGTGACGTAAGGCCTTTACACACCGAGTCCATATTTTTCATCTGAAATTGCCGCATATTTAAAAATGAATAAGACCTCACATTGTCTCAGTCTCGTTTACACTCTGACTCTGAAACTTTCATCCACCAATGAAGTTCTGTTAACCTATGGGACACATCTGCAACAAGAGAGAGGAACTCGGATAGGAAACTTTCAGCAGGTCAGATTGTAATATTCAAGTCAAGTCAATTTTATTTGTGTAGCACTTTAAACACAAAATCGTTGTTGTTATTATTGCACCTATAGCAAAAAAACAACTACTGTATCCTTGTTTACAGCAGCAAAGACATTATGCACAATTAAAGGCCATTGAGTAAAAGTGTATTTTAAGATGACTTCAAAATCTTAGTGGTGGGGGAGAAGCAGCGATAGAGAAAGCCCTGTTCCTGTAACACTTAGTCCTGGATCTCGGGACAGACAGAGGTCTTTGGTCAGACGATCCCAGTTCTCTCACAGTGCGATATGGGGAGAGGATCACTAAGATGTAAGAGTGGGTGAGGCCAGTGTGGTGACAGAGAGCGAGGACAGCTCAGCCCCTTCAGGTAGCTGCGTACCAAATGCCAGGCGTGGGCAGAGAGAGAGGTGACAGATAGGGATGTAGGATCGGTGGAGAAAAGCAAGGGAGCAAATGTGTCCCTCTATTTTGCCTTGGCTTATGAATTTCTGCAACGAATAGAACAAACACCTTGGATTCTATCGATCTATATGTGCACATACATACATACACACATATGAAAAATGGTATGACTCCTCTCATCTCACGCTCAGCAGCTGTTTCCTTTTGTTTGCAGGCTTAATGCTACACAAAGATATCCTGCAGCAAATACATGTATTTCCAAATATGACTATAACTTTATATGCATATAAACATATACAGAACAAAACAGTACAGCTGACTGGGAGGAGACTCTTTGCAGCCTTACACTCTTCTTAGGATCAAGAGGATTATACAATATCTATACATGTATGTACATATGTGTGTATAAATGTCTAGACGAGTATGTGTGTATGGAATTTAGAAATCTATTGATTTCCTGTGATCTTACACTTTGCTCACACTGCAAGATTTTCAGCATTTTTATTTTGTCATAGACGTCTAATCATGATTTATTTGTTTTTTCATAACAAGGCCTTCAAATCTGTGAAGATCCAGAGGAAAAAAAAACAAATCTAAAATGTTAAAAGCACTCTCCTGGAGTTTGAAAAGCTTTCAGCCTTCATAATAGTGACTCACACACCCCAAAAAATCTGAATGACTCCAGTTGGTGAAATTCAGTCGCGGTTTTTCAGATTCTATTGTCTTCTCTTTGGTGGAATCATCTCGAGCATTGTTCTATTACTGAGAAAACTCAAGTGGACTTCAAGGACAGAGGGGGGCGATAGAAAAATGATACACACTCAGGGAGCACATCCTACCCAGGATGCATTGTGATCTTTGATCACTTTCATTAGTCACCTTTCCAAGAAGCTTGTTATCGTTCTTTCTTGGTTGGTAATTGTGAGAGACTAAAGAGTGACTGTGTTATTGAGATGGTCCATCACACTGTTTTTCACTCTGAAAATGTCTGTACATGATGTAGGTTCCTGTTGTTGAGTGTCCAAGAGCAGTGGTGATGAGGTTTGGGACAAGTTGCCTTTCAAAGTAACAGAGAAGATCATGCAAAGTCATGTCGATAAACAAGCTACGGTTTAGATAATGTGAATAAATTAATCATTTAAATACAGATATTATTTGTAACAATGATCAAATCCCTCTTCTAATATGACTGACTGTAATTTACCCAATAAATGTACAAAAACAAGAAGATATTTGCTGATTAATCACTTACATGATCTCATCACAGGTTATCAGAGGTCATGGAAATTAAAACTCACATCTTATTTGGTAATTTTCATTAATATTTTACCCACAATTCATACCATACATGTCGTATTTTCACATCAAAATGTTCTTTTCATACACTTGTATTAGAAAGCATTTTGTGTATGAAACATTAAACTTCAGACAGAAAATGTTCTTAAATGATCATTTTATTGTTAATTTTCACTGACTTGAGTAATGATGAGAAAAACAAGCCATTAGTAGCCATTAGTAGAGGAAAAAAGCAAAGAGAAATTAAAAAATAAAAGCAAAAATAAAGAAAAAATCGAAAAAGAAATTAAAGTTTTAAAAAAATATCCAACATACCCCAAACCACTTCAATTAATACAAAAAAAGAAAAGTCAAAAGCATTAATACTTGATTAAAACACCTCATAAATCCACTCAGAAGACTTTTGACTTTGGAGAAAGGACAGGATGATTTAGAAATGTCCATTTCATTATGTGTCATTTGTCATATTGAGCAGAAAGGATCCATTTTTCTTTCTTACCTTTAATTTATAGACGGCTGAAGAGTCCATTATGTGATTTAAATTAAATCAAGACCAAAAATGTCTTCTGAGAAATAAGTGATGCCACATGCTACAGCCGCTGTAGCAGACCAATAACTAGACCTACTTTATGTTAAATTGAGTGAGGAATTTATTATTGTAGTCACGCTCAGATACTCTTTACTGCAGAGGGTTACGATGTTCGAAGCTGTGAACTGCAGTCATTATCTGGCCCTGGCTCTTACAATGGTGCTATTCTTCTCTTCCTCATTCTCGCTCCATCTTTATTTCTTTCAAAGTGCCATCTCAATCAAACTTTGAAGTCAGAAAACGTTGCCATAGTGACCGTGTTAAATGTGCAGCCGGGTTTCCTAATAATTTGGGGACCAGAGGAATAAAACTGTCCTTTAATGAAAGCACTCAAGATAATGATAGAGCCGAGTGGTGGTATTATCTTTGATGCTTGATTGGACTTCATGGATGTGGAGCAGCCAAGTACACCTTATAGATCCAACCATACAGGAGTGCTTCGACCCCCAAATGACAGTTTGTGTATCAGGCACTCAGCTGGTTTCATGCTGATTTTAGGAAGAAAACTGTTTCTAGCATGCCTCCGTGATAAACAAAGAACAGTCTCGATGAAATGAAGTCATAGTTGTCCGCAGTGAACAACAGCAAAATTGCTTATCCAAATATCCTTTATCTCAGTGAAGCAAAGATCATAGTCTTTTGCAGTGTGCATCCAGGGACTAGTTTATGTGTGGGCGCAGCACAGGTGCTCTTCAACTCAGACTGAAGTGCAGAGGTAGGAATATGCAGGTACGGGAGGTATACTCACCCCTTTTTCTGGCCATTTACATTATAGACCCTTTTACTGTAAGTAAACAGTGTGACTTTTTTGGTGGGTGGGGGCTGGGTGCAAAATAATTCTCCGCAGACGTTGGCCAGTTCTAGCTAGCAAGTTCTGTTATAGACAATGGAGGAAGATGATACGAGTTGCGCATTTGGAAATATTCTTTCTGAGTGTCGGAGCGCGCTCTGGAACAAACTGGACCGTTCGTAAATTCAGAGCCCTGCCGGAATGTACCATTGTCCACAGCACCACACTCTGGGCACTCTACACTGTTTGTTAATTCATGTAGAGATATAACGCTCCGTTTCTTCGACCAACAGTGCTCTCATTTTAGTGTAGAGCGTCAGACTGAATGTACGAACACACCATATCAGGTCACTCACTCTCTGGGACCACGAGTGTTACTTGAATAAGTAAACTGACCAACGGGACCAGCCTGGCCGACCCGTATGCTCTCACTCAGTGGATGGATGATTTGACAGGATTGCTGAGGGTGGGATTGGTTGATTACAATGCCAGTCTTACAAAGGAGGGGGACACTTATGTGCACTAATGTGCGAAAAAGTTAGCATTATGTAGAAATCCAATATCCCTCTTAAGACCTCCCCAGTTTCCGATGAGGTGGCCATGATAACCTTTAATACACATAATGTTAATCATCCCTACAACAGGAAATACTTTTTCCCTAACCTGATATGAAGTGTGCGCTGCACGTGTGAGCATTTTTGATGATCGCCATCGTCCAGTCCTTTCATCTTCTCGCTTGTATTCACAGTTGTCTTTGTTTTTGTTTACAGGCAGTGGCGTTTGTTTTCAAATTTATGTTTTGAGCCATGACTCCTTCTATTCTGGCTCCCAATAACACTACAGGACCACATTTTAAGACTCCTATGTAGCCTACAGCCCTGTAATCTCTCAAGACAGAGAGATTACAGTCTCGTCGAGGTACAACATGATTGAGCTAACTGGAGTAGTTTTGTGTCGTATCCGACAATGGGAGGCTTTTAACAGATGACGTCCTGATGTTAACTTTGCTAACTGTCCTTGTCAGCTGCAGCCACTGATGCTTTCTAGACATCGTGATTTCCCATAACTGAATAAGTACCACACATAGCAACACAAAATTCACGGACCGTTTATTGAGTTATTACCTTATTTTTATACAGTCTGCGGTTATTACAGACACCACCAACGGCCAACGTTAACAGCTAACGGTTAGCCCAGCTAATCTACGATAACCATGTTAATTACAAAACGTGCACACAGAAATAGTAACGTTTGTTCAGTCATTGTGTTTATAGACTTAAACAACAGATTAGTCTACACGGTGATATAGTGACATGAAAAATGTGATATAGCTAAGCTCTACTGGTTTTCTACCCAAAGTATTTGTAAACAACACAGCGATTCCCTGGGGGCACCACCGGAAATGAAGGGCGTGAGCGATCGCCGAGGCCCCTGTACTTCCGTTAGTCGAAAAACTCCGGGCTGTGCCTCCAGAGGTAAAGGAAGAACTTTTTTTTTTTTTTTTTTAACCGATGGATTTCCAGATTGACAGCCCTGTGGTGGAGAGTCGTGTTTTGCCTCCAGCTAACAAACTGATGTCATGTCCTAAAATGGTCTATCTCCACCTATCGGCCAAAAAGCCATTGGAATATATCGGAGAGTATCCCCATTTCCTCCTTGGTAATCTACCCATCTACCTCGTAGTAGACCCACCTCATCAGCTACCACTACACCACTGATGGAAAAGGAAACTTTGACCCAGATATCCACTTGCTATATCAGATCTCCTGATATATTGGCCGTTGCCCCCTGAGGCTTATCACTGTCTGACCTGTAGCTGATGACTTCCAAGATTACTGAGCATATGACCTGATAAATGAGACCTGGATTATAATGCAAGTGCTGTGTGAGAGTTAGACGTGATCCCCTATGACTTCAATTCATTACGATTTTTTGCATTCTTCGTTTGCCATGGATGCACATGAGAAAAACAAAGATTTCTTCCCAAATTTAACATAACACAGGGTGAGTAATTGATATAGAAAGGATCATTTAGTGGGTGAACTTTCAACAATAGGAAGCTGAGTCCACTATTGTGGGAGCCTCCGGTTTGAGCTATCTTTGTGTGTTGCCTTCTTTTGTGTCCACACACACTAGCAGACGATTGACTTGATGAGCTGTGATATCTTACACCCTTGTCTCCGCTTGTATGAGCACACAAGCACATGTGCACCTTTATTTTTAGGGTGTCTGCTTGTGGCGGGGGTCAAGCAGGGTGCCAAAGGACTTCCATGAGAAGGACATAGCTCAAACTCCAAGTATGTTTCCACCAAGCATCCATCATTGTCCGGCTGACAGCTGACCCAGACGCACACTACCACAGCAAATTCAGGCATGTGCCAGTGTCACTGTACTCCTGAGTTCATCTGCAGGCATCTGCTTTTGAACATAGCCCAACAATGTTAATGAGGGGCTCTAAAGGGGGCGGGAGTGGGAACTGATGGCTGCTGATAGACCCGCCCAAGCAAACAAACACAACCCAACAGTGGAGAGGATTTGACATGTCAGAGGGAGATGACATTTTCCTTTGACCCCTCCACCAATTCATCCCACTCCAGGTGGCTCTTATGTGGTAGTAAGTTTTTAATAGACATTGGGGATATACATTAGCATTGTTACAAGGCCGTAAAAATGCCAGTAGGTGTTTTACAAGGATTTAAAGTGAGGTCAGGCAAAAATTTACTTTCGCTGGACGGAATGAGCAAACCATACAACAGCTAGATGTTTTCTTTACACCGCAATAAACCTTTAGGACAACAAACGCAGGCAAATTTTGAAGGGATGTTCCACCAATTTTACGTACAAAGACCAGTTTCGTTGTCATGGGGAAGTAGGCCACTACTCAACCTGTTGCTGTCCTCTGTGACTCTGCAGGGGGGAGAAAATAACCCTGATAATGGCCTTGGAGACTATGAATTCATACCACATTATCAGGAAGGCAGGTTCTAAATAAAACACTATCAACTTACATTATGGGATGTGTAGGACCAAATGTTTGAGGAGTCTGTGGGGACTTCAAAGTCAGCATATCTCGACCTCTGCTGCTTCAGTTTTGACCCCTTTTTTCTTGAAAATAGAAGGCCGTAGACACAGAAATTAGACAAAGACGTTAATGTAAGTTGAAGACACTCGTGAGCTGTGTTTTTCTGGGGTATGGCAACAACGCAGAACTGCAGTACACAGTAAAACTAGAACCAGATGAAATAACAATGGTAATTTGTAAAGTTTATTGATGATTCGGATTACATTTGCTAATGAGTGTTTTGAACAGCAGTGTTCCTCCCGTTATATATTATGATTACTGCCTTCTATCTGTCTCTTCCAAGCGGACAACTTGTTGTGGGAGTGAAATCACTGAAATACCCCTTTAATATCAGCTCTGTTTTTACAGCGTCAAGTAGGCTAGAGCCCAAAAGCAGATAAAAGTACTGGTTTGTGCAAACGGTAAGAGAGCACGACAATTTAATGTCCCACTCGGTACATATTGCAGTCACAATGCTTATGTTGTGTGGTCATTGTTACTGAATTAATGGTCAATATCCCGTATGTACGGCTCTACTCCTGGAAGCCTGTAATGTTTAATTATGTTACCTGAGTGGCCATGTTAAAGAAACATTCATTCATCCATTCATTTTCCCTAACTGCCTGTCCTGTTAGGGGTCATGGAGGACTGGAGTCTATCCCAGCTGACACTGGGCAAGAGGTGCGGTACACCCTGGACAGGTCACCAGACTATCACAGGGCTGACATATGGAGACAGACAACCATTCACACTCACATTCACACTTACGGACAATTTGGGCCGCATTCAAACCAGGATAGTCTGAGGGACTCGGTTGGATTGGGCGAGGAATACTGAAAAATTTCACACCTTCATTTGGTTCGGTTCACTTTCACACTACACTTTTTAAAGCGGACCAACACGCAGTTACAACAGCTGCTCGTTTGGGGGCAATATTGCCTGAAACAATCACTGACCAGGAAGAAAAAAAGCAAGAGGAAGAAGAAAAGGCGGTTCATCGCACTGAATGTGCAAAATCCGGCACTGCATTAATCTCCCCTCCATGGATTTTGCTTTGTCTATACTACATCCTTTGCTTTGAATGCCTAATAATGACGTACAGGGGTTTACACTGAAGTTTGTTGGAAGCCCAGTGTGTCTCATACATACACTTTGCATTGTTATCCGATGCTGAGGGCCACTGACCAAGCAGTGTTTTTGATTCAGTAGCCTCCATACAGGTCTGACATAAACCCTCATACCTACATTGATGAGATGAGCCCTGCTAATTTCCTGAGCCCTGTCTCACTCCGAAGTCATCGGAATCCAGCGCTTGGGAGGTGACTTGCGGCAGAGTCAACCAACGAATAAAGGTGCCGTTGGTTGCCGTTATAGTTTAACGCATCCGGCGGAGTCAAGGGGAAACACAGCCAGACAAGGACAAAAGTAAGGCGGTGAAAGTCCAAATGGGGCGGACGGGAGGGGTGGTGGATGGCTCCAACAGACACCAACCTTCACCCGAGAGAGCGGTGTTCGCTTGCCAGCAAGATTCTAAACCCAAACTCTGTTCTTTTTTCCTAAACCTAACCACGTGTGTTCGTTGTTGAAGGGACAAAAAAACTCAATTTGCGTTGTTTTCCCCACGTAGTGTGTCTTGAAAGAAGACAATGCATGTAACAAGCAGAACTTAACATCGTGTCCTAGAACATCAACAACCAGCAACCCAGGGTACCTTTCATGTTGTATCTGGACGTGGAAAGTCAATGACCAAACGTCAATATGTGACGAGTTTGGAGTGAGAATGTGTTGCTTTCCCACATGAACAGATTTGAAGTGGGCCATCGGGATAATTTGGAGGTGGAGGCTGTGATTTCAGAGGTGCATGCTGGGTGGTTTGTCAGTCAAAGCGACCACTGACTGACTGAGTGTACAACTAAAATGTATGTGGAGGAGCTGAACTGGGCCATGGTGACGCACTAGTACATCTTAAGTATTTTAAATATACATTAACACACAAATGTAAGGTTTTTAAGTATTTTTTTATAAATTACATTTTTTTTCTGTCCAAAAAATAAAAAGAAATAGTCAAAAGTGATTAAATCAGTTAAATTAAGACACTGTCCGTGTTTGAGTTTAAACAAATAGTCTTTTGTTATTTCGCAGGGTGCTACCTTTGCTTCAGCTCTGCTTCCTACACCGACTGATTCATTTGTCCTCTCTCCCTCTATCATCCTCACGCGCAACGATTTGGTATCTCGGTCGCGCAGGCGGCAGCAGTGGCACAGTCAGCGCGCGCACATTATCCGCGTGGTTTATCTCTTCTTGACTTGCTCGCGGGACTGAAACGCCTGCAGCTGAGCTCGCGCTGTAATCTGTGACAACTGGCAATGGACAGCAGCACCGGAGGAGCCGTGAAACCGTCTTACACAGGTAGGAAAACCGTTTTAATTCGCACATGTCGGAGCTGTTTCTGTTTGTCAGTGGCTTCAGAAACGTGCCGGCTGCTCTCGTGTGTCGACTTAATGTTTTAACAAATGTTTCTTCAGTGTGTGTGTGTCTCTGTCACGGGGTCAAAATGCAGGTGTTTTGGCTAAAAGCTGTCACAAACCGGCAAACCGGCTGTTAGCTGTGTTTGTAACGCTACACAAGGGACAGCAGTGTGTGTGCAGGTGTCTTACCTCTCTAATATCTATTATATTTCCTCCTTATACTTGTGTTGTGACAGCTACTTTCTTTTCTAAAAAATAAGGTGCTTACAGGCTACTGTAGCTCTTGAACAAACTTATTGTAAACGAGGAAGCTTCATAACATGACTTATTTAAAATTAAGTTTGTTGTCTTCACTTTAATTGCCAACATTTACTAAAGTAGCAAGTGCTTCAGTTGCTCTAGTATTTTATTGTAATTTCTTGACAGCTGAGATGTTCCTCTTGATGAAGTTGATGTGTTCTCATGTACATTTTTTTGTGTGTGTGTGTGTGTGTGTGTGTGTGTGTGTGTGTGTGTGGTCGCTTATCTGTGTCAACTACCTGAAGTGCTTGCAAGAAGTTGGAGATGAGAGGGGGAGACAGAGATAATTAAAATAAAAGGCAGTTTTACATGTAGGCACTAACAATGAACATGCGTTACTTTTCAGGAGCATTTCCCTGTCTTATTTTTTTTTAAATTCATTTATTTAACATTTAGTTAACCGGAAAATCCTCTTGAGATTAGAGACAGACAACATAAAACAACAATACAGAATAAAAATGTAAAGCTCTAAAACCAGCAATATGAAATACAAAGTAAGAATACTGCAAAGAAAAGCCAAAATGTATGTTAGTAATGAACCATAAAAATGCAGTAAACGGCAACTACACACGAGTACAAAGACCAGCTAAGACACTCTGTGACATTGGCATATAGAAGATTGTGTGAAAAAATCCTGCAACAGCACTTTAAAAAAATAATAATAAAAATGTATTGAACCTTCACTGTGTAAGATTTAGGGGGATTTAGTGGTGTATAGCAGTGAGCATTGCAGATTGCAACCAGCTGAAACTTCTCCAGGTTTGGCTTCCTTCAGTGTTCATTGTTCAGGAGGTTTTTACCAGGAGTAGAAGTATCCAGAGAGGTGTTTTCCTCTTCAAATAAAAAAAACTAGGTGATTAAAACCGGAAAACACTGAATAAAGCAGTTTCATGTTACAAATCATTGCTTCTCCAAAGCTGTTTGGCACGTCACAGACGAGCTGCGTGCTTGGTACCTACTAATGTGTTATCACCGTATTTCTGATCCAGATGTTCAGGAGGTTTTTACCGTGCCCTGAATTACTTGCAGAGGTCTCCTCCTCTTAAGAATAGATGGTCTTGGTGAAATAAACCAGTAAAAACACTGAATACAGTAGATTCACGTTGCAAATCAGTGTTTTTCTGATGCAGTTTGGCATGTTGGGCTAATGTGTGCGCCCCTTTTTTCCTCTAATAACTTAAGATCCAGGCGTTCAGGAGGTTTTTACCGTGAGCCGAATTATATGCAGAGGTCTCCTCCTCTCCAAAACAAAAGGACCTTGTGTTTTAAACTAGTAGACATGCTGAAAAAAACAGTTTCTTGTTAAAAAAAAAAATCAGTGTTTTTCAGATGCTTTTGTTACGTAGGGGCTGTTAACTATCATGGCCGACATGAAAACCTGACTGGCCCAATCTAGAGTTGGTGTTTGCTTTGTCCATTCTGAGATCTCCTCCTCTCCAAAACTAATGGACCCGGTGATTGAAACTGGTAAAAACACTGAATATGTTTCAAATCAGTATTTCGTCAACGGTGTTTGGCATGTTGGAAGCAGGCAGCTAACCCAGCACCTGCCAATGTGTACATCTTTCTTCTTTTAAAACTTAAGAGCTAGACATTCAGGAGGTTTTTACCAGGAGCCTAATGACCCACAGAGGTCACTTTCTCTTCAAAACAAATGGACCCAATGATTTAAACGCGTAAAAACATTGAATAAAGCAAACACCTTTCTAGAGCCAGTGCTTGGTCTGTCCAACCTGGGCTACGATGTAGAGTTATGGTGGTATGTAGATAACGGCTCATCGTAAGGTAACATAAACACAATCATTCTTATTTTCAGGTGTTTATAAACTAAAGAAAACGTACTAATTATATCAAATTCCACTTCTGCCAATATATCCTGGTAAATCCTACACACTGGAGCTTTATAAAAACAGCAAATATTCACTTATCAGAGAGAATATTTGACATTGCTTATTAAAGTAGTTACTGATTAATTTTCTAATGGACTTAAAGGCTCAGCTAGACTTTGTTTAATATGTTGAAACACCTTCTGAGTCAACCTCGCTGGTCATATTTCACTCCAGTTGCGTTTCTTCCTGTGTCTCACACTGTCATTATCGTGAGTGTTGCCATGGCATACTCTGCTGCTACTCAACTCGAGCAGAGTAGACCCACTTAAACACCCAGCGCTGGCCACATCATCTTCTGCATCCTCTTTAAATGACCTTGCTGTCCTCCGTCCCCCTCTGCGTCAGCTTCAAACCTAAATGGCTCCAAATGACGCCTGCCTGCCTGCCTGCCAAGCACTGCCGCATCGCCGAAGAGATGTTCTCTCCAACTGCATGCAAGCAGTCATTTTCGCTGTGAACAAAAGGTCCTTGATTCATCAAATCCCGCACCTCCTACTGCCCACTCTCTAGAGAGATGCTGTAATTTTCACTAGCACTCCTCCTGTGTGAGGCTGGGAGAGTTCGTAGTGTTTTTGTCGCACCTTGTGTGAATCTGTTGGGCTTTTAGGTGTGTACACAGCTGGGCCAGGCTCACACTCTCCAGGCAGTATGAAGACTCAAATTCACAAAACCAGCTTCCTAACAAAAGCCAACTTGCATGAGATCAACTCATTGTGCCTCATTATGTTAAATACAAACGCTGCATTTAAAATGTTCAGAAAGCAGACTGATAACAGCTGCAGTAAAACTGAAAGGCAGTTAATTGTTTTGAGGCTGCATTTGAAAAAAATGACAGTCTAAGCACATCTTAAGTCCTCAAAAAGGCAATTTCAGTGGCTAGTTGCATAAAGAAGTCAGTTTCACAGGACCAGGGCCAAATTACCTGAAAGGGTCTGGTTCTGAAATTGTGGTGCAAGGCCACCAGTGCTTTGTGGACAGGAAAGTATTCCTAAAAGCTATTACAGGGAGCACTGGAGGACAAGAGCTGCCTAGAAATAAGCCCACCTCACCTGTCTTATCTGTCCCTGCTCAGAGCTTAATATTTACTGCAGCCCTACTCGCATGCCCTTTGATTAGTGAAATGTGTCAAAATTAGTGAGAAGAAATTATCTAATGTTGAGAGATAACCTCCACCCTTTAACCGGTGTTGGGACAAAGATGATTCTAAGCAAGTTTCTTTTGGTCTATGTTGGTGTCATGTTTGTTACAGTCACCAAAACCATAAAAAGACCAACCCAGCAATATTAGTCCCTCACTTGTCTCTTTGCTCCTCCTGAAGAAATAAATCTTTCAAGACCTGTCACAAATAGGGATGTAAGGTTTAGGGTTAATTTTACTTACTTACTGGCTGGACACCTATCAACCAGTGACCAACCAGTTTACTTTTCAGGGGAAAAAAGAAGCAAAAATTTGACCCTCCATTTACACAGTGAGCTTTAGCGCCACATTGCAGCACACTATCTATTCAGAAGTGGTGAAATTTTAATATTTTGTGATGAAAATAATTGGCTTTTATTTTATTTTTGTTGGCTTTGTTGGCAGACATCCAGCTAGCTGCATTAACATGCAAAAACATAGTACCCACGGTCCATCCTCTGGTCTCCACAAATAGGCTAATGTTAGCCTTCGCTGCTCTGCACTGCGTACTACACAGGGTCGAAGAGAGTTAGCTAGTGGTGTGGCTCGTTCGGTGATTACTGCTAGTAATGCATGTTTGCTATGGAAACATGGTTGCCATCCTCTGGTCTCTGGTGAATAAGTGGCTAAATTTTGAGCTGCAAAACCCCTTTGGCGGGCGGCACAGTGAGGTAGGGACTAGCCTTGTCGCCTCACAGAAAGAAGGTTCTTGGTTGAAACCCAGGGTGGGGGAGCCCTTCTGTGTGTAGTTTGCATGTTCTCCCCATGTCAGCATGGGTTTTCTCCAGGTGGGAGCTTCCTCCCACAATCCAAAAACCTGTAGGTTAGGTTAATTGCCCCTGCGATAGTCTGGTGACCTGTCCAGGGTGTACCCGGCCTCTCGTCCAATGTCAGCAGGGATAGGCTCCAGCCCCTCTGCGACCCCCAACAGGACAAGCGGTTACGGAAAATGAATGAATGAAAGAAAACTCCTTTAGCATGTTAACTTCCGTAAAACTTCAATGAAAAGCCTAGTCCGTTTTACTAGCCTGGTGTGGCTACACATTTGACAAATAAAGGCCTGTCTCAATTAGAGGCCTCGTCTGGTTGCCAAGCAGTTCATTTTTTTTTAGAATTTATTGGCTAGCTCAAATTATGTGGGGTCCTCAGAACAGTGTTTCCGCAGCCACACTATTGGGTTGGGATGGTGTCATTAGCGGTAATCGCTGCATGGTAGCTAGCTAGCTAGCTAGCAGTACAGTAAACTGAAGGGTTACAAAAATAGCCTATAGGCTTACATAACCAATCTAAAATATTCTTGGCGGTTAAATGATTAACAGTTAACCGTTGACATTCCTTGTCACTAAACCTATAAAAAGGTCCAAACCAGCAATGTTAGTCGATCACGCCTGTCTGTGCATTTGCCTCTTTGCTCCACCTCAAGGAGTAGATCTAAAAAGACTCATCACAAATGTATATGTTGTTTTCAACTGCAGATTTGGTGCTTTAGTTTGCACAGTGCTAAATTCATCGTTATTTCTGATGCGATGGAAGAATCACTCCAGCTATCTCCAGGAACCTCTCTGAAATTAAAAATCAAGATAAAAAAACAGCTTTATTTGCATTATGAATTAGTGGCTTTACCCTTGTTTCTACCTGCAGGGCCAACATTTACCATCACAAAAAGCCAGGCTTGTACTGTAAGATCGGAGATCTAGCAGCACCCTGCATGCCTCACCATCCTGCACCTGGCAAAAGGTCACGTTCACATATAACTTCTATCCCAAACACTGGTGATGAAGTTGAGTGACCAGCCTATCTTTATTTCTCCCTGTCTAACTTTCTCTCCCACCTCAGAGCGTTCTGCTCTGTACTTTGGCATTTGGCCGCCGCCGTCTGTCTCAGTAAAAACCATCGGCTGTGAAATTGAGAATAATCATGTGGAACGAGATTGGGACGGGAGCAGCTTGAGCTCCAGCCCTTTGCTGTCAATGGACTCATGGCTCCTGCTGATAAAGTCCAGCAGGGATTGAACAATAACCCACTTTTTTCTTTTTTTATTTGACGTGTGAGGAATATTACTTTTTGTCTTTGGCATGACGCAGTGAAGATTCTTCTCGACTCATCGCTGAAAGGCCTTTAGTTAATTACCAAGAGCTGTGTTTTCTGTGTTTCAAACGGACACTAAGGAGACTCCCCATTGGTACTCCCAAATACTACTGCTAATTTTGTCTTTATCTGAAGAGCCTCTGGATAGTTGGCAAGATAAAATGCAATTAAACATGGACAATACACCACCATAAAAACATTGTTCTGAAACCACATGAGAAAAATACAAATATATGAAAACAATAGGATAAAGTGTGGTAATCCCATTATCTGTGCTGTACTTGGTCACAGAGAAACATTAAACACTAACTTAAAATATTTCCATTTCTTGTAATTATAAATTGCACAAAGGAGTTTATTAGATAAGAGTTTATGTGTTGAATACAAACATGTCCCCAAATTCCCTGTAAGAATTATATGTTTGGAATATACAAGGCTTGAAACAAAAGAATAATTGAATGCTGTGCTCAGAATTAAAACTGTCCTAAACGCAGCCTCTTATTTTGTCTCAGTGATAACCTATTCTTTACATCCTGTATAATGCAAGCCAAATTACAGAGCGCAGACTACAGGAGGTCACAGGTCTGAACAAAATTATAGTTTTAACACGGTTTCATTGTCACACACCTGTGCTGCCTGCTAAATACAGAAAATAACGTTATCGAGTAGGAGATCTTTTTATTTTATTTTATTTGGTAACGTCCCCCTAAGTCACTCCTAATAAACCAGATTTAACCTGTGTGATATCTGCTTGATCACGGGTCAAATAGCATAACATTAGGTTAAGATTTACAGTCTAGTTGTTTATATGGCTGGTCTAAAAACTTGTGTTATTATTTTAAACTAAACGCATCATTTTACAGTAACCGTTTTTACACAAAGATCGTGCTATAAAGGCGATATATTTGATATATCCTGGTTTCACATACATACATACGTACACACACACCCACACAAAGAAAGACTAATAAAGATGATACATAACACACACTCCTCTGCCCATCCAGATAACTTTCTCCTGAGCCATAGTGTGTGAGCAGGCAGGGCTCCAGATTGCTATTACTCAGTCACATTTTGCAACCATGGAGCACTACTGTGACTTCCAAATGTTAATAATAATATACGGACTGGAGAGCTGTTACTTTGTTACCAGCTTACAGTGAATAAAGCATCACGTTTAATGCCACCACGCTTGAGTATAACCATAGTGTTATAAGATAGAGCATGTGTTTTTGTACCTAGAAGACTCCAGGCTGGGACTATTTAGTCACATTTTGCAACAACAGAGCGCCAGTGAGACTTGGAAGAAAACAATAATATACGAACTGGAGAGCATTAAGTGTGTTTCCAGCTAACAGTGAATAAACCTTCATGTTTAAAGGCATGGTGGTAACAGTTCCTCTTTTGAGCTTAGTGCTTCAAAGTACTGATAATGATAACGATTTATTTAATTAAGCAATCCTTTATTTAACTTTATTGTAACTGTAGTTCTTTTAATATTTTTGTATTTTAGTAGCCTACTGCAGTACTTTAGAACAGTGGTTCCCAACTGGTGGGTCACGACCCAAAAGTGGGTCACAGGTTCATTCTGAATGGACCGCAAGTGACTGGCAAACATGTCAAATTTGTAAAAACACGCTTTATTTTGAATTTCTGGCACAGAGCTTTTATTTTGAAGTGCTGTTTCCTGCTGCAGGGTGAGTGAATAACAAACAGCTATTTAACGAGCTTTCTAGTAGACAGCAAACTAGCTTGATGACATTGGCAAACGCAAGTATGACTGTGAATATAATAACCTGTGTGGAACTTCCCTTCCCAGTCCCTGTTACATGGCGACTGATCTGGTCCTCCTTGGCAGAGTAAGGAGCTCCCAAGCCTCATTGTCTTGAGTAGGTATGGTTGTGGCTGGAGCAGCTACCTGACCTGCCCACTAACTACAAGACTCGCCCACCATACCTTCACGTCAGTCCACAATCAGCCCCCTTCGCCCCTTGACCCAGAAGTGGAACCTCTAAAGAAAAGGCTAAGTTAGCATTTAGCTGGCTATTAAGTATTAGGTTTAAAGAGAGGCAGTAAAGGTTAGGGTCATAGGTTATGGGTTAAGTCTTGTTAGATAAAAAGGTGAATCCCCTCTTCATGTGTAATGACTTATAAAGTGGATTATTGCTCCATTTGGCCTCACATTTGTTCAACGTCAACTTGTAGCATGGTTCAGACAGCTGCCGAGTTGATGGGTTTGTCTTGTAGTGGTGGTGGGCACGGTTTGTAGGGGCGTGTCGTGTTCGCTACAAACTGAATGTATCTGCAGCTATGCATGTTTCCACTGTCCCCTCAACTTGCGTGCATTTTCGGCAGCTGTTCTTCTCGTATGAGTCACCTGCTAACTGCTTCTAGCTGCTTTTTAAATCCCCTGGCGGTGGGTCACACATAACATGTCTTCAAAAGGTCACACCCATCCAAATCCTGCTGACTGTCTCTTTAACAGACATGTCAATTTGGCTCTTTCATTACCTTCATTGCTGGCTTAAAGGTGAAACAACTCTGTCCCCCAATTCAGCAATTGTACTATTTATACAGAGTGGCAAGGTGATAGCGGCGCAACATTCCTGCCTTGAACAGGCAGTGTAAAAGGCGCTAGTGAAAACAGCTGTCAGCTCTTGCTCTTTACATAAATGTTTTTATTGCTCACAAACTAGAGACCTTAGTTAGTAGTCACTTAAAACATCACAGTGAAATCTTGTCATGGTCTTGAACACAGTCTGTTCAACACTGTTCCTGGAATAACTCAGAATATTGTGAATTTGATCAGTTTCTAACAAATACTGCAATGATTACATAATACTTCAATACAAATACTTGTTAATCAGGCTTTAAACAAAATGTGAAATCATCTTGCCGTTGCGAGACACTTCCCCCAGTTGTACATGACACCTTGTGAGATTACCGCTGCTCGTTTCTTTCAGAAAAAAAAAAGTGACATTGAAACAAGCTCAGTTTTGATTAGGATCATTTACAAAAGTGTTTTCCACTGTAGGTGTTTGACTGTTGGGTTTCCCAGAGGATGTGATACTTCATCATTCTGAAGTATTTACCTCCTGCGCAGTAAATTGCTTTTCTACAGATATTTCTTGTAGCAGGTTTCTAGCCTCTTAAAGCTGCAGATGGAGTGTACCACCTGCTCTGTGGCATCTTGGACCACAGGTCCTAAATCAGTCGGGGCGGTCCACCAATAGGGTCCTCTCACCATGGTAACCTCAGTCAGTTGGATGTATCACAGGTTTCATTTCCCTAATTTCACATTACATCTTCATTAATACTCATTTAAAGTCTGAGTAAAGCAATCAGTGATCTCTTATAGAACACATTGCACGTGTTAGAAAACTGTGTAGTTATGCATTGTGGTTAGATGGTTAAACAATTTTTCACCATTTCTGTGTCCAGAATTTTTTGGGTGGGTCTGAAATCAGTGATGTACAGTTACAAGAGGGATTTAAATCAAGTCCTTCACATTTGATTGTATTACTAAAAATGAGTTTAGGGCGATGCAGAGGTAAAGCGGAAAAGCCCACATTTCTGGTTAGGAGGAGAATCAAACCTACTTTTGAACATCATGAAAGACTTGGATAGTAACAGGATTTTGGATATGTGCAAATATTGTAATGCCGACCTTTTCAAGAAGGAGATTTGACGGAATGAGTGGGGGAGTCCACCACCAGTGGAATATTGATGCAAAGAAGCAATATGGCACAAGCAGCTCCAGTCGTTACGCTTTTCCCTATATTAACGTGATAAACGACATATTAGGGCACGTGAATAGGAGTTTTCACGGCTTCATGTAAACTGTTATTTTCATTTGCCAAATAAACAGCTCAGTAGGAATATTGTCTTTTTTGTAATAAGGGCAAAAATCGGAATATTTTGAGCATATTATTCTGTCAGCTTCTACAGTCCACAAATGGTGAAGTGCGGTTTTATATAGCCAGTGTTGCCAGCTAGTCCAAAGTCTCATTTGATTAGATGAACTTTTGTAAATGCCCACGGGTGCAGGATGAGTCATCAAACTGTTTAACAGGAAGAGAAAAGACGAGATTTTCCTATAAAATACTCTAATACTGATTTTTTAAAACATTATTTAGCATAATACAAGACATAAATGTTTAATTAACACAGGGACACAGGATTAAAACTGGGAAAATGTAATTTCCTTTAAAAGCATGATGATAAATTAATTGATTAGGTAATTATATGGTGTATAAATCTTTGGAATTGTATTTTTTTCAACCAATATCCAAGGATATTCAATTTAAAATGATATGCAGCAGAGAAAAACAGAAAATTCCCCCTTTTCAGAAGCTGAAACCATAAAATGTCTTCATCAGTTTTATAAATCGACTAATTGTTTTAGCTCTACTGAACAGACCTTTTTGAATTTCATATGATATTTCAAGAGGACAGTGATTGAAAATAGAGGCGAGACAAAAACGCTGCACATTAACAGCACATTTAAATCCAGAGTCCTGTGGCTTCACATTCACCAGAGTGCTCCACAGCAGCCATTTTCTGCCCAGGATTTTATTGTCGCACCCCCTGCCTGTTTTGTCGGCACACATTTCCTCTGCAGATGTCCGATAGTAACACACAAAAATACACAATTAAGACAACAAATGTTTGGAAAAAACACCCGTCTTCATTCTGCGAGGCTAATCTGGCAAAAAAAAAAAATCTCTATCCCCATCAATAATAATCTGAAATGGACTGTCTGTGAAATTACGAACCACGGTCACCCTCAGAGGAAGCAGTAAATGTGCAGCCTTATCACAACAGACCCAAAGCAGATTGCTCTTCCCAACCCCCCAGCCTCACCTCAGACACACTGAAATGGATTTCAGCTTACGTCTCCCATCAAAGATGTAATGGCTCTCGGGTTGTGTCATTACAAGTCAGATGACGGTCTCCTTCACACAGTGGCAGCTTAAACCTGCCTCTGGACTGATAACTGTGATCTTTATTTGGCTGCTCAGAAGTGAAGACAGGGCCAAGCCACCTCCCCGACTCTCTGCTGACCCCCCCCCTAACAAATGTCTGTCAGCTGGAGCCAAGGGTGGAAAAACAATCCTTCACGGTGCTGCAAGAATATCAAAATGCCCACAGAAGATCAATAGAAGACACATAATGACAACACAGGCGGGGCATTACTGGGCTGTAAAAACTGAAAACTGCAGAGAGACAGGCTTTCTGTCAGTAAGTTAAATGTTAGATCACACCTACTGTAAGTAGTTTTCACAGCTCGTATATCACTACATGAATCATCGTCGCTGAGGTCGCATCATCGGCTTCCTTGTTTGGAGAAACATAAAAGTGTTTTTGAAGGTGCTGGACTGTTGATCCTGACGCAGCACAAACTTCGCACTCACAGACACCGTCTCTCTTCTTTCTCTCACACAAACAACAAGCTCCTCTGTGTTAAAAAAGGGCCGTCTCCTGTCATCGTGTCATGTTGTATAAAAGCACAAGGTGCTAAAGTACACAGTTGTATAGGGCTCCTTCCTCAATGTCAAAGATTCACATCATCATTTGGAGACCCCTCAGTCGACTGAGATTCCTTAAAGTCCAACAGTTTTTTTTTGTTGTTTTTTTGTCAGTCATTGCAGCGCACTTCTGAGGATGTTTCAATCCCCAGGTTTAGCTTCAGAGTGAGCACTCCTAGCTATCACTCTGCTCTCCAGTACAGGCAGCCGCAGACCCAGACTCAGGGTGACGCCTTGTTTCCACACAGCTCTGTGTGCGTTAGCGAGTCATCTGGAAGACTATTGATTTCTGTAAGAACCTCTGTGATCTCTGATTTTAGTGAAACATCTTCTTTTCTTCTGTCTGGAATTGGCCTTGAGTACATTGAAAAAAGGTTTCTGGCAGGTCTTGCACTATGCCACAGGAAGTTAGCATAAAAACGAATTAAGTAACAGACTGATGAATGTAATGCAGCTCTGTTTATATATTTCTTTTAAGTAAAAAGTTTGACAGCATGTTTATCTATAGCTAACATTAATAGCATGCTAGTGTGTAACATACAGAGTGCATGCAAAGTGGATCATTCTTTTAACAAAATATTTCACAAAACTTAAGTTGTCTCGCCTTTAAGCTGGCAGTGGAGGTGGTAACAATGCCAAAACGACGTCTGTATAAAATGGACAGCCAGCAGGACGGGTCCACGGGCAGGACGGGTGTGATGTTTTGCAACACACTGCGGAAAAAAAGCAGCTAGAGGCAGTTAGCAGCTAACTCAAAGAAGAACAACAGCAACTGAAAATGTCCACAAATTGGGAAAACAATGGGGTCTGAAAGTGCCTTACCCTCCGAGCAGAGCATGAGATCAGCCGCCATATAACACGGATGGTAAATGATTGTTATTGCCATGTTACACCATTGTAATGTTTTCTAAAGCGCTGCTGATGTGTCTGTTATATGTCACATGCCCGTCATAACTCTTGTTTCTGGGATGCTGGTATCCTGTCAAAAATCACACACTCGAGTGGCATGATGCTGCCGTTGTTTGGTTTTGTGTAAAAATGCAAAGGCAGTGTGATGAAGGGACTTTCTGTGATTTAATAACTTGTAAAAAGATGCATTTCCTAGCACTGAACATTAGGGATGTACTCTGTATATTACACAGACGTGGACAAAAAAAAACTGTGTGGAAACGAGGCGCGAGTCTGAGTGTGATGGTGGCAGCTGCCCAGAGGAAACGAGGGTGTGTCCAGTCACGTGCTTTGAATGTCCCTGTCATCCTGAGTGTCCTGCTGAACCCTGCTTGAACTCTCAAACTCTATATAATAAAAACAGGACGAACAGTTGAATTTTCATATTGCACAAACTGACATAATTTTGAGTCTGGTACTGCCCTAAACGAGAGTAATTTTCCAAGATGCTGGCTGGTAGGTTAGCAACACCCAAACATGTTTTTTTGCATGTCATATTTTACCTGAATTTACTGCATAAATACCTCTGAAAAATAAGGTGTATGTTGGCTTATATGTGGGCGCCCACTCTGGCTCATTGATGTCTGTATGAACTAGAACAGCTCTGATGGATAGTTGCTCTTTGAGTCCCCGTCATATGGACACAGGGATGGGCAGACACCTTGAGGGCTGTGTGGGAAGTTGAATTTCCTATGGTCCATTACCTCTCTGTTCCCCTGTGGCTGCATTGCAGGTACAGATTCAGCACAGCAGGAAGCAGTTTTAGAATGTCGCTCTTTGTGTGTGTGTGTGTGTGTGTGTGTGTGTGTGTGTGTGTGTGTGTGTGTGTGTGTGTGTATAGGTGTGTACACCCACATATGTGTGTTTGTCATGTGTGTGTGCAGCAGTGATGATTCATGACTTTGGCATGGCCACAAAGAACATGTCCTCTATAAGGTACATACATAAAATACCCCAGAAAGAATATTGTGGATGTTTAAATGACTTTGCTCCTTTTTACCTCCAAGAATGACTTTGACGCGATCACAAGAAAAGATTTATCAGAATATGAATGACTTACCTCTTCTACTGAATTTCCTGGGGCAAACTCTGGAAACTTTCCACTCTGGAAACATCTTCTCAACAACCCCGTATATTTGTGTGCAGCACCATCTACACTTGATGTATTAGTGGTACAGATGCTACTAATATCCACAGCCATATGCATTGACATATGTTCTGGCACCTCGCTGATGGGACACAGTTGGTGAAACTGCACTTCGTCTTTGCCATATTTCTTATTGACAAGTGTAATGAGTAGCAGAGCAGACACAAGTATCGATATGCAAACATACATTTTATGGTGTTTCTACATTCATTTATGGCAGATTGTGAAGTGGAAATGAGGCTTGTGCATGTGCTCCCTGTTCCACAGTGACTGAGATTTATAAAACAGAAATGCGTACGTGCAGTTCTATTAATGAAAGAATGTTTATTCATATTTTTGCCCTTGTGCATAACCTTTATTCAGTCTATGTCAGTTTAAGTCATGAAACTACACAGTTTTATGCATCTGGGCTCATGGCACATAAACTATTCAAAAAGTACATCACCTTCATTTTCAAGGCTATTTATGAAATTATTAAATGCAGAATGTCCCCAGACGCTTGCTTTTATTGAAAATGAAGCAGAGTCCTGCATTCGGTTGGGTTCCTGGCGGATGAACTGCAAAAAAAAGTGTTTGGCAGGTGATATATTGTCACAATTTAATTTCTGAGCTTGGTCCTGGGTAAAAAAAACAAACAAAAAAACATGTTTTGTATTGCGGGTTGGATGACAAATATATTAAAATAAAATGAAAATAATTACAATAATTAATTGTAATGTTTTAGTGTTTTAATTAGCGCTGCCCCAGACTAAGAATTTCCCAGTCAACCAATAGTCGTCATTTAGGGCCATTAGTCGACTAGTCACCTGCATGTTTACAAAATAAATGTAATTATTGAATTGTATATTTTGGGCGGGGCATCACAATGGTTCAAGTTGAAAGTGTGAGAAAGAATACAGTGGTGGAAAAAAGTTTTCGGACACCCCATGCATTTGTGAAATATTGCATTAAGAATCACTCTTAGGTCTTCAAGTGCAATTTCTTTTAGTACAGTCACAGCCAAAATACTAAATAAATCCTAAAAAAGCCATCAAAAACTTAAAATTGATTGGTTCCATGAAAATACATAAGAAATTTTGAGTATTGGGTCATTTTGGTACCAGTGATGAAGGTCGTTCTTTTTATTAAAAGACACATTTTTTGTTGCCAAGCTTCATGTCTACATAAAGGCAGCACATTTGAAAGTTCTTCAGACACAAAAATGGCTAAAACAAGGAACCTAATGCAGGAAACACGCCTGAAGATAAAGATTTTCAGCCAGGAAGGGTACAGCTGCCGCCAGATAGCCAGGAAGTGCAGATGCAGTCCTTCAGCAGTTGGATACACTCTGCAGAAATACAGACGAACCAACAGCTTGGAAGACAAACCAAGATCTGGGCATCCAAGAGTTTCTTCAGCAAGAAATGACCGCATCCTGATCCGCATGTGCAGGCAAAACCGCCGAATGACATCATAGGAGCTTCAGCAGCAGTGGTCAAACCAAACTGGTGTCCAGTGTTCCACCCGCAATGTACGTGGCCGACTTTTAGATCATGGCTTAAGGTCCTACAAGGCTATCAAGAAGCCCCTGATCAATGAGAGACAGGTTAGCCTGGCGTCGTTGGGCCCAGGCACACAAGAACTGGACAGCCAGGAATTAGAAGAAGATTTTGTGGTCAGATGAGTCCAGTTTCCAGCTTTATCTTCCTCCTACTAATGTGAGGGTACGCAGAAGGCCAGGCGAAGCATTATCTCCAGCATGTACAGTACCTACTGTCAAGCATGGTGGAGGCAGTATCATGGTTTGGGGATGCATGAGTGCTGCTGGTGTTGGTCATCTCACCGTCTGTGATGGCACATTGAACTCTACCAAGTATTGTACCATTCTAGTCCCACATGCTCCCTTCTGCTCGTGCACTGTTCCGTCGAGGTAAAAACTGGATGTTTCAACAAGATAATGCCCCGTGCCACACATCCAAGGCCAGTAGAACTTGGCTGCAGGAGCACAGTATCCAGGCCTTAGAGTGGCCAGCTCAATCCCCGGACATGAGCCCCATTGAAAATCTGTGGTGGATTATCAAAAAAGGTCTGTTTCAAAGCATAAACCAAAGAATTTAGAAGAATTAAAAGCAGTAATTCAAGAAGAATGGGACAAGATTACCCCTCAACAATGTGAAAGGCTCGTGGGGAACATGCCAACCACGATTAGAGCTCTACTACGTGCCAATGGCAGGACTACTAAATATTAATTTGATGATGTGATAGTTTAATTATTTTTTGTTCAGTTTTGAACACATTCTCTGTTATTTGTTGACTTTGATACAGACAATGTTGAGAACTGACATATTGAAACTGTCAAGAATTTAGTTTTGTTAGTTTTTCTTGTAAACAATAAACAAAAAAAATATAATTTGTATTTATTTGTATCTGTCTAATGCAGCCACACCTTTTGAAACACAAAAAAGATTTTTCCACAAATATTTCATGATAATATTTGAGATTGTGTAAAATTTTAAGGGTGTCCGAAAACTTTTTTCCACCACTGTAGTATCGGTAACATTGTTAACACTGTGCTACATTACAGAGAGTGCATGTTACACACTGAGCGAGCCGCCTGTTAATGACGCTGTGGGCTAATGGGCATGTAGCTACTCCATGTTTCAGATGATGCGTCATGTTTGTAGTCGACCAATGAAGATGAGTTTACATATCACCTTGGGTTCGTCCTTCACCTTCTCAAAATGATCCCACACTTTGGATTTCCTGCCCGACATGTTATTAACTAGCCTGTGGAATAACTGCAGGTACCAGCCCTGGAAATTAGGGGCCGTACACATGCCTCGCTTTTAACTGCCTGGAAAACATGAGGTCAGGAGCTGAATGCTACTCTTGTTCCTTTTCTGTGCCAGCTTTCAAGAGCGCAGCGGCAGGTTACGTCTCAGGTTGCTAAGCAACCTTAACAAGCATGGTATAGCCTATTTACCTGAAATCCTGAGTGCAGAGCTGATCCTCTTCCAGGAGCTGTTTATAAGTGTGTAGGCCTATTGTCTGTGGGACAGATGTAAAGCTCTGGGTAGCCCTGCACTAACATGATCAACTTTTCTGTATTTATCAGACTGAAAATTTAACAGAAGAAGGAGATGTGTCGGCTGTGATTGGTTTGTAATGTGATGCCTGTCTGACTGCTGAGCGTGGCCTCTTCCTGTGTCTGTCCTTTCAAATTAAATTCCTGCATGGTCCAGTCATATAGGGTTTGATTTATTTTGAAGGCGCAGCTCCTCATAGAGTTTTACATTTTCTTTGTTTTTAAGCAGCCAATGAAATCTTGCCAACTAATGACCTTTCTGGTCGACTAATGTTTGGTTGACTATTAGGGGGCAGCCCTAGTTTTAGCCCTACAGTCCTTATAATAAAACCCCAGACACTACTAGTACTAAAAAAATTAACCTCATACAGAAATATATTAAGAAGGGGGCACTTTGATGGGATTTTGCAGCAGATGAATTTTTTTTCTTCCTGTGAATATTTCTCGCCTACAGTGTGCCATCATGTCCAGAAGGGACAATATTTAAACAGGTGTGTGTGTAATCACCAAGACATGAGTAGACATCATCCAGCAAAACAAAACAAATGAAAAACGTTTATAGATTTCATATAGAAATGCTTAAGACAGCCTCATCCATCCATCCATTTGTCATGCCTGAGCCTACAGAAGAACCCACACAGTAAAACTATGCACGTCACACAGCTGCATCACTGGAGGTCAGATTTTTTAAAAGGAAAAGCAGCACCCCGACCATTTTGAAACCATTTCTGTCCTCCTCAGTGTTCCCTGGCTCAAATAGCTTTGCACTGCACCTGATTTGTCATGCAGGCTCTTGTTCTAAAATTATTTTGCTCTTTGTTCCTCCATTAAATGGTTTGTTATATTCTCTCTAATGGCCATTACTACTGAGCACAAAAGACCAGTCAAGCAGGCCAAATTAAATGGTCGTTAATTGAAGGAGCCATTATAGCATGGCCCAGCTGCTCGTCTAGTGCCGTCTGTTTGAGCCATTACTGAATCACGGGGAGCTGAGGGTGAAGCCTCTGGACTGTTATGTCCACTAACAAGTTACGATCATTGGTCATCTGGCTGAAATGACTCGTGTTCATTATGACCACTCTCTGTTCTATACCCTATTGCATAACAAAATCTGATTGTGATTGAATTTTTTTTTTTACATTTTCTTTCTACTTGTGCATAGACTGTTGGAAGGCGTCCTTCAGTACCACATTGTTGTTCTCAGACTTCCGGTCCACCGGTCGTAAGCAATTGAAACACTGATCTTTAATCCTCCTGAACTGAAATATACACAGGAAATGTAGGACCTTGCTGCTCAATGGCAGGTTATTCCCTTCAACAAGGTTCAAGCTTGATATCAGAAATAAAAATCTACTTCTACCATAAAAGTTTAAGTTACGTTTAAGTTAAGTTTAAGTTTAAGTTAAGCAAAGAACTGAAACAGGGCTAACGTTATGCAAAATACATTACTTGTTTCATAATTTAACATCTATTGCTGCACTGTGTGACTGTTGAAATGTTACTCGTATCAAGTGATACACGTTGCTTTGTGCAGCAGCGGGAATGTCTAATGAGTAAATTTAGCAAGCGCTAACAGTTATAATACATGATTCAAGAGAGGTGGATGTAGGCTCTGCACCAAAACATTGGACGTAGGCCGCTCAACAGAATGCCAGCGTCTGCATATATTTCATAGCCTGCCATAGCCAGGCCAGATAACATTTCCACTTCTACCAGCACAGCAAATATCTGTATAGCTGTGAGGCAACTTCAACTGATGGTCAACCGATCTGTTGGTTCATCTGATGGTCTTTTATCGTCAGTGTCGGCACTGAAGATGATGTACTGGCATTATTAATATAGCCAGTGGGCTAACACTGCGGAGCTTTTCGGAGCTATGATTTCCGACAGTGGAATAGCGGCCAAATGTAGATGTGGGGAAACAAACTGTGTGTACCTCTCCCAGTGTGTCTGTGGTAGTAGCCGACTGGGGGTGTCTAGCTCCAAAAATAGAAGATCTGTTTGTGGGAAATGTTTTGATTGCCACGAACAAATAAATATGTGGAAATGTGCCCTACCTTAAATTCCTTGAGCATGGGGTAAAATATAATGGAAAAGTTTTGAAATTTCAAAAACTACTTGTATGAACGCTGATGAATAAATGCAACTCAGCGTAATGTGAATACAATTTTTAATACATTTCCTTATTCCTGAATCATATCAGATATTGTTAAACTTTCATCAGCAAAGGATAAATAATTCTGCACTACTATGCAACATCTTTAAAGTCTGTCTTTTGTTATTGTTGTAGTTGAGAAACAACAGAAATTCCAGACTGTGCGATTAAATCTTGTCCAGAAAATAGTGACCACAGTTGAGACCCTGTTTGTCCATTTATTATTTTTATATTGTCAGCGTAAACATTTACAAAATGTTTTGAACTGTCTGTACGAAGAGTTTGACCTCTTCCTGACCTTTGTTTGTTTATTGATTTATTTATTGACATTATTTGGATTGTAATTGTTTTGAGTGCACCACAGATTTGTAAAAAGTTCTGCTGTTTGGCAAATGTTTATGTTCTGACAATGAATAATAGTTTAAAACACAATTAACCATCAAACATCAGCCTTTAAACTTGAAAGAAATTATGATTTGACATTTATCGTGCTTGATTTTGACTGGTATGAATGATGATGATGATGATGATATATGATAACATTTTTGACCCAGTCCCCCAGCCCTGATCGCAGTTGTGGACACTGGAAAAAGGCCAGTTATTTCCTGATTTTTGTGTCGCTGCCACCAGGACTCTGTGACCTGTAATATTAAATCACATTTGCTGTTCCCATCGGTAATCATCAGTAATCAGTCAGGACTGAAATCTTCAACATTGCCTCTTTAAAAAAAATAGTGAATGCTGGTAATGTGTTAGAGGCTGATACAAATTTGATCCAAACTGACTGAACTGGCACTCACACTGCTTCATTTGTTGAAAAAGCCATCCAGTGCCTCTCCCTGCCCAACCACCTTAAGGAGCCAGTGAGATAATTCAGGCAATTAAACCCATTTTACCTGGGGAGTGCACCTAATTAAAAGTCAATCCAATTTAGCCTGTCAGGTTTCCAATACGAGTCAGCACAGATAAGAACTTGGAGGATGGATGATTAGGGGAATGGGAGCAGTGATCTTATCTGCAGTCATCTGTCAACGTTGGGATGATTTGCTGCAGAAATAAAACACCATTGAGTTTCTTCACCATGTGATTAGATACTTCGGCAATTCTCACTGAAGTGAAAACTAATTTAATCAAAGTCTGGCTGCATAATTACTAATGCACGTAACTAAGAATCAACATAATAACACTTGGATCTGCAGCATTACTACTGATGTCTCCTGCCACTGGGTTTGATTGGCACTGAGACTGTAAGTTCACTTTTTGTAGGTTAGTGAACACAACTTTTGCAGCAATGGTTTTTATTTACAACAGGAGACAAACTACGGTAGTTCTATACCAGTTCCTGTCTTTAAACCTGCATTAGTTGATTCCTGAATCCAACTCCTCTTGAATTTTGGTAACAGTTGTCTTGTTATTATATTACTCATGAAATTGATGTGACCTACCAAGAATCTGCCACCTGAATGTTTAGTACCCTGCTCTTTGTTAATGATAATTAGTGTGGTAGCTTGTGCATTCTGTAAAGCGGCAGTGTCTAAACTCAGAGTCACTCAATGGTCCACCCAAGTAATTTTTCACATTCACAGACTAAGCACAAGCACACAAGCAGGCTAAAGTGGACATAACAAAACACAGAGTAAAGCAAGAAGCTGCATATTATTGGCTTTATTTTAGCCAATACTGATCCATTAAAATATGTCTGGATCAGCCCCGATACTGTCGGGATGATATAGCGGCTTTGCCCACTTGATGCCATATGTTTTTATAAAGTACCAGTACAGGTTTTTCCTGGCTCAAAATGAGGCAGAGGTGGGACCTTCCTGACCATGTGCACACACACACGCATGTGTACCGTGCACTCAGCTGGCTTAAGAAAACATTTTATCACAAGCAACATATTTTAGGAGTTCTAATAATTATATGATTAAAAAAGAGACTATTAATAAATTGGGGCAAATCATTACATGAATAGTCAGTTGTGTCTATAATTTCAATTCCTGGATATTAAGTGTTCATCTGTAATTTTTGTGGTCCCAGTAATATTAACATTTGTGTACTGAAGTAGCTTATCACATGACCTGGTTAAGCTGTTTCAGACTTTGGGCATGTTCCCAAATACTGATACACTGAATGTCTTGTAAAACAATTTGGTTCTTCTGGAAAATAATATTATTTACAAAAATGTGGATCTCAGCATTTGAAATAATTAAACTTCTCCTACATATTTACCACCGACTTCACGGAAGAAGTGACAGGTATCTGCTGGCGATTGGTTGTTCCCTGTCACATGACATGCGGTGTGTGATACTTTATTTCAAAAGTTGAACTCTGACGCAGCTGTTGTGCCCTGAAAAATAGTCACTCTGGTGTTTGAGCGCACCTGCCATGCGTCTACATTGAAAACTAAATTTGAGGGTGCAAAAAAACCACGGCATGTACACAACAGCTAAGATAGCCTATCCTTTTTTTATATAATTTATTTTGCTTATTCTACTATTTTCTATTATTATTATTGTTATTTGTTATGAACTACCATCATGTTTTACAGATGTCTGAACTTTTATGCCTGGTAAAGTGGGAAAAATGGTTGATTAAAAAACCACTTTGTGTCCTTATATTTCATGCAAAACCACGGATACATCACATTTGCCATTATTATAGTGGACACGTTGAAATTTTACGTTTGAATAGTGCTGTAGTTGACGTGTTTTAGGTTCAGGCACAAAATCCACTTTGCTATGGTTTGGGACAAGATCATGTTCTGGCTTAAAATACCTCATTTAGAGGACACAATTCCAGCAGGAAAAGCAGCTTTGTCTCTGTAAAAAAAAAAAAAAAGAAAAAAAAAGAAGCTTTTTATGGCACTATCCTCGCAGACGGGTCGCAAAAAAACACCCACATTTGGAGCCTTAAAAGCTGATGGAAACACAGCAATGACTCACTAAAGTACAACCGATTTGGCTGGTTGTTGGTATCGAACAGTGGTCTGCAGCTTGCAGTGGTCTCAGCAGGGAAAGGGAGTTTTGTTTTCTTCAGGAATGTTTTTGTTGTGGTGGCAAAGACAGCAGAAACACTGTGGCACACCAGGCTGGTCTCTGCATCGCTGCGGTCCAAAACAGATGGCTCTTTTCTTCCTCTTTGGTAGTTCTGGCAGTGCCTTGCCTGGGGCACTTTGCTGGTTACGATAGCACCACCACATCGGTGTAATACGCCACTGCAGTTACAAAAGGCAGAAATCCACCAACGCTTGTTAGAAAACAGTGTTTTCCATAAAACACCCATCAGAGTTTTGTTGAGAGCTGGAGGCGGGTCGAAATTTGACTGAGGCACCCGCCTTGTAATTCTCTTCCCTGCGGTAGTTATACAGGGGTCTCACTACCAGCTCCACACAAAGTATATTTATCAGCTGATAAAGCGAGACATGGGCTAGACAAATGACATGGAAAACCACCCTGAACACATCTCTTAGTCATCCTCATTAGTCATCCCTGCCTCCGTGCCTCCCTCCTCCCACCTCCTGCTATCACTCCACATGGAAATCATACGTTTCCCCTCCAAATGGAAGAATTTTCTACTTGGCATGTCATCAGTTTGCATAAACATATTTAGCATTTCACTGAAGTTCTAGAAACAGTGAGAATGTGACTTGGTGCCGCAGCTGAAAAAGCACTTAATGACAGCGGCAGGGAGGCAGATTGAGATATGGTGCACGTCTCTGTGATGGAGATGTCACAGAAGCCCCTGCTCCAGCCTGTGTTATCAGTGTCATGCAGCGACTGATCCGAGAGCTGTCAGTAGCACGAAGCCCACAGGGAGAACAGGCAGGATGTGGCTTAACAGTGCTGGTAAACACGTGTTCACACCCGTGTGGCGGTGACAGGGGAATTGAATAGTCCTCAGCTGAACGTTGTAATCAAAGTTATTTTCAGAATTTGAACTATTGAGTGTAATAATGGACCCAGTGACCCCACTACCATGACAGTTCAAAACAGACATTGGTTATAAGCTGTAAATTAATGGTAGAACATCCAATTATAAACAAGATGTACTCACAGTGCATGTGAGGACAACTGTTTGTCAGAAACTGAAACATTTGACTAATGAATTTTTCTCCATAATTGGCACTCGACCCTGTTTTCACATTGTTCCAGAGGATACTTGTGAAAGTCATCGAGATGTAGAGCTCTTCCAAAACACAGGTGATCGCTAAGAAGGTTAATACTGTGCACATCCAACTGTGAGCTCAGATATATGACAAAACTAACAAAGGCAAAGGAGAGCTGGTCCACCCATTGACCATTGCAAGCTTCCAAATTTCATCATAAACAATATACTTTGTAAAAACACATCATTGTCCTAAAATAGACTCTACATGATATTTAGCCTATTTCACATCTTTACAGTAGAAATTGTTGCACATGCACAGTCAGAGAACAAAGTGTACCAGCCTAGTTGCAATGATACAATGTTGGCATTTTACATATCTGCAAACCACAGATATGTCACATGCACATCATATGAACATTTCTAAAGTTGCGTTGTTCAGATTACAGATGCATAAACTGAGTTTCTCATTGGGGGAGGAGGGGATGTAGATGGCGTGACAGCTAGGTGGCTGCTCTGCAACAGACAGAAGCAGACCATTGTTTGGAACTAACAAAGAAAGGAAAGTAGATATTTTTAATGAGACGTTGAGACATTTCCAGCAGTGTGTGTGGCGACTAAGCCAGTTATTTCTTAAAGAGATGATTGGTCATTTTTAGCCATGTTTGTGGTAACCAAACCAGGTATTATTGCATGACACGCCGGTCACTTCTAGCCATGTTTGGGATGACCAAATCAGGTATATATAATGAGACAACAAGGCATTTTCAGCCATGTTTGGGGCAACCAAATAGGGTTTTTTTCATTGAGATGTTGGGTCATGTTTCTTTGTGGTGCCAAAACCAGGACACGATGTTTTCCTAATCTTGACCAATTGACAGCTAGGTGAGATGGCTGCCAAACAGCAGACAGAAGCAGGCCAATGTCCAAGATCAATTAAAAACAAAAGCGGGTATTTTTAATACCAGTCATGTTTGTGACAACAAAACCATGTTTTTCAACAAGACATCTGGACATTTCCAGCCACGTTTGTGGTGACAAAACCAGGTATTATTTCATGAGACGTCAGACATTTCTAGCCACGTTTGCGGTGACAAAATCATGTTTTTCAATGAGACATCTTCAGCCAAGTTTATGGTGACCATACTGGATATATTTCAGCAGGAAATTGGGTCATTTTCAGCCATGTTTGTGGCGACCAAACCAAGTATTTTTTTTAATACCCTGGACGTTTCTAGCTGTGTTTGTGACAACAAAACCAGGTATTATTTCATGAGACATCGAATATTTCTAGCCATGTTTGCAGTGACCAGGCCAGGGATATTTCAAGGAGACGACGGGACATTTCCAGCTGTGATTGTGGTGACAAAGCCATGTTTTTCAAGGAGACATCGGGACATTTTCAGTTTCAGTTTATGGTGACCAAACCAGGTATATTTCAACATGACGTTCGGTCACTTCCAGCCATGTGTGTGGCAACCAAACCAGGTACTATTTCATGAGATGTCGGATATTTCTAGCCGTGTTTGTGGTGATAAAACCATGTTTTTCAATGAGACATCGGGTCATTTACAGCCATGTTTGTGGCGACCAGGCCAGATATGTTTGAATGAGTTGTCGCAATATTTCCAGCTGTGTTTGTAGCGACAGAAGTGGATGGTTAACCAGCTGTGTTTCTGGAGACCAAACTTGATATTTTTAATGAGAGTATTTATGGCTAGCAAATTGGGTCTTTTAAGCCAAAATATGATATTTTCTCACCCTAACCAAGTGTTTAAACAGAATCACTCGTTAACCAGACGCAACTTAAAATTGAAAAATAAAACAAACGAACGCAAGCTGTCAACATATCTGCTACATATAAAACGTACAAATTTAAAATATGAAACCTACCAATTTGATATTTGTGATTTACTGAAACATAGTATGCCAACATTTATTCTAGCAATTGGGTTAAGTGTGGAATGTTGAAATTTGGCTAAATGTATAATGTTTTATGTACACAGTCATTTGGGATAATTGCTTTTTTTATATTATGTGATCTTCTAGGTCTAGATGGCGTTTTTCTTTTTGTCTGTTAAACTGCTTTTCTTTGTTGTTAAGCTTGCTATGTTCAGTGTGCGGTCTACCTCTTTTCCCTGTGTATACAAATCCTGTCCTTCACAGTTTGCATCGGTCTGTTGCTTAACAGGACTCAACTGTAGAGAACGCACCACAGGAGAAATTTGAAACTTCAACACCTTTCTTTGCTGAAGTCAACAGAAACAAGAAAAGCAAGAAAACTAACTGAATTGGCCTCAAACGTTGGAATGAATTTAAATTTAACTTGAATTTAACTTAACAACTATATTAAATGAGGCAAACCTGACAGGAGCAGAGGTAGCTAGGTGTTGTCTGAAACAATAAGGTAAACTGTATATAATGATACTTATCTAACGCAGTCTATATTCTGAAAATCAATCAGAGAAACATTAGAGAATTGGATTCATTTGTTCAGTGAGTCAGCTACACTCTACCTTGCATCTTTTCACAGTAAAAGAAATGAACTGTTCTTGGCTGAACTGCTGAGTGAGTCAAGGAAATATGATGTAGAATAAATCACAGTGAGGTTTTCACTCCACTATCGTCCTTCAGAAACTTTTGTAGCCAGCTTTTAATTTAATCTTTTACAGATATTAAAGAATGAGCTGAATTCTCCAAATAGCCAGTGTGTTAATGTCCTTGAAGTTAGCAGGGTGGATATCACGGGAAACATAACAGCTTGATATTACGATTTCACACTTTTTTGGGGCAGTACTTAGCCACGCTAAGTCTCGCAATAAACCCCCTTTGTTAAATGAATCTAAAACTATTAAAGAGAATTTAGGTCAAGTCTTGAGCGTGGAAGGAAGGAAGAGGAGGATTACAGCTGACTTCAACAGCCCACATCTCCCTGTCACAGGAGAAACAGCACAGTTGTCTCAACTAATCCATCTCATTATAATCAGCACTCCCTCGCCACATTATTATGTCCCTCAACCTGCCGGAGAGATCTGTGAAACTAGCCATATTTAGTCCATTTAAAGCATATGCTGACACGCAGTGTGTGGAGGCTCACAGAGGTGATCTGTCGAGGTTGTTTTTTCAAAAGCTTATTTATGTAGCAACAAAGGACTTTGAATCATTATCTATGTAGTTTTTTTTATTTATCTTTTTATCACATCATATTCTTGTCAGTCATACAGTGTTTGTGAGGATGTTAAGAGTCTGAAAATATAAGGTTTGATTTAATACTTTATTGTGTCCTGAGTGTGTACAGATTCAATACAGTAAAAACTAGAAAAGTGCCCTCAGCGGAGTGCGGATCTCCGCCAGGTGGCCGCTGCCCAAGTGGATCGTAGCCATTCGAGACAATTCCTGTGATTTCAGCAGACGCATCACAGCTTGTTTCAGAAGCGCCCCAACAGCTAATAAAAATATACGCCTTGTCTATTTTTAACAGTCATGGCGAGTTGCACAGAGCAGAGTTTTTCCTCACTATGTGAAATATAGATACAATATAATTATGAGGACAAATTCAGCATATAGCCTTAGATCAGGCAGGACATGTCAAGCTCTGCTCACATCCCAGCTACATCAACTGATCTCAAACAGTCCAGTCAACTGATGGAGCAGCTGATTGATGGAAGGAAGTCTCAGGTCGCCCTATTTAAACTGCTCTGGCCTGTCTACTGTTGCTGCTTCCTCTGCAAGCTGCATTGATGCTGTTCTGTTCTGTTCCCGGGGGTCTTTGTAGCTGCTTTCCATGTAGGCGCATGGAAGGGCAGGGAGATTTGCCTCACACAGCCACAAATCTTTGATCCATGTTATTCATAACTGGACTTTTAACAGTATTTATCTTGTTTTACCCTACTTACTTTTATGGTAGAGCCACAGATATTAAGGAAAAACGCTCCTGCTGTGGTATGACGCTGTGCAGCGGACAAAACTGGGTTGCAGCTGCGTCCGGTAGAATTGTCCTTCCTAGCTCCCTTGTAGTCAAGATGGTAGCAAAGGGGGCGTCGGTGGCTTAGTGGATAGAGCAGGCACCCCATGTACAAGGTTGAGTTCGACTACAGCCTGTGACCCTTTGCTGCATGTCTCCTCTCTCTCTCTCTCCCTTTCACGCTTGTCTGTCCTGTCAATTAAAGGCTAAAATGCCCCAAAAATTATCTTTAAAAATAAAAGATGCTAGCAAAGATAACAAAAATGGGGACTAATTCATCCTGTAACGTGCCTAACTTTAGTGGATCATAACATATTGGGAAAAGAACTAATCTGCAGATTCTCCAGTTCAAAATGAGACCAAACTTTTCTATGGATGTCAGATTTTGAGACCTGATGAAGGTCAAAATGTGGCCTGCAACAGATGGTAGGGTTTGTTGATTTTAGCCGAGATGATTTCCAGAAAATGTGTGACCCCTATCAGCTAAGAGGAGAGAGGAGTCAGCAGCTGATGATGGTTTAAAACATACAATATAACAGGATTTAGGATTTTAGCAATTAGGAATCACAGCAACAAAGAGAAGTCTACGGTCATACACGTGCACAAAAAGTATTAGGCTGATTGGTCCAATAGTTTGTGAGATTAGCTGTGGACAGGAGGATTCACACACCCTCATGCATGCACACACAACCAAAGGCTCGATCCCCTCCAGGCTTACACCTGTTGAATATAGGCTGAATCCAAATGTCTGGACTTTACCACACTTGCAGACTCGCAGACTTTGTGGGTGCATCCCTAGAAAGTCCAGGAGGTGGACATTTGGATTTAATGATAAAGGAGTGTTTTGTATTGCACTTTTAAGTTTATGAAATTTGTGTCCTGATTGTTGAGTCTTTGGAAAAAGCTCCACGTTGCCTCAGTGCTTCTGGTACAGTTCAGACTGGGAATCTTTCTCCCATGTCATCAGTTCTTCTTTCTTCCCCTCTTGTCTCTCTACGCCCTCTCCTGTCTCTACTGTAAAACAATATTATTTTGTTAAAATTTCTTTCAATACATTTGAGAATTTAAATGAGCATTGCCAGGCTAGCTGTTCATCCCTGTTTACAGTCTTTGTGCTTAGTGAAGCTGCCGGTCTGCTGCCTGTGGCTTTATATTTATCAGACAGACAGATGGCAAGAGAGCAAATAAGCATATTCCCCAAAAATTGATTTGTCTAACAACCTGACCATAATGCATTACATCAAAATTTGCAAAAACAAACCAGTTCATGAATCGATTGATTGACCAGGTATATTAAGTAAAAAATCTGACATTGAATGCTGTGCCATATTTTTGCATCATTGACCCTCTAGATAAATAGCAAACTCTAAAACAGACTTTTCCTTTTCCCCCCTGTTTGCGTGTTAGCATAAGCACTGTTGGTGTTCCAGTACACTACTGTCATTCGTGCACAGGTCACATTGCTTTACTCCCCACAGTAGCCTCAGGGCTCTCCCAGATGGCCGATGACAGATGCCCACAATTGCTGTTGCCCTTGGTTTGAGTGCAGTTCCTCCCTCCAGATAAAGAAAAAAAACTGTCCTCACCAAGTTCCCCCTCAACCCCCATTTCTCCCATTTGTCCTAGCCTGATTTATTTTCCACCATGGTCTGTCTCTCGTGTGTTGGTCTGTATTTCTACAGCCATTACTTTGCTTATGAAATAGCTCAGATTGTTTGAGCACCTCCAATCCCATTTAGGTGTTCCCAACATCCTCTCCGCTCTTGCTGCACCATTCTCCGTCCTTGGCTTTATCCCATGTCCTTTGCTCCATTTTTATCATGGAGCTGGATGCTTACCACGGGCTTAAATTACAACGAGGTGTTCATTCTTAAATCCTTAACGTCCTGTCACTGGATTAAAATATGGCAGGGACTCGTATCTTGTCATTTAACCCTGTCAGCTTCATTTTTTATTGAACTGTCAGTGAAAATAGTGCACCAGGTCAGCACTTCAAGGTCATATCAATGACAAACAAAGAAACAGTTTTATTTTTTTTAATGCATATTTTTGTCCTTTAAAGGCACCATGGGTTTCCAGTGTTTTTTTTTAATTTTTTATTTCCCTTTTGTTTTCAATTAAAGGCCCAGTCCCTTTACTAGCCTGATGTAGCTACACATTTTGACAAATCAACGCCTGTCTCAGTTAGATGCTCGATCTGGTTGCCATGTAGTTCATTTTTAAATAAGTTTTTTGGCACATAAAAGTGGGTCGTTGACTATCCACTGGAGTTAGCATTAGTTAGCTGCTTAGATCACGCATACAAATATGAATGTTTAAACTTTTGTCAGTATGGACATAAGGATTTGTTAAATATAATATAAATGATCTGATTGTGATAAACAATAAAATACGCACCCAGTGTTTCCACATTGTTGTCATTTGTTTCTTAAAAGAGATTGAGAGAGATGGGTGTACATACACAGACACACACACAAGCAGACAGAGCTCTCCGTATGATTAGAAAAGCACAGAGCAGCAGAGTCACTTGCTGACCAGTGCAGAGAAATACACGTCTGGTGTAAAAGCCCAGGCAACTGCTGACAGGCAGCCGTGCAGTGAAGACATATCATGGCGGTGTGAACATGACGTAATGGCATATTTAAAGGTAGTAAAACAATAAACAATAAATGAGCTGAAATATGCATTAGCATGGTGTAAACACCACAATTAATTATAGCAGTTATCTGGTGAAAACAAAATTGTCCAGTGCAGATTCTGCTCTGTGTGGGTTATTTCCGCTGCCTCTATATGACAGTCAGTCTGGCCATATGCTAGAAGACTCTTTACTTTAAGAGGCTCCACCTGGAGGAGGGAGATTACATTTAGTCATTCCTGACGGCAGCCGACCTCAGCAGTGTTTATGAGGAGCACAAAGCGCCTTTAAGTCAAAGTGTCAGGGTCTGTGCTGACAGAAGATTAAGTGCAAGGACAGGCATTTATTCTAAATACACATGGGTTTCTCCGATTGCTTCTAGTTCCCTCCACCAAAGAAGTGACATTTAAAGCAATAGTTCACCACCCAAACGACCAGTTGTATATCTGTTACTCACCCTGTGTTATGTTGCATTGAGGAAGAAGCATTGTTTTTCTTAGGGTGCAAAACATATTCAGCTTCACAAACAGTCCCTCTTCTTCCTCTGACCGATCTTTATGAGTGCATTGTCGAGAACGGGGTCTTACTTTGCCGTGAGGTTACATTGGGTGGATGCTTCTCTAAAGTCGAGGTCAGATGTCAAAGAGGGGCACGTGCTACCTCACACCATTCTGTTGTTAAATTTTGACATACACTTTATGTGTGGTCACCGCCGACAGAAAGGCATCACATAATCCTGCACATAAACACGGCGGCAGCTGCCAGCATCTCAACAGTCTCGTTAATAATACGGCAGCCTGTCAGGATCAAACAGAAATTAATTCACCTTAACAGACTGATCACGTGTGTTGGTGCGTGATTGGCTGTGTGGGGATATTAGTTGTGTGTGTCTTGGTGTGATTGAACTGATTGTGTTTCTATTAGTTAGGTGTATTCTTATGTTCTGGTGCTGTGGCTGTTTGTGTTGGGTCGATATCCGGTTTTCCTGGTCCAGTGCAGTGCACGAGCTTAAACCGGTTTAATTTTACAAACCGGCTGAACCGGCATTTGTCATTAACGCCTTGTTTCCACTTATGTGCCTCAAGTTTTTTACATTAAAAAATTTAACTTTTGTGGTGGATTTCGGAGAGACAGTATGACAATGTGCTAGCTTAGCTAACAGGTTGCTAACTACTTTACAGGCTATTGGTCCTGTTTTTGTCCCAGTAATGTTCCAAGCGTATCTTCCAAACTACAAAAAAGAAAAAACTTGGCCTCTCCCCCGTGGCTACATGTAGTTTCTATCAGGTTTCTATCCATTCGTAACGAAATGCACTTCCTTGCGTTGGACACAAGTGGAAACGAGATGTAAGTTCTGGCAAATTAAAAAGTAGCCTCATTAAGCAACCTGTGCTGGCAGCGTCACAATGCTAAATCTATTTCATACTGCCTAAGCAATAAGCAATACCAAAACATGATGAACGTTATGTTTGTTTATAAACGGACTAATGAAGCCACTGCTGTCTGACAGGCCGTGTGCAATTTACTGTTTATTAGAAAGGTTTGTGTACTTTTTGGGTGATAAGATGAGACATGGCAGAATAAGTCTCATGAAAACTAAAACAGCACCAGTACGGCAACATTTTGGATTTGAAGCTGGAGAAAGTGTTTCTGTAAATTCCTGTTGCTTGCTTTGAAAGCACTGCAATGGTCGAGGAATGGCTGATTCATGAAGTTGAAATCAAGGCATCGTTATTTGTACGATATCTCCTCCTATCACTACGAAAACCTAAATAAGTTAGCAACTGGCTGTAGGAAGATCGCCAGGGAGCTGAAAGTTTCTGGTAACTGACCATGGCTATTGGCTATATTGTATGTTATTTTCAGTAAGAATCAAGATGTAAAACGCGTGTTTTCTGTTTAAAAAGTAACGTCACAAACACAGGAAGATAACCAGTAGGCTACCCACCCCTCTTTAAAGTGCTTACATCTCCAGTCTGATCTGGAGCATGCAGCTGATAGGTACTGTATAATCTGTGCTTCATTCACATAACATAACAGAAGTGCATATTTAATGGATTCAGTGTGGACAGAGAGCTCTGATGTTACGTGATGTGTCACTATAGTTGGACGCTTGTTTGCTGTTAGGACATGTCATTATGTTCCACTGCAGAGCTGCTGCCCAGTCGAATGCGTAAAATTCAGTATACAGGTCTTGTCGGGTGTTTGGCTTAATATCAAGGAGATTTGAATATTTTCACACCAGCCTTACCATACTATGTGTGAATCTTTGTCTGTTCATTGGCCTTTGACTCAATTAAAAAAACAACAACTTTGTGACTGAACAGCAGTAAGCAAGTGCCTCTGCATGTGGCTTTGACAAAAACAAATGATGGACATCCTGATGTCCTGATGTGGCCTTTATACCTGCAAGTCAATCTCAGAAAATTTTGTGTGTGTGTGTAGTTGGGGTATGGAGACTTCATGCTTTGTCTCATTGCACTACTGGATGCAGTTGATTTTCTCTCAACATCTGATGTAGTGAACTTTTAGTTCTCTACATAATGAAAAGATATTACGGTATCATCTTTTCTTCCTGTAAATTGCTCACTGATTTATTCTTCAGTTTCTTTTTAGCTTCCACTACTGACACCTAGCCATCATCTAAATCAGTGGCTCCCAATCACCGGGCTGCAGACCAGGACATTTTCGGACAGTTTTTCTCCTGGAGGAAATTCACAGTGTCGCACTGAAAAAAAAAGAAGCCAAAGAAAGAAGTTAAAATCCTTGCTTCTTTCACACCTCCATACTCCTGGACAATCACAATGTGATGCAGGTGTGAATGTTGGATTGTCCATTTTAGGAAGTTACAGAAATGGTCTGAAGAATGTTCTGAATAAGCATACTGGCTTTCTGAAGATACACTGTGCAGGATTTTCTTAAAACACAATTTATAGACTCACAGACATCACACAAAGTAATGCCTCAATCCCTCTCAATCATGGTATGACAGGAAATGTGTGGCGGTGTATTTATCTGCAGAGACCCTGCCCCCTGCCTGTATTTTCTGTGTTTAGGATGTTAATGGTTGTGTACCCCCACAGAGCTCAGGTGAGGTTGGGGCTTTATAAAAAGGTAGTGAGCAGCAAGTGCCAAACCATAAGCAGCATGCATCCAAGAGAGACAGCACTTTCACTTTCACTGGGGGGCCTTTTTACAAACAGTAACTGACAATCTTGCATAGTATACCTTTAACCCCCAGTACGGTCGTGACACCCGTCTGCGACAAAGTTGTCAATATAAAACACTCTGCTGTGCACAAATGGTTGGGCTTCAGTCTAAACGATTGCACCACTGTCCTCTACATGCACCTGCACAGACAACAGAATCCATAACTTTAACCTTGGATAAGAAGAGAAAATTGGAGTTTTCAATTTTAGGTGTATTACCTTTGTTTGAACTGAGATCATAGTGAAAATGGCAGTGCGGCTCTACTCCGAGTTTCCTCCAGATGTCCGAGCTTCTTAACCTATCTCTAAGGCTGAGCCCAGCCACCCCATGGAGGAAACTCATTTTGGCTGCTTGTATCCACTATCTCATTCTTTCGGTCACTACCCAGAGTTCATGACCACAGGTGAGGGTTGGGACGTAGATGGACCAGTAAATCAAAAGCTTTGCCTTACGGCTCAGCTCCCTCTTCATCACAATGATCCAGCACAGCGCCCGCATCACTGCAGAAGCCGCATCAAACGGTTGATCCATCTCACTCTCCATTCTATCCTCACTCGTGAACAAGACTCCAAGATACTTGAACTCCCTCGCTTGAGGCAGTAACTGTCCAACCAGGAGCGGGCAATCCACCAGTTTCTGACAGAGAACCATGGCCTCATTCCGAATGCTTTACACTCAGCTGAAAACCGCCCCAGTGCATGCTGCTGTTTGATGGTGGCACAGACTTAAAAAAAGAAGGCGTAACCAAAAAAATGATGATATGGGTCATTTTACATCAATGATATTGGATCGTTGTTTGTTTAATCAGTATGTCAATCCAAAATGATGGATCGCTACACCGCTAGGTATCGTTAAAAAATTACAGTACCAGCGCCATTAAAGTGACCAATAGAGTACGTAATTTTAAACCTTTTATCTACTTCATTTGATGACCTTTATGGGACTTGAAGCATTCAGTTGTGTAAAATGCAACCAGATGCCACATTCAAGTTTGTGGCATCTTGGCATGCTGAGCTGCAGACTCTGAAAATACAACATGCTTGACTTCACCACACCACAGACTGTGTGGGGTTGTAGCTGCTGTGGTAGTGGGCCAATCACATGTTGCATTAGAAAATTAACACTTTTGGTGATTGGCTGCGAACAAAACCATACAAATTGCCTTTTTATTCTAGATCTGGGTACAAAAAGGACTTTAGTTTTGGTACTACTTGATACTGGATTATTTTGGGGATACCTTAAAGGTATCAAGTACCAATACCCGGTCCTAGCTGATACCAGTAGTGGTGTGTATAAATAAGAAAGAGAAAAGAGAGACAAATTTCAGGATATGTGTGTGACATCACTGAAAAAATAGTTTATTTTTGATATTTCTAATAAATAAAATGTTAATGTCACATTGTTCATGTGTCTAGGGACGATTTAATGGTCTGTATTATTCAGTAAGCCTGTTGTATTGTTTGAGTTGCCTGTACTGGCAAATACTGTACAATACTTTGCCAAAGAGGTGGCATGCAGGGCTGTCTGTTCCTGTGGAGCCTCCCAACATATCAGAGGTGACAGCTGATTGGCTGCTTCACCCCCTATCGGGCTGTCGCAGCGTCTTACTGTGACAAACAGACACACTTGGTTAGAGCAGGTGTGTGTGTGTGTGCGTGTGTGTGTGTGGTCAAAATGAGCATGTCTGACACAGTGTATTTGCTTATTGTTCTTGAGGCTGATTCTGTAGCGCCTCTGAAAGCCTCTGTGTGTGTGTGTGTCCACAGATAGCAGTGGTCTAATTAAAGAGCTGGCATGTCAGAAAGCTGCTCTCCCGCTTTGTTTAACATTGGACCTAATCTCCGGCTACAGAGTGGTGTGTGTGTATCTATACACATGTGTTATCTGGTGATTGTTCTGAGGTGTGTACAAGATGGATGCCAAACCAGTGCAGACATTTGTTGGGAACCCGGCCAAGCTAACACAGAGGTGTGTGTGTGGGTGTGGGTGTGTGTGGGTGTGTGTGTGTGTGTGTGTGTGTGTGTGTGTGTGTGTGTGTGTGTGTGTGTGTGTGTGTGTGTGTGTGTGTGTACATGCCATGCTTGTGCATTTTCACATGAATTACCCTGTGCTACTGATGCTCCATGGCATGTTGTGTTGCCATTATTTTAACAAATATTTATGTGTTTTGAGTGTCTGAGCTTCACATGTGATGCACTAAAACATTTTCTGTTGCTCCATATTTGTTTATCATGGGAAAACAATGCTAATGGGTTTGTTTGGGGTTTTTTACCAGTAAATTGTCACCATCAGCGTTTAGGGCAGTGTAGAGTGTTTTTATATTAGGGGTGATTGATTCGTACCGTGCCCAAGTACGATTGCCCCCCACCCCACCCCCCACTAAGCTTTCACATTAGTAATGTTGTTTTGTACCCGAACACACTTGCGTTGTCATCTACGTGACATTTTTGTTGTGCTACAGTGTAGAAAAGGGGGCCACAGATGGACACTGCTGCCCGGGCAATGTCACCAGCGGAGCAGCGAGGCAAAACGCTGCTCCTGGGGGGAGGTTGAGCAGCTACTGTTGGACACAGCTCTCTGCCTCCCACCAGAGGTCTAAGGCAGCAGTAAAGCCGGATCTGGGTCCCTTTAGTCAGTCCTCTTTCATGTTTGGATACAGTTAGTGTTCACTACTAATGCACAGACCTCATGTACAGAACTGCCCACTGTGCCCAGGTCACAGTACACATTTTTCACAGTAATTAAACAAACTGGACTTTGGGGACAAGTGTATTCAGATCAGGCACCAGATCTCTGATGCGAAAGACGCGCTGGTCAAGACCACCCAAACCGAGACCAAGTCATGAAAAAGACCAGTGTCGAGACAGAGCAAGGCTACATCCCTGACACATTAAAATCTGAAAGGATGCATTAAACTCACTATTGGTGCATCAGGGGATACATTCCATTATTTTCCACAGTAATGCTACGTTGTGAAATACCAGTCTGTGTTGAAATCATTAACAGTGGCATCGCGTGGCTACTTATTTTGAAAATATTTCTCAATTATATTAAACGTTTGATGAAGCTTGTGTGTGGATGTTTTTACCCTACTGTTGGTGATACGTCAGTCCACATCTAGTGCTCTGCACAGATCTAACACCTGCCCACCTGCCCTCATCCCTGGCTCTCTAAAGCTCTGTGCACCAGGACAGCGGTGTTGGCGGCACAGCACAGCGGTCCTAATACAGTAGCAACTACTTTTGGAGCTGTAATTTAAATGACATAATAAAACATTATTAAAAGTCTGAACAAATTTCAAATTCTTTTTTGACCAGGTCAGAAGTTGACTGCGGATGTGTTTTATTATTTCAGGGCTTGTTCGACTCAGAGAATAGCCCTCATGTTCTATAAAAGTATATGTCACTGCCTTCATGTTATGTACCACCCTACGCACATACGCACCGTTGTCGTCCCATGTTCCCAGTACCAGTTGAGTCCAAGGGAAATGGAGAGACTAAAAATATGCACCCTCTTAACAGCACCCACTCACTTACCTAACAGAGTGAATCACTGCTTTATATGAGTGGAACATTTGCAAATGACCTTGTCATAGAGATCTGACACACAAAATACCACTCGTGCTGTGGGATTATGTATGCCAACACAGTTGTGTCTATACAGTACAAACAGTGTGTATGTGTGTGTGTGTGTGTCCGTGTGTCTGTGTGTGTTGTTTTAAAGGGTCGCGGACTGTGTTTGTGAATGTTAATGCCTTGAATGCACCGGTGTGTCTCTGCATGTGTCTCAGTTGTGTGCATTTCTACTTCATTGAGCCCTCAAGGTGAGTCATGTTTCTCCTTGGGTGTGATAAAGAGCTCTGTGTCATCTTTATTCTAAATGCACTGCAGAAAGAAACATCTTCACACAACTAAGAAAAATTCACCACTTTTGAATAAGGTGTTCTCTGTAAAGGCTCATAAGGTGATATTTTAATTAATTTATTAACAGATTTATAACTTAAAAGCAAACCTGCTCCTCATTTCCACATTGAGCAACATCCACATGGATACAGTATGTCCATCGGTAAAGGAATATCAGAGCTGCAACTGCAGATTATGATCTTTGGTTTGGTTGCCTTATTTTGTAGACTTACAGATTTTGTTGATTTGGTCATTTTCCTTTGGTATTTATGCTTTAACCATGTGTAATTTAGTTCAGTCAGGACAACTTTAGACAAGGAACACTTTATTTCCATTTGCAGTATTATATGTGGCGGTATGGCTCTGTCCTGGGGCCTCTCTGCCTTTCCTCTGGCACTACACAGAACACCTCTTCCACGTGCCTACATGGAAAGCATAAGTCGGCAAGAGCACACCTCTCTGCCCTTCCCTGCGCTAACTAGGAAAGCCTGAGGCACAGAGAGCAAAACTCCCTGCCCTTCCATGCGCCTACATGGAAAGCCTGAGGCAGGGAGAGCAGCAGCAAAGTTCCACCAGGGACAGAACAGAGCAGCATCAATTACAAACAGAAATGACACTGATAAGTCAGACACAGCATGAAAAGGAGGAGCTGGGTTGGAGGCAGGTTGCAAAGCAGCTTGCAGAGGAAGCAGCAGGCCAGAGCAGTTTAAATAGGGCGCCCTGAAAGAGATTCGCAGATTGGTTGCATAGAAAGGAATCATGTGATCTATCAGCTGACTCCCTTCCATCAATCAGCTGCTCCATCAGTTGATTGGGCTGTTTGAGATCAGCTGATGTAGCTGGGATGTGAGCAGAGCTTGACATCGTGTCCTGCCTGAACTAACACCATGCTCAATTTAAATGGTTTCTTTCTTTGTCTGTTTTAATTGTGTTCATTGTTATTTGCTACTTTGTTGTGCCGTAGCCTACAGACAACGTCAATACGGTTTGAAGTCCAGTTATGAACAACGTGAATCAAAAGTTTGTGGCTGTGTTTTAGTTATTAAAAATACATTTATCTACATAATTACATCATGGTTTATCTATATTTCACATACAGTCCCTGTAAGCAGGTGAAATTGATCTGCCTTGTGCAATGCGCTCCAGCTCCATCAAAATCAGATGAGGTGTGTACTTTTATTAGCTTTCGGGATGCCTCTGAAACGTGCTATGGCGCGTCTGCTGGAATTACAAACATTGTCTAGAGCAGCCGATCAGCTCGGTCAGCTGAGTGCACTTTTCTAGTCCTCTAATGTAATTCATCCACGTGTCAGCGGAGATCAATACGTCTTCTGTCATCAGACTTAAATCTTACAGGGTTCACTCACCTCCATCTCTCTGCAGACTTCACAGTCTGAGTCGCCCACGTTTTCTTCATCCGCTGCTCAGTAAAATGTGTCTCTTTTGTCCATTTCTTTGCCTTCTCTGCACAAATTGCAGCATAATTGAGCTGCAATTTGTGTGAAAAAGGTTCCAATTCAAGTTTTCGCCGGATGTTCAGCGTTGCCTAGCAACACAACTGTAATTGTGGTCCACCTGTCATTCAGTTGTTCAGTGTTCGTTTTGACTTTCAACACTGAAAAAGAAATGTATAGGTGTTGGCGTTGTAAATAGGGTGTCTGGTCTTTTGTGAATAATCTTCATCCGAATTTATTGCACTTGGAAACGCTCATCATCACGCTGTAAATAGATCCCATGAAGTGATGATTAGAAACACCAAGGATATTACTCATATTCCTCCACCGTCCAGTTTTTCCATGTCAGGCTTTATCTGCTGTCGTCTGCGGTCGATGTAATGGAACAGTGATGACAGGTGTTGCGACGAGGGAATTCATCTTGGCCCGAGTGTCTGGAACAATGCCATTTTTAAAAGAGCATATGCCGACACATCCCATTTACAGCTGCTTTGCATATAAATGCTAAAGGCCGTGTTCCACCTCTTAACACATCTGGATTAGACCGTGCCGTTCCAGGAAGGTTGCTAGATTGCAGAGCAGAAAGCCTGGAGGGGCGTTGGATCTGTTCCATCTTAATTCTTTAAGGCCGGTCTAAACAGAGGACTTGGTTCTCTGAAATGTATTCTTAGGCTGCCTTGTAGCTGTGTGTGTTTTATTGTGGAGTCAACAGGCTGCGTGGAGACAAATGGGCAGAGCGTACAGCTGGGGAACAAAAACAAACATTTTTAGCCGTGAAGGCTTTATAGTGGAAAATATATACAGTTACAGGGAGTCATGTGTAGCTAAATATAGAGAAGAGCTGTACTGAGTCCCCTTGAGATGATATAGGACAGGACGATGAGCCACATGCTAACAAGGTTGTATCATTAGATTGATGTAATGGATCTTTTTATAAAATTGAACATAAGTCAAAATGAAAGCTCTTCAGTTTTTATAGAGTGGCTGTTCATTCTGCAACAGTTTCATACAGACATTTGTTCCTGGAGAAAAACTCTGATAGTGTTTTATTCCAAATAACTTCTTTACACTTCGCAGTGCCAAAGCTTTCCTTCCCCTCATTTGTCAAAGCTCAGTGATAAACAAATTTGCCCCTGGTGTGAAACCAGAGCACATCAATGCAGGCAGGACTTCGTACAGATGGGGAGAGCAGCTTGGAGGAAACGGGCTGAACAGGTTGCCAGTTTTATAGCTGCCTGTCAGCTCAGTGCCCACCTGGTTGGACTGTTAGCCTCTTTCCCACATTGACAGATTAGCATTAAGAAGATCTTTATGGAAACACTGATGAAGACTCAACTTTAGGTAGAGTGGCTGTCATTTCTTATTTTCTTTACTTGATAATTTTACACACTATCACAGCTACTCTTTATCATAGCATACGACTTAAAGACTAATAGATTAGACTACAGGTACAGTATGGAGGCTACATGATTTTCTATAGAAACAAGACTCATGCTGTGCCTCAAATTGGATACTTCAGTCAGTGAAATTGCATGAAGTACACTGTGCACACCATGTACTCACTTGCATGGTGCACATATTTTTTAAAGGTTGTGTCTTAAATCAAACATGACCAATGCCCACTTATGGGACTTGATGATTGCAAGATCTGGCAGCTTTTCTGCTCGATGAAATGCAACCGTTAAGATTGCCAGTATTTGACAAATGATTGTCACTCGTTAAAAATCAACATCTTTGATTATGTATCGAGGTACGAGAAAAATTTTGATTTGAAAAGCGGTACTTGTTATTACTGCTTTTTATTTCTAACTATTTACCCATTTATTTATTTTCATATGCATGTAAAAGTGTTTTTCCTTTTTTAAAAAAAAATTGTAAGTTTTGTTCTAATTCATTTTAATTAATTAATTTGTTTATTTCTGCCTACTTGTTCATAATGTAGTTTAGCATGTTAGCATGATGTTAGCATGGCTAAAATACATTAAAGGTCCTGTACACCCACATAGTGATTTCATTTAGTTTTGGGTGATTAGAGCTGGACATGGGAGTAAGTGTTAGATGCTGTTCATGTTTGAGCCAATACCAGTACTGGTTCTGGTACCTGGACTTTGGTAGCCTACAGTACCTTTATGCAGTACTTTATTTTCTCTGTAATAACAAAGATTTAATTTTTTAACAAGCTGCAGGGGTGGCATGGTAGACTAAAAAGCAATTCTGCTCCTCTGCTCTTTAATAATCACACATAGAGCTTTTGTCTCAGTCTGTCTTGTGTGTGTGTGTGTGTGTGTGTGTGTGTGTGTGTGTGTGTGTGTGTGTCTGCTTGTCTAGCAGCGATACTAAGCTATTATTAGAATAATACAGAAAAAACAAACCAGACGCTGGTTGTGGCAGATAGGCGCTACAGCAGTAGTTTTTGCTTGCTGGGAAGTCAACGGCAACACCCCAGCTTTACTTGTTCATATCCTGTCTGAAGTTCAAGCTGGTGGCACTGCGGAGCTCCATTGCCAGCCTCCGAGCGCCATGGTTGTCTTCCAGGCTTTAGGGCACTTCTACCTCATCTAAACCGAGCGTTCTCACCCAGATGTGCTCTCAGGTACTGACATTTGTCACAGATAGATGTAGCGCAAATCGGTACTCGCTAATTTGGTTTGTACTCTAAGGAAGTTTTCACACCTGCACTGTTTGGTCCGATTCAATCGAACTCAGGTTAATTTGCCCCCTAAGTGCAGTTTGTTTGGCCAGGTGTGAACACAGCAAAAACAATCTGACCAAGACCTTCTTGAAGAAGTGGTCTTGGTCTGGTTTCAAATGAACTCTGGTGCGGTTCATTTGTGGTGAGAACATGTTCTGACCTCGATCTGAACCAACTGCAGTCACATGACACATTGTTTGGGTTAAACATGAGCATGTTACAGTCCTGGAGGATTATTAATGTGCACCTCCTCCTGTACTGCCTTAATATGCACATTCAGCACATCCAATGCATCAAAACATTGTTTTCTAGTTGGAGCCGCACCTCGTTTTCAAACTGTATGGTTTGACTAAAATGAACAATGACAGCAATATAGTCCACGATGAGCAGCGCTAAAATCAACCTGCGTAGTTGTCCCTCCATTGTGACATTAGAAAGTGTCACATTTATCTTGCAAGTGTACTCTTCTTCAACGTTTGGTTTACTTCCTGGATTTTTCCCACATTGAAATTCTGACCAGTCAAGAACAGCTTTCTCATACAAGGCATTTGATCTGGTCCACTTGTAAATGCTGCCGTGAGAACACGAACCAACTCTAGGTAATGATACAACTTGGTAACAAAATTAGTCCCTGATTCAGACCAAAGCAAGACAACTCTAGGTCTGAAAGCATCCTAAAAGCACTGAGTGTGGTACCCAACCCTAACGTACACAGCCTTTAAAGAGTTAATGAGTGCTACCAAATAAGTGAACCAACCCTTTTTTCAGTTGGACACTTGAACTGTGCCTTACATATAGTTTTGACAGTCCTATCCAATATTAATGGGCTCAGCTGGAGATTGGCAAGGAACCATATACATGTCAAGCAGCAAAATGAATGATTCCTCATTCATGTAGGCATCCATGTGGAGACCATTACCCTGTAACTACAAGTGAGTCCCTTGATAGAGTAGTTTATGAAGTTGACAGGTCATTTCCATGCAGCTGTCTCAGGCCATAAAGCAAAAATGTGGAGAACGTGGTTGGCAGGGAAAGTTGGAAGTGCCACACAAAGAGATGAGACTTACAGGCAGGTGAACTTTTATATCTGACGTCTCAGCTGCGGACACAAATCGTTGTTTGGAATCCTCTAACGAGATGCAAATGCAGGATGCCATACTGCTGAATATTTCGGACTCTCTCTACTCTGCAGAGTCGTGATAATCGCACTAAATAACACATTTAAGATGCTGAAGCTTACAGTGCTTACAGAGCTTACAGCTCTACAGTGGTTTTATTTTTCCACAGTGTCAGTTTGGGGTTGTCCAAATCTATGTTCGGTAAATTTTTAGCACATTACTTTGAATCAGAAGTTGTCTCGTGCTTACCTCAGGTCTTGCTGATTTGTGTATGATTTCAACCTCGTAAGGGGCATCAGGTCAGAGACAGACAACACATAAAGCAGTGATTACGACCTTCACCTTATATTCTTGGCTTTGATGCCGTCTTCCCTCGTCATGGACCAACAGACAGGGAGGCTGATGAGTGCTGGTATTTAAAGAGCTGCTGAGGCCAGATAGAGTCAGTAGTGAAAGGACAGCACAGCAGATAAAGTTTTTGAGTGTCTGGCGCTTGAGCTCCTCTCAGAGCTCTCTGTCATAGTTCCATGACACATGGAGATCGTACTGCCAGCTTGCTGGGATTCATCTCTAACCATAGGGTCTGCTGACTGAGCTAATGTCCCCTGCATGGATTGTACAAGTAGTAAGTAACTCATACTGCTGTACTGTATGTCAGAAAAAATGTTCAAGAGACTATGTGCAAGCCACTATGATTTACATGTGATACTGTTGCAGAGTGCAAAACAAATTCTCTTTTGAGTGATATGTACACTCATTGTACATTTTTGTGCATCTTTCACTGGTAATATCATTAGATCGTATTTGTAATGAGCACATAACAGTAATTTATCCTTTGACATATTTACAGTATTATCTCTGCCAGGGGTAAGCCTGGAGGGGGAAATGCATTCGGGGTGTGTTTGTGTATGTCTGTTAGTATCTGTTTGTGTGCAGTTAATCAGCAAACTATTGGGCCAACTAGCCTAACATTTTGTGAGGACGTTTATACAGTAACTGTATGCCCAAGGATCTTTGATGGTTGCAGTGATGATCGTCATTACTACACTGGATGCTGCACTAAAATCAGACAGCCAGTAACATTTGTTATACTAGCATCATGTGCAGTAACTTATTCATTTGTTTATTTTATGTGCAATAATTTCAATTTATTTCATTTTTATGTCATATGTTGGCACTGCTTGTGTGTGCCTGTGTACATGCGTGTGTGCAGTGTGTGTGCTTAGAGTATGAATGAATGATATCTTATCGCCTCCTTTTATTATTTATTTATTTATTACTTCCATAATGAGTTCCATTTTATTCTGTGCACTGAATTTTGTTTGCAAGGACAGTTGAATTTAATTGAATTCAATTACTGGAGCATCTGCAGATTAAATCCATGCATAAGTTATGATCCACTAAATTTAGGCACATTACGGGATGAGTTAGTCCTAGTTTTTGTTATCTTCACCGCCATCTTGATTGTAAGGGAGTCAGGAGGGACAATTCCACTGGCCGCAGTTCTCTGTAGTCAGGCCGCCACTCGGTTTTCTTCTATCCTCCACACAACATTGTGCCGCACCAGGAGCATTTTGCCTGTCAGATATTGTAGACTTAAACATTTTGTTGGTTTGGCCATTTTTCCGTAATATTTGTGCTTCTATCATAAGTTAGTAAGTAGGCAGAGTATGTAGATTACTGTTTTTTGTCTGTTTTAGTTGTGGTTTATTGGTATTTCCTGTTTCATTGTGCTGTAGCCTGCAAACAAAGTCAGTACCATTAAAAGTCCAGTCATGGTATGGCTCCATCAAAAATAGACAAGGCGCATATTTTTATTAGCCTCTGGAAGCTTCTGAAACGCATCAGCAATAAAGGCAGTGATCAGCCAAACTGGCCACCTGGCTGCCTGGCGGAGATCTGGCGTCCCATTTATAAACATTGCATACGCACAAAATGCGGCTTGAAAGAACAGACTTGATGGGAGAAACTTTGACCCATGCTTACCAACATTTTGGAGACGGGAAATTGGTGATGTACATGGTGAAGTGGAAAGTGGAAATTGTTGATTTTTTTTTTTTTTTTTTTTGCACACATTTTTTGCACACATTGCACACATTTTTCTACCAGGTGCACTTTCCTAGTTTGTTTTGTTTTTATCGTATTCATAAATGTTTCTTTTATGCAGTCCAGTTGAATTCTTCAAAATAAACAAACTTTGGCCGTCACCCATTTCAGAAAGTGCTTGACAAATAAAGAAAGATTTATGGTCCCTGTTCTAACTTTAAATTTTATGTTCTCACTAAGTCCAATTTCAGTTTCATTTATTGACATTTCAGCATTGACAGAAGTAAAATACACTTGCTCTTGGCCTTCGACTCAGGAGCAGCTACAGCACAGTGTAGTTGTTACAGCTTTATCATTGAAGTGCTGGAAATCTAACCTGCAGTTTTTTATGAATAGTACTGTAGATTCTTCTTACTGATAGTGGGAATTCCATAAAATGAGCTAGCATAACTTTTATCCTTTCCTAATTGTTAGGGAGCTTGATATGATGCACTATTTCACATGTATTTAGTGATAAATATAAATTGTAGTGTTGAGACAGTAATTTATCATTAAACCTTTTGCTGATGCGTCTTAATGTTTAATCAGCTTGATTAACATTTTTTTAATTTTCTTTTTACCACTCAAGTCAATTCATGTTAGAGATGATAAGTCTTTTTTTCCAAAGAAAAAAATACTGTGGGTAACACTTATCTTATCTGAGAATTTGGCACAGTAACAAGATTAGAAAAGAAATACACTCTGCTGTGATTTTTTTTTGTTCGCCTTTGACAAAAAAGAGTGAGTGCCGCTGATTGCTTGCAGATCATAATGAAATCACATTACCATCTTTGTTCATGTGATGCCTGAAAGAACCAAAAATCCTGCACACTGCCAATCACTTGTTCTCTCTGTACTTGTATAGAAAGTATAAGTGAATAAGTATGTGGATTTCTGGAGTTTTGAAATTCTCAGTCAGAGTTTGTGTGTCCTAATAAATAAAAAATACATCACCTCCTGTTTGACATTGAAGGATGTGTACTTTGCATTGCACCCTGTAGTGGTCACCTGTGATGCTGATGAAAATGAAAAGTTAATATATTACAATGCATTGTCTTGTGGTGACGGGCTTCCACTCACAACTAAATGTGCTCTCAGCTGCAGGTGCCGCAGCTCTCTCTTTGGAGCTCCAGTATCTTAAGCCATTTGGTCTGTAGCAGAGGACTGGGCTTATCCCAGCTGCCCGCTCAGGTGCCAGACAGGCAGAGAGACCCTGGCTTTGATACAGAGTGCCAGCAGAAACCAGCAGCTGCTGGCCTGCTGGCCAGCAACCTGTTAAGAGTTGTTTTGTAATTGGCCTGTCAGGTGCCAACTTTAGCTGACCACATAAAGATGAGTGAGTGGAGCAGCTCGGGTGGCTCCGGCGTGATGGAGGGTTTACACCTAAACTAATGGCATCAGTGTGCTGTGTCAGACGTCAGCCAACAGGAGCAGCTGAGCAGTGATTGACCTGGAATAAAAACATTCTAATTTTTATTCTTTGTGTTTTATGTTAAGACATCACCAATCCAATATATTACTAAATTAATAATTTTTTATAAACATATGGCACCGGGGACAATTTTCGTTTGACTCGATGTCTCCAAAAACATGGACCCATAAGGCAGATAAGCCTCAGGATCAGTGCAGTATCTACATTTCAAAATTCACAGATACTTCACACTGTATGTGCTGGCAAGCTATTTTAACACCTGCTATATGGTTCGATAGAAGTATTCACGTTTAGCCAAGACTAAAAACAGAGTGTAAAATGTTTCATATATTTATATCTGGTAGGTGTAAGCCTGGAGGGGATCATGCATTTGGTCATGTGTGTGCCTGTGTGTGTATTTATCTGTCTGCAGCTAATCTTGCAAACTACTGGACCAATCAGCCCCATATTTTGTGTGCACATATATGACTGTGTGCTCAAGGACGTCTAATGTTTTTAAAATTATTTTGGGGGTCTTTTTTGCCTTTAATGACAGGACAGGTTTGAAGCGCGAAATGTGAGGGGACGGCAATGACACTATCTTTGTGCATGGGGCACTACCTACTGAGCTGCAGGGTGCCCCAAGGACCTCTCATAGCTGGGGTGTTATGCAGTTATTGAAAATTCTGTTTTATTGACTGTGGTATACCATCGACTGCTGACTCACCATTTCCTTTAACTGGCTGGTTTGGGCTGCAAGTTTTCTGTAAATTGGCTTGACCAAAAACCGCAAGCCTTACCATCCGTTGCAGGTCACATTTTGGCCTTCATTGTGGGTCAAAAACTAACATCCATTAAAAAAGTTTTGTCTCATTTTGAGCCAGATTATCTACGGATTAATTCAATTCCATTGAATTAGTCTCTGTTATTGTTTTCTTTGCCGCATTCTATGCAGTAAGGAAGCCAGAAGGGACAATCCACCAGGCGCAGCAGCAACCTGGTTTTGTCCTCCGCTAGGTGTCATACCACACCAGGAGTATTTCATGAGTGGAGTGTTGCCTGCCTGATTTTAAAGTCTTGCAGATTTTGTCAATTTGGTAATTTTTTCCCCAATATAGGTAATTCTACCATAAATTGTAATTGTAAATTTTAATGATGATTATTGAATTTTCCGACTCTGTTGTGCTGTAGCCTACAGACAGTTATGAATTATGAATTAGATGGATCAAAAATATATGGCTTAGCTATTAAGAATACAATTATCCTCATAATCATATGAGGATATAACATACAGTGTCTGTTAGCACGAATAAAATCAATCTGCTCTGTGCATCGTGTTACAGCTCTGTCAAAAATAAGGCACAAAATACTTGTGTTTTGCGTGTATTTTGATGATTTGATGACATCTACTCCAATTACTAGAACTGTCCACAGTGGGCTCAGTCAGCTCGAGGGACACACAGCCTCCTGGTGGAGATCTGCACTCTACTGCTAACTTGTTCATTGTGTTATTCTGTTACATTTCCTGTACATTTATTTTTAGGCTGCAGCATGTGTCAGAGTTTCTCTACCTGATTGTCTAAACATTCAGAACAAATGATCTTAATAAGGTTCACTTACTAGCTTTAAGAGCTTTCAACCACACCTCACCGTCTCCATCAGCAAATAGAGTTTGTATAGTTGTCACCATGTAACTTAAGAATGGAAGTGCATGACAATTTAGCAAACTCATTCACTACTAAAGACCAAGAGATGTGGTTGAAAATTCTTGTACAGTAAATTTTAACTTAAATCTCATCAATTGAGAAAAATCCTGGCATTGAATCTCTGTTTTTTTTGAAGGAGTAAGTGCATGATAATCACCATTAATATTTTAAAAACATCATGGGGTTACTTCAGCAACTGACTTACAATAATCCCAAAACACATAAAAAGGAGACAAAACAGATAAATACCATTCTGTCTCAAGAATTTACAGCCTCAAAGGATGACTAAACCGAGTCCTTCATCCCTGTATACAGAAACCTTGTCGATGCAAACCACGGCCCACACCTCCCTCTGACTGACCCTGTCTGCTGTCGACACATCAATACTGTTCTGTGATGGTACAACGTTTATGGAAAAAAGACTTTAGATGGAAGAACTAAAGTGTGAACTCTGATCCAGCGGCTGTCTGAGACACATTTTTTAATTCAGGCAACCAGAGAGCAGCAAAGTATTTATGCTACACCCTGTGACTCATTTGTGCAGGGAAACAATCGATGTATCGTGATATTTAAAATAATAACGTGTACCTGCATTCGTTGGTGCATGAGGTCATTCAAATAAAAGACCCTGTATACACTAGAGCTCCAATGATTTGTTTTAAACCATTAAATTCATAGCCAGCAAATTTGACAATCGATTAATTGGTTTGAGTAATTTTTTAAGAAAAAAAAATAAAATCTCTGGTTTTTCTTACGTCTCTGTGACAAACTAAATATCTCTGGGCTGTGGACGAAACGATATAATAAAATTGATTTTATAGACAAAGTAATTAATCAAACATTCAAATCTACTCGCCCTTAAATGACAACTGACAACAGCAGAGAGGAAAACAGTTGTTGAAAGTTTAACAGTAACATCAACTGATAAAGTAGTACCCAGAGAGAGAAGCAGAGAAATTTGTGAACAAATGAGAGTGAAGAGAGTCTTCCTGACTAAACTTATGCTAAGGGCCATGACATACCAAGCCAACGGTTGGTCATCAGTTAGTGTTGGGCCGTAGGTGAGCGTCCATCACGGTAGTTTTTGCAGTGTGTCCCTCACCGTTGGCACTGGTCGGCCCTTGTTGGCCCATGCAGGCTTTTTTCTGTGAATTCAGCATGTTGAAGTGCTCTAAGAGATGAATGGAGACCTTTTTACACACAGATCGTACTATGGGGCAGCTACCAAGTCCCTTCTTTGTGGTGCCTCTGCATTTTTACACAGAACCCAACAATAACGGTATCATGCCCAGCTTTCCCACGGTCATGGAAAACCTGGAAAAGCCATGAAATTTCAGGCCTGGAAAAGTCATGAAATTAGAAAAATCATTGAATGTTCTGGAAAAGTAATGGAATTTTGTTGTGTGTAATGAAACGGTTATATTAATCTTCCATGGATTGCTCTCTGTGTTGTAACATAAATGCTCATTTATTTTCTGAAGCTGTCGGTGTAACATAGCTCTAATAGGTGTTTATTTGTGACAGTGTTGGTTCACCTTCACATATGCTTACTCCCTGCGTTCTGTCTCTCCCTCCATGAATGCCAGCCGACTGAAGTTATGTTAAAAGGATGTTTGAATCTGGTATGTTTTTATGGGTCCTTGAAAAGTCATGGAAAAGTTTTAAAATTGTATCCATGACAATGTGTGGGAACCCTGCATGCTGTTCCAGTGTGTGATTGTAGACAGTATGCCGGTATTGCCCAGGCAAAAGAGGCATGACAGGCGTGACATACAGCAGCATCAGCCTCTAGTGTGACATATAACATGCTTGTCAGCAGCACTTTTTAAACAGTCACAATGGCGTTAACATGGCAATAACAATAATTTACTGTCCCTCTTACATGATGTCTGATCCCGTACTCTGCTCAAGGGATAAGGAGCTCCTGGACGTCATTGTTTTCCCAATTCACAGACATTGTCGGCTGCTGTTTTTATTCTTTGAGTTAGCAGCTAACTGCTATTAGCTACTTTGAAATTTCTCTCTGTGGGCCACAGGCACTACATGTCATCAAAACGTCACACCTGTCCTGCCCATGGTCCAGTCCTGCCGGTTTTCCCTTTTACATAGATGTTGTTGGTGCTGTTACTACCTTCGATGCTAGCAGTTCAGAGATTGTACCTTAAATACAGAACGACGAGGCGGCATAACAGCGTGTAGTTCCCACCTTGAAGAGGCAGTGTAAAAAGGGGATTGGCAGTTTTGCTCAGTTGACAAAAAGAGAAATGGAAGTGGGGAGGCTGTAGTTGTTTGTGTTATTGTTCACTGATGCACGGCTAATATAATTTGTTCTTCAATATCAGGTTGTGTTGTTAATGTGCTAATTGGCTAACTAGCATCCTGAATCCATCCTGTTCGTCTCCCGGTTTCCCTTTTGTAATGACAAATACAGACTACTGCCGCCTGCTGGTACAGAGAGTTATTTCCTCTCATGCAAGTACAGAGCAACGTGCTAGTTGGCCGCTGCCTGAAGACTTCGTAGAGTGTTCAAGTGCAACTTTTTGGCTGAGACACAAGTGACATGAGGTGATGCAACAGTCAGCCTTTGTCACCACTAGTTCTTTGATGTCTGCTTGGTGTGTCTGGGCCTCAAGCTTCATGGTTACATAAATCAATCAGTTGATCAACCGAAAAATGAATTTCTTCTTCTGGATGGCAGGATGGACAAAAAAGCAATATGAAGACATCAACTTGGGCTCATCGCAGAGGCGGATTGAAAATCTTGACTTTCAAAGTACAGAGCAGTCCCAGTTATGTTACTAGAAAACAAAAGCCAGTCAGCTTCTTGTGTCCTTCAAAACATATTTGCTGTTGCATATTACAGTCGTTGTACATAAACATAATTTGTCTTTTTTTCTTACACCTGCTTGTTTAATTCCATCACCGGTAGTTTTTCATGTCTCTATCCACTGCCGCACTGTAGCATAACATCATTCAAATAATGATGGTGATGAGCTGCCGCTTTGAAGTCCATGTTGCTGGTCGGAGGCTGATGAATTCTACTGAACACATTTCCCTTCCACTTTCATCTTTCCACCAGTCAAATTGAATTTTCAGAAGATTTTTACAAGTGATGGTTTCCGTTTGATGGCGGATTTGTATTGAGCGAGGCGGGGGGATAAAATGTCCAACACCACGAGGGCTTAATTGATGCCATTATCATGTGAACGGGACCAAAACAAAGAATTCAGTTAGACTTCGGGTGACATTTCCACATTCGCAGCAGAGCTCGCGTCATGGCTGCGGCTTGATTTATGCTGTCAGTCTGCTGCAATCGCTCAGCCATTACAGGTATTAAGGCTGTGTGCTCACACAAAGAAACATGTCGCTTTGTGTACCCTGGGAATTGGCTTTATTATCTGATAAATAGAGAGAAGCTGGAACAAGATACTTATCTACAGACTGTACACGTCTCTGTTGTAATGCTGTGATGTGTGCCAGAGATAGGCCATTCTTTTCAGCTAATGCATATCTGAGGGACGGGGCTATACCAGAAAAGACGTGGTGTACTGTCCCCTTAATTTGAGCCCTTTAATGTGATGATGTATAAAATTGTGTACATACTGACAACGAATACTCTGGTCAAATTATGGCACTTAATCCAAGTGATAAGCATCCTGTCTGCCTATGAAATCTCTCTGTTTGGTTTGCACTGTAATGATGGTGCACATAAAACTCCAGTTTCAATCCCACTAAAGAAAAAGACCATTTCCCTGCTCTGAATGGAGCCATGCTGCTCTGTTGCCCCCTTGTGGAGACTGTAACAACACACATTTTGAATGAAATGTCTCATGGGGACTAGATTGTTTCCATTCATTACATGAATCATCAACCCTTTTGATTAATCACCTTTTTCTCTCTCCAGATATGAAGCGTCCAAAGAGCCCCGACTGGCTGGACAGCAGCCCCCCTCCCAAGAGTCAGGAGGGACAGGAGGAGGAAGATGAGGAGGAAGATGAGGAGGAGAGAAAGGTGGTGGCAGGCCACAGGGCCAAACGAGAGCGCCGTCAAGGCAGCAGCAGTGCCACAATGTGCCAGGTGTGCAACATCCAGCTGAACTCTAGCGCTCAAGCCCAGATCCACTACAGAGGGAAGACGCACCAGAGGAGGCTGCGCCGACTGGCAAAGGCCGTCAGCTCAGGTAGGGATGCACCAGAGACATAGAAAAAGAAAAGAGTGAAACTTAGCAGAATGGTCAAAGTGGCAGCTATTCATATGCATACTGTTGACATTGTAAGAGTGTGACTGACACCTCCGTCCAACATACGGCAGGAGAGTGAACTCTAGCAGATGGAGCGTAAAAAATTACGGCATATGTTCGAATTATTGCACACCCCCCCCCCCCTAATCTATACCTATGGATGGAGTTGGTCATGGTGATGGACTAGTTGACATGTGAGCACAGTAGCTGTCATGATTCCATCCATAGCGCTTTAGTGCTGATGAAGAAGACTGTGTGACATAGCTGAAAGCTTTAGAAAAGGCTTACAAATAATAAACTTTTATGCATAACTCTGGATAACTTTTGAGGCTGTGGTGTGCAGTGTTGTTAAATTCAGTACTTTGAAAGTGAATCTTGTTAAGATGAATATGAAATGAGAATGCCTTTGAGCTTTAGCAGACAATCACCATTTTTAATTGACTGTTCGAGGCAAATTAAGACAACTTACAGAGACAGAAAGAGGCCAGGTTGTCCCAGATGAAGGGACACTTTGACTCATCCCAGCAGGAAAAGCAGAGGTGTAACTAATAACATTAATGATGGCTCCATTATATTTAAGTTTCCCATTCAGCCATGGCAGTGAGATATGCACAATTACGGAGCCCCTGGAAAATACATATTTTACCTCTTACCTGTAGTGCTATTTATCAGTTGAGATTGTTTTGGTGTGAGTTGCCAAAAAGCAAATAGTTCCAGGTCATTATTTCTGAAAATAGACATTGCAGCTGAGCTGATGTATTTTTTGGTAGTTTGAGCACCAGAAGCCGAGTGTCATTGAGTTCTTTGTATCCAAGAGAAGGTAGACAACTTTATGGTGGATATCTCCAACACTTGGCAACTCACACCAAAACAATCTAGACTGATAAATAGCACACAGGTAGGATTTTGGAGTGAACTGCCCCTTAAAATCTCAAACATTGTGACTTTATGTAATAAAGCAGCAGAAAATGACAACGTGCCACATATTGCTGGAGAGGAACAACATGTAGTCCCTCACCAACATTGACTGTAAGACTCATAAACTGCCTCAAAATGACCACAGTTTAATCAACAACTCTTACAGTCTGAACAAAAACACAACATTATGAGCCTTTTTCAAATTGATATTTACCACAGGGCTGTTGTGTTGTCAGAGCTTCCGTTATTTTGTCATCCACCGTGTTTTAATCAATGTTTTCCCCACAGAGAGTCTGTTTACAAGTGCTAGAAACATACCCTGCTTTGTCTCTGAGTCTTGTTGTTGTTGTTGGAGTTTAATATCAAGACAATTTGCCCACTGCCTGCTTACAGTATGAGTGAATGTGACGGGGCAGATACAGGGTCTGGCTCATGGATGTCAGTGGCCAACTATTAATTAGGGATGCAGGATATTGTATTTTTTGCTGATATCCAATATGCCGATATATAAAAACTTATTTGGCTAATAACGGACACCAGTATTGATATATCCACTTTTTTCCCTACCTAATTTTAGTGATCATCAAGTCTCTTCTGTAGTGGAATTGAAAACCATATTATGCATACTCTTACTGTGATGGCCCACCAGCAGATGGAGACATGAAATACAATACTTTTCAATGTATGAAATATTCATTTATTGTGCACTATAAGAAATGGCATGTTGGCCCATTCTGATAGTTCATTTTAAAGCATCAGTGCTGTGGAAATGTTGTGCCCACCCTTTGGTTTTACCCCTCGGTCACCCTGGTGAGTACGTTTTGAGTCACAAAACCCCTTTAGCATTACTGTTCGCTCTGTTAGCACTTTTTGCAGCATCAGCAAGGCTAGTGGTGCTGACATGGTAAGCAATGCTAAAGAAGTGTTGCGGCTCAAAATGAAGTGGTGTACTCACTAGGGCTACCTCAGTGTTACTGTAGTGTTGTCTCAAATCACGCACTTACCGAAAGTGACGACAGCTTTCTTTTGTTTTTTAACCACCTCTTCTTCTGCGTCTTCTTTTCAAATGGCAAACAGACTGTGAAGCATTATCGCCAACATTTGACCGCTATCTCCGCCCACACTTAAACCAAACTTACGCCACAACATCAGTGCTGATCAAAACGTGCTAGGAGTCGTAGCTAGGACCTAGTTAGCTAACTAATGTTAGCTAGCAAGCTAACGTTAGCACTCGCATTATTGTTCACAGTACCAAATCATTACAGACTCAACAAACAGTACTGACGGCTTCTATTTGACATAACTAAGTGCAATTAACTTATGTAACTTAAATCTGTAAATGTGGCGGTGTTCACTGCAGCCAGCTCAGGCTCCTTGTTGTCCCCAGCCGTCATGTCAGAAGTTGAAGAGTTGGTGACTTAGTGGAAGCTACGTCACAAAGATGGCGACCGTTTAGGGTGAGATGTGTCCATCGTTTCATACTCAGCTTTTAGACCATTTTGAGCGCTCCAGTAAAACAATGCATTTTCCCGTACTATGCAGCGTAAATGCACTTAGCGCACATGTGCACTCAAAACTTAAAGTGTTTAGTACAGAATTATGCAATTTGAGGCACTGTATGTTTCCACTGGCTGCCTGTCAGGACATTTAACAGACAATTTAATAAAAGACAAGATATTTACAACATAAAACATTAAACTTTTACCACCTCTAAATGGATAACACTTTGAAATGTGGCGCTAAAGCACACTGAGTCCATGCAGTGCTGGACTAAAAGGAGAGGCCTCTTGTATTCCACGCCATTTTGCTTTTTTTTTTTTTTAATGAAAATTAATTTGTAAGTTTCTGGTTAATAGGTGTCAGACATCAAAAGCAACATTAACAGAGGCTGACATTGCTGTGCATATTTTCTGCTGAATAGACAGAAGAGTTTCTGAGAAAATGCTGCATTAAAAAAGAGCCACCACAACCTGTCAGGAAAACTTTCCAGTAGAAGTTGTGTTGTCTGGTGTTTTTGGCAAAAATAAAATTGGGGAAATAGTCTCTCAGCAGATTTGGAAACTGTACCCTGGTACCTAACACACCTTGTTTAGTCAGGTGTTTATGCATTATGACTTGTAGTACACTCTCTCTGTCACGATCTTGCAAATGTTCACATCTGCAAACCATGAGGAGCTGTTATGCATCCAGTATATATTTACTATTCCAGAAGAGCCCCTCGCTATTTCCAAGCATTTTCAGCGCACCTGTTTTGACGAGGGGCCATTAATCACCTTCACTCAGCACCACCTGTGTCACTCTGCCACGCTGACCCGCTTGATCAATCAGCACTGTGGAAAAAAAAGAGCCTCTAATGAACAACTGGCCAATAAGATGGGACTTTTTAATGTTGATTTATGAGGCTGTCTCTCTCTGTTGGCTTACCGCACATATTTAGCTGTTCCAATCTAACACAGCGCTCGGAATTAAATTAATAGTATATCCATTGTTTAATTTCTCCCTCACTTCAACCTCATTTTGTTATCATCAGATTGTTATTGACTTTTTCCTGTGTCAGATAATAGACTTTGCAGATCATCACTCACACTTAAAAGTGTGTGACTGATCCAGAGCATCAAAACAGAGCTTGTGTGTGTGTGTGTGTGTGTGTGTGTGTGTGCGTGCGTGCGTGCGTGTGTGTGTGTTTGTGTGTGCGTGTGTGTGTTTGTGTGTGCATGGTCCCCATTTTTGGATTCTATGTGTATCTACCTATTGTATTTTTGACTTTCCAGTATTCAGTATGGGGAGCTCTGACGTTAGCTGCAGTAGCTTTTGTGGAAATCTGGGTCAATGGCTGACTTTTGTCTGTTTTTTTGATGCCCAAACAGAAACTTCTCTGAAAATATACCTTCTTTTCTAGTAGGGGAAAATAAGTGATTGCGTATGTGAGGAGACACATGGCTGTCCACACCCTCCCCGAGCTTACAGGCAGAGTAACAGACCAGAGCTGTGTGTGAAATCACTCCCTCGTCCACTACCTCAGTGCTTCCTATACTGCATGTAATACTGATTTTGGACACAGCTAAGATTTGCGGTGTGAGGGGAATTAGCCATTCAACACAGCTAATAATCTTACAGAATATAAAACCTTTATTTCAATCTCACACCCTCTTGAATTTAGTCGTTTGTTTGCTTTCCTTACTTCTGTGTTTCTCATAAGCCGAGTTGAACTGCCAATCAGATTGATTTGATTTGCAGATGGGCCGATTCAGAGTCAACATGCTGAATCAGCTGAAAAAAAGCTGACAAGGGCCAACAAGGGCCGACTAGTGCCAACGGTGAGGGACACACCTTAAACAATACAAGGTTGACGAGCCCAGCCTCACTCCAAAGTTGTCGAAATCCGGCGTTTGGTCAGTGACTTGCGGTGTCAGAAACTTATGAAAAAAGGCGTCCTTTAACGTTGGCATGATACGTGGCCAGTTGCTGTTATAATTTAATGGCGCCAGGACAAGGACGAAAGTTAAGGCAATGAAAGTCCGATTGGGGTGAGCGGGAGGTGTAGTGGATGGGTCCAACAAACACCAACTTTTGCCTGAGAGAGCGATGTCGCGTCCTGTAAGATTCTAAAGCCAAACCCTGTTCTTTTTTCCTAAACCCAACCATGTGTGTTTGTTGTTGAAGGAAAAAAAACATCAATTTGCAGTGTTGTACTAACGCAGTGCGTTTTACAACAGTCATTAACGGCTGAGACTGTATGTAAATGGTAAATCTCCTGTGAAAACAGAAGTGTATTTTGAAAGAAGACAATGCACGTAATAGGCAGAACTTGACACGGCGTCCCAGAACGTCAACAACTGACACACCCAAGGTACCTTGCATGTTGTATGTGGACGTGGAAAGTCCATGAGCAAAACGTCACTATGTGACAAGGTCGGAGTGAGAATGTGTTGAGTTCACATGGTCTTGAAGAACCTGGAAAAGTCATGGAATTAGCAAAAGTCATTGAAAGTTTTGGATAAGTTATGTAGTTTTGTTGTGTGTAATTAGATTGTTACAGTAATCTTCTGTAATCGCTTTTTACGTAATGTAACATAATGACAAATCTATTTTCTGTAGCTGACGACGTAACAAAGCTGTTACCAATATGTGACAATGTTTTGTTCATGATCATGTATGTTTCTTCATTTTTTTTCACCGTGTTCTATCTGTCCCCTCATGTACGCCAGGTAGCTGAAATTATGTTTGAATGGAGTTTGAATCTGATATGTTTGAAAAATGCCAGGCACGTGGAGCAAGAAACCTTCCTGATCTTGCTGTTGCTCGGGATTGCTACATCTATCACCACTGCCTTCTTCTGTTGTTTGTCCATCAACACGATGTCCGGTTGGTTAGCCATCACCAGTTTGTCAGTCTGGGTTTGGAAGTCCCACAGGATCTTAGGATCTTCTCAACCACCTTAGGAGGTGTCTTCCATTGTGACCTTGGGACTTACAGTCAATACTCAGTGCAGATGTTCCTGTACACTATGCCAGCCACTTGGTTATGGCATTGGCGTTGGTGCTGAACTGTCTCAGGAGCACCTTTGCACAGCACCTGGGGTCTTGTCTGGTATGGTCGACTCCTGCCTCTATCCATCTTGTACTAAGTGCCTGTTCTTGTGTTGCCATGATTAGTGCTACATATATGGAGAAGTTTTAACATTTTGTCCAGGAAAATGTGTGGGAACCCTAAAACTAGGGCATCAGATGTAAACAGACAGCCTGACATTGACCAACGGCCTGTCCGTCGGCTTGGTCCCTTATAGGCTTTCTATTCACAGAAGGCATTTCAACATGTCACAGAGGGAAAGGCACATTTTTTAATGATAAAATTAATAATGGCTGATGTGCTGACTCACTGGCCCCATTTACACCCTGTATTAACATGTGATCCCATTATCTCGTTTTATTCTTTATACCCAGTGGCTGTTTTAAGTATACTTTACTTTGTCACTTCCCCCTTGTACAGTAAACACAGTACATACTCAAACCTGCTCAGATTTATGGAAATAGGTCACAGCTTATGTCTGATTGTGGATAGCTGTCGCCCGTCGTTTAAACTGTCGGCATATTTATTTGACTGAAGAGATTTATTATCTGAAGAACCATATGAGTGTCTTAAAGTGCCACAACAATCTGAGAAAGTGTGAATGTGACCTCCATTCTGCTCCAGTTTGCTGGCAAGGAGCGATTTGTTCTGTCAGATGAAATGCTGCCCTTACTGACACATTTTGATGAAACAAGGTGAACATTGTATAGGAAGTACTTCCCTACCATCATGAACACACTACAGTATTACACATACAACATTTACTCCTCAGTGTAGTGCAGACAAATGGGTGTTGACATAATCAGACTGACGGTAGAAGGTATTTGTTTCTGTTTTGTTGTCGGGCGTTTGGTGTACGTATTGAGATTCAGACGTCAACAGCACTGACAGTTTAAACACCCGACCTGCCGCAGGCAACAATGTCAGTGCTATCTCATCCAATAATTGACGGTTAAGATGAGACTCACTCATAGGCAGCTTGTGTCAGTCCCTCAGGGTGAAGAGCACAGATTGATTTCACACCTGCCATGTTTGAACTGGTTAATGGACCCTCCAGTGTGTGACCTCTTTTGTTAAGGCTGTTGTGGAAACGACAATACCACAGTCATACAGCAGCCTGGTATAAAAATAGTAGATGGTTCATTTCGAGCTAAAATGCAACTAGACCACAGATGGAAAAAGTAGCCTGTGAATGATCCTTTAAAGACACAGACTACCTTATATCCTGTATTCCTTTGTCATATTTAAACCTGTAACTTATGTATGTCTCAGTGTTATTACTTTAACAATTTCTAACTTGAGTTATTGATATAATTTGCTCTGTAAAATGTCAGCAAATGAAAAATGCCATTTATACATTACTGGAGGTTCAAGGAGACATCTTAGTTACGTCTGACCAATGGTCCAAAACTCAAAGCAACTAATGTTCATTTTTTGAGAACCTATGACCAGTGTCATTTTTGCTGTAAAAACGATTAACCGATAAAACGATTAATTAATTTTCTGCCAATCCGCAAGCAATGAATTATCTCCACCAGGTGGAGTCTGGAGGGGATCATGTGTTGGTCGTGTGTGTGTGTGTGTGTCAGTCTGTCTGTCTGTCCGCAGCTATTCCCACAAACTACTAGACCAATCAGCCTAATATTTTGTGTGCATGTTTGTAACCATATGCTCAAAGACCTTTCATGGTTGCGGTGATTCACAGTAGGGTTGTGCCATATCACCTCGTTCACGATAATACCTGTATAATTTTTTAATGATATGAAAAATTAATATCCTGATACTCGCAATATTTTGACTTGTTGACATATTGATGTCATACTTTTACTCATGGCAACAGCAAGCATGGCTGAAAGTGAAATTATTACAGACTCTGCTGTGGTTCCAAAAAGAGGAGCAGCTTCAGTAGTGTGGAGTAAACTGTGGCGTCCTGAATGTTTTATGAACAGCCACGGACTTCTCAGACTCTTAACCTGCTCAGAGGGAACTCATTCAGCTGCTCCTCTGGCAGCAGCACAGCATCTCCCCCTCTCCTCTCTCGCTGTGAGCACGCAGGAGTTGGTGTTGTCAAGTGATTTTGTCATAAATCTTGAATGTGTGGTAGGTGGTATCATAACAGCCTGTCACAGGTTACAGTGTGATGATTAGAGGAGAAATGGCAGAGCATAAAGGTCCAGGTGGAAAAAAACCAACTCAGTCATTTAGGATTTTTCTAAAAGAAGGAAATCACCTGTTGATTGATAGAGATATAGATCCCAGGGTACATGTTTTGTATTTTTTGGAGCTGTTTAAATGTGTAATTTGTGGTAGATTTATTTTGTTGTACTCTTGATATTGTATACAGAATCTGAATCTCATTCTGAGTTACTGTTGTTGTTTACAAGCTAAAGAAATGAGAGATTGTTTTCGTTTAGTTTTTACTGAATATTTGAATGAAAACTGTAAAACTAGATCACTTATTTCTTGCAATTCTATGCTCTTAATAATAAAATATCTTTTTTACTAATTTGTCATATTATCAAGAATATTGTTATCGCAAAAATACCCTGAAACGTTGTGATATTATTTTAGGGCCATATCGCCCACCCCTAATTTACAGTTGTTGAAAAACCTAATTTACTGACTGTTTTATATTGTCAGTGACCGTTGACTTCTCACTCCTTTTAACCTGGCAGCAGGGGATGAAAGTTTTCCAGAAATCCACTCAGCTAAAACAAGCCTTACCGAGTCTGTTGCAGGCCACATTTTGGCCTTTGTTGTGGTTAAAAAAAACGCACATTCATAGAAAAGTTTAGTCTCATTTTGTACCGGCACATGTGCAGATTAATTCCATATCAGATACATTATGATACATTTAAGTCAGGAACTCTCCAAGATCAATAAATGTCCTTTTGAAGTTATCCTCCCTGCCATCTTGGCTCTCTGCTTTTTGTAGACTTGCAGATTTTGGTGGTTTGGTGATTTTATCTTGATATTTGAGCTTCTGCTCCAAATAAGTAAGCAGGCTATCTCATTAAATGGTTTGTTCTTGTCTGTTTGATTTGCTGTTATTGTTGTCAGCTCATACTTTGTTGTACTACTGTTACACAGACAAAGTCCACATGTGAGCGATGGATCAAAGATTTATGGTTGTGTGTTAGTTATTGAAAATACATTTATTCTCATAAATACATCTTAGGCTATCTATATTTCACACAGTGCCTGTTAGCAGGAGAAATCACTCTGTGCAACTTGCTGCAGCTCCATCAAAAATAGACAAGGAGTGTATTTTTCTACGTTTTTGGGAAATGTTTGTTTAATCTCACAGATATATATATATATATATATATATACACACACATGTAGGCCAGCCATTAGAAAATGCGGGCAGGGGACAATTTCTAAAAGTGGCCTCCTTGTTGATACGTGTTTTACTTTAAAAATTACATTTTTTTTTACCATAAATACATGTAACTTGTATTGTCAGTGATTTCAGTCAGTAAGTAAATTGATTGTTTACTTGATCCCAGTTAAGGGTCAACCATAGACCTATTCATGGGCCCCCCTTGACCTTGGGCCAGGGTCATCTGTACCCTTTGATCCCCCTGACGGTGGGCCTGCACATGTATGTATTTTGTTTATCACTGGCTGTTTCCTACAGCAACAATAAAAACTTAACAAACAGAAACCACCATGGTTAAGTGAACTGTCGGATTTCTTTTCCTACGGGAAGCACTAAGAATCCCTTAATGTGGTAGTTGATATCATTTTGTTAAAACAACATGACTCATTACAGGATTCGGCAACAGTTTTGAGATGGGAAACAGCAGCCAAGTTCTGTAAAACCTTCACAAACAGGAAGGAAGATCCGCACACACACAAACACCAGGTTTGTACAGTGTCTCACAAGCCATTCTCCCTGTTGCCTTTTTCAAAATGGAGAGAAGGAAAGGAGGACAAGCCAAGTCAATTAAGGTGACTGTTAGTATAATTCAGTCTGTGCTGCGATGAAACCAGCCTAATAATACCCATTCCCTCCCCACAGCTGAACTAGCATTCCCTTTATTTAGCCGCATGAAGTGATTGCTCAAATGAAAAGAGATTTTAATAGGGTGCTTCTCACTGGGGGCCTTTTGAAAAGAGAACGGACCAAAGCAGTTTCCACTTCCTACACTCCACACTAAGCTTCTGGACCACTGTGGAGTCGTCTTAGTTCACGGGCTATGGTTTTCAAATTTTATTAGAATGATATGTGGTTGCGTCATGCATAAAAAGTCACATCAAGTGCCATTTCTGATATGTGTGGATGCTGCAAAAGCACATTCAAGAATAGAGGTAATATAAAGAAAATACATCTACCTGTATGGGGACATAGTGGGACCAGGACTTTTATGGAAAATTTACTGGAACAAAAGATACAAGCCCCTTTTAGACATGCAGCCTTTCATGTTAATCTGCCAGAAATCTAAATGTCCCATATTGGAAAAAGTCAGATCTCTTTTTTAATATGAAGCAGGTATTGCTGTTATATAAATATTCTAAATTTATCAAAACGCTCAATCCAAAGAGAAATACTCACAATCCCAAATCCTGACTCGTCTAATGCCAACGATTGGTTAGTGGCCCATTGGCATCAGACACCAACGCACAGAGGCAACCTTCAGCTGTAATATGGGGCAACTGAGGCAGCTGCATTTGTTGACGTTGTCGGCAGCTCCATGGTATAAAGAACAAAAAGGTCCGTTGGGCAGACAGGAGGGGAGATGGTTTGGCCAAGCAAACTCTGGACTCTTACCGGCAAGCCTGTTGTTTGTGTCCAGTGTCCAATATATTTTAGTATAATGTTAAAGACGTTTTGGACCTGTGCAGCTACTGTCCATATGTAACAAATTAACAGGAAGTGAAGCTTTTATTGCAAAATGTTCAGTTTGAGAAAATAAAGAAGGACGGCGGAGCAGCACAGTTGTTTTACCGTATGTTTGTTCGTTTGTTGGCAGTGATGGCAGTTTTACTTGGTTGGACCAAGTAACCAGTGGTGGAAAGCACAATTACTGTGGTCACGTACTGCACTTTACCTGAATTTTTTCACTTTATGCTACTTTATACATCTACTTCGCTGCATTTCAGTGGAAAATATTACACTTTTTGGTCTTTTATTTCATGTATCTGGCAGCTCAGACTGAGTCTAATTGGGATCACATTTCCCCTCTAAACTGTTCAGATGGTTCATCTGAATAATTGTTTGAGGTCCGATGAGGTTAAATCATCCAATATTTCACAAAAAAGCAGAGATTAAAGAATATTCCAAAAAAAGATTTCTGAAGCAGAACTTTTTTTTTTTTAACTTTTTTACTTCTGACCACTAGATAAATTTATGATCTCAATCATCAGCTTTTATGCTCAAAATCAGTTTGAATAACTCAAACACTGAAAGAGCCTATTTTAAGTCGTGGAGGAGATCTGTGTTCTTAGAACAGTCTGTAAAAACTATTTTGCCTCTGGCGGTGCCACAGGTGTAGATGAGGTTAAAAAAAAACCAACAGAAAAACCACAGTAAGAACCACACCACAGCTCTCTCCACATATTTTCACTGTTCATGCCAGCTTTGCAGACAAATCAGTAAATAGCTCTTAATATAGAGAATTGGTGCTGTCGACTCACAGCAAGAGGGTACTGGGTTCGTATCCATTGCCTGCCAGGGCCCTTCTGTATGGAGTTTGCAAGTTCTTCCTGTGTCTTCCTCCCACAGTCCAAAGACATGCAGGTTAGGTCAATTGGTCACTCTAATTTCTCATAATCCACTTATGTATGTGTACGAAGAAAAGGCAAAAAATAAATAAATTAACTTTTGCGTTGGATTTCAGAAAGACTTAATGACAGTGTGCTAGCTTAGCTAACAAGCTGCTAACTAGCTGTTTCTTCAATTCAATTGCCTGTACTGATTGTCAAGTGAGGTGATATAATTTAAAAGAACTTGTTCATCTACTTTTAACACATCATGAAACTGAGTAATGTTCTGCTAAAATATGGTCATCGTCATTATGACTCGTTCAGCCGTTTATACATCTTTCAAATTAGATATTTCACAAAATATGGCACGAATCTGAGACGTCCTGTTTCTGTCCCCACAATGTTCAAAGTGCATATGTTTCTCTCAGGTTTCTATCCATCCGTAAAGAAATGCATTTCCTTGCGTTGGACACTAGAGGCATCATACGTTTAGTTTTACGGCTCTATGGACACCAGTCACATACGCAAGTGGAAATGAGGTGGGTGTGAATGTGAGCATGAATTGTCTGTCTCTATGTGTCAGCTGTGTGATAGTCTGGTGACCTGTCCACGATGTACCCTGCCTCTTGCCCAATGACAGCTGGGATAGGCGCCAGCACACCGCGACCCTGTATAAGGATAAGTGGTTACAGAAAATGAAGGAATACAGAGTAGGGAATACAGTTGAGATCACAAACAATTGCCTTTAATTTCTGCATTTTCCTGTAAGACCCATAAAGTGGCCAACCTGAACGTCACGCCTACACTGTCCTAAGATTGCTCCTCTCCATGCTTGGTGCTGTTTTATCAGGGTATTTATGTCGCCTGGGAGAAGGTGTAGCCTTAAAGGATAAGATCAGGGAGCCAAAGTTTCCTGTGCGTAGTTAACACCACAGATTACATGAACAAGAGTGTAACATCATTGCCTGCAGGTCTGATCTGCAAGATGTACACTGATATGTATCTATGGCTATTTTTAGACATATATACCCGTGTATACGCACCACTATAACTCTGGCTAAAAATCCAAGGTTCAAAGTAACCTAATGTGACTGTACTTGGATTTTCAGTCTTCTTTGATTTGATTTTTCAAATTGAGACTCTTCAAACACACATCCTGAATCAAACCTGAAAAATAATATTGGTCAGAGAGGTGACCTACAACATTTCCTGCACCGTTTATAACAATCCTCCCACTGAAAGGGAAAATTAAGCCTTTCTTCTGTCTGGAACAAAGCTTCCCCTCACTAATGGAAAATCTCTAAATTTCTCAAATAGAGCTCCGCTGCAGATTGACTCGGCCTAATGCTTTTCTGAAGGTTAAATTGTTCCTTCTCCGATACACCAACATACATACATCACAAAAATGACCATAAAAGCGGCATGTCTGCAGGCGCATATGCACACACGGACACACACACACGCATGCTGAAACACACTGCGTGAGCTGTGAAATGGGACATTTATCTGCTGGAGTTTTGTGCTGCTTGGCCTCATTTCATAAAGCAGAGGCTGCTTAGCAAAAGCAGCCATTTTTAGGATGTCACTTGATCTGTCATCGCCGGCCATTCTGCACAGTCTGAGGGCCTGCAGGAAGAAGTGGAGCTGGAGACAGAGAGACGGAAACACGGGGGTGATGTTGGCTCTTTCACCATTCCTATTTCTTTTTTTTTTTGGCTCAGTGGTTGGCAGATATGGCACCAAGAGCCTCAGGGGCTGGTAGCGTTAAAGCAGACGCCTGTTTCACAGTATTCCCAGTGGTTGTGTCATCAGCGGGTCACGGAGGTCTCAGAGGGAGCTACATCTGGATTTTAGACCCAAATAAAACAAGTAGATAGTACCTTTTTAGTATTGGCAGTGCATTTGGGTTGTGTTTGTGAGAACATCAGTCATTATCCAGTATAGGGATGTCAGTTTTGGTTAATTTCCCTTTCTGTAGTCCAACAACAATTCCCATAACCTAACTGGTTAATTATTAAAAGACCCAAATTACCACTCCAAGGTTGTTAGGTTCAGATATTAAGTGGTAATTGCCGAAACTTGTGGTGCCGTTAGCCAGCTCCATAGATGTATACTAAGAACTAGATAACTTATCCCAAGATGGCACCTATTTATTCCAGTGGAGTTGCTTGCCTGGTGCATAGGCCAAAAAAAGTTTCTAACTTGCGGGGTAACTTCCACCATTTGCGGCCAACTGAATATGCGCAATAGTATTTCTTTCTCTAGCTCCGCCCACAATTTCCAGCTTGGCTCATAGATTTAACACTGTGATGATGTCACTGATTTTCTTTGCCTTATTAGATTTACAGATACGAAACCCCTGTGGATGAAACATTAATAATAGAAAGAGTCATAATTGACCTTATTTGTGGTTGGATTTGTCCTGTCAACAGTTTTACAGACATCTCTTTTATAACTGAAAAATGCTTTTTGGGCTGCAAGGGATTTTTTTCACTGCAATACTGCAGATGGCCACTGGGAAAAACTGAAGTAAAGGCTGGGTATCTTTCCTGGGGACCTGGCTTGCTCCCATTTGGGTAAGCTGACAAGGCTTGACAGGGGTCTGACAGTCGCTAGCTAGCTTACTCAGAGCTCCTCTGACATCCCTGATTGTGCATATGAGTGAGAGTCATTATATTGATACTTGAAAGCAAACATGAGGAACGTTGGATTCATCTTGGCGGCAAAAGTCTAACTTTCAGAGGTTGAATTTGGATGTTTGGCAAGATTAAAGAAGTGCACATCAGAATGTTTTTACATTAAGTTTGTTTAGGAAGTGTTGTTAATGTAAAACCTATAATTGTTCAAATATACTGTTAAAAAACATTTTAAGTAAAAGTAAAATAGTGATTTCCAAAGGTTTTTCCAACCATACACACCTACACAGTCCATATAGGTTAATAGAGGCATGCACTGTCAGTGTTTAGTGGGTCCACAGCTAGACGAAAGCATGCTGCGTGTAGCCGACGCACAACCGTTATGCTCGAGGCTGTCTCCCTGCACTTTCATTTGAATGCAGCAGCCTGAAATCAAGTGTATAACTGTCAGGCCTTGTCAGTGTTGTGTTTCCACACCCCACTTATTCAAGTGGACATGGAGCCAGCAAGGAGCACACAGGGCAGACACAAGCAGCGTGCATGTGTGTGTCTGTATCTGTGTGTGTCTGTGTGTGTTAGCAACACTTGTGTATGACATGTGAGGCCAGGGTTTCAGGGCAGAGACTGTGAGAAATAATTGTGTTTATTTGAAGTGATTATAGTGACTGTGGAATGAATAACAATGCACTGAAGGCCTGCCCTCCCCTGCGGTTCCTACAAGCCTCTGTGTTGCCTCTACAAATATGCAGCTACCTGCTTCTGGAATGAGTCGAGTTTTCAGATGCACTGAAACTCTTCTTCAGCAACTTCAGGCACATAGAAGTGAGTTTTACAGTTAATGTGGACTCTTAATATTTAACAACATCTCCACAGTGAAAATTAACACAAAATTTTTATCTGAAAGCCATTAGATGCTGTAAGAAATACCCAGATCCTTTTAAGGTGTCCTCATAGAACAGTTGATATGATATCCCACAAAAAATACCCACACATTGGTTTGTATCAACACATTCTCACTCCGACCTCGTCACATATTGACGTGCTGTTCATTTAAATGCGGTGAAATTTTAATGTTTTGTGATGTAAATATCTTGTCTTTTATTTTATTTTTTGTTTGCTTTGGTGACTGACAACCAGCTAGCAGCATTAACGTTCGGAAACAAAGTGCCCACCGCCCACCCTCTGGCCTTTAGGGTAGCTAATGTTAGCCTTGGCTCCTCTGCACTTCACACCATTGCAATTGGGTGCGAGCTAGCTAGTAGCACGCTCATCCAGAGATTACTGCTGTTAGCACTGCTGCTGAAACATGGTTACCACCCTCCATTGTCCCCCAGATAGCCCCAGTGGGTATGCGGCTCCTTTCTTTTTGAGCTGCAAAACCCCTTTAGCATTGTTTACTATGTTATCACCACTAGCCACGCTGATACTGCTGAGGTTGCTGACAGAGCTAACAGTGTTTAGTTATTAATGCTAAAGGTGGTTTATGACTAAAAATTGAGCCACTTACTCACCAGGGGAGACCAGAGGGTGGCAACCATGTTTCCACAACATTGCTGTCGGTGTTACTAGCAGTAAATCCCAAATAGAGTGCTCCAGGGATGAGGTTTTTCTGCAGGCCAATCTGGAAGTTAACATCACTCTGGTTACCTTGTCAAAAAGCCTATGGGATTTTTCCATTGGATTTTTTGGGATTATTGCAAAAAATAGGCTCTGCGGCAAACAAATATTCATGATGCTTACTTTTTTTTAGTGGGCAATATAATCTTTATAAATGAACACCACCTTTGTGATTTTTGAGCCCTAAATGTAATCACCAAAAATAAAAAGCTAACATTAGGGTATAATGAACCTCGCCACAGTCGTATGACTTAACATCCCATCCCACATTATGACACGCATAAAAGCTTAAAAATTCATAAGTGGGGTATTTACTGACGTATTTTATGTTCTAGAACAAAACATGACAGCAGACAAGTCTCTTAAGCTTGTGTGAATGACAGACCTTATTTAAAGCATCTAACCAAAAACTTTCAAAAAAAACATTGACTCTGAGACGAGGGAACTGGGAGTAGTAAAATGCGAATTCATTTCCAGGAATTTGACTCATTCCTGGAACATTCTGTGAGCGGCGCTGCTAATGTTAGCTCCCACTAGACCTGTAGACTGACGTGTAACCACTCTAAAATATTCTCTGTAGTTAACCATTGACATCCATTGTCAGCACCTTAACCTCTGGACCATGAGGGCGCCCTATGTACATTTAGTTTTTATCTGCAAAGTAACTATTAACAAGCTGGAATAGCTGTATAACTTAATGTAATGGTGTAAAATAACCATATTTATTTTTGAAGTATAATGTAAAAAATGTACCCCACATAATTTCGCAATGGTAACGCCAAGACCATCGCTGTGGTTAACACATTGTAACTCAAAGAGCCATTTAAGGTAAATATCACACAAAACAGGCAACACAGAACCCAGAATGAAACTTGGCTCTGCAGTGTGTCAATACAGTAATCATCCAAAGATTAATCAGGAAAATGAGTGAGCTATTAGGTGAACAATAATCTCCCCCACCTGCTCATTAAAATAAACACTCTGCTGGAGCTGCACACTGTCTGTAGCTTGATCTCAAATAGTTTGAATTAGCGTTGAGAGGGGAAAGAGCTGCACTATCAATATGCTAAGCTTCCATGATTTATGTTACTGGTTACAGAGTGATAACTCTCTGCATGCATGGAAGCTTTGGAAGATTGGGATCTTCTGATAAGGCATCTAAAAAATGTATTCTCTCCTAATACTTACTCCCTGAATACATACTCACCCTACTCTTTGCAAAATGTTTTTTATACCATGATAAATAGTAAATATGCACAATTCTTGGTTAAAGAATCATCTGCTTCATTTAAGATTATGAATGTGTGGTGTCTGTAAAATGATGAGACCTAGATAACTGCAGATCTTTTCTCCCTTACTGCCAATGATGAAGGCCCGGCTGTCTTAGAAAATGTAAACACACACCTTTTAACTAAGTGCATAGCATATTAAAAAATGCATTCATCAAGAAGACTTTAATAGACATCAAACAACATTTAAAACTGTTACCTACCAATGCATGCACCTATTTGACACCAGATCATGCTCATCAGTTATCATCATTAGAGTTAAAAAAGTAGTTAAAAATAAGTTTTCAGATTTTTAAATTGTTTCTGGGGATGAGGAATCCTCAGACCCAGCAGATTTGGGCCCAATCCCAGTGGTCCCTTGCCCCTATGGCGTAGCCCTTACTCCTCTGTTTTGTGTGATCATGTCTTGGGGTAGGGTGTCCCAATTTTTGTAGGGATAGAGGGGTAGGGCGTTTGTGTGAGTAGTGTTTGGGCTACACGGCCCTCCAAGCAGAGGTTTTTCAGAAGCACAATCCAAATGAGAGTTATGAGAAATCAACAGCAAGATGGCTCCACAGGCAACATAAAACATATTTTCTTAACCATTATCTCTGAGCGTTATCGTTGTTTAGTGTAGTTTTGATGTGGTATGGTCCTTTTCTTAAAAACAATCGTAAGAACAGAAATTGCTTGTATCTATGTCTCGCTAGCTAACTAGCTAGCTAACTAGCGTTACATTGCTTGCAGTCCCTCCACCCTCCCATCCCCAATGGTGTCCAGCAGCAAAGTTTCTGAGATTGTTAATGCTCCTCTAATATCAAAGCAGACTACCAGGGTAGAAGCCAGATTGCTAACACTGCCGACAGAGCACCACTAGTGGCCTGGTAATGAAGCAGTTTTATTTTTTTATTTGATGACTTGTTTGATTGATCTATAGCGTGAAGTTGTGAACGAACCACAAGCATCCTGACAACCGCAAAAGGCTGTCTATAGACCTCACAAGAGAAAATACCACAGGAGAAGACGGCATATTCGTACTGTCCGGTAACTCTCACCATATCTGTTCATGTTGGTTAAACGCCAGCATACTGATGATCTTTCAGGGTCTTAAAGGGTTGTCCCTTTTCATGGTGGATGTTATCAACTGATCCCCCTTGTAACTCAGTTCCGAGGGACAAGGTGGCACTTGAAAACAAGGGTTGGGCCTGGATCTGGTCCACTCACCAACCAAATAAACAATGGAAATCTATAGACCATTTTAAACAGTATGAAGGTTTTTGGTGGGTGGGGCTTAGCTGGAGGCAAAACAATTCTCCACAGACATTAGCCAGCGCTAGCTAGCAAGTACTGTTTGCTTCTTTTAGATAATGGAGCGAGATGATGTGAGTGGCGTGCTCAGAAGTACTCATTCCAAGTGCTGGAGTGTGACACATACTGCGTCGTTCGTAAATTCACTCTGTCTGGGGAAACAGAGCAGCAGAGCATCCAGTGGAGTGAATGTGTGATTAACTTAACCATTCGTTAATTCATGTAGAAATATAACACTCCATTTACCAACAGTGCTCGCATTTTAGTGTAGAGCGCCAGACTGAATTTACGAACGCACCATGCCAGGTCACTCACTCTCTGGGACTGCGAGTGTTGCTTGAATAAGTAAACTGACCAACGGAACCAGCCTGGCCGACCCGTACGCTCTCACTCAGTGGATGGATGATGTCACAGGAAGCTTTTAGGTTGATTACTATGCCAAACTCACAAAGGAGGACGTCACCTAAACGGTTTGCTCTGGTTTGTTTTGCTATCGGAGCTAACGTAAGCTAATGCGCTAAAAGTTAGTGTTACAGAGAAATCCAATATTCCTGTTAATACCTCCCAGTTTCTGATGGGGTGGACATGATAACCCTTAATACACATAACGTTATTCATCCCTACAACAGGAAATACTTTTTCCCTAACCTGATATGAAGTGTGCGCTGCACATGTGAGCATTTTTAATGATCGCCTCCATTCAGTCCTTTTGTCTTAACGCATTAAAACCATTATTGTCTTTGTTGTTTTTGAAGGGCAGTGGCGGCTGGTAGGCTATACGATAATATTTAAGTTTTGAGCCATGACTCCTTCTATTCTGGCTCCCAGTAACACAACAAGACGACATTTGAAGACTCCTATGTAGCCTACAGTCCTGTGGTGGTGAGTCGTGTTTTGCCTCCAGCTAACAGACTGACGATATTGTGTAAAAGGGTCTATTGAGTGACTGGTAGATTTTGGAAACCACCAGCCACTTGGGCAGATGGACAAAAAAGTTAATTTCCAGCCCAGGTTTGGACAAAATTACAAGGTTGCAGAAGGATTGGCTGAATTGGCGTCGCAAAACCCTGAAGGGACTGTCTGTGGCCTAAAGATATGACGTGCAGTAGAGGGTTAAGCTTCAGAGCACAAGACTGAGGTTTTATGTAGAAAACTGTGGAACAAACACTTCATTTAAATATTACTCCGCCGCTTACTTGGGCTGCAGTTTAATTATAATAGTGATTATATCAGTCACACTAAAGTGGTGGCGGAAAAAATAATGACTTTGTGCTGCATGAGTGACTCGGGTGTTTTGATTGAAACCTCTGCATGCTCAACCTATTGGAAATGTAAACAGGAGAGTGGGAATTATGTATTCTAATCAAATAGGACGTTGTAATCAATCATCGCACACACCGGACCGCAGTGCTTGACGTAAACATATAGGGTGAATCATCTGGATGTGGATTGAAAGCTGATAAATGTTTCCTCTTTGTGCCTACGATGTTGATAACTTGGGAACAATGAAGAACAGCTGCCTTTTTTTTTTACAAAATAGAAGCAGATAAATGATGCCTATTGTTGTCAAGTAATTCCAGGAAGGAAATTACATTTGAATGTCCTTAAGGGAGCAGGCAGGTGTGAACTCTGAATAGAAAATGGTGCTGGGAAGGAGAAGAAGGGGTAGCGAGGTGGGATGTTCATGTTGTTGATAGCCAGTCCTCTGCCAGCTCTCTCCCTCTCCTCCTCACTCACACGCTCCCTCTTACATACTCATGCACGCAGAAGAATACACACTTGCTCTTCAGACTATCACACTCTCAGCCTCTTTTTCCTTCTCCGCTTCACAGTCCGCCTCGCTGTTTCTCTCCCTCGCCTCATAAAGGGCAGCGTGATCAGCAGAGCGAGGGGCTTTTAATTGAAGCACATATGTATCGTTCTTTAGCCGCGGCACTTTGGATCACAGCCAAGATGTGTTGCTGACCGAGAAAGGATTTCACCTCAGTCAGAGAGCCAAAGTGGAGGAAAGATAGACACAGAGAGAAGGTTATCTGCGAGGAGGCACTTTGTTGGCTTTTGATGAACTTCTCTGATGGGAGATAAACTGGCAGGAGACGCCTGAGTCAAACACAGAAAAGAGTGGCAAGCAGAGGAATCACAAAACACGTGGAGATGCTGTTCGGTAAGACCGTTTGTTTACTCTTACAGTATGTCTCACCTATTTATGGGAATGCAATACCCTCACAAGTAGCCGAGGTTTTATTTGTCTTGAGATGTGTTGTTTTTCCGTGGAATCCATCTGCCTAAATGCGCGTGAGTACTCCCCTGTCAAACAACAATGACTTCACATCATTGCTCAAGGGCAGGCTCAGTCTCCTGCCCACCATCTGCCCTCTTTCAGTTGCTCTGCATCCAAAATGAGTCCCTCGCCTGTTTGTTTTTCTAATTGACCCCTTTTGATGAAGCCAAGTGTGGAGTTCAGACCAATACAACACTGTCGCTCCCAGATGTGTCAAGTCATTTTAAAGCCACACAAGAACAGCGCTGATATCACTGCGCAGATTGCTGGCAATTATGTCTTTGCCTCCCGAGGGAAATATGCCCAGATTAGCTCGCATAATTGGAGCCTGTTAAAGATAAAGGCAGTGTGGGGATTTTTTAGTCATTTGTGTTTATGTTTTTTCAGCTAAGGGAGCAAAACGCTGATTGCATTTAGGGTTTTTAAATTTATAACCACTTTAGTTTTGGCAAGTTAAACTCTTTCATGTTACCAGCACACGTTGGTACAGTGGTACACGTAGACCGATTATTAACAATAATAATGACTACATTAAGTAAACAGAGAAAGATCCATAGCAACCAGTTAACCAGTATACACTTCATAGTTTGACCTCTGAAAGAGTAAACACGACAACATGGCTGTAGAGATTAAATGATTAATCATAATCTACTTTGATGATCAATTTATCATTCAACCACTTTTCAAGCAAAAATGTTAAAAGTATCTGGTGGGAGCTTCTTACATGTGAGAATTTTCCGCATTTACCTGCCAGTATCAATCCGAAGTCGTCAAAATCCAATGCTTGGCACTGATTTGCGGCAGTGACTTTAATTTCCTTGCACTATGTGTAATGACTATAAAGGTATTCTATCAAAGAAAAGGCTGTTCTTTAGCGTCAGAATGATACACAGCCGGTTGATGTTATAGTTTAACGACAGGTGGAAATGGACGAAAGTTAAGGAGGCAAAAGTCAGAATGGGGAGGGTGGGAGTGGTGGTGGATGGGTCCAACAAACAGCGACTTTCACCCAAAAGAGTGGTGGTCGCGTCTCCTAAGATTCTAAAGCCAAACCCTGTTCTTTTTTTCCTCAACCTAACTATTTCCTTTAGTTGCCTAAACCCGCAACATTTTGCGGTGTTGCACTGACATCCTTTGAAAACGGAAGTGTATCTTCGTCAACAACCATCGCACCCAGGGTATGTGGACGTGGTTTTATTTCACTTTAGAGGGAAAGTTAATTTTTTCCTCCTGTCTGTAGTGCTGTGTATCAAGCTAGATTTTTTTTTTTTGGTTTTAGTTTGCAACTGTTGGAGATATTGGGCGTAGAGATGTCTGCTCCTATATACATACTGATACTTGACTTGGGAAATAAGACGAGATTATCCCTCAACACCGTATTGGTTGGCAACCACAAAGAGCCTCTGTGTTTCACCACATTGTGCTACACTGTGTTCACACAAAACAACAGTGTGGCAGCTACATTATTGCCGAGTTGGCGTTGAAGTGCAGCAGGAAAGATGTCCGCTCTCGTTAGCAAAACGAATGCAAATGCACCTATTTGATAATTCTTTGGGTTTTAAACCAAACGAAAAAAGAGAGCCAGCGAACATGAACTAAGTGATTTGTAAGAGATGTGAAGTCGGGACTAAAGATGGCAACACTGCAGATTTCTGTTCCCATTTTTAAACTCACCAACCAACAGAGTACGCAAGTCTGCCATTGACTCATTCCACAAAGAGCTGCCTCACCTAAACTCCTACCACGGTGAGCAATCATCCCTCTATCATCGGGGCTGACACAAAGGCAGTAGACCTATATCTCTGTTATCCTCATTTCTTACACCAGTCCATTTATATCTATGGGCATCTCTCTTTTTTCAGCTTTTTTTTTTGAGGTGATAATTTTGCATTCTGTTGTTTTTCTACAATATTGTAAGCAGGGGAGGTTCTCAACCCTAAAATAGGTGTCACTCAACTTCTGGTACCAATGTCTCTTTCCATTGATCATGAACTGTTACTCAAGCTAATCCACAGACCTTGTTGTGAGCAATTTTATTTTCTTTCTACTAAACTACACCCGCCAACCCTACAACCGTGCAGAAGGAAGTGTGCATCTACTCGTGCACAAGACACCACGAGATGTAAACATTGATGGCGTCCTCATCAGCTGAGCTGTAACGTTAGCTAGCTCAGTGGTGCTAGGTGAGCTAGCAGTAGATGCACACTTCCTTCAGTGTGGTGATACAGTTTATTAGTGTAGTTGGCTATGAAGAACAATAGTTCCTACATGGAACTGCTCACAACAAGGTCTGTGGATTATCTTGAATAACTGGGTCATGATTTCTGGAAAGAGACATTGCTGTTGAGTATTTCACATGTTTTTTTTGGCATGTTGAGCACCATAAACGTGTGCCAGAGTGCCATCTAGTTCCATTATATTTGAGAAAAGGCAGACATCTCTAACACTCAGCAACTCACACCAAAACAATTTGGATTTCTAAATAGCACTGTGGGTAAAAGGAAGATATGTATTTTTGATCTTGGAGTGAACTGTCCCTTTAAATTGATAATGTTTGGGTTTTGGACTATCGATTACATAACACAAGGAACATAATCATGTCACTCTGGCATCTTGTGATGGGCAGCTTTCACATTTTTTTGACATTTTATAGACAAACAATTGATTAATAAATCAAGAAAATAATCAGCAGATTAATCGGTAATGAAAACAATCGACAGCTGCAGCCCTAGATATGCCTGTGTTCTTAATTTCATACAGTCTTCATGTGGTGAGAAGGGCCCTTTTTCATCTTATAGAAGCACCACAAAGCACAGGGTGAAATAATGTATATACATTTGCATTTTGTGATACCCTCCAGTAGCTTATGGACACATACACACCGTGCCGTGTGTGCCTGACTAGAAACACTAAGAAGTGTCTGTGTGACAGCTCTGGATGCTGTCTTCTTTAAATGGCAGATTAGAGAGATCAAGGGGAAACAGTTGGAGAGGAGATAACTGTAGAGTTTTGCCTGGTGGCCATGCTGCAGCTGTCCCCAACCCTCCACCCCTCGCCAAGAGCTCCGTTTTTGATCCTGCAGTGACAGCTTATGTATATAAATCTCATTCTCTGTTCAGTGTAACACGCAAGACACATAAAGATATGTAAAAATCCTAGAATAAAGAGCATATTTCTTAGCTTTGAGATTTATATCTTTCCATACGTCTCTTGTTGGAAAGTAGTCGACATAAAATGAAATGTAGCACAGCAGAATCTGGAGGAGTTACAGAAGCAGTGTTGCCAGTGCTTTGCCTCAGTACACTGCATAAAACCTTCATAATACAACACACCAGGACCACAATAGTGCACATTAGGAGCCCTGTTTCTGTGTATAATACCACATGACACATATTCAGTGATGCAAATCACAGTCACCCGCAGTACGACACAGTGACTGGTTTTGGTAATTACGTGTTCAGTGTGCACAATTGCACCACAATTGGAAATTAGCTGCATCCAGTGGTGTAAGACGCCTAATGTTGGCCTCATACCAAACAACTTTTCAGGCAATTTCACCATCGCAGACAATTTCCAATATTTGACTAAAAAAATGGGGGTTTTATCTCGGTTGGTGCGTGCACCTGTCATCTCAATCCTTTGGTATAAAGTGGTCATAAAACTCAGTTCGAGCTGTTTTTAGACGTTCTTTTTCTTATCTTGACGTTTTGATTAGACGTCAGATATTATGGTCATGTTTTTAGTCTTGGCTCATGCAAATAGTGAAGTTCAATGATGTGAACAATGGCAACGACCAATAGCTATGCTTTCTCCAGCACCAGACAAGCAGCAGCAAACCAGGTAGACCGTAAACATGTAGGGGACTCTCAGAGGCACAAGAGCGTGAACAAGTCTGGGTTCTCTTCCGGTGTGGAAAAGGGGGAGAAACTGGTGGAGTTGTGGAGTGAACAAGAGTCACAGCAAGAGGGTTTCTGGTCTGAACCCAGGGTTTGGGGAGCCCTTCTGTGCAGAGTTTGCATGTTCTCCCTGTGTCAGTGTGGTTTTTCTCCAGGTACTCCGGCTTCCTCCCACAGTCCAAAGACATGCAGGTTAATTTGTGACTCTAAATTGTCCGTAGGTGTGAATGTGAGTGTGAATGGTCCAGGATGTACCCAGCCTCTCACACAATGTCAGCTGGGATAGGCTGCAGCCCCCAACCCCGCCCCCGCACCCTGTCTCCAGATGTGAGAGGGTGTCGGACTTAAGTCCTTTAAAAGTCTTTTCATAGCGTGTTCAAAGTCCTCAAGTGTTTGGCAGGCATTCGGTGTGATTGCCGCATGGTTGGTTCTGGCTGGGGATCTTTGAAGAAAAATATTTATTTAGCTCTTTTAAAAAACACAAGATCAAAATGCTCTATTATACAGTACAACATGAAACTGCTAATTGAGGCAGTGAAGCTAATACAGTGAGGCACAAGATGATGAAAGCATAAACCTTTAGTAGAAATAGGTAAAACAGTTTTTAAGACACAACACAGAACAATAAAACAGGTAAAAATGATGAAAGCCTCATGTTTTAAAAGTCATTTTTTTTAATAACATTAAGAAATACATTCGTTAGGACATTGTAAAATAATTTATTCCAGTGCTTTGGGGCACTTTCTCTTTTAGTTTTGAGTTGAGTCATCAACCTCCCGTTCCTCCTCCTACATGTTTTCTGTTGCCCTCTACTGTCAGCTAACAAATGCTGGAAAATGTCAACATATTTATTTAAAAAAGAAACACAGGAAGTGGGTTGTGATAAAAAAATGAATATGTAATTAAGTGCCACACAGGCTGGGTTGAGTTGTGACATCTAACCTCTCAATTCCATTTTACAGGCCGTGAAACACTCGACTAAAATCCTATTTATGCTTGTGCAAAGCCATGCTGAGCATTTTCATAATAAAACCCTGCGATGCATTCTCCCACCTACACACATACAAATTATTTACTATATGTCAGAGGTTAAAAACACCACAGAAATGCTGTAAATTTGCAACAAATGTCAGTTGTGTCATCAGTTTGAAATAACCGACTGCAGCAGATCATGAAGCTGTGCTGTGCAGGTCAGATTTGACCTGTTTTGACATTTAACAGCAGTAAAAACACCTTAAATGTCATTATTCTAGCCAGAAGTGATGCCCTTTCCTACAGTGACCCAAAACGCACAAAATGAAAATGTTAAAAATCTTGTACTTTTGTACAGATGCTACATTTTTTGTACATTGAGGCTGCTCAGGGGCAAATTTGACTTGCTTCTAATGAAATGGAATTTACATCCACCAGTGTGAGTCGAGTCAAGGTAACTGATGGTTTGTCTAAGTGTGTGATGGTGTGATGGCAACAAGCAGGTCTGATGACGAGGGTTCCTTTGATGTCGCTGTGGAGCCAGTCTCCATCGTTGCAAGTCTTGCCTCATGGATTTTAGCTAGCATGTCAATCCTTTCCCTCTCAAACACTCGTCCAGTGTTTTTTCTTTCGGTGCAGTTTTCTCATTCCTCTTGATGAAAGGTTTAGGAGGCATTATGTGTAAAGTTTAGATTGGAAAGTACAACAAAAATATGTGTTTGAAATGAGTATTTGCGGCACTGTCTAACCACGTCTTCTCCATTGCGCGTCTCAGAAAATGGTGGTTTTAGGGAATCTTAAAAATGTAGATGCCACGTTTGTGTGTATTTTTTATGCGACAGTAGTAACAAAGTTCAAGTTGGACTTTGACATTATCATGAGAACTGCCTGAGTTCCCACCACATTTGCCCAGATTCACAGTCACACTTTTTTGAAACATCATGGGGGATTTAAGAAGGGGCAATATATCGTTTTTACTTGACTCAACACATGATATGTCACAAACACGTCCCTGCCCATCCAGATCCTTTTCTCCTGGGTGTGAACAGTAGAGGTGTGTGTGTTTTTGTGTCTGTAGGGCTTCAGACCGCAACCATGTAGTTGCATTTTGCGACCATGGAGCACCAGTGCGACTTGCAAATATTATTAATGTATGAACTGAAGAGCTGTTAGTTAGTTTTCAGCTCACACTGAATTAATCCCCACAATTAACAGCACTGCGGTAAATTGTTATAGCCTAAAAATATCACTATACTTACAGGCCATATCACCCAGCCTTAGGTGGAATCGCAGAACAGCAAAGGCATAATTACATATGGCGCACACTAGGGCTGCCCCCGACTAAGAATTTTCCTAGTCGACCAATAGTCGTCATTTAGGGCCATTAGTCGACTAGTTGCCCACATGTTAACGATATTAATTTAATCATTAAATGATATATTTTGGGCGGGGCAACACAATGGTTTGAGTTGAAGGTGTGAGACAGAATATTATCAGTAACATTGTTAACACTGTGCTACATTACAGAGAAATACAAAACCGTACTAATGAACCTTTATTAATATAGGCCTATATTTTATCTACAAGTGCACGTCACACACTGAGCGAGCCACCTGTTAATGACGCTGTGGGCAAAGCAGTAATGATTGTGCAAAGTGGCTAATGGGCATGTAGCTACTTCCATGTTTCAGATGATACATTATGTTTGTAGTCGACCAATGAAGATGAGTTTACATATCAGCTTGGGTTCGTCCTTCACCTTCTCAAAATGATCCCACACTTTGGATTTCCTGCCCGACATGTTATTAACCAGCCTGTGATATAACCACAGGTACCAGCCCTGGAAATGAATGGGCGTGGCCACTTTCTGTGTCTGTCCATTCAAATTAAATTCCCACAAGGTTCAGTGATAAAGCTTTTGATTTATTTTGACAAGGCGCAGCTCCTAAGAGAGTTTCATGTTCAATCGTTTTTTTTGTTTGTAGTTATAATTCGATAGTAGATATAAGGATTGTAATAGTTATAAATGGTTATAGAATAAACCCCACAGTTCTAGACTTTTCTTGTCATTTTCAGTTTCAATAAAATATATTTATATCATTACGGTTTAATGTCATGTCTTAGGTATTTTAGGACATGATATTGCATGATAGGAGTTTTTTTAATATGAAGGGGTGGTGTGAAACTTAAAAAATACAATCTTTCTGCTCTTTGAAACATTAATTAAGGATTGATCAGCCATTTATTCATGTCAAATAAGCTATTTATTCATTCTAAAAAAAGATCTGTGGTTCAAACTTTGGTGTAGACACTTGTTATGAGGAGATTCTGGGGCCGTGGTGAAACTGACCCTCACTGCAGAGATAAAATATGAACAGTATGTAAGGGTGAAATGATCATCTTATTCGATTTTATTTGATAGTTACACATAATGAAGTGTCCGTGTGACAAAGTACAAAACTAGCTGTAACAGCAAAACAGTTCTCTGATGCAGTAAGAAAAATAAAACCTTCCACTGCACGACTGAACTCACTTTATTGGGAACCTCTAACATTAGCAAGTGTGATATTATGACCCATCACATTCGCTGTGAGACATTAATCTGTGTTCTGCGGGGATGGAGAAAGGTAGATGGAGCACGTCTTTATTTCCTTGTTGTGTTATGTAGAAGTTTGTTAAAATGTTTGACGTGACTGAAGTTTATGAGTCAGTTTAGATGGGACCACTAATTTTCCCGTCGGGGCTCAAATTCACCACCCAGCAGCGTTAATGACTCATTATTCTAATCGTGGGGTAATAAGTATGGCGCAGTATGGTTTTAATTGCAATACTGATAGTGCAGATTATCACAGAGAACAAATTTAATTAGTCTACTGTACTTTGACTCGGTGCCTCATGTCGGTGAGAGCGTTTTAATTTATTTGTGCCACAGCAGTATCTGAAAGAAGCTTTGTCATCAGTGAGGAGTCAAGTTCAGACATGATAATTTTCTCACATCATTAAAAAAATCTAATTTATGTCAAATCAGTAAACGTATTTTCTTTTTTATTACATTTTTTTTAGAAAGAAATAAACAAGTTTGCTGATTTCACATATCTCTGAATTTTAAATTAAATGCTAGTTGTCTACGCAGAAGTTATTGTTGTTAACGCAATGTCACAGTGATTTGGTCGATAACGCATTTACTTCCCTCTGTCATCTTTATATGTAAAACTAGATTCCTGGTCATTATGTCTCTGTCACAACATACTTTCATGGTATGTGAAACATATTTCTGTCACTTAGAGGATAAAGCATTTACGCTGTATTTGCATCTGAGCACATCATGCTCATTTCCCAAATTCTTCTGATTTTCAGGAGCTCATTTCAATGCAGTACGCACACTGTCTGAATAAATGTGGCATCCTGTCATCACCATCTGTAATTTGTGTGCGTTACAACAAAACGTGCCCTGCGTTACCTCAACCCTGCCAACAGAGTCTGACAGCCCCAATCAGTCATTGTGCTGACAGTGGGAGTTTGATTAGACTGACTGGTAATGACTGTGGGAGTGCGCGCGCACACACACACACACACACACACACACACACACACACACACACACACACACAGACAGACACACACACACGGACATTACATTGATTTACATGCCCTGAATGGTCACTCCTATCTAAACCCTGTGCCATCTGCTGAACTTAAACCCAAACCCTGACCTTAATCTAAATCTAATCCCATTAAAAAAATGATTTAGAAGTCCAGATAAAATGGCATTTTGAGAGTATTGAGAGTAAAGAGAACTGGATATATTGTTGTAGGTGGGGACCTGTTCATTTGGATGGAAGTTGCTCAGTGGCACATGAAACAAAAACAATCTCTATTTCTGCAGTATTAAAATGTCCTTGATCTTTTGCAGTGTGGGGCCCATAGAGCAACCACACTACAGACTTATGCTAGCCAAGCAGCTAACTTTTTAAATTCTTTTTTTTTTTTTTTTTTGTTAGTTTTATTGTTTTCTTGCTGTTATATTATAGTGAAGTTGGATAGTGACAGGTAAGGAGGGTGAGAGAGAAGAGATGACACACAGCAAAGGGCCACAGGTTGGAATCAAACAGGCAGCTGGTTTGTGATAAAATTAAGTTTTGAGCCATGACTCCTTCTATTCTGGCTCCCAATAACACAACAAGACTTTTTAAGACTCCTATGTAGCCTACAGCCCTGTGGTGGAAAGTCCTGTTTTGCCTCCAGCTAACAAACTGACTTCATTGTGACGTCGGCCCTAAAAGGATCTATAGGAATGTATGTATGTCTATGTCTGTATGAATTGATATGCATAAAGTCGATATTACAATTATTGGCATATGAGTCATGGTTTTAGTGTGAATGGTAATTTCTGCATTTAATCATCACTGAAAAAGAGGAAAGAAAATGGTGATGTGATTTTTGCTGGGGTCTGTACCAAACAAGCATGTTCCCTTACGTCTAGAATATGATTTGCAGGCCGGAGCCACCACAGTGCTTTTTTATAATTGTATATTGTGTCACATTTAACCTTTAAAAAACTCCAGCACCGAGATTTTGATATTGCACTTGGCTAGATTGTGATGTTAGTAATATTTCAATCAACTGTGCAGCTGTAATGTACAGAAGACGTTACATTGATGGGCATGATTATTGGGTCTCTTTATATTTATGATGTCCCTCACATCAGTTTCATCATAATGAGAAAATGTTTTCTTAATTTTCTGATTTGGATCTGTACAGTTAATTTGATGTGGTGCACATCTACTTGAATACTTGAATGATCATGAGCTTTGAGTTTAATGTGAATCTGTAATAAGCTGTTGGACAGTGAGTTAAAAAACATCAAAAGCTGGCAAAAGATGAAGATTTATGCAACGATTTTTTTCTTGAAAGTTAAATCAAACTTGTAGTTGTACATGTAGAGGCTTAGAGTGACTCACATCATGCATCAAAATGAGAGCAAAATTTTTTCCAAATGTGCCCTGGGAGTGGAGCTGCATGCCAAGACCAACTACATTAAGTCATTTTAATGGTTTAGACACATGCCATGGATTTCTGTTATTTTTCGGATTTGCCAAAGAGCTCATGCAGCCTCAAGATATCTGGTAACCAGGACTGTGACAGGGTGATCAAGGGTCTGTGGAGGACATGTGGGACTGTCTGTTGGACACGTAGGGAGGACACTGAAGCGAAATGGTACAAGGGAGTCCTTTAAGGTCTGGGAGACATTTGCCAACACATTACAGAGCTGGGATGGACCTGTAGAGTAGATGTGAAGGGACAGCTTACTGTGGACTATCAGGAAAATGCTGGAGAAGAATTATGACTGGGCAAACTGATTAAACTTGTTTTCATCAGATTTGACTCTGTGACCTCAGGTCTGCTAATTAAATGAGCTTTAAGAGTCTGGGTAAGGTGTAGTACAAGCAGAAGGGAGTCAGATATTTCTCGAAAATTAGACATTTTCTGTCTCAGGAGCAGAAGCACGCTTTCCATAGGAGTCCCTGGAAACTGACTTGTTATTAAGGTAACTGTAGCTGCAGTCACAGTGTATCATACTGGTCATATTTCAATAAACACTAAATGCAGCAAAGAGAAATATACATAAACCTATGGGTTTCAAACCTGACTGCTTTAAGCCTGATTCATGGAGGGATGCTCAATACTTTCAAGTGTCGCTCAACAGAAATTAAACAAGTTGCACATCATTTTCAGTGTTTGCTTCAGCGAAAGGATTTAAGTCGGGAAGAAAGGGGAAATAGTTTGGATGAATATTGTCGGGAATCCCGTTTCGCAGGATTAAACCCTGAGCAGCAATTAAAAGATTTTGCAACATGACGCAAGAACACAGAAGCACCTGTAAAGTAATTGCTGTACAGCTCAACACCGATATATAAATATGCCGATATATAAAAACTTATTTGGCTGATTACCCATACCGATATCGATATATTCACTTTTTCCCCTACTTAATTTCAGTGATCATCAGGTTTCTTCTGTAGTGGAATCAACACCATATTATGCATGCTCTTACCGTGATGGCCCACCAACAGATGGAGACATGAAATCGAATGCGTGTCAGTATATGTAATACTCATGGGCAAATTAAGAAAAACCATGTTGGATGATTCCAATCGTTGATTTTGAAGCTGATACTGGCCGATACAGATGATGTACCAATATCATCAGCATATTGACAAATTTCGATAAGTCATCCATCCATCCATCCATGCATTTTCGTACCTGCTTGTCCTCTTGAGGGTTGTGGGGGGGCAGGCTATCCCAGCTGACATTGGGCGAGGCAGGGTACACCCTGGACAGGTCACCAGACTATCACAGGGCTGACACATAGAGACAGACAACCATTCATACTCACATTAGGGCTGGGCAGTATGACAAAAAGTCATATCGGTTTCACGTTATTTGGTGGTATTTTGCTCGGGCTCGGCCCACTTGAATAGGCCATAGCACAACAAGGCTATTTAGTTTGTTTAATAAAAGGACAAGGTATAGGCCTGGATATGAAGCGTCCGTAGCGCCAAATAATATAATAGTAGTTTCTAAAGAGCTAAGACTAAAAAAGTGGTGGCGTGTATATATATGCATAAAGGGGAAACACTGCTCTTTTTGGTATGAGTTCTTCTGGGTCATCGTGTTCATCTTCAGCAACGTGTACAGTTGCTTCACTTTCAGAACTTTGTGTGGGCTATTCACCGGTATTGTAGAATATGAAAAATTCATATCATAACGAAAATAAATACTGTTTTTTGGTACGAACCGGTATATCGCACAGCCCTATCTCACATTCACACCTACGGGCAATTAACCTATCCCCAACCTTCATGTCTTTCGACTGTGGGAGGAAGCCGGAGTACACGGAGAAAACCCATGCTGACACGGGGAGTCGATGATTCATTTTATATTATATATATTATTAGTATTATTTTTAGATATTATTCACTGCACCACACTCAGTGAGCAAATCGTACTCTGGGCACAGACAGAGTAGCAGAAACAAAGTTGAAACTTAACTGTGCTGGGTCTAAAAGTTTGCGGTCACTCATCTCTACAGCAGCTTTTCCTCTCATCCATCAATCTGATCTGCGCAATTGATTGACTGATAACTGACTGCCCTGCAACTCCTATTCCAAAACAAAACTCATCAAGATTTCCACCTGTGCTATGCGGAGTGCATGGAAGCACAAAACCCTCTGAATTCGGAAAGGGGACATTACGCTGCCTCGGTGTCTGACCACAGTAAGTGCTTTCCTTGCATGTAACAGACTGCTTAACATACTCATCGTGGCCTTTGCCCTGTTCTTCGTGGTGTTGTGATGCGCAGCTTCAGTTTTGAATTGAATAAACTGGTAAAAAACATGAGGCTGCGCAGCATGAAGTCAGAAACAAGAGGGAGTATAAACTGAACTCTAAATAATCATCCACATCAGCTCAAGGTTAAAGATGTCTGAGGCGCTGTGTTGTGTCAACAGCCAGGAGACTGTATAATGACTGTATAATGTATTGCAATTCACATATT